>OX344763.1:7502500-10002500 GCA_947034895.1 Rhytidiadelphus loreus
CGTGGATGAGGGTGAGGGTGAATCTTCGGCTACACTGACAGTCTTCCACTTCGCATTTTCATTCCTCGCTGTTTCATGCTCGCTCGTATCCGAATGTACAGGTGAGCTTGTACCAGCACCTCCATCATTATTCTCGATGATAGTTGTCTTGAGAATATCGCCGTCAATAGGAGATTTGTATGTAAGCTCTTGAAAATCAATCTGCTTATCCACAACCGATGACGGGCTACTTGGGTCACTGTTAGTCCTGTCAGAATTGGAATCTGCTTGATGGTCATCAACCGAATCACTATCACCGTCACTCGATGTGGCGGACAAATCAAGTGGCAACCGGAGCATCTCATTCACTAAGTGTTGCCGTCTGTGCATGAGAGCACTGTCGTAGTGTGGGGGCGAGGCTGGTGCTCCATCATTCCCATTCTCTCTCAATTGCAATGAACTCATA
This sequence comes from Rhytidiadelphus loreus, assembly GCA_947034895.1. Taxonomy (NCBI): domain Eukaryota; kingdom Viridiplantae; phylum Streptophyta; class Bryopsida; order Hypnales; family Hylocomiaceae; genus Rhytidiadelphus; species Rhytidiadelphus loreus. The sequence continues at coordinate 7,502,946 of OX344763.1, forward strand.
CTACTATCCTCATTGTAAAGCTCCTTTTCCTCGATGTCCGACCTTGTCACGGCCTCCAGGATATGGACAGCTTCACGGTGGTCCTTAGGGACAGCGATATCCTCCAACCTTCTTCGGACCTCGTCCTTGCCTCGTCTCCTCCGCTGTGACCACCTCCCACGATCGCTGCTGCCCACGATCTTGTCTTCATGACCCGAACTGCGCCCGGGATCACTCTCCCAGAATCCAACAAGGTCGTTCAGCCAAGTGCTCGATCCCTCCCTTTTCACATTTTCAATCTGTTGCATGAGCTGTTCTACCTCAGGATCTACCTGCTCCCTCACTTCTGATGTGCTTGGTGGGGCAGTTTCAGCCTCTAAACCTGCTGCTTGCACATCCTGTTGAACACTGTCAACTGCTCCAGCTAGATTGGAGCCACCCGTGTCATCAATTGATGCCAGTCGCGTATTCTTCCTCTGTCATTCAACACGGAGTGAAGTGAGTTACTTATCCGACATGCAATGGCACTTTTGATAGCCCATTCGCAATACCTAGGTCTGATTAACACCAAGGACTCATCAACCGAAATATGATCAGTATTTGATTCAGATAAACTGCCACGACAAACGAACTCCCATAAATAATTTCAAGTGTAGAAAGTCGATGCTTAACAGAATCTGTGCAAAATAGACTAAGGGTGTTACAGAAATCAACTCACCCTGGGTGCTTGTCGAGATTGAGAAAGCAGAGCTTCTGAAGACTGTCCAGCATCGTAAAGGGGTAAACTCAAACCCTCAGAACTCTTTGCAGGTACGTAGATACCATAGCTGGCTCGTCGCTTAATCCGTTGAGAAAGTATTCTATGCATGAACCAACTCTCCAGCTTCGTCATCGCTTGTCCGTCCACTTCCAGCTGCATCAATGAAGAGAGCGGAAACAAAGTTGAAATTAAAGACGATACTAAATCGGGAAGAACATATTTCCTCACAAATAGAAATATAGTATAGGTGAGCGACGTAACGCTCATTGGATTTGTTCCCTTATCAAGTTGCACATACATAGGATGAAGTACAAGTCACTAAACTACCTGGAAAACTTCTTTCGTGAAATCTGGCTGAGAAAACTTGCAAAAGTCGGATTCCACCTCTGCAGACTAAAGAAAACCGCGAAGGAACTAAAAAGAACGCCAGTCCTCACATGACCAAACACTTGTATCGTCCAACCACTTCAAGCGGCAATGACCTCTGTGAATATAGGGATTCTATGAAGAAACACAAAGACAAGTTGCCCACCTTAATTGGATCGTGAAAATAACTGAAAACTTCTTCACGATAGTGCGAGCTGACACTGATAGGGTTACCATTCAGCCACAAGGATTGAAGAACGGGCAAAAAGCCAAGCGCTTCCACCTCTTGGAAGTTGGATATTATGTTATAAGAAAGGTCAAGCGCTTCAAGAGAAAGAAGCGTCTCTATACCCCGTGTCGAAACTAGCGCGTTGTTCCTCAAGACTAGCCTGGTGATGGTACCCACTACCTGCAATTGATCACAATCTCCAACTTAGGCATTAAAACATTGCAGGTGAACGAACCCACTTCAAACAATCCAGTAAAACGATATATATGCTTCCTTTCCTATCAAGCACGTGCTGCAATCCATGTACCGCTACATGAGCTGGCAGTACTATTAATTACGCAGATTTAGTAAAATCACCACGGACAATACAAATCCTTGCGTATTGGGCGGGTACTATAGGCAGGCGATTTAAATGCACCTAAATGCAGTAATCATGAGACAGTTTCAAAAGTGGGTACACCCGTGCCACTTACGTCTATTTTGCGATATTATAACATGAAATGCACATTGCAACTACCGTAACCAACCGTGCCAACAGTAGAAATTACTAATGTCAATAGTCGAGCTCTTACTCGAAAGGTATCCATACAGACCTTTTTCTTCCAATTCATTTGTAGGCAATGCCAATCAGCTGAATAGCTATGGAGAATGAAGTCCAACGCACCTGGCTTAGAGACGCAACAGACGAAATGTGGTTGAATCCGAGGTCCAGGAATTTGAGCCGGGTGCACTTTTGGAGATTGGCTACTTTGGCAAAATTATTTCTGCTCAGATCCAGGGCATCTACAACAGGCAGAAGCTGCAACGACTCATCCATCAGGAATAACCCATTGCAAGGACATGCTACCGCTGCCAGTCGGTTCCACTTCTGCGCAACATTTATCTCAACAGTTTGTTCTGCAAAGACGTGCCTCAACGCATTCTGCACGCCACAAAATGTCCATCGAGTCTTCAGAAAACTTCTCAATCAAGATGTAAAGGGCTTGTCTAAAGCCTGGTCCTCTGCAGTACTACACCGTCACAGAATTTTCATGAACGGAACTGGTTAAAAGATAGATGAAGTAGGATATCCCAACCAGGAATTTCAGCAATTTCCTCGCAGATATACTGTCCGAACGATCAGCAGCACTTGCTTCATGCAACTTCCAATATATTCGTGAAAGGAACTCCATTAAAAATCTAAACCTCTAAAGCACAAAACCCCAGCTGTGACGACGCCAAAAAATGGAATTTCATTGCACGTAAGCCACCTACTTCAGGTGCCAGGTGGACACGATTCTTAATCTAGAGCACAATCTACGTTCCACTCGGATGAGGAAGGCGAGGTTGAGGAAACCGAGCAATCGACGCCCAGATCTACGTGCACCTCCAAGCGATTCATTTTCACACCAGAAATTAGAGAAGGTACTCATTATCATTAAAACAATTCTCCAGCTAAGTGCAACAAGCAAAAGTGACCCTAAACTAATAACAACAGCACCGAAAACAACAAATAAAAGCAATCGAATATTCGACGAATTGATTCTGCGCCAATTAAGGTCGCTTGACCGGGCAATCTCAAACTTCACCACTGAAACAGAACGAATTCTCAAATGCTTGCATGCTACATGCAATTTACAATACACTCGAGAAATAAAAACTCAAAATCTCTAGATCAAAAATCCCAGCTGTGACGAAACTTAAGAACTAGAATTCATTGCATGTAATCCACCAAGATACGAATGTGGATTCTTATTCTAGAGCCAAAAATCCAGTTCATGAACGTTACTCTACGATGAATGGGGACGCGATTGAGGGAACCGAGCAATCGAACGACCTAATTTGGCGATTCCATTCTCACACCAGAAACTAAAGAAAATGGAGGTACCGATTATTTCCATTGAAACAATTCACCAGACCAATGCAGCAACCAATCATTACCCTAAATGAATAACAAAGGAACTGGGAGAAAAACAAACAACAAGAATTCGAACATTCGCGGAATCAATTCTGCGACAATATGAGAACATCAAACCCTCTTACAGAATTCTCTAATCATCTTAACGAATTCTCAAATCACAGGACGCACAGATTGATCGCAGAACTACTTACGGCGGAATTGTGACAGATGAGCTTTTCTAAAATCGGCCGCAATTCGAGCAGCCCGCGTGCGGCGGAAGTGGACAAATCGCATCCCCGCAGCTCCAGGCTCTTCAATTTGGTGAACGGCAGCAGTGTGATCGGCGTGGGATCTCTTGCGGGCGCCGGCAGCACCGCCACAACTTGTAGCGATCCGAGGAGTCGCAGCACGCGTCGCAGTTTCTCCAGCGCGCGATGGTCACCCAAATCCGCGACGTAAGCGCGCAGGTAGTCCACGGGAGCCCCGCTGCGCAGCTGCTCGAGCTCTTGGAGAGCCTCCAGACGCGCCTGCACGTAATGTAAACCCACGGGGTTGAGCTTCAGCACCAGCGTGCCGTCCAGCAGATTCCCCGTCTGCTGCTCGATGAAGCGAGCCAGCAGCTCCAGGTACCGGTCTCCCGTAACTATTGCCATTCATACTGCTGGCCCCCCTTTTGCCAACGCTCTGACAAGAGTACTTCCCCTGCTCACCTCAGCCCCCCTCCATCGACGACACGGCCATCGTCCTCGAAATCTCCAAATCTCGCCTAAGCCTTGCGTGGTCCGCCATAGCCAGACACGCCATAGCCAGACACGCAGCTGCCACCCAACACACACAAGGGAACTCTCGCGCATCTCCCGGCTCATATCCTCGCCCGCGTACCACTAGGGCCTCAACCTTATGCCGGGTATAAGTGAACTCCAGCCGGGTATAACGCCGAGTACCGATGTTCTTGCGGAATTTAGAAGTCTACGAATTCGGAGGGTTTTAGTTTCATAATTCTTGAATTTGTGGATTTTTGCAATTCATCATACCTGCCATGTAGGATGGCAATAAACAAAAAACTTTCATAAAATGAGATCTTAGTTATAATATATTTTGCAAAAAAACTCCACAATAATCTAGAATGTTTTAGGTACTGGAATTTTTTAGGAGGAACTTCACCTCTTCTAAGTAATATAGATTATGAAAATTGTTATTAACCTTTCATTGGCCACACCTACAATTCAATCTTCAAATCACAATTTATTCTCATCCAGAACACAAAAGAATATTCAATTCAATTGAACAAAACAATAAGACTTCTACATGGAGCTCATATCGCACTATCTTCACTCCCACACCTTAATAAAAGACTACCAATTCTTAAGATAGATTAAGATCTTCCTTCTAATTCAATTTTGTTTAGAGTCATCTATTCAAAAAAAAGTCTTAGTTCTTTTTATTTCCTCACAGATTAGGGATAGTTTAGATTTCTAAAATCGTAAAATTGTGTAATAATATGAAATAAAGAATAATAATTTCATGAAGTCTTTTAAAAAAAATTGAAAAATATGATCTATAGATAATATCTTTATGATTAAATAAACTATTGTGGTAACTAATATTTTTCTATAAAATTTGAAGCAAAAAATTGAAATTCTTTTCTAACATTACATGTTTTTTGAGGCTTGGGAGAGCCCGTTTCAAGCCTGTTCCCCTTCACTATTCCCCGCAGTGAAGTATAGCCGATCGTCAAAGAAAATTAAACATTAAAAATTAAAAAATCTTCAAATATTTAAAGAAGTTGAAAAAAAAAAAAAAAATCCGGAAATGACCTGGTCGCCTTTTGACCACGCAGGACGTTGAGGTGACAGGCTAGTTGTCTTGTTCCCTGCGTTCTCGCAGCAGGGGAACCCGCAGTCTCTTAGAGGCCTCAAAAACCATCTAATGAATCAAATGTCAATTGAATATATGTAATTTTTAAATTTTTTTATCCTTACATTCAAAATTTATATTTCTAATTATGGTGTGTTTTTTTAGATTTTTATTTTACTTATTTATTCAAGTATTTTTTTAAGTATTTTTTTAAAACTCAAAAAGTTTTTTTTTGAGATCAAATATAAATATGCCCCTTGAACTATAGATATGAAAATCTAGGCATCATAAGTGCAAAAGAACTACTACAAGAATCTACAAACATTTAGATGATTGAAAATCATGATTTAGTGTGCTTGGGACATTTTTTAAGTACATCCATTGCTCAAAATTATAAAGTTTGGTCCTTTAACAATTTAAGCTTTTTAATTTTGGATTCCATCTATAACCATTTATTAAAATAAAATATATAATCATACTTTAAAATATTCTACAATCTAGTGAATATCTTATCCAAATCTAAATCAATTACTTTGAGTTGTCTAACTTTGCGCTTTTATCTTCATCTTTGAGTTGTTTATCTCTAGTACATTGTATAGTGCACTTATCATCATCTAATATGAGAATATGCTCTATTGTTGTTGACCAATTGTATATATGAAAATACATATTGGGTGTAATACCAATATCTACCTTATTGGATGTTGCCCTTGATGTTGCCTTATAATAGAGGTCATTTTGACTCTCCATTTGGAGATCTCCCGATGGAATTGGGTTTTTGAATGCTTGTCCTACTTGGATTAGATTCTCTTGATGTTGCAATATGCAATGAAGTCCTTTGGGTGACACCTTATCTAAAGATCTCAAAATTATTTTTGGTTTATAAACACATGTTCACAATAGGAGTAGACCAACTTGATGTCGTGTCATTGAAGTTCATTGAATCACCATTTATCTAGAGATCTCTGAATAGAGCAGGGTTTTGGTAGATGCTCGGGTAGATGTGTCTTCAATAAGACTAGTTGGATGCCACACCAACAAAGTTCAATCTTAGGTACTTTACTAGTGGTTACTTTAGAAACAGTGTGAGACCTACTATAGAGTACATTTTAAATGTTGGAGCTAATAATTTAAAAAATATTCAAGTTACTATAACATCATTTCTTTGAAGCCTATTGCAACTACGACTGACGACTACTCATTGACACCATTACACTATGCTTGCTACATTCTATATTGCATCATTGTATGGAAAACAACGTTGTTTGTGTGGGTTGTGTTCAATAGTAGTTAGAATGTACATGTTGTACTAACTACTAATCAACCCTAAAACTGTTTATAAATTTTTGAATTATAATAGGGATATGTTTAAATGTCTTAAATTTAAGTTTTAACTACTATAGAGTGCAAGAAAATGGGTGAAAAGTAGAAGGAGAAAAAACAAGGATATATATATTGTGAAATAATAGCTAAATAACAAGCATAATAAAAGTTTCGACGCACATATATATGGATAACAAGATATAGTAAAGTGTGTAGGAGTTCAATGGGTGTTACCTTATTAGGAGATCTCAAGATGGAGTACTGTTTGGGAACATATGTCTTCAATAGGATAAGACTAGCTTTATGTCATGTTAGCGAAGTGCATTGGGGGACACATTGTTTAGAAATCTCCAAATGGCCGGGGATGGGTTTAGAAACTCTTGTCTCTACCATTCTTCAATTAGCTCAAGGTTGAATTAATGAAGTTAATTGGGTCACACCATATCTAGAGACGTCTAGATGGAACTTGGTTTAGAAATACGTGTCCGATTTAAGATTGGACTAGGTGAATGTTGCATTGCTGTCAACAAACTTTATTGGGCCAGAGATCTTCCAATGTAGATGGGATGGGATTGAGTGTCTTGTTAAAGATTTACTTGGTCCTCATTTTGTCATCTAAGAAGTCTAGTTTACTATACATTTAGATATTTCCAGATAAAATTAGGATAAATAACACCCATGAATAAATATTAGGATGTGTCTAACTTTAAAGTAAGTCTACTTGATTGTAAGTCTTATCATACATTCAAAGGTCAACATTAGAAGAAGGCTTTAATGACTCAACAACTTGATTTGAGCCATTAAATATTGAAGATGAAATTAAGTTTTTTGCAGGATTTTGTAAGATTGGAGGGGATTGGTTGTAGATGCTTGTGTTGAAGGCTAGTGGCTTAAGGCATTACATGTTATTTCAGGCCTTTGAGAGACCATTTGAGGGTTGTTCCTCTTCATTGTTCCCCCCACAGTGAAGGACGGCCAGTTGTCCCAAAAAAAGAATTTAATTAAATTCTTCAAATGTAAAAAGAAGTTGAATTTTTTTTTCTAGAAATGTGTTGGCAGCCTCTCGACCACGTAGGCCCATTGAGGTGTCAGGCCAGTAGTCGCATTCCCTGCGTTCTTACAACAGTAGAACCCATGGTCTTTTGGAGGCTCGGGAAACCATCTAATGGGGACATTCCTTTGGATCTAGGTGTTTTGATTTTGGTCCAACCACATCTTGTTATTAAGGAAATCTATAATATCTTTGTTGCCCCTTCCAAAGGGATATTAAATCATTGTTGGATGTTCTTGATAAGACAACATTGTGGATAGAAAATAAAGTTACAAAAATATCTGGAGATTTCCCCCTTTTATCCACATGATGACTCGATTGGGCTTGAGGTGAACTGGCAAAACTATGTGGGCTTTATTGAGGTGTTACACTAAATCAAGATGGAACGCATGATGAGGAGTATTTGGATGTAATTATATTGGATGTTTTCTTGGGAAAGAAAGAAGTCGTAGTTATTATCTGCTTGTTGTTTTCTTAGTGGACAATTGTTGAAAGAGACAATTGATTATTATATTTCCATTCCCATTCCTCAAGACCCCTTAACTTATCTTGAAAAAAATAAAAAATGGCTTATTGATTCATAATGTGAAAGCCTAGTTTGTGCATCAATGATTTGCAATTAGTCTTCAAAACTTGGGAGTGTGAGATTAGGAAGTTTGATTTGGATAGATGATGAAGTAGGCAATGTTGCCAATTTTTTTTCTCACAAGAAAATGTTATCTCCATTACATGTTATCTTTTACATTACATGTTGCCACTATTGTAGCTTATGTATACTTATGTTGGATGTACAATTAAATGTAGACTGTGGCTTTCTGCTTATGAACTAGTTGATAATTAGTAGAATCAAAGAAGAAGCACTTCAACAATGTTTCTATTAAGCACGTTAGAAGTTTGTTTGCAAAGTATAGTACATGTGACCGGGTGTAGTAGTTTCTTCTGAAATTGTCTAAAGGGAGTCATGAGTATGTACAATTTATGAAGCAATGGACTAAGCATCTCAATCAACAAGCTTCATGCCATTGCCTATATGCATCGTGGCATGAAGAGTCCAAAAGAATCCACGAGACATAATATGTGTTATTTATAACAAGATGGATACCTCAAAAACAACTTTACCAAAGATGTGTATGATAATGAAGGCCACATAAGGTTTGGAATTTTTTTGATTAGTGTAACAAGAATGGTAGCTTATGGTAACAGTGATGGTGTACATGTCCATTGTACAATGTTATGTTGGTCAGGAGACTCCAGCTTTACGATTTTGTCATTGGCCAAATTATTTCATTGATTGGAGGGGCTACCAGTTTGAAAGACAAATGACCTATTTCCATATCCACCGGCAAACCCAATGTTTGAGGCACTACTTAGAAGAAAGTCCCAATGTATGGTCTGTTTGACCTTAAAAGAACCATCAACTCGGATTAGATATGCTCCCCTTACTAAAAATTTATATCTTCAACTTGACAACTCTACAAGAATAATAAGATTATAAGAACCAATACCTCATGGTGTTCTTGTCCTTGTTGACTACGCATGTTGTCTTTAAGAAAATTTAGGCTGGTTTTCTACTCGTTTGACATATTGACAAAGATACAATCCAAGTTTATACAAAAAGTGATAGACTGTAAGTCATTCATCAAGGATTATGAGAGTAGAGGCTTGGCTAGATTGAATTTTAAATATTACGGACTTCTAACAAAGAACTCCAACTAAAAACACAAAATATATTTATTAACACTCTTATTAGCAAGAATGCTTTACAAGGAGCTCAAACCACCTGACCATAGAGAGTAGAGAGAGATCAATCTTCAAAAGAGAGTCTCCTCACCCTAAGCTTCATCTCATATAATAGAGACTATCAATAGGACTATTAGTTTTTAAGATAGACTAGGACTTTTTTTCTAACTGTAGCTTTCTATCTTTGTTTCTATCTAGATCCACTAAAATAAGAGTTCTATTTATACTTCTCCAATCATATCTTATCTAATTCATCTTGTATGCAATTCATTTTGTATACAAATCTTGATCTTCTACTTGGAGTTATCTAACTCCAAGTTCCAACACACATGTGTAAAGTCCAATGCACTAGTCATCCAAGTGGAGTTGTCTAATTCTACTACATAAATCCACCATCAGAAGATATCTATCTCCAATCAATCTTTATTTATCCACTAGTGCACAATTCATCATGAACTTGTTCATCCATCAATGGTCTTGACATGAAAGTCATGACATAATCATCATAAATCATTCATCCATCATCAAAGGTTGTGACAAGGGTCATGACACTAAAAGGTCAAACTACATTTTTTTGGCAATATAGCGATTTGAGGCAAATCACTATGAATAGAGTTTTTCTTTTTTCTTTAAAATTCTTACAAAACTTGCGCCTAAGGAGTAGCTTTAAGGCCCAATAATTTTCATAAATTTTGATTACATGGTTAAAAAGTTATTGTATAATATGTAATGTTCTTTGAATTGTGGGTAGCAGGAATGTTGGTGCGTAAGCAAGGATTGGTGAGCGGGAAGCAGGAAAATTAGAAATTTTTGAAAAATTGGAAGAATTATTATAGAATAGGCGATAAAAATTTAAGAAAAAGTGAAAGAAATTGTTGTAAAATTTTAGGCCAAAATGGATGAAGATTCATTAAATAATTTGTTCTTGTGAAAATGAACTGGATGAAAGTAGTTGGATGAAATGAATGCAAAATTGGAAGACAAAATGGATGGAAATTTGGATGGTGAAAGAATCAATGGCATGTAAATCATTATAGTACATTTTAAAAATTAAAGAATGCTTAGTGGATAAGGCCGAGATGGCACCTCAAGACATAGCCACATAGGGTTTCCTAGGCAGCTCATGAAAATTCTTAAAAAATCACTTTTTAAAGAAATTTTTTTAATTGGTTCTCTAGATTTACTTATACATAAAAAAAACTTTGAATCACTTGATTTTGATTAATGAAATTAAAGTTACGATGAGTTTTAGTTTGAAGGCAATTATGGATTTTATACTCTAAAATAAACTTTGAAGTCCTTTATTTAATTCAATTTTCAAGATTTTTGGAATAAAATAAAATAATAGGATGCAGATTGTTTATTGTAACATTACAACCATTGGAATTGGCAATTTTCAATTCCATAACTAAACCCTCAACAACTTTGTATTTTGAATCATGATTCTCTACTTCTTTCCACTACTATTTTTTTCAGATGATTTGATTTTTTTAAGCATATAGCAAACTTGACTTAAAGAATGAATCCAAAAAATAACCAACAATGTGGACATTTTTTCATACAAATGCTTGGGTAGTTCTACTACAACAAATCAAGTGCGAACAAGTGGTTTCTAATAAACTATTATTTCTATCTAAACTTTTGACCATTGTTTAATAATGACTATAGATTTCTATTGCCAAAATTTCCAACTCAAATAAAATATGAAATGATTTCTAGAAGAGGTTGAAAATAAACTAAAATGGTATGTTTTTCAACTCAAATAATTATAAAGAACACATTTAGATGACCATTGAAACAATATTCAACTCAAAATGAGCTTCTAATAGAAAATTATTTTTATGAATTTTTTGTTTATTTTTTAGACAATTTTTTCGTATATAATATAAGGGTGTGAAAGTTATTTTTTAGTTCTACACTGTATCTTTTTACTTCAAAAATTTGTAACTAATTATTATTAACAAATAAAAATATCAATAATTCAAAACATAAAATTTCAAAGTAGGAAAATCTATTCATATTTTTATTTATTTAATTTTATTAAAAAATTAAAAAATATATAGGGGGTCCAAAGTTTTTTTCGCACGTGCTTTCTAATGGACACTCTAAGTGACACCCTTGAGTACAAATGTGACCTTGTGTAGTGTAGCTACTAATTTTTTGCAAGGCCAAAAAAAAAGATTTTTGTCAATTCAAACACTAATTTCTTGCAATCTACATAATGGAAATTTCTGAAATTTTTTCTACATCTTCTCAAACCAACATAATACATGATCCTTTAATTATATATGTCCTAAAATATTTATTTTCTAAAATTTAGTATTTATACTAGAAATGGCAGTTTTAAAGCGTTTTTCGTGAAAACATAGTAAAAAACCTTTAGCAGTTCATGAGGTTGAGGAAAATGCATCTTTTTAGGTTCTACATGAATAGTGATGGGGTCCCTATTGTGAGATACAAGAAGTCAGTAGTTGATATACATTGGTTACCAACCAATAAACCATCTCTTTGCCTCCGAAAGCAAGACAGTAGCGGTCAATTGAGGCTCCCTTCTATTGCTCAAAGCATGTTCCATTCCAGCCCATGTGGGGAAGCAATGTTCCTAAAGCAACCAAAAATCAAAATAAGGCCACAGAATTGGCAAAGAAAGCTACTTTGAAAAATGATTTTATGATGGTAGGACTAAAAAAAGTGCATTTTGTATTGGCAAAATGGAATGTCAAAATGCTAGGGATTTCCAACTGTATTTGGTCCATATGTGGATTACTAGAATTACATGCTATGTGAACTCAAAGAAATACTATCCAAATATCCTTTGGAATTAGTGGAAGACTTCTTAGTCACATCATGATTGGAGAGTGAGGCATGATGAAAATCCCTTATTTATTGTTGATGGTCAATCCTATGGATGTCATTCCGAAAGAAGAAGATTTGGAATCCTACTACGGCCCCACAAATGAAGTGCCATGGGAAGCTTTGATCTTTGGTTTGACATATGCCTAGATTCATAGGGTTTTTTGAGACTCAAAACCCTTGACATTTGTTCTATTTAGCAAGGAACAACATTGTCCATTGTACGCAAATTGGAAGGAGATGTGAATATATAATGGAAAGTTCTTCTTCTTGTAATGGCAAGTGGATAACTCTAAAACTACTTTAGAATTAAGGTATCAAAATTGTTGGTATGGTAAATGGGTTGTTGAAAATAGTCCCCCATTTGGGTGGATACAACTTGTATAGTGTATTTGAATTGGTCCAAGATAGTAGATCCAAAATCACGGACAATTTGTAAGAAAGTAGGGAAGTTGCCTTAGCCCTTAGAGAATTTGAATAGGACAAACAAGGTGGATCCTTGATCGAGTTTTGTATCTAGGCCATCGAGGTCATTAAGAGATCTCTAGATGCATTCTCTTTCTTGCCGTACAAGGACAAGCTAGGTTTTCAATGTACATTGTTCTTTATAATAATTGTGATTGTAAAATTGTAATGATTGTTTGGCAAAATTGTTGTAGATGATATGTCTAAATATGACACATCAAAAGATGAATGTAGCATTCATGCAATTGATTCTTTTCATACTAAAGAAGGGAAGTGTCACCCTAAATCTTTTTTTGGTGTTGTATTTTTTCTTGTTTCTTGCAATGGAACTCATGCACATTTGAATCAAAAGAAATATTGAATGTTGAAAGTTTAGATGCATTTGTATGTCTAAATAGGATCATCCTTCAAGCTAAAGTCAATGACTCATTTAATTCTCAAGTTTGCATCTTAACTATTCTTAAATAAGCAACCAACAAGGCAATATCTATATTATAGCCTTCATACATTTATAGTTGTATCTTGAATGAAATAGTAGCAAGAAAATTGTCTACACTCTTGTAGAGTTCAAGTTTTATTCGACTTCAACTTTGTAAGTAACTATGGTGTATACATTATCCCACAATTATAGATTAAATATTTCACAATACTTGTTGTAAGAATGAATTTTTAGCAAAATCTACTTTCTTTTTTGCTGGATGGTATCACATTCATGCTACTCTTTTTTTATTGGGAAGTAATGACTAGCTCTAGATTCTATCACAAGTTGTCATCTTTAATTGCTTGCAAAAACGAGGCCTTACCTTTGGGTCACTCATCCATGTTAAACTTGAATAATCAAGCTAAATGTGATATCTAGATTAGTATTATTCAATGGCTACTCTACTATTGTAGTATCAACCTCTATTGTAAAAAAATCATTATATACATTAATGTTTAATAAGATGTGAATGTAAAACAATAACCAATAAAAAAGAGGTTTGTTTGTCCTCGAAATCCAATCAAAATATTAAAGTTAAAATATAGTCTCTCCAATCCTCAATTAATCTTTGCTCTTTGAAGTTCAATACAATAATTTAAGTTTATAGAGACAATGAGGCAATTTAGAAATGTTTCTCGATAAACTAGAAAATTTACATTCAAACACCAAAAACATACATTGCATGTATGTTGCGCATCCTTTCAACAAGAAGTGGTCTTATCCAATTGAAAGGTTTGTAGTGTGAAAATCTTGAAAACAAGCAACCCATACAAACATCCACATCTTCCAAAAGTTTGTTACAAACTTTGTTCTTCACTAAGTTTACCAATAAAAACACTTGCTCATCTTTCACCAAGTAAGAAAGCAATGAATGCTAAAGGGTTGATTTTCAACATTGAAGCATTTACGTGCTCCACCAAGCTTACAAAGTTTCAATCAGTGATGTGTGAAGGATGAGTTGAATCCACCATGATTACTTGTTGGATCATCAATTTCGGACTTAATTTCAATGATTGTGTGGAAAAAAATGAGATAGGTCTTTAAAGTTTACTAGATTTATTTACAAGCATTGGTTATTTGGTAGTGCCAATTTTCAATCATGTATTAGAACATCGCCACTCATTCACTAGGAATAGTCCCAGCTTGCTCAATGTGGAATCCACCTTTAGGAAACTTCCCTTGCTGCGAACAAGTCAACTCCCAAAATGAGCTGGCCTGCCCAAATAAGCAATCAACCGTCTATCTTGACAGGTCCGGTCATCTCTTCTCCAAGCTTGGATTTTCCTTGTTCGACAATGTTTTTGTCTCCCTTTTTGAAAAGTCTCACAACTATAGCAATAGTCACCAATGAGAATACAAAGCTATTGGAGATATGGAGAGAAAGGGTGGGGAAATATTTGTTGGTGGAGCTAGAAGGAGAATTGAGCCCACCAAAAGCCATTTGGCAACGCAGTTTCCTAGCAAATGAGTGGTAATGCTCTTAGCTTTGAGAAACTTAACCTTCCAACAATTTTTGAATATTTTGGATTGCACTAAGTTGGAAAAGCTACATGATATACACAAGCTTTCAAGGTTGGTCTAAAATTCATTGCAAATGTTTGAATTCAATATTAATTGCAACTTGAGTATAGTTACTAGTACATGACATTATTCTTTTTAATGGATATTGGTAAGAAGAATCTAGAACACTTTATGAATACGTTGTGAATTTTCAAAGTGCTTAACATAGGTGTACCATAAATCAACACTAGATCATAGTGTTCAAAACACGGTTCAAAATTAATGTCTTCATTCTAGGCTAAAACCTAGAACCTAAAAACCCACTTTTAATTTTTTGAAAACTTGGACAAGTTCTATTGACATTTTAATTTGGAAATCTTGCATGAAATCTAGAAGATGGATGTTAATTATCCTAATCTACATGTAAAGCTTTGTTTCATGTCAATTTGATAAATATTGCAAAAGTTATAACGGTTTTCTCAATTTCAATGTCAAAATACGGGGAGCTAAAAATACTCAAAAAAAACATTAACTAATGCTATTTGATTGCCTAGATTGATACCTAATTAAAACATTGAACCTTCAAATAATGAGATGAAAGTTATGAGGAGTTTTATTTTAGGGACAATGAAGATAGAAAAAACATTCAAAGTTATTTTATTAATTCAATTTAAAAAAATTCCATATTAAAACTAAAGTATAGGATATAAATTTTTTATTAGAACATTCTCACCATTGATATATACAATTCTCAATATCTTGTCAAAGTTATTAGTGGTTAAATTTTTCCTTCATCCAACACAACCTTCAACTTCATAATTTTCCTAAAGATGAATATGAATTTTTATTTAGTTTAATTTTTCTACATGTGTTTTCAATCCATTTTCCAATCCATTGACTAAAATGAAAAAGCAAGTGCAAAAGAAAATGGAATGTACATTTATTTTTCTAAAAATGTTTAAAAGCAAAACTTCACCTTTAGGAAGAGATAGATAATTCTATTTATGAAGTTTAGGCACATTGAATTTGCAATGGGTGGGAATTTTCACTCTAAAACTTTGGGAAGATGCATGCACTTAAACAATTTAACTAAGGGATCTTGTAGTTGAAATTGTTAAATAATAAATATAGATGAAGGTTTTATCCTTGCTTTGGGTACAAGTATTTTGAGCTATTTGGGGAATATTGCAATTGTTATTGATTCCATTGCCAATGTGTTTCTTTATTATACTATGTAAGCATATGTTCAAGGTGAAAATGAATTGGATATTGACGAAGGAATTCCTCCCTAGTTTTCCTATTCCTCCCAAGTTCCCCTATTCCTCCCAATAAGAGGTTTGTAGCTATTAAATTTGTTTTTACAAGTAGTGTACTACAACATTGATATTTTATATTTAATCTCATGGTTTGTCATTGTTATTGTTCCATAGACCATGACTACTAAACTAATGTAGATCACTACATCTATAGCTATTTGTTTGCCTTTGCCATAATGTTGAATCCATCTTGAAGACATTTCTTAGCAACATAGTATTTTCCTTTTCTACAAGCTACATGTGACATAAAAAATTGTTATCTCTACATATACTAAGAATTAAGTCAAATTTTTGATGTAAATAGATCTTCATATGTAAGTGTTTTGAAGATCTATCCGTAGCTTCATGCTTGCACTAGAAAGACCAAAAATTAGGTCACATGTCTCTTTCAAGAACTTTGAGTAGGTATTATGGAAACCTCTTTTTCAAAGTTAATTGACTAATTGATCAACATATGCAATTTTCTTCATTGATTCATATCATACATAAATTGGCCGCATGTAAATAATGTTTTTTATAATATAGTCAATTGAAGTAGACATTTTGAATTCATGAATCTTTGCATCTCTTAGCATTATTTTAGAGTGGTTCATAGACTTAATAAGATTAATTCAAAAGAATGTACAACTTTGCCTTTGTACTCTCAAACTTCATGAATTTGATTGACTAGATACAAGTTTAGGTGATAATTTAGTACCACATTCCAAATGCACACCTTCATACAAAGCCATTTTTAGATATTAAAACCACCTCATGCTACAAATTTATGATTGATGGTTAAGGTTTGGATGTTGTAGATTCCATTGTAAAGAAAAATTTGCATAAAGTTTTTTAAAACACAATGCAATCAAATATTTGACCATATTTAATTTGATGGCCCTTTAATTTGGCTCTACCTCTATAAATTTTGATGAGGTAGTTTGAGATATGTGAACCGTCGCTAAAGGCATGAAGAGCCAATTGGTATAGAATTAATCCTCTAGAAGGTGGCAAAAAGATTGTTGAAAGATTATTGAGCAAGATTCTCCCTCAAGGGAAAAGACACACCGTTGTATGCTCTTGTCCATCCTTTGCGTGATCCTTTGGCTTCATTCCCATGTCCCTTGTTCTTGTAGACTATCTTTCCTTCAATTCTATTAATGATTTTTCTTTTCGTGAACTTGGGTACATTACTTTGTTTCAATGCATGAGGCATCAAGCTCATATCTTGGGTGCTTAAAAATCACTATCACTTACAAGAGTATAATGAGACTAATGACGGTAGCCCTACCCCTTCTTTATATTGTATATTATGATAGAAAATATGCAAGCTTTAATTTATAGATTTCAATTACAAAAAGTACAAGTACTATCATCAAGCTAGTAACTTCATATATTCTCAACATGTGTTGAGCTTGGTTGAGATTACAATATTAGTTGGATTTGCAAGTTTGTAATGTGTATCTTAGGGTTTATAACCTAAATATCAAAGACTTTAATAATCTTTGCTCTAAATGTTTTAAACATCACAATGATGCCATTTGCTCTTACATGTTTTTGAAGTTGTAATTACTTTTAATATCAATGATGTTTTAATTGTATTTTATCATGATTCTTGAACTAAACATGATATCCAATTGTAAAAAATATATAATAATACAACATGTTGTAGGTCTATGTTTTAGCTTTGGTTAGCAACATTAATGATTACGACCTTTAGAAGGATGCATTATTATATATAACTTTGTAAGTGCTTTATGCCTTCAACATTTTCATTACAAAATAATCTAATGGCAATAATTTGTTAGCATGTGTTTTGGAAGTATAGATAAATGGGATTTTCAAACAATTGATTTCATGAGGAGAAAACCTTTGTAGTTTTTAATTAGAAGAATTGTACAAATTCTTGTGGACTTGAGAGTTTTTCCAAAGAAATGTATCCTTGGTGTGCAATTATATTGAGAATTATATCCATAGTTGATATGAAAGGCTTGAGGCTTAGACATTTAACCAATTCAAACTTACACAATTTGCTAAGAAAACAAGCTAATAAGGCTAATGAAGAAGTGAATTGTTGTTGGTAAAAAAAGTCCATCTTTGAGTATAACTTTTTTGTTAAATTCCTTTTTTAACAACTTGTACACCTTGAAAGATGACAAAAATTTGCTATGGACATTTGATATCATCATCAAAGCAAATGAACTTCAAATCTTTAAAAGCCAAAGACTTTATGTTCTACACAATGGTAACAAAGATCAATTGGTAACAATATAAAAGCTCAATGCCTTGAGATATACTAGAATACTATAATAAGACTTTAAAACAACCACTAGAGTGGATAAACCAACACCATTGATGGTTGAAATAGCTTAGCTTATTTACTATATTAGTTGAGTGCAATCAAAAGTCCTATAGAGCAAGATTGAAATCAAATCAAATTCTATCCTCAATGATTTAGGGGATGAGGCAAGGTATTCATAGGAATGAACAATTGGGTAATATTTGGGATGTAGTGTCAAATTTGGCACAAGCTCTCACTAATGCACGAGATCAATTAATAGGCCTCATAAACTTTCCTTCAATTGGAAGTGATAGAAATGTCAATAGAATTAGAACCAATGGATTTCCAATTCAAAATGGAAAAGAAATTACAAACCATAATTCTGATAATGATTTTGAGGATTCCCACACGAATAGTGCATTAGTACGCTACCGTGGTGGTGGACCTTATGCAAGGAAACTCGGTTTTCCAAGCAATAAGAATATTAAGAGTGTACATCGCCAACATGCACATGGTCATGTTGCATTTGGTGCCCACTCAGAGTTTAAACCTCAACCCCTTTATAACCATAGGCCTGTCAATTCAAAGACAAGCTTGGGATCCAATATGGAGCCAAGATGCAAGCAAGGTGGAAAAAAGGGAATCCAAATTGGGCTTTTTTTAGATCCTAAGTCAAATTGTTTAAAAATCAATACTACGAAGGGAATGGGCAATCCTATAAATATCAACTTCTTACCAAACCAACCAACACCCAATCCGAATCAATACACATGTAAGAAAGACCTTGGTTGTCAACCTTCTTCTCCTGATACTAAACGACATTGCATAGGTATACAATATGCAACTTTGTTGAAAGAGGAAGCTTTTCAAATTTGAGAACGGAGACTTGTTGAGGACCAAAAAATATCAAATTCTAAACCAAAGTGGACACGTTGTTGATAATTGTTATAGACCACTAACTATTCAAGTTTTTTGCAATAGAAGAAATGTACGTGACCTTGCCTTTGAAATTGGAAGTACATTGATAAATAGTAACCTTTCTTTGTATTTTTGCTTCTTCTACAGTCTACACCAATTGCTTACAAAATCTTGCATCCATGTCTCGGGGGGGTCATTTAGAGTGTCCATTAGAAACCATGTGCGAACAAAACTTTGGCCCCCCTATATACTTTTTAAATTTTAAATAAAACAAAAATTAAAAAAATAAGAATAGATTTTCCTACTTTGAAAGTTTATATTTTGAATTATTGATATTTTTATTTGTTAATAATAATTAGTTACAAATTTTTGAAGTAAAAAGATACACTTTAGAACTGAAAATAACTTTCACACCCCTATATTATAAGAACTGAAATTCCTTGAAAGTAAAATTTTTGAAGTAAAAAGATACACTTTAGAACTGAAAATAACTTTCACACCCCTATATTATAAGAACTAAAATTCCTTGAAAGTAAAATTTTTGAAGTAAAAAGATACACTGTAGAACTAAAATTCCTCCTTCATTTAACTTTCTATCTTCATGTTGAATTGCATACTATGAAATTGCTTTAAAACTAGCAAAAAGATATCAACTAATGACCCAAAAGTAATTTCAAGAAGGAAAAATTGCGCTCAAGTTAGAAATCATTGAATCACATATAAATTCTTCATTATTGAAAACTCATCTACTATTGCCTTACTTAACTTCTAAATATCCAAGAATTTTTAGATAAAATAAAAAAACTACTACAATGCATGACTTTCACAATAAATTTAAGTTTACATTAAAAGAATTAGGTTAAACATAACTTTTAGAAATGATCAACATCATCAAATTTGGAAAATATTGACATGTATTTATCAAATAAAGTTGTAAAAATAAATTTAAAATTATATGAAAACTATATTATATTTAGTAGTTGAATTTTGGAATAACTATGATGTTACCAATATGAGATAATTTGAACATGAACTCCAAACGCATTTTGTTGATGAAAATGGAATTTTTCATTTTTTACAGGGTCTAATGAATTATTTTGAATTATTGTATAATAATTTTAGTATAATTTTAGTATAGTCCTAATCATCATCAACTTCATAGAAGTATTCAATGTTTCATACAATTTGATAAGTAATGCAAAATTTGTAATGTCTAATTGTTTTGAGAGTAAACTCAAGAATTTTGGCCTTTTGGGTAGTTTAAAACATTTTTTATTTTTGTAATTAAAAAGATGTATTTGATTTCGGAAGTATACATGAACATAGAAAGTTTTGAATATTTCTATTTTGATTGATGAAATGAAAGTTATAGCCTTGGAAAGGCACTATATAAAAATCATAAAAGAAACGTGAGTACAAAGATGGGGTGATTTTATTCAATGATGTATTAAAAATCAACAACTAAAAAAGACGAGTAGTTCCAAAATAGTCCCCCAAAAACTTTCAAAAAATATTCGAAGAATACCCATGAAATATTCTTAGAAGACCTTATAAACATCCAAGAAAAATATTCTATAAATAGTCAAAAATAGATTTTGAGTATAATTGTACATTTATATGCATTGAATTTCTAGTGTGCATCTATAAAAATACAATAGAACACCACACCACATTGAAGTTGGACAAGAATAGAGACATAGAACAAAATACTAAGAAACACTAGAGAAAGTGCAAAATAATGATTGATATGGCCCAAAATCTGATGGGGCATGTATCACAGCAAGCAAGTAGTCTCAAGAATGTGTTGAACCTAATGTCAAAGATGATTGATTCTACACTCTTCAGTGGCTTCCAACAAGTAAAACACTATAATTGGGAATTGGCAAATTCAAACACAATATGTGGTGCTACCTTAGGTGCCACTTAGAGGTAACTCCACGTAAAATCAACCAAAGAAATAATTTAGCATGGTTTCCATTATTATATTGAAAAACTTATTGTCGGGTCTTGTTGGTAGTCAAAAGAGGATTCTAGATTCTCTTAGAATGCATTTCTTGAATACCATATGAATAAACCTATGAATATACAAAGTGTTGAAAAATGGTAATTCCAAAACCGACCCTAAACTCTCAGAATAGTAGGAGTACATTTTAGACAATCTTGAATCTTAGGGGTTGGTTTTAGAAAGAGGTCAAAATTAGGTGTAGTTACCATACTTCATGCCGTACCTCAATTTCATAATCCTAGTGCCAATCCTAAACTAGCAAAATTTCCCTGGATCAATGATCTTTAAAGACGTTATTAAAAAAATGTGCATTTTTAATGTGAAAGATTGTTGGTTTAAAACAACTTAAAATGATATCTAAAGTTTTACTCCACCATTCCTCTATAATAATCTGGTTTGTACACAAGTTAAAACGTTTAATGAATTACTGCACATAGTTGATGGTGACAAAAATTCAAGGAGTTGCCTCAACCATTTAAAAAATTTTATAGTCTTTTTTTTTAAACAAATGGACAAATTCCAATGATTAAGAAAAGATAACATTGAACCAAGGGAACAAGTCCCCAGCGGCAACTTTTATTTTTATAGTCCTTTTCAATGCACTTGGCACAGACCAGGGTGAACTGACCCCTTCATTGCCCCGTTTCACCCCTGGGGAAAACACTGTGGAATTTTTTATTTGCAATCAAATGATAAAATTTGCAATCAATGGCCCCTACTTAGCTAAGGGTGCTTTCGCACTTGCTGGTAGGGGCGGTTCTTTCCTGCGAAACAACGGTGTCTTCAAAGTCGGTGTCCACACTCGGATACAGTTGTACATGCCAAACCTACGTGGAGGCCGACGTGTCTGCCGCAAAGGCCGATGTGAAGGACGCCGGCGTTTCCAATTTTTTTAAGAAAGCGTAATCAAAGTTCCTGTTAAAATAGAAGTAAAACAGTGGAAAACAAAGCCAGGGGCCCACAAGCAACGGTGTTACATTAACGCGATCCGTAATCGCGATTAAGATAAAACGGCGTTTAATTTGTAATGTAATGAGAGTCCTGAATTTCTTAATTGAAGACGTCCAACATGCAGCGGCACAGACGCTTGCTAGTTACGGAACTTTTGAATGCGGACGGCTGCTTCCGTGACTTCGATCAATACAAATCATGATGTCGCAGTCTTCGAATGCAACATTCATCGCGTGAATTCAGCTCACAGTCCAGTTTCTTGTAAGAGCAATCCCACTTCTCGTACGTTCGTTCTGATCTGAGGTCGATGAGTTCATGATTTCACTGTGCACGTCAATTATGTGTGCTTCGGCATGCTTTGATTTGGAGCAGATCATGATTTCCCTGTGCACGTCAGTGGCAGTTGAACGATGTGGTTCCCTTCAACGAATACTGATGCATGCTTGTGTTCAATTCTTGCAGATCAAACGTTATGGCGAACTGGCAGCAACTTAAATCTTCAGGCACAATAGTACCTGCGAAGTCTGGCAGCAATGCAGGTGATGATCTTCGTGCATTCAATTTCTGCCCAGCGATTCACGTCATCAAAGTTTTCATACTGTTACTGGAATGCAGTACAACCGAACTGCATGTGCGATGTCGCTGTTGACTTCTTTGTCTTCTTGCAGGAGGAATTCATCGGCCTTGGTCTAGCAGCCTCCCACATGGCTCAGCCGCGTCTAGCGATGAAGGTAAGACTCCGATTTCTCATCTTTAATTACCGTAGCAGTAATCACGTTACACTGTCGTTCAGTATTCTGTGTGTTGCCGATCACTTGGTTCAGGTGCAGTCGAAGTTCTCACAGACAACGACAAATTTGAAACGCAGGCATACCAGCAGAGTTGCAACGCACCTCCATGAAGTCAGCGCACATTTTGTTGGGAGTGACTCGACTTCCTAGCGATGCTGCCAACGTCGATCATGGCGCTCCAATGAAAAAAGCCAGGAAGGAGAGGGGCCTCAATTGGAACCAGCAAGAAGTAGTAGCGTTGATAGAAGCGAAGCGGACTCTGTTCATGGAGGAAATGATGTGTCGTGACACACGGGAATTAATGGTTCCCGACGCAGGCAAGTGGTAGCACATAAGTACAGAGGTCATGAAATCAGGCGTTGCGTGCTGCCATCGCGATGGCCCCGTATGCAAAAGTAAATGGAATCTGTTGATTTTAGAGTATAAACGTATCGTAGATTTCTTATCACAAAGCGGAACAAATGCGTTGTGCTACTGGGACATGAGTACAGTGGACAATTAAAGCGAAGGGCTTCCAAGATCTTTTTCTCACGATGTCTTCATGCTGATTCACGATTGGTACGGTTCCCGACCCGCAGTGCAGCCACCACACACACGTAATCTGCTGTCGACGGAAGACAGCAACTACAACACACCTCATGCCACAGAGCACGAACTAGATGAAGGCTGTAGTGATGACTTCGATGATCATGCCTTCCTTCCCAACGAACAACCGGTAGACAACAATGACATGACAGCAAGTACGGAGTCACCTGCTGTAGCCGCAACTCCTGGCAAACCACGACCCGGTGCTGCTTTGCCCGCACTGTCGCCTACATACACTCCAGCAGCTCCTGCAAAAGGTACCCTTCCTCCTGGCGTCACACCGCAGTTGCTCAGCTCATCCGATACGGCAAATGTGGATTTCCGACGTCGACCTAGAAGCACTGCTGTTCGTCGGATGAGCATGTCGGGGCACTCCCTCATAGCGGACGCTACTCGTGCTTCAAGGGATGCTCTAACCAGCCAGATGAAGGACATGGCGGAAGCTAGTCGTGATCTTGAGCAATCGAAAATCCAAATGCAGCTCCAACTTTTTTCTGAGCAAATGGAATACCAACGTGAACGAGACAGAAGGTTGTATGAAAGCGCCAGGCAAGCTAATGACAGTGCCAGACTCGCTATACAAAAGCAAGGTGAGGTCGTCAATTGCCTTGCACACCTGTCAACTGCTCTCACCATTGGTTTACAGAGACGTCCACAACAGAGCTTGCCGTCCATACATGAGCCGGTACTTTAGCGTGACGACAATGCGATGCAAATAGGAGGTGCCCATGCGACGGAAGAAGGATCTGGCAAATGCAGCATCGACATTGCAATAACTCCTCCTGTTCGTGACAGCGGCGTTCCTACCGAAGCTGCTGTGTCACGTCATTGAATGTGTGAAACTCGAGTTCTCACTAGAGTTCATGTGACCTGTATAGAGAAAGTGCGTTATTTTGTGAAAATCACATGGACCCAACGCCTCTTGTAATTATAAAAAGCGCACACAGTTTTCTAGGATGTAGCTGCCTTTAGTACATAGCTCTCTATACAATGTGTTAACCGGACTTCCAACTAGTGAAGCTACTTTTTTCTCTAAAGCTACTGCCAGCAATATACCATGTACAAAGCAAACTTAAATAAACAGAAAGGCCAACTAGGCTCTGTCCCTTCTGTAATTTCCCTTGTCAATGTATCAGCGATGCTTCCAACACAACTTCTCGTGAAGTCCAAGTCAGTTAATAAGGTCGGAAGCAGTGCTAGTGTGGACATTCACATACAACACTTTTTCGGCATCCTGTGCACCTATGTACGCAGCCAAGGCCGCAAAGAACGTCAAGAACGTGGAAGCCACTATTTCATTGTACACAGCGGCCCTTTTTTTGGTGTGGGGGGCGTTTTGTGGTTGTAGTACTTCTTCAAACTGTTGCACCCCCCAAAAAATTCCAAGAGTGTCCAATGATTCCACAACTTTCCATCTAGGTGTAACCTACATATACCAACATGTGTACCAAGTTTTGCACAATTCCAAACACCCAATCAAAAGTTATGGCCCATTTGGGGCACTTGTGACTAATGTGTCTAATGCCTCCTAGGAGCATTAGACACATTAGTCACAAGTGCCCCAATCTCCAAAAATAACTGTCTTATGTAATTCAAAATGGTCTCAAAACTTCCATACCCTTGCACAAAGTCCCGAAGAAGCACATTGTGCAAAAAAATTGAAACAAGAAGGCCCAACTCTATTTTTTCTAAAAATGAATAGCTCAATCATTCAAAAAAATGTAAAAAATTCCAAGAGAATCAAATGACTCCACAACTTTCCATCTAGGTGTAACCTACACATGTTGGTATGTGTAGGTTACACCTAGATGGAAAGTTGTGGAGTCATTTGATTCTCTTGGAATTTTTTACATTTTTTTGAATGATTGAGCTATTCATTTTTAGAAAAAATAGAGTTGGGCCTTCTTGTTTCAATTTTTTTGCGTACCTGTGCTGTTCAGAGCCCGTGCAGTACTACATGTTTTGTACCAAGCAATTGAAGATGACTGAAGCCTCCAAAGACAAGAAGTACTGAGACATACCACGATGCTCGCCTTTATAGCATTCAAAAGATTCAATTCATGAGCACTGAGCCCCAGCAAGCCTGCACTTTGAAAGCCCTATACATAAGTTCGTGCTACAACATCACTGCGTCCGACCTGTGGAAGGCAAATGTAATGCACATGACTCCCTTGTACTACCAATGAAGTGGCTCCAGTAGTTCAGCGCTCGACGGTGTACTTTGACAGAGTTTTCTTCTTTCAACTGGACGGACTGGAAGACTGAAGCAGTACACCGCAAATGCTATAAGAACTTGGAACTTGTATACTACAGAAATGGAAAAATAATACAACATAAAAATACAGGCCGCCAACAATTCACTTCGAATTGTAATTAAGAAAGCAGACATACAACGTAGCGTTGAAGATGAGCAGCCATACTTCTTGATTGTTTTAGACAAGCATAAAGCGCTGTGTACAAGCAAAAATTCGAGGTCACTACTAAGTGGCCTTGAAAACTACAAACGTCCTTCAAGGCTGGACAGTAGACATTCATATAGGAAATCCGATATATACATGTAGCCTTCACTTCCTGTACGTGTAGGAACGGTTGTTGAAGTCCCCTGCACTTCTTCCAGCGAAGTGAAGCTACCATCACATTTGCATACGAATTAACATTAACAGAGCTACAACGATAGCAGGAAGCGGCCACTGCTACTTATGTTTTTCTTCTGCAATGAGTAAATAGAATTCCAACTTCGTAGCTATAGAAGAAGCTGAAATGAAAAGGTCGCTCAAAATGTGTGAAGTTTACTTACCGTCTTTTCTCAGAATGGAGCAATGCGCTGAAGGGAGAGGAAAACTCCCAAGTCCCGTCTTTTCACCCGGCCTTCAGCTTGATCAGCCACAGCTCCTCCGACGTCTGTGACTTCTTCAACTACAGTTTCCACTTGGTTGGAACGTCCCCGCTCCTCTTCGTTGTGAAGCACATCCATCAACCTCTCCACAGCTTCGTGGGAGTCCTTCAGAAGGACATTGTGTAAGATTGCACAGCAAGTCACCATGTCTAGAATGAAAGTGACATGGAGGTCTGATTTCTGATGTAATTCTCGAAATGTTTGTTTGAGAAGGCCGAATGCATTCTCTACAACCGCTCTTCCACGACTCAATTTCCGATTGAAAAGAGCGTCGGCTACAGGCAGTGCAGCAACGTCACGATGAGGAACCATGAGCCACGGCAGAAGTGGGTATCCTGCATCGCCCAACAAGTAGGGAGAGAAACCAGCAAAACCATGATTACCTTCCCACAGAGAGTTTCGTTGACCCCGATAGAATAGTCGTGACCTTCTCATCATCCTGGAATCATTAGTGGAGCCTGGCATTCCAACATACAAATCTAAAAACCGCTTGGAGTTGTCCACTACAGCTTGGCAATTCATAGTGTATCCCCCTGACTTGAAATAGAAATAGTCAGCAGATCCGTAACGAGGTTTTCCTATGGCGAACTATGTGCCATCAATGGCGCCTAACACGCCAGGAAGTCCACAAAGATTATAGAAACCCTCCGCTACCTCTGCAATTCCTTCATCAAAAGGCCAACTAATCTCATTCCGCAAAGAAACATTTATGGCGTGAACCACTTCACGCAGTAGTATTGAAATTGTGCTGCGTCCCATTGTAAACAATTCGCTACATATTAGCAAACTAGCACCGTGGCTCAATTTGAACAATGTGCATGCCACACGTACAGTCACTGGAACAGCAGATCGGTACTTCGTGTCTTTTTTCTTCACTGCAGGAGAAAGAAGTTGTGACAAAGAAAGAAGTGAACGTTTTGTCATTCTAAACATTTGAACCCAACGACTGTCATCGTATTCATGCAGAAGGAAACAGGTGAACCAAGTAGTTGACCGGGGCTTAACCCAGTACCCAAGGTCTTCATCAATTGTTGTCAATGTGTTGCAAATCCGAACATGGTGTAGAGTCGCCCAAGTGGTGCAATCCAAGTCCAACGACGTTCTCTCAGAGAATGTGAGAGTTTCGACATTGTCGAAACAGCAGTCATCGCTGGCAGAGTTCTCTTCAGCCAAACAGAGAGCACGGTTTGTGTTGAACAGCAAGACCAATATAATTGAAGCCAAAGACATTATGTCTGCTGTATTGTCCTCGAAATCCATGATAGCGGAATTCGTTGCTTCTTTCCCTTTTCTGCAAAGAACATGGAGGACAGCAGGAAGATGAAAAACTGTTTTCAAAGTCATGCTAAGCAATTGTAGTTCTGAGGTCAAGTTCGGCTCTCAGCACTTGCATACCGTGGACGCTTCACTACCTAGAACGTCAAGTATCGCAAAAAGCAGTTCACGATACTGTACGTGTACAGTACCACCAATTGCACAGACATGGCTAACCCTAGCAAGAAGGTGCGTACTCACGAACACTATTGCTGCGCAGGAGCAGGAGCGGCACTTGGTCGAAGATATAAGAAAACAACATTGCAAAACTCCAATTGTGTAACCTGTTCTTTGCGTTCTTATTGATGGAGCAGCTCCTGCTAGAAGACGAATGCAATCCCCCGCCCTCAACGCTCGCCGCCAGCAAAGGAACTTCTTTCCGAAATGATTTCTCGTCCAAGCCGTTCAAAACATTGTTGCCGTGAAGTCCTCTTCCAAACTTGCTTGCAAAACTCTGTTTAAATTGGAAAACTAACAAACATCTGTACTCACGAAATTCAAGCCTGTTTGCTCAGGGCTCTCACACTCAATTGTAGAAATACAACTACAGGCACCGAGCTCTGTCACCGGAACCAAATGGCAGCCACGAAAACGTCTCCAACAGAAAATTCCGCTACGCTTCCATCAACGACAACAAGACGCCGAACACTCTAACACTTGCCCCTCTGGTGCGACCACGCTCTAATCTTTTTAGGCAATGTACACTACATTCGCTGTTTTCCACCTCCTAGTGCGACGACGTTGCTTGTACGCAGCGTCAACAATAAGCCACTTTGCCGCTACCGTCGGACTCTGCAAACACACTCCACACCCACGACTAGTCCACGGGTGTTGACTGCATTACATGTCTACCACCGCTGCTCCCTACCAACAGGTGTGAAAGCACCCTAAGGGAGGTGTAGAGATTACAAAAATCACAACAAAAACTGGGGGGCTTTTCTTCACAATAACCCCTTGACAGGACAATGAGGGGGTAAGTTCACCTTGCCCCTTGGCACAGCCAAGGAGAATTGACCCCCTCGCTCGGTCCTGCGGGCAAATCCTGGAATTATTTATTTTCTGCATATGAATTTTTTTGCAAATTTTGAATTCATTTTCGCGATCAGAGACCTCAAATTAGCTAGGTGAAGTCAAGAGTATACCCTAGAACGGCCCAAAATAGGGGGTTGTTTTTTTACTTGCACCCCTGGTAAAGCCGAGCGAGGGGGTCAATCCACCCTGATCCTTGGCACATAGTGTTGTTCGTGGGCATCAATTCCTGGAAAGTCATTTAGTACATAGCTACTCTAACTATTCTTTTTATACCAAATCATTAGGAAAATTTTGAATCTAGCAAAGGGTTATGAGACATGTGGCAGTGCAATTATAGCCAAAAAATTATTAAAAAATTGAAATAAAAAATAAAAAAACTAAATTTAACCCCTAAAGAACCATTGTCTCTTTAGAGGACAAATCACAAATGGGATTTTGGGCAAGTACCTATGGGCTGAAATTTTGCCTTGATTTTTTGAAACCTTTTTTAAGCTAGAAAAGTTGATAAGTTTTGTGGGAATTTTTTTTTTCCAATTGGCGCCCGGGAACAAAAGTTATGTCCAAATAAGCTCAAAACAAGGAATGAGGGGCAACAAAAAAGTATTTAAATTTTTTTTTTTTTTTTTTGAGTTTTTTTACTTGTAGATTATAATTTTTTCCTACATGGAAAGCTTTGATTCATTCCATTTTGATATGTTACAAGAAAGTTATGGACAATCTTGTTTTTTGGGCAATCAAAGCTTCTTCTTGAAAAAAAGAACTTGTAGGATTCATTTCTGAATGCAATTTTTGCAATTTTTCAAAAAACAAATTCCACATGGTTTAGTTTTCTTGCTAGAACAATCTTAACATTGGGATCATTTCATTTTAATTCAATCTAAAAGATATTTAGATTTTAGATTTTCCTTCTTTCTCATACCTACTTCTACTTATCAATTTTTTTAGAATGAAAATTAAGTTTTTTTAGATTTTTTTCCCTAGATCCTTAACTCAATTATTCACTATAAGGATTTAAAGCTCAAAACTCTGTAGTGCAAAAAATTTAAGTTTAAAATGTTCAAGGTCGGAAAATCCAACCCCGCAATGTGCTGAAAAACTTGTTTTTTCCCTTTAAATGTAGATATCTTGCAATCTATGCAGTCAAAAATTCTAAAAAAATTTCCACACATTTTCATACTAGTTGTGTATAAGATCATATGGTTTGATGTGAAAAAATAACAATTTTCAATTTTCTTTACTTTTTGCTATAGAAATGGCAGTTTTGAGTGTTTTTTGGTAGGAAAAAGGCCTTGATCCTTTAGGGGTTAAAAAAACAAAATTTTATTCTTTTTTTCAGGAATTCATGTGTCACTAATAGTGCCATGTCAATTTGGTGATTTCAAATTATTTTTTTAATTTAAAAAAATAATTATTACTCCGTAAAAGATATTATTATTTTTATTTTCACTATATTTTCACTATTGTCAAAAGCCAAAACGGCCTTCTGCGGGGTTAAATTTTTTTATAAAGTTTCAACATTTCAGAATTTTGACATCATCATTTAGATCAAATGTTTAGACATTTGAACCCTAAAAGACCGAGGCACATTTGGGGCAGAAATTGCAAAAAACTGACACTTTTTAGAGTAGTGGAAAAAAATGAAAAAAAAGTTTTAAAAAAAAATTCAACCATACAAATTTGTATTGGATTTCTATGGAAATGTGTGGAAAATATTTTAGAAAACTTTGACCACAAGGATTGAAAAATTATAACATTTGAAGCTAGGAGATAAAGGATTTTTTTTATCTTGCTTGATGGGGCCAATAGACTTAAAATACCTCTTAGAGTGAGATTTTTACACCAAACATAGTTATTTTTTGACACTTGCATTTTGTATCATATAAGTTACATACTTGCTTAATCTCAACTTCATAGGAAGAGTTTTGCACAGGCTACTTGAAGCTATTTGGATTGCCTACAACATCATGGCACTATAACTTTTGATCTAGGCACCGGATAAAAATAAATAAATAAGATTCTCACAAAGGGGTACATGTTCACACCTTGTGTCAAAATTTCATGAACATCTTACCAAAATTGACTCCATAGGAGTCTACCTAAGATTTAGATTTGCATATATTGAACAGACATTTGGTTCTTTGGGGGATAAATCAAACTTGAAATCAAATATTTTTCTAATCAATGATAGTATTGTGATTATGACCATCAAAATTGGAAGCAAATGATTTCAAACATGATAAATTCTTTTTCCTTCTTGTTCTAGTGCAAATAGGAAGCATGTGTCTTAGTTTTCAAGGGAAGAATACATCAATCTTCACTTAATATATTACCCAATGGTTAGGGTCTATATAACCTACCCAATGATTAATTAAAGTTGGAAAAAGTGATTCAACAAATGCTCTAAAATAAAATTATTTTGCAAGATTCATTTTTTTTCCATACCAAAAAACTTTGAAAGAAAAATTCCCAAATTTGTGGCATTTATATCTAGAATTTTTTTGCCAATGTTAACCATTGAGTGCAATAGTTCCTAAAGTTCACTCTCAGTATTAAAACTGACTTTGGTACTTTGGCAACTTGAAGCATTTGGTAGTTGGTCTTGTCTGTAGGAGTATATTTTTAGAGAATCATTTTGATATGTATTGTGATCCTATCCTACAAGCCCAAATCAAGGTCACTTCCATCACGTAGATTAGTTTTTTTGACATTGAGTTCAAACTTTATTTGTGTATTTATGTTAATCTTGCACTTTGTCCTTCAAAATTGGAGGCAATGGTTCTCAAACAATGAATAAGGTGGAGTGTGCTAAAACTGTTCCTAGCTATTCCAAAAGTGTCTTCTACGATAGGGGTACATATTAGAAGTTTCAGTGTATTCATAGTGAACATTTCAAGGTAGGGACGATATTGGAGCACCCTCCCAATTCTAACTTAAAAAATTCATAACTAATTCAATAACAATCCAAAGAATATGAATCAAAGTGTCACTTCTTCCATAACATTCTTAACTAATGAGGTTGGAATCCCTTTTCTATAGTGTCACTTATTTGTGTTGTAGTGAAAATTATTCTCTTTCATTCACTACAAGGAAATGGGGGTAAATGTAACCATAGAAGAATGACTGCTTGTCCAGAACGACTTGAATATGACTCGTGTTCCCTAATTGCACCAAGGGTTTGGGGTTGTCATCATTAGAGTCAATTCAGAGTCACATTCGCAACTACAGGATGATGACTTAGCGGCAAGGAGTCTTCATCCACATTTTTACATCCGGAACGTGCTGTCTTTACCTAGTCCCGCAATGTGCTGAAAAACTTGTTTTTTCCACTTTAAATGCAAATATCTTGCAATCTATGCGGTCAAAAATTCTGAAATTTTTTCCACACTTTTTAATACTAGTTGGGTGTAAGATCCTATAGTTAGATGTCAAAGAAAAACATTTTAAATTCTTTTTTACTCTTTGCTACAGAAATGGCAGTTTTCAGTGTTTCTTTGGTAGGAAAAAGGCCTTGCTCTTGTAGAGGTTAAAATGATGCACTCTTGGAGACTTATTTTTCTTTTGATTTTTTTCTCTATTTATTAATGCTTTTTTCAAAACAAAATAAAAAAATAAAGTTAGATTGACAATGCAAAGGCCAAAACTAAAATTTAGATGACATTTAGCACCTCTAAGAGATAGAAAAACAATTTTTGGTTCTAATTTTTATAGAACT
This sequence comes from Rhytidiadelphus loreus, assembly GCA_947034895.1. Taxonomy (NCBI): domain Eukaryota; kingdom Viridiplantae; phylum Streptophyta; class Bryopsida; order Hypnales; family Hylocomiaceae; genus Rhytidiadelphus; species Rhytidiadelphus loreus. Next base: position 7,535,209 of record OX344763.1, read on the forward strand.
AGGTTGATAACTTTCACAATGTCTATGTTTCATCCATTGGTTTTTGTTCACAACATTGTTAAGCTTCCAATTTGGACTTAATCAATTCCATTGCGAAGGCCATAGTCAAAAGTGAGTAAATTGTGTGATTGTATTTTGACTACAATTTACTCTAAGGTGAGTACATAATGACTTCCGTGTCACTACTCTACTATTTTGATTGCAATTTACTTTAACACGACTACATAATGACTTCCACATCACTACTCTACTATTGCATCAACATTTTACAAATCCCACATGGTTTGTCTTGCCTCCTACCACCCCACTTGTATAAAAGGCTTGTTATTTGAATTCTTTGTATTCACACACTAAATGGCTTGAAAATCCATTTGACACATATGCAAAATATAGTGTATTGTGTATCATGTATATGGTGTATGATGTATGAATCATGTATTTGTATATGATGTACTCATTTTGTACATTTCACCACAACTTGAAAATAATATTCACATTTCCTAGATTTTAGAATACAATCCTAGATTTCAGAAGAAAAATATTCACATTTCCTAGATTTTAGAATATAATCCTAGATTTCAAAAAATAATATTCAAATTTCCTAAATTTCAAAATATAATCCTAAATTTCAGAAAAGGATTAAAAAAAGGGGTCATTTGTGACTACGGGATGACTTTAGAATGACTGGCCACGTGGCAACATAAGAGTCATTTCCTTAAACTTCTTTTTTCTTTACCACTTTGGAAGTTTCATCCAAAACCCCATCTAAGTTCACAATGGATGGTGATAATACTATGGCAGTCATTTATAAAAATGACTAGTCCACTATGACTCTAGGGGCCAAAATCACAGTGCAGTCATCTTTGTCCACAATGACTCCTATGCAGTCATTCTTTGCAGTCATTTATACCTTGTTTTTCTTGTAGTGATTGGTTCACTATGCATGACAACCTTTCCTTCCAAAAAATATATAATGAAGCAAAGGTACACCTACGTTGAAGCTTGAAAATGCTAGGCCTTGATCCCAATTTTCAATCTTAATTGCTTAAAATGATCTAAAATGTACTTCTTCTATTCATATGAACTTAGAATAGATTTCATTATACATATAAGGTATCCTCACCCTTCTCCAAGACCAACCATATGCCATCATTTAGAATAGAGTTCTTCATAGCCTTTCATTGATCTAAAATGACAAAGCATTTGTTCAAATTTAGTACTAGCTAGTTTTCAAAGGCAAACCAATGGAAGTTGAAGAGTTATTTAAAGCAACCAAATGAATGAGTTGAAGCAATTTGTACTTCAAGGATGTCCAATTAAGGGTAGTCTAGTGTTAATAGTAAATGCTCCTACGACCACAACTTCAAAAATTCATAGTATATTAAGATAAACTCTAATTTTTTTGAAAAGAATTGTATTTACTTTTGCTTTCATTGCAAACCTCAAGATGTGATCTTTTTCATAAAATTATGTTCAAAATTGCTCATTTGAAAAAAGAGTTTGTTTTAGGTGCAGATACCTTATTCATCATTTCGAAATTCATGGTTTATTTTCCAAATTCCAAAAAGTGCATACCAAGAGAAAATCTGGATGTTATATTGGACATGAAAAAACACAAGTTGTTTTTTCTGACGTCACCTAAAATCCGTCTAAAAAAATTACAAAACACCAACTAAAACACAGGTTTCTTATAGTGTGTCTAGCACTTGAATATGATCCCCGGGGGCTTTAATACTAGAAAACAAAATGGAAGAATCAAATGAATGTACACCAGTTCAAATGCTAGAACATAAAAAAATAAGTTGAAGTAGAAAAATATATTCTCACTAAGTGAAGTGTGTATCCCCCTTAAATGTAGTGTAAGCTAGAACTCGACTCCACAACCTCCAAAGTAGAATATCCAGAAGTGAAAGGACTAAACAAAAGATCATCCTAAACCCAAAATGAAATCTTTCTTTGAAACATAATGTTTGACAATTAGACAGAATTTAATGTAACCAAAGTGATGCTTCCAAAAAATTAGTACCCTTAACAAATTATCCCCTTATACAAATGAAATAACCTCTACCTTAGTAATTAGGGTGTCCTAAAAAAATTTACATAAGGTGTGAGAACGACAAATGTATATTCACGCTATTCCATATGTGTTTGCAAAAAAAAATGGGGTGGAAAGAAGTTACTTTATCAATAGTCTTTTAGAGCAAGATGGGGTGTGAGATGAAAAGATCATTTCAAAACAATTACCATACCATACGTAAACATCGAATGTAAAAAAGCTAAATCCTTACTTAAACCCCTAAATAAGTTTCATACAAAAAATGAGTAAGCGAAAGCAAATAATGTTTACACCATCCAAAAAGCCTTCATGAACAGAATAAAAAATTTATTCACACCATCATGTGAGCTTCCAAGATAATAAAAGAGTGTGTGTCAAAAGAAAACTAAATCAATACAAACCAATCCACATATTTATGAAAAATATTAGACTGTTCCTTAAAAAGAATACTCCACCAGAAGTGTCTTATTGAGATGAATACAATATGAGCAAGTGATGCTCGGGCAATTCCTAAATAGGCAAAGAGTCCTTAAAGCAAATGCAAATGTTGAAGCATGTTTTTTTTCCAAATTTTTTTTTTGTGCTCACAAGCTTACAGGCTCACAAGCTCACGCTTTCAAGCTCACACGCTAGCAACCTTGGTTGCAACTTTTGGAAATGCACATGATTCCAAATGAATTAGTAATGCACATTAACTCCTTGATCATGAATCTATATTTGTAAGCAAATGTGGGATGCATGATCAATTTGAAAAGAGAACAAATAACTTTGCTTTTACATTTGCAATCTTTCCACATATTGTTGTCACATCACAAAGTTTACAACCTATAGTTTGTCAACAATCATCGTGTGGTTACTATTGTTTCATGGGTTTGCACGTTAATTTAATAATTATCGCATCGTTACAACGCATTACTACACAATTTACTACATCGTTACGATGCATCATTAGTTGTAAACTTTGTGATGCAATCATATGCATATTTGAAGATCAAGGCTCATTCCATTTCTCTTCATGTTCTCAATTTTCATATACATGATGACTTTGGGATGATAAATATGTAGATGGATGACAAAATTTAATGAATTCGTGCAAGAAGTTATATATTTATTTGAAATTCACTATTTCTTACTTTGTAAGATAAATATATGACTCTATACGCAACATCGCATAGCCCGATGTAAATTTTTGAATGTTTCTTTTATAAAAGCTTTAGAATAATCTTTAATATAATAATTAATACTCAAATTTTTTAAATTGTACTTTATCATCTTAGAATGTTACTATTCTTTATAACTAGAGATCATAGTTTCTACTTTAGAATTTTTTTTTTTTAAGAATGAACGGACATACGATTCTACTACTGATTTTATCGCATATCTTAATTTTATTTGGCCTTAAATTTTGTTTACTTTCATATCACTGTTCCTATACCACATGATTATAATTATATGAGATATAATCTTTTGAATGATGTTTCTTAGATATAAAACTTGGACTTTTGGAATGATAACATCAATACCTAAGTTAAAGTATTTCATTAGATGAGTTTCAACTTGTGTTAAAGGTTGTGAGTTCCCCTTGTGTTCCCATGTAAGTTCCCCCGTATTCCCATGCAAGTTCTCCTTGTGTTCCCAAGCTTTGAGATCTCTATCACGCAGTCTGTTGACGTAGTCGAGAGATGGCCACATCAATAGGCATTAAATTAATTTTTTTTTTCAAGCAGTGCTGTGGCTGGTTTCCTATAGCGAGAACTAGCCTGAAACGGCCCTCCCATCCCGGTAGGCCAAAAAACATCTAATGGTTTGTTCCCTTAGTTGCGTTCTTAGCATTGTTGAAAAGCCCTCAATGAGAAGGGATGCATGGGCTTTTTATCGTGGCATTCTAACTCATGGAAGAAAAGATATTGAATGTTGAATTTTTTATGAATTTACATTTTTTTTTAAATTACTTCTCTTTTTTATCTCGAAATCTAGGGTTTATCTGAAATCTACAACCCGTAAAATATCTACTAAAGATTGTTATCTTCAGCGAATGAGTAGTAGAACGTGAATGTTAACCGACCAGAAAACGAATGTGGATATAGAAAGGTCCGAAGCAAATCGGTAGCTCTCTCTTGTGATTGTTGTTAAGTTTTACTGCTTCGGCCATGGCAATGGCGGTGTGCGCATCGTCGGTCCTCCATGCTGCCTCTTCACAACGCCATCTCCAACAGGAGCCTCGCTGCTCTTGCTCGTACAATTCCGAGCATGGATTGCAATCTTCGACTTCGGTGAAATTCGGCCCCGTCCGCAGATTGTCCGCCATTTCAAATGCGGTGGGAGTTCGGTCCGTGAGGGCCATGGCGCCCGACGAGGAGAAGATGACTCGGCGCTCGCCTCTTGACTTTCCAATTGAGTGGGACAGGCCGCGACCTGGAAGGAGACCGGACATTTTCCCTCAATTTAGTCCGATGAAGACCCCGTTGCCCCCTCCGTTGCCCGCAGATCCTCCGGAAGAAGACGAAGAGGACGAAGAGAAGAAGGAAGAGGAGGAGGAGGAGAATCCGTCGGAGGAGCCCGAGAAGCCAGACGTATCGTTCTGAGTTTCTATAGGTCGTTTAGGAAATTTTCGTGGTTTGGGATTTAGGGTTTTTGCAGCACCCGCGGAGGAAGGCGAAATGTGCGTGTGGAGAATCAAAGCATGATTTAGGTTTTGGTCCATTGGTGTGCGTGAGGATTCTCTTACTGATTGCACAGTTTTTTTACGGGAAATATTGTGCTGCCAAATATTTTTATGTAACAGAGGTTTCGAAAGCAATAGCAACGAATTTCTCGTTCATCTGAGATTTCTGACCCAAGCTGATTGATAGTGAATGACTGGATGACTACGGCTTGGAATCTTTGTTGTCAGAATTTTCAATTCTTGATGACGTTTAGTTTGATCATTTAGGGCTCTGCCCCTGGGATTGGATCCCTTTTGTTGGAGAAGAGTAAGGAACTGAATGTGTCAATCTAACTGAATTTTAGGTGTGGTGTAACAATGGTTCTGCACAAATTGTGTGTTTGAATTGTGTGAGAGTTTGATTCTCTGTGGCAACTCTGAGTCTCGTTATTTTCTGTGCGTCGGAAGCAACGCTCCAGAAGCGATTGTTTGAGGCTTCCAGACCTTGCCTTGAAGAAGTTCGAGGTATAGTATAGTAATGGAATACGGTCTCTCGGTGTCCTCCGCAATCTATATGACTTACGGAAACCTCCTATATTTCAATTGTTTCATCTGTGAACCCTTCTCGAATTTCGATTCCTTCAGTCGCTGCGATTCCACCGTCATGGCATGAACCTCTGGGTTTCAAACAGTCAGCTGTTGACAAAAGGAAAAGGCGTCAGCTTTGAGTAAAAAATCCTATTCTGAGATGAAGCTGTCAGACTCCAATTGTCCTTCAGGTAGTAACTTATATAGACTTTTCGTGACAGAAACGAAGATGGAGGGAAATTCAGTCACTGGTGGTTGCGATTTCGGCTAAAGTCGGTCTGGCCGACATTCAGCTTGCTACTTGAAGGGGCTTAAGTCATTCATCTGTTTCCACTCTTGCAAGTTTGCTTCATTTGCAGATATTTGTGGACTGCTTATCTCGGTTGGGATGAGTAGATTCCCGTCGACTCGGTGCTAATTCTGCGATTCTGCTTGTTGAAACAGTGCAGACTGTGGAATTGTCAGCTACGTACGAGGAGGCCGTTTCTTTCAAGGTTGAGCTCCGAAGTGTGCCGTCTCTGGTTGCTCTGCGGTGCATTTCTCTTTGGGAGTAGAATCTTTGCGTGTGCACGGCTACCAGTTTGGAGTGACAAAGTTGACGAATTTTCTCCACTTCTGCCTCTTTTGGCTAAGAGGTCGTCTAGTTACGCGGGGATGGACGATGTCAAAGGCAAAACCAAGGGTCAGAGCATCTCTAGCTCGCAGACAGTCAGGTGAGTTGATTCTCCTTTATATTTTTATTCCGTTTTTGCAAAATTCTTTTTTCTTTTCTGATGCTAACAGAAGCCAACAGGTGAGCTCCATTTTTTTTTATCATTATAATTATTTTGAAGATGTTTTTAGATTCTTTTCCCATTTCACTTCACTATATTTGCACACACACACACACACACACACACACACACGATGGCTCAATTTGGTAGAGACCACCAATTTTGGCGAATTTACTATAGATCTGGGAATTTACAACATGTTAGAGCTATCCATCTAAGTCATGAATGTTGCCCTACGTTGCATTTTGATTTTGGATTCAGCTTGTTATTTTTTTGGAATTACAACATGACATAATTGCAAGTATTCGTACAATAAATGAGGCTGTTTGTTTTGTTTTATTTGTTGCGGTGAGATCTGTAGAATTGCATGTCCTCCAATTTTGAGACTCACAGAACGAATTTTCTGTGAAATTTGGCGTAATAATTGCGTTTACCTCCAATTTCCTATGGCCTTGTAGCAAAGAACCACACAGTATGAAAGAACCACACAATATTGAAGCACTATTCTAGCTTGGCTAACGTGATGATTTTATGCAGGGTATTGCAAAGTAACCTGAAAAATCAGCCTCGTGAAAGAACTGGGCACCTAAAATTGCATCAACAATTTGACAAGGCATTGTCAGTGCCTCCAATGCATGGAATCTACAACTGGAGCGATCACTTGGAGCTTCCAGAGCAAGGCCAAGGTGTTGTGTTATTCTCAGCAGATTGTTCAAACGATGTGCACGTCGCCATTTCTCCCCAACCTCAATCCGTGAACCCCATGTACGAGTTCGTGATCGGCGGATGGAGCAATACAGAGTCAGTAGTCCGGCGGAAGTCCCAAGGACCCTATCTCTGCACTGTCCCAGTGGGATTGAACAAGCCACGACTTGACACCGTGAATGATCTGTGGATCTCCATGGACAAAAACAGCAGGCTCCTTCGCATGGGTCGAGGGAGGGAGCCCAACTTCGAATCTGTATTCTTCATTTACAAGGACCCCTGGTTCTTGTTAGATGCACGGTATGTCTGTTTCAGTACTTGGGATGTGCCGGCTACTTACTCCAACATCATGGTGTTGGCTTTGGAGTAAAAACCTCAAATGTTACCATTCCTGTGTTGTGCTTTGAATGAGGAGATTGCCTTGGACAAAAGTTCATTCCACCAAGTTTGTGTCAAAAATTAGCACTATTCTACTTGTCTATCTTAGGTCAAAGCTGTAGTAGGCATAGGAGAATTGAGGACCCTCGGAATCTCAGTTTACAAACCTTAAACTGAACATTATATTTGAAGTTTTTGGCTTAGATTTGTAGCTACTTCACAAATACTACACTCGTAAAACTAATATGAGTATTGGTGTCATCTATTTGAAGTTTTTGGCTTAGGTTTATAACTACTTCACAAATACTACACTTGTAAAACTAATATATGAGTATTGGCATCATCTATCTACAGTCAAGCTTTGATCTTTGAATGAATTGAATACCCTTTGTTTATCCTTGCATGCCACTCTATATTTATGCTATAATATTAGGCCATTTAAGTATCACAAAGTCTCAACAATGCAAATATTCCTTTCCAAACTAGATTGGTAGAAGAATAGATGGTTCCTAGTGAAATGTTTGAATACGTCGCAGGTGCATTCCAATTGGTAAACGTGACATAGCGCACATCCCTAATAAAGTTTGGATCCCAATATGAGAGGAGAATGGAGGACTCTATCTCTGGATTTCTTCCAAATCCTACTTTAATCAACCTCTTGGAAGCATCTATGGACACCCAATAGTGGTTCAAACCTGGGTTAATCGGTGAACTAGGTCTAGCATGTAAGATATGTCCTTGTGATGCCCTTCGAATGACAGATTGTGAATTGTTCCATCCACCAATCACAATCTCATACATTGGGCTCACTGTCTCAGGTTCTGGAGAGATTGCCACATGTACATCTGTGATTGTCTCAACTGCAAAGGTCACCACTCCTTGACCCATAGAAGGTAGTTCAATATATTGTTGCCATTTATAGTGTCCAAAACCATTTTGTGGTAACACCACCTCAAAATGTGGATCTTGTAGTTGGATATCAATCCTTTGAATTGGCTTTGTAATAGTAGCACTTCGAAATGATACAGCAATTGATGAATAAGTGATTGGTGTGTCCCAAGTAGAGAAAGCAATGTACATGGCCTCGCGGAGAAAATGTGGATCCATATACTTGAATAAGACAGAATTTCCATTGGCTTGCTTTCCTCGCCCAACTTGGATGAGTTGTGTATCTTTATCAATAGACACCCAATAGTGATTCAAACCGTTTGGATTAATAAAAAAATCATTAACATAACTTAATAAATCCCCTTGTGAGCACCTTCGAATACAAGATCTTCTATTTTCCCATCCACCAATCACAATCTCATACATTGGATTTGCAATTTCACATTTGGGAGAAATGGCTACATGTATATCATTCCTTGCCATGGCTGCAAAATAAAGGATCCCTTGACCTTCTAATGGGAATCTATAACTGGAGTTCCACTGATTATAGTTTCCATTACAATTTGGTAGCTCAAGGGGTTGAGCATTCAACAATCTTGTACCACTTGCAGACACTACAGAAATATTCGAGTAAACAACATCTGCATCTGAGGAGAAAAAATAAACATAGCGAGCTTCACTTACAAAGTATGGATCTTTGTAGACACAAACAACCGAATCTAAATTGGATTGGTTTCCTCGCCCAATATGAATTAGTTGTGTGTCACCATTGATGGATACCCAAAACTCATTTTTGTTGTCCCTCTGAATTAGTCCAATGGTTGTGACACGACACAATATTCGCTTCTTTTGAATGCTACTCATGTTGTTGCCCCTTCCACCAATCATCATTTCATACATTGTGTCCATAATTTGAGGCTTGGGAGAAATCGCCACACGCACATCTGTGATGGCTTTAACAGAAAAACTGACAATTCCTCGACCTGGCATGGGTAGCTTGTAGGCTTTCGACCAATTGTAATTACCATAATTATGTGATGGTTCGAAAAAGTTGGCATCTTGCAATAGAGGTAGAGTTTGGGATGCATCAATAGAACTCCACAAACTTGCTGAAGAATCTTGGCCCAAACTCCCCAAAAGTGTTGGTCTTGTGCATTCTATTTTGATGCCTATGTAAGTGATAGCCACTTGGTTTGAACTCAGGGCAAAATATTGGATATTCTCAAGAAATGATGGATCTTTGAAGATGATAAAGGCATGTTTTTCTTCTAGATCTTGCCCTTGCCCAATATAGATGAATTGTGTCCTTGCATCTATGCAAATCCAAAAATGGTGTATGTTTCCTTCTTGGATGGTATTTGTTAAATCCTTTGGAGAATATGAACATATTGTCGTCTCTGGCATATGCCTTCGTATTTCTGACCTTGTATGTTGCAATGAATCTTGCAAGCCTATCACAATCTCGTATGATGGGAATGCCATCCCTGCTTTTGGGGAAAATGCTAGATGGAGATTCTTGTAGGTGCTTGTTGCAAAGAAAATAATCCCTTGACCTTGAGTTGGAAGTTTGTAGTGTTTTATCCAGTCGTATTGTCCGAAACGTGGTTGTATTGTTATTGTTGTAGGACAGAGTAATTTTACAACATCTTTAACAATGTCTTTCATAAGCAACTCATCGTTACCCCTGAAATCAAGTGTGTATCCATCTAAGTTATTATGGTGTTCTTGAGTTTGTCAACAACACATAAAACATGATAGGGAAGCACTTATATAAAGCATGCACACCCGCAATCAACCAAAATGAGACCCCTACATTTGGTCCAAAAAGTGTCACAAAAACCTAGAAAGTGATTACACAAGATGAACACAATCAAAATTTAAGAATCTATGATTGCGTAGTGTTGGTTTTGGGTACATGTAGAGACAATTTTTTGAAGATTCATAATGTATTCATACTATGTCCAAATAATGTGTAAAGTGAGTTGGAATCCTCTTTCAGTTGGTTAGTGATGATTACCTTAACAACCTTAACATGCATCCATGGACACAAAGTTTGTGATCTCACCGGTACTGGAGAGTGTCTCGCTCCAAGCCATAAAGGTCAGCAGCCTCCTTCATAGCGGCCACCCAACCTTCCACCACTTGTGGCTCATGGCGCTCCAACTGTTTCCGAAAAGCCTCTTCGAATGGTCCACTTGGGTTCCTTGGCCGCCTCACATGCTCCGGCGCCACATCGTAAAACACAGGGATGATGGGTCTCCCTGTTTGCAACATCTCTTGAAGCTCACGCAGACAGTATTCGGATTGCGCATAGGAACTGGAAAAGACGGCGATGTGCATGCGGGCAGAGTCTAAGGCTTCTGCGATGACTTGGAACACAGGCGCTCCAAGCAGGATGTCCTGCCTGTCCAGAAATGTCCGTTCGATGCCAGCCTCGTGAAGCTTTTCGATAAGAGGAACTAGAAACTGCTCTTTGGTGTCAGGGTCTCGGTGGTTGAGAAATACATCGTACTGGAAAATCTGCTCGCTAGTGGAGGTACTCGCCATGTGTAGAATTAGTGCCTTAAATTTGCTCTGTGCAGTACGTGTGCCCGGTATGTAACACTCTGGTGTCTGATCCAGACAATGAATACAAGAAAATGAATCCCAGTTTCCAGAATGTCCTCAGGAATCTCGCAATGAACAGCGTTGCAACTTAGCTACAATTCCGTGCAAACTCGAAAGACAAAACCCCCAATTCAAGACGTTGGCGCGCCTGATAGCAGGAACAGCTGCGTAGCTTCCAATGAAGTACTGCTCTCCTCGTGAATCAATTCTTCAATCCTTCTTAACACAATCTTCACACAGGTACACAAAATTGAAGACATGTAGAATTAATTGCGAGGAATATGAGAGTCTAGGTTACCACTGCGTGCCTGCGTACAAATCAGTAGCTAAGCGGTTTGCTTCAAGAGAAGTTATAGTTACAAGAGAAGCTAGAGGCAAATCAATTCCAGCTCCGTGTCCACGAGTTTGAGATTGGTGACCTTTGAAATTGCAGTTTCTGAACTAGACCCATCCGATCCTACACAACTGGCCTGAATTGAAGAGACCACCATAGTCAAGAGCTGAAGCACTCCAGTGAACCTTGCATGCTGGAGCCCTCTAAAAGCAACAAAAGATTGAAATAGAACAGCGAAGTTGAATTTCGGATTTACTGTTGAAACCAAATAAGTTAAGTCATTGCTCGAGGCTTGTTCTGAAATGGAGCTTGGGCACAGTGCTACTGTAGCTAGTCTCTGAAGGTCTTTGACTAGTAGGACTCCAGCAACGACTTGTACTAGGACACTTACCACCAATAGGGCACACTTGGCCCATGTGACAGTGGAAGGACCAATATGGTAAATTGGTAACCACGATCAATTGTGACACGCAGTTGTACGGAGCATATATTTAGTATCATTTATTTATTTATTTATTTTTAACAAATGGAACGAGACATTGCATTAAAAAAACCACAGTAAGACTGCAGCTGTAAAGAATATAAAAACACCAGTGAATGGATCAAATGACAACTTAATCCCTAAAGGACCATTGTCCCTTCGGGGGTCAAATGCGTTTTCGGGCAGGTACCTACGGGCTGAAATTTTCTCCTAATATTTTGAAATTTTTTTTGGAGGTAGAAAAGTTGATTAGCTTCGTGGCAATATAATTTTTTTCAAAATCGGTGCCTGAGAACAATAGTTATGACCAAATAAGCTCAAACGAGGGGACGGCAGGCAGCTCAGGCAGCCCAAAAAAAATGGACAAAAATTTTATTTTTATTTTTTCTCATAGATTATATTTTTGTCTATCTGTAAAGCTTTGATTCATTTCATTTGGATATATTATGAGAAAGTTATGGACATTCTTGTTTTTCGGGAGTTAGAGCATCTTCTTGAAAAAAATAACTTGTAGGATTCATTTCTGAATGCAATTTTTCAAATTTTTCAATTTTGTTTTTTTTGCATGGTCTGATTTACTTCCTAGAACAATCTCACCATTGGGATTAGTGCATTTTAATTCCATCTAAAATATATGAATATTTTAGATTTTCCTTCTATCTCATACCTACTTCTACTTAACAATTTTTTAAAGAATGATAATTAATTTTTTTTTGAGTTTTTCTTTTTACCTAGACTCTCAACTCAATTCTCCACTATAAATATTTAAATCTCAAAACCCTGTAGTGCAAAAATTTTAAGTTAAAAATGTTCGAAATCAAAAAATCTAGTCCCGCAATGTGCCGAAATACTTGTTTTTTCTACTTTAAACGTAGATATCTTGCAATCTGAGCGGTCAAAAAATCTGAAATTTTGTCCACACACTCTCATACTAGTTAGGTGTGAGATCCTATGGTTAGATATGAAAATAAAACAGTTTTCAATTTTTTTTACTCCTTCCTATATATATAGCAATTTTGAGTGTTTTCTGGCAGAAAAAAGGCCTTGGTCCTTTAGGGGTTAAAGTATTCATGGCGCTCTCTAAATCATGCAAAATACATCTTAATTCAGTTTAGTTCCAACTTACAATTAAACATTACTACATCTCATTAACTACACTTCACTTCCAGTGTGAGGTACATCATCATTCATTCATTACTAAATACTATACAATACAATCACCTTTTCCACCTTGAAATTATTCTAGAATGAACCACTTTGGATGGGTAGTTCTCAATATAAAAAGTTTAAGGTGTAAGAGGTTTATGAACCACTCATTCAAGAGCTAGTCTCCCTTAAATCCCTTTCCATGTATTTCTTGAGACAAAAATATTTTTAGTATATTTTTCTCAGTGAAGGAGAAGTAGATGAGGAATCTAACACAAGTCATTCCATATTTTTTGAAGCATTATTGAATTAATTATGAATTTTCAAACATTGTTTGGCATAGGGCCCATAGTTGTGATCAGTACACCTTGCAAACCCATACATGTGCAGTTTGAAAAAAAAATTGGCTTTGTTCAATAACTAGCACTGCTACATGTCAAAAAGAATAGAATTTGTTTCTAAATGCATCCCTTTCTAAAACTGAAATGGATGGTACAATAAATCATTATTTAAAAAAAATTAACACTTGAGAGAAGGTAGTTTAACAACCAATTCTTATTTTGAATATAATCAGGAGACACCTATCCACTTAGTTAAGAATGAACCCAATGGGGCTTTGAAACCATTCATTCAATTAGTAAAAACCAAATCTTAGCATGCTTCAATGTAAGGTAGAAGCCCCCATAGTCGACCGATTAAGCAATTGGAGACATGATCTAGGATAGTAAAAGGCAAAGCAAATATTTTCAGAGGTGTGGGTATAGAAATGAGGAGGATTGCAAAAACTTTGGTAATTTTATCACTTGAATTGAAATTATTATGAATTTTGAAAGGCAAAAAGTGCTTCGGACCCATTGTCAATCTATAGACTCTCCTAATTTTGATCACTCAAAAACTACCTTCTTATTTATAGCTTTCTACTTTCTAACTCACTAATTTGGGACATATGTCAATAACTTATAAGTTCCAATTTTGAAATGGAGAAAAAAAAACCATTTTTGCTATGGTTGGAAATAAATCAATCTATAGGTTGGTTATTGGACCTTGGTCAGGAATGGATGATTCTACCTTAATCCACAATTCATTTTCTCACAATCAACTATCCATTTCAGAGCCTTCTAGTGGACAGGTGCAAAAGCCTGAGCGGTTTATGAGCCCTTTCCTATACAATGCAGCCAAGCCAAAAGAGGCTGGACAATGAAGAGATCATTTTAGTATTATTTTGGGAATGGTCAGATTGTTACATATTCTTGTTGGAGAATATAAAAGAGGATAAAAGAGGGTTCAAATGCACTAAAGAATGCATTAATTCCTTGGGATACTATATGCAAAAGTTTATTAATAGATGAAGTAAAATCAACACAAGTGGTGTCAATATGATGTAAGGTAACAGGTCCGTAAAGCGCTTAGGCTCTAAAATTGTCCACCTCCTAAAATGTACACTATTTGTACTTGTTGCTTTTTCATTGTATCAGCAATGTACAAATACTTTACATTTCAGGAGGTGGTCGATTTTAGAGTGCACTACTTTTGAACTTCAAAAATTCATAACTAATTCCATAAAGTTCCAAAACATACGAAACAACTTGGGTTAGATGCCAATTCCACTCGTCTTTCAAGGATAATTTACTAAAAAATATTTCAAAAAGTTTCACCTCCACAAAAATCAGTTCCAGCTCTTACATGGTTGATTTATGGACCTGTTACCTTAGAGTGGTATACAGTTTCGAAATCAATATGTACTCATTGTGCAATATGTAGCCTTCAGAGCATTATATTTCGATAGGTGGGTAAAGCAGTCACCTTGAAAAGCTTACTGAAGTATTCTCTTCAATGGAACAACCCATTGGAACATTTATGAAGGCTTTTTCTTTTGTGCTGTCATAAAATTGAGCTCCACATACCTAGACTTATTTTACTAATTCAAAGTAGAATGGTGGTACTTTAATCCCTAAAGGACCAAACTGAGTTTTTTGACAACATAGCAATTTTGGGCAGCTCACTATGAATGAAATTTTTATTTTTATTTTTTGAAATTTCCACACAATTTCCACTCCCGAGGAGTAGCTTTAATCCCAACAATTTTATAACTTTTGACTACATGGTTCAAAAATTATTGCATGATATGTAATTTTTAATGCTTGATGGGCAGCCCAAAAATTTCTTAAAAAATCACTTTTTCAAAAATAAAAATTTGAAATTGGTTCTCTAGATTTATATCTACATGGAAATCTTTGAATCATTCCATTTTGATTCATGAGATGAAAATTATGAGGTATTCTAGTTTGTGGGTAGTTATGGCTTCCCTATTTGAAAATCAACTTTGGAGTCCTTTATTTAACTCCACTTTATTATGTTTTTTGAAAAAAATAAAAAAATATGATGTAAATTGTTTATTAATACATTTCCAATGTTGGGATTGGAATTTTTCAATTTTATAATTAAATTTGTGTTTTGAATCACTTTGTACTTCTTTCTACTTACTATTTTTTCCCTACATGTTGTGCAATTCTAAATGATCTAAAATTTTTCAAGCATATAGCCAACTTGACTTGAGGAATGAATCCAAAGAGTAACCACCATTTTGGACATTTTTTCATACAAATGTGACCTTGTAAAGTGCAGTTGCCCGTATTTTCACAGGGCCCAAAAAATGATTTTTGTCACTTCAAATGTTAATATCTTGCAATCTACATGGTGAAAAATTCTGAAATCTTTCTACATCTTTAAAACTATTTTACTACAAGATCCTATGGTTACATGTGTCCAAAAATGTTTTTCATCTAAAATTTGGTGCTTTTATCAAAAATGGCAGTTTTGGAGCAGTTTTGGTGAAAATATAGTCTCTGACCTTGAGGCATTAGATGGGATTTCAGCCAAGGGGAGGGTTGTTTCAAGCCCATTCTCCTAGCTGTTCCATATGCAAGGAAAGAACGCCGACCTGTTCGAACTTTTTTTTATATTCTTAGAATGCAAAAAAAATTCGAAAAAAAAATTTCATTAAATTTTTTTTTGTTGTGACATGGCCGAACTTTGGCCACGTCAAATTGCTGCACCATCACAGCAGTGGCGCAGTTCCTTGGTTCCCATAGCCCCGAGAACTCACAGCCTTCTACACCTCTAAAAAAACATCTAATGGATTAACCTTAAAGTGTTGAGACAAGTTTTGTGTCCTTTGTATGATTTCAACAAGCCTTGTAGGATGGAAAAAAATCATTTTGTCATTCAAATTTCTTTGAGTTGCTCAAACTCATTTTCAATGAATGTTGTCAAATTTTTCCTCCTTGAGATGTTTTTTGAATTTCTTGCACAAGATCCCTAGATCACCGTGTAATGTATTTTGGCAACTTCTATTCCTTTTTCTTAATCTATGAAAATAATCTTTTTTGAATTGAGACCAACTAATGAAATGAAGCTTATGAAGTCTAGTTTCTATTCTAATTTGAAATTTTGGAAATCCCTAAAATCCAAGATTTTAATGCAATTTGATTCAGTGTGGACCATTAACCATGGAATGTTGATTTTCCTATTCACCACAATGTTCTACAATATAGTATACATTTACATAGAAAATTTCAAAAATTTTAAGCATTTTTGTAAGTATTTGATGTGAATTTTTTCACTTGTTACTAAAAAAATTCACAATTAATTTCAAATTTCACAAAAAAAAAATCTAAGATTTATATGACTTATGGAAGCTATGTGATTACAACTATGATAAATAAAAATTCAATCATCTATAGTTGCAAAATGCAAACATATATATGAAGGATTTCAAAGTTTGAAAAAGTAGTCACATGCCCGTCTTTTCAAGGTTAACTTTGAAAGTATGGGACCTATTATCAAGGGACTTTACCAAAAATGTATGCATTATAAACCAAAGACATTTATGAACCAATACATGCATTTTCCATTTCTACAATAATCTTGAAAGTCATCTATAGTCCACTTTTTGGCTTTAGAGTCTTTCTAGGATTAACCCTTAATAGACATTTGAATACCAAACAATGGATGAATGCAAACACTTCCCAAATACATAAAATCTTTGTTCTCTCATCCATCTAAATATTTGTAGATTCTTATGTTAGTTCTCTTACATTCATATTGTATAGGTTTTGACAAAAAAATGTGCAAATCGTCTACAATTCAATCAAGGGGTATAATTTTTTGTAACCTCAAAAAGAAATTCAAAAAACGACCCTTAAAAAAAGACTTGTATAAATAAGTAAAATAAAAATCACCAAAAATCACCATGATTAGAACTTAATTTTTTGTACTCCAAGAAAAAAAATCTTTTTAAAATTACAAATATCTAATTTTTGATTTCAAAGTTTATTTTAAAAAATTGGTTAATAGATATAATCTATAGATTATATTTTACAATTATTGTTTGACAAACATCATTGAATTATTCTTCTAAGTTGCATCTTATAACACATCTTGAAAATTTGGATTATCCTTGGTCCTTAAGGAATTAATTTGTTGTCTTGTTCTATAACATCTTTTAACTTTTGACACTTATCTTCAAAAATCTTGAATTCAAGAATTTTGAAGATGGATTGGAAGTCTGTAACATCAATTGATTTGTTTTATAGCTCCTTAACATAGCTCTTGGATTGAAACTTGTCATGTTAAGATATAGTTGGTATTTTGATATGTATAGAACATGACTTTAGTAAATTAAAGCTTACGAAAGTCTCCTTGGCATTGAAGACCCCTTATTTGGTATGTCATTAGACAACTCTTGTTGCCATAGAAGGCTCCTTGTATCTTAGGGGCTATTACATTAGTACCAAGGACTCTCTCTTATTTTGGGTACGGCATTAGATTGACTCTTGGTGCCATAGAAGGCTCCTCATATCCAAGGAGCTTTTTCTTGTTAATTTTATCTTCGGTATACATTAGATTGACTCTTGGTACCATAGAAGGCTTTTTGGATTGAAGGGACCATTTTTGGGTGGCAAAGGATTGTCTTATTTTGAAGGTTTCATGATAGACTCTGGGTTGTTTGTTAAGGTCTCTTGGTGTCATGGAAAGGGCTATTGGATCCAAGTAACCACTATAGTGACAAAAAAATCTACCTTTTTTTTTTGGTTTGTCATTAGATGGACTTTTGGTTCTTTGTGAGGTACTTGGGAGCCAAAGGAAGGCTTGTTGGATTAGAGGAGCCATTTTTGGATGCCAAGGGACTCTCTCTTAATTTTTTTGAGTGCCATTGGAGAGACTCTTGGTTCTTTGTTAAGGTCTTTTGGTACTAGGGGAGGGTCTCCAGATCCCAGGAACTTTCCTTGGTACTTGAAGAATCTCTTTAAACTTTTTCGGGTCTTTTAGAAGGATACTTGGTTTTTTGAGAAGGGCTCATGGTGCAATAGGAGGGACTCTTGGATCCTAGAAACCTTTCCTTGGTGCCATCAATTTGAAAAACTTCTAGTTCTTTGTAAAGACTTGAGGTGGCAAAGGAGGGATCGTGCAATCCTTTCTTGGTGCCAGTGGGTCCACTTACAAAGCATAGTTTTAGTACCTTTAGGCACTTTTTGTACTTTAAGTACTAAAGTACAATAGAATCAAAATATTTTTTGAAAATTAGGCCTTAATGATATAAAATGTATCTAATATAAGATTTTATTACACTTTAGCTCTCCAATATATTAAAATGAACATTTGCTTCTCAAAATGTAATTTCTAAATTTGACTTCTTCTTGTACTAAAGAGCATCTAAAGATACATTTTTTTACTTTATATATACAATTTTATTTTTATATTCTTTCAAAATGAATATCACTAAGCCCTTCATTAATATAAGATGCACACTTTATATTAATTCCATATCAAAAAATATTTCTTTTTCCTAAAAAAAAGTATGTTGGAAATTCAAAATGTTCAAATCTACATGTCCTTAAACATGCAAAAAAATGTTTCTTTAACATATCAAAAGTAAATAATATTCAATAGAAAAAAAAAACTAAAGAAATTGATAAATGGTTGCACCATGTAACCATGTCACATAAATGCGCTACTCCCTCAATAACAAGACAAGGATCCTCAAAATTTTATTTCTTCTATAAAAATCTACCTTATTTTTTGTGAAGAGATTATTCTATATTTATCTTCTTATATTCTTTTGAAAAGATTACTTGATTGTCATATTTGTATGTGAGGTAAATTTTATACATTCTAAGTAGTGGCCTAATTCCTAAGTCCCAAGGCCATTTTTTCATCAAAAAAACACTCAAAATTGTCATTTCTATGGCAAAGAGAAAAAAAGTTTTAAAATGACTTTTTTCCATACCTAAATATAATATATTATACTAGACTATTATTAAAATGTATAGAAGAAATTTCAGAAACTTAGACACCATAGATTGAAAGATATTTGCATTTAGAGTGAAGACATTAGATGGGATTCAACCCTCGTTAAGGGTTGTGAGTTTTTCTGCGTTTCCCTGCATTCTCATCTCTACCACGCATCCTGTTGACGTGGTCAAAAGACGGCCACGTCAGTAGGCATTAAAAAAATAATAATTAATTTTAATTTTAATTTAATTTAATTTTAAAATATATATATTTAAATTTAAATTTTGTTTTCCCAGACAGCATATGCTGGTTCCCAACAACGGGAACCAACCTCAAACAGCCCTCCCGAAGGGTTGAATCCCATCTAATGAAGCAAATTTTTTGTTACGTTGCTTGACTAGATTTTTTGCTTGTGAATCTTTTTAACTTAAATTTTTTGCACTACTAATTTTAAATTTATAATTTTTTATATTGAAAAATTGAGTTGAGAGTCTAGGAAAAAGAATTCTAAGAAAAAACACATAATTTTCATTCATTAGAAACTACTAAGTAGAACAAAGTTCAAGATTGAATGAGAAACTAAATCATTGGTAACTTTAAAATGGAATTGAAATACAATAATTCTAATAGTGAGATTGTTCTAGCAAGCAAAAATTGCATCCAAAAGTGATTTTCTATAAGTTATTTTTTCAAGAAGATGATTTGATTGTTTGAAAAACAAGATTGTCCATAATTTTCTCACCACTAGTCCACATAGAATGTATTAAATCTTGACATGTAGAAAAAATAGAATATTTGAGAAAAAAATTAAAATTAAAAAATTCAATTTTTTGTGATTTATTTTGTACCGCCCCTCAAACTACTTTTGGGACTTAAAGTGGCATAACTTTTGCTTCGGGGCAACAATTGAAATAAAAATTATATCTTCAAAAATGTAAAGTGACTTCCTATCTTTAAAAAAATTTAGAAAATCATGCCAAAAATTGAGGTCACATAAGCCTACCCAAAATCCCAAGAGTCTCTTGTAGTGACTTTGGATTCTTAGAGGTCAACACACACATTTTAGGTTCCATAAGCAATGTGAAAAATCTAGGAATTTAGTCTATAGATAATTGAAATTTCTATGAGTTGAATCTTCTTCTCTCAACTAACAACATATTGGTTCTTTCATATTGGCAACCCGGGGAGATTACTCACATTTTTAAGAAAACTATGTGAGTTAAAAGATAGGGTCCATTAAATTCAAAGGGGGCAAATTTATATAATTTGTAGAACTACTATAGGGTTCATGAAATGCTACACACTCTAATATATGTAAATTAGGGTATGTAAAAACATCATATAATAGGAATTTTTATTAATAAGTTAGCCTTGACAATTAGAAGTTGTGCAAATTTTTCATAGTAACTATGATGAGTATAGATGTTGACAAATAATTTCATATGGATGATAAAATGGACATAGTCAAGAAAATCTACAATGAAGGGTGGTTGAATAAAACTGTACCATGGTACTTGTAGTGTATATATCAAAAAATTAAATGTAAATGTAAGAAATCAACTAAAAGTGGCAAAATTATCACATTGTATGAATAGGGAGGTTTTACCTTAGTAGGTTCAATAAATTGAAAATTGTACAATATGAGGATAAAAATTTATAGTTCATTTAACTCTAATCTTTGAAGCCATATGTGTTAATCACACTCATATTGAATGAGATTTTTATGGAATAGTTTCATTTGGAATTCTAAAGTGTTCAATGTTATTAACCCTTAAAGACTAGAGGGTGTTTTAGAAGAGAAAAAGAAATCCAAAATTGCCAATTTTTTATGCATTGTCTAAAATAAAAAATTATTTAAAAAGAATCCAACTGTATAAAAGTATATTATATAATTATGGAAATGTGTGGAAACAGTTTCAGCCCATTTGACTATGTGGATTGAAAGATTATAATGTTTGAAGTGAAAAAAACAACTTTATTTCTATTCCTGCGAACTAGGATTACCAGAATTCAAGTCCTCTCGGAGTAAAATTTTTGGTCTACAAAAAAATGAGGATTTTGCCTATTCATAAATATATGATGTTAGGTTCACTCATGAAAAATCTAAATCAACCTGCAATGCAAAGAGGTTAAGTGCATTGGCAATACACTAGTCTTTTTTTGATGATTTTTTGTGCAATGAGATATTTTATTTATTTGAAATTCAAATGGTTAAAAATTAGAGACAACATTTAGAATATGTGGGAAAAATTTCAAGAACTTTGACTACACATATTGCAAGATAATAGGGCTAGAGGTTAGGAAAAAAGGTTTTTTCTTGAAGCCACCCTAACATAGCTAATAAAGTTTGACTCCTCTGAGAATGTGATTTGAGAGATAAATTGTTTTTGACAATTGTATGCCATATTTTATTAGTAACATAAAAGTCAAATTTCAATAGTTGATGAGAGTTTTTGCAAAAGATGCCCAAAGATGCCCCAATTGCAAGGGTTGCCAAAAAAATTTAGGGCGGAAAAAAATTGTATTCCCACTAAGAGGATACTTGTGTCAAAATTTTATGAACACCTTACCAAGATTGACTTCATAGGAACCTACCCAGAGTATCAATTGTTCATTCAATGGACAATTGGCCTTCAGGGTTTAAAAATTGCCATTTGAATTCAACTTATCATTGTTGATTTCACAATGTATACCATATACATAGATGCAGTAGATGGAAGGGAAAATTTATGAACACGGATGGAGGTGGGAGAATTTATAAAACTATAGGGTATTGGAAATATGCCCTTTTATCTTTTTATGTAAAAATATGGTCATCTTAAATGTGATAATTAAGGTAAATAGCCCCACATCAAATATCCTCTTAACTTAGGTGTATACCTTAAAGTACAAGGAGTGATCTCCCCGAGATTGGCAACAAATAATTAGAACTTATAAATGTTGGTGTTAGCATAGGAATGAATTTAGTCAACCTTTGACCTTAGTAATGCTTGAAAGGTATTCTAAATTTTAATTAGAATCAAAAGTCTATTTATCTTCGATCTAAGGTACTTGGACATTGACCCTTATCTTAAACAACAAAGTTTTAGTCCCATCCAACAATCATCCATAATCTAATACAATGAACAATAAATGTATTTCATCCAACAAAGTCAACCACAAAAAAATCATCCAAATTCATTCATCCCCATTCATCTTCTTTAGATTCATTTATAGCCACATATTTTTATCCTGAATCACAAATATAAACATCTTATAGTAAAAAAATTTAAATTTTTTCACAAACTTTAAAAGAAATGGTCACTACTCATCACTCGTTGCTCATACTTTAGCAACCCTATTACAACATTCAAATCTTTAATTTCCTTAGTCTAACTAAACTAAAGTCAACCTTACCCTAACTGATTGATTCTACCACTGACAATGGAAGGTTGACCTCACAACAATTCACTCACCGGAATTTGTTATTAAGGTCAAAACATCCATTACCATTCTGCAGTCCAATTCCATCAAGTAGACTAGCCCAATTCCGTCACCAACTTTGGCCCCAATTCCGCCTAAAATCCCCTCCAATTCCCTTCCTTTTATGACAAAATCAGAGAATTCTATGACAGAATCAGGGATTTTTATGACAACAAGGGTTACGTGTCACTCCATTAATAGAGAATATCTAGTAATTGATTAGGCGGTAATGAGTTGCTTATGGGACAATTTTGACCCCACTCTATAAATGGTTTTGTAATTTCAGGACTGACCACTTCAAAAATTCACAGAAATTACAATTTTAATGGAAAAATCATAATTCCACTTGGGTTTGATCCGTGAAACAAAAACACACCTTTGAAAAATATGTGCCCTTCTTGAAATTAACCCCAAAATAGTCAGATTGCAAATCAGGGGGGTGATAGGTAGTTCTACCTTATTTCTCGTAGGCATGTTGAAGTAAGTTTTTGTAGGAACTCCACGTTCAAAGGAAGACCCGGAGTCAGGCCAGTTCCACTTATGATTCCCACTTCACATTCAGGACCCCCAAAAGTGTCAACACAGTAATGCGAAGGCACCCATAACCATACAAATAAGTAATTATGGACATGATCAGGGTAGTGTAAGGTAAAGCAAATATTTCAAAGGTGCATTGACAAAAATGACGGGGATTGCAAAAAATTTAGAAATTTTATCGCTTGAACTGAAATTTCTATGAATTTTGGGAGACAAAAAGTGTACTAGACTGTAGTCTAGTTTTTGCTAATCCCACAAAACCCAGGACTATAGTATAGGGGTTCCAAAATCTAGGGGAATGATCAAGTAGTCTAATGTATTGTGACTAAAGTCACATGTAAATTAGAATGGTTTGAAAAATACTAACTAAATCAAAGACAATTAGACATAAACATATAATTTTTAATATCAATAATATGAAACTCCCTGGTTGACGCTTGATGTCAATTTGCAAGTTCAACCAATGGTGCTTTGTTTTGCAATTCCAGCTCCAATTTGTATTTTGACAATTTGCCAAAATTTCTCCATTTCTTTAATTCAACATTGATTTGACTCCAAGCAATTTGCTATAGCTTCTCACCAACCACACCAACTCCTGCTAAACAATTGGTCTAAAGTTGTTGATTCACTTAGGGAAATTGCTAAAAGGTTTCTCTCAATTTGCAATAAATCAGACAATGTGGTTTGCAATTGAATTTGAAGGCAATTTGACTGGTAACACAATTAATTCCATAACACACAACAACTTGACTTCACACATCACATACATACATTAACACGATCAATGACCATGTCAATTTGCTAATGCTCCATGGCTGATTTTATGTACATGCCATCCAAAGACAATTAGCTACATCCATGGTTCTTAATAATTTTCAATACTGTAGAACTAAACACAATTTAGGCAAATAGATTGTACACAAAGACAATTTGACTTAACAATTCTATAACTCATCCACACAGAAATTTGCAATCTCACAATATTTTGAATATACACAACAAATTGCTCCACACACACACAATCAATTATTTCCAATCATTGGGCTTAAGTAATTCACACTAAAAATTCTCCAATTGAGTTCAGAGGCAATTTGCTCTCAAAGCTGGCCCAATTATTGGTGCTTAGTCCGGCAAAATTTGCTTAACTCACATCCACACATCCACTCATTGGATCAAGAAAACACACTCAATAAAGAACTACTTGCAATAGAGTCAAATTGCCGTAAAAGCTGGCCCCATCGTAGGTAAGGTAATAGGCTTAGAAACCGCTCATTTAAGACCTGGTCAACCTTTTTCAAGTAGTTTTTTTAGATGTAAGTATTTTTTATTCATTTTTCAGTCAAAGAGAAGAAGATGGGGAATCTAACACAAGTCGTTTCGTAATTTTCGGAGCTTTTATAAATTACTTGTGAATTTTCAAATGGAAAGTGGCATAGGGTCCTAATTGTGATTGGTAGGCCTTGAAAATCTGCTCATACTTAGTTTGGAAAAAAATCAGACTTTGTTCAGAAATTAACATTTTAACGTATAAAAAGTGGGGAAGATGGTCTCTAAAAGCGACCGTTTCTAAATCTGAAATGAATGCTTGAATAAAACATTATTTCAGATTTTTTTGACATTGATAAGAAGGTAGTTGGACTACAAAATATTATTTTGAATGAAAATTAAAAACAACTATCTACATGATTAGGAATGAACCCATTGTGACTTTAAAACCGTCCATCCAAGGAATGTAAACCAAACTTTATCATACTTTGAAGTAACCACAAGTCCATTTTACTAATATCAAGGATCCATTTCAGAGCCCCCTACTGAGCGGTTCAAAATGCCTAAACTGTTTTCGAACCCTCTCCTATACTCAGCTAGCAACTATACAATGACAATTTGCTAAGTAGGTATATTGAATTGAAGAAATTCAGTGGTACATAAAACACAGCAAATAGTCTAGCTATGAAAACCAAATGCGTTGTACAAATAAAAATGGCAAATTGTCTAAGTATATCACTAGGCTAGAAGACAACCGTTCATGGAAAACCGCCAGGTCAATTTGCCTTGCTTCATATCTTTGAATACTATGTCCTTTAGAATCTGAAATGATAAATAGCTTCTAATCCTTTTTAAATGTGAACTTGACCTAGTAATTTGCCTCTATTCCCACTACACAAGGTAATTTGCAAAAATCAAAATTTTTAGACGACTCACATAGACCCACGGCCAATGTCCAGATTCTCCCAACTTCAATCATTCAAGAACTACTTTCCTGCTCATTGCTTCCCACTTTTTTTCTCACTTATGTGTCATGAACTTACTGGTTCAAACCTTGAAAAAGGAAAAAAAAACATGCATTCAAAGAAGAAAATGGAAATTTGTCCAGCCTTAGTTGAAAATATACAACACCTTATTGATTGTTGATGGGGTGCCAGTTAGTAATGGGTGCCTTCACCTTAATCAAAGTAATGGCCATTAGCATTAGCAACTTGTCAGAAGTTCACTACACTTGTAAAAATTAAAATTATGTAATGTCCTTTCCCCCATGTAGGGCCCATCATGAGGGGTAGTCTATAGCAACAACAACCTCAACAATGGTGATGGAAGAATTGCTAGGCAACCCGTAGAGGAGAGATGAAAGGCAACAAACAAGGTGATGTAGTACCCAAATCTTATATAGCAGAGCACACAAGGTTTAGGCTTGTATCAGAGTGTCATTAGGTACATAGTGCCATGTAGGGTAAATATGAGGGGATAACTTGTATTATTGACCAAGTTCTTTTGATTATATATAAAAAAATAAAAATGTTTAACATTTGATAGGTGGATGGATGTCCTTCGTTTATTGGACATAGAGGTGAAGGTGGGAGCCAGACGTTGTCTTCGACAATGGTGACCAAGATCACTACTATGGTAGATAGCTCTAATTCAAACCCTCTTCGTCAAATTGTCCCATAGGTGGCTTGAAAAACAATAGTCAATGGATGTGAGTTGGATTGCTCATAATGTTAGATGGTCAATTTCGTTAAAATGGCGGTATTCCGCATGCCATTTTAATGGAATATCTTCTACAAAAGAGAATAAGTGTGTTGTGATAGGGTCATACATGTGCCAATTTTATGCCTAGCACATTCAAATCACTCCTAGTTCACACATTTCCACTCCCCTCGAACAATCTTTCCATTGTTTTCATTCTTTTAGTGGTTTCATTTTGTGCCATTTTAATGGAATACCGCCATTTTAACGAAATTAACCATTAGAGCATTAATGAGATTTGTTCATTTCAAAGCCAACGTGTGTCCACTTAAATTTTCTAAATGGGAATTGATTGCCCAATTGCCTTCTTACACATGTTAAAAGAATATAGGATTCATTCAAGTTTAGTAAGGGTCACATTTAGGAACCTTGTGAATTACTTTTTGAATGCCTCATTGTTTGTTTTTGGTCTAGCCATATCTTTTTTCAGACTGCACGTGTGTGGGTTTTGCAAGGCCTAGGATCAAGAATAGGTGCCTATCACATAATTCTTTGGAAATTCATAAGTAATTCATAAATGCTCCAAGAAATATGAAACCACTTGTGTTAGATTTTACATCAATTTTTCTTCAAGTGAAAAATGAGTGCAAATATTTTCAGGCATCTGAAAACCATCAAAAAGGGTCTATTGGTGATGGTAGACAGGTTCAAACTGTGCCGAGGGGGCTTTGAACTGAGACTGAATTTCTGTTAAAAGAAAAATGCTCATACTTTCCCAGTGCATTGGTCCCATTGTGCTAAGTGCCCGATTGAGTACGTAGTGTTGCCAATATGAAACATGACATCCCTCGCCAGGCCACATGTGGCTGGCGGTCTTGTTCCTCCTTTCCTTGCAATGAAATTCTGTTTCATTTGTGTCAAAAAAAGAAAAAGAAACATGACATCATAATTATCAGTACTAACCCTCAGTCACTAGCTGATTGGCAGTGTTAGATGCAGCTGGTTAATAAATATTGTACTCATTTGATTTATCCTGCTCATCCTGCATCAGAAAATCTACACTCCTAATCATTAAGTTAGGCTGAGCTTTCAAGGCAGAATACAACATTACCAACAAACTTTCTATACAAAATCATTGGATCTAATATCAGACCTTTCCCATGTCACCAAAAATGATTACCCATTGCAGTGAATCCTGATGGACCTGGTGCAGGGGTCGAGGTGAAACTATTCTCGACCCCAAGCAAATTTTCTGTCTTTCCAAGTGTGACTATGTTTTCACCAAAAACACTCCAAAACTGCCATGGCTAGTATAAGTATCAACTTCTTTTTTTAAAACATTTTTGGACTCCAGTAATCGTAGGATCTTGTAGTACATTGGTTAGAAAAGATGTGGAAAAAATTTCAAAAATTTACACTGCATGGATTGCAAGATATATTAAGCATTCAAATTCACTTAAATCATTTTTTTGGCCCTACGAAAAACAGAGGAGCTACACTTCACAACCTCATTTCTCAATGAAAAAATGTTTGAAATGGTGGTGCTTCTTTGGATTCCTTTTACTAGACAAGTTGGCTAAATGCTTAAAAAATTTCACATCACTTAGAATTGTACAACATATAGGAAAAAGATAGTAAGTAGAAAGAAGTAGAGAATGATTCAAAATACAAAATTGTTAAGAATTTAGTCATGGAATTGAAAAATACCAGTCCCAATGGTTGCAATGTTAAAATAAACAATCTACATCCAATGATTTTATTTTTTTCCCAAAATATTGAAAATTGAGTTAAATAAAGGACCTCAAAGTTTATTTTAGAGTAGAGATTTCATAACTACTTGCAAACTAAAACTCCTCATAACTTTTGACTCATTGATCAAAATGGAATGATTCAAAAGCTTTCCGTGTGTATAAAACTCTAGAAAACCAATTTCAAATTTTTGCTTATGTAAAAAGTGATTTTTTTTAATTTGCCTAGACTTGTTGGTTGGGAAAAAAAATAACATAGTAGGCTATAACTTTTGACTCATATTTCCAAATCTCATGAAATTTAGTGCATATGAAAGATATTCCTTATTTGCACCTTCTATTAAAATTCCAGCCTACTATATGCAGATCTCCAATGATAGATACCTGCCTAGAATTAAAATTTTAGCCTACTGTATATAGAATGATAGATACCTGCCTAGAATTTCTATGTTGCCAAAAACGCATGCTAGTCCTTTAGGGGTTAACATTTGGCATAGAAATCTACAAAAGCGTGATATGCGGTGAAATAAGCAAACATGCGAGCCTACTTGGTGCTTGGCTATAGGTTTGTCAACAATCTTGTGTGAAAGAATCACTAATCCAATCTAATAGAAGGTGGCCTTGTATGGCAATCAAGATTGTCAAGGACTAAGTGCTCATCGAATGAAATGGTCTCAAGCAATGAAGCATATAAGGTAACCAACCCATTGTGGTCAGAATAAGGAGTTTGACATCATGTAGTTACTGAAAATTTTCAATTTGTTTCCTACAATAGTACAAGTGTGAAAAACAATGAGAGTAATTGAAATTATGTTTTTTTGACAAAGTATGAATTTGTTATGAATTTTTGAAGTGTTCAATGCATTTTTGCCCATAAGAGGCTATAGACTACCTTAAAACCAACAAAATCTGAATCCATCATGCTCATTTGGCCCAAATTAGACCTAAAGCAATCAAAGTCTTTTGTAACATGGAAGGGTTAAAAAGTCAATTCTCACTGAAAAATTGAAAGTTCCTAATGAAGTCACTAACTACTTCATTACTATCATGTAAGACATGCATTGAAGCCAAACTCTCAAAAAAATGAAAAAACCATAATGGGGTCATTTGGTAGGTGACCACAATGGGCTGATTTACCTTATAAGCTATAATCCTCACATAGAGTTCAAATAGATTAAGGTAAAATGGATAATCCAAAAAATTAGCATATCTTTAGAAACGTTCTAGAATAGCTTACATACTACAGACATCCTTCAAAATAAATGTCAGTGTGATTGCAGGTGATATAAATTGGTACTTGTTAAGGTAGTATGCTCTAAAAGTGACCATTTAAAGACTGGTCCACATTTTTCATAATTTTTTGTGGACAAAAATATTTTAAGATTATTTTTTAGAAAAAGAAAAATAGATGTGGAATCTAACACAAGTTGTCGCAGCACAGGATAAGCAATTCCCATGTTATACTCCCCAAAACCACTCTAAAGTATAACAAAAGTGACTTTAAAGATCGAACCCACGAGATTCTGTGAAGTATTAACTCTGTTTATGATTCTAGGCTAAGTCAGTCCCCAATTCTACCCTTCCAATTTGACTACTGCAACCAGAAAACAACACAACCCGCAGAAATAACTCCCGGATTCTATTCAACTTCCGGTCAAGGACATAATCCAGTCCTAGAAGTAATCCGGCCAGTAAATCTACGACAAAACCAGGACTTTCTAACTTCCGGTCCTGGGTACGACTTTGAGACCAACCCTTTCCGGTCTCCTCTCACTGACTCAAGTAACCTATCCGGTTTGATTTAACCTCTGTTTCACCATCAGAGGGATCGCCGCTTGAATTTGAGAGTGGCAGGCCCGCTACTCCTTCCGTGACTTATAGTGGCTGAAGACCCACTTCTTCTACTCTACTCTCCTATTCTAATCCGGATCTGGTTTGATCTTTCACAGTAACCCGGAAACAGATCCGGACTACAGGTCACACAAAGACCCCTCGTACGATCCACTCATATTACAACGACGATGGTGCTGCGTTCCGGTAGTACGAAGCAAGGCGGCTACAAGTCTATCTGTCCGTTCCAATTCTACTAAGATTCTTCCGTTCGCCACTACAACAATGAGACCTCACAGGAGTTCGGACACTCAACTGGATTCCCTACCCAGGAGTTCTAGCGCGCCTAAGGATCCCTTCCCTATTCGCCTAGCCTAGCAACGGCTTTCTCAACCGGAATACTAAATCTCAATAGAACTGAGGCACTGGAATAGACTCCCAACTCTTATTACCTGCCCACATGCACTAAGAAACTGGAACACAAACACCAAAGGGAGAAACCTGAAGTCAAACTCCAAATGCACTTCTAACTCCTCACAAATCTGACCTGCCAATCTTTGGGAGACCACACAAACAAGGATCAAATAGAACACAAAAGAAGTTTAAACAATGGAATGACTCCCATTCTCCATCTCAGAGAATGCTTTTATATACACTGAAAAGTTCCAAAAGCACAAAAGCGTCCCAGAAAGTCCGCACAGAAAATCCACGCAAAACTTTCGAGATAAGATTCGCCGTCAAAACCGGATCTAATCCGGTTATAAAACCCTAACTAAAACCGGAAACGAATCCGGTTCCTAACTAACAGACCGGGAACTAATCCGGTCTGGTTACAACTAACAATCCGACTATACATCTAATATTTACCAACAAGGGGAACTCCTACTAAGCTCCCGTACTTGCCTTCGGTGCATCACTCCTAGGCTTTGGCGGAAGTTCATTGAAGATGTCCTGCAAATTCCGGGCTCGCTCACTAGTAGTAGGATCCGGTTTCTCTGGTGATGAGTCCACCTCAATAAGTTCTGACAATCCGGTTCTCGCCGCCGACCGCTCCTTCTTCGATTGAGGAGTGACGTCCGTACCTTCCGGAAATAACTCTGGCAAGGAGAGATCCGACAAGCGGAGACTCCTCGAGAGTACTGTTCCGGTCAACCTCACGCTGCTCCGGCTCATTTGGTCCATAGCTTCCCGAGCTCCTACCAGAATCGTCTCCAACTTCTCGGAGAAGTCTGACAGAATCCAGACCATCCGGGAACCGGATGGCTTCTTGTCCGCTAGCCACCCTTCATCAAACAGCTTCGCCTTCGCTAATACCATTCCAGACTCCCCGAACGTTTCGGTCATGAGCTTTGCTGTCTTCTGGGTCGCATCCGCCATTTCCCTCGTGGCGGTCATGTCTTCCTTGAAGGTGGCAATCTCCCCCTTCACCATGTCGACTTCGTTTTGTAGTCGACCATTGTCCTCCCTCAGCTTCCGGTCCTTGTCCGGATTACTGATAAGGTTTGCTATTACCTTGGGCAGTTGGCGATCCGGTGAAGCACCTGCCAGCTTCCCGATCTTCTCGAGTGTAATTCGCTTACACTCCCAGTCAGCACAGATGTCAGCGATGGCTAACACCAGATTGTTGAAGGGATCATTCAAGCTATCTTCTCTAGTTACTGGTTTCTTGTCTGGTTTCCATTCCGGTTCTGCTGGCTCCCTGGTCGGTGTACCTCTCCCGTGTGGAGGCGTTGTCTTCTGCCTCTTCACCCGCTTCAAGTGCTCATCCTCGTCCTCCGTGTCTTCTTCTTCAGTTTCCGTCCCTTCGTCTTCCGGTTCTTCGTCGGTCTCCGACTCCCCGTACTTCAGGATGGACTCCTGAGCTCTCCAGGTCTTCTCCTCCGTCTCCGTCAAGACCTGATCATGGTGATACAAGTGAAGGAGATAGGGAGAGAGAGGTGATGACCTACTCTTCCCTATCCGGGGTACTAGATTGTTCACCAGGTTACTTAGTACCCGGGCCCAATCCGCTTTTCGCTGACCGGAAAGAGCACCGAAGATTGTATTTCCGAGGGTCACCGTTACCCTCGTCGGCCGCTCCGGATGGAATCTCGGAATCAGGAACTTGAGTAGGTTCCGGTTCCGCTCATCCATGCAATCGTCCACCGCGAATCCGTCCTTCGGGTTGGCCGGTTCCGCAAATTTCCCTTTAATGTACTCGTCCTTCCGGCTAGCGGTACCCGAACCCCCTGACCGGAAACTGTATACTTCCCTTCACTTGTCTTCCGTCCAGCGGCCTAGGTTGCCTCTGACGGTGTTGTCAAAGGCGTTCAAGACTTTCCCCAATATCTCCCGAACTACCTTCTCCTCCTTAAACCCCCAGGGTTTATCTATCAGACCCGTGCAGCCCAGAGTGGCGTGATCCTCCATGAGAGTGGTCTTTTCCGGTTCCCGTGAGGGGATGGCCGAAATCACCTTCTTTAGTTTGATCTCTGTCGTGGTTGCGCTTGGTCTGGGCCTACGTAACTGCGGCATAGGCGCACTCCGCTCAAAAACACTCACCAATTCTACCTTCCTTTCCACTCCTAGCCGCACGTCCCGTATCTCACTTTCCCTCACAGCGCATAACCGGAAAGCGACAAATTTGCAACTGCGGATTTCCAACCCCACAGCGCACAAAGACAACAATCAATAATTTCACTCTTCCTCACAAATATGACGAAAAACCCAACTGGACAGTACAACAGCAGCTCCAGCAGCGAGAGGGCTCCTACACACAGGGTTTGAAAAGGGGAACTAACTGGCAGGGCGCTCCCTTATATACTGCCAACGCCGCCAAATTAGGTCATCATTAACTAATCCGGTCATCTAGATCTAATCCGGTCAGAATTATTCCGGTCCCGAACTATTCCGGTTCAAGCTTATTATCCGGTTAGCTACCTTACTTCATTCCTGTCCTAAATTCCGGTCCTTACTTATCTGTAAACCGGATAGGAGTTCCTGCCAAGAACTTTTGATCCAAATTTTTAGATAACTTAAGAAAAAAACAAAAATCACGTTGCGACACAAGTGATTTTGTATTTTTCCAAGCATTTTTGAATTACTTACAAATTTTCAAAGATTTGGAATATAGGCACCTATTTGTGACCATAGGTCTCCTCAGATTTGTCAACTTGCAACTTGTAAAGAGATGTGCAAAAATCAAAGACAATGATTGGCTCTTGTAATAGAAAAACAATTTTTTTCTCAATTCATTCAATTGCTAAAATGATCCATTTTAAGGATCACTTTATCTCCATTTTTCAGCTAAAAATAGGGGCAATTTGAAGGAGAGGGGCACTTTTAGAGCATACTACCTTAAATTTCAATGTCCAAAGAACTATTGGAATTGCATCATCCAAGCCATATCCATATCCACTGATCCATGTCACTATCACCTGCTAGCATTTAGAAATGAGTCTTTCAAGACCTAAGGAATCAATAATAAACTAGTACATTGTTTGACTCTAATCACAAATATAGAGGTTCATAATATCTTGGATACAATGTCTAAATTCTCAACTCAGTGGCTATCAAGATGATCACAAGTAAGATAGTCTACTCAAAAACCGCCCGTCCTCTTCAAATTGCCCCTATAACTAGGTCTTAAATGGACCTCAAATGATCTTAAAATGGATTATTGACAAACTCTTAATGGGCTGAATTTAAAGTGAGAGCAACTTCAAGTGTGTCAAAGATCACTTTAAGGTTTAAATGTGGATGGTTAAAGTATGTGGTTGGGTTGATTTTTAAATGTAGTGATAGGTGAGCATTTATATATTTAAATAAGAAGCTAGCAATCCAACTACTTTATTTGAAGAATGCAAAATCTGAAAATTGATTGCATATAAGTATGGTCGCTTAAAAAACCTTTGGTTATTACTTATTATAGATTCCCATGTTTATTCTTGGTTTCCCTCATCGCCCTTTAGTAATGTGTGCTCATTTTGTCAAGACCTACTATCATAAATAGGTATCTAGGACTGAAAACTTTGAAAAATCATAACTAATTCAATATTACTCGGAAAATTATGAAACCACTTGTATCAGATGTCGCATCTATTTATCTTTCTTTGAAAAATAAATAAAAAATATTTTAATCTACAAAAGCCTATGAAAAAGGAAGAACAAACCGTAAATGGTTGCTTTAAGGCCATACTACCTTACCTTGTTCCAACTTGCCACCATTGTCAGTCATGGATAAACATGTGTTTCCAAATCTGAGAAGGTGACTATGGTAGAGACTGCTAGGAGCATCAACTGCAAAAAAAAACAAGTGTCAGTAGTCATATTAGAATATCAATTCATCTAGACACCAAGAAGACTTAGAAGGTTTTGCATGTTTTAAGATAAGGTAGCCGACCTCTTTCCAACAACTGACCTATTTTTGATAGTTAGACTGCTTTGTTTCCAATCACTTGTGACAGCTCACGTGGTTAGGTGACAGCTCACACATCACAAATTTTGGAGATGTGTACATTGAATTTATACAATGATCACAAGATGTACATTTGAAGCCACAATTATCACCTACTTTGAAGCATGGTCAATTTTATAATCAGCCTATGGTTGGAAATGTGGTATCCTATATATACGGGGAGGATACTCCCCACGTTTTAGCAACCCACGTGCGGTGGAAAAAGTAATACAAGTAATACACCTTAAAATTTATTTTTTTTTCAAAAAAAAAATTATGGATAGATTTTACTACTTTAGAAGTTTATGTTTTGAATTATTGGTATTTTTTTATGCTAATAGTAATTAGTTATAAATTTTTGAAGAAAAAAGATACACTGTAAAGCTGAAAATAACTTTCACACCTCTATATTATATAAGAAAAGAATTTTGAAAAATGAAAAAAAATTCTATAGAATAGCTTTCTATTGAAAGTTTATTTTGGTTGAATATTGATGCAATAGTCATCTTCATGTGAGCTCTATAAATATTTTAGTTGGAGAACATGCCATTTTAGTTCATTTTTCAACCCTTTCTAGACAATATATCTTATGTTAATTGGAATTGAAATTTTTGTCAATAGAAACCTTTAGTCATTGTTAAACAAAGCTCAAAATTTTAGGATGAAATTATAGTTTATTCAAGGTGTATTACATGTATTACTTTTTCCACCGCCACACGTGGGTACCCCAAATGTAGTGAGAGTGTCCTCCCCGTGCGTATATAACAAAAATGGATTGAAAAGAATCTTTACGAAAAAAATTCATAATTATTTCGTTTTTGAGGGAAAAAAATGAAAAATTTCTGGAACCCTCTTCAAATCTATTTCTCTACATGGGGGATTTTTCTCCTCACCAAATGCATACTAGAACTACACTAAATTGCTTAAATGGTCGGAATGGGGTCGGCTACCTTAGAACTTCCTATTACCACCCTGATTTGCAATCTGAGTATCTTGGGGCCAATTCCAAGGGGGCACATATTTTTCAGAGGTGTGCGCTTATTTCAAGAATCAAACCCAAGTGAAATTATAATTTTCCAATTAAAAATGTAATTTCTGTGAATTTTTGAAGTGGTATGCCCTAAAACTATAAAACTGCCAATAGACTATAGTCATAAATGTTCCCTAATTAACCCATAACCACCCAAGTCAAGAACAAAATATTCACCATTAATTGAGTGACACATTATCCCTTGTTGTCATTAAAAATCAGATTTTATCATAGAACGCTTTAATTTCTATCATAAGAAGAATGAATTTGGATGTTTTCTGGATGGAATTGGACCCAAAGTTAGGTGATGGAATTGGGCTGGTCTACTAACTAAATTAGAAAATGAACCGTAATGGGCTCGTTTACCTTACATAAATTACTTTAGAAAGGTTGCCAGAGAAAAAGTTGAAT
Source organism: Rhytidiadelphus loreus (assembly GCA_947034895.1). Lineage (NCBI taxonomy): Eukaryota > Viridiplantae > Streptophyta > Bryopsida > Hypnales > Hylocomiaceae > Rhytidiadelphus > Rhytidiadelphus loreus. Next base: position 7,570,520 of record OX344763.1, read on the forward strand.
GCAAAATCAGCCCATTTCTTGATAAGGCATAACATCATAATCTTAGGATGCAAAATTTGCAAACTGGAATTGCAAAACCGAGGACATGATAGTCATATGTATAGAAACCACAACAACTCTCCTGGACTTTTCTCATTTGGCTACGTTTATTGCAAAACAATGTTACACTAGAAACAATTATAGAAGGAAACCTAATTTTAAGATTGAAAAATAGTGAGTGATTCTAACTTTGATGATCCAAGGAAGATCAACACACCCAATACTATTTCATGCAGTAATTCAAGTCAATAACATACCTTGATGAGAGATGATCTCATATAAGGCATCATTTTAAAACTCACGATTCCATTCTTCAAATCCTCAATACACTCTTCAGAACTACAATCAAGAGGTACACACGCTAGTAATAAGCTCTAGAGTTTTTCACATGAAATATTCCAACCTCCTACAAATGTTACTTAGCGACTATCTAAGCAAAAATCAAGAATATATTCTTACACAAGAAGTGTACTTAAGAAGCCAAATTATGCATAACACCTAAGCTCGCAAGCAAGAAGATGCCAATCCAATCAGTTGCATTGCCACCATTGGGCCTTGTAAATGACACCGTCACTTACTCCGCCATCTATCACTTCCATGATCATCACAATACTCACATCAATGCAAATTCGATCAAAACCAAGCTAATGAAAGCACTTCATATCAAACCCTTCAACCCTGCCTCACTCCCACATTAATCATATCATTAACATTAATGCCCTATAACACACATTAATCATATCAAACGACAAGTAGATGCATGAAAAATGTTTGGTATTGGTATGATATCTTTTAATGCCAGACTCACCAATTAGGAGCTTGTGAATCACAACAGATGCCAATTCCAAATGCCTTATTAAACCATAAATCTATAATCTCACCCAAACCCATAAATCTATAATCTCACATTTAAAAACATGGTTATAGATCCTCAACTTCAAACTTCACTACGATGCTTATTCTAAGGAAGTTTTCAAAATTTCCTAATCAAGTAGAAACTAGACTTCAAAAGCTTCATTTTGTTATTCAAGCAAAAGCCTATTGAACCATTGAAAGGACACTAAACGTCCTTGGTGTCCTTCCAAGGTTAAAAGAGAGTCATAATAATTTGGAATGTACAATAGTGGTCCTAAGACCATCGGAAAAAAAGAGTTTGATGCGGTAGTCTAGCTAAACTTAGACCTTCTTCACAAATGTGGGAATTGGGAAGTGACTACTATTGTTGGGACCTCCTTAAAAGGGCCAAAATGAATGGGCAACATTTATAGAATGACTCCATGTTCAACAAAATCACTAGGCTTTTTTGGATGGGTTGAGGGAGGGAGACTAGCTTTGAATTTGTGGTCATCATTTACAAGGACCCATGGTTCTTGTTAGATGCACAATATGTCTTTTTCACTACGTAGGAAGTGTCGACTATTTACTACAACATCAGGGTGTTGGCTTTGGAGTAAAAACCTCAAATGTTAGCATGCATTACTATGTTGTCCTTTGAATGAGGAGCTTGCCGAAGACAAAAGTTCATTCCACTAAGTTTGTGTCAAAATTTTAGCACTATTGTACCTACCTATCTTAGGTCAAAGCTACAATAGACATAGGAGAATTGAAGGCCCTCAAAATCACTAGTGTACAAATCTTAAACCAAACATTTGGCTTTAGGTATGTAGCTACTTTACAGATACTACACAAATAAAACTAATACTCCATATATGAGCATTGGACTCATCTATTTGTGATCAAGCTTTGATCTTTGTATGAACTGAATACCCTTCGTCTATCCTTGCATACTCCTCCACATTCATGCTATAAAATTAGGCCATTTAAGTGTCACAAAGTCTCAACAATGCAAAAATTCCTTTCCAAACTAGATTGGTAGAAGAATAGATGGTTCCTATTGAAATGTTTGAATACGTCGCAGGTGCATTCCAAGTGGTAAACGTGACATAGCGCGCATCCCTAATAAAGTTTGGATCCCTATACAAGAGGAGAATGGAGGACTCTATCTCTGGATTTCTTCCAAATCCTACTTTAATCAACCTCTTGGAGGCATCTATGGACACCCAATAGTAGTTCAAACCTGGGGCAATCGGTGAACTACGTCTAGCATATAAGATATGCCCCTGTGATGCCCTTCGAATGACAGATTGTGAGTTGTCCCATCTACCAATCACAATTCCATACATCAGATTCACCGTCTTAGGTTCTGGAGAGATTGCCACATGTACATCTGTAATTGTCTCGACTGCGAAGGTCACCACCCCTTGACCCATAGAAGGTAGTTCAAAGTAATCTTGCCATTCATAGACTCCAAAACAATGTTCTAATATCGCCACCTTATAATGTGGATGTTGTAGTTGGAAATTAGCCCTTTGAGTTTGTTCTTGGTTCAAGTTTTGAATGCTTTGAATTGGCTTTGTAATAGTAGCACTTTGATATGATACAACAATTGACGAATAAGTAATTGGTCTATTCCAAGTAGAGAAAGCAATATACATGGCCTCGCAGAGGAAAAGTGGATCTATATACATGAATAGGACTGAATTTGGATCGGCTTGGTGTCCTTGCCCAACTTGGATGATTTTTGTATCTTTATCAATGGACACCCAATAGTAGTTCAAACCATGTGGTTCTATAAAACCTTTGTTAGCATAGTATAAGAAATTCCCTTGCGACCGCCTCCAAATACAAGACCTTCGGTTTTCCCATCCACCAATTACAATCTCGTACATTGGATTTGTAGTTTCACATTTGGGAGAAATGGCTACATGTATATCATTCCTTGCCATGGCTGCAAAATAAAGGATCCCTTTACCTTTTGACAAGAATTTGAAACTTGAGTCCCAATTATAGTTTCCCATACATTCTGATAGCTCTAGGGGTTGTGTACTCAACAATCTTGTAGCGTTGGAAGATGCCACAGAAATATTTGAGTAAACAACATCCGAATCTGAGGAGAAAAAAGAAACATAGCAAGCTTCACTTACAAAATATGGATCTTTGTAGACACAAATAACCGAAGCTAAATTGGGTTGGTTGCCTCGTCCAACATGAATTAGTTGTGTGTCAACATTGATGGACACCCAAAACTCATTCTCACTACCCCTTTGAATCATTCCAATGGTCGTGACATGGCACAATATTCCCTTCTTTTGAATGCTACTCATGTTATTGTCCCATCCACCGATTACAATATCATACATTGTGTCCATAGTGTGAGGCTTGGGAGAAATTGCCACACGCACATCTGTGATGGCTTTGACCGAAAAACAGACAATTCCTCGACCTTGCATAGGTAGCTTGTAGGCTTTTGACCAATTGTAATAACCATAATTGTATGTTGGTAATGGAGGTAGAACTTGGGATGCATCAATGGAATTCCACAAACCAACTGATGAATCTTGGCCAAAACTTCCAAATAGTGTTGATCTTGTGCGTTCCATTCTGATGTTTGTGTAAGTAATAGCCACTTGGTTTGAACTAAAAGCAAAATATTGGATATTCTGAAGAAATGATGGATCTTTGAAGATGATAAAGGCATGTTTTTCCTCTAAATCTTGGCCTTGCCCAATGTAGATGAGTTGTGTTACCTCATTTATGCAAATCCAAAAATGGTGCAGGTTTCCTTCTTGGAGGGTATTTGTTAAATCTGGGGTTAAATCCATTGGAGAATATGAACACACGGTCATCTTTGGGATATGCCTTCTTATTTCCGACCTTGTATGTTGCAAGGAATCTTGCAAGCATCTCTCAATCTCGTATGATGAGAATGCCATCCCTGTTTTTTGGGAAAATGCTAGATGGAGATTCTTACATGTGTCTGCTGCAAAGAAAATAATCCCTTGGCCTTTAGTTGGAAGTTTGTAGTGGGAGATCCAATCGTATTGACCCAAACGTGGTTGGATTGTTACATTTGTAGGACAAAGTATTCTTACAACGTAGTCAACAATATCCTTCATAAGCAACTCGTCCTTGCTCTTGAAATCAGGTGTGTATCCATTTCAGTTACTACCACTATTACCAAATTTGTGAAGGGCACATAAAACGTGGGGAAATCACATCTCTAAGGTATGCACACTTGTAATCAACTACAATGACACCTACATTTGATCCCCCAAACATCACAAAAACCTAGAAATTGATTACACAAGATGTACACAATCAAAACTTGCAAATCTATGATAGCTTGGTGTTGGTTTTGGGTACACCTAGAGACAATATTTTGAACATTCATAATAACTTATTTATAGTGTGTCCAAATAATGCTTTCTAAAGTGAGTTGGAGTCCTCTTTCAATTTCTTTCAATTTCTTAGTGATGATTATGGGTGCAGCTACCTTTAACATGAATGCATGGACACAAAGTTTGTGATCTCACCGGTACTTGGGAGTGTCTCGCTCAAAGCCCTTACGTCCAGCAGCCTCCTCCATAGCGGCCACCCAACCTTCCACCACTTGTGGCTCATGGCGCTCCAAATGTTTCCGAAAAGCCTCTTCGAATGGTCCACTTGGGTTCCTTGGCCGCCTCACATGCTCCGGCACCACATCGTAAAACACAGGGATGATGGGTCTCCCTGTTTGCAACATCTCTTGAAGCTCACGCAGACAGTATTCGGATTGCGCATAGGAACTGGAAAAGACGGCGATGTGCATGCGGGCAGAGTCTAAGGCTTCTGCGATGACTTGGAACACAGGCGCTCCACGATGGATGCCCTGCTGCTCTAGAAATGGGCGCTCGATGCCAGCCTCGTGAAGCTTTTCGATAAGAGGAAGTAGAAACTGCTCTTTGGTGTCCGGGCCTCGGTGGTTGAGAAATACATCGTACTGGAAAATTTGCTCGCTAGTGGAGGTACTCGCCATGTGTAGAATTAGTGCCTTAAATTTGCTCTGTGCAGTACGTGTGCCCTGTATGTAACACTCTGGTGTCTGATCCAGACAATGAATACAAGAAAATGAATCCCAGTTTCCAGAATGTCCTCAGGAATCTCGCAATGAACAGCGTTGCAACTTAGCTACAATTCCGTGCAAACTCGAAAGACAAAAACCCCAATTCAAGACGTTGGCGCGCCTGATAGCAGGAACAGCTAGCTGCGTAGCTTTCAATGAGGTACTGCTCTCCTATATAGTGAATCAATTCTTCAGTCCATCTTCATACAATCTTCACATAGGTAGACAAAATTGAACACATTTAGAATTAGTTTGGAGGAATATGAGAGCCGCGCCTAGGTTACCACTGCGTACCTACGTAGAAATCAGTAACTAAGCTGTTTGCTTCTAGAGAAGTTATAGTTACAATTAAGAGAAGCTAGAGGCAAATTAACTTTCAGCTCCGTGTCCATGAGTTCGAGGTTGGTGACCTTACATTTTCTCCAGATGTGTAGTATCTGTGCCTTGCTTGTAATACTCTGGTGTCTGATCCAGACAATGAATAAAAGAAAATGAATCCCGGTTACCGGAATTTCCTCAGGAATCTCGCAATGAACAGCGTTGCAACTTAGCTACAATTCCGTGCAAACTCGATAGACAAAAACCCCAATTCAAGACGTTGGCGCGCCTGATAGCAGGATCAGCTGCGTAGCTTCCCATGAAGTACTGCTCTCGTATATAGTGAATCAATTCTTCAGTCCATCTTCATACAATCTTCACATAGGTAGACAAAATTGAACACATTTAGAATTAGTTTGGAGGAATCTGAGAGTCTAGGTTACCACTGCGTGCCTGCGCGCGTACAAATCAGAAACTAAGCTGTTTGCTTCAAGAGAAGTTAATATAGTTATAAGAGAAGCTAGAGGCAAATTAGTTCCAGCTCCGTGTCCATGCGTTCTGAGACTGGTGACGTTTGAAATTGCAGTTTCCGAACTGGACCTTATCCTACACAACTAGCCTGAATTGAAGCGACCACCATAAATAATCTTGAGTTGAATCACTCCAGTGAACCTTGCATGCTGGAGCCCTCTAAACTTAACAAAAGCTTGCAATCGACACTGGCAGCAAAGTTGAATTTCGGATCTACTGTAAAAGCAACTAAGCTTTAAGTCATTGCAAGTCCAGCTAACATTGTTAAGCATCGTCGGGGTCCCATTTTGCTTCCCCAGAAAAATCAACGCCGGGGGTCCTATTTCGCTTCCCCAGAAAAACCAACGCTGGGCCCCATTTCGCTTCCCCAGAAAGCAGGAGCCCCCAAGCGCTGCAACTTCCTTGAAACCCCTGAAATTATTGGTGGTAATTCCAGCGAGTGTTTTTTTCATGCACAATTTTTCCACCAATTGGCTACAGCCAAAAGATGGTGACTATTTTTTGTGAAGGAAATTTTCATTGTTTTGGGTCAAAATACATAACATTGTTCATTGGCCAAAATGCTTCCCTCGTCAAGGAGGTGTAATCCCTCCCTAGATGCTTGGGAGGGATTATAGTTATAATGTAATCAATATCATTGATTGGCTCACGCAAGTTCTCGTCAAACTTGTGTCAGCAAGTGGAACTGTGAGTGGCTACTGCAAAGACTTAGCATTGATTTCAAAAGCTTCAACGCTGAGGGGCTCCCACTTGTATGAAGAAGCAAAAGGACCCCCCGACGTTGGTGAACAATGTTATGTAGTCAGATTACAGCTGCATTTTAAGACCATCAATCAAATTTTACCTAGGTATCACCTAGTTTGATATAGATTTCACCAAGTATCACCCAAATATTGAAGAAGCAACTACCTCCTTCTCCGACCCACTCAGAGCATCCCCACCAGTGTCTTCTCTATCCCTATCTTTGTAGGGATGAAGGGGAGCATAGATGGAGATAGGGAAGACAAGCTCCCACTAGTAGTTCCCTAAATTTTCAACTTATTGCTAAGTAGAGGTAGGAAGAAGTCAAAAGAAAACTATAGAAATAGTAACAAGGTCAAATGAATAGTACTCCCTCAAATCAATGAAGCACAACTCATGTTGGAAAGGTGAAAGTGGTTGAGGGATTACTCCATTTGAGTTCCCTATCCATCATCCCATTTGGGGAATTTGGACTCTCACTCCCTAAATTTTTAGGGATAGGAAATGTTGGCGGGGGATTTTTCTTCCCTAATTGGATGAAAATCATTCAGATAGGGATAGGGAAGCCACTGGTGGGGAAGCTCTCAGTAGGCTCCGGCGTTGAATAATATCCTAGAGCCAAAATACTGTAGCCATATAGCACTCATTGATCATTAGTTACCACCAAGTCACCAGTAGCACGCCTGGCCCCTGCAACAAGTGGCCAGGGTGAACTGACCCCTTCATTGCCCCCATTTTATTCCTAGGAAAAACACTGTGGAATTTTTTATTAGCAATCAGATAATAAAATTTGCAAATTCTGAATTCAGATTTGCAATCAATGGCCCCTAATTTGCTGTGGGACATGTAGAAATTAGAAAAATCACAGCAAAAATTAGGGGGATTTTTTTCACAATAACCCCTAGCCAGGGCAATGAGGGGGTCAGTTCACCCTGGCCCCTGCAAGTGGAAGGACCAATATGGTAACCGCAATGGATTACTTGAATGGCCAGACTGTCATATATTCTTATTGGGGAATAAAACCTAAAAGTGGATGAAAGAGGATTCTAAGGTAGTATGCTGTAAAACCGATCCCCTTCTTCAAACCGCCCCTATTTTGGGGTGAGAAATGGAGACAGGGTGCTCCTTAAATGGACCACTGTAGCAATTGAATGCATAGTGAAAAAATTATTTTTCTATTGCAAGAGCCAATCATTACTCTTGATTTCTGCACATCCGTTAACAAATTGCAAGTGGACAGATTTTGGGAGACCTATGGTCACAAATAGGTGCCTATGCCCTGAATCTTTGAAAATTTATAAGTAATTCAAAAAAGCTTGGAAAAATACAAAACCACTTGTGTTAGTTTTCACATCCATTTTTCTTTCTCTGAAAAATGATCTAAAAATAACGCTGTCCATGTAACCCTATGAAAAAGGCGGACCAGCTCTTAAATGGTCGCTTTTAGAGCATACTACCTTAATCAACTAAAGAATGAATCATTTGGAATACTATATGGAAAAGTTTATTAATATATGATATAAGGTAGGAGGTTTGAAAAACTCTAAAATGGACCACCTCCTTAAGTGTACACTATTTGTACATGTTGTTTTTTCATAGCCTTCAGAAATGTACAGACAATGTACATTTTAGGAAGTGAGCCATTTAAGAGCCCTATGTCATTTCAACTTCAAAATTTTTATAACTAATTTCACAAAGCTCCAAAAAATATGAAACAACTTGGATTAGATGTCAATTCCACTTGTCTTTCAAGGAAAATTTACTGAAAAATATTTCAAAATGTTTTACCTCCCCCAAATTCAATTCCAGCCCTTAAATGCTCCATTTATGGACCTCCTACCTTATAACTACAGTAGGACAAGTTCTATCTATACTGACAGTGGTGAGGTGGATACCTCTCTAATCGTGTTGTGCCGTAAACAGGACCCTAAAAATAAGCCCCATAAAGGTCTAAACACATTTTGAATAAGGCTATTTAATGACAATAGGAAAAATATGAGGCCACAAGAAGGCCCTGAACGAAGGCTGTGCTAGTTAGATCATTAAATAATTTTGAAATTAAATTAAATAAAATAATTTAAACAATATTATCTGATGTGAAAATATCAGTGCCACATCACATGTTTGATGTGGCAAAGTTCTCATTCATCACAATGTAAAGGTGTTTTTCCATTTTCCCAAAAAATTTAGAATTCTTCTCATCATTTCAATAAATTGTCCTCCTCAATTCAAGCCTTGCAATTCACTATATATACTTTTATTTTTTTATTTTTTTATTTTTATTTTTTATTTTTTTATTTTTTTATTTCTAGATTATGTATCCAAGTACTAGAATCTTGCAATGTTTACAGTCAATAGTTCTTATTTTTTTAAATGAAAACTTCTCTTCTTTATATATGCTATTGGGAGGTACTTAATCAACATTGATTTTATTTTATTTTTGGCACATCATCCCTACAATATTTATTGCAATAACTCAAAAAAATTGAACCATTTGTACACTCGTTGAACCGATTGGACCCATAATAACACTATTACCTCTGGTAATTGCCAATTTATCAAGTAATAAACAAAACATATTTCAAAATAGCATCCATATCTGGGGGCTAAAGCTTGTAGTAAGGTAAAATAGCCCATTGTGGTTAGAATTAGGAGTTTGGTTTCATGCCGTCACTGAAATTTTTTAGGTTTTTTTCCATATAAAGAGAAGTGTGAGAAACAATGAGCAATTGAAATTATATTTTTTTGACAAAATTATGAATTTGCTATGAATTTTTGAAATGTTTAGTGCATCATGGCCCAAAAGAGTTTGTAGACTACCCTAGAACTAGCAAAATCTGAATCCATGATGCTCATCTTGTTCACCTAAAGCAATCATAATATTTTCTAGCTAACTTGGAAGGTCTAAAAAGTCAATTCTTACAATGAATTCACACTGAAAAGTTAGAAGTACTTAATGAGGTTCCTAATCACTCCATTATTGTCATATAAGACATGCATTGTGGCCCAAATCTCACATACTAAAAAAACTTTAGGAGTACTTCCTAGGTGTCCACTATGGATTGTTTTACCTTAAATGGGAGGAGCCCATCCAATGATAATTTGCTCACACTTTAATGGTCTACATGGCATGCCCCAGTGAGCCGGCTGTCCTATGCTCCCTAAACCACGAAACAAATGGCTAGACAAGGCCAATTGTTCACATCTCCTTGCACTTTTTTTTATCGATCTCTTGATTTCACTACAATGGACTAAGAGGGATGAGACTTTTACTCTGTATTTTTTTGAAAGACTGAGAGGATCAATCTTTTCACACTATATTTTTTTGCTTAGCCAACTCTTGAGATTATGCTGTTTTGGATGCTCAGAAGTTTCTTGCGCTACCACAAATGTTGAAGTTTTAGGGGTTATATTATTTTGCCATGTGCATTAGCTTTGAACAATAATTTTTGGTGAACATGCATTGGAATATATGGTGTCCTCACAACGAACTCCTATTGACCAAGTTTTTAACAAGTTTTTTGAATGGAGAATGTCTCATATTATATTTTGCTTCTTAAGTTTTTTCTATTCCATGTGAAGGCTATAACATGCATACTTGGATTGAAGATATCTAATGCACCTCACTAACAAGACAATTGATTGTTTTTTGTTTTGGGAATGGGCACATGTAAGGCCTACAAACTCATGGAATATTTGAAGATTTTTTGCAAAATTTTGCCCATCCATTAAGTCAAAATTACTTTAGGACCTTGTACTATTCTAGTGAGATGTATATTTTCCTTCAAGGATGTTTTTAAGTGCAAAGAGATGTAAACAATTGGCCTTACAACATAGGTACCTATAACATAAACACCTATAATATAAATATCCTATAACTATAAAACGTGCCTATAATATAGGTACCTATAACATAGGAGCCTAGGCTCAAGGGCTGAAGTTTCTAGGCTCACATGCTAGCAAATATAGAAGGAATGTACCAAAAACAATTTGTTTTCTTGAGCCACAACTATTCCATGGTGTCCGAGAACTAACAAGCTTACCCAAGACTCATTCTTCTTGTAATGACTAAGATATGACGATTTTTGATATATAAGTGCTACTACAACCCAATACAAATCATAGTAAAGTATTTTTTCGTGAAAAGTGATCAACTAGCAATTGAGGATTAAGGAGAGAAAATAATTTAATTACATGCATAATTGAAATCACTTTCAAATGTGATCATTATAATTTGAAATAGTGATAGAAATGCTTAGCGAAATTAGTTAGAAGCACAAATGGCGCTTTTTATTAAGCACAACAAAACTATATAAAAATACTTGGGCACCAATTCAATTTTCTAGAGCAGAATCTACAGTCCTAAAAAGAAGATCATTTACAAATGGTCAATATAAGTTGAAGCATGTAGAAGCAAATAGATAAATTGCAAAAACATCCAAACAATATAGAAAAAGCCAAGAGTGAAAGAGCCTAGATTATTTGAACACAACCTCTTCTCTTGATTTTATGGAGATTGTAAGATTCTATACCTCATAGCCAACTTCGATGGAAGAACATAATTTTTTTTTGAAAACGCAGAACAAAAGTGAAGATGAAGAAGTTCAATTTTGGAAGAAAGACAATGTCTTACGCCTCACAACAATGATACAAGGAATCAACTTGGTGGTAGCCATATGGATGATAAAATGGACATAGTCAAAAAAATCTATGATGAAGGGTGGTTGATTGAAATTGTGCCATGGTACCAATAGTGTATATATCTAAAAATGTAAGAGATGGACCACAAGTGGCAAAAATTGTTGACGTATGTAAAGAATTTCAGAATTTTTGGTAATTTTTAGTGTCCAAGACAAATTGACTAGTCCAAGACAATTTCAAAGCAGAATAGAAAGAACAATTAAGTCAAATAGTCCTGAAATGTGGAAAAGACTATTAGATAGTCATACGGAGGAAGTTAGGGTTATACTTGAAGAAAATAGTTAGACAAATTGACAAAAGAAGTTAATTGGGAGTTAGTTATGGTGCCAAAAAGAAGATAACACAAATTAACAATATTTTTTTTTCTCTCAAGCTTGTAGTTTTGCTCACCTTCCTATCAATTGTACATGTGCACTCCTTCAATACAATATAATTTTTGATCAATTCATTGTATGTTCAGATATGCAAGTAATTGGCATTGGTCATCATTCATGACAATTAGCAAGGGATGGACATTGTTTTTTAATTTTATTATGGTCTATTAGTCAAATTAAGTCTAGTATTGCATTATGTTTGATTTCCATTCATCACTGCTTTGTATTAATTTGTTGAGTAATTAGACTCCACGCATTGGCTTATTGTAGATTTTGACAAATCTTTTTTGTGTGAGAATGGTCATTGAAGTCAATTAGTTTGAGAGCCAGGGAGTTAAATGATTAAGCCAAGGATTGGTAGTTTCCTCTTCTTGCAGTGTTTAGTTGGAATGGAAGTTGCATTGCGGATCAATGTGAGACCCATATATAGTTGTCACATGGATTTTGAATTTTTCCCCCCAGCTTTTATTCACTTTCACTAGAATTTATAGTCAAAAAGACCTAAAAAGAACATTTGCATCATGTTTGGTAGAAGTCTCTACAAATATGGTGAGTGAGTCTTAAAATCTTGAAAGTGCCTTGAGCACTTCCATTTCCTACTTTTAGTGTCTAAATAGGTGCGTAAAAGGTCAATTAGGAATTTGAGATAGAATTAGATTCCATTGCCTAAAATAGTAGAAAGATGTTTAAATTAGACTATACCCAGATTAACCCTTTGAGTGCATGTGACAAAATGTAGGCTATAAGAGTTAATAGTACATGATAGGAAATGTCCTACTAATTCCTAGAAATTAATATGCATGACCTTCGTAGGGGTAATCCTCCAATTCGTGAAAACCGTAGAAAGTTACTTTTGCATATGTGTGACCAAGATTGGAGAGAGGCGTTTTTAGGATGAAAATACACTAGAAGCTCAATGGCAAAATTGATTCATCCAGATTTTCTATTAGGTGAATGATTCCTCCCTAGAAGAATTAAACACGCGGTAATTAAATTTGATCCTCTTATAAATTGTGCAAAGTATAATATTCAAAGTAATGGCCATTAGCATTAGTAGCCTATCAAAAGTTTGCTACACTTGCGAAATTCTCAAATATCCTTTTTTATTCCCATACAAAGTTCGTGGTCTAATTATTGATGATGGTAAACAAGTTCAAATTGTACTAAGGGAAGTTCTGAACTAAGAATTTCTATTAATGAAAAAAGTGCATACTTTCCAATCATATAAAAATACATTGTTACCGATGAGCTTATAGTACATAATGTTTGAATCAAATATTTGACCTTTCCCAAGTTGCCAAAAATCATCACCCATTGCAATGAATCTTGACCCGATGCAAGGGCTGAGGTGAAACTATTCTCTTAACCTCAAACAAACTTCCCGTGTTCCAAGTGGTGATCTACCTTCACTAGAAGAAACCCATGTTTTTTGTAACGAGCCTTGATTTTTTCTGACGAATTTTTTTGGATGTCTAAGTTGACATATAGCTATTTTTATGTTTTTAATGATGTTCATTAGATCATTTAGATGTCATGGAAAACATAAAATTAGCTAAATGTCAACTTAGACATAAAAAAAAATCCATTAGAAAAAATAAAGGCTTGTCACAAATATTCATAAACCCAAGGATTCAATAAAATTTGCAGTTTGTGGTACTTTGAATGACCTTGTACGTGAAAGTAAAAAATGGGTTTTTTCTAGTGTTTGTAATAGTATATATTGTAAGCCACAAACATTCACATTGTTGTTGCTATATCATCATTAGAGGATAATTCTTCTGGTGTTTTGATTTTGAAAATTTGTAGTGCAACCTTCAAGCATTAATATTAGACAAGACTTCAAAAGCATTTTGCCATGACTATTGGAGCTAGTAGATCTTCTTAATGTTTGGCATAGAAATCTAAAAAAGCCTAATATGCAGTGAAACAAAGAAACATGCAAGCTTACTTGGTGCTCAGCTATAGGCCTATTAATAATCATATGTGAAAGAATCCTTAGTCCACTCTACTAGAAGGTGGCCTTATATGGCAATCAAGATTGTCAGGACTAAGTACTCATCAAATGAAATGGTCGCAAACAATGAAGCATATATAAGTTGCAATCCTCAAACATAGTTCAAATAGATTAAGGTAAAATGAATAATTGGACAAATTAGCATATCTAAGTTAAATGTTCTAGAACATACATATCGCACATATCCTTTTGGATAAATGTCAACGTGATCACAGGTGAAATAAACTGGTACTTGTTATATTCAAATCTCCTCATCCAAGCCATACTCACTTATCCATGTCACACTCGACTGCCAACATTTAGAAATGAATTTATCAAGACCTAAGGAATCAATAATAAAATTGATACACTATTCGACTCTAATCAAAAATCTAGAGGGTCATAATATCTTAAATACAATGTCAAAATTCTCAACTAAGTAGCTACTAAGATGATCACAAGTACCTCATTCCAACTTGCTTTCATTGCCAATCGTGGATAAACAAGTGCTTTCAAATCTGAGAAGGTAATTGTATTGGAGACTGCTAGAAGCATCAGCTACAAAAACAAAACAAATGTTAGTAGTCATGTTAGAATATCAATTCATCTGGACACTAAGAGGAATTAGAAGGTTTTGCATGTTCTACGTTAATTACTTTAGAAAGGTTGTCAAAGAAAAAATCAAATGCAAAATCTGCTCGTTGCTTCATAAGGCCAAACATCAAGGAATCATTCCTAGTTTCTACAATGCAAAATTTACAAACAAGAATTGTAGAACTAAGAATATGTCAATCATACATATAGAAACCGTAGCAACAATTCTCTTGGACTTTTATCACTTGGCTACGTTTATTGCATATCAATGTAACACTAGAAACAATCATAGAAGGAAACCTAATTCCACTACAAGAAAATGGGGGTATAAATGACTTGTTCACAATGACTGCACCGACAACAATGACTTCAAAGTGACTGCAAAATGACTAATTTGCAGTCATTGTTGTCGGTGCAGTCATTGTGGACAAGTCATTTATACCCCCATTTTCTTGTAGTGTTCTAACATTGAAAAATAGTGAGTGATCATGACTTTGACAATCTAGGGAAGATCAATACACCCAATACTATTTCATGTAGTAATTCAAGTCAATAACATACCTTGATGGGAGATGATCTCAAAGAAGGTGGCATATTAAAACTAACAATTCCATTCTTCAAATCCAAAACACACTCTTCAGAAATGCAATCAAGAGGTGCACATCAATGATGAATTCTAGAATTTTCACACACAATATTCCAGCCTCCTACAAATGTTATTTAGCGATTGTCGAAGCAAAAATCAAGAATATCTTCTAACGCAAGAAGTGCACTTAAGAAGCCAAATTATACACAATACCTAAGCTTTGAAGGCAAAAAGATGCCAATCGAGTCAGTCGCATTGTTGCCATCAAGCTCATAAATGACACCATCACTTACTCCGTTGTTTGTCCCTTCCAAAATCATTACAACATTCATATCAATGCAAATTCAATCAAGAGTGAGCTAGTGAAAGCACTTAATATCAAACCCTTCAACTTTGCCTCACTCCCACATTAATCATATCATTAACAGTAATGCCTTGTAACACACACTAATCATATCAAATGACAAGTAAATGCATGAAAAATGTTTGGTATATATATAAAATCTTTCAATGCTAGACTCACCAATTGGGAGCTTGTGAATCACGGCCAATGCCAATTCCACCTGCCTTATTAAACCAAAAATCTATAATCCCACCCATATCTATAAACCATAAATCTGTAATCTCATATTTAAAAATGTGGTTATAGATCCTCAACTTCAAACTTCACTACAATGCTTATTTTAAGGAAGTTTCCAAAATTTCCTAATGAAGTAGAAACTAGACTTCTAAAGCTTCATTTTGTTATTCAAGCAAAAGCCTATTGAACCATCAAAAGGACAAAAAACGTCCTTGGTGTTCTTCCAAGGTTAAAAGAGAGTCATAATAATTTGGAATGTACAATAGTGGTCCTAAGACCATCGTAAAAAAAGTGTCTGCTGCGCTAGTCTAGGGTGATTGCAAGAAAGACTGGTCCTATGAGGCGTCACAATTGAAGTGACGGAGTTGGTTTTGGCCGTAACTTTTGGAAATTGAAGCCAATGGACTTGAAATTTTTATGGAAGATTGCTAACTTAGAAAACATGAGATTTTTTATTTTTCAAAAAAATTGAAAAATAATGTAATAATTAAATATCAATTTCGCTAATTTGTCACACTTTGCAATTTAGGGTTTTTTAGTACTACGAAGTATCCAAAAAACATGATGTTCACTTGACTTTTTTGTGGCCTATTCCTACACTAGATGGGCATATGCCCACCAAAGAGAATTAAAAAAAACACAATTCTTTGTCCTCAACATGCATGCAAATAGGGATCCCTTGTGTATAGCACTCGAAACTTTCATGATGATTTCAACTTCTAGTTTTTGGTGAAATGTAATCACTATCAAGTCTTTATAAATGGCCAATTTTTAGTTTTTTTTTATTCATGATTTTTCAATTTTTATTAATTTATACTTAATTTTATCTACTTTCTGTGACAAAATGTCATTTTTTTTAAGTAGTACTGTTTCAGTATTATAAAGTACTCAAAAGTACTATTGGTTGTTGATTTTTTAGATCAACAGCTGAGATTTTTCCATTTTGTAGTACTCCTAATACTCCTAGTACTGGGCAGAAAAAATGCAGTTTTTGACCAAACGCTACCGAAATCGTTCGGTCTTTCTTGCAATCACCCTCTAGATAAACTTAGCCTTTTCTCACGGATGTGGGAACTGGGAAGTGACTACTACCATTGGTACCTCCTTAAAAGGGCCAAAATGAATGGGCAACATTTATAGAATTTATAAAATGACTCTATGCTCAATAAATTTTCTATGAAATTTGGCTTAATAATTGCATTTACTTCCAATTTCCTATGGCCTTGTAGCTAGACCAAGAAACTCTCTAGCCAAACCAAAAAAACAAACCAAGTAGTATTAAAGCAGTAATTTAGCTTGGCTAACATGACGACTTCATCAATGTAGGGAATTGCTAAGTAACTTGGAAAATCAATCTTGAAAAAGAATTGGGCCCCTAAAATTGCATTAGCACTTTCATAAGTCACTGTTGGTACCTCCAATGCACGGTATCTACAATTAGAGCGATCACTTGGAACTCCAACAGGGGTGCTATTCTCATCGGATTGTTCCAATGATGTGCATGTCACCATTTCTCTCCAACACCAATCTGTAAACCCCATGTATGAGTTTGTGATCAACAAATGGAGCAATAAACAGTCAAAGGTTTGGCAAAAGTCTCAAGGGCCCAATCTCTGTACTATCCTAGTGGGATTGAATAAGCCACGACTTAATACCATGAACAACCTATGAATCTCCATTGACAAAACCACTAGGCTCCTTTGGATGGGTCAAGTAAAGGAATCCAACTTTGAGTTTCTGTTCCTCATTTATAAGGACCCCCTTGTTCTTGTAAGATATATGGTATGTCTATTTCACTACTTAGGATGTACCACTCACTTACTTGAACATCATGGTGTTGGCTATGGAGTAATCAATACTTCAAATGTAAGCATTATTGTATTGTGCTTTGAATGAGGAGCTTGTCTAGGCAAGCCAAAGTTCAATATACTAAGTTTGTGACAAAAATTAGCACTATTCTACTTGTTTATCTTAGATCAAAGTTGCGGTAGACATAGAAGAATTGAAGACCCTAAGAATCTCTAGTTTATAAATCTTCAATCGAACATTTGAAATTTTTGGCTTAGGTATGTAACTACTTCACAAATACTATACACATAAAACTAATATATGAGCATTGGCATCATCTATCTACAATCAAGCTTTGATCTTTGTATGAATTAAATACCCTTCATTTATCCTTGCATGCCGCTCTACATTCATACTTTAAATTTAGGCCATTTAGGTGTCACAAGCCTAAGCAATGTGAATTTTCTTGTCCTAATTCAATTGGTGGAAGATTAGATAGTTCCTAGTGAAATGTTTGAATACATCGCAGGTGCATCCTAGTTGGAAAAGGTGACATAGCGTGCATCACTTATAAAGTTTGAATCCCTATATAAGAGGAAAATAGAAGACTCTATCTTTGGATTTCTTCCAAATCCAACTTTGATCAACCACTTGGAAGCATCTATGGACACCCAATAGTAGTTCAAACCTGGGGCAATTGGTGAACTACAAATAGAACATAAATCAATCCCTTTTGATGCCCTTCGAATCACAGACTTTGAGTTGTTCCATCCACCAATCACAATCTCGTACATCGGATTCACCGTCTGAGATTTTGGAGAGATTGCCATGTGTACATCTGTAATTGTCTTGGCTGCGAAGGTCACCACCCCTTGACCCATAGAAGGTAGTTCAAAGTAATGTTGCCATCTATAGTGTCCATAACTATTTGGTGATATCACCACCTTTAAACGTGAATTTTGTTGTTGAAAATTAACCCATTGAATTCGTTCTTGGCTCAGCTCTTGAATGCTTTGAATTGGCTTTGTAATAGTAACACTTTGAAATATAGCAAATGATGAGTAAGTGATTGGTGCGTCAAAATTGGTGAAGGTGACATAGAGCACACCACTTATAAAGTTTAAATCCGTATACCATAGGAGAATGGAAGACTCTATCTTTGGATTTCTTCCAAATCCAACTTTGATAAACTGCGTGGAAGCATCTATAGACAACCAATAGTGGTTCAAACCCGGTGAAATTGGTGAACTACGTCTAGAGTATACATCATCCCCTTTTGATGCCCTTCGAATTACAGACTTTGAGTTGTTCCATCCACCAATTACAATCTCGTACATTGGATTCACTGTCTCAGGTATTGGAGAGATTGCCATGTGTACATCTGTAATTGTCTCGACTGCGAAGGTCACCACCCCTTGACCTATAGAAGGTAGTTCAAAATAATGTTTCCATCCATAGTGTCCTTCACAATTTTGTGATATCACCACCTTAAAAAGTGGATCTTGCAATGGGATGTTAGCCCATTTAATTCGTTCTTGGCTCATTTCTTGAATGCTTTGAATTGGCTTTGTAACAATAGTAATTTGAAATGATACAAGAATTGATGAATAAGTAATTGATGTGTCCCAAGTAGAGAAAGCAATGTACTTGGCTTCACAGAGAAAATGTGGATCCATATACATGAATAGAATGGAAGTTTGATCGGCTTGGTTTCCTCGTCCAACTTGAATGAATTGTGTATTTTTATCAATGGACACCCAATAGTGGTTCAAACTTGTTGGATCAATAAAACCTTCATCAACATAGCTTAAAAAATCCTCTTGTGAGCACCTCCGAATACAAGACCTACTATTTTTCCATCCACCAATTACAATCTCATACATTGCATTTGTAGTATCACATCTAGGAGAAATGGCTACATGGACATCATTCCTTGCCTTGGCTGCAAAATAAAGGATCCCTTGACCTTCTAACGGGAATCTATAACTTGAGTTCCACTGATTATAGTGTCCCATACATGGTGGTAGCTCGAAGGGTTGAGTACTCAACAATCTTGTACCACTTGGAGACGCCACAAAAATATTTGAGTAAACAACATCCAAATCCGAGGAGGAAAAAGAAACATAGCGAGCTTCACGTATGAAGTATGGATCTTTGTAGATGTAGACAATCGAAGCTAAATTGGGTTGGTTTCCCTGCCCAACATGAATTAGTTGTGTGTCAATATTGATGGATATCCAAAATTAATTCTCATTGCTCCTCTGAATCATTCCAATGGTCGTGACACAACACAATATTTCCTTCTTTTGAATGCTACTCATGCTATTGTCCCATCCACCAATCACAATTTCGTACATCGTGTCCATAGTTTGAGGCTTGGGAGAAATTGCCACACGCACATCTGTAATGGCTTTGATAGAAAAACTAACAATTCCTTGACCTTTCTTGGGCAACTTGTAGGCTTTCGACCAATTGTAATCACTATAATTGTGTGCTGATTTGAAAAAGTTGACATCTCGTGATAGAGGTAAAATTTGGGATGCATCAATAGAACTCCACAAACTTGCTGAAGAATCTTGGCCAAAACTCCCCAACAGTGTTGGTCTTGTGCGTTCTATTCTGATGCATGTGTAAGTGATAGCCACTTGGTTTGAACTCAAGGCAAAATATTGGATATTCTCAAGAAATGATGGTTCTTTGAAGATGATAAAAGCATGCTTTTCTTCTAGATCTTGGCCTCGTCCAACATAGATGAGCTGTGTCCTCGCATCTATACAAATCCCAAAATGGTGCATGTTTCCTTCTTGGAGGGTATTTGTTAAATCCGGGGTCAAATCCATTGGAGAATATGAACACACGGTCATCTCTGGTGTATGCCTTCGTATTTCTGACCTTGTATGTTGCAAGGAATCTTGCAAACCTATCACTATCTCGTAAGATGGGAAGAACATCCCTGCTTTTGGAGAAAATGCTATATGGAGATTCCTGTAGGTGTTTGTTGCAAAGAAAATAATCCCTTGGCCTTTAGTTGGAAGTTTGTAGTGGGAGATCCAATTGTATCGTCCCAAATGTGGTTGTATTGTTATTGTTGTAGGACAGAGTAATTCTACAACGTCGTTAACAATATCCTTCATAAGCAACTCGTCCTTGCCCCTGAAATCAAGTGTGTATCCATCTAAGTTACTACCACTGTTACCCAATTTGTGAAGGCCACATAAAACATGGAGAAAGCACATATCTAAGGTATGCACACTTGTAATCAGCTACAATGAGACCCCTACATTTGGTTTGAAAAGCGTCACAAAAACCTACAAATTGATTATACAAGATGAAGACAATCAAAACCTGAGAATCTATGACAATACTTTGAACATTCATAACTTAATCATATTGTGTCCAAATAATGCTTTCTAAAGTGAGTTGGAGTCCTGTTTCAGTTGCTTAGTGATGACTATGGGTGCAGCTACCTTTAACATGAATGCATGGACACAAAGTTTGTGATCTCACCGGTACTTGGGAGTGTCTCGCTCAAAGCCCTTACGTCCAGCAGCCTCCTCCATAGCGGCCACCCAACCTTCCACCACTTGTGGCTCATGGCGCTCCAAATGTTTCCGAAAACCCTCTTCGAATGGTCCAATTGGGTTCCTTGGCCGCCTCACATGCTCCGGCGCCACATCGTAAAACACAGGGATGATGTACCTCCCTGTTCGCAACATCTCTTGCAGCTCACTCAGACAGTATTGAGATTGCGCATAGGAACTGGAAAAGACGGCGATGTGCATGCGGGCAGAGTCTAAGGCTTCTTTGATGACTTCGAACACACGCTCTCCACGATGGATGCCCTGCTGGTCCAGAAATGGCTCGATGCCAGCCTCGCGAAGCTTTTCGATAAGAGGAAGTAGAAACTGCTCTTTGGTGTCAGGGCCTCGGTGGTTGAGAAATACATCGTACTGGAAAATCTGCTCGCTAGTGGAGGTACTAGCCATGTGTAAAAGTAGTGCCTTAAATTTGCTCTGTGTGCAGTATGTGTGCCCTGTATGTAACACTCTGGTGTCTGATCCAGACAATGAATAGAAGAAAAGGAATCCCGGTTTCCAGAATTTCCTCAGGAGTTTTGCAATCAACAGCGTTGCAAAGCTACAATTCCGTGCAAACTCGATAGACAAAACCCTCCAGTCAAGACGTACGTTGGCGCGCCCGATAGCAGGAACAGCTAGCTGCGTAGCTTCCAATGAGGTACTGCTCTCGTATAATAATAGTGAATCAATTCGTCTATCCATCTTCACACAATCTTCACACAGGTAGAATTAGTTGGGAAGAATATGAGAGCCTAGGTCGATCGATCTTACCACTACGTGCCTGCGTACAAATCAGTAACTAAGCTGTTTGCTTCAAGAGAAGTTATAGTTACAATAGAAGCTAGAGGAAAATCAATTCCAGTTCCTTGTCCACGCGTTCGAGATTGGTGACCTTTGAAATTGCAGTTTCTGAACTGAGCCTAGCCGATGCTACACAACTGGCCTGAATTGAAGAGACCACCATAATCTTGAGTTGAAGCACTTCAGTGAACCTTGCATGCTGGAGCCCTCTAAAAGCAACAAAGGATTGAAATAGAACAGCGAAGTTGAATTTCGGATCTACTGTAAAAGCAACTAAGTCATTGCTCGAGGCTTGTTCTGACTTCAATCTGAAATGGAGCTTTGGCACAGTGCTACTGTAGCTAGTCTCTGAAGGTCTTTGACTAGTAGGACTGAAGCAACGACTTGTACTAGGACACTTACCACCAATAGCACACCTGGCCCATGTGACAGTGGAAGGACCAATATGGTAAATTGGTAATCTCAATCAATTGTGACACGTAGTTGTACGGAGCATACATTTATTATTAGGGCCAGTTTATACTTGGGGCTGGATTGAAGGCTCGGGAACTCTCCAAGTTTGAACCAATGGGATCACTTTATTTCTCCAAATCCAACCCAAGACCTTTATACTAGGGTTGGATTGATACCACCACTCATCCTATGTGTTGCCTTAGGTGGCATAGTTTTGGTGCCAAACCATCTGACCCCAAGGGAGCAATTGAGCCGAGGTTTTGGGTGGCCTAATTTCCCATCTAGGGTTAGATTGGTGCCGCATTGGTCTCCTTTGTTGGATTGTACAAACCTCCACCGTCTACCATGCAAAGACTTTTTTTTTCTTTTTTAGTACATGTTTATTAATTGTGAGCTCAAGAAACTTCCTCCCATTTGCGTTGCACTACTATATATTCTTAGAGTACTAGATTGAGTTGAAGAATATATGTTTATTTCTTGTTTTTTTATTTTTTATTTTTGTTAATGTTCTGTATAGTTTTCTTGAATGTTTTGTATAGTTTTTTTAATAGTTTATAATAGTTTTCTTGAATGTTCTATATATTTCTTGAATGTTTTGTGTAGTTTTTTGAATAGTTCTGTATAGTTTTTGTGAATGTTCTGTATAGTACCAAACAAAAATCTCATAACTGTGAATGTTCTATGTAGTTGTAATACATTTTTTGTTGTGAATGAGATGTTAATTTGGTTCCATTTATTGATTTGGTTCCAGTTTCTGATTTACGTGAGATGTTTATTTCGTTAACACCTAAATGTCCAAGGTACCAAATTCTGGTGTGATCAATAATAATTTGAACTTAAATAAAATCCAACCAAATTGCTATTTTTAGTTATATTTTTGAAAAAGTATTTATCGAAGTTTAGTTTTAGCATCAAAAATCTAATTTTGAATATGATTGCTTAAATGGGATTATTCAAGCAATCATATTTTTTTGGTACAATTTTTTGGTACATTTCTTGTCAAACACAAATTTGCAAATGGAAGTCATTCTTAAAGTTATGTCATAGACTTTGACATATGTGAGATGATGTGTGTTTTTACCAATTCTAATGACAAAAATTTCCAAAAAAAGGTATGATAATGAAAGAATATGGTAATAGAAATAACATTTAACCCCTAAAGGACCATTGTCCCTTCGGGGGACAAATGCGTTTTCGGGCAGGTACCTACGGGCTGAAATTTTTTCCTAATTTTTTGAAACTTTTTTTGGAGGTAGAAATTCTGATTAGCTTCATGAGAATATAATTTTTTTCACAATCGGTGCCCGGAAACAATAGTTATGACCAAATAAGCTCAAACAAGGGGACGGCGGGCAGTCCGGGCAGCCCAAAAAAAATGGATAAAAAAAATTTTAATATTTTTTTTCTCATAGATTATATTTTTGTCTATCTGGAAAGCTTTGATTCATTTCATTTGGATATGTTATGAGAAAGTTATGGACATTCTTGTTTTTCGGGCAGTTATAGCATCTTCTTGAAAAAAACTTGTAAGATTCATTTTTGAATGAAATTTTTCAAATTTTTTGATTTTTTTTTTTTGCATGGTCTGATTAACTTGCTAGAACAATCTCACCATTGGGATTAGTGCATTTTAATTCCATCTAAAATATATGAATATTTTAGATTTTCCTTCTATCTCATACCTACTTCTACTTAACAATTATTTTAAAAATGATAATTATTTTTTTTTTAATTTTCTTTTTTTACCTAGATCCTCAACTTAATTCTCCACTATAAAGATTTAAATCTCAAAACTCTGTAGTGCAAAAATTTTAAGTTAAAAATGTTCAAAGTCAAAAAATCTAGTCCCGCAATGTTCTGAAAAACTTATTATTTCCACTTTAAACACATATATCTTGCAATCTGAGCGGTCAAAAATTCTGAAATTTTTTCCACACACTCTCATACTATTTAGGTATAAGATCTTACGGTTAGATATGGAAAAAGAAACAATTTTCAATTTTTTTTTACTCCTTGCTATAGATATGGTAGTTTTGAGTGTTTTTTGGCAGAAAAAAGGCCTTAGTCCTTTAGGGGTTAAGATAAAACTTGATTTACATTTGTCATTGAATTCATTGAAGTTCTCATAATAAAAATTTCCATATTTAAAATAAATAAATTTAGATGTAGATTTTTTAAAAAGAGAAGAGAAGGGATGTTTTTTAGAATTGTAAGTTTAGTTGTGTGATTATTTTCAAACTTCCATAGTAACAAGACCAAAATGCAAGACACTAAATCCAGCTTACAAAGTGGGTTCAACAAGATAATGTTTGGATTCTCCAAAGGTAATTTTTTTTAAATCCCCCTATTTTGAGCCGAGTCTAGGATATGTTTTAGACCTCTCCTACCAAAATTGGGGTCTTTGATTGAAAATATGAATTCAAAATTTGCAAATTTCTTCATGTGTAACATATAAAAAATTCCTCCGTTCTCCCTTAGGAAAAATCCAACTTGTTGGGCTCACTTTATGGGGTTGGGTTTAATGTCTTGCAACTAGAATTATTTATTTATTGAAATTCTTAAAATTCTTATGAAAATAAATGACAACTATTCTAGGGCTTCAACTCTAGTTTTAATGTCAAGAGAAAAGAAAAGATTCAAAAGCAGTCAAAGAACTCTTTTTTTCAAAATAGAGAAAAAAAGGAAAAAAAAAGGTTCATAAAACTAAGGAAAGATTTTTTTTAATTTTTCAATTGAGCATTAAGAAAATTCAAGAGTACATGAATTAGAGATCCGGCCTTAGAATTTGGCCTCAACACTTTATATTAATTGGGGCCGAAGTGATGAAATGGAAATCCGACCTTCAATCCAGCCTCAAAACTTTACATTAACTAGGGCTGGATGGAAGAACTAAATCTTGATTGTGGGACGGATTGAAGGCAAATTGTGCTGGCCTTCCATCCAGACCTAGGGTGTTTGTAAACCAGCCCTTAGTATTTTTGAATGGTCAGACTGTCACATAATCTTGTTGAGGAATATAAAAGAGGATAAAAGAGGATTCTAATGCACTAAAGAATGCATTAATTCCCTAGAATACTATATTCAAAAGTATATTAATAGATGATGGAAAAACGAACACAAGTGGTGTCAATATGCCATAGAGTGGTATACAGTTTCAAAATCAATATGTACTCATTGTGCAATATGTATCCTTCAGAGCATTATATTTTGATAGGTGCTGGAAAGCAATCACCTTTGAAAAGCCTACTCAAGTATTCTCTTCAATGGAGCAACCTACTAGTACATTTGTGAAGGCTTTTTCTTTTGCACTTTCATAAAATTCAGCCCCACATACCTAGACTCATTCTACCAATTCAATGTAGAATGGTGGTACTTTAACCTTAAAGTGCCTAAGACGAGTTTTGTGTCCTTTAGATGATTTCAACAAGCCTTGTAGGGTGGAAATGAAACATTTTGTCATTCAAATTTCTTTGAGTTGCTCAAACTCATTTTCAATTAATGTTGTCGTATTTTCCCTCTTTGAGATGTTTTTTGAATTTCTTGCAGAAGAAAATGGCAAATCCCTAGATCACCGTGTAATGTATTTTGGCAACTTCTATTCCTTTCTCTTAATCTATGAAAACAATCTTTTTTGAATTGAGACCAACTAATGAAATGAAGCTTATCAAGTCTAGTTTCTACTCTAATTTGAAATTTGGAAATCCCTAAAATCCAATATTTTAATGCAATTTGATTTGTGGGCCAATAACCATGCAATGGTGATTTTTCTATTCACCACAATGTTCTACATTGTACTATACATTTACATAGAAAATTTCAAAATTTTAAAGCATATTTTGTATGTATTTGATGTGAATTTTTTCATTTGTTATTCAAAAATTCACAATTAATTTCAAATTTCACAAAAAAATCTAAGATTTATATAACTTATAGAAGCCATGAGATTACAACTCTGAAAAATAAAAATAAAAATTCAATCATCTACAGTTGCAAAATGGGAACATATAGATAGAAGGATTTTAAAGTTTGAAAAAGTAGTCATAGGCACGTCTTTTTAAGGTTAACTTTGAAAGCATGGAACCTATTATCAAAAGACTTTAACAAAAATGTATGCATTATGAACCAAACACATTTATGAACCAATACATGCATTTTCTATTCTACAATGATCTTGAAAGCCATCCATAGTCCACTTTTGGGCCTTAGTGTCCTTCTAGGGTTAACTCCTAATAGACATTTGAAAACCAAACAATGGGTGAATGCAAACGCCTCCCAAACATATAAAATCTTTGTTCTTTCATCCATCTAAATATTTGTAGTTTCTTATGTTAGTTCTCTTACATTCATATTGTATAGGTTTTGACAAAAAGATGTGCAAATCATCTACAATTCAATCAAAGGGTATAATTTTTTGTAACCACAAAAAGAAGTTTAAAAAATGACCCTTAAAAAAAGACTTGTATAAACAAGTAAAATAAAAATCACCAAAAATCACCATGATTAGAACTCAATTTTTTGAACTTCAAGGGGAAAAATCTTTTGAAAATTATAAATATTTAATCTATAATCAATTTTGGAAAACAAATTTAGTTTTTGATTTAAAAGTTTATTTTTAAAAATTGGTAATAGATATGATCTATAGATTATGTTTTACAATTATCGTTTGACAAACATCATTGAATTCTTCTTCTAAGTTGCATCTTATAACACATCTTGAAAATTTGAATTGTCCTTAGTCCTTAAGGAATTAACTTGTTCTATAACATCTTTTAACTTTTGACACTTATCTTCAAAAATCTTGAATTCAAGAATTTTGAAGATGGATTGGAAGTCTGTGACATCAATTGATTTGTTTTATACCTCCTTGACATAGCTCTTGGATTTAAACTTGTCATATTGTGCTCTAGTTGGTATTTTGATATGTATAGAACATGACTTTAGTAAATTAGAGGTTATGAAAGGCTCCTCGGTGTTGAAGACCCCTCATGGATTCCTTTTTTGGTATGTCATTAGGCAACTCTTGTTGCCATAGAAGGCTCCTTGGATCTTAAGAGCCATTACTTTAGTACCAAGGGACTTAGGGGAGGACACTCTCACTACATTTGGGGTACCCATGTGTGGCAGAGTGATTTTTTGACCCCCTATTTACTTTTGAATAAACTATAATTTCATCCTAAAATTTTCAGCTTTGTTTAACAATGACTAAAGGTTTCTATTGACAAAATTTTCAATTCCAAATAACATAAGATATATTGTCTAGAAAGGGTTGAAAAATGAACTAAAATGGCATGTTCTCCAACTAACATATTTATAGAGCTCACATGAAGATGACTATTGCATCAATATTCAACCAAAATAAACTTTCAACAAAAAGCTATTCTATAGAATTTTTTTTTCATTTTTCAATTTTTTTTTCTTATCGAATATAGAGGTGTGAAAGTTATTTTCAGCTTTGCAGTGTATCTTTTTTCTTAAAAAATTTATAACTAATTACTATTAGCATAAAAAATACCAATAATTCAAAACATAAACTTTTAAAGTAGTAAAATCTATCCATAATTTTTTTTTTTTGAAAAAAAAAAAAATTTACCGATGTATTATATGTATTACTTTTTCCGCCGCACGTAGGTTGCTAAAAAGTGGGGAGTGTAATTGAAAAAGAACACCTTGTCGCAGTTCACGGTGAGAGCAAGAGCCGCACGGTGCTGTCGCACCTCGGGTCTGTGTTGATTCAGCTCTCTGAAATGCCTCGATCGATCTCCGCACGTTAGTAATTGACTACATTTGCGTTCATGCCCCACATGTGATTGATAATCTTAGTTAGCGCTCTGATTATCCTAATTTAGTCTGCCTAACACAACAATAACCCTAACCTAACCACAATGTCAACGTCCAACTATGCGGCTGCCGTACGTCGGGAGCCATCAGCCGGTCTGCAGTCCTTTCATTCTCAAGTGGATGCTACACCCGAGTAGTGTCACCGACACGTGGGAGCGGCGGAGCTGGCAGGAATCACTCCGCAACTGTACCGGGGAGCTAGGGAGAAACCCCACACTGCAGATCAACCAACGGGCACACCTAGGAACCCTAGCGTTCCCCTGGTTCGTGAATGCATCACTGTTCCTGCCTCCTTACTCGACATGGTGGCCTTGAGGAAAGAAGCAGCCTACCTCAAACAACACATCATAATTGCCAGGTTTGCAGTCACACCACACTCTTTGGATTGCAATACGCATTGGATTCAAGAGTTGGAGAACATGATATGTGCGAAAGTAGCTATGCATAGAGACGCAGGGGGAGGATTTCACTTCATCAAGTTCGAAACGATCGAGCTGACCCGCCAAGTGCTTGCCTTGACCCCCTGTCACCTCCGGGCGGGGACGGCCATTTTTCAACGCTGGATACCTGGGTTTAATCCATGTCAACCATCTGGCCTCGACGTCCCCTTCTGGATCAACCTGAAAAACCTCCCCTTCGAGTTTCACCAACACGAAGCAAGGAACCTTGCTGCAATGGTAGGCACGGTACTTGAAGAGGACAGGAGCAAGTCCAAGACGGTCGACCCCAGGTTCTGCGTCGCCATCGACCCTAACGCGGGGTACGTGGGGAAACTGTCGGTCGCCACAGTCACTGGCCACTTCACGGAAGTCATAGTGGAGTATGAAGTCCCAGACACGAGCTGCAGACGTTGCCCACAAGCAACCCATGAGGATTCAGCCTGCCCCAACCGCGGCATTCTCCCCTCCCCATCCTTATCAATTCGACATTCAACGGACAGCCGCAGGGGGGGAGGATCAGCGAGAATCCGGTCACACCAGAAGCAGGCCCTGACCAACAGGCGCCATAACCACTCTATCCAAGCTAACTCACTCCCATCATCCTCACCGGAGGAGGAGGGCTACACGTTGGTGGTGGGCAAGAAACAGCAGCATCACACGAAGCCGTCGAGCTAGAGGAGCCAACGCCCCCTCCCCAGGGCCATGCACTTGGAGGAACTGGCCAGCCCCACCATTAGAAGAAAACCGCGTTGGACTGCCCAAAATTTGCGTTGGATTCAACAGAAAACGTCATATGGTTTTTGTTGAAAACCATGTTGAAAATGCTGTGAAAATCAAGAGAAACATAGATATTGTAGAATCCAACATAGATTTTGCGTTTCCCTACGTTGTAACACAATTCGTTGCATTCTCAACATGGTTTTCAACAAAAACCATATGACATTTTTTGTTGAATCCAACGCAGTTTTAGGGGAATTTAACGTAGATTTTGGGTAGTCCAACGCGGTTTTCTTCTAGTACACTGACATGGAGATCGACATCCCCCGCCCCACAACATACAATCCTAGGGACACGAGAAGAGCAACAACCCCGGCCCCCGACCTAGTATTAGTGTCTGACATCTCCATGGCTTCTCCGGAATCCGCACCCCATCCGAACCAGCATCCGCAGGCCGCCACCCTAACTCATCACCATCAGCCCCCTACACTCTTGAATCACAACCTAGCCACCCCAGGCCTAACCAGCGTCATCCTCCCGCTCCCTCCCCCACTGGAGCCAGCGGATAACCCTCTCCATATCTCAGATATCGTGGAGGAAGTTAGCCCAAACAACGACGTCGACATGGCCCTGGAGGAAGAAATAGAATAGTATATGTTACATATGGCAACTGAACAGGAAGAGTTGACTGAACTATACCAAAGCGAAATCACAGGCAATTCAACCCCTGCCAAAGATCCACCAAGCACGTCCCAAGGTTCAGAAGGACCGAATCGGCCCAACTCCGCTCGGGCGCCAACATCACCCTCCGCTCCCTCTGTCCACCACGGGGTGCCCATAGAACCCGCCAGCATTACCCTGGAGCTGTTAGGTATTAACATCAACCACGGTTCTCCCAATCACACCAACAACGCGCGCATTTCCCAAGGTGTCCGGTTCTCATTCATCGACGAGGTCAAAGACGCCTGTCTGCAGGACCACGGCCGATCTCAGACCCTGGAGCCAGAGGATGAGGTGCAGGAACCAGATTCGGGGCCATTGCCGTGCGAAGAAGAAGCATTTGAAGACGCCAGAAGCTTACAGTTCTCCCCGGTCAAGCAAACATCCACAAATCAGGGCCCAAGCAAATCCCGCGCGCTAGCCCCCCGAGCCATCCCATTCACGGAGATGGGAGTCAATGGGACACCACAGGCTTCCCACCCGCTTCAGTCACAATGCCACCCTCACCCCCGTACACGATCGGCAGAGGATAGGGACAATGCAAGAGCTTACCAAGCAATTCGCAACATGACAGCTGATAGGGTCCGCTCAGACCAAGCGTCACCATCGTCCACTTGGGCTGCCCAGCCGTAATCAAACTCCACACCAGCAACAACCACCCCACAACCCACTACAGTTGCCACGACCCACTCGGTACGCAACGCTCGCGCGGCAGCAAGAGTGCTCTCCTCATCCCCAAGCACGCCCAACTCTGCACCAACATGGTACGACTATTGGGGCTTCATGAACCCCCTACCACCTCACAGCGCTGAAGACGCCACCCGTAGGTCTTCTCACCCCAACACCCGTTCATGATTGTACGAATTCTCTCCTTCAACGTTAGAGGCCTCAACGACAAAGCCTCGATCTCCATGCTCAGAAACTACCTCCATTCACGACCACATCTCGACGCAGTCCTCCTCCAGGAACACAAACTGCGCAACCAAGACTCAGACAAGCTCGGGGAAAACATCTGGAGCGAAGCAACCTCCTGGACCGCAGCCGCCAGCGCAGGATATAACCACACCAATCAAAACCCTGGGGTCGGAAAGGGTGGGATCATCATTATGCTCGCCCCCCGACTTGCGCAGATGGTCACAAACTCCGGCACGATTCTTGATAATAGGGCACAATGGCTGATAATGCAAGGGCTTCCAGGGGGCAACGTCGGGATTATTAACGTGTACGCCCCCAACGACTCATATTCTCAGTGCCAATTGTGGGAAACACTGATCCATGAACTCCCCCCTTCATGCCGTTGGATACTTGCAGGTGACTTTAATATGGTCGAGGCTCGCCAAGACAAAACCAACCCATGCGGGAGAATGGCCCCAACAGCGGAGCGGGCCCTTTTTGCCAATCTGAAGCGTCACTTAAATGTGGAAGACAACCCCCACTCGGCTGGCAGCCTTCAATATTCTTGGGATAACTTTCGAGATAACGATCAACGGGTCCTCGCTCGCCTTGACTGGATTTACCTTTTCAGGAACGGTGCTGGCTCCTTGAACCGCAAAATCCTTGAATACAAGATTCAAAGTGACAATGCCTGGTCGGACCACTGTCCGGTTTCTGCAACGGTTGAATTAAACAGTACCCCAGTGCGTCCAAGTAGGTGGAAAATGAGCGATTTATGGTTAGACAAAGCCCGGCCCACGATCGAGCAGGCATGGGATAGACTTCCTCCCTCCACCCCATTCTTCTCCTATATGAAAGCAGTATCGAGGGCTTACCGATCATACTGTCAGAGCAAAGTGCTCGACTTCCGCGTAGTAGAGGCCAATGCCCGGAGCAACCTCTCCTCTGCTTCGGAAATCCTTCAGTCAAACCCAGATGACCCCCAGGCGCAACAATTACACGGTGATGCCCGCCTTCATCTTCAGCATGTAGAAACTCGGAAAGTAGCAGGAAGGCGCGTCAGAGCGCATATCAGGTGGAAGCTCAAGGGCGACATGGTATCCAACAAATTTTTCAAAGCAATCCGCAAAAAGCCAGCTTCATCAGCCATTACAGGCCTGCGCAATTCCACAGGCAACACAGTGGTGGACCAGGAGGGAATGAACAAAATATGCTCTGAATTCTACAGTAGCCTATACTCCGCCACGCCTGTATCTGCTGAGCAATCCGAAGCCATGGATGATTTCACACAACTATTATCTGACAAGATCCCAGAAGCTGCCAAACTGTCACTCTCACGACCGATCAGTGAAAGCGATCTTCAACAAGCTATGGCCGAACTGGCCACTCACAAGTGCCCGGGACCAGATGGCGTCATCTTCGAGTTTTACAAAAAGTATTGGAACATGATCGGCCCATCCTTTACAGCCATGATCCAGCAGTCAATTCTCAAGAGGAATCTCCCAAAGGGCATGAATCGTGGCACAATCGTCCTCCTCCACAAGGGTGGCAGCAGGGAGGACCTAAGCAACTGGCACCCAATCAGTCTTTTGAATGTGGCAAACAAAGTCCTGGCTAAAGCCCTACAACTAAGGTTACAACCCGTCTTGAGCAACATTATTAGCCCAAATCAGACGACGTTTCTCCCCACGAAGTACATCCTGGACAACATCTTACTACTCCACGAATCCATAGTATGGGCTAAGGAATCCAAGCAAAGTTCGATTCTTCTTAAACTAGACTTCAAGAAAGCCTACGATACAGTTCACCTCCCCTTCCTGTTCAAAGTCATGGAATCCATGGGAATCCCGCCAAGCTTTACGGAACTGGTCAAGCTCCTCTTCAAAGATGCTGTAACCTCGGTGTGCATTAACAGTATTGACACCAAATCATTTCCTGTATTACGCGGAGTCTGTCAAAGGTGCCCGCTGGCCCCATATTTATTTTTATTCGTAGGAGAGGCGCTCAACAGTGCGGCGAAGCACTTGTTAACTCAAGGTGAACTTGCGGGCATCAGCCTCCCGTCAGATACAGAAGACCAGTTCATCAGTCAGTATGCTGATGATGTCAACTTCACCATCCAGGGTGAAGAACGATTCTTCCATCGTCTCTCGGGTCTCATAGACAAGTACGGGCTGGCTTCGGGGTTAATGATCAACTGGCCAAAAAGCTTGGCTTACTGGCTTTCACCAGATGCTGCACCACAGTGGATCTCCAACATCGGCTGCCCATGGGCGGTGGAACATCAATTGTCCAAACTACTTGGCTCACCTTTTGGGATTGACCTTCACACGGCGGATGTTGACGAATTCTTAGCAGGCAAGGTACGCAAGAAGCTGACGTACTAGACCAGCATCCACCTGTCGCTTGCCGGCCGGGCGATCATAATCAATTCCATTCTTTTAAGCACACTATGGTACTTTATTACGATTTGGGGTGGGTCATTGTCTATCATCCGGAAAATCCGAGCGATGTTGAGAGACTTTCTTTGGTTAGGCTCAACCCACCGCAGCCATGCCAGAGTCAGCTGGTCGGATTGCTGCACCTCCAAACAAGCTGGGGGACTAAGCCTAATTGATCCCGAAGAAGCCCTCAACGCCCTCATGGCGAAATGGTGCCTGAAGGCCATGACCCCTGGGTCATCCAACCTGCAGCTACTCCTCAGGCATCACCTTCTCCAAATTCGCCCACAGTCACCAGGTGGCTGGCCAACCACACCGCAATGGGCCTTCGTCCACAAGCTTCGAGCAAGCAAAGGCTCTAGGGCATGGGATCGGATCATACGCGCGTGGCGATCCATCAACAAGCACATCACGGCCTTGCCGCCCAAAAACTGTGATGAAGTCCTCACAACTTCGTTGTGGTGGTCTACGCACTTTATCGGTGGTCACCATGGGTTCTCAGCCACCAGAGCGGCCAGCCTCATGAAGAATGGCATGTGGCAAGTCAACCACATCTGGGACCCAGCCTCCCAATCCACCCTGCAGTGGGATGTGGTGAAGGTTAAGTTCAAAATGCGGGATAGCGATTTCCACCCGTATCGCCACATGGTGGCAGCCATCCCCCCAGCCTGGCGGTTCCTGCTTACGGACAACTAGTTTGTTACTTGGAGACAGGAATACATCGGTCTATTTTCGCAGGAAATCGACGCCTTCCCATCGATTATACTGACCACTACTCCTCGGTTCCGACCAAGACTATCAGATAGCTGCTCATAGATTGAACTCAACCCCGAACAGGAGTGTCACACAATTGGCTCTGCGTCGATGGCGCTCCGGAGATGGCACCTGCCAGTGACGCCGGACGGCCCGGTAGTCTCAGGCTGGCTCAAACGTGTCAGAATCATCCACGCACAATCCGACCCCCCACTCT
The DNA here is from genome assembly GCA_947034895.1 of Rhytidiadelphus loreus. NCBI lineage: Eukaryota > Viridiplantae > Streptophyta > Bryopsida > Hypnales > Hylocomiaceae > Rhytidiadelphus > Rhytidiadelphus loreus. The sequence goes on from OX344763.1 coordinate 7,604,559, forward strand.
ACGTGGATGTAGTTAACGAGCTCATCTTCGACCCAGCTAGGTGGGTATGGGTAATGTCTGGTAATCACACGGAAACACTTCACTCCTACACCGCAAAACTAGGATGCACACTGTTGACTAAGAGGACAGAATTGGTTAAGCATACACGAGAAGTGGCATAGGGAACTCGTGACAGGATACCGGTCCAAATGGAACGAGATTTGGCAAAATACACGCCCTCAAAAGGAGGCTGGCTTTCTCTGGTCTGTTTACCATTGCGTGGTGGCGGTCCACAACTAGCGCAAAGTTGCAAATCCCAACATTTCCACCATCTGCACCAACTGTCACAGCGGCATCGAGGAATCCATATTACATCGCTTCCACCACTGTGAAAAGACTCGGCACGCGTGGAACTACGCACTCTCCATCTTATACACTGCCTTAGGTATTCCTCCCAATGCAGCAGGGTGGCCCTCACTCACATGGCAGCAATGTGTCTTGGGATCGAAACTGCCCAAGAGGTTGAAGCGCGGCACGCTGATGTGGTCACTTTTTCGGGGCTCAGTAATATGGATCGCTTGGCTTGATAGGAATGCGATCTGCTTTGACAACGCCCCGTGGCCGCCCCAAAAGCTGGAGCAAGTTATTTGGGATGCAGTGGGTGATCACGCTCGGGTGGCCTGGTTCCGAACACAGAAACTTTGCGAGCTGTACCCCGATAAGGAAGCCACCTTCCTTCAGCGTTTTGATAATGTTTGGCTTCAAACCAAGTTCTTTGGGATTAGAACACATCTGTCGATGTACTGGGAAATGACTCTTCCCAAGATGGGACTCTTCGACTAAGCCTGCGTGCTGGGGTTCCCGGCTGTCTGCGCGCTGCTTGGTCCATAGATAGCCCTGCGGGGTACTTGCGGGCGTGTCTTGGTGGTTTCCCTTGCTCTGTTTTGTTTTAAATGTTCTTAGAAAAGTAAAAAAGCTCTCCGCCGAGGACTCGGTCCTTTGGTTTCCATGTACTGTTTTCACCTATCAATGGAATGGTCCATGTGTTCCAAGAAAAAAAAAATAAAAAAGTGGGGAGTGTCCTCCTCAGGCAAGGGACTCTCCCTTTATTTTCGCCCTTATTTTTTTCTTGGTATTAGATTGACTCTTGGTGCCATAGAAGGCTCATCATATCCAAGGAGCCTTTTCTTGGTACCAAGGGATCCTCCCTTAATTTTATCTTCGGTATGCATTAGATTGACTCCACTACAAGAGAAAGGGGTGTTTTAAGTGTGTTTTTAAGTATAGTCCTAGAGATAAGATATTAAGTAATGATCTTTATGTAGATTTTCAGTAAATTTTTACTAAAAATCTACATAAAGGTCATTACTTAATATCTTATCTCTAAGACTATACTTAAAACACTCCTTTTTCTTGTAGTGCTCTTAGTACCATAGAGGGCTCTTTTGGATTCAAGGAACCATTTTTGGGTGGCAAAGGATTCTCTTTATTTTGGGGGGGTCATTAGAGACTCTTGGTTGTTTGTTAAGGTCTCTTGGTGCTATGGAAAGGGCTCTTGCATCCGAGGAACCACCATAGTGCCAAAAGAATCTACCGTTATTTTTTTAGGTTTGTCATTAGATGGACTTTTGATTCTTTGTGAGGTACTTGGGGGTCAAAGAAAGGCTTGTTGGATTAGAGGAGCCATTTTTGGATGCCAAGGGACTCTCTCTTAATTTTTTTGTGTGCCATTGGAGAAACTTTTGGTTCTTTGTTAAGGTCTTTTGGTACTAGGGGAGGGTCTGAGATCCTATGAACCTTCTTTGGTACTTGAAGAATCTCTTTAAACTTTTTAGGTTCTCTTTAGAAGGATGCTTGGTTCTTTGAGAAGAGCTCATGGTGCCATAGGAGGGGCTCTTGGATCCTAGGAACCTTTACTTGATGCCAAGGACCTTCGCTCAACAATTGAGGGATCATTTGAAAAACTTCTAGTTCTTTGTGAAGACTTGAAGTGGCAAAGGAGGGGTCCTACAATCCTTTCTTGTGCCAATAGGTCCACTTACAAAACATAGTTTTTGTACCTTTAGGCACTTTTTGTACTTTAAGCAATAAAGTGCAATAAAATCAAAATATTTTTTGAAAATTAGGCCTTAATGATATAAAATGTGTCTAATATAAGATTTTATTACACTTTAGCTTTCCAATATATTAAAATGAACATTTGCTTTTCAAAATGTAATTTCTAAATTTGACTTTCTTTTGTACTAAAGTGCATCTAAAGATACATTTTTTACTTTATATATACAATTTTATTTTTATATTCTTTCAAAATGAATATCACTAAGCCCTTCATTAATATAAGATGCACACTTTGTATTAATTCTATATAAAAAAATGAAATAAAAATTCCTAAAAAAAGTATGTTGAAAATTCAAAAACTGCAATCTATATGCATGTCCTTTAAACATGCAAAAAAAAATTCTTTAACATATCAAAAGTAGAGAATATTCATAGAGGTTGATATATAAATATTTAAACCCATAGAAAAAAAACTAATGAAATTGATAAATGGTTTGAAAATGCAATAATGCCAAAGTTGGCCTTCCGAAAAAGTCTAATAAAGTCTTCATGTAGTCCTTTGATTGTAAAAATACCCTCTGGGATCATGCACACTACTCTTTTTTTAGCAGCAATTTCAATTACTTTGCCATTCTTTTGACAAGACACCACAAAGAAGGTGGTGCATTATTGCATATATCAGTATGACGCCCTTCAAATGTCCACTCAAATTTTTATTCTTGCTTTATCAAGTATTTAAGCTTTCCTTTATTTAAGTATTTAAGTGTTCAACTACTCTTGTTCTTATCTAAGAATGTTTTGACCCCATGAATATTCATTCATCTCCAATTGATGACAAATTAGACCAAGTGTGGGTTTTAAAGCTTAGTCTATATAGACCATGTTTTTACTAGTAATTAGCCAATTTCTATGAACTTTATGACAATGAAGAAGAAGACAAAGAAGTTCCGGTGGAAGTTCAACCCAAAAATGAGAAAAATCTAAGAAGCATGAAAGAAATATGAATTCACATACAAAAAGAGCAAGAGGAAGGATTTGGTTGCACTATGTAACTTTGTCACATAAATGCACTACTCCGTCAATAACAAAACAAGGATCCTCAAATTTTTATTTCTTCTATAAAAATCTACCTCATTTTTTGTGAAGAGATTATTCTATATTTACCTTCTTATATTCTTTTGAAAAGATTATTTGATTGTCATATTTGTATGTGAGGTAAATTCATTAGATGAGATTCTATGAATTTGAGGGCTGCGAGTTCCCATGCGTTCCCAAATACTGGGAATTCCGCCACACAGGATGCTAATGTGGTCGAGAGACGACCACATCAACAATTATTAAAAAATTAATTAATTTAAAAAAAATAAAAATAAAATTAATATATATTTTTTCTGGCAGCACAGGCTGATTCTCAGTGTCAGGAACAAGCTTGAAATGGCCCTCTCTAAGGTTGAATCCCATGTAATGTTATACATTCTAAGTAGTGGCCTAACTCCTATAGTCCCAAGGTCATTTTTTCATCAAAAAAACACTCAAAATTTCCATTTCTATGGCAAAGAGGAAAAAAGTTTTACAACAATTTTTTTCCATATTTAAACATAGTATACTGCACTAGACTATTATAAAAATGTGTAGAAGAAATTTCAGAAACTTTGACCCCATAGATTGAAAGATATTTGCATTTAGAGTGAAGAAAACAAGTTTTTTGTTCCCTTCCTTGACTAGATTTTTTGCTTGTGAATCTTCTTAACCTAAATTTTTTGCACTACTGATTTTAAATTTCTAATTTTTTTATATTGAAAAATTGAGTTGAGGGTCTAGGAAAAAAAATTCTAAGAAAAAACACTTAAAATTTCATTCATTAAAAACTATTAAGTAGAACAAGGTTCAAATTGAATGAAAAACTAAATTATTATTAATTTTAAAATGGAATTAAAATACAATAATTCCAGTAGTGAGATTGTTTTAGTAAACAAATTTAACCCTGTCAAACAATTTTTTTTGAAAAATTGTTAAAATTGCATCCAAAAATGAATTCTATAAGTTATTTTTTAAAGAAGATGATTTGATTGTTTAAAAAACAAGATTGTCCATAATTTTCTCACGACTAGTCCACATAGAATGAATAAAAGCTTGACATGTAGAAAAAATAGAATATTTGAGAAAAAATAAAAAATAGAATTCTTAGGGGTCAACGCACACAATTGAGATTCCATAAGCAATGTGAAAAATCCAAGAATTTAGCTTATAGCTAATTGGAATGTCTATGGGTTGAATCTTTTTCTCTCAACTAGCTACATATTGGTTCTTTCATATTGGCAACCCAGGGAGATTACTCACAGTTTTTAAAAAATACGTGAGTTAAAAAATAGGGTCCATTAAATTCAAAGGGGGCAAATTTTATATAATTTTTAAAACTACTATAGGGTTCATGAAATGCTACACACTCTAATATATATAAATTAGGGTATGTAAAAACATCATATAATAGGAATTTTTATTAATAAGCTAGCCTTGACAATTAGAAGCTGTGCAAAATTATGAGTATAGATATTGACAAATAATTTTGTATGGATGATAAAATGGACATAGTCAAGAAAATCTAAAATGAAGGGTGGTTGACTAAAATTATGCCATGGTACTTGTAGTGTATATATATATATAATGTAAATGTAAGACATCAACTAAAAGTGGCAAAAGTGTCACATTATATGAATAGGGAGATTTACCTTAGTAGGTTCAACAAACTAAAAATTGTACAATATGAGGATAAAATTTATAGTCCATTTAACTCTAATTTTTGAAGCCATATGTGTTAATCACACTCATATTAAATGAGATTTTCATGGAATAGTTTCATTAGGAATTCTAAAGTGTTTAATGTTATTAACCTCTAAAGACTAGAGGGTGTTTTAGAAAAGAAAAGAAAATCCAAAATTGTCAATTTTTGATGCATTGTCTAAAATAAAAAATTATTTAAAAAGAATCCAATTGTATAAAAGTATGTTATATAGTTATGGCAAGTGTAGAAACAATTTTAGCCCATTTGACCATGTGGATTGAAAGATTATAATATTTGAAGTGAGAAAAAAACCTTTATCTTCATTCCTGTTAACTAGGATTACCAGACTTCAAGCCCTCTAGGAGTAAAATGTTTGGTCTACAAAAAAACAAGGACTTTGACTATTCATAAATATATGATGTTAGGTTTACTCATGAAAAATCTGAATCAACCTGCAATACAAAGAGGTTAAATGCATTGGCAATAAGGTAAAACAGCCCATTGTAGTCATTTCTCCTATTCCGGTCACCTACGGAAGGACCCCCCATAATGGTTATTCTCAGTTTATGAAATTTTGCGCTACAATCAATGTCTTACCTAACTCTAATGGAATACTTAATAACCACATTAGAACTTATCAACGACAATATTGTAAGTGGCATAAACCCGGTAAAGTGACCGGCCCGGTCACTTTACTGCCCTACGGCAGGCATGGCCAAATCTACTGAGGTACTGGCCCCCAATTGGCACTCAAAAGAATTCAATCACATTTAGAAATTAATAATTTCAGAATAAATAAAATGCGCATAGGCATTTTTACATAAGTCCAAAATTATATGATAAATGGAATATGAACGTGTTTTGAATTTAGTGGGTGCGTGAGAAGCTCAGTATATACACATATGGTAGTAGTAGGTAGAACAATCCATGTGGGATAATTATAATTAGTAGGAGTTTCACCACTTAAAGTGAAGTTAAATTAACATATCCCACATGGGATGCTCTACCTCCTACCACCCCATGTGGATAAAGAGCTCTACTTCTCTATTGGAATTTCAAGGAATAACTTCGAAATGTGTTTAAAGTAAGGTGAACTTGTTTTCAATGAATTCAAAGATACAAATTTTATTTAAATAAAATTCAAAGCAAGGAAACTTCTTTGAATTGCATAATTCATTTGAAGCGTCCTTTTAGCATGTTGGCCGTGGGGCACATGAGGAGCTTGCCGGTTGCGGGCTTCGAAACCGCACTGCAAGCCCCCCAGCCAGCTGTATTTGCTGCGTCTTCCGTGGGGATGCTCTTAAGAACACCCAACTATTTGAGTGTGCCCCATGGAAATATTGTGACTGCTTTAGAAGAGTAAGGTGACCATTAAGGTAGGACGCTCTAAAAGCGACCTTTTAAGAGCTGATTGCATTTTGGAGGAAGCTAACATTCATGAAAAAAATTTCAGTAAATTTTCATAAGAAGAAAAATGGAATTGGCATCCAACCCAAGTCATTTCATAATTTTTGGATCTCTGTGGAATTAGTTATGAATTTTTGAAGGTTGAAATGCAGTGGTTCTAAAAGGGACCCCCTCGTGAAATGTACATCTTTGGTACATCGAAGAAAGCAGAATGTACCTCTGCTGCTAGATCGCTTTTAGAGATGGGTCTGTTTTAGAGCCACCTACCTTATGGGTATTGTTGCACCCTGGTTTGGGGTAGTCTACTGACTTTTTTGGGCAAAACACTTCAAAAAATCCTAGTGAATTCAAACTTTGTTGAAAAAATATAATTTCAATTGCTCTTTCTCTTTCTCATCCTTGTCTACATGTGGAGAAAAAATTGAAAAATTCCAGCAACCATGTAATGTCAAACTCCTAATTCTGACCACAATAGGCTGTTTTACCTTACATTGGTCTTTTTTTGGCGATTTCTTGTGCAATGAGATATTTTTTTAATTTGAAATCCAAATGGTTCAAAATTAGAGACAAACATTTAGAATATGTGGGAAAAATTTCAAGAACTTTAACTACACATATTGCAAGATAATAGGGCTTGAGGTTAGAAGAAAAGGTTTTTCTTGAAGCCACCTTAACATAGCTAATAAAGTAATAAAGTTTGACTCCTCTAAGAATTTGATTTGAGAACTAAATTTTTTTAGACAATTGTATGCCTATTTTATTAGTAACATAAATGCCAAATTTCAATAGTTGATGAGAATTTTTGCAAAAGATGCCCCAAAGATGCCCCAATTGCAAGGGTTGCCAAAAAAGTTTAGGGCAGAAAAAAATTATATTTCCACTAAGAGGATACATGTTCACATCTTGTGTCAAAATTTTATGAACATCTTACCAAAATTGACTTCATAGGAACCTACCCAGAGTTTCAAGTGTTCATTCAATGGACAATTGGCCTTTAGGGGTTAAAAATTTCTACTTGAATTCAATTGATTATTGTTGATTTCAGAGTGTATACCCCATACATGGATGCAGTAGATGGAAGAGAAAATTTATGAAGAAGGATGGAGGTGGGAGAAAATTGGACACTTAAATTTCATATGTAAGATAGCCCCACTTAAAAACTTGCATGAATGAATTTATAAAACTATAGGGTATTGGAAATATGCCCTTTTTAGCTTTTTATGTAAAAACACGGTCATCTTAAATGCAATAATTAAGGTAAATAGCCCCACATCAAATACCCTCTTAACTTAGATGTATACCTTAAAGTACAAGGAGTGATCTCCTCGAGATTGGCAACAAATAATTAGAACTCGTAAATGTTGGTGTTAGCATAGGAATGAATTTTGTCAACCTTTGACCTTAGTAATGCTTGAAAAGTATTCTAAATTTTAATTAGAACCAAAAGTCTATTTATCTTCAATCTAAGGTACTTGGACATTGACCCTTATCTTAAACAACAAAGTTTTTAGTCCCATTCAACAATCATCCATCATCCAATGCAATGAAAAATAGATGTATTTCATCCAACAAAGTCAACCACAAAAAATTCATCCAAATTCATTCATCCCCATTCATCTTCTTTAGATTCATTTATAGCCATATGTTTTTACCCTAAATCACAAACATAGACATCTTAAGGTAAAAGTTTTAAATTTTTCACAAACTTTTCTAAAAATGGTCACTACTCATCACTCATTCCTCCTTGCTCCTCGCCTTGCTCATACTTTAGCAACCCTATTACAACATCCAAGTCTTTAATTTCCTTGGTCTAACTAGACTAAAGTCAACCATACCCTAACTGATTGATTCTACCACTGACTATGGAAGGTTGATCTCACAACAACAATTCACTCACCAGAATTTGTCGTTATTTCTCGTAAGCATGTTGAAGTAAGTTTTGGCAGGAGCTTCATGTTCACCCCTAGAGTCTAGGTTCTGAAAGGAAGACCCAGAGTCAGGCCAGTTCCACTTATAATTCCCACTTCACATTCAGGATAAAAAATGTATCAACACAACAAGGCGAAGGCACCTATAACCAATCAAATAAGTAATTCTGGACCTGATTGGGGGTAGTGCAAGATGATGGGGGGTAGTGTAAGGTAAAGCAAATTGTCCATGTGTTTCAAATAAAAAATATAAAAAATAAGGTAAAGCAAATATTTCAAAGGTGCATTGACAGAAATGACGGGGATTGCAAAAAATTTAGAAATTTTATCGCTTGAATTGAAATTACTATGAATTTTGGGAGGCAAAAAGTGTGCCAGACCCGTAGTCAATGTCCAAACTCTTCCAACTTCAATCATTCAAGAACTACTTTCCTTCTCATTGCTTCCTACTCATTGCTTCCTACTTTTTTGCTCACTTATGTGTCATGAACTTATTGGTTCAAACCTTGAAAAAGGAGAAAAACATGCATTCAAAGGAGAAAATCGAAATTTGTCCAACCTTGGTTGGAAATACAACACCCCATTGATTGTTGATGGGGTGCCAGTTAGTAATGGGTGCCTTCACCTTGATCAAAGTAATGGCCATTAGCATTAGCAACTCGTCAAAAGTTCACTACACTTGTAAAAATTAAAATTTTGTAATGTCCTTCCCCCTCCCCATGTAGAGCGTATCATGAGGGGTAGTCTATAGCATCAACCTTAGCAATGGTGATGGAAAAATTGCTAGGCAACCCATAGAGGAGAGATGAAAGGCAATGGACAAGGCGATGTAGTACCAAAAACTTATATAGCAGAGCACATAAGGTTTAGGCTTGTATCAAAGCTCCGTTAGGTATATAGTGCCACGTAGGGTAAATATGAGGGGATAACTTGTATTATTGACCAGGTTCTTTTGATTCTATATAAATAAAATAAAATTGTTTAACATTAGATAGGCGGATGGATGTCCTTTGTTTATTGGATAGAGAGGTGAAGGTGAGAGTCAGACATTGTCTTTGACAATAGAGCCGCACACATGGGCCTGAAACAGGCCATTCAAGAGTAGATATGAGGGCCGGGTTTGCCTGCTGCCCTCACCAGATAGAGCACTTGCGCATGGACTATGAGGTTTGAGCCCTCACGAGCGGTTTTACGTCTCCTTCCACTTTTTTGTCTACCTGGTTGTTGTTGTGGAGAAAATAGTTCCACATGCCTGTTGTTGCGGTGACCTTGGAGATGAGGTGGAGCATTGAGGGTAGGGGTCCGCCCTTCTTCGTTTTGGGTCAGACCGAGCCCTCACCCTCTGTCATGTGCGTAGATCACTGCTATTGCAGGTGTCCCATCATGAGTTTATGGTCTATAATTGGTGATGGTAAGGTAGGTGGCTCTAAAAGCGACACTTTTAAGAGGAATTGATGCGGAATCTAACCCAAGTGGTTTCATATTTTTTGGAGCTATTGTGAATTAGTTCTGAGTTTTCAAAGAATTCTGCCATAGGGACCTATTTGTGACTTCTAGCCCTTGCAAAACCCACTCTTAAATGGTCTGAAAAAAGATACGGCTTTACCCAAAACAAGCATTGAGGCATGCAAAAAGTAATAGATAAGGTTTCTAAATGTGACCTTTGCTAAAACTTGAATGGAAGCTTGAGTTAATTATTATTTCAGATTTTTTAGCATATGTAGGAAGGTAGTTGGGCTGTCAATTCTCATTTTGAAAAAAATTGATGAACATCTATCCACTTAATTAGAAATGGACTTACAGTGCCTCTTAAATCAACCTTTAAAAAAGTATAAATCATCCATTGGAGAAGAATGAACCAACTCTTCCTCTTCTCTGACATAATCAGTAGTCCATAATGTATCCATTTTTCAGCCACCTAGAGGACGGTTTGAAGAAGAGGGTCAATTTTAGAGCACACTACCATAGACAGGTTCAAACTGTGCTGAGGGGGCTTTGGACTGAGACTGAATTTCTGTTAAAAGAAAAATACTCATACTTTCCCATTATGTACTGTACAGGACACAAGTGGTGATGTTCTTGACTTGCTCTGTGCATTGGTCCCATTGTGCTAAGTGCCCGATTGAGCATGTAGTGTTGCCAATATGAAACATGACATCATAATTATCAATACTAACCCTCAGTCACTAGCTGATTGGCAGTGTTGGATGCAGCTGGTTGATAAATATTGTATGGTAGGAGGCTCGAATGTTGGAGGGTCATTTAGAACCACTCATGTAGACTCACATGTAATGGACTTGAGGTGGTCTTCAAATGGACCTCCTACTGTTATTGAATGGATCAATAAAAAAAATATTATTTATTGTAAGAACCAATCATTCACTTTGTTTTCCCCATTTCTCTCTAAAAGCTGAAAGTGAATAATTTATGGAAGACCTATGGTCATCTATAACTCATCTTGTTTGAAAATTCATAAGTAATTCAAAAATGCTTCAAAAAATATAAAACGACTTGGATTACAATCAGAATCTATTTTCCTTTGTCTGAAAAATGAGCTAAAAATAATCCCATACAAGAAACGACATGAAAAAGGCAAACCAGCCCTTAAGTGCACGCTTTAAGAGCCTCCTACCTTACTCATTTGATTTATCCCGCTCATCCTGCATCAGAAAATCTACACTCCTAAGGGTCCCTTCCCACCTGGTGTTTGCAAACTCCTTGGGTTTAAAGATAAAACCTGCACATAAAAAGGAAATAGACTTCAGGTCCGGAACTGCTGTAATTGTTTTTTAACCAGGTGAAATTCTCACATGGCTCAGAAGTTACTTTCCTCTGCTGTCTCAAGTCCTTGCATATCCAATTACTGTAGCTAGAGGTGACACTTGCCAGAAGATAATGAGAATAATCTTCAAACCATGCTGAATTAACTTGAAATTAACTAAGATAAGGCTGCCCATAACCGATCAAATAAGCATCTGTGGGACAGATGGGGAATAGTTGAGTGGAATGGAAATTTTTCCTGTGTAGGAACGTAGAAAATACTGTGATTGCGAAATTTTCAGAATTTTATTTGCAAAACTGAAATTTCTGTGAATTTTAGAAGGCATAAAGTGTTCCCGACCCATACCCAACATTTAGAGTTCTGCAATTCCAATCATAGACAAGATTACTTCCTGCTCATGTGTACAAATTTCAAAATAAACACATGGCATGTAATAATTGTTCCTTGCAGCCTTGTATATTGTGCTCGTGATTAAATCTGGTAGTCCACAAAAACAGTTTACTTGGTTGGAATTAGATTACCTTCACATGTTGGAGATTCATCCCTAGTCGGGAATGGGTGATTCTACCTTACATCAAAGTTTCAAACTTCAAATGATTTTGAAAATTAACAAGCCACCTTGTCAAATCCAAGGACAAGTAATCGTAAAGAAACCCAAATATTAGAAAGGGTATCATTACAATTTAATGCCAACCAATGTTTACTAAACAATGGGTAGAGAGATCATTTTTATAATGGAATTTATTGTCCATCATGAATTCTCAAAGGGTATGGGATAATTTGAAAATGAGAGCTTGATCACTAATTGTGAAAACGAAGGAATTGTGTTTAATGTAGAACTTCATACCACATTTATGCATAATAGAAGAACTTTTTTCAAGAAACTTTGAACTAAGAAAAGTTGGTAAACCAATCTAAATTTCATCTCCAAAAGTCCATTTGTAATTTTAAGACTCCAATAAAAATTTAGGAACAAAATTAGGAGAAGGATAAGAGAAGGGCATTTTCTTTGACATTTTTAAGCATTCTCTCTGAATTTTGTCTACAACTTTTGATTGGAGGATTGAAATGTCAAACGGATTTTTGAAGATGAAATTTGATTTGCTTTTCTACCTTTTCTTAGTTCAAAGTTTTCTTGAAAAAAATTATTTTACAATGCCAAAATGAGGTCTTAACCCTTAAAGGACCGTCACTATACTTTCACCAAAAACGCTCCAAAACTGCCATTTCTAGTACAAGTACCAAAAATTTGAAAAAGAACTTTTTTGACATATCTAACCGTAGGATCTTGTATTATGTAGTATCAAAAACATGTGGTAAAAATTTCAGACATTTCCACCGGGTGGATTGCAAGATACAAGCATTCAAATTAACTAAAATCATTTTTTTGACCCTGCGAAAAGCAGGGCAGCTGCACTTCACAAGCTCACATTTCTATGAAAAAATGACCTAAATGGTGGTGCTTCTTTGGATTTGTTTTCCTAGACAAGTTGGTCACATGCTTGAAAAATTTCAGATCATTTGGAATAGTACAACATATAGGAAAAAAATAGTAAGTAGGTAGTAGTAGAGAATGATTAAAAATACTAAATTATTTACAATTTAAATATGGAATTGAAAATTTCCAATTCCAATGGTTGAAATGTTGTAATAATGTATCTACATCCTACAGTTTTATTTTTGTCCAAAAATATTGAAAATTGGGTAAGATAAAGGATTTCAAAGTTTATTTTAGAGTAGGAAATCTAAAACTGCCCGCAAACAAAAAATCCTCATAACTTTTGACTCATTGATCAAAATGGAATGATTCAAAGCTTTTCGTGTATATAAAACTCTAGAAAATCAATTCCAAATTTTTGTTTCTGAAAAAAATGATTTTTTCTGATCTGCCCGAATTGCCCGGTTGGAAAAAAAAGTAACATATTAGGCTATAACTTTTGACTCGTATTTCCAAATGTCATGAAATTTGGTGCATATGAAAAATCTTCCTCGCCCTGTGGGCACTTAATTACCCACCCTTGGTAATTAATCGGACACAACCAAGTTCTAGGGGTTAACTAAATTCTAACCTAACGGGTGACTAAGCGTCGGTCCATTGTGCCTTCCAAGCAATGGATCTTCCTTACTAAGTTCCTAGTTTTCGCAGGTGACAATGGAGTTGCCCCCAATTGGCGAGGGAATAGTTCGGGCTAACCGTCCCCTAACGGCAGCCTATGCGAACTACCACCGAATCTTTCCTAATCTATGGGAATCTAAGGCTAATTGACCCTTCCTAAGACTGGGGAGGGATTACCTAAGTCCCTTCCATGGTTTCCTGAGTTAATTGGGTCTTTTCCTAATCTAAGTTATCTTTTTCCTTAATTTAATTTATCCTTTTGTTTCCTAATTTAATTTCCTAATTTAATTGATCTTCTTTCCTAATTTAATTCCCTAATTTAATTGATCTAATTTATCTTCTACTTTAATCTTCTAATTTAATTTATCTTTTTTCCTAATTTAATTCCCTAATTTAATTGATCTAATCTCCTAATTTAATCTTCTAACTTAATTCATCTTTTCTCCTAATTTAATCTTCTAATTTAATTTATCTTTTCTCCTAATTTAATCTTCTAATTTAATTTATCTTTTTTCCTAATTTAATTTCCTAAGGCAAGGTCCGTTTTGCTAAATTAACCCGAGTTCCTAATTGGATTATTTTGTCTTAATCTAGTGTTCGCTTCTTGGTTGAGTGCTAACCTTAACGGTTACTAATTCCTAGTCCTATCCTACCCTACTCTAATTTGGTTGCTCTGATGGTTAACTTCTATGTGTGAGATGGGTTTGGATACTTCTATCGATAACCTTCTATGTCTAAACTTAAGGCCTATCCCTAATCCCTCTTTGCTAATCAAAATTATTCACTATCTAACAGAGTCTAACGTAAATTAGAAGGGAAAAAAGACACCGGGGATCTGTTTAATGACTCACCTGATCGTCGTTAGCATGTGCGGCATTCTCCTCCATACCTCCAGCCGCGTGCTCGTATTCCATAGTCGACACGTATTTTGACGTAGTAAAATGCCAACGGCTTAGTCCTCGGCGAAGTGGTACACCTTAAAGACCTTTAATGGTTCCTTCCTTCCTCCTTGCCTCTTCTTCTTTTCTTTCAACACTATTCCTACCAACCCTTTAAATGAGACCTTACACCATATGACACTAATCTTATGGAAGAATCACCTATTCCCTTACGTCGTCATTTTGGTGTGATCCTAATCTCTTTCCCAATGGTTGTAAGAAGCTTTTGAGATTTCCTACCTAATCCTATGACGCAACACTATTTATCGTCTCTCCCTTCTTCCTCTCCTATAACTACCCCCTTCCTAATCTTGTCATCATTGTGTGAGGTGGCTTGTTGGTGAGGGACTTTGAGAGGTTGTGCAGGTTTGGACGCGTGGGATGGCGACTTCTCTTCCCCCCTTCTTCCTTTAGCCTTGAGTTGGTCTTTCGTTAGTTTTTCACTAGACCCCGGGTTTCAATCTTAGTGTGATGAAAACCCCCCAAAAAAGGTGTGGTGGGGCCCCGCAAGGCATCGTCCCATAGTGCTGAATTTAGTTGAGGTAAGGATTTCTCCCTTTCCCCCCTCCCCCTTAGACTCCCAACCCCCTGGCCCTTCCCTTGAGCTCCCAACTCCCTGGACCCCCGAACTAGCTCCCCGAACTGGTTCCCCGAACTGGCTCCCCGAACTGGCCCCCCGATGCCCGCTGGCCCCCCGATACCCACCCGGCCCCCGATGCCCACTGGCCCCCCCGATACCCACCCGCTCCCCGATACTGGCTACTGACTGCTCCTTACGGCCTCCCCGATACTAGTTGCTGACTCCCCTTGCGGGCTCCCCTTCGAGCTGCTGACTGCTCCTTACGGGCTCCCCTTACGAGCTGCTGACTGCTCCTTACAGGCCCCCCTTGGGCTGGTCCCAAATCTTCTTACTAAAATCCCTCTTTTCCGGGTTTCCGTATGGGAACCCACTTACACAACTTAAAATTGGATAGGTCAGGGTCAAAGCTTCGCCGTCTAGGGGGGATAGACAAAAGTTTTAACAACTAGCAAAACAACAACCTAGTGGCAGGGTTTCTCCCTATACTTGTCTACCACCTAGGGCACTCTTGGGGGCTAAACTTTGGCTTTTCCCAAGAAGATCTTGGGAACTAAACTTTGGAACCAAAAAGTATAGGGGGTTCAAAGCTTCGCTGTCGAATTGGTTTTGACACCAACTCTAAGACTAGTGACAGCCCCTGGGTCCAAAGCTTCGCCGTCTAAGGCTTGTTTTTGACACACACTCTAAGACTAGGGTAGGTTACAGGTTCAAAGCTTCGCCGCCTCAAGGGCGGTGGGGTCCACTCATAAACAACACGGCAAAGGTGACTATGGTTAGGACTTATACAAGAGGCAACCGATTCCACAAGGTAAACATAAACGAGACAATACTCATGTACTAAAGGCCCCCCAAAGCGGCATCGCCAAGGTACGGTGGGGGGTGACTTTAGGATTAGTACAAGACACCCAAAAAGATACACAAAAACACACGCAAGTAGATGGAAACCGCTTGACTTGCATACGTACAAGGTAAGGTGGAAGGACCTCAAGGACTTCAAAGAGCTTGAAATAAAGCGACAATGGGAGCCAAAAGTGCTCCGAAAACACCGTAGAGGTTTCTTGGCTTGAAACGCCAAAATTCCAAAATAACTTGGACCCACGGACCCAAAACAAGTATTGGGGGTGTTTTGGGAGAGAGAAGGGCCCCCTTTTATAGGTTTCCAAGGGCCCACTCCCCCCCTCGACGAGTAACCTCATCCATCCGGATTTTCATCCAACTTTGAGATTTTCACCTAATTTTGGGTTTTACGCTGGTCCTAGTTTCTAACTTTTGGAGTTTAGCTCGGAATTGCAAATGGATTGCGCACCAATGGCTTCAGAATGCCATTTTTAGTCTAAGGGACCCCCTACCCCCTATTTCTATCACAAAACCCCCCCTCGGAAACTAGTGCCAACTGGAGCCAATTAAAAGGGTAAAAACCTAACTTTTGGGGTTTACCTCTTTTGGCTTGGGTAATTAGCTAGGGTTGTTGGGGAGGCTCTAGGGAGTAAGAAAAGGCTCCTTGATGTCTTCGTTCCGACTTCGTACGCTCCCGGGAAGCCGGTCAACCCCGCAAGGATCTTGCCGTAAATATTAATTGGGGGGATGTTGTCAGTTTCGGCTGCTTCCCGCTATTGGAACTCCATGAACTTTGTCGGGGCGCGTTATTAACATAAAAGATGCTAGTCTAATTTTTAGTGAGATTTTACCACGGCCTGGGTATTTTCTATGAATTTCCCAACGTGGCCTTTGGCGGTTGACCGCTCGGAAAAAGATCCTTTGGAGATCAGAAGAAACCGAGACTTTTTGGGGAACCTCTCATGGAGTCCCCCAAGCCACGTGCCAAATCTTAGGCTATTCTGGCACATAGTTGGTGGCGAGGTGAAAACTAACTTTGGTTGAATCACCGGCAGTCAGGGAATCTTTCACATGTGAGGGAATCTTGGCGAATGGGTTTTGCCGTGGATGTCCCAACATGCTCCAGATCCGAGAACACTATCCGGCGGCTGTGGATTCCTCCATGCGGCTTGTCTGGGACAAGCGACACCTACAAGCTAACAATTTGGATTCCTAATGTTTCGTCGGTGGAATGGGGAAACTAGAACCTATCTTTGGAGATTTACGTGGGGACCTCCCTTACTCTCCTAAGACTTAATTTAGCCCATCCTGGTCACATGCACTAGGTTTTGGGCTATTTTGGGTAAGTTCCCAGTAGCCCTATTGTTTCCCACTAATTACGGTTTCTAACCTATATACAAGTGGGCTTTATGGGTAATCTAGGGGTAAAAGGCTATTTATGACCAAATGCTATACTGGTACGTGACATACCTATTTTGGTTCTACACTCTTTTTTGGGCTTTTTTGTACTACTTTATGCCTTAATTTGTAATAAACTAAAAAAAAGAAACCAATGAGTCCCAAGTGACGAATTTGGGGCTCACAGTCAGCGAGGAAACAGCGGCGCCCCACAAGTAATTCTGCTTGTCTCTTATCCTGTTGCCCCCCCTACCTCTTGATTCGATAGAATTTATGGATTTAGAATGTGGACTAACGGCTTCTGTTCCCAGCTGTTGCCCCAAATTCTCGAATTTTTAGTTTGGGCACCATTCAAGTTAAAATTGAAAAGTCTATTTTCATTTCTGGGAAGCTAAATTGACTCAAATACCTTGCAGTACATTCTAGTTGTACGAAAAATGGGATTAGAATTGAACCCAACTAGTTTCATGTTTCTTGGACCATCATAGTATTAATTACGAATTTGTGATGTTTAAGTCACAGTGTTTTCTATAAGCGACCCCCTCACAAATGTACACCTCCTAAACATATAAGAGGCAAGATATATTGGAGTTCTCTTACAAAGAAGTCGCTCAAAGGTGCATGATATTTTTTTTAAATCAAAAGTGTAATGAACATCTAGGGTGAGTGATATCATTATTATTTGAGCTTTCAAACAATAGTACCACATCTTTTAAGCCTGATGTCCTAATACGCTAAACCTCGCTTTTAGGTTTTTTTTCAAGAATTGGTAATGGCTATAGAAAATAATATTCCTAGAATATGCTACGCTTCAAACAAAAGGCCTTTTCATAGCTAACTCTTCTTCAAGAGACCCTACTTTTGCACAAATCCTGGTACAACTGCAATGGTGAGCACAAATAGTAGATGCGCAAAGAAGACGAAGTGAAGCCCATTTGACCCTAAATCCAACTACTTTTGCAAATAACAAGAATTAGAATAAAGGAGTCTTACATTTACTGTGTCCAAGTCTCTTGCTCCATGTTGTGCACTATTACCCTCCCCGGATATCTCTTGAACCGCATCATCATTGTTGACTCCCACATCGTGGTCACCACTAACTCCAGATCCAAACGTAAGAACTTTTCGAGAATCCCCTCCCGTTCCCTGAGCTGTCCTCAAAACCACTCTTTTACCTCTTGTCATCCTAGATCTCTTCAATGCTTTGCTAGATGAAAAATAAAAAGAACTATGCCTCTTTCGCCTCTTTTGGTGCTTCGGGCTAAGGGTATGAGGTACTTTGACCTGTACGCGCATGTGGTAAACTACGTGAAATCAAACCATTTGAACTACAAGCGGTAGCGGGAACTAAACCAAGAATAATGGATTGTCTTAGAACAAGCGAACCCCCCATTATGTAGTTCTAAGAATTGGAGTGTGTGATGGTGGGAGCGGATGAGAATTGACAGTGAAGGAAATGACGCTGGATGTACGTTTTAGAGTTGCCATTTTGAAATTCAAGCGCTGGAATCTCCCCAAACAATGTTGGCTTTCATTGTTCAATCCATCATGCCGGCGCAAGGTACGTCCTCCACATTAAATCAAATCATTTAATACTTTGAAAATGACTAGAAG
Source organism: Rhytidiadelphus loreus (assembly GCA_947034895.1). Classification (NCBI taxonomy): domain Eukaryota; kingdom Viridiplantae; phylum Streptophyta; class Bryopsida; order Hypnales; family Hylocomiaceae; genus Rhytidiadelphus; species Rhytidiadelphus loreus. The sequence continues at coordinate 7,622,978 of OX344763.1, forward strand.
GTCTTAAATACTAATAAGTACTTTGTCTAGAACATAATGGAAGTTCTAAAGTAATCAAGATCCGTAGCCCACTAATATTTGTTTGTACACTGTCTCGAGAATGTTGCCCAAGTGAATCCTAAGTGACCAGCTAGATTTTAATATATGATAAAATAATATCTATTCTTGAAAGATATTTAGGAGGTACCGTACCTCACTAGTCCATGATTCGAAATAGTTCCAGTGAACCACCCGATTGTGTCATAAATCTGTAGGGAAATCCATAGAAGAATCAATTAGATTTGGTACTTGTAAGAAAGGTCTATGACCAAATCATATCTTCTATGACAAGGGTTTCTTTTGAAGATCCGTTAAGCAACCTTTACTCATTAGAAACTTCAGCGAAATGCTGGTGGTTATAAAATAAATATGACCACAATGAATGGGGACATTCGATTCTCCCCGATACAGCTCTTATAAATATGTAACGAATTTCAATTCTCATCCAATCATTGTTAATGCACTTGGGATCCATTTGCTATGCTTGTGTAGTGATCTTAAAAAATAAATTAGCGCAGTATTGGCCTTTCTCAAACAACGACTTCCATTCTGATATAATCCTATATTATTGTCAAACAAGAAAGTTTATTATCTTAAAATGAATGAGGAAGATATTCCTCCTGCAACATGACGTGAGAATCCCAAAAGAGGCTAAGACAAGGCGGCCCTATAAATAGGCTTCATCATGACCCCCAAAAAATAGCAAGTATAAAGTCAGGAAGGGTAACTGAGTACTTCGAGGCAAGTTGTTTTGTACCTCATCTCCCACGTAGAATTTTGCGTCGTTCTTGCTAGTACTCCCTCTGCCCATTCGCATGATGGCATGCATTCGAGTTGATGGACATGAGGTCCCTATTGTGTTTCCGTTAGAGGATGGAGGACGTGCTAAAGTCCTATCACACTTCTCCATGTCCAATTTAGGTTTGTAGAAGACTCCATATATGTCGAAGAGGAAAGGATGTCGGAATCAGGTCAAGTTCAACAGTCTGTTCCTATGTTGAGAACCGTGGAAGATGGAACGCATTGCTGGTATCTAGCTCCCGGAAACTATAGAGCATATGGGCTTCCTCTTTCTATTGTAGCTTCCTCTACTGAGATTCTTAGCCGCCAATCCGATAATTCTACAGTTGACATGCCTTATATTGCACACACCGGTTCACCTAATCCACCTCGTGAAGTTAAGCCAGTCTTTCCAGAACATGTAGTATTGAGGAAGGTGAAACTTGAGAAACTAGATCCAATCATAGAATTATCTAGTGAATCAGAAGGTGAGTCTCCTGACTATATTTTTCAGAAGACAACAAGCTCTATCCACACTCCCTCGATGGAAACGACTCTCATGAAGTCAAGATGTAGTACCCCTTCACAAAGTCAATCGCCGTCCTTATTCTCACGTCCTCCGTTCCATCCATCTCCTACTGATAGAGTAAGCATTATAGAGTGTTTAAAGAGACTAACCAAAATGCATCGATCTAGGAATGAACTGTCTATAATGGATCTAAATGCTGTAGAACACCATCATGTACAATTCCTTCCACCAGTATTCAATGGTGATGTTATCTTCGAGTTGCCTCCATGCCGGTCATCTTCCTCTGCAGCCAAGAACCTAGAAGGGATGGATAAGCGCTATGATGGTCACCCTTGGTGCAAGGTTTTGACAACCAACATCCACAATTGCGATAACCTAAAGTTTCGTAAGTCATACAGTCATACTGCGCTGGTCATCTTGCTTGTCTGAATCCAAAGTGCGATTATCTGACTAGAGCTAAAAACCGCAATGAAACAGAGTGGACCGGGTATACTACCTTTCCTTTCGTAGTAGGGGATACTGCTCCCAAAGATTGCACGTTAGTGTGTAAGCTTTGCAAAGTTACACCTACGTGTGTGAGCACATGCAGTGCTAGAATCTACTACTGTTGTAGTGAGAATCCGAAAATGAGTAGGGCGGCTATTCATATTGGAGATCATTGTCACCCAGTAGCGAAAGGCATGTACAGAGACTCTGCAAAAAAGATTTGTGGACTCATTGCGGAGCAGGTCGCCAAAACACCTCTAGCCACCAACTCCGCAATTGCTCTCTCTGCTAGCAAGGATTTCCTAACCACCTATTTGTTTCACAATGAGAAGGGAGAGAAAAAGATGTTGAAAGGACAGGAACTAGAAGAGGTCATGGACCGCTTTGAATACTTAAGCAGTCCAAACATCCGCAACGTCATATCTTCATTCCGCTCAAACAACCGCGGAGGTGTTATCAACAACATTATGACCATGAAGAAGGAGGCAAAGTTCGAATTCATTCACGACAGCGTTTTTCCTGGACAAGGGAAGGAGAAGGTGTACATTTTCAAGATGCTGACAGAAGGACCCGGGAGTGGAGTAGATCTGGTCAAGCGCATGCAACCCAGAGGGAATCTAGAAAATGCGTGGATGATGTTTGACCACGTCAAGCGTGTGAAGGACTGGACCACGATGGCTTGCCACGTGTATGACCCCGAGTACAAGAAGGTGATGACCATTTCCACGTGCGATATGCAATCGGAAGATACTGAGATTTAAGTGGTTTTTTGGAAATGCTTGAATGTTGTCATGTCACGACACGGAATAGAACACCCAAACTTCAAGGGGTTTATGGCCGATAGTGCTATGGCCAATTGGAATGCGGTTCGTATCATCTATGGTAGTGGCTCTGCCAATCAGAAGATGGAAAATCAGGAGCGAACTTGCTTGTTGCATTGGAGTTCTTCACTTCAAAAACACACACAGAAGTATATCAAGCAAGCATTCCAACAACAACATACTTTATTATGTAAGTAATACAAAGATTCAAAGAACATGGAGAACGCGGAGACCAAATATCTTGCAATTCGGTCATGGTGGTTATCTTCTGGAGCTACCACGGAAGATGCACTTCATCACTTGGACCATTGGCTAGCATTTTGGCATTTCCGTTATAGGCAGTGGGGAGGCTTCATGCAAATGATAAGGTCACTGTAATACTATTCTTATTTGGTTGATTCTGTTTCCTACATTAAATATTATAATGTATTGGTCTTTTGTGTTTTAGGGTATATGGTATATAATTGTGAGTATTTTCTACATACGTATGAAGGCCTAAGATTGAATATTCAAAGAGGACTACCTTAATTTTTTATTTCTTTTTCTTTACGACCTCCTTCATTTTATGTGCCTCGTACATGAACTCATCGGTTTTCAATTTTCAATGTTTATGGCTTCTTTTCTTTTCCATTGAATGTGATTTTCTTGGGTGGGGGGATTTTTAGGGATTGAGTTTGGAGGAGATGGCTGACATGCCGTCATGCAACTTGTTGGAAACAGTGCATAATAAGTGGCTTCAAATGTCAGGAAACCGAGGTAACAATTTATTTGATGCCACTTGCGACGATAGTATCCGTGCATGGATGCAAATGACAAATTATCGTGCTTACTTGAAGGGACATGCATCTGGCTCTAGTCCCTCGAAGGGTGAGTTGAAATTGAGAGCTGCAAGACGGAGCGGAGATCCCAAGAAAATTGCAGAGGCGCTGAATACACTACCCGAATTTGAAGGTATCGGAAGTCGCATACCCCATTTGGAAGGAGAAGAAATATTTGGAAGCACGAAGAGGAAGTTAGATGTATCCATTGGTGATGCTGGAGACTCACATCAACTAGATAAAGTAAATTTCTCTCAACCTCGTGTTCGAACAAGATCTACAACCGCGTTTGTCAACTCTGCTGAGCAAAACTATACACACGCTCAAATGAACAGTTCAACGCATGTGTCCATTGCGTTTGAAAGTGACTGCGACACATCCAAGTGGCACATTGCGAGGATCAGCCACAAATCAAACGCAAAATGTCATGCTCAACAACGAGGGTCAGATATCAGGTGCACTGTAAAAATTTCAAAAGGACGGAAGGGAACCCCTGCTCCCACCTATCGTGGGAGAAAAGAAGATTACGGGAGTAAGCGTGAAGTGCTAGCAGACTTCTGGTTCTGTGCAGATGACATTGAACGATGTGTGAAAGGGACCAAGCGGAAGTGGGTAATAGATTGGCCGGATGTGCCAGAAGTATGGCCTATTCTAATCGGGACAGACTTGAGCCGCGAGGAGACATTACTCCTACAGCATGCTGGATTTCAACTTCAGGAGCGTCCTACGTTGTCTCCTCGTCGTCTATTCAATATGTCCAACGTTTTCAAAAGCATTTTTTATGATCAGCCACCTCCACATGATGCACATCTATATCCAACGGTTCGAAACAATCGAAACATACGCCAAATCTCAACAGTACCAACTACAGAACAACGAAACAAGTGGGAGAGTGCTGGCAATGTCAAAGAACTAATACTTGGAGTAACACTGTTGCCTTTTCCTGGACTAGGTGCAATTGTGTCTCTAGAAACCGGGAGTGATCATAACCGAAAAGTGTATCGAATTACAGTGGGTATGTACCCCTCTTGCACATGCCCGGACTTTACCCACATGTGTGTTTCCGCTATTGGAGGTCGTCAACAATATGTAAATTGCAAGCACTTGTACTACCTGTTTCGGTATTTCTGCAAGATGGACATCCAGGAGGACAAATTCATTCATGCACCAAGTTTTAGCTTCAATGAATTGAAGCTTCTTCTTGTAAAAGCAGGGATCATTACAGTTGTAGAGTAGTAATCGCATCATCAGTAGTAACAAGTATTGCATTCTTATTGTATGAACTCCCATTTGATATCATTTATATGATTTGAAGCATCTGAACTAGAATATGCCCATGCATTTATGAAATATGGGACTGTGTCCTAAAAGTAAATATGTATGCAAATTAAATTATGAATGGTTGAACCATGTTTCCAAACCCTAAATCCAAAGGTGTTCATATGAATATGAGAACCTTTTTAGCCATGTTTCTATCACTCTCCCTTTTATTTTTGATCCATTTTCCTTTTTGGCTTTCCATTTTTTTTTTTGGTCTCCATTTCATTTTTTTCCTTTTCCTTTCCCTCTCCTTCCGTGGATTGTTCATTGTGTTCTCATTGTTTTTATCATCGTATATCTTAATTTTGAAGATGGCGCTTCAAGGTCAATGGCACATTTGGAGGTACCTACCTCATATGTGGGAGAGGTTCTTGACCTCCAATGTTGTGGCCCGATTACGAAAAAATGCTCCCTGTCTTATTCCATTAAATGTGGTCTGTATACTGAATTTCTAATGAAGCTATCACGGAAGAGCTACGGTAGTAGAGGAAATGTTACACCTACAAATGTTTTTGTCTGTATTATTTGCTAAATATTGTATATTAAAATCTCCAACAGAATGTGGAAGTGGGTAAATATGTAATCAATGTTAGGGGGAAATAAATGCTTCATTATACGAAGGTTTAAGGATTCTTTAGTACAAGAAGTGGACCTTGGCAGGTCAGGTCCTTGTCAAAATTCTCAGAATCCACAGTAATAGGGGTAGCAGTCATAGGTCCTCTAATTTGCTTCATATAACAACAAATTTGTCAAATTTTGATAGCTTTTAAAAAAACAAGTGTTTTTGGTATAAAAGTCCTAAAAAAATAACTCCAAGGCTCCCCGCTCACAACTTCCCCGCTCCCTGCTCACAAGCTCACTGCTCCAAGCTCACACGCTAGCGTCGTTGCAAAATTTGACTTCTAAGCCAACCTTGAGAGGTGCCATAGTTGTAGTGTCTAGATTTTGGGATATCACAACTAATAGTAGCGGTCATATTATTGCTACAACTAAGGTGCATTTCTTCATGTGTTTGACAATGGCGTGAAAAAGGTCCTTGTCCTCTTCCAATGCTACAATGTGGTAGCCTATGCCATAACAAACAATAATAGATACACTTGAAATTAATATCATATACATTAGTTCAAAGATTCACTTTGCAAATTAGACTTAGAATCCATAGTAATTGAATTCAATAGTCACCTATAGTTGCGATGCAGTCTAAAATTCTAAAGTGTGTGTGAGCCTCTTCTAAGAACTCAAGACCGTGAGCAGAGTTACCCACCATGACTAACTTGATCATCTTCAAGTACAACTTGGTGGACTTTTGCTTAGCTCCCAATCTCATGGCATTTGCAATGATGAGTTTAGGGTTACTTTTGAAACGGGATTGTCTCATTACACTTTCATTTTGTAGCATCCGTTGCAAGTACAATATGTTGTTGCACAATTCAAGTACTTTTCAATTAGAAAATAATATAAATGAATCAAACCACAAAATACAAAATAATAATTTGAAAAACAACAATCCTACATAATCTAAATCTCACTTGGAACATGAAAGTTAGAAAAATATCAATTGCCATCCAGTGTCAAGTTTTTCTAAATGTATGGAAAACATATTTCTTCACATCTAATGTCCTCAACATCTTTATAAACTTGGACAAGGATAGAAGGTTGTACCTTTGCACTCAATAAAATATGTGAACCAATTTGGTCTTTATATGGGAGTCCTCAATGGATTTGGATTTCAATGTGGTGATGAAAAATCTTTTTATATACCTTGAATAACAAATAAATTGTAGACGAGTAAAATCCAAATGGGTTTGCAAAAGAAGTCACTCACTTGTTTATGCCATGTATAACCTGCATGATCAATTTGATCTTGTCTTTGGTATTGAGAACAATACAATTCACTGTAATAGGCCAAGACATCTTTGTTGGATGAAGCCTAGAAATATAACTCATCCATGCCAATAGACAATGAATTTTGTTCCATACAAAGAACTTCAACTTCTTCAAAGAATAGAATGGAGCATGACTTTAGTAGCTTTCTTAGTTGACTTGTTACTAGATATCTCGATGTTTGCATTTGTCGAAGTCATTGTTATAATGGACTTGCCACATCTGCAACAAGAACTATGTTATAATGCACCTTTGAGGTTGAAGTTTGACCCACATCTCCTCATTGCACTTGAACAATTGAATCTACACGAGACAACAAGACAATGTTAACAATTGAACTCTAGACAAGAAAAAAAAAATTCTTACAAAGTACAAAATGAAATGTATAATTTTTAACAAGAAAATTAAAATAATTTATAAAACAAAATCTCTAAGCTATGTTTCTCATCAAATAATCTTGGTTTAATATACAGTCACTATACAGATCATCAATAATATATGCAAAGATGTCACATTAAATGAATTTAAGAAAATCCAAGAATTAATCAATGTCAACAAAAACTATCTTAGCACCACAAACTTCTCAAATTTGCCTATAACTAGAAAAAATTAATGAATGAAACCATCCTTGGCCCACAAAAGTATCACTAAATAGTAATGGCCCAAAAAAAACGAAATTCAAATTCAAAAGTATGACGCACCACATGTGTGATGTACCATGCTTATAGCCCCCCTGCTGTGTCTTGCCAATTGACTCCAACATTGAAAATTCCTAAATTCTTGAAACAGGTATCAATTCTAGGAGATTTAGCAAAGGCTTGTCCAAAGTTAGTCGGAGGCGATTGACCTAAGAAGAGACTACAAAGCCCCCCTAAGAATCGGTAACCGATTAGTTTTTATTTAAATTTCATCCATCCATTACATTTCATTTTCAAAAACATATTAAACTTTAATCCAAAGTTACTAAGCTTCATACTCTTCAATCCAAACCACAATCACTAATTTGAACTAAAATTTAAAACTACTAATTCAAATTCCACTACCCTTGAAGCAAAACAAAGAGGCATTTCTTTATTTTTTTGACCGAAAATAGGGGGTCCGGCTAGTAGCTCGAAAACCTCAGTCGGACCCAACGGGGTTCTTCGAGCTACCTAGTGCTACCCCCGTTTTTGGTACTCGAAAAAAAAAAATTCAAAAAAAATTCAAAAAAAAAAAATTTATTTTTTATTTTTTGACCGAAAATAGGGGGTCCGGCTGGTAGCTCGAAAACCTCAGTCGGACCCGACAGGGTTCTTCGAGCTACTTCGTGCTACCCCCGTTTTTGGTACTCGAAAAAAAAAATTCAAAAAAGAAATTTTTTTTTTTTTTTTTTTTTTTTTGACCAAAAATAGGGGGTCCGGCTGGTAGCTCGAAAACTTCAGTTGGACCCGACAAGGTTCCTTGAGCTACCTGGTGCTACCCCCGTTTTTGGTCAAAAAAAAAAAAATTAAAAAACGGCTTGTTCTGGCACATCCCTTGTCTAGGGCATTATTCTAATCTTTTTCATGCATGTAGTTTTGTAACCTGGGAGACATAGTTAATCATATTTATTTGCTGAAATAGACGAATCTTCATCAGAATGAGTCCTATATTTTTGATGTAATATTTCTTTTTCTCACTATATTTTTTTCCTCAAGCTCAAGGTCTTATTAGGGTTAGTGTTTAAGTTGGAGATCTTATAACTTAGATCATCAGTTTTTCTAAGAAAAAACCACAGCTATAGACATTAAACATATCACAGTAATCAATCTGTGAACTTTCTCAAATACTAGTGATGTCTATGTCAGGACTTCTGATGAGAGAAAACACAACAGATATCAAGCCCCATCCTGTGTTCCTTCCCAAGAAAAATGTTCTATAGTATTTTGTCACATGAGGCAAAAAAAGCCTTTCAGGACTACTAGTAACAAGTATAAACATCTGAAATTACTCTATTTGTCAAAAAAAAAACTTTAGCAATAGAGTGTGTAATTTGCCAAACGAATCTCCAAAAAGCTCCATGAAGTTGTGACCCTCACTTGTGCCCGTCCCAAAAACAACACAAACCAATGTTATGTTAGAGGGGTACACCAGGTGTCTTGAGATCACAATGCTATAGCTGTCACATGGTACAAAAAATGGAAAACTTAAAAACAAATTACAAGTGAAGCATTTCTAGCAATAGTTCTAATGAACCTAGTTGCAACTCGTTCGCTGCGTGGAAGCCATGTCTGTCTCCTGTTGCCGTAAAAGTTCACAGATCAAGCTTTGGACACTTTCTCAAAACTTGACTCTGTAAATGTACAAGTGCATAAGTGTAAGTTATCTCCCAGTCCTGTCAAACTTAGCAATTGCTTATCTAAAGATAAGAGTCTGGGCTTTCTATATCCCCAATATTTCTAAGCAGTTTGAACGTTCAGTTATATTGATCACCAACTTCGTTACTAGCTCGTTTCCAGCTTGATAAAGCTTTTACAGCTATCTCGTAAGTCAAGTCGTTAGGTTCTAATTAATCCTTGTGATGTGACCGTGGTGTTCGGTACTCATAGCCGACCTTTGTACAGAAGCCGTCATTTGGGTTTTATTTTGAACTTGTCAGCTCCAGAGGCAAGGCTCTGTTCGTTATTGCTCTTTTAATTTCCCTTCTTTTGTTTTGTGCCAGGAGATGTAGACTAATAATGGGATCATTATTGATTCCTGAAAACAAATTTTTGAGTATTCAATCTTGCTTACTTAATTAGTAAGCTTGATCTGTTCAGAGGGATCAGACTATCATGGATTGCTTATACTATTGTGCAATATATCCAACTAGTTGTAAATCACACTAGCTTATTTATTTGAGGGCAACAGAAATAGCAGAATGCTTTTATATACAAGAATATATAAATATATTCAATCATAAGAAAATTATCAATAGGATGATCATATTCTTGTCATCATATTCTCAAGAAGTAATATGTGCATCATCTTAAATCACTGTTTTAGTACTTGGATATAAAATCTGGAGAAAAAAAAAAAAAAAAAAAAAAAATTTGACCGAAAATAGGGGGTCCGGCTGGTAGCTCGAAAACCTCAGTCGGACCCGACGGGGTTCCTCGAGCTACCTAGTGCTACCCCCATTTATGGTACTTGAAAAAAAAAAATTGGAAAAATTGGAAAATAATAATAATAATAATAATTCCTTTTTTTAATCTCTACAGATTGTGTGTGAACAATAGTGCTTTATCTTTTAATCTTCATAATCTCGCTTCTCAAAATTTAAATATTTCATTCTACTTTGAGCTATTGTATTTCAATGTCTTGATATAAGTCTTCACCTTAAGTTTGATTGCCCTCTCCCAATTTAACTTTAGTACTCATTGAGAACCATCCAACTTTCTCTCAAGATATTGTATGTTGCCTCCGACTTTTCGTACTCATCATAGCCTTTAGAAATTTCAATAGCTTATTTATGAATCAACAATGCAATAGTGAGTTGCAGAAAAATATTGTTAACCCATTACAGAATTCAAACAATAGAAAGAATCCAAATTTACACACATGGAAAACTATAACAAGTAAATACGAAAACCTACCTTCATCATTTATTCGAGTATTGCCTTTGCAACTCTCTAGAACTCTAGTTGGAGTTGTACTACCTTATTTGCATTTTTTATTTATTATATTTGTACAACAATCAACCATGTTAAATTTTAATTCAAGAAACTTGTTTGTGATTTTTATACTCTACTTCTATGGCTCTATACATTTAACTTTACTTGTGGCAATCACAAGAATCTCATTTTCAATTTCAGCAACATTCCAAACTAGATGTAAATCACTTTGCAATACCTAGTAATGAAAAAGGTTGTTAAAAAAATCACAAGACCTAGTACTACTTGGCATAACCTTTATGACTTTTTTATTACCATTGCTTTCATATTACAAAAGCTAATTCCGCATCGTTGGAATATTAAGTAATTTAGCCTATGACAGGCCAACTTTGGACTAACCTAATGTAGGTGAAAAAAATTTTGTAAGGTAAATTTCAAAAGATACATGTATAGCTAAAGAATTTTTGGACCTGCAATAAGGTGATCAAAAATTGGCTTGTCAGAGTTTGAGTTATCTTACAACGACTATGGTTGCCACCCAAAGTTGTTATATCCCCATTAGTAGATTTGAATGCCGAAATATGAGCTGTTGCACTTGATAAGTTTTTTCTAAAGTGGTTGTCCAAGCTCTCAATGTCTAATTAACCTTCTTCTTTTCACATTTGTAATGTAGCCCTTCACCAACCAAACAACAAATTCATCATTAGTAACCTACTTAGATCCATAAATTTTAGAGTATAACAGTACAAGAGTACAACTATATGGAAACAAAATTTGCATTGGGATTCAACAATGTATAGGTTGTGCTTGGTTTGGAGCACTTTCCAAACACGTCCTCAATATTTGCGTCAGTGATGAAAGCAATATTTTCAGCAAACATAGGATTAAGTTCATTACTATTCAATGGTGCTAGTATGTGAACTTACAAGCCTTTAGTCTAGACACATAGGTACTCTACAACTATTGGAGATGTCTATAACATACATATTTATAATATAAACATCCTTAAACTGTAGAAAGTGCGTATAACATACACCTATAATATAATTAGGTATCTATAATGTAAATATCCTATAACCATAAAAGGTGCTTATAACATAAGTACCTACAACATTGACACCTATAATATAAACATCTTATAACTATGAAAGATGCTTAAAACATAGGAGTCTAGGCTTCTATATTCATGGACTCGAACTCCCTAGGTTCACAAAATAGCAATCGTGATCTACTACCTATTGTAACCCCCTTTCTTCTTAAAAAAAACTCTTTGTTTGTGTGTTGTGAAAGGCAATCTCTTCTTCACATTGATTGGGACAAATCTTAGTTGAGATGAGACATTAGTACATTACTATTGCAACATGTTGGCTTATGTCTGCAAGAATACCTTACTTTGTCCCCATATCGAGTGTTCAATATGATTAACATATTCAAGAATGTGTTGTATATTCAACCACCTCTACATGATGCAAATGTGTATCTAACGGTCCGAAACAATCAAACCATATGGCAAATTGCAAATGCACCAACTACAAAACAACATAACAAGTGGGAGAGTGCTAGCTATGTCAAAAAAAAAAATACTAGGAGTAACATTGTTGCCTTTCCTAGGACTAAGTTCAATTGTTTAACTAGAGATTGGATTTGACCTTAATAAAAACGTGTATTGAATTACAATGTGTACATAATCCTCATGCACATGCTCAAACTTTACAAACATGACAATTTTAGCCATTGGAGGTTGTCAAAAATACATTAATTGCAAGCACACATACTACCTATACTGGTACTTCTGCAAAATGGACATCTATGAAGATAAATTCATTCATGCACCAAATTATAGCTTCAACGAGGTGAAGTTTCTTTTAGTTAAAGTAGGAATCATCACGATTTTAGAGTAGTCTTGGCCATATTTTTTTATGTACTTCTTTTGTATAATTGTATTAAAATTTAGTACAATTGAAATGATTTAAAGTGTATAGAATGCAACAATCCTATGCATCCTTGAAATGTAGGAGTGTGTTTTTCAAAGTTAAATATTTTTTTAAAAGAAGCTATATAGTCCTAAAACCTGTAATTGTGAACCCTAATTTGAAAAAGACACATGAATATATATCCATTTAAAAAAATAATAATTTGGTCTCTCTTTTTTATTTCAGATATTTTTGTTGTTTGTTTCTATTCTTTTTCTTTTATTACTTTTTAAATCATTATTTTTCATTTTCTTTTTCATTTTCTTCATTTTTTTTTACTGTGCTCTCATTTTTCCCTTCATTCTCCAATTTAGGAGACATAATTATTTTTAATAATGATTCTCTTACAATCCACTACTTAGTCATTACTTTTATTTATTTATTAGTCTATTATTTGTATTCCAATTTTTTTCTATTTTTTGGGAAAGATGCCTTTTTCCATTTATATATATTTTTTCTTAAATAATGGTCACTACATTAGATTGGAATACATTTGTGAGAGGTTCATGAGACTTGAATGTGGTGACTGAGGTTTGAATCCTATGAGGCCCCAAATTATACTGGTGCATACGATATCTATAATGAGCTGCAAGCAAAGCGTTGATGTAGAGTAGCATTAGTAGATGCTAGGTTATACTTATTATTGTGTTTGTGAGTCACATTAGCCTAATATATTCTATTGTGTTCTCAAAATAACTTGTGAGTGCCTCGACATAAAAATTGTAGTAGTTGAATTGAATACTGAATTGTGTACCACAATATAAAGTTGTTTTCTGCTAGAAATGAATAGTGACAATTTTTGAAAAAAAATATTGAAATCCATGGTTATAGGAATAACGGTCCTAAAATTTACTAAAAATAGTATATTTTCTTCTCCATTAAAATTATTTTTCCAAAAAAATTACTTTTTGGTAAAAAAGTTGAAAAAAATAAATTTCAAGGCTCCCCGCTCACAAGCTTTCCGCTCCCCGCTCACAAACTCCCCGCTCCCCGCTCGCACGCTAGCGCTGTTGTTGCTTGAAAGGCCAAAGAACACTATGTTTACATTTCACCCTTACAATTTACTAATTTATGCCGCTAGAACCTGTGTGCAACTTTTTGACTTAAGGGTGGAGTTAGAAACACTCACCCTTAGCTAAAGACTTCTTGGCAAGCACTACGATGCTCATGTTGATGTTGACAGTAACATGTGAATGTCTTTAGATACGTTGGTTTCATTCTGACATTGTTGTCTTCTAGCACAACGATGTTCTAGGGGCGTCCATGTGTTCTACTAGTCTACTGAAGAATGAGCAGTCTGAACAACAAAGTGACTAAATAGGGGAGTACTTCCTAACAATAACATTCTCCGTTTACATTATCTTTTTAGTGGCTATTTTGGAATGCATGACTATCTTCTTTGTTTCATTTCTATCTAACACACAGTGAGCACTTCAAGCATTGTACCTCTAGACTAAGTTCAAGCTAATTTAATGAACGACATGCATCATTCAATTCGAACAAAAAAATAGAAATAGCTCATTCCCAATATTGCACATTAATGTATTAAGATGTGTGCACTTCCTACAAAATCATTGCGAGAAAACAAATGAGTGCACATGTGCAATGTCCGAGGACTAATAATGCAACAAATATTTTATTAAACATGCATTTAAACATTGAGGACAAGAGAATTTGCATACTCAGTTGAAGGACGGCGCATGCATGTCAGGTATTCCTACAGAGAATGGATGCCTAACAATAGTTAATCAAAGGACTTACAATATTCATCGTCCAAATTGGAGGCAATCCAGACGGCGGTATCCTTCATCCTCTAACACAACATTGTCATCAAACATGTCAGGCAAGTCTTCCACGTCTTCCCTTGGACACCATATTTGGTCTGCATCTCTTGCTATTGGTTGCAGTGCTACGAAGTCATCATCGTTGCGCACTACAAGCATCTTTGGCATAACATCGGCATTGCATCACATTGTACGTCTACCCCTAACATCTGTGTGGCACACCACCTTCCACCTAGGACAATGTAGATCATTCAAGAAGAAAAATTGTTGGCAATGCAGAGGAAAGGCAAATGAATCAATATGGATCCACCCATCCATGTGATTGAAGTTTGCAATGCTGAAGCCGTATCGATCTCTTTTTATGCTTGATTGCTGAGCGTCACATGTCCCCCTTACCCAATCACATAAGATCACTGTAACACAATGGTTTCTATAATCTAGAACTAGTATTTTCTCAATGTATCACACATATTCCTGCGTGGCTTCCAAAGACCTCCCGTTGTAAAGGCCCCATCGAAGTTGATGGGAAAAACTTGCTACCATAGTTGAGTCTCGTGTGATCAAGCTTCCTGAAGAGTTGCAGATGCAAAAATGCTTTCTGGGCCAATACATTTGATGGTGTAATGTTGCATCTCGCTATGGAGGTTGCGTGTACTAGACAACATTCTGTTTGACGTGACGTCCAAAACATTCAACTTGTGTCAGAGCAGATGTTGCCCACTCTATGAAAGGTGGGAAGTCACTTAGTTTTGTTGGATACCAAATACGTCTTCTTGGATGCGAACGCCTAAATTGCTAACAAAAAGACTCTCGCTGCTTCCACCTTTGGGTCCTCGCTTTGATGTATTCCCTATACAATGAAAATTAAAAGTTCCGATCATTTACATAACATCCGTCAAGAATGGTGCATAGCACTTTCATTGGTAGTGTGTTCAAGAAAAAATGCAAATATATGCATGCAAGTTTGTGACTTCTTGTAGTGGACATTGAAGGCAGTTCCATGTTACTCATTGTCTCCAAGTTTCTAAGTATGGTACATTGTCAATGACAAATGCATGTGCATGCTTGCGCACTTCATCTAACATTCTTTGCGGTTGAGGTGCTTTGGAATGGATTACATCGTTTGCAATGGCGTCTTCTTCAGTATCTTACACTTGTTCAACGGTTCTTTCATAATATTTCATGTACTCTGTGCAAAAGATCCTTTAGCTATACTACCTTTTGGGTGTGCGTAGGTACAAATATAGTCCTTCAATGTTTTCATGTACCGACAATCTAGTGGGTCACAAACAAATGATTACTTTACGAGATGCACCGGCAAATGTGTCATAATGTTCAAGAAAGTCATGCTTGGAAAATTTCTTCTCATGTAGATAAGTTACCAAAATTACATTCCGCATGACAGTGTCCTTCTCTGTCTCCTTTACTTCTTTGTCACAAAGTCTTTGGAACACTATCCTGATTTTTATGATAGCCAACTATACATTATCATTCAAAATGTTTCAAACCACCACCAATAGAATCTACAACAAAACAGATGCAAGAACATTAGTTAACTATCCGTCTTGATGTTCACATAGACATTTCCAAATGCACCTAGATATTGACAAAGATATCTGTCACTATGCAAATGACATTGGCTGCCTCCGAAGGTCTTTCATAGGACACTCTTGTGTATGCCAAATCTTAGCATATGATTGCATAGCTGCCAAAGAAGATAGTACTATCAAGTGCGGTCCAATGCAATGTCTTCACTGATGTCCTTGACAGTATGTCCCGTCTCTACGAGTGTGAGCCCTCAAGTTGGCACTTGGAACTTTGAACTTATTTTTCGCGATTTTTAGTTAATTTTTGGGTGAAAAATAGGAAAAAACATATAAAAATACAATTATGGAGGGTTTTGGTAGAAGTCCCCACCAAAGTGGTGTGTAATGGCCTTAAATGTAGGAAACATGTAAAACTTTGCATTTTCACTAATTTTAGGTCTTATTAGTATAATTAGGTAGTTAAGTCAGTATTTTTGAGTGAAATAAGGATTTGAGAGTTAACCATTCCTAGTGTTTTGTTCATGTGATATAACAGCTATAAGTATACATGTAACAAATTGGTTAAAAGTTAGAGTCTAGTCATAGTCAGTCCAAATCCAATTCGAAAGAATTGAGTTTGTTGTTTGCAGTAAACGTTGAGAAATACATTCATTCACAAACCAAGATGGAGGAAATGATGATTGGAACATACAAAGAGGTGCTTTTCTAGGTCAAAGCATGCCAGGAGGTCAAATAGAAGCCCAATCATCCAAGATTCCCCCGGTATCAAGAATAATTTTTCCCCCGGGTGGAAATTATTAAGGAATTGCTAAAAATAGCATCCTTGTCGTAGCACAAGAAAGCACAATTGTCCTAGTAAGTGTTTAAAAATGACTAAAAACACTTTTAGGATGACTCGTGTATTATTCCCTAGAGATTTATCCGTAGTTTCCTAAGGCTGACCGGATTCGGATTCGGAAGCCTACAAAAACACACTATAACCGGATCTGAGACTGGAAATGGTTTATACTCGCTAACTATTACTAAACCTATTTCCTCTCAAATCCTACAACTCAAACACCAACTCGAGACAAGGAGGAGTGTCATAATTATGTTCCTCTCCCTATCCGAGAAAATAAAAGAATGTCTAGCTAGACGTATGTGGAACCGGAAGGAGTGTCATAATCTTGTTCCTTTTCCGGGTCTAGATCCGTATCTAGCAATCTTCCGTAACCAAAGTATGAAGTTTAACCTCTATCTTAGAGGGGTCCACTCTTGAGATTTTGGAAGGACATGTAAATCCTACCCTTCAAAGTTTTAGAGTGACTGAAGTTCCACTTTAACCAACAAAACACAAGACACACAATAGGTAGCAATTATTCCCTCACAACTGATCCGGATATGGATCCAGTCCAGCAGATCACGCAAGGAATCCTCACCAACCTCTCAATACTACAACGACAGATTCTACCCAAATCCGGATCCCTAGGCAGAGCTTGGAACTGGATAACTGAAAGATTCGAAATACCAACTTGATTCCTCTTTCCGGGTGCAACAGGACCTCTCAACTCTTCAATTGATCCAATACTGGTCGCTACCAGATCTCACCCAACCTAGGAGTGGCTATCCCACACGAAAGTTCCTAAGGCAATCAGATGATACTCAAATTCCCTCCAGTACACGCAATCCTCTTACTAACCCACTTTAGTTCCCGGAATCGGATTCAAACAAAATCTGGGGACCCACTCTTATTCTCTATCCCTGCAAACACAGATACCTTGGCCAAGTGATGATTCAACACCCCAAGCCCACCAGCACAATACCAAGACTTTTCAGACTTAGCACATGATAGAATGGAAATCTGAAATTTTGCATAAAGGAAATAGAAACAAAAGTGAAATGATGCCCCTGGCTACCATCCAAGGTCAGCCCCTAAATACCAACCCAAGGGAAACCCTAAAGGTCCCCAGGAAATAAAGCAAAGGACAGGAGAATGACATGTATCATTCCTTATCCACCACCCGTTGATTTCCCACCACACAGCAACTTCTGCAAAAAGTGGATCTCAGATCCGAAAAATCCGGATCCGGATGTCCAAGTGCATCCAACTCAAAAGTGGCTAACTAGTAGCTTTCTACCTACCAAAAACTTAGGTTTTCGGCCCACTGACCTACGCCTAACTATGAAATTTCCTACCTACTTCTTAGGCCGCTTAGGAGAAGGTTCTTCATGCTTGGCGGATCCTTTCCTAGGTGGTTGTTTTCTACTTGTTGATGCCTTCCCACCAACTGGCGCTTTCTTCTTTGACGGCGTCTGAGTCTTTTCCTTGAAGCTCGCGGGAGAGATGTGGATCGTATCGGAGTCTTCTTCCGATCCTGATTTCTGGTCTTCGTCCGGATCGGATCCGGATTCCGACTGGCTGCTTTCTTCTTTAGAATTGTCAGGCGACTCATCCTCCTCCGATTGTTGACTGATGGGGGACTCCTCCCTCGCTCGCTTGGGCGTAGATTTCTTCTTTATCGTGCTAGGTACCTTCGGTGACGGTCTCGAGCTCGTGCTCTGGGGTGTACCCAAGTCTGATCCGGACTTCCGGGTCTTGATCTTGGATCCGGATCCAGGTGTAGACCCTTCTCCCTTCCCCAGATTCAGCTTTGGAGCCTTCTTCGATGGAGTCTTCTCCTTTTTCGTCTTATCTTTAGGCTTCACAGGTGCAGGTGGAGACATTTTGAATGTCTTTGAAGTCGGGGTAGCATCTTTCCTTGGGCTATCTTTCTCCTCCTCTCGCGGATCCGGATAGTGACCAGTACGTTGGAGAACGTCTCGGATCTCGTACAAGAGTTTCTCCATCACCTCTGAGTACTCGGCCAATACTGTCACTAACTTCATTGCTGCTTCATTGCCGGCCTTGTGGATTTCTTCGTCAAACATCTTGGCCTTGCTTACCACGTCTCCGGAAACTTCTACAAAGTTGTGGATTTGTTAAAGCATGCTTCCTAGCTCTGAGGAAAGTTTTTTCTCATCCACACTCTGTTTTGACTTCTTATCTAACTGACGTTGAAGCGCCTCATTCTTCTCAGTCAGTTCCTCAACTCTATCCTCCCATTTTTGGGATTCCTTTGACCGGAGTAGATCCTCTATCTTCTCTCCGAGGTCAGACACTTCGATCCCTCCTAGCAACCCGCATACATTCCGGACTACTCCTCTCTCGGTATCAACCTTCTCTCGGATCCTCTCCAGATCCTCAATTACCCTCCCCAGTGAATCTTGTCTTCCCGTTTCCGGTTTGACGGATTGTCTCTCCTCTTCCTGGGGTCCTTTTCCCTTTTTTTAGAGGCTGAAATCCTCTCAATGTTCTTCCTTCTCTCTGAGGATGCTCTATGACTCATCGAGGAGTGTCTCCTAGAATCCTCTTCTGGTAGCTCCTTCCTATCTTCACTTTCCGCTTCCCGAGGTGGAGTAATGTTAAGTTTCACCATAGTGGCGGCGGCTTTGTATGCTACCTTCTCTCCACTCCTAAGTGTTCCTAGGTGGTCATACAAGTAGAAAAGGAAAGGGCCAATGGAAGTGGCCTTGGTGTTTCCTAGTGAGGAAACCATTTTATACACTAGGTTCCTGATGATCTCCGCCCAACACACTTTCCTCTCCCCACTCAGTGCTCCAAAAACGGTGTTGGCCCAAGTCACTGTAATCCAGTTTGGCCTTTTCGGATACATGATGGAGACCAAATATTCTAGCAATCTCCTCTCTCTGGGGTCCCTACAATCTGCTACCGAGTAGCCATCCTTCGGGTTGGGAGGATTCATGAATTTACCTTCTGCATACTTGTCTGTCCGGGATGCCATCCCGTCCCCAACGCGCGGAAAGTCATATGTTCTCTTCCACAAGGATCGTCCACCGGCTTGGCAGTGCCCAGATCGTCTTGTGCCACTCGTTGGACTGCTTCTCCATCAGCTCCTTGACCATGTTGTCGTCCCTCAAACTCCAGGGTCGACGTAAGAAACTGCTGCACCCAAGTTGTCCTAAATCCGCATCCAATTGCTTCCTCTCCTTCTCATCCTTCGAAATGGCCGGATAGACAGTCTTGAATTTCAAATTTACAGAGCCATTCCCCTCTGCCTTCGCCATAGCCCTCATAGGTAGTACTCACACTCCAACCTTACTCTCTCAACTCAAAAATTCTTCCTCAAACAATCGGTCTCTTTCCTCACAACAGGATCCGGAAACAAGGAACTCCTTCTCCAAACTCCAAGCTCTCTGCTCTGCGCACTCTAGGAAAATGAGAAACAAGAAATGAGAGTAGGATGTGTAACCCCTGGCCCTTCTCTTTCCCATTCCAACTCCACACCGTTAGGTCTAGCCGTTTGGCTGAATAGCTGTTCTCGCGGAAAACCCGGAAAATCCGACCGTTAAACGGTCCTCCGTCATTTCCGAGGAATCCGTTGGGCCCAGGAATCATCCAGCTGGATGCCGATAACGTTCCCGTTGCCTCTCAATACGTCTCCGGTTATCACTCCGATATTTCTGATGATCCATAAGTGGAATCCAGGTTCCTCATCTAGTTCCGGTTTCCTGGCAGACTAGGAATAGTTTCCTTAACTAAATTATCTATTTAGTTTCACTATCCTATTGACTAAGCCTTAATTTTGATAAAATATTCAACATCTCCTCTTTGAAACGAAAAAAATGTATCAAGGCTTATCCCTTTATCTGGATTTCCTAGTAACTATTTCCTATTTTCATTTTCAGGTTTCCACAATCCTTATTGGAGATTTGGTTTGCCCTTAGTTGATGGACATCTTGTACAAGATTGCCCAAAAGTTTCGGGATTTTACAAAACTCCACGATGACTCCATGGGAAGTCAACCGCTTAAAACTGCATTCGTAAATTCCTACAAATTACCAATGTTGCGGTAAAATCTCACTAAAAATTAAGACAATGTTTTGTCTGCCAATAAAGAGCCCTGTCAAGTTTGAAGACATTCCGACATTCCCAAGTACCAAAATTAGGACCGCCAGCGAATTTTACAAGAATTTGCAACTTGGCGGCGGGTTGACCGGCGTACCAGGAGCTAGCGGTGTCCGAATGGAGCGTTTCAAGGGTCAATTCTTACTCCTACAAATATTCTAAACCACCTAGGATCAACAGTTTCATCAAAAAACGCAAACTCCAAAAGTTAGATTTTTAACTTTTGTTCTAAGTTACCGTGACTCAAATTTGTGCTTTAAAACGGTTGGAGAGGTAGGGGTCGGGGGTCCTTTCGGCTAATTGGGGTCTTCTGAACGCGATGGCGTAGTTTGTTTTGAGTTTTGAGTTGTCCCTCAAAAGATAGAGAGGGTCAGCCCTTAGTTTGACTTTTAAAAGGTAATTTTGGATTAATCTAGGTTGATTTTGTAAATATCTTTTGTAAAATTGAAGATTGGATTTGCTCAAGATACTTGTCTTGCATAAGAAGCCATCTTTTGGACTAAAGAAAGACAATTTAGAACTAACCTTAGATTAAATTGCAAAATATCTCAATTAATTAGGTAGGTTTTCAAAATATCTTTGGAAAAATCTAATATTTGATTTGGGAAAAGATTCTAAGACCATTTAGGGCCTAGAAGGAACTCGCTTGAGAACCTTCCTTTCCATTAAACAAAGATTATTTAGAAAACGCGTTTAGGTAGTTTAGCAAAATATTTAGATTGAAAGTAAGAAAATATTTACGAACAACTTACCGGGGGGGCCGGGAGCGAGTATATAAGGCCCTTCCTTGAGGTTGTTTGTGGCCCTCATTCTCTTGTTTCATTCTTGTTGTTGCTCTTGTCGTGCTATCGACACTTGTCGAAGCACTTTTTAAGCCAAGTTTTGGCTATTTTCTTCCATTTTCTTGTACTTTGAAGGTCCGGAGGGCCCCTTCAAAGCTTCTTTTTCTTTTTCTTGTTTGAATTTGGAGGCTTCAAGCCCCAAAACTTTGATATTGTGGGAGTTGTGGGAGTAGTTCCCAAACTCTAATTTGATTTTATTGTTCTTTTGGATACTAACCAACTATTTGTGTGAATTGATAACAGTTTGTGAACTTAATACTTTAAAGCGGCAAGGCTAGACTTTGCCAAAAGGTTTTAAGCATCACCATGTGCCAAAACTTGTTGTATAACGGGTGCTTGGTTTGAATAATTACTAATGTTCAATTAAACACTGTCATGTGTACCTCCTTTAGTGATTAAACTTAGAACTTTGTTTGAAATTTTGGAAATTAGTTTTTAATGTTCGGTTAAACACTGTCATGTGTACTTCCTTTAAGAATTAAGTTTTTAAAATACTAGTTTGGGTCCTTGGATACTGGTTATTCCTGGGGTTGCTTCCGCACGGCGGAGCTTTGACTTTGAAACCTGGAAACGGGTACTTGAAACTTTAATTTGTCATTTATTTTCTGGGGTTGCTCCCACACGGCGAAGCTTTGACTTTTAAAAACTTAGAAACATGTGTTTAAAAATTCTAAATTCTTGATTCGTTTGTGTTGCTTGGGGTTGTCCCTGCACGGCGAAGCTTTGACCTTCTAAAGTTAAAATTTACCTTTGAAAGACCATTTAAACTTGGATTTATCCCCCGCAAGGCAAAGCTTTGACTTTAACAATAAAAATCAAAGGATTAATATTCTTTTGAAACTTATTTAAAATCTAAGAGCCCTTGAATTATTTCTCTTTTGCTTGTGCAAGTGGTGGAGGTATTGGTCCTTCTAAACTTTCTGGTTGTTCTTTGTTAGATTGTTGTCTTTTACCTTTATTTTGAAGTTCCTTAAAATTTAGTTAACATAATTCTTGCCTAAAAGAATTATTTTCCATATTGTTGCTTTCTTTTCTTGTAGTTATTATTTCTAAAGAAAAGGCGTGTTTGATCTTTTAAAATAACCAAAAATCAAATTGTAAAAGGAATTCAGACTAGCCCGGAAGGGATCCAGACTAGCCCAACGACATTTAGACCAGGTCGAGAGAACCCAGGGTTTAGAAATCAGGTTGACGAGAACGCTGGGGACGGACGGAACGCTGGGAACGACGACGGACGAAGGACGGACGACGACTAGGGAAGGACAGACGGGGTTGGAAGGCGCCCAATCAGAACGTGACATGTGGTAGTCGGAAACAGACTGAGGAAAAGAGGACAAGGAGTCCAGCAGCTCAGAAGCAAATATAACATCCTTCAGACCAGTAAGTGCCTCTCACATCTGGATTACAGAACTTGGAAGATTGAATTCGTTCATGGTTGGTAGTTGCTCAGCCACAACCAAAATTTTAAGTTTCCAACTAAACTTTGAACACTAAATTTCAAATTGAAGTCCTCTCATCTATTCTCTACAAGTTAACACCACACCTCTCTCAACTCCTGCAAAAATAAATAAGAAGACACTTAGGGGAAGAGGAGAACTAATAGAGAATGGAATAGAAGGGATTGCCACTTGTGAAGGAATTAAAAGATTAAACAACTATTAAGGTAAGAATCTAACTATTCATCAATTAATTGTTTTGGTATTGTTTATTCGGTTTATTTTTTCTACTATTCATCTATAGATTTGTTTTTTATTGTTTTTTATTATTTTATTAGAATACTATTCATTCATTTGGTTTTAGTTATTAATTAGGATTCCAAAGCCAAATTAGTTGTTTGTTTGTAGTTTGGGGATTTGTTTTATTAGGCTAATAAGCCAAATAGATAAAAACAAAAAACAACTAATATCTTTGGAATATTAAATTGAAAACTATTAAACAATTGGCAAAAGAATAATATCACTGTTAATTAGAAATAGAGAATTTGAAGGAATTAATTAATTTACAATAAAAACTTTAAAACAAAATTATCTTTTTTAAACTAACAAAATTGGACTTTTTAGATAGGTTATTAGGACAACAATTCAACAAACAATTAATCAAAAACTCACTAAGAATTTGGCGAATTCATGAAAGACAATGGAGGACTTCGAAGAGACGATTATGATGGTATTTTGTGATGACGGGACGATCGACATTCTCAATACTAAGGTATGATTTTCAAAACTTGTCTTTTGTCTTTTCTTGTGCTTTCATTCTTTTAAATTAGATTAGAAACCTAAAACTAACAAAATTAACAATTAGGAATCAGATAGCTAATTAGAATTTTAAAATCGTTAGAAAACCTTTGAAAAACTTAACTAAGATCGTGAAAGTAATAACTAGATTAATTTGGAATTAATTTGGAAAACAAAATAGTAATTTCATCCAAAAGAATTTCAAAAAGAATCTAACGTGAAATAGGAATCTAGAGAATATTAGAATAATTGAAGCAATTAAACCCTAATTTATCCCTTTAATTCTACATAAAACTTATTAAATACGAATTTCATCCAACTAAGGGGAATTTTCATTCATCCATAAGTTTTTACTTAGAAGTCCAAAATTCTTACTTTTTACTTTAATAGGAAATTCATTTATCACTTTATCCATAAAAACCCTAAAACCCTAAAAGATCACTAAATTTAGAATAATAATTTAGAATTAGGATTAATTAAAGAACAATTAGGAATATTCTCAAGGAACAACTAGGGGATCTTTAAAACCACAATCTTTTAGAGAATCTTTTGAGGATTTCAAATCCACCTTTTACTTTTAAAATTACTTTAATTTGGAAGGATAAAAGTGTGGATGACAATTTTATCTAATTTTGGATGAAAATTCCTAAAATAGGTCAGAATTAGGTTTTCTCTTAAAATTCCATTAGTTAACTTAATCAACCTTTCAACCCTGAAATTTAGATTTATTTCACATTATTTTACTATTTTTAGTTGACAGATGAAGTTTTTAGGATAGAATTAGGGACGAATTTCATCCATCAATATCTTTTAGTAGGAACATCAGAATTCAACTTGCTTTACCATTCTGGAAAGGGCAAAGTGCATTCTACACATTAGCTTAGATAGAATTAGACATTAGATTAGTTTTTACTTACTCATCAAGGACTTGAACCTTTTAACTTTTAGATTGCTTTGAAGCAGATAGAATTCAATTATTACCATAACAAACAAAGTGTCCATTGCTTGGAAGGCCAAAGAATACTACGTTTACATTTCACCCATACAATTTACTAATTTATGCAGCTAGAACCTGTGTGCAA
Organism: Rhytidiadelphus loreus; assembly: GCA_947034895.1. Taxonomy (NCBI): domain Eukaryota; kingdom Viridiplantae; phylum Streptophyta; class Bryopsida; order Hypnales; family Hylocomiaceae; genus Rhytidiadelphus; species Rhytidiadelphus loreus. The sequence continues at coordinate 7,647,673 of OX344763.1, forward strand.
CTTTCTGACTTAAGGGTGGAGTTAGAAACACTTACAATAAGCACTTTCACAGCAAACTATATATGGTATACTTAGAAATTAGTAAAAGTTTGTGCTTTGAAGAAGGGCGTGTGGTACGTGCAATTGTAGGCAGATACTACATTCATTTTACAAAAAAAGACAAAGGCGATGGAGACATACAAACATCGGAAGCACCACCTTCGCCATGGACCTGTACATTCTCTCAATTGTGAAATTTGCATGACCTAGTACCATTGGAAATAAATAAACACTTCTAAGGCAATTGATTTCAATGTGTCTTATTTGTTGCATGAGTACATGGTAGTCATGTGTTTACATGTTTTGTAGTTTGTCATCCCTATCGCGTTTGTGAATTGCACTGACATAGTTTATAAGGGTGCGTAATTGCGTATATTGCACACTATGGCTATGAACTCAACTTATTCCTGCGTGGTTAGGATGTAAGGTGCATGCGGCATGTGGAAATCATCATTGCATTGCCTTGGCGCCTGCAATTTGATTTCCTCACGAATTCCTAGATCCTTGGCATCCACGCGATTGATTGCTTAGCTATCATTCATTGAAAGCAACATCTTCAAAATATTTTTGCATAAATTTTTCTCACAGTGCATGACATCCAGCATGTATTGTTCTAGGAAATCTTGCAAAAGGAAAGGTAAAACATGTCAGAAGTAGAAAAATCCACGTGCATGCCTTACCTTATTAGATGTTGTATTAAACAAAAGAATGCTTACAAAGACATTGGCTACAAACGTCATGTCTAACAATAACATCAATACCGATGTCCAAACAAACGTTAACACCGACGTCAGCATCACCTCTTTTCATCCTCTATCATGACTGCGTTTTTAATATCCCATACCGTTTGTTATTCTTCCCATCACCTTTCTTGTATAAATATCTCGTCTTCTTCCCTTCCTTTAATCATAATAAGGTGCGTTTCAAGCCTTTATTTTGATCTAACTATCAAATATTGTGTATTATGTATGGTAAACTATTTTTGTATATATGATGTATGTATGTATTTTATATTATGCATGATGTATGTATGTATTTTATATTATGTATGATATATATAGTATGGTACAAGTATAGTATATTATGTATGGTGTATATAATATGGTACAAGTATAGTATATTATGTACGAAATTTTATACAGATGGTCAATTTTGTTAAAATGGCGGTATTCCATATGCCATTTTAATGGAATATTATCTACAAAAGAGAATAAGTGTGCCACAATAGGGTTATACATGTGCCAATTTTATGCCTAGCACATTCAAATCACTGCTAGTTCACGCATTTCCACTCCCCTTGGACAATCTTTCCATTGTTTTCATTCTTTGAGTGGTTTTCATTTTGTGCCATTTTAATGGAATACCACCATTTTAACGAAATTGACCATACAGTGTTTATATATGATATGGACATGTACATTATGTAAGACATATGATTGTTTTTCTAGACATCATGTTGGATAATAAACTACTTTGCTTAACACATGAATGTCAAATCTGATATCATTTTGTACATCAGCTATATTGTTTCGGACATTCTATGCTTTCTCTGATGTTGACAAAACAATGTAGGAAATGCTCATGGTGACATAGTTGTATCTAGTTTACTTTGTAGGGATGCAAGCGGAAACATCCAAAGCTAGTTGCAGGTATTATGTACAGTGCATGCTATTGCTTTCAGAGGTACGCCCCATGTCACAAACAACATCCACAGGGACAACACAAAAGTCATGGACATGTCACATTTGGTACAATGAAAACCAAAGTAGATGTCTCTCTTTACAGTGTATGTGACAAGAACAATGTCTAGAATGACAACATGAAGTCGTTGCGGATATAGAATGTCTACTAAAATGTCTTCACAAACATCCTAGAAGACGACATAATGTCTGTGCGGTCATCATTTATGACATAGTAGCATCCTTCTAGACCTATTTTTTAGCCCCCAAAACAATGCCGTGTCACACCCAAAAAATAAGCCACGTCGACATAACACGTCACTCATGAGTAATGGATGAAAAAAAATATGATTTGGATTCCTGGACTCACGTGGCATGACAAATGGCACAATTTCAGAACCTCGTTGACCTATGTTTTTTTTTACATTAGGCCCTGGACATGTGATGTCTGGGCAGATTTTCGATGTTTTATCCATGTCTTAACGAACGCAAAAATTTGGATGTCTGATTGGATGTGGATGGACAATTAGACATTACTCCAAACATAAGCATGCAGAATTTGCGTGTCAAAAAAAACATGGGTTTTTTATAGTGTGTGTGTATATAAAACTCTAGAAAACCAATTTCAAATTTTTGTTTATAAAAAAATTGATTTTTTTATCTCCGTAGAGCTTGTTGGGCGAGGAAAAAAGTAACATATTAGGCTATAACTTTTGACTCATATTTCCAAATCTCATGAAATTTAGTGCATATGAAAGATATTCCTTATTTGCACCTTCTATTAAAATTCCAGCCTACTATATGCAGATCTCCAATGATAGATACCTGCCTAGAATTTCTATGTTGCCAAAAAAACTCATGCTAGTCCTTAGGGGTTAATGTTTGGCATAGAAATCTACAAAAAGCCTAATATGCGGTGAAATAAGGAAACATGCAAGCTTACTTGGTGCTTGGCTATAGGTTTGTCAACAATCATGTGTGAAAGAATCCTTAACCCAATCTACTAGAAGGTGGCCTTGTATGGCAATCAAGATTGTCAAGGACTAAGTGCTCATCAAATGAAGTGGTTTCAAGCAATGAAGCATATAAAGTAAACCGGACCATTGTGGTCAGAATAAGGAGTTTGACATCATGTGGTTACTGAAATTTTTCAATTTGTTTCCCACAATAGTACAAGTGTGAAAAACAGTGAGAGCAATTGAAATTATGTTTTTTTGACAAAGTATGAATTTGTTATGAATTTTTGAAGTGTTCAATGCATTTTTGCCCATAAGAGTTTGTAGACTACCTTAAAACCAACAAAATTTGAATTCATCATGCTCATTTGGCTCACCTAAAGTAGTCAAAGTCTTTTGTAACATGGAAGGCCTAAAAAGTCAATTCTCACAATGAATTCTCACTGAAAAATTGAAAGTTCCTAATGAAGTCACTAACTACTTCATTATTGTCATGTAAAACATGCATTGAAGCCAAAAGCTGAAAAAACTGAAAAAACTGCAATCCTCACACAAAGTTCAAATAGATTAAGGTAAAATGGATAATCCAAAAAATTAGCGTATCTTTAGAAACGTTCTAGAATAGCTTACATACCGTAGATATCCTTCAAAATAAATGTCAATGTGATTGCAGGTGACATAAACTAGTACTTGTTAAGGTAGTATGCTCTAAAAGTAACCATTTAAGGGTTGGTCCGCCTTTTTAAAAAGTTTTTGTGGACGAAAATATGTTAAAATTATTTTTTAGATAAAGAAAAATAGATTTGGAATCTAACACAAGTGATTTTGTATTTTTCCAAGCATTTTTTAATTACTTACAAATTTTCAAAGATTTGGAACAAAAGCACCTGTTTGTGACCATAGGTCTCCTCAAATCCATCAACTTGCAACTTGTAAAGAGATGTGCAAAAATCAAAGACAATGATTGGCTCTTGTGATAGAAAAAAAAATTCTTCAATTCATTCAATTGCTAAAGTGGTCCATTTAAGAATCACTTTATTTCCATTTTTTAGCTAAAAATAGGGGCAATTTGAAGGAGAAGGCACATTTAGAGCATATTACCTTAACCCCTAAATGCCCAAGCCTTTTCAAGTGCGTTTTGACTATGAAAAAAGAGCATGGGCTTATAGTTATCCCCATTGAAGCAAATTGTTTTTTTTTTCAAAATCTAACGTTAAGGATGTTTAAAGAGCTTGCTTATTAGTATGCATACTAATTTTGAGTGCAAAATTGCATAAGAGTTGTGAGATTATGACAAGAGAAATGTATGTTTTCTATTTTTAATATGTTGTCCTTCCCCACAATGTTTCAGAAATTTGCACATAAAAGTTTTTTTGGATTGGAGGTGACATGAACAACTACAAATTGTGTTAGCACACTAAAATGCCCTTTCAAAAAACTTAATATCACTTGAAAAGCTATTAAACTCATTACACAATCCACCTTGCAATTGTTGAGATGCAATTCTCTTTTATAAGTATAAATAAAAATAACTCCAAATCAATACTTTCTTGTTTAAATATTCAATGGTGAAAATCATGAAAACACTTTACTCCTTCCATTGGGACCATTTTCAAAGCAAATGGATAAGTACAAGTTTTTAGATCTCAAATCAAGTGAAATTGCTCAAAGTTGAAAAATGAAGTAAAATTAGCAAGCTTTACTCCTCCACTAATGGACATATATGGCTTTGGAGACCTCTCAACAATCAAATATATACCTTTTTCAGTGAAAAATGAAAGTTTTCAATAGTTAACCCTAAAAATTGCCCAAATTTTTTTTAAACTGGTCAAACAAATTTAACTGCCCACTGCAAAATAAGCTTAAAATTTCAGATTGACCATATATGGTCGCCCAGGCATTTAGGGGTTAAATTTCAATGTCCAAAGAACTATTGGAACTACATCATCCAAGCCATACCCACTGATCCATGTCCCTGTCATCTGCAAGCATTTAGAAATGAGTCTCTTAAGACCTAAAGAATCAATAATAAAACTGGAACACTGTTTGACTCTAATCACAAATATATAGGGTCATAATATCTTGGATACAATGTCAAAATTCTCAGCTCAGTGGCTACTAAGATGATCACAAATACCTCATTCCAACTTGCCTCCATTGTCAGTCATGGATAAACAGGCGTTTCCAAATCTGAGAAGGTGACTATGTTAGAGACTGCTAGGAGCATCAACTGCAAAAACAAAACAAGAGTCAGTAGTCATGTTAGAATATCAATTCATCTAGACACCAAGAGGAATTAGAAGGTTTTGCATGTTCTAAGGTAGAACTGCCTATCAACACCCTGATTTGCAATCTCAGTAGCTTGGGACCAATTCCAAGAGGGGCACATATTTTTCAGAGGTGTGCGTTTATTTCAAGAATCAAATCCAAGTGGAATTATAATTTTCCAATTAAAATTGTAATTTCTATAAATTTTTGAAGTGGTATGCCCTGAAATTACAAAACCGCCAGTAGACTATAGTCATAAACGTTCCCTAATTAACCCATAACCGCCCAAGTCAAATACAAAATATTCACAATTAATGGAGTGACACATGATCCCTTGTTGTCATTAAAAATCAGATTTTATCATAGATCGCTTTAATTTATGTCATAAGAAGAAGGATTTGGATGTTTTATGGATGGCATTGGACCCAAAATTAGGTGACGGAATTGGGTTGGTCTACTAACTGAATTGGAAAATGAATGGTAATGGATTGGTTTACCTTACATAAATTACTTTAGAAAGGTTGCTAGAGAAAAAGTTGAATGCAAAATCAGCCCATTGCTTGATAAGGCGTAACATCATAATCTTAGGATGTAAGATTTGCAAACTAGAACTGCTAAACCAAGGACATGTTACTCATGTGTATAGAAACTACAACAACAATTCTCCCAGACTTTTCTCATTTGGCTACATTTATTGAAAAACAATACAACACTAAAAACAATCATAGAAGGAAACCTAATTCTAAGATTGAAAAATAGTGAGTGATTCTAACTTTGACGATCCAAGGAAGATCAACACACCCGATACTATTTCATGCAGTAATTCAAGTTAATAATATCTAAGCTTATCACTTACCCATCAAATTGAACGTCTTTTCTTGTTTCTTAAGACGTAAAAAAAACTTGATTTTCTTATAGTGCTTAGCATATTGTTCCAACAATGTACATGTCACTATTCTCTCCAATTCCAATCTGTGAACCCCATATATGTGAGTTTGTGATTGCAATACAAAGTTAGAAGTTCTACAAATCCAGTCTCTGCAATGTCTAGGTGGGATTGAAAAAGCCATGACTTGACATTGTGAACTTGTGGATCTCCATCAACAAAACCACTAGGCTTTTTTGGATGGGTCAAGGGAAGGCGACTAGCTTTGAATTTGTGGTCCTCAAGGACCCATGGTTCGTGTTAGATGCACAATATGTCTCTTTCACTACTTAGGAAGTGTCGGCTACTTACTACAACATCATGGTATTGGCTTTGGAGTAAAAAACTCAAATGTTAGCACGCATTACTGTATTGTGTTTTGAATGAGGAGCTTGCAATTGCTGAGGACAAAAGTTTATTCCACTAAGTTTGTGTCAAAATTTTAGCATTATTGTACTTGCCTATCTTAGGTCAAAGCTACAGTAGACATAGGAGAATTGAGGACCTTTAGAATCCCTCGTTTACAAATCTTGAACCAAACATTTGGCTTTAGATGTATAGCTACTTTACAAATACTATACACATAAAACTAATACTCCATATATGAGCATTGGACTCATCTATTTGTGATCAAATTTTGATCTTTGTATGAACTAAATACCCTTCCTTTATCCTTGCATATTGCTCCATATTCATGCTATAATATTAGGCCATTTAAGTGTCACAAAGTCTCAGCAATGCAAAAATTCCTTTCCAAATTAGATTGGTAGGAGTATAGATCGTTCCTAGTGAAATGTTTGAATACGTCGCAGGTCTGTTCCAATTGGTAAATGTGACATAGCGTGCATCCCCAATAAAGTTTGAATCCCTATACGAGAAGAGAATGGAGGACTCTATCTCAGGATTTCTTCCAAATCCTACTTTGATCAACCTCTTTGAGGCATCTATGGACACCCAATAGTGGTTCAAACCTGGGGCAATTGGTGAACTACGTCTAACATATAAGCCATGTCCTTGTGATGCCCTTCGAATGACAGACTGTGAATTGTTGCATCCACCAATCACAATCTCATACATTGGATTCACTGTCTTAGGTTTTGAAGAGATTGCCACGTATACATCTGTGATTGTCTCGACTGCGAAGGTCACCACCCCTTGACCCATAGAAGGTAGTTCAAAGTAATCTTGCCATTCATAGTGCCCCAAACAATGTTCTAATATCGCCACCTTATAATGTGGATATTGTAGTTGGAAATTAGTCCTTTGAATTCGTTCTTGGCTGAGCTTTTGAATGCTTTGAGTTGGCTTTGTAATAGTAGCACTTGGATATGATACAACAATTGACGAGTAAGTAATTGGTTTGTTCCAAGTAGAGAATGCAATGTACATGGCCTCACAGACGAAAAGTGGATCCATACACATGAATAGGACCGAATTTGGATAAGCTTGGTATCCTTGTCCAACTTGAATGTTTTTTGTATCTTTATCAATGGACACCCAATAGTGGTTCAAACCGTTTGGATCAATAAAACCTTCATTAGCATAGCATAATAAATCCCCTTGTGACCGCCTTCGAATACAAGACCTTTGGTTTTTCCATCCACCAATCACAATCTCATACATTGGATTTGTAGTTTCACATTTGGGAGAAATGGCTACATGTATATCATTCCTTGCCATGGCTGCAAAATAAAGGATCCCTTTACCTTCTGACAAGAATTTGAAACTTGAGTCCCAATTATAGTTTCCCATACGTTCTGATAGCTCTAAGGGCTGTGTATTCAACAATCTTGTAGTGTTGGGAGACGCCACAGAAATATTTGAGTAAACAACATCCAAATCTGAAGAGAAAAAAGAAACATAGCAAGCTTCACTAACAAAATATAAATCTTTGTAGACGCAGATAACCGAAGCTAAATTGGGTTGGTTTCCTCGCCCAACATGAATTAGTTGTGTGTCAACATTGATGGACATCCAAAACTCATTCTCGCTGCCCTTTTGAATCATTCCAATGGTCGTGACATGGCACAATATTCCCTTCTTTTGAATGCTACTCGCATTGTTGCTCCATCCACCTATCACCATCTCGTACATCGGGTCCACAGTTTGAGGCTTGGGAGAAATTGCCACACGCACATCTGTGATGGCTTTGACCGAAAAACAGACAATTCCTCGACCTTGAATAGGCAACTTGTAGGCTTTCGACCAATTGTAATCACCATAATTGTATGTTGGTGATGGGGGTAGAATTTGGGATGCATCAATAGAATTCCACAAACCAACTGATGAATCTTGGCCAAAACTCCCAAACAGTGTTGGTCTTGTGCATTCCATTTTGATGCCTGTGTAAGTAATAGCCACTTGGTTTGAACTAAAAGCAAAATATTGGATATTTCCAAGAAATGATGGATCTTTGAAGATGATAAAGGCATGTTTTTCCTCTAGATCTTGGCCTCGCCCAATGTAGATGAGTTGTGTTACCTCATCTATGCAAATCCAAAAATGGTGCAGGTTTCCTTCTTGGAGGGTATTTGTTAAAACCGAGGTTAAATCCATTGGAGAAGATGAACACACGGTCATCTTTGGTATATACCTTCTTATTTCCGACCTTATGTGTTGTGAGGAATCTTGCAAACCTATCACAATCTCGTATGATGGAAATACCATCCCTGCTTCTGAGGAAAATGCTAGATGGAGATTCTTGCATGTATTTGCTGCAAAGAAAATAATCCCTTGGCCTTTAGTTGGAAGTTTGTAGTGGGAGATCCAATCGTATTGACCCAAACGTGGTTGGATTGTTATTGTTGTCGGACAGAGTACTCTTACAACGTCGTCAATAATATCCTTCATCAACAACTCGTCCTTGTCCCTGAAATCAAGTATGTATCCATTTGATTTACTACCATTGTTACCCAATTTGTGAAGGACACATAAAATATGGGGAAATCACATATCTAAGGTATGCACACATAGAAGAGATTTTGGGCCAAGGGAAGGTTGTTTCAGGTTTGTTCCCCTGGCTGTGAACTAAATGTACGTAGTCAAAATTTAAAAATTTAAATTTAAAAATTTAAAAATTTAAAAAAAAATAAAAAAATAAAAAATAATTTTTTTAATATATAAAATAATTAAATATTAATTAAATATTAAAATCTGATGTGGCCAAACTTCGGCCACATCAAACTGCATATGTGGCTGAGTTCACAGAGTTAAAAAAACTCAAGGAACTCGCGGCCATGTAGAGCAGCTGAATTTCCCCTAATGCTTGTAATCAGCTACAATGAGACACCTACATTTGGTCCCCAAAACCTCACAAAAACCTAGAAATTGATTACACAAGGTGTACACAATCAAAACTTGCAAATCTATGACAACTAGGTCTTGGTTTGGGGTACACCTAGAGACAATACTTTGAACATTCATAATAACTTAATCATATTGTGTCCAAATAATGCTTTCTAAAGTGAGTTGGAGTCCTGTTTCAGTTGCTTAGTGATGATTATGGGTGCAGCTACCTTTAACATGAATGCATGGACACAAAGTTTGTGATCTCACCGGTACTTGGGAGTGTCTCGCTCAAAGCCCTTACGTCCAGCAGCCTCCTCCATAGCGGCCACCCAACCTTCCACCACTTGTGGCTCATGGCGCTCCAAATGTTTCCGAAAACCCTCTTCGAATGGTCCACTTGGGTTCCTTGGCCGCCTCACATGCTCCGGCGCCACATCGTAAAACACAGGGATGATGTACCTCCCTGTTCGCAACATCTCTTGCAGCTCACTCAGACAGTATTGAGATTGCGCATAGGAACTGGAAAAGACGGCGATGTGCATGCGGGCAGAGTCTAAGGCTTCTTTGATGACTTCGAACACACGCTCTCCACGATGGATGCCCTGCTGGTCCAGAAATGGCTCGATGCCAGCCTCGCGAAGCTTTTCGATAAGAGGAAGTAGAAACTGCTCTTTGGTGTCAGGGCCTCGGTGGTTGAGAAATACATCGTACTGGAAAATCTGCTCGCTAGTGGAGGTACTAGCCATGTGTAAAAGTAGTGCCTTAAATTTGCTCTGTGTGCAGTATGTGTGCCCTGTATGTAACACTCTGGTGTCTGATCCAGACAATGAATAGAAGAAAAGGAATCCCGGTTTCCAGAATTTCCTCAGGAGTTTTGCAATCAACAGCGTTGCAAAGCTACAATTCCGTGCAAACTCGATAGACAAAACCCTCCAGTCAAGACGTACGTTGGCGCGCCCGATAGCAGGAACAGCTAGCTGCGTAGCTTCCAATGAGGTACTGCTCTCGTATAATTATAGTGAATCAATTCGTCTATCCATCTTCACACAATCTTCACACAGGTAGACAAAAATGAAGACATTTAGAATTAGTTTGGCCGAAAATGAGAGCCTGCGTACAAATCAGTAACTAAGCGGTTTGCTTGAAGAGAAGTTAGAGTTACAAGAGAAGCTAGAGGCAAATTAATTTTCAGCTCCGTGTCCATGAGTTCGAGGTTGGTGACCTTACATTTTCTCCAGATGTGTAGGATCTGTGCCCTGCTTGTAATACTCTGGTGTCTGATCCAGACAATGAATACAAGAAAATGAATCCCAGTTTCCAGAATTCCTCAGGAATCTCGCAATGAACAGCGTTGCAACTTAGCTACAATTTCGTGCAAACTCGATAGACAAAATCCCCAATTCAAGACGTTGGCGCGCCTGATAGCAGGATCAGCTGCGTAGCTTCCAATGAAGTACTGCTCTCCTCGTGAATCAATTCTTCAATCCTTCTTAACACAATCTTCACACAGGTACACAAAATTGAAGACATGTAGAATTAATTGCGAGGAATATGAGAGTCTAGGTTACCACTGCGTGCCTGCGCGCGTACAAATCAGAAACTAAGCTGTTTGCTTCAAGAGAAGTTAATATAGTTATAAGAGAAGCTAGAGGCAAATTAGTTCCAGCTCCGTGTCCACGCGTTCGAAATTGGTGACTTTTGAAATTGCAGTTTCTGAACAGGACCCTATCCAACACAACTGGCTTGAATTGAAGAGACTACCATAATCTTGAGTTGAGGCATCCGAGTGAACCTTGCGTGCTCGAGCCCTCTAAATTTAACGAAAGCTTGCAATCGACACTGGCAGCAAAGTTGAATTTCGGATTTACAGTAAAAGCAACTAAGCTTTAAGTCATTGCAAGGCCAGCTAACATTGTTAAGCAACGTCGGGGTCCCATTTTGCTTCCCCAGAAAAACCAACGGGGGGTCCCATTTCGCTTCCCCAGAAAAACCAACGCCGGGCCCCATTTTGCTTCCCCAGAAAAACCAACGCTGGGACCCATTTCGCCCTAGCAGGAGCCCCCAAGCGATGCAACTTCCTAGAACCCCCTGAAATTATTGGTGGTAATTCCAGTTAGTGTTTTTTTTATGCACGATTTTTCCACCAATTGGCTACAGCCAAAAGATGGTGACTATTTTTTGTGAAGGAAATTTTCATTGTTTTGGGTCAAAATACATAACATTGTTCATTGGCCAAAATGCTTCCCTCGTCAAGGAGGTATGATCCCTCCCTGGATGCTTGGGAGGGATTATAGTTATAATGTAATCAATATCATTGATTGGCTCAAGCAAGTTCTCATAAGGCTTGTGTCAATGAGTGGAATTGTCAGTGGCTACTGTAAAGACTCAACATTGATTTCAAAAGCTTCAACGTTGAGGGGCTCCCACTTGTATGAGGAAGCAAAAGGACCCCCCCAACATTGGTGAACAATGTCATGTAGTCAGATTACAATTGCATTTTAAGACCAACAATCAAAATTTACCTAGGTAGGAGCCAAATACTGTAAAAAAATATTGTAGACATATAGCACTTATTGATCATTAGTTACCACCAAGTCACAAGCACGCCCGACCCTTGCACAAGTGGCCAGGGTGAACTACCCCCCTCATTGCCCCGTTTTACCCCTAGGAAAAATACTATGGAATTTTATTTGCAATCAGATGATAAAATTTGTAAATTCTGAATTCAGATTTGCAATCAATGGCCCCTAATTAGCTATGGAACGTGTAGAAATTAGAAAAATCACAGCAAAAATTAGGGGAATTTTTTTCACAATAACCCCTGGCCAAGGCAATGACGGGGTTTGTTCACTCTGGCCCCTGCAAGTGGAAGGACCAATATGGTAACCGCAATAATATCTTAGAGCCAAATACTGTAGAAAATACTATAGCCATCATAACATTGTCAAACCAACAGATTGGCTCCCCCAAGGTGGAGGTATTATTCTTCCCTATATATACCTTGGGGGAGTCTCTATTTATAATATATGGAAGATCATTGGCTAGCTGCAACAAATTGTCAGAGTTCTTGGACCCCCATTGGTGAGGCAAGTATGGAAGACTCTTGATTCTAGGGGTAAAAGGGCCCCCCAACAAACATTAATAATGTTATGATGTAGCACTCATTGATCATTAGTTACCACCAAATCACCAACAGCACGCCCGGCCCCTGTACAAGTGGCCAAGGTGAATTGACCCCCTCATTGCTCTGTTTTACCCTTAGGGAAAACACTATGGAATTTTATTTGCAATCAATTGATAAAATTTTCAAATTCTGAATTCAGATTTGCAATCAATGGCCCCTAATTAGTTGTAGAATGTGAAGAAATTAGAAAAAACAGAGCAAAAATTAGGGGGATTTCTTTCACAATAATCCCTGTCCAGGGCAATGAGATCAGGGTGGATTGACCCCCTCGCTCGGCCTTACCAGGAGTACATGTAAAAAAAAATCCCCCTATTTTGGGCCGTTCTAGGGTATATTCTTGACCTTTGAGAACTAATTTGGGGTCTCTAATCGCAAAAATGAATTAAAATTTTGCAAAAAAATTCATGTGCGAAAAATAAATAATTCCAGGGTTTGCCCGCAGGGCCGAGCGAGGGGGTCAGTTCACCCTGGCCGGGCAATGACGGGGGCAGTTCACTTTGGCCCCTGCAATTGGAAGGACCAATATGGTAACCGCAATAATTGTGACACGCAATTGTGCGGACTGACTGCGGAGCATACATGGATTACTTGAATGGCCAGACTGTCATAAGGTAGCAACACCCATAAGCATGAGTGTACCTTGATACCAACTGTAGAGTTCCCTGAAAATGCTCCCAAAAGTTTCTTGAAACCGTGTCCATGTTTAACTGCGGTTGGTGGTCCCTGATTTTTTTTAGATTTTTGTACTAGAATCGAGGCAGATTTATTAGAGTGCGGTATAGGGTGCTCTAGGGAGTTCAACTTTGAAAATTTGTAGAAATTAGATGCCTTATCCAAAAATTCTAATTTTTTTTTTGAAAATTCATGATTTTGAATTGCTAACATTGAAAAAATATTTTTTTTTGAAAAATTTGCCTCCAACTATGCTGAATTGCTTAATTTGACGGTTATGGGTGTTCCTACCTTATATTCTTGTTGGGGAATAAAACCTAAAAGTAGATGAAAGAGGATTCTAATCCACTAAAGAATGAATCATTTGGAATACTATATGGAAAAGTTTATTAATATATGATATAAGGTAGGAGGTTTGAAAAACTCTAAAATGGACCACCTCCTTAAGTGTACACTATTTGTACATGTTGTTTTTTCATAGCCTTCAGAAATGTACAGTCAATGTACATTTTAGGAAGTGAGCCATTTAAGAGCCCTATGTCATTTCAACTTCAAAAATTTTATAACTAATTTCACAAAGCTCCAAAAAATATGAAACAACTTGGATTAGATGTCAATTCCACTTCTCTTTCAAGGAAAATTTACTGAAAAATATTTCAAAATGTTTTACCTCCCCCAAATTCAATTCCAGCCCTTAAATGCTCCATTTATGGACCTCCTACCTTATAACTACAGTAAGACAAGTTCTATCAATACTGACAGTGGTGAGGTGGATACCTCTCTAATCGTGTTGTGCCGTAAACAGGACCCTAAAAATAAGCCCCATAAAGGTCTAAACACATTTTGAATAAGGCTATTTAATGACAATAGGAAAAATATGAGGCCACAAGAAGGCCCTGAACGAAGGCTGTGCTAGTTAGATCATTAAATAATTTTGAAATTAAATAAAATAAAATAATTGAAACAATATTATCTGATGTGAAAATATCAGTGCCACATCACATGTTTGATGTGGCAAAGTTCCCATTCATTTCAATGTAAGGTGTTTGTCCATTTTCCCAAAAAAATTATAATTTTTCTCATCATTTCAATAAATTGTCCCACTGAATTCAGACCTTGCAATTCAATATATATATATAATTCTAATTAATTTTAATTTTAATTTTAGTTATTTAATTATTTATTCATTTATTCATTTATTCATTTATTCATTTATTCATTTACTTCTAGATTATGTATCCAAGTACTAGAATCTTGCAATGTTTACAGTCAATAATGATTATTTTTTTAAATGAAACTTCTCCTCTTTATATATTGCTATTGGGAGGTACTTAATTAACATTGATTTTATTTTATTTCTGGCACATCATTCATCCCTACAATGTTTATTGCAATAATTCAAAAAAATTGAACCATTTGCACATTCGTTCAACTAATTGGACCCATAATAACACTATTACCTCTGGTAATTGCCAATTAATCAAGTAATAAACAAAACATATTTCAAAATAGCATCCATATCTGGGGGCTAAAGCTTGTAGTAAGGTAAAATAGCCCATTGCGGTTAGAATTAGGAGTTTGGTTTCATGCCATCGCTGAAAATTTTTAGTTTTTTTTTCCATATAAAGAGAAGTGGGAGAAACAATGAGAGCAATTGAAATTATATTTTTTTGACAAAATTATGAATTTGCTATGAATTTTTGAAATGTTCAGTGCATCATGGCCCAAAAGAGCTTGTAGACTACCCTAGAACTAGCAAAATCTGAATCCATGATGCTCATCTTGTTCACCTAAAGCAATCATAATATTTTCTAGCTAACTTGGAAGGTCTAAAAAGTCAATTCATACAATGAATTCACACTGAAAAGTTAGAAGTACTTAATGAGGTTCCTAATCACTCCATTATTGTCATACAAGACATGCATTGTGGCCCAAATCTCACATACTGAAAAAACTTATAATAGGGGTATTTCCTAGGTGTTCACTATGGATTGTTTTACCTTAAATGGGAGGAGCCCATCTAATGATAATTTGCTCACACTTTAATGGTCTACATGGCATGCCCCAATGAGCTAGCTGTCCTATGCTCCCTAAACCACAAAACAAATGGCTAGACAAGGCCAATTGTTCACATCTCCTTACACTTTTTCTATCGATCTCTTGATTTCACTACAATGGACTAAGAGGGATGAGACTTTTACTCAGTATTTTTTTGAAAGACTAAGAGGATCAATCTTTTCACACTATATTTTTTTGCTTAGCCAAGTCTTGAGATTATGCTGTTTTGGATGCTCAGAAGTTTCTTGCGCTACCACAAATGTTGAAGTTTTAGGGGTTATATTATTTTGCCATGTGCATTAGCTTTGAACAATAATTTTTGGTGAACATGCATTGGAATATATGGTGTCCTCACAACGAACTCCTGTTGACCAAGTTTTTGACAAGTTTTTTGAATGGAGAGTGTCTCATATTATATTTTGCTTCTTAAGCTTTTTCTATTCCATGTGAAGGCTATAACATGCATACTTGGATTGAAGATATCTAATGCACCTCACTAACAAGACAATTGATTGTTTTTTGTTTTGGGAATGGGCACATGTAAGGCCTACAAACTCATGGAATATTTGAAGATTTTTTTGCAAAATTTTGCCCATCCATTAAGTCAAAATTACTTTAGGGCCTTTTACTATTCTAGTGAGATGTATATTTTCCTTCAAGGATGTTTTTAAGTGCAAAGAGATGTAAACAATTGGCCTTACAACATAGGTACCTATAACATAAACACCCATAATATAAATATCCTATAACTATAAAACGTGCCTATAATATAGGTACCTATAACATAGGAGCCTAGGCTCAAGGGCTGAAGTTTCTAGGCTCACATGCTAGCAAATATAGAAGGAATGTACCAAAAACAATTTGTTTTCTTGAGCCACAACTATTCCATGGTGTCCGAGAACCAACAACCTTTCCCAAGACTCATTCTTCTTGTAATGACTAAGATATGACGATTTTTGATATATGAGTGCTACTACAACCCAATACAAATCATAGTAAAGTACTTTTTCGTAAAAAGTGATCAACTAGCAATTGAGGATTAAGGAGAGAAAATAATTTAATTACATGCATAATTGAAATCACTTTCAAATATGATCATTATAATTTGAAATAGTGATAGAAATGCTCAGCGAAATTAGTTAGAAGCACAAATGGCGCTTCTTATTAAGCACAACAAAACTATATAAAAATACTTGGGCACCAATTTCATTTTCTAGAGTAGAATCTGCAGTCCTAAATAGAAGATCATTTACAAATGATCAATATAAGTTGAAGCATGTAGAAGCAAATAGATAAATTGCAAAAACATCCAAACAATATAGAAAAAGCCAAGAGTGAAAGAGCCTAGATTATTTGAACACAACCTCTTCTCTTGATTTTATGGAGATTGCAAGATTCTATACCTCATAGCCAACTTCGATGGAAGAACATGATTTTTTTTGAAAATGCAGAACAAAAGTGAAGATGAAGAAGTTCAATTTTGGGGGAAAGGCAATGTCTTACGCCTCACAACAACGATACGAGGAATCAACTTGGTGGTAGCCATATATACCTAAGGAGATTACTATCAACTTTTTTAAAACTATGTGAGTTAAGAAATAGAGTTCATTTAATCAAAGAGAATTTTTTTATATAATATATAGGGCTATTATATTGTTTATGAAATACTACATATTCTAATATATATAAATTAGGCTATCTAAAAACATCATGTAGTAGGAATTTTTTATTAAAAAATTAGCTTTGAAAGATAGATAGGGGACGTATAAATTTTTCATAGTATAGTGAGTATAGATGTGGACAAATAGTATGGATGATAAAATGGACATAGTCAAAAAAATCTATAATGAAGGGTGGTTGATTGAAATTGTGCCATGGTACCAATAGTGTATATATCTAAAAATGTAAGAGATGGACCACAAGTGGCAAAAATTGTTGACGTATGTAAAGAATTTCAGAATTTTTGGTAATTTTTAGTGTCCAAGACAAATTGACTAGTCCAAGACAATTTCAAAGTAGAATAGAAAGAACAATTAAGTCAAATAGTCCTGAAATGTGGAAAAGACTATTAGATAGTCATACGGAGGAAGTTAGGGTTATACTTGAAGAAAATAGTTAGACAAATTGACAAAAGAAGTTAATTGGGAGTTAGTTATAGTGCCAAAAAGAAGATAATACAAATTAACAATATTTTTTTCTCTCTCAAGCTTGTAGTTTTGCTCACCTCCCTATCAATTGTACATGTGCACTCCTTCAATACAATATAATTTTTGATCAATTCATTGTATGTTCAGATATGCAAGTAATTGGCATTGGTCATCATTCATGACAATTAGCCAGGGATGGGCATTGTTTTTTAATTTTATTATGGTCTATTAGTCAAATTAAGTCTAGTATTGCATTATGTTTGATTTCCATTCATCATTGCTTTGTATTAATTTGTTGAGCAATTAGACTCCATGCGTTGGCTTATTGTAGATTTTGACAAATCTTTTTTGTGTGAGAATGGTCATTGAAGTCAATTAGTTTGAGAGGGAGTTAAATGATTAAGCCAAGGATTGGTAGTTTCCTCTTGTTGCAGTGTTTAGTTGGAATGGAAGTTGCATTGCGGATCAATGTGAGACCCATAGTTGTCACATGGATTTTGAATTTCTCCCCCAGCTTTTACTCACTTTCACTAGAATTTATAGTCAAAAAGACTTAAAAAGAACATTTGCATCATGTTTGGTAGAAGTCTCTACAAATATGGTGAGTGAGTCTTAAAATCTTGAAAGTGCCTTGAGCACTTCCATTTCCTACTTTAAGTGTCTAAATAGGTGCCTAAAAGGTCAATTAGGAGTTTGAGATAGAATTAGATTCCATTGCCTAAAATAGTAGAAAGTTGTTTAAATTAGACTATACCCAGATTAACCCTTTGAGTGCATGTGACAAAATGTAGGCTATAAGAGTTGGTAGTACATGCAGGGTTGCTATATTGTGGGCCTGCGAGTGTGAGCCTGTGAGCCTATGAACCTGTGAGCATATAAATTTTTAAAGGTTTCATTTAAAAAATTTGATCAAAATTTTTTATTTTGGGTAAATTTTAGTATCAAATACCATGAACCTATTACCGTGAACCTATTACTGTGGTTCCTTCAACAACCTTAATGTGCTACTTATTGGACTTTGATAGATTTTTAGGAAAAAAAAATTGGTCATTAATTAGGATTCATTTGAAATAGATTGAGGTTGTTTCATTGAGATTTTAATTTTTATAACCACTCCCCTACTAGAATTGGGCCCCTCTCGATGCTGAGAGGAATAAAACTTTAAATTTAAAAAGAAGACCTCTTAGAGTTGAGCTCTCCTTGGTGCCGAGGATAGCCCCTCGGCGCCAAAGAGAATAATTTTTTTTTCTGTGGCTCGAAAACTCTCCTTGGCGCCAAGGAGAAAAAAAATTTATTTAAAGAAAAAAAAAAATTTTAAAGAAAAAAACTCTCCTTGGCGCCGAGGGGAGTTTTCTAGCCGCGAGGGGAGCTCCAGTAGAAGAGGGGAGTGAGTGCTCAATTCTCTTTTTGGTACAAAAAAGTCTCACAAGAGGACAACGATTAACTAAATCAACAATTTGGTGTAACTAAGCTCAATCTTTATAGAAATAATCGCTATCAACCAAAAAATTTCTTTCAAAATTTGAACAAGCTCAATTATTAGTTCATTAAGACAAAAGTATAGGTACCTTCCATCAATCCTAAGAAGATCCATGCTACTACAAAATAGTGATCAACAAAAATGAAATTTGGTGCACCTAAGTTATTTCTACATATAATGAATTATTATTAACAAATTTTTGTTTCTAAAAACTAAACAAGTCTACAGACTTACAAATCAAGACGGAAGTATTGATACCCTTCCTTTGACTTTGAAAAGATCCATGATGCTATAAGACAATGTTCAACTAAAATAAAATTCAATGTAATAAAGATCATTAGCTATAAAAATAATTCTTATCAACAATTTTTTTTTCTAAAATCCAAACAAGTTTAACAACAATGCATTAAGAGAAAATTATTAGTGCCCATCCATCAACCATTCAACCTTAAGAGGACCCAAGTTGCTATAAGATAGTAATCAGCCATTATTCTATATGAACTTATTTCCATCTCTATTCATCTTTCACATCAATTGAGTTCATCATTTTTATAATTTCTACTTCTAATATTTTAAACAACATTGAAAATTTTAATTTTCATCTAAATTCTACAAAACCACGATAATAGGTTCACGGTAATAGGTTCACGGTAATAGGTCTATAGTAATAGATACAATAATTCACTAAAAATAGAAAATTTTGATAAAAAATTTTAGATGGATTCTATTTTTAGAAATATTCTTAGTTTTTTAATAATTCTTTAAATTTTTGAACTTAACGCTCACAGAATCCTGCTCACTGTTCATGGGCTCATGCTCGTAGGCTCACAAACTAGCACCGCTGGTAGTACATGATAGGAAATGTCCTACTAATTCCTAGAAATTAATATGCATGACTTTCGTAGGGATAATCCTCCAATTCGTGAAAACCGTAGAAAGTTACTTTTGCATATGTGTGACCAAGATTGGAGAGAGGTGTTTTTAGGATGAAAATACACTAGAAGGTCAACAGGGTTGCTATTTTGTGAGCCTGTGAGCCTGCGAGCGTGAGTGTGTGAGCCTGTGAGCATGTAAAGATATATTTTTGAGAGTTTAAAGTTGATGAAGTACCCATGACCGTGGACTTAAGAATAATGATGTGACCTCAAAATATTAGGCGGGAAAGGGGAATGGTTATGAAAATTGTGTTTCTTAATGAGTTTAGGGCATGCTTAGTGAAAGTAATTTTGAATTTTGTTGTCACAAATTTCGTTTATTATAAATTATATTTACATTGAATCCTTAAATCCCTGAATATTTTTATGAGAAAAACAACCTTTCATTTCAGTAACACTAGAAAATAATGGATACTATTGCAACCCAAAATCCACTAATTTTGCAAAGTAGATTATCCTTCAAATACAATAATGAAGGGTACATAGAATGCCGATAACTAAGGCTTAGAAAACATCGTATTTTAGATGATAAAATGAAAGGTATGTAGTGTAATGCAATCCCAAAACAAATCAAGTAGAAGATGTTGACATAGACTCAGAGTGACCAGTACTATCAGACGATGATGTCTCATTATCTGATCCTAAGGCTATCACATCTACAAACTGCAAGACGCGTGGATCTACTATACTAGAATTTTTCCTCACACGCGAATTTGATTGACATGCAAATTTTGAAGCTAAAGCCTCTGCATAGGACGGCAGTACAAAGGACTTCTCCGGGCTTGGGAAAAAACCAGGTACACTGAAGAAAGGACGAAGATCGGCCTCTTTAGAAATCATGCTGCAATCCCAATTTTTTTTTTAATGATATGCAAATGAACAAGGTAATGTTAAACAAAATGGACAGAAATAGAACTAAACTTAGAAAAAAAAACTAGTTTTGGATAGACTTACTTACTGAATCGGGATTTCTTCACAATGTGTGAAACTTCAACTTCCAAAGCGTCTTCATCATCAGAATGTAATACCAATGTTGCAGTAGAGGTGGGAACACTTGAATGTACCCGAATCATTGGGGCCAAAATGGTATGGAAGATGGCTTGGTCCTCCTCAAGTGCAACGATGTGCCTACTCAGAATCCTGCAAGCGTGGATGGATGCACCTAATTGCATGAACCATATGACAACAACAAAGTCAGTAAACAATACTTAAAGAATGTAAGCAGAATTGGTAAAAGGATTAGCAAAAAATAGATAGTCAAGGGATCTCATATTACCAGTAGAAGCAGTGCAGTCCAACACAACATCATTTGGTAATGAGCATGCTTCAATCAACATTTGGAGAAAGCGAGGATCCTTTTCTCGCGCCCCTCTCCAAGGCTTGGAGTTGTTGTCCATAGTCAAAGTTTCAACCTTAGTAAAATTCTGTAGTACATCGTCGCGTGCTATATCCACACCAAGTTTCTTCAAGGTCGGACACGGTTGGAATTTGAACTTAGAAGGGGCAGCCCCCGAGAAGTTCCTCACCAACAAAGCAATTCCAAATCGTTGGGTCTGCACAAATAAATTCAATGAAGAACAATGTAGACATTAGATCCATGTAAATTGGAAAAGAAAATACAGAACCGTCATTTAAAAAAATGAAAACTAAAACAGAGGCATGCATACAATTCCAGAGATATACGAACAGATGTCGGAGCCCATTACCATTGCAAGCATTTGAATAGACTAAACAAGTGTCATCAAAAGATGCGGTTTTAGGATAATGAAATGGAAAAGGAATATACCGTTCTAGAGGGTGAAACCGGTGAGGCCAAATGCAGCCAGTTCATTCCCCACCAGTCCTTCATCTTTTCAAAAAAATATGTAGTACCGTACTTCAGAATAGTGGCCTTTGTAACAGCTCTCAAGGGATAGATAATGATAAGACCTCCGTCATCATGTAGGTGGCCATCAGCGAACTCAAACAATGACTCCAACCAAACGGGGGAGTCCATGTTCCACTTGGGAATGCTTGTGGAAGGCACCGACAAATCAGGGACAGGCAAACCCTCTGGCATGTCAACAATAATTAGGTCAATGCGCGGTTTATCACTCTTTACTCCTTTAAAAAAGCGATGCTTCTCCCCTTTGTGCTGCAACAAATGGACGGAGGTTAATAAAATAAAAATTTACCTGAAAAAGATTATATATAAAGGTAATTTGAAGTAGTTTAGTGAAAGTGCTAACCTTATCAATAAAATTTAGAATGTCGTGATACACTTGGGGTAGTGGATCAGCCAACACCTGTGCAAGAGAAAAATTGAGAATGAACTCATTGATGGAAATATCTGAGTCATTTAGAAACCCCACAGCTCCAGGTCCATGCACCATACCACCATCACTTAGTGAGACATAATCAGCATCATGCTTGGTTCCTCGTGAAACAGATTGTTGGTGTTGGGAGCCCTCATCTTTAGTGGAAGAGGGCGGAATTTCTTGCTTCCCCTTCTTGCCTTTCGTCTGCTTTGCTGTAGACGCCTCTCCAGTCTCTGCAAGTTTAGAAGCCTTTTTAGCCATCCTCTCCTTTGCCTTCTCCACTGCCTCTGCATTCTTCAGTGCTATCTTCTTGTCAGCTTCCTCTCTCTTCTTCATAGCCCGAACTTTTGCATCTTCATCAAGTCCTGCGAACTCGTCAATGTCTTCAACCACCTCATGAGAATGAATAGATTGTTTAAGATACTCCTCTGAAGGTGGCGTAAACTCCGGTGGGCAATCCAAATACCAGGCGCCCGACTTCAGATGCGCACTCGTCCACCATTTTAGCTGTGAGGTAGAGAACATACAGTGCTCGGACGAGACATCCAACCACGTTCCAAGGAAAGGAGGCAGATCTCGCTTCGAAATGGCCCCTTTTGGAAGAAGCTCGTACCTGAAGTACCTATAGGAACAAATTACGTCATGTCAAGGAAGATAAAGTTTGTATTTGAAATGAAATACAATCGTGAAGAAGTTCTGCAAATCATTGAAAAGAAGAATACCGGTAGAGCACACGTTTCACAACAAGATCGCTGTCCTTGCGTTTTCTGAAGTCATCAGACTTCCTAAAAACATCTTGCCCCTTAAAATTGTGCAAGAATGCTTTGTCCCAAACTCGAATTCTCCATCCTTCTATGTAATCTCCAAAACTCTCAGGCTCCTTTGGAGATTCCATAGACAATACCAACTGGTCCTTCTTGACAATATCATCAAACATTTCTAATCCAGCATCTTCAATCTGTAAAAATACAAGGACTTCAAATATCAATCATTTTCACATTTTCAAATATCATCCACTGAAGCAAATAGCAAAAAGAGATAAAGGATTTAGAGTACAGTGAGAAACACGTACCCCTACATACCAGCAAGCCTTAGTTAAGAAGGACTTTAATTCATTCTCTCCGACCGGCTTAAGGGGAAACCTTCTTGCCTCTCGTGTTTGAACTGAAGAATTCCACCACTGCAACCACTTGACCTTATATTCACTCTTCACGTTGCAAGTGGCTATCATCTGTAACTTGTCCAGAGTCATTTCTGGTGTTATATTCGAACTCCAGTGGCGCTCGATCTAAAAGCCAAATAATCATTATATTAGAACAATTCATCAAGTAGAAGAACCAACTGAAATAAAGAAGTGCTTTCACAATATCATCGTACCTCTCTTAGCCACTCCGGCCCTAGATTGGGATTTGCGACAACTGTCAACTTCCCCAATTTCTGGGTTAGTTTTGAGGATTGTTCTTTAGTACCCAATCTCATTGCATCCAGGATTCCTTCTTCGGATTGATCCTCACTCGCAGTGACTTCCTTGTATTTCTTGACTGCCACATCTGCTGCAGCTGCAATCTCGTACTGCACAGTGACGTAGAAATCAGCAGTGCAATTTTAATAAAGGAATGGACACTCAAGCAAGGTTCATTGTCTCATTGATTAGAAAATGAGTATTACCCGATAAATAAATGAAGTGAACACCTCCAGAGACATTGTGTACCAACTCTTTCTTGTATTTTGCTGGCACTGTGTCATCTCGGAGTCACTCAAATGCTCGGCAAACCTGTCCAAAGGGAGAACACCGTACTTCTGTACACGATAAAGCGTGTGCACAAGGCTGGTCTTAATAAACGAATTCTCCGTATGCCTGAATAAAAAGAAAGGTAATCAGTAGAAGGCAACAAGGGATGTGAATGAAGGATATACAAAATAACATATTAAGATAGAAAGACATACATGTTAATATCATGCATAGCATGCATGACCTGCTCGACTTTGCCTTTAGTCTCTAGGATTATGGAATCCACGGAAACGTGCCACTCGCGATCACGAGCATGGTGCTTGGAAATGTATGATAACCAAGCAAGAAGCCTGTGGTTACCATCGCATACAAAAAATTTGGAGCCTTCATAATTGCACAGGCCAGGCGTTGCCCTTAACATGGCATTGAATTCATCATTCTCAGCATTTCATATAGGTCCCCATGTCTCTTTGTCAGTATCAGAAACCTCCTCCGTCTCTCCCTGCTCATTAGTGACAGACACATAGAAAACACTAGATCCATCTCTGTATCCGTGGACGAATTCCTGCTCAAGTCTGGTAAGGTCGCATTGCAGAGCTGGACGGACCATTGGCATCTGGACAAGTCTACACAAGGGAATTCTCAATCGTGATATGGAATGAGGTTTTAATCTCAATGTGGCTATAGAGGCAACAGAGTTTACTTTCTGGGCCCTTCTCAATGCATCCTCAGATGTAAACTCAAGATTAGAGTTCTCCATGTCATCATCAGATATGATATCCTCATCACCGCATTCCAGCACATCATCACACGCATTTTCTCTTGCTGGAGGCTCGAGTTCGTTAGTAGCCTCCATAATATCCTGATCATTAATATGAAAAAACTATAAATTAGATGCCAGCCATACCGATATGACAATAACTTATAACCAAAACGACGCAAAGACACCACCCTGATTACAAATCCCACCCCCCAAAAACCCACTCCTCAGCCCTACAACCCTTACCCTCGGTCCCGAGAGGTTCCTCGCACCCCAGAAAAGCGGAACTCGAATGCCAATCCCTCCCCGACTGTACTCACACCCCAGCCCTGCCTCCCATACCCTCGGCCCCGAGAGGTTCCCCGCACCCCAGCAATGCAGAACCCGAATGCCAATCCCTCCCCGACTATACTCACACCCAGCCCTGCCTCCCATACCCTCGGCCCCGAGAGGTTCCCCGCACCCTAGCAAATCAGAACCCGAATGCCATCCCTCCCCGACTGTACTCACACCCCAGCCCTGCCTCCCATACCCTCGGCCCCGAGAGGTTCCCCGCACCCCAGCAAATCAGAACCCGAATGCCATCCCTCCCCGACTGTACTCACACCCCAGCCCTACACCCCGCTCCCCGCACCCCAGAAAAGCAGAACCCGAATGCCAATCCCTCCCCGACTGTAGTCACACCCCAGCCCTGCCTCCCATACCCTCGGCCCCGAGAGGTTCCCCGCACCCCAGAAAAGCAGAACCTGAATGCCAATCCCTCCCCGACTATACTCACACCCCAACCCTACACCCCGCTCCCCGCACTCCAGAAAAGCAGAACCCGAATGCCAATCCCTCCTCGACTGTACTCACACCCCAGCCCTGCCTCCCATACCCTTGGCCCCGAAAGGTTCCCCGCACCCCAGCAAAGTAGAACCCGAATGCCATCCCTCCCCGACTGTACTCACACCCTAGCCCTACACCCCGCTCCCCGCACCCCAGAAAAGCAGAATCCGAATGCCATCCCTCCCCGACTGTACTCACATTCCAGCCCTGCCTCCCATACCCTCGGCCCCGAGAGGTTCCCCGCACCCCAGCAATGCAGAACCCGAATGCCAATCCCTCCCCGACTGTACTCACACCCCAGCCCTGCCTCCCATACCCTCGGCCCCGAGAGGTTCCCCGCACCCCAGCAAAACAGAACCCGAATGCCATCCCTCCCCGACTGTACTCACACCCTTGCCCTACAATCCCACTCCGTAGCCAACAAATCCCTCCCGCCGCTGTGAGCGGAATTCAATTCCAAATGCTTACAAAGGTTTTGGTAGAGAGGCTTACAGAGGTTTTAGCCGGTTCGATGTTAGGGTTCGCTTCTGCGTTATTGACGACCGGAGTCCTCCTCCCGTCTCCTTCAGTTTCCTGCTCTCCCGCTGCCGCACTTCTGGTTGCTGGCCTCCTACCCATGGCCTCCGTCCGCTGCGAAGGTCCAACCGAGACAATTGTTGACCAATTTCTGGGAGATGGTTGCGATGGATAGGTGGACAGGAGGATGGCGGAAGGGCGATGGGGTGAGGCGGGGAAGTGGAAGGCGGAAGGCGTTTCTTGGAGCCACCAGAGAGACAAGGGAAGGAGGGAGAAGGCGGGAGGCGGAAGGGGGAAGGGGGAAGAGGGATGACGGGAGGGGGGAGGGGGATGCTGGATGACCGGATGGGGGATGGGGCATGGGGATGAGGGCTGACGGGATGGGGGAGGGGCAGAGGGAATAGGCCTGACGGGATGACGGGATGGGGGAGGCGTAGAGGGAACATGGATGTCGGGATGGGGGAGTGGGAAGGATTCAAGTCAGAGGGATGACGGGAGGGGGGAGGGGGAGGTGGAAGGGGAAGGGTTTAGGACAGGGGGATGGGGGAAAGGAGATGGCAACAGGGGGAAGGGGAAAAAGGCGGATTTAGTGTCCTGGAGATACCATGGATAAGGTAGTGCAGGGATGGGGGAAAGGAGAAGGGGGAAGAGAGAAGAGAGAATGGGAAAGGGAGAATGTAGAGTTGGGAAGTCCTAAGAAGGGATGATAGAAAAGAGCGGGGACCGAGAATACAATTAATCATAAAATGATTAGTTCACTTGGTAGATTATATATAGTAACTATGGTCTCTTCAAAGTTCTCTGCAGCTAATGAAATGAATAGCAGAAGTACGCACAGTAGACTGCTGTAGAAATTTTTCTATCAGTATACTATCCAACAACACTTTATGAATATGGTACACTAGTGTATTGCGTAACTACCTTTACTCCCACTACACTTGATGTATCTTACCTCGCACTCACTTGCACTCGTCATGGACGTCATTCGGAGGTTGCAATCTTTGAGCTCATGAATCTGAATACTTGGTAAATTAATGGACGTTCCTCGCATTTCTCGATCAATACTATTATTCTCTTTGACATTTTGAGAAATGGATTCAGTCTGTACTGGCGTACTTCTTACTATGACTTTCGTGTATCTACTTCTAGACCTTTTCAACTCCTTTGGCAAGGAGTACAACAGTTTCCCTCTCTTCCTCCTCTTCCTAAAACTACGACATGAACCACTCTCGGTTATACATATTGCAGCCTGCATGAGACTAACTTAATATACCTAAGAGGATGTAACGTCCGTGACCTAAATGTATGCAGTGCTGCAAGTGTACATTCTAATGTGATGTTCATATGAACTTACAACGCCAACTCCTTCTGTGTTCACTATATTCCGAGAGAATACTATGGGTTTCATTTATAGGATGCCTACATGTACTATGTGTTATCAATTATGTATCCCAGCTTGCTTCACCAATCTTAAGAAATCTCCCTTTTGATTTCTAACCGATCATTGTCAGCATATTTTCCAAAATGAAACCATTAATCCGGTCCTTATATATGCCAATGAATCAATATCCACTGCTAGTGCCATTACATATTTATTCCCCTACTGGATTTACTTAAATTTGTTAACTGCAAAATCGATTTGCATATCATATTTCTTGGCTATGTACAGGAGAATTTTCTTTAAATTTCCTCAAAGATCCATGGATATGGTATGATGATGTCGTTGTAGTATAATAAAAAAATGTGTACACCCCATTAATTTACGCATTAATTTGATATCCTAACTCATTGTCGCAGTGTGAATATTTGGTTTTGTCAAGATATCTTAAAATTAGGAGCGGAAGTTTTCTACAGGAACACCAATCCGGTTTAGGGATAAGTTAGAACCAGAAATTAGTTGAGGAATGTAGTTAAGGAACTAACCGGATTCTAGTCTGTTACGGAATCTGTTTGGACCGGATTGGTTTGGATCGGATTGGGCAGTCCGAACCGGATTGGTTCTGTCCGGATCAGATCTGGAGGACCGGATTAGGTCAGGAGCGGATTAGGGTAAACCGGATTAGGTCATTTGACCTAATTTCTGGCGGCGCTGAGAGCCTGGGACTATATAAGGAGAGGCCTTGCCAGTTAGTACCCCTTTTCTACCTTGAGCGCTGAGGCTTGCTTTCACGCTTGGGGCTGTTTTGTGTTTCCTCTTTGTGATTTCTCTTCAGATTTGTGAGGTA
Source organism: Rhytidiadelphus loreus (assembly GCA_947034895.1). Classification (NCBI taxonomy): domain Eukaryota; kingdom Viridiplantae; phylum Streptophyta; class Bryopsida; order Hypnales; family Hylocomiaceae; genus Rhytidiadelphus; species Rhytidiadelphus loreus. Next base: position 7,675,662 of record OX344763.1, read on the forward strand.
GGGCGTCATTAGTGAGTAGTTCTTTTGGGCACTGTGGGGTTGGACATCCACAGTTGCAATTTGTTGCTTTCCGGTCAAGACCAGGAGGGAAAGTAAGGAACGGGACGTGCGGCTAGGAGTGGAAGTGAGGTAGTCTTTGGGAGGTGCTTGAGCGCCTCAGGAACGCGTCCATGCCGCAGCTACGCAGGTCAAGATTTAGCCCGGTCTTGACAGAAGTTAAACTCCGGAAGGTGGTTCCGGTTATTCCTTCGACAGAACCGGAAAAGACCGCGCTGATGGAGGATCTCACGAAGATGGGGTGCGCTGGTCTGGCTGAGAAGCCATGGGGTTTCAAGGAAGAGCGGGTCGTCCGCGAGCTGTTGGGGAAGCTATCGAACTAGTTCGATAATACGGTTAGAGGAAGTCCGGGTCGCTGGACAAAAGAGAAGTAGAGGGAAGTCTACAAGTTCCGGTCGGGAGGCTCAGGGATGGCCAGCCGGAAGGACGAGTACATCAAGGCCAAGTTCTCGGGACCAGCGAACCCGAAGGATGGATACGCGGTGGATGATTGTGAGGATGACCGGAACCGGAACCTACTCAAGTTCCTGATTCCGATCTTCCACCCGGAGAAGCCGACAAGAGTGACGGTGATTCTCGGCAACACAATCTTTGGTGCGCTAACCGGAGAGCGGAAAGCGGATTGGGCGCGGATCATCAGTGACTTGGTTTCCAATTTGGTGCCTCGGGTAGGGAAGAGTAGGCCCACGCCTCTGTCCCCCTACCTGTTTCACATGTATCATCACGATCAAGTCCTGACTGATACGGAGGAGAAGACTTGGCAATCTCAGGAGTCGATTTTGAAGTATGGAGAGTCGGAGACGGATGATGAACCGGAAGAAGAAGGTTCCGGAACGGAACCGGAAGATGACGAGACAGATGAAGAGGAGGAGTCGTTGAAGAGGACGAAACGGCAGAAGACGACACCTCCGCACGGAAGAGGAACGCCGCGGGGCGAGACTTCAGAACCGGAACGCCGACCGGATAAGAAGCCGGTCGCAGAAGGAAGTAATCCGGCTGACCCTTTCGGTGAATTGGTGGAGAACCTCTCTATGATCCGGGGAGACTGGGAGTGTAAGAGGATCACATTGGAGAAGATTGGGAAATTGATTGGAGCCCAACCGGATAGTTTGTTACCCGAAAAGGTAGCAGACTGCATCAGTAATCCGGAGGAGAACCGGAAACTGAGAGAAGAGAATCGTCGGCTGCAGGATGAAGTCGACTCGTTGAAGGGGGAGATCGTTACCTTCAAAGAAGATTTGGCCGCCACTAGGGAGATGGCGGATGCGACCCAGAAGATAGCGAAGATGATGAAGGAGACGTTCGGAGAATCCGGAACGTTGGTCGCCAAAGCAAAGCTGTTTGATGAAGGGTTTCTGGTGGACAAGAAGCTATCCGGTTCCCGGATGGTCCGGATCCTGACAGACTTCGCCGAGAAGGTTGAGGCAGTTATGAGGGAAGCTCGGGAAGCTGTGGACCGGATGGAGATGAGCAGCGTGAAGCTGACCGGAACTGTACTCTCAAGGAGTATCCGTCTTTCGGATATTTCCTTTCTTGAGTCGTTTCCGGGAGGAACAGAGTTAAACCGGGGGAAGGATGTTACTCCCCAGTCGAAGAAGGAGCGGAAGCCAAGAGGGACCGGATCTGCTGAGCACATCGAGTTGGATTCATCGCCAGAGCGACCGGATCCTCCTACTAGTGAGAGGACCAGGAACTTGCAGGAGGTCTTCGACGAGCTTCCGCCTGAGACCATCAGCGTTACATTGAAGATGGGCATGGGGTCTTAGTGTAAAGTAGTTTTGTAAATACCGGGTGTTATGACCGGATTGTAGTTAGGAACCGGACCGGATTGGATCCCAGTCTGTTTGTTAGGGACCGGATTAGTATTCCGATCTGCTAGGGTTTTGAACCGGGTTAGCATTCCGGTTTTGCCAGCGAGGCTTATCCCGGAAATCCAGCGTGGGTTGCCTGCGAGGATTTTCTAGGGCGCTTTTCGCTTTTTGGCGCTTTACAGTGTATATAAATTCATTCTCTACGGAGGAGAATGGGAGTCTTCTTTTGTTCAAACTTCTTTTGTATTCTATTGGCGCCTTGTTTGTGTGTTCTCCCGCGGTTGGCAGTGCAGATTGGTGAGGAGTTAGGAGCGCATTTAGAGTTTGGATTGGGATTTCTCCCCTTTGTGTTCTTGTTTTGGTTTTGAGTACATGAAGGCAGGTAGTAAGAGTTGGGAGTACTTTCTAGTGCCTCAGCACTGCTAGGATTCATTATTCCGGTTGAGGAAGCCACTACTAGGCTAGGCGTATAGGGAAGGAGTCCTTAGGCGCGCTAGAACTCCTGGATAGGAAATCCGGTCGAGTGTCCGAACTATTGTGAGGCCTCATTGCTGTAGTGGCGAACGGAAGAGTCTTAGTTGATGTTGGTATGGACGGTTGTACTTGCAGACACCTATCTTAGTACGGCCGGAACTTGGCATCAAGGTCATTGTAGTATGTGTGGATCGTACGGGGGGTCTTTGTGTGACCTGTGATCTGGATTGTTTTCTGGATTACTGTGAAAGATCAAACCGGATCCGGATTAGAGTAGGGGAGTAGAGTAGAAGAAGTGGGTCTTCAGCCACTATAAGTCACGGAAGGAGCGGCGAGCCTGCCACTCTCAAATTCAAGCGGCGATCCCTCTGATGGTAAAACAGAGGCAAAATTAAACCGAATTGGTTACTGGATCGAGTGGGAGTAGACCGGAAGTTATAGGTCTAAGAGTTGTACTCAAGACCAGAAGTGTAAAGGTCTTGGTTTTGTTGCAGGTTAACAGACCGGATTACTTCCTGGTCCGGATTAGGTCCGGAACCGGAAGATTGTAGGAAGTCTGGTAGTTACTTTTGTGGGTTTTGTTGTTTCCGGTTGCAGTTGAAGGACCGGAAAGGTGTTGTTGGAGACTGACTTAGCTTAGAATCGTAAATAGGGTGAATACTTCACAGAATCTCGTGGGTTCGATCTTTAAAGTCACTTTTGTTATACTTTAGAGTGGTTTTTGGTAGTATAACATGGGAATTGCGTATCCTGTGCTGCGACACTCATGGAATGACCGAAATTAATATGTGATATTTACCCAATCATAATATAATCCGACTCTTCAAATCCATTGCCAGTTGAACGTATTTTGTTTTAATTCAATTTATGACTACCGTCTGATGAACAATGTTTGATTCACAGAATCCATTTTAAAATTACCTTTCAGAGACGGTTTTAGATCTAATATTGTGGGGGCCACTGACAACCATTCATTGTCATTAATTGTGAACACTACATGCCCAGAATTTTATATCCGTTCCCTGGTCGAACGGTTTAGGATAAGTTGCACAAACACAACCTCTTCTTGTCTCTCAGTTTCATAGGTTTCAGGAGGTATAGTCATACTTAGTATTGAACTTGATATAGAAAGTGAACAAGGTGACTATGGCTTCCATTAGAGCAAATGGGCACGAAATTCCACTTGTTATTCCTATTGGGGAAGACGGGTATGCTACACTGCCTTCGCACCTTCTATTTGTCCGATTCGGGTTTATGCAGTCTAGTATATACGTCAAAGAAGAGATCATGTCAGATTCTGGACAAGTGAAGGAGTATGTCCACATCTTAAACTTAGAACATGAGAATGGTTCTGTCTGGCACCTCTGTGAAGGTCGCTATTGGGCCTACGGCTTGTGCACTCCTATGATGGGTGTTTCCACTCAGATTTTACCTCGCCAATCCGACCATTCTACAGTGGATATGCCAATCCCTCCACGGGGAATCGAGTATCCTAAAGATTCAGAGCATGTCAGAGTTGCAAATATTCCAGTAGTCCTTCGCCGTGTGAAACAAGAAGTCCTTGGTCCTATCATAGATATATCGAGTGAGTCTGAAGGAGAGTCCCCTAGTCAGCCAACTCTTCAAGTCGAGTGTCGGAGTGAAGATGTTGACAATGTTCTGCAGACGTCTTCAGATATATATGGCACACCATCTACAACTCTTGATCTTCCGACTCATCCTCACCCTCCAACGTATCCAAATAGTATAGGAACGACTAGCATAGTTGGATGCTTAAAGAATCTTGCATCAATTCCGGGGTCTAGGAATGAAGTTGCTGCATTAGACTTCGATTCAGTAATCCACCACAAAGTGCAGTATCTTCCAGCAGATTTTGATGTAGACGTAGTATTTGAATTACCGGCGCTTCAAGCTTCATCTTCATCATGTAGCGGTGGGAATCTACAAGGCATGGATAAACGATACGATGGTCATGCTTGGTGTCGAACCATGACATCCAATATACACAACCAGGAGAGGCTAAAGTTCAGAAAGTCATCCTGTGCGAGACATCTGGTATGTACTAATCCTGAGTGTCAATATTTGAAGCGGTTCTCCAAAAGAAACGAGTCACAGTGGTGTGGATATACTACTGCTCAATTCCAAGTTGGTGTTTGTCCCCCGAAGGATTCAAGCCTTCTTTGCAAGATCTGTAAACATCCCCCAAATTGTGTTAGTCTCTGTGACGCTAGAATATATTACGTTTTTAGCGATACCGCATTAATGACTAGAGCATGCATCCATTTAGGGAATCACAAGCATCCTGTAGCAACAGGAGTTTGTAGAGAGACAGTAGACACTATATCCGGTCTTATCGCCACTGAGGTTGCAAAAACTCCTACTGCCACTAACTCTGCTATTGCCCTAGCAACTAGTAAGCAATTTTTGGACAGTCAGTTGATACACAACGGTGATGGGCCTAAAGATATGTTGCGAGGAAAATTATTAGAAGATGTCATGGACAGGTTCCAGAGACTAAGTTCTCCTAACATCCGTAATATCATTACTTCTTTCCGTAGCACTAGCAATGGGGGGTTTATTGATAGTATTATGAATATGAAGCGGAATTTGAAGTTCAACTACATTCATGACAGTGTCTTCCCTGGACAAGGGAAAGAGAAGGTGTACCTTTTTTAAATGTTGGTTGAAGGTCTTGGTAGTGGAGTCGACTTGGTGAAACAAATGTAGTCTGGTGGAGATCTAGAGAACACGTGGATTATGTTTGACCATGTCAAACGCGTTAAGAATTGGACCACTATGGCTTGCCACGTCTATGACACAGGTTGTAGGAAGGTCATGACAATTGCCGTTTGTGATATGCAATCCGAAGACACTGAGGTGCAAGTCATTATGTGGAGGTCCTTGAACGAGGTCATGAGACGCAACGGCATGCCAAATACAAACTTCAAGGGCTTCATGGCTGATAGTACCCAAGCAAATTGGAATGCAGTTCGCATTGTATATGGTACGGGGGATTCTAAAATAGAGATGGTGAACCGTGAACGTACATGTCTCCTACATTGGAGTACCTCGTTGCATCGCCATACTCAAAAACTCATCAAGCCAGACATGCAATTCCAACACAATCGTCTTTGCAAGCAGTACAAAGATTCAAAGACTATGGAGGAAGCAAAGACACGATACTTGGCGATCCGCTCTTGGTGGCTATCATCTGGAGCAGCCTCAGAAGAATCTCTGCAGGAACTGGAGTTGTGGCTTGCATTCTGGCACTTTCGATATCGCCAATGGGGCGGGTTCATGCAAATGGTACTTTAAAGAAAATCCTTTCTCTATCTAAGTATGTGTTGCTTGTAGATCCTTCAATATCTAATAGTTTCATTTCTATAGAACTCCGTACATATCATTTGAATTTTTTTCCGTCCCCCAGAAGGGCTAGTATATACTTCAAACGGATCTCTGCTGACTATAGGTAGTGGGGGACGGACCTCTCGGCGCCGAGGGGAACCTTGACCTGGTACTAGATAGATGAAAGTCACAGTGGTTTACGAAAATGAGGTGTGGAGTAGGATTATTTTTACTTTCACATGTTTTTATTTAGGAGCTAATTTCTCAATTTGTTTTCTTCTAGGGATTGAGTGTCGATGAAATGGCAGACATGCCATCATGTAACTTATCGGAAACAGTTCACAACAAGTGGTTGCAGCAATCTGGTAATTGCGGGAATGATTTGTTTGCCGCCACTTGTGATGATTGCATTCGAGCCTTCATGCAAATGACCAATTATCGAGCATTCTTGAATGGTACAACATCAAAGTCAGGGCCATCAAAATCAGAGTTGAAGTTAAGAGGCACTAGACGAAGTGGTGATCCAAAGAAGATTGCGGAGGCCCTGAATGACCTGCCTAGACAAGATGATCTGGGAACCCGTATTCCACATTTGGAAGGTGAAGAAGTATTTGGTAGCAGCAAACGTAAGCTTGACTTACCTATCGGGTCAGATGGTGACTCTCATCGTCTGGACAAGGTCAACTTCTCTCAACCACGAGTGCAGATCCGCTCTACATGTACGGCGAGAGTGGTTTCTAATGAACCAGGCCCTGTAGTTGACTTGTTGCATATACCTCATGTCTCCACTGCGATGGAGAGTGACTGTGACATCACAGTGGCACATTGCAAGATTATCTCATAAATCGAGTTGTAAATGTCACGCCCAACAGCGAGGGACAAACATTCGTTGCACTGCCAAAATTGCGAAGGGATCTAAAGGTACTCCAGCCTCAACATACCGTGGTCGCAAGAAACAATATGGTGGAACCAAGGAGATCATGACGGACTTTTGGTTTTGTGCAGATGACATTGACCGATGTGTAAGAGGCTCCAAACGTCCTTGGGTAATTGATTGGCCCCAAGTTCCAGACGTATGGCCAGTGCTCAGTGATACTAGTTTGACTCGTCAAGAAACCCTACTTTTGCAAGAAGCTGGCTTTCTACTCCAAGAACGGCCACCTATGTCACCTCGACGGTTGTTTACAATGTCTAATGTGTTCAAGGCAAACTTTTACAATGAAGCTAGCCCGGTGAATGCGGACATATATCCAACATCTCGAAAGAACAAGACCATTCGACGTATTGCAAATGCTCCAATTACAGAGCATCGCAAAAAATGGGAGAGTGCTGCTAATGTCAAAGGATTGATTTTGGGAGTTACTATGCTCCCCTCACCCGGACTTGGAGCCATTATCACCCTTCAAACTGGAACAGAGCCCACAGAAAAGGTTTATCGAATTACACTTGGCATGTATTCTGAGTGCACCTGTCTTGATTTTGTAGACATGGCCGTCTCTGCAATTGGTGGCCGGCACCAATATGTGAATTGCAAACATCTTTACTATTTATTTCGTTACTTCTGCAAAATGAATCAGATAGATGACAAGTTCATCCATTCTCCAAGCTTTAGCTTCAATGAAGTGAAATTGCTTCTCATTAGGGCTGGTATCATCAAGGTTACAAGCGACAGTCGTAAACATGCTTAGAAGTGCAATAGTACTTTATTGATTGGCATTTTGGATCTGAAGATTGTAGACTACAATCTGAGATATAGCTTCAGATTTATCACTTGTTATTTGGGCCAATACTATAATTTGCAAATGTACTGAATACAGACTATTTTTAGTCTGAATTCCAATTTTAATATACTTTAGTTCTTTGTCTTTAAAATGTGTGCTCTATTATATTAAAAAATACAGAAAATCAAAGAATTGAAAAAATCCTAAACCCTATACCACCGTTTTTTGTCTCCACGAAAACGTCCATGGTCATTACTACTTTGTAACAAGCCTATGGTAATGGGTCCACGGTAATAAGCACCCTAAATCCCAAAATAGTCACAACAATAGAAATTGACAAAAAATTGTCTCTTTTAAGAAAAAACTGGTCACCCTAAAACAAAATTATGTATACATGAATTCCATGCTCACAGAATCCAAGCTCACCGCTCGTAGGCTCGTGCTCGCAAGCTCACAATCTAGCACCGTTGAGAAGGTCAATGGCAAAATTGATTCATCCAGATTCCCTATTAGGTGAATGATTCCTCCCTAGAGGAATTAAACACGAGGTAATTAAATTTGATCCTCTTATAAATTGTGCAAAGTATAATATTCAAAATAATGGCCATTAGCATTAGTAGCCTGTCAAAAGTTTTCTACACTTGCGAAATTCTCAAATATCCTTTTTTATTCCCATGCAGAGTTTGTGGTCTAATTATTGATGATGGTAAACAAGTTCAAATTGTACTAATGGAAGTTTTGAACTAAGAATTTCTATTAATGAAAAAGTGCATACTTTCCAATCATATAAAAATACATTGTTACCGATAAGCTTATAGTACATAATGTTTGAATCAAATATTTGACCTTTCCCAAGTTGCCAAAAATCATCACCCATTGCAATGAATCCTGACCCAATGCAAGGGCTGAGGTGAAACTATTCTCTTAACCTCAAATAAACTTCCCGTGTTTCTAAGTGGTGATCTACCTTCACTAGAAGAAACCCATGTTTTTTGTAACGAGCCTTGATTTTTTCTGACGAATTTTTTTTTGTGTCTAAGTTGACATTTAGCTGTTTTATGTTTTTAATGATGTTCATTAGATCATTTGGATGTCATGGAAAACATAAAATTAGCTAAATTTCAACTTAGACATAAAAAAAATCCATTAGAAAAAATCAAGGCTCGTCACAATTATTCATAAACTCAAGGATTCAATAAAATTTGCAGTTTGTGGTACTTTGAATGACCTTGTACGTGAAAGTAGAAAATGAATTTCTTCTAGTGTTTGTAATAGTATCTATTGTAAGCCACAAACATTCACATTGCCGTTGCTATATCATCATCAGAGGATAATTCTTCTGGTGTTTTGATTTTGAAAATTGTAGTGCAACCTTCAAGCATTAATGTTAGACAAGACTTCAAAAGTATTTTGCCATGACTTTGGAGCTAGTAGATCTTATTAATGCTTGGCATAGAAATCTAAAAAAGCCTAATATGCAGTGAAACAAAGAAACATGCAAGCTTACTTGGTGCTTAGCTATAGGCCTATTAATAATCATATGTGAAAGAATCCTTAGCCCACTCTACTAGAAGGTGGCCTTATATGTTAGACAAGATTGTCAGGACTAAGTACTCATTAAATGAAATGGTCGCAAACAATGAAGCATATATAAGCTGCAATCTTCAAACATAGTTCAAATAGATTAAGGTAAAATGAATAATTGGACAAATTAGCATATCTAAGTTAAATGTTCTAGAACATACATATCGCACATATTCTTTTGGATAAATGTCAACGTGATCACAGGTGAAATAAACTGGTACTTGTTATATTCAAATCTCCTCATCCAAGCCATACTCACTTATCCATGTCACATGTCGCAACGTGAATTTTTGGTTTTGTTAAGTTATCTTGAAATTTGGAGCGGAAGTTCTCTGCAGGAACACCAATCCGGTTTAGGGATAAGTTAGAACCAAAATTTAGTTGAGGAATGCAGTTAAGGAACTAACCGGATAATATGCCTAGACCGGAATAGTTCGGACCGGAATAATTCTGACCGGATTAGATTAGGTTAACCGGATTAGGGTAACCGGATTAGTTAATGATGACCTAATTTGGCGGCGCTGGCAGTATATAAGGGAGCGCCCTGCCAGTTAGTTTTCCCTTTTTCACAACCTGTGTGTAGGAGCCCTCTCACTGTTGGAGTTGCTGGTGTGCTGTCCGGTTGGCGTTTTTGTCAGATCTGTGAGGACGAGTGACACTATTGATTGTTGTTTTTGTGCGCTGCGGGGTTGGAAATCCGCAGTTGCAAAGTTATCGCTTTCCGGTTACTCACTGTGAGGGAAAGTGAGATACGGGACGTGTGGCTAGGAGTGGAAAGGAAGGTAGAATCGGTAAGAGTTTTTGACCGGAGTGCGTCCATGCCGCAGTTACGTAGGCCCCGTGTGAGCCCCAAATTCGTCACTTGGGACTCATTGTTTTTTTTTTTTTTTAGTTTATTACAAATTAAGGCATAAAGTAGTACAAAAAGCCCAAAAAAGAGTATAGAACCAAAATAGGTATGTCACGTACTAGTATAGCATTTGGTCATAAATAGCCTTTTATCCATAGATTACCCATAACACCCACTTGTATATAGGTTAGAACCCGTAATTAGTGGGAAACAATGGGGCTACTGGGAACTTACCCAAAATAGCCCAAACCTAGTGCATGTGACCAGGATAGGCTAAATTAGTCTTAGGAGAGTTAGGGGGGTCCCCACGTAAATCTCCAAAGATAGGTTCTAGTTTCCCCATTCCACCGACGAAACATTAGGAATCCAAATTGTTAGCTTGCAGGTGTTACTTGTCCCAGACATGCCGCATGGAGGAATCCACAGCCGCCGGATAGTGTTCTCGGATCTGGAACATGTCGGGACATCCACGGCAAAATCCATTCGCCGAGATTCCCTCACATGTGAAAGATTCCCTGACTGCCGGTGATTCAACCGAAGTCAGTTTTCACCTCGCCACCAACTGTGTGCCAGAATAGCCTAAGACTTAGCACGTGGCTTGGGGGACTCCATGAGAGGTTCCCCAAAAAGTCTCGGTTTTTTCTGATCTCCAAAGGATCTTTTTCCAAGCGGTCAACCGCCAAAGGCCACGTTGGGAAATTCATAGAAAATACCCAGGCCACGGTAAAATCTCACTAAAAATTAGACTAGCATCTTTTATGTTAATAACTCGCCCCGACAAAATTCATGGAGTTCCAATAGCGGGAAGCAGCCGAAACTGACAACATCCCCCCAATTAATATTTATGGCAGGATCTTTGCGGGGTTGACCGGCATCCCGGGAGCGTACGAAGTCGGAACGAAGACATCAAGGAGCCTTTTCTTACTCCCTAGAGCCTCCCCAACAACCCTAGCTAGTTACCCAAGCCAAAAGAGGTAAACCCCAAAAGTTAGGTTTTTACCCTTTTAATTGGCTCCAGTTGGCACTAGTTTCTGATGGTTTTTTTGTGATAGAAATAGGGGGTAGGAGGTCTCTTAGGCTAAAAATGGCATTCTGAAGCCATTGGCGCAATCCATTTGCAATTCCGAGCTAAACTCCAAAAGTTAGAAGATAGGACCAGCGTAAAACCCAAAATTAGGTGAAAATCTCAAATTTGGATGAAAATCCGGATGGATGAGGTTACTCGTCGAGGGGGGGAGTGGGCCCTTGGAAACCTATAAAAGGGGGCCCTTCTCTCTCCCAAAATACCCCCAATACTTGTTTTGGGTCCGTGGGTCCGAGTTATCTTGGAATTTTTGGCGTTTTAAGCCAAAAAACCTCTACGGTGTTTTTGGAGCACTTTTGGCTCCATTGTTGTTGCATTTCGAGGTTTCTTAAGGTTTTCAAGAGCCCTTTTACCTTACCTCATGCTCTTGTTGTGAGTCGTGCGGGTCTCTCCTACCCTCGTGTGTCTTCTTGTGCCTTGTACTAATCCCAAAGTCACCCCCCACCGTACCTTGGCAATGCCGCTTTGGGGGGCCTTTGGTATGTGAGGTTGTTACCTGTGATCACCATTGTCTTGCGTGCACATGTGACTCATGAGTCGGTCCTAACCATAGTACCTTTCCATTGTTGGTTGTGAGTGGACTCCACCCTTCGGGGAACGGCGAAGCTTTGAACTTGTGACCCAACCTAGTCCTAAAGTACGTGTTAAAACAAGTCTTAGACGGCGGAGCTTTGAACTTAGGGGCATCGTAAATCCTAAAGTTGGTGTTAAAACCAACCATACGGCGAAGCTTTGAACCCCCGTATATCTTAGTTCCAAAGTCTAGTATCCGAGACGTTCTCGAAAAAGTCCAAGGTTTAGCGTCCGAGATTAAGTTTAAGTTAGAAGAGTCGCCCCAACCACCGTGTCACGATTTCTGTAAAACCGTATTTTTTCCCCAAGCACCGGAGGGAGGAAAAAGGGGCAAGACTCCGATTTAAGTTTGTGGGGGAGGGTTCCCTTAAGGGAACCCAAAAAAAAGGGGTACCGCAAGGGTCCGTCGGGGGGTAGCCAGGGTCCAGTCAGGGTACCGCAGGGTCCGTCGGGGTCGTCAGGGGGGTCGCAGGGTCCGTTGGGGTCGTAGGGGTCCAGTCGGGGGGGTCGCAGGGTCGCAGGGCCGTCGGGGTTCTCGGGTAGGTCGCAGGGTCCGTCGGGGGGGGGTCGCAGGGTCCAACGGGGAGTCCAGGGCTAAAGGGGGGATTAGAAATCTGGATTAGTATAGGGGAAAGGGATTAGAAGTCTGGATTAGTGTAGGAAAGAGGAGTTAGAATAGGGGGTTAGCGTCGGAATCAAGCGAGTGAGACTTGGGTTTCCAATCTCCTTGGGGGTTTTGAGGTTCAAATAGAACGGACAAAACATCTAGCCTAAGAGGAAGAACAAGCAAAAAGGGAGGAGAGAAGGGGGAAAAAACACACACTCCAATGCCAACCTGCACACACGTCCTCACTACCACAAGATCACTCCAAGACAATAAGGGTGAAGCAAGGAAAGAAGATTGATGTAGTAGAAGAATGGAGAGAGGTGATCCATAGTAGCTTTGGTTAGAGTGCACGGAAATCTCCAAAGTTTCCCACGGCCATTAGAAGGAGGATTAGGATGACGCGCATATGACGCCGTAAGAGGGTGGTTAGACTTCCATGAATTAGCGTCATAGGTGTAAGGCCGTAATTAAGGGTTGGTGAAATAGTGCTAGAGGGAAAGAAGGAGAAGGAAGGAGAAAGAAAGGGTTCCGTGGAACCCACCTACTTGGACTACCTCTTTTCTCTAAATTTGTAAAAGAACACCCTAGGCATTTTTCCCACACGCATTCACAATGGAGAATGAGCACATGGCCGGGGGACCAGAAGAAGATTTTGCGGACACAGCCAACAATCCGGTACGTTGTTAGTCTAACCACGCGTATTTGTTTAAATAGCACTACTTCTTGTGATTAGTGGATAGTCTCGACTAGCAAGTAGGAATTAAGGATTAAACTAGCGGATACGAATTACCTTAGGTAACATCCACATAGTATAGAGAAGAAAAGGAGATTAGATTAGAATAATAATTAGATTAGATTGGAAGATAAATTAGAAGGAAGATAAAGTAGACCAGCAAGAGACCAGTTAAGGTAGGAAACCAAAGTGGAAATTAGGAACTTAGTAAAAAAGATCCATTGCTTGGAAGGCACAATGGACCTACGCTTAGTCACCTGTTAGGTTAGAGTTTAGTTAACCCCTAGAACCTGGTTGTGTCCGATTAGTTACCAAGGGTGGGTAATTAAGCGCCCACATGAATGGTGCGTCTGCCGGGAGAGAAAGTTTAGAAGCTTGCCTTTTAAATTTTTTCTCACATTAAATGTTAGTCTAGGATAACACTTAGTTAGGATTAGAGTGTCTAAATTAGGGTGATAATTAGCAAATCGTGAAAGGAATTAGGAGTGTTTACCAAGCAAGTGATAGAAAATAGATTTCCAAGTCTCTAATTTAGTTAGTAATTAGACATTGACCTTTAGGGATAATCACAATAGAAGGCTAGATTAGGATAAGTGGTTAAGATAAAATCCGAGTGTTAGACGTATCTATAGGTAGTGAGATAATTTAGAGATTAGTTCGTTAATTATGGTTGGCTAATTAATAGAAGGACAGATTAGTAGTAAGCTCAATTAGAAGGAAATCAGAAAAAAAAAAAAAAAAAATTAAATTAGAACTTCCTAAGTAGGGTTAAAAAATTAAGCATAGCAATTAGGAGTAACCAAAATTAGGATTAGTCATTAATCTTAGGTCGATAATTAGTAGTAAGCTCAATTAGAAGGAAATCAAGAAAGAAAAATTAAATTAGAACTTCTTAAGTAGGGTTAAAAAATTAAGCATAGCAATTAGGAGTAACCAAAGTTAGGATTAGTCAGTAATCTTAGGTCGATAATTAGTAGTAAGCTCAATTAGAAGAAAATCAAGAAAGAAAAATTAAATTAGAACTTCCTAAGTAGGGATAAAGAATTAAGCATAGCAATTAGGAGTAACCAAAGTTAGAATTAGTCGTTAATCTTAGATCGATAATTAGTAAGTAAACCCAGTTAGAAAAAAATTTAGGAGAAACTTAGAAAGAAATTAGGATTAGGGCACCCTAAGTAGGGTTAGATCGATAACCTTAAGCAATTAGTAGTAAGAGGTGAGAATTAGCTGTTAACTATAGGCCGATAATTAATGGTAAGCACAGTTAGAAGGGACCTTGGAAGGAATCAAGGAAGGAATTAAGATAGGATAAAATACCCTAAAATAGAATCAGGATAGTAAAGCAAGGATTGGTTAGAAGTAGGACACTTACAGGATACTTAGAAGGTAGATCACTCATAAAGTCAGTCATTAGGGTTAACCACGATCTAAAGTCTAAGATTAATAGTAGTAGAGGTGAAGGGAGGTACCTTAGGATACCTTTGAGATCTTTTTTATAGTTAGTAGAAAGTAGAACTTAAGTCTTTGAGCATAGGTTAAAACTAGCAGGGAGTAGGAGTATCGAAGCTAGCTTCCAGTTGCCACAGGGATTGAGCCACTTGCAACCCCTAGTCTAGATAGGTAGCCAGGATAGAAGGAAGAAGTCTTAAAGCTGACAAAACAAGTTAATTGTGAAAGGGAGACGAGCCAGAACCCTACTTTGAGCTCACACAGCTCGACTTTTACGACCGTTTGCGCCACCGCCCTCGTAAAGCATACCGAGATGACGAGGAAGGATACAGCGACTCCGAAGACAACAAGGAGCTTCCGTTAGAAGACCTGTTGCTCGGTCCCAACCGCTTGGGCATCTCCTTCGAGTACTGGGAGCATCTGGCGCGGCAGTACTTGCTCAGCCCCAACCAGTACACGCCCTGCATCCAGCAAGCAATCAAGTCTAGAACCTTTGGAGTCTCAAAGGGGGAGATAGTAGAGTGTCTCTCGTTCTACTGGGCGGTAGTGCTAGCCGCTTGGAAGTTTGAAAGCGCGTTTGTCAAAGCGTGCTTCGACGCCAAGCACCCCGCCTACCCGACTTTCAGAACTCTCACAGAGGTTCCTCACCTCGACATCCGATACGCCGCCCCAAGCCTACTTGGGGACGACTCAGACCAGTATTTTCGCTTCAACCAGCCAATTGGGGACTTCGATCGGTTTCTCGACAACCCATACTCACAGTCTGAGGACTTCCGTGCGTGGCACAACAGAGCCAGCCATCTCACGTTGGAGTGTTGCCGCGGTATCTCCACCATACTGACACCATCCACCTTGGATACGGCGGATCAACTCCGATACATCACCGAGTACGCTACCGCCTATGAACCCTGTCAGGACGCAGAGGACTTCAAGGTCTCCAACTTCCAGCTACCTGGAGACGAAGGGATCCATCACCCTCGCTATCATCCAATACACTACGAGTATCAAAGGGAGGGGGAGGAAGTTCAGCTCGACCACCACCGCCGAGTTCCCCTGCCTCATCAACACACGAAGGGGCTAGTTCCCCTGACTCTTTCGAGCGAGTCAGCTCACCTAATCCCTCAAAAGAGATGGGCGACCGCGAAGCCAAGATGCCACCTATGGCTCCAGGAGCACTAGAGGTTGGAGAAGAACCACCTGCCATACCCGAGGTAGACCCTATGATGTTACCAAGGGGTCTGCCTATCTTAGTACCTCATGGGCTAAGAGAAATCTCAGTCCCCCATCACTTACCCAAGTTCTCTGGATCTCGGGACGACGATCCAGCTGCCCACGTGGAGCGGTTCGAAGAGATTCTCATCTCTAACCTCGTCACCGATCCAGGATATTACTTGATCTGGTTTCCGAATACCTTGACTGGGACTGCCTACTCTTGGTATCGGTCCCACGATGTAGGAGTCTTCACTTCGTGGAGGCAACTACAAGCATCATTCCTATGTTACTTCCGACCAGCAACCGGCCAATAGCAGGCGTTGTCTGCTCTGACCAGCATCCGACGGGGGGCCACGGAGGACCTCACCTCATATATTCGACGGTTCCAGATCGTCTGCACCCGCTACGTAGGGGGCCTTCTAAACGACGGCACCATACGACACTACTTTATCCAAGGAGTCGACTCGGCTTCAACTATCCGGGAGATCTTGTCCCGACGTCCCATAACCTTGGACGACGCCATCCGCGCTGCGCTAGAAATCGAGATCATTGACAAAGAAAACGAACGAATGATTCGCCGGGAGCACGACCCGATACCAGCCTTCATTCCCGTACATCACCAAGAGCCCACCCTAGCACCATACCGCTCATCTCCCACTCAGCGGGACAGCTTACATCTGACCCCCTTGTCTTCGCAGGAACCAATGTTAATGCTAACCGCGCCTGTTGAACAGATTAGGACGGAAATGCGGTAAGCATCCAATGACATGGCCCGGGCAGTACGCGAACTGACCGAGCAAATGGCATGCCTCATCAAAGGACAAGGGCAACAAGCCCCACCTAGATATCATGAATCGGGATCTCATTCCACGAGAGTTTGGTGCAACCACTGCGGCCAGCCCAACCCCCCCCCCCCGTTTTGCCCCCTGCTCAAGGATAACCCGCCTCGATCACGACCTCGAGGGCCGGGACAACCTTACCGACACCCTAACGCCCAAGCTCAGGTACATAACACCAATTCATTGGATAGGCCCCTCATGTCCTATTGCGCCGTGTGTAAGAGGACACACGGTCCCGGCCAATGTTGGGTAGAAAACAATGTGGTTTGCGAACGCTGTGGGGATCACCACCCCACGGTCTGCTGCCAAGTCACAGATAGGGTGATTCCGCTAGAATTCTCGAAGGCCGACTACGCCAAACAAGCCCAAGACAACCTCAAGGGCGTACGCTTTACGGAACCTCACGATGCGACCGATCCGCCAGATATGTATTACGACCAAACCAATCATCGCCAAACCCAGGCTGCACCACCCGCAGTCCAAACCAACCAAGGGGTTGTCCCATTAGGTCCAACCCCCTCCACCCAGGATGTCAGGTTTGTTACTGTGTCTAACCCAACTAAAACCAACGAATTTCAGAATACGTTTTTCGTAGCTGTAGACACTACAAAAAAAAAGTGTAATATATGATTGCGATATATGACTGCAAACTAGTCATTCCGGACAAAAATGACTGGAAAACAACTCGGGGCCCTGGAGTCATTGTGGACCAATAACGGTTAATGACTGCGCCATTTGTATTAGCACCATCTACTGTGGACTTGGATGAAGATTGGATGACAGGGTTTGAAAGTTTTCTGGGAATTTGGTTTAGGGGTCGGGCAGTTGACCAACTCCATTTACATTTTTGTGACGTGGACGGCCATGTCAGCCGATTTCGTAGTCATTCTGTAGTTGCGATGCAGTCCTACGACTGCTGAGGTGGATGTCCACGTCAGCAAATTCCAAAGTCATTTACAAGTCATTATGAAGTCACGTTCATGTTGACGTGGACGTCCACGTCACGGAATTTTACAGTCATTCTTCAGTCGCAATACAGGTCGAGTGTACCCTGAGGTACTAAAAATACGGAGTCATTCTTCAGTCGGGATGGAGTTGGGTTTAGGTTTACAGTGATTGTCAGCTTCTGCAACTTCCCAGTCATTCTGTAGATGTGGATCAATCATTTTTGTAATGGTATTGATGGCTGTGTGAAGTCATTCATGCGTTCTAATATTGATATCAACAAGCAATGTGGGATGCACTTCACAAGTCATTCATAAGTCTGACCGAGGTCTTACGGGAGTTGTGCTACAGTAGCGAAATAAAAGTTGGGCGGGGGTAAGTGGCCATGTAGTCATTAGGGAGATGGGTCCCTGTCACGTGCATTTTTCGGTTCAGAGGACATATATTTAGTATAGAGGATTCATCAAGCTATATCAAGGAAGAAGGTAGGACAATACAAGGACGCACTTTAGAAATCACTAAGAAACATAGAAGACAGTCATTCAGTCTAACATATCTGAGGCAACATCAGAATGGATTCATAGGCTAAGATTTACATTCCAAACATTGCAAAATGAAAGGTGGTTCCTGAGGTAGGACAAGCCTTCACTGTCGTTGAGCTTCCTTATTTACAATAGCATAGTCATCATGCAAGAGTCCCAACAATGCCATCTAATTCACCAAGCCCACGTTAAAGTGTAAGCTTCAAGTATTTCTGGTCCCATATTGTGGAGGTCCCCTTCACATCTTCCATCTTCTCCTGGTCAGCCGCGTCGTTGGGATACATCAGCGGCACCTCAGAGTGGAAAACCTCCTTGATGTCTACTTTGAACCATGTCTCAGGAATCTCCATGAAATGGAACTTGTGCTTCCCTGGGATACCGCTAATCTTGCCCACTGCTGCTCTTTGCCTTGTTGCTCGTGGGTTTATGAGGAAAACCTCGTCTCCAAGCCGATACTGCAAAGAAGGGTTTAGGTCAGCTAATACAAGGGTGGGGTTAGAAGGTTTATTGTTAGGGCACACACATCCCGCATACTTACCTACTTCTCCGTGACTTCCACGTGACTGACATATAACACACATTCCACTATTCAATGATTTAACCCATATTTAACTATTTATGGACAAATTGACTAATTATGGACAAATTCATAGTCCATAATGACCTTGAAAATAGAATAATATGATTCAAATGATGTAAAAGTGTCGGCTGGCCACCCACACAATGATAAAGAGAATTGCAATACTAACAAAATGCTTTAATGGCAAACAATTCGCTTTGAAAAGAAACAGAGTAGTGATTTATTAATTTTGCTGGCTTCAGAATGTGATAGCAGAAGAGACGCCTATAACCGTGCAACCGAAGTCCCGGCGAATCCCAATCAATGTCTGATGATTCCATCCCGGAACCAAGACATGTATCGGCATTCAGCCGATAAGACAAGGAGGTTAACGATCGCCGCCATTAGTAAAGACAACAGTAATCATACGTGGTCTAAAATTCAGGAATCCTGGAGCGCACTATAGAAAGTAAGTAGGAAATTCGTCCCCAGAGGAGGTTGATATAAATTTATTAATTGAAAAACGAGACATACATATCCGATGCAACTCCCACATGAAAAGAGCACTTTGAAGACGAATGACAAAAAATATCTTCTACATAATTGCTATGCTAACGGAAGTATATTTTGTCGGCGGGCAGCCGATACATATTGTACATATCAAAGTCTATACCGAATAGATTTTAGAATTGAAGCTACAGCCGACATAGTGCCGAAAATGAGAAAAACCAATGTGCAAAACCGTGAAATCATCCCGAAAGAAGATTATCCGGTTCATAGAACAAAATGATCAGCATGCAGAGCAGTCAGCTGTATCGGCTGGCAGCCGATAGCTGCATCGGAGTCCCGTATCCGAGAAGCGGAGTGATGATGCAAGACCACCATGACTCGAAAGTGTCGTATTGGCTGGCAGCCGATAGGATAGAGAAGCGTGGTGGGGTTAATCATCTCCCTCATCATCTGCATCCTTGTCCACAGTTGCACGTGATGCCTCTAGATTTGCAATCGCAGCAACAACCGAGGCCTCCGGGATAACATGAGACGTGGAGGGTCCTTTCTTTGCATGCGAGGGCATTCTATGTGAGTACAGGACAATGTTGACATGAACCATCTGCGGCAGACAGAGTTCCTTGTGCCACCTCCGAGTCTAGCATTCCCTCGCCACAAGCGCTTTTCCCTCCCTCTTGGCTTTCATTGGAGTCCACCACTCTATCTTGAAATTCCCATACGTTGGTCCTGGAATCATGTCCACACACTCGAGTACCCTACCCAGCCAAACCGGCAGGTAATTGTTTTAACATGGTCGGCAAAGAACAAAGTCCCCTAGCAGGACATCCCTGAATGGATTGAACGTCATCTTTAGTCTGTCCTTGGCAGGACCGCAGTATGGAGTTGGCTCAGATTCGTCCTCCGGCGTGGTGTCCACTGGATTATTTGGATCCGCCCTGTCCTGTGTGAAAGCAGTTCCATGATCCCTTGTCCAGTCAGAGAGCGGCCACAATCCCTCTTGAAGCAATGTTGGAGTTTGTGGCAACGGCGAGTTAATCTCCGATAGAATTCTTTCCCAGTAAGCAACGCAACCTGCCATCTCCTCTGCGTATCACTTGTTTCTTGCCATTCCCGATTTCTAGAATTCAATGTACTTAGCGATTCCATTTTTGATGAAGGATTGTCTTTCATTGCATTCAGTAGCCCTGGCGACTTTTTTCTCTGCATTTCGTCTTCTAGGATTAATGTCCACATTTCCCCAAAGTGCCTTGAATGGCACCGGTTGTGGGTCCCCCTGTGGAATGTTGGGTCTCCCATCTTTGTCCGCAGTCCACATTTTGACGGGCGGCCTTGGAGGCAGCCATGATGAGTCCGTGGTCCTTATTTTGTACCTCATGACCGGCCATCCACGATCATCTCCAGCCTCGACGACGTAGAATTTGAAGAGGTGTTTGTCTCCAAGCCCGATGATCTTGTTCACCCCATCATGATGGAAGCCCTTGAGGAATGATTTGAAGTCCGCCACTTCCTGCACGAACTCCGGAATGAAGGCCACAGTCTTTTGTGAATCCATAAACGCCTTCATGAGATCAGCAAGCACGTAGGTGTTTTTCCTTTTGATTAGTTTCGAGAGATAACTGAAGTACGCGTCGATGTCTTCGTGCGTGTGCCCGACAATGAGAAACCCGACAGTAACTTCTTTGAAAATTCGCTTGGCAGTGAGCAATGAGCAGAAAGCCATGAGGAACCTATTTTTATTGTCTTTTGCGGAGTTGTCAAGTTGCAAGAATAGTTTTCTAGGAAGTGGAACATGAGGTCGCCCTGTTTGTGGAGTGTTCGTAACTTTCCCTACGGCCTCAGGAACGAAGGAGTTGCACCTTGATTTCCCATGGAGCAGAGCCTCGAAGAAGCTATTCTGTAGCGGAGTGGAGAAGAGTATCTTGGATTCCCGAACAGGTGGCCTCTCGAGAGCTCTGAGTACCCTGCACAGCGACGATATAGTGAAATTTGAATCCTTCGGCCAGAGTGATGTGGAGTAATGAGCATATGCGCCATCTCCATGTCCATGAGTGAGCATGCCGATACATGAGATTGGAATCTGCCCTAGCCCAGCGGTGGCTTTGGTGATGTGCTGCATCCTCGGAATCGCAGTCTTTGTGGTGTCCATTTTGTCATGAATAATGCAGAGGAACTCTGATGGATTTTGCACCGACTGTGTAGTCCATCCACTATATACATTTCTACAAGCGCGTTGGTAATTGAGATGTTTCTCTCTGTCCTCGACTAGGGCTTGCCACTCATCGCAACCTCTCGGATACTTCGCAATGAACTCAACTAGGAAGTCGCATTTTGTGCATTTCGAGAAATTGCTCCCCACAGCCTTGACCTCTACGTTTTTGAAATGTGCTTTCCTGAGGCGACTGATTGCAGACTACGAGATTGGCTTCATATTACATATACCATTGACCTGTTTGACATAACTCGTTGAATAAGTTTCCGAGAGTGGCTAAACAGCTCTATCGGCCGGCAGCCGACAGAGTTGCAACGGATGGACGAATAAGAGAAGTGATCTATGACAGAAGCGCATGGTAAAGGAATTCGAAGGCAGAAAATGATTGTATCGGCTGGCAGCCGACATGAGGAGCTATGTATTGAATAAGCAGAGGCAAATAATGAACTTACATAATTAACTTGTTCGCGCATGTGATCCCAATTCATAGCAGAGGGGACGACCTTGAGGTTGTCTACGCGTTTATTTCCAACCAGTCTAAACTCATTGGGCATCTGGTCCGCGTTTTCGTTGATGATCGTCATGAGAGTTGCATGAGCCTGAACTGTTTGCGGCCTTGGTCTTCGAGCCCCTGCATTTCTATGCAATCCGCTAACAGATCCTCCAACAGCCGTAGCCTTGTAGACATGATAGGCCGACCTCGAGACCCCGTGAATGATATACCAAGCGTTCTCGCAGACGTCTGTGTTTGCAAGAGTAATGAATTTTTTTCCAGGAGTAACACATGCATGAAGTTGACTCTGCACCGCATATGCCATCTCCCTCCTGGTCTCAAATGTGCAAGCAAAGAACTTCCGTCGTATATTTCTGGTGTCCTCCCAGGGAAACGTCTGGCAACATCTGAGCTTGCAGCACGTTTGCGAGCTGACCTTGCGTATGTCCATGTCCGAGGTCTTCAACTGTAGTTTGGACAAGCTTTCAGTATTCCTGGGAATGACCTTTCTGCGCACCGACTGGTATGGATTCTTCGGTACTCCCTGCATTCCATTGTCGTCTGACACATTCAAGAGAGCAGCCTCCGAGCATAGCGTGACAATTTCAGAGAGTAGCCTTCCTCCTTCCAATCTTGCATGTGATAACCTCCAGCGCATGGTTGTCATTTGCAGTGCCTCATTGTCCGATACGAACATGACTCTGACATCCGAATCTCCGAGGACGTCATCGTCGCAGGCTTTGTTTGGCAGGCAGACTTGGATAATCGCTCTTCCGAATAACAAGAAGTCGTCATTGAGAAGTTCACAATATTGGTTTCTCCATAGAGGTCTATCCGGGATTAGTAGCCCGGATTGCAATCCATCCAAGTTACAGCTGATATTTCCACTTCCCATATTTTCCCTAGACGCATCCGCATGAATGAAGCTGTCTGCAGCGCTTGTTTCTGACCCGCCCTCGCCGGAGGTACTGTGACCATGAACATTGAGAGGGTCATCTTCGTACCCGCGGCTGTCATCGTCCGTGGAGTAGAGCCTATCCTCTCGATCGTCCTTGTCTGATGCATTGTCAGGAATGGGTCCTTGAGCTGGCTCTCAAAACTCCTCCGGCGGATCATTGGAGCTACCTCCACTTTCGCATTTCGCAAGCAGTTGTGGCTGCATCATACGGGTCTCTGGTGAACCTATCGGCTGGCAGCCGACATTCCTGCTGGACGCATTGGAGGTCTCGATCGGTCTGACTTTGTAACCACTCCAGAGTATTCTGTATCCAACACAGCATTTGAGTGTCATGAATTTCGGAATTTCGCAGTAGGCAATGTGATCCATGAAGTCATCGACGACCTGCAGTAGTTTGACAATGAGGAAGAAGCTGTGCGGAACGCGGAAGCCTTCCCAGAATCCCTTGGGAGAGCACTCTACAATTGTTCCCACTCCAGCATATACCAGTTCCGGGCCCACAGTTTGCAGGAGTGCAACATCCATATTCACAGTGAGTGATAGGAATTGTTGAATTGGTTTTTCATCCTTGTTGACCTGTATCGGCTGCCGGCCGACACGAGCGCATGTAGACCTGTCCGCTTCAGCGTAGGGATAGATGTTGTCTGCCTCCCAAATGATTGACCTTCCTGGGCAGTGTCTGAGGAAGACCAAGTCTCCCTCAGGAAACGGAATAGGCATGTCCAAATTTTGTGGAACATTTAGGACATGAACGCGCACGAGGTAGGGATCGCGGTTCACCACCCCTTCTACGACCGCCCTTCCAGCATAATAGAGTCCTTCGAGGGTAAGGGCAACCACTACACCCTTCCCTATTTTTATTCTCCCGGAGCCACCGTTTTTAGTAAATGCTTCTATAGGACTCACGTCCAAACCCATATCAGCAGATCCACTCATGACGTAGAATTGGTGACAACGCCTACAATATCTGTGCTAACCCTTCTCACGGAACTCGAGCCACTTTTTCGGCTGGCAGCCGATACAGCCGTCTACCAGCTGCTAGACGACTTTCACTATCGTGGAGGATTCTCTAATGAATCCAAGTGGATATGGACTCCACTTCCTATCGGCTGGCAGCCGACAGGAAGTCTTGTACGGACAATAGTAGAACCCTAATCCGCGCAGACGAAAACATGTGAATCATGGACGTTGCTAGATTTTAAACATGCTGATCTAGGTAGTCTGCATTGAATCCCAGTCCAGACCTGGGCATGTATCTGGACCACAGATGCGACAGAAAATGCAGAAAATCAGCTAGAACAGAAATTTCTAGCTATGGCCTTGATTAATTCCTGAACTACTTGTGCAACGCAATGCAAACTACTACAATCCCCTGATATGCCTGCATTCTAGAAATCGATTACATTGCTCTGCATTCCAGTGTATACTACTGCATTGCTAGGCATTCCACTCAATCCACTACAAACCACTCCAAATCAATTCATAGAAGACCAATGCAAGCCCCTGCAATCCACTTCTCCTTAACGGTTCTTGGACGGTCTGAGTGCGTGTAAGTGGCAAATGAAGGTGAAAGAATGAAATGCTCTGGAAATTGAACCTAAGAAGGAGGCCAAAGATTGATTTTGGCGCTTGAAATTTGAATCTGGAGGAGGATGATGTTGTGGTGATTGCAAAAGAGACAGGTACAACCGTTTGGAGATCGTGGTGGGAAACGTACGCATCTCTCTACAATGAGTGTTCGTTACTTGGTTGTCCTCGGTTGAAGGTGGAGTACTTGAAATTGGATGAAAAGCCGTGGATGGATATAATCATTGGATGAATGCATTAGGTTTTCAATGATGGTTCTCCCGGTTGGCAGCCGTCACTTCAATGTGTGGGGGGGGTATACTCCTCAGGCCACTTTCATTTTCTCTCATTTGCAATCTACTCTCTTGCTCTCTCGTTCTCTTTTTCTCTCCCATGTTCTCTTTCTCAACAGCTTGCAGCCGACACTGCGTCACAGCAATCGCGTCGATGCATCAGCCGTGGCGTGCTTCCAACCTCAACCGATAGGATTTCTTCGGCAGCCGACAGAGGAGGAGTGCGGGCGGGACGGGATTTTGAGCAGCCGACACAATATTCTACCCAGCCGATAAGCAGCTCACTCCTGCGGCGATGGCGTCCTCGGATGTGGTGCCCGAGAGGTACTACACATACCTTGTATCGGCTGGCAGCCGATACAATTCTTCTTGCCTACTATTTCGATTTGAATTTCATTCCGGGTTCTTGCGTAGTAGTAACTTTATCGGTTGGCAGCCGACATAGTCTGCTGTTCAGGGAGCTCTAGGGTTTCAGAAGAGTCACGAACAATGCGTAGACTGTATCGGCTGGCAGCCGATATCGATTTATATTGGCAGAGTGAGGACATTTCAGGTTCTATCGGCTGGCAGCCGATACAGTCTGCGCATGATTGATTTGGGTGTCCTCGAGCGGATTCAATATTATTGAGCGCTAAATTGATGTGTAATATTGTGCAGAAAACCGACCCTCTTGGCAAGGTTTCTCGGACCTCAAATCCCGAACTCCGAGATATTAGGCGACGGGTTCCCACCACGCGCAACGTGGAGAGCAAGCGATGCCATCCAAGAGTGGGGCCTGTGCTGGAGGGAGTCGTCTGACAGACTTGTGGAGATTGCGTGCTCCTTCAAGTTGAAAGGGAACATGACCCCCGGGAAGGGAAATGTTATGTCAGTCATGGCTGTTGGAGTAGACGTGCACGTCATGATTTGTCTTCTCCCAGTTGGCAACCCAGATGGCGTGGCCGACTACATCGCGGTGGAGTTGCCTGTCCAGAAGTGCACGGAAGATGTCTGTGGAGCGAGGTCTATGTCGCTAGGCATGACTTTTGTCGACAACACACCAGAAAATGCTGATGAACTTGTGTTGGGATGGGAATGCCTCAAGCATGAGCGGGATGAACATAATGCCCGCGTCATCCTCGAGATGGAGAAGGGGAAGAAGAAGGTGATGGCCCCTCGGAGGAAGCCATCGACGCCCACGGTTGACCACCCTGAGAATGAGGCTGCGGACACGGGGTCGCCAAGCAAACCGAAGAGGAAAGGGAAGGGGAAGGACGGTCCCAACAGGGTATTGACACTATCGCTTGACGAGGCATTGGTGCGAGGAAATCATCTCACTACCAAGACTAAGGACAATGAGGTGAACGCGATCTACCAAGCGCTGGAAAAAGGACTGCTGCACGCCTTCCCATACAAGAAGCAGCGGCTCCCGGATGTCATCCCCTCTGAGAAGCTGCACATTGCACCAGATGAGCTGAAGTACAGGAAAATTGCAAAGGATCGCCTTGGTCAGGTATTTGACATTTGTTTCCCTTCATTCCGCATACACCAATCCCTATGCGTTTCACGGCATTCCACTAAAGCGCGCGCCTTTACCAACGGATAAGGGATTGGATGTGGTCATGGACAGGTGTCCAGCACAGAATGATGTGGCGGTCATTGACGGAATTCCAATGCCCTAGTGGAAGGCACCCAACGTTCACTGGTACATCATTGGCGGGCAGCATACAGTCACTGCCTGCAGGGAACTGGCAGACCAATACCTTGAAGGATCGGAAGCCAGGAAGGATCTCCTGGAGTTCAAGGTCATTCCCGTCTTCAATAGACAGGCGGACACACTCGTCCGGGTGTCCAACGCCTTGAACCTGAACATCGCCGAGAAGGTGGCGAAGGAGACCTTCCGATCCTGCGCGGAAATGGGGAGGGCTGCCTGGGTGAAGGCAGGATGTCCGGAGCCGCATCGTGGAGGTGGCAAGCCGTCACCAGCGTTCGAGGTATTCATCAAGCATCTCTTGTAATGTCTATCACTGCGCCTTATGTCTGGATATGCTATTCTATCGGCTGCCAGCCGATACAATAGTAGATTGTGCAGCCAGTATTGTTGTTATCGGCTGGCAGCCGATACCAACTATCGTGTTCTGATTTTTGGGTGCGAAATCTTGTAGGCTGCGAAGCTTCAAGTTATGGCACACTTCGTGGATGAGAAAGTATCCTCAAAGCTGCCGCTCATCTTCATCAAGGAGAGTACATGGGTACTCTAGACAGAGGCATTCGATGCTTGGGAGAATGGAGAACTCATTGGGGACGAT
This sequence comes from Rhytidiadelphus loreus, assembly GCA_947034895.1. Lineage (NCBI taxonomy): Eukaryota > Viridiplantae > Streptophyta > Bryopsida > Hypnales > Hylocomiaceae > Rhytidiadelphus > Rhytidiadelphus loreus. The sequence goes on from OX344763.1 coordinate 7,702,364, forward strand.
GGGACAGTTCCGAATCTCATTGTCAATCGAAAACCCCTCACGCACATCACGAAAACGGATCTCACGCCAACGCTGGGGCTGCGAGACTCAGACCTCTGCGAATTAGTCAGGGATATCGTTGCCCTACGCGTCAACATCAAGAACACTACCAAGGCGAAGTCGTCTGGGAAGATGACACTCTTTGACTGGTGCAGAGAGAAAAAGATGGACAGGGTGGTCATGAACGAAATTATGTGGACCAGGAAGAAGTATCCCCTTCCTTGCAAAGACGAAGCTTGGGACCCATATACTGATGAAGACTGGCAGGAGCTGGCTGACAAGGAGGGCTACTCTGCTGCCGTTGTTCGGAATGTCTGGAAGGATGTCATGAAATTCACGGATGGAAGCAACTGGCTGAAAGGGCGAGTCAACCCCATGAATCCGACAACGGACAAGAGCGTCGATGGGAAAGCGTCGGGGGTCTTCTACACAACTCTCATGAACTACGCCACAATGTCAGTGGCACCGGTGGAGGAAGGAAGTTCGAATGACCTGAGATACGAATGTCGGCTAGGGCAGACTATCGCGGAGGTGGTGGACGTGCTTCGAACAAGGAAGGAGAATGAGGGGCTGCAAGTGGACGACAAGAAGTTCATTATTCTCTTTGGATACAACAATAGTGGGGAAGCCCTAGCGGTGTCGAAAAACGATTTCCTCGACATATCCCTGGCAGCTGAAATACCCGCAGAAGACGATGGGATAGACAGACCGTCGAACGACGCCTACATTCCCCTCCCAATGCTTTTCATTGGGAACTCACGCTTCCGGGATTTTGTCGCGTCGGCATCGTATTCCTCAACAGCATCGTGGTACTACCACACCGTCTACTATCAACCGTCAGCTCGTGGCGGCTTCCTTAGGGCGGAAATAGAGGCCAGGCTGATGGTTACACTATCCATCACCTTCCCCAAGCCGGAGGACAGGGCCTCCCTCTTTCCGGTGTTCAAAAGGTTCACCGGGATCTCCAAGGCGCCGGAATGGTTTCAGGTCGACATCGAGGGAGAGGTAGACTGGAATGGCGGAATGTGCGGGGTCGGACATGGGCTTCTCGAGCAACTGATGAAGCCCACATTGAAAGCGAAGGAGGCCACCGTTATCAACATCTGGGGAGGTGGAAACATCACGGAGATCGCTCTGGTAAGTCACTCCACCCTCATCTCAAAAGGAATTCACATCATTCATACCATTCATTTGTGTCGGCTGGCAGCCGATACGTCGTCTCTGACTCAAGTATTGTGGGTAAGCAGAGGAATGGACGAACAGTCTTAGAGTTCGTTAGGGAGGAGGACGGAGTAGCGAGGGCGAAAGAGCGCGTGAAGGGAATGAACCTCGTTTCTGCTCCCAATGTGTTACCGCAGTTGGGGACTACTGGAGGACCGAATCTGGAGGCCCCGCCGCATACATCCACTGCACAGCAGCCACCACCAATATCATCACCAGTGTTGCAGCAGAATCCGAGAGGCTCTGCTGGTCCATCGCAGTCTACGCTGCTAATGCCCGAAGCACGCATGCGGGAGAGCTCTCCAATTAGGATATTCTCGTCGGACTCGGAAAGTGAACTCTCCCCTGGAGAGACTCTCGTTCGCAAGGAACGACAACCACAATTGACGATCCCAAATCAGTCGTCGACGCCGGCCCTCGTGGAGTTGCAACAGTTATCGGCGCACACTACAGTGGAATCTGCCGGGTTGAGTAGACAGGCCTGCAGTGCCACCTCTGACGCCATGGTCGTCAATCTGCATGATGTTCCTCCATCAGAGGAGGTCCTCAGGCTGGACGATACCTTCCCGGAAGACAATGCGAGTGAGCCTTAGGAACCACTCACTGCCATAGGGATTCCGGCAACAAGGATGGATGTTGCTGTCGGCGGGCAGCCGATACATCAAGATGTCGGCAGGCAGTCTATACCTCAAGAAGCTCCGCAGGTTGAACTCAGAAGGGGAAGGAGTAGAGGAGTCACGAGCAAACACACATCGGGTTCAATCGACTCGTCCCGCTCAACGCCATCCGAACAGAAACGGACGCGACAAGATATGGAGCTAGACGAAGGCGGGCCATTACGAGACCACGACTTCCCGAATGAGGCACTGTCTCCCGGACCATCGTCTAAGCGGATGCGGACTAGAGGTTCGTAGGCGATAGACATCTACTTAGTATAGCTCATTTACATGTAGTGATGACTGGCTTAGACTTGATCGTAGGGACCTGTCAATGGGAGCCTGTACTTGGATAGACTAGAGTACTCAAGTAGTGTGTCGGCTGCCAGCCGATACGTTCTACTACTATTGTCCAATTCCGCTCTAAGTTGCATCTCATGTTTTATGTATTTCATCTTACATTGCAAATGAAATATCTCAACCATCTGAGGCAACCGAGGACATAGTGTCTGAAGGAAGGGATGAGTGTCAACAACCACCTCTCGAATCGAGAGCAAATCCGTCCATTTATGATCCTCCACAGGTAGTGACTTCGAGATTGTTCCTCTTCTTAGAGGTGCAAGGAACACTGCTGCACTATGAGTCTTTCATTTTGAAGGGGGAAAACTTGCACCAGAGATCGACCGGGGCTCCAGCAGTTCCTCAGATTTTGTCAGAGTCAAGACATCATGATCATCTACTGGTCAGTCTTACCCTTACAAACTCTGAAGCAGAGACTGCACAATTTGAACCATAAAGTACCGGAGATCGGAGAGGATTTCCTTGCCTTTGGGCAGGAGTCGTGTGACGAGTTTGTGTACAGAGATCCTAACAATCAATCACGACCAATTTTCCTAAAACGTCTTGCACGACTTCTCGGGTCATCCCCCTTGCTGTACAATAGTGGTGCCTCGATCAGCAACTCACTGATCGTGGATCACGCACCATTTACTAACGTCCTCAACCTGCCATACAACGCCATTCATCCGCCTCCTTATACAATGTACTCGGAGAAATCGAAGAAGGGTGGAAAGCTACCCTTCCTACAAGCCTCAATGATACCGTTCCTGGAACGGTTCCTCTCGTCGGATTTGACGGTACCAGAATTCTGTGAGAGAAACTCGGACATCGGACTTCCGCGATATATGCCGGGATCCACCTTGCATGATCTCTACGTTAGAGTCACACCCAAGTATCAAAAGGGATTCGAGGTCCCCTATTCGGAGGAAGAGCTACATGCCATGGGAGGTAGCATGGCAGTTGACCAGTCGGAGGAGGCAGGATGATGTATCGGCTGCCAGCCGACATGCATTGTGTACATTCTGTAGATTGTTTATGTGCACTGTAGATATAGCGGAAATATTCTAGTTCGTAGAAATTTTGTAATCATTTTGTATGTTTCATGTACATTTAATTGTAAATAAAGGCTTTACAGGCCGGGTGTCCGGCTTTAAAAGGCGGATGTCAATTTCGCTCTCGAAGCATTCAAATGTTTCCTTCGAGAGTTTGATCGGTAGGGCATGGTCACTATAATCATGATGATTGTGGCCCTCTAAACTCTCGAGGGTTGCGTTTCAATACTTCGAGAGCAATATTGGCTCTGCCATTTGAGGCCGGGATTTTCCCATCTTCATTCGATAACAAGCGTCTTGCTCCGGCTCACTCTATGCACTCATAATGGATTGCTTGCTCTTGTACTCTGGGTCGGTCATGTGTATCGGCTGCCAGCCGACATCACATGGACTTGGCTCCCTTGTTCTCTTACCCGTTTCTTATAATCTCTCTTCTGTTCAGGAGTCCAACAATGGGCAGCCACATTTGTTCAAAAAATGTGTTGTACTCGGCGTCATGGGTTTGCTTTGTTTTATCGACACAAATATCGAGGTCGATAATTGGAATCCGCACACGAACGTCATCAAAAGACCGGGACTAATTGCATTGTTCGCGACATTGTTTGAAAAGTTCAACGTTGGAATTTGGTCAAGGATGCCAATTACAGAACTTAGACCATTGCTTGCGCACTTGCTTCCAAAACATGTTAGAGACAAACTAGCATTTGTGTATGGCAGAGAATATTGTGTAGATAGCAAGAAATTCCCATGGTGCTACAAAATGATATCAACACTCTTCAATAAGAGACCTTCCAAGGATATTTGTTCACTGGACCAAGTGCTCATGGTGGACGTATGCCCACTCTCGCTGAGGAGGACACCGGATCCGGCGTGCTACATTCCGCTGCCATTTATGGGGGACCTAAATTTCCCAAATGACAGTAGAGTCATTCCAAACATTTCCACGGATATTATTCCCTTCATTTTTCCAATGCACGAGCATGAGTCGGTCTCGGAATACGTGAATGGCGCAAAAAGTCCGGGACAATTACACTATGAAGTTGCTCAGTCAATCAAGTATGGGAACCCAAATTGGAAGGGAATTTTTTGGTAATGTAATATATGTCGTATCGGCAGCCAGCCGATATCACTATGCAGTGGAATCGAGGGATTTACAATGACTTGTACAAGCCTACAGCCTTCTCCACATTCAAGGCTTTGGAGGACTTGTTTCTCGAATTCATCGCCTCTCTTCATACGGATATCGGCTGCCAGCTGATACTCAAAATTGAAGACATTGGACCGGATGCACTCAATGCTTTAGAATGATGTGTAGTGGTTTTCATAGTCACACCTTTAGACATCTTGGTAGTTTGGCTTGTTGTATAGTATCGGACGCCAGTCGACACTTAGAAGAGAATTAGGGATATTTTGTAGGAACTTCTGTAAGTTGGTGTTTCATTGGATTATATACTTATTCTGAAATGACCTACTTCGTCCATTCTCAATCATGAATTATCGCACATGTTTTGCACTCTACTTTATCGGCTGACGCCCGATTTATTTCTGGACTATAGATTTGTCCATAATTAGTTAAATATCAGTTACTTGGATGTCTGTCATAACTAAAACTTTACTGCCACGCAACTTCGACCCCAAAGGTATAACATGCTCGCACACAGGAATTGAACAACAGGTTTAGGGTAAGGGTGGAGCACGAAATGTGCTAAGGTGTGCTCTTACTGTATTCGACTAAGGCATTGCCTACCTAGGCCTATGTGTGGGAAAGGCACACCCAATAATGCACCTAAATCTAGATAGACAATTTAGAAGGGCACTCAACAGATAACCGTCAATGTCGCGGGATTATGGCCATTGCCGGAACGCATACAAAGGATAACAAAAGCAAATTTCAAGAGACGAAATACTGGAGTGTCGTAAGATGATTCTACTTCAGACGGTATAGAGCGAATGTTAAAGGGTCGAAGATGACCACGAGTTCTGCTTGGCAGGTTGAAGGGGCGTACAATCACTAGAACCTAACTTCCAAACGACTGAAGTATAACACATACGTGACTACAACAATAGTAAAGGCAACATGAATTTCCATTTCCATAATCCAGTAACTTAGGAATGACTGGAAAACAACTTCTCGGGACTTGAAAATGACTTAGCCAGGCCATGAAGGAAATGCACATTAGAATTTGTAGTGACCATACTTTCTTCGTTGATTGTCCAGAATTTTTTTTCGAGACTGCGGCTGCCGGCTTGGTCTTCACCTCCCGCTTCTGTCCCTTTACCTACACATGCATGCGCGAGATAATTAGAAACACAGATCAAAGGAAGGTGAGGGACGCCTTCACAAGTGCAACCGTGTAGTTTGTAAGTCCCCTCACCTTCCACAATGTCCAGAAATTCATATGCATGTCCAGCTCGGCGTCTTTGTATCATTTGTAACATGGATTTGTTGACTAATTCGGGAAATTTAAATCGGAAACCAGCCATGTCCGGGCATGAATGAAAAGCCTCCAACAGTGGCCACAGATACCGTTTTAGATACTCCTTATCATCTGTCAATTTAGAAATCCATTTCACGTAGAAAGGGGTAGTGATGATGACATTAGCGTCAGGGTTGCAGTCAACTCTACTTGGCTTACTATCTACAATCAATGTGTTTGCAGCACAAAAACAAGGCCACGTTGCATACACTAATTCCAACTATTTATCCTGCCCAGTTGGGCAACCATTTCCAACGTCTGCAACTTCCGAGTCTCTGGCAGACCATGCAAATAATGGGACTGCATTGATACCCTTCAATCCCCCAAGGAGCGTTGGCAACACGTCATCCATGTGTAATGCACTGCCACTTCTCCAGAAACCGACTGAAAAGGATGCAAAGCAGCGTTGAAGAAAGGATTTCACCCATGGACGGAAAACCACTCTCCTCTGACCAGTCTTTGTGCTACTACGGATCGCAGGGTTCGGGTTTCTCTCACACAGCTTGCTGCAGTCTAATAAGGTTCCATGCACATTGAAAACAATTAATTTACACTCCCCGTCACCCCTAAACCCAATTTCAGGCCAAGAAGCACCGGAAGGTCTCACCTCACTCGGCATACGTTGAAGAACGCCGGGAGGGGAAAATACCTTCGCCGGTGAAGCAGGGGTTTTCTTGGAATTCCGCTGCAACTACGACGGTGCAGTTGCAACTTCTTGTCCTGCCTTGCCAGCGTTGGCTGTTGAGTCCACCTCGTCTGTGTTCACAGGGCTCTTCTTCACCACAGGGTCGGGTTCCCCTCCGCACGACAACTCCTCGCCGTTGTCGCTAAGACAGTAAGGACCACCGCTGTCGGGCATGGGTGGGTCGCATTCTGGTGAGACACCAGCTTCATCAGCCTTGGCGTCTTCGTTTGGTGTGGGGTTTGTACTCTTCTCTCGCTCTTCAGCCACTCCCTCCTTTCCTTTCAACGCCATTGTGTCTTCATTGGCCGTGTGAGTTTCTGCAATTGCTCGGTCTTCCTGCAACACTCCAGCCTTCTCTGAGGTCTCTAGGGCACCCTCGATGCGGGGCTGGACAAGTAACTCGACTTTAGACTCCCGTTCCATCTTAATTACAGGCCGCATGGCCACCTTGGACTCTGGTGCTGAAGTTGCAACACGCTTGTATGTTGCCAGTCTGGCAGTTAGATCTGACCCTGAATTCGATAGGGTAATGTTTGCCGGACTTGCTGTGACCTTGGAATGGTGCTTCTGTCTTGCTCCACCACCAAGACGTTTCTTCTCTTTCACGAATGGATGCCGAGGACGGGACCCTTGGTTTTCCAACGCAGATTGCGTAAAGGAGGGGCTACCATATTCTATGCGTTCACGGGAGCCAATGAAGCTCTGAAACATGGAGCGCAATTCATCAATTGCTGTGTTCTGCGCTGCTGAGTTGGCAAGGAACTGCCCAACCTTCACATCCACATCCTTCTTCCAAGTTTCCATGGCTTCCCAACGAGCTGACTCCCTTGCTTCTACGATCTATTCACACGCACCGAAGACAACGACAGAAGTCATTGAAAAGTTACGAAGAAGTCACAGAGTTTGACTTCGACTCTTGCGGAACTCTTGAATGACTGAGACTTACCAGCATGACTGAAAACCGACTTTGTCGCGACTACAATGTCACTACAGTGCGACTTCAAAAAAGGGAGTTCAACAACTACATCGATTCCTCAGACATGACGACAACCAAACTTTGCCTTCAAGTCTCATGACTCTCTATCCAATATGAATTACTTCCTTACGCATACACGAACGTACGTACAAGCTCCACGAGGACCAAACATTGACGTGAAGGCAACTGTGCACACCATCTCAAAAACACCAAAATTCAAACAGATAGCCAATACTTTGGCCACTGCAATATGATGTATCAAACTTCTTCCTCAGCGCTTTACAGTGGGAGCTTGCTTGCAATCACTCATTGGTCAAGTATACCTAACTTTGGAACAATTTCTGAGAGTACCTCAGTCACTTAGGCTGATGTTGAAGGAAGATGAACAAACGATTGTACAAGGAAAAGAAATAGAGAAAGGTAAATTGTGAATTACATGGCTTGTAGCTTCGGTCTGTGCACTTGGCAAACTGCCTTGGCCTCCATCCATGACGCCTGGGCGATTTTCTATGCCCTGTCTCTAATAAGGGAGCCATAAGAATGAATTCATGAGCGGCGTGGATTAAAATTTTGGCATGTTCAGCTGTACACACATCCTCACACCAAATATGACGGTAGCAATCACGGGATTCATTAACTGAATATAGACTTACCTGAGATTAATATAGACTTACCTGCAAGGCTTCTTTCCCAGCCTTCCCTCTCCTTCCTACAAACGTGGCATTCTTCACGTTAGACCGCGCTATGGACATCTTCCGTGCCTTGATCTTCTGTGCGTCCGTGTTCCAGTACTGCTTCAATCGATCCCACTCTGGTTTGTCCACATGAAGAGGAGGACTGTTGATGCCTTTTAAGTACTTGCATTTCAAGCGGGATCTTTCTGACTTTAGGAAACGGGTGACGGCCACTCGAAATCCAGTCATACTTAGGGGAGAACCCAATTATTCGAACTCTGCGTCCAAAGCAGCTCGGAGTTTCTTCAACTTGTGAGGCTCGTGCTTGGACCACTCCACAATGCTCATGTCCAAGCACTTGGGAACCAGATCACGCAGTGCTTCGTCCCAGGCATTTTTGCCTTCGCAGGTGCAGTCGACTTCTCCACCTGGTAGTACCATCACACGGTTTGGCTTTGCTCCCGTAGTAGCTCGTTGCGTCCGCGCCATGTCATAACTGGTTCTCCTCTTGCGCCTTAGGAAGCGGTCGTCACTGTCTTGTGATGCAACAGGTGCACATGGCCCTGGCAAACCTAAGGGTGCGCCTGTCCATGCATTTTGGAATGTTGGAGGTTGACCTACGGCCCAATGATTGGATACGGGAGACTGGTTTTGGATGTAGTGCCCTGGGACCCAAAGACAGTTCGATGGGCCATAGGAATTTGGATTGGGGGTGGGATTTAGAAGTGGCGCAGCCTTCTGCGGCAATGTGTCCACCATTGGCTGTTTTCTTCTCTTCAAGCGGAGGTCTATAGGAGAGTCGTTGTCATCAAGGTACAAGTCCTCTTCCACGACCTGTTTTCTTCTCCTGTTCCTCTTGTCAATGAGGGGCTCCTCCTCGTCCCGGGCTAGGTCGTCTTCAGACGAGTCGAAGGTATCCTGGCGCAATTCTGCATAGGAGCAGTGCCCACAAGTCACTCATCAGTCCAAATCAGTGTTTTAGGAAAGTATGCTGATGCACTCTAAATTGGCAGGGAGTAATTTTGAAATCAACCATGAATTACTGAGATGGAAAACTCAATTGCCTTAAAGACTACAACAACGCAAAACCCTAACCCCAACCAAAGAGTCAATAAGCAGGATCCAGCGATTACCTGCGGCTTTAGCCTCCTTGTCGGATTGCCACTCAACATGGGTACAAGCAATTGCAAGGTGCATCATACCTGTGGCGATGGCGTCACCATATGACTTCGTGGCATCCGACGAAGAGTCCCGTGCACTACTCATCGGATTGAAGTTTGGATCGGAGTCAGTGACTTGATTTTCCCTCCTCGTCCTCTTGCCTACCCGTCCTCGAAGGCCACGCAGCCTTCCACTCCTTCGTGGACCACAATCACGGCCCTTCACCGGCGCGCCAGATTCAGGAGGATTCTTCTTCGCTACGTCGTCATCCCTGCGCCGTGAACACCAGAAAGCCCTAAACCTTAACAAATGGGAGCTCAAGGAACATGCCTAATATGTCACAAAATCAGCAGAACCACCTAGGCAAGACAACGGTGCAATGGTGTGAAGCAAGAGAAACAATACAGTATGGCCCACAAACCCCTAGGGTCGACTTCTGAGGCAACGTGCAAAGACTGCGACCACGTGGCCGCCAAGGTATTTATGGTGGCATCCCAATCACCCAAAAAACCCTGCGACTAGTCCGCGACTTCTCCGCGACTTCTTCATGACTACAGACAAGTTGCGTAGGAGTCGCAAGGCATGTAAAGCAACTTCCGATTAACTCAAAAATGACTTTGGAAGAACTGAAGGGACCTTCAATACCCTCAGCCACCGCGAGGGTTAACCAAAACCCTAGAGAGGCGTCGCCTGCTTACTTCGAAGACTGTGCAATTCTAAACTCAGAAGACAACGGTAATTCGCAATCAGTGCTCCTGACGCTCTGCCACAACCTGAGGACCGTAGAGAGGTCCTGTTCCTCTAAATTTCAGACCTTGAAGTACCCCATCACCTCTATCCTCCACAATCAAAATTAATCCAAGGAATGCAATTGGAAGGCACGACAGGTACTCATGCTCATGGACGCAAGTGCTGTTGAAACTTACAACTCTTTTCTTGCCTCCACAACTGGAGCAAACAACTTCTACACCTCAGCCACGTTCTTGTCACGTAGGAGCTCGTACTCTGATTTCTCCGATTCAGCTTCCTCCATCGGGAAATCTTTGCTTGATAGGTCATCCATGATTGTCTTATGCGCACTTCTCTGGCTTGCTTCCCAAATGTTGGTCGTGCGGAACCACTTCTAGAGACGGAGCAAGTCTGACTGTTTTCGATGTGTGCTTCCCGGTGCGCACCTCAAGCTTTTTCAAATTTCAGAGGATTCACGACCGGCGTCCAAGATAGGCAGACAAAGGCTAGCATTGGAGCATTGAAGTATGGGCCCGCAAATGAGTTGCCCAAGTCGCGCAAGGGACTGTTAGGCAGCCAGAGGAGAGCGTCCACATGATGAGGTAGGCTCATTTTGGCGGCTCGTAATTAAGTTCTGAACCCAGCCATTAGTAGTTACTAAGCCTCAAAGTTCAACTTTGCAGGATCACTGCACTCAGTCATTTAGTGGTTTAAGTCGTGTGAAAACAAGGCTGCAGTTGTTGCTGCCAGTTGGGCAACCATTCCTACTGAATTACGTACTTGGCCAAACGAAGACGTGAAATAAGAAACGGGAACATTCATGTACCACGTTTTAGCTTGAGGTAGATTTTTCACGAGAGGCATGCAATGTGGAAGAATATTGACGATTCGGAAGATTTCGCCACCCTAATTCACTTTGCATGCATTTTGCAAAGCAAGTACTAGTACATGTAAAGGAGTTTCTTACAAATTTTGAACACCCAAGGAGAAGTTGTGTACTACGAGTTTTATGCAAAGGTAAGGTACAATCTCACTTCATGGTTGGTGAAATGTACTAGTGGAAGAGTTTTTTGTTGCTTTGATTTTCTGGAGTGGGTGGGCAATGGAACCCTAGAAACTTTCGTGAGCATTCCTACATCCTGAAATGATGTAGGCTAGAAGAATGACTTCAAGGTGACTTCTTGTGCACTTTTGAGTCACCAAGAACTTGCGAATTAGTTATTTGTTAGTCATAATGAAGATGCAATTGTCATTCTTGACTTACATATGACTTACGTATGACATCTTCCTGCCAAGTGTCATTAAGTACCAGTGCATTATACTAAAGTCCGGGCACATCCGCATGTCTAGATTCTGGTGTACTTACCATGTCACTTAGAGAAACAAATGTGATTTATATGTTGCATTGGACCATCGCCTTCTACTGTACACTGAAGTGTTTCATTTAAAAGCCTGGGCATGCAGTAACCTTTATGAGATGTTCCCATTGTGGTTCGTCGTCATTATTACTTGGAACCCTCACATTTTTAAGATTCAATACGTTTCTAAAATAAATAACATGAGTTCCTTTGGAATTTTGTTCTCATGTACTGATGTACATGGCCTATCGTTGCTGATGATCGTGATCATTTCGCTAACATGTGCTAGTCACTTACAAGTCACATTTTCTCATTTTCCAGTTATTCAGCAGTTGAATAAGTCATTTTGAAGTTATTCAAAAGTTGACTAAGTCATTTTCTAGTTAGTTTGCAGTTACAGAAGCCATTTATCAGTCATTACCCACTGTACACAAGTACATTTAGCCAAATCATTGTCCGTGACATTGGATCATTTGCAGTGGTGGCTAACGTCACTCAGCTTCCGGGATCACACGCGACATGATACCCACCACAGTACCCCTATCAGACACTCGTAGGCAGCAACTACGAGATGACCGTCTTTGGCTTAGAGAATTGCAGAGGGCCAGGGAGTATAATATCAACAAATTACATTGCCCGTGCACCAATTGCCGAGGTCGTAAAAGACTTTTCATACGAAACGTACGGCAGCACCTCATCCGCAACGACCGAGATCCACAGTCGAGGATTTGGAGAGGCCCGGGTGCACGAGACTCCTCAGACGAGGAATGGGACCAACAATTTTGGGGACCGGTCGTAGTGGAGCCGGAGGAATTGGATGCCACAATTGATACTCGTGGGATGGTCGACCAAACACTACACCCAGAAGAAGTTCAAACATGTTCAGTAGAGAGAGTTCAGGAGGAAGTTATGGACGCTTTTGCCACAGCAGACTCTATTCATGCAGAGTTCATGGAAGTGGACGGTGGTTATGCTGCAGAGGGTGAAGAATGTCGTGACGACCAGCTGGCTCCCGACATGGGCCCGAATAGGGGCGATGTTGATCCCAATTTTGATGGGAGGGCGTTGGAGGAGTCGTTGGAGCATTTGTATGCTGGAGCTCGGTCCAGCAAGCTTGCGTCCACAGTGTTACTAATGAACTTGTGCACCGTACACGGTGTTAGCAATCAGTGCGCGAACGAACTCTTCAGCATTTTGCATTCCCATCTCTTGCCAGAGAACAATACGTTGCCTCGAACCCACCATGCAGCAAAGACACTTACCGGCAAGTTGGGTTTGACATACAACACCATCCATGCATGCGAGCGCGGGTGTGTGCTTTTTCGTGGATCCCATGTAGATGCCCTTTGTTGCCCTAAGTGTGGTGGTCGTAGATACCGAGATCCAGATCGTCGTTGGTTTCTAGTGAAGGTCCTCCGTCACTTTCCGATTATCCCACGACTCCAGCGAATGTTCATGAGTCCAGCTATTTCCAAGTTGATGGTGTGGCATGCAGACAATCGGAGCAACAAAGAAGGAGGGGATGGCTTAGTCAGACACCCTTGCGATTCCAAAGCATGGCAACATTTTGACGAGAACGTGGATCCTTCCTTTTCAAGTGATCCACGGAACACTCACTTTGCCTTGGCAGCAGACGGAGTGAATCCTTTCAAATAAAACCGATCATCATGGTCAACATGGCCCGTTGTGTTGTTGAATTATAACCTTCCACCGTGGTTGAGCACGAAGAAGTTTTTCATTATGTTGGCCCTTCTGATTCCAGGGAGAGAGTTCGTCACAGGTGAAGTCTTTGACGTATATTTAGAGCCTCTCGTGGATGAATTGCTGGAATTGTGGGCCGGGGTTCCAACATATGATGTATCAAAAGATGTAGGATCAAGGTCTTTCCAATTGAGGGCCATGTTGCTATGGACTATCTACGACTTTCCCGGGTATGGCACAGTAGGAGGCTTCTCTCATCAAGGGTATGCAGCATGTCCATGGTGTGGCGTGGATTTGGGTGCTGAGCATTCAACAGAGCTTGGTAAGCAGATTTATGGTGGTACTCGGCGATGGATCCCTGAAAATCATCCCTATAGATCAGAAGAAATGAAGGACCATTTCAACGCATCAATTGAAACCCGCCCCAAACCACGCACGGTGATAGTAGAGGAGCAAATTCAGCATGCCCTAGAGTGCGAGGCGTGGAAAGTAGAAGGAAATAGAGATGGTGCTGTAGGGGACCCCTCCAAAATATATGGCTTGAAACGACTGAGCATCCTTTTCCGCTTGCCGTATTGGAAGGTGAGTATCAATGGTCGGCAACACCGCCATGAAAAATGACTTTCTTGTGACTAATCGGTGACTAAGATGCAACTTGTGAGTACTGAGGAAGTCGTTTTTTAGTATTAGTCCAGTTGAAGTCATGATTAATGACTAACGTATGACTAGTATATGACATAGTCCCTAGTGTTTGACCATGAGACATGCGTGCGATGTGAGAACTGCCAGGATCTCCTCATTCGGTACACGCTAGACGTCATGCATTGCGAATTGAATCTCGCAAAGAATTTCCTAAAAACTATAACAGGGAAGAAAGACACAGTCAAAGTCAGAAGAGACATGCAGAGGCGCAATATTAGGAAGCACTTGTGGCTCATCCCACACCCCCGAAAGGCAGGGAAGATGGTGAAACCGCGTGCTTCGTATGTGTTGTCCGAAGAGGAGTTTGAAAAATTTGCTAAGTGCATAGAGTCCTTGAAGACACCTTCCGGCTATTCTTCTGACTTGGGGAAGTGCATTCGGAAGAAGAACTTTGGAGGATTGAAGTCCCACGATTACCACGTCTTAATGCAACAGGTAATGCCACTTGCGCTTCGCGGCTTGATGCAACCGGATCCTCGCATGGCTATCATGAGAATGTGCAGGGTATTCAGACGCTTGTGCACGAAGGTGTACAATCCAGCGGAATTTCAATCACTAGAAGCAGATGTGGCGGAAAGTATGGCATTGTTGGAAATAGAATTTCCACCATCATTTTTTGACGTAATGATACATCTTCCCTACCATCTTGCAAAAGAGTTGGACTTGTGTGGACCGGTTAGTGCGAGGTGGATGTATCCAGTGGAACGATACATGAAGGTGTTGAAAAACCATGTCCGAAATTTGGCCCACCCAGAGGCCTGCATGGCAGAGGGCTACTTGAAGGACGAATGCCTTGGATTCATTAATGAATACCTCCACAGATTTGAGGAGACTCAACGGCGTATATGGGATGAAGATGAAGAGTATGGAGATGTGGAGGAGGTTTTACAAGGAGCGGGCTGGCCATATATTATGAGCCCAGAGTTGAGAGATATAGCCCACCAGTATGTGCTATCCAATTCAACTGCTATGCAAGATTTGGTGACGTAAGTACTTTCCAAAATTTGTGAATGCAATGCCCAGCTCAATCCAGTGTTGTTTCGTGAACAGAGTTGTACTCTTTGTGGATTCCATGCACATGCTAGTTCCAGAGTTGTTCATTAGATGTTTTGAAGTCATTTAGAAGTTGCCCGCTCTCTTTCCGTGACTTAGAAATGACTTGGTGGTGACTAGCTGCAGTGAGGAGAGAGTCAGAGAACGATCTAAAACCACCTCATGAATCTGGGGTTCGCCAGCCAAATGGGACGGCATTATGATTTGTTGTTGGATTGAAGTTTGTTTCTGATAATATCATTGTGACTCTTACTCTGTAGGTCATGGAGGGCAGAATCCGTCACAAATCCACAAACAGGCACTTTGTTAGAGTGGATTCAACGCACGATGCAAGATGCTGACTTAAATTTGAGGAACCAAATAGACATGGACCGATTTCTTCTAAGCCAGAAGCCTGCACAGAGAGCCACTCGGTACACACGTGTCATTGCATTTGGTAAGCACTTCAAAGTAGAAGATGAAAGTTGGTTGCATTTTGTGAGCTACAACAGTGGTATAGCTTCTGTTTTTCAGGAACCATCATCCCACATTGAGGATTCATCTGTGAACTACGTGGGGGTCCTTAAGGACATTCTAGAGCTAGATTATGGTGCACTGAATATGCGCATTATTCTATTGCGCTGTGAGTGGGTGAAAACCCAGGACAATCGAGGGAATGACACATACACCAGAGACGAGTCCGGCTTCCTAGTGGTGAACTGTTGGCATAAACTACCTCGCATGTAAGATCCCTTCATTTTTCCAAGCCAAGCAACGCAGGTATTCTTTTCAGATGTTCCTGAACGACCCGACTGGAAAGTAGTCTTATGCAAAGAAGCCAGAGCACGCCGTGAAGTCGTGGACACATCGGATGCATTCATCAGCACCAACATAGAGAGCAACGGACTAAGAGCTCCCCATAGGTTACCAGTTCCAGGCTTCCAGTACAGATGGTTAATCTAATCGGGGCCATCGAATTGACGGAGGAAGAGAATTTATTAGCACAAGAAGGGTATTAGTGTGTGAGGGCGCAAATTATGCAGTCACTAAGAAGTGATATCATAGTCGCGGCGTAGTCACTGCGAGTCATTCAGAAGTGATAGCGTAGAGGGTGCGTAGTCACTACTAATTGTTCAGAAGTGATAGCTCCAAGGTAGTGCACGTAGGTTTTCAAGTCCAAGTTGATCTGACAACCATTTTCATGCATGGAAAGATGCGCAACTTGTATATGTCTTTCATTAATTTTAGCTTAGCTCATTTCTGGCAGAGGATGCATGAAAGTGTCAGTGAAAGAATCATTAGTCCGTCGATGACACTAATGTGTATCATGTGACCATATACAAGACATTGGAAGGAAATTTGACCACCAAGCCTATCAATGGTTCCATTTTTATTTTCAACCCAAGGACTGGATCAGACAGCTGTTATTCAAGGTCATTCACACTACCTAGGTTAGTCTGCACAAGAAGTATCTCTATTTCCCAGAAAAAGTCATTTAGCAATTGCGCTGAAGTTACTGTCAGTTGTCAGATGCAGTCGCTTCCCGACATACCTTCCTAGCAATTGACCCGGGCAGCGCATTGCCCTGCCCGCACTTTTTCCAAAACAACGTTCTACACCCTAAACCACCCTAAAGTCATAACAAAGTTGTTCCCAAGTCATTTGAAGTCACAAAGAAGTATAGTACCGTAGTCGTTAATGACTTTAGCGTTACTTCAAATTCCTCACAGACTTCTTTGCGTCATTTCCAACGAATGTGACCCATTCAAGTCATCCTCTATCAGAAGTTCATCCCATAGTCGTGATAAATGACTTCAGAATGACTCGCACACTGTGGAGATTGCGACTACGGTGCAATTATAGAGGATCTAGTCATTTTCTAGTGAAACCGGACAAAGAGTCATTTTCTGGAGTCATAGATACCCCTGTTTTTTTGTAGTGAGACACTGTCGGAATCCGTAATAGCTTAGTACGGACCTTAATAGACTAAGAAAAATTAAAATAGATCAAAATTGAAAAAAATTAGTTTAGGCATAGACTAGCGGAAACAAATAAATACTTAGAATTAGTTTAGACTTCATTCCGGAACCAGTACGGAAGCATGACGGAACTTGACATCCGGGTGGACGGATTCAGGAGCCGGAACATAGGAACCCGGAACGCAGGCATTAAATTCAGTAGCTTGCGGCGGTAGACTAGGGATACGTTACGGCGTTCCGTAGCCTGCGTTCCCGTTACAGTGAACGTTGGGCGCAGGATTTCTATATAAACCTAGTTCCTCCTCATTTCTCGCCCTCTTTCAGTTGCTTCGCATCTGGCTGATAGTGAGAGAAAGTGTGGTCAGTTAGGGTTACCGCGATAGGAGAGGTGAGACGGATGGCAGGGGTTAGTACGTGGTATATAGTACCGGCCTGGAAGATCAGTCTGGTATATTCGGAAGATCCGCTGCACTTGCGGCATTTAGAGGACGATTTGGTTGTTTTAGGTTGTGCAGGTCTGCTGAAGAAACCCTGGAACATCCAGAGTGACCAGGTGCTCCGGGAGTTGGTGGCAGGTGCTCCGAACCAGTACGACCAGACCGTACGTGGACATCCGGACCAGTGGACGGAGGAGCTGTGGGCGGAAGTGTATGGGTTCTCCCAAACCGGAAGCGGATTCGCTACCCGGACGGACCAGTACCACCAGCACAAGTTCGTGAACCCACCACACGCGAAGGAAGGCTACGCAATCAAGGACTGCCGGGACGAGAGGCACAGGCGGCTGCTCCGGTTTCTGCTACCGATTCTGTACCTGGATAAGAGTTCCCGGGTTACGGTAACCATGGCCAACACGATCTTCGGGGCATTTCAGGATCGGGTCGTGAACTGGGGCCGGATCGTGGCGAGCGTGGTGGGGCGCTGCACCAGGAACTTGGCGAAGAACAAGCCGAACCTGCTCAGCACGTACCTGCTCCACCTGTACCAGCACCGGGAACTGTTGACGGAAGACGAGGCGACGGATTACGAGACCGGGCTCATCATGCTCCAATGCAACTGCTCTGACAACGAGGAGCAGGAGACGCAGGAGTCTGAGGATGAGGAGGAAGAAGCCAAGCCGAAAGTCAAGCCGGAGATCAAGGAAGAGAAGCCGAAACCGGAACCCAAGCAGACACAGAGGGAGAAGGAGGAACGGGACCAGCCATCGGGAAGCAAAAGACAGAAGTCTACACTTCCGACTGCCAGAGGTAAATTCCCGGGTCCCTTTCTCATCCAGGATAAACAGGAGTGGGAAGGACCCTGCTTCTTCGAGTGCGGAGAAGAGTGGATCTGGACCGCAAAGGATTACCACGACAGGCTCACGGAGATCGTACTCCGGTCCGCAGAAGTGGTGAAGTGCGAACCGGAAAACCTGGTGGATGCGCTGAAGGCGTTACCAGCCGAGTCGGAATGGAACGAGATGAGGACGGAAATCCGGAACTTGAAGATGGAACGGGACGCGTTCAAGGGGAAGCTGATCTGGACGGAAGGAGAGCTGCACCAGTCTCAAGGGGCGACGCAGAAGGCATACCAAGCGTTCCAAACCTTCCAGAAATGGATGGTCAGTCCGGCGGACCTCTATCACAAGGCGGCACTGTATGACGAGATGCAGAAGACGTCCGCAGCCCTCACCAACACGAAGATAGTCCGGGTGATGGTGGAGATGTCCGGAAGAATGGAGGCATCATTGAAAGAGTTCCGATCTATGATGGCGAACATGGATCCGAACAAGCCTCTCGACTTCGGGGGATTTCCGGAAGTTCCGGATGTCATCGCAACTCCGGCAACTCAACCTCCCATCTCGCCCATCAGGCGGACAGGTCAGTTTGGGTCACTGATCCATATTGTCACTCAAGGGGGTCCCTCATCCGGATTTCTGGGTCAGGATATGCCGGTCCGGAGCAGTTTGGATGCCCGGATCGACCTTGTCTAGAATCCGGCATGGACGCATCCGAAGCAGTTCGAGGATATCGAACCGCCTCCACCGATGCCCTTACCTACACCGGATCCCATCGAGATATCAGAGGAGGCGGAGGTAGAGGAAGTAGAAGTAGAAGAAGCAGAAGTGGAGGAGGATCCGAAGTCGTTGGAGAAGGCGGACCGGTCTCTCGTCCATACGGACGAGACGGATTCTGACAGTCCTTCGGTCCGGAAGACGTCGATCATCACCCGGGCGTCCCTCCGTACACCCCAAGGCAAGACCAGCACCCGGGGGCAGTTAGGATTTGACAGTAGTTCGAAAAAACAGCGGAAGGGAAAGTAGATAGTTAGACTCATAGTGTTTTTAGTTATCTTTTTGTTAGACTTAGAGTTCCGGGTCTCAGTCAGAACCCGGATTCCGGATTTTCAGGGGTAAGTTTCAGTTAACTTATCCACCCGGACTTTTAGGGCAATTTAGGATGGTGTTTAGTGGCACTTTCCGCGGGTTTTACGGCATGTTGTTTTGCTTATAAAAGGAAGGGACCACTTGTGGTCCTTCATTCCTTTTCTTGCTATTCCTTATTTTGAACAGTAAATATATGTGTGCATTTTTATTGTCTTTTTACTCATTGCCTTAGTTTTCTTTGTGGGTCCTTGGTTTCCTTTTCCTTGGGAGTTTGAAGGTTGCTTGAGCGCTTGCTTGAAGGTTTTGGCTACAAAGTAGAGAGGTGGTAAGGAGGAGTCCAGATTTAGGGTTTCTCGGGTCTGTGAACTGTGTGTTGTCCAGGGAAGCAGTTTTAGCGTGTGTAGGAAGTAGTGCGGAGTCCGGCGTTGGTGGTGTGGGTGCAAGTCCGGAAGGCCAGGGAGGGTTCCGTGCGGAGATAAGCAACCGTCTGTGGAAAACCCCCACTCACCCGGAAAGTTCCGTCCGTCTGCAAAACACAAGTTGGAGTGCTAGTACCGGACCCCGTCTCAGTTTCCGGGTAAGTCTTGTATTTGTCGTTGTAGCAAGGGGAGTCGGGTTGTATTCTGAGTGATCTGCTTCTGGAGAAATCCGAAGTTGTGAGGGTCAGCCAGTCTGTTCTTTGTTTGTGACGGAAAGATCTTTGGATACGTGTCATTAGGAAGTTAGAGTTAGTGAAATACAAAGAGTGGTGCTGTCCTTACCCCTCCGGAAAAGTTAGTGAGGACCCTCTGAAGGTAAAACAGAGGTATCGAAAACCGTGTGTGTAAGTTACGGATCTGGTGTTTGTAATAATCCGGATCCGGTAGAGAGTCCGGATAGAGATAGAATCCGGGTTGGGGAGTGATAGTTTCATGTAATCACATTAATCGGATAAATAAGGAATTTAGAACACCCTCTGGGGTTCCCTGGGACGATATTCCGTGTCATCTTGCCACTTTGTTGTGGTTAAGAGCGCTTACTACAGTATTACGCGTACGACAGACACCTCGGAGACCGAGGCCGTTTGCAAGTCCCTACCTGCCTTGGTGGTCACTCAAGGAAGGGCAAAGAGTGGCCCTCCCCCACCTGAACCAGAAATAGTTAGCTCGCTGGATTCTAGCTCACATAGTAGTATGCATTTGCACTCGTCCCAAGATTCCCCTCAGTTCTCCGACCTACAGAGCACTCTGAAGGAGACTGCCAAGGAGGTACGATTCCAAGAGAATTTGCCAACTTCGACCGAGATGGATGAGGATGAATTCCAGTTTGTTCAAACGGGAACTCCATTCCATCCAACCAGCCCAAGATTGCGCTCGCGACCAAAGAAGGGCAGTAACCCTTCTCAGCCATACAATCTGTGGGAGGACCTGGCCAAAGTCAAAGCAAATATATCCTTTGGTCAGTTGATCAACACCGCCCCCACTCTACGCAAGCAATTGAAGGAAGGAGCCACCATCCCTCGAGGTTCCAAAGTAGTTGGCCTAGTCAATCAAGTAGGGTCACTTTCATTTCTAGGGGACCTAAGTCTCGACGTCAAGGAATCAGAACCCTTAAAGGAAGAACCCAAACTAGGCCTAAAAGAACCTAGAGAGAGCTTTGAGCCTGTCGAGATAGAAGTAGAGATCGTCAACAAGGTCATACCGAAGACGCTGGTGGATGATGGAAGCGGTGTCAACATCATGCCCGCTTTCACCATGCGCAAATTAGGTCTAGAAATCACGCATCCCTCATTGGTCACTCTCAAATGTCACGGGGAGGACACTCCCTATGTTTTAGCAAACTACGTGAGGCGGAAAAAGTAAAACAAGTAATACACCTTAAAATTTAATTTCTTTTTCAAAAAAAAAATTATGGATAGATTTTACTACTTTATAAGTTTATGTTTTGAATTATTGGTATTTTTTTGTGCTAATAGTAATTAGTTATAAATTTTTGAAGAAAAAAGATACACTGTAAAGCTGAAAATAACTTTCACACCTCTATATTATATAAGAAAAAAAATTTGAAAAATGAAAAAAAAATAATATAGAATAGCTTTCTATTGAAAGTTTATTTTGGTTGAATATTGATGCAATAGTCATCTTCATGTGAGCTCTATAAATATTTTAGTTGGAGAACATGCCATTTTAGTTCATTTTTCAACCCTTTCTAGACAATATATCTTATGTTATTTGGAATTGAATTTTTTGTCAATAGAAACCTTTAGTCATTGTTAAACAAAGCTCAAAATTTTAGAATGAAATTATAGTTTATTCAAGGTGAATTACATGAATTACTTTTTCCACCGCCGCACGTAGGTACCCCAAATGTAGTGAGAGTGTCCTCCCCTAGTCAAATGTGCAGATCAGAGATTGGTCCCAACCCTGGGACGAATCAAAGACCTCAGAGTTCAAACCGGAGGAGTAGATTATATACTCACCTTTGAGGTCTTCCAACTCGAAGAAGAAGCTAGCACTTCATACCCTCTGCTCTTAGGTAGGGGCTTCCTCCGCTAGTGTGGAGGCATTGTCAATTGGGCGGAAAAGCGACCCACGTTCACCTACGGTCCCAAGAATGCAAGGACCATGATTGCCATAGTCTCCAATACCCCGGCCTTTCTAGGGGTCCAAGAACTGGGACTATCGGCAGTCCAAGCAATCCAAGCCAAGCCCACCGCTAGCTCGAGCCAGCTCAAGTGCATGGGCCCGGGACTCTACGGGTTCGAAGACGATGGGTCTCTCAAGAGGTGGCTCTTAGAGCACCCCTACTCGGGAGACGATGCTTACGTCGTCATGGAAACGCCAACCGTCTACGTCCTGGAGGGAGGCACGGGAGACCCATCCGCCATCGCCCACGGTGACACGCCTTCTCCCGACTCCTTCTCCAACTTCAGCCCCATGACTCACGTGACGGAAAGTCAAGAACCTACGACAGACATCGAACCGTCATCAGAGGTCAGCCCTACCCCGGCCAACAGTCCCAGTTCGGAAGGCACTCCTCATACGGCACCAACCCAGGGAACGCAAGTTGAGACACCTCCTTCCGATTCCATGGAGCTGGTGCCAGCAGTCCAAGCTCAGCCATCACGGGCAACGTGCCCTCTTTGTTGGACGCCATATGAGTTCCAATTTTGTGCCACTTGGTCCGGCCCCCAACGTCTAGCAGAACCACGAACCCTACCGCCAACACAACGGGCATCCGCGACACTCTTCGGGGGGGATCCGGAAGACCACCCTCGGAGTCAACCAATTCAAGCGGCTGACCTCAACCCGGCCAACTGCCCCGTATCCACGAACCCCGTTGCCGTGAGAGATTTTCCTCCAGGATGCCGACCCCAAGACGATGAGGTTTTAGGCATTCATGACAGCCAGCTGGAGATACCAACAAATCACGGCCCGACGGCGATGGAATGCGTAGAAGCCACACCGTACGAAGTACGCCGCGCCCCTAGCACGCTGCAAGACGACCTTCGCAATCTAGAGACGATTGAGTTGCCAGAGGAAGTCAATACGTCCCATGAACGACCACCTACCCAGGTAATCACTCTGTCATCCATTACCCTCCTTAACACGCTTCTCCACTGGTGTCAGAGCATTTAAAGCCCCGTCGGTTATAATTACTGAGGGCCGATAGAGGCTCTCAGTTCTCTTCTTTGACTTAAGAGTCAAGTCTTAGGTTAGATAGGATGTAAAAGCCATTTTAGGCCTCCGCACGTAAGCCCAAAAAAATCAATAGTTAGTCAATTTAAGGAAGATAAATTGAAGAGCTAGAAAAAAAACCTAAAAAATCTTCCAACCCATCACCAGTCACTAAATCACTAAGTCACTAGGATACTAGGTTACCTCGTCACTATTGGTTGCCGATTGTGGATTGTCTCCGTAGATAGGTGCAGTTGGTGTAAAATGAAAGGCCTCTGGTCAGCCAAGCCCAGGGGATCTTCGGATTCCCCAAAACTAAGATTTCTGGTTGTTAAACATAGGTTATTGCGCGAGATAACCGATGCTAACGTAAAATGGTCCTTGGCAAGACTCCCAGAATTCTTAGAGTTACTTTTAACTTCACTAATCCGTAGGGTCCTAAAACACGTCACTCAAAGCCATTTGGTTGTTAGTTCTTAGGTAGTTGCGGGGTAATGAACTCACGTGGAAATCTACATTTGACGTAAAAAGAAAAGCTTAACCGCTAGCCAACACTTTATTTAGATTTGTTTTCAGCTATACTTCTTAGGATGTCAGGTCAGGGTTGATGTTGGCATATGACCCATGCCTCACCCGCTTGTCAGAAGATAGCTTCAAAGGGAAGTTGAACTCAACTCCCCGATTGAATCCAATGCCGCTAGACTGGACGTAATATATGCCTGAGATGCTGAAAAGACAGCTAGTTGGGGGGATTCTCTTATGACTCACCAGACCGGACGTAATAGACACCATCGAGTTGAAAAGACGGCTGGTTTGAGGGCGTTTTCGTACTGGCTAGACCGGACGTAATAGATACCATAGAGTTGAAAAGACGGCTAGTTTCAGGGAGGTTCTGTACTGGCTAGACTGGACGTAATAGATACCATCGAGTTGAAAAGACAGCTAGCTTCAGGGAGGTTCTGTACTTGCTAGACCAGACGTAATAGATACCATCGAGTTGAAAAGATGGCTAGTTTAAGGGCGTTACTAAGTCTCGCTAGTCGTCGTACACCTAGTTAGAGTACTAACAGACGACTAGCCTGGGATTTCCGCATTTGGCCTTCACACCTTAGTATAAAAGTAGGAGGGAGTCCCTCGTCTTTGTGTGCTGGGTGTTGTGATGTGCAGGTGCAGTGGATTAGCAGATGGACCACGGTTGGTACAATCCACCGGCGGTCCTTCCAGTAGGACTCTTCAACATACGGGTTCAGTGTATCGAAAAGCTCAACTTCACTACTTTCCTCCGCACTCATTTTGGTCAAGAATTCCTGACCCAGGTGCTCCGTAGCCCCTGGCCTTTGATAGTTCCAGCAATCACCTACGGGGAGACTTGGGATAGCGTGATTTACATCCTCATCTAGCACTATGCCGAGCGACCTGTGAGGCACTTCTACTTCCTACCTTCTATCATCTTCTATCTTCCTCTTAGTCCAAACTTGCTCCGTCAAGGGAGGAATGTGGGTTTTCCAAATTTCTTGTCTATAGGTCCAAACCAACTCCATTTGGGGCGGATAGTAGGGGATTAGTATAGCATAGCATATCGTCACCATCATTGCCTCTCATTCTTCCGCCACTTTATCCTCCTCAGTATCGCTGACGTCGCCATCCGGTAGCACCACCGCGGATTGCAGTGGTCTGACAGTCCTTCATACCAGGTAACTGGATCTGAGGCCTGGCCGACCGCATGTGGATCTACGGTGGTGCCCCTACATCACCGCCCTGGTCAACGAGATGGGATCATTTCCATCTTTTCGCTTTCTTCGCCATCATAGTTAGCATTGGCATCCTCTTCCTCACATTTCGAGCTGCAGCCACTAGCAACAGACAACCTTTCCCAGCTAATCGGGACATCTTCCGCGAACACCTACACCACCGCACAGCAAACCGAAGACATCGAGTGGAGGCATAGGAATACCACTAACACCCTCAATGGGAGTCATGCCAGGCCCTCGAAATGCAACTTCCGAGTCCCAGCCTTCCGCCCCTTCATCAGCAGGTTCTTCAAGACCCTCTGAGCCTTCACCTCAGGGGACGATGGAAGAACCAACAGGGGGATTTTCATCCCCAACGCATTCTGGGCCTTCAGCTCAACCGGGCAATGCACTAGCCACGGAGGCCCTCACGGAGCTCCTCACACAACCCAACATTGATGACAGTCCTCATCCAGTCGAGGAACTAGCAACGACTGCGGATCCCGAGATAGCACGCCAAGCTCGCATCGAATCAGCAGAGGGGGTGGCGCAGCTGTCGCGACTACTCCGCTCACGTCGGCGGTTACGAGAGGAGGCACAACAACCCGGTCGAGGAATGAGAATTCCCAACGCACTCACTGAAGAGGTTAGATATTGGCCAGCAGCACCAAGGACACTAGTAATTCTCATAGAGGATTATACCTTGTTCCGTGGTGACCTGCCCTTCTTCTTAGAGGGACAGTTCGCCAATCGGGAAGATCCCCGCAACATCACCAGGAGGACTTCAAGCGGAGACCACGTGGTCACCATCCACGGTCCACCTCTGCAACCATTGCCTCGCGAACGCCAATCAGCCTACGTCCTCGAGGTTGTGTCTACTCTCCGAACCTTCTTAGGAATCTAAGGTGGTTGTTCTAATATTCCCTTGTACATAGCTATTCAAAAAAAAAAAAAAAAAAAATGCTTTGTTTTATATAGGGGGCACTAATTCAGGGCTGGCCGGTATATATACCACCCCGACAAGACGACGGACGTCTCCCGCCGTGGCAGCTCGGTGGCCTGTGACTGACAACCTCAATTCCGGCGGCGAGGGTTCGACCTTTGGGCCGTCGCCGGGGTGCCACCCCTGAGCTAGTGACAAGGCAAGGAACCGCTACCAACTACCACGACGGGAGACACTTTTGCAAGGGTCAAACCCCCCAAAAGGTCCTCTTGCCTCCCCCTTGTGACTTCTCGCCTTTGTCTTTGTTATTCTTTTTTTTTCTTTTTTTTCAAAACACATAGTCCAAACTCACTCCGTTGAGGGAGGAAGGCGGGTTTGAAATATTTTTTGGCTATAGGTCCCAATTTGCTGCATCAAGGAGGGACAGGGGGTTTCCTTTCTCTTATTCTATCTCCCTTTAGTTCCAAGCTCACTCCGTTGAGGGCGGAGGGATGGTTTTTCAATTTTTTATATGTAGGTCCAAATCAATTCTATTTGAGGAGGATGGGGAAAAAATTCTATAAAATATAAAAACTATAATACATAAAATGAACAAAAAATATCCCCCCTGTAAGATGGTGTCAAGACTTGTCTTGTTCGCTGTCCACTTCTTTCGTCTTGGGTTGTGAGGACTTAGTCCTCGCAAAATAGTCATTACCCTCGCATACGGACGGTTTAGAACCAAGAGTGGTGCTGGTGCTGACCACATGATGGTGCTCAACTAGATAATCCACATGATACCCTACAAGCCTAGCACTAGCTGCCTTACCCTCAGGTCGCCATTAGAACATTTGACCGTGTGCCCAAGGATAGCAAAACATTCTAAGTTCTCATGATTTTTCAAATCATACCGCAGATGGCCGCCATATGTGAGCCCCAAATTCGTCACTTGGGACTCATTGGTTTCTTTTTTTTTAGTTTATTACAAATTAAGGCATAAAGTAGTACAAAAAGCCCAAAAAAGAATATAAAACCAAAATAGGTATGTCACGTACCAGTATAGCATTTGGTCATAAATAGCCTTTTATCCATAGATTACCCATAACACCCACTTGTATATAGGTTAGAACCCGTAATTAGTGGGAAACAATGGGACTACTGGGAACTTACCCAAAATAGCCCAAACCTAGTGCATGTGACCAGGATAGGCTAAATTAGTCTTAGGAGAGTTAGGGGGTCCCCACGTAAATCTCCAAAGATAGGTTCTAGTTTCCCCATTCCACCGACGAAACATTAGGAATCCAAATTATTAGCTTGCAGGTGTTACTTGTCCCAGATAGGCCGCATGGAGGAATCCACAGCCGCCGGATAGTGTTCTCGGATCTGGAACATGTCGGGACATCCACGGCAAAACCCATTCGCCAAGATTCCCTCACATGTGAAAGATTCCCTGACTGCCGGTGATTCAACCGAAGTCAGTTTTCACCTCGCCACCAACTGTGTGCCAAAATAGCCTAAGACTTGGCACGTGGCTTGGGGGACTCCATGAGAGGTTCCCCCAAAAGTCTCGGTTTTTTTTTATCTCCAAAGGATCTTTTTCCGAGGGGTCAACCGCCAAAGGCCACGTTGGAAAATTCATAGAAAATACCCAGGCCACGGTAAAATCTCACTAAAAATTAGACTAGCATCTTTTATGTTAATAACTCGCCCCGACAAAATTCATGGAATTCCAATAGCGGGAAGCAGCCGAAACTGACAACATCCCCCCAATTAATATTTATGGCAGGATCTTTGCGGGGTTGATCGGCATCCCGGGAGCGTACGAAGTCGGAACGAAGTCATCAAGGAGCCTTTTCTTACTCCCTAGAGCCTCCCCAACAATTTTAGGTTTTTACCCTTTTAATTGGCTCCAGTTGGCACTAGTTTCCGATGGTTTTTTTGTGATAGAAATAGGGGGTAGGAGGTCTCTTAGGCTAAAAATGGCATTCTGAAGCCATTGGCGCAATCCATTTGCAATTCCGAGCTAAACTCCAAAAGTTAGAAGATAGGACCAGCGTAAAACCCAAAATTAGGTGAAAATCTCAAATTTGGATGAAAATCCGGATGGATGAGGTTACTCGTCGAGGGGGGGAGTGGGCCCTTGGAAACCTATAAAAGGGGGCCCTTCTCTCTCCCAAAACACCCCCAATACTTGTTTTGGGTCCGTGGGTCCGAATTATCTTGGAATTTTTGGCGTTTTAAGCCAAAAAACCTCTACGGTGTTTTTGGAGCACTTTTGGCTCCATTGTTGTTGCATTTCGAGGTTTCTTAAGGTTTTCAAGAGCCCTTTTACCTTACCTCATGCTCTTGTTGTGAGTCGTGCGGGTCTCTCCTACCCTCGTGTGTCTTCTTGTGCCTTGTACTAATCCCAAAGTCACCCCCCACCGTACCTTGGCAATGCCGCTTTGGGGGGCCTTTGGTATGTGAGGTTGTTACCTGTGATCACCATTGTCTTGTGTGCACATGTGACTCATGAGTCGGTCCTAACCATAGTACCTTTCCATTGTTGGTTGTGAGTGGACCCCACCCTTCGGGGAACGGCGAAGCTTTGAACTTGTGACCCAGCCCAGTCCTAAAGTACGTTTTAAAACAAGTCTTAGACGGCGGAGCTTTGAACTTAGGGGCATCGTAAATCCTAAAGTTGGTGTTAAAACCAACCATACGGCGAAGCTTTGAACCCCCGTATATCTTAGTTCCAAAGTCTAGTATCCAAGACGTTCTCGGAAAAGTCCAAGGTTTAGCGTCTGAGATTAAGTTTAAATTAGAAGAGTCACCCCAACCACCGTGTCACGATTTCTGTAAAACCGTATTTATTCCCCAAGTACCGGAGGGAGGAAAAAGGGGCAAGACTCCGATTTAAGTTTGTGGAAGAGGGTTCCCTTAAGGGAACCCAGAAAAAAGGGGTACCGCAAGGGTCCATCGGGGGGTAGCTAGGGTCCAGTCAGGGTACCGCAAGGGTCCGTCGGGGGGGTAGCCGAGGTCCAGTCAGGGTACCGCAGGGCTGTCGGGGTGTCGCCGGGGTCCAGTTGGGGTGTCGCAGGGTCTGTCGGGGTCGTCGGGGGGTCGCAGGGTCCGCCGGGGTCCAGTCAGGGTACCGAAGGGTCCGTCGGGGTCGTCAGTGGGGTCGCAGGGCCGTCGGGGTTCTCGGGTAGGTCGCAGGGTCCGTCGGGGGGGAGGTCGCAAGGTCCAACGGGAAGTCCAGGGACTGAAGTGGGGAGTCCAGGGCTGAAGGGGGGATTAGAAGTCTGGATTAGTATAGGGGAAAGGGATTAGAAGTCTGGATTAGTGTAGGAAAGAGGAGTTAGAATAGGGGGTTAGCGTCGGAATCAAGCGAGTGAGACTTGGGTTTCCAATCTCCTTGGGGGTTTTGAAGTTCAAATAGAACGGACAAAACATCTAGCCTAAGAGGAAGAACAAGCAAAAAGGGAGGAGAGAAGGGGGAAAAAACACACACTCCAACGCCAACCTGCACACACGTCCTCACTACCACAAGATCACTCCAAGACAATAAGGGTGAAGCAAGGAAAGAAGATTGATGTAGTAGAAGAATGGAGAGAGGTGATCCATAGTAGTTTTGGTTAGAGTGCACGGAAATCTCCAAAGTTTCCCACGGCCATTAGAAGGAGGATTAGGATGACGCGCATATGACGCCGTAAGAGGGTGGTTAGACTTCCATGAATTAGCGTCATAGGTGTAAGGCCGTAATTAAGGGTTGGTGAAATAGTGCTAGAGGGAAAGAAGGAGAAGGAAGGAGAAAGAAAGGGTTCCGTAGAACCCACCTACTTGGACTACCTCTTTTCTCTAAATTTGTAAAAGAACACCCTAGGCATTTTTCCCACACGCATTCACAATGGAGAATGAGCACATGGCCGGGGGACCAGAAGAAGATTTTGCGGACACAGCCAACAATCCGGTACGTTGTTAGTCTAACCACGCGTATTTGTTTAAATAGCACTACTTCTTGTGATTAGTGGATAGTCTCGACTAGCAAGTAGGAATTAAGGATTAAACTAGCGGATACGAATTACCTTAGGTAACATCCACATAGTATAGAAAAGAAAAGGAGATTAGATTAGAATAATAATTAGATTAGATTGGAAGATAAATTAGAAGGAAGATAAAGTAGACCAGCAAGAGACCAGTTAAGGTAGGAAACCAAAGTGGAAATTAGGAACTTAGTAAAAAAGATCCATTGCTTGGAAGGCACAATGGACCTACGCTTAGTCACCTGTTAGGTTAGAGTTTAGTTAACCCCTAGAACCTGGTTGTGTCCGATTAGTTACCAAGGGTGGGTAATTAAGCGCCCACACATTCATTGCGGAATTTGGAGTTCCACTCAAACTTCCTTGCGTATTCATCCCATTGCGGGTCCGTCACTGTTTGTTGCAACTTCCCATTGACCTTCAACATGCGCCCAATCATGTTGTAATTAGAGGCAAACCTTGTTTCCACCGCCATCAACAAATTATATTCCGATGAGTACTTCCGAAATATTGCAAGTGGCATGTGCCGCGTCTTGAAGAATTTCACCACGTTACAAGCATTTTCCACGACCTCTTCAATCCATTGTTCATTCCCCCAATCTTTCATCAACAAATTGAGGGCGTGCACCACACAACCTTGAAAAAAAATGTGGGGATATTTACTAGATATCAAATTCCATGCTGCAGGGTTCACTGACGCATTATCTGTACTCACTTGCACCACAGTGTTGGGGCCTACTTGTTCTATGAATCTCTCAAGTATGCCAGCCAAGTATGTTGCATTTTTTTCGTGCCCTATCGTTTCCACCGCTCCCAAGAATTGCTCACCCGCAGAAGACACGAGCATGGCATTTATCAACGGCCGATTCGTAACCGACGTCCATCCATCAATAGACAATGTTGCTCCAAACTTCTTAATGCTGTGTTCAGTCCGCTTTCGGAGATTGACCTCAATGTCTGCCTTTGCTTGGTCAAGCAATTTATGGCGTAAGTCGTGATAAGACGGTGGGATATAAAGCCGTTGAAACTCGGCGGTTCGCTTCACCGCTTCTTTGAATGCTGGGTTCCTCGCAACAACAAATGGTATGTTTGCAACATAAAAGAAATTGGCCCACACCGCATTCAACTTGCGTTTATTTGCTTCTTCAAATCCATTCACCAGACTACTTTGCTTCTGACTAATCAGAGGCCTACTGCTTGATGCCCGCGGAGTACCACACTCACTTGATCTTTGTGTACTGAGGTTCACTTTAGAAGACAATGGATCCAAATCCTCCGGTGCAGTGCATGAGTCGGAATGTGTAGACCGTGCCATGTTTCTTCCATTTGAATTATCGCATTCCCGCATAGCCATAGGTGTGCCACTGCCATCCACATTGTTTAGAGACGATCTTCGTGGGATCGCCCCTTGGCAATCTAAAAATTTGGATCGAACTTCAGATGTCATTTTTGCGCAAAGGCTAATTCCTTTGTCACGAGCCCCCGATGTGCCTTGGTATCCTAACTGGCTAAACAATCGGCTTACTTTTTTGGCAAACACCAAGTTGCAAAACCAGCATTGCACTTTACCAACCTCCGGGAAGCCATACCAAGAAGACCAATCCTTGCTCATAGTGATCACCTCGGATTCCGTAAATTGGATTCAAATTAAAAATGTAACCGTTGGATAAGATTTGTAAAAAATATTAGAAACAATGTGTGAATGAAGCCTTGGAAACCAAAGCCCCCCTGTCCATTGAACTATGCATGACCAAGCAAGGGACACAAAATAAATTGCAGCTCCTAGCCCTTGGAAATCTTAGCGTTCAGTTTCTCAGGAGTGCTTGTTAGTCTGAAATTCTAAGAACTTATAGATTTCAGATCAGGCCCATTCCTCATGACCATTGAGCAGCAAAAACTAAAACATTTCTAAAGCCCCAACGCTTCCGAGAACAAAAATGCGGACGGTAGCGACGGAATCGCGGACGGTGACTTGCGACAGGCGGACGGCAGCATCGGAATCGCGGATAGCGACCTCCAACAGGCGGACGGCAGCGACAGAATCGCGGACGGCGGACAGCAGTGACGGAATCGCGGACGGCGAGCTGCGACAAGTGGACGGCAGCGACAGAATCGCGGACGGCGAGCTGCGACAGGCGGACGGCAGCGACGGAATCGTGGACGGCAAGCTCCAACAGGCGGACGGTAGCGGCGGAATCGCAGACGGCGAGCTCCGACAAGCGGACGGCAGCGTCGAAATTGTAGGCGGGTGGCGGACTAGCGGACGGCTGGTGGATTTTGAGTAATTCATTAATTCTACAAGTTTTAATTTTAGGGACTTAGTTTAGAGATGCACGTAATTTTAGGAATACATAAATTAATGAGATAAAATTATGTTGAGAGATAGGCATGTCCAAAATCATACTTGACAAAAAAGTATCGCATAAAATATCAAAAACTTAGGAGAGTAAATTCAAAAACATTTGAGTAACCCACATATTTTTATATTAATGAAAAGCAACTCATAGCATACTATGAGTGTTGTGAATTAATAGTATTGAATCCTCTCGAGATTCAAAATTAACAACACTCCATAATGTCATATCGAAATACAAACAAGGTGTAACTATCCTATATATTATCATTGCTACCTCCCTCGGAAAGACGCGACGAACCCTCTTTATCCTTCAGCCTTGCACTTGCACAGCGTGTTTGAGGACCAAGACTGCCCTCACTCATAGGCCCCCTGGACGCAGCTTCCATGTCTACTGCGGAAAAGTGTCGTTTCGTATCCAAAGAGTAGTCATCCTCGTCTTCAATCTTCCGTTTATTCTTCCGTTTTGGAGTCAAATCCACGTCTTCTGCCTTCAACGCTCTCAAAGCAGCATCCACTTTATCTACCAAAAAGTTGACCACGTCATCATCATTTTTCATGGAAAACCACTTTGGTTCTTCTCCCCCCACTAAAAATGCCCTCCAATGCATTATGATTTCGCCCATCCTCTTATCAAATGCCCCCGCCACCTCCACCATTGAATTTTCTGTGCTTGATTGCCCATCTAGTTCCACAAAGGCACGAACTTGTGCAGCTTCCTCCAACTTTGATAAAAACAGGGCCCTCCCTAGCAAAGTGTGATTGTAATCCCCGTATTGCTCATTAAACTCTTGTGTAGGCTCCACCTCTATCCAATTGCCATCTAGTCCTTTCTTCACTTCCTTTTCGGGAAATCGAAAGAATTTGTGGTGTTGCATGCTCCAATGGCCCCCCATACTACGACAAAACACTTCTCGATCCTCCTCGTTGGCAATACCTCTAGCTCGCAACTCCACCTCTTGATCATGGATCATCCACACCAAGGAATCTATCGGCACCTCCGATGATTCGTATAGCCCATGTGTAGAATTTACCGAATCCCACGTTAGACTTTTTCCCCAATGCGCATAATTTTGAAATTTGAATGGCGCTTGGTCTAATGGAAGGGTCCATCGATTGTATTCACGGCCGGGGGGCATAGCTTCCAAGATCCCGAGCATTTCGTAGAACCTAGGAGGCAAGGGAGAACGATACTCGGGACACACCGAACGAATAAGGGATGCTCTGACGATGCATGTGACGTGGAAAGTGTGGGGACATTGGCCCATGGTGAGGGCTCCCTCGGACCCAAAATGAACTCGACAAAGGCTACAATGACCCTCCAATATTAAGGCCGAAGGATCACAAGCATGCACCATTGTCTTGTCATTTTTCTTGATGTGTGCCGAAAGCGTGGGATAAGGGACCCAACCTTCTTCTAGTTCCAAGGCCCAATTAATGGAGGCCACCTCTTCCTTCTTTGTGTAGTTCAAACGCTCGAACATTGCATCCATGTCTCCCCAATATGTGATTTCGGTGGACCCCGTTGGATGTAAATCAAACATCTTCTTCAAACGCCAAAGAGAGGACTCCACGCTATCGCATTCTTCATCCGACTTCATTGCCAATTTGAGTAGCCCTTTCATTGCTCGTGATATTACAGACGGTTTGTCTTCGAGTTTTTGCACCCATGCCAACCATCGAGAGTCCAAAGTGCCCTTCGGCATACATTCATCCAATTGCACTATCCGTTGCAATCGTTTAAACTTGGCCTTCAAACGCGTGTTTTCTTCGGTGACCTCGTTCAATTTTTGCTTCAATTCTTTGACCTCATTGCTTTCCGTTTGCATGGAAGCATCGTAGAATGTGGAATTAGTATCACCGATGGGGGTCAAATACAACAAATCTGGATTGTTGTTTTCCTCAATGCCATCTAGTCTGTCCTCCACTTTCTCCTTTCCCTTCTCAACAACCACTCACCTTCTCAGATTTTCTTCTTCAACGCTACAATTTCGTACTCCAAGTCTTCAATAAACTTCCTTTGGAAAAGCAATGTATTATGTCGACGCTCTGATTGAGCCTCCAATGTCTCTAGCTTCTCTTTCAATTTCGAAGCATCCGCCGCCAACTTGAGATTCTCAACATTAATACCCTTATACTTCTTGATCTCTGTGAGCCCTCAAGTTGGCACTTGGAACTCTGAACTTATTTTTCGCGATTTTTAGTTAATTTTTGAGTGAAAAATAGGAAAAAACATATAAAAATACAATTATTGTGGGTTTTGGTAGAAGTCCCTACCAAAGGGGGGTGTCATGGCCTTAAATGCGTGAAACACGTAAGACGTTACATTTTCACTAAATTTAGGTCTTATTAGTATAAATAAGTAGTTAAGTCAGTAATTCCGAGCGATGTGAGAATTTGAGAGTTAACTAGTCCTAGTGTCATGTTCATGTAATACAACAGCTATAAGTATACATGTAACAAACTAGTTAAAAGTTAGAGTCTAGTCCGAGTCAGTCCAAATCCAACTCGAAAGAGTTAGATTTATTGTTTGCAGGTAATTTTGAGAAAGACAGTCATTCGCAGATCAAGATGGAGGAAATGATGATTGGAACATACAGAAAGGTGCTTTTCTAGGTCAAAGCATGCCAGGAGGTCAAATAGAAGCCCAATCAT
The DNA here is from genome assembly GCA_947034895.1 of Rhytidiadelphus loreus. Lineage (NCBI taxonomy): Eukaryota > Viridiplantae > Streptophyta > Bryopsida > Hypnales > Hylocomiaceae > Rhytidiadelphus > Rhytidiadelphus loreus. The sequence goes on from OX344763.1 coordinate 7,736,845, forward strand.
CCAAGATTCCCCCGGTATCAAGAATAATTTCCCCCCCGGGTGGAAATTATTAAAGAATTGCTAAAAATAGCATTCTTATTGGAGATTTGGTTTTGCCCTTAGTTGATGGACATCTTGTAGAAGATTGCCCAAAAGTTTCGGGATTTTACAAAACTCCACGATGACTCCATGGGAAGTCAACCGCTTAAAACTGCATTCGTAAATTCCTAGAAATTACCAATGTTGCGGTAAAATCTCACTAAAAATTAGGATAGTGTTTTGTGTGCCAATAAAGAGCCCTGTCAAGTTTGAAGACATTCCGACATTCCCAAGTACTAGAATTAGGACCGACAGCGAATTTTACAAGAATTTACAACTTGGCGGCGGGTTGACTGACGAACCAGGAGCTAGCGGTGTCCGAATGGAGCGTTTCAAGGGTCAATTCTTACTCCCACGAATATTCTAAACCACCCAAGACCGACAGTTTCATCAAAAGATGCAAACTCCAAAAGTTAGCTTTTTAACTTTTGTTCTAAGTTACCGTGACTCAAAATTGCGCTTTAAAACGGCTGGAGAGGTAGGGGTAAGGGGTCCTTGAGGCTAATTGGGGTCTTCTGAACGCGATGGCGTGGTTTGTTTTCAGTTTCGAGTTGTCCCTCAAAAGATAGAGAGGGTCAGACCTTAGTTTGACTTTTAAAAGGTAATTTTTGATTAATCTGGGTTGATTTTGCAAATATCTCTTGTAAAATCGAAGATTGGATTTGCCCAAGATACTTGTCTTGCGTAAGAAGCCATCTTTTGGACTAAAGAAAGACAATTTAGAACTAACCCTAAATTAAAACACAAAATATCTTGGTTAATTAGGTAGATTTTCAAAATATCTTTGGAAAAATCAAATATTTGATTTGGGAAAAGATTCTAAGGCCATTTAGGGCCTAGAAGGAACTCGCTTGAGAACCTTCCTTCCCATTAAACAAAGATTATTTTGAAAATACATTTAGGTAGTTTAGCAAATTATCTAGATTGAAAGTAAAAGATAATTTACGAACAACTTACCGGGGGGGGCCGGGAGCAAGTATATAAGGCCCTTCCTCGAGGTTGTTTGTGACCCTCATTCTTTGTTTCATTCTTGTTGTTGCTCTTGTCGTGCTACCGACACTTGTCGGAGCACTTTTTAAGCCAAATTTTGGCTATTTTTTTCTATTTTTTTCTATTCTCTTGTACTTTGAAGGTCCGGAGGGCCCCTTCAAAGCTTTATTTCTTTTCTTGTTTGAATTTGGAGGCTTCAAGCCCCAAAACTTTGTTTTCCAAGAGTTTAGGTGGAGGAAATCCCCTAACTCTAGTGTTGTTTGTGTTAACTAACTTATTTCTTGAATTTGGAGGCTTCAAGCCCCAAAACTTTGTTTTCCAAGAGTTTAGGTGGAGGAAATCCCCTAACTCTAGTGTTGTTTGTGTTAACTAACTTATTTCTTGAATTTGGAGGCTTCAAGCCCCAAAACTTTGATATTTTGGGAGTTGTGGGAGTAGTTCCCGAACTCTACTTTGATATTGTTGTTCTTTTGATACTAACCAACCATTTGTGTGAATTGAGAATAGTCTGTGAACTTAAAACTTTAAAGCGGTAAAGCTAGACTTTGCCAAAAGGTTTTGAGCATCACCATGTGCCAAAACTCGTTGTATAACGGGTGTTTGGTTTGAATAGTTGCTAATGTTCGGTTAAACACTGTCATGTGTACCTCCTTTAAGAATTAAGTTTCAAAATACTAGTTTGGATCTTTGGATACTGGTTATTCCTGGAGTTGCTTCCGCACGGCGGAGCTTTGACTTTGAAACCTGGAAACGGGTACTTGAAACTTAAAGTTGTTAGTTAATTCCTGGGGTTGCTCCCACACGGCGGAGCTTTGACTTTGAAACCTGGAAACGGGTACTTGAAACTTAAAGTTGTTAGTTAATTCTTGGGGTTGCTCCCACACGGCGGAGCTTTGACTTTGAAACCTGGAAACGGGTACTTGAAACTTAAAGTTGTTAGTTAATTCCTGGGGTTGCTCCCGCACGGCGGAGCTTTGACTTTGAAACCTGGAAACAGGTATTTGAAACTTTAAAGTTGTCAGTTATTCCTGGGGTTGTTCCCGCACGGCGGAGCTTTGACTTTTAAATCCTGGAAACAGGTAGTTTTGAAAGTTAATTTCTTTTGTGTGGCCTAGGGTAACCCTGCACGGCGGAGCTTTGACTTTTAATAGTTAAAAATTTGCCATTGGAAACTTAGAATTATCTCATACGGCGAAGCTTTGACTTTAAGAATAAAGAATTTGTGGAAAAGATTCTTTATTGAAATACATTTAAAGTCCAAACTTGCGTTGTTTAATTCTCTTTCAATCTTGGACAAGTGGTGAAGGTATTTGGCCTCCACATTTGCCATTGTTTATTTGCTTACTAGAACTTCATTTTTTCATCTTAAAAATCCATAAAAGTTAGTTGGTTTTTATTTTCTTTTCATCAAATTGAGTTTCTTTTGTTTCTTTTAGAGGTTCATTTATTAATCGAAATTCCAAGTTTTAAGTTATTCAGTCCAGCATTCAAAAGGAGGACGAAACAGCCCAGCAGTCGGAAGGAAGGCGGGACAGCCTAGCAGTCGGAAGGAAGGCGAGACAGCCAACAATCGGAAGGAAGGCGAGACAGCCAGCAGTCGGAAGGAAGGCGGGACAGCCCAGCAGTCGGAAGGAAGGCGGGACAGCCCAGCACTTGGAGGGAACGATCGGGAACAGACTAGACGGGGCGGACCAGTCGCCGACCAGTGAGGTGGCGACACGTGGAAGGGAGCTTGGGGAGCCGGCAGCAAGCAGCAGGGTCACTGTGACCAGTAACAGACCAGTCCTTTGAGCTGAAGCCAAGAGACCAGATCAGAAAGGAGGCCGGCCCTCAGAACTAATTAACAAGGCAGTCCAGAGTGCCATACCGACTCTGAAATTTTCCACAAACAAAAATTGACCTCTTACAAATAAGAGCATGATTAAGCATAGGCGGTTGTTGCCACGCACAAAAATCTTTGCTTTTTGAGAGAAAATTTGAACACCAAGAATTTTCTTCACATCTCACAATTGTCCTAAACCACCATAGCTTGCCAAACAACAACAATCAAATAAGGCGTGAAGAGAAGGAACGGAATTATAAGAAGGAAGACGAAGTATCAAGATAAGCATCTTACTAATTAATTTGGTTGATTATTTTATTCTTTTCTTTGGCATCTTACTATTGAAATTGGAATTGTTTGGATTGGTTTATTCTTTTTACTATTCAATTGGGTTGTCGTTCATCCTTTTATTCCTTTTCCTATTCATCGATAGATTTGTTTTAGATTATTTAAGATTATTTTATTAGAATACTATTCATTCATTTGGTTTTAGTTATTAATTAGGATTCCAAAGCCGAATTAGTTGTTTGTTTGTAGTTTGGGGGATTTGTTTTATTAGGCCTAATAAGCCAAAACAATAAAAACAAACAACAACTAATATCTTGGAATATTTAACAAAATAACTATTAAAAAATTGGCAAACGAATAAAACTACTATTCATTGAAAACTTGGGAAAAATGAATTAAATTTATCATTTAATTTAAATTCCTAAAATCAAAGGATTAGTTTTAAATTGCCAAAACTAACAAACTTGGACTTTTTAGATAGGTTTAGAAACAATAATAACTAAGATTTCTTTCAAATTCATGAAAGACAATGGAGAATTTCGAGGAGACGATTATGATGGTGTTTTGCGATGATGGGACGATCGACATTCTCGACACCAAGGTATGATTTCAAATTTTATCTTTTGTCTTTTCTTTTGCTTTCATTCTTTAAAAATTTAGATTAGAAAATTAAAACTAACAAATTAACCATTAAGAATCCAATAGCTAGTAGAATTTAAATTGTTAGAAAACCTTTGAAATTTAACTAAAATCGTAAAGATAATAATTAGATTAACTTTGAATTAATTTGGAAAACGAAATAGTAATCTCATCCAAAAGAATCTCAAAAGGAATCTAATTTAATTTAGAAACTAGGGAATATTAGAATAATTAGGGGAAGTCAAAACCTAATTTATCTACTTATTCTCTTGAAAATTATTAAAGGAACAAATTCCATCCAACCAAGGGGAATTTTAATCCATTTAAAAGTTTTCACCTAAAAGTTCTAAATTCTTACTTTTTATCTTAACAAGAAGTTAATTAATCACTTTACTCAAAAAAACCATAAAACCCTAAAAAATCACTAAAATTAGAATAATAACTTAGAATTAGGATTAATTAAAAACAATTAGGAATATTCTCAAGGCACAACTAGGGAATCTTTTGACACCATAATCTTTTAAAGAATCTTTTGAAGATTCCAAATCCACCTTTTACTTTTAAAATTACTTTAATTTGAAGAATAAAAGTGTGGATGAAGATTTGACCTAGTTTTGGATGAAAAATCCTAAAATAGGTTAAAATTAGGTTTTCTCTAAAAATTCCATTAGATAACTTAATTAACCTTTCAACCCTGAAATTTGGATTTATTTCACATTAATTTGCTATTTGTAGTTGACGGATGAAGTTTTTAGGATAGAATTAGGTACGAATTTCATCCACACATAACTTTCATTAGGAACATCAGAATCCAACTTGCTTTACCATTTTGGAAAGGGCAAATTGTATTCTTTGAATTAGTTTAGGTAAAATTTTAGTTTAGCTATAAGTTTAAATCACAATTAACTAATCCTTAACAACCTTTATTTCTTAACTATTAGAGTGTTTTGAAGTACTTAAATTAGGTAAAAATCAACATAACAAAGTGTCCATTGCTTGGAAGGCCAAAGAACACTACGTTTACATTTCACCCTTACAATTTGCTAACTTATGCCGCTAGAACCTGTGTGCAACTTTCTGACTTAAGGGTGGAGTTAGAAACACTCACAATCTCCTCTTGGTATTCATTCAAAACCTTCAAATCTGTAACCCGCTCGTCGAGAAATGGTGTCATAGATTGGTTGAACTTCACGAAGTCCAAGGCACCACTCAACAATTCAGGCGCTAATTTGGAAAAATCCGTTGCAACTTCTTGCAGCCTTGGAGCGACTTCTACTACAAATTGAGCCGTAACTGCCAATTTTGATGCGGTCACCACAAAATCAGCCCATTGACTCTCGGAAGGCTCATCTTGGGTTTCCGCGCCTCCGTTACTCGTGCCATCCTCGTTGGTGTGCTCCATGTTCTTTAAACGTTCTTCGTGTGACCGCCACAAATGTGAACCTTTACATAAAGATTCTAATAATGCAACCGAGGGCATCCGACGAACAATTTGCCATTTTGATGTCCTCAATGATGACAAATGTGGATACTTGGAATCGATAAATCCGCCAAGAATGGTCTCATTTGGCAGCACGCCATCCGATTGTTCTCCATGATGAGGTGAAGGATGCACCTCAACTCCTAGATTCAATGTCGGGCTCGGTGTCTTCGGCAAACTTTGCTTCGAAGTACTTGCCAAATGATTTAAAGCATTGTTGTCTATAAGATTCTGAATGGCAATTCCCGCATTAGCAACTTCTCCCTCAATGACATCATCATGACGTTCATGTGGTGCGGATGGGGCCACGTGCTCCACCATTGTTGTTCCATTTGGTGTGCATATCAAATCCGTTGGAGGAGTTAAAAATATGTCTCCCTCCACATGCTCGCCTTTGAAATCTTGTATTGCCGTACGGTTTTGTGTTGAAGCCAATTGCATTGCCGAACTTGTGACCTCCACGTCCTTGGTCATAGTCATTGTCATTGGTTTGACCTCTCTTTTGGATTTAAATGCCTCACTTGGCCCTGCTTGTGGATTGTACAAATCAGGAATATCTTTCCGATTACATTCAAGCACACGTGGAGCGTTCGTTGTCGTTGGAAACGTGCTCCAATCCACCTTGCGTGCCAATATCAATTCTGCATACACCATAGAAGCCAAGCTGTAGTTTATATACCCCTTGGACATTGCTTTATCCCCGAAGAGGGCCCGCCAAACTTCATGCGCTGGGTGAATGAAGTGCGCATTGTTGCAATTCCCTGGTTTGCAACAAAAACCACGAGTATGGATGATGTGGGCCTCCCTAGGCCACAACTTGTCGATGTGGTACATCTTCACATACTTCTTGCACGTTTTGGAGGACCAATATTCCGCTTCCTCTGCTTTCCAACCACCCTCTGCTTTGATGTTGGGATCATCTAAAATCTCATAGTGGAGCTCATGGGCGGTTCCCTTTGGTTTAGGCCTCCTACTATTGTCACCTCCGCCGGTCAACCCACCACTACCTTCAACGCCTTGACCACTCATGGTTGTCAACTTGAACTTGTCTCCAATTGAATTTAAATAGTCACCAAAAGTATGTGTCTTCAATCCACCCAAGTTTCAATGAATGTTTGTATGTGAACCAATAATGATAGATGAATGACCCCACCTCTCCACCATGTAGGAGCAACTGGCACAATGAAGCAACAGTAGCACATCCAACACGGTTGTGAGTCCTAGGAAGGAGAGGGAAGTGAGAAAAAACAAGAAGGCCTTCCGCCCTTATAGCCGTCCGAAACCAAACCTAAGATCGACCGCCATTGAACCTCCCCCGACCAATGCGAAGCGGACCCGAACGTCCGCTCAATCGGGCGGCCCATCGGTCTCCAAATCCACCGCTTCCGTCCGCTTTCCCGCCGCCGCCGTTGTGAGTGTTTCTAACTCCACCCTTAAGTCAGAAAGTTGCACACAGGTTCTAGCGGCATAAGTTAATGGTTCAATTGGGTGAATGGTAAACTCAGTGTTCTTTGGCCTTCCAAGCAATGGACACTTTGTTATGTTGATTTTTACCTAAATTAAGTGCTTCAAAACACTCTAATAGTTAAGAAATAAAGGTTGTTGAGAATTAGTTAATTGTGATTTAAACTTCTAGCTAAACTAAAATTCTACCTAAACTAAATCAAAGAATACAATTTGCCCTTTCCAAAATGGTAAAGCAAGTTGGATTCTGATATTCCTAATGAAAGTTATGTGTGGATGAAATTCGTACCTAATTCTATCCTAAAAACTTCATCCGTCAACTAAAAATAGCAAAATAATATAAAATAAATCCAAATTTCAGGGTTGAAAGGTTGATTAAATGAACTAATGGAATTTTTAGAGAAAACCTAATTTTGACCTATTTTAAGATTTTTCATCCAAAATTAGGTCAAATCTTCATCCACTCTTTTATCCTTCAAATTAAAGTAATTTTAAAAGTAAAAGGTGGATTTGGAATCTTCAAAAGATTCTCTAAAAGATTATGGTTTCAAAAGATTCCTTAGTCGTGCCTTGAGAATATTCCTAATTGTTCTTTAATTAATCCTAATTCTAAGTTATTATTCTAATTTTAGTGAATTTTTAGGGTTTTATGGTTTTTATGAGTAAAGTGATTAATTAACTTCTTGTTAAGCTAAAAAGTAAGAATTTAGAACTTTTTAGGTGAAAACTTTTAAATGGATAAAAATTCCCCTTGGTTGGATGGAATTCCTTCCTTTAATAATTTTTGAGAGAATAAGTAGATAAATTAGGTTTTGACTTTCCCTAATTATTCTAATATTCCCTAAGTTCCTAAATTAAATTAGATTCCTTTTGAGATTCCTTTGGATGAGATTACTATTTTGTTTTCCAAATTAATTCAAAGTTAATCTAATTATTATTTTTTACGATTTTAGAGAAATTTTCAAAGGTTTTCTAATAATTTAAGTTCTACTAGCTATTGGATTCTTAATGGTTAATTTTGTTAGTTTTAATTTTCTAATCTAAATTTTTAAAGAATGAAAGCAAAAGAAAAGACAAAAGATAAAATTTGAAATCATACCTTGGTGTCGAGAATGTCGATCGTCCCATCATCGCAAAACACCATCATAATCGTCTCCTCGAAATTCTCCATTGTCTTTCATGAATTTGGAAGCAATCTTAGTATTCTTGTTTTTTAAACCTATCTAAAAAGTCCAAATTTGTTAGTTTTTTGGCAAATTAAAACTAATCCTTTGATTTTAGGAAATTAAATTAGATGATAAATTTAATTCATTTTTCCCAAGTTTTCAATGAATAGTAGTTTTATTCAATTGCCAATTTTTTAATAGTTGTTTTGTTAAATATTCCAAGATATTAGTTGTTGTTTGTTTTTATTGTTTTGGCTTATTAGGCCTAATAAAACAAATCCCCCAAACTACAAACAAACAACTAATTTGGCTTTGGAATCCTAATTAATAACTAAAACCAAATGAATGAATAGTATTTTTATAAAATAATCTTAAATAATCTAATTCAAATCTATCAATGAATAGGAAAAGGAATAAACGGATGAACGACAATCCAAATGAATAGTAAAAAGAATAAAGCAATCCAAACAATCCCAACTTCAATAGTAAGATGCCAATTAAAACAATTAAATAATCAATCAAATTAATTAAGAAGATTCTCACCTTGATCCTTCGTTCTCCTTGGCCAACTTCTTATAATCCTTCTCTTTCCTTCACTTGTTGTTTTTTGTTGGATTGTTGTTGATGGTGAGCTATGGTGGTTTATAATACTCGTATTTTAAGCAAATTTTTTATGCTTGATTTTTCTTTCAAGAGCCAAAAATTTTGTGCGTGGCAACCACCACCTAGGCTTAGTTTTGCTTTATGAGTTATTATTTCCCTTCTCCCCGAATGAGAGTTCCTTGTGGACTCCCTGTGTCCCAACTGATTGATTTGGAAGCCCAACAGAGACTCCCCGAACACCCAGCAGCAACCCCAACCACCCAGTAGAGACTCCCCGAACACCCAGCAGACCTCCGAACACCCAGTCAGACCCCCGAACACCCAGCAGACCCCCGAACGACCAGCGGGAGACCCCCGAACACCCAGCAAACCGACGTCAGAGCGCGGCTCCTGGCGTCAGCGTACGACCTTCAGCAGCAGTCAGTCCTCTGCGGCAGTCAACCTTCTCAATGGTTTATCAAATCGGTTGGGAATGGGTTCTTATACCCTTCCAACTAATTTTGACAATTGTGATGGGTTAATCCAAATTTTGGATGTTAATTTTCCCAAGTATAAATTTTAACCACAATTAATTGCGGATAATTTCAGGAAAACAATTTCCTTAAAAATAACAATGACAACTACTAAACTAATTTCTTTGAAATGGAGAATTTTGACTATGTATCTAGACTAATCTAAACAACTTTCTTCAATGATGCAATTGACCAGTTCCAACTACTACAGAAAAGAATTCCTTCACAAGAAATTTGATGCTGATTTACTTAAATTTCCTTGGTAAGGGTTTAAATTAAAATTTCACTGTATGGTTTAATTTTAATCTTTCAAAGTCAAAGCTCCGCCGTGCGGGAGCAACCCCAGGAATTAATAAGCAAATCAATGTTTCAAGTACCCGTTTCCAGGTTTCAAAGTCAAAGCTCCGCCGTGCGGGAGCAACCCCAGGAATTAATAAGCAAATCAATGTTTCAAGTACCCGTTTCCAGGTTTCAAAGTCAAAGCTCCGCCGTGCGGGAGCAACCCCAGGAATTAATAAGCAAATCAATGTTTCAAGTACCCGTTTCCAGGTTTCAAAGTCAAAGCTCCGCCGTGCGGGAGCAACCCCAGGAATAACCAGTATCCAAGGACCCAAACTAGTATTTTGAAACTTAATTCTTAAAGGAGGTACACACGACAGTGTTTAACCGAACATTAAAAACTAATTTCCAAAATTCAAAGCAAAGTTTTAAGTTTAATCACTAAAGGAGGTACACATGACAGTGTTTAACTGAACATTAGCAACTATTCAAACCAAACACCCGTTATACAACGAGTTTTGGCACGTGGTGATGCTCAAAACCTTTTGGCAAAGTCTAGCTTCGCCGCTTTAAAGTTTTAAGTTCACAGACTATTCTCAATTCACACAAATGGTTGGTTAGTATCCAAAAGAACAATAAAATCAACTAGAGTTTAGGAACTACTCCCACAACTCCCAAAATATCAAGGTTTTGGGGCTTGAAGCCTCCAAATTCAAGAAACAAGTGGGTTAACACAAACAACACGAGAGTTAGGGGATTTCTTTCACCTAAACTCTTGAAAAGCAAAGTTTTGGGGCTTGAAGCCTCCAAATTCAAACAAGAAAAGAAAACAAAGCTTTGAAGGGGCCCTCCGGACCTTCAAAGTACAAGAGAATAGAAAAAAATAGAAAAAAATAGCCAAAATTTGGCTTAAAAAGTGCTCCGACAAGTGTCGGTAGCACGACAAGAGCAACAACAAGAATGAAACAAAGAATGAGGGTCACAAACAACCTCGAGGAAGGGCCTTATATACTTGCTCCCGGCCCCCCCCGGTAAGTTGTTCGTAAATTATCTTTTACTTTCAATCTAGATATTTTGCTAAACTACCTAAACGTATTTTCAAAATAATCTTTGTTTAATGGGAAGGAAGGTTCTCAAGTGAGTTCCTTCTAGGCCCTAAATGGCCTTAGAATCTTTTCTCAAATCAAATATTTGATTTTCCCAAAGATATTTTGAAAACCTACCTAATTAACCAAGATATTTTATGTTTTAATCTAGGGTTAGTTCTAAATTGGCTTTCTTTAGTCCAAAAGATGGTTTCTTACGCAAGACAAGTATCTTGGGCAAATCCAATCTTCGATTTTACAAGAGATATTTGCAAAATCAACCCAGATTAATCAAAAATTACCTTTTAAAAGTCAAACTAAGGGCTGACCCTCTCTATCTTTTGAGGGACAACTTGAAACTAAAAACAAACCACGCCATCGTGTTCAGAAGACCCCAACTAGCCTAAGGGACCCCTTACCCCCTACCTCTCCAGCCGTTTTAAAGCGCAAATTTGAGTCACGGTAACTTAGAACAAAAGTTAAAAAGCTAACTTTTGGAGTTTGCATCTTTTGATGAAACTGTCGGTTTTGGGTGGTTTAGAATATTCGTGGGAGTAAGAATTGACCCTTGAAACGCTCCGTTCGGACACCACTAGCTCCTGGTTCGCCGGTCAACCCGCCGCCAAGTTGTAAATTCTTGTAAAATTCGCTGTCGGTCCTAATTCTAGTACTTGGGAATGTCGGAATGTCTTCAAACTTGATAGGGCTCTTTATTGGCACACAAAACACTATTCTAATTTTTAGTGAGATTTTACTGCAACATTGGTAATTTCTAGGAATTTACGAATGCAGTTTTAAGCGGTTGACTTCCTATGGAGTCATCGTGGAGTTTTGTAAAATCCCGAAACTTTTGGGCAATCTTCTACAAGATGTCCATCAACTAAGGGCAAAACCAAATCTCCAATAAGAACCAAATCTCCAATAAGAATGCTATTTTTAGCAATTCTTTAATAATTTCCACCCGGGGGGGAAATTATTCTTGATACCGGGGGAATCTTGGATGATTGGGCTTCTATTTGACCTCCTGGCATGCTTTGACCTAGAAAAGCACCTCTCTGTATGTTCCAATCATCATTTCCTCCATCTTGGTCTATGAATGACCGTATTTCTCAAAATTACCTGCAAACAATAAATCTAACTCTTTCGAGTTGGATTTGGACTGACTCGGACTAGACTCTAACTTTTAACTAGTTTATTACATGTATACTTATAGCTGTTGTATTACATGAACATGACACTAGGACTAGTTAACTCTCAAATTCTCACATCGCTCGGAATTACTGACTTAACTACTTATTTATACTAATAAGACCTAAAATTAGTGAAAATGCAACGTTTTTCATATTTCACGCATTTAAGGCCATGACACCCCCCTTTGGTAGGGACTTCTACCAAAACCCACAATAATTGTATTTTTATATGTTTTTTCCTATTTTTCACTTAAAAATTAACTAAAAATCGCGAAAAATAAGTTAAGAGTTCCAAGTGCCAACTTAAGGGCTCACATATGGCGGCCATCTGCGGTACGATTGAAAATCGTGAGAACCCAATCTCTTGCTAATGCAATATTCATGGGCACACGGTCAATCTCCCGTTGATTCTTGATTATATCAGAGATCTAATCAAGTTGCTACTCACATGTGAATGTATGTAACCACCGGGGAATGCTGGTACGTGAGCAGGGAGCGGCGAGCGGCGAGCAGGGAGCGGGGATTGTTGAGCGGGAATAGACTATTTTGAAATTTTTGATCAAATAGATTGGAAAAAATGGATGATAATTGGAACAAAAGTTTAGGAAAATTTCTATGAAAGTTAAAAAAAGAATACATGGAAGGGTCTATAAAATGGATGAGATTTTGCAGCAAAAGTTTTGGGTTTAGGATTGAAGGTAAACTAATGAAAGTGCTTAAGAAAATGGGTGCATGAAGTTTAAAAAAATGGATGAAAGTGGATGAAAAAAATGAATGAATGTAGATGATGAAAGTGGATGAAAAAACTGGATGAATGTAGATGATGAAAGTGGATGGAAGACATGGATGTAACTCGGGGAAGTGGATGAAAATAATGGATGATATTGGATGCATGAAATCAATGTAGGGTCTTCTAACGAGATTAAAAGCATGCATAAGTGACGCTAAATAATACAAAGAAAATCACAGAGAATTCCTCCGTGAAGAAAAGCATACACCATAATCATGAATAGCACGCTGTAAAAAATCCAATAGGAATTCCATATCCAATAGAGAATTGTGTGTAGAGAATGAAGGCTACATTGTAAGAAAACATTGCGTAGGACTATACAATACATGCCCTTGGAATTTATTAAATAGGTGGTTTTTGAAACCCGACCTACATGTCTTGGAACTTCCAAGATTCAACAAATTTCAAAAGATTTGAATATAAGTACACTACAAAATTGAGTACGTCTTGAAATCTTTAAGCTCACCATGTTATAACATTCATCATACACTTTCTTCGCCATATATCGATATTGGCTATTATCACTCTTGAACTAATGAATTGAAGAAGAGATAGATCACAAAACGAATTTTATGCAAATTTTTTGGAAACAAAGTCCAAATCAAGCGAGTTGGGATCAATGTCGAACTATAATTCAAAAATTCAAAAGTTGTAATGGACAATTCCGTCATTTGGCTGAAGAAAATGCACGATGAATGTTAGAAGATGGTGTTCTTGTATGATATTTTTCCTCTCTAACAGCACATGTAACTTATACAGTCGGTTTGTAAGTTGGAAGCAGACCAACAACCTGGACAAGCAAGTAACGTGAATAAGCATTGCTAAAAATACGTTCATGTACATGTAATTGAGCTTCAGTTATTCTATACTGAACTGCTGTATTTGGATCCTACTTCAAGATCGTATTGTACAATACCAAGTAATTGAAGACAAAGACAAGTATTTAGCAAATGGGGTGTACAACTCACAAGGGGGGAAATATCCGGGTGTATCTCTTCCTCGTATAGTAGTAGCAAAATCATTGTAGTTGGGCATACGAAGACCTATGCTTTGGCAGGCCCTATGCAATTGAGACATTGCTCGAACACTGCTCCTACTACACAAACATTAAAACCAAATCTCAAATAATAAGATGTATACACTGTGAACGTAGTCGGCTTGACAAGAATCAAGAAAAAACTGACATACTGGTTAACGAGGACTTCAGAAAACATACAATGGATATGTGGTGTCGTCTAGATATATAGTCTGAAAAGCAAACCACACAAATTCTATCGAAAAACTACAGCCAATCAGTACTCGCGGATCAATCACAGCTTTAAAGATAACCTTATCCTTTCTAGGAGCTACAACATTGCTACACGTGGCACGAGGAGCATCAATGCAGGGACCCACATTCACCGAGAACAAGAATAATGAAAACTAAAGTTTTGGGCGGTTAGGAGACGCTAATTCTATTCTACTTCAGTTTTTAATAGATTAGAATACTGCATTGTATTGTAATCTATTAGAACTGAAGCAGGATTTGGAGAACAAATACCACTATCCTTATCTTCTCGTTAGAACTACTTATCAATCCGAGTCATTCAAGAAATTTCAGAAGATTTATTCTCTTTACTGTAATCTATTAAAAACTAAAGTAGAATAGAATCAACGGCTTCTAAACCCGCGGAGTTAGCACAACCTCGAGTGAGGGGCTGTCCCGACCCCGTCAGGGGCTGCCGCATGGCAGCACATTTCTCCCCGCGAGGTGTTGCCCCGCGGCAGCACAGACCCCGCGAGGGGCTACCCCAAGGCAACACAGTCCTCCCGCAAGCGGCTACCGCGGGGCAGCACAACCCCCGCGAGGGTTGCCCCAAGGCAGCACAGCCACCCCCTCCCCGCGAAGGGCTGCCGCGGGGCAACACAGGCCCCCCCGCGAGGGGTTGCTGCGGGGCAGCACAGCCACCCCGCGAGGGGCTGCCGCGGGGCAGCACAGGCCCCCCCGCGAGGGGCTGCCCTAAGGCAGCACAGGCCTCCCGCGGGGCAACATAGACCCCGCGAGGTGCTGCCCCGAAGCAGCACAGCCCCCTGCGAAGGGCTGCCGCGGGACAGCAGAGTCCCTCCCCACGAGGGGCTGCCGCAGGGCAGCACAGTCCCCTCTCCGAGGGGTTGCCCTAAGTCAGCGCAGCCCCACCCGCGAGGGGCTACCCCGCGGCAGCCCAGACCTCGCGAGGGGCTGCACCGCGGCAGCCCAGACCCCGCGAGGGGTTGCCGCGGGGCAGCACAGCCACCCCGCGAGGGGCTGCCGCGGGGCAGCACAGGCCCCCCCGCGAGGGGCTGCCCTAAAGCAGCACAGGCCTCCCGCGGGGCAACACAGACCCCGTGAGGTGCTGCCCCGAAGCAGCACAGCCCCCCGCGAAGGGCTGCCGCGGGACAGCACAGTCCCTCCTTGCGAGGGGCTGCCGCAGGGCAGCACAGTCCCCCCTCCGAGGGGTTGCCCCAAGTCAACGCAGCCCCACCCGCGAGGGGCTGCCCCGCGGCAGCCCAGACCTCGCGAGGGGCTGCACCGCGGCAGCCCAGACCCCGCGAGGGGCTGCTACGGGGCAACACAGTTCCCCCCACGAAGGGCTGCCCGAAGGCAGCATAGACCCCGCGAGGGGCTGCCCCAAGGCAGCCCAGACCTCGCGAGGGGCTGCTGCGGGGCAGCCCAAACCCCGCGAGGGTTTGTCCTAATGCAGCATTGTCTATGCATGGGGCTGCACTGGGCACCACACAGACCCCGCAAGGGGCTTCCACGGGGCTGGTTAGTCCCCATGATGGGCTTCCATGGGGACAGTGCAGTCCCCGCAAGGGGTTGCCTCAAGGCCAGTAAGATTCACAACGCGGCTACGGACGGCAGCACAAACCGGAAAAATGGGCTGGTATGGAAAACCATGTGGAGACAATATAGACAGTAGGGCGCTACTTTGGAGGAGCACAGTTTTACTGATATTAGGTAGGCGAAAATGTTTGAGCTACGATATGACAACCACTAATATGACAGTAGTGAATAGATTTTGTCCTGAAATTGTCCTGAAATTGAGTAGCAACGTGTTGCTACCGCAGTAAATTTAGGCTGTTTTGTATCAACCTATATTTATTATAGATAAAAACTATCAAAACGAGAAACAATGATTCATAGTTGGGTACTGAATTAGGGAAAGCATAAAATGAGAAAGGGAAATGAAGTTCGTTCTAAATTATCAAGATATTATTTAATTTCAAGAGGAGAGTGGAATCATCATCAGTTATCTCCCCTACTTTTCCGAAGAAAGAAGCAAAACAGGGGTAGAAGAAGTCATAATACAGAAGAACATGCACATTACCGAAAAAGAAGGGAACAGTGATAATCACTGATTTCTTTTAGACTTAGTATTGTATTTCATTGAATTGTTTCTTTCCAGGATAAATTTCTCAAAAGGTCAGAAAAATCAACTGAAAAACATGCACTTGCTCTACGTGGGTAGATGGGAAAAAAGAAAGACTTTGGTGAAGGTGATTTACCAAATGAATATTACGTAGAGTCTGAACAACAAATATATAATACCTAATGTGTATGACCAACAAGAAAATAAAATATGGTAATGTGAAGTTCGCACTTCGTCATCAGTCAGATGAAATGCAGTTGGCCTCACTATCTGATGTATCCATACTCGACTCGACAGCACAGTCATCAATAAAATGAAGAACACGAGGATCTACCATATTAGCCCTAGAACTAGGCCTAGGGTCAACAACAACATATTGCCTGGAAAGAGATTCAGCGTATTCGGGAAGCTGAAACAGTTTTGGAGGGCTTGGGAAAAATGCAGGGTTTCTGAAGAACGGAACATGAGATCTAGATCTCATTTTTGTCGCTTCCCTACACAAGCAAGGAAATCATATATTAGATTGAAGTAAAATTAAATTCAAGTAGATTACATACATTGAATGAGATGCAATGAAGACTTACTTACTGAAAAATGATGTTTTCACAATCTGTTGTGTCGGCACTTCTTCTTCATCCATATGAACTTCGGGATCATCAAGGTGTGTGACGACAACGGAAGGAACTGTAACCTCATGAATGACTGGTTTGATAAGGGCTTCGAAGATAGATGTATCTTCTTTGAAGGCTAAAATATGACGGCCGGTGGCTCGACATGCTAGAATGCTAGTTCCTGCACAACCGCATGATTCTTCACACATGAATGAGATGTCCCCAAAACAGACCGACTTCTGATAATGCAGGAAGTATATAATTCTCTTGAAGATATACCTGTTCCCGCTGTGTAGTCGACGACAACGGATCCGGGTTCACAGCATCCTTCCACGAGCATCGCCATGAAACCCGACACCACTAGTAGAAAATGATGTCCAAATCAACAAAAAATCGTCAATTTTTTGTTAATGTGGGCACTGTATCGACCATTTTCACAATTTTTTGTTGATTTGGCACAAGGTAATAAAATGGTTAAATTTTTTTGTTAATTTTGGTAGTACAACGTCCAAATCAACAAAACTATAAACACTTTTTTGTTCATTTTCACAATTTTTTGTTGAATTGGCACAAGATAACAAAATGGTTAAATTTTTTTGTTACTTTTGGTAGGTCAATGTCCAAATCAACAAAACAATCAACAATTTAACACTTTCTTACTCACAATTCTGTGTTTTTTGAACTCAGCAGACTTTGGTGACCTTTTTGGCATAGTAAAACACTTTTTTTGAAAAAACTTTGAACTAAGAAAGGTTAGACAATAAAGCTCACTTTCACCTCCAAAAATCCGTTTGACATTTTAAGTCTCCAATCAAAAGTTATGGACAAAATTCAGAGCGGGGTTGAAATGAAATTTTTTGTTGACATTTTTAAACACCCGCTCTGAATTTTGTTCATAACTTTTGATTGGAGACTTAAAATGTCAAACGGATTTTTGGAGGTGAAAGTGAGCTTTATTGTCTAACCTTTCTTAGTTCAAAGTTTTTTCAAAAAAAGTGTTTTACTATGCCAAAAAGGTCACCAAAGTCTGCTGTTCTTACAAAAAAAATGGAAAACAATATAAATGTAATTCTAATTTTCATTTTAACATGTAGAATTCGGGGTGGTTCAATGGTTGGAGTCTTGGACCCCAACTGTGAGGTCCAAGGTTCGAACCTCCACGGCGGTGGTTGCCTACGTGGCATTGGTGTGCCACATGGCGGGTTGCCACGTGGTGCGATGTGGCTCTGCCACGTGGCATTTAAAAAAATTAATTTTTAAATTTAAATTTAAAAAAAAAAAAAAAAAAAATTATTGACCAAATTAACAAGAAAAGTTACAAAAAAATCAACACTTTCTTGTTTCATAGTGTCCAAGTCAACACGTCCAAATCAACAGAAAATGAACTAACAAAATCAACACTTTCTTGTCTATATTTTGTTGATTTGGACGTAGATTTTCTACTAGTGCGCCTTCTCTCTCGGACCGCGCCATGGCTTGTCACCGTTCATAGTGACTTCTTCAGTGAAGCACAGATTCCTGAGGCAGTCATCCTTGCCCACGGTGACGCCGACCTTCGCATGGGAAGGTACATATTGGAAGGGGAAGTCGGCCTCAGTCTTAGGGCCAGACTTTTTTACCAAAAGTGAGATGGAAAATCGCTGAGTCTGGAACAAGATTGAAGTCATAGATTAATGAAGGGAGGTGGGAAATTTGTGAAGAACAACAACGTAAATGACAAGATGATGATGAAACAGCTCTTACCGTCTTCTTGGGATCAACTGGCGATGCCAAATGGAGGTGGTTCATACCCCACCAATCAACTAGAATCCTGAAACCATACTTCTTGCAGCATCCAAGAAGCTGGCTTCTGTGTGCTTTCGAGGAGGATGGGTACATCACAAGAAGTGCACCGTTGTCATGTAAATACCCCCCTGCAAAGTCAAAGACTGGAATCAACCAGTCTTCGGAGAACTGATTCCACTTTGGAATTGGCGCTGGAGGAGAAGAAACGGTAGGCACATGGAGTCCTTTGGGAACATCGACAATGATAAAGTCCACCGCGGACTCCGTAGTTAATACTCCGTCAAAGTAGCGTTGTTTGTCTCCGGCGTGCTGCAACAAGACATTTGAGCTAGGTTAAGTTATTGGGAAATAACAAAGAAATCATCAAAGACAATCCTAATTATTTTGTTTATAATGAACTAAATGAACCTGCAATAAGCATATATCATATTCATATTCTAGAGAAAATTTAGTGAAGACAAAGTTATGGAAGAAAACCACAATACCATGGATAAGAAAGCCTCGACGGTTTCTAAGGCCTTCTCGTCACGGGTAAGACCAATCAACGAAAGATTTAAAATGCATTCGTCGATGGCTGGGGCGGAATGCAATTGATGAACAACTGGCGTGACACCTTGGACGAGTCGGTCCTCAGTGAGGGAAAAGCTTGAAGACGTGTCCTTGACGTTGGCAGTACTTGTTGCCAGCTCCTGCAATGGTGTCTCTGCCTTCCTCTTCTTGCCCTTCTTATTTGCCTTCTCATGTTCTTTCTCAGCCTTCGTAGCCAATCTCTTGAGCTTGATATCCTCCGTCTTCTTCTTTGCCTCCTCTAGTCTCTGCACTTTCTTCTTGTCAAACGCATCCCGTTTGGCAATGGCTTTGGCTCGTGCTTCTGGATCCAGTCCAACGAACTCATCAAACTCAGTCTCCACAACCGGCAAGTCCTTCAGTGTTCTGAACAGAGTTGTTTCCTCCGGTGGAATGAATCCCAAGTTGCACTCGATGTACCAAGGGCAGGCTTGAAGATGTGGAGTCGTCCAATTTCGAAGCTACCATGTTGAGAACATGCAGTCGTCCCTAGATCTATCTAGCCAGGTCATCAAGAAAGGTGGCAAGTCCGACTTGGCTATAGCCTTTTTCGCATACAACTCGAACTTGAAATACCTGTGTACATTAGAATAAACATGAATGAATAGTACATGTCAATCACAGTAGAGTGAATGAATAAAGGAACACGTCATGTGAAGAAGAATCCAGTGAACCAATGTCTCGAATACGTATTTGGGATACAAAACAACTGATCTAGAAACAAATTTTATATGTTGTGAACCCGAAGTCCTCATGTCGGAAGTCACGGAATAGAGAATAGAATCCCAAATAAGTACATCAGTAAAGGAGTTTAGAATACCTATAAATGACGCGCTGGACCGCAAGCATTGCCCCTTTGTAATCTTTGAAGTTGTCTGACTTCTTGTATGCGTCTCCCCCCCTGAACATTCCCATATAGGCAATATCCCAAACCTTATTCTCCAACCTTCTATGTATTCCTTCAATGTTTCCGGGTCAGTGTAAACAGACATGTTCATTGCAA
Source organism: Rhytidiadelphus loreus (assembly GCA_947034895.1). Taxonomy (NCBI): domain Eukaryota; kingdom Viridiplantae; phylum Streptophyta; class Bryopsida; order Hypnales; family Hylocomiaceae; genus Rhytidiadelphus; species Rhytidiadelphus loreus. The sequence continues at coordinate 7,756,586 of OX344763.1, forward strand.
TATTATTTGCCCGCAGTACGGAGTCAAGTAACTCAGAAGCCCCATCTTCTAACTACCACACACAAGCATACAGTAGTTAGATATGAAATCCAAAGATGTCAAATAGTTCAGAACCCAGAGTTGGAACTCAAGTAGAATTAGAAATGAATCACAAAATCCATACCCTAGAGTACCAACAAGCCCTAGCTAGAAACAGTGCCAATTTCTCCTCGTTTACGAGACGAGGTGGAAATCGTCGAGCCTCTCGAGTAGGACCTGATGCATTCATCCACTTCAACCATTTCACTTTGGACTCTGCAGAGGCATTCGCGGTGGCCATCATCTGCAACTTTTCTAGAGTTAACTCTAGAACTGAAAATTTATTCGAGTGGCGTTCGATCTGCATCAATGAAATTGAAATATATTAATCGCAATTTCAATCATAGAATTTGACAAAGTGGACAACATATTAATGAGTCATGCATACCTCAAGTAACCAATCAGTTCCAAGCGCTGGGTTTGCGACTGCAACAATCTTTGAGAGTTTTTTCTGATACTTCTCATTTGAATCTTTGATGGAGACCCTCATTGCCGTGGCAACTCCGTTTGGCGTCACCTCCTCAGTTGCCATGTCTTCTTTGTATTTTCGAATAGCCACCTCGGCCGCAGCTGAAATCTCTTGCTGAGACAATACAGTACGCCAATTAGAATTGACAGAAAGAACCATAATTAGTCACTTGCTATATGAATCATGTGATGACAATTCCTTACCTTGAAGATAAATGAGGTGAAAACCTCCAAAGGCATAGTATATCACTTTGTTCGAGTATTGTTTTGACAAATCTTGAACTCTTCGGCAGATAACAACTCAGTGAACCTATCGAGCTCCATGATCCCATATTTCTGAACTCGGAAAAGTGTGTGTACAAGACTGGTCTTGACATGATAGCTCTCGGTATGCTTGCATCACAGAAGTGTAAAGAATTTGAAACATGCACATTATATAAATCAGAAGTGGCGATATCCTATGCGAAGTGTTTTAAAATTGTTATAAAAACAATTAAGAAGTAAATGCTCACTTGTTGATGTCGTGCATAGCCTGCATTGCAACACCAATACGACCTCTTGTATCTAGAACGATGGAGTCGACACTGATGTGCCAACTCCTCTCTGTGGAATGTAGTCGAGTAATATGATTCATCCACGCAATTCGTCGGTGGTTCCCATCACAAATAAAAAACTTTTGATCAACCAAATGTCTGAGCACTGGGTCGCATCTCAAAAAGTTGTTGAATTCGTCATTGACATTGTTCCAATGGAGTCCCCAATCAATCTTCTCTTCCGCCGAGAAAACCTCACCATCTCCATCTTCGTTCGAGATGGATACATAAAAAACTCTGGCTCCCTCTTCATAACCACCCGAGAACTGGTGCTCTAGCAATGTCAAGTCGCATGCCAACGTGGGACGAACTATTGGCATAGGCACCAGTCTGCACAAGGGGATCTTCATATGTGAAGCTTCCGTGGAAGTCAACCTCAAACCGTGAAGGATGGAAACAGTATCCAACTTCTGCGACTTCCTGATGTCGTCCTCCAACGCATCCTTGTGCACTCCAAGTATGTCAATGTCTTCAGATTCAGATTCCGAGACCATTTCTGCCACAGGAGCGTCCACAACTATTGCAGCACTAGTGGTTGCGGGACTCTTCATCACTGACTGAGACTCTATTATTGTCTGCGACAATGAATGAGTAACAAACATGATTATTAGATAATAATCAACGAAAATAGGTGTAGGACAACCTTCAGTCCTTGACACTCCTATATAGAGTATTTTTTTTAAATGTACCACCTACAACAATTATTACATTGTCTCTCAAAGGCCACAGAGGCATTTAGAATTCAGGGATCGATAATGTCCGCAACACCAGATCATGATATCCGCATCCGTATCCTTTGCGGATGTCACCGCTACATCCTTGAGCTCACAAGTACAGTACTCAACCCTTTTACTAGGAAAGGTATTGGAATCACAGTCATCAGTTGATCCAACAGATGATCTGGAAGACAGAACTCTATCTGGAACACTGACTGAACTTCCAGGCCCCATCAGAATTGGCATTCAAAGTGGCTTATAAGTTCTTACTAGTGCATGTAACAGTGGATTGTCTTTGTCTCTATGATCCTCCGATTCGCTGTTTTGAACCTCGTTGTCTCCATTTGTCTGGTCAAGGAACTCATTCTCCGCGACGGGGTCAACATCATCAGACAATTGATCTATCGGGTCGAACTGACCCACCCTCTCGGGGTGCAGATCAGGTACGACCAGACCAGCCTGCATTTGAACAAATACAAAAACTCCCTATTAATAACATTAATACATCATTACGATCATCCAGAAGTGATCAGTTAGATACGTCGTAAAATTGTGTTCGATACTTGTGGATTGTGAATCCGAAATGTCAAAAGGGAATCCAAAAAATAATTTCCCTAGCATGTGGGCAGGCCAGCAGTCCATGCCGCACAGCTCTCGGGCCTGAGCCCTCATCCACAGGGGAGACATGGCTGCACCCCCGGCCGAGATGCTTTATGCCCTGGCAGCCCGTTCACGAGGTCGGGAGCCTTCACTGAGGTAGGCCTCGGCATGCATACGGGACTCCTTTGCTGCCCCGACCAAAAACAGTGGGCAGAAATGAAAATAAAAAATAAAACTCGCAAACCAGAGCTCGACAGGGAGTCTCGGCGGAGAAGCCTCGCCCAGACGGCGGGCAGGCCAGCAGTCCACGCCGCACAGCTCTTGGGCCCGAGCCCTCATCCACAGGGGAGACATGGCTGCATCCCCGGCCGAGATGCTTTATGCCCTGGCAGCCCGTTCACGAGGTCGGGAGCCTTCACTGAGGTTGGCCTCGGCATGCATACGGGACTCCTTTGTTGCCCCGACCAAAAACAGTGGGCAGAAATGAAAATAAAAAATAAAACTCGCAAACCAGAGCTCGACAGGGAGTCTCAGCGGAGAAGCCTCGCCCAGACGGTGGGCAGGCCAACAGTCCATGCCGCACAGCTCTCGGGCCCGAGCCCTCATCCACAGGGGAGACATGGCTGCACCCCCGGTGAGCTGACTTCCCCGCGCCGCTGGGTCATATCCTCGCGGCTCAACACATTCAGCATTGTAGAATGAAAGGTATTTTTACCTTTGGAGTTTCTTTGCGTGCTTGTCGTCCTCCGTCAGCATTTCCGCAACTACTCGCGAGGGCCTTCTTCGAGCGTAGGTTCCTATCCGCCATTGCGAAGAGTGTAAAAATTGATGCAAGCACACCAATTCCCCACGGTAGCATACACTTTCTCTATCGCCGTAAGCAGCGCCCGAGTTCAACAGCTGAATGAACCGGCTAGTCGATACGTGTATGGGTCAACAAGCGGGCTGGAAGAGATGTCGGCGCACGCAGTGAGAGAAGGAATCTGTTCCCGAAGAACAAAAACAGTCGGAAGTCTCCGCGGAAGGGTTGCCGCGTGCGATCTCGTTGGGCAGTTTGGCTTGCGTATCTAGGGTTAACTGGATACAGATTTGTGCCATGTCAGCGAAAGTGGATCGGAGACTTGGATAGGTCAACTCGGATGATGACCATACGTAGTTCCTTCATCTAGAATCCTCCTTGGATGAGCACAGTGACGGCTACTTAGGCTTTCCAGTGCCGATCGGTGGGGGGAAACGGGAATGGGAATATTTTGTCTACCCTCGAATGGGATTCAGTACCGAATTGTTTCGGGTACATCCGGATTTCGATTCGGGGTATCGTCAAGATCCAAGGATTGCATCTTCCCCATAATAAACATCAAATCGAATTGGCACCTTTTTAAAATAATGGGGAATTTCGTTAAAATGGCGGTATTCCATTAAAATGGCGGTTCAGAGCTCCCAAGTCTAAATGAAATCCAACTGAAAATGGTAGCCGGGGGGATGAAATCCTGCAACAATGATGGGTTCCTGTGATAAAAACACCTTTTGCTTGATTCAATCAAAGTTGGAGGGGTCCAGTTCAGGATGAAATCATATCCATTCCGTGCCTTCTTAGAGCGGGCTATCTGAAAGAAAGTTCCAAAACAACTCTAAGCGCCATTTGTTGTGCGAGGCGTGCATGACTCTTACAATTTGGGGTGGATCACAAAGACACATCACATGGCCACTTGGGTGTGGGGCAAAGTGGCCGAGAGGAAAACAATTCACGGATCTGGATGCGCGGCCATGCACGGGAGAAGAGGGGGCGGTGCAAATGAAAGCGCGGCCTCAGTATAAAGAAGACAGTCTACATTCAATAGTAAGGATAATTATAGTGGTTTTTGCATAGGGATCCGAACCCGCTTACATCCAACAGTTGGGGTGGATCACACACACACAGAACATTCAATTGGCCACTCGGGTTTTGGGCAAAGTGGCCAAGAAAAAAACAATGTTTGGATTTGCATGCGTGGCCATGCACGGGGAGCAGAGGGAAAACAACTTTAAGCGCCATTTGTTGTGCGAGGCGTGGATGACTCTTACAGTTTGTGGGGGATCACAAAGACACATCACATGGCCACTTGGATTTGGGGCAAAGTGGCCAAGAGGAAAACAATTCATGGATCTAGATGCGCGGCCATGCACGGGGAGAAGGGCGCAAATGAAAGCGCGACCTCGGTTTAAAGAAGACAGTCTTTATTGAATAGGGTAATTATAGTGGATTTTGCATAGGGATCCCAACCCGCTTACATCATTTCTAGCTCTCTTCTACGGGAGAAGGTGCAGTCCAAGAAGAAACTATTTACGCCCAACTTTGGGGGACCATGTGCTGCAGGACAAACTCAAAAATGGAGGAAGGTACAATCTGAACTATACCATTCTAAGTTCACGCCGGGACGCACGACTCGTTTTTCATTCGCCGACGCAGAGGGGTGAATCTGCACTCCGCATTCTCAAGTCGCGCCTCCTAAACCGCATGCAACCATCTTTGAGTGAAGGGTCTTGAGCTTCATGAACAAAAGCAAGCGCTTATTGGCCAATCATGTCGTTGGAAAGTCTTTACAGGGCATTCGCAGATTCCCAAACAAATGCTCGTCAATTGCGACATGGACCACTTCCGGCGTCGCCTCTTTGCCAAATACATCAAGGTTCAACCGGTCGACTGGGAGAGGTAAAAGCAAGAGCACTCACAACCCATCCACGTTCATAGGGGAAGTCAACTTCCTCGTCGGAAGAGGTTGACACATGGTCACCTTTGAAACACAACAGGACCCACCTCGCGAAAAGGGCGTCGCCGGCATACAAGGAACTCATCGACGCAAGGAAGGACGGCGTTGTCATCCACATTTTCTAACAGCAGTTCGAGTGTACCTGGTGGGAGCGATTGCCATCCACCGTCCGTGTCCTAGCATCCGGAGTTTTTGAGGGTGAGAACCAAAAACGGTCGACTTTTCTCGGGAAGTGCACCGGTGTGATGAGGCTGTTGATCGGAATACCTATTGGCTGCTCATAACTCAAGCCGTCCAGCGGATGGGGGGTCGTCCGCATCCAACCTTGCACACTGAGAGCCAAGTTGGATATGAAAGACCCATGTGCATCCACGGGGCGGCTTGAGTTATGAGCAGCCAATAGGTAATCCGATCGACACCCTCACCACACCGATCCACCGTCCCGAGAATAGTAGACCGCATCTCGCACATGCCCACAAAAACCCCGGATGCCGGGAGAAGGAAGGTGGATGGCGGTCGCTCCCACCAGGTACACTCGAACAACTCGAGGAAAATCTGCATGACAACGTCGTCCTTCCTTGCGCCGATGAGCACCTTGTATGCCGGTGATGCCCTACGAAGAAGAGGGCCCTCGATTCCAGTGCCATGAATCCCCTATGCATATTCATGTTCGGACAGAAGATGGGCCGCTGGGCGTCTCTACTTTTGCTCTACACAGTCAGCAAGTTCAACCATGAACGAGCCAGCACGATAACAACGCTAGAATGGATCCACACCGCACTTGACAAGCATTTGTCCGCGTGTGTACGAATGCCCTGCAAGGTCCTTACAAGCGACATGAATAGCAAATAAACACCCGCTGGTGTTGGTGAAATGGTGGTCCGCTGACAATCTACAATTTTGCAAACTAGAGGGGCAGTAAGCAATGTGGGGAAGTGGTTGACACCCGGAAACTAGGTCGCCCACTCCACATTCTGAAATTGCGCCTCCAAAACCGCATGCAGACAACTTTGAATGAAGCACTAGAAGAAAACTGTGTTAGAATCCCTGAAAACACGTCACCTTGTTTTCGTGAAGTTCTCGTTTCAAAACGTAGAAAAATGTTTTGACTTCCGCATTTTGCCTGCGTTTTGAAACGAGAACTTAACAAAAACAAGGTGATGTGTTTTCAGGGATTCTAACACAGTTTCTTCTAGTGAAGGGTCTTGAGCTTCATGAACAAAAGCAAGCGCCTATTTGCCAATCATGTCGTCGGGAAGCCTTTACAGGGCATTCGGAGATTCCTGGACAAATGCTCGTCAATTGCCACATGGACCACTTCCGGCGTCGCCTCTTTGCCGAATACATCATGGTTCAACCGGTTGACCGGGAGAGGTAAAAGCAAGAGCACTCACAACCCATCCACGTTCATAGGGGAAGTCAACTTCTTCCTCGAAAGATGGTGACACATGGTCACCCATAAAGCACACCAAGACCCACCTCGCAAACAGGACGTCACTTGCATTCAAGGAGCTCCTGGGCGCAAGGAAGGACGGCGCTGTGATACACATTCTCCCCAAGTTGTTCGAGTGTACTTGGTAGCAGCGACGGCCATCCACCGTCCATGTCCTAGCATCCGAAGTTTTTGAGGGTGAAAACCAAAAACGGTCGACTTTTCCCGGGAAGTGCACTGGTGTGAAGAGAGTGCCCATCGGAGTACCTATTGGCTGCTCATAACTCAATCCGTCAAGCGGATGTGCCGTCGTCCGAATACCACGGTGCATAGTGAGAGCCAACTTGGTTTACGACGACACACATACACTCGACGGCTTGAGTTATGATCAGTCAATACATACTTCGATGGACACCCTCCCCACACCGATCCATCGCCCCGAGAATAGTAGACCGCATCTAGCACATGTCCACAGAAAACCCGGATGCCGGGAGAAGGACGGTGGATGGACGTTGCTGCTACCAAGTACCTTAGAACAACAGGAAGAGAATGTGCATGACAACGTCGTCCTTCCTTGCGCCGAGGAGCTCCTTGAATGCAAGTGACACCCTACGAAGATCAGGGCCATGGATTCTTGGGCCATGAATCCCCTATGCATATTGGTGTTCGGACAGAAGATGGGCCGCGAGCGTCCCTACTTTTTTGCTCTACATCGAGTCAGCAAGTTCAACCATGAACGAGCCAGCACGATAACAACGCCAGAATGGATCCACACCGCACTTGACGAGCATTTGTCCGCGTGTCTCCGAGTGCCCTGCAAGGTCCTCACAAGCGACATGAATAGCAAATAAACGCACGCTGGTGTTGGTGAAATGGTGGTCTGCTCACAGTCTACAGTTTTGCAAACTAGAGGGGGTGTAAGCAACGTGGGGACGTGGTCGACACCCGGAAACTAGATCGCCTTGCTGTTGGAGAGAGACCAAGTATCCTATACAAAAAGGCCAACGGTCAATTCCGGACTTGGGGGGACCAAACAGCGCACTCAAAGACCACATAGGGTATTGATAAGTCCACCTTATGATATACGGAGTCCTCAACCTCATTTACAATCGCACCAGGGTGACGTCCAGGCCTTCCTCCTTTGGGGCCACGAAGCCGAAGCCAGAGCACTCTGAGTCCCACCTTCGTTTGCCTGTGATGAATGTCGAGGCCCCAAGAGAAGGGGTTGGTGGACAAGTATTGTGACACCATTGCCGGGATGGGGACTATTGTGAACAGGGTGCCTATCAGCGCACCTGTTGGCTGCTCAGAACAAGGACCTTCAAGTGGGAGTGGAACATTCATATCCAACAATGCGCAATCATCGAACACATGCTGTTATGCATTTTTCGAGGAATGAGCAGAGCTGGATATCATTGCTCCACTCCCACTTGAGGGCTTGCATTGTGAGCAGCGAACAGGTGCGTCGATACGCCCCCTGTCCACAATAGTCCCCATCCCGACAATGGTAGAGCGGCTGCAGTCAAAGCCCACGGAGATGGAAGGATGTCGCGGAGGAGGACGACGCATGACGGTGGCTCTCATGGTGTACCTCGAATGATGACGGAGGGAGGGGTTCATGGCAACGCCTCCCGTCGTTGTCCTTGCCATTCCCGTGAACGCAAGGCGCATCCAATTCCTGTGAACGCAAGGAGCAATGCCTTCCGAATTCTCCGCGTGCGAGCTGATGATGCTGCCCACGGTTCAGATCGCACGGTCTAAACTGCAGGCGCCGACGCTCCAACTATCGTCGCTTCGTGATGATTCTCCAGCTTGATCAACACCAGCAAGAGTCTATTTGCCGATCACATCGTCGTGAGGTCCTCGCACGGCACTCCGAGGTTCGCAGTCAAATGCTCGTCCACTGCAGTGCGGACCTATGCTGTCGTCATCCCATAGCCGGATGGATCATTGCTGAACCCGCTCTTGTGTTTACGAGAACCCACCCCGTAACAAAGTGCGCCTTGTATTCACAGGACTTCTAGTGCGCAACGACGGGAGGCGTTGGCATGGATGCACTCCTCGCATCGTTCAAGGGCACCGTTATCGAGGGTTGGCACCGAAACCGGTCAACCTTTGCCGGGATGGGGACTTCCGCGAAAAGGTGCCTATCAGCGCACCTGTTGTCTGCTTATAACAAGTTCCCTCAAGTGAGAGTCGAATAGTCATATCCAACAATGCGCAATTATCGAACACATGCTCCTGTGCATTTTCCGAGGAATGAGTAGAGTTGGATATCATTGCTCCACTCTCACTCGAGGGCTCGCATTGTGAGCAGCCAACAGGTGCGTTGATAGGCCCCATCCACAGCAGTCCCCATCCCGGCAATGGTAGACCGGCTACGGTCGAAGCCCACGGAGACGCAAGAAGTCGCGGAGGAGGATGACGTAGGCTGGTGGCTCTCCTGGTGTACCTCCAACGATGATGGAGGGAGGGGTTTATGACAACGCCTCCCGTGGTTGCCCTTGGAAGTCCCGTGAACGCAAGGCGCATCCGCTCCACACAAGAGACGCGTTCAACAACGATCCATCCAGCACGTTGACATCGTTCGAATTGGTCAGCACTACAATAGACGAATATTTTCCGGACCTTCTCAGTGTGCCGTGCAACGACCACCCAAACGATATGATCGGCAAATAGATGCCTACTGGCGTTGGTGAAATGATGTTGCGAGGACCTTTCATCTGCGTGCTACGATGTACAGAAGCCTACTCTACGGGGTCGGGGACTCGTGTTCAAAAAGTGAGAATATTTGTATTAGTGTATCCAATGTGGGAATGAGTATATTGTTGACAAGAATGAACTGAAAATGTCTCTACAATTCTCTAATAAATGAGATGCATCTGTAAATGTCATTTATGTTGTAGCAATGTTCACCAATGTCAATGTGACCTTCGCAGACGAGTTGAGGATGTTGCCCACGTTTCAGACCGCACGGTCTGAACCGCAGGCGCCGACGTTCCAACCTCCGTCGCCTCGTGATGACGCAAGGCGCATCCAATTCCCGTGAGCGCAAGGAGCAATGCGTACCGAGTTCTCTGCATGCGAGCTGATGATGCTGCCCACGGTTCAGACCGCGCGGTCTGAACCGCAGGCGCCGACGCTCCAACCATCGTCGCTTCGTGATGACTCTCCAGCTTGATCAACACCAGCAAGAGTCTATTCGCCGATCACATCATCGTGAGGTCCTCGCACGGCACTCCGAGGTTCGCGGTCAAATGCTCGTCCACTGTAGTGCGGACCCATGCTGGTGTCGTCCCTTTGCCGGATGGATCATTGCTGAACCCACTCTTGTAATGAGAAGAGGCAAGGACATGGACACCCCATCCACGGTCACGTCAAAAACGTCCTCTTCACATCCCGAAACCCATCGCCTAGCGGAGTACGTCTTGTATTCACAAGACTTCCAGTGCACAACCAGGGGAGGCGTTGTCATGAACGCCCTCCTCCAATCGTTCAAGGGCACCCCATCCATGCGACCGTCGTCTCCCTCCGCCACATCCTCGCGTTCTCCGTGGGCTTCGACCGCAGCCGGTCTACCATTGCCGGGATGGGGACTGCCGTGAAAGGTGCATATCAACGCACTTGTTGGCTGCTGATAACAAATGCCTTCAAGTGAGATTGGAACACTCATATCCAACAATGCGCAATCATCGAACACATGCTCCTGTGCATTTTCCGAGGAATGAGCAGAGTTGGATATCATTGCTCCACTCTCACTCGAGGGCATTGTGAGCAGCCAACAAGTGCGTTGATAGGCACCCTGTCCACGGCAGTCCCCATCCCGGCAATGGTAGACCGGCTGCGGTCGAAGCCCACGGAGAACGCGAGGATGTGGCGGAGGGGGACGCATGACGGTGGCTCTCATGGTGTACCTCCAACAATGGTTGCCCTTGGAAGTCCCGTGAACACAAGGCGCATCCGCTCCACACAAGAGACGAGTTCAACAACGATCCATCCAGCACGTTCGAATTGGTCAGCACTACAATGGACGAATATTTTCCGGACCTTCTCAAGGTGCCCTACAACGACCACCCACACGATATGATCGGCAAATAGATGCCTACTGGCGTTGGTGAAATGATGTTACGACGAAGGGAACCACGCTCTATGGGATCGGGGACTCGTGTTAAAAAAATGCGGGTATTTGTATTAGTCTATCCAATGTGGGAAACAGTATATTGTTGACAAGAATGATGAACTGAAAATGTTTCTAAAATATCTCTAATGAGATGCATCTGTAAATGTCATTTATGTTGTATGGGAAAGTCATCCGTGGCTCACCATGAGTCCACGTTCAGCAATGTTATTGTGCAGCTATTACTAAAAGCAATGAAGGGTAGACCGGACTTTGGACTTGGAATGCGACTGTGCAGCCTTCCGTCGTAACCTTCGCAGACGAGTTGAGGATGCTGCCCACAGTTCAGACCGCGTGGTCTGAATTGCAGGCGCTGACACTCCAACCTTCGTCGCGTCGGCCACTTGGGGAGGTGACTGCCCGGAGGGATCCTGCACAACGAAGACAATGGTCACGACCGTGCAAACGTGATTGCGATTTTCTGGACGAGCTCCGGAAAGACAAAGTTCAAAGTGGGAAAAGAGGAGCAACGGAGTATTCGATGGACAAACAATTTCACCCCATCCTAGACTACAGCCTAGTGTAGGGCGGGAAAAAATTGTTTCTCCATCAAACTCATCCGTCGTCCCCTGCGTACCTCAATTCATCCCAAGGGAGCAAACAACCCACCTTACCACATACGTACACCGTTGCACCACGCGCTCGTTAGCAGTGATGTCTTCTTATAGGGAAGTCGAGGTCACGTCCTCGCCCGCGTTGCCCGCCTCGCCCGGCGCCTCGCAACTGTCGGAGGAGCCCACTCCTTCCGTCGTCTGGGTCCGCCGTCGCTTCATCCGTCGAGGGCCCCTTCGCGCACTGTCGACGGAGTGCGCGTCGAAAGCGCGAACGCGGCGCAGCCCCTGCACACCCATCCATTTCCGCTTGGTGCATCAACCCTTTTCTTTCTTTTGCACCACGTGCTTCGCTCTTCGACAGACGAAATGATCGTTCCCGTCTCTACTGTACGTGCCGACGAACTCTGGATACTCCAGCAAGAGAGACCTGTCCTGCAACGTAGCTAACCCGCACACATTGAGTCTGAAAAAGGGCGTCGTGAGGTTTCCGAAAAACGGTTTCCGAGACACGTACTGCGACACGCTAAGACCGGACTCTAGCAGGCCCTTGAGATAGAGTCGCAACGTCCTGTCCAGGGTGGAATCGTGCAGGCTGCCAATGTACGACAACGGGAAGATGGCATTGTGCACGGGATTGAGGATGCTGCTCTCGGGGGAGGAATTGATGAGGAGTGTGTTGCTGGAATTGGCCCTGAACGTGCCGGATTTGAACCTATCTCCATCCCAGACGGCCTTGTGCAGAACCTTGAGCCTCAGCCTCCCCTCAGGATGGTCGGGGAACTGAACGTACGTGTCCTCGTCCACATCGGTATCCCACTCGGGTTGGTAGGGGTGCGCCGGACAAGGCAACGAGGGGAGGTGTGGGGGGGGCCTACACTTGCACAACCGCCACGATCGTCTCTCCACGATGGAGGTGCAGTCCTCGAGCGTGAGCACGCGCATGGACGAGCGCTCCAAGCCGCGGAAGAGGAAATCGATCATGGGATTGGCCACGACGGCCGGCAGCCTCGTCCACATAGACAAGCGAAACCTCTTCACCAGGCCTCTGAGGAATTTGTGCACTTCCGGACGACACGAGAGGGAGAACTCGCCGAAGACGTGGCGTTTCGTCGGATTGTAATCGTCCTCCGATGGTGCGCTTGCTGCAGGCGAGCGACCGGATCCGAGGGGCTCGACGTGCTCAATTTGGCATAGGACTCCTTCCAACTCCAAGACAACAAAATAACTGTACAAGGGCAAAGCAACGGGAGGCGGCGGCGCAGGCAACGACAACGAGGCCTGCGTATGCGAAATCCCTTGTTCAAAGTAGTATTTGAAAATTGAATAAACGGGAGTCCACAATTGAAAATGCGCCCCCCCCCAACAGGTGTGGGAGGCTTGAACACAAAGACATGAACCCTTGTCCATTATCATCCTCTTTCTAAACGAGATCCACGTCCGATCCCTACAAACTATCTAGGCAAGCGCTACGGAGGCAGTGAGCAGAGGGATGCAAGGAGATCGAGCCTCACCTTTGTTACATCCGGAGTGGTGGCCGCAACGGGAGTGGTGGCACGCCTCGTGGCGGCGCGAGTCTGGACACCCGCGACGATGGGAGACACGACCTGTGCAGCTTGCGGAGGGGGGAGTTCCACCTCAGAGACCGAAGGGGGGACTTCAGCAATGGCGGGAGCCTCCAATGCCATCGGTGGCGGACAAGGAGGGCAACTCGGTCAACGGAGTACCAGTGCAGACTCTTCGCCCAACCCAAGAGCATGGCCACCCTGAACCGCAAATGCCAATTGCCAAGAGCGTAACTACATTGCCCAAGAGGACTCGGGATAGAAAGCACAATGCACAACACTCTACATTGCACATCACTCAACGCCACGAATTCCCGAAAACACGAATTGCCAAAAAACGAAACCGATATATTACAAATAGAATACAATGTTTGTACAAACTTTACGAACAGTGTTTCACGAACAATCCGAAAATCACGTCTGTACAACTAAAATGTCTATACAACTAAAATCGTCACAGGCCTCGCCAAAAGGGCTCCTACATCTATGGGCCTGTCGCTCCATGGACGGTGGACCCGTCGGGACGACCTTCGATCGGCCCGACGTAACATCCTCACATAGCTTCCACACCTGGAAGCGCAATTCAAAAGATGGGGAGCTATGTGGAGGGGTTACCCACCGTGGGAGTCTGGACGTCGTCGGAGGGTGAGTCGACTGGCACATGCTCCTCGTGCCTTGCAGGGGGCAGCGCCGGAGCGATTGGGGCCTGCAAGGGAGCATACTGCTGGGTCAAGTTAGTGAAGGAGACCTCCATATCTCCTAAGTCGACTTCCAAGTCGTAAGGGTCATCGTCGTGGATGCTCGGACGATGCACTAGCCCAGCGACATGCACAAACGGAAATTGACTGAGGGCTAGGTCATCGAATCTGTCTGGATCGTCAACGACACTCACCAAAATATTTGCAACCTCTCCTGAACCCAACTGTCGAAGTCCGGACGCTGCGGTGGCCGTGGCGGCAGAAATCGAATTCGTGGTGGAGACTCCGGAGACGTTGTGGAGCTCGCTCACAGGAATGGGAGTCGCAGCCATCGGAGGGGCACTTGTCTGCGCGGCCTGCTTCGCCAGAATCTACTCCTGCAGTTGCTTGAGCAACAAAGTGTTCGTCTCGCGATCCCTCCTATACTCCATTTCCTTCTTGGCCTGCAGCCTTCGCTCCTTCGCGAGTTCCTTCTCCTTCTGCGCCTTCTTGGCCTTCCGCTTCACCTTCTTCTCCTCCTCCACCCGCTCCCTCTCCTCCCTCTCCCTCTTGAGCTCCCGATCCTTCTCCCTTAAATCCCTCACGAGGTTGTCGATGGCGTCATTGCGCTTGTCGAGCGCCCCCGAGTGCCTCTGCCTTTCCCGCTCGAGCATCATCTCCACGTACGCGAGGTTGATCCCTGCCTTGACGTCCATGTGGATGGGTTTGGCGTCCATGTCCACCGCGGCCGGAGTCCCTCCTGCCTCGGAGGAAGTCCCCGCGTCCGATGTTGCCGCTTCCGCCGCGGCCTTGGCCATCTTGTTGTACTCGTCTCTACCGGTTGCTGCCAAGGCCAGTCGGTTGTCCAAGTCTCCGTCGTCCATCTCGTCCAGATCGGTCGGGCTGCTCTTTGTATTCGTGGACTTGAGGGCGAGTTGCCGGTACACGGCGCGCGTATGGGCCATGAGCAGAAGCTCGCCCGCGCTGGTGGCAGGCAGTTCCGACTCCAGGATGTCGATGCTGACCTGCGCACCAATCAGCTTCATCATGTTCTCATCCCCATTGAAATCGGATGGATCGCGGATGGACCTCAATTCCTGGACAATCGCCTGCGATGCCTGAATCCTACATTCCACGGAGTCATCACTGGGATTCGCGGGAGAGGCGGCGAGGTCGGTCCTCACACTCGCCACCTCCGCCTGCCTGGCCGAAGACAGTAGTCTCTGCAATGCAGCCAAATCAGCCTGCAGGTCCTGAATGAGCATTCTCGGGGGAGGGGGCGGAAGAGACTCCTCCGTAGGAGTGGACACCTCCATTGCAGCCGCTTGCAGTCGGGGAGTGGGAACGCGGAAGACATGTGGCCGTGTTTCAGACCGCGCGGTCAGAACTGGAGCGCGGCAATCCTCGGAAGATTGGGTGACGGGATCCGACTACAGGGCCGGATCTTCAGGTCGGGGGGAAGCAGAGGGAGTGCGAGGAGATGGAGGTGGAGGTGGAGGGGACAATAGTCGGTTTGCGGAGGGAGAGGGGGGGTTGGAGGGAGAGAGAGGAGTGTGCGGGTGCATATCAGACTGCGCGGTCTGATTCCTGCGCGGAGGCGCACTCGAGCTCCGCGGGGAGGCTGGCGTCGAATCAGACCGCGCAGTCTGATCCGTCTCCCTCTGGACAAAGTGGACGCCGGACACCGAGGCATCTCCGTGGTCTGAAACGTCGTCGCCTTCGCCGTCTCGCCCTCCCGCGCGGTCGACGTCTTCATCTTCGTCCTTGTCCTCGTCGTCCTTGTCCTCTTCCTTATCCTCGTCCTTCTCCTTCTCCACTTCCGAGTCGGAGTCGCTTCCATCGCGGAGGTTGAGGGCGCCCTCTTGCGATTCCTCCTTGCCCTCTCTTTCATCATCCGAAGACTCGCTCTCCACGGGGTCGGGGTCCTGGAGCCTCTGTGTCTGAGACTTGGGGTCGTAGATGAAGTCGAGGGTGTGCGGCTGCAGCACCAAGATGTCGGGCCACATCTGTGTACCGATTCGAGCGTGCACGCTCTGGCGCAGGAGGCACTTATCGGTGGGGCGCACGAAGGAGACGGAGCTCCGACACAACATCTGCAGTGCCAAACAAGGCACACGGCATGAATTCTCCGAATGACGCATTCAGACGGTCAGATGAGCTCTACATTGGAAGCGAGAAAGGGAAGGAGTGGAGAGCTTACCGAGCACGCGGAGACAGGCTTGGATCCCGCAAAGACGAGCATGACCGTTCCCTGGTCCCTGCAGAACTTGTCGATGAAGCAGAGGTACACTTCGTACCGCAGTTCGCGATTCGTCAAGATCTAGGGGTTATTGTGGCGACAGAGCTCCCAGGTCTTGTACCTGACGTCATCCGTCACCAGAGGCTTGTCCTCGGCAGCCGAGAGTCGGGGAATCAGTTCCCCGACATTGACGAGTGGGGAGTTCGTGAAATGCTTCGTGGTCCGCTGAATGTACATGACCCTGTCCTTCCCCCTAGTGTAATAGTTCGGCTCGCCCTTGGAATACACGTACGTCGCGATGCGCTGAGTGTTATGCTCGGGGAAGAATTTCTCGAGCGCCTGTTCCACTCCCACCACCCTCTCGGCGCCCATGATGAGCATCCACGTGTGGACCCCCTTGGCCATGGTATTTTGGGAGACCCGCGCGACTTGTTTGATGATTTTCTCGTACGCGTAGTGAATCTCCATATTCCCGACTGCCGGGAACAGGCAGAAATCCATAATCCCCACCTCGCAGAAGCGAATGCTGGCGGGTCCGTCCACGTATTCCACCCATTCGCGCTTCTGCTTCACGTAGACAAAGGGATCGAACACCCTCCTCACGCGATCCCACCGGCAGACCGTGGCCCGCGCACACCTCTTGACGGTGCTGCAACGTTCGTTGTTGGTGAGCAGTCACTGGATCATGGCGACGACGTCTGAGGGAGCAACCATCGTTTTCTTCCCCGAGCCACATTGGTGCCTGAGCCACTTCTGCCCAATGTGCATGGCGGCCCACATGTTGTGCCCCCAAATGCACAGCAGCGCCTTGAACTCCCGCCAGGCTTTAGGGACGACCTCCCCCTGGGAAATCACCTCCTTGGCCTTGTCGATGCCCAGGACGTCGGCCTTCTCCTTCACCTCGAAGATGAGCACGGCCTTGTGCTTCTTGTTGGTGCACCACTGGGCGAAGGGAATGGCCGCCGTCCAACTGGTCGGCCTCTTCAGGTAGACCTTGGGCGGCGTCTCCAAGATTCTGCTCGCGAGCTCGCCTACGGCAGCGTCATCCATCCCCAGAAGGTTCTTCATCTGGTTGTGATTGATCGCCGTGAACTTGTAGATCTTGGAGCCCCCCTTCCCGTCCGGAATTTGGTTGAACGGGACGCCGGTGTCGATGTCGTGCAGCGCCCCGGACTCGTGCTTCTGGAAGACCTCTTGCCAACTGGTCCAAGTCGCATTCGAGGCCATGACGATCTTCCGGTCGCCCATCTTGTCGAAGTCCCAGGTCCTCCCCCCCCCGTTTCGGTGCTTGGCACTCCCCACCGCCTCGAAGCTTTGGTGCGCCTTCTCTTTGAAATCCTGGACACGCATCAGCGTAGTGAGTATGTGTCATGATCTGACCGCGCGGTCTGAACTGTCACCGAACAATCCACGACACCAAGTGGCGTCGAGGTCGGAATATCGCAGGATCAGACCGCGCGGTCCAAAGTGACCATGAATCAGAAAGGTGACGAAGGTAACGAGGACAATGGGAGCCTACCGATATGGAATGGGACGGAATTGCATCACTGGGATTCAGACCGCGCGGTCTGAAATGCGTAGGGAAGTCGTGCGTACCTCATAGACCTTCGGGTCCTCCCCTTCAATGATGACCTTCGCGTTCTTCCGATGTTGCGTAGGCTTGCCCGCGTTTTCCCAGAGGTGGCGAACATGCATGAGTGTTGCCGGCAGGGACGACAGGTACGGGCCCGCGACGTTTCCGTCGTTGCACTTGGACGACAACGCGTGGAGGTGGTCCTTGTTCTGGGACCACACGATTTCGCACGTCCACCTGTGCATTTTGGCGACGACCTTCTCATCGTCGACGGTAGTGTTCCCGGAGATGATGTCCTTGGCGGCCATCCAGGTGTGCTGCCCGTTGATGATGAGCAGCGGCCGCGCCTTCCAGCAATCCGCCCAGCATATTGGTCTGGTGCGCGTGTTCGGCATGACGGTGAGGATTTGCTTGGTGTAGTTCACCTTCACCATCCTGTCCAGGACTGCCAAGACGTCGTCATTCTCGAGGGGCCTCACGATGATTCCCGACTCCTCCTGGGCATTCACCATGTCGGCCACGTCCAACTTGAAATACTGTCCCCGACCGAATATGTACATGTACGAGGACAGTTCCTTGAACACCTTGTTGGCCGCCGCTTCGGCCTTGAGGCGCGTCCGCGTTTCCAACTCAACGCTGCGTCGCGGATTGCGCTTGTACTCCGCGGGCACGGACACGCTAGCTGGGACGGCGTCGGCATCGAAGGGCAGGGTTCGTGGATTCTTGGTCCACTTCCCGTTCACCTTCTTGATCGCAATCTTCTGCGCCTCTTCCTCGGACACCTCTGCCGGTTCCGTGTTGGCCTCGTGGGTCGATGAGCTGGGGGTGCCATGCGATTCCTCGGCCACGCGTCTCGTCCGGACCCAGCGCCCTGCATCTTCTTCCGAGGATGCTTGCGTCGCCACGGGCGGGCCCGCTGACTTCCGTTTCACGGCCTTCTGTTTAGACCGAGAAGTCGGCGCTGTGGTGGCTCGGGCCGCCGACTGAGTCGCCTGTGGCGGTCGTTGGATGGGTCCACGCGCCGGTGGGAGTGGGTCGGTACGCTCGGACGCTCCAGCAAGGGCCGACGCAAGGGAGGGCCGGCTGCGCGTTCCCTCTCCCGACGCCTTGGCGACATTCTTGGCGGACCCCTCTAGCGAAGCCATTGGTCAACTTCCTTCACCCTGGCAGACGTTCAAGGGCGACACACTCAGTGATTTGTTGTGAATGGCAAACGCTTTGGCGACGTACGAGTTGGCTACCTTTCCGGTCTCGTGGAAGTCACTAGAGACGGCTTCGTAGTGCGATTGGGTTTCGGCCATCAAGAGTTGATATGCACGAGGGACGGACGCGTAATTCTTCATGAGGCATTTGCTACAGAAGATCATCTCATTTTCTACACGGATGGCGATGACTCCGAATGCATTATTACTGGCATTCACCACGTTGACGAGAATGGCCTCCCTCATCACATGGACATTCACGAGTACCAAAGTGGAGAAGGATTTCCATCGGGGATCCCCCGTCTTCGTGAATCCCAGCTCCAGATTGAAGATGGGGGAGCCCATCAAGAAATTCAGTTCGATCGTCCACAATGACTTGGACGCGACGAACTCCAAGGGGAATTTCTTTTCGATGTGCAGCTTCCAGGACTTGTGGATTCGGTCAAGCGAGATGGGCCTCAAGTAGCCCGCAAGCGGCAGACTGCTCTCCAGGAATGACTCCATGCCACTGTCCACAAGCAGTACTTCAAATCAGACCGCGCGGTCTAAATTGGACGACTCAGGAGATTGCTACACGCCCAGCATGCAGTGGTCATGCGATGCACTAACGAGTTGAAGATTCATTTCCTACGGTCGTTGACGATCTATTGCATTCTAGCGTACTTCTGATAGGACGATACTCCTTCATGCTATGCTTAGTCCATGGCGTGGTTTTGACCGCGCGGTCTAAACCAGGGACACGATTCATAGCCTAGACAGACCAAGCTAGCATGACGGTATTTCTACAATGACTGCTGCTCGAGGTTTTGACCGCGCGGTCTAAAACGCCTTCCCTTTCTATTCGGATGATGACGATGCTCCTCGCTGAGGGACCCTACAAACGACATTAATCTCGTCTCGCCCATCACCTGGAACAGTCCTTCATCTATTAGATCGGACCGCGCGGTCTGATCCTGTCATTCCTTAGTCTACCACGTATGCGGCGAGAATTAACAGATACTGATCGCAGGGTCGACAACCATTACTTCTGTTATCTTGGGCAGGGATTGGTGGAGGTCCTTTATTCGTCATCCGTCGAGGATCAGACCGCGCGGTCTGATTTACTCCTTTGGAGGCTCTGCACAATGCTACCAGCCATCGTGGCGTCTAGTTCCTTTTACTTTGTATCCAATCACTCTTGAATCGATCCTACAATACTAAAAGTGTTAGGTTTCTAGGAGGCTGAGTGATCCATGTGTATTACTCATTCATGGTGCGTGATTAGATGAACATGGAGAGGCCTTCTATTCGAGATGCATATTTGGGTATGGTTTAGACCGCACGGTCTGAATCTACCAACATTCGGTTATTACTCAGACGTGCCCATTGATATAGTGCAGACCCCATGGCAATGGGTCTACATAATTAGAGGCGTCGGTAATGGATCAATCTTGACAACATGACATGATCACATTTACCACTGAGGAAATCTTCTGGCCGCCCGGTCTAAACGGACCAATTCAGACCGCGCAGTCTGAACCAGTATCTAGAGCAACATGGACTAATTTGATCAGCAATTCGTCCTTAACATTCTGTAGACGTTTTATCACTTTTGACCGCGCGGTCTGATCCTATATCTTGAATAACATGACATAATTTGATCAACAGTTTGTCCAGGACATTTTCGGAGCCTTGCATTACTTCAGACTGCGCGGTCTGAATCTGTATCTAAACTAACTTGACAGATTTGATCTGCATTTAGTCTAGGTCATTTTCGGGACGGTTCATCACTTCAGACCGCGCGGTCTAAAACTGTTATTCCTAATGTTCTCAGAAATTACTACGTCGACAACTCCGTTCCATTTCGGGGACGCTAGAACACTTCAGACCGCGCGGTCTGAACCATGGCTGTCGCTACATACACTGCGCGATTACAGGTGCCTCTTCTAAATTTCCGCAAGATTCACGAGTTTGGCGTAGGATTTGCAGGCAGCTTACCTCAATTGCGCACCTCAAATTGCTGTAGAAGCACGATTGCGAATCCTACTCCAATGTCGTGACGCCAATGAAAGCAAACTGAATTCGGCGTTCTTCGCGTTCCCTGCAATAGACAATGCCAGGATGACAATTGAAATCACAAACTCTGCAAGGCATGACAATTTGAAATCACAAACTGCAAACATGACAATTGAACACACGAGCAATGCAAGCATGAGAATATAAATGGGAAACTACGCAACCAGTACAAACACAATGTCACTGGAAAACTACGCAACAAGTAGAGACACAGTACTGACTGCAATCAACACGTCAAACACAAACCCATACACTACTACTAACGTTACATCATATGATACTATGCTATCAGAACACAATCCATAATTTCTGTTCCTATTGGGTCGGCTTGTAAGTTATGAGTGACTCGAAGAAATGCTAAGCATAAGAGTGTCATGTGCAAAGGCAAGAGAAAGGTTCTAACACGTCAAGAAAAAAAACTAGTAGACAATACGGAACTTTCGAATGATCAAAACGACACATGAATCTGAAGACGATATAGAAAAACATACCTTCAGCAGTTGACAAGGTAACAGCTGCAGAAATTCAACAAACACGCGTCACCCCACCAAACTCCTCAGCAAACACGCCCCGCCCCACCGAACTCTTCAACGAACGCCCCGCCGAACGCCTCAGTCGCCGACTGCTTCAAACGCGAAATCAATGCGATATGTGATACTAGATGTAGAGGAGGGAAACTGTGGAAGGAAGGAAGGCAAAATGGAGGCGCAAGGACAAGATTTTACAGAAGAAAGAGCAGCAACAAACAAAATTCAAAGAAGGCGCAACAGGAAGACAAATACGAGAAATGGTAGCAAACTAGAGCGAAACCCTGGCCCACAGAGAAGACGACCAACCGAACCTCCCGATAACCGAACCTAACCCGAACTTGCATCGAGCCGCCAAGTTGGTACAGAGCTCCTCCGAACCTGCACGCGCCTCACGAAGCACACCCGAGCCTCCCACGAACCTGCGCACACCACACAAAGCTGCCCCAAAGAAATCATGATTAAGCATCAGTTTAGGGTTAAAAGAATGAGACTTAAAAGCAAGCTTAAAAGGGACCAGTGAAGGGCAGCTCTGCCTTTTTCCATACGCATCCGTGGAAAGAAATAAAAAATGGAGTTGTTCACAAAAAGAAAAATACATGTGCAACCTAACACAAGTAGTTTCGTATTTTTCTAAGCGTTTTTGAATTACTTATAAATTAGCAAAGATAGAAGATATAAGCACGTACTCGTAGACATAGGTCTCCCAAAATACGTCCACTTGCAACTTGTACAGAAATGTGAGGAAATCTAAGACAATGATTCACTCTTGCAATACAAAAATAATTTTTCCTCCAGGCGATGAATTCAATTGATAAAGCTCAGTGCTTTGTTGAAGAATCACCCCATCTCTATTTTGCACTTAAAAATAGGGGTGGTTTGAAGAAGAGGGGTGCTCTTAGAACACACATTGTCGACCTTAAATCAACCCTAGTTTTTTCAATCAATTCACCCAAAAGCCCTTTTTCCTAAATTCTTGGAAGTTGTACAATATTGAACAAGCTCTAGGATATTTGAGGCACGTTTCTATGAATCCTCAATCCTAGAAAATAAAGATTTGGGATGGGCATGGAAAAAAATTAGGAACATCAAAATCATAATCAATCATTTCCAAAATTGGATTTATGGTCAATTTCGTTAAAATGGCGGTATTCCATATGCCATTTGTACATGAAGGACCAAAAAGGTGGTTTAGGGTGTGTGCTATGTAGCCAGTTGGATGTAATGGTGGTATGTGACAAATTGATCCACGAGCACGAGTGGATGGATTTCTACGTACTAGAAGTTGAAAGAAAGACAATGGGTACAGATTTAGTTTGCGAAAGGCTTGAGGGATGAATGGGTAGATTGTAGAATATTCTTGGAATCTTTAGGGTTGGAGGCTTTGTGTCATTGCCCCCTAAAATGAAGGGTCGAGTGCATTTGGGTTAGGTGTCATGATAGAAGGCCGGGGGCATTTAGGCAACTATTTAGATTTGCATCATTCATAAGCGTGTGCTCAACAAATAACAAATTTAAAATATGTCTTTATGGAATGGATGAAAATAGAAACGAAAACACTACAAGAAAATGAGGGCATATATGACTTGTCTACTATGACTTCACTGACAAAAATGACTGCAAAACAATTGTTTTGTGGTCATTTTACAATCATTATTGTTAGTGAAGTCATAGTGGACAAGTTGTATATGCCCTCATTTTCTTGTAGTGAAAATACATATTTCTACTTGACGAAAATGGTGGGTACAAATATTGCTAAGCATGCAACCCATGCTTCCTAGAGTCTACAAAAGAGTTTAGTAACGCAAAGCGAGATTCCTGGACTAGATGAACTATCATCATTGGTTGCATTATAGGTGAAGCTCCATCTTACAGAATGCATGGTAGTAGTGTGTACATCAAAGATGTTTTTCCAAAAGCCCTCCCAAGTGAAGTCATATTCATAAGTATTGTTCTTCCTCCTTTGCAATGCAATGTTGCACTTGTTGACAAGGGGCAACGAAGCTCTTCCTGTCATTCTTTTTCGGCTTCCATGATGCCATAATACTGTCTGTGAAAACATAGTTGGCCTTGCTAGCTATCTGATCAATCTTCCATCTAAAACTGGGCTTTGTGTCCCACCTTGCGTACAACTGTTGCATGTCCTCTGATGTGTCGCATGGGATTCACCATTACACTAGAACTTTGCAAAAGTGGAATGTTGTTGGATTAAATTGTGGATTCTCCACTATCCTACTAAGCCACACAAGATCATCACAATTCAGTCTTGGTCTTACAAAGAAGTAGAACCCTTTGCAGAGATCAGTAACCACATTGTATATTGGGCAAATGCACACTACAGTGGACCAAAAATGGAAAGATTACGTTCATTAAAGTCCATTTCATTTTTTTGTATATGAACTCTAATTTTTTTTAATTTTTTCAGTAATTTCTTTATAGTGTTTAAATTAAAGGATAAAAAAATTTAATTGAAATTTCCTTTGATTATTATTTTCTTAAAACTTCAAAGATGATATCAAATATTGATTTATTTCAATAAATTGTAGAAATTACTATAATGAAAATTAACACTAAAAAAATTACTATCCTTGGAAATACTTATTACAATTATTTTATTCAAATAGATCTTTGTAAAATTGATTTAAAATATGTCTAATGTATCCTCAAAAGTCAATACTATTTTTGGCAAGAAATGACCCATAAACTAGTCCATATTTACAAATTTAAGGATACATTTCTATATATTTCAAATCAAAACATTTGATTACATATATACCTATTTAAATATGAGTCCTTTTACAAAATATTTGAATTCATAATAGATCAATGAGTCCTTATCTTTAATGCTGTGGACTCTGACAATATGTAAAGAATACATTTCAAAGTCCTTTAAAAATAGAATATAAACAATTTTGCAAAGATTTATTTTATATTTTATGTATCATTAAGTATAAAACATAATTATGAGTCTTTTTTTACGTTCTATAAATTGTACATATTTACAATTACAGGAATTTTGAAAAAATCCCATTGAAATAAAGACTTTGACAATCCATATTGGTCTAGCGTAGTATGCATTTGCCCTACTAGCAGTGGCCTCCCTCAAGAGTGTTGATGTAGGGGTCCTCTACTTGAAGCTCCCCTTGTGACTTCCGTCTTGCGTGAAATCTGTTATGAAATCCCGAGGTTGTCGAGTTTGAGACCCAAATCCATACTTCAATTCATTGGATTGTGGAGGATCTTCTTCGAATCTCTCACGCACGGCATTTCTCACACCACTCCAATATGTGACTACAAAGACATGTGGGCCTTGTACTCCATTGTCCCATATTTGAATATGTTCATCTAGTATTGGATTTATCCATTAAGTCCACGCAAAATCTCAGCTTCATTGGTCATTCTTGGGAGTCATGCATAGTAGATTACCTTAGGAAAGGAGAGGTTTGTGCTCAGGATCTTCCTTCCATAACTTTGAGTCCTCTTCGAGCAACCACAAAATATCTGTACATGCCAATTTGTATTGTATGATCGGACAACCGTTGTCGTCCATGAAGAATTTGTATTGCCTTTTGTAGGAGTGGCCTACTAGTTGTTGCTTCTGCACCCCAATATAAGGTTTGATGTAAGCCATGAAATCATGCACTTCTTCTATTAGGTAGGGAATAAATAGACCTTGTTCCATTTCCATGTATGACTACATCAATGATGGTAAGGTAGATGGTCTTCTTATGGAGTTGCATGCTCCAATGCCCAAATGATGCATTCATATTGTCATGTGTGTGTCCCACTATCATGATACGATCACGTCTTTCACAATCCGGCTTACAACCAAGAGCGACCAAAAACAAAAGACAACCTTATTTTTGTTTTTCCTCCAAGAGTTGTCTATTTGAATGCGTAGAACCAATGGCAATGCTTAGGCTTCAATGCATAGAAAAGAAACATCTTCCAAGAATCGACACAAATCTCGCTACCCTTGAGCTAAGCTTGATAGAACTATGTGCTGTCAGCTATTATAAACAAAGATCATGAAGGCTTAACAGGGGGATCTTCCAAATGCCACAATAACTTGGCGATTGATCCCGTTCTGAAGTTGCTATTGCTTTTAAAACACATCCAAATTGTAAAGTGCGTATTAGCCATCCCCATGCTCGTGTTCAAAGATTCTCAACACTTTCACGGGCAACTTTGTGAGTTTGTCGAGTGCCTTCGTTTTCCTCCTTGCATTCCCTCTCCTTCTCCACTTGTTGGCTTTATTCCTCTGCTAGTTCCATCTTCCTCTGTGCTTTCTTGGCCTTCTCCTCCCTCTTTTCTTTCTCATGAGAGCATTGATGGTGTCATTGTACTTGTCTACCCCCTCCCAAGTACTTCTTTTAATACTCTTCCATCATCTCCACGTACGCGATGTTGATGCCGCCCTTAATGTCCATGGAGATTGACTTTGATTCCTTGGCCCCTATGAGAAAAGTTCCTCCTACCTCATGTATAGTCCCCGTGTCCAACATCATTGCACCTTGAGTTGCAGCCTTAGCCATCTGGCTATACTACTTTCTATTGCCCTAGCTAGCCTTCGTCCTCATTACCCTCGTCAAGGACTTCTTTCAACCTAATAGATGTTTAAAGATGCCATTGTTAGTGTTTTAATGTGGACGACAAATACTTTTGTGAGGTACATACTCACTACTTTTCTAATCTCATGGAAATCATTAGAGAGGGCTTTGCACTAGGATTGTGTGTGAGCCATCAACAATTGATATGCATGGGGAACAAGTAAATATTTATTCATCAGGCGTTTGCTATAGAAGGTCAATTCATTTTCAACATGGATGATGATGACTCCAAATGCATTATTATTGGAATTCACCACATCTACAAGAATTGCTTCCCTGAGAACATGGATATTAAGGACTATCAAACCCATGAAGGATTTCCATCTAGGATCCCTAGTCTTTGTGAATTCCAACTCTAGATTGAAGACAGGTGAGTCGCATAGGCAATTCAATTTGACAGTCCACAATGACTTTGACACCATGAACTCTAGTGGAAATTTCCCTTCAATGTGCAATTTCTAAAAGTTGTGGATTTGATAAGGAGTGGGCTGCTCTCCAAAGACTCCATGTCACAATCCACAGGAACCGCTACAAATCAAACCGCGCGGTCTAAACTCGACAAGTCAAGAATTCAAGAAGCATCACTATTGGCCCTTTAAACAATTTTAGACTACGTAGTCAAAAAAAATTTACTTGTGGAATTCACTTCCTACGATCATTTGTATTCCTACAAGATTAGCTTCGAGATAAAGAGTCTAGTGCTTTATCTTGACATGGAATAGATTCAAACCAAGGGATCTAATGCATTCATGCATATTGTCGAGAGATAATTTATCATTCACAGGATTGCTTTCCAAGACATTCCTGAATTGATGGCATGGTTCAGACCACATAGTCTGAACCATGCCTTCAATTCAAGAATGTCCTAATTAAAAGGGTCAGGTTTATCAAGTTTATATTCTAACTATCTTGCTTATTGGGTTCAATAATCAAAATTTGGCTTCACATTCAAACATACCTTCAAAAGCCTCTAATTGCAAATGAGTTGGGAAGGGAAGAGAAGAGAAGTGCTTCATACAAGAAGGGTAGTAGTAGGTAAAGCAATTCATATGGGATATATAAATTGGGATTAGTAGAATCTCACCATTTGTATTTAACTCAAACTTAAGGTAGAAATTTTGTTCAAAATAAAATTTCAGACCTCATTTAGGCATAGTAGAATACATTTTTTCAGAAAACTTTGAACTAAAAAAAGTTGGTAAATAAATTTAAGCTTCACCTCCAAAAATCCATTTTATATTTAGATCCTTCAATAAAAAGTTATGGACAAAATTCAAGGAGGATTTGAAAGGGACATTATTTTTTTACATTGTCTTTGAATTTTGTCTATATCTTTTAATTGGAGTATCTAAATTTGAAACGGATTTTTGGAGGTGGAACTCAAATTGATTTAACAACTTTTATTAGTTCGAAGTTTTCTAAAAACACGTATTATACTATGCCTAAACAATCTCTGAAATTCCACTTTGAATAAAATTCCTATGTTTTGACAATGAGTGGCCAAGCTCTCATCTTCAAATTATCCCATAGTTTTTGAGGTTTCTTGATGAACAATACATTTCACTATAAAAACAACCTCTCCACCCTCCCAACCAACAAGAAAAGTGGAAGGTTTTTGGTCAACACATGCCTATTGTCATTAGACAATTTTGTGTTAAAATCTTGTCATTTTAGATTTGTTTTCCTTGTAGTGTATATTGCTTAAATGCTAATAACAATTATGCACTTTAGATGGTGTGGTCTGAACCACTTTCATCTCATGCAATATTTAGAAGTCAGACCATTAGGTTTTTTTATGCATGGAGTGGTTCAGACCGCGCAGTCTAAACCACTTTCATCCCATGTAGTGCTTAGAGTTCAGACCTTTGGGAACTTCATACATGGAGTGGTTTAGACCGCGCGGTCTAAACCACTTTCAGGTCATGCACTACTTAGAGTCCAGACCATCACGCATTTTATGCATGGGGTGGTTTAGACCGCGTGGTCTAAATCACTTTAATTTAGCTCATGCACTACCGAGTGCACTACTTACAATCCACAACATCAAGGATTTTTATACACGAAGGAATAGTTCAGATTGCGTGGTCTAAACCACTTTGAGCTCATGTAGTACTTAGAGTCTAGACCATCAGGGATTTTTATACATAGAGTGGTTTAGACCGCGCGGTCTAAACTACTTTCATCTCATGTAGTACTTAGAGTCTAGACCATCGTGCATTTTTATGCATGGAGTGGTTTAGCTCATGTGGTCTGAACCACTTTTAGCTCATCCATTTCCTAGAGTCCAAACCATCACGCATTTTTATGAATGGAGTAGTTTAGACCGCGCGGTCTAAACCACTTTCATCTCATGTAGTACTTAGAATCTAGACCATCGCACATTTTTATGCATGGAGTGGTTTAGCTCACGTGGTCTGAACCACTTTTAGCTCATCCATTTCCTAGAGTCCAAACCATCACGCATTTTTATGAATGGAGTAGTTTAGACCGCGCGGTCTAAACCACTTTCATCTCATGTACTACTTAGAGTCTAGACCATCGCGCATTTTTATGCATGGAGTGGTTTAGCTCACGTGGTCTGAACCACTTTTAGCTCATCCATTTCCTAGAGTCCAAACCATCACGCATTTTTATGAATATAGTTTAGATCGTGCGGTCTAAACCACTTTCATCTCATCCACTTTTTAGAGTCCAGACCATTGCGTATTTTTATGCATAGAGTGGTTTAGACCGCACGGTCTAAACCACTCTCAGCTCATGCACTACTTAGAGTCCAGACCATCACGCATTTTTATGAATGGAGTAGTTTAGACCGCGCAGTCAGAACCACTTTCAGCTCATCCACTTTTTAGAGTCCAGACCATTGCGCATTTTTATGCATGGAGTGGTTTAGACCGCGCGGTCTAAACCACTTTCATGTCATGTAGTACTTAGGGACCAGACCATCGCGCATTTTTATGCATGGAGTGGTTCAGACTGCGCGGTCTAAACTACTTTCAATGCATGCACAACTCATAGAATATATTATCACAAATTTTTTTATACTCAATGGAACAATTCAGACCGCGCGGTCTGAACCATGCCTTTGCATCACGAGACTTTTTTGCATAGAGACTGCACGGATATGGGGATCCTTTCTAAATTGTTGCGGAATTCACGAGTTTGGCATTGAATTTATAGTAAACTTACCTCCATTGCACAATTGAGCTTGTTGCAGCTTGGCAATCGTTGATCCCACAAATTCCAACCTTGTTATGTCTGAGAACAATGTGAATAATATTGAAATTGCATTGAAGCATCTTTCTTGCAAGAAAGGAAACAATGTTGAAATTGCAGTAGATCGTATTTCCTACAAAAAAGAAAACAAAGGTATTTCACAATTTGAGTTTCATAGAAAATTGCATAAAAACCCATGATGCAGTCATAGCAAAGAAATGAGAACCCTCAAACACAAAATCCATTGGCAAAATGACATGCATAGCAAGCACGACACTCAATTCCAACTAACACTGGATTTAGAATGGTAAAATTCACAAACCCTCCAATACTACAACGGAATTAGAATCGCCAAACACACAATTTCTCGAAATGCTATAGCGGAGTTGGAATTGCAAATATAGAAACCCGCCAATGCCACCACAGAGTTGGAATGACATGAAACACAAACCCTCCAATGCCATAGCCAAAACTCAAAATGTATACAAATTAAGACAAGCATACTTGTCCCGCCGAACTCAAGAAACCTTGCCGAACGCCCCTCCATAGAAACCAATACGCAAAATGTACAAAACCAACACGATAGAATGAAGGTGGATGGAAGAAAGAAGCACGAAATGGAGCAACAACAAAGAGAAATTCCAAAAGGCGGAGCAACAACAAGGAAGACGGGAAAGCGTGAAAAACAAGTAGAAAACCCTAGCCGACAGAGATGACAAACAACCAAGCCTGAACGGACCCAAACCTAACCAACGACCGAACCTCTTCTAAGCCCCAAACCTAGTCCAAACTCCTCCAAGCCTACACACGCCGTTGTCGCCGCACAAAGCTCATTGAAAGCTCACCCGACCTTCCTACGAACCTACATGTGCTGTACAAAGTTGAACCAAAGAAATTATGTTTATCAATCATGAAAGTTTATGGTTAATGGAAGTGAATGGAAGTTCAAGAATCAATTCACCCTAAGCCCTTTTTCCAAATTCTTGGAAGTTGCTCAAAATTGAACAAAATGCCAACATCTTCATAATTTCTATCACTAGTTTTTTAATTGGTATACTACAAATTCAAACCAAGCATGTTAGTAATCACATGAGACAATAAAACACATCAATCTCACAATTAGAGATTGAAAAATTATATGGTTTCATTGCATGGATGTCAAAATTGTGAAATTCATATATAGGCTTTTAATCCTCTTTTCACAAATCAAGCCTTTAGAATTGGTCACCAAAAAAATAATTAAAATATAAGGTTCAAAGACAAAATGTGCATATTCCAAACAATTCATGGCTTCTCCAAATCTATTCTCCAATTTCATTACATGAATTTCCAATGTGATTTTCTTCCTAAGATCTAGAATATTTGAGGCTCATTTCTAAGAATCCTCAATACTAGGAAATAAAGATTTGCGATGGACACTACAAAAACTCTTGGATATGAAAATCATAATCATTTATTTCCAAAATTAGATTTCAAATGATAAAATTAGACTTCTAAAACATTTAGATAATGTTCACTTGGCATTGAATTGCAAACATTGTAGGGACTGGCAACATACTCAAAATAGGCCATATGTACATTTCGACTTGTTCAATTCTTACAACTCTGATCCTATGCAATTAATACTCCTTACAAAGTGAGTGCTTTCAACATCTATATGCTTAGTTCTTGAAAGGAAAATATTTTGCTTTATTGGGAAGGACTTGTAGATAGGCTAGAATTTGGTTCTAAAATTTTGAAGTAAGAAATTTCTATTTGGTAAGTTATGTGAAATTTTTGTGGTTTTTAAGTGTTATGGTGTGTTAATTTGGTTGTTTTTTTATGCTCAAGTGGGAAAGTGGATTATTTTTGTTAGTTGAATTTTGACGTGGTAGTATTTTGAGGTCCCAATTCAATTCGGAGGGTTGATTTCCAATTGGATGGTTAAAGTGCCTTCAAGTGTGAGATTCCAAATTGGGGTGATAGATGTCATGGGGTGTAAGTTAAATGCTAAGTGGGATTTGAAGTGGTGCCTTTAGGTGGTATTTAGCCTTATACTACGAATTGGTTTTAGCCACTTTGAGAGAGAGCTCGATGAGAGTCCTAGCCCAAATTGGTTGTGTATATTTATTTTTGTTTTGTTTTGTTTGTGAAGTTATGAGATGTTGAGGAATTATGAGATGGTGCTAGTTTTAGAGATGGAATTTATAGGTCTAAGTAGGAGATTTTTGATGAAGGGAGTAATGAAGCTACTTGGATGTGGTATTACAGTGTGATTACTGATTAGTCTTACAATGAAGATGTAAATTGGATAATGGTGATGTATTCGCTATTTGATTTAATATGATGAGAATTACATATTGAATTGGTGTCTAGTGATTGTGTGACAAGGAAATGAATTCAGTTGAGGATGTATGCAATGTCATTGTAGTAGTATTTGTGGATATATAATTTCAAGTTAGACTATTGACTGTAAGTTGAGATATTTCAATTTTAAAAATAAAACCTATTAGCATAAATTTCCTACTTGACCATCTCCCTTGGAACAAATTTATTATACTATTGAGTATTTTTCCAATTTGGTCAAATATTCTCCTTCAACAGGACTACAAGCTTTGGTTCTTCTTACTAAAGTAAAACACACTTCAAAAGGTTGAGGCATTTACAAATTCATTGTCCTCATTGAACATGTAGAGCAAAATTCAAAGTTGTTACACAAATTAGGTCAAAAAAAAATTGAGCCCTTAGATACACAACTCCCATATTATGTGGGTTATTTTTTTAAGAAATCAAACAATATAAATGTGTTTTAACTTCAATTGGAGGAAACTTCCTTCCTAATTATAAAATGACATGGAATTTTGGTTAATGCTACATTTAACAACTTCTGGACTATTCAATGAATTGCAGCCAAAATATCTTGTGATCTCTAGATAATATCATCGAAAGATCTTCAAATGTGTGTACACATGTCCAGATGTTTTGTATTCATCTGACAATGTTTTGTTGGATAATGAAGGATTTAGGATGAATGTTTGGTGTGAAAACATACAATGTACATTAAAAAAAAATTAGGAATAAACTCAAAAGCACCATGAAACAAACAATATTAATTGATTAACCATTTTAATTAACCCTTAACTTTCTAAACGACCTTAATGTGGTCACTTTGATTTTTGAAGTACTTTTTCTATTATTAAAAATATTTAAATGAGGTTGCACTTCAAAGAGTCCTTTGACAAATCAAAGTGGCCATCTTTGTTTAAAGTTGGATTCACATAATAGGCTATTTTGTTAAAAAAAAATCCCAAACCATAGGTGCACGGAGTCTCACTGATATGGTTAATATCAACCAAAATTTTATTTAACTCTAAAGGCACATGTATTCAAAAATCTCATTTTTGAATGTGCATCATTCGCTTCAAATACACACTATGATTGATCTTCCAATTCTACCATTGAATGATTCTCTAATTTTGACATAATACTCTACAACAATTGAAGAATTCATTTCTACTTTAATGCATTTTATGTTGTTGGGATCAAGGTTGTACACTGCGACACCATGACACCACGACACATAGACATCACACAACATCTAGAAGAGCCCGCACGACGTCACAAAAAGTCAAATTTACCTTTGACTTTATATAAAATTACCCCCCTCCAACTAGATGCCATATGGCGTCTATATGGCAAAATCAAGGGGCGCATACAAGTACTAGGAGACTGCATGTAGGCGCAACCTTTTGTAGAGGTGATCTATATTGTAATTCAAAACTGTCATTTCTACTGCATTCATCCAAGAAAATAGGAAAAATATTTTGGGGGGAATCTAACCGTAAGATCTTGTACTTAAGTTGTCTAAGATCAAGTCGTAAAAATTTCATGAAGATATTAGCATTCAAAGTTGGAAAAAAAATTGAACTTTGGCTTACAATTTCAGATGATTTTGACCACCATTTGTAGAAAAAAATTGCACTATAAACTCTAAATTTAAAAAAATCATGTTCAAAAATTGAGTTGAAAGTCTAGGAAAAAATTTCAATAAAAAGACACTTGATTTTCATTCTTTAAGAAATTGTTGAGTAGAAGTTGGTCTATGATTGAATAAAAAACTAAACTGTTAATAGCTCTAAGTTGGAATTGAAACACAATAAGCACAATGGTGAGATTGTTTTAGCAAACCAACTTAACCATGTTAAACAATTTTCAAAAAAATTGTATAAATTGATTAAAAAAATGAATCATATAAGTTATTTTTTCAAAAAGTTGTTTAGATTGTCTAAAAAACAAGATTGTCCATAATTTTTTCATCACTAGTCCAAATAGAATGAATCAAAGCTTCATATTTAGAAAAAATTATAATATTTGAGGGAAATAAATTTAATTTTAATTGACTTATTGTAATTTTTGTGTTACTTGATAACCTTTATTTTCAGCTTAGGGTGGCATAACTTTTGCTTTTGAACACCAATTGAAGAAAAAATTATATTCTTATAAAGATGATGTATTCTTCTGTCTCCCAAAAAAGTTCAAAAAATCAAAATGAAAATTGAGACTATATGCACCTACTTGAATTCTTTCAAGTTCTTCAAAAGGACTCAAAGTTGGTCCTTTAGAGGTTAAAATTCAACTTTATTTTTGTGAACTTTCATGCACACACTACAACAAAAGCAGTGTTTTATGACTGCATAAAACGACTGCAGTCAGTCGTAAAATCAAAAAATATGACTGGCGCAAAAATCATTGTAGATGACTTGGAATATGACTACAGCAGTCGTTTAGAAGCAATCGCTTTAGACATCAATCATATTGGCAGTCATATAAGTTGAGGGGTATAAATACCTATAATTAGCCATAGTATGCCAACAAGGCGTATATTTTGACTTTCTTTGACTTTTTATTGAGCTGTCCGGGTAAATGAAAAAATCCTACGTGGAATATGACTGCGTTGAGTCATATTTTTTGATGACGTGGAATAAGATTGGTCAGTCATATTTTGTAGAATATGACTACGTTGAATCATATTTTTTGATGACGTGAAATATGATTGTGGTCAGTCATATTTTGTAGTCATGTGGAATATGACTACGGTGAGTCATATTTTTTGATGATTTGTGAAACGACTCTTCTTAGTCATATTTTTTAGTCATATTGAGAGCACCTAGTCATTTTTTGGAAATTATTGTAATCATTTTGTGACTCCAAGTAGTCATTTTTTTATTGATATGTATTTTGAACTATGAATTGAACAAATCATACAATGGTTGTAGGATACCTAAGCATATTTGCAATCATACATTGAAATGATTTAACAACTGAATAAAAGATTTCATGTAGTTAAAAACAAATATGTATGATTTTAAAAATATACAAGAAACAATTATATTGGAGAGGGAATATATAAGAAGAAATGTAACTCCTTTCAATGACATTTATAATTTATTGGTCACAAATACAAAATATATATATCACAATGAATTATTTACACAAGTCAATAGAGACTATATTTCTTACAATAATATGAAGTGAGTTGCAAGTAGCCTCCAACGACTTTGTTCCAATTTTGTTGCCTGCATATACAATTACAGAAATAGGAGGTTAATTTTTAATGAACATACAACAAAGTTCAATCTTCAAAATTTTACAACAATAGAAAATATGTAATACAAATTTAGGGTAAGAAGAAAAACAATGGTGATGCAAGGAACAAGAAGAAAAAAGGCAACAAGTGCTAAAAGATAACAACAAATACAAGTTAAGATGCACAAAAAACAATAAGGAGCAACTACTAAGAGGTAATAAGAAACAACAAAAAAGAGTTAAGATGCAACAAAAAGAAATAAGAAACAAAAAGAGAGAACAAAAAGTAAGAAAGAAGAAAGAAGAAGAAGAAAGAATTAAGATGCAAGAAGAAAAAAACAAGAAGTAAGAATGAAGATGCAACAAAAAATAACAACTCTAAGAAGTAAGAGTAACTCAAGATGCAACAAAAGACAACAACTAAGAAGCAAAAGTGAATTCAAGATGCAACAAAACACAACAACTCTAAGAAGTAAGAGTAAACTCAAGATGCAACAAAACACAACAATTAAGAAACAAGAGTGAACTCAAAATGCAACAAAATACAACAACTAAGAAACAAGAGTGAACTCAAAGAGACAAGAGACAACAAAAGGTAAGGAAGAAGAGTCAAAAGAAGTAGTGGCTAGGGTTTCAAAACCCTAAAAAGTGGTGGCTAGGGTTTCAAAACCCTTAAAAAGTGGTGATTAGGTTTCAAAATTTTAAACAATGGCTTGTCTATATTCTTTTTGATTTCCCATATTTTTTTTAGGTTGCGTAAAAACAAAAAAATGTTACTACCAAGAAAATATGACCAATAATATAACTCAATGTTTTCAAACGATTTCTCTACCGTTTCCTATGAAATACTTTGGTGTTTCCAACGGACATATAATATACGCCCGTGAAGTACAAGACCCCAAAACGACTAGCAATCATATTTTGCAATCATATATCACCCCAAGGTATTGACCTTCAAGAATATGACTACAAGTAGTCGCCAGTCATCCTTAGTCATTTTTTTGCAGTCATAAAACACTGCCGTTGTTGTAGTGACATTAGTTTAGAAGCAAATAAATTAAAATACATTGTTTGGAAAAAATTACAAAATATTTGCACAAAAGAATTCAAATTCAAGATTCAATATATGGACCTTGACACCTAACGTTTAGATTATTCAATATTTTTTTTAAAAGGCACATCATATAAAGAGTGGTTAATATATTTATATTGCTTTTCAAAATTTAGAAGCATGTAATGTGGCCTATGTTTGTATTTGTGCTAACATAATAATATGTCCTATTACAAAACATCAATGCAAAAAACTACTTTAGGGGTTTTATCAACCATAGTTTATCCATGAGTAGGTTCACCACCTATCTACATATTAGTTGCTTCTTTGAATCACGCTCAATGACTACACCCAACTTCTTCACAAAGTAACTCATTACTAATGTGTTTTCAAATATTCCATTGTCATATTTGAATAGTTGTATGGATGAAAGTCTCTAAAGTAGCACTTGTGGGCTGCGGCCTTACTATAGGTAACTAAAACCAAAAGAGTCCTTTTATTGTAGACCACATTGTCAAATATCTGTTTCCAACTTTGAATTAGAAGCACATGTCATTATGTCACCATATGCTTAGTGATGTCACTTTTAGTTGTTTCCTTTAACCTTTAGAGGACCAAATGTGTTCAAAGGTACAAAACTGCTTCAAAAGACTTGTCTTCAAAGCAAATCTAAACATACTATCCTTTAGTTAATTTGTATGAGTACACTCTCCTAAAATTTCAAAATAAAAAATCTTACTAATTTCAAGTTCAAAGTGCCTAAACTTCAAAAAGAAGTATTTTGAACCTTTTCTAAATGATTAGATTTTATCGTTCAAACATTTTATCCAAAAACATGTAGATCCTACAACTTCCAAGTTGCAACTTTCTATTATACGTTGAAAAAAAAATTCAGGAATACATATTAATTTTTTTTTTAAATTTAATATTTGTGCTAGGAAAAATAGTAAATAAAAACTATGAGATGCAAGAACTTCAATGACTAGAATCCAATGAAAGAAATGGAGAAGAAATAAATAGCAAATGGTTTTCAAAACTTTAGAAAATAATTTATTCTAAGGTCTTCATGATGTTAAAGGACCCTGAGACAAAAAATATTAATAAGTAATCATCCAAGTGGAAAGGAAAAACGGTGAAAAGGTTTGGAATCCCCTTCTAATTACTAAATTTGCCAAAACATAGTAGGATGATCATACACAAACCCTACCTTTTGTTCTCTAATTATAAAATATATGAGAGAATATAAAGCATACCCACTTCTCTGGAAAAAAGGCGATAGCTCCCATTTCACTAGAGATCACCTACAATAGGTCCTTTGAGATAATAAGACACTCAACCACCTAGAGTCACCCTAGACCTAAAATTGCCTATAATATATAAAGTATTGATATGTTATAAAGAAAAAAAAATAACTCCATGTTCTACCCAAGGTTGCTTCAGACAAAAAGTCACCTCTTAGAAGTTGCCCAAGAGAAGAGGTCCCCACCCGAAGTTACCTAAACCCAAAATCTCCCCCAAAATACAAAACCAAGTCAATTTCTGGACAAAGAGAAGGCAACGGCTTGCACCTCCACCTGCGGGCGTCCAAAACCTACATTCTCCCATAAGAAGTTATAGAGCATCTTGTTTTGCAAGTAATTATAATATTGTTTTGTAAAAATTAGATATAGGATTCGTTTTTGAGCTCAATTTAAAAAAAAATCCAAAACAAATAGGTTCACCAAATTAACATTGATTGTTAGGAAAATTTCACTACTGGTATTAGTGAGTTTTAATTCCATCTTAGAGCTATTAATGATTTAGTTTTTCCTCTATGATACCTTCTTCTACTTATTAATTTTTTAAAGAATGAAAATCACATTATATTTTAAACTTTTATTTTTCCTATATTTTCAACCCAATTTTGAATGATGAAAAAATCCAAATTCAATATCTATAGTGCAAACTATTTAAGTTAAGAAGATTTGAAGTCTCCTAAACTAGTTTGCCATTGTGCCAAAGAACATGATTTCTTCACTTTGAATGCATTTATCTTGCAATCTATGTGGTCAAAATGTTTGAATTCTTTTTGCACTTTGTAGTTTGTACAAAAAATGGCAGTTTTGAGTGTTTTTTGACAATTGCAACAAGGAGGTTGACCTAATTTTAGAACCTGTAGTCACCCCATTTGCACTTGCACGCACTTCCATTCGCGATCGCCTAAGGTTGAAGTACATGCACCCCCACTAGCAAGCACCCAAGTTGGCTTTCCACGACATTTTGTAAACCTTGCCACGTAGGCATAATTCATTTATCGTGGGGTAAATTTTTTTATCTCAACGCGACGCAATGTCAAGTAAACTCGACACTTAGTGATACGCGACACGCGATGTCAAACAGCATACACGACGCCAAAACCCAAAAATATGTTAGATAAGACAATCCTGGTTGGGATTAATCGTGGTAGAGAAGTGCTTGAAATCCAAAGAATCTAGCTGCAATATCCAAAACATTAAATGGTTAAAAAAATATTCTTTTCCATTCATCTATTAGAGGAATATACTAGGGATTACAACCATTTTAAAATTAATTTTTGCTCTTCTTTGATTTCCTTCACACTAATTTATATCTAATTTTCTTTTAAATCAAGCAATTTTTCAATACTGTATTTTACATATAATCATATTTTAAGAATTAAATCCAGGCTAAAGTAGATCCAAATCATGTCTAAATTTTTCCTCTGATGAATAAAAGGTTTAACTCATATGGTTTTCTACTTTTTGTAGAGTGCCCTCTTTGAACCGTGATTAATTTTGGACCATGATTTTGAACCTCTTTGAACCACAATAATTTCAAATCATCACAAACTTAGACTATTAGATTTCAAAAATCTAATAAAAAGGAAATTTCATCAGTGAAAAAAAAATGTTCATTGATTTTTATTTCGATGAAGTGTGCATGCAATTGTAAGATGTGAAATACAAAATAAAGAATTTTGAAGTTCAACTTGGTGGTCATATGCCCATCGTTAGACATTTACATTTGGAGATAGCTTGGGAAGAATTGAAGGCAAAAGAGAAGATGATGAACGCTAAGAAATTAGAATCTACTTCAAATGTTCAATTCATGACTTCGAACTTCGTATCCTAAGTCAAAGGTGCATGTATTTCAATGCTGAATGGAGAAGTTGTTCAAGATTATGTTGTCATCCCCCTAATTAATATTCAAATCTCCAAAAATAATTGAGAGCTTTAATCTATGATGAGTTCCATTGAATTGAGATATAGAAAATAAGCATATAAATATACAAGAAAAAAAATGCAGAATTTGCAATAAAAAAGCAGACATTCATTCTATAAGAGTTCTTTGTAAAAGGGAAATATAGATATAGAGGATTTTATGGCTCACTAAATTATGGCTTAAGAAGACTCTAGCCATAATCTCTTTAGTTTTGTTCAATTTAACTTTTTTTTACATCCCTATACAAAGGAATTGAGAAACTTGAAGAAACCTGAGAAGAAACACACAATCACAATGCCAGTCCTATTGCTAAACAATAGGCAAAATTATCTGAAAATTCTAAGGGTTAAAGAAGATATGGTTTCATCATTGAAGAATGAATGTGTGTAGTAAGAAGCTTGATTTTGAGGGGGGAACCATTTTACTGCCGATAAACTTGGCTTGAAATATGAGAGCTATGTCTCCTAGTGAATTTATAGCTTCTAAAAATATAGAAAACCATAATGTATGTTGTATTATTTTATAAAGTTAAAAAATAACTGATATTAGAAAGACTCGAGAGGGGTTCACTAATTTAGAGGTTTAGTATATAATACATTAAAATAAGGGTATATTTTATGGGGGGCTATTTACCTAATATTTTGTAATTTAAAACACCCTGTTAAAAATAATTCTAAATTGCCATTTATTAAAGTACTCTATATTATTTACAATACACTTTTGAATTTAATTTTTTGGCCCCTATATTAGATTTAAAAATTAGAACTAATAGTTGTTTTATGATTTTTTTTCCTATTATTGTTTATTATCCTTTATTCTTTTGTCCCTTCTCTTTCAAACCATTTTTTTTTTATGGTTACCAAAAACTAAAGTACAATATGTTTGGACAAATGTACTATGGCCAAACAAATACATTCACAAACAATAAGCAATGCATTCTAGTTGTGTCAAACAACTTACTACTAATCATCTACAATATATTCTAATGAATATAATGAATGCAATAAGAGTATATTAAAGTAAACTTCATGATAGATTCTTCAAATTATTAGTGCCTTTAAAGGATGTTACAAATAACTCTAGAAGAAGCTAGAGCTCCTCATCCAAGATTCATGAATAATTTGGAACAAATGATGTGTCATTTTTTGTCCATCTCTTCTTTAAGGACATTAAATACCCACTCTAAAAAATTATTTATCCCACATATTATATCCCTCCTATAATTTTTCTATATAAAATCTAATAGATATAACTCATTTATATTGTTTGATTTCTTAAAAAAATAACCCATATAATATGGGAGTTGTGTACCTCAGGACTCAATTCCTTTTTCACCTAATTTGTGTAACAACTTTGAATTTTGCTTCACATGTTCAATGAGGACAATGAATCTGTAAATGCCTTGATCTTTCGAAGTGTGTTTTACTTTAGTAAGAAGAACCAATGCTTGTAGTCCTTCCCAATAAAGCAAAATATTTTCCTTTCAAGAACTAAGCATATAGATGTTGAAAGCACTCACTTTGTAAGGAGTATTAATTGCATAGGATCGGAGTTGTAAGAATTGAACAAGTGGAAATGTACATATGGCCTATTTTGAGTATGTTGCCAGTCCCTACAATGTTTGCAATTCAATGCCAAGTGAACATTATCTAAATGTTTTAGAAGTCTAATTTTATCATTTGAAATCTAATTTTGGAAATAAATGATTATGATTTTCATATCCAAGAGTTTTTGTAGTGTCCATCGCAAATCTTTATTTCCTAGTATTGAGGATTCTTAGAAATGAGCCTCAAATATTCTAGATCTTAGGAAGAAAATCACATTGGAAATTCATGTAATGAAATTGGAGAATAGATTTGGAGAAGCCATGAATTGTTTGGAATATGCACATTTTGTCTTTGAACCTTATATTTTAATTATTTTTTTGGTGACCAATTCTAAAGGCTTGATTTGTGAAAAGAGGATTAAAAGCCTATATATGAATTTCACAATTTTGACATCCATGCAATGAAACCATATAATTTTTCAATCTCTAATTGTGAGATTGATGTGTTTTATTGTCTCATGTGATTACTAACATGCTTGGTTTGAATTTGTAGTATACCAATTAAAAAACTAGTGATAGAAATTATGAAGATGTTGGCATTTTGTTCAATTTTGAGCAACTTCCAAGAATTTGGAAAAAGGGCTTAGGGTGAATTGATTCTTGAACTTCCATTCACTTCCATTAACCATAAACTTTCATGATTGATAAACATAATTTCTTTGGTTCAACTTTGTACAGCACATGTAGGTTCGTAGGAAGGTCGGGTGAGCTTTCAATGAGCTTTGTGCGGCGACAACGGCGTGTGTAGGCTTGGAGGAGTTTGGACTAGGTTTGGGGCTTAGAAGAGGTTCGGTCGTTGGTTAGGTTTGGGTCCGTTCAGGCTTGGTTGTTTGTCATCTCTGTCGGCTAGGGTTTTCTACTTGTTTTTCACGCTTTCCCGTCTTCCTTGTTGTTGCTCCGCCTTTTGGAATTTCTCTTTGTTGTTGCTCCATTTCGTGCTTCTTTCTTCCATCCACCTTCATTCTATCGTGTTGGTTTTGTACATTTTGCGTATTGGTTTCTATGGAGGGGCGTTCGGCAAGGTTTCTTGAGTTCGGCGGGACAAGTATGCTTGTCTTAATTTGTATACATTTTGAGTTTTGGCTATGGCATTGGAGGGTTTGTGTTTCATGTCATTCCAACTCTGTGGTGGCATTGGCGGGTTTCTATATTTGCAATTCCAACTCCGCTATAGCATTTCGAGAAATTGTGTGTTTGGCGATTCTAATTCCGTTGTAGTATTGGAGGGTTTGTGAATTTTACCATTCTAAATCCAGTGTTAGTTGGAATTGAGTGTCGTGCTTGCTATGCATGTCATTTTGCCAATGGATTTTGTGTTTGAGGGTTCTCATTTCTTTGCTATGACTGCATCATGGGTTTTTATGCAATTTTCTATGAAACTCAAATTGTGAAATACCTTTGTTTTCTTTTTTGTAGGAAATACGATCTACTGCAATTTCAACATTGTTTCCTTTCTTGCAAGAAAGATGCTTCAATGCAATTTCAATATTATTCACATTGTTCTCAGACATAACAAGGTTGGAATTTGTGGGATCAACGATTGCCAAGC
This sequence comes from Rhytidiadelphus loreus, assembly GCA_947034895.1. Classification (NCBI taxonomy): domain Eukaryota; kingdom Viridiplantae; phylum Streptophyta; class Bryopsida; order Hypnales; family Hylocomiaceae; genus Rhytidiadelphus; species Rhytidiadelphus loreus. Next base: position 7,798,605 of record OX344763.1, read on the forward strand.
TGCAACAAGCTCAATTGTGCAATGGAGGTAAGTTTACTATAAATTCAATGCCAAACTCGTGAATTCCGCAACAATTTAGAAAGGATCCCCATATCCGTGCAGTCTCTATGCAAAAAAGTCTCGTGATGCAAAGGCATGGTTCAGACCGCGCGGTCTGAATTGTTCCATTGAGTATAAAAAAATTTGTGATAATATATTCTATGAGTTGTGCATGCATTGAAAGTAGTTTAGACCGCGCAGTCTGAACCACTCCATGCATAAAAATGCGCGATGGTCTGGTCCCTAAGTACTACATGACATGAAAGTGGTTTAGACCGCGCGGTCTAAACCACTCCATGCATAAAAATGCGCAATGGTCTGGACTCTAAAAAGTGGATGAGCTGAAAGTGGTTCTGACTGCGCGGTCTAAACTACTCCATTCATAAAAATGCGTGATGGTCTGGACTCTAAGTAGTGCATGAGCTGAGAGTGGTTTAGACCGTGCGGTCTAAACCACTCTATGCATAAAAATACGCAATGGTCTGGACTCTAAAAAGTGGATGAGATGAAAGTGGTTTAGACCGCACGATCTAAACTATATTCATAAAAATGCGTGATGGTTTGGACTCTAGGAAATGGATGAGCTAAAAGTGGTTCAGACCACGTGAGCTAAACCACTCCATGCATAAAAATGCGCGATGGTCTAGACTCTAAGTAGTACATGAGATGAAAGTGGTTTAGACCGCGCGGTCTAAACTACTCCATTCATAAAAATGCGTGATGGTTTGGACTCTAGGAAATGGATGAGCTAAAAGTGGTTCAGACCACGTGAGCTAAACCACTCCATGCATAAAAATGTGCGATGGTCTAGATTCTAAGTACTACATGAGATGAAAGTGGTTTAGACCGCGCGGTCTAAACTACTCCATTCATAAAAATGCGTGATGGTTTGGACTCTAGGAAATGGATGAGCTAAAAGTGGTTCAGACCACATGAGCTAAACCACTCCATGCATAAAAATGCACGATGGTCTAGACTCTAAGTACTACATGAGATGAAAGTAGTTTAGACCGCGCGGTCTAAACCACTCTATGTATAAAATTCCCTGATGGTCTGGACTCTAATTGGTGCATGAGCTAAAAGTAGTTCAAACTACGTTAGCTAAACCACTCCATGCATAAAAATGTGCGATGGTTTGGATTCTAGGAAGTGGATGAGGTAAAAGTAGTTTAGACCACGCAATCTAAACCACTCCATGTATAAAAATCCCTGATGGTCTAGACTCTAAGTACTACATGAGCTCAAAGTGGTTTAGACCACGCAATCTGAACTATTCCTTCGTGTATAAAAATCCTTGATGTTGTGGATTGTAAGTAGTGCACTCGGTAGTGCATGAGCTAAATTAAAGTGATTTAGACCACGCGGTCTAAACCACCCCATGCATAAAATGCGTGATGGTCTGGACTCTAAGTAGTGCATGACCTGAAAGTGGTTTAGACCGCGCGGTCTAAACCACTCCATGTATGAAGTTCCCAAAGGTCTGAACTCTAAGCACTACATGGGATGAAAGTGGTTTAGACTGCGCGGTCTGAACCACTCCATGCATAAAAAAACCTAATGGTCTGACTTCTAAATATTGCATGAGATGAAAGTGGTTCAGACCACACCATCTAAAGTGCATAATTGTTATTAGCATTTAAGCAATATACACTACAAGGAAAACAAATCTAAAATGACAAGATTTTAACACAAAATTGTCTAATGACAATAGGCATGTGTTGACCAAAAACCTTCCACTTTTCTTGTTGGTTGGGAGGGTGGAGAGGTTGTTTTTATAGTGAAATGTATTGTTCATCAAGAAACCTCAAAAACTATGGGATAATTTGAAGATGAGAGCTTGGCCACTCATTGTCAAAACATAGGAATTTTATTCAAAGTGGAATTTCAGAGATTGTTTAGGCATAGTATAATACGTGTTTTTAGAAAACTTCGAACTAATAAAAGTTGTTAAATCAATTTGAGTTCCACCTCCAAAAATCCGTTTCAAATTTAGATACTCCAATTAAAAGATATAGACAAAATTCAAAGACAATGTAAAAAAATAATGTCCCTTTCAAATCCTCCTTGAATTTTGTCCATAACTTTTTATTGAAGGATCTAAATATAAAATGGATTTTTGGAGGTGAAGCTTAAATTTATTTACCAACTTTTTTTAGTTCAAAGTTTTCTGAAAAAATGTATTCTACTATGCCTAAATGAGGTCTGAAATTTTATTTTGAACAAAATTTCTACCTTAAGTTTGAGTTAAATACAAATGGTGAGATTCTACTAATCCCAATTTATATATCCCATATGAATTGCTTTACCTACTACTACCCTTCTTGTATGAAGCACTTCTCTTCTCTTCCCTTCCCAACTCATTTGCAATTAGAGGCTTTTGAAGGTATGTTTGAATGTGAAGCCAAATTTTGATTATTGAACCCAATAAGCAAGATAGTTAGAATATAAACTTGATAAACCTGACCCTTTTAATTAGGACATTCTTGAATTGAAGGCATGGTTCAGACTATGTGGTCTGAACCATGCCATCAATTCAGGAATGTCTTGGAAAGCAATCCTGTGAATGATAAATTATCTCTCGACAATATGCATGAATGCATTAGATCCCTTGGTTTGAATCTATTCCATGTCAAGATAAAGCACTAGACTCTTTATCTCGAAGCTAATCTTGTAGGAATACAAATGATCGTAGGAAGTGAATTCCACAAGTAAATTTTTTTTGACTACGTAGTCTAAAATTGTTTAAAGGGCCAATAGTGATGCTTCTTGAATTCTTGACTTGTCGAGTTTAGACCGCGCGGTTTGATTTGTAGCGGTTCCTGTGGATTGTGACATGGAGTCTTTGGAGAGCAGCCCACTCCTTATCAAATCCACAACTTTTAGAAATTGCACATTGAAGGGAAATTTCCACTAGAGTTCATGGTGTCAAAGTCATTGTGGACTGTCAAATTGAATTGCCTATGCGACTCACCTGTCTTCAATCTAGAGTTGGAATTCACAAAGACTAGGGATCCTAGATGGAAATCCTTCATGGGTTTGATAGTCCTTAATATCCATGTTCTCAGGGAAGCAATTCTTGTAGATGTGGTGAATTCCAATAATAATGCATTTGGAGTCATCATCATCCATGTTGAAAATGAATTGACCTTCTATAGCAAACGCCTGATGAATAAATATTTACTTGTTCCCCATGCATATCAATTGTTGATGGCTCACACACAATCCTAGTGCAAAGCCCTCTCTAATGATTTCCATGAGATTAGAAAAGTAGTGAGTATGTACCTCACAAAAGTATTTGTCGTCCACATTAAAACACTAACAATGGCATCTTTAAACATCTATTAGGTTGAAAGAAGTCCTTGACGAGGGTAATGAGGACGAAGGCTAGCTAGGGCAATAGAAAGTAGTATAGCCAGATGGCTAAGGCTGCAACTCAAGGTGCAATGACGTTGGACACGGGGACTATACATGAGGTAGGAGGAACTTTTCTCATAGGGGCCAAGGAATCAAAGTCAATCTCCATGGACATTAAGGGCGGCATCAACATCGCGTACGTGGAGATGATGGAAGAGTATCAAAAGAAGTACTTGGGAGGGGGTAGACAAGTACAATGACACCATCAATGCTCTCATGAGAAAGAAAAGAAATAGAGCAGGAACTCAAGAGGGAGAAGGAGCGAGAGGAGAAAGCCCAATAAATGCTGAGGGATAAGTTTCAATAAGTGGAGAAAGAGAGGGAATATGAAGAGGATCGTATGAAACAACAAGTAATAATGATGCAAAAGTAGGGTCACTTGATTATGATGGTGGGGAAGCCTACCCACAATCGCTTGCCCTTTTGGAGTTTTGGTTGCTCAAGTTCTCACTCCACAACATCTCTAGAGTGTCCACGACAAATTTAGCTTCTATTGCCATGGCCATCCTAGCATCCAACCTTTGATTGTTGGGTTCTGAAGAGCCTATCAATATTTTGGTGAATGTTGTTTACGATCTAGACTTTAATGATCTGGCTAGTTGGCCCTTAGTCAATTTCCATTTGTTCATGTCGTTGGATCTGTGCATCGTTTGAGCATTGACAACAATGACGCTTATGACTTGGAAAATATGGAGGTCTTTTTCACTAATCTAGTCCAACAATATGCTCCCTTGCAGGCCACAATTGCTCCAATACAACCTCTTGTGAGGCACAGAGAGCAAGCTCCAATCGACTCACCAACCAAGGACATCAAGGCTCTCGTGGTAGGTAACCCCTCTAGTATAAGGTAAACCAACCTATGACAGGCAAATCTCCTATGACAGGCTCCTAGAGAACTATCCATTACAGTCTTAAATCAACCCATGACAAACTTTTTCCAATAAATGGGGTTAGAACTGCATTTGATTAATTTGTGGCCATAATCAAAGCCTTGGGAAATGGTCATGAAGTTATTAGTAACTGTCTTAGGACACTTACCCATTTTTAGTGTAAACTGGTAGTAAAAAGTTATTTTGTAATTCTTTCATGTCATGTCCATATTAGGAAATCTTGGAGCCATGTTAGAAAATGTTTTGACTGCATTAGGTGGTTAGATGACCATCATAGAAACACTTTTCTGTTGATTTGGAGTAGTCTACAGACTCTTTAAAGCCAACTGCACATCAAACTTCAAAAATTCATAAAAAATTCATTTTTTGTCCAAAAAATAAAATTTCACTTGCTCTCTGCATTCCTCATGTTTATATTCATAGAGAGTTTTTTTTAATTTTTTTCAAAAATGTGAACATGGCAAACCAGCCATTCTGTCTGTCATAGGTTGGTTTACCTTGTAGCTCCTATCTTTTCATTTAGCTGGCAAGGTATAGACGCTATGTGAGGGTGTTACATCAGGTTGATTGAAGGTCGTCTTGGCGGGTCTACAAAGCTACGGGCCTGTAGTTTTAAGGGCTCTCTTCTTTGTTAGGATTGTAGTAGCCATGTTAGGTGTACATGACGGCATGATTTGTGAACTATTCTTGAAGCATTGCTTGGTCTTTTAAACATTGTATTCTATTTGTAATATATTGGTTTCTTTTCTTGTCCGATCAATTTGTTTCTTTGTTTTGGAAAGTGTTGTGGCAATGCAATATTATTTTTTTAGTAATTTTGGGCGATCTAGTTACGCTATTTGCATTTGTGGTTCATGGTGAAAATGTTTTTATGCGGGGGGAAGAGTCTCTACTTGTCCCAGATGCACCACACTGTCAATCAAGTTCCTCTTCTTGTCAGCAACCCATCAAAGTCGAGGCTTCCGCTATTACTAAAGTCATCCGTCCAATCTCTAGGTTGGAAATTTCTCCTACCCAAGCTGTGAAGCTTGTAGATCCTATCCTCACAGATGTCAAGGTTCCCACTACCACTGTGCATGTCGCTTCTCCCATTGCGGCCACCACTCTAGCGGGTGTAAGAAAGGTGAGGCTTAATATCTTTGCAATCATTTGCTCACTCTCTATCTACTACTTGCCTAGATAGTGTGTAGGGATCAAATGTGGATCTTTGTTAGAAATAGGATCATGATGGAAAGGGCTTCATGTCTCTCTGTGAGTATCCCATGCCTCTTGGGTGGGGGGTGCATTTTCAATTGTGGACTCCACTCGTTTATTCAAAATACTACTCTGAGTAAGGGATTTTGCATATGCAGGCTTTATTGCCATTGTCCGCTATGTCGCCTCATGTCTAGAGGGTTCTTTATCATTATCTTTATTGTGCACGATCCTTTATACTCCAATCGGATATGTTGAGGCAACCTCCTTCTAAAGTAATCAACGCAATGAATGAAGGTTGAAATGTCCAAGTATATGGTTCAAACCACGCGGTTTGAATTGTGGGCGACATCCTCAACTCATATGCGGAGGTCATGATGGAAGGTTGCACCAATTTTTTGTCTTTCATGTCAAGAGTGATGACTATACTTTGCTACTTTTAGAAATAGCTCTATACTGACACTATTGAGTGTCGACTCAAGATGAGCCATTGATCGATGATTTTTCCATAGAACGATGTTGAAATATAAAGATGCAGATGACTATAATTGTAGAAACATTTTCCATTCGTGATTCTTCTCAACAATCACTAGTAGAAAACACACGAATTTTGATAGAATTCTGTTGATTTGGTCGCGTTGATTTGGTCACTATTTTGTTGATTTCAACAGATTTCTGTTGATTTTGACAGAAATCTATTGAAATCAACAAAAAAATGACCAAATCAACACGACCAAATCAATAGAATTCTGTCAAAATTCGTGTGTTTTCTACTAGTGAATATATTCACATTCCCACATTGAATAGACAAATATAAATATCCACATTTTTATAGCATTAGTCCCTGATACCCTAAAGCATTGTTTCCTCTCATCATAGTATTCCTACTACATTTGACAAGCATTTGACCGAAACCTTAGAGAGAGGTGCGAAAAACTCACGCCAACATGATTGGCAAATAGACATTTGTTGGTGTTGATCAAGCTCAAGAGTCAAGACTCTTCACACATGCTTGTCGAGATGTGGTCTAGAAATGCAAAGTAGAGATTTGTTGACCCTATTGCTTAACAAATGGCCAACTATTCAATGTTGACACGCTTGGAGTTCAGGGGTTCAGTACAATTTTGTTTAGGCTCTTACTCAATTAAGGAAGGATACCTAGATTTTTTTTGTTTGCCTTGTAGTAGACAACCTTGGAATGTTTATTGGAATAGATTCTCTTAGGATTGCAACTTCCCTTCCTCTCTTCCTTCTTCCATATGACAGAAGTTCCAAGGTAGACCATTGGAGGGGATGCTAGAAATGATGTAAAAAAGGATGGATCCCTAGGAAAAATCCACATGCATATTCAATGAAGTATGTGTTCTTCCAACTTAGATCTCGTTTCCGTTTGCATCCCTTTTCTCCTTCATGCATGCATGCACATTCCATTCAATGAACTATTTCCCTCTTCGTTTGTTTATAAAGTGCCAAAGTAGAGATATTAGGTGTTGTGGCAGAGCACCTAAAATTTCAACATTCATCCACACATTGGATAGAACATATTACTTTAGTACATATCACGTATCTATAAAAAAAAATTTCACCCACATTCTTGCGATTTCATCCCAAATTTGATTTAATTGAACTTCTCTACCAATTTTTTGTCCTTTCAATACCTTTTTGCTCTAGGGGCATGGTGGTGGGCCCCACAATGTGGCACACCTAACCGACAAATTGCCAAAAGAAAATCCGATTCAACATCTCCACCACTTTTCCATACTCTACGAGCAAAAATGCTTGGGTTTTCCATTTTCAATCATGGTCTCAAAACCCTCCCAGTTATGGAAGGGGACTCAACAAATCAATTACAACTAGTACTCCCAATAGTTGATTACTGATCTTCACGACTTCAAGTCATACAACAACTTCCTAAGAAGGCTAGATTTATACTGGAAGTCATGTGAAGCTCCCCTGGGGCACCTATTTCTATCATATCAAGGTTGTACATGTGCCCGTTGTTGTCCCACATCACCAATTATTTACCTATTTCATTGCCCTTGCTACCATCTTTCAAAGGATTTCAAGGTCCCTAAACCGCCATTTTAACGAAATTGACCATATTTCGAATGCTAAAATGAACTTCCAAAATATTTGGATCATTTGCACTTGGCACTGATGGACAAACATGAAAGGGACTGGCAACATACTCAAAATAGGCCATATGTACATTAACTCTTATTCAAATCTCACAACGATCATGCACTCGTGCACTGCCTACAAATTAAATCAACGATTACAACATGTATATTATGCTTAGTTCTGGAAGGGGGAAGAATTTGCTTAATTGGAGAGGATTAGGAGTTCTACTTATTCTTAATCAATCATTTAAAATGTACTTCAGAAGATCGAGGTATTTACCAACTCACACGGGAAATCTTCAACCAAAATACAAAAAATACAAAAGGCATCAGGGTTGCTTTGTAACCTCATAAATGTCCACAATAAACTTATGCATCGGTATTTATGTAGCATAAATTGTAAAGGGTCATTTAAGGCATTGATTTTTGAGAATTAAAGAAAGCAACTCAAACTCCAGCAAGGCTCTAGAAGCAAACATGATTTAGAGGTACATTTCAATGTACCCGTTTTAGAAGGGGTTTTGTTTTGATGACCATTTTTTGTGAACTTCAAGAATTTGTAACTAATTTTACAAAGCTTGAAAAAATAGGAAGTGACTTCGGTTAGATGTCTATTCTACTTGTCTGTTGAGGGAAATTTACTACAAAATATTTAAAAATGTTTCACTTCCCAAATTTCAATTTTAGCCTTGAATTGGTTGATTTGTGAACCTCCTACCTCATTTATAGCAATTTGTACCGTTGGATGAGTTTCATATTTTGTTAGGTTGAAGAATCTCCCTTATGGAAACACCTTGTACGGTTTGATATAAGACTGCATCTTTGCAATGGACACAAAATTCAGTTTCTAGAAAAACTAGGCCCGCCCCTCAAATCAACCACGGTCACTAAAGGGTTAACTTCCTCAGTGACCAAAACGTGGTCACTTTGATTTCTAAAGTACTTATTCAATTATTCGCAATATTCAAATGATATGGTACTTCCAGGGATCCTTCGGAGAATCAAATTCATTTGGTCATCTTTCGGTACAATTGGATTTACATAACTAGCTTTTATGTAAAAAGAAAATCCCAAACTTTGAGTGTTTGGGTACTTACCCCGATAAAGCAACAGGTTGGGGGATTTGGTCAATGAAAGCATATATTACACCACTGACTTGTCCATCCGCCAACTAATGCTTGGCGCTAGCAGGGTTAGAGCTTCATTTCCTCCGTGTATTGTATAATCCCATTTAATGGTCAAGCAACCACGTTATAATCACTTCAGCATCTGCGATAAAAAGAACACAAAATGCGACCGTGAAGAATTGGTACTCAATCCTGTTCATAAATAGTTACATATTTTTCCACTCATAACACACCATTCTAAAACGAAAAAAAAAGAATTTAGAATTTTGCAACTATCATATTTCTTGTGAACTAAATCCAAAAATACTTGATATATAATTTGAAAACACAATACTGGGTACTTAGAAATATAACGAACTTACTAGGATGGTTTATTAAATTTGGGATTTTGTTATCTTGATTTGTTTGTTTGAATTATTGTGTTTCGTTGTTGCTATTCTAGAAGTGGAGGTATTTTAACTTAGATCAATGTACCAACTCTTCTCAATTTCCAACATCTGAAACTGTGTCCGAAATTGTACCTGGCCAAGTTGTTGTTCCTCCTACACTTCACAACAATTATGTGAGTCTATTTGGGATATCAAAGAATGCAACATGGCTTGCTCTCTAAACTTGTCACTGTTCTTTCATTTATGAAAATTGAAACTTACACAATTCTACTAATGTACCATGATGCACAAATTAATTTCTTCTCTTCTTCGATTTTATTCACCATTGCATTCATATCTCCTATTTTTTTTAAATCAAGAGATTTTCCAATACCCTATTTGATATATAATCCTATTTCAAGAATGAAATGTAGGCTGAAGTAGACATTTGAATCATATTTGATATTTGATATTAATTTCTTCACTTAGTCTATCTTTTGAAGATGGAACAATAATTTCAAATCGTCACAGACTTAGACTCTTACATTAACAAATTCTACACACAATGAGATTCCATCATAGAAAAGAAAAAATTGCAATTTATATCACACCTTGACGATTTGAAAAATGGATCTATACTAACTAAGACCTTATAGGGGTTCATGACATTGTTAGTAGCTCAAATATTATTGACACCTAGGAATTTTGAATATTGTGCTTTTATGTGAACGCTAAACAATTGATTTATAACCATGATATTTTAAATAGCACATACGACAATAAACCAAAAAATTTCTTTCAAATTCTGAAATCTATATAAATTCAAGATTGTTGAAATCTATACCTGTCCTAGATGTCACTTTTGTGGTTCGAACTAGGTACTTTGAAAATGGTACACAAAATATGGATAATGTGTACAGCATTAAAAAAATGGTATGTGCAAAAATTCAGACCTAAATTTTTTTTTTTCTAAGAGTTATGCACGGTCAAAGAGGGTTGAAAAATGCAAGAAAATAGACAGTTTGAAATTTAATTCTTAAGAAACATTAAAAAAATTAAAAAAATTAAAAAAAAAATCTATTTTTTCTAACTTATAGATACTCCTTTTCACCAATTTTCACTATTGGAAAAATAAAATTGTGTTCTCTACACTTGCGCAAAGGTAGTGCACTTTGAGCACATGTGGCAGATGGAAAATTATCTATTTTTAGAAAATCTTTGGTAAGGTTGTGTAACTTTAGTAGAAGTTCTAGTATACCAATTTTGAGCTTCAAATTCGTATTTTTGGGTGGAAAATAGTGCTAAAACCCTTCAAAATGGCCACGGTAGACATCCAATCGGGGGCAATTTAAAAATAGTAGAATAACTATAAAAAAAGCCTTAAAAAGTACTCAACATTTGAAACTACCACATGTACCTTCATTTCAAGTTTCATAGAAGATGGACACACGATGCAAAAGTTATGAGCAAAAAACCAGCTATCTAAGGTCCAGGGGACCAAAAAAACGTGAAGTGTTTCTTGCAATCACCCTATATCACAAATCTTGTTCATTTTGCTTCTAATTATGTGAAAATGAAACAATTGATTCATAACCATGACATTTCGAATAGCATATATACCAGGGTTGCTATTTTGTGAGCGTGTGAGCGTGTGAGCATGCGAGCATACAATTTTTTCTGTTGGAAATTGATGAAGTACCTATGACCGTGGAAATTGGAATGAGGACTACACCTCACAATATATGATGGGAAAAAATAAATTGTGATTTAAATTTTCTGATTGTAGAGTAACTGAATCCATTATCAGTGAAATTCATTGCAAATTTTATTGACACTATGTTAGGGTATTTATAAAGAAAAAGATAATTAGTCTACAAATCACAATTGCACTGAAATCAGGCTATTTATTTTTGGGGTTGATGATGTGAATTTCATCCATAAAAATAAATTGTTCATGATGTTTTTTTACATACTGAAATATAGCTTGTAGAATGCAGTTTTTGATTCAACAAAAGATTTGGATCAGGGTTTAGGGTATGAAGTTGTACCTCTAACTATTTGTTCTTGATCAGGATTATGTAGATAATTCTAATTGAAGTACACAAAACAACGTACAATAAACAATAAAATAAAAATCAACGCCTGAAAACAAACCAAAAATAGAGTCATGTAGATGACGAAGACATAGAATGAGAGTTGTCACTACTCTCAGTGGATGAGATCTCCTGCTCTGATTCTAGAGCTGTCTCATCTATAAATTGCAGAATTGTAGGGTCTAAAGACTTAGACTTTCTCCGTCTACAAAAATCCTCTTGACAGGCCAATGTCCCAGCGACAGCCTCTGCATATGATGGCAACAAAAAGGGCTTCTCCGGGCTTGGAAAAAAAGATGGTAGAGTGAAAAATGGCCGGAGAGCCACCGAATTGTAAGTCATGCTGCAAATGAAAAAATGATAATTAGGAATGGCAAGAAGTTCACGTTCACAATGAAAGAAGCTTGGAAGAAAAACTTGAAGTGAAAATAATGAATAGTAGACATCTATCTCTAGGAAATTTTGGAAAAAAGCAAGCATGGGTAGACTTACTTACTGAAACGAGATTTCTTCACGATGTGGGGAACTTCAATTTCCTGACCTTCATCATCGTCAGAATCCTGTACAACGGCAACGACTATAGGTGGAACATCTTTCGGTGCGCGAATCATTGGGGCCAAAATTGCCTCAAAAATGGCTTTGTCTTCTTCAAGTGCAATGATGTGCCTGCTCGAAATCCTGCAAGCGTGGATGGAAGCCCCTAATCCACAAAACAAAACAAATCCAATTACTACAAAACTCAATGAGAATTGAAGAAAAAATTTGGATCAACAAAAACAATAGAAGACATTGAATGCTCATGCACATACCGGTCGCAGCAGTGCAATCAATAACAACATCATTGGCAAACGTTGATGCTTCTATCAACATCTGCATGAATCGGGGATCCTTTTCTCTTGCAGCCCTCCAAGGCTTGAATTTGCTATCCATGGTCAATGTCTCTTTCTTCGTGAAATTCTGAATAACATCATCAACTGCCACATCTACTCCTAGCTCCCTCAACTTTGGGCATGGCTGGAATTGAAACTTGGAAGGACCAATACCATCCAAGTTCCTGACCAGCAACATGACACGGAAGAATTGAGTCTACAAGAGCGAAGAGATACACGGTGAATTAGTCCAAATTGAATGATCAAATATGAACTATTAGTTGCCATAACAAATCCATAGAAGTAGAAATGTAATCAATTAAGAGAATCAAAATAGAAGTAAACAAAAAATACACCACCTATAGTACATTATGTCATATTCAAGAATGATAGCATTTTTGTCAAGAGAAGACGAATCCATGAATAAAATAGGGAAAAGTGAAGGATGATCATACCGTACATCCAGTAGAGATTGGTGAGGCCAAATGAAGCCAATTCGTTCCCCACCAATCCTTCATCTTCTTAAACGAATATGTTGCAGCGTACTTCAAAATCGTAGCCTTGACGACAGGACTCCGAGAATGAATAATGAGTAACGCACCGTCATCGTGCAAATGACCATCAGCAAACTCGAACACTGCCTCTAGCCCAGAAGGGTGGACCATGTTCCATTTCGGAACAGTATGTGCAGGTGCCGATAGACCTGGGACAGGCAAACCCTCGGGCATGTCCGCAATGACGAGGTCCACTCGAGGTTTATCACTCCGAACACCACGGAAGAAACGCTCCTTCTCTCCTTTGTGCTGCAAAATGATTTAATCAATTAACAAACAGACCAATAATGTTAAAGAGCAAAAACCAAAGTAAAAAATGGAAGAAAGTGAAAATGCGAACCTTGTCAACAAAACTGACAATGTCATGGTATACTTGGGGTAGAGGATCGGCCAAGACATCAGTAAGAGAGTAATTTAGAACCAGCTCGGCAATCGATATCTCCGAATCCTGAAGGTACTCTACAGCGGATGGACCATGTTGCATCTCGTCATTGCTAAGTGAAGTATACTCAGAATCACGCTTAGTGCCATGTGAATTGGAGCGTTGATGTTGGGAGCCCTCGTCTTTTGTGGATGAACGTAAGACATCCTCTTCGGCATTCTTCCCTTTCCCCTTTCCCTTCTCCGCCGCTAGTACTTGCTCCGACTCAGTAAGCTTCTTTGTCTTCTTCGTGGCTCTCTCCTTTGCCTTGTCCACCGCCTCGGAGTTCTTGAGTGCAATCTTCTTGTCGACGTCGTCTCTCCTCTTGATTGCCTTTGCCTTGGCATCGTCATCAAGGCCGGCAAACTCGTCAACATCTTGAACCACAGCATCAGTATTGATCGACCGCTTCAAATGGTCCTCAGGCAACGGCGTGAATTCCGGCGGGCAATCCAAATACCACGCACCGGTTTTCAAATGCAAACTCGTCCACCATCTCAATTGCGACGCCGAGAACATGCAATGCTCTGATGAAACATCCAACCATGTTCCCAAAAACGCAGGTAGATCGCGCTTTGCAATTGCCCCCTTAGGCAACAGTTCATACTTGAAATACCTGTACAGACCAAACTCTTCAGAATACAGAAAATGATTAAACATCGACAGTAAACAAACTTAATGAAGCATATCACAATGGCATTAAGATATCAAATTCTCACCGGTAGATCACCCGTTTGACAACTAGATCAGAGCCCTTGTGTTTCTTGAAGTCATCTGACTTTCTGAAGACATCGTGTCCCCGAAATTGGGGCAAGAAAGCGTGGTCCCATACTCGTATTCTCCAGTCCTCAACATACTCTGGAAAAGTCTCGGGCTCTTGGGGAGAGTCCATAGCTAACTTCAACTGGTCTTTCTTCACAATGTTATCAAACATTTCAGCTCCCGTGTCTTGTATCTGCAAGGCCATTAAAAGTTGTCATGTATAGTAATAGATTACATTGCAATCCAAATTGCACTAACCATCCAATGTCACCGTGGACTAGATCGCAACCCGAAAACGAGATGACTAAAACATGAATGAAATGAACTAAAAACACTTACCCCTGCATACCAGCACGCCTTCGATAGGAAAGACTTCAGTTCTATCTCTCCAGCTGGCTTCAGTGGGAACCTTCTTGCCTCCCTCGTTTGAACTGATGAGTTCCACCATGTAAGCCACTTAACCTTATGCTCCTTGCTCACATTGCATGTTGCAATCAACTGCAACTTCTCCAGAGTCATTTCGGGAGTGATGTTGGAGCTCCAATGACGCTCGATCTGAAAGCATAAATCACTTGAAGCTGAATAAACTAAATGAAACGAGAAGAAGACAAAAACGAGAGGTCTAAAGAAATGTCATCATACCTCCTGGAGCCACTCATTTCCCAGATTGGGATTGGCCACAGCAGTCAGCTTTCCCAACTTCTGCACTAACCTTGCTGTCTTCTCCTTCGTACCTAACCTCATGGCAGCCAACACACCCGCCTCTGACTGCAGATCCTCAGGTGTCTCTTCCCTATACAACCTAACTGCTATGTCGGCAGCCGCAGCTATCTCATACTGCAAAACAACATGGAAGTGAGCAAAACATTGGAAGGATTAATGCTTCTACACAACTCAAACATACAAAGAATACGCACACGTTCTGTGAGAATCGTTACCCGATAGATGAATGAAGTGAACACCTCAACGGACATCGAGTACCAACTTTTTCGGAGATTCTGGTGGCACTGAGTCATCTCGGACTCACTCAAATGCTCTGAGAACTTCTCAAGTGGAAGCATGCCATATTTCTGAACACGATAAAGCGTATGAACAAGACTGGTCTTGATGAACGAACTTTCCGTATGCCTGAAACAGAAAACAAAAACGTCAAAATCATCTTAAATGATTACATTGTAAACAAAAAATAAAAAAATGCCTGAATGGGAGCACTTACTTATTGATGTCGTGCATAGCATGCATGACATCACCAATCCTGCCCTTCGTGTCAAGAATGATCGAGTCCACTGATATATGCCAATCCTTCTCATGGTCGTGGTGTTTGCTGATGTAAGAGGTCCACACCAGAAGTCTATGGTTTCCATCACAAACGAAGAACTTAGACCCCTTGAAGTTCTGCAAACCTGGTGTGGCGTCCAGAATCGCATTGAAGATGTCATTCTCTTCATTCCACATTGGCCCCCAAGCCTCTCTTTCCGCAGCAGATACCATCTCAGTCTCCCCCTGCTCATTAGTGAGTGACACATAAAAAACATTTGATCCATCTCTATACCCATGAACGAACTCCTGCTCCAATTTCGTGAGATCACTCTGAAGTGCGGGTCTAACCATGGGCATCTGGACAAGGCGACATAATGGAATCCGCAGCCGAGATATGGAAGTAGGTTTCAGACGTAAGTCGGCGATGGAGGCCACAGAATTCACCTTCTGTGACCTCCTGTAGGCATCCTCGGATTTGTATTCCTCGTGAGCCTCCCCCATGTCTTGGTCAATATTCACGATCACGAGGTTATTGACAGCAGGTGTGATACTCTCCATTGAAGAATCCAAAACTCGAACTGGTCCACCTACTTGCACCTGAAACATAACGGACAACGGAAAAGATCATTACATAGACAAATGCATTGTTGGAGGATAACTTTCGCGGATTAGACCCTGGGTGTGTAGCCCTTCCCCTCGGCGCCGATGGCGTGGCCCTGGGGGTGCTCTCTGATCAGCATTCATAAAACGAAAAAAAAATCACAAAGAGAATGTCGGGGACAAGCCTCCGCGGATCAGGCCCACGGTGGGCAACCCTTCCCCTCGGCGCCGATGGCGTGGCCCTGGGGGTGCTCTCTGATCAGCATTCATAAAACGAAAAAAAAATCACAAAGAGAATGTCGGGGACAAGCCTCCGCGGATCAGGCCCACGGTGGGCAGCCCTTCCCCTCGGCGCCGATGGCGTAGCCCTCAGGGGTGCTCTCTGATCAGTATTCATGAAACAAAAAACAAAATAACAGAGAAACGTACCTTGGCCCTCTGCTCTTCGGATCAGACCCACGGTGGGCAGCCTTTCCCCTCGGCGCCGATGGCGTGGCCCTCAGGGGTGCTCTCAGATCAGCATTCATAAAACGAAAAAAAAATCACAAAGAGAGCGTCGGGGACAAGCCTCCTCGGATCAGACCTACGGTGGGCAGCCCTTCCCCTCGGCGCCGATGGTGTGGCCCTCAGGGGTGCTCTCAGATCAGCATTCATAAAACGAAAAAAAAATCACGAAGAGAGCGTCGGGGACAAGCCTCCGCGGATCAGGCCCACGGTGGGCAGCCCTTCCCCTCGGCGCCGCTGGCCAGGCCCTGGGGGGTGCTCTCTAATCAGTATTCATGAAACAAAAAACAAAATAACAGAGAAACGTACCTTGGCCCTTTCCTCTTTGGATCAGACCCACGGTGGGCAGCCTTTCCCCTCGGCGCCGATGGCGTGGCCCTCAGGGGTGCTCTCAGATCAGCATTCATAAAACGAAAAAAAAATCACAAAGAGAATGTCGGGGACAAGCCTCCGCGGATCAGGCCCACGGTGGGCAGCCCTTCCCCTCGGCGCCGATGGCGTGGCCCTCAGGGGTGCTCTCAGATCAGCATTCATAAAACGAAAAAAAAATAACGAAGAGAATGTCGGGGACAAGCCTCCGCGGATCAGGCCCTGGGTGTGCAGCCCTTCCCGTCGGCGCCGCTGGCCAGGCCCTGGGGGGTGCTCTCTAATCAGTATTCATGAAACAAAAAACAAAATAACAGAGAAACGTACCTTGGCCCTTTCTTCTTTGGATCAGACCTACGGTGGGCAGCCTTTCCCCTTGGCGCCGATGGCGTGGCCCTCAGGGGTGCTCTCAGATCAGCATTCATAAAACGAAAAAAAAATCACAAAGAGAATGTCGGGGACAAGCCTCCGCGGATCAGGCCCACGGTGGGCAGCCCTTCCCCTCGGCGCCGATGGCGTGGCCCTCAGGGGTGCTCTCTGATCAGTATTCATAAAACAAAAAACAAAATAACGGAGAAACGTACCTTGGCCCTTTCCTCTTTGGATCAGACCCACGGTGGGCAGCCCTTCCCCTCGGCGCCGATGGCGTGGCCCTCAGGGGTGCTCTCAGATCAGCATTCATAAAACGAAAAAAAAATAACGAAGAGAATGTCGGGGACAAGCCTCCGCGGATCAGGCCCTGGGTGTGCAGCCCTTCCCGTCGGCGCCGCTGGCCAGGCCCTGGGGGGTGCTCTCTAATCAGTATTCATGAAACAAAAAACAAAATAACAGAGAAACGTACCTTGGCCCTTTCTTCTTTGGATCAGACCTACGGTGGGCAGCCTTTCCCCTTGGCGCCGATGGCGTGGCCCTCAGGGGTGCTCTCAGATCAGCATTCATAAAACGAAAAAAAAATCACAAAGAGAATGTCGGGGACAAGCCTCCGCGGATCAGGCCCACGGTGGGCAGCCCTTCCCCTCGGCGCCGATGGCGTGGCCCTCAGGGGTGCTCTCTGATCAGTATTCATAAAACAAAAAACAAAATAACGGAGAAACGTACCTTGGCCCTTTCCTCTTTGGATCAGACCCACGGTGGGCAGCCCTTCCCCTCGGCGCCGATGGCGTGGCCCTCAGGGGTGCTCTCAGATCAGCATTCATAAAACGAAAAAAAAATAACGAAGAGAATGTCGGGGACAAGCCTCCGCGGATCAGGCCCTGGGTGTGCAGCCCTTCCCGTCGGCGCCGCTGGCCAGGCCCTGGGGGGTGCTCTCTAATCAGTATTCATGAAACAAAAAACAAAATAACAGAGAAACGTACCTTGGCCCTTTCTTCTTTGGATCAGACCTACGGTGGGCAGCCTTTCCCCTTGGCGCCGATGGCGTGGCCCTCAGGGGTGCTCTCAGATCAGCATTCATAAAACGAAAAAAAAATCACAAAGAGAATGTCGGGGACAAGCCTCCGCGGATCAGGCCCACGGTGGGCAGCCCTTCCCCTCGGCGCCGATGGCGTGGCCCTCAGGGGTGCTCTCTGATCAGTATTCATAAAACAAAAAACAAAATAACGGAGAAACGTACCTTGGCCCTTTCCTCTTTGGATCAGACCCACGGTGGGCAGCCTTTCCCCTCGGCGCCGATGGCGTGGCCCTCAGGGGTGCTCTCTGATCAGTATTCATGAAACAAAAAACAAAATAACGGAGAAACGTACCTTGGCCCTCTCCTCTTCGGATCAGACCCACGGTGGGCAGCCTTTCCCCTCGGCGCCGATGGCGTGGCCCTCAGGGGTGCTCTCAGATCAGCATTCATAAAACGAAAAAAAAATAACGAAGAGAGCGTCGGGGACAAGCCTCCTCGGATCAGACCTACGGTGGGCAGCCCTTCCCCTCGGCGCCGATGGCGTGGCCCTCAGGGGTGCTCTCAGATCAGCATTCATAAAACGAAAAAAAAATCACGAAGAGAGCGTCGGGGACAAGCCTCCTCGGATCAGGCCCACGGTGGGCAGCCCTTTCCCTTGGCGCCGCTGGCGTGGCCCTCGGGGGTGCTCTCAGAGCAGCATTCATAAAACCAAAAAAAAATCACGAAGAACGTGTCGGGAAACAAACCTCCTCGAATCAGACCCTGGGTGCGCAGCCCTTCTCCTCGGCGCCGATGGCGTGGCCGTTGGAGGTTGCCCTGATCAGCATTCATAAACGAATAAGTTGCGAAGAAACGTACTTGGGGACAAGCCTCCGCGGATCAGACCCTTGGTGGGCAGCCCTTCCCCTCGTCGCCGATGGCATGGCCCTTGAGGGGGTGTTGTAATGAGGAACGTGACCGGTGATTAAACCCTATGTGGGCCGTGCCTACCTTCTCGGATGTAACCCTCTATGGGATTTACTTCCTCTCGGCACCGATGGCATGGTCGGGGGTTTGGTCGGGGGTAGCCTTACCCTAAAACTAACTTCGAGAATCTCTATCGGAGACTTACGTTTGCGGGACAAACCCCAAAAACGATCAAGCAATCCAGTTTATTCTGTATTCATGTTTCTGCCCTCGTCTAGGATTCCTAGTGATGGTGGAATGACGATTACCTCAGAGCCCGCAGTTGGCGGTTCATCCGTTGTGTTCACTTGATCTGGCCTCTCCTCTGCAGAGCCCGAAGTTGGTGGTGCAACCATCGTGATCACCTGATGCGGCCCTTCTTCCTCAGAGCCCGTACTTGGCCGTGCATTCGTCGTGTTCACCTGAGGCGGCCCTTCTTCCTCATCGTTGCTATTCATATCGTGATCTTCACTTCTCTGAGCCTCCGCGACCGCGCTCCTAGTGGTTCGTCTTCTCGCCATTTCAGTCTTCGTGTTGACAAGAAATACGTCAGTGATCCGTGATTAAGGATTCGGTCCTTCAATGAAGGATGACTACGAACCCTAACCTCTTAGGAACTTGCACAAGGATTGAACCAACGCTCAATGTCTTAGATTCTACAAAGCTTACTGTCCGACCATTAGTCTTCGTGTTTAGGAGAAGTGATCTATCAAAATTTCATACCTAATGTGGTGGTGAGATTATTTGTAGAACTCATTTACTTTGAGGATAACTACCTGATTTACGAAAGTACGTACTACCACATCCAAATACATCAGTAGGTATAATAACGGTATCGCCAATACACAATATTGCGAAGAGGTAGCAAATGTGAAGGGAGAGTAAATTCACTTACGACATTACGCAATCGCCCGTGGCCAATGCTGTTCCTCTGCGGCCCTTCTTCTAGGCTCGTTACAATATGTTGACTCTCAACAATGAGATCTCCATGGAAGTCGTATTCTTGCATTTGAGCAGTTGCAGTTTCTTCGCACGACTCGGACTCACACAGTAATGCAACCTTCTTACTTCTATTCCTTGACCTGTGCAACTCCCTACTAGAAGAAAATAAAAGTTTTCTTCTCTTCCTCCTTTTCCTATATGTATGCACAATTCCATCGCGTGTGCAATCTGGCGTAAGCATATGACTAATAGTATATACAGTCGACCATATTGTTGATTATTAGTGGGAAGTGAGGTATTATATTGAAGTAGAACAATGTATGCATTCTACAGAATTGTTACCAATGATGCTATCATCACTACATCTGCTAAGCAGGATTCAGTACTTTTAATATTATAATTCGTCTCAGGCGTACATGATTTGAACCTACTAGTCATTTGAATTACAATAATTGATATTATTAAATACCACAAGATTGTCTAATCCGATCTTTCAAATTGCACATTACTAGAATAGAGTACTCCATTTTCACTAGCGTGTGCCTATAATTTTGTTGGTGACTGCTGACACTTTATGTTTAGACTCCATAGTCGGCGCTACTTAATTTCTAGAAGGAACGATCTCCTTTACGTAATAGCAAGAACATGGTTACAGAGAAGTTCAGTAATTACTTCATGCTCATAAGCCTCATATGGTGCCAGAAACAAACTACTAACCTTAATAAAGTTAATTTCATTTGGCTTTGGTGTTAATTTTATTCAATGGATAGGTGAGCGCATTTCCTTAATTACAACCGCAACCGTCTGTATCGTCTGCGCTTCCAAGTACATTGTATACGGATTCTATTTCATTGATGGATATTGATTGCAGATACTGACATTGAAAATTATTTATTATCAAATCTGTTTGGGAGAGGCTCTAGATTCAACCTTTCTTGAGCGCTGCAGAAGTTTAGGTCATATTGTCATTGTCGATGTTGCTCTTTGATTTCTGAAAGATGGCCTCCCTCAGAGCGGATGGCCACGAGGTTCCTCTCATACTCCCTCTAGGAGATGGAGATTTTGTGGCGGTGTCTGCTCACCTTCTTCATGTACGTTTTGGATTTGCCCTGTCTAGTATCTATGTTGAAGAGGAAGTACTGTCTGAGTCTGGCATTTTGAGAGAGTCGATCCATATGCAGAGAATGGTAATTGATGACAATCATGTCTGGCATCTTCGTCGAGGGCGCTATCGAGCTTATGGTTTACCGTCTGTGATGAGTACAAACTCCACTCAGATCTTACCTCGGCATTCCGAGCATTCTACAGTGGATATGCCTCCTTCCCATCGTGACAACCATAACACTTTAGAACGTGAGCATGTTAGGAATGTTGTCAATCTTCTTCCGTTTGTCACCGTCAAGAAGGAACCAAATGACCATGTCATAGATCTCTCGAGTGAGTCCGAGGGAGAGTCTCCAAACCAACCAGCACTTCCTAGTAGAGTCTCTGAGGGGGCCCACATGACACCATCTAGTTTAAATTTAACGCCTTCTAGTAGTCCTGCTCTGTCCACGCACTTCCGTCCACCAACATATCCTAGTTGTGCATCTGCGATTAGTATTGTTGGTTGCCTACGCAAGCTAGCGGCGATGCATGGTTCTCGAAACGAAGTAGCTTCGATAGACTATGATGCACTCATCCATCATAAGGTGCAGTACCTTCCTACAAATTTTAACGGAGATGTAGTTTTTGAGTTGCCTTCTCTTCCAATTTCGATTTCGTCATCCTCTACTGGGAAGTTACAGGGCATGGATAAACGATACGATGGTCACGCTTGGTGTAGGACAATGACGTCTAACATCAACAATCACGACGGCCTAAAGTTCAGAAAATCTTCCTGTGCCGGCCATCTTATCTGTAAGAATTCAGAATGCGACTACTTGAAGCGTTCTTCTCATCCGAACGAGACTGAGTGGTGTGGTTTTACTCCTGGTCCATTTTGTATTGGTGCATTTCCTCCAAAGGATTCTACTCTCCTCTGTAAGATATGCAAATGTCCGCCTCATTGCATCAATGTCTGTCATGCTCGAATCTATTACGTTTTTGGAGATTCTACAAGCATGACTAGAGCTTGCATTCATTTGGGGAATCACGTGCATCCTGTAGCTTCAGGAACATGTAGAGAGTCCTTAGGTGCTATAGCCGGACTCATCGCTGGTGAGGTTTCGAAAACCCCTAGTGCCACTAACTCTACCATTGCCCTAGCAGCTAGCAAGAAATTTCTTGATAACCACTTGATACACAACGGTGAAGGTCCAAAGCAGATGTTGCGGGGAGATTCGTTAGATGATGTCATGGACAAGTTCCAAATACTAAGTTCTCCTAATATCCGAAATGTTATTTCGTCTTTCCGTTCAAGTGGCAAAAGTGGGATAATAGATAGTATCATGAATATGAAAAGAAATTTGCGGTTTGAGTACATCCATGACAGTGTGTTTCCTGGTCAAGGCAAGGAGAAGGTTTATTTGTTTAAAATGCTAGTAGAAGGACCAGGGAGTGGTGTGGACCTTGTAAATCGGATGCAACCGGGCGGAGATCTGGAGAACGCATGGCTCATGTTTGACCATGTCAAGCGAGTTAAAGACTGGACAACCATGGCCTGCCACGTTTATGATACAGGTTGCAGGAAAGTCATGACAATTGCTGTGTGTGATATGCAATCTGAGGACACTGTGGTTCAATGCATCATGTGGAGATCTCTGAACGGAGTCATGAGACGCAATGGCATTGAGAATCCAAACTTTAAAGGCTTTATGGCAGACAGTGCACAAGCGAATTGGAATGCCGTTCGAATTGTCTACGGATCAGGAGATCCTAAAATAGAGATGGTGAACCGGGAGAGAACATGTCTTTTACATTGGAGTACCTCTTTGCATCGCCATACACAGAAGCTCATCAAGCCGGACTTGCAACACCAACATACTCGACTTTGTAAGCAATACAAAGACTCCAAATCTATGGACGAAGCTGAGATGCGTTACCTAGCGATACGATCTTGGTGGCTTTCATCTGGAGCAGCCTCGGAAGATGCTATGAGGGAATTGGAGTTGTGGCTTGCATTTTGGCACTTCAGATATCGTCAATGGGGCGGCTTTATGCAAATGGTATTTCTTCTACCTAATTATTTTCATTCTGCAATCTTATGGATCCACTTTTATTTTTCTGAAATCAAATTCGGAACAAATATTTCTGCCTTGTTTGGAGATATTCATCACTCTAGGGTATCGGGGATTCTCCCCTCGGCGCCGAGGGGAGCCTTTGCCGCATAGTGGTTAGATCAAAGTTTAACTGTGTCATTGTAAATGAGAACTATCAGTGGTGATACTTAATTTTTCTTTTACTTTGTCTTTGATATCATTGTTTCAGGACTTAAATGTTGAGGAGATGGCGGATATGCCGTCATGCAACTTATCCGAAACAGTCCATAATAGGTGGTTGCAGCAGTCAGGTAATCGGGGTAATGATTTGTTTGCCGCCACTTCTGATGACTGCATTCGAGCTTTCATGCAAATGACCAATTATCGAGCTTTTCTTAATGGCAACATATCAAGGTCAGGGCCATCCAAAGAGGAGTTAAAGTTACGAGGCGCTAGACGTAGCGGTGATCCAAAGAAGATTGCGGAGGCACTCAATGAACTTCCTGGAGGGGCCGGTGTTGGATCACGTATTCCGCATTTGGAAGGCGAAGAAGTATTTGGTAGCAGTAAGCGCAAGCTTGACCTTCCGATTGGGTCAGATGGTGACTCCCATCGTCCAGACAAGGTAAACTTCTCTCAGCCTCGAGTACAGACACGATCGACACGTTCACCCACGGTTGCCTCTAATGAAGCAGACACACTGGTTGATTCTGCCCATGTACCACATGTGACAACTGCAATGGAGAGTGAATGTGATACTTCATAGTGGCATATTGCAAGAATTTCGCACAAGTCCAGTTGCAAGTGTCACGCGCAACAAAGAAGTTCAAACATCCGTTGTGTTGCCAAAATTGCAAAGGGATCTAGTGGTACACCAGCTCCGACCTACCGTGGTAGAAAAAAACAATATGGCGGAAACAAGGAGATCATGACCGACTTCTGGTTTTGCCCAGATGATATTGAACGATGTGTACAAGGATCTAAACGTAGTTGGGTAATTGATTGGCCCCAAGTCCCGGATGTGTGGCCTGTACTAACAGGCACTAATTTGACCCGCCAAGAGACGTTGCTGCTACAGGAGGCTGGTTTCCAGCTACAACAATGGCCAGCTATGTCCCCTCGACGTTTATTCACCATGTCCAATGTCTTCCAGGCCATCTACTATGATCACCCTAGTCCTTTACATGCAGACGCAAATCCAACTACTTGAAGGAGCAAGGCTATTCGACGTATTGCAAATGCTCCTACAACAGAGCACCGCAATAAATGGGAGAGCGCTGGTAATGTCAAGGGAACGATTTTGGGAGTAACCTTGCTCCCCTTCCCTGGACTTGGAGCCATAATCTCCCTTCAATCCGGACTTGAGCCAAAGCAGAAGCTTTATCGCATTACACTTGGCATGTATCCAGAGTGCACTTGTCCCGATTTTGTCGACATGGCTGTTTCAGCAATTGGTGGACGCCAACAGTATGTTCATTGCAAACATCTTTATTACTTACTTCGCTACTTCAGCAAAATGAATCCGACAGAGGATAACTTCATACATTCTCCAAGCTTCAGCTTCAATGAAGTGAAGCTCCTTCTCACAAAGGCCGGTATCATCAAAGTTTCGGAGGATAGTCTTCAACATGTTTAGAAGTCCAACAATACCTAAGTGATCAGTGTTAATGATTGAAGGACTGTAGACTATTCATAGATGTCTAGCTTCAAAAGTACCATTTTGTATTTGGACAAATACAGTAATTCCTTGAAGTATTCAATACAACCTATTTTCAATCAGAATTTGCATTTTCCTATAGGTCATTTGTTTGCCTTTCACAATATGTACTTCTATTACTGTAACCAATGATTAAAATTAAAAAATTTATACAAATTGTACATAACCACGGTAATAGATCCACGGTAAGAAGTCATGGGTGCTAAGTCCACGGTAACCGGCCCATGGTGCTAAGTCCACGGTCATAGGTCCACGGTCAGTGTGTACTAAAATTTACTCGAAATAGTAAGTTTTATAATAATTATTAAAAAAATTCTATTTTTTGAAATATTACTCAGTTTTTTTAATTTCAGAACTCCGCGCTCACATACTTCCTGCTCAACGCTCGCAGGCTCGCGCTCACACGCTCACAATCTAGCACCGTTGGTATGGAGTGTACAGATTGGTACATAAAGCAAGAAAATGTTGCAAAAATCTTGGAGTGCACATTAAGTGAATGGCGCCGCTGTTAGACCATTCTAGCCTGCGCTCACCAAAAGAAAGGAAAAGGCAGGATTCTAAGAATAAAACCGTAAATTTAGATCGTCACTGTCATTGGATCCTCTCAGTTGTTAAATCGAGTACTGGTACGCGAGTGACACACCAAATTTTTTCAATTTTTTTAAAATGCCGCGCGTGAAGATTGTACCTTGGGCTCAAATAGAAAATTTTGGCAAGTGAAAGGCCCACCGATCTACCAAAAATCCGCACGATGCAGGCAGTGGTTGCTCCGTTGTAATGTCAATTTGACTTCCTTGAAAATAAAAATTGGACTAAGAACTGAATAAAAATTACTTAGGAAATCCTTCTAATGCACATGAGTAGCCATCTCAAGAGCTGCAACGGTAGATACACCAAATGGACAATAATAACAGAGTACAAAATTGTACAAAAGGTACAGAATTTTATAAAAAGTATCTCTTAGCACTTACAAAAAGTATAGTTCCAAATGCACAACTTCCAAACCGTGGCTTCTATGCTAAGGTAGAGGAATTTTCCAATTTTCTCCAAGTACAATGGAGGTCAGGAGGTATCACCACCCTTATCAAACTTGCACGTTGGACCTTTTAGAACATTGATTTCAAAACCGCACCCCCCCCATTCCCCCAAGCATCGAATCGTGACCCGGTCGCCAACCTGAATGCTATGAACCAAATAGAAACTTTTCCATCCTTCATCAAACTTAGCTAACAATGTCCTTTTCTTCTTGGTGTAATAGATATTGACATGGACCCACAATGCATATTGTTTCCCGATGTAATGAAGCTGGACAAGTCCCATGAAATCTTATTGGAAGTTAGTACGAAATTTGCGGAAGAACCATGCGGGGATTTGCTGAGGCAATCACATAGCAACATGTCCAACAATATAAGCACATATATATTACATACAATGAAACATCATGTTCTGGACTGGAGTAGACCCGGCAATCACCGCACAAATCCACATGAACTCTCACAAATTATCATAATATAAAGCAAACAAAGAAAAACCCACCGAAATGGACAAGACGGGAACCGAACACTAATTACACTGTGAATGAAACTACATTGATTGTTCACATATTAATCGACTATAAGGTGATTGGCTGCACAAGCAAACACACTAAGATCCGAAATGCTTACCAAATTCTGCATGGACAACTTCTTTAAGTACATCTGGAAGAACTCCCTGCTACGCGGCTTCCTCAACAATGTCTAGACAGGCCCAGTCACTTCGCTTGTTGTCATGGCAATGGCTCTACAACGTACCTCGCCAAAAGCATGCATTGGCCCAAAAAATGCAAAAAGAGACTTCTCTTCTTTAGAGGAGATGGCCATTTGTATTACTCCTTTAGTTGAAGATGTATAAGGATCCTAAACCCCCAATCATTCTAATGATTATTCCATGAGGAAAAATGTAGTACACCACCCTAAAACCTCAACTCACACGAGTGTGTGGGATGATGATAATTCAAATTGAACTTTGCCGATGTGAGCTTTAGGGTTCAGTAGTCACAAAGGCGAGTAAATACTTATCATAACACTAACTATACAAAAAAGGTATATATTGTGTACAATTATAAATATATACTTTCAAGTACATACTATACAAAATAAGAACATAGGGTGATCCACCAAAGCGTTGGCGGCTATGGATGCCCACCCGAACAGCTGCTAGAATACTCGGCATACCAAAAGTTGTACACGTTGTAATGTTGGTTGTACATTGGGCCAGGGGCGACCGTAGTGTGCGACCACCCTAATGTACACTAATTAGTACATCTCAAAACTATATAGTACATATTCAAACCATTGCTATCCGCAATTGAGTTGTACTTGACTTTCTAGTAAATAATGGGTGCAATGTTTGTCATACATATTCACACTCTTCCATTTTTGTACAATTTCCTTTCTGTTGGGGCTGACGCGGGTCTCCTCTATCCTCTACTTTGTCACAAGGTCCTTCGTTTCATTAGGCAACCTTAGCCTCTTTTTTTGTCTTGCAAGTGCAAAAGGTTTATTAAGAAGATGCACAGTACTTCGACAAGTTATAGCCACCTTCAAATTGGCTGGGTGCACTTTTAAAACCCGTCACAAAGCTTCAGTGCTTGTCACAGTAGTAGAAATAGTGGCGTCCAAAAGAACAACTTTTCTAGCAAGCATGTCTGCTGATTGAACTCCTTTTACAGCGTCCAGCTTAAGCTGATAGTTTTTTAAGAATTCAAATTGAGCTTTTGCATCTTGTCCACAAGGATCATACTAAGGAAGAAAAAGAGAAACACGTTCATACGCTCCATAATCTTCAGCCTAGAATTAGCCTCCGGACACCCTTGCATCTTCATTGTGAAAAAATCCACAATTTCGGACAAAACAACTGAAATCTCCCGTGAAGACATTTCACTTTCTACCTCCAATTTTTCATCCTGGACAAAAAGCAACCGAGTTGCTTCTTCTCTCTCCCTCACCAATTGACAACATCGACGTTGCCTCTCTACTTCTCCATCTCTGAGACCCTCCCTCATGACATTGTAGTCCTCCGCCTTCCCACCAGGTCCCTTCCTCTTAAATCCAACATGTCGTTTTTGAAGCCTTCTATTCGCCATTACCAAGAATAGAAGTCAACCTACAAAACAAACCAACACACGAACAAACCTTCACACTAATATACACTGCCTCACTACTCCTCAAAACAATAGAAAGAGAACACCATAAAACCTGCTTTGACATCTATCGATGTTTGAAAGCCATATCTAAAACCGTTGTTCTACTCCAACGTCGACTGGTGTATCAAACCAAAGAATCAAACTACGCAATCTAACCACCAAAGATTGAAAACAAAAAATCAAAGCTATACAACCTAACCACTAAAGACTCAACCACCTGACCAGCAAAGCATCAGCAAAGCAACAACGACTGTGGATGCCCTTAAACTCAGGAACCTTTTGTCAGCATACTAAAAAAGTCATTGGAATACACGGCATACCAAAAGTTGTACAGACTGTACTAATCGCATTTGGTTGTACATCAAGCTGAGGGGGCTATTGTAGCGTGCGATCACCCAAGCGTGAAGGTCAACTAATCCCCGCAAATCCCCCAAGCACAAAAATAAAAAATAGTCCACCGGGGGCGAGAAGGTGAACTGATCCTCGCACTAAGCTCCCATACAAAAAAATTAAAAACAATCAGCGGGGGCGTGAAGGTCAACTGATCCCCGCCATACCCTACATACAAAAAATAATAACAAGCCTTCGAGGGTGTGAAGATAACTGATCCCCACACTAAGCTCCTAAACACAAATAAAAACAAAAAGCAGTGGAGGCGTGAAGGTCAACTGATCCCCACAAATCCCCCAAGCACAAAAATAAAAAACAATACACTGGGGGTGAGAAGGTGAACTGATCCTTGCACTATACTCCCAAATTAAAAAATTAAAAACAAACCGCAGGGGCATGAAGGTCAACTGATCCACGCCATACCTCACATACAAAAATACAAAACAAACCCTAGGGGCGTGAAGGTCCACTGATCTCCAAATGGTATGTCTGCATCAAATAGGGGCGCCAAGGTCAATTGATCCCCACAAATTCCCCAAGCACAAAAATAAAAAACAAATCGCGGGGGCGTAAAGGTCAACTAATCCCCGAAAATACGCCAAGCACAAAAATAGAAAACAAACCGCGGGGGCATGAAGGTCAATTGATCCCCGCTCAGAGATTCCAATCACAAAAATAAAAAGCAAATGGCAGGGGGCATGAAGGTAATTGATCCCCGCTCTGAGCATCCGTATGAGCAGCCCCTGACCTCCCTCTTGAGCCCTAACAGACGCCGAGAGGCCGGGGGACCAAATGGTTTATCTACAACAAGTGACGGTGGACCATGTCTGATCGCACATGCTTTTGAAACGTTCATACATGATATTTTGCACGTTCCAAATGTTTTTTTACCGAGTTATATTTCTGATTTTTGCTGAAACATTTATTTGTCTTGTATGCATGACTGTATCAGTCTATGGTCCCTTCTCAGTGCCCATCGGGATGGTGTCAATGAGATGTCCCTACACACAATGGCCTTAACCGCGGTTGTGTATGCTTTTCTTCCATGGCAGGGATTTCATTGTCACAGAGGTTTCCAATCATAAATGGCGTCATCTGTAGGGTATGTCTTAGCGGAAGTTATGACGTACATGCCCATAAATGACTGTCGTACGCGCAGTCTAGGCGTAGGTATCTTTAATACTACAAAAGCGTTAAGATGACACGAGTTATCGTCCCAGGGAATTCCAGATGTTGTCGCGATAGATAAATGTCCGGAACTACGGATCTACCTGGAAATGACAATCCGCAGTAGGATCCGGCACAACACAAACACCAAGTTCCGAAAATATTGTCTTCCGGAATCAAATCCGGATCCACCTTGATCCGGATTTTCTACTCACTACCCGTCACACCGGTTTTTGGTACCTCTGTTTTATCCTCAGAGGGTCCTCACTTGCTCTTTCCGAGGGGTGGGGAACATCACCACTCAAATAACACGCGTATCAACTCCTAAGCAACAAACAACTATCCGTCCTCAAAGTTCTCAGTCTTGGTAAGGAGGAAAGATGGTCCCTCTCACAACATTCCGGGTGGCCACCCGGAAGGTAGGTCACACAAAGATACACTTACACCCGTCCTTACTACAACGACACTTAGCTATTTTCCGGATCAAGCTTCCGCCTACTCCTGAGGTTGGCAGACCTTCAGGTGGTTTGGGAATATTCCACTAGGCGGTTGCCGACTTCCGCACGGGACTACTCTCGAGTTCCCGGACTAGCTCCCTGACCACTATCGGATCCCACCGGATCACCGTTCCAGCGATTTAAAGGCACCACGCACAGCTCCTCACTTATAAACTAGACTCAACCGCAAAACAACCGCGGATAGTTGGAATCCGGAACTAACGGACTTACTTCCTAGCTATCGATTGTTCTTGAGGTTGGCAGACCTTCCGATGGTTTGGGAATGTTCCACTTGGCGGCTGCTGACTTCCGCACGAAACTACTCATGAGTTCCGGATTAGCTCCCTGACCACTACCGGATCCCACCGGATCACCGTTCTAGCGATTTAAAGGCACCACACGCAGCTCCTCAAGTTCAATCTAAACTATTCTATAAAACACCTTTAGCCGGATCCGGATACCAACCAATCCGGATTCCTACCTTGCACACTCTCCCGGATACACCCACACACAAGTAATCAAGACGCGATACGCAAGATAATGATTCCCAAGGTGTTTATTCTTGGGTGCTCAGATTGAATGACACAAAATGGAATTACAGGCTACAAGCCGGCCTGCCCTTAAAAACCAAAACAACACGACCAAAACGGTCCAACGAAAAAGCGGCCAACGGCCAGCTGAAAATCCGGACAACGGCCAAGTGACCGTTCCGGGAAAAATGGAAAGCCGTTAAATTCCTAGAAATCCGGAACTACTTAGCATTCCGGATCAGCGGGTCCCACATCCGGAAAACCCGCGATGAAGACAAAATACTAAAACTAACAATCCAACTACGCAACCTAGTCATTTACCCTTCCACGCCTTCTTCGCTGACGATCCGCCCTTCGAAATCCGGGTCAGCGCCTTCGGCCGGATCTGCTTCGTCGGGGTGGACTTGGTTGCGGATCGGGTCCTTGGCGGACCCGGATCCGTCTCCGCATACTCCGACTCGGAAGACGAGTTCGTCACTGCCTCCTCTTCATCCGACTCGAGAACCTCCTCCGGATCGCTGCTGACCTTCTGCCGAGTAGCCTTCTTCTTCTCCAGGTCGATGATCTCAATGGGGCTCGACGGTGGTGGCCGCGGAGGAGTCTGCTGCTGCATATGCGTGAACTCCTCCGGATGGGTCCAGGCTGGATTCTGAATCCCAACCGGATCCTCCTTCATCGCCGTTATGTCTTTAGTGGGATCCTGAATGGGTGGGAAGAGGTTTACTGAAGTGTTCCGGGGCGTCAAAACCGGATCCGGAATCCTCCTCCCATCCGTAATCTCCTTCTGCACTGAGGATCTTCCGGGTTGCTGGGCCGACGATCGTGCTCCCAGGTTCAGCTGTGTTGTCTCCTGGAACTCACCTTCGTGTATTTCCAGAAACTCCTCCAATCCGCTGAGTGGATCGAAGTGGCCGACCAAGTGACGCATTTCCTTCAATGCGACCTCAATCCGCGCCTCGAACTCTACCAATATCTTCACAACCTTGGTTTCGGAAATGTGGCCTTCTCGGGTCATTTGGTTGTTCCAGAGCGAGGATCTGGTGATGATATCCGCTGGCGGGTCGATGAGGTCTCTCAACTTCCGGACCAGCTCCGTCACATCCGTCGCTCGTTTGTTGGCGGTGTTCATCTCCCTTTTCGCCCACTTTGCGCGGTTTTGAAGATGGTCGCGTTCCGCCTCCACTGCTTGGATCCGTCCCTCCAACAGGCGAATCATCTCCGGATCCGGTCTGCTCTTGATCGCCTCCACGATCTCCGTCTCGTCCGCTACCTTTAATACCGTGCAGACTCTCCGGATCAGAGTGGCCATCCGGTCGTTGGAAGCCTTCTAACTCCGCAGCCAGGAGATGGTCGACTTGAAGATATCCAGATCCGGATCAGTGTTCCGGGATGGAACAGGATCCGGAAGCTGGCTCTTCCCTCTTGATTCCGGGTCCGTGCTCTTCCGGCGGGAGTCGTGCCTCTCTAGTGAGTCATGCTCCAGTTCCGGCTTCACGTCCTCTTCCGGCTCCTCATCCGTCGGATCCGAATCCGGAGGAAGACCGTATCGGAGCAAGCTATCTCCCTGCCGGTAGATGATATCTTCCGGACTACTGAGTACCTCCTGCTTGTGATATAAGTGGAGGAGGTACGGACTGATGGGACTAGATTTCTTTCCCACCAGGTTTCCGGAAAGCTTATCCACTATCGACTAGATAATGAGCCCCCAGCTAACCGGTCTAAGGGCCGGTTTCCCTCTTTCCCCTAAGGCTCCAAAGACTGTATTTGCCAAGGTTACTGTAATCCGGCTGGGCTTTTCCGGATACAGGATAGGGCTCAGAAACTCTAAGAGTCTCTGGTCCCTAGAATTCCGGCAGTCGGACGCAGTGTATCCCTCCTTCGGATCTACCGGGTTCCGGAATCTATCCGCGGCGAATTTCTCCGTCCGGCCGACCCATCCGAATCCTCTAGTGGACACGAAATAGACTCCGGCCCATTATTCTGCTGTCCAGGACTTTGGACGACCCCTAATGGTTAGGTGGTATTGATTCGGAGCGCCATAGACTAGCTCGTCTATCATCTCCTAGCTCTGGATGTTCCAGGGTCTCTTCAGAAACCCCAGACACCCCATATCCGTCAAGTCATCCTCCAGCTGATGGTGGTGTTCCAGATTCTCAGGGATTTCCGGACTGATCATCCGGGCCGTGATCCCTGACTTCCGTAGCACACTGGGTCCTGCCATAACCACCGACATACTCTATCCTCACTTCCGACTCACTTCCGCTAATGTTTCCACTAAGTTTCCGTTAAGTTTCCGTCGCCTGATCCGCTAAGTTTCCGCTAATCTTCCATTCTACTTTCCGGTGCGATCGGCACCGGCCTCCCCTTCTCTCCCTAACGTGTTCCTATCTCACCACACTTTCACTCACTAAGCGCCATCGCGATAATCACGCGGAGAAAGAGGAAGAATGAAGAAGACAGTGGGCGTTAAGTAGCTTTTCGGCCTGGCGTTCCCGCAAGTTCCCTAGCCGGACTAGGCTCTAGGGCCTACTCGGCCGGAACTTTCCGGTTTCCGGATTAGGGTTAGGGTTTCCGGATCCGACTGTAACCCTAATTACAGTTTAAGGTTTTCCGTAAAGCCTCTAATTCCTATTTCTGGTTTTAGGCTTCCTATTCCCTACTCCTTACGGAAATTTTGAAAATTTCTACTCTATATAATTACTATTGTCTATTATTTCTGTTAATGTAGATAATGCGTACTTCCACAATGACTTTTGTTATTTATGTATTTCCAATAGCACCTTATACATTAAATTGCAATTTTATTATTCTTCTACTAGGTACATCTCGATTCATGCATCTATGCTTCATGTACCACACGTCGCAATGTCTGAGCTTTATATAAGGATAAGGTTATCTTGAATGACATGATCGGTCCGCTACATTGCGTGGCTGTAG
This sequence comes from Rhytidiadelphus loreus, assembly GCA_947034895.1. Classification (NCBI taxonomy): domain Eukaryota; kingdom Viridiplantae; phylum Streptophyta; class Bryopsida; order Hypnales; family Hylocomiaceae; genus Rhytidiadelphus; species Rhytidiadelphus loreus. The sequence continues at coordinate 7,832,064 of OX344763.1, forward strand.
TTTGTCGATCATGTCGATCAGAATTATATGGCCCGTTGTTCAGGCTATTTATCTACACAATGCCACTTTCCCATTCAATGCTTTGTTCAAATGCCATGAAGTAGTATGTCACTCCTCTTTTGAATTTTTTTGCCTAGACTACGTTATCATTTTGAACTTCATTTGAGGGTTTGTTTGCTACTTTGCTTGTCTGTGTAGTAACTCGCACTGTCTATACAATATGACTCTTAGTCAAGGTATTGTGAATCATAGGTCTCTGTAAGCCACCGTACCGAGATTTTGCTACTCAAATACGCTGAAGAGGTTCACTTGGAAATTTTACAATGGTGAGTTCTACACCCCATTTTCTAGATACTAGACTACCTCTATGGGCAATTTCGTTAAAATGGCGGTATTCCATGTGCCATTTGTACATGGAAGTTTGGCGAAGTGCGATTTTTGAAACAAAGGGGTGTGGATTTCTTTGTAGGACTTGTAAGGAAGAAAGTGCCTTGAATTTTATATAGTTGTCCGAGTTTTGCATGATACTTCCTAGTGTGGGCGTAGGAGATGTCGACCTCTAGAATGGAAGGAAAGCAAACATTGGATTACATTTTGGTTAGGAGTCATGATGTGCAGAAGTTTTAGAAAATCTTTAGATTTGCATTGTTGAGGATCGTGAGGACCGCAAAGATTGAATTTGGAGTAGGGCCTGGAAGAATAAACGAGGCATGTGCGGGAACTTGATTTTTTGGACTTTAATAAAATTGGAGGGTACAAATGTCGATGAACATGCAAATGAGCACCATTTCTTGCATCTTCTGCCACTCTACTGACTTCTACAATGCACGGGAGCATTGTAAGCAACAAAATTTTTTTTACCAAGAGCCCTCCGCCCTAAAAAAAAAATCAAGAGCCTCGCTATTCGTCCTCTGCAATTCGACGTAAATGATCCACTGCAAATTGCACTTGCTGACGGGGGGCAATGAAACTGTTCCCATCATTCTTCTTTGGTTTCCACGATGCCATTATACTGTCCGTAGAAATGTAGTCAGCCTTCTCGGCCGTACAATCAACCCTCCATCTGAAATTGGTCTTCGTGTCCCAGCCTGCGTACAATCGTTGAGGGTCCTTCGATGTTCCGCATGGGGTGTGCCATTGCACCAAAACTTCACGAAAGTGCTCCGCCGTTGGATCAAATTGCAGATTTTCAACGGCCCTAGCAAGCCACACGGGCTCTTTACAATCCAATCCGGGCCTCACAAAGAGGTAGAACCCCTCGCGGACATCGGTGACCACGTTGTATGCTGGTGGTGGCCTCCCCTCCAGAGTGCCAATGTAAGGATCATCCATGTCGACCAGGGTTGTCTTGTCTGACATATTTTTGGGTTTAGGCGTCGTATATGACGTCTGACGTCGCGTGTCGCGTGTCACCAAGTGTCGAGTTTACTTGACATCGCGTCGCGGAGGGGTAAAAAAATTTACCCCACGGTAAATAGATTTTGCCTACGTGGCAAGGTTTACAAAATGACGTGGAAAGCCAACTTGGGCGACTGCGGGTAGGGGCGCATGTACTTCAGCCTTGGGCGACCGCAGATGGGGGCGCGTGCAAGTACAAATGGGGCGAGTACGGGTTCTAAAATTAGGGCGACCTCTGGTCCAAGGGGGCGACTACTGGTCCAGGGGGGCGACCTCTGGTCCAAGGGGGCGACTGCTGGTCCAAGGGGGCGACTGCTGGTCCAGGGGGGCGACCTCTGGTCCAAGGGGGCGACTTCTGGTCCAGGGGGGCGACTGCTGGTCCAGGGCGGCGACCTCCTTGTTGCAATTGTCAAAAAACACTCAAAACTGCCATTTTTGTGCAAATTGCAAAGAGAAAAAAAATTTAGAATGGTATTTTTTTTCCATATGTTACCATAGGATCTTGCAATAGAATAGTTTGAGAATGCATGGAAAAAATTTCAGACATTTTGACCACATAGATTGCAAGATAAATGCATTCAAAGTGAAGAAATTGTGTTTTTTTGGCACAATGGCAAACTAGTTTAAGACTTCAAATCTTCTTAACTTAAATAGTTTGAATTGTAGATCTTGAATTTAGTTTTTTTTCATCATTCAAAATAGAGTTGAAAATATAGAAAAAATAAAAGTTTAAAATATAATGTAATTTTCATTATTTAAAAATTTATTTAGTAGAAGAAGGTATCATAGAGGGAAAAACTAAATCATTAATAGCTCTAAGATGGAATTAAAACTCACGAATTCCAATAGTGAGATTGTTCTAACAATCAATGTTGATTTGGTGGACCTATTTGTTTTGAATTTTTCTGAAAATTGAACTCAAAAACAAATCCTATACCTATATTTTACAAATCAATATTATAATTGCTGGCAAAACAAGATGCTCTACAACTTCTTGGCAACCTCTACATATCATAAATCCAAATGAAATGAATAAAAGCTTTCCATATGAAAATAAAATAAAATATATGAGAAAAAAAATTAATTTTTAATTCAAATTTTTCAAGATTTGTTTTTGCTCATCCAAATGATTTAATTTAGATCAAAGCTAATTGTTGTATAACTCTTGCTCCTAGGCACCAATTAAAATTAAAATTACATTCCTAGAAAGCTAATTTTTTTTTCCTATCTTTTCATAAAAATTTGACCATATAGGAACTTGGCCAAAATCCATTTGCCCCTTGTGAAGACAATGAGAATTTAGAGATTAACATCCTATCAGTGTATTATTTAACAAGTGGATTTTAAATTTGAACACCCTCTGAAGATTTGTATAAAAACATTCCTATTTGATTTTCTCTATTCTCTATGCATCATCATACTTATGTATAATTTACCACCTTCATCTAAAATTTAAAAATAGAGGAAAGAGATTTAAATTAGAGATTCTCCTCTTGAATTACGCAAATCTCTAAAAGTCATCCTACTAGGGTATTATTTATGAAGTAGATTTTAAAATACAAAATAATAAAATGTAGATTTTAGAAAGAGCTTTCCATTTTGAATTTCACTATCTTCCAAGTATCATCAATTCATCATACTCATGTATTATTTACCACTTTAATTTCAAGCTTAAAAATTAGAAGAAAGAGATTTAAATAAGAATTATTCCATTTGATTTAATATATGCAATCTCAAATAATCATCCTATGGGTGTATTATTTATCAAATGTATTTCAAAATACAAAATAATGAATGGAGATATTTGCAATACCTTCCCCATTTAATTTTCTTGATTCTCCAAGCATCCTTGTACTCAACTACTTATAAATTATTTACCACATTTATCTCTAACTTAAAAATTAGAAGGAAGAGATTTGAATTAAAACTTCCCCTTTTGATTAATGCAAATCTCAAAGACTTATCCTATGGGTGTATTATTTATAAATTGTTTTTCAAGATACAAAATAATGCATGAAGATATTTGCAATACCTTCCCCATTTAATTTTCTTGATTCTCCAAGCTTCTTTGTACTCATGAATTATTTACCACCTTCATCTTTAATTTAAAAAATTAGTGGGGAAGGAATTTAAATGAAAACTTCCCCTTTTGATTTAATTTATGCAAATTTCAACGAATTATCCTACTAAAGGGGTCTATAATTTATAAAGTGTATTTCAAAATACAAAATAATGCATGAAAATATTTGCAATACCTTCCCCATTTAATTTTCTTGATTCTCGAAACATCTATGTACTTATGAATTATTTACCACTTTCATCTCTAACTTAAAAAATTAGTGGGGAAGGAATTTAAATGAAAACTTCCCCTTTTGATTTAATTTATGCAAATTTCAACGAATTATCCTACTAAAGGGGTCTATAATTTATGAAGTGTATTTCAAAATACAAAATAATGCATGAAAATATTTGCAATACCTTCTCCATTTAATTTTCTTGATTCTCCAAACATCTTTGTACTTATGAATTATTTACCATATTCACTTCTAAATTAATGGGGAAGAGATTTAAATGAAAATTTCCCCTACGGATTTAAACAAATCTCAAATAGTCATTCTATAAGTATATAATTTATAAAATGATTTATAAAATACAAAAAAATAGATGGAGAGATATGTATGATCTTTCTTATTTGATTTATTTCATATCATATAATCCCAACCGAATAAATGAAAATGAACCATTGATATATATTTAACAAAATTGCATATTTGCAAAACTTGAGTGTTCAATAGAAGATGACATCTTGCCATAAAATTTATATACTAGAGCTAATTAATAGATCAAACAAGATATTATCAAATACAAGTAGTACTATAGAGAATCCAAAGCAACTAGATTTTTAGAAGAGCTTTCATTTCTAATAAATGAGATTAGGTGTCAAAGCTATGAAATTTGATTTCATCAAGGTCCATTTACTTAGCTCACCTAACAAAGTACGTCCACTAATATACCTAGCAAACTAAAACAAAAGTAATTGACTATAATGAAGTTGTCAATTTCTACTTTCATCACCCAAAAATTGCAATCCAATGAGTTTTTCAAGTAACTTTGAGTCTTGGGCAACCTCTCATGGACGAGAACGCAGGTCAGGGCGAGTGCTTAAGGGCGACCGCAGGTAGAGGTGGAAAGAATGGCCTTCGTTTTGTCCAAAAATTGGCAAATTTGGGCCGTTTGGGGGTTTCTAGGGGCGACTTCGGGTCTTGGGCGACCTCTCATGGAGGAGAACGCGGGTCAGGGCGAGTGCTTAAGGGCGACTTTGGGTAAGGGGCGACCGCGGGTGGAGGTGGAAAGAATGGCCTTCCTTTTGTCCAAAAATTGACAAATTTGGGCCGTTTGGGGGTTTCTAGGGGCGACTTCGGGTCTTGGGCGACCTCTCATGGAGGAGAACGCGGGTCAGGGCGAGTGCTTAAGGGCGACCTCGGGTAAGGGGCGAGTGCGGGTGGAGGTGGAAAGAATGGCCTTTTTTTTGTCCAAAAATTGGCAAATTTGGGCCATTTGGGGGTTTTTAGGGGCGACTTCGGGTCTTGGGCGACCGCTCATGGAGGAGAACGCGGGTCAGGGCGAGTGCTTAAGGGCGACCTCGGGAAAGGGGCGAGTGCGGGTGGAGGTGGAAAGAATGGCCTTCCTTTTGTCCAGAAATTGACAAATTTGGGCCGTTTGGGGGTTTCTTGGGGCAAGTAAAATTGACATCACTAAGCATATGGTGACATAATGACATGTGTTTCTAATTCAAAGTTAGTCACCAACAAGTGAGGACAGAGATTATACGCTTTTTAATGAGAGATCCTTAGTAGAAACAAATATTTGAGGATGTGGTCATTAATAAAAGGACTCTTTTGATTTTAGTTACCTATAGTAAGGCCGCAGGTGCTACTATAGAGACACTAATCCACGCAACTATTCAAATATGACAATGGAATATTTGAAAACACATTAGTAATGAGGTACTTTGTGAGGAAGTTGGGTATAGTCATTGAACCTGATTCAAAGAAGCAACTAATATGTAGATAGGTGGTAAACCTATTCATGGTTGATAAAGCCCCTGAAGTTGTTTATCGCATTGATGTTTTGTAATAGGGTATGTTGTTATTATGTTAGTACAAATAAAAACATAGGTCACATTTCATGCTTCTAAATTTTGAAAAGGAAAGTAAATATATTAACCACTTTTTATATGATGTGCCATTTAGAAAAAATATTAAATATTCAAAACGCTAGGTGCCAAGGTCTATGTATTGAATCTTGAATCTTGAATTCTTTTGTGCAAATATTTTGTAATTTTTTCCAAACAATGTACTTTAATTTATTTGCTTCTAAACTAATGTGTGTAAAAGTGTACAAAAATAAAGTTGACTTTCAACTCCTAAAGGACCAACTTGAGTCCTTTTGAAGGACTTTAAAGTGTTCAAGTAGGTGCATATAGTCTCAATTTTCATTTTCATTTTTTGAACTTTTTTGGAGGATAGAAGAGTACATCATCTTTGTAAGAATATAAATTTTTCTTCAATTGGTGTCCAAAAGCAAAATTTATGCCACCCTAAGCTAAAAATAGAGGTCAGCAAGCAACAAAAAAATTACAATAAGTCAATTAATATTAAATTTTTTTCCCTCAAATATTATATTTTTGTCTACATGTGAAGCTTTGATTCATTCCATTTGGACTAGCAATGAAAAAATTATGGACAATCTTGTCTTTTAGACAATCTAAACAATTTTTTGAAAAAACATCTTATATGATATATTTTTGAATGCAATTTATACAATTTTTTTGAAAATTGTTTAATATAGTTAAGTTTGTCTACTAGAACAATCTCACCATTGTGCTTATTGTGTTTCAATTCCAACTTAGAGCTATTAACAATTTAGTTTTTCATTCAATCATAGACCAACTTCTATTCAACAATTTCTTAAAGAATGAAAATCAAGTGTGTTTCTATTGAAATTTTTTGCTTAAACTTTCAATTCAATTTTTCAACATAATTTTTTAAAATTTAGAGTTTATAGTGCAATTTTTTTCCACAAATGGTGGTCAAAGTCATCTGAAATTGCAAGCCAAAGTTCAATTTTTTTTCCAACTTTGAATGCTAATATCTTCCAATCTATATGGCCAAACTTTATGAAATTTTTACCACATGATCTTAGACAACTTAAGTACAAAATCTTACGGTTAGATTCTCCAAAAAATATTTTTTCTATTTTCTTGGATGACTGTAGCAGAAGTGGCAGTTTTGAATTGCACTACAAATCACTCCTACAAGAGGTCGCCCCTACCTCCACTCGCCCCTACATGCAGTCGCCTAGTACCCGTATGCGCCCCTTGAGTTTGCCATGTAGATGCCACATGGCATCCAGCTGGAGGGGGGTAATTTTATATAAAGTTAAAGGTAAATTTGACTTTTCGTGACGTCGCGCGAGCTCTACTAGACGTCGCGCGACGTCTGTCTGTCGCGGTGTTGTGCTGTCGCAGCGAACAACCCTGATGTCGACCTCCTCCCGCGTCCTTCCATCTTGCATTAAATCCGTCGTAAGATCCCTGGGTTGTCGAGTTCGAAGCCAAAATCCATGCCTCAATTCATTGGATGGAGGAAGATCTTCTTCGGTGCCACTGCCCAAGGCATTTCTCACTCCGGTCTAGTACGTGATCAGGTGTGCAAGTCGGGCCTTGTACTCCAGTGGAGCGTCGTCTTGAGATATGTCCGTCCAATGTTGGATGTATCCATCGAGTCCACGCAAAATCTCTGCTTCGTTGGTCATTTTCTTTGGAGCTACGCACGGCGGATCACCTTGGGGAAGGATCGGTTTGTGCTCTGCATCTTCCTTCCATAACTTCAAGCCCGCTTTGGGCAACCACGGGATGTCTGTACATGCCAGTTTGTATTGCATGATTGGCCAGCCCTTGTCATCCATGAAGAATTTGTATTGCCTTCCGTTGGAGTGGCCCACGAGTTGTTGCTTCTTCATCCCAATAAACGGTTTGACGTAAGCTTTGAAATCGGGCACTTCTTCTACCAGGTGAGGAATGAAAGGAACTTGCTCCATTTTCATGTACGACTCCATCAACGACGGCAAAGTAGGATGGTCCTTTTCGCGGAGTTGTTGACTCCACCGACCGAATGACGCATCCATGTCGTCGTGCGTGTGTCCCACAATCATGAAGGATACCACCACTTCTTTCACAATCCGCCTAGCCACCAAGAGGGACCAAAAACAAAAGACGTATCTGTTCTTGTTTTCCCTCCAGGAGTTGTCCATTTGAATGTGTAACACTGGTGGCAATGGTGTGGATTCGATAGGTGGAAACGGAATCTCTCCCAACGCATCCACACAGATATCGCTACCATTCAACAACGCCCGATACAATTGCGTGCTACCGGATCCGCGAAACAATGATCGTGAAGACTTTGTAGGGGGGTCCTCCAAATCTCGCAACAACTTCGCCACCGATCCCACTGTGAAGTTGCTGTCGCTTTTAAAGACATCCAAATTGTAGTGTGCGTACTTGCCATCCCCGTGTCCGTGTGCAAAAATTCCTAACACCTTCACGGGTAACTTCATGAATCCATCTAGTGCCTTTGTTTTCCTCGCCAATGCGGGACATGCTGTTTTTGAATGGTCCATCTTGTCGTGCATGATGGATAGCAATTGCTTCGGTCGTAATCTAGACAACTACCTACTGCGGTAGTAGGCATGCCGACACGCTTCCTGCAAGAACAAGTGCTTCTCAAAACGCCTTTGGATGCGACCATAGTCCTCTGACCCAGGTGCAAAAGATGCCCTCAATTGTTTCAAGTTGTCGCAAATGCTACATCTCGCAAACGAGTCACCTCTTCCTTTGATGATGTATTCCGGAAAATGTTTTGTACGTATTTTACTAAAGCATGATTGCAACAAAGGGGACAGTCCGAGTTCCTCGTTTGCCTGCAAACAAAGCCGACCAGACAACCAGTAAAGTAAGTGACTTGTGCCTGAAATATGTTTCCACATTATTCCTTTTCAGAGAAATGGATGGAAACTGTAACACAGGGAGTTACACATTTCCTGAAATCTCTATGAATTACTTCAGGACTTCTTTACACTTCGACGGTTCTAGGTCCCTACTTTCAATAGACATGAACGGACCATACATTCTTCTATCATTTGATCGATAGCAAGTGACCGAGAGCTGTCTTTCATACTCAATAGAAACCCATGTGTGATGCCGAGTGCATGTCCCATTCCTACCTCATTCACACTCGCCAAGAACTGCTTCCATTCCGTACCCGCCGGAAGAACTTTTAAGCCCACCCTTTCGCCAGTAGGCAACGTGCGAGACAAATGGGGCATGTGGTCGGCCGCTGCTTCCAATAATGAGCGCAAAGTCTCGATGCCCTGAACAGTTGCACTCCTCAATTTCGTCCTCTTCAGGTTGCCATGAGGACCACCTCTGACGTCGAAATCTGCCCTAGCCTTGTATCTTTCAAACGTGCGGAGAGGGATGTTGTGAAGAATCCGCCAAGCACGTAGACAAATGTCTATGCCCTCTACGGTGACAAGCTTCTTCCCCCTTCTAACTTCTTCATGAAACGCTCTGTGCACGTCCAGATTTTTGCTAGACTTGACTTTAAATGACTGCATGTGCATTTCCGTGCGAAGCATACGGATCGTCGAAGGACGAAACTTCCGAATGCACTCCATGTCGCAGCACAGTTCTGTGAAAACCTCTGCGATAGATTCATACGACACCATCTGTGTCCTCCGATCCACCAATGCGGCAGCACGGGTTCTTCTATCGTAGCGGTACTTCCGAACGCCTATCCTTTTCCGATTTCCCTGTAGCTCTTCATCCATAGCAACTCGTTTACGAGCATGGTCGTACATACTAACATACCCATTGATAAAACACTTGGTGATAAAACACTTGGCGCATAGGCCAACGCAGACACATGTCCCCAGCATTGGGGTCCCCATTCCGAACTTCCAGTACAATAATGCCCACGTCGTCCTTACCCAACCTGTTCCTCCCATCAATGCAAGCGTTTGGGTCGGCAGTGATGATGATCACTTCCGCGAAGTCCAAGTCGTCCGCGTGTCGTGCGAGTAGGGCCTTACCAGACCATCCGTCGCAGGCAATGCCTTCGCAATCTGGAATGGGACTAGTGTCCTCGTCCTCCGCGGCAACTGCCTCCAAGTCCACATCTTCCTCTTCACATTCTTCGAAACCCTGAGCGTCGAAGGATTCACGAATGACATTTGCACGATGTAAGCGAAACGAAACGAAGATTTGCGAACGACAGAAAAATCAAGATGGGCTCGATAGAAAAATGCTGCACCTCGTCGCCGTCGGATTCGCTAGAAGAAGTCATACGCCACAACGAAGACTCCTGAAGTGGAATCGCGTGGAAGATATACTCAGGGCTGTTGACAGGATGGTCGCAGTCATAGAGGGTGAAAGCACACTACACTAGGTACACTTTCGGCAAAAATTAAGAGTACTTTTGAGTACTGAAAGTACTTTAAGTACTTTGGTGAAAATACCATTAGGGCATGAGGAAACTTTAAATTGATGATAATAGAATCTTACCTTTACAAAGTAACATCCTTAAAGACTAGGAAGAATGGAATTTGAAAATGAAAAATGCAAATAATGTTGAAAGTTTAAAACTCAATGTACCATAAGTACTTTTTCATGAATAGAGGCAACAAGAAAAGTTATAAAAATACTCAAAATTTTGGAAATTCAAGCACTAGCCATCCTACAATATGCATAAGTAATGTTTTATTCATCAAAATATCAACCAAAATAATGTTTTTTTAGTCCTTTTCCCTCCGCAGAAGATAACACTCATCTGACTTCCAAATTCCAATAGATATTGCAATTATGGTCAAACTATCACCAAAAATCCCTTGTATAATACATATTCTACCATTTTGCAAACTATTGTGCCTTTTCGATAGTTCATTTGGCCTCCACAAAGTACTTTGTAGTTTTTTTGCAAATCTGATGTACTTTTTTAGTTGGTAACGTACTAAGTAGATGCTAGCTGATCCACTGGATTGGGTTAGAATGTGATAAAATACCTTCTCTACATAATTACTTACAATTGGTTTCAAATAAAATGCCAAAACATTGGAGGGGGTATCTTTAAAAAGTACTTTTATATAAATACTTCCTCCAAAAGTACTTTTCTGATGTACTTTTTAGGGGGGCGTAGTGTGCTTTCACCCTAGAATGAAATGTCAAAGAATTGGCACAGCTTGTATGAAGTAATTGCCGACGCGTGGCTGCCAGACGCGAAGGCAAATCAGACGACGTATAGGCACGAATCAAGTCTCTTGAAGAAACAATTCAAATCTCGGTATTCCAGAAGGACAAAGTTAAAAAAAAAGTTTCATGTACATAACTACAGAGCGGAATGTCACAGTCAAGGGTACAGGCCAAAAAAATATGGTGCCTGCCAATGCAAAGAAGAAATAAACCGATCCGACAGATCAGAGTGCCCGCCCTGAACAAAACTAGACTCGGTCGTGTCACACAAGATAAACAGGATCAATGCTTGAAGTGCCCACTCACAATTGTTTCCAAGAAAGCTGTCGGGTCTTTGGTCTCCCCAATTCAGTTCAGAGCGCCCTCTCTGAACTGGATCCAGGTTACCGATGGGCGAGACCGTGGCTAGGGAAATCCAAATTAGAGCAGGCGCTCTGAACTGAATCGAACCGAATTGTAACTAAGTCCACGTCTTCGAAAAAATGGTTTAGGGCGCCCGCTCTGAACTGGGTCCTTAGCAGGGTTGACAGGGCGTCCGGACGTCCAGAGTCCGCGGACGCTGACCCCAGGACGTCTTTTGACATACCTGGCGGTAGATGGCGTCCGACCGTTGGACGAGCGGACGGCCGATTCTTCCGACGGAACACAAGCGGATGGCCCGTCGGAGCAGGAGCGGATGGGCCGACGGTATAGAAGCGGACGGCCCGTCGGATCAGAAGCGGACGGCCCGACGGAGCAGAAGCAGACGGCCCGACGGAGGAAGAGCGGACAGGCCGACGGGGCAGGAGCGGCCAGCCGACGGGGTAGGAACGGACTGGCGACCGGATGTCCGTCCGCCCGTCGGGGGCCCGTCCGCTTTGGACGGTGACCGTGCGATGTGACGGACGCCGATTTTCCACCGTTCGATCTTGCCGTCCGCATGTGTGCCATCCGATGCTCCCGTACGTGGATTCATGCCGCCCGACTGCATAAATAGCGGAGAGCACGGCTTATTTTGCCACAATCGTTTCCCTTGCGGAGTGGGTGATCTAGTGCCTAAGGCTCTGTGCGCCTCTTCCGTTTTGGTGTGCAAATGATTGTGATCGAACCCTAAATTGTTTCAAGTGTAAGTGCGAATCATTAATCATTTAAGCAAGCTTACCATGCCTCGCGATAACAAATCGAAGTCCAGTAAGATGGGCAAATCCCAAGACATAAATTGGGATGATTGGGACAACCAAATGTGTGTAGCTGAACCGGGTTGGGAAGAAGAACCCAAAAAAACTTGGGACTGCACGACGTGCAAGAAGTACATCAAAATGACGCACCTCTCCAAAATATGGTCCAGAGAACGCGCAAAGGTGCAAGTTCGTCGTTGGGAAGGACAAATTTCCACATGCCAAAGCAAACACTTTGTTCATCGATACGAGGAAGTAACACGTTTAGCTCAAATATGGGACTCCAAACCGAATTTAATGAACTATTCCAACATGAGCATGGTTTGGGCGGAGATTGTACTCCACAAAGATGTAGATTGGCACACAATTTACGGAAAAGATGTTACCCACTTGAATCGCAGTGATGCGGTACTTTATACTAGTTGGATTGGGCCGAGCGATTGCATGCCAGAGTGGTCTAATCGAGGCCAGTTTGGATTTCCACCGGTTGTATTGCCGGATGCAGAAGATGAATGGTCAGGTGATGATGATGAGAAAGACACTCCAACACCCGCGAGGATGGAAGAGAGGCACGAGCGTACAGAAGATCGGGAGGACATTCAATACCAACAAGAAATGCGAGAGGCAATGCAAAGAAGCCTAGAGGACCGTGGTCGACAATATGGCCATCATGGGGTGTACAGACCCGATCGTGGTGCATATGGCTCGCAAGATACGCGAAGTATTTCACACTACAATAATGACCCTCAAGGGGGGTATCACAGCTCAAGGACAAGCCACGGAACCATGCATCATTTTAAAGGTAACCAGGGAGGCTCCCAATACAACTTTACATCTACTGGAGGTGGTTCTCATGAACCTCAAGGAGGCCCTTCTTATGGCAGTTCAACTCAAGGAGCATCTACTCACAATGATTCAATTCTTCCTCCAACTTTTGGAGGTCCATACCAAGGACATTATGGACAAGCAAGTGGGCAAAACAGATATGGAGACGACTACTATGGCGGAGGACCATTTCTCAATGTTTATAGGTTTAGTGGTACAGGCCCAAGCCAAAAAGATGACACCGAATCAGAATCTGAGTGAAGTAGATTGGACTATTGGACTATTGGACATTTGTAAGATTGTAGTTGTTGTCTCACAATACAATCAAGTGATTGTAAATTTGTAATCTCTTGCCACATAATATAGAAAGTGACAAGCACGATACAAAGATGTTGGTTCTTAACAAATAGTATTTTCCTATTTGTAAATTATGAATAAAATATATTGTAATTAAGCCCTAAAGCCCTATGGATGTTTTTAGAAAAATGGATTTGTTCGGACCACTTCTACTTTATATACCGTAGAAAAACATCAACATCAATTTCTGGGGGGAATTTAAATAAAGTATTTTGTACATAACTTATTTGAGAGCATGGCGCCAAAATTTCAAAAATTTTGACTGCATGGATTGAAAGATATGGCATGATAAGCACTGCATTTGAAATTGAGAACGCCTTTAATCTCAGACAAAATTTCAGTAAAGAATTTTTTACAAATTAAAATCTGCAATTTCGGTTTAATTTACAAGACCACAACCCAATTATGCTTTGGAATTTTAATTTCATTTAGGGTTCTAGAATAATGAACGGAAAATTGATTCAAGGAGTTTGGCACTTAAGCTTCTCCTAAACAAAATCAACTTCGCAAAACAACATATTGTATAATTGTATTATTTCAATACAAGTGGTGTTGTTACTTTGTTGCCCCCCAATGAAAATTTGGGGGATTCTCTTGCATGTGCCATGTACATTTACATGATAGATCATACAATTTAGCACACCACCTTGCCAACCTAGGTGGCTAGGTACCCAACAATCCAACATCAATGATACATCAAGAAGAAGAACTCCAAGTCTACATTTCTCATCCACCCAAAAAAGATGTTTTGTATTTAAATAGTTTGTGTTCCGAAAAATACAAAATGTTCAAAACGGAAAGCCAATTTCACATATATTGGCATACATTGATGGTGTATATATAGTCTATAGTTAGCACACATAGTAACGTACATCCTCACTGATACATTTATCGATTACTTCTATAATCTATAGTACTATGTAGCACACTCATATACTAATATGAGTGATGGAAGTGGTCATCTGGAATAGGCCAATTGTAAGAATTAGTAAATCGTTGGATGATTTCGGAAAAACTTCCGCGCTCCGCAATCACTGAATTGCAAAGGCGATCCAAGTAGAGGTGAAATACCCTTGCCAAATCGTGGTGGCTAAACCTCGTATGTCCTTCATTTTCACGATGAAGCGATGTGTAGGCCTCTGACATGCATAGTTTGTTGATCCGTTGAGCTATTCGACCAACGGCATATTCCTCCGATTTACGTGACAAAGTTGGAATCATTTCCACATCCGCATCTTTGCGGTGCATGTATGCAATTGAAGGGTCCACCCACCACCTTCGGTTCAAAGCTGCATCCCGATCTGCTGCGGATGTGAACGTATACAATGACTTCATTGGTTCAGTACGAACCGTAGACATGCCCCAATCGCAAACTCCAATGTAAACACGTGATTCATCCTCAGGAAAGTGAAACATGATATTGTCGGGAGAAATATCATTGTGTAGATGACCCGCATTGTGGACCGCATTCATGATATGCACCAATGCCCATGCCAACTCGGTGCGCTTCTTTCTCCATCGACCAAGACGGAAAGCTTGAATCACCTCTTTGGGCGTTGGTCGTGAATAAGACAATCGAATGGCAATGTTATCTGGATAATCATTATCGAGAATCAACATTTGCCGCAATGTACCACCATTCCACCAATATGCATACCCTTCATTGTTTGTTGCATGGACAGCGGCAAACCGAATAACTCTGTCATGTGGAATCCTCACTACCATTGATTCGTTTTGGTGCTCCAACTTCGCAAGTTGAGGACGAATCCGTTGTTGATGAGATATCTTTGCAGCAAATTCCCAAAATGTGGGAATCTCATGACATCCTTCAATTCAAACCCTGCGAATTGTTGCGTATCCGCCCTTCAAGATTTTGTCATCTTGTAGAATCACCCTTGTTGTGTCTGGTAGTGCTATGAGATGTTGTCGTCCACGTTGCAATTCTACATCTCCTTCATCCGAAGTCCACCAACCCAATGACCCTCGCCGATTGCGTCTCTTTGCAAACGGAGCACAACAACGAACAAACAAGTCAGCTTTGAGAATGACTTGTTCAAAGCTTTCATCACTTGCACGGTGTTCCCTCCCGTATTTTTCTAGGATCACCTTCGCATTCCACAATGCGTCTTGCACCCTGTTCTTTAGAAATTGTTGGAAGCCCTTCTTCTCCATTTCATGAATCCATTCTGGAACGTTTAGAGCATCCGTGAACTTCTGTGTCATATCCATCTTGAATTTGTCTACACATTCTTCTTGGTATCTCACATATTTAGTGTCAAGAGACACTGTAGTTTCCACCTCATAAAACTTCACAATGTATTCAATCAAGAATGCTTTGCAAGCATTGGAAGGAAGTTCACGTGCTGAGTCAATATCGGGCACCACATTCTTCCCCTTCGCCGCTCTCTTCGGTCTCGGCATCGTAGAAAGTATTAATTTTTAGTCCCAATTTAATTCATAAAAAATTATAGTGCACCAAGTACACATAAACTGGAAAAAACGGGCAAAATATAGGCCCCCAAAACCCACCTCCTACCTTCCCAACCAAAGGAGCCAATGGAGGATAAACCACCAAGCTCTCCGCTCTCTCTTGCAAAGCACAAGGGGGAAGGCAAAAGTGAGAGCGGACGGGCCGTCCGCACCGCCTTATATGAGGCGGACGGACCCCAAAGCGGACGGCCAACGGTCCGCCTCGCTTCAGCTGTCCGATCAAACGGACGGATCAGCGGTCCGCTTCATCGGACGGCCAAAACAGACCGCCCAGCCGGACGCCGACTCTGCGACGCGGACGGCAGCGCCGAAATCGCGGACGGTGATCAGGAGCCAGACGGCGGCTTGCAGCACGTGGACGGCGGCTCCGACGCGCGGACAGGGGCTCCAGCAGGCGGACGGCAGCATGGGAACGGAGGACGGCAAGGTCCGCCTAAGCGGACGGGGGTGGGATTTTGAAGTGCATCCCGCCCAAATTCATCATTACGGCCTTAGGGGTCTTTGAATCCTTGATGTCACCAGCTGGCTGGCCCTCCGGTTCAATTTCATTTTTAATGTGGTTCCTTTGTGCCCATGGCGCTCGGATTTCATTTGATCTAAAAATTAAAAAATAAATAGAAAAAAGGATGTGTGAATTTAGGAATTATCTAAAAGATTCACATATTTTTTTATGTTGTTTTTACGTGCATGCATTGAGTTTATAATTTTCTCTTATTTTCTAGGGATGCAATTGAATTTCCTATGATATAAATTTTTGAATGAAATGAAGAATTGAACACATGGTAATTTAATTCTACTTATTTGAACTTCGAGAAAAAACTTAAAGCTTCTCATTGTCCAAATGAAGCTACGAGGTTTGTTTCTTGTATGTCAACACCTCATAAAATGGTCATTTCAAAACCAAAGACAAAAATTCTTTTAAATGGTATTTTACATGAAGGGGATATTAGGGGCTTGCAAAGGTTTTGATACTCTAGCATGAAAACGTGTGGAAGTAGATTTCTAGAAGTCTCCCCCCCCCCTCCCTTTGAGTTGAATGAATTTATTGATTTCCAATGTATTGATTTCCATTCTTTAAAGAATCATAAGGTGCCAAATATTAGCGCCAATTATATCAAGTTAAATTAATTCTAGTATGAAATTATAACTTGCTCAATCACTAGGGTGGGACAACGTGATGTGAAAATAGTGCATACACTTGTCTTCTTATAACCTCACAAGTTCATGTACACCCTACTAGGCATTCAAGCAAATTTTTTAAAGTCTAAACATCTACATGGTTAGGAAATGCAAGGACAAATGTTTCTTTCGTTGTGGATACTAAAAGGCCATTTTTTTTTTTCATACGTACAACACACTTTGAATGGCTTGGGCACTCAAACCTCTAAAAGATTTGATCCATTGGAAAATTAATCAACTTTGAATATTACATGAATTGGACCTTGGGAATTGTTTTCAATTCAATAACTCCTTTCCATTTTGTTATTAGTTCTATTTTGAATTTTGGGGGGCATATTTGTTTATCCAAAATCAAAGATAAAGGATTGTGATTGTCACCCCCATTTGGACAACAAAAGGCCTAAACCCTATACCCTAAACCCTAACAAGGGTTTGGAGGCATTGCATTAGTCAAAATATTACCTTTGAGTCCGCGGATTGCCTTGACATTTATGAAAACCAAGTCAATGCTTCGAACATTGAAACATTCCTTCATCAATGAGCACCTGGTACTAGTACAACGTCTCTACATTCCCAAATGAAAGAATCCTATGCTTCTGGAAATCAGGAGAGGACTAGAGGACTCAAGAGGGTGAAAACAAGGCCCAAACTCCCCAAGTGTGCTTGGGCGGACCTCGGGGAGGGAAGGGCGGACGGCAGCGTCGGAAATGCGGACGGACCCGTCGGAATGGCGGATGGACCCGTCGGAGCAGGCGGACGGCGGCCTGCAGCACGCGGACGGCCGCTCCGACAGGCGGACGACGACTCCAACGAGCGGACGGCTTGTCGGAAATGCGGACGGAAGCGTCGGAATCGCGGACGGGGGGCAGCAAGCGGACGGCGGCGGCGGGAAGGCGGACGGCAGCGTCGGATTTGGAGACGGATGGGCCGTCCGATTGAGCGGACGTTCGGGTCCGCTTCGCATTGGTCGGGGGAGGTTCGGTGGTGGACGATCTTAGGTTTGGTTCGGACGGCTATAAGGGCGGACGGCCTTCTTGTTTTTTCTCACTTCCCTCTCCTTCCTAGGACTCACAACCGTGTTGGATGTGCTACTGTTGCTTCATTGTGCCAGTTGCTCCTACATGGTGGAGAGGTGGGGTCATTCATCTATCATTATTGGTTCACATACAAACATTCATTGAAACTTGGGTGGATTGAAGACACATACTTTTGGTGACTATTTAAATTCAATTGGAGACAAGTTCAAGTTGACAACCATGAGTGGTCAAGGCGTTGAAGGTAGTGGTGGGTTGACCGGCGGAGGTGACAATAGTAGGAGGCCTAAACCAAAGGGAACCGCCCATGAGCTCCACTATGAGATTTTAGATGATCCCAACATCAAAGCAGAGGGTGGTTGGAAAGCAGAGGAAGCGGAATATTGGTCCTCCAAAACGTGCAAGAAGTATGTGAAGATGTACCACATCGACAAGTTGTGGCCTAGGGAGGCCCACATCATCCATACTCGTGGTTTTTGTTGCAAACCAGGGAATTGCAACAATGCGCACTTCATTCACCCAGCGCATGAAGTTTGGCGGGCCCTCTTCGGGGATAAAGCAATGTCCAAGGGGTATATAAACTACAGCTTGGCTTCTATGGTGTATGCAGAATTGATATTGGCACGCAAGGTGGATTGGAGCACGTTTCCAACGACAACGAACGCTCCACGTGTGCTTGAATGTAATCGGAAAGATATTCCTGATTTGTACAATCCACAAGCAGGGCCAAGTGAGGCATTTAAATCCAAAAGAGAGGTCAAACCAATGACAATGACTATGACCAAGGACGTGGAGGTCACAAGTTCGGCAATGCAATTGGCTTCAACACAAAACCGTACGGCAATACAAGATTTCAAAGGCGAGCATGTGGAGGGAGACATATTTTTAACTCCTCCAACGGATTTGATATGCACACCAAATGGAACAACAATGGTGGAGCACGTGGCCCCATCCGCACCACATGAACGTCATGATGATGTCATTGAGGGAGAAGTTGCTAATGCGGGAATTGCCATTCAGAATCTTATAGACAACAATGCTTTAAATCATTTGGCAAGTACTTCGAAGCAAAGTTTGCCGAAGACACCGAGCCCGACATTGAATCTAGGAGTTGAGGTGCATCCTTCACCTCATCATGGAGAACAATCGGATGGCGTGCTGCCAAATGAGACCATTCTTGGTGGATTTATCGATTCCAAGTATCCACATTTGTCATCATTGAGGACATCAAAATGGCAAATTGTTCGTCGGATGCCCTCGGTTGCATTATTAGAATCTTTGTGTAAAGGTTCACATTTGTGGCGGTCACACGAAGAACGTTTAAAGAACATGGAGCACACCAACGAGGATGGCACGAGTAACGGAGGCGCGGAAACCCAAGATGAGCCTTCCGAGAGTCAATGGGCTGATTTTGTTTTGACCGCATCAAAATTGGCAGTTACGGCTCAATTTGTAGCAGAAGTCGCTCCAAGGCTGCAAGAAGTTGCAACGGATTTTTCCAAATTAGCGCCTGAATTGTTGAGTGGTGCCTTGGACTTCGTGAAGTTCAGCCAATCTATGACACCATTTCTCGACGAGCGTGTTACAGATTTGAAGGTTTTGAGTGAATACCAAGAGGAGATCAAGAAGTATAAGGGTATAGATGTTGAGATTCTCAAGTTGGCGGCGGATGCTTCGAAATTGAAAGAGAAGCTAGAGACATTGGAGGCTCAATCAGAGCGTCGACATAATACATTGCTTTTCCAAAGGAAGTTTATTGAAGACTTGGAGTACGAAATTGTAGCGTTGAAGAAGAAAATCCGAGAAGGTGAGGTGGTTGTTGAGAAGGGAAAGGAGAAAGTGGAGGACAGACTAGATGGCATTGAGGAAAACAACAATCCGGATTTGTTGTATTTGACCCCCATCGGTAATACTAATTCCACATTCCACGATGCTTCCATGCAAACGGAAAGCAATGAGGTCAAAGAATTGAAGCAAAAATTGAACGAGGTCACCGAAGAAAACACGCGTTTGAAGGCCAAGTTGAAACGATTGCAACGGATAGTGCAATTGGATGAATGTATGCCGAAGGGCACTTTGGACTCTCGATGGTTGGCATGGGTGCAAAAACTCGAAGACAAACCGTCTGTAATATCACGAGCAATGAAAGGGCTACTCAAATTGGCAATGAAGTCGGATGAAGAATGCGATAGCGTGGAGTCCTCTCTTTGGCGTTTGAAGAAGATGTTTGCCTTTGTGCCAACGGGGTCTACCGAAATCACATATTGGGGAGACATGGATGCAATGTTCGAGCGTTTGAACCACACAAAGAAGGAAGAGGTGGCCTCCATTAATTGGGCCTTGGAACTAGAAGAAGGTTGGGTCCCTTATCCCACGCTTTCGGCACACATCAAGAAGAATGACAAGACAATGGTGCATGCTTGTGATCCTTCGGCCTTAATATTGGAGGGTCATTGTAGCCTTTGTCGAGTTTATTTTGGGCCCGAGGGAGCCCTCACCATGGGCCAATGTCCCCACACTTTCCACGTCACATGCATCATGAGAGCATCCCTTATTCGTTCGGTGTGCCCCGAGTGTCGTTCTCCCTTGCCTCCTAGGTTCTACGAAATGCTCGGGATCTTGGAAGCTATGCCCCCTAGCCATGAATACAATCGATGGACCCTTCCGTTAGATCAAGCGCCATTCAAATTTCAAAATTATGTGCATTGGGGAAAAAGTCTAACGTGGGATCCAGTAAATTCTACACATGGGCTATACGAATCATCGGAGGTGCCGATAGATTCCTTGGTGTGGATGACCCACGATCGAGAGGTGGAGTTGCGAGCTAGAGGTATTGCCAACGAGGAGGATCGAGAAGTGTTTTGTTGTAGTATGGGGGGCCATTGGAGCATGCAACACCACAAATTCTTTCGATTTCCCGAAAAGGAAGTGAAGAAAGGACTAGATGGCAATTGGATAGAGGTGGAGCCTACACAAGAGTTTAATGAGCAATACGGGGATTACAATCACACTTTGCTAGGGAGGGCCCTCTTTTTATCAAAGTTGGAGGAAGCTGCACAAGTTCGTGCCTTTGTGGAACTAGATGGGCAATCAAGCACAGAAAATTCAATGGTGGAGGTGGCGGGGGCATTTGATAAGAGGATGGGCGAAATCATAATGCATTGGAGGGCATTTTTAGTGGGGGGAGAAGAACCAAAGTGGTTTTCCATGAAAAATGATAATGACGTGGTCAACTTTTTGGTAGATAAAGTGGATGCTGCTTTGAGAGCGTTGAAGGCAGAAGACGTGGATTTGACTCCAAAACGGAAGAATAAACGGAAGATTGAAGACGAGGATGACTACTCTTTGGATACGAAACGACACTTTTCCGCAGTAGACATGGAAGCTGCGTCCAGGGGGCCTATGAGTGAGGGCAGTCTTGGTCCTCAAACATGCCGTGCAAGTGCAAGGCTGAAGGATAAAGAGGGTTCGTCGCGTCTTTCTGAGGGAGGTAGCACGGATAATATATAGGATAGTTACACCTTGTTTGTATTTCGATATGACATTATGGAGTGTTGTTAATTTTGAATCTCGAGAGGATTCAATACTATTAATTCACAACACTCATAGTATGCTATGAGTTGCTTTTCATTAATATAAAAATATGTGGGTTACTCAAATGTTTTTGAATTTACTCTCCTAAGTTTTTGATATTTTATGCGATACTTTTTTGTCAAGTATGATTTTGGACATGCCTATCTCTCAACATAATTTTATCTCATTAATTTATGTATTCCTAAAATTACGTGCATCTCTAAACTAAGTCCCTAAAATTAAAACTTGTAGAATTAATGAATTACTCAAAATCCACCAGCCATCCGCTAGTCCGCCACCCGCCTACAATTTCGACGCTGCCGTCCGCCTGTCGGAGCTCGCCGTCCGCGATTCCGTCGCTGCCGTCCGCCTGTCGCAGGTCGCCATCCGCGATTTCGTCGCTGCCGTCCGCCGTCCGCGATTCTGTCGTTGCCGTCCACCTGTCGGAGGTCGCCGTCCGCGATTCCGATGCTGCCGTCCGCCTGTCGCAGGTCGCCGTCCGCGCTTCCGACGCTACCGTCCGCCTGTCGCAGGTCGCCGTCCGCGCTTTCGTCGCTGCCGTCCGCATTTTTGTTCTCGGAACCGTTGGGGCTTTAGAAATGTTTTAGTTTTTGCTGCTCAACGGTCATGAGGAATGGGCCTGATCTGAAATCTATAAGTTCTTAGAATTTCAGACTAACAAGCACTCTCGAGAAACTGAACGCTAAGATTTCCAAGGGCTAGGAGCTGCAATTTATTTTGTGTCCCTTGCTTGGTAATGCATAGTTCAGTGGACATGGGGGCTTTGGTTTCCAAGGCTTCATTCACACATTGTTTCTAATATTTTTTACAAATCTTATCCAACGGTTACATTTTTAATTTGAATCCAATTTACGGAATTGGAGGTGATCACTATGAGCAAGGATTGGTCTTCTTGGTATGGCTTCCCGGAGGTTGGTAAAGTGCAATGCCGGTTTTGCAACTTGGTGTTTGCCAAGAAAGTAAGCCGGTTGTTTAGCCACTTAGGATACCAAGGCACATCGGGGGCTCGTGACAAAGGAATTAGCCTTTGCGCAAAAATGACATCTCAAGTTCGAGCTTTATTTTTGGGTTGCCAAGGGGCGATCCCACGAAGATCGTCTCTGAACAATGTGGATGGCAGTGGCACACCTATGGCTATGCGGGAATGCGATAATTCAAATGGAAGAAACATGGCACGGTCTACACATTCCGACTCATGCACTGCACCGGAGGATTTGGATCCATTGTCTTCTCAAGTGAACCTCAGTACACAAAGATCAAGTGAGTGTGGTACTCCACGGGGATCAAGCAGTAGGCCTCTGATTAGTCAAAAGCAAAGTAGTCTGGTGAATGGATTTGAAGAAGCAAATAAACGCAAGTTGAATGCGGTGTGGGCCAATTTCTTTTATACTGCAAACATACCATTTGCTGTTGCGAGGAACCCAACATTCAAAGAAGCGGTGAAGCGAACCGCCGAGTTTCAATGGCCTTATATCCCACCGTCTTATCACGACTTACGCCATAAATTGCTTGACCAAGCAAAGACAGACATTGAGGTCAATCTCCGAAAGCGGACCGAACACAGCATTAGGAAGTTTGGAGCAACATTGTCTATTGATGGATGGACGTCGGTTACGAATCGGCCGTTGATAAATGCCATGCTCGTGTCTTCTGCGGGTGAGCAATTCTTGGGAGCAGTGGATACGACAGGGCACGAAAAAAATGCAACATACTTGGCTGGCATACTTGAGAGCTTCATAGAACAAGTAGGCCCCAACAATGTGGTGCAGATGAGTACAGATAATGCGTCAGTGAACCCTGCAGCATGGAATTTGATATCTAGTAAATATCCCCACATTTTTTTTCAAGGTTGTGTGGTGCACGCCCTAAATTTGTTGTTGAAAGATTGGGGGAATGAACAATGGATTGAAGAGGTCGTGGAAAATGCCCGTATCGTGGTGAAATTCTTCAAGAAGCGGCACATGCCACTTGCAATATTTCGGAAGTACTCACCGGAATATAATTTGTTGATGGCGGTGGAAACAAGGTTTGCCTCTAATTACAACATGATTGGGCACATGTTGAAGGTCAATGGGAAATTGCAACAAACAGTGACGGACCCGCAATGGGATGAATACGCAAGGAAGTTTGGGTGGAACTCCAAATCCCGCAATGAATGTCGGATGGTGAAGAAGATAATTTTGAGCGAGCATTTTTGGCGCCGTTGTCAAAATTTCAAGGACTTGTCGGCTCCCGTTGTAAATGGTCTACGTGACTTGGATGCAAAGAGGCCATGTATGGGCAAGGTGCTGCACATAATGAGGAAATTAGAGAAACATGTCCTCTCTTTAGATAAACCGCCTTTTCGTTTATCCTCAGACCTTGCCATTCCACTAGTGCAACCGTATTATGCTCGACGGGAATTGGTGGAGACCGATCTACATTATGCAGGAGCTTTGTTGAACCCCTATCTTCTTGAAGACCAAGAGCTAGCCGACGACCAAGATGCAATGGATGCATGCAAGCGTGTTCTAATGAAAATTTGCAAACAAGGGGAGTACGCCTCGATCGTGAAAGAATTTGTAGCCTTCCGCCACAGGGAACCTCCATTTCACAACATGTTGAACCCGGACGAGCAACAATTGTCGGCGCACGCTTGGTGGGATTTTGAAGGTGCGTGTGGGAAGCTCATTGCTCCAATTGCTAAGAGGATTTTGGCCCAACCGGTATCTTCGTCTTCATGTGAACAAAATTGGAGTAGCTATTCATTTGTTCACAACAAATTTCGAAACAAGTTGAAGCCACAGAGAGCCCAAGATTTGGTGTATGTGTACACCAATTCCAAAGTCCTTTCTGCATCAAAGGAAAACGATGAGAAGAAGTGGTACACCGAGAATGTGGAGTCGGAAGATTCTATGTCGGAGGACGAGCGTGATGAAGATGGTGAAGATGGTGATCCTCTATTCGATGACGAAGATGCTATGAATGATGACATCACCAATTTGGATGATGAACCGCTCCGGAGCCCAAATCGGAACAATGAAGAAGGGGATAGAAATGCGGAAGACATTTACAACTTTCCATTGGATGAGGACAATTGTGAATACGATGAAGGTGGCCCTTCTATAGCTAAATTTGTAGATGGAACCGGGTTGTTGACTAGCGAAAAGATTCTAGCCAATACGGAGGACACTCATGCGCAAATAGTGGAGGAAAATGAGGCAATGTTTGTCAATGATTGCATCCCCCAAACAGATGAAGTGATTCCAATTCTCGAGAGTCTACCCATGGCAATGGCACTTGTAGAAGAAAATCCCGAAGTCAATGACATGGGAGAGTGTGGGGTGAAGTCTAACATGAATGTGGATAATACAAGTGTTGAATGTGTGGAATTACCATCGAATGTAGATGCACGTGTGACGGAGTTTGATCGCCCAATGCTAGTTCACAACGTCAAAGACCAGAAGCAAATTGTGCAAGATCTCCAATTACGACCACGTAGCGATCGTCCATCAACACTACATACAAGAGGTAGTACAACTTTGAATGGTCCCGGAGGCTCAAGATTTGGGAAACAAGTTGAACAACATTTGACCAGTCTGACCGGAATGCACCTTCGTGTCAATCCAGATCCATTCAATTCATCATGGAGCGATGATGAGAAGGACGAGACATTGGCATCAATGTTTGGTCAACGTTTTGGCCAAGCAAAACGTGATTCATTCAAATCGTCTGATGGAACATTGCAACAGATGATTGGAGCAAAGATACCCAATCAAGGAGGATCGCAAGTAAGACCACCAACGGTGAAAGAGTCCCACAAAGCTCAAAATAAAAGATTAATGGAGGCTTTTGCAATTTCCCCATCAAAGAGACAAAGTCTTGGTAAAACCCCTCTTGATGTATGTCAACCAATTTCAGCGAGGAAATTAAAACCGATTCATGGCCTTAAAGAAGGCATAGGAAAGTCTATACTAAGAGCCAAACAAGAGCAGAGGAAGGGCCGACCAATGAAGTCAGTTGCATCCAAGCAAGTACAAGGAGGGGCAATTGTACAATCTTTATCAGAGGATATGGAAAAGTCAGACAACGATGAAGATGAAGATTCAGGATGGGATACTAGAGGTCATAGTAGCGGGGCAGAGGTGAAAGGAGATAGTGATTATCAGCCTTCTGGATGAAAGGGATGTATAATTCATTATTCAAGTGTTCATAATGAATTGTTACATGGAAGCATGTAACGGCAATTTATTTTTTGAACCTATCATTGTAATGCACCTGAACTTAATGATGTTCAAAATATCATCAAGGTTTTTTTGTTTCTAAATAGTCAAGCACTATTGACTGAAATTACATTGTGTGCATCATTTTCTGGATCAAGTATTACCTACAAAAATATAATAGTATAATGCATCAAATTTGGCTTCATGTACTGTAGTTTTATGGATGTCCGCCCGTCCGCGCTGTCCGCCGTCCGCGCCTTTCATCCGCCGACCGCGCGGACATGTCCGCCGTCCGCGCCTTTCGTCCGCCGACCGCGCGGACATGTCCGCCGACCGCGCCTTCCGTCCGCCGTCCGTGCGGACGCGTCCACTGTCCGCGCCTTTCGTCCGCCGACCGCGCGGACATGTCCGCCGTCCGCGCCTTCCGTCCGCTGTCCGCGGCATCCGTCCGCCGTCCGCGCCTTCCATCCGCTGTCCGCGCGGACATGTCCGCTGTCCGCCCGTCCGCCCGTCGATCCGTCCGCCGACCGCGCCGACCGCGCCGACCGCCCGTCCGCATCGTCCGAACGGCCGACGGGTGCCGTCCGATGGACGCCGTCCACATCGTCCGCGCGTCCCGAAAATGTGGACGTCCGGACGTCCGAAAAATGGACGTGATTTTGCCCCGGACGTTGAAATTCGTCAACCCTGGTCCTTAGAGATTGGCGAGTCCGTGGCCACGGAAATCCACATCAGAGCGGGCGCTCTGAACTGAATCGGACCGAAAACTGACTAAGTCCACGTCTGCGAAAAATAGGTTTAGGGCGCCCGCTCTGAACTGGGTCCTTACAGATTGGCGAGACTGTGGCCACGGAAATCCAAATCAGGGTGGGCGCTCTGAACTGAATCGGACCGAAAACTGACTAAGTCCACGTCGGTGAAAAATAGGTTTAGGGCGCCCGTTCTGAACTGGGTCCTTACAGATTGGCGAGACCGTGGCCACGGAAATCCAAATCAGGGCGGGCGCCCTAAACCTATTTTGGACCGAAAACTGACTAAGTCCACGTCTACGAAAAAAAGGTTTAGGGCGCCCACCCTGAACTCATTGCCGGCACAATGTAGACCTCACGATTCAGTTCAGGCCGCCCGCTCTATATTGAAAAAGGCACCAATATCGAACGCAACTTTGGAGGCATCAAAAAGGTTCAGAGCGGGCGCACTGATCCATTCTGACGCCCCAAGAGGAAGAGAATACTAATATTGAAACCCGTCAGGGCACCCCCGCTGAACTATGTCGGGCCCAACCACTCTGGTCATTCACTATGGTCATGAGCACATGTGCAGCTTCGGGATATATAACAAGTGAATGAACTATACTATCAGGAATGTTTTTGGATTACGAGACAGCATCTTCACACGTCGATGATGCACGCTCCAATGAGGCTCATAAACAATCGGGGGAACTACACAATTTGTATACATGAATTCAACTATTGTGAATGCAAGAATCTAATTCTTAGGCTACACTGATCATGAGTTCAAGGGAAGCACGAAAAGGAATTGCGCTCATCACATGAATTCGGATTCCGAGAATTCAGAATCCTACGAAAAGGAAATCTTAGCTGTCCACTACGTACTAGCCATTTGCGATTCAATCACTCGGGAATTGCAATGCGCGAAGACGCTATAGGCAAGCGCAATCAAGGAATCATTCAAACAATGGACCTCTAAATGAACGACTTCTACGCATGTACTAAAACTAAACCCTAATCGGTCTCAATGCACGGACGTGACATGAAATGCATGGAGTGAAAAACAATGGAAGCGTACCTCCATTTATCAAGGTCCGATTCGGTGGAGGTCCACCCGCAACACAAATTCGAACTTCCCAACTTCCTACGCGCAAAGCTGCAAGACATGAAATTCACCACTATAAAGCGCAAATAGACAAGGCCGTTTAAAATGGAAAATCAAACAGCGAGCCTTTCAAGAGGAAAACAATCGAAATGAAAAGCACCTTTCACTTCCAGGGTGATGAAGGAAGCTGAGCAAACGGAATGGAGAGGTTGGCGGGTCCAATGCGAAGGCTGAGAAATCACCGTACACTTCACTGGAGAACTGCCGAAGGTTGCTTCGCAACTTCTGTGTGTCTACCAAAAAAAGGCAGGAATACACTTTGACACCGGAAAACCTAAAACCGCCGATAATATGCGACGACGAGGAAAGAGGACGACAACCTCACACTGGAAGTGAAAGGTAGTTAATGCGATGCAATAATTTTTAATTGTAAGTTGGAACTAATAAGGTGGAAGCACCCCAAATTGACAGTTTAAAGAATTCAGCATATTTGGAGACAACATTTCAGGAAATTAACATTTTCGTGGTGTTCAAAAAAATGAAGAGGTTTCTGGGACTTTCAAAGTTTCAGTCCTCTAGACCACTGGAACCGTCCTGAACGTGGACCCAAATCTGAATTCTGACAAATTCAGCACTTATCCAATCACAGTGAAGAGAGGAGAAAACTTTATGACACTTGTCAAGGACCATTCAATAAAAGCCCAGGGACGGTTTGATGTCCATCTAGGAACAGGGATTAGGTACAGGTGTCATATTGGGTGCTTCCACTTTAACCCTGGAGCACTCTGACGTCCATTTTGTATACGATGTACAGACTGAAATTTAATTTTCTTTTTCATCACTGTTTGGATGAAAGTCATCTAATTTGTGGTGATACTTCGTCAAGTTTTTGTCCTATCTAATGGTTGGATTTGGTGTTACTAGAGTTCATTTTTTTCTTAAATTATAAATGTTAAAGTTTATGAAGCCAAATATTGCATTGATTTTAGTTCAAAACTGAGTTTGCAAGACCGAGGTCATAGATTTTAAGAACACAAAAGTTTCAAAAAATCACCACTGGAATACATTCCAACAAGTTTTACTCAAAAAATGATAATAGTTTGCTTGTAATTGAATTTAGAAGATATTTTGAATTTTTTTTTTTTTAATTAAAAAAAAAATATTGATGGTAGCATTGGTGAATCTAACCGCACAGATGGAATCTAAAATTCATAATCTACAACTTTTACTAGTATATCAAGTCCAAAATATTCTTCCAAATCGTACTTTATAATGATTTTTCCCAAGTAGCCAATTTTGGAGATGGATCCAAACGTTCGAGGGTTAAATTGAATTGAGATGTATTTTGCATGATTTAGAAAGCGTCATGAACACTTGGAGTTCTAGGATTTGATCCATTCACTGTAGTTCCTATATTCTTTACAGCTACAGTCTATGTGCGTAATGAGCGACAGATGCACTTCTGGCTTATAAAATCGCCAAATTTCACTGTCACTGCGAAAATTCTGAAAAACACATGGAATAAGAGCTCCTCTTCTTTCTCTAGCCATGAAAGAAATACTACATAATTTTGGTTTCGCTGGCTTCTCAAACCAGGCCTGTCTAATATATAAAAAATCTATATGTAATAAAAAATCTAGATGTAGAGTTGAAAGTTTGCTAAAGGTGTACTCAATTTAATTAATACATGTAATTCCATTTCCAATGGCAATTGGACTATACTGTGGTCCTGTAACTAATTATCAACGTAAAAAATAGGATTAGCATAAATTAGTACTACTAGATTCTTGTATATGAACGCTATATATTCTAATAGTGTCAGAAGTCAAGGTTTTAGCACAAAGCCACCTCATTTCATTATTATTAATTAGTATAGTACTAACTATGTTTACTAAAATTCGTTCTAAAATTTGACCTCATTTGGACATGACAAAGGCAGTACTTGACTAATACAACGACGAACCTCAAATTTTTCCAATGGGATTCGATTTTGCAGCCGCGAGCACACCTTGTCAGTCCTTATTTTAGGCAAAAGGAATTAAGGATGTCACTTGCCAGCGACTCATGCTTCCCCAATAGAAAATAGATTCAAGATTGTAGGACACCCTAAATTGTTTGTGTTTTACGATAGAATTGAAATACACCAATGTCTATTGTGAGGTTGTTGGAGCTTGAAAACTTGACCATGTGAACAACTTTTTTTTTCCAAATATAAAAATTGAGGTGAGAAAAGAATCCTAAAAAAATAGTATTGTTCATAATTTTCATGAAATAGATATGAATGGAATAAATCACAGATTCCTAT
The DNA here is from genome assembly GCA_947034895.1 of Rhytidiadelphus loreus. NCBI lineage: Eukaryota > Viridiplantae > Streptophyta > Bryopsida > Hypnales > Hylocomiaceae > Rhytidiadelphus > Rhytidiadelphus loreus. The sequence continues at coordinate 7,861,748 of OX344763.1, forward strand.
GTACATATTAATAATATTATGGGTACAATGTAGAAAACAAGAAATTAATTTAAAAAAATAATGTAATATATTGAGACTCCGAGTCCCGGTCCTAAATCCATATTGTTTCCCGAAGGGAAAATGGTAACTTACTTTATGGGTTAATATGTACAAATACTTTTAACATGTATCGTTCTTCAATGTCTGTAGAGCTTCTTTGGTCCTGTATGGGTTCATTATGAGTAATCCAACTTGTTGTCCATTATCTCATTTTTGTTAAATTTGGACTTCTTGAACCTTTTGGTCTTCTAAGCCTTCTATATTAAAAGACTTAAAATTAAGTAACCCCTAAAGGATCGGAGTGTGTTTTTTGGCTGTAAAGAAATTTTGGGCAGGTACCTTCGAGCGGAAATTTTCATATTTCGGGCAAGGAAGATCTTTCAAACGCACCAAACTTCATTACATTTGGGCACGCATCAAAAGTTATAGCCTAATATGTTACTTTTTATCGTAACTAGGTAGTTTGGGCACATCAAGAAAAAATCACTTTTTTGAGGAAGAGAAATTTGAAATTGATTTTCTAGAGTTTCATATACACGATAAGCTTTGGATCATTCCATCAGTTAGATCAATGAGTCAAAAGTGATGAGGATTTTTTGTTTGGGGGCAGTTTTGGATTTCCTACTCTAAAATAAACTTTGAAATCCTTTATCTTACCCAATTTTCAATATTTTGGGACAAAAAAAAAATCGTAGGATGTACATACATTATTACAACATTTAGACCATTCGGGTTGGAAATTTCCAATTCCATATTTAAATTGTAAACAATTTAGTATTTTCAATCATTCTCTACTACTACATGATACTTATTATTTTTTTCCTATATGCTGTACTATTCCAAAGTATTTGAAACCTTGAAGCATGTGGCCAACTTGTCTAAGAAAATAAATCCTAAGAAGCACCACCATTTAGGTCATTTTTTTCTTAGAAATGTGACCTTGTGAAGCATAGCTGCCCTTCTTTTCGTACGGTACAAAAAATGATTTTAGTTACTTTGAATGCTTATATCTTGCAATCCACCTGGTCGAAATGTTTGAAATTTTTACCACATGATTTTCATACAACACAATACAAGATCCTATGGGTAGATATGTCCCAAAAAAATAATCCAGAATTTTGGTACTTGTACTAGAAATGGCAGTTTTGGAGCGATTCAGGTGAAAATATAGTGAATGTCCTTAAAGGGTTAATGAACATCTCAAATCTTTTGTTGGTAATTTTTTTAGACCTTTCAATAAAAATAAATATGACAAGGAACTAAATATAATTAAATCCGAGAAGATGAGGGGGAAACAACATAGTTTGGAGAAGATCTTAATATATAGGACATGTAGAATTAATGATCAAATTAAATTTTGAAACACTATAATAATCAATTTTAAGGTGGTGCACAAAAATCATGTTCAATTAAAACCTTCTATTTTATTTAGACCATTGCACTTCCCAAAACCGTGTAAATGGCCGTGACAATGAAGTGGAAAATAATACTTACGTCATGATCGTACAGAAGATGTATAATCCAAAACCAAATTTTATTTAATACCTTCTTATTTTTTTTTTTGGACATACCATTTGTAAACCATGAGTCAAACTCTATAGTTTGCAGTTTGAAACCATGAGTCAAATTCTATAGTTTACAACTTGAAAACCATGAGTCAAACTCTATAGTTTGCAGATTGAAACCATGAGTCAAATTCTATAGTTTACAACTTGAAAACCATGAGTCAAACTCTATAGAATTCCTTAAAGCGCGCGACTATAGGATGACTATGAATGCTCCATTGCTTTTACAGTTTTACATTATGAATTCTATTCATAGAATGGTACCAATGAATGTTGTCAATCATTGGAATGTACAACAACAATGCTCTTATTTGAAGCCATTCATGCTTCTAATCATGCCTTAGGATGCCGAAAGGTGCATTCAGTGAATTGACAGGCCTCAAAAAGGCCGTTTCATCCCATTCCTATGAAGATTGTTTGCTGCCCATAATATTTAATAATTTTAAAAATTTTAAAAATTTTAAAAATTTAAAGAAATTAAAAAAATTTAAAGAAACTAAAAAAATTTAAAGGAATTAAAGAAATTGTAAAAATTGTAAAAATTGTAAAGAGATTTAAGAAATATAAAGAAATATAAGCAATATAAAGAAATTTAAAAAATTACAAGAAATTTAAAAAAGTTCAAGAAATGTAAAAATTTCAAGAAAATTTAAAAATTCAAAATTTTATTTAAAATTGTTAAAATTGTTAAAAATTGAGAAATTGAGACATTAAATTTAAAAAATTTTAAAATTAGAGAAATTTTAAAATTTTAAAATTATGGAAGAAGGTTGAATGTAATCAGTTATCAGTGGTATTCAAAAAATTGAACCTAGACATACTTGTGATAACACTATAATTTATGCAATTCAGTAGCTTTTCTAATTGAAATGGCTGTTTATATTCAATTTAGCTATTTTAGAACTAGTTTAAACTATCTCTTGAGAATTTGAATTTTTTTGGGGTATCTATGTATTGTATGAAAATGATGAGCCATGTATGATAGTTCAAAAAACCGATATTTCCAACGTCTCAATATTTCTGGGACAATAAATAAGAAAATAATATATATAATTTGTTAATGCATGTTAAGAACAATCGTGTAGACTTCATGACGAAATGAAATGTAACCACCTATTATTTATTTCCTTGGAAATATTCATTAAAACTTATGGTAGAATATGACATTGTTTTGTTTTGTTTTTGGAAACATTGTTTTGTTTTGTTTTTCTAAAATGGGCAGTCTAGGTAGATTAAAAAAAAACTCTTTATTCAAAAACATAAATTTAAAATTTGTTTTCTATATTAAATATATTTGTATATTTGTATATTTTTGGAGAGTATTGAATAATTTCATTTTAATGATTGAGTCAAAATCAATGAGGATTTTTTTGTTTGCGGTGGTTTTGCATTCAATAGTCTAAAGTAAACTTTGAAATCTTTTATCTAACTCAATTCATTTTTGGTACTTGTCTTTTTGGTACTTGTTATTATAAAAATGCCGGTGTTTTAGAGGTTAATAGGGTCAATAGAAGACAAAGTAAAAATTCCCTTGGACTACTAACGCAGTATATTAAAAAATTTGAATTGATTATGATTTCCTTTGCCATGTGAAAGCATTCTCTTCAAATGGTGTTTCACTTCAACTTTCTAGGGAACTTTATTGTCTAAAGCACAAGTTGTTTTTAGTTACCGCCAAGCTAGACTCCTAAAATTGTATCATTAATGTAATTTTTTCTTCATTAGTTATTACATACTCTTTTTTTCGATAAATTGGAGTAAAACTTCCTCCCACATCTATTGCATTCATACACAGTTTAGCTTGAGTGAAAGATTAAAAATATAATTATAAAAAAAGATTAGGGTACCAAAATTAACATATAGTTATGATAAAACCTAATTTACATTTATCATGGATTTCATTCAAGTTCCCTTAATAAAGATTCTATATGTAGAGTGAAAAGTTCACTTTAAGTGTATTCCATTTACTTTGAAATCTTATACTTCTCTATAGGAGTCCTCACAACTAATACTAAACAATGTGATTAATTATTAAAAAAGGAGTTCGTGGATATAATAGTTTTTAAAAATACAGTTGTGATTTAATTATTTCACTATTCAAATAGCTTTTTTTCCTCATACATTATATTTTTTCCCAAGGGAGCAATGGGGCTAAGGTTTTTGCTGGCCCAATTTTCCATTTGAGGCGGGATTGGGGTTGGATTGGGTTCTTCCGTTGGATTGAACAAACCTCTAACATCGATAAAGAGGATTTTATTTATTTGTTTTTAAAACCTACTTCATCTTTGGTTTCATTTCATGTCGATTTCATTTCATCTTTCTTTGTGTGGATTCTTCATTACTCCATCATCATGAGCTATGGATTTGTGTGGATTCTTCATTACCCTATGATCATGAGCTATGGATTTGGGTTAAACCGATGTTGCATAACAGATTTTTGTTTTATACATTTTCCTTTAAATAAGCAGCAATAAAGAAGTATAACATAAAAAATAAAAAATAGTGTTTACTGAGAAAAATAGCATAGTTACGGTTAAAGTTGATCCAACTCATAATTGGAGTAATTGCAGGTTTAACTTGTGGTGGATGCATTTTTAAAATTATAATTTTAAAAACAAAAACATATAAATTATGAATAGAAAATAAAAAATTATTAAAAAAAAAACAATAAAAAAGAAGAAGTAGTGTATCTAATAAAAATTTCTTTTGTTACAATTAATTAAATAGTACAAATTAATTCATTTTAATTTTACTAAGGAATATAAAATTTTTGGAGATAAAAGGGAGAAAAGATCAAAAGGAAGTCTAAACACTAAGTATCTTATATATATTTTTCATATATTAAATAGAAAGGAAAAAAATATATATACATAAAATATATAAAAAAACAAAGAAACACCTTTTAATTTTTTTGGAATAGAAAAAATAGGAAGATAAAGGAAAGGCTGTGTATTTTATAATTTTCTTTTATGGAGCAATCCAGAAATCCAAATGCCTATTAATCAAGAATTCAGCCTTACAATCGGGCTTCAACACTTTACATGGCCTAGGGCCTGAGTTATGAATTGGAATTTGACCCTAGAACTCAACCTCAACCCTGTACATTATCTAAGGTTGGAGTCGTGATTTAGGATAAGATTGGTGGCAGATCAGGCCAGCCTTCCATCCTGCCCGAGGTTGTGTGTATACCGGCCCTAAGAATCAGAAGTTTTATAGGGGCTCAAATGTACTAGTAGATGTGTGCATTTAAAGAAAAAAATATATTAAATTTCACTTAGAGAAGTACACAGTTTTTACTTTGAATAAAAAAGGCATTATTCATCTCCTTATCATGGTTCTACTAATTACCTAAATGACATTTGTGTCCTATAGAGTTGATCATCCACAATTGTTATAATCTAAAAATCCAACGTTTGAATTTTTTATGATTTATTTTGATTCATATTAAACAAAGTAGCATTTACATTTGTACACTTTAAAATAATTATTTCAGGCGCAAATATGTGGAAGACAATAAGAAACGAAGGTACGACAATTCCTTGGAAAATGCTACTATGAGCAAGTTCTTTGGGCTACCACTGTGTTATACAAAATAAATCATAATAGTATATGAATAACATGTATCACAATTATGCCTATAATAGACTACAGTTTAACAATTCTAAGGCTAAATATGGGTGGTCCGAGTGGACCCCAAGGGCTTTTCTAGAGGTAAGGAGTTCATTATTTACTACACTTTTATTTGCAATGTCATGTTTTAAGAAATTAGTAAATGAAAAAGACAATAGAATTTTAAGTGTAGTCTGAATATGTACGATTGACAGAGTACAACCGAATTTGGATAAGTGTTACCTCGAGAAGTGTTAAAACTCTATATGTGTTATGGAGATTTCCGCTCCCTTCAAATTAAGACTAGTGAGTACAAGCATGCTTGGGGTACCCTAGTCAAGAACCAAGGAACAGGAATGAAATAATTTTTGATTAGCCTATTTTACAAAAATAAATTAGAGTAATTTTTTAAAAACATTGATTATTGTTAGAACACATATAGGCAAATAATTTTCATGAATCAAAACCTACTAAATCTTTAATTTTCATATTTGTTAGGATATAGCAGCTGATATCATATCAATGGAAAATATACATGTATATACAAGAATTTTACCATGATTTTTTGCCTAATAGTATTCACTACTTTACAAATTACTTTTCATGTTTTAATTATGAAATCCAAAAGAATCTCAAATTTTGAATTCCTTTTAAACGTAACCCCTCCTTGTTATATTTAGGATGATTTGAAAAATAATAATAATTAGTTAAATATCCCATATCAAGTTATAAATTTCTAAAATTGGTTATTAAAACATCATAAACCAATGTAGTGATTTGAAAACACTTTCTACTAAATATTTATATTCCTTCTTGATTCCTGAATGAAAAATGGACACTGCGACAGAGTCCTGAATGGGGCTTCAGGAATCATATTAACAATTTTAATCAATTAAAGGTAACTTTTTTTTAATGATTTCATATTCTATTCTATTTGAAGCAAGTAAATTTGTATTAAAATTAAGTTTCTACAAAAAAATTTGTAACCTAATCCTACATTAAAGAAATGAAATTCACTACATATTATTGTGTGACGGTGTTTATGGGGTACCCCAAGCATGCTTGTACCCTAGTAAGTGTTATGTGTTAAGTGTTACGCAATGTCGCGCTCGCGACTTAGTTGCAAAGTGACTCTAGATGTCCATTTTAGAAACAAACTAATAGGTAGAATGATGTACTTTTCCCGATCATAAACTAAAAGATCATATATTTTTAAGCTCATATAAAGTAAAAGATAAGTGTACTTTTAAGTTTATAAACCCAAACTTTGAAGAAGTTCTTGAAGCAAAGACCTAATGACACCATGTTATCTATTAGGAATATTGAAGCACTAGAGAAAGAAGTACAATCTTGGCGTGACGTAGAAACTCACCAAAATACTATTGATTCATTGTTTCGACGGACTTAGATGAATAATGAATCAATATTTTGTAATTTCATCCATTTTTTCTATAAATGTTATGTATTTATCTTTTTAATCCTTCTAATTTTTATTTTTTTTAAGTGTTACAAATCATCGGCATCACCTTCTATAAGTGTTATGTGTTACTAGTGTGTAAGTGTTAATAACTAAAAGGATGCTCCCAACCCCTAACACTTATCGAGGTTCGACAGTAAGTGAGTTGAGTGGTAGGCTTGGGGGCAGGTTTGGGAATAGCGTGGAGCCTCGGAGAAGGTTTCTAGCAGGTTCGGTTGTCTTGGAGGTTCGGACCAGGTTTGGATGAGCGTTGGTGTACCATTGGTTTGGATCGTCGTCAATGACGTCTGGCGGTCGTCTCTCTGCGCGCACTTTCCTGGTTTTCTTGTTTTGCTTTCACCTTGCTGCCTCGCTCTTCCTTGTTTCTGTTTCTAGTTTTCTGGAGCACATGCAGTGGAAATTTGCGGCAGTGGGTTTCGTAGAAGGTGTCTTTTTGCACGGGAAGCTGTGGTTGGTGGGCTTCTAATTGGTGGTACGTGCGCTGAATTTCTTGTTGGGAGGGCGCTTTCATTGATGTTTTGGGAGGGCGCTTTGAGGGAAATTAGAATGTACAGTTTCTTTTGGTGGTGTGTCAAGTAGCAGCATTGAGGTAATTTCCGTTTCATGTCGGTGCGATTTAGGGTTCTTCGGGGACGATGTGATCCAGGAGGAAGTGACTTGAGCTGGCAACGTAGGCGCGACTTCGGATGTGAGAGTTTGTATATGCGCCTTGTGCTTCTACGACCTCGCGACAGAAACAACTGAAGAACAAGTTTCGATTTCAGCGCGCGGCGAGTTCAGAGCGGTAGCGGTGTCTTCGTTTCAGCGAGGAGGAGAGACTTGTTCTTTCACCCAGAACCAGCTACGCATTGTAGGTAAGTGTCATGTTTTTTTTTCGTTCCATCAACAAGTTCAGTTCTCTCGTTTGCTGGTGCCTTCTTCCGATTTCACGAGAGGGAAACTAGCTGTCAAGCGGATTCATCAAATGCGGATTTAGGGTTTAGATCTTCTGCTGGTCCTTCTTCCGATTGCACGAGCTTGTTTCTAGCTGTCGAGCAGATTCATGACGCGAGGATTTAGGGTTTAGATCTTCTGCTGGTCCTTCTTCCGATTGCACGAGCTTGTTTCTAGTTGTCAAGCAGATTCATGACGCGAGGATTTAGGGTTTAGATCATTAGTGGTGCTGCATTTCGAGTTCTGGATTTTGTGACTTGTAACTTTGTTGATTTGCTGCCCATATTCAAACATGTCAACCAGTATTGTTGCCATTTGAACATGAGCGGTGGAATTTATCGGTTAGTGCATTGCATTGCATTCGGAATTGCGATTGCATGGCACTGCAAACGTCATTGTGATTGCATTGCATTGCATTTGTCAATGAGATTGTATTGCATAGCAGTCGTCATTGTGATTGCATTGCATTGAAATTGTCATTGCTGCAATTTTGGTGCATAGAAAAATGGATAGGAGATCAGCTAGGTAATCGATACAAAAGATTAGGTCCCTGTAACCGCGCACCCTCAAAGGCGCTTCAAATGGTTTAGAGCGCCCACCCTAAACCGTCGCCGCCCTTCATGGTTTCGGGAAGGATCAGAGCGGGCGCTCTGAACCATTTCGAGCCGTGAAGGTTCAAAGCGCCCGCTCTGATCTTCCAAACAGCCCACAACATTCCCGGAGGATCAGAGCGGGTGCTCTAAACCATTCCTAATTGGTGAGGTTCAGAGCGCCCGCTCTGATCCTCCAAACAGCCTACATCATTCCGGAAGGATCAGAGCGGGCGCTCTAAACCATTCCTCGTTGGAGAGGTTCAGAGCGGGCGCTCTGATCCTCCAAAAAGCCACAACATCCTGGGAGGATCAGAGCAGGCGCTCTAAACCACTCCTAGTTGGGGAGGTTCAGAGCGGGCGCTCTGATCCTCCAAAAAGCCACAACATCCCGGGAGGATCAGAGCGGGCGCTCTAAACCACTCCTAGTTGGGGAGGTTCAGAGCGGGCGCTCTGATCCTCCAAAAAGCCCACATCAATCCGGGAGGATCAGAGCGGGCGCTCTAAACCATTCCGAGTTGGGGAGGTTCAGAGCGCCCGCTTTGATCCTCCAAAAATCCCACATCAATCCGGAAGGATCAGAGCGGGCGCTCTAAACCATTCCGAGTTGGGGAGGTTCAGAGCGCCCGCTCTGATCCTCCAAACGGCCACAACATCCCGGGAGGATCAGAGCGGGTGCTCAAAAACCATTCCGAGTTGGGGAGGTCCAGAGCGCCCGCTCTGATCCTATTAGAATGCTAGGGGGTGATTGGGGAATCAGGGCGGGCGCTCTGAAGCTCCAAGACCATAAGCAGTAGTGCCCGCTCCAATCTTCAAAATACCCCACAATATTCTGGAAGGATTAGACCAGGCACTCCGAAACATTCCGAGGAGTCGAGCATCAGAGCGCCCGCCCTAAACCATTCTGATGGTTGATGTATGTCAAAAGAATGAGAGCGGGGCTCTAGCCATTCCAAGTCAAGGAGGATCAGAGCGCCCGCTCTAATCTCCCAAGCAGCCAACAAAATTTAGGGAGGATCATAGCGAGTGCACTAAACCTCCACCATGATTGATCCCAAGCATTCGCAATTTCAGATTCCAATCAAATGATGATTATGAATCAACTTAGGTCCCTCGGTCGAAAACTACTTCATAGTTAGTAGTTCCGCGATAGATTCATATCCATGTCCGGATTAGAGCGCACGGTCTGATTTGTACCACTGTCTGTGCACAGTGCAATGGAGTCCTTCCTCGACAGCACGCCCCACCTCACCGGGTACATCAAACCAATTGCGTGAGAGAGAGTGCACGAGTCCTGGACGGCAGTCGTCGAAGGGAAAACTCCTCTGGAGTTTGTCGCATCCAAGGCCCTGTGGACCGTGGAGATGAGCTACCTCGAAGGCTCCCCCGTATTTTGTCTAGAACTAGGCTTCACGAGTAACGGTGACCCCAGATGGAAAACATTCAGGGAACTTGTAGTCATCAATGTGAATGTGTTGCGCGAGGCCATTCTGGTAGATGTAGTGAACACTTCGAACAACGCATTCGGAGTGCTAGCCATTAGGGTAGAAGATGAGATGACGTTCTGTCACGAACGCATTCTGAAAAATTACGAGCAAGTTCCCCATATATTCCAAACCTTGATGCTCGACATCAAAGGTAGAGTAGAAGCTCATTTAGACGATTTTGTAGCAATTGGTCAGGCAGTAAAATCATTTCTCACCAATGCAAACAGTCTACAGGCTGCGGTAACAGTTGAACTCCAGTCCAAGCAGAAGCAAATAAATCAATTGGACTCGCAAGGTCGACAGCAGAAGAAATCCAAGAGGGGAGGAGCATCGAGCTCCAGCGCAACCATGCGGGCCAGACCGCCGGCCGCATTGGCCCTAGCTGGAGCCTCTAACGTGGCACAAACTCGACCCCGTGCTTCTCCCGCGTTAGAGGTAACCGAGACGGGCGCGAACATCCCAACGCAACCGGCAGCTCGAACTGGTGACACACCAACCGTCCCGGAGACAGAGAAGGACCCAATCATCCCTCCGCAGCCTGCCGAAGAATCTGCGGGGCGTTCCGGACCGAGGTCGAGGGAAAAGAAAAAAGCCACGAGGAAGAGGAATCTTCAACCCGAGGTTGCGGCCGGATCATCGCAAGATGCGGCGAGGATGGTCGGGCAACGGCGGGCAGATGCTGAGTCGCCCAGCTCCTCACAGTAGAGCGACCAGCTTGACAACACCGACGTCTCCGAGGAGGTCGCACAGAAGCAGGCGATCAAGAAGGTGAATGGGAAATGGTTGGACAACCCAGACACCGTGCCTTACGATCCCGACGCCGTTCCGGATAAGCTGTTCGTGGATCTCGTCATGAAGAGGGAGGCCAAGCGCTCGGAGGAAGAAGAGGCGAGGAAGTGACTGAAGGCCGAGGCTGTGGCGAATAAGAAGTTCAAAGAACTGTCCAAGTACATGTACATATTCGGGCGGGGGACATTCTTTGAGCTCGAAGTCGACGACATGATTCAGGCGGACGAGAAGTCGGATATGATCTTCCGACCCCTGGAGAAGAAGGGTGTGATGGCCGTGCTTGATCGAATGGTGAAGGTCAACTTCACCAAGCAAATCCTGACCGTGATGCCGGACACGGAGGCTAGGCCAACATGCTGGGCGGACTGCGTCAAGTCCTTTCCGCTGAAGATCATCAACGGCCAGCACACTTGGAAAGCGGCCAAGGAAATCATCTCGGGAGAGGCATCGGTCGACGACGAGGCGTTGAAGAAGAAGGTGCGCAAGTGGACATGCGAGGTCGTATGGTCTGACAACAAGAATCACTTGCACGCACTATCGTGCAAGTGCAACGACGGGAACGTGATAGGTCCTTATCTGTCGCCGCTGCCGGCTACAATCCAGCATTGTCGCTATCTGTGGGACAATGCTCGAAGGCCGGCGCAGCAGCGGAAGAACCTGAGGAAGGAAGAACAAGGCGAAGAATTTGCTCGCTACGAGGTAGGCATTTTAGTCGATCCATTCTGCCCATTCATTTCATGTTGAATCTAAGTTTGGGAGTCCGAAGATCAGAGCAGGCGCTCTGAATCGATTTGGTTAGGATACCGTCCATGCATAGGAAACTGCCCTCCCCGAGATGGAGGAATTAGGACACGCAGGATCAGAGCGCCCGCTCTGATCCGCTGAACCTTAGTCGGTCTACACGGATCCAACTTCCGAGTCCGACTCAAATGTGTTAATTTTCCTGCAGGAATTTCGTGTCAAAGCCGAGCAGAGTTTCGAATCGACTGGTCTTCTCAAGCCGTCGGGAAACTCCCAACGAATCTATGACCTGGACCGGATGGGGGAGCGGAAGGTGATCATGGCTTCGGAGGAGACTTGGGCCGCATGGCAGAAGGTTTTCCAAGGTCATGAGTCGGGGTCGCTTCACGACATTGACTCCGGGGGACCCTTCAACGAAGCGACAACCAAGGAGGGAACGTGAAGTTGTACAAGTTCCTCCCCATCACGAGCAACATGATGAAGAACCTGCACGGCCTCGATGACGCGGCGGTGGGTGAGCTTGCTCGGAAAATCCTCGATATACCACCAAAGGTCTATCTCAACAAGAAGCCGAATTCGTGGACTTCGGCCATTCCCATCGCCATGTGGTGCATGAACAGAAAGTACAAGAACGTGCTGGCGAGGGAGTTGGCAGAGAGGGGCAAGGCGAGCGGCATGATATCGGCAAGCGAAGTCATCAACGCAGCCGGAGACATTGAACCGCAAGCGTGGCAGGACTTCAAGACGCAGTTGCGCATCAACGGCTTCCACACCTGGTACCTCCAGACCATCGATCCGGAGTACCTGAAGTCGGAGGTGCGCTCAGGAAAGAAGAGCGTCCTACCGTCCGATGAGCTCCTTGCTGCATTCGACCGTGTCATAGTCAACTATGAATGGTGTGAGTATGTGCGGAGGTATTCGCGGGCCTCAATGTGCCGCTGGCTTCGAGTCGGAAGCAGGTTCGACCCAATGCTGTACGTCTACAAGAGGGAGAATTGGGTCCCCCAGCGCGCCGTAGACGGACCCGCTAACCTCAAGTACTGCGAGGTGGGCATCATCGATTTCCGCCAGTTTCCGGGTGTGGAGACCATGGAGATCAATTCGGCCAACAAGAAAATCCTCGAGGAGGTGGAGGTGGTGTAGCAGTCCGTCATGTCCTCGTCAGTCCACACATGGATGCTGATCTTCTTTTCGAAGCGGGCTGCTAATGTGGACAAAGTTGTGAAGGAACTGTTTCTTGATTACAACATTCGGCGAGAGTGCAAGTACGTATGTCGAGCGAGGGAACCTACGTACAAAGAGAAGAACAAGGTCTCCGTGATGTACCTGCAGAGGTCTCGGTGGAGGTGGGTCAACTCGAGTGTGGTGAACACGAACGACGAGGTGCCCTCACTGTCTGCTGAGGAGAATGAGGACCTGACCAATGAGGGAACCATCTACATGAATCGAGAGGTCTGTCGTCACGACAATCCGAGGACTTTGTCGAAGTATGAGCTCCGATACGAGGTGTATCTGCGCTTCATCGACAAGTTCTGCAGGGATCAAGGGACCGTCATGCTGGTCTTCGCTGGAGCGAAGCCAATTTCGGCGTGCAAGGTGAGCACCTGACCACGTTATGTTTTCATAGTTCTTCTGATGTACATCACGATGTAGCGGGTGTTAGACATTGTAATATCAGTAATGACTAAATCCTTTGAGTGCCCGCAGATGTTGTCGCGTAGCTCTGTCACTCTGATCATCGCCACTCAGAAGGCCCTCCTGCGTCAATCTGTGCATAATTGCAAAGGCGCGGAGATGTGGCCGGATATTCTGGTCCCCGGCTAGACATTGCGTTACGGCTATGTCACCCCGACACCGGCGAGAGCCACCCGGCCGGAGCTGGACGAGGAGCCCAATCCTACCGTCGAGGAAGCGAAAGCGGATAAGGCCCTCAACATCGTGGACGCCGAACACGTTGAAATCGAGCACCCCGACATCAACGCGGACGAACAGGAAGGAGATGAACACAGTGAGCAGACCAGGAATCGGCAAGACAAGGAAGGCGGCCAGGGAAACAGGGAGCCGTCGTTGGATCGTGCTAACAGCGATGCGACCGAGCAATCAGAGCAGCCTGACCAGAGCGGGCAGCCGAGGCCGGACTCTCACCATGATGATCCGGAGGATCCAATTCCTCCAGCGTCGCCGTCTCACTCCACTCCTGTAGCAGATCAAAGCGCCCGCTCTGATCCCATTCCACCTCCATCTTCTCAATCTCAAGTTGGAGCAGATCAGAGCGGGCGCTCTGATCCCATTCCTCCTCCGTCTTCTCCTTCTCAGACCGGAGCAGATCAGAGCGGGCGGACTGATTCCAGTCCACACCAATCCCAGTCTAATCCTCTATCTCCTACCCAACCGCCTCGACCATCTCAGCCACTTGGGAGCTCCCGCTCAGGACTGGTCCACTCCCGCTTGCCTGCTTCCCTCTCCCCGCAGTCCTGGCATCGACCTCCGCCATCCCAACAGATTCAGGGCGGGCGCTCTGATGTGCGAGCTCACTTGTTTCGCGTTCCTACTTCCCGTACTCCATCGATCGGAATCGCGAGCTCTCATCAGCCGGAATTGGTGAAGCCATCCACTCCACCCAGGATGCAGATAGAGGACCTGCAGATAGAGTTGGGTCTGTTGAGGTCACGACTCTCTGAAGAGCAACAAAACGAGATGGAGAAAGTGAGGCTTGATCTGATTCACACCCCCGCCACGCCCTTCAAGAAGACGATGAAAGAAAAGATCCAAGAGTCGCGGACCATTGTCAAGGACTTGAAGTCCCTCCGTCCCGCGTCCGCTCTGAGAGAGGAAGTGAGCGTGACGACATTGACGCTTGTGCAGGTCGCCGTCGACGCTCTTGAGTTGGAGATCCCTGAACCCAGCCTTGAAGAGCAAGCGATGTGCACCCATGCTACGGCAAGCACGAGAGAACTATCGAGAGTTAGGAATTCCCGGGAGAGCCTGATCGAACTCGACGACATGGATGAATTGGACCTCGAGACACGCTTGTCCAATTCGGCGAAGCTGAGGCAGGAGTATGACGAGACTCTCAGGGTCGCCCAAGCTGCATCATCATCGGACGCGGGGACTGTACCTAGGGTCGGGGGGAGTTCGGCTGCGGCAACTGCGGAGTCGAAGCCGGACGTCAAGGTCGGGATCAACGTTGCATTCGCGGAGAGAATTGCCGAACAGGTCAGGAGGAAGGAGTCGGGGAAGATGGACAAGTGCATCGAAGAAATCGATGCGCTGAGGAGGGAAAAGGAGGAAGAGAGGAGGCAACAACATCTGAGGGAGGAGAAAATGGAGCGAGAGAGGCAACAATGGCTGTAGGAGGAGGCGGAGAAGAAGGCGAGGCGAAAGGCGAAAAAAGTAGTGAGGGAGAAGGAACTCGCGGAGGAGAGGAAGAAACAGGCCGAGAAGGATGAGCTACACGTAGCGGCTTGGAAGGAGAACATGGAGTTCATAAGGGAAATGAAGTCGCAAATCCATACTTCCAAGACGGCGCCTTCTCCCTCTCCTCCTCCTGTCTCTCCGATTCCAACTCCTGCGAGCGAGCTTCACAACGTCTCGGGAATCTCCACGAACTCGACTTCGGCGACGGCATCCGCGGCATCTGGCCTCCGGCACCTGGCCTTCGGAGAGGCAACGCAAACCGGGGTAAGTGTCACTCATGAGCTAGACGTCGATGACCTGGCCCTTAGTCAATTTCCGTTTGTGCATGTCCATGAACTCTCTCATCGTCCTATCATGCACGACGATGACCCTTACGACCTCGACGTGGACTTGGGAGATATGGAACAGTCCTTCACTAACTTGACTGAGCAATATGCCCCGTGTGCAGGCCGCGATGGCGACGCAGCAGAGTCCGGAGACGCAAGAGGAGCATGCGCTGGTCAATGTCGACAAGGCTCCCGCGGTGGGTAACCCTTCGACATAGCTCCCATCATTTATGTTTGTCGTGAAGGTGTGGACGCTATGTGAGGGCGTTACGCCGGGGCCTTGAGTTCGTCCAGATCCCGGCGAGTCCACAGGGTTGTGGGTCCGTAGTCATAGGGGCTCTCTTTGTCTTCGCTAGGATTTCAGTTGTCATATTCATGGAGCGTAGACGTGGGCTTAGGATGTGAAAATCTCTTCTGTGAGAGTGGGGCCGTTTGTAAAACATTGTTATATTTGTAATATATTGGATGTGTTGTTGACAAACATAAATTGCTCAGTCTCTGGTGACTGCATTCCATTTCGCAATACGTTTTTCTTTTCAATTGATTATGTGCAATCTAGTTACGCTCTTTTGATTTTGTGTTTAGGGTGACAAAGCTCCTGTACTGGGCGACGCGTCTGCAATGTCCCCACCTGTTCCGGTTGCTCCACCTCGTCAATCGTTGTCCCCTCGCCGGAAAGAAACCGTCGCCATCCCCATAGAAGTCGACACTCCCGATGCCATTGGGCGAGTAGTGCCTGCGGTCCAAGTTGCCACCCCCACAGATGTAAGAAAGGTGAGGCTCCATTTCCCTTCAACTCTCTTACCTAGCTTGTCCGTTAGAAATAGCACGTCCGATTGAATTAGCACATTGATGAGGAAGACTTCCCGGCACATCTCCATTAGCACGCATGTCTGTTGTTCTGGATCGATGTCATTCATTCTGAAGTCCACTTTGAGCATGGGGTTTCGCATCTGCAGGCCTCGCAGCCGCCCGACGAGACGCCCCCTCCTGTCGCCCTTCCTCCCTTCAGTTATTTCCTGATCCTGGAGGTAGAGGAGGTGTTATGTCGAACCCAGCACGTTCAACGAGTCCTGCACAATCCCATGCCCCTGGGAGAGGCCCCTTCGGAGGAGGAATACAACCCGAGTAGACGCCAAATCTTTGGCGAGTACACCCTCTACTGCCGTCCGCACATGTGCCAGTTCTTGAAAAACTTGGACGAGAAGTTCCACTTGTCCGTGTGGACCAGACTGCCCGCCCCAATCGCCAGACCGGTGGTGGATTTCCTCTTCCGCGGCATGGAGTGCCTGAAATCCTTGCGCGTGCTGGCCCTCGAGGAGTGTATCTCCATAGTCGAGAGACGGCCGACGAATGCGTGTAGGTGCAGGCCTCCGCCGTATGTTCCGGACGCACCTTGCCCCGCGCACCCCGTCCACATCTCGCCCGACCCCGATCTCAAGGAGAACATTTACATTCAGTTCCCCGATCATCCCGAGGGGCAGTTGCGGCTGAAAGTCCTGCACAAGGGCGTTTGGGACAAAGATAGGTTCAGGGCGCCAAATTTCAGGGCAAATTCCACCAACACCCTGCTCGTCGATTGCTCGCCCGAGAGCACCATCCTCAATCCGCTCTACAATGCCATTTTCCCCTTGTCCTATGCCGGTAGCGAACACGACAGAATCCTGTTGAGGACGTTGGCCTCGTATCTTCGCGACTTGCTAGATTCCGGTCTTAGCGTGTCGCAATACCTGTCCAGTAACCCCTTCTGTTAAGCCCCCGATGTTCCGATGAGGCAGACGAAGCTTGGACTCAGAGTGCGCGCGTGCGCTTCATGGCAAGACGGGTCCCTCTTGCTAGAGTATCTCGATGTCGTGAAAAAGTACACTAGGCACGGGAACGATCATTTCATCCCCCGAAGATCTCCAAGAGAGAATAAAGGGAAGAAAATGACATGATGCCCACTCGTGTACCGATGCTTGTGCAGGGCTGTCATCGCGTTTCCGCGCCGGGAGGGCCCTCCGGCGACGGCCCGCGGCAGGAGACGAGCCACTCTAAGCGACGGCGGACGCGGATGACGGAGGAAGTGGGCTCTTGCTCCGGCTCCGTCGCCCCAGAGGAGGAAGGCGTCGACGTCACGTCGGCGAGATTGTAAATGAGGTTGTCGACGACTATGTGTATCGTAAGGTCGGCTTATCACTACCTCCTCCATCGGCTGTTTGAAATTGATGCTCCATTGGAATGTCTTTGAGTTCGCTGTCTGGCCCTCTCGTAGTCCGAAACTGATCGTTGGCCTCTTTGAGCAGGCTACTTGGTCTCTGTCCAACAGCAAGGGCGATGTAGTTTCTGGGTGAATGGCTCGTCCAGGTGAATGGTTCAGGGCGCCCGCCCTAAACCTTGGACGACGTCCTCGTCCCGTTGCGCCGAACTCTTGTCTTCGACGTCAGGACTTTAATCCATTTAGATTATGTTTTAGGATTTGGGATGTCTAGAGAGTACTTTAGGACTATTACATTGTACGAATGCTTCTCTGTCTTTTTAAATATAAATTGTAGGGCATCCCCACATTCTTTATAGACATATACGTACCCACATTGCTTACTGCCCCCTCTAGCTTGCAAAATTCTAGATCATCAACGAACCACCATTTCACCAACGACAGCGGGCGTCTATTTGCTATTCATGTCTCTTGTGAAGACCGTGCAGTGTATTTGGAGAAAGGCGGACAAATGCTCGTCAACTCCGGTGTGGATCCATTCTGGCGTTGTTATCGTGTTGGCTCGTTCATGGTTGAACTTGCCGACTGTGTAGAGCAAAAAAGTAGGGACGCTCGCGGCCCATCTTCTGTCCGAACACGAATATTCATAGGGGATTCATGGCACTGGAATCCATGGCCCTGATCTTCGTAGGGTGTCACCTGCATTCAAGGAGCTCCTCGGCGCAAGGAAGGACCACGTTGTCATGCACATTCTCCTCCTGTTGTTCTAAGGTACTTGGTAGCAGCAACGTCCATCCTCCGTCCTTCTCCCGACATCCAGGGTTTCTGTGGGCATGTGCCAGATGCGATCTACTATTCTCGGGACGGTGGATCGGTGTGGGGAGGGTGTCCATCGAAGTATCTATTGACTACTCATAACTCAAACCATCGAGTGCATGCGTGTCGTTGTAAACCAACATGGCTCTCGCTGTGCACCGTGGTATTCGGACGACGGCACATCCGCTTAACGTCTTGAGTTATAAGCAGCCAATAGGTACTCCGATGGGCACTCTCTTCACACCAATCCACTTCCCGGGAAAAGTCGACCGTTTCTGGTTCCCACCCTCAGAAGCTCCGGATGCTAGGACGTGGACGATGGATGGCCGTCGCTGCTACCAAGTACACTCGAACAACTTGGGGAGAATGTGTATCATAGCGCTGTCCTTCCTTGCGCCCAGGAACTCCTTGAATGCAAGTGACGCCCTGTTCGCAAGGTGGGTCTTGGTGTGTTTCATGGGTGACCATGTGTCAACATCTTTCGAGGAGGAAGTTGACTGCCCTATGAACTTCTGTCCGGACATGAATATTCACGGGGATTCATGGCACTGGAATCAATGGCCCTCTTCTTGGTAGGGCGTCACCGGCATACAAGGTGCTCACTGGCGCAAGGAAGGACGACGTTGTCATGCAGATTTTCCTCCAGCTGTTCGAGTGTACCTGGTGGGAGCGAACGCCATCCACCCTCCGTCTCCGGGCATCCAGGATTTTTGTAGGCATGTGCCAGATGCGGTCTACTATTCTCGGGACGGTGGATCGGTGTGGTGAGGATGTTGATCAGATTACCTATTCGTTGCTCATAACTCAAGCCGCCGAGCGGATGTGGGTCGTTCGTATTCCACTTGGCTCTCTACGTGCATTGTTGAATACGGACGACCCCACATCCGCTCGACGGCTTGAATTATGAGCAGCCAATAGGTATTACGATCAACGGCCTCATCACATCGGTGGACTTCCCGGGAAAAGTCGACCGTTTCTGGTTCCCACCCTCAAAAACTTCGGATGCTAGGACATGGACGGTGGATGGCCGTCGCTCCCACCAAGTACACTCAAACTGCTGGAGGAAAATTTGTATAACAACGCCGTCCTTCCTTACGCCAATGAGTTCCTTGTATGCCGGTGACACCCTGTTCACGAGGTGGGTCCTGTTGTGTTTCAGCGGTGACCATGTGTCAACCTCTTTCGAAGAGGAAGTTGACTTCCCCTGTGAACGAGGATGGGTTGTGAGTATTCTTGCTTTTACTCCTCACAGTCGACCGGTTCAACCATAATGTATTCGGCAAAGAGGCAATGCTAGAACTGGTCCATGGCGGAATTGACGAGCATTTGTTTGCAAATCTCCGAATGCGCTGTAAGACCTCACAAAAACATGATTGGCAAATAGGCACTTGCTTTTGTTCATGAAGCTCAAGACCCTTCACTCGAAGTTGGTTGGAGGCGGTTTTAGAGGCGCAATTGGAGAATGTGGAGTGAAGATCCAACCCTATGCGGTGGCGAATGAACACTGAAGTAGTGTGTCCCGGCGTGAACTTAGAATGTACTTAGTTAAGATTGTACCTTCCCCCGTTTTATAGTTTGTCCCGGCGTGAACTTAATTAAGATTGTACCTTCCCCCATTTTATAGTTTGTCCTGTAGCACATGGTCCCCAAAAGTTCGGCGTAAATAGTTTCTTCCCGGACTGTACCTTTTCTTCTACATCTCTCCCTTTATTATACACGGCAACCGGTAGAAGAGAGAGCTAGGAATGTTGTAAACGGGGTTGGATCCCTATGCAAAATCCACTATGACCCTATTCAATAAAGTGTGTCTTCTTTAAACAATGGCCGCGACTTCATTTGTGCCCCTATTCTATCCGTGCATGCAAACGCATCCAGATCAGTGAATTAGTTTCCTCTTCGCCACTTTGCCAATAACCCAAGTGGCGATGTTATGTGTCTTTGTGATCCACCACAAATCCTAACAGTCATCCACGCCTCACACAAATTATGGCGCTTAGAGATGTTTTGGAACTTCCATTGAGGTAGAACGCTCTAAAAGCGCCCGTCTTCTTGAGCGGGCTCCTACAAAAAGGTACTAAATGGATATGATTTCGTCTTTAAATGGACCTTAACAACTTTTGGTTGAATCAAGGAAAAGGTGTTCTCTATTGCAGGAGTCCATCAACGGCCTGGGTATCCACAGTTTCCTTCCAAAGATCACAAATTGGTGAATACAACAGATTTCTTTGGAAATCCGTAACTAATTCAGAAATGCGTCTAAAACTTCGAATCCACTTGTGTTAGGTTCGGCCACTTTTTTTCTATCTCTAAGCGATTTCTAATCGTGAAAATCTATGAAAAAGGTGGAGTTGTCCTTCAATGGCCGGTTTCAGAGCATATTACCTGACCGTCTTGTTCTGAGGACAATGTGTTAGACCTTAGAACATGATGCCGGACATGCCCCATGATGGACATCTACGTCACATAGCGCCCATAAGGAGTTTGGCACGTACATATGGGCTTGATTCTGACCCACATGCGGAGAAATCAACGGAAATACACGTATTTTTCTACCCCCACTCCCATCTCTAAACGCAATTTCGGCCCCCCGCCATCCCCAAAACCGCCAATATAATGGAATACCGCCATTTTAACGAAATTGGCCATCTCTGTAGTTTCTTGTTTTTATTCACTCTGATTGTCAAGCGTAAGACTGTGAGGGTCGTTTTCTATGAACTCACTGAAGCTTACTTACATGTTACACATGCTATGATTAGAGATATCTTGATTATAATTTGTTTTCTTTCCAGATTGTTGGTTCACTTCAACTTTACAAAATGAATGTACAAGACGCATGGGGTGAAGGATAGGATAAATATTATACAAGAACACCATCTTTGTTACACTCATCATGCATTTTCTTCAGCCACATAACGTCATTGTCAATTGCAACTTTTGAATTCCTGAATTATAGTTTGACATTAATCTCAATTCAAACCAAGAACCACTTCCACGGCTAATTTTTATAAATTTGTGTTTCTAGCCTCTTATTGAGATCTATCTCTACTGCAATTCATTAGTTCAAGACTTATAATAGCCAATTGCGTTATATGGCGAAGAAGTATATGACGAGTGTTATAAGCTAGTGAACTTGAAGATCTCAAATCATATTGTACTCTCCGGTCTACTCAGACCATCAAGTATTTTGAAATGTGGTAATCCACAAGAATTACTAGCCATGTACCTCAAGTTTACAAATATGCATTTTATATAAATTCCATTACGCATATTGCATAAATGTTTGCACTGCATCTCTTATAACCTAACTTGTAGTTCTATATACAGCTTTTTGTAAATGGATAATGCATTTTCAAATGCTCTTCGTTTAACTAGAAACACAAAAAGGATTTAACAATAATAGATACTATGTGCACACCAATACAATTGTACACCAGTTGTTCGTTTTTGTTGATTATGAATTTTTTGGCACATATGAACCATGTTGTGGACTAACTCACTGATTGTTCCTCTTCCAAAAGGAATGTGCTTCCCCATAGCTGTTAGAGACCTCTATATTGCTCCAAGGTAGCATCTCTTGGAGAGGCAGCACAGCCCCTTGTATGTGCTTATTTATCCACCCTTGGTAAATCGGTGAACACAACCAGGTTCTAGTTCTATGATAGTGTCCTACTCTAATGGGTGTCTAAGCGTCAATCCATTGTGCCTTCCAAGCAATGGATCTTTTTTGCTAAGTCCCTAATCGTGACTCTCTAATCGTGGTTCTAAATGACTCCTAAGTTGGCTATCTTGCTATGTTATGTTTTTGTGTTTCCTATTTCCAAATTCCACTCTAATGTCCTAAAGTAGAAGAGTATCTCACACCATTTCTAAAACCCTAAGACTCGCTTAATTTGGACTTTCTAATCAACCGCTATGGGCGGATGAAGTTTTGACCACCAGGCTATCAACCTTCATCCATGGTTTTCCATAGGTTCCTACTTCCAATTGAGGGAGAATTTTGACCTACGGACCTGACTCTATGGGTTCTAACTAAATCCTAAGTTCCAACTTGGTTGGATGAAATCTCCATCGGTTCATCCGTCATGGGTTCTAAACTTCATCCGTCCGTATCGTGGTCTTTCTGACTCCGATTTGGGCGTGTCTTATGTTTTTGAAAACCTCTCACAGTCTACTCTAAGTTTTCCTATTTGTATCTGACCTGACTTGGACTCTAAGGGTACCTAGCTCTCGGCCTAGTCTAGTTTTCCGCCCCTAGTGGGCAAATGACACAGGGGTAGTTTTTAGGTTCTTACCCCGGCATGGTGGTCCATAAGGAGGGCGATCAATTCATCCTCTTCCACCATGGTAAGTTGCGGTTGTAGGTCACGTCTTTGTTGGCACCGTACGTGTTCGTATAGCCAAAGACTAGCTCTTCCTTCCCTTCATGCCACTTCCCTCTTTCTCTTTTTCTTTTCCTCGCCCCGCGTGCCCAATTGGTGGAGAGGAGTGGGTTAGACACCTACCTACTTAGAAGGTCAAACTATGGCCTAACTACCACTAACACGTCATCTTATTCTAATGTGGAAGGAATCTAGAAAGTCAAAATATGGCCTAACTACCACTTATGCCCGTCTCACCCTAATGGTGGAGAGGATTTCCTTTCTACCCTATCGATGGTGCCCCATCCCTATCTAAGCCCCCTCCCCACTTCTCCTTATTACATTTGGAGGTGGTGATGTGTGGTGTTGGAGGGGAGAGTTGGTGAGGTGAGATGGAAATGTTTCTTGTGTTTTGATTGCTCCTTTCTTGGTGTGGATGGTGTGAGCCCCAAATTCGTCACTTGGGACTCATTGTTTTCTTTTTTTAGTTTATTACAAATTAAGGCATAAAGTATTACAAAAAGCCCAAAAAAGAGTGTAGAACCAAAATAGATATGTCGCGTACCAGTATAGCATTTGGTCATAAATAGCCTTTTATCCATAGATTACCTATAAAACCCACTTGTATATAGGTTAGAACCCGTAATCAGTGGGAAACAATAGGGCTACTGGGAACTTACCCAAAATAGCCCAAAACCTAGTGCATGTGACCATGATAGGCTAAATTAAGTCTTAGGAGAGTGAGGGAGGTCCCCACGTAAATCTCCAAAGATAGGTTCTAGTTTCCCCATTCCACCGACGAAACATTAGGAATCTAAATTGTTAGCTTGCAGGTGTTACTTGTCCCAGACAGGCCGCATGGAGGAATCCACAGCCGCCGGATAGTGTTCTTGGATCTAGAACATGTCGGGGTGTCCACAGCAAAACCCATTCGCCAAGATTCCCTCACATGTGAAAGATTCTCTGACTGTCAGTGATTCAACCGAAGTCAGTTTTCACCTCGCCACCAACTATGTGCCAGAATAGCCCAAGACTTGGCACGTGGCTTGGGGGACTCCATGAGAGGTTCCCCAAAAAGTCTCGGTTTTTTCTGATCTCCAAAGGATCTTTTTCCGAGCAGTCAACTGCCAAAGGCCACGTTGGGAAATTCATGGAAAATACCCAGGCCGCGGTAAAATCTCACTAAAAATTAGACTAGCATCTCTTACGTTAATAACACGCCCCGACAAATTTCATGGTGTTCCAATAGCGGGAAGCAGCCGAAACTAACAACATCCCCCCAATTAATATATACGACAGGATCTTTGCGGGGTTGACCGGCGTCCCGGGAGCGTACGAAGTCGGAACGAGGACATCAAGGAGCCTTTTCTTACTCCCTAGAGCTTCCCCAACAACCCTAGCTAGTTACCCAAGCCAAAAGAGGTAAACCCCAAAAGTTAGGTTTTTACCCTTTTAATTGGCTCTAGTTGGCACTAGTTTCCGATGGGTTTTTTGTAATAGAAATAGGGGGTACGGGGTCGTTTAGGCTAAAAATGGCATTCTGAAGCCATTGGCGCAATCCATTTGCAATTCCGAGCTAAACTCCAAAAGTTAGAAGATAGGACCAACATAAAACCCAAAATTAGGTGAAAATCTCAAATTTGGATGAAAATCCGGATGGAAATCCGGATGGATGAGGTTACTCGTCGAGGGGGGGAGTGGGCCCTTGGAAACCTATAAAAGGGGGCCCTTCTCTCTCCCAAAACACCCCCAATACTTGTTTTGGGTCCGTGGGTCCAAGTTATCTTGGAATTTTTGGCATTTAGGCCAAAAAACCTCTACGGTGTTTTTGGAGCACTTTTGGCTTCCTTTGTTGTTCTATTTGCAGCTTTTAAGGTTTTTGGAGTCCTTTTTCTCATACATATGTATTTTGTGTGTCTTCTTTTCAATATCTTTGGGTCACGTTTGAAGAGTTTTTAGTGAAGTTTATCTTGTGTCATGCACTAACCCCAGAGTAACCCCCCACCGTACCTTGGCGATGCTGCTTTGGGGGGCCTTTGGTGCATAAGTCTATTAACGTTACTATCTTGCGTGTACGTGTGCCTTGGAAGAAAAATCTAACTATAGTAACCCTCTTCTTTGTTGTTGACGTGTGGACCCCACCCTTCGGGGGACAGCGAAGCTTTGACCTTGTGACCTCTTAGTCCTAAAGAGTGTGTTAAAGCGAGTCCTAGACGGCGGAGCTTTGAACCTCAACCCATTGCAAGTTCTAAAGTCGGTGTTAAAACCAATTCTACGGCGAAGCTTTGGACCCCCGTAGGTCTAAGTTCCAAAGTTTAGTTCCCAAGATTTTCTTGGGAAAAATTAAAGTTTAGCTCCCAAGATACCCCCTAGGTGGTAGAAAGGCGAAAGAACCCCCCCCCCCCGCCATGAGATAGCTTGGTTAAACGTCCAGTCATCCCCCAACGGCGAAGCTTTGACTTCGAAAACCTTACATTTAGTCTAGCCTTGTTTCACCTTGTCCGCAATAAGTAATATCCAATTTAGTTTTAGTTGAGTGGATTCCCATACGGGAACCCGAGGTTAAGGAGGGAAGTGGAAAAAAACCAGGGCCAGCCAACCAGAGCCGGGTACCAGCCAGGGCCAGGTACCGGACCCCAGCCTGTAGACCCCAGCCAGCGGGCACCCAGCCAGCCTTCGAGGGGTTGGACAGGGCCTCGGGGAGTTGGGCAAGGGCTTCAGGGAGTTGGTCCAGAGGCTTCGGGGTGGTAGAAAGAAAAAAAAAATTCAAACAAAACATACATCCAAGGGAGGGTGGGTCAGTCAAAGGGAGGGGGGGTCAGTCAAAGGGAGGGGGGGGGGGGAAAGAGAAAGACAAGCTCCAAGCGGCGCCCTGCAAACCACATCCTCAACCTCTCAAACTAAACCGCATACGCCATGAATGAGGCACAAGCAAGCAAGGGTGTGATATAGGAGAAGGAGAAAAAGGAGAAGATCAATAGTTTAGAGATAAGATAAAGGGGGAAATCTAAGGAAGGATTAGTGACCATTGGTGCAAGGTTTAGGATGACGCAAAGGAATGACGATGTAAGTGGGTAGTTAGAGTTGCCATGGATTAGCGTCATAAGCGTAAGAGAAGATTAAGAGTTGGTGGAATAGTGTGGGAGTAAAAGAGGGGAAGATAAGGAGAAAGAAAGGGACCATTAAGGGTCTTTAGAGTGTACTACTTCGCCAAGGACTAAGCCGTAGGCATTTTACTACTTCAAAATACGTGTCGACTATGGAATACGAGCACGCGGCCGGAGGTATGGAGGAAAATGTTGCGCATGCCAACAACGATCAAGTGAGTCAGTAAATTAATCCCCAGTGTTTTTCTTTTAATTTACGCTAAATTCTGTTAAGTAGTGATTAATTTTGATTAGCAAATCAGAATTAGGGTGGACCTTGAGTTTAGACATAGAAGTTTATCGATAGGGCTAGAAGTATCTAAACCCCTCTCATACATAGAAGTTGACCGTAAAAGTAGCCAAATTAGATAGGATAGGACTAGGAATTAGTAACCGTTAGGGTCAAAACTCAACCAAGAAGTTAAACATTAGATTAGGACAAAATAATCCAATTAGGAGTTAAGGTTAAATTAGCAAATCAAAATTACCTTAGGCAATAAAGACGTAGGGTTAAGGGTAGAAAGTAAAAAGATAAACTAGATTAAAGGGTAAATTAAATTAGGAGGTCAATTAAATTAGATTAAAAGACAAATTAGATTAGGAGGGAATTTAAATTAGAGGATAAATTAAATTAGGAGGTCAATTAAATTAGATTAAAAGACAAATTAAATTAGGAGGGAAATTAAATTAGAGGATAAATTAAATTAGGAAGAAGATTAATTAAATTAAAAGAGTAGCAAACAACCGGTTAGGTTAGGAAACCAAAGAGGAAATTAGGTTTAGCCTAAACCCAAAAAGTTAAACTAAGGGTCTACTTAAGTTGGAATTTAAGTTGAATCACGAGTTAAGGTTAGATAGAGAAGAAACATTAAGTTTAGGAATCCTGTTAGCCAACCACCTCAAGAAATTAAGCACATCCAATTGACATAGGAAATCATGGACGGAACTTAGGCATCCTCCCTCAGTACTAGGAAGGGTTAATTAGCCTAGATTCCCATAGATTAGGGTAGATTCGGTAGTAGTCCGCATAGGTTACCGTTAGGGGACGGTCAGCCCGGACTATTTCCTCGCCAATCGGGGCAACTCTGTTGTCACCTGCGAAAATTAGGAACTTAGGAAAAAAGGTCCATTGCTTGGAAGACACAATGGACCTACGCTTAGTTACCCGTTAGGTTAGAATTGAGTTAACCCCTAGAACCTGGTTGTGTCCGATTAATTATCAAGGGTGGGTAATTAAGCGCCCACAGATGGCAAGTTTCTTCCCTTGTTTCCTACACTATCTACTTGCTAAGTTCCCCCCTAGTTTTCTCAGGGTTGTCATACCGGACGGGTCGGAGTGATCGGACGAGACGGACGGACGGGCGAACCGGACCGGACAAACGGACGGTCCGGACACTTCGGACACCATTCATTTTTGAAGCTATGGAAATTTTCCAAGTGAAAAGTCGCTTCCAGCATGGCTGTCCACGTTGGAATCAGGGCATGGACTTCTGGTCAGGGCGTGGACTTCTAGTCAGGGCCAGGACTTCTGGTCAAGGCGGGGACTTCTGGTCAGGGCGGGGACTTTTGGTCAGGGCGAGGACTTCTGGTCAGGGCGGGGACGTAGGGGCCGGGACTTCTGGTCAAGGCGGGGACTTCTGGTCAGGGCGAGGACTTCTGGTCAGGGCGGGGACGTAGGGGCGGGGACTTCTGGTCAGGGCGCAGACGTAGGGGCGGGGACTTCTTGTCAGGGCGCGGACATGAAGGAGGACAACAAAGGCGGGTTGAACTTCGGCTTCACATTTGAAATTGGCATGGGATTCCTCCTTCCTATGGAGAGGGGGAAACCATTAATGTAGTCAGCCTTTAATTTGAGCTTGGGGAATATTAACAAGTCAATGGCTGCATGAAGAGGTCCAACTACTTTTTGAGTTCAAAGACAATTCATGGAAGGATGTGGCTCCTTTCTTGTGCCTCACTTGGCCTTCTTGGCTTCCCCAAGGACTTGAGAACTAGTTCCCACCTATAAAAAAGTAGATTTCAGAAAGTGAAAATTAACTTGTACACTTGCCCAAAAAAAAATGAATTGGATGCTAGAAGTTTTTGGATTTCTAATGGATGACAAGGTACACATTTAAAAAAATTCAAGTTGAAAGATGCATTTTTTAATTCTCCAAATAGAAACTAAAAGGGTTTAGAGCTCAAAAAACAAATCAAACACAAGTTATATTTTGTAGACTTCTAATTCGATGGGTTTATTTTTGGTAATAGGGGCTACAAGGGTTTGGAATTCACATCATTAATGTATTACAATGTATTCAAATGTAGTTGAAGGGTTTATTTTTGAAAATAGAAGCTACAAGGATTTGGAAAGGAAACAAAATGCAAGTAGTTTGGAAGTAAGTTCAAAGCTTTAGTCTTGTTACTAGATGCTACAAGGGTTTGGATTTCAAATCAAATAGAAGTTATGTTTTGTTTAGTTATAGTTGAAGACTTGAAGGCTTTATGGTGTTGGTAAATTGTTGCTGCAAGTATTTAAAATTCAAATCAAATACAAGTTAAATGTTATGTACTTGTAGTTCAAGGGCTTCAAGTTGGAAGTACGGGTTATAAGGGTTTGGAAATCCCTTCAAAAACAAGTTTATAATGCCGCGGAGGTCCCACACTAAACTTTGGTATGAATTTAGTCATGAGATTCTTCCTTCCCATAAAGGAAGGAGAACCAATTAATGTAGTCAACCCTTAATTTGAGCACGGGGAATATCTTCAAGTCAATGGCTACATTAAGAGGTCCAACCACTTTTTGAGTTCAAAGACAACGTATTGAAGCACGTCACTCCCTTCTTGAGGCCGGACTTCAATTTCTTGCCTTCATCAAGCACTTAAGAAGTAGGACCCATGTAAAGTTGGAAACCAAAAAAAAATTAGAAAATGAAATTGAACTTCCAAACAAGAAGGACAAAATTTGTATGAAAAAAATCCCAAAGGGTTTGGAGTCCTAATGAAAGTCAAGGTACATATTTTTTTTAATTTGAGTTCAAGGGTTTATATTTTATTCTTCTAAAGAAAAGGTATTTGTGATTTTGGATTTGAAGTTTACAAATCAAGCCATTACCAATGTATACTTCTCAAGGTTTTGGTTTAAGTCTTTGTTTTTTCAATACAAAGCTACAAGGTTTCAAATTTAAATCAAATACAAATTATAATGCTTTAAAATATGCTTGAAGGGTTTTTTTCCGAAAAAAAAGGCTACAAGGATTTAGGTCTTGAAGACTTTAACAACAAATTCTTGTAATGGGAAAAATAAAAGGGGTGGGTATTGAAATGAAATACTAGTTAAGTAATTTTTTAATTCAAGGGCAATGGTTTATTTTGCATATGGGGATAACAAAGCAATTTGGGTCTTTGGGAATGAAATGAAGCATTACCCAAATTGTTTATGATTTCAAATATTCAATCATTAGACATCACCCTTTAATTTGTGTAATGGGATCCTAAAACTCTAAACTCTAAAGTCTAGGAATTAGGAGGGGTGGGTATTGAAATGAAATACTAGTTAAGTGGGTTTTTAATTCAAGGGCAATGGTTTATTTTGCGTATGGGATAGCAAAGCAATTTGGGTCTTTGGGAATGAAATGAAGCATTACCCAAATTGTTTACGATTTCAAATATTCAATCATTGGAATCCACCCTTTAATTTGTGTAATGGGATCCTAGAACTCTAAACTCTAAAGTCTAGGACTTAGGAGGGGTGGGTATTGAAATGAAATACTAGTTAAGTGATTTTTTAATTCATGGTCAACAGTTTATTTAATTATTTTGGTCATGGAATCTTCAAACCCTTGGAGGGAGTTCAAAATTGGCTTGGAGGGAGTTCAAAATTGGCTTGGAGAGAGTTCAAAATTGGCTTGGAGGGAGTTGAAGGAGGGAGTTGAAGACTTGCTTTAAAATTGGAATTTTGAGTGGACGTCCACACCCTGACGAGACGTCCACACCCTGACGAGACGTCCACACCCTGTCCAGACGTCCACGCCCCTGTCCACACGTCCACGCCCCTATCCACACGTCTGCGCCCTGACCCTCGGAGGAAAAAATATGGAAGAATTCCATCTACCAACGATGGGGGGGAGTGAAATTGACCTTCAAATTTGAAATTGGCATGGGATTCTTCCTTCCCATGGAGAGAGGGAAAGTGGGAAACCAATTAATGTAGTTAGCCATTAATTTGAGCCCGGGGAATATCTTGAAGTCAATGGTTGTATTAAGAGGTCCAACCACTTTTTGAGTTGAAAGACAATTCATGGAAGGATGTGTCTCCTTTCATGTGTCGCCCTTGTCCTTCTTCGCTTCTCCAAGGACTTGAGAAATAGTCCCCACACCCAAAAAATGAGATTTCTAGAAAATTAAAACTAACTTGCACACTTTCAAGAAAACAAATATAATTAAATGCTAGAAGTTTTTGGATTCGTAACGGAAAACAAGGTACACATTTTTTTAAATTCAAGTTGAAGACTTAAAGGATGAATTTTAGAGTTCTCCAAATAGAAACTAAAAGGGTTTGGAGTTCCCTAAAAAAATGAAACACAAGTTATATTTTGTAGAGTTCTAATACTTCTCAATTATTTTTGATAATTTGATCTACAAGGGTTTTGAATTCACATCATTAATGTATTACAATGTATTCAAATGTAGTTTAAGGGTTATTTTTGAAAATAGAGGCTACAAGGATTTGGAAAGGAAACAAAGTTTTGAAACTCGGGGGGATCACTCCTTGTAATTTAAGGTATACACCTGAGTTTAAGAGGGTATTTTATGTGGGGCTATCCTACCTTAATTATTGCATTTAAGATGACCGTATTTTTACATAAAAAGCTAAAAAGGGCATATTTCCAATACCCTATAGTTTTTATAAATTCATTCATGCAAGTTTTGAAATGGATCTATCTTACATATAAAATTTAAATGACCAATTTCCTCCCACCCCCACCCTTCTTCACAAATTTTCTCTTCCATCTACTGCAACTATGTATGGGGTAGACATTGTGAAATTAACAATAATCAATTGAATTCAAGTGGCAATTTTTAACCCATAAAGGCCAATTGTCCATTGAATGAACAATTGAAACTTTGGGTAGGTCCCTATGAAGTCAATTTTGGTCAAATGTTCATAAAATTTTGACACAAGATATGAACATGTATCTTCTTAGTGGAAATATAATTTCTTTCTGCTCTAAATTTTTTTGGTAGCCCTTGCAATTTGAGCATCTTTGGGGCGTCTTTTGCAAAAAATCTCATCAACTATTGAAATTTGGCATTTACGTTACTAATAAAATATGACATACAATTATCAAAAGTAATTTAGTTCTCAAATCACATTCTCAAAGGAGTCAAACTTTATTAGCTATGTTAGGGTGGCTTCAAGAAAAATAATCTTTTCTTCTAACCTCAAGCCCTATTATCTTGCAATATGTGAAGTCAAAGTTTTTGAAATTTTTCCCAAATATTCTAAATATTTGTCTCTAATTTTTAACCATTTGGATTCCAAATTAAAAAATATCTCATTGCACAAGAAATCATCAAAAAAAGACTAGTGTATTGCCAATGCATTTAACCTCTTTGCATTGCAAGTTGATTCAAATTTTTTATGAGTGAATCCAACATCATATATTTATGAATAGTCAAAATCCTCATTTTTGTGTAGACCAAATATTTTACTCTAAGAGGGCTTGAAGTTTGTTGATCCTAGTTTGCAAGAATGAAAATAAAGATTTTTTTTCTCACTTCAAACATTATAATCTTTCAATCCACATGGTCAAATGGGCTGAAATTGTTTCTACACGTTGTTACAACTACATAATACACTTTTATACAATTGGATTTTTTTCAAATAATTTTTTATTTTAGACAATGCATCAAAATTAGCAATTTTGAATTCTTCCTCTTCCAAAACACCCTCTAGTCTTTAGGGGTTAATAACATTGAACACTTTAGAATTCCTAATGAAACTATTCCATGAAAATCTCATTCAATATGAGTGTGATTAACACATAAGGTAGTAACACCCATAACCGTCAAATTAAGCAATTCAACATAGTTGGAGGCACTTTTTTCTAGAAAAAATATTTTTTTAGTATTAGCAACTGAAAATCATGAATTTAAAAAAAAATTAGAATTTTTGGATAAGGCATCTAATTTCTGTGAATTTTCAAAGTAGAACTCACTAAGGCACCCTAAACCACACTCTACTAAAGTTGCCTTGATTGTAGTTCCAAAATCTAAAA
Source organism: Rhytidiadelphus loreus (assembly GCA_947034895.1). Classification (NCBI taxonomy): domain Eukaryota; kingdom Viridiplantae; phylum Streptophyta; class Bryopsida; order Hypnales; family Hylocomiaceae; genus Rhytidiadelphus; species Rhytidiadelphus loreus. The sequence continues at coordinate 7,893,498 of OX344763.1, forward strand.
ACATTAGAGCCTACCAACCACAATTAAGAATTGGCACGGTTTCAAAGTACATTTGGAGACACTTTAAGGGAACTCTACTATCGAAGTATGGGTACACTAATGGTTATGGGCGTTGCTACCTTATGGCTTCAAAGCTTAGAGTTAAATGAACTATTAATTCTATCTTCATATTGTACAATTTTTAGTTTGTTGAACCCACTAAGGTAAATCTTCCTATTCATACAATGTGACAATTTTTCCACTTTTAGTTGATGTCTTACATTTACATTTAGTTTGTTTTTATATATACACTACAAGTACAATGGCACAATTTTAGTGGACCGCCTTTCATCATAGATTTTCTTGAATATGTCCATTTTATCACCTATATGAAATTATTTGTCTACATCTATACTCATCATATTATGAAAAATTTGCATGACTTCTATTTGTCAAGGCTAACTTATTAATAAAAATTCCTATTATATGATGTTTTTACATACCCTAATTTATATATATTAGAGTGTGTAGCATTTCATGAACCTTATAGTAGCTCTACAAATTATATAAAATTTGCCCCCTTTGAATTAAATGAACCCTATCTTTTAACTCACGTAGTTTTCTAAAAACCGTAAGTGTTCCCCCCGGGAATGGAACTCTTGAGTACTAATTTTAATTTATATACCTCATCATTCTCATGTGCGTTGTTGTACATCCTAGTGATTCTACCACAGTACCACTTCATATGCATATAAATATATAATGAACTCCCATTTCTACTCTCAAATGCAAAACATGATGATACATTATTGCTTAGATACATGATGACATGATGACACATTTTTGCTTAGAAGAGCATCAAGCATGTGTATTTCACGGTTGCTACAAATTTCATACATAAAGATACGGACATATGGTGAAAATCTTGTAATATGCAATTTGGTCTTTCTTCCATCATGACAATTGTAATATTGTATGACTTCTGTGAATTTATGAATGTGTAGTAAACAAAGTAGCAAACAACTAATTATGTTTGAATTGATTTTCTAGAGTTTGATATACACAAAAAGCTTAGAATCATTCTGTTTTGATCAATGAGTCAAAAATTATGAGGATTTTCTGTTTGCGGGCAGTTTTGGATTTCCTGCTCTAAAATAAACTTTGACATCCTTTATCTTATCCAATTTTCAATATTTTTGGACAAAAATAAAATTATAGGATGTACATACATTATTACAACATTTCGACCATTGGAATTGTAAATTTTCAATTCCATATTTAAATTGTAAATAATTTAGTATTTTTAATCATTCTCTAGTACTACCTACTTACTATTTTTTTTCCTATATGTTGTACTATTCCAAATGATCTGAAAATTTTCAAGCATGTGGCCAACTTGTCTAGGAAAACAAATCCAAAGAAGCACCACCATTTAGGTCATTTTTTCATAGAAATGTGAGCTTGTGAAGTGCAGCTGCCCTGCTTTTCGCAGGGTCAAAAAAATGATTTTAGTTAATTTCAAATTTTGAATGCTTATATCTTGCAATCCACCTGGTGGAAATGTCTGAAATTTTTACCACAAGTTTTTGATACTATATAATACAACATCCTACGGTTAGATATGTCAAAAAAAGTTTTTAATCAAAATTTTGGTAGTTGTACTAGAAATGACAGTTTTAGAGAGTTTTTGGTGAAAACATAGTGACGGTCCTTTAAGCGTTAAAAAAAGTCAACTTTAGTGTTGACCACATCAGACGGGCGAGACCTCTATCGGACAGGCAAACCGGACGTCCGTCCGGTATGACAACCCTGAGTTTTCTACACTATCTACTTGCTACCCCCCCCCCCTTTATTTTCTCTCCCTCTTTTGCAATTTTGGACTCCCACTTTTCCGATTTGGGCTAGTTCCCTCCTCCCCGATTAGGGTTGCCAGGACGTCCGGACGTCCGGACTCCCTCAGACGTCCAATTTTTTTGTTTTTTACCTAGGGTAAATTAAAAGTTACCTTGCCCGACGGTTTGTCCAGGGCTTCCGACGGCCACTCCCGATCCGACGGCCTGATCGGACGGCCTCTTCCGACGGCTTGATCGGACGGCCAGGTTTGATCCGACGGCCTAATCAAACGGTCCGATCGGGTATGCTCTTCCGACGGCCTAATCCGATGGCCACATCCAATCCGACGGCCAGGTCCGATCCGACAGCCTTATCGGACGGTCTGATCGGATATCTTCTTCCGACGGTCTGATCGGATGGCCACATCCGATCCGACGGCCTGATCCGACGGCCTGGTTTAATCAAGCCCTTTTCCTGACAAAAATATAATGTATGAGTGAAAAAAATTTAGAAATAAAAAATTTTAATTCTGAAAAATCTTTGTGTTGCCCGGTCTTCCAAGGTTTGAGTTACATGGGCATAACTTTTGTAGAGGGGTACCGATTGAGAAAAAAATTATATTTTCACAAAGGTAATCCATTTTTCTATCTTAAAAAAAAATTTAAGAAAATCAGGAGACAAATTCAGCCCATAGGTACCAACCTGAAATCCATTTGTCAATGGAAGGGACGCTTTGTCCTTTAGGGGTTCAAATGAGCTATGAAAAGAAATAGAACCCATTGTTGAACTTCGGTATACAATACGTTTTGTTTAAGGTCCCTATTGACGGTCATGGAAATTATTCTAACAAAACGAAAAAGAAAAAGGTACAAGGTCTAAATACTAAATAGCGTCGAAATGCACGATGGTACTATTTTTTTAGGGTTTTATAGAAATGCCATTTTTTTAATTAACAAGGATTTAGGCCCAAAAATTAACCCATTCTTGTACTTTAGGGAGTACTGAAAGAATCCCCATTTGAACTCATGAAAGTAATTTGACTTCGAAAAAATTAAAATTCTTAAAAATTCTGTATCGTTCCCAACTGTAGAATTCAACACATTTTTATTCTAACCATTTCTTTCTTAAGCCCTAAAGGACCGAGCCATTTTTTGGGTCCAAAATCACTGAAAACTGCCATTCCTGCTGCGATCATTCACGATGTTGTGAAAATGTTTTCTTTGAAAATGTAACCGTAAGATCTTGAAGTGAACTTGTATGAGAGGGTGTGGTAAACTTTTTGGGAGTTTTCACCGTACGGATAAAGAGATATTTGCATTCAAAGTCTTTTTTTTTTTTTTTTTTCACTATGCCCCAGAATTTCAGATGCCTTTGACCGCCTCATGCTCAATTTTTTTGCACTATACACCATAAAATTAAAAAAAATTCCTATAGGTATTGAAGTTGGGCATATGCATACCAATTTTCAAAGCAATCCAACACACCTAACACCTCCAAAAAAATTTTGCAATGCCATTATGCCACAATGTCCCAAATATTGACAATGCACTAAGTCATCTTTGAATCAGTTTTCCCACCACATACTTTGAGATTTTGAAAATCCGAACGATGGATACAAAGGCATACTTATATTTGACAAGCAAGAAATTTTTGTTTGGGAAAATTTCAAAATCTGAGATTCCTATGACCTTCTGAAGTTTGAAGCTGCTTGGACGATGGGGTTTATAAAGCTTAAAATGAAAACAATCTCCACACACCCTTGCTAATTGCCACCTCAACATTCAACAACAACAAGTAGTGCCTTTTTCATTCAAGTCATATGTATCTTTCATAGTTTCATGTGACAAAAAATCATAAGCAGTACTTACTCAAATACACCGAACTTTCAAAATGTATAATTATCATATTCCACATATATGGTCATACATCCACATTGCATAATTAGGCACTATATAGTGTGCACGCGTACATCCTCATTCTATATTTACTACATACCTCTATAGTTCTATGCTACTATAAAGTACGTTGAACTACTAATATGAATGGCGGAAGTGCTCATCCGGCACAGGCCAATTGCACCGACCGGAAAAGAAATTGATGATGTGAGACAAACCGCCACGGTAATTCGAACCTTCACTGCAAGGCCGCTCCATGTATGAGTGAAACATAAGGGTCAAAACGTGGTGACTCAACTTCGTCAGTTCAGCTGATTTCCGATGCAACTTGTAGTATTCTTCAGACATGCAATCCTTGTTGATGCGTTGAGCGAGTTTACAAACCGCATATTCTTCTGATGCACGTGATAGATTTGGAATGATTGACCCATCTGCATCTCTTTTGTGCACATATGCAATCTTCGGGTCCACCCACCACCTCTTTCTCAAAGCCTCCTCCATGTCACTCGCACATGTAAACGTGTACAAAGACTTCATTGATTCAGAAGCTACGGTAGTCATGCCCCAATCGCAGACTCCAATGTACACGCGTGACTCGTCTTCAGAAAAGTGAAACATTATGTTGTCTGGAGAGATGTCATTGTAAAGATGTCCAAAAATGTGCACCGCATTCATGATGTGCAATAATGTCCATGCGAGTTGCGTGCGCTTCTTCCTAAATCGTCCGAGACGGTAAGCTTCAATCAACTCTACCTCTGTTGGCCTTGAATAGTGCAACCAAATGGCAATGTTGTCTGGATAATCATTATCCAAGTGCATCATGTGCCGTAGTGTTCCGCCATTCCACCAATACAAATACCCTTCATTTGTTGTTCCATGAACTGCAGCAAACCGTATAACTCCAGGATGTGGAATCCGCACTGCCATTGACTCGTTCTGGTGTTCCAATCTCACAAGATGAGGCTGTGTGCGGTGTTGATTGGATAGCTTTGCTGCAAACTCCCAAAATGTAGCTATCCCTAGACACCCTTCAATTCGAACCCTACGAATTGTTGCATATCCACCCTTCATGGTTTTTTGGTCTTGAGCGATTACTCGTGCTGTGTCGGGAAGCGCTATGAGGTGTTGTCTGCTCCGATCCAGTTCAGCCACTCCATCAGTGCTATTCCACCAACCCAAAGATCCTCGTCTGTTACGGCTCTTTGCAAACGGCTTGCATCGTGCAACAAACAAGTCAGCTTTCAAAATGACTTCACGAAAATCCTCATCATTTTCCCGATATTGAGAGCCATACCTTGCTAGCACCATTGATGCATTCCACAATGCATCGTGGACCCTATTCTCCAAGAATTTTAGAAAGCCTTTCTTCTCCGTCTCGTGGTGCCATTCTGGAACGCTAAGCGCATTCATCATCAATTGCCACATGTCCGCCTTGAATTTTTGCGAGCACTCCTCGTTGTACCTAACGTATTTGTTGTGTAGTGACATCGTAGTTTCCGACTCATAGAAATTGACGATCAACTTGATCAAAAATCTCTTGCATGCATAAGAGGAAATGTCCCTACTTGCCTCATTGTGTGAACCTCCTTCATGCTCCATTTGTTTCTTCTTTGCAGCCTTCTTTGTTCGTGGCATTGTGATGAACTTCTTGTACGAATGAATATTCGCAAAATGAAATGATAATTTCAAGTTCAAGTGAAACTCGAACCAAAACTGAAAAAAATGGCAATAAGGGGCCTCCAAAATCGCACTCTTGCTTTCCCAAGAAGAGGAACCAATGGGGGCATGAACCACCAAGCTCTCCGCTTCACTCTTGCAATATGCAAGGGGGAAAACAAAGGATCAGACGGGCCCGTCCGACTCTCTTATACCTTTCCGACGCCCTTTTCCGACGCACGGTCCGCGTCGGAAATCCGACGCCCACGACGTGGCCGACAGATCGGACGGCCCCCGCGAGGCGGACGGGCTGCCGTGCGACAGATCGGACGGCTCCGATAAATGGTATTTTCACCCCTTAACCCTTTAGGGCCGAGCATGCCAAATTTGGTCGTTTTAAACTGAATTTTGGAAATTAAAACACTTTCCTAACCTCATTTGACTGTGAGGTGTAAATGAGATGTGAGGGCACGGGAATTTCGCTTCCAATGAGCCATTGGCCATCAAATTTGGAGCAATAATGAGTTATCTATGGCAATTTGAAGTTGGGATTTCTAAATTTTCAAAATACACTGTGGGACATGTTTCTCTATCAAACTTATTTTTATATAACGAAAGGGAGCATGAAAACTTCACCATAATGTTCATTATAATTTTTCCTATTTTCTATAAAAATTTCATTGTAAAGTGAGCTCTTTTGTAATTACTACGATTTTTCAAAGATAGAAACTCTAGAAAATCTTATAAATTTCATTTTTTCCCCAAAAAATATTAAAAATTCAGATCTGATAGAAGACATGAATGGTTATTTGTGAAAAATAATAACTTAAATTAAATGATAAAATTTTGATATGAAAATTTGATTCCAAAAGAATTCAAGAGTTTGCTTGGGGCTCCTTAGGCCCTAAAGGGTTAATCCTTTACTTCCTAAGAAGCCCATTTTCGGCCTCACATTTTTGCAACAATTTCGAAGAGTTTATATGGAGATTTTTATTTATTTTAATAAAAATATTTCTTTTAAACCAATGCATCCAATATTCTTTTATTTTTTGCTTGAAACAAATGGACAATTTGCATGCAATATTCTTCACTCAAGCTAATGATATAATGAAATTTTTCATTTAGATTATACTTTCCACGATACAAACATTCAAAGTTTGTAACTTAAAATCATGAATTAGCATTCCAAGTGGAAGAAAAGAATTTCTTTCAAGATAATCCTATGATAGCCCACAAAACAAGAAAATCCATAACTTTCGCATCATGAATCCAATTGGAATGAATCAAAGCATCCCATTTAGAAAAATCCAATATAATATACAAGAAAAAAAAAATTCATTTTTTATTCAAATTTCTAGTGGATTTTTTGGGTTGCTCGGTCTCACCCATTTTGAAGTTAATAGGTTATGGTGCAAAAAAATTTGCGCACGGACACCAACAAAAACATAATATATATATTCCCTAAAAACTCATCAATTTATCTATCTTATGAAAAAATTCCTGAAAATTTCAACAAAAAATGAGACCACCCAAAATTCATTTTGTCCCCCTTTACTTGACAAAATCACGAAATTCGTTAAAGGAGGAGGTCCACAAAACAAAATTACACCATGTAAGGGAGGCAACTAAATTTCAAAGAATTGAAACAACTTCAAGTATTTTTCAAGGAAATTTCATTGATATATTGAGAAAATTGACTTGTAAATCAAGTCCTTTCCTATTATGTACATGAAGCTTCATGGAATTAGTTATGAAATTTTGAATGCAATTTTGGAAATAGAAAAAATAGGAATGCATTTACATTAGTTAAATTTAAGCACTCTTTCTTTATGTTTTTCATAGGAAGAAGAGGAAGATTACCAAATATTGAAACCGTGACTCCAAACATTTTTGTCCATCACAATTCACAAGGCTCAAGGTGTGTTGGACATAGGTGTACTAATAAGTGACAATTTACTTTATGTAGGAGGGTCTACAAAATATAACATGCTACCTTATGCTTTTTTTAAAATAAAAATTAGGTAACAATAAGTTCGAAGCACTTCAATATTTTCCATGGACATCTAGGATAAACAATTAAACATGCCATCTACGATGGTGCATTGACATTTTCACATTCGAATGACAAAATGGTAAAAGCTAGGCCATTGCTATACTTAGCTTCCAAAACACCATGGCTTGATCCATTGCATAGCAATGGCATTCAATAATACCATGAACATGAGAAATCTATCATTCTAATAATATATTTCAATACATCGCAATTGTAGCGGTTTTGCATTGTACGTGACGACTGACGACCACTCATTGACACCATTACACTATGCTTGCTACATTCTATATTGCATCATTGTATGGAAAACAACTAAATCTAAATTTAGAGCCCATATTGTAAGACAAACAATACAATAGTGTATTAGTGTTTGATTCAGCTTCATTCGGAATCTGAATCCGTGTCATCTCTCTGACTTGGGCTTGTAGGACCACCACCATAAACACCGAGATATGGTCCTCCGCCATAGTAGTCGGGAACATATCCACTTTGCCCACCTCCTCGTCCATAATTTGCGGAGGAAGGACCTCCAAAAGTTGGAGGAGGAATTGAATCACCGTGGAGTGATCCTCTTTGAGTTGAACCGCCATAATAAGAGCCTCCAACGTTTTGAGAGCCATGTTGGGGGTCATGGCCATAGTGTGAACCATAGGACCCATGTGGTGGGTCATATGCACCACGGTCACGTTGGTAGAATCCATCATACCCATCTTGTCGACCACGGTCCTCTACGCTTCTACGCATCGCTTCTTGCATTTGTTGTTCGTATTCAATGTCTTCTCGATCTTTTTTACACTCGTGTTCCTCTCCCAATGTCACTGGTGCTGGAGCTTCACCCTCATCACCGTCACTCGACCATTCATCTTCTCCATGTGGCACCACAACTGCAGGAAATCCAAACTGCCCTCGATTGGACCACTCTGGCTGGCAATCACTTGCAGCAGTCTAGCTAGTATAAATCATTGCATCATTCCGATTTAGACTATCCACATGTTTCCCATAAATGGTACGCCAATCCACATCTTTGTGGAGTACAATCTCTGCCCAAACCATAGCCATGTTAGAATAGTTCATTATATTAGGTTTGGAGTCACGTAAACCCGCTGAACGCGTTACTTCTTCGTAACGGTGAAGAAAGTGTTGGCTCGTACATGTGGACATTTGTCCTTCCCATCGACGAACTTGGCCTTCAGCGCGTTCTCGTGACCACATTTTGGAGAGGTGAGTCATCTTGACGTACTTCTTGCATGTGGTGCAGTCCCAAACTTTCTTTGGCTCTTCTTCCCATCCATCTTCAGCTACGCAATTAGGGTTTTCCCAGTCAGCCCAATTCATATCTTGAGATTTCCCTTTCTTACTCTTACTTGATGGTTTAGGGCGAGACATGATAACCTTGATTACAATGAAGATAATTGATGTCCGAATTTTCCCAAAAAATTGCACCAAGTGCACCAAGTGCTTCTCACTTCAAAATTCAAATGCAATGGAGTGAAACGGTTTTCTAATTCACAGTTCCTCGCATCCAAGAAATTATTCAAACCACATCACTTAAAACCATCAAGTATCCAAGCACAACCGTTCACACACCAAACCGAAAGGGGCACGCAGAGCCACAGATTCACATCGGGCACTAGAAAACCCACTTCGGGAGGAAAACGGCTATGGAAAAATGAGGCGTCGGAAACGCTATTTATGGCTTCCGACGGCATTTTAGGGTCCGTCCGAATCGGATGGCCTGTTTTCCGACGCCCCCATCGTGCGGCCCGAAACTGTTGCACGATGCATCGCACGGTCACCGAGAAACAGGGTTGACAAGGCGTCCGGACATCCAGAGTCCGTAGACGCTGACCCCAAGACGTCTTTTGACATATCTGGCGATAGATGGCATCCGACCGCTGGGCGGGCGGACGGCTGATTCTTTCGATGGAACAGGAGTGGACGGCCCGACGGAGCAGGAGTGGACAGGCCGACGGGGTAGGAGCGGACGGCCCGACGGTACAGGAGCGGACGGCCCGACGGAGCAGGAGTGGACAGGCCGACGGGGTAGGAACGGACGGCCCGACGGAACAGGGGCGGACTGGCAACCGGATGTCCGTCCGCTTGTCGAGGGCCCGTCCGCTTTGGACGGTGACCGTGCGATGTGACGAACGCCGATTTTCCACCGTTCGATCTTGCCGTCCGCTTGTGTGCCGTCCGATGTTCCCGTACGTGGATTCATGCCGTTCGACTGCATAAATAGCGGAGAGCACGGCTTATTTTGTCACAATCGTTTCCCTTGCGGAGTGGGTGATCTAGTGCCTAAGGCTCTGTGCGCCTCTTCCGTTTTGGTGTGCAAATGATTGTGATTGAACCCTAAATTGTTTCAAGTGTAAGTGCGAATCATTAATCATTTAAGCAAGCTTACCATGCCTCGCGATAACAAATCGAAGTCCAGTAAGATGGGCAAATCCCAAGATATAAATTGGGATGATTGGGACAACCAAATGTGTGTAGCTGAACCGGGATGGGAAGAAGAACCCAAAAAAACTTGGGATTGCACAATGTGCAAGAAGTACATCAAAATGACGCACCTCTCCAAAATATGGTCCAGAGAACGCGCAGAGGTGCAAGTTCGTTGTTGGGAAGGACAAATTTCCACATGCCAAAGCAAACACTTTGTTCATTGATACGAGGAAGTAACACATTTAGCTCAAATATGGGACTCCAAACCGAATTTAATGAACTATTCCAACATGAGCATGGTTTGGGCGGAGATTGTACTCCACAAAGATGTAGATTGGCGCACAATTTACGAAAAAGATGTTATCCACTTGAATCGCAGTGATGCGGTACTTTATACCAGTTGGATTGGGCCGAGCGATTGCATGCCAGAGTGGTCTAATCGAGGCCAGTTTGGATTTCCACCGGTTGTATTGCCGGATGCAGAAGATGAATGGTCAGGTGATGATGATGAGAAAGACACTCCAACACCCGCGAGGATGGAAGAGAGGCATGAGCGTACAGAAGATCGGGAGGACATTCAATACCAACAAGAAATGCGAGAGGCAATGCAAAGAAGCCTAGAGGACCGTGGTCGACAATATGGCCATCATGGGGTGTACAGACCCGATCGTTATGCATATGGCTCGCAAGATACGCGAAGTATTTCACACTACGGTAATGACCCTCAAGGGGGGTATCACAGCTCAAGGACAAGCCACGGAACCACGCATCATTTTAAAGGTAACCAGGGAGGCTCCCAATACAACTTTACATCTACTGGAGGTGGTTCTCATGAACCTCAAGGAGGCCCTTCTTATGGCGGTTCAACTCAAGGAGCATCTACTCACAATGATTCAATTCTTCCTCCAACTTTTGGAGGTCCATACCAAGGACATTATGGACAAGCAAGTGGGCAAAACAGATATGGAGACGACTACTATGGCGGAGGACCATTTCTCAATGTTTATAGGTTTAGTGGTACAGGCCCAAGCCAAAAAGATGACACCGAATCAGAATATGAGTGAAGTAGATTGGACTATTGGACATTTGTAAGATTGTAGTTGTTGTCTCACAATACAATCAAGTGATTGTAAATTTGTAATCTCTTGCCACATAATATAGAAAGTGACAAGCACGATACAAAGATGTTGGCTCTTAACAAATAGTATTTTCCTATTTGTAAATTATGAATAAAATATATTGTAATTAAGCCCTAAAGCCCTATGGATGTTTTTAGAAAAATGGATTTGTTCGGACCACTTCTACGGTATATACCGTAGAAAAACATCAACATCAATTTCTGGGGGGAATTTAAATAAAGTATTTTGTACATAACTTATTTGAGAGCATGGCGCCAAAATTTCAAAAATTTTGACTGCATGGATTGAAAGATATGGCATGATAGGCACTGCATTTGAAATTGAGAACGCCTTTAATCTCAGACAAAATTTCAGTAAAGAATTTTTTACAAATTAAAATCTGCAATTTCGGTTTAATTTACATGACCACAACCCAATTATGCTTTGGAATTTTAATTTCATTTAGGGTTCTAGAATAATGAACGGAAAATTGATTCAAGGAGTTTGGCACTTAAGCTTCTCCTAAACAAAATCAACTTCGCAAAACAACATATTGTATAATTGTATTATTTCAATACAAATGGTGTTGTTACTTTGTTGCCCCCCAATGAAAATTTGGGGGATTCTCTTGCATGTGCCATGTACATTTACATGATAGATCATACAATTTAGCACACCACCTTGCCAACCTAGGTGGCTAGGTACCCAACAATCCAACATCAATGATATATCAAGAAGAAGAACTCCAAGTCTACATTTCTCATCCACCCAAAAAAGATGTTTTGTATTTAAATAGTTTGTGTTCCGAAAAATACAAAATGTTCAAAACGGAAAGCCAATTTCACATATATTGGCATACATTGATGGTGTATATATAGTCTATAGTTAGCACACATAGTAACGTACATCCTCACTGATACATTTATCGATTATTTCTATAATCTATAGTACTATGTAGCACACTCATATACTAATATGAGTGACGGAAGTGGTCATCTGGAATAGGCCAATTGTAAGAATTAGTAAATCGTTGGATGATTTCGAAAAAACTTCCGCGCTCCGCAATCACTGAATTGCAAAGACGATCCAAGTAGAGGTGAAATACCCTTGCCAAATCGTGGTGGCTAAACCTCGTATGTCCTTCATTTTCACGATGAAGCGATGTGTAGGCCTCTGACATGCATAGTTTGTTGATCCGTTGAGCTATTCGACCAACGGCATATTCCTCCGATTTACGTGACAAAGTTGGAATCATTTCCACATCCGCATCTTTGCGATGCACATATGCAATTGAAGGGTCCACCCACCACCTTCGGTTCAAAGCTGTATCCCGATTTGCCGCGGATGTGAACGTATACAAAGACTTCATTGGTTTAGTACGAACCGTAGACATGCCCCGATCGCAAACTCCAATGTAAACACGTGATTCATCCTCAGGAAAGTGAAACATGATATTGTCGGGAGAAATATCATTGTGTAGATGACCCGCATTGTGGACCGCATTCATGATATGCACCAATGCCCATGCCAACTCGGTGCGCTTCTTCCTCCATCGACCAAGACGGAAAGCTTGAATCACCTCTTTGGGCGTTGGTCGTGAATAAGACAATCGAATGGCAATGTTATCTGGATAATCATTATCGAGAATCAACATTTGCCGCAATGTACCACCATTCCACCAATATGCATACCCTTCATTGTTTGTTGCATGGATAGCGGCAAACCGAATAACTCCGTCATGTGGAATCCTCACTGCCATTGATTCGTTTTGGTGCTCCAACTTCGCAAGTTGAGGACGAATCTATTGTTGATGAGATATCTTTGCAGCAAATTCCCAAAATGACAGAATCTCATGACATCCTTCAATTTGAACCTTGTGAATTGTTGCGTATCCGCCCTTCAAGATTTTGTCATCTTGTAGAATCACCCTTGCTGTGTCTGGTAGTGCTATGAGATGTTGTCGTCCACGTTGCAATTCTACATTCCCTCATCCGAAGTCCACCAACCCAATGACCCTCGCCGATTGCGTCTCTTTGCAAACGGAGCGCAACGACGAACAAACAAGTCAGCTTTGAGAATGACTTGTTCAAAGCTTTCATCACTTGCACGGTGTTCCCTCCCGTATTTTTCTAGGATCACCTTCGCATTCCACAATGCGTCTTGCACCCTGTTCTTTAGAAATTGTTGGAAGCCCTTCTTCTCCATTTCATGAATCCATTCTGGAACGTTTAGAGCATCCGTGAACTTCTGTGTCATATCCATCTTGAATTTGTCTACACATTCCTCTTGGTATCTCACATATTTAGTGTCAAGAGACACAGTAGTTTCCGCCTCATAAAACTTCACAATGTATTCAATCAAGAATGCTTTGCAAGCATTGGAAGGAAGTTCACGTGCTAAGTCAATATCGGGCACCACATTCTTCCCCTTCGCCACTCTCTTCGGTCTCAGCATCTTAGAAAGTATTAATTTTTAGTCCCAATTTAATTCATAAAAAATTACAGTGCACCAAGTACACATAAACTGGAAAAAACGGGCAAAATATAGGCCCCCAAAACCCAACTCCTACCTTCCCTACAAAAGGAGCCAATGGAGGATAAACCACCAAGCTCTTCGCTCTCTCTTGCAAAGCACAAGGGGGAAGGCAAAAGTGAGAGCGGACGGGCCGTCCGCACCGCCTTATATGAGGCGGACAGCCTCGAGGTCCGCACGAGCGGACGGACCCCAAAGCAGACGGCCAACGGTCCACCTCGCTTCAGCCGTCCGATCAAACGGATGGATTGGCAGTCCGCTTCATCGGACGGCCAGAACAGACCAGGGTTGTCTACCCGGACAACTGGACAACTCGACAAACTCAACATCGAAGACGTCTAGTAGAGGGTCCCGTCCGTCTAATAGAGTCAACTTTACCCTTTGACTTTTTCAGAATTTACCCCCCATTTACCTAGGCTTACTTGGCTGCCATGTGGCAGCCACGTCACAAATTTAGGGCGACTTCGGGTGGGGGCGACTACGGGTAGAGGGCGACCACGGGTAGGGGCGACTGTGGGTAGGGGCGAGTGCGGGTAGGGGCAAATTCTGTACTACAGTTCAAAACTGCCACTTTTGCTGCATTCATCCTAAAAAATAGATTTTTTTTTTAGAATCTAACCGTAAGATCTTGTACTTCACTTGTCTAAGATCACGTGGTAAAAATTTCATGAAGTTTGACCGTATAGATTGGAAGATATTAACAATCAAAGTTGGAAAAAAAAAATTTGAATTGTGACCTGCAATTTCAGTTGACTTTGACTGTCATCTGTGGAAATTTTTTGCACTACATACTTTGAATTAAAAGACACATACGTTGAATAAGTAAGTTGAAAGTCTAGGGAAAAATATTCACTAATAAAAGCACTTGATTTGCATTCTTTAATCCCTAAAGGACCATCGTCTCTTTGGTTGACAAATTGGATTTTGGGCATGTACCTACTGTCTCATTTTTTGTCATAATTTTTTGAAACTTTTTTTAAAGATAGAAAAACTAATTATCTTTGTGGAAATATAATGTTTTCTCAAGTGGTGCCTAGGAACAAAAGTTGTGCCCAAATAAGTTCAAAACAAAGGCAACAAAAAAACATTCAAAAATTTTAATTTTTTTTCTTCATATATTATATTTTTTTCTCAACGGAAAGCTTTGATTCATTTCATTTGGATAAGTGGTGTGAAAATTATAGACAATCTTGTTTTTCTAGCAATCTAAGAATCTTCTTCAAAAAATAACTTGCAAGATTCATTTCTGAAATTTATTCCACACATTTTTATACTAATTATGTATAGATCCTATAGTTAGACGATTAGATGTGCAAAAGAAACAATTTCCAAATTTTTTACTCTTTGCAATAGAAATGGCAATTTTGAATGTTTTTTGGCAAGAAAAAGGCCTTGGTCCTTTAGGGGTTAAAATTTTTTTAAGTAGAAGTAGGTCCAAGATTGAAAAAAAAATCAAATTGTTAAGAGTTCTAAGATGGAATTGAAATGCAATTATTCCAATGATGAGATTGTTCTAGTGAGCAAATTTAACCTTGTCAAATAAATTTTTAGAAAAATTGTGAAAATTGCATTAAAAAATGAACCCTCTAAGTTTTGTTTTCAAGAAAATGCTAAGTTTGTCCAAAAAACAAGATTGTCCATAACTTTTGCATTACTAGTCCAATTACAATGAATCAAAGCTTCACATGTAGACAAAAATATAATATTTGAGGTGTCCACTGACCTCCATTTTTGGCTTTAGGGTGGCATAACTTTTTCTTTCAAACACTAATTGAAAAAATGCTATATTCCTACAAAGATGATATATTCTTCTATCTTCAAAGAAAGTTTCAAAAAAATCACGATGAGAATTGAGACTCTAAGCATTATGTGAACCGAGATGAGAATTCCTTAAGAACTCTTGGTCTTCTATGGGTTAAAATTCAACTTCATTTTTGTAAAATTTCTCACACAATAGTTTAGAAGCAAATAAACTATAATTAATTGTTTGACAAAAATTACAAAATATTTGCACAAGAGAATTGAAATTTGAAATTCTATACAATAACTTTTGCACTTTGCATTTAGAATATTCAATTCATTTTTTTAAATGTCACATCGTATAAAAGTCGTTAATATATTTACATTGCTCTTCAAAAGTTAAATGCATGCAATGTGACCTACGTTTCTATTTATACTAATCTGGTAATATCATGTCCTATTACAAAAATATTAGTGTAGAAAACAACTTTAAGGGGCATCATCAACCATGGTTTATTAATGAGCAAGTTTGCCACCTATCCACATATTAATTGTTTCTTTAGATTAGGCTCAATAAGGTCACCTAACTTCCTTACAAAGTATCTCACTATCAATGTATTTTCAAATACTTCATTGTCGTATTTTTCCATATCATTCATATTCATTAAGTGGCCAATTTTTCTAATAGAATACAAGATGGATTTCATCGTATATTTATGATTTTCTTGCATGATCTCTATGGTCCTCTCTAAATGTTGCAGCCCATATACATATGTTAGAGCCACCCGCCAACAATTCTTTATATCCTCCAACTTCTTTTCCTTAATAGGTTAATATCTGTAATGAATCTTAGGAGACTAAAAAATAATAGCAAGGCACTTAACAATAATCCATATAGTTAGCCAATATGTCCTTTTAGTGATAATCACTCATTCTTGAATGACATCAAACGTTTCAATTGAACAACCAAATTGATTATTTGCAATGCACAATTACAAGAAAGAACTTGCAAATCATAATAACAATTTTTGAATTAAAATTAGGGAAAATTAAAAAAACCAAGGGAAATTTAAAAAGACCCCACCTTATAAAGACCCTAGGAATCAAGAAGAAATTCTATAAACATTCCCAATAAAGTTCCTAAAAATTAGGTCATATATGTATTAACAAATCTAATGTAATGAAAGAAATCGAGGGGAAATAAACAATAAATGATTTTTACTAATTTAAAAAATATATATTTTGAAATTGATATGAAATATCAAGGGTCTAAGAAAAAAAATATTATTAAGAAACTTTCAAAATCAAAAAGAAAAAGAAAAAAGATGTTTAAAATCTCTTATTTATGCAAGAAATTGTAAGAAAAGGACATCCTCAAAACAATGGCTCCCACCCCCATCCACAGTTGCACAATAAAAGAGGTCCCTTTCACCCGTATTCTTCTCCAATTAAGAAGTCGCCCAAGACCCGAAGTCGCCCCTAGAAGCCTCCCAAAGGCCCAAATTTGCCAATTTGGGGCCTTTGGGAGGCCAATTCTTCCCATCTCCACCCGAAGTTGACCCCTACCCGAGGTCGCCCTCACCCGCATTCTCCTCCCAAAGAGGTCGCCCTCACCCGAAGTCGCCCCTAGAAGCCTCCCAAAGGCCCAAATTTGCCAATTTGGGGCCTTTGGGAGGCCAATTCTTCCCATCTCCACCCGAAGTCACCCCCTACCCGAGGTCGCCCTCACCCGTGTTCTCCTCCCAAAGAAGTCGCCCTCACCCGAAGTCGCCCCTAGAAGCCTCCCAAAGGCCCAAATTTTGCAATTTGGGGGCAAAGGGAGGCCAATTCTTCCCGCCTCCACCTGCAGTCGCCCCCCACCCGAGGTCGCCCTGACCCGCGTTCTCCTCCAAGAGAGGTCGCCGAAGATTCAAAGTCACTTGAAGAACGCGTTCGATTGCTTTTTGTGGGTGTTGAAGGTAGAAATTGAAAGCTTCATTAGAGTCAATTACTTTTGTTTTAGTTTGCTAGGTGTATTAGTGGACCTTCTTTGTTCGGTGAGCTAAATAAATGGACCTTGATGAGATCAGATTTTGTAGCTTAAACACCTAATCTCATTTATTAGAATTGAAAGCTCTTCTAAAAATCTAGTTGCTTTGGATTCTCTATAGTACAATTTTGAATTTGACAATATTTTGTTTGATCTATGAATTCGCTCTAGTATATTAATTTTATGACAAGATGTCATCTTCCATTGAACACTCAATTTTTGCAAACATGCAATTTTTTTAAATATATATCAATGGTTCATTATCATTTATTCGATTGTGATTACATGATATGAAATAAAATAAAATAAGAAAGATCATACATATCTATCCACCTATTTTTTTGTATTTTGAAATTCATTTGATAAATTATACACTTGTAGAATGACTATTTGAGATTTGCTTAAATCCATAGGGAAAGTTTTTATTTAAATCTCTTTCCTCTAGTTTTAGGTTAGAGGTGAAGATAGTAAGTAATTCATAAGTACAAAGATGCTTGGTGAATCAAGAAAATTAAATGGGGAAGGTATTGCAAATATCTTCATGCATTATTTTGTATTTTGAAATACACTAGATAAATTATAAACCCATAGGGTAAATCTTTGAGATTTGCATAAATTAAATCAAAAGGAGAAGTTTTCATTTAAATCCTTTCCCTACTATTTTTTTAAGTTAGAGATGAAGGTGGTAATAATTCATGAGTACAAAGATGCCTGGAGAATAAAAAAATATAAATGGG
Source organism: Rhytidiadelphus loreus (assembly GCA_947034895.1). Classification (NCBI taxonomy): domain Eukaryota; kingdom Viridiplantae; phylum Streptophyta; class Bryopsida; order Hypnales; family Hylocomiaceae; genus Rhytidiadelphus; species Rhytidiadelphus loreus. The sequence continues at coordinate 7,911,512 of OX344763.1, forward strand.
GAAGGTATTGTAAATATCTTCATGCATTATTTTGTATTTTGAAATACACTTGATAAATTATAGACCCATAGGGTAAATCTTTGAGATTTGCATAAATTAAATCAAAAGGAGAAGTTTTCATTTAAATCCCTTCCCTACTATTTTTTTAAGTTAGAGATGAAGGTGGTAATAATTCATGAGTACAAAGATGCCTGGAGAATCAAAAAATATAAATGGGGAAGGTATTGTAAATATCTTCATGCATTATTTTGTATTTTGAAATACACTTCATAAATTATAGACCCATAGGGTAAATCTTTGAGATTTGCATAAATTAAATCAAAAGGAGAAGTTTTCATTTAAATCCCTTCCCTACTATTTTTTTAAGTTAGAGATGAAGGTGGTAATAATTCATGAGTACAAAGATGCCTGGAGAATCAAAAAATATAAATGGGGAAGGTATTGTAAATATCTTCATGCATTATTTTGTATTTTGAAATACACTTCATAAATTATAGGTCCTTTAGAAGAAGAATTCGTTGAAATATGCATAATTAAATCAAAAAGGGAAATTTTTCTTTAAATCCCTTCCATCTAATTTTTAAGTTAGGGATGATGGATTGATGGTGGTAAATAATTCATGAGTACAAGAATACTTGGAAAAAAGAAGAATTCAAATGGGAAAGTTTTTTATACAAATCTTCGTGCATTATTTTGTATTTTAAAATCCACCTCGTGAATAATCACTAGAAGAGAAAGGAATGTTTTAGGTATGGTCTTAGCAATATAGTTCTATAATTTATGACCTTTTAGCAAATTATAGTAAATATTTATTAGAAATACATTTGTTTTCAATAAAAATTTACTAAAAATCTCCCTAAAGATCATAAGATTGTAGGACTATACTACTAGGTTGTACTTAAAACAACCTTTTCTCTTGTAGAGATTACATTGTTAGGATGTTAAGCTCTAAAGTCTCAATTGTCTTTGTAGCTTGGAAAATGGATTTTGGGCAACTTCATATAATGTCAATTTTTTATGAAGCTTTTGATACTTTTTCATGATATAGATAAACTTGTTAATTTTATGGGATTGTAATTTGTATTTTAATTGGTGCCAAAGAGCAAGAGTTATACCACAATAAGCCTAAATATAAATTAGGTGAACAAAAAAAATTCACGAAAATTTGAATTAAAAATTAAAGTTTTTTTGTTCTCAGAGATTCGAATTTTTTTGTACTTCAAAAGCTTTGGTTCATTTTTTGGGGATTGATGGTATGAAAGTTATAGAGCATCTTCTTTTGTGAGCAATCATAGTATCACATTAAAAAAAATTAAGCATAGGATTCTTTTGGGCCACTCAAGTTTCAAACTTTTTCAAAACAATTAAACAAATAAGTTCAAAAAATTAACTTTGATTCATAGAACAATCTCACCATTGGGATTAGTGTGTTTTAATTCCATTTTAAAGCTATTAATGATAAAGTTTTTTCTCTCTATAATGTACTTTCTTCTACTTAATAATTTTTTAAAGAATGAAACCACATTATTTTTAAATTTTAAATTTTTTATATTTTCAAATCAATTTTGAATGATGAAATTTTTTTAATTCAAGACTATAATGTAAACTTTTTTAAGTTAAGAAGATTCAAAGTAGTTTGTCAATATGTCACAAATGTGATTTCTTCACTTTGAACGCATTTACCTTGCAATCTATGTGGTGAAAGTGTTTGAAATTTTTTCCACACATTGTCATACTATTCTACTTTAAGATCCTACGATTACATATTCAAAAATACCATTAATTTTCTTTTTTCTTTTTGTACTAGAAATAGTAGTTTTGAAAGTTTTTTTGGACAATTGCAACAAAGAGGTCGCCCTTAAGGACCAGAGGTCGCCCCTAGGGACCAGAGGTCGCCCCTAAGGACCAGAGGTCGCCCCTAGACCCGCGGTCGCCCTAGATTTTGGACCCGCAGTCGCCCCCTACCCTCGGTCGCCCCTAGACCCGCAGTCGCCCTAGATTTTGGACCCGTAGTTGCCTCCTACCTGTGGTCACCCCTACCCGCGGTCGCCCCTCATGAAGCACGCCACGTCACAGCCACGTAGGACAATCTGTTTTACCTAGGGGTAAAAAAATTTGAAATCCGAAATCCGTACACGACAACAAAAACCGCCCATACTCGACAACTCAACAATTTGACATGCGACATGCGACGTCTATTAGACACAAAAACCCGAAATTCTGTCAGACAAGACAACCCTGGAACAGACCGCCCAGCCGGACGCCGACTCCGCGACGCGGATGGCAGCGCCGAAATCGCGGACGGCGATCAGCAGGCGGACGGCGGTCTGCAGCCCGCGAACGGCGACTCCAACGGGCGGACGGGGGCTACAACAGGCGGACGACAGCGTGGGAACGGAGGACGGCGGGGTCCGCCTAAGCGGACGGGGGTGGGATTTTGAAGTGCATCCCGCCCAAATTCATCATTACGGCCTTAGGGGTCTTTGAATCCTTGAGGTCACCAGCGGGCTGGCCCTCCGGTTCAATTTCATTTTTAATGTGGTTCCTTTGTGCCAATGGCGCTGGGATTTCATTTGATCTAAAAATTAAAAAATAAATAGAAAAATGGATGTGTGAATTTACGAATTATCTAAAAGATTCACATATTTTTGTATGTTGTTTTTACGTGCATGCATTGAGTTTATAATTTTCTCTTATTTTCTAGGGATGGAATTGAGTTTCCTATGATATAAATTTTTAAATGAAATAAAGAATTGAACACATGGTAATTTAATTCTACTTATTTGAACTTCGAGAAAAAACTTAAAGCTTCTCATTGTCCAAATGAAGCTACGAGGTTTGTTTCTTGTATGTCAACACCTCATAAAATGGTCATTTCAAAACCAAAGACAAAAATTCTTTTAAATGGTATTTTGGGTTTAGGGGATATTAGGGGCTTGCAAAGGTTTTGATACTCTAGCATGAAAATGTGTGGAAGTAGATTTCTAGAAGTCTCCCCTCCCCCTTCCCTTTGAGTTGAATGAATTTATTGATTTCCAATGTATTGATTTCCATTCTTTAAAGAATCATAAGGTGCCAAAATATTAGCGCCAAAAATATCAAGTTAAATTAATTCTATAGTATGAAATTATAACTTGCTCAATCACTAGGGTGGGACAACGTGCTATGAAAATAGTGCATACACAGTTTGTCTTCTTATAACCTCACAAGTTCATGTGCACCCTACTAGGCATTCAAGCAAATTTTTTAAAGTCTAAACATCTACATGGTTAGGGAATGCAAGGACAAATGTTTCTTTCGTTGTGGATACTAAAAGGCCATGTTTTTTTTTCATACGTACAACACACTTTGAATGGCTTGGGCACTCAAACCCCTAAAAGATTTGATCCATTGGAAAATGAATCAACTTTGAATATTACATGAATTGGACCTTGGGAATTGTTTTCAATTCAATAACTCCTTTCCATTTTGTTATTAGTTCTATTTGGAATTTTGGGGGGCATATTTGTTTATCCAAAATCAAAGACAAAGGAATGTGATTGTCACCCCCATTTGGACAACGAAAGGCCTAAACCCTATATTCTAAACCCTAACAAGGGTTTGGAGGCATTAAATTAGTCAAAATACTACCTTTGAGTCGGTGGATTGCCTTGACATTTATGAAAACCAAATCAATGCTTCGAACATTGAAACATTCCTTCATCAATGAGCACCCGGTACTAGTACAACATCTCTACATTCCCAAATGAAAGAATCCTATGCTTCTGAAAATCAGGAGAGGACTAGAGGACTCAAGAGGGTGAAAACAAGGTCCAAACTCCCCAAAGTGTGCTTGGGTGGACCTCGGGGAGGGAAGGGCGGACGGCAGCGTCGGAAATGCGGACGGACCTGTCGGAATGGCGGACGGCAACGTCGGAAAGGCGGACGGATCCATCAGAGCAGGCGGACGGCGGCCAGCAGCACGCGGACGGCGACTCCAACGAGCAGATGGCCCGTCGGAAATGCGGACGGAAGCGTCGGAATCGCGGACGGGGGGCAGCAAGCGGACGGCGGTGGCGGCGGGAAGGCGGACGGCAACGTCGGATTTGGAGACGGATGGGCCGTCCGATTGAGCAGACGTTCGGGTCCGCTTCGCATTGGTCGGGGGAGGTTCGGTGGCGGACGATCTTAGGTTTGGTTTCGGACGACTATAAGGGCGGACGGCCTTCTTGTTTTTTCTCACTTCCCTCTCCTTCCTAGGACTCACAACCGTGTTGGATGTGCTACTGTTGCTTCATTGTGCCAGTTGCTCCTACATGGTGGAGAGGTGGGGTCATTCATCTATCATTATTGGTTCACATACAAACATTCATTGAAACTTGGGTGGATTGAAGACACATACTTTTGGTGACTATTTAAATTCAATTGGGGACAAGTTCAAGTTGACAACCATGAGTGGTCAAGGCGTTGAAGGTAGTGGTGGGTTGACTGGCGGAGGTGACAATAGTAGGAGGCCTAAACCAAAGGGAACCGCCCATGAGCTCCACTATGAGATTTTAGATGATCCCAACATCAAAGCAGAGGGTGGTTGGGAAGTGGAGGAAGCGGAATATTGGTCCTCCAAAACGTGCAAGAAGTATGTGAAGATGTACCACATCGACAAGTTGTGGCCTAGGGAGGCCTACATCATCCATACTCGTGGTTTTTGTTGCAAACCAGGGAATTGCAACAATGCGCACTTCATTCACCCAGCGCATGAAGTTTGGCGGGCCCTCTTCGGGGATAAAGCAATGTCCAAGGGGTATATAAACTACAGCTTGGCTTCTATGGTGTATGCAGAATTGATATTGGCACGCAAGGTGGATTGGAGCACGTTTCCAACGACAACGAACGCTCCACGTGTGCTTGAATGTAATCGGAAAGATATTCCTGATTTGTACAATCCACAAGCAGGGCCAAGTGAGGCATTTAAATCCAAAAGAGAGGTCAAACCAATGACAATGACTATGACCAAGGACGTGGAGGTCACAAGTTCGGCAATGCAATTGGCTTCAACACAAAACCGTACGGCAATACAAGATTTCAAAGGCGAGCATGTGGAGGGAGACATATTTTTAACTCCTCCAACGGATTTGATATGCACACCAAATGGAACAACAATGGTGGAGCACGTGGCCCCATCCGCACCACATGAACGTCATGATGATGTCATTGAGGGAGAAGTTGCTAATGCGGGAATTGCCATTCAGAATCTTATAGACAACAATGCTTTAAATCATTTGGCAAGTACTTCGAAGCAAAGTTTGCCGAAGACACCGAGCCCGACATTGAATCTAGGAGTTGAGGTGCATCCTTCACCTCATCATGGAGAACAATCGGATGGCGTGCTGCCAAATGAGACCATTCTTGGTGGATTTATCGATTCCAAGTATCCACATTTGTCATCATTGAGGACATCAAAATGGCAAATTGTTCGTCGGATGCCCTCGGTTGCATTATTAGAATCTTTGTGTAAAGGTTCACATTTGTGGCGGTCACACGAAGAACGTTTAAAGAACATGGAGCACACCAACGAGGATGGCACGAGTAACGGAGGCGCGGAAACCCAAGATGAGCCTTCCGAGAGTCAATGGGCTGATTTTGTTTTGACCGCATCAAAATTGGCAGTTACGGCTCAATTTGTAGCAGAAGTCGCTCCAAGGCTGCAAGAAGTTGCAATGGATTTTTCCAAATTAGCGCCTGAATTGTTGAGTGGTGCCTTGGACTTCGTGAAGTTCAGCCAATCGATGACACCATTTCTCGACGAGCGTGTTACAGATTTGAAGGTTTTGAGTGAATACCAAGAGGAGATCAAGAAGTATAAGGGTATAGATGTTGAGAATCTCAAGTTGGCGGCGGATGCTTCGAAATTGAAAGAGAAGCTAGAGACATTGGAGGCTCAATCAGAGCGTCGACATAATACATTGCTTTTCCAAAGGAAGTTTATTGAAGACTTGGAGTACGAAATTGTAGCGTTGAAGAAGAAAATCCGAGAAGGTGAGGTGGTTGTTGAGAAGGGAAAGGAGAAAGTGGAGGACAGACTAGATGGCATTGAGGAAAACAACAATCCGGATTTGTTGTATTTGACCCCCATCGGTAATACTAATTCCACATTCCACGATGCTTCCATGCAAACGGAAAGCAATGAGGTCAAAGAATTGAAGCAAAAATTGAACGAGGTCACCGAAGAAAACACGCGTTTGGAGGCCAAGTTGAAACGATTGCAACGGATAGTGCAGTTGGATGAATGTATGCCGAAGGGCACTTTGGACTCTCGATGGTTGGCATGGGTGCAAAAACTCGAAGACAAACCGTCTGTAGTATCACGAGCAATGAAAGGGCTACTCAAATTGGCAATGAAGTCGGATGAAGAATGCGATAGCGTGGAGTCCTCTCTTTGGCGTTTGAAGAAGATGTTTGATTTACATCCAACGGGGTCCACCGAAATCACATATTGGGGAGACATGGATGCAATGTTCGAGCGTTTGAACCACACAAAGAAGGAAGAGGTGGCCTCCATTAATTGGGCCTTGGAACTAGAAGAAGGTTGGGTCCCTTATCCCACGCTTTCGGCACACATCAAGAAGAATGACAAGACAATGGTGCATGCTTGTGATCCTTCGGCCTTAATATTGGAGGGTCATTGTAGCCTTTGTCGAGTTCATTTTGGGCCCGAGGGAGCCCTCACCATGGGCCAATGTCCCCACACTTTCCACATCACATGCATCGTCAGAGCATCCCTTATTTGTTCGGTGTGCCCCGAGTGTCGTTCTCCCTTGCCTCCTAGGTTCTACGAAATGCTCGGGATCTTGGAAGCTATGCCCCCTGGCCATGAATACAATCGATGGACCCTTCCGTTAGATCAAGCGCCATTCAAATTTCAAAATTATGTGCATTGGGGAAAAAGTCTAACGTGGGATTCGGTAAATTCTACACATGGGCTATACGAATCATCGGAGGTGCCGATAGATTCCTTGGTGTGGATGACCCACGATCGAGAGGTGGAGTTGCGAGCTAGAGGTATTGCCAACGAGGAGGATCGAGAAGTGTTTTGTTGTAGTATGGGGGGCCATTGGAGCATGCAACACCACAAATTCTTTCGATTTCCCGAAAAGGAAGTGAAGAAAGGACTAGATGGCAATTGGATAGAGGTGGAGCCTACACAAGAGTTTAATGAGCAATACGGGGATTACAATCACACTTTGCTAGGGAGGGCCCTCTTTTTATCAAAGTTGGAGGAAGCTGCACAAGTTCGTGCCTTTGTGGAACTAGATGGGCAATCAAGCACAAAAAATTCAATGGTGGAGGTGGCGGGGGCATTTGATAAGAGGATGGGCGAAATCATAATGCATTGGAGGGCATTTTTAGTGGGGGGAGAAGAACCAAAGTGGTTTTCCATGAAAAATGATGATGACGTGGTCAACTTTTTGGTAGATAAAGCAGGGTTGTCCCCGTCACGTCCTGTCCGTCCGTCAGGATGTCCGGACGGACGTCAGGATTCAACCTCGGCGTCCGTCAGGATGAAATCTGGACGAGAACCGTTCACAGAGGATGAAAACTACGGAAATGGATAGACGTTCTTCGTCGACGGGCGCGCCAGACGGGCGAGCTTCCGTCGACGGGCATGGAACGGGCGTGATGGACGGGTATCTGGACGGTTTGGATGGACGGGTATGTGGACGGAAAACTGGACGGGCGGGTGGACGGGCATCTGGACGGGCATGTGGACGGGAGGGTGGGCGGTTGTGTGGACGGGTATCTGGACGGGCGGGATGGACGGGTATGTGGACGGAAAACTGGACGGGCATCTGGACGGAAGGGTGGGCGGTTGTGTGGACAGGTATCTGGACGGGCGGGATGGACGGGTATTTGGACGGAAAACTGGACGGGCATGTGGACGGGAGGGTGGGCGGTTGTGTGGACGGGAGGGATGGACGGGTCTTTGGACGGAAAACTGGACGGGTGGGTGGACGGGCATGTGGACGGAAGGGTGGGCGGTTGTGTGGACGGGCGGGATGGATGGGTCTTTGGACGGAAAACTGGACGGGCGGGTGGACGGGCATCTGGACGGGTAAGTGGACAGTTCTCTGGACGGAAGGGTGGACGGGTAACTAGACGGTTCTGTGGACGGAAAAATAGACGGGCATCTGGACGGGTGGGATTGGATTTTTTGCCTAAATGCCCGAAGCACCCAAATTTGGTGTTGGCAAAACTTCGAAGTCAAATAAAACCTAACCAAATTGCTATTTTTAGTAGTATCCAAGTTGCTATTTTTAGGAAGTTCTTCTTGAAGTCTAGTTTTAGCATCAATAGTCTATTCTTAAAAATAAATGATAGTGATTTATCGTTCCAAGACTTTGTGCAAGGGTACCCATTGCAATCTTGACTTCTTGTAGCATTGAGAGCTTTTGGAAATGTGCCTCGAAAACACAACAAGATCTTGGAGAAAACATCACATTCAAATTTGAAATTTAATTAAAAGAAAAATATGGAGTATACTTTTAAAAGCCATAAATTGTTTGGGGTTATACATGTTAGGCAATTTAACCTCATATTTTTTGGGTCTAAATTTTTTTAAATTTTACTTGTAAAAACTGAAAAGAGGATTGGAAGACTTCACATCATTTTTGTAGTTTTAACACCCTCATGATCAAACTTTATAATCTTTTACTCTATAAGTGATATTGTTGTGTTTTAGCAACCTATGAGATTGCTAACATGTCTTGTTTGAATTTATACGGTTACAATTTTTTGCAAATTGATACACCTAGTCTCCTAATCAAAAATGTTGACATTTTGTTCAATAATGCCATAATGCCATTTGAGAAAAAATGGAAAATGTTAAATACTTTAATTTGTAAACTTTGGATTTAAAAAAAAAATGAGGGAGTAGTCAATCATGTGTCCAACTAAAAAAAGATTCAAACTAATAGAAAAGAAGTTACAAAACGTGAATTATTTAGGGTTTAATTCTAAAGACTTAAAGGAGATTTCATCAAATATGAAGCAATAGAGATTTTTGTTTATTATTTTAGGCTTTGGTAAAGAATTTTCATTGTTTTTATTTCTTAGACCCTAAAGTAACATACTCTCATTGTCCTTGCTGCAAGGGACAAAATGGATTTTCGATAGGCGCCCATAATCTAATTTTTTACTCAAACTTTTGAAAACTTTTTCATAAGAATGATAAAATAGAATTATAGAATGATAGATAAACTTATGAGTTTATTCATAATACAATTTCTATTCCAATCGGTGCCTAGGAGCAAGGGGTTAGGGATATGCCACAAGAACAGAATAACCTCAAACAGGGGAGATTGGGACACTGGGCGGTCCAGGACTCCGGGTAGACAAAAAAATCCACAAAAAAATGAAATACAAATTTATATATTTTTTCTAGTTGCATTATATTTTCTTTTAAATGGGAGGCTTTCATTCATCCCATTTGGATTAGGAATGGAAAAGTTATGGATTTTTCTATGGAGCGGGCAATCCTAGCCACTTCTTTAAATAGATTTGGAGCTTTCACTTCGAATGCTAATAACTTTCAATCCATACGGTCAAACATGACAAATTTATGGTCACGTCATCTAAGACAAGTGCAGAACAAGATCCTTTGGTTCAATTCAAAAAAAAATTGGAAAATTTAATTCATAGGTGAACATAGCAAAAGGGGTGGTTTAGGGTGGTTTGGGCCAAAAAATGGACTTCGGACTTTAGGGCAACACCCAAAATAAAGATAGAACCAGGGTTGTCTTGTCTAACATATTTTTGGGTTTAGGCGTCGTGTATGACGTCTGACGTCGCGTGTCGCGTGTCACCAAGTGTCGAGTTTACTTGACATCGCGTCGCGGAGGGGTAAAAAAATTTACCCCACGGTAAATAGATTTTGCCTACGTGGCAAGGTTTACAAAATGACGTGGAAAGCCAACTTGGGTGACTGCGGGTAGGGGCGCATGTACTTCAGCCTTGGGCGACCGCGGATGGGGGCGCGTGCAAGTACAAATGGGGCGAGTACGGGTTCTAAAATTAGGGCGACCTCTGGTCCAAGGGGGCGACTGCTGGTCCAGGGGGGCGACTGCTGGTCCAGGGGGGCGACCTCTGGTCCAAGGGGGCGACTTCTGGTCCAGGGGGGCGAGTTCTGGTCCAAAGGGCGACCTCCTTGTTGCAATTGTCAAAAAACACTCAAAACTGCCATTTTTGTGCAAATTGCAAAGAGAAAAAAAATTTAGAATGGTATTTTTTTTCCATATGTTACCATAGGATCTTGCAATAGAATAGTTTGAGAATGCATGGAAAAAATTTCAGACATTTTGACCACATAGATTGCAAGATAAATGCATTCAAAGTGAAGAAATTGTGTTTTTTTGGCACAATGGCAAACTAGTTTAAGACTTCAAATCTTCTTAACTTAAATAGTTTGAATTGTAGATCTTGAATTTAGTTTTTTTTCATCATTCAAAATTGAGTTGAAAATATAGAAAAAATAAAAGTTTAAAATATAATGTAATTTTCATTATTTAAAAATTTATTTAGTAGAAGAAGGTATTATAGAGGGAAAAACTAAATCATTAATAGCTCTAAGATGGAATTAAAACTCACGAATTCCAATAGTGAGATTGTTCTAACAATCAATGTTGATTTGGTGGACCTATTTGTTTTGAATTTTTCTGAAAATTGAACTCAAAAACAAATCCTATACCTATATTTTACAAATCAATATTATAATTGCTTGCAAAACAAGATGCTCTACAACTTCTTGGCAACCTCTTCATATCATAAATCCAAATGAAATGAATAAAAGCTTTCCATATGAAAATAAAATAAAATATATGAGAAAAAAAATTAATTTTTAATTCAAATTTTTCAAGATTTGTTTTTGCTCATCCAAATGATTTAATTTAGATCAAAGCTAATTGTTGTATAACTCTTGCTCCTAGGCACCAATTAAAATTAAAATTACATTCCTAGAAAGCTAATTTTTTTTTCCTATCTTTTTATAAAAATTTGACCATATAGGAACTTGGCCAAAATCCATTTGCCCCTTGTGAAGACAATGAGAATTTAGAGATTTACATCCTATCAATGTATTATTTAACAAGTGGATTTTAAATTTGAACACCCTCTGAAGATTTGTATAAAAACATTCCTATTTGATTTTCTCTATTCTCTATGCATCATCATACTTATGTATAATTTACCACCTTCATCTAAAATTTAAAAATAGAGGAAAGAGATTTAAATTAGAGCTTCTCCTCTTGAATTATGCAAATCTCTAAAAGTCATCCTACCAGGGTATTATTTATGAAGTAGATTTTAAAATACAAAATAATAAAATGTAGATTTTAGAAAGAGCTTTCCATTTTGAATTTCACTATCTTCCAAGTATCATCAATTCATCATACTCATGTATTATTTACCACTTTAATTTCAAGCTTAAAAATTAGAAGAAAGAGATTTAGATAAGAATTATTCCATTTGATTTAATATACGCAATCTCAAATAATCATCCTATGGGAGTATTATTTATCAAATGTATTTCAAAATACAAAATAATGAATGGAGATATTTGCAATACCTTCCCCATTTAATTTTCTCGATTCTCCAAGCATCCTTGTACTCAACTACTAATAAATTATTTACCACATTTATCTCTAACTTAAAAATTAGAAGGAAGAGATTTGAATTAAAACTTCCCCTTTTGATTAATGCAAATCTCAAAGACTTATCCTATGGGTGTATTATTTATAAATTGTTTTTCAAGATACAAAATAATGCATGAAGATATTTGCAATACCTTCCCCATTTAATTTTCTTGATTCACCAAGCATCCTTGTACTCAACTACTTATAAATTATTTACCACATTTATCTCTAACTTAAAAATTAGAAGGAAGAGATTTGAATCAAAACTTCCCCTTTTGATTAATGCAAATCTCAAAGACTTATCCTATGGGTGTATTATTTATAAATGTTTTTCAAGATACAAAATAATGCATGAAGATATTTGCAATACCTTCCCCATTTCATTTTCTTGATTCTCCAAGCTTCTTTGTACTCATGAATTATTTACCACCTTCATCTTTAATTTAAAAAATTAGTGGGGAAGGAATTTAAATGAAAACTTCCCCTTTTGATTTAATTTATGCAAATTTCAACAAATTATCCTACTAAAGGGGTCTATAATTTATAAAGTGTATTTCAAAATACAAAATAATGCATGAAGATATTTGCAATACCTTCCCCATTTAATTTTCTTGATTCTCCAAACATCTATGTACTTATGAATTATTTACCACGTTCATCTCTAACTTGAAAAATTAGTGGGGAAGGAATTTAAATGAAAACTTCCCTTTTGATTTAATTTATGCAAATTTCAACGAATTATCCTACTAAAGGGGTCTATAATTTATGAAGTGTATTTCAAAATACAAAATAATGCATGAAAATATTTGCAATACCTTCTCCATTTAATTTTCTTGATTCTCCAAACATCTTTGAACTTATGAATTATTTACCATATTCACTTTTAAATTAATGGGGAAGAGATTTAAATGAAAATTTCCCCTACGGATTTAAACAAATCTCAAATAGTCATTCTATAAGTATATAATTTATCAAATGATTTCTAAAATACAAAAAAATAGATGGAGAGATATGTTTGATCTTTCATATTTGATTTATTTCATATCATATAATCCCAACCAAATAAATGAAAATGAACCATTGATATATATTTAACAAAATTGCATATTTGCAAAACTTGAGTGTTCATTAGAAGATGACATCTTGCTATAAAATTTATATACTAGAGCTAATTAATAGATCAAACAAGATATTATCAAATACAAGTAGTACTATAGAGAATCCAAAGCAACTAGATTTTTAGAAGAGCTTTCATTTCTAATAAATGAGATTAGGTGTCAAAGCTATAAAATCTGATCTCATCAAGGTCCATTTACTTAGCTCACCTAACAAGGTACGTCCACTAATGTACCTAGCAAACTAAAACAAAAGTAATTGACTATAATGAAGTTGTCAATTTCTACTTTCATCACCCAAAAATTGCAATCCAATGAGTTTTTCAAGTAACTTTGAGTCTTGGGCGACCTCTCATGGAGGAGAACGCGGGTCAGGGTGAGTGCTTAAGGGTGACCTCGGGTAAGGGGCGAGTGCAGGTGGAGGTGGAAGGAATGGCCCTCCTTTTGTCCAAAAATTGACAAATTTGGGCTGTTTGGGGGTTTCTAGGGGCAACTAAAATTGACATCACTAAGCATATTGTGACATAATGACATGTGCTTCTAATTCGAAGTTGGTCACCAAGAAGTGAGGATAGAGATTATATGCTTTTTAATGAGAGATCCTTAGTAGAAACAAATATTTGACGATGTGGTCATTAATAAAAGGACTCTTTTGATTTTAGTTTCCTATAGTAAGGCCGCAGGTGCTACTATAGAGACACTAATCCACGCAACTACTCAAATATGACAATGGAATATTTGAAAACACATTAGTAATGAGGTACTTTGTGAGGAAGTTGGGTATAGTCATTGAACTTAATTCAAAGAAGCAACTAATATGTAGATAGGTGGTAAACCTATTCATGGTTGATAAAGCCCCTGAAGTTGTTTATCGCATTGATGTTTTGTAATAGGATATGTTGTTATTATGTTAGTACAAATAAAAACATAGGTCACATTTCATGCTTCTAAATTTTGAAAAGGAAAGTAAATATATTAACCACTTTTTATATGATGTGCCATTTAGAAAAAATATTAAATATTCAAAACGCTAGGTGCCAAGGTCTATGTATTGAATCTTGAATTTGAATTCTTTTGTGCAAATATTTTGTAATTTTTTTCAAACAATGTACTTTAATTTATTTGTTTCTAAACTAATGTGTGTAAAAGTGTACAAAAATAAAGTTGAGTTTTAACACCTAAAGGACCAACTTGAGTCCTTTTGAAGGACTTTAAAGAGTTCAAGTAGGTGCATATAGTCTCAATTTTCATTTTCATTTTTTGAACTTTTTTGGAGGATAGAAGAGTACATCATCTTTGTAAGAATATAAATTTTTCTTCAATTGGTGTCCAAAAGCAAAATTTATGCCACCCTAAGCTAAAAATAGAGGTCAGCAAGCAACAAAAAAATTACAATAAGTCAATTAATATTAAATTTTTTTCCCTCAAATATTATATTTTTGTCTACATGTGAAGCTTTGATTCATTCAATTTGGACTAGCAATGAAAAAATTATGGACAATCTTGTCTTTTAGACAATCTAAACAATTTTTTGAAAAAACATCTTATATGATATATTTTTGAATGCAATTTATACAACTTTTTTGAAAATTATTTAATATAGTTAAGTTTGTCTACTAGAACAATCTCACCATTGTGCTTATTGTGTTTCAATTCCAACTTAGAGCTATTAACAATTTAGTTTTTCATTCAATCATAGACCAACTTCTATTCAACAATTTCTTAAAGAATGAAAATCAAGTGTGTTTCTATTGAAATTTTTTGCTTAAACTTTCAATTCAATTTTTCAACATAATTTTTTAAAATTTAGAGTTTATAATGCAATTTTTTTCCACAAATGGTGGTCAAAGTCATCTGAAATTGCAAGCCAAAGTTCAATTTTTTTTTCCAACTTTGAATGCTAATATCTTCCAATCTATATGGCCAAACTTTATGAAATTTTTACCACATGATCTTAGACAACTTAAGTACAAGATCTTACGGTTAGATTCTCCAAATTTTTTTTTTTCTATTTTCTTGGATGACTGCAGCAGAAGTGGCAGTTTTGAATTGCACTACAAATCACTCCTACAAGAGGTCGCCCCTACCTCCACTCGCCCCTACCTCCACTCGTCCCTACCTCCAGTCGCCCCTACATGTAGTTGCCTAGTACCCATATGCGCCCCTTGAATTTGCCATGTAGATGCCACATGGCATCCAGCTGGAGGGGGGTAATTTTATATAAAGTCAAAGGTAAATTTGACTTTTCGTGACGTCGCGCGAGCTCTACTAGACGTCGCGCGACGTCTGTCTGTCGCGGTGTCGCGCTGTCATAGCGAACAACCTTGGATAGAACACTCTTTTACCTACCATCTAAGCATACAAGCTTCTTCTATACTATTACAAAAAGGTACAATAGATTACAAAAATAGACAAAGGCGAAGCAACAATACACAAGGTGGAAAGAAAACGATAAATGTACATACTTTACAAATCCGCTGAAGTACATAGTAAACTAATAAAGGCTTTATATAATTACAAATGTTCGCTTTGTACAACTTCCGGTATTTAATTCTATACATCTATGTAGTTATACACAATCTAGTCCAAAACTATCTATTCTACTTCTTCGATTACAACGCCTCGTGCTATGTTGTTTTGCAAAAATTGTTGCAATTCTCGTCGCGATTGCAAAGTCGTCAAAAGCTGAAATGCGTCGATGTCGTATCTATTATGTAAGTGGGAATAAATGGCACTCACGAGAGCTGGCTCATGGAAGGTACTGTCTTCAATGTACGTCATTTGTTCCTCAAAACTCAGTTCACCCTCAAATCCGACTGGCGCGCCTTGAGAGTTAAACATGATGCGCTGTGGATGTGGCGCATGCACAAAAATGGAGCGGTCTTGGTCCCAATGTCCACCCGCAATCTGACCAAAATATAGTCGACGCCCTGGATCACCCTCTCCAAACACCCTCCTGATCACCTCTGTCACTTGGGCATCACTCTGCCAATGTATCTCAGCGACCGTTCCTGCCGGGAGGTGTCGGTTGTCGTGGCCCCACTTCCAAAGCCATGTCACGTCTGAACCCCAATGTACTCTATTACCGAGGCCCGGTAAATTTTCTTCATTGTACTCGTAATGTGCAGGCATGTGGTCTTGAAGGCCAAACGTTTTGTACAGTCGTGCATGAAATGGAGCTCTACATTGCGCACATCTCTTTCTGGTGACCATGTGAGGAATGAGACACCCGGGGTGGTATAGATGGCCACATGTACCAAGATTCCATCCACCTTCTGGGCCAAACGGTTCTTGGCAAATTATACATGTTGTTCCATCTTATACAAAAGCTGGAACAAACGGCCACACTAGTGGTGTAATGCCATCGCGGTTGGGTGGCCCGTACCGTTGGCACTCGATATTGTACTGGAATTCCAAGTCTGCACGGGAATTCCAATCGATGCTTGAATTCTCGGTGAACACTGGCAAATCGTCGGTGAACATTTCTTCCACCCGAGGCCACGAGGTCAAGCCAAAAGAACGTTGACCGCCATCATTGAATTCCGCAGCCACTCTCCTCACTTCACGCTGCATTTGCTCAGCCTTGTTTAACGCCATGCTGCATGTCAACTTCATGTTGCACATTTGAAGCAGCATCTGTTCCTTCTGAGGATTGTGGACCAACCGCATGTTTTGAGCACTCATTGCGGTCATGGTCTGTTCCATGTCAGTTCGAGCTGCAGTCAACACTGCCACATTTGCCTCAGCGTTGTTGGCACGGAGTTCCAAAGCACGCATGGCGCTTGTTAATTCTTCCATGCTTGTGCGAGTACTTCCAACCTCTGCTTCAGCCCGCTCAGCACGTGCACGCATAATATCCAACGTGGCACTTTCTGCACTTGGAAAAATGGCCCGTGGTTGTACCACAAACTCAGGTGTATTGCTCGGGCCTGCTCTGTCTTCGTCTGCCCCGTATGTAGCACGTTCCACTACAACATCGAGTGGTGGAACTGAGTCTGTGCTAAACCGCCTGTTGCGCTCTACAAGCTCTGCTTCACGTGCAATGAGGCGCACATTTTCATCTACAAGGGCCCGCATCCTTGCACTTTGAACTTCAAACTCTGCTGCATGAAGTCGTAGCGCTTCTTCTTTTTCCGCTTGCAGTGTTTGTACTAATTGGCGCAAGCGAATTAGTTCTTCACTGTCAGCTTGGGCTCCACCAATCACATTTTGTTGGTTGACATTTGCACTGCTGCTCTGACCAACTTCTACTTCCATCAACTCCGTCCTTGGCTGCTCCACGGGTGGAACCACATCCATTTGCACATTTTGAATACCAACCAATGGCACAACAGGAATTGGTGCATTGTCCAGTGGCACGGCAGGATTTGTTGGAATGTGGCGAGTTCTATTTGGAAACTTGTTATCCCGCTGTCTGCCCAAAAAGCTTCTCCAATCCACATCCTTGCCAAGAAAAACCTCCGCATATGCCATTTGGCACAATGAAAGTGTCCCGTCCTTCTTCGATCTTGAACCCCAAAGTACCAATGACACTTCAATCATCCTCTTCTTGAAGTGCGGATGGGTGCACTGGTCAACATTCACCACGCCAGATTTCACGTGCACCTCGTACCGGTTGTGTGGCCAATGGCGGTTGATGTGGGCCCAATCTATAAACCGCCGACATGTCGCTCTTGTCCATGGTGATTCTGCCTCCAACCACCCAAGGTGTGCTATAATCGCTGGGGCATTAAGTGTGCCCCAATCCAAAGTTGCTCTATTTCCTTTCTTCTTTCTACCGCTTCCCTCACCTCCAGGTCCCGAACCTCCTACTACATCCTCTGCATCCATTCTTGATACCTACACAATGACACATACGATACTGTATGCGAATACAATGACAATTTGCTTTGCCTTCTGTTGCGTGAAGGCAACTGAAATGTGGCAAAACAATGTCAAATGTATAATACTTCCCCTCAAATTGCAATGCGAAGCTTTCTCAAGCTAGGACAGTGCAATTCAAAAGAGGAAGCAAGGGCAAATGTGAAAAAAATGTCACTTATACCCCCCAATTACCGACCCGGTTAGCAAGGGTAATTAACACCTAATCAGCCCGTCCCCCCCCAAATCCAGACCGTCCAGGGCGGGGGACAGCCCTGGAATGGACGGCCGATCCGTCCACGGACGTCCGGCCTCGGGTCGGAACGCCGTCAACGGGTTCGGGGCGCCGTCTCCAGGTTCGGGGAATGATTACACCGCCGCCCGAGAGTTCGACGGACGGCCTTTCCGTCCTCTAGACGGGTTGGATGTGGGAGGGGACGGGCTTTCCGTCCGTCCCCTCGACGGCCTTTCCGTGGAAGGGGACGGGCTTTCCGTCCCCTGGACGGCCTGCTCGTCCCCTCGACGGCCTGGATCTGGTCCTGGACGGGCTTTCCGTCCCCTCGACGGAAAGCCCGTCCAGGAGGACGGTCTGCCCGTATCCTCGACAGCCTGTCCCTGGTCGGGAACGACCTGCCCATCCTCGCGACGGCCTGTTTGTGGTCTGGGACGGCCTTTCCGTCCTCTGGACGGCCCTTCACAATATATATATATATTTTTTTTTTAAATTGGTTTAGGGTGGAAGTTTTGACAAAATCACGTTAAATAGAAAAGTAATTTTCAGATTTTCAATTTTTCACCATGTGTATATATCACAAGGACAATGACATTAGAATTCATCATAGTGTAAACTTAATTTCCATTTCATGATATATTTGTTTTGTACTCAATGTAGTAGACATTAAAAACACATTCGAAGTTCAAATCGCAATAATGAAATTTCAATTTAGGGTTGTGTTGGGGGATTTTACATAAAATAGGAACTAGAGAAAAGGACCTTTTGTTTGATAGTTAGACTCAAACTCCCAAAATATCAATTTTGGGGAGAAATCTTAGATTTAGAGTAAGGAGCAACAACTTCCTAAAATACACTAAAGGAGCATATTTTTTTTTTTTTTTTTTTCTAAACTCGGAATTACTTGGAGGCAAATATTGGAAAGACTACAAAATCAATTGGATACACTTTGTAACTCAACATGGCAGGTCCCAAGAAAATGAAATGAACACTTCCAACTTCTTTCCATGTCATTGAAGTGATTGAACTGCCATTAAATTGGCACTAAATGATGCCGTTGGGTGTTCAGAGGTTGAAGTTTATTGTAAATATCTTGCAATCTACAATTCTACATAGGTCAAGTTTGTGAAATTTCTTCCGATCAATTGATTCGTGGTCTAGTACTCTAGTATGAGATCCTACATGCTACAAGCAAAGGTGCACCTTAGAGGCCTAAACACATTCATTTTTTTTTTTAATTCTTTGCTATAGAAAATTAGAAATGGCAATTTATTCAGATTTAGTATGGAAAAGACTCAAAAGAGGCCTTGCGACTTTAGTCAGTTTAGTGGCTAACATACGATACTACATAAGCAATTAATAAACAATCCATAAGAAAAACTATAGTAATTCACCGCTAGTTGCATTATAATTTAGAAGCCATAAAAAAAATATAGACACCACAAAAATGTCAAGTTCATGTACTCAATGTTGCATTTTGATTTTGAGAACAAAAATAAAAGGCAAATGCCATATGTTATTATGCTACTGTTTTAGAGTTTCCCTTTGTGTGGAAGACTACATGGAACATTAGAATCCATTCGTCCATTTTTTTTCCTTTATCTTACGGACTTACACCAATCCTCTCTTATTTGTCATAGTTACATAAACTTGAACATCAAATTCTCTTAAAATTGCAACAACATTTAGGGTTTAGGGTTTAGGGTTTAGGGTATAGGCCTATAGGATTTACTTCAAAACCTAGGTTGGACCGGAAACTACGAAACATGTCCTTCATTTTGGTAGTTGGCATTACAAGTGCAAAACTCAATCAAGATGTAGTCTTTGAAGTTTGAATTGGAAAAAAATAGATTAATGATTTAAATTCAAAGTTTTAGAAAACATATTGAAGACACCAAAAAATGGCATAACAATATCTGTAAAAGGTAAAACATTCTTAAGTATAGATGTATAGGGCTACATTTTTTTATATAATGTATGAATGGAAAGAAGAAACAATGTTTTACATGAATCAATGATATGCATATGACATATGTTGTTTAGGAGGTCTTTCACTTATTTGATAATTAACCATTTTAGAGTATTAATCTTACTACCTTTAACTAGAGCATTTAGAGGGTTGTTTTTGTCTTGGTCTTTGTATATTTGATCCGTTCTCAGTAAGTTATTGAATGTTTGTACGATTGAGACTTTGAATTGAGTATACTAGTATAGACAGGGTTTAAAATTCAACAAAATACTAAATTGTCAAGTGCACTTACATGCAAGGAAGGATGGAATCAAAATACAATAATTCCAAAGGTGAAATTGTTCTACGTATAATTGATAAAATTCATTTGAATTCAAATTTGAGCCCTACAGATTATAAATTATTTTAAGGGATTGCGAGATTTTGAGGTTTTGGGAATAAAAACATTGCCCAATGCCAACGACTTTCGTGAAAATGGGTGCAATTAGAATCAATAGAATGAATCAAATGTTAACATGAACATCCAAATAGAACATTAAAGGACCGACATTAAGAAGTTTTCAATTTGACCTTCTATGATTTTTTTCTATGTATCTCCCATTATTTACGTGCAACAAAATAGAATTCCATTCTAAATGAGCAGTAAACCTCGTTTTCAGCATTTGAATGTCATCCCTGGTATTTATTTGTCCTCTAATTGAAACAAATAAATACATTAAGTTAGCACTCCTAAACTACCCGCCCCCCTAGACTAATGCCCGATTGAGAGGAAGGACACTTGTCCTGACAAGTCCGAGAGTGCCGAACCACATAAATGAAAAATTCGTGGAACAAGGATTAGAAATGAATTCCACTTGTTCGAACGTTCCGCTCGACGACCTTCCCGCCCTCTCGACGGCCTGTCCGTCTCTCGAGATTCTTTCTGGCCTCTCAACGACTTGTGCCGTCTCTCGAAAGTCTTCACGTCCTCTGGACGGCCTGGCCCCCTGGACGGCTGGTCCGTGGGGGGGGGACGGCCTTCCTGTCCTCTGGACGCCCAGGGTTTAGGCTGGACGGTCTCAGCCCCTGCACGGCCGTCCGTCCTCTCAACGGTTGGTCCGCGGGCTGGACGGCTTGTCCCCCTGGAAGGCCTTCCCGTCCTCTGGACGGCCCTGGATGCCCTGTCCGTCCTCTCGACGGCCTTTCCGTCGATGTGAAATGGGTATATAGAGACTGTTTTTAGGATACTTTCGCCACAGTTTCTCCTGCTCTGACGGTGCTCTCTTGTCTTGGATTGGTTGCAGTCCTTGCTTGAGAGCGCGGGTGCTGGATAGAGGCTGGTTTGAGGAATAAGGGGGGCGATTTTTCACTTTGTGGAAGCCGAATTCCTAATTCCTATCATTTTGATTATTTGTTACTTGTTACTATCACGATGGCTGGTCGAGATTTCTCAAAGAGAAAAGTTGATGATTGGTATACAGGTATTGGAAATGCACCGATGATGGACCCGGATGCAGAATCACCAGAGCCCGTTTCAGAGGCCGTAGTTGCAGAAGGGTCCGTAGCTGTAGAAGGGGCCACAGCTGCTGGGGGGGGCGGAGAGTCTTCGAAGGGAAAAAAAAACACGAAGGAGGCACAAGGCTACAAATCCGGAGAAGTGGCCAAGCAAGGGTGCAACGCGAAAATTGCATGAAGTGGCGTTGGATTTTTTTGAGCAGTATTCGATTTCGCAGTTGAACACAACATACGTCTTGCGCGGATTATAGGGAGTGGATGTCATTAAACAGAAGGTCCACCACATGTTTTGGACAACAATGAGCGCGGATGAGTGGCATGAAGACCGCACGAAAGAATGCTTTGATCATTGGTTGGAGTCACAAGTGCAAACGTGTATCTTCAACCTTGCCCAAGTTGCGGAAAAAATAAAAGGCTTTCAGAAGAGTGTAGTGCCCAGACAACAAGCATTGAATTTGTTGCACAAGAAGGTGTATTGGTGGCATGAAGCAATGCGTGGACTGTCTTCAAACAACATCCGTTCCGCTCCGTGGTTTCAATGAAGTCAAAATTTGGCCTTTGGTCAACAGGCTGCAGGAGGAGTGGTTTTTCTTGAACGCGGAGTGGTGGTGGTTCCTTTGTCTGGCCATAGCAAACAAAGGGGGCATGGGAGGGTGCGCAAAGTATGTGTTCAAAATTCAAAACATATTTCGGAGAATATGGAATTAGCTGGGAAGTCAGCTTTGCGGGTGGATGAATTGAAGAAGTCCAGGGAGAAGTTGTCCATCGAGGCATTGGTATGTCCATGCGAGCATCTAGGGGTCATCAAATTCTTTGCTATAAATGATATGACCATGGAGTGTTATTCGCAGTGGTGGAATGGCGGTACTCTCGGCGCCATGTTTACACTCGATGAGAAGAACCGAGATCCAGATGAAATTGGAGAGGTGGCTTACGATGCAACTCCACAAACAATGCAAGCCATGAAACGACTCATGGCATATAGACGCAAGCGCACTGAACTTGCGTGGGCAATGATTTGCATTGTGGATGCAGTGCAACAATGCTCTGTATTGCACAACGACATCACATCGAAGAACATTATGCTTCATTTTCCGAATGATGATGGCAGAACCGTGTGGATTGGTCTATGTGATTGGGGAATGGGTAGCTGCATCAACGAAGAAACCCCTTCTTTTTACCAATTCAATTGTCCAAGGAAGTTGCAGGCAACCCGAGCGCAACGTTGGTGGGTAGCTCCTGAGTTGATGTACTTGACTGGAGAGACAGGAACTTCATCATCTCCTACTCGCAGGGTTAAGCCACCGTGTGTTAGTATACACACAGATGGATACTCCATAGGCAAATTGGCTATGAAGGTATGGAAAAAAGATCGTGGAAATCTAGAGATGATTCCGGACCATACGGCATTTGGTGCATTTCAAACCATGTTGGGTGAATTGTGCAAGGTGGAGCCACTACAACGACGCTCGGTGACATACGTCGTGCAATGTCTAAGTGGTGCTCCAACGTTTTGGACACCAGCTGTGGATTGCTATCGCGAGGCTCGCAAAGAACAAGACCTTCAAGAAGAGCAAGCGCGCAATGAAGATTAGATAATAGTGTATTACCATATAGTTGCAAAGTTAGTGTTTACTTAGCACATGCGGTTATTATAATGTAGGCTTGAGGACATACGTAGCAATGTAGCACACTTTGTGGCTTCAATGCATTTTATACTCATTTTGGTTTATATAAAGATATAAAAGTATTTTACCAAAACATTGAGTTGTAAAGAACTTATTGTCTTTTTTAACTTTATCATTTAAATTGAGTTTAAACAAAAATCTTATATCTTTAGTACTAAAAACTCTGAATTGTATATCATTATAAGAAATTCCAATTAGTTTTGTGCACAATTGTAATTGTCATCATTTTTGTTGCACTTCGTGCCATAAATAAGTAAAAATAGAAAAAACAACTCACGAGATTCTAAATTTTTAGTTTTTTACAAGAGGTCCAAATATCAATAGAGATTTCTAGTCGAACCAATTTTCAATTGGTTATTTTAGTTTTCACACCCGAAACTAATAAACAACCACAAAGACAGGCTTTCCTGTCAAATTTCACTATCAAACCAAATTTATATTTTTATTGAAAATCAGCATAATATTTTAATATTTCTCCCCACTCGTAAGAATTTATTTTAAATTTATTTTATTTTTTTCAGAAAAATTAATGGAAAAATGAATTTATTGTGATTTTATAAAGCTAAACGTGGAAATCAAATTTTATCAATTAGAATATGTATCAGAATAACCGGAAACTCTTATCATAAAGTCATAAACGAAGGAATGAATGAAAAACATAGTTTTAGAATTTTAGTTTAAATTAAATTTGAAAAAAAGAAAACATACATGAAAAAAACACCAGACTGTCAGACTGTGTTATTTGGATTTTAACACATGGAGTTTTCAATTGCAATAACTATTTCAAATTTTCACCTCGATTCTTTCGTATTCACAAAAAAAAATTCAAAAACAATAGTGCTCCAAACTCCAGAGGCCTAATTTTCCATAAATTGTAGTGAAAGTTAATTTGAAATTGCAAAGCCCGCATTCAGAAAACTAGTTCTTCCAAGTTTGAATGCTCATATCTTTCAATCTATTCGGTCAAACTTCATGAAAATTTTTCCACGTGATAAAAAACATGTGAAGTACAAGATCTTACGGTTAGATGTTGTAAAAAACATTTTTTTCCACATGTTGAGGCAAATGCAAGAGAAAAAACAGTTTTGCGTCCCTTTTTGTGTAATGACTTTGGGACTTTAGGGGTAAATAGTTCCATGAGAATGAAAGGAACCTGAGTCATATTTCATATTAATGCTGATTTCAATATGCAAGGTATTGAGCCTCTAAAAAATTTGCATTTGAAAATGTGAAGACCCTATTGTCTTTTCAAAAACATTCAACGTCTTCCATGCCTAAGAATGCACACAAAAGTATTTGCATTTGCTTCTTGTACTATTGGTTCATTACCACCAATTTCTTCGAGTGGACCTTGTCGAGGCACCGGCCCCCTGTAATCACTATCTCCTGGAACCTCACCATCTTCACCTATAGTACCACCGATGGATGCACCATCATCATTGGAATGATTGGATGGTGCACTATCACTTTCGCTGGAGGCCTCAGAATTGCGGTTTCGTTGTGGTCGAGCTATAGAAGACAACGTCCGAAGAGGTCGTTGGCCCGTTGCGTCCATAATGCCATCTGTATTGGGCCCTCCCGTTTGAACTTCTCTTAAAAATGATTGGGTAGCCGCTTCTTCCTTCCTCAGCCTTCTATGTGTTCTAGTATTCACACGTTCACTGGTAGTACCTTGTGGTCGGGGACGCTTCCCTCGATTATTGGCATGTACAAGTGGACGCAATGAATTTGTATTTCTAATCACACGTTGTGACACCATACTAGCCAATTGTGTACCTACCGACGAAGTTGGTTCGTGTGGACGAACTTCGGAACTAGACGGCCTTGATGAACTTTGGATTTGTAGATTTTCCAATACTGGCATCTGTCGTTGTGCAACCGAGACTCGATTTGGAGGGGGCATATGTGCTTCTCCACCTTGAGGGGGCCCTTCTCTACGAGTGGTCCTCATGGGCAAGGATGGTGGTATTACTACTTCTTCTTCACGTCCTCTTCCAACGTCAACCCCATCTCTGTCTATTGTGGCATCAATTTGTACATCCATAGGGTCTGGACTTAGTAGTCTCGGTGCCACAACGTCCTCATTTGTATTGCCCCCACTTGGCCCAGCATTCCACGTTTGTGGCATTCGTGGTGGACTTCCTTGATGTCCCTCGGAGGCATTGTCGTTATTATCCCCCTCTTCAAAGTCAAATACGGATGCATCAATTAGAGGACGCATTCCTCCAAACCCACAAAATCTATCAAACAATGGCTCATCATCGTCATTGGAACTATCATCTGAATCGTCATCATCTGGATCAGAGCGAATCGAACCACGGTCTAGACCATCAGATTCATCTGTCATGGAATCCTCTGACATCATGTTTTCAGTGTACCACCTTGTCGGATTTGCTGCAGCCCTTTCTCTTAGAGTCTTGGAATTGATATAAATGTAAACCAATTCCTCAGCACGCTCAGATGTCAATCTATTGCGTGATTTGTTGTGGACAAACGAATACATGCTCCAATTGCGTTCACACGACGATGCAGAACACACTTGTGCGAGGATCTATCTGGCAATCGGTGCAAGTGTACGAGCACCGGCTCCGAGAAGGTCCCACCATTCGTGAGGCTGCAAATTCAAGGTGTTTACATCAGGGAGTCCACTGAAAATGCCTCGCTGATCTCTAAATGCTTGGTACTCATACAAAGCTGACGCAAATGCTTGATCTCCAACCGCCAATTTGCGTAAAACTCTCAATATGGCTTCTCTTGCCTCATCATCATCCATTAGCAAGACTTCGTCAAGTAAAAAGGGATTCAATAGAGCCCCGGCGTAATGCAAATCCTTCCTGAGCATGTCCTAGCGCTTGTAGAAATCATCGATGGCGGAAATTGCATACCGTGGCTCTAATGAAAATGGTGGATCCCTCAAAGATAAAACATGCTTTTCCACCTTTTTCATCACAAGCCATGCCTTGTCCAAGCACGGGTGCTTTCCATCAAACTCTCGAAGAGCCATCAACACGGGCTCCACTATGTGCACAAAGTTTAAACATCTCCACAAAATTCATCCGTTCGCACATATTGTCGCACATCATTAGCTTTTCTTTGCTTTTGACTGGATGCTGTGGGCGCTTAATTACCCACCCTTGGTAATTAATCGGACACAACCAGGTTCTAGGGGTTAACTAAATTCTAACCTAACGGGTGACTAAGCGTCGGTCCATTGTGCCTTCCAAGCAATGGATCTTCCTTACTAAGTTCCTAGTTTTCGCAGGTGACAATGGAGTTGCCCCCAATTGGCGAGGGAATAGTTCGGGCTAACCGTCCCCTAACGGCAGCCTATGCGAACTACCACCGAATCTTTCCTAATCTATGGGAATCTAAGGCTAATTGACCCTCCCTAAGACTCGGGAGGGATTACCTAAGTCCCTTCCATGGTTTCCTGAGTTAATTGGGTCTTTTCCTAATCTAAATTATCTTTTTTCTTAATTTAATTTATCCTTTTGTTTCCTAATTTAATTTCCTAATTTAATTTATCTTTTTTCCTAATTTAATTCCCTAATTTAATTGATCTAATCTCCTAATTTAATCTTCTAATTTAATTTATCTTTTCTCCTAATTTAATCTTCTAATTTAATTTATCTTTTTTCCTAATTTAATTTCCTAAGGCAAGGTCCGTTTTGCTAAATTAACCCGAGCTCCTAATTGGATTATTTTGTCTTAATCTAGTGTTCGCTTCTTGGTTGAGTGCTAACCTTAACGGTTACTAATTCCTAGTCCTATCCTACCCTACTCTAATTTGGTTGCTCTGATGGTTAACTTCTATGTGTGAGATGGGTTTGGATACTTCTATCGATAACCTTCTATGTCTAAATTTAAGGCCTATCCCTAATCCCTCTTTGCTAATCAAAATTATTCACTATCTAACAGAGTCTAACGTAAATTAGAAGGGAAAAAAGACACCGGGGATCTGTTTAATGACTCACCTGATCGTCGTTAGCATGTGCAGAATTCTCCTCCATACCTCCAGCCGCGTGCTCGTATTCCATAGTCGACACGTATTTTGACGTAGTAAAATGCCAACGGCTTAGTCCTCGGCGAAGTGGTACACCTTAAAGACCTTTAATGGTTCCTTCCTTCCTCCTTGCCTCTTCTTCTTTTCTTTCAACACTATTCCTACCAACCCTTTAAATGAGACCTTACACCATATGACGCTAATCTAATGGAAGAATCACCTATTCCCTTACGTCGTCATTTTGGTGTCATCCTAATCTCCTTCCCAATGGTTGTAAGAAGCTTTTGAGATTTCCTACCGAATCCTATGATGCAACACTATTTATTGTCTCTCCCTTCTTCCTCTCCTATAACTACCCCCTTCCTAATCTTGTCATCATTGTGTGAGGTGGCTTGTTGGTGAGGGACTTTGAGAGGTTGTGCAGGTTTGGACGCGTGGGATGGCGACTTCTCTTCCCCCCTTCTTCCTTTAGCCTTGAGTTGGTCTTTCGTTATTTTTCACTAGACCCCGGGTTTCAATCTTAGTGTGATGAAAACCCAAAAAAAAGGTGTGGTGGGGCCCCGTAGGGCATCGTCCCGTAGTGCTGAATTTAGTTGAGGTAAGGATTTTTCCCTTTCCCCCCCCCCCTTAGACTCCCAACCCCCTGGCCCTCCCCTTGAGCTCCCAACTCCCTCGACCCCCGAACTGGCTCCCCGAACTAGCTCCCCCCCCCCCCGATACCCGGACCCCGATACCCACCCGGCCCCCCGATGCCCGTTGGCCCCCCGATACCCACCCGGCCCCCGATGCCCACTAGCCCCCCCCCGATACCCACCCGCTCCCCGATACCCACCCGCTCCCCGATACCCACCCGCTCCCCGATACTGGCTACTGACTACTCCTTACGGCCTCCTCGATACTGGCTGCTGACTGCCCCTTGCGGGCTCCCCTTCGAGCTGCTGACTGCTCCTTACGGGCTCCCCTTGGGCTGGTCCCAAATCTTCTTACTAAAATCCCTCTTTTCCGGGTTCCCGTATGGGAACCCACTTACACAACTTAAAATTGGATAGGTCAGGGTCAAAGCTTCGCCGTCTAGGGGGGATAGACAAAAGTTTTAACAACTAGCAAAACAACAGCCTAGTGGCGGGGTTTCTCCCTATACTTGTCTACCACCTAGGGCACTCTTGGGGGCTAAACTTTGGCTTTTCCCAAGAAGATCTTGGGAACTAAACTTTGGAACCAAAAAGTATAGGGGGTTCAAAGCTTCGCCGTCGAATTGGTTTTGACACCAACTCTAAGACTAGTGACGGCCCCTGGGTCCAAAGCTTCGCCGTCTAAGGCTTGTTTTTGACACACACTCTAAGACTAGGGTAGGTTACAGGTTCAAAGCTTCGCCGCCTCAAGGGCGGTGGGGTCCACTCGTAAACAACACAGCAAAGGTGACTATGGTTAGGACTTACACAAGAGGCAACCGATTCCACAAGGTAAACATAAACGAGACAATACTCATATACTAAAGGCCCCCCAAAGCGGCATCGCCAAGGTATGGTGGGGGGTGACTTTAGGATTAGTACAAGACACCCAAAAAGATACACGAAAACACACGCAAGTAGATGGAAACCGCTTGACTTGCATACGTACAAGGTAAGGTGGAAGGACCTCAAGGACTTCAAAGAGCTTGAAATAAAGCGACAATGGGAGCCAAAAGTGCTCCGAAAACACCGTAGAGGTTTCTTGGCTTGAAACACCAAAATTCCAAGATAACTTGGACCCACGGACCCAAAACAAGTATTGGGGGTGTTTTGGGAGAGAGAAGGGCCCCCTTTTATAGGTTTCCAAGGGCCCACTCCCCCCCTCGACGAGTAACTTCATCCATCCGGATTTTCATCCAACTTTGAGATTTTCACCTAATTTTGGGTTTTACGCTGGTCCTAGTTTCTAACTTTTGGAGTTTAGCTCGGAATTGCAAATGGATTGCGCCAATGGCTTCAGAATGCCATTTTTAGCCTAAAGGACCCCCTACCCCCTATTTCTATCACAAAAAACCCTCGGAAACTAGTGCCAACTGGAGCCAATTAAAAGGGTTAAAACCTAACTTTTGGGGTTTACCTCTTCTGGCTTGGGTAACTAGCTAGGGTTGTTGGGGAGGCTCTAGGGAGTAAGAAAAGGCTCCTTGATGTCTTCGTTCCGACTTCGTACGCTCCCGGGACGCCGGTCAACCCCGCAAGGATCTTGCCGTAAATATTAATTGGGGGGATGTTGTCAGTTTCGGCTGCTTCCCGCTATTGGAACTCCATGAACTTTGTCGGGGCGCGTTATTAACATAAAAGATGCTAGTCTAATTTTTAGTGAGATTTTACCGCGGCCTGGGTATTTTCTATGAATTTCCCAACGTGGCCTTTGGCGGTTGACCGCTCGGAAAAAGATCCTTTGGAGATCAGAAAAAACCGAGACTTTTTGGGGAACCTCTCATAGAGTCCCCCAAGCCACGGGCCAAATCTTAGGCTATTCTGGCACATAGTTGGTGGCGAGGTGAAAACTGACTTTGGTTGAATCATCGGCAGTCAGGGAATCTTTCACATGTGAGGGAATCTTCGCGAATGGGTTTTGCCGTGGATGTCCCAACATGCTCCAGATCCGAGAACACTATCCGGCGGCTGTGGATTCCTCCATGCAGCCTGTCTGCAGGGTTGACGAATTTCAACGTCCGGGGCAAAATCACGTCCATTTTTCGGACGTCCACATTTTCGGGACGTGCGGACGATGTGGACGGCGTCCATCGGACGGCACCCGTCGGCCGTTCGGACGACGCGGACGGGCGGTCGGCGCGATCGGCGCGGTCGGCGGACAGATCGACGGGCGGACGGGCGGATGGCGGACATGTCCGCGCGGACAGCGGACGGAAGGCGCTGACGGCGGACGGAAGGCGCGGACAGGCGGACATCCATAAAACTACAGTACATGAAGCCAAATTTGATGCATTATACTATTACATTTTTGTAGGTAATACTTGATCCAGAAAATGATGCACACAATGTAATTTTAGTCAATAGTGCTTGACTATTTAGAAACAAAAAAACCTTGATGATATTTTGAACATCATTAAGTTCAGGTGCATTACAATGATAGGTTTAAAAAATAAATTGCCGTTACATGCTTCCATGTAACAATTCATTATGAACACTTGAATAATGAATTATACATCCCTTTCATCCGGAAGGCTGATAATCACTATCTCCTTTCACCTCTGCCCCGCTACTATGACCTCTAGTATCCCATCCTGAATCTTCATCTTCATCGTTGTCTGACTTTTCCATATCCTCTGATAAAGATTGTACAATTGCCCCTCCTTGTACTTGCTTGGATGCAACTGACTTCATTGGTCGGCCCTTCCTCTGCTCTTGTTTGGCTCTTAGTATAGACTTTCCTATGCCTTCTTTAAGGCCATGAATCGGTTTTAATTTCCTCGCTGAAATTGGTTGACATACATCAAGAGGGGTTTTACCAAGACTTTGTCTCTTTGATGGGGAAATTGCAAAAGCCTCCATTAATCTTTTATTTTGAGCTTTGTGGGACTCTTTCACCGTTGGTGGTCTTACTTGCGATCCTCCTTGATTGGGTATCTTTGCTCCAATCATCTGTTGCAATGTTCCATCAGACGATTTGAATGAATCACGTTTTGTTTGGCCAAAACGTTGACCAAACATTGATGCCAATGTCTCGTCCTTCTCATCATCGTTCCATGATGAATTGAATGGATCTGGATTGACACGAAGGTGCATTCCGGTCAGACTGGTCAAATGTTGTTCAACTTGTTTCCCAAATCTTGAGCCTCCGGGACCATTCAAAGTTGTACTACCTCTTGTATGTAGTGTTGATGGACGATCGCTACGTGGTCGTAATTGGAGATCTTGCACAATTTGCTTCTGGTCTTTGACGTTGTGAACTAGCATTGGGCGATCAAACTCCGTCACACGTGCATCTACATTCGATGGTAATTCCACACATTCAACACTTGTATTATCCACATTCATGTCAGACTTCACCCCACACTCTCCCATGTCATTGACTTCGGGATTTTCTTCTACAAGTGCCATTGCCATGGGTAGACTCTCGAGAATTGGAATCACTTCATCTGTTTGGGGGATGCAATCATTGACAAACATTGCCTCATTTTCCTCCACTATTTGCGCATGAGTGTCCTCCGTATTGGCTAGAATCTTTTCGCTAGTCAACAACCCGGTTCCATCTACAAATTTAGCTATAGAAGGGCCACCTTCATCGTATTCACAATTGTCCTCATCCAATGGAAAGTTGTAAATGTCTTCCGCATTTCTATCCCCTTCTTCATTGTTCCGATTTGGGCTCTAGAGCGGTTCATCATCCAAATTGGTGATGTCATCATTCATAGCATCTTCGTCATCGAATAGAGGATCACCATCTTCACCATCTTCATCACGCTCGTCCTCCGACATAGAATCTTCCGACTCCACATTCTCGGTGTACCACTTCTTCTCATTGTTTTCCTTTGATGTAGAAAGGACTTTGGAATTGGTGTACACATACACCAAATCTTGGGCTCTCTGTGGCTTCAACTTGTTTCGAAATTTGTTGTGAACAAATGAATAGCTACTCCAATTTCGTTCACATGAAGACGAAGATACCGGTTGGGCCAAAATCCTCTTAGCAATTGGAGCAATGAGCTTCCCACACGCACCTTCAAAATCCCACCAAGCGTGCGTCGACAATTGTTGCTCGTCCGAGTTCAACATGTTGTGAAATGGAGGTTCCCTGTGGCGGAAGGCTACAAATTCTTTCACGACCGAGGCGTACTCCCCTTGTTTGCAAATTTTCATTAGAACAGGCTTGCATGCATCCATTGCATCTTGGTCGTCGGCTAGCTCTTGATCTTCAAGAAGGTAGGGGTTCAACAAAGCTCCTGCATAATGTAGATCGGTCTCCACCAATTCCCGTCGGGCATAATACGGTTGCACTAGTGGAATGGCAAGGTCTGAGGATAAACGAAAAGGCGGTTTATCTAAAGAGAGGACATGTTTCTCTAATTTCCTCATTATGTGCAGCACCTTGCCCATGCATGGCCTCTTTGCATCCAAGTCACGTAGACGATTTACAACGGGAGCCGACAAGTCCTTGAAATTTTGACAACGGCGCCAAAAATGCTCGCTCAAAATTATCTTCTTCACCATCCGACATTCATTGCGGGATTTGGAGTTCCACCCAAACTTCCTTGCGTATTCATCCCATTGCGGGTCCGTCACTGTTTGTTGCAACTTCCCATTGACCTTCAACATGTGCCCAATCATGTTGTAATTAGAGGCAAACCTTGTTTCCACCGCCATCAACAAATTATATTCCGGTGAGTACTTCCGAAATATTGCAAGTGGCATGTGCCGCTTCTTGAAGAATTTCACCACGATACGGGCATTTTCCACGACCTCTTCAATCCATTGTTCATTCCTCCAATCTTTCAGCAACAAATTGAGGGCGTGCACCACACAACCTTGAAAAAAAATGTGGGGATATTTACTAGATATCAAATTCCATGCTGCAGGGTTCACTGACGCATTATCTGTACTCACTTGCACCACATTGTTGGGGCCTACTTGTTCTATGAAGCTCTCAAGTATGCCAGCCAAGTATGTTGCATTTTTTTCGTGCCCTGTCGTATCCACCGCTCCCAAGAATTGCTCACCCACAGAAGACACGAGCATGGCATTTATCAACGGCCGATTCGTAACCGACGTCCATCCATCAATAGACAATGTTGCTCCAAACTTCCTAATGCTGTGTTCGGTCCGCTTTCGGAGATTGACCTCAATGTCTGTGTAGTCTTGTGAAATCTTTATTTTTGAGAACTTGTAGAAAATAGTGTAAATAGAGTAAACTTGGCAATTGGTTTGTACAATAGAGTAATAATATAGGCAAATTGATGGGTTAAAATGGATTTGTAAAGTCGCCAAGGAATTAGATTGCATGAGAGACAATATGACTTGGTACCTATGATTTGAAAGGTTGTCTTCAGTAGTAGAATATAGTCGGACAATTTGTCATTTCTTCTCCCCCTTTTGGGCTCTCTTTTTGGCAATCAACTTGTTTTGTATCGGTGTATTTCTTCAATGGAATTTTGAGCAATTTGCCTTGTGTAATTCTTATTTGTTTACATCTTTGGATCTAGTGATTGGACCAGTAGATTGTATTAGTCGATTTGACTTGTGTGTGCTGAGTACCAGTGATTGGGCCAGCCACCTATTGATCCAGTGATTGGATTTATTTGGTTTTGGATATTTGAATAAGTGAGTGAAGTTAAGCAAATTGTCTATTGTGTTGTCGTGTACCAGTGATTGGGCCGGCCAACTAAACAATTCGTCTTTGAATTATTGAAAGTTCTTATTGTATAATTTTGTCGATCTTGTGATAGGATTGTTGTGATAAAACAAATTGTCTTTGATTGGTTTGTGAGTTCATAATTGTGTGTTTATTAATCCAGTGATTGGATTAATTTATTGTGGCAATTTAATTGAGTGTGTGAAGTTGAAAAATTTGTATGTTGCTGTGTACCAGTGATTGGACCAGCCATTCTTTCAAAGTGTTTTCAAATATTGGAGAATCTTTCCGTGTAATTGTGCCAGCCTTGTGGTTGATTAGTTGTGATAAATCAATTTGTCTTGTATCAATTTTGTGAGTATATGATTGTGAGAGTATTGACTTAGTGATCAAAACTTTGTGAGATACAACAATTTGTCTTTTACCAAAATCAAAAGATTGCGATTGTGCATTTACTTATCCATTGATTGGGAATTGGAGTTGACTTATCAAATTGTCAATTTGAGATGGTGATTGAATATCTTTGGGATGAATCTTATCACATAAGTAAGTGTGATGAATTGGCATTGTGTTCTTGACAAATTGACAAGGTACTGGAGGACCAGCGGATGTTGATTCAAATTCTTTCATCATGCAAATTGCCAATCAATTAGTGGATCAGGGAGTTGTTCAATTTCATTTATAAGGTATATATGATCAATTGACCATGAAGCAATTTCTAGTTTGGAATTGTATATAGAGAATCGATAAGATATTGATAAATTGCCAATAGATTATATAAGTATATTTTTCATTTTTTCTATAAGATACAAGTGACTTTAGCTACTAATACGTTAGACTATTTGACTATTCCCAAGTTTGGAACCCCTATACTTAGTCTTGGGGTTTTTGTGAGATGAACAAAAACTTAGACTACAGTCTGTCTTTGCTTGGTCAAGCAATTTATGGCGTAAGTCGTGATAAGACGGTGGGATATAAGGCTGTTGAAACTCGGCGGTTCGCTTCACCGCTTCTTTGAATGCTGGGTTCCTCGCAACAACAAATGGTATGTTTGCAGCATAAAAGAAATTGGCCCACACCGCATTCAACTTGCGTTTATTTGCTTCTTCAAATCCATTCACCAGACTACTTTGCTTTTGACTAATCAGAGGCCTACTGCTTGATCCCCGTGGAGTACCACACTCACTTGATCTTTGTGTACTGAGGTTCACTTCAGAAGACAATGGATCCAAATCCTCCGGTGCAGTGCATGAGTCGGAATGTGTAGACCGTGCCATGTTTCTTCCATTTGAATTATCGCATTCCCGCATAGCCATAGGTGTGCCACTGCCATCCACATTGTTCAGAGACGATCTTCGTGGGATCGCCCCTTGGCAACCCAAAAATAAAGCTCGAACTTGAGATGTCATTTTTGCGCAAAGGCTAATTCCTTTGTCACGAGCCCCCGATGTGCCTTGGTATCCTAAGTGGCTAAACAACCGGCTTACTTTCTTGGCAAACACCAAGTTGCAAAACCGGCATTGCACTTTACCAACCTCCGGGAAGCCATACCAAGAAGACCAATCCTTGCTCATAGTGATCACCTCCAATTCCGTAAATTGGATTCAAATTAAAAATGTAACCGTTGGATAAGATTTGTAAAAACTACTAGAAACAATGTGTGAATGAAGCCTTGGAAACCAAAGCCCCCCTGTCCACTGAACTATGCATTACCAAGCAAGGGACACAAAATAAATTGCAGCTCCTAGCCCTTGGAAATCTTAGCATTCAGTTTCTCAAGATTACTTGTTAGTCTGAAATTCTAAGAACTTATAGATTTCAGATCAGGCCCATTCCTCATGACCGTTGAGCAGCAAAAACTAAAACATTTCTAAAGCCCCAACGGTTCCGAAAACAAAAATGCGGACGGCAGCGACGAAAATGCGGACGGCAGCGACGAAAGCGCGGACGGCGACCTGCGACAGGCGGACGGTAGCGTCGGAAGCACGGACGGCGACTTGCGACAGGCGGACGGCAGCATCGGAATCGCGGACGGCGACCTCCGACAGGCGGACGGCAACGACAAAATCGCGGACGGCGGACGGCAGCGACGGAATCGCGGACGGCGACCTGCGACAGGCGGACGGCAGCGACAAAATCGCGGACGGCGAGCTCCGACAGGCGGACGGCAGCGTCGAAATTGTAGGCGGGTGGCGGACTAGCGGACGGCTGGTGGATTTTGAGTAATTCATTAATTCTACAAGTTTTAATTTTAGGGACTTAGTTTAGAGATGCGTGATATTTTAGGAATACATAAATTAATGAGATTAAATTATGTTGAGAGATAGGCATGTCCAAAATCATACTTGACAAAAAAGTATCGCATAAAATATCAAAAACTTAGGAGAATAAATTCAAAAACATTTGAGTAACCCACATATTTTTATATTAATGAAAAGCAACTCATAGCATACTATGAGTGTTGTGAATTAATAGTATTGAATCCTCTCGAGATTCAAAATTAACAACACTTCATAATGTCATATCGAAATACAAACAAGGTGTAACTATCCTATATATTATCCGTGCTACCTCCCTCAGAAAGACGCGACGAACCGTCTTTATCCTTCAGCCTTGCACTTGCACGGCATGTTTGAGGACCAAGACTGCCCTCACTCATAGGCCCCCTGGACGCAGCTTCCATGTCTACTGCGGAAAAGTGTCGTTTCGTATCCAAAGAGTAGTCATCCTCGTCTTCAATCTTCCGTTTATTCTTCCGTTTTGGAGTCAAATCCACGTCTTCTGCCTTCAACGCTCTCAAAGCAGCATCCACTTTATCTACCAAAAAGTTGACCACGTCATCATCATTTTTCATGGAAAACCACTTTGGTTCTTCTCCCCCCACTAAAAATGCCCTCCAATGCATTATGATTTCGCCCATCCTCTTATCAAATGCCCGCACCACCTCCACCATTGAATTTTCTGTGCTTGATTGCCCATCTAGTTCCACAAGGCACGAACTTGTGCAGCTTCCTCCAACTTTAATAAAAACAGGGCCCTCCCTAGCAAAGTGTGATTGTAATCCCCGTATTGCTCATTAAACTCTTGTGTAGGCTCCACCTCTATCCAATTGCCATCTAGTCCTTTCTTCACTTCCTTTTCGGGAAATCGAAAGAATTTGTGGTGTTGCATGCTCCAATGGCCCCCCATACTACAACAAAACACTTCTCGATCCTCCTCGTTGGCAATACCTCTAGCTCGCAACTCCACCTCTCGATCGTGGGTCATCCACACCAAGGAATCTATCGGCACCTCCGATGATTCGTATAGCCCATGTGTAGAATTTACTGGATCCCACGTTAGACTTTTTCCCCAATGCGCATAATTTTGAAATTTGAATGGCGCTTGGTCTAACGGAAGGGTCCATCAATTGTATTCATGGCTAGGGGGCATAGCTTCCAAGATCCCGAGCATTTCGTAGAACCTAGGAGGCAAGGGAGAACGACACTCGAGGCACACCGAACGAATAAGGGATGCTCTCATGATGCATGTGACGTGGAAAGTGTGGGGACATTGGCCCATGGTGAGGGCTCCCTCGGGCCCAAAATAAACTCGACAAAGGCTACAATGACCCTCCAATATTAAGGCCGAAGGATCACAAGCATGCACCATTGTCTTGTCATTCTTCTTGATGTGTGTCGAAAGCGTGGGATAAGGGACCCAACCTTCTTCTAGTTCCAAGGCCCAATTAATGGAGGCCACCTCTTCCTTCTTTGTGTGGTTCAAACGCTCGAACATTGCATCCATGTCTCCCCAATATGTGATTTCGGTAGACCCCGTTGGCACAAAGGCAAACATCTTCTTCAAACGCCAAAGAGAGGACTCCACGCTATTGCATTCTTCATCCGACTTCATTGCCAATTTGAGTAGCCCTTTCATTGCTCGTGATATTACAGACGGTTTGTCTTCGAGTTTTTGCACCCATGCCAACCATCGAGAGTCCAAAGTGCCCTTCGGCATACATTCATCCAATTGCACTATCCGTTGCAATCGTTTCAACTTGGCCTTCAAACGCGTGTTTTCTTCGGTGACCTCGTTCAATTTTTGCTTCAATTCTTTGACCTCATTGCTTTCCGTTTGCATGGAAGCATCGTGGAATGTGGAATTAGTATTACCGATGGGGGTCAAATACAACAAATCCGGATTGTTGTTTTCCTCAATGCCATCTAGTCTGTCCTCCACTTTCTCCTTTCCCTTCTCAACAACCACCTCACCTTCTCGGATTTTCTTCTTCAACGCTACAATTTCGTACTCCAAGTCTTCAATAAACTTCCTTTGGAAAAGCAATGTATTATGTCGACGCTCTGATTGAGCCTCCAATGTCTCTAGCTTCTCTTTCAATTTCGAAGCATCCGCCGCCAACTTGAGATTCTCAACATCTATACCCTTATACTTCTTGATCTCCTCTTGGTATTCACTCAAAACCTTCAAATCTGTAACACGCTCGTCGAGAAATAGTGTCATAGATTGGCTGAACTTCACGAAGTCCAAGGCACCACTCAACAATTCAGGCGCTAATTTGGAAAAATCCGTTGCAACTTCTTGCAGCCTTGGAGCGACTTCTGCTACAAATTGAGCCGTAACTGCCAATTTTGATGCGGTCAAAACAAAATCAGCCCATTGACTCTCGGAAGGCACATCTTGGGTTTCCGCGCCTCCGTTACTCGTGCCATCCTCGTTGGTGTGCTCCATGTTCTTTAAACGTTCTTCGTGTGACCACCACAAATGTGAACCTTTACACAAAGATTCTAATAATGCAACCGAGGGCATCCGACGAACAATTTGCCATTTTGATGTCCTCAATGATGACAAATGTGGATACTTGGAATCGATAAATCCACCAAGAATGGTCTCATTTGGCAGCACGCCATCCGATTGTTCTCCATGATGAGGTGAAGAATGCACCTCAACTCCTAGATTCAATGTCGGGCTCGGTGTCTTCGGCAAACTTTGCTTCGAAGTACTTGCCAAATGATTTAAAGCATTGTTGTCTATAAGATTCTGAATGGCAATTCCCGCATTAGCAACTTCTCCCTCAATGACATCATCATGACGTTCATGTGGTGCAGATGGGGCCACGTGCTCCACCATTGTTGTTCCATTTGGTGTGCATATCAAATCCGTTGGAGGAGTTAAAAATATGTCTCCCTCCACATGCTCGCCTTTGAAATCTTGTATTGCCGTACAGTTTTGTGTTGAAGCCAATTGCATTGCCGAACTTGTGACCTCCACGTCCTTGGTCATAGTCATTGTCATTGGTTTGACCTCTCTTTTGAATTTAAATGCCTCACTTGGCCCTGCTTGTGGATTGTACAAATCAGGAATATCTTTCCGATTACATTCAAGCACACGTGGAGCGTTCGTTGTCGTTGGAAACGTGCTCCAATCCACCTTGCGTGCCAATATCAATTCTGCATACACCATAGAAGCCAAGCTGTAGTTTATATACCCCTTGGACATTGCTTTATCCCCGAAGAGGGCCCGCCAAACTTCATGCGCTGGGTGAATGAAGTGCGCATTGTTGCAATTCCCTGGTTTGCAACAAAAACCACGAGTATGGATGATGTGGGCCTCCCTAGGCCACAACTTGTTGATGTGGTACATCTTCACATACTTCTTGCACGTTTTGGAGGACCAATATTCCGCTTCCTCTGCTTTCCAACCACCCTCTGCTTTGATGTTGGGATCATCTAAAATCTCATAGTGGAGCTCATGGGCGGTTCCCTTTGGTTTAGGCCTCCTACTATTGTCACCTCCGCCGGTCAACCCACCACTACCTTCAACGCCTTGACCACTCATGGTTGTCAACTTGAACTTGTCTCCAATTGAATTTAAATAGTCACCAAAAGTATGTGTCTTCAATCCACCCAAGTTTCAATGAATGTTTGTATGTGAACCAATAATGATAGATGAATGACCCCACCTCTCCACTATGTAGGAGCAACTGGCACAATGAAGCAACAGTAGCACATCCAACACGGTTGTGAGTCCTAGGAAGGAGAGGGAAGTGAGAAAAAACAAGAAGGCCGTCCACCCTTATAGCCGTCCGAACCAAACCTAAGATCGTCCACCACTGAACCTCCCCCGACCAATGCGAAGCGGACCCGAACGTCCGCTCAATCGGACGGCCCATCCGTCTCCAAATCCGACGCTGCCGTCCGCCTTCCCGCCGCCGCCGTCCGCTTGCTGCCCCCCGTCCGCGATTCTGACGCTTCCGTCCGCATTTCCGACGGGCCGTCCGCTCGTTGGAGTCGTCGTCCGCCTGTCAGAGCCGCCGTCCGCCTGCTCCGACGGGTCCATCCGCCATTCCGACGGGTCCGTCCGCATTTCCGACGCTGCCGTCCGCCCTTCCCTCCCCGAGGTCCGCCCAAGCACACTTGGGGAGTTTGGGCCTTGTTTTCACCCTCTTGAGTCCTCTAGTCCTCTCCTGATTTCCAGAAGCATAGGATTCTTTCATTTGGGAATGTAGAGATGTTGTACTAGTACCGGGTGCTCATTGATGAAGGAATGTTTCAATGTTCGAAGCATTGACTTGGTTTTCATAAATGTCAAGGCAATCCACGGACTCAAAGGTAATATTTTGACTAATGCAATGCCTCCAAACCCTTGTTAGGGTTTAGGGTATAGGGTTTAGGCCTTTCGTTGTCCAAATGGGGGTGACAATCACAATCCTTTGTCTTTGATTTTGGATAAACAAATATGCCCCCCAAAATTCAAAATAGAACTAATAACAAAATGGAAAGGAGTTATTGAATTGAAAACAATTCCCAAGGTCCAATTCATGTAATATTCAAAGTTGATTAATTTTCCAATGGATCAAATCTTTTAGAGGTTTGAGTGCCCAAGCCATTCAAAGTGTGTTGTACGTATGAAAAAAAAAAATGGCCTTTTAGTATCCACAACGAAAGAAACATTTGTCCTTGCATTTCCTAACCATGTAGATGTTTAGACTTTAAAAAATTTGCTTGAATGCCTAGTAGGGTGTACATGAACTTGTGAGGTTATAAGAAGACAAGTGTATGCACTATTTTCACATCACATTGTCCCACCCTAGTGATTGAGCAAGTTATAAT
The DNA here is from genome assembly GCA_947034895.1 of Rhytidiadelphus loreus. Taxonomy (NCBI): domain Eukaryota; kingdom Viridiplantae; phylum Streptophyta; class Bryopsida; order Hypnales; family Hylocomiaceae; genus Rhytidiadelphus; species Rhytidiadelphus loreus. The sequence continues at coordinate 7,951,972 of OX344763.1, forward strand.
TTCATACTAGAATTAATTTAACTTGATATAATTGGCGCTAATATTTGGCACCTTATGATTCTTTAAAGAATGGAAATCAATACATTGGAAATCAATAAATTCATTCAACTCAAAGGGAGGGGGGGGGGAGACTTCTAGAAATCTACTTCCACACGTTTTCATGCTAGAGTATCAAAACCTTTGCAAGCCCCTAATATCCCCTTCATGTAAAATACCATTTAAAAGAATTTTTGTCTTTGGTTTTGAAATGACCATTTTATGAGGTGTTGACATACAAGAAACAAACCTCGTAGCTTCATTTGGACAATGAGAAGCTTTAAGTTTTTTCTCGAAGTTCAAATAAGTAGAATTAAATTACCATGTGTTCAATTCTTCATTTCATTCAAAAATTTATATCATAGGAAATTCAATTGCATCCCTAGAAAATAAGAGAAAATTATAAACTCAATGCATGCACGTAAAAACAACATAAAAAAATATGTGAATCTTTTAGATAATTCCTAAATTCACACATCCTTTTTTCTATTTATTTTTTAATTTTTAGATCAAATGAAATCCCAGCGCCATGGGCACAAAGGAACCACATTAAAAATGAAATTGAACCGGAGGGCCAGCCAGCTGGTGACATCAAGGATTCAAAGACCCCTAAGGCCGTAATGATGAATTTGGGTGGGATGCACTTCAAAATCCCACCCCCGTCCGCTTAGGCGGACCCCGCCGTCCTCCATTCCCACGCTGCCGTCCGCCTGCTGGAGCCCCCGTCTGCCCGTCGGAGCCCCCGTCCGCGTGCTGCAGGCCGCCGTCTGGCTGCTGATCGCCGTCCGCGTCGCGGAGTCGGCGTCCGGTTGGGCGGTCTGTTCTGGCCGTCCGATGAAGCGGACTGCCGATCCGTGCATTTCATCGGATGGCCGAAGCGAGGCGGACCGTTGGCCGTCCGCTTTGGAGTCCGTCCGCTCGTGCGGACCTCGAGGCCGTCCGCCTCATATAAGGCGGTGCGGACGGCCCGTCCGCTCTCACTTTTGCCTTCCCCCTTGTGCTTTGCAAGAGAGAGCGGAGAGCTTGGTGGTTTATCCTCCATTGGCTCCTTTTGTTGGGAAGGTAGGAGGTGGGTTTTGGGGGCCTATATTTTGCCCATTTTTTCCAGTTTATGTGTACTTGGTGCACTGTAATTTTTTATGAATTAAATTGGGACTAAAAATTAATACTTTCTACGATGCCGAGACCGAAGAGAGCGGCGAAGGGGAAGAATGTGGTGCCCGATATTGACTCAGCACGTGAACTTCCTTCCAATGCTTGCAAAGCATTCTTGATTGAATACATTGTGAAGTTTTATGAGGCGGAAACTACAGTGTCTCTTGACACTAAATATGTGAGATACCAAGAGGAATGTGTAGACAAATTCAAGATGGATATGACACAGAAGTTCACGGATGCTCTAAACGTTCCAGAATGGATTCATGAAATGGAGAAGAAAGGCTTCCAACAATTTCTAAAGAACAGGGTGCAAGACGCATTGTGGAATGCGAAGGTGATCCTAGAAAAATACGGGAGGGAACACCGTGCAAGTGATGAAAGCTTTGAACAAGTCATTCTCAAAGCTGACTTGTTTGTTCGTCATTGCGCTCCGTTTGCAAAGAGACGCAATCGGCGAGGGTCATTGGGTTGGTGGACTTCGGATGAAGGAGATGTAGAATTGCAACGTGGACGACGACATCTCATAGCACTACCAGACACAGCAAGGGTGATTCTACAAGATGACAAAATCTTGAAGGGCGGATACGCAACAATTCGCAGGGTTCGAATTGAAGGATGTCATGAGATTCCCACATTTTGGGAATTTGCTGCAAAGATATCTCATCAACAACGGATTCGTCCTCAACTTGCGAAGTTGGAGCACCAAAACGAATCAATGGTAGTGAGGATTCCACATGACGGAGTTATTCGGTTTGCCGCTATCCATGCAACAAACAATGAAGGGTATGCATATTGGTGGAATGGTGGTACATTGCGGCAAATGTTGATTCTTGATAATGATTATCCAGATAACATTGCCATTCGATTGTCTTATTCACGACCAACGCCCAAAGAGGTGATTCAAGCTTTCCGTCTTGGTCGATGGAGAAAGAAGCGCACTGAGCTAGCATAGGCATTGGTGCACATCATGAATGCGGTCCACAATGCGGGTCATCTACACAATGATATTTCTCCCGACAATATCATGTTTCACTTTCCTGAGGATGAATCACGTGTTTACATTGGAGTTTGCGATTGGGGCATGTCTACGGTTCGTACTGAACCAATGAAGTCATTGTATACGTTCACATCCGCGGCAGATCGGGATGCAGCTTTGAACCGAAGGTGGTGGGTGGACCCTTCAATTGCATACGTGCACCGCAAAGATGCGGATGTGGAAATGATTCCAACTTTGTCACGTAAATCGGAGGAATATGCCGTTGGTCGAATAGCTCAACGGATCAACAAACTATGCATGTCAGAGGCCTACACATCGCTTCATCGTGAAAATGAAGGACATACGAGGTTTAGCCACCACGATTTGGCAAGGGTATTTCACCTCTACTTGGATCGCCTTTGCAATTCAGTGATTGCGGAGCGCGGAAGTTTTTTCGAAATCATCCAACGATTTACTAATTCTTACAATTGGCCTATTCCAGATGACCACTTCCGTCACTCATATTAGTATATGAGTGTGCTACATAGTACTATAGATTATAGAAGTAATCGATAAATGTATCAGTGAGGATGTACGTTACTATGTGTGCTAACTATAGACTATATATACACCATCAATGTATGCCAATATATGTGAAATTGGCTTTCCGTTTTGAACATTTTGTATTTTTCGGAACACAAACTATTTAAATACAAAACATCTTTTTTGGGTGGATGAGAAATGTAGACTTGGAGTTCTTCTTCTTGATGTATCATTGATGTTGGATTGTTGGGTACCTAGCCACCTAGGTTGGCAAGGTGGTGTGCTAAATTGTATGATCTATCATGTAAATGTACATGGCACATGCAAGAGAATCCCCCAAATTTTCATTGGGGGGCAACAAAGTAACAACACCATTTGTATTGAAATAATACAATTATACAATATGTTGTTTTGCGAAGTTGATTTTGTTTAGGAGAAGCTTAAGTGCCAAACTCCTTGAATCAATTTTCCGTTCATTATTCTAGAACCCTAAATGAAATTAAAATTCCAAAGCATAATTGGGTTGTGGTCTTGTAAATTAAACCGAAATTGCAGATTTTAATTTGTAAAAAATTCTTTACTGAAATTTTGTCTGAGATTAAAGGCGTTCTCAATTTCAAATGCAGTGCCTATCATGCCATATCTTTCAATCCATGCAGTCAAAATTTTTGAAATTTTGGCGCCATGCTCTCAAATAAGTTATGTACAAAATACTTTATTTAAATTCCCCCCAGAAATTGATGTTGATGTTTTTCTACGGTATATACCGTAGAAGTGGTCCGAACAAATCCATTTTTCTAAAAACATCCATAGGGCTTTAGGGCTTAATTACAATATATTTTATTCATAATTTACAAATAGGAAAATACTATTTGTTAAGAGCCAACATCTTTGTATCGTGCTTGTCACTTTCTATATTATGTGGCAAGAGATTACAAATTTACAATCACTTGATTGTATTGTGAGACAACAACTACAATCTTACAAATGTCCAATAGTCCAATAGTCCAATCTACTTCACTCATATTCTGATTCGGTGTCATCTTTTTAGCTTGGGCCTGTACCACTAGACCTATAAACATTGAGAAATGGTCCTCCGCCATAGTAGTCGTCTCCATATCTGTTTTGCCCACTTGCTTGTCCATAATGTCCTTGGTATGGACTTCCAAAAGTTGGAGGAGGAATTGAATCATTGTGAGTAGATGCTCCTTGAGTTGAACCGCCATAAGAAGGGCCTCCTTGAGGTTCATGAGAACCACCTCCAGTAGACGTAAAGTTGTATTGGGAGCCTCCCTGGTTACCTTTAAAATGATGCGTGGTTCTGTGGCTTGTCCTTGAGCTGTGATACCCCCCTTGAGGGTCATTATTGTAGTGTGAAATACTTCACGTATCTTGCGAGCCATATGCACCACGATCGGGTCTGTACACCCCATGATGGCCATATTGTCGACCACGGTCCTCTAGGCTTCTTTGCATTGCCTCTCGCATTTCTTGTTGGTATTGAATGTCCTCCCGATCTTCTGTACGCTCGTGCCTCTCTTCCATCCTTGCGGGTGTTGGAGTGTCTTTCTCATCATCATCACCTGACCATTCATCTTCTGCATCTGGCAATACAACCGGTGGAAATCCAAACTGGCCTCGATTAGACCACTCTGGCATGCAATCGCTCGGCCCAATCCAACTGGTATAAAGTACCGCATCACTGCGATTCAAGTGGGTAACATCTTTTCCGTAAATTGTGCACCAATCTACATCTTTGTGGAGTACAATCTCCGCCCAAACCATGCTCATGTTGGAATAGTTCATTAAATTTGGTTTGGAGTCCCGTATTTGAGCTGAATGTGTTACTTCCTCGTATCGATGAACAAAGTGTTTGCTTTGGCATGTGGAAATTTGTCCTTCCCAACGACGAACTTGCACCTTTGCGCGTTCTCTGGACCATATTTTGGAGAGGTGCGTCATTTTGATGTACTTCTTGCACGTCGTGCAGTCCCAAGTTTTTTTGGGTTCTTCTTCCCAACCCGGTTCAGCTACACACATTTGGTTGTCCCAATCATCCCAATTTATGTCTTGGGATTTGCCCTTCTTACTGGACTTCGATTTGTTATCGCGAGGCATGGTAAGCTTGCTTAAATGATTAATGATTCGCACTTACACTTGAAACAATTTAGGGTTCGATCACAATCATTTGCACACCAAAACGGAAGAGGCGCACAGAGCCTTAGGCACTAGATCACCCACTCCGCAAGGGAAATGATTGTGGCAAAATAAGCCGTGCTCTCCGCTATTTATGCAGTCGGACGGCATGAATCCACGTACGGGAGCATCGGACGGCACACATGCGGACGGCAAGATCGAACGGTGGAAAATTGGCGTCCATCACATCGCACGGTCACCGTCCAAAGCGGACGGGCCCCCGACGGGCGGACAGACATCCGGTCGCCAATCCGCCCCTATTCCGTCGGGCTGTCCGTTCCTCCTTCGTCGGGCCGTCCGCTCTTGTTCCGTCGGGCCGTCCGCTCGTGTTCCGTCGGAAGAATCGGCCGTCCGCTCGTCCAGCGGTCGGACGCCATCTACTGCCAAGTATGTCAAAAGACGTCCTGGGGTCAGCGTCCGCGGACTCTGGACGTCCGGACGCCCTGTCAACCCTGCCTGTCTGGGACAAGCGACACCTACAAGCTAACAATTTGGATTCCTAATGTTTCGTCGGTGGAATGGGGAAACTAGAACCTATCTTTGGAGATTTACGTGGGGACCTCCCTTACTCTCTTAAGACTTAATTTAGCCTATCCTGGTCACATGCACTAGGTTTTGGGCTATTTTGGGTAAGTTCCCAGTAGCCCTATTGTTTCCCACTAATTATGGTTTGTAACCTATATACAAGTGGGCTTTATGGGTAATCTAGGGGTAAAAGGCTATTTATGACCAAATGCTATACTGGTACGTGACATACCTATTTTGGTTCTACACTCTTTTTTGGGCTTTTTGTACTACTTTATGCCTTAATTTGTAATAAACTAAAAAAAAGAAACCAATGAGTCCCAAGTGACGAATTTGGGGCTCACAGATGCCAATCTCCGCGTGTACTCATTCCACTACGGATCGTGGACTGTCGATTCTACCGCTTCCCTCACCTCCACCAAACGTTCGATCATGAGGAACATGGTTGCAAAGCGTGTTTGAACGGGATTTTTCAAAACATGATTAGGAGAATGTCGTCGAAAGATTGCAAGTGGCATGTGATGCGTTCGAATGTATTTCACAATTGACTTGGCTTTCTTGACCATACTTGTAATCCAATCTTGTTTTCCCCAATTTTCAAGTAGAAGGTCAAGTGGATGTGCTGAACACCCTTGAAAATATATGTGTGGAAATCTATGAATTAATAGAGCGCCAGTGGCCAACATGTTTGTTGCATTGTCTGTACAAACTTGTACCACGTTTTGTGCCCCTACCTTGTCAATGTAATCACCCATGCAATTAGCCACGTAAGTAGCATCTTTGCATTCGCCTGTTGTGTCTATTGATCCAAGAAATACCTCTCCACTTGTACATGCCAACATGACATTCATCAATGGTCGATGTGTCACATTATCCCATCCATCAGAGCATATTTGTTGCAGCACAGGATACGCAATTCCCATGTTATACTACCAAAAACCACTCTAAAGTATAACAAAAGTGACTTTAAAGATCGAACCCACGAGATTCTGTGAAGTATTCACCCTATTTACGATTCTAAGCTAAGTCAGTCTCCAACAACACCTTTCCGGTCCTTCAACTGCAACCGGAAACAACAAAACCCACAAAAGTAACTACCAGACTTCCTACAATCTTCCGGTTCCGGACCTAATCCGGACCAGGAAGTAATCCGGTCTGTTAACCTGCAACAAAACCAAGACCTTTACACTTCTGGTCTTGAGTACAACTCTTAGACCTATAACTTCCGGTCTACTCCCACTCGATCCAGTAACCAATTCGGTTTAATTTTGCCTCTGTTTTACCATCAGAGGGATCGCCGCTTGAATTTGAGAGTGGCAGGCTCGCCGCTCCTTCCGTGACTTATAGTGGCTGAAGACCCACTTCTTCTACTCTACTCCCCTACTCTAATCCGGATCCGGTTTGATCTTTCACAGTAATCCAGAAAACAATCCAGATCACAGGTCACACAAAGACCCCCCGTACGATCCACACATACTACAATGACCTTGATGCCAAGTTCCGGCCGTACTAAGATAGGTGTCTGCAAGTACAACCGTCCATACCAACATCAACTAAGACTCTTCCGTTCGCCACTACAGCAATGAGGCCTCACAATAGTTCGGACACTCGACCGGATTTCCTATCCAGGAGTTCTAGCGCGCCTAAGGACTCCTTCCCTATACGCCTAGCCTAGTAGTGGCTTCCTCAACCGGAATAATGAATCCTAGCAGTGCTGAGGCACTAGAAAGTACTCCCAACTCTTACTACCTGCCTTCATGTACTCAAAACCAAAACAAGAACACAAAGGGGAGAAATCCCAATCCAAACTCTAAATGCGCTCCTAACTCCTCACCAATCTGCACTGCCAACCGCGGGAGAACACACAAACAAGGCGCCAATAGAATACAAAAGAAGTTTGAACAAAAGAAGACTCCCATTCTCCTCCGTAGAGAATGAATTTATATACACTGTAAAGCGCCAAAAAGCGAAAAGCGCCCCAGAAAATCCTCGCAAGCAACCCACGCTGGATTTCCGGGATAAGCCTCGCTGGCAAAACCGGAATGCTAACCCGGTTCAAAACCCTAGCAGACCGGAATACTAATCTGGTCCCTAACAAACAGACCGGAATACTAATCTGGTCCCTAACAAACAGACCGGGATCCAATCCGGTCCGGTTCCTAACTACAATCCGGTCATAACACCCGGTATTTACAAAACTACTTTACACTAAGACCCCATGCCCATCTTCAATGTGACGCTGACGGTCTCAAGCGGAAGCTCGTCGAAGACCTCCTGCAAGTTCCTGGCCCTCTCACCAATAGGAGGATCCGGTCGCTCTGGCGATGAATCCAACTCGATGTGCTCAGCAGATCCGGTCCCTCTTGACTTCCGCTCCTTCTTCGACTGGGGAGTAACATCCTTCCTTCAGTTTAACTCTGTTCCTCCCGGAAACGACTCAGGAAAGGAAATATCCGAAAGATGGATACTCCTTGAGAGTACAGTTCCGGTCAACTTCACGCTGCTCATCTCCATCCGATCCGCAGCTTCCCGAGCTTCCCTCATAACTGCCTCAACCTTCTCGGCGAAGTCTGTCAGAATCCGGACCATCCGGGAACCGGATAGCTTCTTGTACATAAGTGCGGCATGGGCGCATTTCTGAGGCGCTCAAGAATCTCCCTGAGACAACCTCACTTTCAACTCCTAGCCGCACGCCCCGTTCCTTACTTTCCCTTCTGGTCCTGACCGGAAAGCAACAAATTGCAACTGTGGATGTCCAACCCCACAGCGCCCAAAAGAACTACTTACTAATGACGCCCTACCTCACAAATATGAAGAGAAATCACAAAGAGGAAACACAAAACAGCCCCAAGCGTGAAAACAAGCCTCAGCGCTCAAGGTAGAAAAGAGGTACTAACTGGCAAGGCCTCTTCTTATATAGTCCCAGGCTCTCAGCGCCACCAAAAATTAGGTCAAATGACCTAATCCGGTTAACCCTAATCCGCTCCTGACCTAATCCGGTCCTCCAGATTTGATCCGGACAAAACCAATCCGGTTCAAACTACCCAATCCGATCCAAACTAATCCGGTCCAAACAGATTCCATAACAGACTAGAATCCGGTTAGTTCCTTAACTGCATTCCTCAACTAATTTCCGATTCTAACTTATCCCTAAACCGGATTGGTGTTCTTGCAGAGAACTTTCGCTCCAAATTTTAAGATAACTTAACAAAACCAAAAATTCATGTTGCGACAATATTGTAACACCATACTTGTGGATTGGTGCCCTTGTCTTCTCTGCTACAATTGCTGCCACTTCATCTTTTGTAGATTTTATGAGCTTTGTACGAAGTGCATGGTACGCTGGAGGTTTGTAGCCAACTCTCGATTCCGATGTTGATTTCACTGCATCCAGAAAAGCAGGATGCCTCACTACATTGAATGGTATATTGGCTTCATAGAAAAACTTAGCCCACTTCTTGTCTAGTACTTGCTTGTTTGATGCGTTCATTCCATCTTGTACAGACAATCGCCTCATCGATCGACTGTGGGTCAAATTAGGAATGGGCGCCTCCGATGATCGTACTTGAGAGCTTTGCCCCCCAGTGTTTTCTCCTCCATCATTTCTTGAGATTGAAGCATCAGGTTGTTGCTCGCCACGTACTACACTTGGTAGTATCGTTGATGGTGATGTCACTTCCACGTCGCGTCCAGGTCCATGCGAAGTGTCCGTAGGTATATGTCCTCTACAATTCCAAAAAATTACCTTCACGGCTGCATTGACTTTAGTGCACGCTCTCACTCCCTGGACGGTGTCGTTTCGTTTGTATCCCAAATGGAAAAGCAACCGATTCTTTCGGTAGCTTAGCAAAGTTTCGCAAAACTTGCAAGCAACTTTTCCATCTGGCCGTAGTGTGTACCAAGGTTCCCACTGTGATCTTCCTCCACCCATTGCTCTTATCTGTCCTCCTCTACCTGTCCCTGCACGAAAAAAAAAAGATTAGTATTATGTTTGAAATGTGATGTGGCAACAACACTTGTTGCTCTCACAACAAGTGCCACCACAATACACTCTTCTTGGACTTCGCTCTACCGCAATGGTTGTACTCCAACCAAGACATGAAAGGCAAAATCAGCAAGGGAAAGTAATCTTGAATAGGCGGAAGTCCTTAATATACACCTTGAAGCCCTCCCTAAAACCCTAAACCCTAAATCCAGCTAGACGGACATCTGGCTGATGGGGTGGACCCTAAACCCGTAGCCCCGCACCCTAAACTGTCCAAGCGGTGACTGTCCCGTCCAGCGATATTCCGGTCCAGGGGACGGGACGGATTTCTGTCATGTGGACGGTTTCCCGTTTAGAGGACGGATTCGTGTCCACGGGACGGATTACCATCCTAGAGACGAGAATTCCGTCTAGGAGACGACCTCTTCGTCCAGAGACGGGCTCTCCGTCCAGGGGACGGCTTACCGTCCAGGGGACGGATCACCATCCAGAGGACGGCTTACTATCCAGGGGACGGATCACCATCCAGAGGACGGCTTACCGTCCAGGAGACGGATGGGCTCTCCGTCCAAGAGACGGATGTCCATTCGGCGACGGAATGACCGTCCAAAAGACGGCCCGACGCCGTCGCAGACTGGACAGACTTCATCCGCGCCGCGAATGGTCCCGTCAGTATTGGCGACGGGCTGTGACGCGTCAGGATGGACGCGTCATGACATCCAGACGTAAAAAGCCAACGTCACGTCCGGATAGACAACCCGGAGATAAAGTGGATGATGCTTTGAGAGCGTTGAAGGCAGAAGACGTGGATTTGACCCCAAAACGGAAGAATAAACGGAAGATTGAAGATGAGGATGACTACTCTCTGGATACGAAACGACACTTTTCCGCAGTAGACATGGAAGCTGCGTCCAGGGGGCCTATGAGTGAGGGCAGTCTTGGTCCTCAAACACGCTGTGCAAGTGCAAGGCTGAAGGATAAAGACGGTTCGTCGCGTCTTTCTGAGGGAGGTAGCAATGATAATATATAGGATAGTTACACCTTGTTTGTATTTCGATATGACATTATGGAGTGTTGTTAATTTTGAATCTCAAGAGGATTCAATACTATTAATTCACAACACTCATAGTATGCTATGAGTTGTTTTTCATTAATATAATAATATGTGGATTACTCAAATGTTTTTGAATTTATTCTCCTAAGTTTTTGATATTTTATGCGATACTTTTTTGTCAAGTATGATTTTGGACATGCCTATCTCTCAACATAATTTAATCTCATTAATTTCTGTATTCCTAAAATATCACGCATCTCTAAACTAAGTCCCTAAAATTAAAACTTGTAGAATTAGTGAATTAGTCAAAATCTACCAGCCGTCCGCTAGTCCGCCACCCGCCTACAATTTCGACGCTGCCGTCTGCCTGTTGGAGTTCGCCGTCCGCGATTCCGCCGCTGCCGTCTGCCTGTCGCAGCTCGCCGTCCGCGATTCCGTCGCTGTCGTCCGCCGTTCGCAATTCTGTCGCTGCCGTCCGCCTGTCGCAGCTCGCCGTTCGCGATTCCGTCGTTGCTGTCCGCCTGTCGGAGGTCGCCGTCCGCGATTCCGATGCTGCCGTCCGCTTGTCGCAGGTCGTCGTCCGCGCTTCCGAAGCTGCTGTCCGCCTGTCGCAGGTCGTCGTCCGCGATTCCGTCGCTGCCGTCCGCATTTTTGTTCTCGGAACCGTTGGGGCTTTAGAAATGTTTTAGTTTTTGCTGCTCAACGGTCATGAGGAATGGGCTTGATCTGAAATCTATAAGTTCTTAGAATTTCAGACTAACAAGCACTCCTGAGAAACTGAATGCTAAGATTTCCAAGGGCTAGGAGCTGCATTTTATTTTGTGTCCCTTGCTTGGTAATGCATAGTTCAGTGGACAGGGGGGGCTTTGGTTTCCAAGGCTTCATTCACACATTGTTTCTAATATTTTTTACAAATCTTATCCAACGGTTACATTTTTAATTTGAATCCAATTTACGGAATCGGAGGTGATCACTATGAGCAAGGATTGGTCTTCTTGGTATGGCTTCCCGGAGGTTGGTAAAGTGCAATGCTGGTTTTGCAACTTGTTGTTTGCCAAGAAAGTAAGCCGGTTGTTTAGCCACTTAGGATACCAAGGCACATCGGGGGCTCGTGACAAAGGAATTAGCCTTTGCGCAAAAATGACATCTCAAGTTCGAGCTTTATTTTTGGGTTGCCAAGGGGCGATCCCACGAAGATCGTCTCTAAACAATGTGGATGGCAGTGGCACACCTATGGCTATGCGGGAATGCGATAATTCAAATGGAAGAAACATGGCACGGTCTACACATTCCGACTCATGCACTGCACCGGAGGATTTGGATTCATTGTCTTCTGAAGTGAACCTCAGTACACAAAGATCAAGTGAACGTGGTACTCCACGGGGATCAAGCAGTAGGCCTGTGATTAGTCAAAAGCAAAGTAGTCTGGTGAATGGATTTGAAGAAGCAAATAAACGCAAGTTGAATGCGGTGTGGGCCAATTTCTTTTATGCTGCAAACATACCATTTGTTGTTGCGTGGAACCCAGCATTCAAAGAAGCGGTGAAGCGAACCGCCGAGTTTCAACGGCCTTATATCCCACCGTCTTATCACGACTTACGCCATAAATTGCTTGACCAAGCAAAGGCAAACATTGAGGTCAATCTCCGAAAGCGGACCAAACATAGCATTAGGAAGTTTGGAGCAACATTGTCTATTGATGGGTGGACGTCGGTACGAATCGGCCGTTGATAAATGCCATGCTCGTGTCTTCTGCGGGTGAGCAATTATTGGGAGCGGTGGATACAACAAGGCACGAAAAAAATGCAACATACTTGGCTGGCATACTTGAGAGCTTCATAGAACAAGTAGGCCCCAACAATGTGGTGCAAGTGAGTACAGATAATGCGTCAGTGAACCCTGCAGCATGGAATTTGATATCTAGTAAATATCCCCACATTTTTTTCAAGGTTGTGTGGTGCACGCCCTCAATTTGTTGCTGAAAGATTGGAGGAATGAACAATGGATTGAAGAGGTCGTGGAAAATGCCCGTATCGTGGTGAAATTCTTCAAGAAGCGGCACATGCCACTTGCAATATTTTGAAAGTTCTCACCGGAATATAATTTGTTGATGGCAGTGGAAACAAGGTTTGCCTCTAATTACAACATGATTGGGCACATGTTGAAGGTCAATGGGAAGTTGCAACAAACAGTGACGGACCCGCAATGGGATGAATACGCAAGGAAGTTTGGGTGGAACTCCAAATCCCGCAATGAATGTCGAATGGTGAAGAAGATAATTTTGAGCGAGCATTTTTGGCGCCGTTGTCAAAATTTCAAGGACTTGTCGGCTCCCGTTGTAAATCGTCTACGTGACTTGGATGCAAAGAGGCCATGCATGGGCAAGGTGCTGCACATAATGAGGAAATTAGAGAAACATGTCCTCTCTTTAGATAAACCGCCTTTTCGTTTATCCTCAGACCTTGCCATTCCACTAGTGCAACCGTATTATGCCCGACGGGAATTGGTGGAGACCGATCTACATTATGCAGGAGCTTTGTTGAACCCCTACCTTCTTGAAGATCAAGAGCTAGCCGACGACCAAGATGCAATGGATGCATGCAAGCGTGTTCTAATGAAAATTTGCAAACAAGGGGAGTACGCCTCGGTCGTGAAAGAATTTGTAGCCTTCCGCCACAGGGAACCTCCATTTCACAACATGTTGAACCCGGACGAGCAACAATTGTCGACGCACGCTTGGTGGGATTTTGAAGGTGCGTGTGGGAAGCTCATTGCTCCAATTGCTAAGAGGATTTTGGCCCAACCGGTATCTTCGTCTTCATGTGAACGAAATTGGAGTAGCTATTCATTTGTTCACAACAAATTTCGAAACAAGTTGAAGCCACAGAGAGCCCAAGATTTGGTGTATGTGTACACCAATTCCAAAGTCCTTTCTACATCAAAGGAAAACGATGAGAAGAAGTGGTACACCGAGAATGTGGAGTCGGAAGATTCTATGTCGGAGGACGAGCGTGATGAAGATGGTGAAGATGGTGATCCTCTATTCGATGACGAAGATGCTATGAACAATGACATCATCCATTTGGATGATGAGCCGCTCCGGAGCCCAAATCGGAACAATGAAGACGGGGACGTTGAAATTCATTAACCCTGCCAAGAAAGTGCGGACGCACCGACATGCGGACGAACAGCTCGGACGGCGCGTCGGAAGCTCGGACGGGGTGTCGGTTTCGGCTTTCGGGACCGTCGGAAGGTCGGACGGGGCGTTGGAAGGGCGGAGGGGCCGTCCGGCGAGGAGAATTTTGGGAAACAAGGGAAGTTTTGCCCCTTTCGAAATTGCAGGCTTTGCCCTGCAGTAGGGGCAATGAAGGGGGCAATTTAGCGTACCCTTTTTTGGCCCCCCTTATGAGCACGTAAAAAAATTTGGAACTGAACCGTAGGATCTAAAACGTTACTTGTAACACACTAAACCCTTGTATAACATGTAGAAGGAAAATAACAAGAAGAAAGAAGTATGGAATTTTTGAATTCCCAAATTCATGAGGGTTTTGCTATGCCCTTGAAAAATTAGGATCCCATTGCTTCAAAATGTGTAATTTTTTTAATAAATCATGTACATCCTCTAATTCGCTTTCTTGAAATAATTGTAGAAATTCATGAACTACGGTTATCTCGGGGGGGTCATTTAGAGTGTCCATTAGAATTTAGAAACCAAGTGCGAACAAAACTTTGGACCCCCTATATATTTTTTGAATTTTAAATAAAACAAAATTAAAAAAATATGAATAGATTTTCCTACTTTAAAAGTTTATGTTTTGAATTATTGATATTTTTATTTGTTAATAATAATTAGTTACAAATTTTTGAAGTAAAAAGATACACTGTAGAACTGAAAAATAACTTTCACACCCCTCTATTATATAAGAAAAAATTGTCTAAAATATGAACAAAAAATTCCTAAAAATAACTCATTATTGAAAGCTCATTTTGAATTGAATATTGACTCAATGGTCATCTAAATGTGTCCTCTATAATTATTTCGGTTGAAAAACATGCCATTTTAGTTCATTTTCAAGTTTCAACCTCTTCTAGAAATCATTTCATATTTTATTTGAGTTGGAAATTTTGGCAATAGAAAGCTATAGTCATTATTAAACAATGTTCAAAATTTTAGATTGAAATTATAGTTTATTAGAAACCACTTGTTCACACGTGATTTGTTATAGTAGAACTAAGTGCACCCCCCAAGACGGTTATGGCCTTATGGGGCACTTACAACTGCATTTTCTGAGTAAAGAAAGAGAGATTCCATAATTGTTGACCATGTAAAAGTAGAAAAACTACCTAGAATAATTTATTTGAAGAAATATTTATTTTTTGCTCAAATGTGCCCACTCTTTTTCAGTTCCACCTAAACCTGTAGAACTTCTTTTCTAGTTAATAGTTATCAATCTCACTAGCAATTGCATGCAGAAATGAACTCTAAAGATTTATAGATTTATTTTGGCAACACTCAAGAACATGCTCTAATAGGCTAGAACTTTGAATAAAGAGATTATCCATAATTCTATAATATAATATATTTTTGTGCAATACTACAAGGTATGAAAGCTTAACATTTTGTCATACATATAATTAATGAAACCTAAATTAATAGATTAATGAATTCAAGTTTAGAAAAATTGGTGAAGGCCTTAAAGTTGGCCCTTCTCTCCCCCTTCTCAATGAAATGAAAAAATATATCAATATAGGGTATATGGTTCAAATTTTCCATATTACAATGTCATGAATTCATGAATGAGTAGTACATTTTACAAGTAAATAAAAAACTTTCAAATGATCATATGTGACGTTCTCCTTCTATTAATTCTCGTACATGAGTGATCATCATATTCAATTGTCAATTTTGTGGGACAACCTTTCACTTTTGCAATTTCCACGGTGCTATGTAATAATTCATACCCGGAAACATAGAAATGAATAACTAATTAGTCGACAAGGTTCACATGTATAGTACATTTTAATTATCACATGTAGACTACAAGTTCAATGGATCAATTACACAATGGTTTCTACATTCAAATTACATTTCAACCAACATTTCCACATTGACTTTTTAAATCATATCTTAAAATCATAAAAGAAGTCATGTATTTTGTGGATCCAAAAAAATAAATGTCTTCAAATTGCAATGTAATAATGTATCCATGTAACCATGTATAGAGGGCGAGCCAAAATTGCTACTAGTGGATATTGGGATGGTGGGAATACTCGGTGAAATCGTAAAAGTGATGCCGCATGCTGCACCAATTTTTTGTTGAGCACATGAATATTTTATATGGAAATTTAATAATTTGTAGGGTTTAGGGTTTAGGGTTTAGGGTCTAGGGTTTAGCATTAAAAATAGTCTCACAATGTAGGGAAGAAAATGAACAATAAGCTTTCACACATTGGATGCTTTCTACATTTCATTGATTATTTTTTACAGTGATTTAACTATTTCAAGGATCCGTTGTTTGAACAGTGCGTACACAACTGGAGGATGATAGTTCAGCAGGTCCGTGCAGAGGAGACGATGGCGTGATTGGAGACCTGAAGACCTAAAATCCATCCGACGGCCTGATTCGACGGCCACGGCCTGTTCGGTCCGCTTGATCGGGCGCAGGCGACTCCGAAACTTGGTCTTCCGACGGCCTGATCCGACGGCAGCATTCGATCCGACGGCCTCTTCCGACGGCCTGTTCGGTCCGCCTGATCGGACGACCAGGTCCGATCCGACGGCCCAAAGTCAGACGGATCACGGTCCGGAACCGAACCGATATTAGGGTTGGTTTCGGACGGCTATATGATCGGACGGGCCCTTCATTTCTTTTCACTTCTTCTCTCCAAGCTTGCCAAGTCAGATGTGCTGCTGTTGCCTCTAGCGCTAGTTGCTCTTACTTGGTGGAGAGAAGGGGTCCAACATATTTTATTACGGTGTGACTTTGGCAGATTTAAATTACCTACACATATATTTCAATTGACCGAATTTTTTACTTTGAATTGCTCTTCAATTCAAAGTACCAAGCATGGCCGCGGAAGGTGATGGAGGGGCTATTGGGACGACTTCAACACAACCTCCACCAAAGAAAATTAAAACAAGGGGGGCCGGACATGCGTTGCAATATGACATTTTAGATGATCCGAACATCAAAGCGGAGCCTGATTGGAAGAAAGTGGAGGCCGAATATTGGAGCTCTAAAATGTGCAAACAATTTGTCAAAATGTACCACATTGACAAGTTGTGGCCTCGGGATTGCCACGCAAACCACACAAGATATTTCAATTGTAAGCCGTGGACTTGCAAGGATAGTCATTTTGTACATCGATTAGACGAGGTGTGGAAGGCCCTCTTCAGCAACAAGGCAAGGAGTAAAGGATACATAAATTACAGCACGGCATCTATGGTGTATGCAGAACTCATATTGGGTCGGAAGGTGGATTGGAGCACGTTTCCAACGACATCGCAATTGCCGCTTCAACTTCCGAAAAATCAAAAGGATATTCCCGATTTATACAACCACGGGGCACAAACGGCTGAATCTAAAATAGTATTAAAAAATACTAGAACACCTACAATGAAGGTTTCACAGGGTGTAGGCAACGCAGTACAGTTGGACCCCACACAACTAGGAGCGGAAGCCACCAATGCTTCTTTGGGAGGTGTATTTCGGAAGGTCAATTTCAAGGATCCGGAGACTTGTTTACCCACCTCGGTTCATGTACCAATCACAGGTGAGCAAAGCATTGCTCCAAACAAGCACGACCTCGTGAAAGAAGTTGTCCCCTCTTCCTCGTCACGAGAAGACATGGATGAAGACAAAGTTGCAAGAGCAAATGCTACAATTGAACGGCTTATAGACAGCGATGCTCTCGATAGTTTGAAGTACGTTCCTCCAAACGTAGACTCGCCAACGCCGCCTAGTCCAATATTGAGCCCGATCCGTGAAGTTCAACCGTCAGGTCTGTTCGTAGAGTGACTTCAAAACGTGGCAACGACCTCCAATATTGATGGCGAGGAGATTGTGCGCAAGTATCCGCTCTTGTGCACTTTAACTCCAAGAAGATTGCAATATGTGGGTCAAATTCCAAATCCGGAGCATCTTGAAATCATACTTAGGTGCGGAGTTGAGTACCCATCTCAAATGGATGGATCGAGAGAAGGTGAACCCGTGAACAAGGCCGAGTGCTCTACGGCAACCGAAAACAAACTTGGGCTTCACGATTTTGTGACATCCGCTCAAGCAATAACATGTTCTGCTGAAGCTGTAGCGGAAATGGCCCCGTTGGCTATGGAATTGGCCAGAAATTTATCCACATTATCGCATCCACTATTGAAGGGTGGATTGGCTTTTCACAAGTTTGCTAGTGGAGCGCTAACACTTCTTGATGAGAAGTACAACTACTTGAAGACAATCGTGGAGTTGGAGCAGAAGAATGACGAGTGGAGTAAAAAGTATGGAAGGGTCGTTGAAAATTGTGAGTCATTGGGAAGGCAATTGGTGGCGTTGGAGGAAGTATAGCGAAAAATATTTGAAGGAACGAAATGAAGAAAAGGGCCTCTCTACAGTGGAGATCCAACTACCGAGGTCGCAAGAAACTCAAGAAAGCGATCAACTCTCTCTTCCATTTGAGAAGGCCAAAGCAATGGAGGAGCTTGAGACCAGAAAGGTGGATGAGGTTCCAACTTGGAGCGAGTTGAATCGAAGATTGAATGAGGTAAACCAAGAAAATGCCCTTCTTCAATCGAGGTTGGACCGGATGAAACGAGTGGAGAACATGGATGAATGTCTACCGGCGAGCGGATCGGAGTCTCGGTGGTTGACATGGATACAACAACTTCAAGACAAACCGTCTTTAGCATCTCGGGCAATGATCGGGGTTCGCACCCTTGCAATGAAGTCAGATGAAGATTGCAATGTCGTTGAGGCTGCTTTGAAAAAATTCAAGAGTGCGGTCGAGCAATATTCTTGGGGGTCTATGCCAATGACATGTTGGGGAGACATGGATGCCATGTACGAGCGGTTGAACCACGCCAAGAAGGAATCGCTAGCCTACAATCGCGACATCAATTGGACTTTTGAAGTAGAGGAAGGATGGACTCCTTACACAACGCTTTCAACACACATCAAGAAGAACGAGAAGATAGTTGTGCATGGTTCTAATCCAGGCAATGAAATGTTGAAGGGTCATTGTAGCATTTGCCAAGGTCCTTTTGGGCCTGAAGGAGCCTTCACCATGGGCCATTGTCGCCACATTTTTCATATCAAATGCGTTGTGCAAGCATCTCTTTTTCGATCCACTTGTACCGAGTGCCGTTCTCCTTTGAGTCCTAGGTTCTACGAGATGTTTGGCATCTTGGAAGATATGCCCCCTGACCACGAATACAATAGATGGACTCTTCCACTTGACCAAGGGCCATACAAATTTCAGAATTATTCGCATTGGGGGAAACCCCTCATATGGGATCCAAAGGAACAGAAGCATGAATTGTATGATGCATCCATGCAACCGGTGGATTCCTTCATGTGGATGACCCAAAATATGGAAGTGGAGTTGCGGGCTCGTGCCATTGATGATGGCGAGGCTCGTGAATTGTTTTGTCGCAGTATGGGAGGGCATTGGAGCATGCAACACCATAAATTTTTCCGGTTTCCCGAAAAAGAAGTATAGAAAGGGCCAGATGGCAATTGAATAGAGAACACGATATTCGTTATTTTGGGAGTTTTCTTATCTCCCAATTTACGTCGGTTTGCGCTGATCTGAATCACAGATTGGGAAACTGGAATTTTCGAATGGCCATAACTTACTCAAATTTTGTCCAAACTGGGCATATGAGTTTTTTTTGACATCTACAGATTCCGTAGATGTCAAAAAACACCTCATATGCCCAGTTTGGACAAAATTTGAGTAAGTTATGGCCATTTGAAAATTCCAGTTTTCCAATCTGTGGTGCAGATCAGCTCGAACCGAGCTGAACTGCATACTCCCAAAATCATGGAATTCTCCCAAAATAACGAATATCGTGTTAGAGGTGGAGCATCCTCTTGGCTTCAGTGAACAGTACGAGGCATACAATCACATTCCCATAGGCAGGGCACTGTTCTTATCTAAGCTGGAAGAAGCTGCATAAATTCGTGTTCAGGTGGAAACGGATGGAGAATCAAACAAAGGGGATTCATTCGTGGAGGTGGCAAGGGCATTTGATAGGAAGGTGGCCGACATCATAGGTCAATGGAGGGCGTTCCTATTGGAAGGAGTCACCGAAGGGTTTAGGGTAAACAACCCTAGTGATGACCATATGGTGAATGTGTTGGTAAATCGAGTGGACGCTGCTCTGAGAGCCTTAAAGGTGATGGATGTGGATTTGACTCCGAAGCGCAAACAGAAGCAAAAGATTGAAGATGACGATGACTATTCTCCGGAAACAATACGACAATTTGTCGTTGTTGATAGGGCAACCAAATCAAATCAGTTCTTAAGCTCAACAAGCCCTGGGGGAATTTCTCGTCGCGAAAGTCCAAGGATTGCCGCTCAAGTGGCGCAACGCAATCTAGAGGGGTCCTCTGGTCAGTCTGGTGGTTTGGGAGATGGCAACAATGATAGAATTAAATAGAAATGGACCAATAGGTCTATTGCAATAGAAGAAATAGAATTCTATACTTGATAGACTTTTGTTTTAATGTCACGAGGTGAAAATAGTAGTAAATAATTGTAATCACGGCATGTCTTGTTTTGCCTTTAATATCTACGTATGTATATATATATATATATATATATATATATTTATTTATTTATATTTCAATGTTCATGATATGTATGGATCTTTCAATGCATGCTAGTTTGTTGAATCAATTGGTCAAATGTCGCTTTTTCTTCTTTCGCTATGATATAATGATTTGTTCATAGAATATGTAGTATTTTTTCCATTGTAACATTATTTCATTGCAAAAATATGAACTCCAAATAATTTTTGGCACAAAAGGCTCTAATCAATTCCTACAAACTTATTAGTATTGCTTTGCACAACTAGTGTTGTGCACCACTCGCATGCTTGAAGGTATTAATCAGAGCCGAGATTTGAACCCGCGACCTCCCCGATTGGAAGAAGGCAAGTCCAAATGTTTGGATAAGCCTTGGACACTTGTGTTGAAAGTGTGAAACAGTTCTATTTGAAACTGAACTACGAGAAGTCCCGAATCCGAATAAAAAGATCGGACGGGCTCATCCGACAGCCAATTTGGATGGGCTGGCTAGATCCGATAGCCTGGTCAGATCGGACGGCCTATTCCGACGGGTTGGCATGTTTCGACGAGCTGGCCCGATCCGATGGAATGTTCGGACAGGATGGTCAAATCGGACGGGCCATTCTGTGGAGAATGAGTCCGTTGGTACTATTTTTAAAATTCATCTTTCTAAATAACGGTCAACGCCACCTGTATTCAGCTACAAAGTAGAAGTAGAAGAAACAAGGTGTATGAAAGCACTCCAAATCCACTAAACACTACGATTTCCAAGTGCTAGGAGCTGCAATTTATTTTGTGTCCCTTGCTTGCTAATGCATCGTTTGGTGGAAGGGGGGCCTTGAATTTCAAGGCTTTGTGCACGATCCTAAACCCAATTTTAAACATTGGTTCACTTGTGTTTACATTTTCAAAAACTTGCGAATTTGAAGAAGTTCAAGTTTGGAATTTGTGACCATGAGCAAGGATTTTGCCTCTTGGTATGTCGTCCTTTCGGCGGGTAAAATACAATGCAAGGCTTGCAACAACGTGTTTACAAAGAAAACGAGCCGTATGTTGAGTCACTTAGGATATGAATCGATTGCCAGTTCTCGTGATAGGGGAGTGAATTTGTGTCCCAAATTGTCATCGGAAACTCGAAGTCTATTTCTTTGATGCAATGGGGCATTTCCACAAAGACCTGTTCGCGGAAATGTGGATGTCAACAACTTGCCTATGGTTGAAAGCGATATGTCAAATGGGAAGGGCATGCCACGTTCTATGCAAGAAGATTCTTGTACAACACCGGAAGAAGTCGTTGGAGGGGGTTCTGAAGTAACTCCAAGTATGCAAACATGTAGCGGACGTGACATTCGTAGGGCCTCAAGTAGTAGGCCTCCAACACAAAGTAGGCTTTTGGATGGCTTTCAAGAAACAAAAAAACAGAATTTGAATGCAGTGTAGGCCAATTTCTTCTATGCGGCAAATATACCCTTTTCAGTGGCCCGAAACATAGCTTTCAGAGAAGCGGTGAAAAAACCCTCCGAGTATGGTACGGCCTACACTCCACCATCATATCATGATCTACGGCATAAATTGCTTAATCAAGCCAAGGCAGATGTCGTGGGGAAGGTGCATAGAAGGACCGAAGACAGCGTCAGGAAGTTTGGAGCAACATTGTCCATTGATGGATGGAGCTCAGTTACAAACCGTCCATTGATCAATGCCATGCTTGTATCTTCAGTGGGTGAGCAATTCCTTGGATCGGTGGATACTAGTGGGGTGGAAAAGACAGCACAATATTTGGCCACAATTTAAAAAAAATTCATAGAGCAGGTGGGTCCTACGAATGTGGTACAAGTGAGCGTAGACAATGCTCCAGTGAATCCGGCAGCATGGAATTTGGTAATGAACAAATATCCACACATATTTTTTCAAGGATGCGTGGTGCATGCTTTGAATTTGTTGCTCAAAGATTGGAGAAAGGAGAAATGGATTGAAGAGTCGGTAAAGAGAGCCCAAACCGTAGTGAATTTCTTCAAGAAAAGACACATGCCACTTGCTATATTTCGGAAGTATGAGACAAAGTACAGTTTGTTGAAGCCGGTGGAAACAAGGTTTGCCTTTGTGTTTATCATGATTGATCGTTTGTTGGAAGTCAAAAGAGCATTGCAACAAAGTGTGGTGGATCCACAGTGGGTGGCATATGTGAATACACTCAACGACAATGGCAAAGCCAAATCTCGCACTAAGTCTCGTGATGTGAAGAGGTTCATTCTAAAGGAGCATTATTGGGACCGGTGGACAAATTTGCGGGAATTGGTGGCCCCCGTTGTATATGGTCTACGTGATTTGGATGCAAAGACGCCATGCATGGGTAAGGTGTTGCATATTATGAGGAATTTAGATAAACATGTCTTTAGCCTAGAAGGGCATCCTTTTTGTTTGGCAACAAACCTCACCGAACCATTGGAGCGATCCTTTTTCAAATGCTGTGAAATGGGGGAGACAGATTTACATTATGTAGGAGCTCTTTTGAATCCATACCTTCTGCATGATAAGGATGTAGCCGACGACCAAGATGCAATGGACGCATGCAAGCATGTTCTAATGAAAATTTGCAAACAAGGAGAGTACGCCTCGGTGGTAAAAGAATTTGTAGCCTTTCGCCATAGGGAACCTCCGTTTCACAACATGTTGAACCCGGACGAGCAACAATTGTCGGCGCATGCTTGGTGGGATTTTGAAGGTGCATGTAGGAAGCTCATTGCTCCAATAGCCAAGCAAATTTTAACACAACCGGTATCCTCGTCTTCATGTGAACAGGGTTGTCTACCCGGACAACTCGACAACTCGACAAACTCGACGTCGAAGACGTCTAGTAGAGGGGCCCGTCCGTCTAATAGAGTCAACTTTATCCTTTGACTTTTCTGGAATTTACCCCCCATTTACCTAGGCTTACCTGGCTGCCATGTGGCAGCCGCGTGGCAAATGTAGGGCGACTTCGGGTAGGGGGCGACTTTGGGTGGGGCGACCTCGGGTGAGGGCGACTTCGGGTGGAGCGACTTCGGGTGGGGGTGACTTTGGGTGTGAGGCGACCGCGGGTCCGGGGCGACTTCGGGTAGGGGCGACTGCGGATATGGGGCAACTACAGGTCTTAGGCGAACACGGGTACTAGGTCGCGGTCGCCGATACCCGCACCCGTCGGCGCACTTGCCCTCATCCAAGACCCGCACTTGCCCTTCGTCACTTGCACGTGCCCCCCCAGGACCTACGGTCGCCCCCCAGGACCCGCGGTCGCCCCTCCAAGACCCGCAGTCGCCCCCCCAAGACCCGCAGTCGCCCCCCCAGGACCGCTGGTTGCCCCTCCAGAACCGATGGTCGCCTACGTGACCCGCACGCGCCCATTTTGCATCCACACCCGGGTTCGCCTATATATGAAGTCGCCGAATCTTCATTCTCCCATGTTCATCACTAAGGCTTCTTGGCTTGTATCCCTTTCTGGCTACATGCATAAGCATTTGGTGTTGAAAATTTACTATTTGACTACTTTCATCCAATGTTCTTTTTCTAGTGGTTTGATTTCAACAATCCCTCTACATTTTTTAGGACCTTCATTTCAACAACCCACCATGGCTAGTGGAGACAATACCACTGGAGAATTTCTTGCTGAAGCCCCTCCACCGGCTCCACGTCCACGTCGTGGTTTGGGATTGCGAAAGATTCAAAAAGACAAGGAACGGAAGCGTAGGGGTACTTGTCACCAAAAGCGATTGCATGTGTTGAATAGTGCTGACCACATTGCTTTCAAGGGGTGGAACAAGGAGCCTGAGCCATGGTCAATACAAACTTGCGAAGATTATATTGAGTGGTGCCACATCAGCAAGTTCTTTCCAGCATGGCGTCATCATCATCATCGACACACCAACAAGGCGAACTTGAAGTTCTGTGAGAATGAAATATTCGTGAACAGGTGCATTGAATTGTGGCAAGCTCTCTACAATACGGCCTCTGTAGAAAGGAATGAGGCCCCTCTTTTCCTTGCCAGAGGAGCCTATGCTGAAGTGGCATTGAAGAAAGAAGTCGATTGGAGCACGATCAAATCTAGTCCTCACGTAAAACGTCCAGAGGACGGGTGCATACCAAAAGGAATTCTCCTTTTTCCAGAGGGTGGATTGGGTCCTTTTCGAAGTGTTCCTAGGAATCAGGCCCAGGTTGAAATTGACACAGAGTCATCAGAAGAGGATGACAATTCAGATGGTACGCAGGTGCTTCGGGTAGAACGAGCCACGGAACTACCTATCGGCCTCCCCCCAAATCAGAATGAAATTATCCACGGCGTCGGAACATCACGGGGACGTAAATCGGGACAATCGTCAAGAGTGCGACGTTCCACTACACGAATTGGACCACAAGGGGCTTCTCCATCAGCTTCAAATCCACCATTGCCTGTACAGAATCCAAGTGATGTCTTCGAATTCAGTTGCAACGATGAAGGGCCCAGTGAAACAATTGTTGGTGCACCAACTCTTCAATCCCGAGTGGATGTAGGTCACAACACTCTGACCCTAGCAAAGGCTCAAAACATCATACAGATCAAAGACAACAAGATTGCTTCATTGGAAAGTAACTTGAAGAAATTGCAAGGACAGTGCCAACTGAAAGATGCTCTCATTGCACGACAATCTACCGAGCTTCAAGCCCTGCGAGAAAATCAGGCTGGCGCTTTCACTTTGTCAGATATGGATGAGGCTTTTGTTGACCATGATCCACATCATCTAGACAAAGTTGTGGGGGACCTTACCGACGATGTTCCTTGCCATCCACCACCTTCCAAGCGTGCTAAGGTTTTGCAAAATAATCGAAGTGCGTTCCTCACTACGATTGGCGGAGACACGACCACTGACACGAACGATATTCATGGGACCCAATATTCACTCTCATTTACAACAGTTCAACAATCAAGGCAGAGTGACAAAGAAAGAGACCTTGAAAAGCAGAACGAAAAGCTTCAACAACGGTTGGATCAATTGGTTGCCACGTACTACTATTGGAAGGTGGCGTGCATTCTCTCCGTGGACAGATCGCAGCAAATAGCCAAGGAATTAGATAAGGTTTCAAAGAATTTTGTTGCAGCTTTACCTAAACGTGAGAATGGACTCACATCTTGGGCATTCTTAGATGACATGTTTCCTGAAAACATGCCGATGTTGGCAGACACAAATATTATAGATTGGGCACAACAGGGCTGGGACCATGCAAAGCAAATGTCTAGTCACATGGACGTGAAGGACCAAAAGCTACTATGGCCACAACCTGCAACTTTCGTACTCGACCATACAAAATGCCCCATTTGTCAAGAGCAATTTGGCCCTGAAGGTGGTTGGGCTCTCGGGTCATGTGCACATGTGTACCATCCTCAATGCCTCCTTATGGGATGCCTCATTAGACGACGTTGTGTACTTTGTTCAGCACCATTCCATGATCGCTTGTATGCCATGTTCAACTTGATGACGTACATGCCACCTTCTTGGGAACATAGCGTTGAAACGACGACTAATACGACACTGTGGGGTGGTGACCTCGTTTGGAGCTGGCGTCAAGGGCTACATGATGATGAAAAGGCACCTAGTAGCTCTCAATTGAACTGGGAAACTGACTCGGCGGAGATTGTCAAAGTGGCACCGAAGTTGATGGGAAAAGGTCCACACAATGAAGGGAGAAGGGCATTCTTCTACCAATGCCTTGGTGGATACTTCGAGAAGAGCTCTGGAAAATTCAAATGGGGTCCTCATCCGGAAGGACACCGTTGGGATAATGAAGGTAAAAGGGGACCCGATCGCAATCAATTTGCCTCTCTTGAAGACATGACTAACATGGCTTGCATGGACTCTACGTATGGACCTTATTACCAAAGTCAAGCATTGGACTATCTTTTGGAAGCACATTCTCCACAAACCACAAGGACCCTACAAGCTCTCCAAGATTCCAACGTCCTGGAATTCATTTTGAATGCGGAAGGGCCAGCTTCACGAACTCGTGCAAAGAAGAAGATAGTCCTTCAAGAGGCACTTCAACCTTCACATGGTGAAGCAAGTTCTTCTAAGAAGTAAAAACAATCCAAATGGATTTGACGTCTGAGAATTTAATGATGGACTTCATTTCTCCTTTGGTTACTTGGTTTACGTCCAGGGATATATAATGTCAAACCCCTAGTATATAGAAGCGTATTATATATGGTAGAAGAGTGTAGCTCTCAGTCTTTTTGTTTTGTTCCACATAGGCCAACTTCGAGCCTTCTATGATTGTATGCTACACATTTGTATTGCAATATTATCGAGAATATTACAGTGCCTTCATTTTTGAAACATATTCTACATTATTTTCTACTCTAAAGACTTCACTATGTTCGAACAAAATCAAATATGTGGTACAACTGATTGTATGAAGCTTATTATCAAAGAGCTATTAAAGTTGAAGTTCACTTTGACATTGTCATTTGCATTGACATTTAAGCTTCTAAAATTAATTCAACTGTAAACTTTAAATTTTATTACTTAGAATTCAAAATTGTATATCATTGTAAGCAATCTCATTATCTCAATTCATTTCATGGAAGATTGTAATTGTTATCATTTTAGTTCCATAAACAGAAAAAGTGAACATGATGAACCCCTTAAGTCCCATTGTCCCCTCTAGAGACAATTTGGAATTTGGGCAAGTTTCTATGGGTTGAAATTGTACCCTAATTTTTTGAATTTTTTTGTGAAAAGAGAAAATCTGATAAGCTTTGAGGGAATATAATTTTTATTTCAATTGGTGTCCGGAAGCAAAAGTTACGCCACAAAATACCTAGAACTAAACTCGGCAGGCAGTACAAAAAACATTGCAAAAATCCAAAATAGATTTAATTTTGTTCATGTTTTTGCTAACATTATGTTTTTGTCTACATAAAAAGATTTGATTCATTCCATTTTCATTAGTGATGTGCAAGTTAAGAACCCTGTTCTTTTTAAGGCAATGTAAACAAATATTTCAAAAAATAACTTATAGAATTCATTTGAAAATGCAATTTTCAAATTTTCTCTAATTAGTTTATTTTAAAGGAGAAGTTTGCTTCCTACAACAATCTCACTGTTGGGACTAACGGATTATTGTGTTCCAATCCCATGTAAGAGCTATTATCAATTTAGTTTTTCTTTTAACCTTGGATCTACTTCTACTTGACAATTTTTTGAAGTATGAAAAGGAAGTTATTATTTTTTGAATTTTTTTTCCTACACTCCCAACTCAATTCTTCAACACAATAAATTTTAAATTCAAATTCCATAGTGCACATTTTTGGAAGAAATAGCAATCAAAGTCGTCTGAAAGTGTAGTCCAGTGTTGCAAAAAAATTGTTCTTCAACTTTGAATGCTCATATCTCTAAATATGTACAGTCAAACATCGTACAATTTTAACCACAAAATCTTAAACAAGTGAAGTTCAAGATACTATGCTTCAGTTCCACAAAAGTTTAGTTTTTTCTTTGGACAAACACAATAGAATTATAGAAATGACAGTTTTGATTTTTTCTTCACCTAAAAATGGCCTTCGGACTTTATGGGTTTAGAAAAACACTGAAAATGGAAAAAAACTATTGGAATCATTTGAAAATTCACCAAGCCATGTAAATAGCGATGGAAATTAGCTAGAAAATGAAGCAATTGGTTATTTTAACTGTAGAGGGTTAGGTCTTTAGGGCTATGTTTTCACCCAATAAATATCAAGATAAACATTTCTAGTACAAATCCAGAATAAAATGACATAACAAAACTGATTTGAGCAACATTAGGTCTTCTGTTCTTGTACTACATTGGTTTCAAAAGCTGTGACTAAATATTTTGCGAATACACTAAGTTCAGAAATCTGCAATACACATTACAAAGTGTACAATAATTATTAAAAAACCACGTGAACTTTGAATGCCAAAAAAATTGTAGCATATTCTTTACTAAATCACGAGAGAGCCGCAATATCCAGAATTGGGTCTTACTTACAAATTTACAATATTGTTCACCAAAATGCGGTACACTACTTTCTAAAAACCTCTTTTTGGTTTAGGAAGTCACTCATATTAGGAGGAGGACCCACTTTCTCGTATTCTTCACCTCTCTTTCCCGTTGTATCCTTCATCCACTACGTATAATACTCGCTTTCAGCTCTCAGATCCACAAACTCGTCTTCCAACACTTGTACTCTAGTCTCATGGAACTTCACCAAATTCCGAAGCATTTCTAACTCCTCTGGTAGATTACCGTATGTCAAGGCCGTTGCCAAAACGTCCACCTCCTTGACATGTTTTTTGGCCGCTTCGTAATATTTCTTTTCTTCTTCGGTAATTTGAACACGCAGTGCTCGCCGCTCATTCTGTGCTTTCCTACGTCTGCGTTGCAGGGTTTCTAATTTTGATTCCCACAATAAACAATGGTCAGCTTGCGACAATTTCCCGGTGCTCTGCTTAGTTAAATACTGGTCTCCATTCTTCTTAAAAGCAACAAAATCGTCATCTCTCTCTTTGAGTATTTGGTTGAGAGACCTCAATTGTTGCTTCAAATAAGCTTCAGTGGGAGAAGACACTTCGCGTTCCTTCAAATTCTTCAGTTCCTCACTCTTTATACTCAATGATAAACGTGCACTCTCGATTTTGGCAATCAAGGTCTCCTCATTGTCTGATGAATCACTATCACCTTCTAGCATCGCACACTCCTCTGTGAAAAAGTCCTCCACTTCCATGGGGTCAACTTTTTCCAAGACTTCTTCATGGCTGGTTGAGGTAATGGGCTCTTTTCCACGATCTTTCTTCTTCTGAAGGCCCACATCCAAAGACTTCTTGGACTCGGTGACAACAACATCTTCATCATCGCTAGAGAAGGAATATCCGTTGTACTCATGGGTGTGCTCGTCCGAGGAAGAAGTGGAAGACCAAACTACTTCTTCATCAGCAACAAATGATGCTCCACGCTTAATCGGTGTCATCATCTTGCTTATATCAAGAGGATACTTTGCCCACAAGTTGGAGGCTTCCTCCCACTCTTTTTGGTCCGGACGGACCGCAATAGGCATTTCTGGGAGTGTTGTCCAATCGACTACCTTCTTCAAAACAACTTCGGTATACACCATTCGTACAAGAAAGAAACTGAAATTATCGTTTCTGTACACCTTGGTCTCCAAATATAGAAGGGTCCATATTTCGCAGCATCTACGCATGAACCTTGTGTCCGTAGCATACGCAAGGTTAACCTTTTGATTTTGAACGTGCAAAGGGTGACGACACAACGGAAATAACTTGCTGATGTGGCACCAATCCACATACTTCGCAACAGTCCGGTAACTCCAAGGCTCTGGTTCATCCCTCCAACCCTTAAAAGCCTTAATCTTCGGATGAAGTAATATGGCCACTCGCTTCTTGTGCTTCTTGCCTGACCGTTTTCGACCCTTGTCCTTCATCACCCTTTTCTCTTGCGGAGTCAATGGAGTAGGTATGGTAGGAGGAGATGGCGAGGTCGTACGCTCCATGTTTTAACAACGTATGTATAACTAAGCAATATATACTATATAAAAGTCTCAATGCCAAAATACTTACTCTAACTAAGTGAAACTAGTAATCATACGTGTGACACATTTACAAATATCGAAGCAGAAGTAGATGTTCAAGGTTCAAAGATCGTAGCGGATAGGGTCAAGTTTACGAAACACCGCGGTTTAGACATGCATGGAATGAGAAGAATGAAATTCCTTCATTCCCCAATCCCTGCCTCACGCACATACAGTCAGCCACTTCAAGGTGGATGACAGCCTTTGCACAGAAGCAGGGGGACTGACGACCGCAAGTCCACCCCACCCCATTTGTACTGGGACTAGCGGTCGCGGGAGGGCGAGTGCGGGTCCCCCGACCGAACAAGGGTGACTGCGGGTACCCAGGCGACCATGGGTCCACAAGGCGACCGCGGGTGCAGATCCCTGGGCGACTTCGGGTGCGGGTCCCTGGGCAACTTCGGGTGCGGGTCCCTGGGCGACTTCGGGTGCGGGTCCCTGGGCGACTTCGGGTGCGAGTCCCTGGGCGACCTCGGGTGCAGGTCCCTGGGCGACTTCGGGTGCGGGTCCCTAGGCGACTTCGGGTGCAGGTCCCTGGGCAACTTCGGGTGATTTTTCAAGCAAAGACAAATAAAAGAGGAATCTAACACAAGTGGTTTCATATTTTTGGAAGTATTTTATAATTACTTATAAATTTCCAAAGGACTTCTGTCATAGGTCCCTATTTATGCCCCTAGGTCTTCTGCAAAATGTTCACTTGCAACTTCTAAACATAAATGGGAAAGTAAAGATAATGGATTAGCTCTTACAATTCATAATTTTTTTTTCTCGAATCATTTAATGATTATGGAGGTCAATTTATGAACTACAGATTGTCCATTTCAAAGCCACTTATAGAGTCCATTATTAATGCCCGCTCCATTTCAAAGTCTTCTACCTTATCTTTACTTTCACATCCACACAAATGGAGAAAGGAACCCTCTTTAAAATCCAATGGACGTCGGATTTGGAGAAACTCCCCAACTAAAAAAATATTTACGATAGTGTTTCCTTGAGTGTCAAATGCTTCAATGCACACCCTTGCCTGAGCAAAAAAATTTATGTATCAATGAATAGGTGGTAGTGAAATCGTAGGCCACCAGAATTAAAAATATTCCCAACCTGTAATGAGTTTAATAGCTATTCAAGTGATATTAAGTTTTGGAAGAGAACATTTTAGAGTGCCAATATAATTTGTAGTTCTTCATTTCACCTTCAATCCCAATTTTCTTTTATAAGCAATACAATCAATAAAGAAAATGAAAATTTTCTTGGTTATCATCTCACAACTCTTATCCAATTTTGCACTCAAAGGAAACGTGCATACTAATACACAACTACACAAGCTAATTAAACATTCATACGGTTAGATTTTCGGGTTTAGGGTACTTGCTTCAATGGCAATTACTATAAGTCCATGCTCAATTTTCATAGGAAAAATACAAGAGGGAAAGGCTTAAGGCACTTAGGACTTTATTAGTAATGCACTCTAATTGTTAAGTTAAACTTATCTTTTGACCCTACATAGATTAAGCAAACACCCGTCTTGTAAAATCAAATTTCATTCAGAAGTATTTATTCGTCATTCTCCATAATGACGAACAAATCTAATTAAATAATGATTTACCACAATTGAATTCTAAAATACTCTATATCATTACAAATTAGTTACTTTAAAGTTTCAAAAAATCCCGTGAAGACCTCGGTATAGGCCACGTGACGTGCTTCGAGGATTGAGCCAAGGACCACTTTGAATTCCGCACCGAAATGTTTTTCATCTCAGTGCGCAATTCAAAGTGCCACTTGACCAAACCTATAAGACCCAACCATAACTTCCTATATCATGCACACGGAGTTGGGAATCGAACCATAGACCTCCCAGACTCCACTTGAGTTCGAAGAAGTTGACCCTTGTGTGAGAATCCCTTCCACTACTTCACCTTCCCGTTGGTCACATCGGGAATCACCTTTGATGCACCACTCCTTGTCCATCCCATCTTTATTCTTTTTTTTCTTTGATTCTATTGGGCTTCAAAATACCATCAGCTGCCCAACACGAAATAGTCTCAACGTTTGGACCCGAAGTCGCCCCACCCGAAGTCGCCCAAGTCCCAGAAAAGAGGGAAGCAAAAATGCGTGAGTTCTTCCCTCCTCTCTGGACCCGCGGTCGCCCTACCCGCAGTCGCCCCACCCGAGGTTGCCCCAGCACCGCAGAAAGAAGTCCCTAGTTTCCCCCTTTTCTGGACCCGCGGTCGCCTCACCCGCAGTCGCCCCTACATTGGTACTTGAAAGAGTGACTTACAGAAGACTGCAGTCATGGTAGGTGAGATCATAGAATAATCTCTAGATAGCTTACAATTATATCACATGATCATTTTATTAAATGGTCCCTAACAAGGCTTCAATATCCTCAAGCCCTACAATGATGAACCAAAAACCCTACAAAGCCCTCGCAAACTAGAACCAGAAACGCAAATCTAAACCCTCAAATGCCCAACGCATTTTAGGATGGTTTATGAATTTGCTTGAACCCCAAAATGACCCTGGAATTTGCTAAGCTTCTAGAATTTGCTCTAAATTGAACAAAAATCCAACATTTTGATACGTTCTATCCATTCTTTTTGAATTGTAACCGTGTAAATTCAAACTAGACGTATTAGAGATCACATTAGAAAAGAAAACACAACAATACCTCTAATTTATTGAAAGATTATAATGTTTTATCATGAGGGTGTTAAATCTGTGAAAGTGATTTGAAGTATTTCAATCCTCTTTTCAAATGTGAAATCTAAAAAGTTCGTCACCTAAAAAATATGAGATTAAAGGGCCTAAGGTGCATAAATCCAATCAATTTATAACTTCTCAAAATCTACTTTATCATTTTTTTAAATTTCATTTGTAATGTGATATTTTCTCAAAGATTTAGTGTGTTTGAGGCTCATTCCTAAGAGCCCTCAACACTACAAAAAGTCAAGATTGCAAGTGTACACCCATGCACAAAATCTTAAATAGAAAAATCATAATCAATCATTTTCAAAATCAGATTTTTGAAGCTAAAACTAAACTTCAAAAAGAATTTTCCAAAAATATGAATTACTACATATAGTAATTTGGTAAGGTTTTGTTTAACTTAGGAAACTGGTTGAGGACCCATCCTGTCCTCGGGGTCACTTAGGGGTTCACTTGAACAAGAAGCCAACATCTTGAATTATAGAATCAATTTCTGTATACTTCTTCATTTTTCCTCCAATCCCAAGAAACTTTTTTTCTGCAAACTTTAAAATTGTTGTGGAGAGGGGTAATACACTCGAAGTGAAGAATGTACATTTCTCTTGTTATAATCTTAAAACTCTTCCGCAATTTTGCACTCAAAATGAATGTGCATACTAACAAGCAAGTTGTTTAAACATTCATACGTTTAGATTAAAAAATAAATAGGAAACTTGCTTCAATGGGAATAACTACAAGTCCATGCTCTTTTCAAAACAGAAAAACTAAGGTAGGAGGTTGTGAAAGAGTGCGGGCATTAAGAATGGCTCCTATAAATGGTTGTGGAATGGTGCATCTAAAGTTCTGAAATTGACCAATACATTCATTGAATGAACCAAGGAAGAAAACATTATTAATTGGAAGAGCCAATCATTCTCTGTGTTTTCTCCATTTTTATTTAGAATTGCAAGTGAACCATTCATGAAAGATCTAGGGTCACAAATAGGGACCTATGACCCAACTCGTTTGAAAATTCATAAGTAATTCAAAAATCTTTGGAAAAATATGAAACCACTTGGGTTAGATTCCTCATCAATTTCTCTTTGTCTGAAAAATGAGCTAAAAATATTCCCGTCCAAAGAAATACACGAAAAAGGCAGACCAGCCCTTAGGTGCACCATTTCTGAGCCTCCTACCTTACACTTGGAAAGGCATAGGCTCTTAGGGGTTCATTAGTAAATAATGCACTCTAATTGTTAAGTTAAACTTATCTTTTGACCCTACATAGATTAAGCAAACACCCCGTATTGTAAAATCAAATTTCATTCACAAGTATTTATTCGTCATTGTCCCTAATGACGAACAATTCTAATTAAATAAAGATTTAGCACAATTGAATTCTAAAATACTCTATATCATTACGAATTAGATACTTTAAAGTTTCAAAAAATCCCGTGAAGACCTCGGTATAGGCCACGCGACGTGCTTCGAGGATTGAGCCAAGGGGCACTTCGAATTTCGCACTGAAATGTTTTTCATCTCAGTGCGAAAATCAAAGTGCCCCTTGACCAAACCCGTAAGACCCAACTATAACCTCCTACATCATGCACACGGAGTTGGGAATTGAACCGCAGACCTCCCAGACTCCACTTGAATTCGAAGAAGTTGACCCTTGTGTGAGAATCCTTTCCACTACTTCACCTTCATGTTGGTCACATCGGGAATCACCTTTGATGCACCACTCCTTGTCCATCCCATTTTTATTCCTTTTTTTCTTTGATTCTATTGGCTTCAAAATACCCGAAGTCGCCCAACACAAAATAGTCTCCCAGTCGCCCCATGGCTCCATAGCCCCACCCGAAGTCGCCCAATCCCCCAAAGAGAATTACAAATGCGTGAATTTTCCCCGACTTCTGGACCGGCAGTCGCCCCACCCGAAGTCGCCCACCCGAAGTCGCCTACCCAAAGTCGCCCCAGTCGAGGTCGCCCCAGCACCAAAAAAGCTGGAAGTCCCAAGTTCCAGGGCGACCTCGGGTTCAGGTTTCAGGACCGCTTTGGTACCCACGGTCGCCCTTACCCGCACGCGCCCTGTCACCCGCACGCGCCCCTATGGCGACCGCGGGTACTTAAGCGGTCGCCCCACCCGCATTCGCCAGTCTTGGTCCTGTGCTACGGCTTTCATCCACCTTGTAGTGGCTGAATGCGAGCTTGTGGGCCAAGGCGGTGATTGGGGGGTGGACTTGTTGCCCTTTTTTTCCACGACTCTATTTATTCATCGATTGTAGGTAACTTTGTGAAGGAAGAGCTATGTCTAATCCAGGAGAAGGGAGTAGTACAATGCGTCCGTCTCTATGGGATATTAACCACGATAACCCCCGGGAATGGGAGAATGCTACAAGGAAATATGTAAGGGGCACCGACCTTGACAATCCCGCGGAGTTCCAAGTGACTATTGACTCATACGAGTCAACGGGTGGAGAGTCATCATCAAAGTCGAAGAAGTCAAAGACAGCACATGATAAGGACCCAACTTATCCTCCACGTGATTATTCAATATTTGCACAGCGAGTGTGTTTCGAATGGTATGAGGGACGCACTGTGGAATTCCTAGAGTCTACATACTTGAGGCATAAAGAATCAGGCATCATTAAGTTGAAGAGAGATTTGAGCACTTTTATTCTAAAAAAGTGCAAAGAATCCCCGAAATATGCTGACGTGGATGAAACGTACTTTGGCAACTATGAGAAGTGGATGGAGAACGTGCTCATGGAAATCATTTTCAATACCAAAAAAATCATTGTAGAGCACCGACCTATAGTCCCTGGGTGTGAAAATAAGGAGACCATCGAATTCCACGCAAAAATGGCATGGTGGCAGAAAGCGGCGTCTAGACTATCGAAGACTGTATCTAGGGCGATGGGGTGGCAGTTGGACGCATTGACGGCTGCTCTTTCTCAAAACAGTGGATCGTCTCTCATGTGGATCAATTCTAGTGCAAAAGTGGTTCCGCTTAGTGGATATGACCAACAAGGGGGGTATGGAAAGGTGCGTAAGGTATACATTGATGGCATGTCTACAATACCCAAGCATGTACATTTTGCAGGGAAGGTGTCAAAGCAAACAAACACGCGTGATGCGAGATATGAACAATCCATTGAGGCCTTGGTGTGTCCTTTAAATCACCCAGCCATTGTTAAATTTGTGGCTATCCACGCCAATATAATGGAGGCCTACACGTTGTGGTGGAATGGTGGTAATTTGAACAAACTTGTTCGCTTGAATGAGAAGGTTGTGCCACATGCCGATTGGCACGAAATCAAGTTGGTGAAGGAACTTCAACAAGAGCAGGTGAAGCAAATTAGCCTCTTTCGAAGGCACAAGGCGAAGTTAGCATGGGCCCTTGTTTATGTGACAAGTCTTGTACACAATGAAGGTGTTCTACACAACGATTTGTCTCCCAACAACATATTAATCCATTATCCGCCGTACTCGGATGATGTTATAAACATTGGGATTTGCGATTGGGGAATTGCCAGTCGTATACAAGAGGGAGCTTCCTCACATTTTGGATACAAAACCACGAAAGAGAGGGATGACATGTTGAAAGGCAGATGGTGGGTGGCTCCAGAGTTGTTCTATGTGTTTGGGCCAAAGGGTTCAGAAACGAGCCTTGACAAGATGCAAGCCAGGCACAAGTATACAGTTAAGTCTGATTCGTTTTCTATTGGTAAATTGATTTGGAACATGAAAATTGGTTATATGGGTGAATATGACAGGGAACTATTCAAAAACCCTGAGTCGGGAAAGTTCTTTACAATGAAGTTACGTGCGCTTATGGATCTTGACTTACAGACGAGACTCACATGCTCTGAGGTGGTAGCTTCACTCATGCTTCCACCCTGGAATATGAAACCTCCAGAATTAGTTTTTCGGGACTCCGTGTTGTAGTGTGATAGAAGAATACCATAGTATCATTTTGGAGTAGTACTTCTAGTACATGTAATCAAATTTTAATATGAAGTGCCATTTTCCCCAAATTGGCAATATTGTGGATCTATTCTTCATGGTATGTTGTATTGAATCTCTCATATCAATGTTTGTATTTTGCTGCAATGAATGAATTAAATAGGCTCAATGTTCCAGTAAGATATCCTACAGTAAGATATATAGCCTTGGAATAATGGAGTCCATTTTCCTTCTAAAAAGCATTGACAATCGGCACTTGTATTGGTTCATCCGGCAAAAAAGGATGACTTTCTTGTAATCTTAATAGGTTTTTGGCAATAAAAACGACATTTCTCAATTGGTTTGAATGGGCCAGAAAAAATGGGAACATAAGGGTTAAATGCAATACACCATTTTTAGGTGAAATTAATTTCACCTTTATATGTAGAAATTACGTTTTCTCTCAACAAAACCATTTTGGTCTACAAATTAAAAATTAAATTTTGAATTTGCCTTTTAATGTTTCACAAAACATTTTTACAAAGAGTACCTTGAAGGCTTCTTCCAGGTTCATTACTTTTGAATACAAGGTCAAAATATTCTTGTAAGATCTATATGTTTGAGCCATAATCGAAAACTAATAAAAGTTTCTTTAGATGTGAATTTAACCCCTGAAGTTCGAAGGCCATTATAGGTTCAGAACCACTAAAAACCGTCACTTTGGCTACTTTGAAAAAAAATCTTGAAGTGCATTACAATAAGAGTGCATTAATTATTAAGCCCTATGTGCCTAAGCCTTTCCCTCTTGTATTTTTCCTATGAAAAAAAAGCATGGACTTACAGTAATTGGGATTGAAGCAAGTTTCCTATTTATTTTTTAATCTAACCGTATGAATGTTTAAACAACTTGCTTGTTAGTAGGCACATATAATGTTGACTTCTTGTACAATTTAAAGCAAATTCATAAAACATCCTAAAATGCATTGGGCATTTGAGGGTTACGGTTTGGATTCTAGGGTTCTACTTTGCGAGGGCTTTGTAGGGTTTTCGGTTCATGATTGTAGGGCTTCAAAATATTGAAGCCTTGTGAGGGACCATTTAATAAAATGATCATGTGATATAATTGTAAGCTATGTAGAAAATATTCTATGATCTCACCTACCATGACAACAATGTTCTCTAAGTGACTCTTTCAAATACTGATGTAGGGGCGACCGCGGGTCCAGAGAAGGGGGAAATTGGGGACTTCCTTCAGCGGTGCTGGGGCGACTTCGTGTGGGGCGACCGCGGGTAGGGCGACTACGGGTCCAGAAAAGGGGGAAATTGGGGACTTCTTTCTGCGGTGCTGGGGCGACCTCGGGTGGGGCGACTTCGGGTGGGGCGACCGCGGGTCCAGAGAGGAGGGAAAAACTCACGCATTTGAAATTCCCTCTTTTCTGGGACTTGGGCGACCTCGGGTAAGGCGACTTCGGGTGGGGCGACTTCGGGTCCAAAATGGGGAGACTAATTTTTGTTGGGCGGCTGATGGTATTTTGAAGCCCTGTAGAATCAAAGAAAAAAATGAATAAAGATGGGATGGACAAGGAGTGGTGCATCGAAGGTGATTCCCGATGTGACCAACGAGAAGGTGAAGTAGTGGAAGGGATTCTCAGACAAGGGTCGACTTCTTCAAATTCAAGTGGAGTCTGGGAGGTCTACGGTTTGATTCCCAACCCGGTGTACATGATGTACGAGGTTCTGGTTTGGGCTTATGGGTTCGGTCAAGGACCTCTTCGACCTCCGCAGTGAGATAGAAAACATCTCACTGCGGAGGTCGAGGAGGTCTTTGGTCAAACCTTCGAAGCATGACACCTGGCCTAGACCGAGGTCTGTACGGGAATTTTTGAAACTTTAAAGTAACTAATTTGTAATGATATACAGTATTTTAGAATTCACTTGTGCTAAATCATTATTTAATTAGAATTGTTCGTCATTATGGACAATGACGAAGATGTACTTGCGAATGAAATTTGATTTTAGAAGAGGGGTGTTTGCATAATCTATTTAGAGTCAAAAGATAAGTTTAGCTTAACAATTAGAATGCATTACTAATGACCCCCTAAGTGCCTATGCCTTTCCAACTGTATTTTTCCTTTATGAAAAGAGCATGGACTTATAGTTATTTCCATTGAAGCAAGTTTTATGAAACAAGAACCTAACCATAGGAATGTTTAATTAGCTTGTGTATTAGTATGCACGTTTCATGAAGGTGCAATATTGGATAAGAGTTGTGAGATGATAACCTACCAAATTTACTTTTTAATGGTTGAGTGTATTGCTTATAAAAATAAATTTGGGATTGGAGTTGAAATGAAGAACTACAAATTATATTGGCACACTAAAATGTTCTCTTCCAAAACTTAATATCACTTGAAAAAGCTATTAAACTCATTACATGTTGGGAATATTTTTAATTGCGGTGGCCCACGATTTTACTACCACCTATTCATTGATACATAAATTGTACTTCCTTTCTCCATTTGTGAGGATGTGAAAGTAAATATAAGGTAGAAGGCTCTAAAATGGAGTGGGCATTAAAAATGGACTCTATAAGTGGCTTTGAAATGGACAAACTGTAGTTCATAAATTGACCTCCATAATCATTAAATGATTTGAGAAAAAAAAATTATCAATTGTAAAAGCCAATTCATTCTCTTTACTTCCCCATTTTTCTTTAGAAGTTGCAAGTGAACGTTTTACGGGAGACCTAGGGGCATAAGTAGGGACCTATGACACAAGTCCTTTGGAAATTTACAATTAATTAAAAAATACTTAAAAAAAATGAAATCACTTGTGTTAGATTCTTCTTTTATTTTTCTTTGTCTGAAAAATGATCTAAAAATATTTTCATTGAAGTAAATACATGAAAAAGGGAGATCAGTCTTGAGATGAGCCATTTGTGAGGGCCAGGGTGAATTGACTCCCTCATTGCCCAACTAGGGCTTGCCCTAGAATTTATTATTTGCACTGCTTAATTTTTGGGGGAATTCTAAAATCATATTTGTTATCAGAGGCCCCAAATTACTTCTAGGAGATGCAAGAATTACCCAAAAGTTGGCAGAATATAGGGGGCTTTTCTTAAAAATCTAAGTTGACGGGGGCAATGAGGGGGTCAATTCTCCCTCTGCATTTCCTGAGTCTACTACCTTTCCCTGGACCCGCGGTCGCCCTGAAGCCGCACGCACCCTTCCTGGACCCGCGGTCACCCAGAATTCCCTATACCCGCGGTCGCCCCACTTAACGCACTCGCCCCCCTAAATCCTGATCCCGCACGCGCCCAAGGCGACTTCGGGTACAAATGCAGTCGCCACGGACGCGAGCTACCACTTTCTTTTCCAGTGCTGTGCATCGGCTTCCATATGCTTTCAAGCGTCTGGATGCGTGTTCGTGCACTGGAATCTTGTGTCTAGGACACTTTTTGTGTTGTCGTCGATTGTGGAAGACCATACTTTCTGAGCACTTGGAGGATACCAACACATCCTATATTCACCATGGCCCCCCCCTTTAAGAAGGCAAAGAAGAAAGGAGAGCGCCATAGTCGGAATGTAGCCATCCTTTTGGACCCAACAGCAAGGGCATTTCCAAATTGGCAAAACGTACAATCGGATTGGACGTTCAACACTTGCAAGGCCTACGTAGGGTGGTGCCATATCGATAAGCTATTCCCTTACTTCCGGCACGATGTCCATATCAGCCAAAACAATGCTAATCTTCACTACTGCAGAGATGATGCATTTGTGCAACGGTGCATCGAAGTTTACCGGACATTATATCAAAAACCAACAGTGAAGGGGAGTCAAGTTTCATTGGGTATATGCCAAATGGTCTATGCAGAGCTACAATTGCGACGAACTGTGGATTGGAGGACCATTAAGAAAACCCCCAATAGCATAGTTCCCACTACCAAAGACATTCCAAGGGCGGATCCATCAAATAATCCGAGGGATGGATTAGGGCCCAAAAAACATTTCAAAGAAGAAGTGTCGGATGAAGACTACGATTGGGGCCAGTCGTCCACCTCCACCGACTCGGATGAAGAAGACATTGCAGACCCTATGCCCCCAAATGAAGATCCAATACTTGAAGAAAATATGGCAGCGGTGGTACCTTTTGTTGGAGACTCAGAAGGGGCAGTAGTATTGCATGTCGCGCCTCTTAGATCGTTGGAGCCAATGCACTTCCGTCATCTTGAGGAAGACGAAGTTCTTCAACATGTATATGCACGCATGCGAGAAATGGAGGAAGACAAGGAGGAGGGCGAGATCGGGTTGCAACGAGATGCTGAACAAGCATTGGTGATTTTTGATTCATGTGAAGAACTACCTCTTCAAGAAGCAGGAAGGGAAGTATTATATCTTGAAGACACGAGGAGGCAAGGAAAAGAAGCTTATAAAGCCCAGTTGAAGGCTATTCTTGGTAGACTGGTAGAAATAGAAATGGAATGTGAAAGGCAGCGTGAACGCACTAGTGGTGACATTGAGGACAACGATGAGCACACCCTTGAAGCACTAATCATAAGCGGGAAAGTTCATTTGTTAGTTCAACAAAAGGAAATGGACGAGCTGGAGCAATTTTATTTGAAATTCAATAAAGGCAAAGATGGAGGCTCTACCTCAAATTCCACCCCGTTCTTGGATAAACGAATGGCCAAAATAATGGAAGAGTGTTTGGCAGAAGAAAAACGATTGAATACCGAAAGGAAAGCTGTGGAAGAGGCGCAGTCAAGGTTGAATGACCTAAAAGAAACCACGGTTGTAGGCCCCATTGACCTTCTAATGGCTTTGGATGCATTATTAGTAGATGAAGAGCATTGTGTGCTGACATCAGAGGTAGCTTCCTTGAAGCAGAAGTTAGTTTCTTTGAAGAAGCTTGAACACCAGTTTCAGAAGCACATAGATTTCCGGACTGCACACATTGGTTATGCGAGAACGTTCAAGAATTTTTGGATCAAAAACAAGATGTGGAACCATGACCTACCCCTTTTGAAGAGTGCTTATAGAATTGCGGCCCATGAGTTTGAAGTCATGAAGAAGAAAAGGGAAGAGGAGGCCAATATGGATGTTGCATGATTTTGGGCTAGAGGTAGTCTTCTAGTAAATAATAGACTAATAGGTAGTTGTTTTTCTAAACTTGTGTGTATTGGAAGGGTTGCTTTGACCTTTAGAACCACCTCATGTTGTACAATGGGGTCCATGTTTTGTTTCTTCAATAAAGATATATAAATATTCCTATATGAATTAGCTTTTATGTGTTTTGAAGATCTAATTCTTGATGATTAGACACATGTCAAATACATTTATTGCATGTGTTGTAGGTCAGTTTTCTACGTAGACTTTTGTGCTTTCATTTACACAAAATACCAACAATGTAATAATACCATTGTCTTTTTAAGAAATTCATACCGAACATCCAAACAATTATTTATATTTGAACAACTTCATACAATTTCTAGTTTGCCATGTACATCAATTGCAAGATCTTCCTACAATGTGAAAATAAATAAAGTTTACTATAGATTTGAAGATATTCCTAAATCCTAAACCCGTAAGGACTGAAATAGTTTGTTTTGGCATCATAGTGATGTTTAGAAGGGAAACATGAATAGAATTTGTAGTATCTCCTTTGGCACAACATTTTTTAAAGGATTAAATTCGAAGCCTACCAAATTTTAGAAGTTCTCACTACGTGGTTCAAATGTTTTTGTATGATAAGTAGTTTTCAATACTTAGCATTCAGTTGGTCCCCCGAAAAATTAATGATATTCTTCACAAATGACAAGGCATTTCCAATAACAAAATTGATATTGAAATTGGTTCTTAATTTCTTATGATTTATATCTATGTGAAAAACTTTGAATCATTTCATTTTGATTGCTTGCCAAACAATATTGTTCATAACTTTCACATTACTAATCGAAATGGAATGAATCAAAGCTACACATGTAGACAAAAATATGACCTTTAAGAAGAAAAAAATTAAAAAATTAATTTCAAATTATTGTAGATTTCTTTTTCTGCCCTGAGACGTTCCTTACAAATTATGTTAAAGATGCCATAACTTTTGTTCCCGGAATCCCAGGTACCAATTGCAACAAAATTTATATTCCCATGAAGGTAATAAGCTCTTGTATATTATGAGATAGTTTCCAAAAAATTCATTAAAAATTGAGATCATAGGAACCTGCCCAAAATCCATATTGTTCCTTGAGGGGACAATGGTCCTTTAGGGGTTAAGTTAATCTTTATGCACATGAAGTTGCCCTTCTTTCCCCCGAGGTCGCCCATGGCACTCGAAGTCTCCCATGAAACCCGAAGTCGCCCATGTGGGACCCGAAGTCGCCCATCTGAGACCCGAAGTCGCCCATCCGGGACTCGAAGTCGCCCTCCCTGGACCCGAAGTCGTCCTCCCTGGACTCGAAGTCGCCCTCCCTGGACCCGAAGTCGCCCTCCCTGGACCCGAAGTCGCCCCACCTGGACCCGAAGTCGCCCTCCCTGGACCCGCGTTCGCCCTATTTCGGACCAGAAGTCGCTTGCCGGAACCCGCGTTCGCACCATGTGACCCGAAGTCGACTACTGCAAAGGCGCGCGCCTCCATATGCCTGGAGGTGGACCAGCGGTCGGGTAGGGCGACCTCGGGTGTAATAGAGTTTGGTAGCGGCGCCCTAAAACCATCCTTGGAGCGTGTGGAGGGAAGACCGAAAGCACTATAAATGTAGAGGAACAACATTGGATTTCCATTGCTCTGTTGATGAACATATGGCTTGGATCTTCTCAAGAGGCTTCATGCAATGTTATATTCTTCAGAGGGCAACAACCTTGCTTTGAGTGGTTAGAAAACTACTCGAAGCAGTGGCTTTGTCATAATTTTTTTTCCGAAGCACTTGGGTACATATACGTTTCGGTTTGGAATAACGCAGATCAGATAAACAATATGGCAAACCGAGGAGCGGGGAGGAGGACGAACATAAATGATACTCGAAGAGCCACAAAGGAGTGGGATCCCTGGTTGGTTATTGAAACAAACCCCGCTCGTTCCGCAAATACGAGGACTTGTATTTTTTGTGGTTGGAACAAAGTTTTCGTGCGGAAGCAGGCATTTGGTCACTTTGGTTACCCCCATACATCAATAGTGGAACGTTGTAAACGTATTCCATCCGTAGTCCTCGAATTATTCAGAAACTGTGAAGGGATTGTACCAAAAGAAATGAGTTTGGAGGAGATGCATGGAGTAGATCTTGAGGTTGATGTTGTTGCTGAGTCCGTTGCAGGGTATACTGTGGATGCATCAGTGGAAGGGTCTGTGGACCCAAGCGACAGGACAGAAGCACCTAATGCACCGCCTCGTAATCCAGATTCAACGAATTCTACTCCTGTGACGGTGAGAAGGATGCGCTCAACCTCGATTTCTCGTCAACAAAGCATGGATGAATCATTCCGGGTCAATGAAAGACAAAACTTGGACAGACTATGGGCTTCTTTCTTTTATGAGGCTAACATTGCATTCAATGTGGTGCGGCACCCAGCCTTTGTGAATGCTGTGAAAGCAACTTCGACATGTGGATTTCCATATTCCCCGCCATCGTACAATGCGGTGTGCACTAAACTACTTGATGTGAAGAAGGAGGCTGTTACGAAAATGGTCAGTAGTCGAACAAAGAGTTCTATT
Organism: Rhytidiadelphus loreus; assembly: GCA_947034895.1. Taxonomy (NCBI): domain Eukaryota; kingdom Viridiplantae; phylum Streptophyta; class Bryopsida; order Hypnales; family Hylocomiaceae; genus Rhytidiadelphus; species Rhytidiadelphus loreus. The sequence goes on from OX344763.1 coordinate 7,996,180, forward strand.
ACCCAATATGGAGCCACTATCTGTTCAGATGGATGGTCAGATACGAATCACCGTCCCTTGTTGAATATGATGCTCGTTTGCCCTGCGGGTGATGTCTTCCTGGGATCGGTTGACACCACAGGAGAGAGGAAAGACATGGCGTATACGGTGAATACAATGGCTACCTACATAGAGCAGGTGGGACCAGGAAATATTGTCCAATTGTGTACAGACAATGTTTCCGTAATGACAGGGTCAATGCGCGAGTTGCAAGCAAGGTATCCCCACATGTATACGCAAGGATGTGCCGCACATATATTGGACTTACTTTTGGAAGACTGGGGAAAGGAAAAAAGGATCAAAGATCTAGTGGATAAGGCCAAGGCAATTGTGAAGTTTATAAAGAAATACCACTTGACTTTGGGTCTTTTCCGTAAGTACTCGCCGAAGAAGTCATTGAGACTTCCCGCGGCCACACGCTTCGCAGTGCATTTTCTCATGATAGACCGTTTGGTAGAGTGCAAACAAGCGCTTCAATTCGTGGTGGGGGATGAGACGTATATGCCATTTGAGAATAGTTTGGTCAGCAGAACAAATGGACTCATTACAAGAGAGCGGGCCCGTAAAGCGCGAGAGGACATAGTTTCGGAAGTGTTTTGGGTGGAATGCGGTAATTTCCAGCACATGGTTCTTCCAGTGATTCTTGCTCTGCGCCAGTTCGATGGCAAAATACTGGCGATGCCAAAAGCTTGGATAATAATGAGTAGCCTTCGTCAGCACGTGTGCACTTTAAAGGAGGCTCCGTTCATTCTTGATGAGTAGACCGCGACGAAGTTCCTAAAACAATTTGATGCTCGTTGGAAGTTGATGTGCATGGACCTCTATTATGCAGGGGCATTGTTGAACTCGTATTTGACAGATGTGGAAGAGCTTCATAACAATGGAGAGGCAAAGCGGGCATTGAATCGAGTCATCAGAAAATTGAGCGGACCATTGAATGTGGATGAAGATGAAGCAATTGCTGAGTTGACGGAATTTGAAGAGAAGTCGGGTCCCTTTGATCCATTACAAGAGGCTCCAGATGTTACTCGATGTAACTTGTTGCCTCATCAATGGTGGAATCGTGTGGGTGGGAACGCTCTTCCAAAAATAGCAAGGAGAGTTTTGTCTCTGACATGCTCAGCATCATCTTGTGAAAGAAACTGGAGCATGTATTCGTTTGTACACGATAAAGTGCGTAATCGCCTAGCCACAAAGAAGGCTGAGATGTTGGTGTATATCTACACCAACAGCAAATTGGAACGTGAAAAACAAGGACACAATCCAACACTATTCTACGAAAAGTACCTTGTAGATGGAGATACAGATGAAGAGAATGAGGAACCATATTCTTCGGGGGACGAAGATGAAGTTAGGTTTAGAGATTTGAGAGAAGAACAGAGACGTGTGGTAGTAGAAGAACGCCTCCGTGGAAATAGGTGGGTTGGTATAGTGCCCCGTGTAGGTAGTCCTCCACGAGGATGATACCACAACACTTTCGTGGGTGATGATGATGGATTGAGCTCTCCAGAGGCGTCGCACCACCGCAGAGACGAAGCCCCTCATGTGTCGGCTTGGGATGCATTTCCGGTAATCAATGTAAACCCAACGAGGGAAAGAACTCCTGATGACAACAATGACGGTGCAGATATTCCAGTGGCAGATGAAGTGGAGCTTGTAAGGTCTCCAATTGCCACATGTCTGCCGCCTAGTATGCCAATGAACCTTCGAAGTGGTGCACGAGTTAATGTACAGGGTGAAAGGCAAGAAGAGGTGTCGCATATTGAAGAGGTACCTACAGTTCGTCCAAGTTTAGCACCGACCAACAACACTGCAACAGAAACTAGGGTGTACGATTCAGATGCGCCATTGCAAGTGGTATTCAACGAGACCCGTACCCGTGGGTCCAATCGCCTTGCAAGTGTAGACATTGCCACAACATCGAGGATAGTACCAACTCCTCTAACAAGGTCGCCGACACATAATGATCTACGACAAATCGTTGATGAAAGAGTGCATGGCTCAGCTCCACAACCTACTCCGGCCTCGTTGATGTCAGGCCCTGGAGAATCATCCAGACGATCGCGTAAACACTCCAAATCAGGAAATAAACGAACCCGCAAGACGCAAGACAGATTGACACGGAACCCCAAGCGTCAAAACCATGCGATCCATCCATTTGTCATTGGAGAACGAAATTCCACTTGTAATCCTTGGCCATCAAGCGCAGCAGCGAGAGCAGAGCGTCAACATGTTGGGCACCAGGTGCTTGAGGGACCGACAGGCCCTATTATCAATGGAACCACTGATGCATCGAGGCCGACAAAGCGATTAGTGCTAGCCGAAGTTGTTGGTGGTTTAGAAACGCAAGTGCGAAATTTGAACTCTGAGGTGGAACGTGAGGTGATCCTTCAACCTACAAGCAGAGAGGATGATGAAAACGAGGTCTCAGGAGCTAGTGACAGTAGTAGGCCACATGAAGACACCGACCCCAATGCAGATGAAGCGGAAAGCGATTCTACCTTCACAATGTAATGTGTTGCATTATAGATGTGGAGGCCTTCAAATAGTACTATAAGGATTTAACATCAATGCCTTGTAGTGAAGATTTGTTGCCAAAGCTTGTAATGAAATAGGTAGATTTTGAATTTTGTGTAGTCCATCACTTGGCTTCACAAAGTCAAGAAGATTGTAAAAGGTACTTTGGTGTTGACGATGATGATTAATGAAGGTATTCGTATTTTTTGCAAATAAGTGTGCAATTTCAAACAGGAGTGGTCTTGGTACTCAATTGTGAAGATCATCCCTATGTATGTACGCAGTTCCATTTAAATTAATATGATTATTGTCCAAGGTTTTTATTATTATTATGTTTTAGGCTTATGAATTGATTGTCCCATGATATATCATTACATAATGCATGTTCATTTGCTTTGGTACGTACCGAGCATATAATTCAATGCTTATATATTGCCGATTTGTCGTGGAATGTGTTGGTTGAAGAATAAATATTGGAAAAAAAATGTTGTGGGGGCCCCAGACTTATAGCCCATGAAGTAGGACCCGCGGTCGCCCTGGATTTCGGACCCGCAGTCGCCCTGGATTTCGGACCCGCGGTCGCCCTGGATTCGGACCCGCAGTCGCCCAGGATTTTGGACCCGAGGTCGCCCTACCCGTGGTCGCCCCCCTACCCACGGTCGCCCCTCAGGAAGCACGCCACGTCACAGCCACGTAGGACAGTCCGTTTTACCAAAGGGTAAAAAAATTTGAAATCCGAAATCCGTACACGACAACAAAAACCGCCCTTACTCGACAACTCGACAATTCGACATGCGACATGCGACGTCTATTAGACACAAAAACTCGAAATTCTGTCAGACAAGACAACCCTGCATGTGAACGAAATTGGAGTAGTTATTCTTTTGTTCACAACAAATCTCGGAACAAGTTGACAACGCAAAGGGCGGCAGACTTGGTGTATGTGTACACCAATTCCAAGGTCTTGGCAGCATCAAAGGAAAAGGATGAGAAGAAGTGGTACGATGACAACGTGGATTCGGAAGATTCAAAGGGGTTTATCTCGGAAGATGAGGAGGATGGTGGGTCAATAGGGCCTCTATTGGATGACGAAGATGCCATGAATTACGACGGGCACAATTTTGATGATGAAATGTTCGATAGCCCAAGTCGGCCCAATGAAGATCTTTGAGCCAATGATCGAGACATCTATGACTTTCCATTGGATGAGGATAATGATGGGTATGATGAAGATGTACCTTCCATAGCTAGATTTGTAGATGGAAGTGGGTTCATGAGTAGCGAAAAAGTTCTATCGGAAAAAGAAGACGCTTATGTAGAGGCCAATGAGAGAACGATTCCCAATGATGGGACTCAAAGAATGGATGAAGATCTTTTTCCACTTGAGTCTCCGTTTAGAGGAGTGTTGCGAGCGGAAGAAAATGACAAACACATCGGCAAGGGAGGACGTGAGCCTTGGGAGGTGAATGTCAAAATGAACGTTGGCAACACGAGTGTTGAGTCAACCATTGTATTGGCAAGTGCGAACAGGGTTGTTCGCTGCGACAGCGCGACACCGCGACAGACAGACGTCGCGCGACGTCTAGTAGAGCCCGCGCGACGTCACGAAAAGTCAAATTTACCTTTGACTTTACAGGAAATTACCACCCTCCAGGTGGATGCCACATGGCATCCACTTGGCAAACTGGAGGGCGCGTACGGGTAGGAGAGTGCGGGTAGGGGCGACTGAGGGTGGGCGACTGCGGGTGGACGAGGGCGACTGCGGGTGGGCGAGGGCGACTACGGGTGGGCGACTGCGGATTTCTGAGGGAGACCGCGGGTGGGCGACTGCGGGTTTGGCAGGGAGATCGCGGGTGGGCGACTGCGGGTTTGGCAGGAAGACCGCGGGTTCAGGAAGTGTTCTTGGGTGGGCGACCGCGGGACCGCCCGATCCGACTTCGGGTTTGAGGAGGGGCGACTGCGGGTCTGAAGACAGCGGGAATGGGCGACTGTGCGTTTTTGGAGCACTGAAATGGGCGACTGCGCATCAAGGGCGACTGCGGATCGTGGGCGACCGCGGGTACCAACTAAACCATCCCGAAACTTGCACACGCGGTCGCCCACAAAGAAGTTTCTTCGACCCGCAGTCGCCCCCTACGCGCAGTCGCCCTGATTCAAATGTGTTTTTTGCTTCGTCGATGACCCGCGGTCGCCCCTGACCCGAGGTCGCCCTAAACCAACAACCAATCTGACCCAACACTAATTAGCATCTGCAGCATATTCTAATTGATTTTTCCTTATCTCACATCCAAAATTGGTAATAAATGTTAGGCGTCAGTTCATATCAAAGACATAGCAAGACAATGGAAGAATTATTCTCACAATGTGAAGGGTTTCCCAAACCCTAAACCCTAGACCCTAGACCTTGGAAAACAATAATACAACTTTTATCTAGAATCAAATCCTTAAACCTACATAAAATACTTACACATCCTACACGAGATGTAGTGTTTTAGACCTAAAACAGAATCATGTCTTTTTTGTCTTGTTGAATTTGTAAACAAAATGGAGGAAGTAACATATGATTAAAGGGAATTAGAAACAATAAGGGAGAGGGGTCCCAAAAAAAAAATTAATCTTGTGAAACATGCCCATACCCGCAGTTGCCCAAAGCGCAGTTGCCCTAGAACCCCAGGTCTGATTTTGGAAGTGATCTGGGGACCCGCAGTCGCCCCCTACGCGCAGTCGCTCTGATGGAAGGGGGGAGATTGCATTTTCGAAATTTTTGGTGTCTCCCACCTTGACCCGCAGTCGCCCCCTACGCGTAGTCGCCCTGATGGAAGGGGGGAGATTGCATTTTGAAATAATTAGGTTGCTCCCACCTTGACCCGTAGTCGCCCCCTACGTGCAGTCGCCCTGATGGAAGGGGGGAGATTGCATTTTCGAAATTTTTGGTGTCTCCCACCTTGACCCGCAGTCGCCCCCTACGCGCAGTCGCCCTGATGGAAGGGGGGAGATTGCATTTTCGAAATTTTTGGTGTCTCCCACTTTGACCCGCAGTCGCCCCCTACGCGCAGTCGCCCTGATGGAAGGGGGGAGATTGCATTTTGAAATAGTTAGGTTGCTCCCACCTTGACCCGCAGTCGCCCCCTACGCGCAGTCGCCCTGATGGAAGGGGGGAGATTGCATTTTGAAATAGTTAGGTTGCTCCCACCTTGACCCGTAGTCGCCCCCTACGCGCAGTCGCCCTGATGGAAGGGGGGAGATTGCATTTTCGAAATTTTTGGTATCTCCCACCTTGACCCGTAGTCGCCCCCTACGTGCAGTCGCCCTGATAGAGGGCGGAAAAGTATTTGGTGTCTCCCTCCCCTTCCATATGGGCGACTGCGCATAGGGGGCAACTGCGGGTCAAGGAGTTTGCATTTTCTCCTTGACCTACAGTCGCCCCCTATGCGCAGTCGCCCTGATGGAGGGGGGATTTTGAAATGTGTTTCCCCCTCGAGGACCCGAGGTCGCCCTGACCCGCGGTCGCCCTGATCCGAGGTCGCCCTCACCCGAGGTCGCCCTTGAAAGACGCGAGGGATCCTTGGACCGGACCCGCGGTCGCCCCACGCGCAGTCACCCCATGCGCTGTCGCCCTAGTATCCGTGTTAGGGTTAGCGCATGCGCCCCTGGCGACCGCGGGTATTTCATGGGTTGTTCCAGCCTGTGGTCCATAATTTTCATAACTGCGCCTTGTAGTTCACCTACCTTGTAGTGGCTGAATGTGGGCCCAATGTTGTGGAGGTCTCGTGGTTTTTTTGGTTTCCCACAAACAGCCAACAATACAACAGACACTTCTTGTATACTTCAATGAATCCAAAATCTTTTCCATTAGTTTAGGATAGTGAGAATATCAAAGCCATTTGATGTAGAGGGCCTTGAAACGGCAATTGCATTCATTGTGGCAAAGTTGTTGAATAATAAGGATGCACACACAAATGGGTGTGAAGTCACCAAAAAAGGGTACACTAAATTCACATTTAAAACAATTAGCAATTCAAATGAAAATGATTCATTTGGTTCTTCATTGATTCTCTTTCATTTTTGTGTGTTATAGTAACGTAGGGGGCCTCAATTGTTATGTAGCCTATTCAAATTTAATCTTCTTGCATTGCTAATGATTAGTTATTTGGCTCCTTACAGGCTTAATGGCAGGTGTTCAATTTAGCAAGTGCTCAGAGGAAGTCATAATTATTCTCGACCATGAATATTTCCGGTAAAAATTTGTTTAGTTTGCCTTTGACTTCCTTATTGTCATCCACTTGTATTGTAGACAATGTCTTTTTAATAGGTGGGAGAATCACCATGACAATGACTATTCTATTGGAATTGATTTGTGATCTTTGAAATAGGATTAAGGACTTTTGGAAAGGCTACAAATTGTATTGCTTTGCTCATTATGGCCAATGCAATGAGTCCAAAGGCCATTTCCAAGCCAGCAAAATGGGTGAGTAAAATATTGCCCTTCATTTTGTATAGGTGATTTGAATCTTTGAATAATGAAATGAACATGTATTAATGAACATTTCTAATTGGATAGTTAGTGGTGGACATTTCATCTCACTATTAGTGCTTATTTGCTGTAGGACGAGTGATGTGTTTGATACAAAACACATGCGATATTGTTTGGGGAGCCAAATTTGATGAGGCCATTAGGGAGGGGTGGGCCATGATGGAAGAATATGTGTGGGTTCGGCAAGGAAAAGATTGCACAAACCTCAGGTTCAGTTGTTCTAGTATAGAACTTGTATTATAAGATTATATGCTAAAAATACCCATATGTAGTTGTTATGTTTTAATATTCATTGATATGGGGGGCCGGGAGATGCAGGGCTTTATTAGAAGAATTTGAGGATGTCGAGAAACTTTCCGAGTCTGAGAATGGATGCTTGTTGTTACAACTCATTAAGGTTAGTGCAATACCACAACACGAGTTAATATACTTGTTAGGTTAGTATTGTTTGTACCCCATTCTGTGAATATCATATGTACTAATGACAATTCCACCTTAGGATGATGAGCACGGGACGGAACGCGCATTTACACAATCTCTGAGCGTTCAAATCAACACCACGGATATCTTTGAGCAGACCAATAATAGGTTAAACCAAGCTCGCGCAAACTTGGACAACCTTGTGCCACGGGCAAATCGTTCGTGACTAGAGACATTGTTGTGGTGCATCAAACGGCAGCCTTGTACCATGGCATAAGACCCTATTTTGATTTTTGAGTTGGGATCATAAAAAGAAATAAGTTATTTATGAAGATAATAGTACTAAAGTCATGCTAGACATGTGAAATAGCAATGTGCTTGACAAAGAACTTCATTTTACATTTCTATACTATGATTTTGCTAAACAATGCATGGATTGTTTATCTCAGATGGATGATCATATTTTGCTAAACAGTCCATGGTATATGAATGTTTAATTGATTAGTGCCCAATACTTTAATGGTTTACATATGTGACCCCTCCCAAAAAATATATACCCATAAATGTGACCCCCCCAATAAAATATATACCCATAAATGTTGTGGCTTGTTATTCTTGGTTCACAAGTTTGAAATCCTCAAATATTGAAAATGTACAAATGTATGCCCTTGATTTAATCCCTTTGTTTGTAAAAATATGATGGCTACACTTTTAATTAATATGAAACAAGTTTTATTGTTTGGATACCTATGAATGTACAGATAAATAAAATTTGAACAAAACCATGAAATCAGCTGGGAAATAGCTATGACAATTAATTGTGACAATTAGTTCCCAACTACAGCTTCACGGTGCTTGATGAAGCACATGATGAAAGTTATATGGGAGCTCATGCTGTCACACCCAATCCTTATGAGATATTTGAACAACCATCTTACTACACCTATCCTATGCATTGTATAATTGATTATATTGAGTTTTGTTCTCTCACGCAATTTATAATGTGTCAATCACACTTAGGTATTAGTTCTAATTGGTAGGCAGTTAGGTGATGACTGCAACGAGGTTATAAAAGTGCAATGCAAGTATGGCTACATTTGAAGTCCGCCTCAAAGCAATATCGATGACTAATTAATATAATCGTTGTTGACATTATTATTGTGGCCTTATACTGGGTGAATTTTTGGGATTAGAGAAGTTTGTCCAATTTACATTTCATGGGCTCTATTATTTGCACTTGTAAATTGTAAACCCCAATATAACGTAGCACCTAATTCTGCGCTTATAAAACACCTATGTGACGTGTTACTTCAAAGACTGAATATGCCAAACTCAAATCCTAAACTGAACCTGCGGTCGCCTTGGAACACGCGGTCGCTGTCTGCTGCTCCGACCCGCAGTCGCCCTGTAACCCGCAGTCGCCCCTACCTGTCGGACCCGCGGTCGCCCTCAGTACCCGAAGCCGCGGTCGCCCCTTCACCCGAAGTCGCCCTAAAGCCCCTGACCCGCAATCGCCCACTCACCCGTAGTCGCCTTCAAGCCTAAACCCGCAGTCGCCTCTATTTTTTCCACCCGCGGTCGCCCCTTCACCCGAAGTCGCCCTAGCGCCCTAGACCCGCAGTCGCCCCTTCACCCGTAGTCGCCTCAATTTTTCCACCTGAGGTCGCCCAAGGCAGACCTGCACGCGCCCACACCCGCAGTCGCCCACGCTGGCTGTCCACGTCAATTCTGAAGCCCTGCCACGTAGGCAAAATCTATTTACCATGGGGTAAAATTTTTTACCCCTCCGCGACGCGATGTCAAGTAAACTCGACACTTCATGACACGCGACACGCGACGTCAGACGTCATACACGACGCCTAAACCCAAAAATATGTCAGACAAGACAACCCTGAGTGCGAACATTGGTCACCCAAGTATTCCAATCCCTAAGGCAAATGAAGCGGAGAAGAATGTTGATCTATGTGTGGTGGGGTTTAGAAGTCCAATTTCGTGCATGAATAGAGAAGCCAAGAAGGAACTCATGCAAGATTCTGAAGTACCACCATCTAGCATCCCTCCACGTGCACAATTGAAAACCCCTAGTCAAATTTTGGATGGCGTTGGGAGCTTAGGGCTTGGAAAACGGATTGCAAATATTTCAAAAGAAAGGCGGCCTAGTCAAGGTATTTTATCATCCACGGACAATGACAAGGATGAGACATTGGCTTCAATGTTCATTCGGCATTCTCGTAATGCACCACCACGACGGCCCCCAACAATGTCAGTGCCTAAACCACAATCTTCAATCTCACCGAAGATAATCATTCATGGAGGCAGTGGAGGGCCCTCAACAATAAAATTAGAGGGCGGGGGATCACCTAGAACCAATAAGAAGAGAGTCATGCAACCTTTTGCAATATTTCCGTTGAAAAAAACAAGAGCCATTGGAAACCCTCTTGATGCACGTCCACATGTTTCAAAGAGGAAAATGAAAAGTGTTGTTGGCATTAAGGAACAAAATGGGAAATCCTTATTAAGAGTAAAAGAAGAACTCAAAAAGGACAAACGAAGAAGAAGCCTTTCATTCACGCAAGTACAAGAGGGAAGAATGACATGTCTAGGCTCTTCATCAGATGATATGGAAGACACATCCGACGATGAAGACCAAGATTGAAAAATGGGTGTGAGAGTAGTGGGGCAGAGGTGAAAGGAGATTTTGATTACAATCCTTAGAAATAGAAAGGACATAGGCTTAAATGTTCATGTGCTCATATTACATAAAGCACAGATTGTCGTACTAACAATTGATTGTTAGAGACTTTGATTGTAATACTCCTAAACTTATTGATGGTGGTAATACCATTATTTTTGAAGGGGGCACTTAACCAAAGATGATTTGAATCCAAAATATCAATTGATTGTGTCATTTGTATGTTGCTTTTCTACAATGAAGCATGATATATTGCAAGATGATGAAAAAAATTAAAAAATTGGCTTCATACTTGTGGTAATTGAAATGCTTTTGAAAGGCTAGAGGATCATGATGATATGATTGTTAATCCTGTTTCAACCAGGGTTGCAATTCAGGAGGACAGCTGCGACTACGTCGGAATTCAGACAGCCAAGGCAGTGTCGGAATTCAGACGCCTGAATTTACCCCGAGGTAAATCGGACGGACGGCTCCGTTTTACCCAGCGTCCCCCGCGTCCGCCACGTCTGGACGTCCACACGTTTGGACGTCCGCTTTTTGGACACGATTTTGGGCTGGACGCTCCAATTCGTCAACCCTGTCCCCGATGGGCTGGACTCCCCACCCGATAGGCTGGACCCTGTGGGCGCTTAATTACCGACCCTTGGTAATTAATCGAACACAACCAGGTTCTAGGGGTTAACTAATTCTAACCTAACGGGTGACTAAGCGTAGGTCCATTGTGCCTTCCAAGCAATGGATCTTTTTTCCTAAGTTCCTAATTTTCGCAGGTGACAACGGAGTTGCCCCGATTGGCGAGGAAATAGTCCAGGCTAACCGTCCCCTAACGGTAACCTACACGGACTACTACTGAATCTATCCTAATCTATGGGAATCTAAGGTTGATCGACCTTTCCTAACACTGGGGGAGGATTCCTAAATCCCGTCCATGGTTTCCTATGTTGATTGGATGTGCTTAATTTCTTGAGGTAGTTGGCTAACCGGACTCCTAAAATTAATGTTTCTTCTCTATCTAATCTTAACTCGTGATTCAACTTAAATTCCAACTTAAAGTAGACCCTTAGTTTAACTCTTCGGGTTTAGGCTAAACCTAATTTCCACTTTGGTTTCCTAACCTAACCGGTTGTTTGCTACTCTAATTTATCTTCTAATCTAATTAATCTTCCTCCTAATTTAATTTATCCTCTAATTTAATTTCCCTTCTAATCTAATTTGTCTTTAATCTAATTTAATTGACCTCCTAATTTAATTTACCCTCTAATTTAATTTCCCTTCTAATCTAATTTGTCTTTTAATCTAATTTAATTGACCTCCTAATTTAATTTATCCTCTAATTTAATTTCCCTTCTAATCTAATTTGTCTTCTAATCTAATTTGATTGATCTTCTAATTTAATTGATTCCTTCCCCTAATTTAATTTACCATTTAATCTAATTTCTCTTTTTACTTTCTACCCTTGACCCTACGTCTTTATCACCTAAGGTAATTTTGATTTGCTAATTTAACCTTAACTCCTAATTGGATTATTTTGTCCTAATCTAATGTTTAACTTCTTGGTTGAATTTTGACCCTAACGGTTACTAATCCCTAGTCCAACGGTGCTAGATTGTGAGCGTGTGAGCGCGAGCCTGCGAGCGTTGAGCAGGAAGTATGTGAGCGTGGAGTTCTGAAATTAAAAAAACTGAGTAATATTTCAAAAAATAGAATTTTTTTAATAATTATTATAAAACTTACTATTTCGAGTAAATTTTAGTACACACTGACCGTGGACCTATGACCGTGGACTTAGCACCATGGGTCGGTTACCGTGGACTTAGCACCCATGACTTCTTACCGTGGACTTAGCACCCATGACTTCTTACCGTGGATCTATTACCGTGGTTATGTACAATTTGTATAAATTTTTTAATTTTAATCATTGGTTACAGTAATAGAAGTACATATTGTGAAAGGCAAACAAATGACCTATAGGAAAATGCAAATTCTGATTGAAAATAGGTTGTATTGAATACTTCAAGGAATTACTGTATTTGTCCAAATACAAAATGGTACTTTTGAAGCTTTGATGATACCGGCCTTTGTGAGAAGGAGCTTCACTTCATTGAAGCTGAAGCTTGGAGAATGTATGAAGTTATCCTCTGTCGGATTCATTTTGCTGAAGTAGCGAAGTAAGTAATAAAGATGTTTGCAATGAACATACTATTGGCGTCCACCAATTGCTGAAACAGCCATGTCGACAAAATCGGGACAAGTGCACTCTGGATACATGCCAAGTGTAATGCGATAAAGCTTCTGCTTTGGCTCAAGTCCGGATTGAAGGGAGATTATGGCTCCAAGTCCAGGGAAGGGGAGCAAGGTTACTCCCAAAATCGTTCCCTTGACATTACCAGCGCTCTCCCATTTATTGCGGTGCTCTGTTGTAGGAGCATTTGCAATACGTCGAATAGCCTTGCTCCTTCGAGTAGTTGGATTTGCGTCTGCATGTAAAGGACTAGGGTGATCATAGTAGATGGCCTGGAAGACATTGGACATGGTGAATAAACGTCGAGGGGACATAGCTGGCCGTTGTTGTAGCTGGAAACCAGCCTCCTGTAGCAGCAACGTCTCTTGGCGGGTCAAATTAGTGCCTGTTAGTACAGGCCACACATCCGGGACTTGGGGCCAATCAATTACCCAACTACGTTTAGATCCTTTTACACATCGTTCAATATCATCTGGGCAAAACCAGAAGTCGGTCATGATCTCCTTGTTTCCGCCATATTGTTTTTTTCTACCACGGTAGGTCGGAGCTGGTGTACCACTAGATCCCTTTGCAATTTTGGCAACACAACGGATGTTTGAACTTCTTTGTTGCGCGTGACACTTGCAACTGGACTTGTGCGAAATTCTTGCAATATGCCACTGTGAAGTATCACATTCACTCTCCATTGCAGTTGTCACATGTGGTACATGGGCAGAATCAACCAGTGTGTCTGCTTCATTAGAGGCAACCGTGGGTGAACGTGTCGATCGTGTCTGTACTCGAGGCTGAGAGAAGTTTACCTTGTCTGGACGATGGGAGTCACCATCTGACCCAATCGGAAGGTCAAGCTTGCGCTTACTGCTACCAAATACTTCTTCGCCTTCCAAATGTGGAATACGTGATCCAACACCGGCCCCTCCAGGAAGTTCATTGAGTGCCTCCGCAATCTTCTTTGGATCACCGCTACGTCTAGCGCCTCGTAACTTTAACTCCTCTTTGGATGGCCCTGACCTTGATATGTTGCCATTAAGAAAAGCTCGATAATTGGTCATTTGCATGAAAGCTCGAATGCAGTCATCAGAAGTGGCGGCAAACAAATCATTACCCCGATTACCTGACTGCTGCAACCACCTATTATGGACTGTTTCGGATAAGTTGCATGACGGCATATCCGCCATCTCCTCAACATTTAAGTCCTGAAACAATGATATCAAAGACAAAGTAAAAGAAAAATTAAGTATCACCACTGATAGTTCTCATTTACAATGACACAGTTAAACTTTGATCTAACCACTATGCGGCAAAGGCTCCCCTCGGCGCCGAGGGGAGAATCCCCGATACCCTAGAGTGATGAATATCTCCAAACAAGGCAGAAATATTTGTTCCGAATTTGATTTCAGAAAAATAAAAGTGGATCCATAAGATTGCAGAATGAAAATAATTAGGTAGAAGAAATACCATTTGCATAAAGCCGCCCCATTGACGATATCTGAAGTGCCAAAATGCAAGCCACAACTCCAATTCCCTCATAGCATCTTCCGAGGCTGCTCCAGATGAAAGCCACCAAGATCGTATCGCTAGGTAACGCATCTCAGCTTCGTCCATAGATTTGGAGTCTTTGTATTGCTTACAAAGTCGAGTATGTTGGTGTTGCAAGTCCGGCTTGATGAGCTTCTGTGTATGGCGATGCAAAGAGGTACTCCAATGTAAAAGACATGTTCTCTCCCGGTTCACCATCTCTATTTTAGGATCTCCTGATCCGTAGACAATTCGAACGGCATTCCAATTCGCTTGTGCACTGTCTGCCATAAAGCCTTTAAAGTTTGGATTCTCAATGCCATTGCGTCTCATGACTCCGTTCAGAGATCTCCACATGATGCATTGAACCACAGTGTCCTCAGATTGCATATCACACACAGCAATTGTCATGACTTTCCTGCAACCTGTATCATAAACGTGGCAGGCCATGGTTGTCCAGTCTTTAACTCGCTTGACATGGTCAAACATGAGCCATGCGTTCTCCAGATCTCCGCCCGGTTGCATCCGATTCACAAGGTCCACACCACTCCCTGGTCCTTCTACTAGCATTTTAAACAAATAAACCTTCTCCTTGCCTTGACCAGGAAACACACTGTCATGGATGTATTCAAACCGCAAATTTCTTTTCATATTCATGATACTATCTATTATCCCACTTTTGCCACTTGAACGGAAAGACGAAATAACATTTCGGATATTAGGAGAACTTAGTATTTGGAACTTGTCCATGACATCATCTAACGAATCTCCCCGCAACATCTGCTTTGGACCTTCACCGTTGTGTATCAAGTGGTTATCAAGAAATTTCTTGCTAGCTGCTAGGGCAATGGTAGAGTTAGTGGCACTAGGGGTTTTCGAAACCTCACCAGCGATGAGTCCGGCTATAGCACCTAAGGACTCTCTACATGTTCCTGAAGCTACAGGATGCACGTGATTCCCCAAATGAATGCAAGCTCTAGTCATGCTTGTAGAATCTCCAAAAACGTAATAGATTCGAGCATGACAGACATTGATGCAATGAGGCGGACATTTGCATATCTTACAGAGGAGAGTAGAATCCTTTGGAGGAAATGCACCAATACAAAATGGACCAGGAGTAAAACCACACCACTCAGTCTCGTTCGGATGAGAAGAACGCTTCAAGTAGTCGCATTCTGAATTCTTACAGATAAGATGGCCGGCACAGGAAGATTTTCTGAACTTTAGGCCGTCGTGATTGTTGATGTTAGACGTCATTGTCCTACACCAAGCGTGACCATCGTATCGTTTATCCATGCCCTGTAACTTCCCAGCAGAGGATGACGAAATCGAAATTGGAAGAGAAGGCAACTCAAAAACTACATCTCCGTTAAAATTTGTAGGAAGGTACTGCACCTTATGATGGATGAGTGCATCATAGTCTATCGAAGCTACTTCGTTTCGAGAACCATGCATCGCCGCTAGCTTGCGTAGGCAACCAACAATACTAATCGCAGATGCACAACTAGGATATGTTGGTGGACGGAAGTGCGTGGACAGAGCAGGACTACTAGAAGGCGTTAAATTTAAACTAGATGGTGTCATGTGGGCCCCCTCAGAGACTCTACTAGGAAGTGCTGGTTGGTTTGGAGACTCTCCCTCGGACTCACTCGAGAGATCTATGACATGGTCATTTGGTTCCTTCTTGACGGTGACAAACGGAAGAAGATTGACAACATTCCTAACATGCTCACGTTCTAAAGTGTTATGGTTGTCACGATGGGAAGGAGGCATATCCACTGTAGAATGCTCGGAATGCCGAGGTAAGATCTGAGTGGAGTTTGTACTCATCACAGACGGTAAACCATAAGCTCGATAGCGCCCTCGACGAAGATGCCAGACATGATTGTCATCAATTACCATTCTCTGCATATGGATCGACTCTCTCAAAATGCCAGACTCAGACAGTACTTCCTCTTCAACATAGATACTAGACAGGGCAAATCCAAAACGTACATGAAGAAGGTGAGCAGACACCGCCACAAAATCTCCATCTCCTAGAAGGAGTATGAGAGGAACCTCGTGGCCATCCGCTCTGAGGGAGGCCATCTTTCAGAAATCAAAGAGCAACATCGACAATGACAATATGACCTAAACTTCTGCAGCGCTCAAGAAAGGTTGAATCTAGAGCCTCTCCCAAACAGATTTGATAATAAATAATTTTCAATGTCAGTATCTGCAATCAATATCCATCAATGAAATAGAATCCGTATACAATGTACTTGGAAGCGCAGACGATACAGACGGTTGCGGTTGTAATTAAGGAAATGCGCTCACCTATCCATTGAATAAAATTAACACCAAAGCCAAATGAAATTAACTTTATTAAGGTTAGTAGTTTGTTTCTGGCACCATATGAGGCTTATGAGCATGAAGTAATTACTGAACTTCTCTGTAACCATGTTCTTGCTATTACGTAAAGGAGATCGTTCCTTCTAGAAATTAAGTAGCGCCGACTATGGAGTCTAAACATAAAGTGTCAGCAGTCACCAACAAAATTATAGGCACACGCTAGTGAAAATGGAGTACTCTATTCTAGTAATGTGCAATTTGAAAGATCGGATTAGACAATCTTGTGGTATTTAATAATATCAATTATTGTAATTCAAATGACTAGTAGGTTCAAATCATATACGCCTGAGACGAATTATAATATTAAAAGTACTGAATCCTGCTTAGCAGATGTAGTGATGATAGCATCATTGGTAACAATTCTGTAGAATGCATACATTGTTCTACTTCAATATAATACCTCACTTCCCACTAATAATCAACAATATGGTCGACTGTATATACTATTAGTCATATGCTTACGCCAGATTGCACACGCGATGGAATTGTGCATACATATAGGAAAAGGAGGAAGAGAAGAAAACTTTTATTTTCTTCTAGTAGGGAGTTGCACAGGTCAAGGAATAGAAGTAAGAAGGTTGCATTACTGTGTGAGTCCGAGTCGTGCGAAGAAACTGCAACTGCTCAAATGCAAGAATACGACTTCCATGGAGATCTCATTGTTGAGAGTCAACATATTGTAACGAGCCTAGAAGAAGGGCCGCAGAGGAACAGCATTGGCCACGGGCGATTGCGTAATGTCGTAAGTGAATTTACTCTCCCTTCACATTTGCTACCTCTTCGCAATATTGTGTATTGGCGATACCGTTATTATACCTACTGATGTATTTGGATGTGGTAGTACGTACTTTCGTAAATCAGGTAGTTATCCTCAAAGTAAATGAGTTCTACAAATAATCTCACCACCACATTAGGTATGAAATTTTGATAGATCACTTCTCCTAAACACGAAGACTAATGGTCGGACAGTAAGCTTTGTAGAATCTAAGACATTGAGCGTTGGTTCAATCCTTGTGCAAGTTCCTAAGAGGTTAGGGTTCGTAGTCATCCTTCATTGAAGGACCGAATCCTTAATCACGGATCACTGACGTATTTCTTGTCAACACGAAGACTGAAATGGCGAGAAGACGAACCACTAGGAGCGCGGTCGCGGAGGCTCAGAGAAGTGAAGATCACGATATGAATAGCAACGATGAGGAAGAAGGGCCGCCTCAGGTGAACACGACGGATGCACGGCCAAGTACGGGCTCTGAGGAAGAAGGGCCGCATCAGGTGATCACGATGGTTGCACCACCAACTTCGGGCTCTGCGGAGGAGAGGCCAGATCAAGTGAACACAACGGATGAACCGCCAACTGCGGGCTCTGAGGTAATCGTCATTCCACCATCACTAGGAATCCTAGACGAGGGCAGAAACATGAATACAGAATAAACTGGATTGCTTGATCGTTTTTGGGGTTTGTCCCGCAAACGTAAGTCTCCGATAGAGATTCTCGAAGTTAGTTTTAGGGTAAGGCTACCCCCGACCAAACCCCCGACCATGCCATCGGTGCCGAGAGGAAGTAAATCCCATAGAGGGTTACATCCGAGAAGGTAGGCACGGCCCACATAGGGTTTAATCACCGGTCACGTTCCTCATTACAACACCCCCTCAAGGGCCATGCCATCGGCGACGAGGGGAAGGGCTGCCCACCAAGGGTCTGATCCGCGGAGGCTTGTCCCCAAGTACGTTTCTTCGCAACTTATTCGTTTATGAATGCTGATCAGGGCAACCTCCAACGGCCACGCCATCGGCGCCGAGGAGAAGGGCTGCGCACCCAGGGTCTGATTCGAGGAGGTTTGTTTCCCGACACGTTCTTCGTGATTTTTTTTTGGTTTTATGAATGCTGCTCTGAGAGCACCCCCGAGGGCCACGCCAGCGGCGCCAAGGGAAAGGGCTGCCCACCGTGGGCCTGATCCGAGGAGGCTTGTCCCCGACGCTCTCTTCGTGATTTTTTTTTCGTTTTATGAATGCTGATCTGAGAGCACCCCTGAGGGCCACGCCATCGGCGCCGAGGGGAAGGGCTGCCCACCGTAGGTCTGATCCGAGGAGGCTTGTCCCCGACGCTCTCTTCGTTATTTTTTTTTCGTTTTATGAATGCTGATCTGAGAGCACCCCTGAGGGCCACGCCATCGGCGCCGAGGGGAAAGGCTGCCCACCGTGGGTCTGATCCGAAGAGGAGAGGGCCAAGGTACGTTTCTCCGTTATTTTGTTTTTTGTTTCATGAATACTGATCAGAGAGCACCCCTGAGGGCCACGCCATCGGCGCCGAGGGGAAGGGCTACCCACCGTGGGCCTGATCCGCGGAGGCTTGTCCCTGACATTCTCTTTGTGATTTTTTTTTCGTTTTATGAATGCTGATCTGAGAGCACCCCTGAGGGCCACGCCATCGGCGCCGAGGGGAAAGGCTGCCCACCGTGGGTCTGATCCAAAGAGGAAAGGGCCAAGGTACGTTTCTCTGTTATTTTGTTTTTTGTTTCATGAATACTGATTAGAGAGCACCCCCAGGGCCTGGCCAGCGGCGCCGAGGGGAAGGGCTGCCCACCGTGGGCCTGATCCGCGGAGGCTTGTCCCCGACGCTCTCTTCGTGATTTTTTTTTCGTTTTATGAATGCTGATCTGAGAGCACCCCTGAGGGCCACGCCATCGGCGCCGAGGGGAAGGGCTGCCCACCGTAGGTCTGATCCGAGGAGGCTTGTCCCCGACGCTCTCTTTGTGATTTTTTTTTCGTTTTATGAATGCTAATCTGAGAGCACCCCTGAGGGCCACGCCATCGGCGCCGAGGGGAAGGGCTGCTCACCGTGGGCCTGATCCGCGGAGGCTTGTCCCCGACGCTCTCTTCGTTATTTTTTTTTCGTTTTATGAATGCTGATCTGAGAGCACCCCTGAGGGCCACGCCATCGGCGCCGAGGGGAAAGGCTGCCCACCGTGGGTCTGATCCGAAGAGGAGAGGGCCAAGGTACGTTTCTCCGTTATTTTGTTTTTTGTTTCATGAATACTGATCAGAGAGCACCCCTGAGGGCCACGCCATCGGCGCCGAGAGGAAGGGCTGCCCACCGTGGGCCTGATCCGCGGAGGCTTGTCCCCGACATTCTCTTTGTGATTTTTTTTTCGTTTTATGAATGCTGATCAGAGAGCACCCCCAGGGCCACGCCATCGGCGCCGAGGGGAAGGGCTACACACCCAGGGTCTAATCCGCGAAAGTTATCCTCCAACAATGCATTTGTCTATGTAATGATCTTTTCCGTTGTCCGTTATGTTTCAGGTGCAAGTAGGTGGACCGGTTCGAGTTTTGGATTCTTCAATGGAGAGTATCACACCTGCTGTCAATGACCTCATGATCGTGAATATTGACCAAGACATGGGGGAGGCTCACGAGGAATACAAATCCGAGGATGCCTACAGGAGGTCACAGAAGGTGAATTCTGTGGCCTCCATCGCCGACTTACGTCTGAAACCTACTTCCATATCTCGGCTGCGGATTCCGTTATGTCGCCTTGTCCAGATGCCCATGGTTAGACCCGCACTTCAGAGTGATCTCACGAAATTGGAGCAGGAGTTCGTTCATGGGTATAGAGATGGATCAAATGTTTTTTATGTGTCACTCACTAATGAGCAGGGGGAGACTGAGATGGTGTCTGCTGCGGAAAAAGAGGCTTGGGGGCCAATGTGGAATGAAGAGAATGACATCTTCAATGCGATTCTGGACGCCACACTAGGTTTGCAGAACTTCAAGGGGTCTAAGTTCTTCGTTTGTGATGGAAACCATAGACTTCTGGCGTGGACCTCTTACATCAGCAAACACCACGACCATGAGAAGGATTGGCATATATCAGTGGACTCGATCATTCTTGACACGAAGGGCAGGATTGGTGATGTCATGCATGCTATGCACGACATCAATAAGTAAGTGCTCCCATTCAGGCATTTTTTTATTTTTTGTTTACAATGTAATCATTTAAGATGATTTTGACGTTTTTGTTTTCTGTTTCAGGCATACAGAAAGTTCGTTCATCAAGACCAGTCTTGTTCATACGCTTTATCGTGTTCAGAAATATGGCATGCTTCCACTTGAGAAGTTCTCAGAGCATTTGAGTGAGTCCGAGATGACTCAGTGCCACCAGAATCTCCGAAAAAGTTGGTACTCGATGTCCGTTGAGGTGTTCACTTCATTCATCTATCGGGTAACGATTCTCACAGAACGTGTGCGTATTCTTTGTATGTTTGAGTTGTGTAGAAGCATTAATCCTTCCAATGTTTTGCTCACTTCCATGTTGTTTTGCAGTATGAGATAGCTGCGGCTGCCGACATAGCAGTTAGGTTGTATAGGGAAGAGACACCTGAGGATCTGCAGTCAGAGGCGGGTGTGTTGGCTGCCATGAGGTTAGGTACGAAGGAGAAGACAGCAAGGTTAGTGCAGAAGTTGGGAAAGCTGACTGCTGTGGCCAATCCCAATCTGGGAAATGAGTGGCTCCAGGAGGTATGATGACATTTCTTTAGACCTCTCGTTTTTGTCTTCTTCTCGTTTCATTTAGTTTATTCAGCTTCAAGTGATTTATGCTTTCAGATCGAGCATCATTGGAGCTCCAACATCACTCCCGAAATGACTCTGGAGAAGTTGCAGTTGATTGCAACATGCAATGTGAGCAAGGAGCATAAGGTTAAGTGGCTTACATGGTGGAACTCATCAGTTCAAACGAGGGAGGCAAGAAGGTTCCCACTGAAGCCAGCTGGAGAGATAGAACTGAAGTCTTTCCTATCGAAGGCGTGCTGGTATGCAGGGGTAAGTGTTTTTAGTTCATTTCATTCATGTTTTAGTCATCTCGTTTTCGGGTTGCGATCTAGTCCACGGTGACATTGGATGGTTAGTGCAATTTGGATTGCGATGTAATCTATTACTATACATGACAACTTTTAATGGCCTTGCAGATACAAGACACGGGAGCTGAAATGTTTGATAACATTGTGAAGAAAGACCAGTTGAAGTTAGCTATGGACTCTCCCCAAGAGCCCGAGACTTTTCCAGAGTATGTTGAGGACTGGAGAATACGAGTGTGGGACCACGCTTTCTTGCCCCAATTTCGGGGACACGATGTCTTCAGAAAGTCAGATGACTTCAAGAAACACAAGGGCTCTGATCTAGTTGTCAAACGGGTGATCTACCGGTGAGAATTTGATATCTTAATGCCATTGTGATATGCTTCATTAAGTTTGTTTACTGTCGATGTTTAATCATTTTCTGTATTCTGAAGAGTTTGGTCTGTACAGGTATTTCAAGTATGAATTGTTGCCTAAGGGGGCAATTGCAAAGTGCGATCTACCTGCGTTTTTGGGAACATGGTTGGATGTTTCATCAGAGCATTGCATGTTCTCGGCGTCGCAATTGAGATGGTGGATGAGTTTGCATTTGAAAACCGGTGCGTGGTATTTGGATTGCCCGCCGGAATTCACGCCGTTGCCTGAGGACCATTTGAAGCGGTCGATCAATACTGATGCTGTGGTTCAAGATGTTGACGAGTTTGCCGGCCTTGATGACGATGCCAAGGCAAAGGCAATCAAGAGGAGAGACGACGTCGACAAGAAGATTGCACTCAAGAACTCCGAGGCGGTGGACAAGGCAAAGGAGAGAGACACGAAGAAGACAAAGAAGCTTACTGAGTCGGAGCAAGTACTAGCGGCGGAGAAGGGAAAGGGGAAAGGGAAGAATGCCGAAGAGGATGTCTTACGTTCATCCACAAAAGACGAGGGCTCCCAACATCAACGCTCCAATTCACGTGGCACTAAGCGTGATTCTGAGTATGCTTCACTTAGCAATGACGAGATGCAACATGGTCCATCCGTTGTAGAGTACCTTCAGGATTCGGAGATATCGATTGCCGAGCTGGTTCTAAATTACTCTCTTACTGATGTCTTGGCCGATCCTCTACCCCAAGTATACCATGACATTGTCAGTTTTGTTGACAAGGTTCGCATTTTCACTTTCTTCCATTTTTTACTTTGGTTTTTGCTCTTTAACATTATTGGTCTGTTTGCTAATTGATTAAATCATTTTGCAGCACAAAGGAGAGAAGGAGCGTTTCTTCCGTGGTGTTCGGAGTGATAAACCTCGAGTGGACCTCGTCATTGCGGACATGCCCGAGGGTTTGCCTATCCCAGGTCTATCGGCACCTGCACATACTGTTCCGAAATGGAACATGGTCCACCCTTCTGGGCTAGAGGCGGTGTTCGAGTTTGCTGATGGTCATTTGCACGATGACGGTGCGTTACTCATTATTCATTCTCGGAGTCCTGTCGTCAAGGCTACGATTTTGAAGTACGCTGCAACATATTCGTTTAAGAAGATGAAGGATTGGTGGGGAACGAATTGGCTTCATTTGGCCTCACCAATCTCTACTGGATGTACGGTATGATCATCCTTCACTTTTCCCTATTTTATTCATGGATTCGTCTTCTCTTGACAAAAATGCTATCATTCTTGAATATGACATAATGTACTATAGGTGGTGTATTTTTTGTTTACTTCTATTTTGATTCTCTTAATTGATTACATTTCTACTTCTATGGATTTGTTATGGCAACTAATAGTTCATATTTGATCATTCAATTTGGACTAATTCACCGTGTATCTCTTCGCTCTTGTAGACTCAATTCTTCCGTGTCATGTTGCTGGTCAGGAACTTGGATGGTATTGGTCCTTCCAAGTTTCAATTCCAGCCATGCCCAAAGTTGAGGGAGCTAGGAGTAGATGTGGCAGTTGATGATGTTATTCAGAATTTCACGAAGAAAGAGACATTGACCATGGATAGCAAATTCAAGCCTTGGAGGGGTGCAAGAGAAAAGGATCCCCGATTCATGCAGATGTTGATAGAAGCATCAACGTTTGCCAATGATGTTGTTATTGATTGCACTGCTGCGACCGGTATGTGCATGAGCATTCAATGTCTTCTATTGTTTTTGTTGATCCAAATTTTTTCTTCAATTCTCATTGAGTTTTGTAGTAATTGGATTTGTTTTGTTTTGTGGATTAGGGGCTTCCATCCACGCTTGCAGGATTTCGAGCAGGCACATCATTGCACTTGAAGAAGACAAAGCCATTTTTGAGGCAATTTTGGCCCCAATGATTCGCGCACCGAAAGATGTTCCACCTATAGTCGTTGCCGTTGTACAGGATTCTGACGATGATGAAGGTCAGGAAATTGAAGTTCCCCACATCGTGAAGAAATCTCGTTTCAGTAAGTAAGTCTACCCATGCTTGCTTTTTTCCAAAATTTCCTAGAGATAGATGTCTACTATTCATTATTTTCACTTCAAGTTTTTCTTCCAAGCTTCTTTCATTGTGAACGTGAACTTCTTGCCATTCCTAATTATCATTTTTTCATTTGCAGCATGACTTACAATTCGGTGGCTCTCCGGCCATTTTTCACTCTACCATCTTTTTTTCCAAGCCCGGAGAAGCCCTTTTTGTTGCCATCATATGCAGAGGCTGTCGCTGGGACATTGGCCTGTCAAGAGGATTTTTGTAGACGGAGAAAGTCTAAGTCTTTAGACCCTACAATTCTGCAATTTATAGATGAGACAGCTCTAGAATCAGAGCAGGAGATCTCATCCACTGAGAGTAGTGACAACTCTCATTCTATGTCTTCGTCATCTACATGACTCTATTTTTGGTTTGTTTTCAGGCGTTGATTTTTATTTTATTGTTTATTGTACGTTGTTTTGTGTACTTCAATTAGAATTATCTACATAATCCTGATCAAGAACAAATAGTTAGAGGTACAACTTCATACCCTAAACCCTGATCCAAATCTTTTGTTGAATCAAAAACTGCATTCTACAAGCTATATTTCAGTATGTAAAAAAACATCATGAACAATTTATTTTTATGGATGAAATTCACATCATCAACCCCAAAAATAAATAGCCTGATTTCAGTGCAATTGTGATTTGTAGACTAATTATCTTTTTCTTTATAAATACCCTAACATAGTGTCAATAAAATTTGCAATGAATTTCACTGATAATGGATTCAGTTACTCTACAATCAGAAAATTTAAATCACAATTTATTTTTTCCCATCATATATTGTGAGGTGTAGTCCTCATTCCAATTTCCACGGTCATAGGTACTTCATCAATTTCCAACAGAAAAAATTGTATGCTCGCATGCTCACACGCTCACACGCTCACGCTCACAAGCTCACAAAATAGCAACCCTGATCCCTAGTCCTATCCTATCCTGTTCTACCTTGTTTTGTAATCTAATTCCTATCCTATCCTAATCTAATTTGGCTGCTTTTACAGTCAACTTCTATGTATGAGAGGGGTTTAGATACTTCTAGCCCTATCGATAAACTTCTATGTCTAAACTTAAGGTCCACCCTAATTCCTATTTGCTAATCGACATTAATCACTACTTAACAGAATTTAGCACAAATTAAAAGAAAAGCATTGGGAATTAATTTACTGACTCACCTGATCGTTGTTGGCATGCGCGACATTTTCCTCCATACCTCTGGCCGCGTGCTCGTATTCCATAGTCGACACGTATTTTGAAGTAGTAAAACGCCTACGGCTTAGTCCTTGGCAAAGTAGTACACTCTAAAGACCCTTAATGGCCCCTTCCTTTCTCCTTATCTCTTTTTCTTTTACTTCAACACTATTCCTATCAACCCCTTAAATGAGACCTTACACCATATGACGCTAATCTAATGGAAGAGTCACCTATTCTCTTACGTCGTCATTTTGGTGTCATCCTAATCTCTTTCCTAATGGTTGTAAGAAGCTTTTGAGATTTCCTACCTAATCCTATGACGCAACACTATTTATCGTCTCTCCCTTCTTCCTCTTCTATAACTACCCCCTTCCTAATTTTGTCATCATTGTGTGAGGTGGCTTGTTGGTGAGGGACCTTGAGAGGTTGTGCAAGTTTGGACGCGTAGGATGGCGACTTCTCTTCCCCCCTTCTTCCTTTAGCCTTGAGTTGGTCTTTCGTTAGTCCTTAACTAGACTCCCGGTTTTCAACCTTAGTGTGATGAAAACCCCCCAAAAAGTGTGGTGGGACCCCGCAGAGCATCGTCTCGTAGTACTGAATTTAGTTGAGGTAAGGATTTCTCCTTTCCCCCCCCAGAACTCCCCAACTCCCTAGCCCTCCCCGAAACTGGCTTCCCCGATACCCGGCCCCCGAGACCCTGACGGGCTGTCCCGATGGGCTGTACCCTTCGGGCTTCTAACTACTCTCCCCTTACGGGCTGCTGACTGCTCTCCCCCTTACGGGCGCTGACTGCTCTCCCCCTTACGGACTGTCCCCTTACGGGTTGTTCCCCTTGGGCTGTTCCCTTGCGGGCTGTCCCCTTACGGGCTATTCCCCTTGGGCTGTTCCCTTACGGGCTCCCCTTACGGGCTGTTCCCCTTGGGCTGTTCCCTTGCGGGCTGTCCTCCTTGGGCTAGACCTAAGGCCAGTCCCACACTTTTTACTACAAACCTCACTCTCCGGGTTCCCGTATGAGAACCCACTACACAACTTTAAATTGGACGGGTCAAGGTCACAGCTTCGCCGCCTAGGGGGATAGACCAAAATTTTAACAATTAGCAAAACAAACGGCCTAGTGGCGGGGTTTCTCCCTACACTTGTATACCACCTAGGCACTCTTGGGGGCTAAACTTTGGCTTTTCCCAAGAAGATTTTGGGAACTAAACTTTGGAACCAAAAGAATAGGGGGTTCAAAGCTTCGCCATTGAATTGGTTTTGACACCAACTCTAAGACTCGTGACGCCCCCCGGGTCCAAAGCTTCGCCGTGTAAGGCCTGTTTTTGACACACACTCTAAGACTAGGGTAAGTTACAAGTTCAAAGCTTCGCCACCTCAAGGGCGGTGGGACCCACTCACAAACAATACGGCAAGGGTGACTATGGTTAGGATTTGCACAAGAGACAACCGAATCCCCAAAGTAAGCATACACCAGGCAATACTCACATACTAAAGCCCCCCAAAGCGGCATCGCCAAGGTACGGTGGGGGGTAACTTTAGGATTAGTACAAGACACACAAAAGATACACGGAAACACACGCAAGTAGATGAAACCCGCTTGACTCGCAACAAGTACAAGGTGAGATGGAAGGACCTCAAGGACCTTCAAAGAGCTTGAAATAAAACAACAATGGGAGCCAAAAGTGCTCCAAAAACACCGTAGAGGTTTTTTGGCCTAAATGCCAAAAATTCCAAGATAACTTGGACCCACGGACCCAAAACAAGTATTGGGGGTGTTTTGGGAGAGAGAAGGGCCCCCTTTTATAGGTTTCCAAGGGCCCACTCCCCCCCTCGACGAGTAACCTCATCCATCCGGATTTTCATCCAACTTTGAGATTTTCACCTAATTTTGGGTTTTACGCTGGTCCTAGTTTCTAACTTTTGGAGTTTAGCTCGGAATTGCAAATGGATTGCGCCAATGGCTTCAGAATGCCATTTTTAGTCCAAAGGATCCCCTACCCCCTATTTCTATCACAAAAAAACCATCGGAAACTAGTGCCAACTAGAGCCAATTAAAAGGGTAAAAACCTAACTTTGGGGGTTTACCTCTTTTGGCTTGGGTAACTAGCTAGGGTTGTTGGGGAGGCTCTAGGGAGTAAGAAAAGGCTCCTTGATGTCTTCGTTCCGACTTCGTACGCTCCCGGGACGCCGGTCAACCCCGCAAGGATCTTGCCGTAATTATTAATTGGGGGGATGTCATCTGTTTCGGCTGCTTCCCGCTATTGGAACACCATGAAATTTGTCGGGGCGTGTTATTAACGTAAGAGATGCTAGTCTAATTTTTAGTGAGATTTTACCGCGGCCTGGGTATTTTCCATGAATTTCCCACCGTGGCCTTTGGCGGTTGACCGCTCGAAAAAAGATCCTTTGGAGATCAGAAAAAACCGAGACTTTTTGGGGAACCTCTCATGGAGTCCCCCAAGCCACGTGCCAAGTCTTGGGCTATTCTGGCACATAGTTGGTGGCGAGGTGAAAACTGACTTCGATTGAATCACCGGCAGTCAGGGAATCTTTCACACGTGAGGGAATCTTGGCTAATGGGTTTTGCCGTGGATGTCCCAACATGCTCCAGATCCGAGAACACTATCCGGCGGCTGTGGATTCCTCCATGCGGCCTGTCTGGGACAAGTAACACCTTCAAGCTAACAATTTAGATTCCTAATGTTTCGTCAGTGGAATGGGGAAACTAGAACCTATCTTTGGAGATTTACGTGGGGACCTCCCTAACTCTCCTAAGACTAATTTAGCCTATCATGGTCACATGCACTAGGTTTGGGCTATTTTGGGTAAGTTCCCAGTAGCCCTATTGTTTCCCACTTATTACGGATTCTAACCTATATACAAGTGGGTTTTATGGGTAATCTATGGATAAAAGGCTATTTATGACCAAATGCTATACTGGTACGTGACATACCTATTTTGGTTCTACACTCTTTTTTGGGCTTTTTGTAGTACTTTATGCCTTCATTTGTAATAAACTAAAAAAAAGAAAACAATGAGTCCCAAGTGACGAATTTGGGGCTCACTGGGGGGGAGTCCGGTCATCAGTCGGGGGGTCCGGTCCATCGGGGGGAGTTCAGTCATCAGGTCAGGGGGTCCAGTTCTGTCGGGCGGGAGTCCAACCAGCGGAAAAGGGGAGCCCGGTCATTAGGTCGAGGGGTCTAGTTCCGTCGGGCGAGAGTCCAGCCATCAGGTCGGGGGGTCCGGTCCATTGGGGAGTTTAGTCTTCGGGTCGGGGGTTCCAGTTCCGTCGGGCGGGGAGTCCAGCCATCTCTAAACAATAATTGACTTCCAAACCTTTCAAGTCAATTATTATTCTATCCTATTTCTAATGGTCTAAAATACTTTGCAAAGATTTCCAACCTAATCCTAATTGAATCCAAAAACTCTTCAACTTCTAATTGTCACTTCATCTCTCTCATTCTAAGTTGGAGTTTGAACTCCCTTCTATGTGAAATGTGAGAGTGAAGAGCTTTGAGAGAGTTTTTTGAAGACACTACTTCTATCTATTTCTTTGTATGCTTTTGAAGTCCCTTTTTAGCAATGGAAACGTTGCTAATTGGGACACTCTATCTTCTAATTCTATGTCTAATTGAGAGTTAGTCTACTTGCTTCCTATCTAATTTCTATTAGTCTTTTCTTATCGAATGTCAAAAGACACAATTAGTTTTCCTAAACTAGCAATTTAGACTTCCAGAAACAATCATAAATTTCCAACTAGTTCGGGCAGAAGCTGGCAGTTCAGTTCAAGCTAGAGGCTGGCAGTTCAATTCAAGCTAGAAGCAGTTCAGTTCAAGCCATAAGCAGTTTAGTTCAAGCAAAAGCAGTTTAGTTCAAGCCAGACAGTACCCCTTCATTGTTACCCGCCGTCTGGGATTAATACCCGCCTGGCCGGATTGATACCCGTCGTCTGGGATTGATACCCGTCGTCTGGGATTGATACCCGCTTATTTAGCCCCCCATCCAGTCCAGCAACTGCTCGTCCAGAATGTGACAGAATGTGATTTTTTTGGAGATTTGGATTTCCTTAGTGGTTTTTTGCAAAACAAAACAAAAACACTCTTATGCTAATGGGAACTTTGACACACCCTTCCACAATTTCTTCTAATTCTAAGTTAGGATTTGGACTATAACTTTTGGAGGCTAAACTTGATTTTTCCAAACAAATGTTTGGAGACTAAACTTGATGTGTTAAAAAACACACCCACCGGTTGGAAAGTTGTTCTAATTTTGTAAGAAGTTTGTGTGAGAAATACTAATATTTTTTTGGGAAGTAGCAAAGTCAAAGCTTCGCCGTATTTTGTAAAATCACCGGAAAAAACTCTAAGTGCCTTAAACATACGAAGTCAAAGCTTCGCCGTAGCTTGGAAAAAACTCTAAAGAATCCTAACAAAAGGGAACCATAGCTCCGCCGTATTTCTAGGAAGTACTAACACATTTAGAACACTCCTAACCGTACACCCAGAGCTTCGCCGTGAGTTGGAATATGAGAGATTTTCTAGACAAGTTTCTAAAGAGTTTGGCTTGTCCAAGGGAAGAGATAGGACACAAAACACAACACTTAAGAAAGTTACAACAAGTGAGTGTTAGTGATACAAAACACAAACATAATTAGTACAAATTGAGAAATAACAAGCTAAAGGACTTCCCTAAGCGGCATCGCCAATCACAAGGGAAGAACCTCTAGAATTAGTACAAAGTTAGTCCCAAAACACCAATAAAAGTTGCCCAAAGAAGCAACACACAAAGTTAGAGCAACAAAACACAACTAATACTTGTCCAAAACTCCTAAAACATGCACAAATCAAACACAAGGTTTGAAGGGACCCCAAAGTCCTTCAAAGCTTGCAAAAACAACAACAAGATGAGCTTGAAATGCTCAAAAAACACACGTTGACAACTTTGGCTCAAAAAATGACCAAAAACTCCACGTTAATGGAACATGTGTATAAATTTGCCAAAAAATGGCAAGAAGGGGTGAGAAGAGAGGAGAATGAGTGCCCTTTTATACATTTCCAAGGGCACTCAACTCCTCTCATTTTCCTACGGTAATCTTATCACTTAGGATTTTCATCCTAATTTTCCCTATTTTCACTTCTACGTTGGACCTAACTTCTAACTTTTGGAGTTTAACTCCAAATCACAAACGGATTGCGCCATTGACTTCAGAAGGCCATTTTTAGTCTAAAGGTACCCCCCCCCTCCCCCTTTTTTATCACTAAAAACTCAATGAATCCTAACGCCAACTTAACGACCAAAAAGGGTAAAAACCCAACTTTTGGAGTTTGACTTTTCTATGAAAAGTAAGTGGCCTAAGCTCTTTAATAGGTGTAAGGGAGTAAGAAAATACCTAACTTTGACCTCATTCCGATTTCGTATGCTCCCGAAACGTTGGTCAACTCCACGGTAATCTTTAAATTTGCCGGTCTTAGAGGAATCTTGCAAGTTCGGGTACTTCTGGCTATCAGAATGTCTTGAAACTTGTTGGAGCATCTTATTAACATAAAACAAGCTACTCTAATTTTTAGTGAGATTTTACCGCAATTTGGGTAATTTCTAGGAATTTCCCATCGTAGATTTTGAGCGGTTGACTGCTTGGAAAAAGATCTTTGATGATCAGAAAAACCGAGACTTTTTGTGGAACCTCTCATGGAATTCCACAACCCATGTGCAAGCTCATATTCTTACTTTGCACAATGGTCATAGGAGATTCGAAGGATGCCATCTCCTAGAATTACTGGTGTCTAGGAAATCTTCCACATAAAGAAGAATCTTGGTAAATCAACTTTGCCGTTGAGCTCCTAACATGGTATAGACCCCAAAACACCATCCCTTGGCCATAGATTCTCTCTACTGACCCGTCTTGAATTTGTGCCACCAACAGACTAACAATTGGGGTTTCTACTAAATTGGATAAATGTTTTGGAACTGAAACCTCTCTTTGGGAATTGACTTTAGGGTTCTCACCTAGGTTCCCTCGGACCAAATTGGCCATAGTTTGTCACAAGCAGGGTAGATTAGGCTATTATGGGCAATATCACTCAATATGTACAATTTGCCCTATTTCCTGGGTTTCAACCTATTTACAAGCGGTTTTATGAACTAACTAAGCCAAAACACTCAATTTATGCCCATATACCGTATTGGTATGTGACATACTCATTTTGGCTTTCTACTCTTTTTTGGGCTTTTTGTACCTAAAACCTAACTTAATTTTGCAAAAATTGAAAAAAAAGAAAATCATGAGTCCCAAGTGACGAATTGGGAGCTCACACCAACCACCTCAAGAAATTAAGCACATCCAATTGACATAGGAAATCGTGGACGGAACTTAGGCATCCTCCCTCAGTACTAGGAAGGGTTAATTAGCCTAGATTCCCATAGATTAGGGTAGATTCGGTAGTAGTCCGCATAGGTTACCGTTAGGGGACGGTCAGCCCGGACTATTTCCTTGCCAATCGGGGCAACTCCGTTGTCACCTGCGAAAATTAGGAACTTAGGAAAAAAGATCCATTGCTTGGAAGGCACAATGGACCTACGCTTAGTCACCCGTTAGGTTAGAATTTAGTTAACCCCTAGAACTTGGTTGTGTCCGATTAATTACCAAGGGTGGGTAATTAAGCGCCCACACACACCCGCTGGCTGGATTCCCGCCCGACAGAACTGGACCCCTCGACCTGATGACCGGACTCCCCCCGATGGACCGGACCCCTCGACTGATGACCGGACTCCCCCCCGATGGACCGGACCCCCTAACTGATGACCGAACTCCCCCCGACGGACTGGACCCCCCGACCGATGGGCTGGACTCCCCCCGACGGACTGGATCCTCCGACCTGATGGGCTGGACTCCCCTTCCCGATGGGCTGGACTCTCCAACCTGACTGGACTGGACTCCCCTCAGGTTGGACCCTCTTGGAACGGACTGGACTACCCATTAACTGGACTGGGTTTCCCCCAAACTCTAATTTTGGCCTAGTCACAATAAAAGGAAAAGGAACAAACGAACCACACAAAGAGTTTGTTTCTAAGTACATGGACCTATTTTTGGTACTAAACTTTGACCAGTTCCCAAAAGGTTTTGGGAACTAAACTTTGGAACGAACTTATGGGGGAGTGTGGGCGCTTAATTACCCACCCTTGGTAATTAATCGGATACAACCAGGTTCTAGGGGTTAACTAAATTCTAACCTAACAGGTGACTAAGCGTCGGTCCATTGTGCCTTCCAAGCAATGGATCTTCCTTACTAAGTTCCTAGTTTTCGCAGGTGACAATGGAGTTGCCTCCAATTGGCAAGGGAATAGTTCGGGCTAACCGTCCCCTAACGGCAGCCTATGCGAACTACCACCGAATCTTTCCTAATCTATGGGAATCTAAGGCTAATTGACCCTCCCTAAGACTGGGGAGGGATTACCTAAGTCCCTTCCATGGTTTCCTGAGTTAATTGGGTCTTTTCCTAATCTAAGTTATCTTTTTCCTTAATTTAATTTATCCTTTTGTTTCCTAATTTAATTTCCTAATTTAATTCCTAATTTAATTTATCTTTTTTCCTAATTTAATTCCCTAATTTAATTGATCTAATTTATCTTCTACTTTAATCTTCTAATTTAATTTATCTTTTTTCCTAATTTAATTCCCTAATTTAATTGATCTAATCTCCTAATTTAATCTTCTAATTTAATTTATCTTTTCTCCTAATTTAATCTTCTAATTTAATTTATCTTTTTTCCTAATTTAATTCCCTAATTTAATTGATCTAATCTCCTAATTTAATCTTCTAACTTAATTTATCTTTTCTCCTAATTTAATCTTCTAATTTAATTTATCTTTTCTCCTAATTTAATCTTCTAATTTAATTTATCGTTTTTCCTAATTTAATCTTCTAATTTAATTTATCTTTTTTCCTAATTTAATTTCCTAAGGCAAGGTCCGTTTTGCTAAATTAACCCGAGCTCCTAATTGGATTATTTTGTCTTAATCTAGTGTTCGCTTCTTGGTTGAGTGCTAACCTTAACGGTTACTAATTCCTAGTCCTATCCTACCCTACTCTAATTTGGTTGCTCTGATGGTTAACTTCTATGTGTGAGATGGGTTTGGATACTTCTATCGATAACCTTCTATGTCTAAACTTAAGGCCTATCCCTAATCCCTCTTTGCTAATCAAAATTATTCACTATCTAATAGAGTCTAACGTAAATTAGAAGGGAAAAAAGACACTGGGGATCTGTTTAATGACTCACCTGATCGTCGTTAGCATGTGCGGCATTCTCCTCCATACCTCCAACCGCGTGCTCGTATTCCATAGTCGACACGTATTTTGACGTAGTAAAATGCCAACGGCTTAGTCCTCGGCGAAGTGGTACACCTTAAAGACCTTTAATGGTTCCTTCCTTCTTCCTTGCCTCTTCTTCTTTTCTTTCAACACTATTCCTACCAACCCTTTAAATGAGACCTTACACCATATGACGCTAATCTAATGGAAGAATCACCTATTTCCTTACGTCGTCATTTTGGTGTCATCCTAATCTCCTTCCCAATGGTTGTAAGAAGCTTTTGAGATTTCCTACCTAATCCTATGACGCAACACTATTTATCGTCTCTCCCTTCTTCCTCTCCTATAACAACCCCTTCCTAATCTTGTCATCATTGTGTGAGGTGGCTTGTTGGTGAGGGACTTTGAGAGGTTGTGCAGGTTTGGACGCGTGGGATGGCGACTTCTCTTCTCCCCTTCTTCCTTTAGCCTTGAGTTGGTCTTTCGTTAGTTTTTCACTAGACCCCGGGTTTCAATCTTAGTGTGATGAAAACCCAAAAAAAAGGTGTGGTGGGGCCCCGCAGGGCATTGTCCCATAGTGCTGAATTTAGTTGAGGTAAGGATTTCTCCCTTTCCCCCCCTTAGACTCCCAACCCCCTGGCCCTCCCCTTGAGCTCCCAACTCCCTGGACCTCCAAACTGGCTCCCCGAACTGGCTCCCGAACTGGTTCCCCGAACTGGCCCCCCGATGCCCGCTGGCCCCCCGATACCCACCCGGCCCCCGATGCCCACTGGCCCCTCCGATACCCACCCGCTCCCCGATACTGGCTACTGACTGCTCCTTACGGGCTCCCCGATACTGGCTGCTGACTGCCCCTTGCGGGCTCCCCTTCGAGCTGCTGACTGCTCCTTACGGGCTGCTGATTGCTCCTTACGGGCTCCCCTTGGACTGGTCCCAAATCTTCTTACTAAAATCCCTCTTTTCCGGGTTCCCGTATGGGAACCCACTTACGCAACTTAAAATTGGATAGGTCAGGGTCAAAGCTTCGCCGTCTAGGGGGGATAGACAAAAGTTTTAACAACTAGCAAAACAACAGCCTAGTGGCGGGGGTTTTCCCTATACTTGTCTACCACCTAGGGCACTCTTGGGGGCTAAACTTTGGCTTTTCCCAAGAAGATCTTGGGAACTAAACTTTGGAACCAAAAAGTATAGGGGGTTCAAAGCTTCGCCGTCGAATTGGTTTTGACACCAACTCTAAGACTAGTGATGGCCCCTGGGTCCAAAGCTTCGCCGTCTAAGGCTTGTTTTTGACACACACTCTAAGACTAGGGTAGGTTACAGGTTCAAAGCTTCGCCGCCTCAAGGGCGGTGGGGTCCACTCGTAAACAACACGGCAAAGGTGACTATGGTTAGGACTTACACAAGAGGCAACCGATTCCACAAGGTAAACATAAACGAGACAATACTCATGTACTAAAGGCCCCCCAAAGCGGCATCGCCAAGGTAAGGTGGGGGATGACTTTAGGATTAGTACAAGACACCCAAAAAGATACACGAAAACACACGCAAGTAGATGGAAACCGCTTGACTTGCATACGTACAAGGTAAGGTGGAAGGACCTCAAGGACTTCAAAGAGCTTGAAATAAAGCGACAATGGGAGCCAAAAGTGCTCCGAAAACACCGTAGAGGTTTCTTGGCTTGAAACGCCAAAATTCCAAGATAACTTGGACCCACGGACCCAAAACAAGTATTGGGGGTGTTTTGGGAGAGAGAAGGGCCCCCTTTTATAGGTTTCCAAGGGCCCACTCCCCCCCTCGACGAGTAACCTCATCCATCCGGATTTTCATCCAACTTTGAGATTTTCACCTAATTTTGGGTTTTACGTTGGTCCTAGTTTCTAACTTTTGGAGTTTAGCTCGGAATTGCAAATGGATTGCGCCAATGGCTTCAGAATGCCATTTTTAGTCCAAAGGATCCCCTACCCCCTATTTCTATCACAAAAACCCCCTCAGAAACTAGTGCCAACTAGAGCCAATTAAAAGGGTAAAAACCTAACTTTGGGGGTTTACCTCTTTTGGCTTGGGTAACTAGCTAGGGTTGTTGGGGAGGCTCTAGGGAGTAAGAAAAGGCTCCTTGATGTCTTCGTTCCGAC
This sequence comes from Rhytidiadelphus loreus, assembly GCA_947034895.1. Classification (NCBI taxonomy): domain Eukaryota; kingdom Viridiplantae; phylum Streptophyta; class Bryopsida; order Hypnales; family Hylocomiaceae; genus Rhytidiadelphus; species Rhytidiadelphus loreus. The sequence continues at coordinate 8,031,502 of OX344763.1, forward strand.
TTCGTACGCTCCCGGGACGCCGGTCAACCCCGCAAGGATCTTGCCGTAAATATTAATTGGGGGGATGTTGTCAGTTTCGGCTGCTTCCCGCTATTGGAACACCATGAACTTTGTCGGGGCGCGTTATTAACATAAAAGATGCTAGTCTAATTTTTAGTGAGATTTTACCGCGGCCTGGGTATTTTCTATGAATTTCCCACCGTGGCCTTTGGCGGTTGACCGCTCGGAAAAAGATCCTTTGGAGATCAGAAAAAACCGAGACTTTTTGGGGAACCTCTCATGGAGTCCCCAAGCCACGTGCCAAATCTTAGGCTATTCTGGCACATAGTTGGTGGCGAGGTGAAAACTGACTTTGGTTGAATCACCGGCAGTCAGGGAATCTTTCACATGTGAGGGAATCTTGGCGAATGGGTTTTGCCGTGGATGTCCCAACATGCTCCAGATCCGAGAACACTATCCGGCGGTTGTGGATTCCTCCATGCGGCCTGTCTGGGACAAGCGACACCTGCAAGCTAACAATTTAGATTCCTAATGTTTCGTCGGTGGAATGGGGAAACTAGAACCTATCTTTGGAGATTTACGTGGGGACCTCCCTTACTCTCCTAAGACTTAATTTAGCCTATCATGGTCACATGCACTAGGTTTTGGACTATTTTGGGTAAGTTCCTAGTAGCCCTATTGTTTCCTACTAATTACGATTTCTAACCTATATACAAGTGGGCTTTATGGGTAATCTAGGGGTAAAAGGCTATTTATGACCAAATGCTATACTGGTACGTTGTTGGAATCCATAATAGCTTAGTACGGACCTTAATAGACTAAGAAAAATTAAAATAGATCAAAATTGAAAAAAATTAGTTTAGGCATAGACTAGCGGAAACAAATAAATACTTAGAATTAGTTTAGACTTCGTTCCGGAACTAGTACGGAAGTATGACGGAACTTGACATCCGGGTGGGCGGATTCAGGAGCCGGAACACAGGAACCCGGAACACAGGCATTAAATTCAGTAGCTTGCGGCGGTAGACTAGGGATACGTTACGGCGTTCCGTAGCCTGCGTTCCCGTTACAGTGAACGTTGGGCGCAGGAATTCTATATAAACCGAGTTCCTCCTCATTTCTCGCCCTCTTTCAGTTGCTCCGCATCTGGCTGATAGTGAGAGAAAGTGTGGTGAGTTAGGGTTACCGCGATAGGAGAGGTGAGACGGATGGCAGGGGTTAATACTTGGTATACAGTACCGGCCCGGAAGATTAGTCCGGTATATCCGGAAGATCTGCTGCACTTGCGGCATTTAGAGGACGATTTGGTTGTGCTAGGTTGTGCAGGTCTGCTGAAGAAACCCTGGAACATCCAGAGCGACCAAGTACTCCGGGAGTTGGCGGCAGGTGCTCCGAACCAGTACGACCAGACCGTACGTGGGCATCCGGACCAGTGGACGGAGGAGCTGTGGGCGGAAGTGTACGGGTTCTCCCAAGCCGGAAGCGGATTTGCTACCCGGACGGACCAGTACCACCAGCACAAGTTCGTGAACCCACCACACGCGAAGGAGGGCTACGCGATCAAGGACTGCCGGGACGAGAGGCACAGGCGACTGCTGCGGTTCCTGCTTCCGATTCTGTACCCGGACAAGAGTTCCCGGGTTACGGTAACCATGGCCAACACGATCTTCGGGGCGTTTCAGGACCGGGTTGTGAACTGGGGCCGGATCGTGGCGAGCGTAGTGGGGCGCTGCACCGGAAACTTGGCGAAGAACAAGCCGAACCCGCTCAGCACGTACCTGCTCCACCTATACCAGCACCGGGAACTCTTGATGGAAGACGAGGCGACGGATTACGAGACCGGGCTCATCATGCTCCAATGCCACTGCTCTGACGACGAGGAGCAAGAAACGCAGGAGTCTGAGGATGAGGAAGAAGAAATCAAGCCGGAAGTCAAGCCGGAGATCAAGGAAGAGAAGCCGGAACCGGAACCGAAGTAGAGGGAGAAGGAGGAACGGGAACAGGTGTCGGGAAGCAAAAGACGGAAGTCGACACTTCCGGCTTCCAGAGGTAAACTCCCGGGTCCCTTTCTCATCCAGGATAAACAAGAGTGGGAAGGACCCCGCTTCTTCGAGTGCGGAGAAGACTGGATCCGGACCGCGAAGGATTACCACGACAGGCTCACGGAGATCGTACTCCGGTCCGCGGAAGTGGTGAAGTGCGAACCGGAGAACCTGGTAGACGTGTTGAAGGCGTTACCGGCCGAGTCGGAATAGAACGAGATGAGGACGGAAATCCGGAACCTGAAGACGGAACGGGACGCGCTCAAGGGGAAGCTGATCTGGACGGAAGAAGAGCTGCACCAGTCTCAAGGGGCGACGCAGAAGGCGTACCAAGCGTTCCAGACCTTCCAGAAATGGATGGTCAGTCCGGCGGATCTCTACCACAAGGCGGCGCTGTATGACGAAATGCAGAAGATGTCCGCGGCCCTCACCAACACGAAGATAGTACGGGTGATGGTGGAGATGTCCGGAAGGATGGAGGCATCGTTGAAGGAGTTCCGGTCCATGATGACGAACATGGATCCGAACAAGCCTCTCGACTTCGGGGGATTTCCGGAAGTTCCGGATGTCATCGCAACTCCGGCAACGCAACCTCCCATCTCGCCCATCAAACGGACAGGTCAGTTTGGGTCACTGATAAACATCGTCACTCAAGGGGGGCACTCTTCCGGATTTCTGGGATAGGATATGCCGGTCCGGAGCAGTTTGGATGCCCGGATCGACCTTGTCCAGAATCCGGCACGGACGCATCCGGAGCAGTTCGAGGATATCGAACCTACTCCACCGATGCCCTTACCTACACCGGATCCCATCGAGATATCGGAGGAGGCGGAAGCGGAGGAACCGGAAGCAGAAGTGGCGGAAGATCCGAAGTCGTTGGAGAAGGCGGACCGGTCTCTCGTCCATACGGACGAGACGGATTCTGACAGTCCTCCGGTCCGGAAGACGTCGATCATCACCCGAGCGTCCATCCATACACCCCAAGGCAAGACCAGCACCTGGGGACAGTTAGGATTTGACAGTAGTTCGAAGAAACAACGGAAGGGAAAGTAGATAGTTAGACTGATAGTGTTTTTAGTTATCTTTTTGTTAGACTTAGAGTTCCGGGTCTTAGTCAGAACCCGGATTCCGGATTTTCAGGGGTAAGTTTCAGTTAACTTATCCACCCGGACTTTTAGGGCAGTTTAGGATGGTATTTAGTGGCACTTTCCGCGGGTTTTACGGCATGTTGTTTTGCTTATAAAAGGAAGGGACCGCTTGTGGTCTTGGATTCCTTTTCTTGCTATTCCTTATTTTGAGCAGTAAATATATGTGTGCATTTTTTATTGTCTTTTTACTCATTGCCTTAGTTTTCTTTGTGGGTCCTTGGTTTCCTGTTCTTTGGAAGTTTGAAGGTTGCTTGGGCGCTTGCTTGAAGGTTTTGGCTACAGAGTAGAGAGGTGGTAAGGAGGAGTCCGGATTCAGGGTTTCCCGGGTCTGTGAACTGTGTGTTGTCTAGAGAAGCAGTTCTAGCGTGTGTAGGAAGTTGTGCGGAGTCCGGCGTTGGTGGTGTGGGTGCGAGTCCGGAAGGCCAGGGAGGGTTTCGTGCGGAGATAAGCAACCGTCTGTGGAAAACCCTCGCTCACCCGGAAAGTTCCATCCGTCTGCAAAACACAAGTTGAAGTGCTAGTACCGGACCCCGTTTCAGTTTTCGGGTAAGTCTTGTATTTGTCGTTGTAGCAAGGGGAGTCGGGTTGTATTCTGAGTGACCTGCTTCTGGAGAAATCCGAAGTTGTGAGGGTCAGCCAGTCTGTTCCTTGTTTGTGACGGAAAGATCTTTGGGTACGTGTCATTAGGAAGTTAGAGTTAGTGAAATACAAGGAGTGGTGTTGTCCTTACCCCTTCGGAAAAGTCAGTGAGGACCCTCTGAAGGTAAAACAGAGGTATCGAAAACCGTGTGTGTGAGTTACAGATCTGGTGTTTGTGATAATCCGGATCCGGTAGAGAGTCCGGATAGAGATAGAATCCGGTTGGGGAGTGAAAATTGAAGTAGTTACAATAAACCGGATTAGACGGAATTTAGAACACCCTCTGGGGTTCCCTGGAACGATATTCCGTGTCATCTTGCCACGTTGTTGTGGTTAAGAGCGCTTACTACAGTATTACGCGCACGACATACGTGACATACCTATTTTGGTTCTACACTCTTTTTTGGGCTTTTTGTACTACTTTATGCCTTAATTTGTAATAAACTAAAAAAAAGAAACCAATAAGTCCCAAGTGACGAATTTGGGGCTCACAAGGAGTGCAAAGCTTCGCCGTCAATTTGATTTTAACACCAAATTTAGGACTAATTGCTTCCCCACGGGTTCAAAGCTCCGCCGCCTGGTGACTCTTTTAACACACAATTTAGGACTAATACTAGACTCAAAAAGGTGGAGTCTGGTTACCCCAAGGGCACTACTCCACTTTTTTTTCACAAAAGACACGGACTTGGTTAGTAAGGAATGCCAGAGAGCACCGGGTTAGTAAATGGTAAGATAGTATAGCCACTAAGTCATGAAACTAGAGGCCCCCCAAAGCGGCATTGCCAAGGTACGGTGAAGGGTTGCTCTAGGGTTAGTACAATAAAAACGGTGATCAAAAACTCTAAAGACATTGCTCCAAGAACTCCACACAAGTTGCAAGGATATGACAAGAAGACTCTCACGGACTTGGACACCCAAAGAAATGTAACAACAAGAGGAACAAGAGTGCTCCAAAAACACCGTAGGGAGTTTTGGCAAGTGCCAAAACATGAAAAGAGGTCGGACCCACGGACCCAAGACAAGTATTGGGGGTGTTTTGGGAGAGAGAAGGGCCCCCTTTTATAGGTTTCCAAGGGCCCACTCCCCCCCTCGACGAGTAACCTCATCCATCCGGATTTTCACCTAATTTTGGATTTTACGCTGGTCCAAACTTCTAACTTTTGGAGTTTAGCTCGGAATTGCAAACGGATTGTGCCAATGGCTTCAGAAGGCCATTTTTAGCTTGAAAGATCCCCTACCTCCTATTTCTATCACAAAAAACCCATCGGAAACTAGTGCCAACTAGGACCAATTAAAAGGGTAAAAACCTAACTTTTGGGGTTTACCTCTTTTGGCCTGGGTAACTAGCTAGGTTTGTTGGGGAGGCTCTAGGGAGTAAGAAAAGACTCCTTGATGTCTTCGTTCTGACTTCGTATGCTCCCGGGACGCCGGTCAACCCCGCAAAAATCCTGCCGTAAATATTAATTGGGGTAATGTTGTCGATTTCGGCTGCCTCCCGCTATCGGAACATTGTGAAATTTGTCAGGGGCGCGTTATTAACATAAAAGATGCTGGTCTAATTTTTAGTGAGATTTTACCGCGGCCTGGGCATTTTTTATGAATTTCCCACCGTGGCCCTTGGCGGTTGACTGCTCGGAAAAAGATCCTTTGGAGATCAGAAAAAACTGAGACTTTTTGAGGAACCTCTCATGGAGTCCCCCAAACCACGTGCCAAGTGTTGGGCTAATCTGGCACATAGTCGGTGGCGAGGTGAAAACTAACTTCGGTTGAATCACCGGCAGTCAAGGAATCTTCCACACGTGAGGGAATCTTGGCGAATGGATTTCGCTGTGGATACCCTGACATGTTCCAGATCCAAGAACACTATCCGGCGGCTGTGGATTCCTCCATGCGGCCTGTCTGGGACAAGTAACACCTACAAGCTAACAAATTGGATTTCCAACGTTTCGTCGATGAAATGGGGAAACTAGAACCTATCTTTGGAGATTTATGTGGGGATCTTTTTAACTCTCCTAAGACCAATGTAGCCTATCATGGTCACATGCACTGGGTTTGGGCTATTCCGGGTAAGTTCTTGGTAGCCCTATTGTTCCCACTATTTACGGGTTCTAACCTATATACAAGTGGGTTTGGTGGGTAATCTAGGGATAAAAGGCTATTTATGACCAAATACTATACTATTACGTGACATACCTATTTTGGTCTACACTCTTTTTAGGGCTTTTTGTAGTACTTTGTGCCTTAATTTGTAATAAACTAAAAAAAAGAAAACAATGAGTCCCAAGTGACAAATTTGGGGCTCACACCCCTCAGCAGCACCTTTGCGGAGGTCTTTGTTGCCCTGCAGTAGTTCCCCTAGGGGACAGTAATGCCCTGCCACAGCCCCTGTCAAGGTCGTGCTGCCCTGAAGCACTAATTCTTGGGGGTTTTCTGCTACCTAACGGCAGCAACTCTCAAGGGTGACGTGTTGCCTAGCGACAACATTTCCTAGGGTGTCTGTGCTACCCCATAGCACTCCTTCTCTAGGGGTTGTACATCCCCGCCGCAGCAACTCTCAGGAGGTGCTGCCCCGCGCCAGATGCTCCTAGGGGTTGTGTTGGCATACAACAGCAGTTCCTGAAGGTCTGTGTTGTAGAATTTTGCAGAGTTATCTGGCGCCACAATAGTTTAGCCGACAAAGCTATGGTTCACAGTTCCTAGCACGCAATGACCATTTGTCTTGGTTGATAGCTTAATTTGTGGTCAATCCTCTGTACATTTGATGTTGAAGCATGCACGATAGGCATTACTAGATCGAAGGCTACTTTTGGAGAATTGGAGTTGATCATGGAGGTTGTGAATAAAATCCAAGTTCAGTTGTTCTGAGATGGTGGAACGTAATCGACTTTTTGGCTTCTTCACTAACTTCATCGGTAAATTCCAAAAATGAATCTTTCTAGATGATATGCTTGAGATTAGACAATACTTGTATGGGTGGATCCCATCTGCAGAATCTTCAATTAGCCTCATGACCTTCCCTTAATGGTAGAACCTTGATAGTGGCAAAAGCAGCATAAGTGCCATTGGTCCCAACGCAATGGTGCATTCATTTATGATTGAAGAGTTTGCTTCTTCGCGCGGGTGCTCTTCCAAGACTACTACCGAAAGCAAAATTGAAAAGCCTAAGCCTAGTAGGACGTCTTCAACCAACTCAACAACAATTGGAGAGAGATTTCTTTGTTGAACATGGGATTAGTACCGTTTGCCCTTTAGCAGCGTGCTACTCATCACCATGATGTGTGCTTTTCTTCATAGAAGCAATTTTCTTAATTTTCTTTGTATTGTCTCTAGCATCAGTTATGCATTACCCTAAATCCATTGCAAGAATCTTTATTGATTTTTAGTGGGTCTTGCGGGTCTAGAAGCAAATGATTCTATTTCGTTGCAATTTTTCATTGATTATATTAAAGAGGATCATGTTGTACCATAAAATGCATGCCTAATTCATGTAAAAGTACAAGAAGCGTATCTGACAAAGAATTCAGGAAATCATTGTAATCTATCATCATCCATTACATACATCCATTTCATGGAGTCATAGTCATCATTTTTTTCAATCCACTTTCATGAGTTTCATCCATGTATTTGAACCGCCTTCATCCACTTTTTTCATCCATTTCAAAGTCATCCATTTTCTTCATCCACTATTTTCAGCCACTTTCATCCATTAATTTGACCTTCCTTTATCCATTTTCTTCATCACTTTTCTTCATCACTTTCATCCGTTTATCTTCAACCCATTTTCCAAACCTTTTCCTAACAAACATCCATTTTTCCGACCCTTTAATGTAGTTCTTCTTTATATTTCATCCATTTTTTAAGAATTTCTTATAAATTTTTATCCATTTTTTTAAAACTTTTTTTTAATTTTCATCCATTTTTTTCAATTTATTTTATCCAAAATTCCAAAACTATCACTGTCCGCTCACCAATCCCCACTCCTTGCTCTATGCTCCACGCTCCGCACTGATGTACCAACATTCTTCACTGCCCACCTATGTCGTGCTTATGTAGTGGTGGCTTATTCAATACGTGGCGCATTTAGGAGAGCTTCAAAGACTATGTACTCTGCAACATTAGGAAAAAAAACTACGATTTTACATGTTTCTTATGATTTTTGCACATTTTTTGACTGTCAATTATAACAAATTTTAGGAGACATCTAAGCTTATCACTTACCCTTCAAATTGAATGTCTTCTCTTGTTTCTTAAGACGTAAAAAAAACTTGATTTTCTTATAGTGCTTAGTAGATTGTTCCAACAGTATAGATGTTACTATTCTCTCCAATCCCAATCTGTGAACCCCATATATGAGTTTGTGATTGATAGATGGAGCAATACAAAGTTAGAAGTTCTAGGAATCCAATCTCTACAATGTCTAGGTGGGATTGAAAAAGCCATGACTTGACATTGTGAACAATTTGTGGATCTCCATCAACAAAACCATACGCTTTTCAAATGGATTGAGGGAAGGAAACTAGCTTTGAATTTGTGGTTGTCATTTACAAGAATCCATGGTTCTTGTTAGATGCACAATATGTCTCTTTCACTACTTAGGAAGTGTCGGCTACTTACTACAATATCATGGTGTTGGCTTTGGAGTAAAAAACTCAAAGGTTAGCATGCATTATTGTATTGTGTTTTGAATGAGGAGCTTGCAATTGCCGAGGACAAAAGTTCATTCCACTAAGTTTGTATCAATTTTTTAGAACTATTGTACATAGATATCTTAGGTCAAAGCTACAGCAGACATCAGAGAATTGAAGACCTTCAAAATCTCTGGTTTACAAATCTCAAACCAAACATTTGGCTTTAGGTATACAACTATTTTACAAATACTATACACATAAAACTAATAATCCATGTATGAGCGTTGGACTCATCTATTTGTAATCAAACTTTGATCTTTGTATGAACTAAATGCCTTTTGTTTATCCTTGCATATTGCTCCACATTCATGCTATAATATTGAACCATTTAAATGTTACAAAGTCTCAACAATGCAAAAATTCCTTTCCAAATTAGATTGGTAGGAGTATAGATGGTTCCTAGTGAAATGTTTGAATATGTCGCAGGTGCATTCCAATTGGCAAACGTAACATAGCGTGCATCCCTAATAAAGTTTGGATCCCTATACGAGAGGAGAATGGAGGACTCTATTTCTGGATTTTCTCCAAATCCAACTTTGATCAACCGCCTGGAAGCATCTATGGACACCCAATAGTGGTTCAAACCTGGGGCAATCGGTGAACTAGAAATATAACATAAGTCAAACCCTCTTGATGCCCTTCGAATGACAGACCCTGAATTATTCCATCCACCAATCACAATCTCGTACATCGGGTTCATTGTCTTAGGTTTTGAAGAGATTGCCACGTGTACATCTGTGATTGTCTCGACTGCAAAGGTCACCACCCCTTGACCCATAGAAGGTAGTTCAAAGTAATCTTGCCATTCATAGTGTCCAAAACAATGTTCTAATATTGCCACCTTATAATGTGGATGTTGTAGTTGGAAATTAGCCTTTTGAATTCGTTCTTGGCTGAGCTTCTGAATGCTTTGAGTTGGCTTTGTAATAGTAGCACTTGGATATGATACAACAATTGACGAGTAAGTAATTGGTCTATCCCAAGTAGAGAAAGCAATGTACATGGCATCGCAGAGGAAAAGTGGATCTATATACATGAATAGGACCGAATCTTGTTCGGCTTGGTGTCCTTGCCCAACATGGATGATTTTTGTATCTTTATCAATGGACACCCAATAGTGGTTCAAACCGTTTGAATCAATAAAACCTTCATTAGCATAGCATAATAAATCCCCTTGTGACCGCCTTCGAATACAAGACCTTTGGTTTTCCCATCCACCAATCACAATCTCGTACATTGGATTTGTAGTTTCACATTTGGGAGAAATGGCTACATGTATATCATTCCTTGCCATGGCTGCAAAATAAAGGATCCCTTTACCTTCTGACAAGAATTTGAAACTTGAGTCCCAATTATAGTTTCCCATACGTTCTGATAGCTCTAAGGGCTGTGTATTCAACAATCTTGTAGTGTTGGGAGACGCCACAGAAATATTTGAGTAAACAACATCCAAATCTGAAGAGAAAAAAGAAACATAGCAAGCTTCACTTACAAAATATGAATCTTTGTAGACGCAGATAACCGAAGCTAAATTGGGTTGGTTTCCTCGCCCGACATGAATTAGTTGTGTGTCAACATTGATGGACATCCAAAACTCATTCTCGCTGCCCTTTTGAATCATTCCAATGGTCGTGACATGGCACAATATTCCCCTCTTTTGAATGCTACTCACATTGTTGCTCCATCCACCTATCACCATCTCGTACATCGGGTCCACAGTTTGAGGCTTGGGAGAAATTGCCACACGCACATCTGTGATGGCTTTGACCGAAAAACAGACAATTCCTCGACCTTGAATAGGCAACTTGTAGGCTTTCGACCAATTGTAATCACCATAATTGTATGTTGGTGATGGGGGTAGAATTTGGGATGCATCAATAGAATTCCACAAACCAACTGATGAATCTTGGCCAAAACTCCCAAACAGTGTTGGTCTTGTGCGTTCCATTCTGATGCCTGTGTAAGTAATAGCCACTTGGTTTGAACTAAAAGCAAAATATTGGATATTTCCAAGAAATGATGGATCTTTGAAGATAATAAAGGCATGTTTTTCCTCTAGATCTTGGCCTCGCCCAATGTAGATGAGTTGTGTTACCTCATCTATGCAAATCCAAAAATGGTGCAAGTTTCCTTTTTGGAGGGTATTTGTTAAATCCGGGGTTAAATCCATTGGAGAAAATGAACACACGGTCATCTTTGGTATATGCCTTCTTATTTCCGACCTTATGTGTTGTGAGGAATCTTGCAAACCTATTACAATCTCGTATGATGGAAATACCATCTCTGCTTCTGAGGAAAATGCTAGATGGAGATTCTTGCATGTGTTTGCTGCAAAGAAAATAATCCCTTGGCCTTTAGTTGGAAGTTTGTAGTAGGAGATCCAATCATATTTACCCAAACGTGGTTGGATTGTTATTGTTGTCGGACAGAGTACTCTTACAGCGTCGTCAACAATATCCTTCATCAACAACTCGTCCTTGCCCCTGAAATCAGATATGTATCCATTTGAGTTACTACCATTGTTACCCAATTTGTGAAGGACACATAAAATATGGGGAAATCACATATCTAAGGTATGCACACATTAGAAGAGATTTTGGGCCAAGGGAAGGTTGTTTCAGGTTTGTTCCCCTGGCTGTGAACTAAACGTATGTAGTCAAAATAAATAAATTAAAATTTAAAATTTAAAAAATTTAAAAAATAAATAAATAATAATAAATAATTTTTTTAATATATAAAATAATTAAATATTAATTAAATATTAAAATCTGATGTGGCCAAACTTCGGCCACATCAAACTGCACATGTGGCTGAGTTCACAAAGTTAAAAAAACTCAAGGAACTCGCGGCCATGTAGAGCAGCTGAATTTCCCCTAATGCTTGTAATCAGCTACAATGAGACACCTACATTTGGTCCCCAAAACCTCACAAAAACCTAGAAATTGATTACACAAGGTGTACACAATCAAAACTTGCAAATCTATGACAACTAGGTCTTGGTTTGGGGTACACCTAGAGACAATACTTTGAACATTCATAATAACTTAATCATATTGTGTCCAAATAATGCTTTCTAAAGTGAGTTGGAGTCCTGTTTCAGTTGCTTAGTGATGATTATGGGTGCAGCTACCTTTAACATGAATGCATGGACACAAAGTTTGTGATCTCACCGGTACTTGGGAGTGTCTCGCTCAAAGCCCTTACGTCCAGCAGCCTCCTCCATAGCGGCCACCCAACCTTCCACCACTTGTGGCTCATGGCGCTCCAAATGTTTCCGAAAACCCTCTTCGAATGGTCCACTTGGGTTCCTTGGCCGCCTCACATGCTCCGGCGCCACATCGTAAAACACAGGGATGATGTACCTCCCTGTTCGCAACATCTCTTGCAGCTCACTCAGACAGTATTGAGATTGCGCATAGGAACTGGAAAAGACGGCGATGTGCATGCGGGCAGAGTCTAAGGCTTCTTTGATGACTTCGAACACACGCTCTCCACGATGGATGCCCTGCTGGTCCAGAAATGGCTCGATGCCAGCCTCGCGAAGCTTTTCGATAAGAGGAAGTAGAAACTGCTCTTTGGTGTCAGGGCCTCGGTGGTTGAGAAATACATCGTACTGGAAAATCTGCTCGCTAGTGGAGGTACTAGCCATGTGTAAAAGTAGTGCCTTAAATTTGCTCTGTGTGCAGTATGTGTGCCCTGTATGTAACACTCTGGTGTCTGATCCAGACAATGAATAGAAGAAAAGGAATCCCGGTTTCCAGAATTTCCTCAGGAGTTTTGCAATCAACAGCGTTGCAAAGCTACAATTCCGTGCAAACTCGATAGACAAAACCCTCCAGTCAAGACATACGTTGGCGCGCCCGATAGCAGGAACAGCTAGCTGCGTAGCTTCCAATGAGGTACTGCTCTCGTATAATTATAGTGAATCAATTCGTCTATCCATCTTCACACAATCTTCACACAGGTAGACAAAAATGAAGACATTTAGAATTAGTTTGGCCGAAAATGAGAGCCTGCGTACAAATCAGTAACTAAGCTGTTTGCTTGAAGAGAAGTTAGAGTTACAAGAGAAGCTAGAGGCAAATTAATTTTCAGCTCCGTGTCCATGAGTTCGAGGTTGGTGACCTTACTTTTTCTCCAGATGTGTAGGATCTGTGCCCTGCTTGTAATACTCTGGTGTCTGATCCAGACAATGAATACAAGAAAATGAATCCCAGTTTCCAGAATTCCTCAGGAATCTCGCAATGAACAGCGTTGCAACTTAGCTACAATTTCGTGCAAACTCGATAGACAAAATCCCCAATTCAAGACGTTGGCGCGCCTGATAGCAGGATCAGCTGCGTAGCTTCCAATGAAGTACTGCTCTCCTCGTGAATCAATTCTTCAATCCTTCTTAACACAATCTTCACACAGGTACACAAAATTGAAGACATCTAGAATTAATTGCGAGGAATATGAGAGTCTAGGTTACCACTGCGTGCCTGCGCGCGTACAAATCAGAAACTAAGCTGTTTGCTTCAAGAGAAGTTAATATAGTTATAAGAGAAGCTAGAGGCAAATTAGTTCCAGCTCCGTGTCCACGCGTTCGAAATTGGTGACTTTTGAAATTGCAGTTTCTGAACAGGACCCTATCCAACACAACTCGCTTGAATTGAAGAGACTACCATAATCTTGAGTTGAGGCATCCGAGTGAACCTTGCGTGCTCGAGCCCTCTAAATTTAACGAAAGCTTGCAATCGACACTGGCAGCAAAGTTGAATTTCGGATTTACAGTAAAAGCAACTAAGCTTTAAGTCATTGCAAGGCCAGCTAACATTGTTAAGCAACGTCGGGGTCCCATTTTGCTTCCCCAGAAAAACCAACGGGGGGTCCCATTTCGCTTCCCCAGAAAAACCAACGCCGGGCCCCATAACGCTTCCCCAGAAAAACCAACGCTGGGACCCATTTCGCCCTAGCAGGAGCCCCCAAGCGATGCAACTTCCTAGAACCCCCTGAAATTATTGGTGGTAACTCCAGTTAGTGTTTTTTTTATGCACGATTTTTCCACCAATTGGCTACAGCCAAAAGATGGTGACTATTTTTTGTGAAGGAAATTTTCATTGTTTTGGGTCAAAATACATAACATTGTTCATTGGCCAAAATGCTTCCCTCGTCAAGGAGGTATGATCCCTCCCTGGATGCTTGGGAGGGATTATAGTTATAATGTAATCAATATCATTGATTGGCTCAAGCAAGTTCTCATAAGGCTTGTGTCAATGAGTGGAATTGTCAGTGGCTACTGTAAAGACTCAACATTGATTTCAAAAGCTTCAACGTTGAGGGGCTCCCACTTGTATGAGGAAGCAAAAGGACCCCCCCAACATTGGTGAACAATGTTATGTAGTTAGATTACAATTGCATTTTAAGACCAACAATCAAAATTTACCTAGGTAGGAGCCAAATACTGTAAAAAAATATTGTAGACATATAGCACTTATTGATCATTAGTTACCACCAAGTCACAAGCAGCACGCCCGACCCCTGCACAAGTGGCCAGGGTGAACTACCCCCCTCATTGCCCCGTTTTACCCCTAGGAAAAATACTATGGAATTTTATTTGCAATCAAATGATAAAATTTGTAAATTCTGAATTCAGATTTGCAATCAATGGTCCCTAATTAGCTATGGAATGTGTAGAAATTAGAAAAATCACAGCAAAAATTAGGGGAATTTTTTTCACAATAACCCCTGGCCAAGGCAATGACGGGGTTTGTTCACTCTGGCCCCTGCAAGTGGAAGGACCAATATGGTAACCGCAATAATATCTTAGAGCCAAATATTGTAGAAAATACTATAGCCATCATAACATTGTCAAACCAAAAGATTGGCTCCCCCAAGGTGGAGGTATTATTCTTCCCTATATATACCTTGGGGGAGTCTCTATTTATAATATATGGAAGATCATTGGCTAGCTGCAACAAATTGTCAGAGTTCTTGGACCCCCATTGGTGAGGCAAGTATGGAAGACTCTTGATTCTAGGGGTAAAAGGGCCCCCCAACAAACATTAATAATGTTATGATGTAGCACTCATTGATCATTAGTTACCACCAAATCACCAACAGCACGCCCGGCCCCTGTACAAGTGGCCAAGGTGAATTGACCCCCTCATTGCTCTGTTTTACCCTTAGGGAAAACACTATGGAATTTTATTTGCAATCAATTGATAAAATTTTCAAATTCTGAATTCAGATTTGCAATCAATGGCCCCTAATTAGCTATAGAATGTGAAGAAATTAGAAAAAACAGAGCAAAAATTAGGGGGATTTCTTTCTCAATAATCCCTGTCCAGGGCAATGAGATCAGGGTGGATTGACCCCCTCGCTCGGCCTTACCAGGGGTACATGTAAAAAAAAATCCCCCTATTTTGGGCCGTTCTAGGGTATATTCTTAACCTTTGAGAACTAATTTGGGGTCTCTAATCGCAAAAATGAATTAAAATTTTGCAAAAAAATTCATGTGCGAAAAAAAAATAATTCCAGGGTTTGCCCGCAGGGCCGAGCGAGGGGGTCAGTTCACCCTGGCCGGGCAATGACGGGGGCAGTTCACTTTGGCCCCTGCAATTGGAAGGACCAATATGGTAACCGCAATAATTGTGACACGCAATTGTGCGGACTGACTGCGGAGCATACATGGATTACTTGAATGGCCAGACTGTCATATATTCTTGTTGGGGAATAAAACCTAAAAGTGGATGAAAGAGGATTCTAATCCACTAAAGAATGAATCATTTGGAATACTATATGGAAAAGTTTATTAATATATGATATAAGGTAGGAGGTTTGAAAAACTCTAAAATGGACCACCTCCTTAAGTGTACACTATTTGTACATGTTGTTTTTTCATAGCCTTCAGAAATGTGTAGACAATGTACATTTTAGGAAGTGAGCCATTTAAGAGCCTTATGTCATTTCAACTTCAAAAAATTTATAACTAATTTCACGAAGCTCCAAAAAATATGAAACAACTTGGATTAAGGTAAACCAGCCTATGACAGGCAGAATGACTGATTTGGTATGTTGCCATTAGCAAAATAAAATCAGATTTTTTTCTAGCAGAGACAACTTTGAGAAATGAAAGAAGCAGTTAAAATTTTAGTTTTTGGACAAAGTAGGAATTTGTTATGAATTTTTTAAGTATTTTTCCAAAACAGTCTGTAGACTATTTGAAATCAATAAAATATGTCTTCATGATGGTCATCTTACCAGCTAATGCAGTCTTCAGATTTCCTAACACAACCACAAGAATTTTTAATGCGGCCATCACACAAAGGAATAAAAAAAAAACTCTTTATGATGAGTTTACACTCACAATGTGTAAGAGTCCTATGACAGTCATTACTAATTCTATCACAATCACCTAATGCACTAATGTGGGCCACTAACCAACCTAATTAAATTGTAGAAGCAAAAATCTGAAATGGACTGTAATGGGGGGGTTATGTAGATGTCTGCATTAGACAGTTGGCCTGTCATAGGATGGTTTACTTTAGATGTCAATTCCACTTGTCTTTCAAGGAAAATTTACTGAAAAATATTTCAAAATGTTTTACCTCCCCCAAATTCAATTCCAGCCCTTAAATGCTCCATTTATGGACCTCCTACCTTATAACTACAGTAAGACAAGTTCTATCAATACTGACAGTGGTGAGGTGGATACCTCTCTAATCGTGTTGTGCCGTAAACAGGACCCTAAAAATAAGCCCCATAAAGGTCTAAACACATTTTGAATAAGGCTATTTAATGACAATAGGAAAAATATGAGGCCACAAGAAGGCCCTGAACGAAGGCTGTGCTAGTTAGATCATTAAATAATTTTGAAATTAAATAAAATAAAATAATTGAAACAATATTATCTGATGTGAAAATATCAGTGCCACATCACATGTTTGATGTGGCAAAGTTCCCATTCATTTCAATGTAAGGTGTTTGTCCATTTTCCCAAAAAAATTATAATTTTTCTCATCATTTCAATAAATTGTCCCACTGAAATTCAGACCTTGCAATTCAATATATATATATAATTCTAATTAATTTTAATTTTAATTTTAGTTATTTAATTATTTATTCATTTATTCATTTACTTCTAGATTATGTATCCAAGTACTAGAATCTTGCAATGTTTACAGTCAATAATGATTATTTTTTTAAATGAAACTTCTCCTCTTTATATATGCTATTGGGAGGTACTTAATTAACATTGATTTTATTTTATTTCTGGCACATCATTCATCCCTACAATGTTTATTGCAATAATTCAAAAAAATTGAACCATTTGCACATTCGTTCAACCAATTGGACCCATAATAACACTATTACCTCTAGTAATTGCCAATTTATCAAGTAATAAACAAAACATATTTCAAAATAGCATCCATATCTGGGGGCTAAAGCTTGTAGTAAGGTAAAATAGCCCATTGTGGTTATAATTAGGAGTTTGGTTTCATGCCATCGCTGAAAATTTTTAGTTTTTTTTTCCATATAAAGAGAAGTGGGAGAAACAATGAGAGCAATTGAAATTATATTTTTTTGACAAAATTATGAATTTGCTATGAATTTTTTAAATGTTCAGTGCATCATGGCCCCAAAGAGCTTGTAGACTACCCTAGAACTAGCAAAATCTGAATCCATGATGCTCATCTTGTTCACCTAAAGCAATCATAATATTTTCTAGCTAACTTGGAAGGTCTAAAAAGTCAATTCATACAATGAATTCACACTGAAAAGTTAGAAGTACTTAATGAGGTTCCTAATCACTCCATTATTGTCATACAAGACATGCATTGTGGCCCAAATCTCACATATTGAAAAAACTTATAATAGGGGTATTTCCTAGGTGTTCACTATGGATTGTTTTACCTTAAATGGGAGGAGCCCATCTAATGATAATTTGCTCACACTTTAATGGTCTACATGGCATGCCCCAATGAGCTAGCTGTCCTATGCTCCCTAAACCACGAAACAAATGGCTAGACAAGGCCAATTGTTCACATCTCCTTACACTTTTTCTATCGATCTCTTGATTTCACTACAATGGACTAAGAGGGATGAGACTTTTACTCAGTATTTTTTTGAAAGACTAAGAGGATCAATCTTTTCACACTATATTTTTTTGCTTAGCCAAGTCTTGAGATTATGCTATTTTGGATGCTCAAAAGTTTCTTGCGCTACCACAAATGTTGAAGTTTTAGGGGTTATATTATTTTGCCATGTGCATTAGCTTTGAACAATAATTTTTGGTGAACATGCATTGGGATATATGGTGTCCTCACAACGAACTCCTGTTGACCAAGTTTTTGACAAGTTTTTTGAATGGAGAGTGTCTCATATTATATTTTGCTTCTTAAGCTTTTTCTATTCCATGTGAAGGCTATAACATGCATACTTGGATTGAAGATATCTAATGCACCTCACTAACAAGACAATTGATTGTTTTTTGTTTTGGGAATGGGCACATGTAAGGCCTACAAACTCATGGAATATTTGAAGATTTTTTTGCAAAATTTTGCCCATCCATTAAGTCAAAATTACTTTAGGGCCTTGTACTATTCTAGTGAGATGTATATTTTCCTTCAAGGATGTTTTTAAGTGCAAAGAGATGTAAACAATTGGCCTTACAACATAGGTACCTATAACATAAACACCCATAATATAAATATCCTATAACTATAAAACGTGCCTATAATATAGGTACCTATAACATAGGAGCCTAGGCTCAAGGGCTCAAGTTTCTAGGCTCACATGCTAGCAAATATAGAAGGAATGTACCAAAAACAATTTGTTTTCTTGAGCCACAACTATTCCATGGTGTCCGAGAACCAACAACCTTTTCCAAGACTCATTCTTCTTGTAATGACTAAGATATGACGATTTTTGATATATGAGTGCTACTACAACCCAATACAAATCATAGTAAAGTACTTTTTTGTGAAAAGTGATCAACTAGCAATTGAGGATTAAGGAGAGAAAATAATTTAATTACATGCATAATTGAAATCACTTTCAAATATGATCATTATAATTTGAAATAGTGATAGAAATGCTCAGCGAAATTAGTTAGAAGCACAAATGGCGCTTCTTATTAAGCACAACAAAACTATATAAAAATACTTGGGCACCAATTTCATTTTCTAGAGTAGAATCTGCAGTCCTAAATAGAAGATCATTTACAAATGATCAATATAAGTTGAAGCATGTAGAAGCAAATAGATAAATTGCAAAAACATCCAAACAATATAGAAAAAGCCAAGAGTGAAAGAGCCTAGATTATTTGAACACAACCTCTTCTCTTGATTTTATGGAGATTGCAAGATTCTATACCTCATAGCCAACTTCGATGGAAGAACATGATTTTTTTTGAAAATGCAGAACAAAAGTGAAGATGAAGAAGTTCAATTTTGGGGGAAAGGCAATGTCTTACGCCTCACAACAACGATACGAGGAATCAACTTGGTGGTAGCCATATATACCTAAGGAGATTACTATCAACTTTTTTAAAACTATGTGAGTTAAGAAATAGAGTTCATTTAATCAAAGAGAATTTTTTTATATAATATATAGGGCTATTATATTGTTTATGAAATACTACATATTCTAATATATATAAATTAGGCTATCTAAAAACATCATGTAGTAGGAATTTTTTATTAAAAAATTAGCTTTGAAAGATAGATAGGGGACGTATAAATTTTTCATAGTATAGTGAGTATAGATGTGGACAAATAGTATGGATGATAAAATGGACATAGTCAAAAAAATCTATAATGAAGGGTGGTTGATTGAAATTGTGCCATGGTACCAATAGTGTATATATCTAAAAATGTAAGAGATGGACCACAAGTGGCAAAAATTGTTGACGTATGTAAAGAATTTCAGAATTTTTGGTAATTTTTAGTGTCCAAGACAAATTGACTAGTCCAAGACAATTTCAAAGCAGAATAGAAAGAACAATTAAGTCAAATAGTCCTGAAATGTGGAAAAGACTATTAGATAGTCATACGGAGGAAGTTAGGGTTATACTTGAAGAAAATAGTTAGACAAATTGACAAAAGAAGTTAATTGGGAGTTAGTTATGGTGCCAAAAAGAAGATAACACAAATTAACAATATTTTTTTCTCTCTCAAGCTTGTAGTTTTGCTCACCTCCCTATCAATTGTACATGTGCACTCCTTCAATACAATATAATTTTTGATCAATTCATTGTATGTTCAGATATGCAAGTAATTGGCATTGGTCATCATTCATGACAATTAGCAAGGGATGGACATTGTTTTTTAATTTTATTATGGTCTATTAGTCAAATTAAGTCTAGTATTGCATTATGTTTGATTTCCATTCATCACTGCTTTGTATTAATTTGTTGAGTAATTAGACTCCACGCATTGGCTTATTGTAGATTTTGACAAATCTTTTTTGTGTGAGAATGGTCATTGAAGTCAATTAGTTTGAGAGGGAGTTAAATGATTAAGCCAAGGATTGGTAGTTTCCTCTTGTTGCAGTGTTTAGTTGGAATGGAAGTTGCATTGCGGATCAATGTGAGACCCATAGTTGTCACATGGATTTTGAATTTCTCCCCCAGCTTTTACTCACTTTCACTAGAATTTATAGTCAAAAAGACTTAAAAAGAACATTTGCATCATGTTTGGTAGAAGTCTCTACAAATATGGTGAGTGAGTCTTAAAATCTTGAAAGTGCCTTGAGCACTTCCATTTCCTACTTTAAGTGTCTAAATAGGTGCCTAAAAGGTCAATTAGGAGTTTGAGATAGAATTAGATTCCATTGCCTAAAATAGTAGAAAGTTGTTTAAATTAGACTATACCCAGATTAACCCTTTGAGTGCATGTGACAAAATGTAGGCTATAAGAGTTGGTAGTACATACAGGGTTGCTATATTGTGGGCCTGCGAGTGTGAGCCTATGAGCCTGTGAGCATATAAATTTTTAAAGGTTTCATTTAAAAAATTTGATCAAAATTTTTTATTTTGGGTAAATTTTAGTATCAAATACCATGAACCTATTACCGTGAACCTATTACTATGGTTCCTTCAACAACCTTAATGTGCTACTTATTGGACTTTGATAGATTTTTAGGAAAAAAAAATTGGTCATTAATTAGGATTCATTTGAAATAGATTGAGGTTGTTTCATTGAGATTTTAATTTTTATAACCACTCCCCTACTAGAATTGGGCCCCTCTCGGTGCTGAGAGGAATAAAACTTTAAATTTAAAAAGAAGACCTCTTAGAGTTGAGCTCTCCTTGGTGCCGAGGATAGCCCCTCGGCGCCAAAGAGAATAATTTTTTTTTCTGTGGCTCGAAAACTCTCCTTGGCGCCAAGGAGAAAAAAAATTTATTTAAAGAAAAAAAAAAAATTAAAGAAAAAAACTCTCCTTGGCGCTGAGGGGAGTTTTCTAGCCGCGAGGGGAGCTCCAGTAGAAGAGGGGAGTGAGTGCTCAATTCTCTTTTTGGTACAAAAAAGTCTCACAAGAGGACAACGATTAACTAAATCAACAATTTGGTGTAACTAAGCTCAATCTTTATAGAAATAATCACTATCAACCAAAAAAATTCTTTCAAAATTTGAACAAGCTCAATTATTAGTTCATTAAGACAAAAGTATAGGTACCTTCCATCAATCCTAAGAAGATCCATGCTACTACAAAATAGTGATCAACAAAAATGAAATTTGGTGCACCTAAGTTATTTCTACATATAATGAATTATTATTAACAAATTTTTGTTTCTAAAATCTAAACAAGTCTACAGACTTACAAATCAAGACGGAAGTATTGATACCCTTCCTTTGACTTTGAAAAGATCCATGATGCTATAAGACAATGTTCAACTCAAATAAAATTCAATGTAATAAAGATCATTAGCTCTAAAAATAATTCTTATCAACAATTTTTTTTTTCTAAAATCCAAACAAGTTTAACAACAATGCATTAAGAGAAAATTATTAGTGCCCTCCCATCAACCATTCAACCTTAAGAGGACCCAGGTTGCTATAAGATAGTAATCAGTCATTATTCTATATGAACTTATTTCCATCTCTATTCATCTTTCACATCAATTGAGTTCATCATTTTTATAATTTCTACTTCTAATATTTTAAACAACATTGAAAATTTTAATTTTCATCTAAATTCTACAAAACCACGGTAATAGGTTCACGGTAATAGGTTCACGGTAATAGGTCTATAGTAATAGATACAATAATTCACTAAAAATAGAAAATTTTGATCAAAAATTTTAGATGGATTCTATTTTTAGAAATATTCTTAGTTTTTTAATAATTCTTTAAATTTTTGAACTTAACGCTCACAGAATCCTGCTCACTGTTCATGGGCTCATGCTCGTAGGCTCACAAACTAGCACCGCTGGTAGTACATGATAGGAAATGTCCTACTAATTCCTAGAAATTAATATGCATGACTTTCGTAGGGGTAATCCTCCAATTCGTGAAAACCGTAGAAAGTTACTTTTGCATATGTGTGACCAAGATTGGAGAGAGGTGTTTTTAGGATGAAAATACACTAGAAGGTCAATGGCAAAATTGATTCATCCAGATTCCCTATTAGGTGAATGATTCCTCCCTAGAGGAATTAAACACGAGGTAATTAAATTTGATCCTCTTATAAATTGTGCAAAGTATAATATTCAAAATAATGGCCATTAGCATTAGTAGCCTGTCAAAAGTTTTCTACACTTGCGAAATTCTCAAATATCCTTTTTTATTCCCATGCAGAGTTCGTGGTCTAATTATTGATGATGGTAAACAAGTTCAAATTGTATTAAGGGAAGTTTTGAACTAAGAATTTCTATTAATGAAAAAGTGCATACTTTCCAATCATATAAAAATACATTGTTACCGATAAGCTTATAGTACATAATGTTTGAATCAAATATTTGACCTTTCCCAAGTTGCCAAAAATCATCACCCATTGCAATGAATCCTGACCCGATGCAAGGGCTGAGGTGAAACTATTCTCTTAACCTCAAATAAACTTTCCGTGTTTCCAAGTGGTGATCTACCTTCACTAGAAGAAACCCATGTTTTTTGTAACGAGCCTTGATTTTTTCTGACGAATTTTTTTTTGTGTCTAAGTTGACATTTAGCTGTTTTATGTTTATAATGATGTTCATTAGATCATTTGGATGTCATGGAAAACATAAAATTAGCTAAATTTCAACTTAGACATAAAAAAAATCGATTAGAAAAAATCAAGGCTCGTCACAATTATTCATAAACTCAAGGATTCAATAAAATTTGCAGTTTGTGGTACTTTGAATGACCTTGTACGTGAAAGTAGAAAATGGGTTTCTTCTAGTGTTTGTAATAGTATCTATTGTAAGCCACAAACATTCACATTGCCGTTGCTATATCATCATCAGAGGATAATTCTTCTGGTGTTTTGATTTTGAAAATTGTAGTGCAACCTTCAAGCATTAATGTTAGACAAGACTTCAAAAGCATTTTGCCATGACTTTGGAGCTAGTAGATCTTATTAATGCTTGGCATAGAAATCTAAAAAAGCCTAATATGCGGTGAAACAAAGAAACATGCAAGCTTACTTGGTGCTTAGCTATAGGCCTATTAATAATCATATGTGAAAGAATCCTTAGCCCACTCTACTAGAAGGTGGCCTTATATGGCAATCAAGATTGTCAGGACTAAGTACTCATTAAATGAAATGGTCGCAAACAATGAAGCATATATAAGCTGCAATCTTCAAACATAGTTCAAATAGATTAAGGTAAAATGAATAATTGGACAAATTAGCATATCTAAGTTAAATGTTCTAGAACATACATATCGCACATATTCTTTTGGATAAATGTCAACGTGATCACAGGTGAAATAAACTGGTACTTGTTATATTCAAATCTCCTCATCCAAGCCATACTCACTTATCCATGTCACATGTCGCAACGTGAATTTTTGGTTTTGTTAAGTTATCTTGAAATTTGGAGCGGAAGTTCTCTGCAGGAACACCAATCCGGTTTAGGGATAAGTTAGAACCAGAATTTAGTTGAGGAATGCAGTTAAGGAACTAACCGGATAATATGCCTAGACCGGAATAGTTCGGACCGGAATAATTCTGACCGGATTAGATTAGGTTAACGGATTAGGGTAACCGGATTAGTTAATGATGAAATAATTTGGCGGCGCTGGCAGTATATAAGGGAGCGCCCTGCCAGTTAGTTTTCCCTTTTTTACAACCTGTGTGTAGGAGCCCTCTCACTGTTGGAGCTGCTGGTGTGCTGTCCGGTTGGCGTTTTTGTCAGATCTGTGAGGACGAGTGACACTATTGATTGTTGTTTTTGTGCGCTGCGGGGTTGGAAATCCGCAGTTACAAAGTTATTGCTTTCCGGTTACGCACTGTGAGGGAAAGTGAGATACGGGACGTGTGGCTAGGAGTGGAAAGGAAGGTAGAATCGGTAAGAGTTTTTGACCGGAGTGCGTCCATGCTGCAGTTACGTAGGCCCCGTGTGAGCCCCAAATTCGTCACTTGGGACTCATTGTTTTCTTTTTTTTTAGTTTATTACAAATTAAGGCATAAAGTAGTACAAAAAGCCCAAAAAAGAGTGTAGAACCAAAATAGGTATGTCACGTACCAGTATAGCATTTGGTCATAAATAGCCTTTTATCCATAGATTACCCATAACACCCACTTGTATATAGGTTAGAACCCGTAATTACTGGGAAACAATGGGGCTACTGGGAACTTACCCAAAATAGCCCAAACCTAGTGCATGTGACCAGGATAGGCTAAATTAGTCTTAGGAGAGTTAGGGGGGTCCCCACGTAAATCTCCAAAGATAGGTTCTAGTTTCCCCATTCCACTGACAAAATATTAGGAATCTAAATTGTTAGCTTGAAGGTGTTACTTGTCCCAGACAGGCCGCATGGAGGAATCCACAGCCGCCGGATAGTGTTCTCGGATCTGGAGCATGTTGGGACATCCATGGCAAAACCCATTAGCCAAGATTCCCTCACGTGTGAAAGATTCCCTGACTGCCGGTGATTCAACCGAAGTCAGTTTTCACCTCGCCACCAACTGTGTGCCAGAATAGCCTAAGACTTGGCACGTGGCTTGGGGGACTCCATGAGAGGTTCCCCAAAAAGTCTCGGTTTTTTTTGATCTCCAAAGGATCTTTTTCCGAGTGGTCAATCGCCAAAGGCCACGTTGGGAAATTCATAGAAAATACCCAGGCCGCGGTAAAATCTCACTAAAAATTAGACTAGCATCTTTTATGTTAATAACGCGCCCCGACAAAATTCATGGAGTTCCAATAGCGGGAAGCAGCCGAAACTGACAACATCCCCCCAATTAATATTTACGGCAAGATCTTTGCGGGGTTGACCGGCATCCCGGGAGCGTACGAAGTCGGAACGAAGACATCAAGGAGCCTTTTCTTACTCCCTAGAGCCTCCCCAACAACCCTAGCTAGTTACCTAAGCCAAAAGAGGTAAACCCCAAAAGTTAGGTTTTTACCCTTTTAATTGGCTTCAGTTGGCACTAGTTTCCGATGGTTTTTTTGTGATAGAAATAGGGGGTAGGGGTCCCTTAGGCTAAAAATGGCATTCTGAAGCCATTGGCGCAATCCATTTGCAATTCCGAGCTAAACTCCAAAAGTTAGAAACTAGGACCAGCGTAAAACCCCAAATTAGGTGAAAATCTCAAAGTTGGATGAAAATCCGGATGGATGAGGTTACTCGTCGAGGGGGGGAGTGGGCCCTTGGAAACCTATAAAAGGGGGCCCTTCTCTCTCCCAAAACACCCCCAATACTTGTTTTGGGTCCGTGGGTCCGAGTTATCTTGGAATTTTTGGCGTTTTAAGCCAAAAAACCTTTACGGTGTTTTCGGAGCACTTTTGGCTTCATTGTTGTTGCATTTCGAGGTTTCTTAAGGTTTTCAAGAACCCTTTTACCTTACCTCATGCTCTTGTTGTGAGTCGAGCGGGTCTCTCCTACCCTCGTGTGTCTTCTTGTGCCTTGTACTAATCCCAAAGTCACCCCCCACCGTACCTTGGCGATGCCGCTTTGGTGGGCCTTTGGTATGTGAGGTTGTTACCTGTGATCACCATTGTCTTGTGTGCACATGTGTCTCATGAGTCGGTCCTAACCATAGTACCTTTCTATTGTTGGTTGTGAGTGGACCCCATCCTTCGGGGAACGGCGAAGCTTTGAACTTGTGACCCAGCCCAGTCCTAAAGTACGTGTTAAAACAAGTCTTAGACGACGGAGCTTTGAACTTAGGGGCATCGTAAATCCTAAAGTTGGTGTTAAAACCAACCATACGGGGAAGCTTTGAACCCCCGTATATCTTAGTTCCAAAGTCTAGTATCTGAGACGTTCTCGAAAAAGTCCAAGGTTTAGCGTCCGAGATTAAGTTTAAGTTAGAAGAGTCGCCCCAACCTCCGTGTCACGATTTTTGTAAAACCGTATTTTTTCCCCAAGCACCGGAGGGAGGAAAAAGGGGCAAGACTTTGATTTAAGTTTGTGGGGGAGGGTTCCCTTAAGGGAACCCAGAAAAAAGGGGTACCGCAAAGGTCCGTTGGGGGGTAGCCAGGGTCCAGTCAGGGTACCGCAAGGGTCCGTCGGGGGGGTAGCCGGGGTCCAGTCAGGATACCGCAGGGCTCTCGGGGTGTCGCCGGGGTCCAGTCGGGGTGTCGCAGGGTCTGTCGGGGTCGTTGGGGTGTCGTAGGGTCCGCTGGGGTCCAGTCAGGGTACCGCAAGGTCCGGGGGGGTCGCAGGGTCGCAGGGTCGCCGGGGTCCAGTCGGGGGGGTCGCAAGGCCGTCGGGGTTGTCGGGTAGGTCGCAGGGTCCGTCAGGGGGGGTCGCAGGGTCCAACGGGGAGTCTAGGGACTGAAGTGGGGAGTCCAGGGCTGAAGGGGGGATTAGAAGTCTGGATTAGTGTAGGGGAAAGGGATTAGAAGTCTGGATTAGTGTAGGAAAGAGGAGTTAGAATAGGGGGTTAGTGTCGGAATCAAGCGAGTGAGACTTGGGTTTCCAATCTCCTTGGGGGTTTTGAGGTTCAAATAGAACGGACAAAACATCTAGCCTAAGAGGAAGAATAAGCAAAAAGGGAGGAGAGAAGGGGGAAAAAACACACACTCCAACGCCAACCTGCACACACGTCCTCACTACCACAAGATCACTCCAAGACAATAAGGGTGAAGCAAGGAAAGAAGATTGATGTAGTAGAAGAATAGAGAGAGGTGATCCATAGTAGCTTTGGTTAGAGTGCACGGAAATCTCCAAAGTTTCCCACGGCCATTAGAAGGAGGATTAGGATGACGCGCATATGACGCCGTAAGAGGGTGGTTAGACTTCCATGAATTAGCGTCATAGGTGTAAGGCTGTAATTAAGGGTTGGTGAAATAGTGCTAGAGGGAAAGAAGGAGAAGGAAGGAGAAAGAAAGGATTCCGTGGAACCCACCTACTTGGACTACCTCTTTTCTCTAAATTTGTAAAAAAACACCCTAGGCATTTTTCCCACACGCATTCACAATGGAGAATGAGCACATGGCCAGGGGACCAGAAGAAGATTTTGCGGACACAACCAGCAATCCGGTACGTTGTTAGTCTAACCACGCGTATTTGTTTAAATAGCACTACTTCTTGTGATTAGTGGATAGTCTCGACTAGCAAGTAGGAATTAAGGATTAAACTAGCGGATACGAATTACCTTAGGTAACATCCACATAGTATAGAGAAGAAAAGGAGATTAGATTAGAATAATAATTAGATTAGATTGGAAGATAAATTAGAAGGAAGATAAAGTAGACCAGCAAGAGACCAGTTAAGGTAGGAAACCAAAGTGGAAATTAGGAACTTAGTAAAAAAGATCCATTGCTTGGAAGGCACAATGGACCTACGCTTAGTCACCCGTTAGGTTAGAGTTTAGTTAACCCCTAGAACCTGGTTGTGTCCGATTAATTACCAAGGGTGGGTAATTAAGCGCCCACACATTCATTGTGGGATTTGGAGTTCCGCCCAAACTTCCTTGCGTATTCATCCCATTGCGGGTCCGTCACTGTTTGTTGCAACTTCGCATTGACCTTCAACATGCGCCCAATCATGTTGTAATTAGAGGCAAACCTTGTTTCCACCGCCATCAACAAATTATATTCCGGTGAGTACTTCCGAAATATTGCAAGTGGCATGTGCCGCTTCTTGAAGAATTTCACCACGATACGGGCATTTTCCACGACCTCTTCAATCCATTGTTCATTCCCCCAATCTTTCAGCAACAAATTGAGGGCGTGCACCACACAACCTTGAAAAAAAATGTGGGGATATTTACTAGATATCAAATTCCATGTTGCAGGGTTCATTGACGCATTATCTGTACTCACTTGCACCACAGTGTTGGGGCCTACTTGTTCTATGAATCTCTCAAGTATGCCAGCCAAGTATGTTGCATTTTTTTCATGCCCTGTCGTATCCACTGCTCCCAAGAATTGCTCACCCGTAGAAGACACGAGTATGGCATTTATCAACGGCCGATTCGTAACCGACGTCCATCCATCAATAGACAATGTTGCTCCAAACTTCTTAATGCTGTGTTCGGTCCGCTTTCGGAGATTGACCTCAATGTCTGCCTTTGCTTGATCAAGCAATTTATGGCGTAAGTCGTGATAAGACGGTGGGATATAAGGCTGTTGAAACTCGGCGGTTTGCTTCACCGCTTCTTTGAATGCTGGGTTCCTCGCAACAACAAATGGTATGTTTGCAGCATAAAAGAAATTGGCCCACACCGCATTCAACTTACGTTTATTTACTTCTTCAAATCCATTCACCAGACTACTTTGCTTCTGACTAATCAGAGGCCTACTGCTTGATCCCCGCGGAGTACCACGCTCACTTGATCTTTGTGTACTGAGGTTCACTTTAGAAGACAATGGATCCAAATCCTCCGGTGCAGTGCATGAGTCGGAATGTGTAGACCGTGCCATGTTTCTTCCATTTGAATTATCGCATTCCCGCATAGCCATAGGTGTGCTACTGCCATCCACATTGTTTAGAGACGATCTTCGTAGGATCGCCCCTTGGCAACCTAAAAATTTGGATCGAACTTCAGATGTCATTTTTGCGCAAAGGCTAATTCCTTTGTCACGAGCCCCCGATGTGCCTTGGTATCCTAAGTGGCTAAACAACCGGCTTACTTTTTTGGCAAACACCAAGTTGCAAAACCGGCATTGCACTTTACCAACCTCCGGGAAGCCATACCAAGAAGACCAATCCTTGCTCATAGTGATCACCTCGGATTCCGTAAATTGGATTCAAATTAAAAATGTAACCGTTGGATAAGATTTGTAAAAAATACTAGAAACAATGTGTGAATGAAGCCTTGGAAACCAAAGCCCCCCTGTCCATTGAACTATGCATTACCAAGCAAGGGACACAAAATAAATTGCAGCTCCTAGCCCTTGGAAATCTTAGCGTTCAGTTTCTCAGGAGTGCTTGTTAGTCTGAAATTCTAAGAACTTATAGATTTCAGATCAGGCCCATTCCTCATGACCATTGAGCAGCAAAAACTAAAACATTTCTAAAGCCCCAATGGTTCCGAGAACAAAAATGCGGACGGCAGCGACGGAATCGCGGACGGTGACTTGCGACAGGCGGACGGCAGCATCGGAATCGCGGATAGCGACCTCCAACAGGCGGACGGCAGCGACAGAATCGCGGACGGCGGACAGCAGTGACGGAATCGCGGACGGCGAGCTGCGACAAGTGGACGGCAGCGACAGAATCGCGGACGGCGAGCTGTGACAGGCGGACGGCAACGGCGGAATCGCGGACGGCGAGCTCCGACAGGCGGACGGCAGCGTCGAAATTGTAGGCGGGTGGCGGACTAGCGGACGGCTGGTGGATTTTGACTAATTCACTAATTCTACAAGTTTTAATTTTAGGGACTTAGTTTAGAGAAGCGTGATATTTTAGGAATACAGAAATTAATGAGATAAAATTATGTTGAGAGATAGGCATGTCCAAAATCATACTTGACAAAAAAGTATCGCATAAAATATCAAAAACTTAGGAGAGTAAATTCAAAAACATTTGAGTAACCCACATATTTTTATATTAATGAAAAGCAACTCATAGCATACTATGAGTGTTGTGAATTAATAGTATTAAATCCTCTCGAGATTCAAAATTAACAACACTCCATAATGTCATATCGAAATACAAACAAGGTGTAACTATCCTATATATTATCATTGCTACCTCCCTCAGAAAGACGCGACGAACCCTCTTTATCCTTCAGCCTTGCACTTGCACGACGTGTTTGAGGACCAAGACTGCCCTCACTCATAGGCCCCCTGGACGCAGCTTCCATGTCTACTGCGGAAAAGTGTCGTTTCGTATCCAGAGAGTAGTCATCCTCGTCTTCAATCTTCCGTTTATTCTTCCGTTTTGGAGTCAAATCCATGTCTTCTGCCTTCAACGCTCTCAAAGCAGCATCCACTTTATCTACCAAAAAGTTGACCACGTCATCATCATTTTTCATGGAAAACCACTTTGGTTCTTCTCCCCCCACTAAAAATGCCCTCCAATGCATTATGATTTCGCCCATCCTCTTATCAAATGCCCCCGCCACCTCCACCATTGAATTTTCTGTGCTTGATTGCCCATCTAGTTCCACAAAGGCACAAACTTGTGCAGCTTCCTCCAACTTTGATAAAAAGAGGGCCCTCCCTAGCAAAGTGTGATTGTAATCCCCGTATTGCTCATTAAACTCTTGTGTAGGCTCCACCTCTATCCAATTGCCATCTAGTCCTTTCTTCACTTCCTTTTCGGGAAATTGAAAGAATTTGTGGTGTTGCATGCTCCAATGGCCCCCCATACTACGACAAAACACTTCTCGATCCTCCTCGTTGGCAATACCTCTAGCTCGCAACTCCACCTCTTGATCATGGGTCATCCACACCAAGGAATCTATCGGCACCTCCGATGATTCGTATAGCCCATGTGTAGAATTTACCGAATCCCACGTTAGACTTTTTCCCCAATGCGCATAATTTTGAAATTTGAATGGCGCTTGATCTAACGGAAGGGTCCATCGATTGTATTCATGGACGGGGGCATAGCTTCCAAGATCCCGAGCATTTCGTAGAACCTAGGAGGCAAGGGAAAACGACACTCGGGACACACCGAACGAATAAGGGATGCTCTCACGATGCATGTGACGTGGAAAGTGTGGGGACATTGGCCCATGGTGAGGGCTCCCTCGGACCCAAAATGAACTCGACAAAGGCTACAATGACCCTCCAATATTAAGGCCGAAGGATCACAAGCATGCACCATTGTCTTGTCATTTTTCTTGATGTGTGCCGAAAGCGTGGGATAAGGGACCCAACCTTCTTCTAGTTCCAAGGCCCAATTAATGGAGGCCACCTCTTCCTTCTTTGTGTGGTTCAAACGCTCGAACATTGCATCCATGTCTCCCCAATATGTGATTTCGGTGGACCCCGTTGGATGTAAATCAAACATCTTCTTCAAACGCCAAAGAGAGGACTCCACGCTATCGCATTCTTCATCCGACTTCATTGCCAATTTGAGTAGCCCTTTCATTGCTCGTGATACTACAGACGGTTTGTCTTCGAGTTTTTGCACCCATGCCAACCATCGAGAGTCCAAAGTGCCCTTCGGCATACATTCATCCAATTGCACTATCCGTTGTAATCGTTTCAACTCGGCCTCCAAACGCGTGTTTTCTTCGGTGACCTCGTTCAATTTTTGCTTCAATTCTTTGACCTCATTGCTTTCCATTTGCATGGAAGCATCGTGGAATGTGGAATTAGTATTACCGATGGGGGTCAAATACAACAAATCCGGATTGTTGTTTTCCTCAATGCCATCTAGTCTGTCCTCCACTTTCTCCTTTCCCTTCTCAACAACCACCTCACCTTCTCGGATTTTCTTCTTCAACGCTACAATTTCGTACTCCAAGTCTTCAATAAACTTCCTTTGGAAAAGCAATGTATTATGTCGACGCTCTGATTGAGCCTCCAATGTCTCTAGCTTCTCTTTCAATTTCGAAGCATCCGCCGCCAACTTGAGATTCTCAACATTAATACCCTTATACTTCTTGATCTCTTCTTGGTATTCACTCAAAACCTTCAAATCTGTAACCCGCTCGTCGAGAAATGGTGTCATAGATTGGCTGAACTTCACGAAGTCCAAGGCACCACTCAACAATTCAGGTGCTAATTTGGAAAAATCCGTTGCAACTTCTTGCAGCCTTGGAGCGACTTCTGCTACAAATTGAGCCGTAACTGCCAATTTTGATGCGGTCACCACAAAATCAGCCCATTGACTCTCGGAAGGCTCATCTTGGGTTTCCGCGCCTCCGTTACTTGTGCCATCCTCGTTGGTGTGCTCCATGTTCTTTAAACGTTCTTCGTGTGATCGCCACAAATGTGAACCTTTACATAAAGATTATAATAATGCAACCGAGGGCATCCAACGAACAATTTGTCATTTTGATGTCCTCAATGATGACAAATGTGGATACTTGGAATCGATAAATCCGCCAAGAATGGTCTCATTTGGCAGCACACCATCCGATTGTTCTCCATGATGAGGTGAAGGATGCACCTCAACTTCTAGATTCAATGTCGGGCTCGGTGTCTTTGGCAAACTTTGCTTCGAAGTACTTGCCAAATGATTTAAAGCATTGCTGTCTATAAGATTCTGAATGGCAATTCCCGCATTAGCAACTTCTGCCTCAATGACATCATCATGACGTTCATGTGGTGCGGATGGGGCCACGTGCTCCACCATTGTTGTTTCATTTGGTGTGCATATCAAATCCGTTGGAGGAGTTAAAAATATGTCTCCCTCCACATGCTCGCCTTTGAAATCTTGTATTGCCGTACGGTTTTGTGTTGAAGCCAATTGCATTGCCGAACTTGTGACCTCCACGTCCTTGGTCATAGTCATTGTCATTGGTTTGACCTCTCTTTTGGATTTAAATGCCTCACTTGGCCCTGCTTGTGGATTGTACAAATCGGGAATATCTTTCCGATTACATTCAAGCACACGTGGAGCGTTCGCTGTCGTTGGAAACGTGCTCCAATCCACCTTGCGTGCCAATATCAATTCTGCATACACCATAGAAGCCAAGCTGTAGTTTATATACCCCTTGGACATTGCTTTATCCCCGAAGAGGGCCCGCCAAACTTCATGCGCTCGATGAATGAAGTGCGCATTGTTGCAATTCCCTGGTTTGCAACAAAACCACGAGTATGGATGATGTGGGCCTCCCTAGGCCACAACTTGTCGATGTGGTACATCTTCACATACTTCTTGCACGTTTTGGAGGACCAATATTCCGCTTCCTCCGCTTCCCAATCACCCTCTGCTTTGATGTTGGGATCATCTAAAATCTCATAGTGGAGCTCATGGGCGGTTCCCTTTGGTTTAGGCCTCCTACTATTGTCACCTCCGCCAATCAACCTACCACTACCTTCAATGCCTTGACCACTCATGGTTGTCAACTTGAACTTGTCCCCAATTGAATTTAAATAGTCACCAAAAGTATGTGTCTTCAATCCACCCAAGTTTCAATGAATGTTTGTATGTGAACCAATAATGAAAGATGAATGACCCCACCTCTCCACCATGTAGGAGCAACTGGCACAATGAAGCAACAGTAGCACATCCAACACGATTGTGAGTCCTAGGAAGGAGAGGGAAGTGAGAAAAAACAAGAAGGCCGTCCACCCTTATAGCCGTCCAAAACCAAACCTAAGATCGACCGCCACCGAACCTCCCCCGACCAATGCGAAGCGGACCCGAACGTCCGCTCAATCGGACGGCCCATCGGTCTCCAAATCCGCCGCTGCCGTCCGCTTTCCCGCCGCCGCCGTTGTGAGTATTTCTAACTCCACCCTTAAGTCAGAAAGTTGCACATAGGTTCTAGCGGCATAAGTTAATGGTTTAATTGGGTGAATGGTAAACTCAGTGTTCTTTGGCCTTCCAAGCAATGGACACTTTGTTATGTTGATTTTTACCTAAATTAAGTACTTCAAAACACTCTAATAGTTAAGAAATAAAGGTTGTTGAGAGTTAGTTAATTGTGATTTAAACTTCTAGCTAAACTAAAATTCTACCTAAACTAAATCAAAGAATACAATTTGCCCTTTCCAAAATGGTAAAGCAAGTTGGATTCTGATATTCCCAATGAAAGTTATGTGTGGATGAAATTTGTACCTAATTCTATCCTAAAAACTTCATCCGTCAACTAAAAATAGCAAAATAATATAAAATAAATCCAAATTTCAGGGTTGAAAGGTTGATTAAATGAACTAATGGAATTTTTAGAGAAAACCTAATTTTGACCTATTTTAAGATTTTTCATCCAAAATTAGGTCAAATCTTCATCCACTCTTTTATCCTTCAAATTAAAGTAATTTTAAAAGTAAAAGGTGGATTTGGAATCTTCAAAAGATTCTCTAAAAGATTATGGTTTCAAAAGATTCCTTAGTCGTGCCTTGAGAATATTCCTAATTGTTCTTTAATTAATCCTAATTCTAAGTTATTATTCTAATTTTAGTGAATTTTTAGGGTTTTATGGTTTTTATGAGTAAAGTGATTAATTAACTTCTTGTTAAGCTAAAAAGTAAGAATTTAGAACTTTTTAGGTGAAAACTTTTAAATGGATAAAAATTCCCCTTGGTTGGATGGAATTCCTTCCTTTAATAATTTTTGAGAGAATAAGTAGATAAATTAGGTTTTGACTTTCCCTAATTATTCTAATATTCCCTAAGTTCCTAAATTAAATTAGATTCCTTTTGAGATTCCTTTGGATGAGATTACTATTTTGTTTTCCAAATTAATTCAAAGTTAATCTAATTATTATTTTTTACGATTTTAGAGAAATTTTCAAAGGTTTTCTAATAATTTAAATTCTACTAGCTATTGGATTCTTAATGGTTAATTTTGTTAGTTTTAATTTTCTAATCTAAATTTTTAAAGAATGAAAGCAAAAGAAAAGACAAAAGATAAAATTTGAAATCATACCTTGGTGTCGAGAATGTCGATCGTCCCATCATCGCAAAACACCATCATAATCGTCTCCTCGAAATTCTCCATTGTCTTTCATGAATTTGGAAGCAATCTTAGTATTCTTGTTTTTTAAACCTATCTAAAAAGTCCAAATTTGTTAGTTTTTTGGCAAATTAAAACTAATCCTTTGATTTTAGGAAATTAAATTAGATGATAAATTTAATTCATTTTTCCCAAGTTTTCAATGAATAGTAGTTTTATTCAATTGCCAATTTTTTAATAGTTGTTTTGTTAAATATTCCAAGATATTAGTTGTTGTTTGTTTTTATTGTTTTGGCTTATTAGGCCTAATAAAACAAATCCCCCAAACTACAAACAAACAACTAATTTGGCTTTGGAATCCTAATTAATAACTAAAACCAAATGAATGAATAGTATTTTTATAAAATAATCTTAAATAATCTAATTCAAATCTATCAATGAATAGGAAAAGGAATAAACGGATGAACGACAATCCAAATGAATAGTAAAAAGAATAAAGCAATCCAAACAATCCCAACTTCAATAGTAAGATGCCAATTAAAACAATTAAATAATCAATCAAATTAATTAAGAAGATTCTCACCTTGATCCTTCGTTCTCCTTGGCCAACTTCTTATAATCCTTCTCTTTCCTTCACTTGTTGTTTTTTGTTGGATTGTTGTTGATGGTGAGCTATGGTGGTTTATAATACTCGTATCTTAAGCAAATTTTTGATGCTTGATTTTTCTTTCAAGAGCCAAAAATTTTGTGAGTGGCAACCACCGCCTAGGCTTAGTTTTGCTTTATGAGTTATTATTTCCCTTCTCCCCGAATGAGAGTTCCTTGTGGATTCCCTGTGTCCCAACTGATTGATTTGGAAGCCCAGCAGAGACTCCCCGAACACCCAGCAGCAACCCCGAACACCCAGTCAGACCCCCGAACACCCAGCAGACCCCCGAACGACCAGCGGGAGACCCCCGAACACCCAGCAGACCGGCGTCAGAGCGCGGCTCCCGGCGTCAGCGTACGACCTTCGGCAGCAGTCAGTCCTTTGCGGCAGTCAGCCTTCTTAGTGGTTTATCAAATCGGTTGGGAATGGGTTCTTATACCCTCCCAATTAATTTTGACAATTGTGATGGGTTAATCCAAATTTTGGATGTTAATTTTCCCAAGTATAAATTTTAATCACAATTAATTGCGGATAATTTCAGGAAAACAATTTCCTTAAAAATAACAATGACAACAACTAAACTAATTTCTTTGAAATGGAGAATTTTGACTATGTATCTAGACTAATCTAAACAACTTTCTTCAATGATGCAATTGACCAGTTCCAACTACTACAGAAAAGAATTCCTTCACAAGAAATTTGATGCTGATTTACTTAAATTTCCTTGGTAAGGGTTTAAATTAAAATTTCACTGTATGGTTTAATTTTAATCTTTCAAAGTCAAAGCTCCGCCGTGCGGGAGCAACCCCAGGAATTAATAAGCAAATCAATGTTTCAAGTACCCGTTTCCAGGTTTCAAAGTCAAAGCTCCGCCGTGCGGGAGCAACCCCAGGAATTAATAAGCAAATCAATGTTTCAAGTACCCGTTTTCAGGTTTCAAAGTCAAAGCTCTGCCGTGCGGGAGCAACCCCAGGAATAACCAGTATCCAAGGACCCAAACTAGTATTTTGAAACTTAATTCTTAAAGGAGGTATACATGACAGTGTTTAACCGAACATTAAAAACTAATTTCCAAAATTCAAAGCAAAGTTTTAAGTTTAATCACTAAAGGAGGTACACATGACAGTGTTTAACCGAACATTAAAAACTAATTTCCAAAATTCAAAGCAAAGTTTTAAGTTTAATCACTAAAGGAGGTACACATGACAGTGTTTAACCGAACATTAAAAACTAATTTCCAAAATTCAAAGCAAAGTTTTAAGTTTAATCACTAAAGGAGGTACACATGACAGTGTTTAACCGAACATTAAAAACTATTCAAACCAAACACCCGTTATACAACGAGTTTTGGCACGTGGTGATGCTCAAAACCTTTTGGCAAAGTCTAGCTTCGCCGCTTTAAAGTTTTAAGTTCACAGACTATTCTCAATTCACACAAATGGTTGGTTAGTATCCAAAAGAACAATAAAATCAACTAGAGTTTAGGAACTACTCCCACAACTCCCAAAATATCAAGGTTTTGGGGCTTGAAGCCTCCAAATTCAAGAAACAAGTGGGTTAACACAAACAACACGAGAGTTAGGGGATTTCTTCCACCTAAACTCTTGAAAAGCAAAGTTTTGGGGCTTGAAGCCTCCAAATTCAAACAAGAAAAGAAAACAAAGCTTTGAAGGGGCCCTCCGGACCTTCAAAGTACAAGAGAATAGAAGAAAATAGAAGAAATAGCCAAAACTTGGTTTAAAAAGTGCTCCGACAAGTGTCGGTAGTATGACAAGAGCAACAACAAGAATGAAACAAAGAATGAGAGCCACAAACAACCTCGAGGAAGGGCCTTATATACTCGCTCCCGGCCCCCCCCGGTAAGTTGTTCGTAAATTATCTTTTACTTTCAATCTAGATATTTTGCTAAACTACCTAAACGTATTTTCAAAATAATCTTTGTTTAATTTAATGGGAAGGAAGGTTCTCAAGCAAGTTCCTTCTAGGCCCTAAATGGCCTTAGAATCTTTTTCCAAATCAAATATTTGATTTTCCCAAAGATATTTTTAAAACCTACCTAATTAACCAAAATATTTTATGTTTTAATCTAGGGTTAGTTCTAAATTGTCTTTCTTTAGTCCAAAAGATGGCTTCTTACGCAAGACAAGTATCTTGGGCAAATCCAATCTTCGATTTTACAAGAGATATTTGCAAAATCAACCCAGATTAATCCAAAATTACCTTTTAAAAGTCAAACTAAGGGCTGACCCTCTCTATCTTTTGAGGGACAACTCGAAACTAAAAACAAACCACGCCATCGCGTTCAGAAGACCCCAATTAGCCTAAGGGACCCCTTACCCCTACCTCTCCAGCCGTTTTAAAGCGCAAATTTGAGTCACGGTAACTTAGAACAAAAGTTAAAAAGCTAACTTTTGGAGTTTGCATCTTTTGATGAAACTGTCGGTCCTGGGTGGTTTAAAATATTCGTGGGAGTAAGAATTGACCCTTGAAACGCTCCGTTCGGACACCGCTAGCTCCTGGTTCGCCGGTCAACCCGCCGCCAAGTTGGAAATTCTTGTAAAATTCGCTGTCGGTTCTAATTCTGGTAGTTGGGAATGTCGGAATGTCTTCAAACTTGACAGGGCTCTTTATTGGCACACAAAACACTATTCTAATTTTTAGTGAGATTTTACCGCAACATTGGTAATTTCTAGGAATTTACAAATGCAGTTTTAAGCGGTTGACTTCCCATGGAGTCATCGTGGAGTTTTGTAAAATCCCGAAACTTTTGGGCAATCTTCTACAAGATGTCCATCAACTAAGGGCAAAACCAAATCTCCAATAAGAATGCTATTTTTAGCAATTCTTTAATAATTTTCACCCGGGGGGGAAATTATTCTTGATACCGGGGGAATCTTGGATGATCGGGCTTCTATTTGACCTCCTGGCATGCTTTGACCTAGAAAAGCACCTCTCTGTATGTACCAATCATCATTTCCTCCATCTTGGTCTATGAATGACCGTATTTCTCAAAATTACCTGCAAACAATAAATCTAACTCTTTCGAGTTGGATTTGGACTGACTTGGACTAGACTCTAACTTTTAACCAGTTTGTTACATGTATACTTATAGCTGTTGTATTACATGAACAGGACACTAGGACTAGTTAACTCTCAAATTCTCACATCGCTCGGAATTACTGACTTAACTACTTATTTATACTAATAAGACCTAAAATTAGTGAAAATGCAACGTTTTTCATATTTCACGCATTTAAGGCCATGACACACCCCTTTGGTAGGGACTTCTACCAAAACCCACAATAATTGTATTTTTATATGTTTTTTCCTATTTTTCACTTAAAAATTAACTAAAAATCGCGAAAAATAAGTTCAGAGTTCCAAGTGCCAACTTGAGGGCTCACAGCCGTCCGCCTGCTGCCCCCCGTCCGCGATTCCGACGCTTCCGTCCGCATTTCCGACGGGCCGTCCGCCCGTCGGAGTCGCCGTCCGCGTGCTGCAGGCCGCCGTCCGCCTGCTCCGACGGGTCCGTCCGCATTTCCGATGCTGTCGTCCGCCATTCCGATGGGTCCGTCCGCATTTCCGACGCTGCCGTCCACCCTTTTCTCCCCGAGGTCTGCCCAAGCACACTTTGGGGAGTTTGGGCCTTGTTTTCACCCTCTTGAGTCCTCTAGTCCTCTTCTAATTTTCAGAAGCATATGATTCTTTCATTTGGAAATGTAGAGACGTTGTACTAGTACCGGGTGCTCATTGATGAAGGAATGTTTCAATGTTCGAAGCATTGACTTGGTTTTCATAAATGTCAAGGCAATCCACCGACTCAAAGGTAGTATTTTGACTAATTCAATGCCTCCAAACCCTTGTTAGGGTTTAGGGTATAGGGTTTAGGCCTTTCGTTGTCAAATTGGGGGTGACAATCACAATCCTTTGTCTTTGATTTTGGATAAACAAATATGCCCCCCAAAATTCCAAATAGAACTAATAACAAAATGGAAAGGAGTTATTGAATTGCAAACAATTCCCAAGGTCCAATTCATGTAATATTCAAAGTTGATTCATTTTCCAATGGATCAAATCTTTTAGGGGTTTGAGTGCCCAAGCCATTCAAAGTGTGTTGTACGTATGAAAAAAAAACATGGCCTTTTAGTATCCACAACGAAAGAAACATTTGTCCTTGCATTCCCTAACCATGTAGATGTTTAGACTTTAAAAAATTTGCTTGAATGCCTAGTAGGGTGCACATGAACTTGTGAGGTTATAAGAAGACAAGTGTATGTACTATTTTCATAGCACGTTGTCCCACCCTAGTGATTGAGCAAGTTATAATTTCATACTATAGAATTAATTTAACTTGATATTTTTGGCGCTAATATTTTGGCACCTTATGATTCTTTAAAGAATGGAAATCAATACATTGGAAATCAATAA
Organism: Rhytidiadelphus loreus; assembly: GCA_947034895.1. Classification (NCBI taxonomy): domain Eukaryota; kingdom Viridiplantae; phylum Streptophyta; class Bryopsida; order Hypnales; family Hylocomiaceae; genus Rhytidiadelphus; species Rhytidiadelphus loreus. Next base: position 8,071,195 of record OX344763.1, read on the forward strand.
ATTCATTCAACTCAAAGGGAGGGGGGGGGGGGAGACTTCTAGAAATCTACTTCTACACATTTTCATGCTAGAGTATCAAAACCTTTGCAAGCCCCTAATATCCCCTAAATCCAAAATACCATTTAAAAGAATTTGTCTTTGGTTTTGAAATGACCATTTTATGAGGTGTTGACATACAAGAAACAAACCTCGTAGCTTCATTTGGACAATGAGAAGCTTTAAGTTTTTTCTTGAAGTTCAAATAAGTAGAATTAAATTACCGTGTGTTCAATTTTTTATTTCATTTAAAAATTTATATCATAGGAATTTCAATTCCATCCCTAGAAAATAAGAGAAAATTATAAACTCAATGCATGCACGTAAAAACAACATACAAAAATATGTGAATCTTTTAGATAATTCCTAAATTCACACATCCTTTTTTCTATTTATTTTTTAATTTTTAGATCAAATGAAATCCTAGCGCCATTGGTACAAAGGAACCACATTAAAAATGAAATTGAACCGGAGGGCCAGCCAACTGGTGACATCAAGGATTCAAAGACCCCTAAGGCCGTAATGATCAATTTGGGCGGGATGCACTTCAAAATCCCACCCCCGTCCGCTTAGGCGGACCCCGCCGTCCTCCGTTCCCACGCTGCCGTCCGCCTGCTGGAGCCCCCATCTGGCCGTCGGAGACGCCGTCCGCCTGCTGATCACCGTCCGCGATTTCGGTGCTGCCGTCCGCGTCGCGGAGTCGGCGTCCGGCTGGACGGTCTGTTCTGGCGGTCCGATGAAGCGGACTGCCGATTCGTCCATTTGATCGGACGGCCGAAGCGAGGCGGATCGTTGGCCGTCCGCTTTAGGGTCCGTCCGCTCGTGCGGACCTCGAGGCCGTCCGCCTCATATAAGGCGGTGCGGACGGCCCGTCTGCTCTCACTTTTGCCTTCCCCCTTGTGCTTTACAAGAGAGAGCGGAGAGCTTGGTGGTTTATCCTCCATTGGCTCCTTTCCTAGGGAAGGTAGGAGTTGGGTTTTGGGGGCCTATATTTTGCCCGTTTTTTCCAGTTTATATGTACTTGGTGCATTGTAATTTTTTATGAATTAAATTGGGACTAAAAATTAATATTTTCTACAATGCCGAGACCGAAGAGAGCGGCGAAAGGGAAGAATGTGGTGCCCGATATTGACTCAGCACGTGAACTTCCTTCCAATGCTTGCAAAGCATTCTTGATTGAATACATTGTGAAGTTTTATGAGGTGGAAACTACTGTGTCTCTTGACACTAAATATGTGAGATACCAAGAGGAATGTGTAGACAAATTCAAGATGGATATGACACAGAAGTTCACGGATGCTCTAAACGTTCCAGAATGGATTCATGAAATGGAGAAGAAGGGCTTCCAACAATTTCTAAAGAACAGGGTGCAAGACGCATTGTGGAATGCGAAGGTGATCCTAGAAAAATACGGGAGGGAACACCGTGCAAGTGATGAAAGCTTTGAACAAGTCATTCTCAAAGCTAACTTGTTTGTTTGTTGTTGTGCTCCGTTTGCAAAGAGACGCAATCGGCGAGGGTCATTGGGTTGGTGGACTTCGGATGAGGGAGATGTAGAATTGCAACGTGGACGACGGCATCTCATAGCACTACCAGACATAGCAAGGGTGATTCTACAAGATGACAAAATCTTGAAGGGCGGATACGCAACAATTCGCAAGGTTCGAATTGAAGGATGTCATGAGATTCCGTCATTTTGGGAATTTGCTGCAAAGATATCTCATCAACAACGGATTCGTCCTCAACTTGCGAAGTTGGAGCACCAAAACAAATCAATGGTAGTGAGGATTCCACATGACGGAGTTATTCGGTTTGCCGCTGTCCATGCAACAAACAATGAAGGGTATGCATATTGGTGGAATGGTGGTACATTGCGGCAAATGTTGATTCTTGATAATGATTATCCAGATAACATTGCCATTCGATTGTCTTATTCACGACCAATGCCCAAAGAGGTGATTCAAGCTTTCCGTCTTGGTCGATGGAGAAAGAAGCGCACTGAGCTAGCATAGGCATTGGTGCACATCATGAATGCGGTCCACAATGCGGGTCATCTACACAATGATATTTCTCCCGACAATATCATGTTTCACTTTCCTGAGGATGAATCACGTGTTTACATTGGAGTTTGCGATTGGGGCATGTCTACGGTTCGTACTGAACCAATGAAGTCATTGTATACATTCACATCCGCGGCAGATCGGGATGCAGCTTTGAACCGAAGGTGGTGGGTGGACCCTTCAATTGCATACGTGCACCGCAAAGATGCGGATGTGGAAATGATTCCAACTTTGTCACGTAAATTGGAGGAATATGCCGTTGGTCGAATAGCTCAACGGATCAACAAACTATACATGTCAGAGGCCTACACATCGCTTCATCGTGAAAATGAAGGACATACGAGGTTTAGCCACCACGATTTGGCAAGGGTATTTCACCTCTACTTGGATCGCCTTTGCAATTCAGTGATTGCGAAGCGCGGAAGTTTTTCCGAAATCATCCAACAATTTACTAATTCTTACAATTGGCCTATTCCAGATGACCACTTCCGTCACTCATATTAGTATATGAGTGTGCTACATAGTACTATAGATTATAGAAGTAATCGATAAATGTATCAATGAGGATGTACGTTACTATGTGTGCTAACTATAGACTATATATACACCATCAATGTATGCCAATATATGTGAAATTGGCTTTCCGTTTTGAACATTTTGTATTTTTCGGAACACAAACTATTTAAATACAAAACATCTTTTTTGGGTGGATGAGAAATGTAGACTTGGAGTTCTTCTTCTTGATGTATCATTGATGTTGGATTGTTGGGTACCTAGCCACCTAGGTTGGCAAGGTGGTGTGCTAAATTGTATGATCTATCATGTAAATGTACATGGCACATGCAAGAGAATCCCCCAAATTTTCATTGGGGGGCAACAAAGTAACAACACCATTTGTATTGAAATAATACAATTATACAATATGATGGGGAATTTCGTTAAAATGGCGGTATTCCGAATGCCATTTGTACATGAAGGTCCGGAAAGGTGGTTTAGGATGTGTGCTACGTAGCTAGTTGGATGTGATGGTAGGGTCCGACAAAGTGATCCCACGGCACGAGAAGATGCATTTCTGCGTACTAGGAGAGGAAGGACAGACAATGGGCACAAATCTAGTTCGCAAAAGGCGGGCAAAACGAACGGGGAGATGGTGGAATATTCCTGGAATCTTTGGAACCGCAGGCTTTCTGTCGTCGCCTCAAATGGAAGGGGGGGGCATCAGGGGTAGGGGTCAGGAACCCATGATGGACAATTCGGCGTGATCATTCATGAACGCGGGATCAACAAATATTGCACAAAGAGAACTCAAAATAGGACTCCTTCAAATGGACGAGCCCCCCCAAAACGAAACGCATCATTTAATATTATTTCTCCTCGAAGAAAATGGTCGGTACAAAAATCGGCCAGCATGCACGCCACGCTTCCTAGAGTCTACCAAGGACCTCAACAATGCAATCTCAAGCACCAGTCCAAAACTACATGGATTGCCATTGACCGCTCACCGTTGGCTACATTATATGTCAAATGCCGTCACTTGGCCAAAACGCATGGTAGCTGAGCGCGCATTGAAGATAAAGCTTCCAACATCCCTCTCCAGCAAAGCCCATCATAATTATTCTTCAAAAGTTAGTGTACCTCTTCCTCTGCAATGCGACGCAAATTGTCCACCGCAAATTGCACTTGTTGACGCGGCGCAATGAAGCTCTTCCCGTCATTCTTCTTCGGTTTCCACGAGGCCATAATACTGTCCGTGGATACGTAGTCCGCCTGGCTCGCCCTACGGTCAATCTTCCATCTGAAACTGGACTTCGTGTCCCACCCGGCGTACAACCGCGCGGTGTCCTTCGAGGTGCCGCACGGGATGTACCATTGCACCAAAACTTCACGGAAGTGGACTCCCGCGGGATCGAATTGAGGATTCTCCACGGCCCTACCAAGCCACACCGGATCCTCACAATCCAAGCCCGGCCTCACAAACACGTAGAAGCCTTCGCGCAGATCAGTGGCCACGTTGTACGCTGGCGGGGGCCTCCCCTCCAGAGTGCCGATGTAAGGGTCTTCCACCTCGTGCTCCTCCCGCGTCCGGCCGTCTTGCATGAAGTCCGTCGTGAAATCCCCAGGTTGTCGAGTCTGAGGCCAAAACCCCTGCTGCAACTCATCAGAGTTGCGAGGGTCTTCTTCCGCTCCGTCACGCAGCGCATTTCTCACGCTGCTCCAATACGCGACCAAATAGGACATGCGCGCCTTGTACTCCGCCGTCCCGTCTCTGCATACGTCCGTCCAGTGTTGGATGTATTCGTTCAGTCCGCGCACGATCTCGGCTTCGCTCGTCATTTTCTTGGGAGACACGCGGAGGGGATCGCCTTGCGGAAGCAGAGGCTTGTGCTCAGCATCTTCCTTCCATAACCTCAAGCCCGCTTCCGGCAACCAAGGAATGTCTGTACACGCCAGTTTGTATTGCATGATCGGCCAACCGTTGTCGTCCATGAAGAACTTGTATTGCCGGCCGTGCGAGTGGCCCACCAGTTGTTGCTTCTGCATCCCAATGTAAGGTTTCACGTAAGCTTTGAAATCCGGAACTTCTTCGACCAGGTGGGGAATGAAGGGGCCTTGTTCCATTTCCATGTACGACTGCATCAACAACGGTAAAGTGGGATGGTCCTTTTCGCGGAGTTGCATGCTCCAACGCCCGAACGATGCATCCATGTCGTCGTGCGTGTGTCCCACGATCATGAAGGATACAATCACCTCTTTCACGATCCGCCTTGCCACCAAGAGCGACCAAAAACAAAAGACGTATCGGTTCTTGTTTTCCCTCCACGAGTTGTCCATTTGAACGTGAAGCACCGGGGCAATGGTTGGGCTTCAATGGGTTGTGGAGGAACCTCTCCCAAAGAAGCCACACAAATCTTGCTACCCGATAGCAATGCTCGATACAACTCTGTGCTGCCGCCTCCAGCAAACAAAGATCGAGAAGACTTGATGGGAGGGGCTTCCAAATCTCGCAACAGCTTGGCGATGGATCCCACGGTGAAGTTGTTGTCGCTCCGAAACACGTCCAAATTGTAATGTGCGTATTTGCCATCCCCGTGCCCGTGTGCAAAGATTCCCGTCACTTTCATGGGCAACTTCATGAGTCCATCGAGTGCCTTCGTTTTTCTCGCCAATGCGAGACACGCTGTTTTCGAATGGTCCATCTTGTCGTGCATGATGGATAACAATTGCATGGGTTGCAATTTGGACAACCATCTACTCCGGTAGTAGGCATGCCAACAGGCCTCTTGCAGAAACAAGTGCTTCTCGAAACGCTTCTGGATTTGTTCGTAGTCCTCGCACCCAGGTGCAAAAGAAGCACGTAATTGCTTCAAGGTGTCGCAAATGCTACATCTTGCAAAGGAATCTCCTCTTCCCTTGATGACGTACTCGGAAAAATGTTTTGTCCGGATCTTACTGAAACAAGATTGCGAAAGGGCGGACAACCCGAGTCCGGAGTTGGCCTGCAAACAGTGCCAAGCACATGGTTGTTGGATGAATGATCACAATGGACAAGGACTTTGGATCATTGTCATGAGTAATGCGCAGTGGAGCCAGTGCCTCATTCTCTGAATCTCAAGTGATGCTGTAGGTACGTGGGAAGCTTACCTCGTTCACGGTGACCAACAATTGCCCCCATTCGGTTCCGGCGGGGAGCACTTTGACGCCCACTTTCTCGCCTGTGCGCAAGGTGTGAGACAAATGGGGCATGTGGTCGGCCCTTGCCTCCAATAATGAGCGCAAAGTCTCGATGGCTTGTACAGTTGCATCCCTAGCCTTTGTATGGTGGTGGTTTCCGTGCGGAGCGCCTCTGACGCCGACCTTGGCCTTGGCTTTGTACCTCTCAAACGTGTGGCGAGTAATGTTGTGCACAACCCTCCAGGCATGCGGACAGATGTCTATGCCTTCTACGGTGACCATTTTCCTCCTTCCGCTTCCCCATGCTTCGTGCAGCGCCCTGTGTACGTCCAAATTCCGGGTGCTCCTGATTTGAAATGACTGCATGTGCATTTCTGTCCGCAGCGCGCGAATGGTGGAAGGAGAGAATTTGCGAGTGCATTCCTTGTCGCAACAAAGTTGCGCGTAGACCTCGGCGATGGACTCATGTGATAGCATTTTGGTCCTTTTGTTCAATGTTGCGGCAGCTCGAGTTCTCCTGTCATAGCGATATTGTCGTCCGCCCGTTCTCTTCCGGTTTCCTTGCAGTTCTTCCTCGATAGCCCGTCATTTGCGAGCGTGATCATAAACACTGACATACCCGTGTTCACCGTGATAAAAGACGCGTCGCATAGGCCATCGCAAGCACATGTCGCTGACGCTGTGGTCCCCATTGAGGACCTCGAGCACAACAATGCTGACGTCATCCATGCCCAGCCTGCTGTTACCATCAATGCATGCGTTCGGATTGGCATTGATGATGATGACTTCCGCGAAATCGGTGCCGTCGGCGTGCCTCGCGAGCAGTGCTTTGCCAGACCATGCGTCCCGACCAATGCCCTCACAATCCGGAATGGGAGTGGCGTCCACATCTGCCTGGGCAGGTGCCTCCAAGTCGACGTCTTCCTCTTCACATTCTTGGAACCCCTACGCATGCCGCGGTCAAGAATCAACTCGGGACGCGGAGCAGAATGCCGAGAGGTGACGCAGGGTCGATGAGTAAGTGGGGTACCTCGTCGCCGTCAGATTCGCTGCCAGAAGCCATACTGGCCCCTCGGAAGTTGTTTCCGGAAACGAAGTCTCCCACTCCACGGAGGGCCCGCACGGGAGCTCCGTAAGTTGTCGCAGGAAGTGGTAAATGCTTCCCCGACGAATTCGATCCGACCGCGCGGTCTGGAAGACAGGATATGCAAATCATTCAGACATCCCGTGTGCATGCATGACATGATACTCATCCGACGGACTGCAACCTTTGTCTTGAAAATGTCATTCATAATTGCCAAGTGCTCTCCAGGATCAGACCGCGTGGTCTGTTCGTGAGGAGCCACGGGAAGACCACTAGAGCAGGAGATGAACCTACGGCAACCGGTACTAGTCAGAATTCGACGGCGTCGAACTCACTGCCAGCCTCCATACTTGCATAGGACGATATCTTCGGCAGTGAACGTGTCGTTCGTTTAGACCGCGCGGTCTAATTCGAGAGGTCTGTGGATTCATAGAAATAAGACCATGCATGTTTCGGAATCCGATGAGCGGAACCTCCCGGAGCAGTAACTTGCTCGGAACATTTTAGACCGCGCGGTCTGAACTGTTGTCCGAACTACTCGGATCCAGTCCTTCCAAGTAGAGGTAACATGGAGCATTTCAGAGCGCACGGTCTGGAATGAGAATCCAGAATTTCGACAAATGCTGTACGAGCAGGAAACAGTTGTCATCGCTTGGACATAAATGAAAATCCGATGTTGGAACACGAGGTGAGGTATCAAACATTTCAGACCGCGCGGTCTGAAATGTGAAATCCGATGGATCTCCAAAATGGACTCTCCGTTGTCGGATCTCTGAATACGGTCGAAAAACATTTCAGACCGCGCGGTCTGGAATGAGTGGGGGGTGCAGTTTCAGGATATCAAATCCTCCGTCTCAAAACGTTTCAGACCGTGCGGTCAAAAACAAAAAGGCCTCACTCGTAAGGTGACTTCCAACCTCAATGTGTTCACACCGTGCAACGTGAATAAGTCGGTGTACAGACGTACCTAATAAAACGGAGCATCTAGGTAACTAATGTGCAGTCAGGGAGGTAACACAAATGACGATGAACTGTTGTCCAGAATGCCAACCAATCGAAAGGCAATTCCACAGGGGAAGAGTGGATAATATAACAATGACAGCCAAACACAATTGATATTCTAGAAATCCAGAATGGTATTCCTAGTTGCAATGCCGGTATTCCAATGTAATGGCACCGCATTCCATTAAAATGGCACTGAATTCGCGAGACAAGAACACTACATTCCGGAAAAATGACAAGCTTGCCGCCATTCTCGCAAAATGGACCCAGTGAGCAGAATTGAACAACTGATCACAATTCTTGAAATCGGGATACACCCGAAACTGAATGAGGTAAGCCACAAATTAAATGCATGCACGCGGAGAATGACTTACATTTGCAATGGACAATATAACATTGAATGGAATGAAATCGAGCATTCATTTGGCAATGACAGCAGATCAAACATCCATGAAATTGCAAGTACTTGATTTGAATTCGGAAAACACCTTTGCATCCATCTCATCCGAAATCAGTAGGATTCAATGAGGCCGAGCCTTCCATTCCGACCACGCAAGTCACACTACGCAAAGGAACGAACCCTACATTCTCCGACTAGGAAGCGAAATCAAACACGGAGACGTCTTCGTACCTGAAAGGGAGGCGGTCCGACGTGATCTTCCGACTCAAGGCGCCGACGAGCTGCAACGCAGCGACTCACGAGCGGCAGCGCAGCGATCCAAAATTCGCCCCAAACGCGTGTCTACGGAGCTCACGCGAGAACGACGACGGGAGGAAGACATGCAGCGACGGAGCCCGCAGGAGAACGGCGACGGGAGGGAGACATGCGGCAGACGAAGCCGGCGACCTAGAGTGCTAGACTTCCTTCATTTAATGCGCTCGACGGCCAACACATAAAAGCCCGTGGGGCCCACTTGGAAGCCCGTTCGTTGTGTATCTTTTTGCACCTAAGTATGCTGCAGGTAGGTGATGACATAGAATTCGGAATTTCCGAATGATAAGAAAAGATGTCACTTGGTGATAAGCAAATCAAATAACACAAGAAGAACAAAGTTCACATTATGAAAAAATAAACATGTGCGCAAACATTGACATATACATCATATATATTGTGACCACACTTTATACTCTAATTTCAATTTCAGTTTGGGAGTATTAGTTCTGAATTGTCGAATGGAGGGAAGAGGGGGATAAAATAGAATAATCCTATTCCGATTTGCTTCATTTCCGAGGCATTCAAAACTGGATCGGGCACGAAAAATTAAAGAAGGATCACAATTAAAGGGAGAATTGAACCCGACCATGCATAGACTTGTTCTAAATTGGATTTGAACTATGTGAACCCCAACGGGGACCTGGTTCGAACAATGTCCACTGGGATATTGGAACAACTGCATTCAGAACTCAGTCACGAAAGTCATTTCCCAAAAACATGCTCACAAAACCAGAAAGTGAACATTCACAGTTCAGACCGCGCGGTCTGAACTGTGAAAATGGCAGAACTTGAAAAATTCCTGCACGACAGGGACTGGACGTCTTCACAGGAATCCAGTCATAGAAATTTGTCATCCTCCAAACGAGGCCTTCTGCCTGACCTCGGAGTGTCCTTTCATATCGACAGGTTTGCATTTCAGACCCCGCGGTCTCAAATGTGAAAGTCACGGACCTCGCGGAAATCGAACAAGCTGAAGGTGTACTGAAATTCAATCTAATAGGCACTCTACATGTCATTGAATAATCACGAATCAGAATTACGAACTCAAATAGAAAGGGAATGATACCTTTGGAAGCTCCAAGGGGAACAATAATTTGATTTCATGTAAATTACAGAAAAAACACGAAACCAAAGGCAATGCAATGCATTCAATTTCATTTCAAAGAAAAGGTCGTTGAAAGTCAGGAATTAGTCAAAGTGGGATGGAACAAGAATTACTAATAGTACAACACATTCATTTGTCCATCAAGCTCTGTCAATGGCTCGGGCTTCAAAATACGAGGGAAGCGACAAATACAAGAGAATCATGGGACGTACAATAGGGTCATCTACAGAAAACTCGTGTGATACTCTCCCATTTAATATAGTTTAAGGGAAACTCGTGTAAGTGGCGGCGCATTGCAAACGGATGCAAGCCTTGTACCTTCGACGATACTTCACCTGGGATTCTCGGGCGAACTTCAAGGCGGCGTCCAAAGGAGTTGGGCGCAACAAGGTAGCGGCGTTCATTTCAACTTGCGCTGCATTTCGCAACATCGACACAAGGGAGGTGGACGGCCGGGTGGGAAGAAGGCGGCACAAACTCAAGCACGGGGGACGGTGGAAAGAAGGCGAACATCCAAACGCGGAAGAGGAGGGCAGTTTCGCGACACTCTTCACAAGGTAAAACATATTTCAATTGTTTCCATTCTTGCTTTCTTGGGATTGCGCCAGTCAAAACCGATCAACTCAAGAAATGGACATTGTCAATGGATTGATTTCAGTGTAGATGACACGCAAATGCATGCAAGTCTCAAGAGTTCTATTTCCATCCACTGCACGATGTCATAGAGAACATGTTTTCGGTTTAGGAATTATAGGAGTCACAGACTGCGCAATGAGAGAATGCTTTCTCCTAGTACGCGCTTTCATGGAGCCTATTGTAGGAAATAAATAATACACTTCATGTTTCACTCGCCGCTTAGTAACTACGTGACTGTATGGTCAATTTCGTTAAACTTTGAACTTTGAACTTTGTAGATGTCAATGGATCACGGCTCCGCTCCCTACTGACTTGCAATGCTTGTCATTTCCGAAGTGGGATTCAAAAGGTACCTCCCTTGGCTCCAAATTGCACAACTAAAGCATACAAGTTTCTTGGATTTGGGGGTAGGTGCACATTCGACGAGGCTCAATGGCAGACTCACGTTTCAGCAAGTGCTCCCACAACCTCAAAACTATACTTGACCATCAAAACTTCGGGTACGTTGAACTGACTTCAAGTTGTTGCTTTCCGAGCATTGTGTTCATTGAAAGCCATCACGGCCATTATGATAATCCCATTCGACTGGCGAGGTTTAGCAACCAGGTTTCGCAAATCTACAAGTTTCTGCAGATCAGACCGCGCGGTTCGAAATCCACAACTGTCCTAGATTTCGGAAAACTGGATCACAAGTGGATGGAAGAAAGTTACAATTCACACGGACGGGACTGTCACACTTCAGACCGCGCGGTCTGAAGTTAGTCGAAGTCCACGACTTAGGAAATCCAAGGCGCTGTAGGGCCTGTCAGTCACTTTTACGATTCTCCCATAGTCCTAGATTTAGGAAAACGAGATGACATGCTTCCTAGAAGTCCGAAAACTAAAATTGACACGAACGGGACTTACGGACTTTAGACCGCGTGGTCTGGAGTCCGAGACTGCGGGATTCCATGACGATAGTGACCTTCCCTTCGTCGCTTTACGCCAATTGTCGAAGATTTGAGAAAACTGTCCAACATCAGAAAATTTCAATGACGCAACCTCCACAGTTCAGACCGCGCGGTCTGAACTCGGTACAACTCACTTAGGAAGCCGGACACTTCGAAATGCGGTCTTCGGAAATGGTCCACAAAAACCCGCCATTTTCACGAAATTAAAGTAGAATCTGATGCTCGTGTGCTTGCCCATGTATTCTGGAAATGACCATTACTGCTGACATCAATCTTTGCGAATTCCAATTGGAATGATTTCCCAAACAGAGCTCAAGATTTCTGGCAAGGATACAAACTCTACTGCTTTGCCCATTATTCTCACTGTGATACATCCAAGGGGCTGTTCCAAGACAGCAAGATGGGTGAGTGCTATATGGACTATGTTGGGCTTCGTGCATTTGTATGCTGCATTCAATTCAAATCATTTATTTTTTAAATGGCGCGCTCGTGAATACCACTTCGGACAACATTGATGGCTGGCTTCCTTTCTGTAGGTCAAGTTATGTGTGCGTTGCAAAACACAATGGAAGTGGCATGGGGTGCACTATTTGATGCAGCGATTCGGGATGTGTGGGTCATGATGGAGGAGTATGTCCACATCCGCCATGGCAAGGACTGCAAGAACCTCAGGTGACCACTCCATGTCAATCATGTCAGACCCCATTTGGAGCAACAAGTAGTACAGTGGGTTTGTACCATGCAATCATGTTCTTCACTCCAGAATTTCTTTCGTCCTAATCATGCTCAACTGGGGGCTGCGGCGTGACATATAGAGCTCTCATGGAAGAATTCGACGATGCCAACAAGCTATCAACCTCCGAGAATGGTTCCTTATTACTACAACTCATTCAGGTTAGTAGTAAACGCTCGTCCCTACCTACGAATAGCATCTACTAGGAGATAGACAAAGATTAATATGTCCAATGCTACCTTGTCATCGAAGGGACTCTACTCTCAAATCCATGTCAAACTTTGGAAGGGACACAACAATCTTCACCCACTTGGGAAGAAGTCATCCATGATATGCAATGATGTCGGTTAAGTTGGTAAACGAATGTTCTAAATTCATCGAGGTTCAATTGCCAAGTACCTAATACCAATATTGACTCATTGGAATACGTGTTTCCACCACTACTCTCTCAGGATGATGAGCACGGAACCGAACATCTCCACAGAGAGTCGCAAGCCGTTCATGTCGACCTAGATATTTTTGAGCAAGTGCGGGCTCGGCTGAATCAAGCACAAGTGAATCTGGCAAACCTCTCGCCTCAACCTCGCGGGGCTCGACGTCGCAACCGCTGATCGCACTTTTTTGCGGGCTCACTGTATCTATGAGGAATCAGCTCTTGCTGAGTAGCATTGCATGGGGAACAGGTTTTATAGAAAAAAGACATTGCCCTTGTTATATTGCTTCATATTCCGTTCGTAGTCTCTTGTTTTCCTAGAACGAAAGATGTATGCTGTGAATTCCTACTCATGGCAATCATCTATACTGCTTGGTTTTTCACTTCTGGCTTCCAATCCAGATCCTTCCAATGTCAGTTATTTTGGGACTTTATGAATATAAGATTTGTTATGGTGGTCTATATTTGCATCCGGGGTTTCAACTACCTAGGGGGGGTGGCTCTCATATTTCAATACTTAGAATGGGTTGCCTCCGAATGATCCAAAAAAACAAGCCTCTAACTACACACAGTCATTCATTTAGCAACGTTGAATCCTGAGTTTCTTTAAGCTTTAGAATTTTCAAATAATTCTACCTTTTCTTCAGCAATAGTATTGGACTTACAGATGGTGTGTTTCAACAAGCCTCTCAATGAATTGGTCTAATTATATACGAATACAAAGAAATGGCAACTTCAACAAATGTGAGCATATTAGCACCGATCTTCTCAAGCCATAGTTGGGTGGGCCGCAAATGCTCTACATCTATATTTTCCACTTACTAGGATATCTCATAGAATAAATGTCTACTTTTTCATTGGAAATTCAACACATTTTATGTTGTATATTTCATATAATTATGCTTCTTTGCTATATTTCGTTTCCATGGAATTCATCATAGAGTGAAGCTCTCAATCATTTTGTAGTATTGGAACAGTCATGATTACATCGAATTTGTAAATAATCCAAGTTAGATAATGCTGGAGTTCACTTGCAACTCCGGGAAAACTTCAACTTCATAAGTCTGAAATATAACACTCAGTTTCTCAAGTTGTGAGTGAGCTTTAGAGAAGGTACAGTAAGCTCTGAACTTCACGCACAAAGGTGAGCAAGAAACTTGCATTTAAAAAGCATCGGATGAGACATCTTGCTATGAGATACATGATCAAGTTCATATGTGTGAGAATCATTTAAAAAGCCATGATTTTTTAAATGACAATTGAGTTTGATCATTGAGTGATTGACCTTAGGTGTACCTATTTTTTTTTTTTTTTGGGTAGTATATATGCTATTCGAAATGTCATGGTTATGAATCAATTGTTTCATTTTCACATAATTAGAAGCAAAATGAACAAGATTTTTGATATAGGGTGATTGCAAGAAACACTTCACGTTTTTTTGGTCCCCTGAACCTTAGATAGCTGGTTTTTTGCTCATAACTTTTGCATCGTGTGTCCATCTTCTATGAAACTTGAAATGAAGGTACATGTGGTAGTTTCAGATGTTGAGTACTTTTTAAGGCTTTTTTTTATAGTTATTCTACTATTTTTAAATTGCCCCCGATTGGATGTCTACCGTGGCCATTTTGAAGGGTTTTAGCACTATTTTCCACCCAAAAATACGAATTTGAAGCTCAAAATTGGTATACTAGAACTTCTACTAGAGTTACACAACCTTACCAAAGATTTTCTAAAAATAGATAATTTTCCATCTGCCACATGTGCTCAAAGTGCACTACCTTTGCCCAAGTGTAGAGAACACAATTTTATTTTTCCAATAGTGAAAATTGGTGAAAAGGAGTATCTATAAGTTAGAAAAAATAGATTTTTTTTTGAATTTTTTGAATTTTTTTACTGTTTCTTAAGAATTAAATTTCAAACTGTCTATTTTCTTGCATTTTTCAACCCTCTTTGACCGTGCATAACTCTTAGAGAATAAAAAATTTAGGTCTGAATTTTTGCACATACCATTTTTTAATGCTGTACACATTATCCATATTTTGTGTACCATTTTCAAAGTACCTAGTTCGAACCACAAAAGTGACATCTAGGACAGGTATAGATTTCAACAATCTTGAATTTATATAGATTTCAGAAATCTAGGATCTCTATAGATTTCAAGCGGTGTATTTTGAACTACAGAAGTGCCATCTATGACTCATGTAGATTTCAGACATTTAAAAATGATGAAGTTCTAAGAAATCTAGGTGCGAATCTAGGACATTTGAACATTTTAGACTACCCGGTCGAAATTGAAAAAATTGCCAAAGTCAGCGGTGCTAGTTTGTGAGCCTGCGAGCATGATGAGATTTCAAGCGGTGAGCAAGATTGTGCGAGCGTTAAGTTCAAAAATTTAAAGAAGTACTAAAAAATTAAGAATATTGCTAAAAATAAAAATCCATCTGAAATTTTTGATCAAAATCTTCTATTTTTAGTGGATTATCGTATCTATTACTATAGACCTATTGCCGTGAACCTATTACCGTGGTTTTGTAGAATTCAAATGAAAATCAAAATTTCCAATGTTTCTTAAAATATTAGAAGTAGAAATTATAACAATCATGAACTCAATTGATGTGAAAGATGAATGGAGATGGAAATAAGTTCATATAGAATAATGATTGATTACGATCTTATAGCAACAAGGGTCCTCTTAGGATTGAATGGTTGATGGGAGGGTACTAATAATTTTCTCTTAATGCATTGTTGTTAGACTTGTTTCGATTTTAGAAAAAAAACATGGTTGATAATAATTATTTTTATATCTAATGATCTTTATCACATTGAATTTTATTTTCGTTGAACATTGTCTTATAGCATCATGGATCTTCTCCAAGTCAATGAAAGGGTATCAATACTTCCGTCTTGATTTGTAAGTCTGTAGACTTGTTTAGATTTTCGAAACAAAAATTTGTTCATAACAAATAATTCATTATATGTAGAAATAGCTTAGGTGAAGCAAATTTCATTTTTGTTGGTCACTATTTTGTAGTAGCATGGATCTTCTTAGGGCTGATGGAAGGTATTTGTACGTTTGTCTTAATGAGCGTATAACTGAGCTTGTTCAAAATTTGAAAGAAATTTTTTGGTTTATTGTCGTATGTGCTATTTAAAATATCATGGTTATAAATCAATTGTTTAGCGTTCACATAAAAGCACAATATTCAAAATTCGTAGGTGTCAATAATATTTGAGCTACTAACAATGTCATGAACCCCTATAAGGTCTTAGTTAGTATAGATCCATTTTTCAAATCGTCAAGGTGTGATATAAATTGCAATTTTTTCTTTTCTATGATGGAATCTCATTGTGTGTAGAATTTGTTAATGTAAGAGTCTAAGTCTGTGACGATTTGAAATTATTGTTCCATCTTCAAAAGATAGACTAAGTGAAGAAATTAATATCAAATATCAAATATGATTCAAATGTCTACTTCAGCCTACATTTCATTCTTGAAATAGGATTATATATCAAATAGGGTATTGGAAAATCTCTTGATTTAAAAAAAATAGGAGATATGAATGCAATGGTGAATAAAATCGAAGAAGAGAAGAAATTAATTTGTGCATCATGATACATTAATAGAATTGTGTAAGTTTCAATTTTCATAAATGAAAGAACAGTGACAAGTTTAGAGAGCAAGCCATGTTGCATTCTTTGATATCCCAAATAGACTCACATAATTGTTGTGAAGTGTAGGAGGAACAACAACTTGGCCAGGTACAATTTCGGACACAGTTTCAGATGTTGGAAATTGAGAAGAGTTGGTACATTGATCTAAGTTAAAATACCTCCACTTCTAGAATAGCAACAACGAAACACAATAATTCAAACAAACAAATCAAGATAACAAAATCCCAAATTTAATAAACCATCCTAGTAAGTTCGTTATATTTCTAAGTACCCAGTATTGTGTTTTCAAATTATATATCAAGTATTTTTGGATTTAGTTCACAAGAAATATGATAGTTGCAAAATTCTAAATTCTTTTTTTTTCGTTTTAGAATGGTGTGTTATGAGTGGAAAAATATGTAACTATTTATGAACAGGATTGAGTACCAATTCTTCACGGTCGCATTTTGTGTTTTTTTTATCGCAGACGCTGAAGTGATTATAACGTGGTTGCTTGACCATTAAATGGGATTATACAATACATGGAGGAAATGAAGCTCTAACCCTGCTAGCGCCAAGCATTAGTTGGCGGATGGACAAGTCAGTGGTGTAATATATGCTTTCATTGACCAAATCCCCCAACCTGTTGCTTTATCGGGGTAAGTACCCAAACACTCAAAGTTTGGGATTTTCTTTTTACATAAAAGCTAGTTATGTACATCCAATTGTACCGAAAGATGACCAAATGAATTTGATTCTCCGAAGGATCCCTAGAAGTGCCATATCATTTGAATATTGCGAATAATTGAATAAGTACTTTAGAAATCAAAGTGACCACGTTTTGGTCACTAAGGAAGTTAACCCTTTAGTGACCGTGGTTGATTTGAGGGGCGGGCCTAGTTTTTCTAGAAACTGAATTTTGTGTCCATTGCAAAGATGCAGTCTTATATCAAACCGTACAAGGTGTTTCCATAAGGGAGATTCTTCAACCTAACAAAATATGAAACTCATCCAACGGTACAAATTGCTATAAATGAGATAGGAGGTTCACAAATCAACCAATTCAAGGCTAAAATTGAAATTTGGGAAGTGAAACATTTTTAAATATTTTGTAGTAAATTTCCCTCAACAGACAAGTAGAATAGACATCTAACCGAAGTCACTTCCTATTTTTTCAAGCTTTGTAAAATTAGTTACAAATTCTTGAAGTTCACAAAAAATGGTCATCAAAACAAAACCCCTTCTAAAACGGGTACATTGAAATGTACCTCTAAATCATGTTTGCTTCTAGAGCCTTGCTGGAGTTTGAGTTGCTTTCCTTAATTCTCAAAAATCAATGCCTTAAATGACCCTTTACAATTTATGCTACATAAATACCGATGCATAAGTTTATTGTGGACATTTATGAGGTTACAAAGCAACCCTTATGCCTTTTGTATTTTTTGTATTTTGGTTGAAGATTTCTTGTGTGAGTTGGTAAATACCTCGATCTTCTGAAGTACATTTTAAATGATTGATTAAGAATAAGTAGAACTCCTAATCCTCTCCAATTAAGCAAATTCTTCCCCCTTCTAGAACTAAGCATAATATACATGTTGTAATCGTTGATTTAATTTGTAGGCAGTGCACGAGTGCATGTGAGTTGTGAGATTTGAATAAGAGTTAATGTACATATGGCCTATTTTGAGTATGTTGCCAGTCCCTTTCATGTTTGTCCATCAGTGCCAAGTGCAAATGATCCAAATATTTTGGAAGTTCATTTTAGCATTGGAAATCCAATTTTAGAAATGATTGATTATGATTTTGATGTTCCTAATTTTTTTCCATGCCCATCCCAAATCTTTATTTTCTAGGATTGAGGATTCATAGAAACGTGCCTCAAATATCCTAGAGCTTGTTCAATATTGTACAACTTCCAAGAATTTAGGAAAAAGGGCTTTTGGGTGAATTGATTGAAAAAACTAGGGTTGATTTAAGGTTGACAATGTGTGTTCTAAGAGCACCCCTCTTCTTCAAACCACCCCTATTTTTAAGTGCAAAATAGAGATGGGGTGATTCTTCAACGAAGCACTGAGCTTTATCAATTGAATTCATCGCCTGGAGGAAAAATTATTTTTGTATTGCAAGAGTGAATCATTGTCTTAGATTTCCTCACATTTCTGTACAAGTTGCAAGTGGACGTATTTTGGGAGACCTATGTCTACGAGTACGTGCTTATATCTTCTATCTTTGCTAATTTATAAGTAATTCAAAAACGCTTAGAAAAATACGAAACTACTTGTGTTAGGTTGCACATGTATTTTTCTTTTTGTGAACAACTCCATTTTTTATTTCTTTCCACGGATGCGTATGGAAAAAGGCAGAGCTGCCCTTCACTGGTCCCTTTTAAGCTTGCTTTTAAGTCTCATTCTTTTAACCCTAAACTGATGCTTAATCATGATTTCTTTGGGGCAGCTTTGTGTGGTGTGCGCAGGTTCGTGGGAGGCTCGGGTGTGCTTCGTGAGGTGCGTGCAGGTTCGGAGGAGCTCCGTACCAACTTGGCGGCTCGATGCAAGTTTGGGTTAGGTTCGGTTATCGGGAGGTTCGGTTGGTCGTCTTCTCCGTGGGCCAGGGTTTCGCTCCAGTTTGCTGCCATTTCTCGTGTTTGTCTTCTTGTTGCGCCTTCTGTGAATTTTGTTTGTTGCTGCTCTTTCTTCTGTAAAATCTTGTCCTTGCGCCTCCATTTTGCCTTCCTTCCTTCCACAGTTTCCCTCCTCTACATCTCGTATCACATATCGCATTGATTTCGCGTTTGAAGCAGTCGGCGATTGAGGCGTTCGGCAGGGCGTTCGTTGAGGAGTTCGGTGGGGCGGGGCGTGTTTGCTGAGGAGTTTGGTGGGGTGACGTGTGTTTGTTGAATTTCTGCAACTGTTACCTTGTCAAATGCTGAAGGTATGTTTTTCTATATCGTCTTCAGATTCATGTGTCGTTTTGATCATTCGAAAGTTCCGTATGGTCTACTAGTTTTTTTTCTTGACGTGTTAGAACCTTTCTCTTGCCTTTGCACATGACACTCTTATGCTTAGCATTTCTTCGAGTCACTCATAACTTAGAAGCCGACCCAATAGGAACAGAAATTATGGATTGTGTTCTGATAGCATAGTATCATATGATGTAACGTTAGTAGTAGTGTATGGGTTTGTGTTTGACGTGTTGATTGCAGTCAGTACTGTGTCTCTACTTGTTGCGTAGTTTTCCAGTGACATTGTGTCTCTACTGGTTGCGTAGTTTTCCATTGACATTGTGTCTCTACTGGTTGCGTAGTTTTCCATTGACATTGTGTCTGTACTGGTTGCGTAGTTTCCCATTTATATTCTCATGCTTGCATTGCTTGTGTGTTCAATTGTCATGTTTGCAGTTTGTGATTTCAAATTGTCATGCCTTGCAGAGTTTGTGATTTCAATTGTCATCCTGGCATTGTCTATTGCAGGGAACGCGAAGAACGCCGAATTCAGTTTGCTTTCATTGGCGTCACGACATTGGAGTAGGATTCGCAATCGTGCTTCCACAGCAATTTGAGGTGCGCAATTGAGGTAAGCTGCCTGCAAATCCTACGCCAAACTCGTGAATCTTGCGGAAATTTAGAAGAGGCACCTGTAACCGCGTAGTGTATGTAGCGACAGCCATGGTTCAGACCGCGCGGTCTGAAGTATTCTAGCATCCCCGAAATGGACCGGAGTTGTCGACGTAGTAATTTCTGAGAACATTAGGTATAACAGTTTCAGACCGCGCGGTCTGAAGTGATGAACCGTCCCGAAAATGTCCTGGACTAAATGCAGATCAAATCTGTCAAGTTAGTTTAGATACAGATTCAGACCGCGCAGTCTGAAGTGATCCAAGGCTCCGAAAATGTCCTGGACAAACTACTGATCAAATTATGTCATGTTATTCTAGATATAGGATCAGACCGCGCGGTCAAAAGTGATAAAACGTCTACAGAATGTTAAGGACGAATTGCTGATCAAATTAGTCCATGTTGGTCTAGATACTGGTTCAGACCGCGCGGTCTGAATTGGTCCCCCGGCCATAAAATAGATGGGAACGGTCCGTTTAGACCGGGCGGCCAGAAGATTTCCTCAGTGGTAAATGCGATCATATCATGTTGTCAAGACTGATCCATTACCGACGCCTCTAATTATGTAGACCCATTGCCATGGGGTCTGCACTATATCAATGGGCACGTCTGAGTAATAACCGAATGTTGGTAGATTTAGACCGTGCGGTCTAAACCATACCCAAATATGCATCTCGAATAGAAGGCCTCTCCATGTTCATCTAATCACGCACCATGAATGAGCAATACACATGGATCACTCAGCCTCCTAGAAACCTAACACTTTTAGTATTGTAGGATCGATTCAAGAGTGATTGGATACAAAGTAAAAGGAACTAGACGCCACGATGGCTGGTAGCATTGTGCAGAGCCTCCAAAGGAGTAAATCAGACCGCGCGGTTAGATCCTCGACGGATGACGAATAAAGGACCTACACCAATCCCTGCCCAAGATAACAGAAGTAATGGTTGTCGACCCTGCGATCAGTATCTGTTAATTCTCGCCGCATACGTGGTAGACTAAGGAATGACAGGATCAGACCGCGCGGTCCGATCTAATAGATGAAGGACTGTTTCAGGTGATGGGCGAGACGAGATTAATGTCGTTTGTAGGGTCCCTCAACGAGGAGCATCGTCATCAGCCGAATAGAAAGGGAAGGCGTTTTAGACCGCGCGGTCAAAACCTCGAGTAGCAGTCATTGTAGAAATACCGTCATGCTAGCCTGGTCTGTCTAGGCTATGAATCGTGTCCGTGGTTTAGACCGCGCGGTCAAAACCACGCCATGGACTCAGCATAGCATGAAGGAGTATCGTCCTATCAGAAGTACGCTAGAATGCAATAGATCGTCAACGACCGTAGGAAATGAATCCTCAACTCGTTAGTGCATCGCATGACCACTGCATGTTGGGCGTGTAGCAATCTCCTGAGTCGTCCAATTTAGACCGCGCAGTCTGATTTGAAGTACTGCTTGTGGACAGTGGCATGGAGTCATTCCTGGAGAGCAGTTTGCCGCTTGCGGGCTACTTGAGGCCCATCTCGCCTAACCGAATCCACGAGTCCTGGAAGCTGCACATCGAAAAGAAATTCCTCTTGGAGTTCGTCGCGTCCAAGTCATTGTGGACGATCGAACTGAATTTCCTGATGGGCTCCCCCATCTTCAATCTGGAGCTGGGATTCACGAAGACGGGGGATCCCCGATGGAAATCCTTCTCCACTTTGGTACTCGTGAATGTCCATGTGATGAGGGAGGCCATTCTCGTCGACGTGGTGAATGCCAGTAATAATGCATTCGGAGTCATCGCCATCCGTGTAGAAAATGAGATGACCTTCTGTAGCAAACGCCTCATGAAGAATTACGCGTCCGTCCCTCGTGCATATCAACTCTTGATGGCCGAAACCCAATCGCACTACGAAGCCGTCTCTAGTGACTTCCACGAGACTGGAAAGGTAGCCAACTCGTACGTCGCCAAAGCGTTTGCCATTCACAACAAATCACTGAGTGTGTCGCCCTTGAACGTCTGCCAGGGTGAAGGAAGTCGACCAATGGCTTCGCCAGAGGGGTCCGCCAAGAATGTCACCAAGGCGTCGGGAGAGGGAACGCGCAGCCGGCCCCCCCTTGCGTCGGCCCTTGCTGGAGCGTCCGAGCGTACCGACCCACTCCCACCGGTGCGTGGACCCATCCAACGACCGGCACAAGCGACTCAGTCGGCGGCCCGAGCCACCACAGCGCCGACTACTCGGTCTAAACAGAAGGCCGTGAAACGGAAGTCAGCGGGCCCGCCCGTGGCGACGCAAGCATCCTCGGAAGAAGATGCGGGGCGCTGGGTCCGGACGAGACGCGTGGCCGAGGAATCGCATGGCACCCCCAGCTCATCGACCCACGAGGCCAACACGGAACCGGCAGAGGTGTCCGAGGAAGAGGCGCAAAAGATTGCGATCAAGAAGGTGAACGGGAAGTGGACCAAGAATCCACGAACCCTGCCCTTCGATGCCGACGCCGTCCCGGCTAGCGTGTCCGTGCCCGCGGAGTACAAGCGCAATCCGCGACGCAGCGTCGAGTTGGAAACGCGGACGCGCCTCAAGGCCGAAGCGACGGCCAACAAGGTGTTCAAGGAACTGTCCTCGTACATGTACATATTCGGTCGGAGACAGTACTTCGAGTTGGACGTGGCCGACATGGTGAATGCCCAGGAGGAGTCGGGAATCATCGTGAGGCCCCTCGAGAATGACGGCGTCTTGGCAGTCCTGGACAGGATGGTGAAGGTGAACTACGCCAAGCAAATCCTCATCGTCATGCCGGACACGCGCACCAGACCGACATGCTGGGCGGATTGCTGGAAGGCGCGGCCGCTGCTCATCATCAACGGGCAGCACACCTGGATGGCCGCCAAGGACATCATCTCCGGGAACACTACCGTCGACGATGAGAAGGTCGTCGCCAAAATGCACAGGTGGACGTGCGAAATCGTGTGGTCCCAGAACAAGGACCACCTCCACGCGTTGTCGTCCAAGTGCAACGACGGAAACGTCGCGGGCCCGTACCTGTCGTCCCTGCCGACAACACTCATGCATGTTCGCCACCTCTGGGAAAATGCGGGCAAGCCTGCGCAACATCGGAAGAACGCGAAGGTCATCATTGAAGGGGAGGACCCGAAGGTCTATGAGGTACGCACGACTTCCCTACGCATTTCAGACCGCGCGGTCTGAATCCCAGTGATGCAATTCCGTCCCATTCCATATCGGTAGGCTCCCATTGTCCTCGTTACGCTCGTCACCTTTCTGATTCATGGTCACTTCGGACCGCGCGGTCTGATCCCGTGATATTCCGACCTCGACGCCACTTGGTGTCGTGGATTGTTCAGTGACAGTTCAGACCGCGCGGTCAGATCACGACACATACTCACCGCGCCGATGCGTGTCCAGGATTTCAAAGAGAAGGCGCACCAAAGCTTCGAGGCGGTGGGGAGTGCCAAGCACCGAAACGGAGGGGGGAGGACCTGGGACTTCGACAAGATGGGCGACCGGAAGATCGTCATGGCCTCGAATGCGACTTGGACCAGTTGGCAAGAGGTCTTCCAGAAGCACGAGTCCGGGGCGCTGCACGACATCGACACCGGCGTCCCGTTCAACCAAATTCCGGACGGGAAGGGGGGCTCCAAGATCTACAAGTTCACGGCGATCAATCACAACCAGATGAAGAACCTTCTGGGGATGGATGACGCTGCCGTAGGCGAGCTCGCGAGCAGAATCCTGGAGACGCCGTCCAAGGTCTACCTGAAGAGGCCGACCAGTTGGACGGCGGCCATTCCCTTCGCCCAGTGGTGCACCAACAAGAAGCACAAGGCCGTGCTCATCTTCGAGATGAAGGAGAAGGCCGACGTCCTGGGCATCGACAAGGCCAAGGAGGTGATTTCCCAGGGGGAGGTCGTCCCTAAAGCCTGGCGGGAGTTCAAGGCGCTGCTGTGCATTTGGGGGCACAACATGTGGGCCGCCATGCACATTGGGCAGAAGTGGCTCAGGCACCAATGTGGCTCGGGGAAGAAAACGATGGTTGCTCCCTCGGACGTCGTCGCCATGATCCAGCGACTGCTCACCAACAACGAACGCTGCAACACCGTCAAGAGGTGTGCGCGGGCCACGGTCTGCCGGTGGGATCGCGTGAGGAGGGTGTTCGATCCCTTTGTCTACGTGAAGCAGAAGCACGAATGGGTGGAATACGTGGACGGACCCGCTAGCATTCGCTTCTGCGAGGTGGGGATTATGGATTTCCGCCTGTTCCCGGCGGTCGGGAATATGGAGATTCACTACGCGTACGAGAAAATCATCAAACAAGTCGCGCGGGTCTCCCAAAATACCATGGCCAAGGGGGTCCACACGTGGATGCTCATCATGGGCGCTGAGAGGGTGGTGGGAGTGGAACAGGCGCTCGAGAAATTCTTCCCTGAGCATAACACTCGGCGCATCGCGACGTACGTGTATTCCAAGGGCGAGCCGAACTATTACACCAGGGGGAAGGACAGGGTCATGTACATTCAGCGGACCACGAAGCATTTCACGAACTCGCCACTCGTCAATGTCGGGGAACCGATTCCCCGACTCTCGGCTGCCGAGGACAAGCCTCTGGCGACGGATGACGTCAGGTACAAGACCCGGGAGCTCTGTCGCCACGATAACCCCTGGATCTTGACGAATCGCAAACTGCGGTACGAAGTGTACATCCGCTTCATCGACAAGTTCTGCAGGGACCAGGGAACGGTCATGCTCGTCTTTGCAGGATCCAAGCCCGTCTCGGCGTGCTCGGTAAGCTCTCCACTCCTTCCCTTTCTCGCTTCCAATGTAGAGCTCATCTGACCGTCTGAATGCGTCATTCGGAGAATTCATGCCGTGTGCCTTGTTTGGCACTGCAGATGTTGTGTCGGAGCTCCGTCTCCTTCGTGCGCCCCACCGATAAGTGCCTCCTGCGCCAGAGCGTGCACGCTCGAATCGGTACACAGATGTGGCCCGACATCTTGGTGCTGCAGCCGCACACCCTCGACTTCATCTACGACCCCAAGTCTCAGACACGGAGGCTCCAGGACCCCGACCCCGTGGAGAGCGAGTCTTCGGATGATGAAAGAGAGGGCAAGGAGGAATCGCAAGAGGGCGCCCTCAACCTCCGCGATGGAGGCGACTTTGACTCGGAAGTGGAGAAGGAGAAGGACGAGGACGAGGACGAGGAGGAGGACAAGGACGACGAGGACAAGGACGAAGATGAAGACGTCGACCGCGCGGGAGGGCGAGACGGCGAAGGCGACGACGTTTCAGACCACGGAGATGCCTTGGTGTCCGGCGTCCA
Organism: Rhytidiadelphus loreus; assembly: GCA_947034895.1. Taxonomy (NCBI): domain Eukaryota; kingdom Viridiplantae; phylum Streptophyta; class Bryopsida; order Hypnales; family Hylocomiaceae; genus Rhytidiadelphus; species Rhytidiadelphus loreus. Next base: position 8,096,199 of record OX344763.1, read on the forward strand.
CTCTGTCCAGAGGGAGACGGATCAGACCGCGCGGTCTGATTCGATGCCAGCTTCCCCGCGGAGCTCGAGTGCGCCTCCGCGCAGGAATCAGACCGCGCGGTCTGATATGCACCCGCACACTCCTCTCTCTCCCTCCAACCCCCCCTCTCCCTCCGCAAACCGACTACTGTCCCCTCCACCTCCATCTCCTCGCACTCCCTCTGCTTCCCCCCAACCTGAAGATCCGGCCCTGCAGTCGGATCCCGTCACCCAATCTTCCGAGGATCGCCGCGCTCCAAGTCTGACCGCGCGGTCTGAAACACGGCCACATGTCTTTCGCGTTCCCACTCCCCGACCGCAAGCGGCTGCAATGGAGGTGTCCACTCCTACGGAGGAGTCTCTTCCGCCCCCTCCCCCGAGAATGCTCATTCAGGACCTGCAAGCTGATTTGGCTGCATTGCAGAGACTACTGTCTTCGGCCAGGCAGGCGGAGGTGGCGAGTGTGAGGACCGACCTCGCCGCCTCTCCCGCGAATCCCAGTGATGACTCCGTGGAATCTAGGATTCAGGCGTCGCAGGCGATTGTCCAGGAATTGAGGTCCATCCGCGATCCATCTGATCTCAATGGGGATGAGAACATGATGAAGCTGATTGGTGCACAGGTTAGCATCGACATCCTGGAGTCGGAACTGCCTGCCGCCAGCGCGGGCGAGCTTCTGCTCATGGCCCATACGCGCGCCGTGTACCGGCAACTCGCCCTCAAGTCCACGAATACAAAGAGCAGCCCGATCGATCTGGACGAGATGGACGACGGAGACTTGGACAACCGACTGGCCTTGGCAGCAACCGGCAGAGACGAGTACAACAAGATGGCCAAGGCCGCGGCGGAAGCGGCAACATCGGACGCGGGGACTTCCTCCGAGGCAGGAGGGACTCCGGCCGCGGTGGACATGGACGCCAAACCCATCCACATGGACGTCAAGGCAGGGATCAACCTCACGTACGTGGAGATGATGCTCGAGCGGGAAAGGCAAAGGCACTCGGGGGCGCTCGACAAGCGCAATGACGCCATCGACAACCTCGTGAGGGATTTAAGGGAGAAGGATCGGGAGCTCAAGAGGGAGAGGGAGGAGAGGGAGCAGGTGGAGGAGGAGAAGAAGGTGAAGCGGAAGGCCAAGAAGGCGCAGAAGGAGAAGGAACTCGCGGAGGAGCGAAGGCTGCAGGCCGAGAAGGAAATGGAGTACAGGAGGGATCGCGAGACAAACACTTTGTTGCTCAAGCAACTACAGGAGCAGATTCTGGCGAAGCAGGCCGCGCAGACAAGTGCCCCTCCGATGGCTGCGACTCCCATTCCTGTGAGCGAGCTCCACAACGTCTCCGGAGTCTCCACCACGAATTCGATTTCCGCCGCCACAGCCACCGCAGCGTCCGGACTTCGACATCTGGGTTCAGGAGAGGCTGCAAATATTTCGGTGAGTGTCGTTGACGATCCAGACAGATTCGATGACCTAGCCCTCAGTCAATTTCCGTTTGTGCATGTCGCTAGGCCAGTGCATCGTCCGAGCATCCACGACGATGACCCTTACGACTTGGAAGTCGACTTGGGAGATATGGAGGTCTCCTTCACTAATTTGACCCAGCAGTATGCTCCCTTGTAGGCCCCAATCGCTCCGGCGCTGCCCTCTGCGAGGCACGAGGAGCATGCGCCAGTCGACTCACCCTCCGACGACGTCCAGACTCCCACGGTGGGTAACCCCTCCACATAGCTCCCCATCTTTTGAATTGCGCTTCCAGGTGTGGAAGCTATGTGAGGGTGTTACGTCGGGCCGATCGAAGGTCGTCCATGGAGCGACAGGCCCATAGATGTAGGAGCCCTTTTGGTGAGGCCTATGACAATTTTAGTTGTACAGACGTGATTTTCGGATTGTTCGTGAAACACTGTTCGTAAAGTTTGTACAAACATTGTATTCTATTTGTAATATATCGGTTTCGTTTTTTGGCAATTCGTGTTTTCGGGAATTCGTGGCGTTGAGTGATGTGCAATGTAGAGTGTTGTGCATTGTGCTTTCTATCCCGAGTCCTCTTGGGCAATGTAGTTACGCTCTTGGCAATTGGCATTTGCGGTTCAGGGTGGCCATGCTCTTGGGTTGGGCGAAGAGTCTGCACTGGTACTCCGTCGACCGAGTTGCCCTCCTTGTCCGCCACCGATGGCACTAGAGGCTCCCGCCATTGCTGAAGTCCCCCCTCCGGTCTCTGAGGTGGAACTCCCCCCTCCGCAAGCTGCACAGGTCATGTCTCCCATCGTCGCGGGTGTCCAGACTCGCGCCGCCACGAGGCGTGCCACCACTCCCGTCGCGGCCACCACTCCCGTTGCAGCCACCACTCCGGATGTAACAAAGGTGAGGCTCGATCTCCTTGCATCCCTCTGCTCACTGCCTCCGTAGCGCTTGCCTAGATAGTTTGTAGGGATCGGACGTGGATCTCGTTTAGAAAGAGGATGATAATGGACAAGGGTTCACGTCTTTGTGTTCAAGCCTCCCACACCTGTTGGGGGGGGGCGCATTTTCAATTGTGGACTCCCGTTTATTCAATTTTCAAATACTACTTTGAACAAGGGATTTCGCATACGCAGGCCTCGTTGCCGTTGCCTGCGCCGCCGCCTCCCGTTGCTTTGCCCTTGTACAGTTATTTTGTTGTCTTGGAGTTGGAAGGAGTCCTATGCCAAGTTGAGCACGTCGAGCCCCTCGGATCCAGTCGCTCGCCCGCAGCAAGCGCCCCATCGGAGGACGATTACAATCCGACGAAACGCCACGTCTTCGGCGAGTTCTCCCTCTCGTGTCGTCCGGAAGTGCGCGAATTCCTCAGAGGCCTGGTGAAGAGGTTTCGCTTGTCTATGTGGACGAGGCTGCCGGCCATCGTGGCCAATCCCATGATCGATTTCCTCTTCCGCGGCTTGGAGCGCTCGTCCATGCGCGTGCTCACGCTCGAGGACTGCACCTCCATCGTGGAGAGACGATCGTGGCGGTTGTACAGGTGTAGGCCCCCCCCACACCTCCCCTCGTTGCCTTGTCCGGCGCACCCCTACCAACCCGAGTGGGATACCGACGTGGACGAGGACACGTACGTTCAGTTCCCCGACCATCCCGAGGGGAGGTTGAGGCTCAGGGTTCTGCACAAGGCCGTCTGGGATGGAGATAGGTTCAAATCCGGCACGTTCAGGGCCAATTCCAGCAACACACTGCTCATCGATTCCTCCCCCGAGAGCAGCATCCTCAATCCCGTGCACAATGCCATCTTCCCGTTGTCGTACATTGGCAGCCCGCACGATTCCACCCTGGACAGGACGTTGCGACTCTATCTCAAGGGCCTGCTAGAGTCCGGTCTTAGCGTGTCGCAGTACGTGTCTCGGAATCCGTTTTTCGGAAACCTCACGACGCCCTTTTTCAGACTCAATGTGCGCGGGTTAGCTACGTTGCAGGACAGGTCTCTCTTCCTGAAGTATCTAGAGTTCGTCGGCACGTACAGTAGAGACGGGAACGATCATTTCGTCTGTTGAAGAGCGAAGCACGTGGTGCAAAAGAAAGAAAAGGGTTGATGCACCAAGCGGAAATGGATGGGTGTGCAGGGGCTGCGCCGCGTTCGCACTTTCAGCGGGCACTCCGTCGACAGTGCGCGAAGGGGCCCTCGACGGATGAAGCGACGGCGGACCCAAACGACGGAAGGAGTGGGCTCCTCCGACAGTTGCGAGGCGCCGGGCGAGGCGGACGACGCGGGCGAGGACGTGACCTCGACTTCCCTATAAGAAGACATCACTGCTAACGAGCGCGTGGTGCGACGGTGTACGTATGTGGTAAGGTGGGTTGTTTGCTCCCTTGGGATGAATTGAGGTACGCAGGGGACGACGGATGAGTTTGATGGAGAAACAATTTTTTCCCGCCCTACACTAGGCTGTAGTCTAGGATGGGGTGAAATTGTTTGTCCATCGAATACTCCGTTGCTCCTCTTTTCCCACTCTGAACTTTGTCTTTCCGGAGCTCGTCCAGAAAATCGCAATCACGTTTGCACGGTCGTGACCATTGTCTTCGTTGTGCAGGATCCCTCCGGGCAGTCACCTCCCCAAGTGGCCGACGCGACGAAGGTTGGAGTGTCAGCGCCTGCAGTTCAGACCGCGCGGTCTGAACCGTAGGCAGCATCCTCAACTCGTCTGCGAAGGTTACGACGGAAGGCTGCACAATCGCGTTCCAAGTCCAAAGTCCGGTCTACCCTTCATTGCTTTTAGTAATAGCTCCACACTAACATTGCTGAACGTGGACTCATGGTGAGCCACGGATGACTTTCCCATACAACATAAATGACATTTACAGATGCATCTCATTAGAGATATTTTAGAAACATTTTCAAAATTTTAGAATCATTTTCAGTTCATCATTCTTGTCAACAATATACTGTTTCCCACATTGGATAGACTAATACAAATACCCGCATTTTTTTAACACGAGTCCCCGATCCCATAGAGCGTGGTTCCCTTCGTCGTAACATCATTTCACCAACGCCAGTAGGCATCTATTTGCCGATCATATCGTGTGGGTGGCCGTTGTAGGGCACCTTGAGAAGGTCCGGAAAATATTCGTCCATTGTAGTGCTGACCAATTCGAACGTGCTGGATGGATCGTTGTTGAACTCGTCTCTTGTGTGGAGCGGATGCGCCTTGCGTTCACGGGACTTCCAAGGGCAACCATCGTTGGAGGTACACCAGGAGAGCCACCGTCATGCGTCCCCCTCCGCCACATCCTCGCGTTCTCCGTGGGCTTCGACCGCAGCCGGTCTACCATTGCCGGGATGGGGACTGCCGTGGACAGGGTGCCTATCAACGCACTTGTTGGCTGCTCACAATGCCCTCGAGTGAGAGTGGAGCAATGATATCCAACTCTGCTCATTCCTCGGAAAATGCACAAGAGCATGTGTTCGATGATTGCGCATTGTTGGATATGAGTGTTCCAATCTCACTTGAAGGCATTTGTTATCAGCAGCCAACAGGTGCGTTGATATGCACCTTTCACGGCAGTCCCCATCCCGGCAATGGTAGACCGGCTGCGGTCGAAGCCCACGGAGAACGCGAGGATGTGGCGGAGGGAGACGACGGTCACACGGATGGGGTGCCCTTGAACGGTTGGAGGAGGGCGTTCATGACAACGCCTCCCCTAGTTGTGCACTGGAAGTCTTGTGAACACAACACGTACTCCGCTAGGCGGTGGGTTCCGGGATGTGAAGAGGACGTTCTTGACGTGACCGTGGATGGGGTGTCCATGTCCTTGCCTCTTCTCATTACAAGAGCGGGTTCAGCAATGATCCATCCGGCAAAGGGACGACACCAGCATGGGTCCGCACTACAGTGGACGAGCATTTGACCGCGAACCTCGGAGTGCCATGCGAGGACCTCACGATGATGTGATCGGCGAATAGACTCTTGCTGGTGTTGATCAAGCTGGAGAGTCATCACGAAGCGACGATGGTTGGAGCGTCGGCGCCTACGGTTCAGACCGCGCGGTCTGAACCGTGGGCAGCATCATCAGCTCGCACGCGGAGAACTCGGTACGCATTGCTCCTTGCGCTCACGGGAATTGGATGCGCCTTGCGTCATCACGAGGCGACGGAGGTTGGAACGTCGGCGCCTGCGGTTCAGACCGTGCGGTCTGAAACGTGGGCAACATCCTCAACTCGTCTGCGAAGGTCACATTGACATTGGTGAACATTGCTACAACATAAATGACATTTACAGATGCATCTCATTTATTAGAGAATTGTAGAGACATTTTCAGTTCATTCTTGTCAACAATATACTCATTCCCACATTGGATACACTAATACAAATATTCTCACTTTTTGAACACGAGTCCCCGACCCCGTAGAGTAGGCTTCTGTACATCGTAGCACGCAGATGAAAGGTCCTCGCAACATCATTTCACCAACGCCAGTAGGCATCTATTTGCCGATCATATCGTTTGGGTGGTCGTTGCACGGCACACTGAGAAGGTCCGGAAAATATTCGTCCATTGTAGTGCTGACCAATTCGAACGATGTCAACGTGTTGGATGGATCGTTGTTGAACGCGTCTCTTGTGTGGAGCGGATGCGCCTTGCGTTCATGGGACTTCCAAGGGCAACCACGGGAGGCGTTGTTATGAACCCCTCCCTCCGTCATCGTTGGAGGTACACCAGGAGAGCCACCAGCCTGCGTCGTCCTCCTCCGCGACTTCTTGCGTCTCCGTGGGCTTCGACCGTAGCTGGTCTACCATTGCCGGGATGGGGACTGCCGTGGATGGGGCCTATCAACGCACCTGTTGGCTGCTCACAATGCGAGCCCTTGAGTGAGAGTGGAGCAATGATATCCAACTCTGCTCATTCCTCAGAAAATGCATAGGAGCATGTGTTCGATGATTGCGCATTGTTGGATATGACTGTTCGACTCTCACTTGAGGGCACTTGTTATGAGCAGACAACAGGTGCGCTGATAGGCACCTTTTCGCGGAAGTCCCCATCCCGGCAAAGGTTGACCGGTTTCGGTGCCAACCCTCGATAACGGTGCCCTTGAACGATGCGAGGAGTGCATCCATGCCAACGCCTCCCGTCGTTGTGCACTAGAAGTCCCGTGAATACAAGGCGCACTTTGTTACGGGGTGGGTTCTCGTAAACACAAGAGCGGGTTCAGCAATGATCCATCCGGCTATGGGATGACGACAGCATGGGTCCGCACTACAGTGGACGAGCATTTGACTGCGAACCTCGGAGTGCCGTGCGAGGACCTCACGACAATGTGATCGGCAAATAGACTCTTGCTGGTGTTGATCAAGCTGGAGAATCATCACGAAGCGACGATGGTTGGAGCGTCGGCGCCTGCAGTTTAGACCGTGCGATCTGAACCGTGGGCAGCATCATCAGCTCGCACGCGGAGAACTCGGAAGGCATTGCTCCTTGCGTTCACAGGAATTGGATGCGCCTTGCGTTCACGGGAATGGCAAGGACAACGACGGGAGGCGTTGCCATGAACCCCTCCCTCCGTCATCATTCGAGGTACACCATGAGAGCCACCGTCATGCGTCGTCCTCCTCCGCGACATCCTTCCATCTCCGTGGGCTTTGACTGCAGCCGCTCTACCATTGTTGGGATGGGGACTATTGTGGACAGGGGGCGTATCGACGCACCTGTTCGCTGCTCACAATGCGAGCCCTCAAGTGGGAGTGGAGCAATGATATCCAGCTCTGCTCATTCCTCGAAAAATGCATAACAGTATGTGTTCGATGATTGCGCATTGTTGGATATGAATGTTCCACTCCCACTTGAAGGTCCTTGTTCTGAGCAGCCAACAAGTGCGCTGATAGGCACCCTGTTCACAATAGTTCCCATCCCGGCAATGGTGTCACAATACTTGTCCACCAACCCTTTCTCTTGGGGCCTCGACATTCATCACAGGCAGACGAAGGTGGGACTCAGAGTGCTCTAGCTTCGGCTTCGTGGCCCCAAAGGAGGAAGGCCTGGACGTCACCCTGGTGCGATTGTAAATGAGGTTGAGGACTCCGTATATCATAAGGTGGGCTTATCAATACCCTACGTGGTCTTTGAGTGCGCTGTTTTGCCCCCCCAAGTCCGGAATTGACCGTTGGCCTTTTTGTACAGGATACTTGGTCTCTCTCCAACAGCAAGGCGATCTAGTTTCCGGGTGTCGACCACGTCCCCACGTTGCTTACACCCCCTCTAGTTTGCAAAACTGTAGACTGTGAGCGGACCACCATTTCACCAACACCAGTGTGCGTTTATTTGCTATTCATGTCGCTTGTGAGGACCTTGCAGGGCACTCGGAGACACGCGGACAAATCCTCGTCAAGTGCGGTGTGGATCCATTCTGGCGTTGTTATCGTGCTGGCTCGTTCATGGTTGAACTTGCTGACTCGGTGTAGAGCAAAAAAGTAGGGACGCTCGCGGCCCATCTTCTGTCCGAACACCAATATGCATAGGGGATTCATGGCCCAAGAATCCATGGCCCTGATCTTCGTAGGGTGTCACTTGCATTCAAGGAGCTCCTCGGCGCAAGGAAGGACGACGTTGTCATGCACATTCTCCTCCTGTTGTTCTAAGGTACTTGGTAGCAGCAACGTCCATCCACCGTCCTTCTCCCGGCATCCGGGGTTTCTGTGGACATGTGCCAGATGCGGTCTACTATTCTCGGGGCGGTGGATTGGTGTGGGGAGGGTGTCCATCGAAGTATGTATTGACTGCTCATAACTCAAGCCGTCGAGTGCATGTGTGTCGTCGTAAACCAACTTGGCTCTCACTATGCACCGTGGTATTCGGACGACGGCACATCCGCTTGACGGATTGAGTTATGAGCAGCCAATAGGTACTCCGATGGACACCTTCTTCACACCAGTGCACTTCCCGTGAAAAGTCGACCGTTTTTGGTTCTCACCCTCCCAAACTCCGGATGCTAGGACGTGGACGGTGGATGGCCGTCGCTGCTACCAAGTACACTCGAACAACTTGGGGAGAATGTGTATCACAGCGTCGTCCTTCCTTGCGCCCAGGAGCTCCTTGAATGCAAGTGACATCCTGTTTGCGAGGTGGGTCTTGGTGTGCTTCATGGGTGACCATGTGTCACCATCTTTCGAGGAAGAAGTTGACTTCCCCTATGAACGTGGATGGGTTGTAAGTGCTCTTGCTTTTACCTCTCCCGGTCGACCGGTTCAACCATGATGTATTCGGCAAAGAGGCGACGCCGGAAGTGGTCCATGTGGCAATTGACGAGCATTTGTCCGGGAATCTCCGAATGCCCTGTAAAGGCTTCCCGACGACATGATTGGCAAATAGGCGCTTGCTTTTGTTCATGAAGCTCAAGACCCTTCACTAGAAGAAACTGTGTTAGAATCCCTGAAAACACATCACCTTGTTTTTGTTAAGTTCCCGTTTCAAAATGCAGGCAAAATGCGGAAGTCAAAACATTTTTCTACGTTTTGAAACGAGAACTTCACGAAAACAAGGTGACGTGTTTTCAGGGATTCTAACACAGTTTTCTTCTAGTGCTTCATTCAAAGTTGTCTGCATGCGGTTTTGGAGGCGCAATTTCAGAATGTGGAGTGGGCGACCTAGTTTCCGGGTGTCAACCACTTCCCCACGTTGCTTACTGCCCCTCTAGTTTGCAAAATTGTAGATTGTCAGCGGACCACCATTTCACCAACACCAGCGGGTGTTTATTTGCTATTCATGTCGCTTGTGAGGACCTTGCAGGGCATTTGGAGACACGCGGACAAATGCTTGTCAAGTGCGGTGTGGATCCATTCTAGCGTTGTTATCGTGCTAACTCGTTCATGGTTGAACTTGTTGACTGTGTAGAGCAAAAGTAGGGACGCCCGGCGGCCCATCTTCTGTCCGAACATGAATATGCATAGGGGATTCATGGCACTGGAATCGAGGGCCCTCTTCTTCGTAGGGCATCACTGGCATACAAGGTGCTCATCGGCGCAAGGAAGGACAACGTTGTCATGCAGATTTTCCTCGAGTTGTTCGAGTGTACCTGGTGGGAGCGACCGCCATCCACCTTCCTTCTCCCGGCATCCGGGGTTTTTGTGGGCATGTGCGAGATGCGGTCTACTATTCTCGGGACGGTGGATCGGTGTGGTGAGGGTGTCGATCGGATTACCTATTGGCTGCTCATAACTCAAGCCACCGAGTGGATGCACATGGGTCTTTCATATCCAACTTGACTCTTAGTGTGCAAGGTTGGATGCGGACGACCCGCCATCCGCTGGACGACTTGAGTTATGAGCAGCCAATAGGTATTCCGATCAACAGCCTCATCACACCGGTGCACTTCCCGAGAAAAGTCAACCGTTTTTGGTTCTCACCATCAAAAACTCCGGATGCTAGGACACGGACGGTGGATGGCGATCGCTCCCACCAGGTACACTCGAACTGCTGTCAGAAAATGTGGATGACAACGCCGTCCTTTCTTGCGTCAATGAGTTCCTTGTATGCCGGCGACGCCCTTTTCGCGAGGTGGGTCCTGTTGTGCTTCATGGGTGACCATGTGTCAACCTCTTCCGACGAGGAAGTTGACTTCCCCTATGAACGTGGATGGGTTGTGAGTGCTCTTGCTTTTACCTCTCCCGGTCGACCGGTTGAACCCTGATGTATTTGGCAAAGAGACGACGCCGGAAGTGGTCCATGTCGCAATTGACGAGCATTTGTCTGGGAATCTGCGAATGCCCTGTAAAGACTTCCCAACGACATGATTGGCCAATAAGCGCTTGCTTTTGTTCATGAAGCTCAAGACCCTTCACTCAAAGATGGTTGCATGCAGTTTAGGAGGCGCGACTTGAGAATGCGGAGTGCAAATTCACCCCTCTGCGTCGGCGAATGAAAAACGAGTCGTGCGTCCCGGCGTGAACTTAGAATGGTATAGTTCAGATTGTACCTTCCTCCATTTTTGAGTTTGTCCTGCAGCACATGGTCCCCCAAAGTTGGGTGTAAATAGTTTCTTCTTGGACTGCACCTTCTCCCGTAGAAGAGAGCTAGAAATGATGTAAGCGGGTTGGGATCCCTATGCAAAATCCACTATAATTACCCTATTCAATAAAGACTGTCTTCTTTAAACCGAGGCCGCGCTTTCATTTGCGCCCCTCTTCTCCCCGTGCATGGCCGCGCATCTCGATCCGTGAATTGTTTTCCTCTTGGCCACTTTGCCCCAAACCCAAGTGGCCATGTGATGTGTCTTTGTGATCCCCCACAAACTGTAAGAGTCATCCACGCCTCGCACAACAAATGGCGCTTAGAGTTGTTTTCCCTCTGCTCCCCGTGCATGGCCACGCATGCAGATCCAGACATTGTTTTTTTCTTGGCCACTTTGCCCAAAACCCGAGTGGCCAATTGAATGTTATGTGTGTGTGTGTGATCCACCCCAACTGTTGGATGTAAGCGGGTTCGGATCCCTATGCAAAAACCACTATAATTACCTTTACTATTGAATGTAGACTGTCTTCTTTACACCGAGGCCATGCTTTCATTTGCACCGCCCCCTCTTCTCCCGTGCATGGCCGCGCATCCAGATCCGTGAATTGTTTTCCTCTCGGCCACTTTGCCCCACACCCAAGTGGCCATGTGATGTGTCTTTGTGATCCACCCCAAATTGTAAGAGTCATGCACGCCTCGCACAACAAATGGCGCTTAGAGTTGTTTTGGAACTTTCTTTCAGGTAGCTTGCTCTAAGAAGGCACGGAATGGATATGATTTCGTCCTGAACTGGACCCCTCCAACTTTGATTGAATCGAGGAAAAGGTGTTTTTATCACAGGAACCCATCATTGTTGCAGGATTTCATCCCCCCGGCTATCATTTTCGGTCGGATTTCATTCAGACTTGGGAGCTCTAAACCGCCATTTTAATGGAATACCGCCATTTTAACGAAATTCCCCATTATGTTGTTTTGCGAAGTTGATTTTGTTTAGGAGAAGCTTAAGTGCCAAACTCCTTGAATCAATTTTCCGTTCATTATTCTAGAACCCTAAATGAAATTAAAATTCCAAAGCATAATTGGGTTGTGGTCTTGTAAATTAAACCGAAATTGCAGATTTTAATTTGTAAAAAATTCTTTACTCAAATTTTGTCTGAGATTAAAGGCGTTCTCAATTTCAAATGTAGTGCTTAGAATGCCATATCTTTCAATCCATGCAGTCAAAATTTTTGAAATTTTGGCGCCATGCTCTCAAATAACATACTTTATTTAAATTCCCCCAAAAAATTGATGTTGATGTTTTTCTACGGTATATAAAGTAGAAGTGGTCCGAACAAATCCATTTTTCTAAAACATCCATAAGGCTTTAGGGCTTAATTACAATATATTTTATTCATAATTTACAAATAGGAAAATACTATTTGTTAAGAGCCAACATCTTTGTATCGTGCTTGTCACTTTCTATATTATGTGGCAAGAGATTACAAATTTACAATCACTTGATTGTATTGTGAGACAACAACTACAATCTTACAAATGTCCAATAGTCCAATAGTCCAATCTACTTCACTCAGATTCTGATTCGGTGTCATCTTTTTGGCTTGGGCCTGTACCACTAAACCTATAAACATTGAGAAATGGTCCTCCGCCATAGTAGTTGTCTCCATATCTGTTTTGCCCACTTGCTTGTCCATAATGTCCTTAGTATGGACCTCCAAAAGTTGGAGGAGGAATTGAATCATTGTGAGTAGATGCTCCTTGAGTTGAACCGCCATAAGAAGGGCCTCTTTGAGGTTCATGAGAAACACCTCCAGTAGACATAAAGTTGTATTGGGAGCCTCCCTGGTTACCTTCAAAATGATGCGTGGTTCCGTGGCTTGTCCTTGAGTTGTGATACCCCCCTTGAGGGTCATTATCGTAGTATGTAATACTTCGCGTATCTTGCGAGCCATATGCACCACGATCGGGTCTGTACACCCCATGATGGCCATATTGTCGACCACGGTCCTCTAGGCTTCTTTGCATTGCCTCTCGCATTTCTTGTTGGTATTGAATGTCCTCCCGATCTTCTGTACGCTCGTGCCTCTCTTCCATCCTCGCGGGTGTTGGAGTGTCTTTCTCATCATCATCACCTGACCATTCATCTTCTGCATCCGGCAATACAACCGGTGGAAATCCAAACTGGCCTCGATTAGACCACTCTAGCATGCAATCGCTCGGCCCAGTCCAACTGGTATAAAGTACCGCATCACTGCGATTCAAGTGGATAACATCTTTTTCGTAAATTGTGCGCCAATCTACATCTTTGTGGAGTACAATCTCCGCCCAAACCATGCTCATGTTGGAATAGTTCATTAAATTCGGTTTGGAGTCCCATATTTGAGCTGAACGTGTTACTTCCTCATATCGATGAACAAAGTGTTTGCTTTGGCATGTGGAAATTTGTCCTTCCCAATGACGAACTTGCACCTTTGCACGTTCTCTGGACCATATTTTGGAGAAGTGCGTCATTTTGATGTACTTCTTGCACGTTGTGCAGTCCCAAGTTTTTTTGGGTTCTTCTTCCCATCCCGGTTCAGCTACACACATTTGGTTGTCCCAATCATCCCAATTTATGTCTTGGTATTTGCCCTTCTTACTGGACTTCGATTTGTTATCGCGAGGCATGGTAAGCTTGCTTAAATGATTAATGATTCGCACTTGCACTTGAAACAATTTAGGGTTCGATCACAATCATTTGCACACCAAAACGGAAGAGGCGCATAGAGCCTTAGGCACTAGATCACCCACTCCGCAAGGGAAACGATTGTGGCAAAATAAGCCGTGCTCTCCGCTATTTATGCAGTCGGACGGCATGAATCCATGTACGGGAGCATCGGACGGCACACAAGCGGACGGCAAGATCGAACGGTGGAAAATCGGCGTCCGTCACATCGCATGGTCACCGTCCAAAGCGGACGGGCCCCCGACGGGCGGACGGACATCCGGTCGCCAGTCCGCTCCTGTCCCGTCGGCTTGTCCGCTCCTGCTCCGTCGGGCCGTCCGCTTCTATTCCGTTGGGTCGTCCGCTTCCGAGCCGACGGGGCGTCCATTCCTGTACCGTCGGAAGAATCGGCCGTCCGCCCGTCCAGCGGTCGGACGCCATCTACCGCCAGGTATGTCAAAAGAGGTCCTGGGGTCAGCATCCACGGACTCTGGACGTCCGGACGCCCTGTCAACCCTGTAGACCAAGCGCCATTCAAATTTCAAAATTATGCGCATTGGGAAAAAAGTCTAACGTGGAATTCGGTAAATTCTACACATGGGCTATACGAATCATCGGAGGTGCCGATAGATTCCTTGGTGTGGATGACCCACGATCGAGAGGTGGAGCTGTGAGCTAGAGGTATTTGTGAGCCCTCAAGTTGGCATTTGGAACTTTGAATTTATTTTTCGCGATTTTTAGTTAATTTTTGAGTGAAAAATAAGAAAAAATATATATAAATACAGTTATTGTGGGTTTTGGTAGAAGTCCCTACCAAAATGGTGTGTAATGACCTTAAACATGTGAAACATGAAAAACGTTGCATTTTCACTAATTTTAGGTCTTTCTAGTAAAATTAAGTAGTTAAGTCAGTAATTTCGAGCGAAGTGAGAATTTGAGAGTTAACCTGTCCTAGTGTCTTGTTCATGTAATACAATACACATAAGTATACATGAAACAAACTGTTTAAAAGTTAGAGTCTAGTCAGAGTCAGTCCAAATCCAACTCGAAAGAGTTAGATTTATTGTTTGTGAGTAATTTTGAGAAATATAGTCATTCATAGACCAAGATGGAGGAAATGATGATTGGAACATACAGAGAGGTGCTTTTCTAAATCAAAGCATGCCAGGAGGTCCAATAGAATTCCGATCATCCAAGACTCCCCCGGTCTCAAGAATAATTTCCCCCCCGGGTGGAAATTATTAAAGAATTGCTAAAAATAGAATCCTTATTGGAGATTTGGTTTTTCCCTTAATTGATGGACATCTTGTAGAAGATTGCCCAAAAGTTTCGGGATTTTACAAAACTCCATGATGACTCCATGGGAAGTCAACCGCTTAAAACTGCATTCGTAAATTCCTACAAATTACCAATGTTGTGGTAAAATCTCACTAAAAATTAGGATAGTGTTTTGTGTGCCAATAAAGAGCCCTGTCAAGTTTGAAGACATTCTGACATTCCCAAGTACCAGAATTAGAACCGACAGCGAATTTTACAAGAATTTACAACTTGGCGACGAGTTGACTGGCATACTAGGAGCTAGGGGTGTCCGAATGGAGCGTTTCAAGGGTCAATTCTTACTCCCCACAAATATTCTAAACCACCCAAGACCGACAGTCTCATCAAAAAACGCAAACTCCAAAAGTTAGATTTTAAACTTTTGTTCTGAGTTACCGTGACTCAAATTTGTGCTTTAAAATGGCTGGAGAAGTAGGGGTAAGGAGTCCTTCAGGCTAATTGGGGTCTTTTCAATACGATGGCGCAGTTTGTTTTCAGTTTCGAGTTGTCCCTCAAAAGATAGAGAGGGTCAGCCCTTAGTTTGACTTTTAAAAGGTAATTTTGGATTAATCTGGGTTGATTTTGCAAATATCTCTTGTAAAATTGAAGATTGGATTTGCCCAAGATACTTGTTTGCCCAAGATATTTGTCTTGCGTAAGAAGCCATCTTTTGGACTAAAGAAAGACAATTTAGAACTAACCTTAGTTTAAAACAAAAAATATCTTGGTTAATTAGGTAGGTTTTCAAAATATCTTTGGGAAAATCTAATATTTGATTTGGGAAAAGATTCTAAGGCCATTTTAGGGCCTAGAAGGAACTCGCTTGAGAACCTTTCTTCTCATTAAACAAAGATTATTTAGAAAACGCGTTTAAGTAGTTTAGCAAAATATCTAGATTGAAAGTAAAGATAATAATTACGAACAACTTACCGGGGGGGCCGGGAGCGAGTATATAAGGCCCTTCCTCGAGGTTGTTTGTGGCCCTCATTCTCTTGTTTCATTCTTGTTGTTGCTCTTGTCGTGCTACCGACACTTGTCGGAGCACTTTTTAAGCCAAAGTTTTAGCTATTTTCTTCTATTTTCTTTTATTTTCTTGTACTTTGAAGGTCCGGAGGGCCCTTCAAAGTTTTTGTTTTTTGTTTTTTTTGAATTTGGAGGCTTTAAGCCCAAAACTTTGCTTTTCAAGAGTTTAGGTGGAGGAAATCCCCTAACTCTAGTGTTGTTTGTGTTAACTAACTTATTTCTTGAATTTGGAGGCTTCAAGCCCCAAAACTTTGATATTTTGGGAGTTGTGGGAGTAGTTCCCAAACTCTACTTTGATTTTATTGTTCTTTTGGATACTAACCAACCATTTGTGCAAATTGATACTAGTTTGTGAACTTAAAACTTTAAAGCGGCAGGGCTAGACTTTGCCAAAAGGTTTTGAGCATCATCCCGTGTCAAAACTCGTTGTATAACGGGTGTTTGGTTTGAATAATTGCTAATGTTCGGTTAAACGCTGTCATGTGTACCACCTTTAATGATTAAACTTAGAACTTTGTTTGAAATTTTGGAAATTAGTTTTTAATGTTCAGTTAAACAATGTCATGTGTACCTCCTTTAAGAATTAAGTTTTCAAAATACTAGTTTGAGTCCTTGGATACTGGTAATTCCTGGGGTTGCTCTTGCACGGCGGAGCTTTGACTTTGAAACCTAGAAACGGGTACTTGAAACTTAAAGTTGTCAGTTAATTCCTGGGGTTGCTCTCGCACAGCGGAGCTTTGACTTTTAAAGTCCTGGAAACGGGTACTTGAAACTTAAAATTGTCAGTTAATTCCTAGGGTTGCTCCCGCACGGCGGAGCTTTGACTTGGAAACCTGGAAACCTGGAAACGGGTATTTGAAACTTAAAATTGTCAGTTAATTCCTAGGGTTGCTCCCGCATGGCGAAGCTTTGAGTTTGAAACTTGGAAACGGATACTTGAAACTTAAAATTGTCAGTTAATTCCTAGAGTTGCTCCCACACGGCGGAGCTTTGACTTTGAAACCTGAAAACAGGTACTTGAAACTTAAAATTGTCAGTTAATTCCTAGAGTTGCTCCCGCATGGCGGAGCTTTGACTTTTAAAAGTTAAAAATTTGCCATTGGAAACTTAGGTTTATCCCATACGGCGAAGCTTTGACTTCAAAAATAAGAATTTTTTGGGAAAAAGATTCTTGTTGGAAATGCATTTAAGTCCAAAGTTCCATTGTTTTAATTCTCTTTTGATCTTAACATTATATTCATTAAAATGGGAGATTGGAAGCCTCCCAAAATAATGTTGTCTATTTTTAGGGTTCACAATTCATGTCGATTGAAGTTGATGGGAACTCAATTCTTTAGTTGTAAGTTGTAATTTTCATTAAAATGGGAGTTTACAGTGTCACAGTACAATGTATAGTAGAAAGAGAGGAAAGTGATTTTCCATATAAGAGCCTACTGTTCTTAGAGTTGAACACCAAGTCATGAGCCAAACGGTTGGTTGGAAGGGGCTATTTATCTCATTGAGGTGGTCCGAGTTCGATTCTCATTGAACTCGTATGAGCGACTTGAAGAAATACATGACTTGGTACTACTAAGTGAGCTTTGCAGGCAGGAAAGTTGTAACAACCAACCGGCCCCCTATCCAAAATTGTGACAAGTGCTTCACACATTAACAAAATAAAAAGTGGTCTTGTCCACTACCACCTTTTCTCAATTCTAATTTTTTTTCAAATGACATATACAAAGTCAATAAATATGGAAATTGAATTGAAATATAAAGAGTAGAGACAACTTTATAAATAAAGTAATAAAAGATATATTGAATAGAATGTAAAAAGACACTTGTTGCACAAGTGACTTCATACTACAAAATCAAAACATAAAATTGCAATCTATATATCTAATCTAGATCAAGTACAATCGATTATTTAAAATCCTTCATAGTTATGCAAGAACAAAACAAAACAATAGCACATGTAATAAGAATAGTGAATACAATATATAAAAATTTGAATGCCGTCTATCCCAAGTCGTCTATCTTCAATCGGAATTGTACGCAAACAAACTACCATTGATAACGTCAATCTGAGCAGACGGTATCTTAAGGACACACTCAATTGTGTCCTTCTTCACCCTAGACTTCCAGGCCGTCACCAGTGAATTTGTTTCTTCCCAAATTGGGTTCTGGGTCTCATCCACTTTCCAACGCAATCCTTTAGTGGAATCCCACCCAGTATAGTATTCTTGAACTGTTCGCTCGCGTGACGTGGGCCGGAAGTATTGAATCAATACGCAGTTAGGATAATCGAGGTTTGCAAAAGGATCAGACAAGGCTCGAGCAATCCATATCGGCTTTGCATCTCCATCCGCTGGCCGAACGGCCACGAAGTACCCTTCAAAAACATCACGGGCCACACGAAAAGATGGTAATGGACGATTGCGCAGTTGCCCTATGAAAGCATCATCTTCAGCAAACTCCTCACGCACCTCACCATCGTCATCAAGTTCATCCTCCTCTGTCGTCTCCACGCGAGTAGAAGGCCAAAAGCCGTCCTTCAACACAACTGACGATTCAATTGGATCCTTCAAGGACGCATTCACCGCCCGCCAATAGTACACTAAGTGTTCAAACCTTCTCCGGTATTCTCCACTGCCATCCTCATTGCACAATGCCTCCCAATACTTGATGAAGCCTGATAACCCTTTGTAGATCTCATCCAAACTTCGCATTGGGAGATGGACTACAGGCACTGGCTCTCCTCGAGGCCAAAGACTACGTCCTTCAGTGTCTTCTCGCCATAATTTGATCCCTCCACCTTCCTCAAGGAGCCAATCACTATCAGTGCAATAGTGCTTGTACTTCATAACCGGAACCCCTGCGGAGTTCAGATAAAACTTGAATTGTTGTGCCTTCGTATGGCCAACAAGTGCCTCCTCTCCATCCAAAATGGAACCTTCTATGAAGGTTTTAAAATCTGGCACCTCCTCAATAAGGTGAGGAATTGTAGGTACAGAATCCACATCCATGAAGGACTTCATGAGAGATGGAATGGTAGGGAAGTTCTCTTTTTTCAACTGCATACTCCACCTCCCAAACAAGGCGTCTATATCATCATCCGTGTGCTCAACCAACATGAAACTAACATAGACCTCACGGAATACCTTCTTAGCAACAAGAAGGGACCAAAACGCAAACACAAATCTATTCTTGTTGTCTCCCGTGGCGTTGTCCATTTGCACATTTAGAACCGGAGGAAGAGAAGTGGGAACAATTGGAACTTCGGGTTGTGGACGAAGCGAAGATTTGCAAACATCTGATCCTTGTAGCACAGCACGGAATAGAGGAGCGGAGCCAGATCCAGCAAACAATTCCCGCGAGGAATACTTTGGTGGAAGCTCAAGATCTCGAAAGAGTTTTGCTAACGACCCTACCGTGTAGTTTGAGTCGTGAAGGAAAATGTCTAAACCATAATGAGCATAACGCACATCCCCGTGTCCATGGGCAATCATACTTGTCACAGAAACTGGTAACTTCATGAGCCCGTCCAGTTGCTTACTTTTGTGAGAGAACACAGGGGATGCCGTTTTTGCATGATCCATTTTGTCATGCATGATTGTCAAGCATTCGTGAGGATACGCGCTTGACTTGTAGCGATTTGCGTAATATTGATCTCGATGTGCTCGAGCCTTCGCCAGATGCTTGTCTAATAGATGAGTCCACTTCCTTTGTAAACCATGAACGGCAGTCCTCCTCAAAGTTTGTAGTTGATCACACTTAGAGCATCTAGCGAAATTGTCCCCCGGCTTTTTGGCACTGAATTCAGGAAAGTTCAGTTTCCCAATCTTACTCACATTAGAAGCTGAAACTTCTTTAAGTCCGAACATAGCATTTGTTGCATTGACCTCAGGAATAGTTTCCTTCCATGTGAAAGTAGCCGGCAAGATCATGGACACCTTCTTTTCTCCAGATGGAACAGTGAACGTGCGATGTGGCATGTGATCCGCCGACTTATCAAGTAGGCACTTCAACGTCGCGGTGGCTTGCACAGTATGTCTCCTAGGTTTCTGTGTACCGAAGTTTCCATGAGGTTGAGCTTGATCACTTCTCGCAGAGAATCCTTGAAAACGATGGAATATTGTCTCCGAGACACCAGCAATATGTCGCCATGCCGCTAGGCAAACATCAATTCCTTCGATAGTGACCACTCTCTTCCCGTGGGCATCACGATGGACTTGATGATGAACGTCTAGTTTCATGTGGTACCGAAACTCGAACGTTGAGTTGTGGTACATGCGTTCACGGAAAGCCCGAATCTTTTCCCTTGGAAAAGGTTGAATGCAATTGCTGGAGCAACAAGTTTTGCTCGACACCGAATTGATTGACTCCTGAGAGAGCAAGTCCCTGGCCTTCACACATGTTTCCGGACGAGGATTCCTGACAGAGGTTGTATATGGTCTCAAGCTTGTAGAAGAAGTTTGTGCACGACTAGCTTCCCGACGATTGTAATCGTCACGAAGTTCATGATCGCGAAGACTTGATCCATTCAAGAACACACGTTCGATAGGCCAAGCGCAGAGAGAATACCTCCAATCCACTGGAACATCTTCAAGACGCAGTGATTTAGAGATGTGAACCGCGACAAGAGAATCTCCGAGGGGGCCATCAGAACCAAGGACAAGGTCGGAGTTCACACTGTGGTAAAGCCCCTCCACTACCAGCAAACCATCCACATTGTGAAGGATGACCACCTGCGTCATCCAAAGCCTGCAAGGGATACCCTCACAGTCCGGAATGTGGACAGTTTCCTCTGGATCATTGTGAATCTCGCCTTCATCGGAGGAGTACTCTGGCACCACCATCATTCCGTTCTCCATTACGTCTGTAAGAGAACCACAAACAAATGAGTGGACCAAACAAACATATCAAAAATCATTTGGAAGAAGGAAGGCACCAAAGTATCCATAATTCAACTTGGCCCGAGTTGAATGACCAGACAATAATGAATCCATACAAACCATTGAATAATAGAGTATCAGGTCCCAATTACAAACACAATTTTCTGTACAGAAGAAGTCAATCAACACCGGGTTTCACTTGAAAAAGTACTAACAGCAACCATAAAACATTTGTACTCTAGATTTTCAGATACATTAAAAAATTAATAATATTAAACATTTATATTGTGACCATTCAGTCGTGTACCCCTGTGTATCAATGTTCTCGATTATTATTTTCATATTAAAAGATGCATGTGAAATTAATTATGAATTCAGGGTTCAACTCGCATCGAGTTAAAAACTCCTGATAGGATTAAATAGTTCGTAGGCACATTAATCGTTAATTGAAAAGTTTAAATAGGAATTTATATGGTCACCATGATATTAGGAAAAAATAAATTCATTCGGATATGATACGAGTTCTATCCATAGAATCTTCATCAAATAAGTATTTTAAAAAAATAACAATTACCATTGACCATCATTGCTTCACATTACACAGGACAGCCTTTTAACTCGAGTCGAGATAAAAGACGACAGCTCATTATTCTATATCAAGGATTTACAACGAAGACCAAACCGAACGCTGAATGTTATCTATTCAACTCGAGCCGAGTTGAATAATAGGTAAACAGTGGTAATTTGTTTCTACATTAAAAAAAATTAACATGAAAATATTTTCAGGGGAGGATATATTCAACTCGAGCCGAGTTGAACAGTATACACAGTTATTCTTTACTGTGACTATGGATATGTTGTTAACTCGAGTCGAGTTGAATTCCAGATAATTGGAGTCCAGTTGATTTTTTGGGTTCAAATGGTTTGATTCACATTAAATAATCATTCTTCCGGAAAACCCGGAGCAATTACCGGAGGACTGTAGAGAACTCTGTGAGTATTACGTGAAGTCCACAGAACACACAATGATAAGGATTGCAACCATACAATGCAAATGCAGGAATTTTTCAGTGCAATGACCATTTACAGGCTTCGTCACAGTATTCTGAAACCGTAGAGTTCAGTCAAGCACTGCGAAACAAGGGTGCGATACGATGCATAGAAAATTGTGAGAAGGATTGGAAAAAATCAAGGAGAATAAAGGAACTTCTACGCTGCAATCTCCCATTCCGACACCAGGCCAGAGCACTGAAAAACTAAAATGTTCAATCACGCAACGCGAAACCTGTGGGTGGTACAATGCATTCACTTCTTCATCAGAAATGCTATCTTATTCCTGACCTGAGAATGAACAGCTGTTAAGTCAAACCCCATACACTACTGTGTCAATAAGAACTACAGAAATGTCCGACAATCAACAAAATAAAAGGAGACGTGAGAACAAGGCAACGAACCTCGATGACCGGCGTGAAGAATACTAGGTGGAGACACAAATGCAAAACTGAAAAATGGCACGGAAAAATTTCGCTGCGGAGGAGACGCAGCATCGCACTTGGGCGGGAGATCCTCAGCGGGAAAACTTGGATTCCATTTGAAACGGCTACCGCTGGAAGTCGCGGGCCAAATTTGGAGAGGAATATCTTTTCCCTATAAGACGTTGATGAATAGTGCCGGAAAGTAAAGGCATTCCATGTTTAGGATCTGTCTATTTCACGTGGACTACCATTAGGAAAAGCGACTGTTGAGTCCTTTTCAAAATGCAAGTTTAGTGCTTTTTGACCTTACGGAGTTCCGAAAATGTTGGTCTTTTTATTAATTGATGATCTTAGGGTTTAGGGTTTAGGGTTCTGGGTTCTGGTTCTTCGATTGAAAGTCTCCATAATTATGAATACACATGTTTTTGGTATAGAAAAATCGTAACATAGACTTTGTAGCAATTTTTTGATATTCATGCAAATATTTTGGAGAATTGAAATGATCTAAGAGACTTAAAAAATGGTGAACTCTTGGAATTTGTATATGAATGAACGAAAACAATTTGGAAGAAAAAAAATATCCTAAAGATTTAGGATTGTTGGAATCATTTGATTGTGGATCATATAGGTACGTGACAATTATACATAAATAGTGAATTATAAGTATTCCACAATCTATTTAAGCTTCACATTTTTTTCATAGTCAACAGATTTCCAGGTATTGAACATCCTCATATTACTTTGAAAGAGCCATGATCCTTTATACTTTTCCTTCTTTTTCATATTAATATGATAGAATGTGATAGAATGTAGAGTACTTGGAGTAACTTAAAACATAAGTGATAATTTTCTTAAATCATGTTTGATTTCTATTTAGGCTTCAATTTTTTATGCTCAATCCAATCCTGAAAGTACCCTATAGCAAAGGTCTTTAGATGGTTTTTAACTTCTACTAATTGTATTTTTTCTTCTTCCCCATATGCATTTGTTGGAATTGAAAAATGCAAGCACTTCAGAATACAGAGCATCATAGGTCTTTTAAAGAAAGTTTTTTTATGTCTCTGTACTCTTCAATTTCCTTGATTTCAATAGAATTATTGAAATATATATGGGTATACAGAAATATAACCCTAAACCATGCCTTATACTCATTCATTTTCACTACAAGAGAGGTGTGTGTGTTAAGTATAGTCCTAGAGATAAAAGTTGAATCAGTGACCTTTTGAGGGGATTTTCAGTAAGAATTTACAAGATATTTGTGACTTTTGTTGTAAACAATTGTGTGATAATCAAATAATTGAATTATTTAGGTATGTGAGTCTAGTATTTGAAAACTCCTTATTTAGGTATGTGAGTCTAGTATTTCTACGTTATAGAATGCAAAAAAGAGAATTTAAAAGTTTAGGGTATTCCAAATACTTTAATCACTACATTAACCTATAATACCGAATTAAAATATTTGAGGTTCATGGAAGAATCATACTATACATGTACTTTTAACATGTAGAACGACAACAATATACTATAAAATTAGTCATTGCAAATATGAAATGCTTTGAAAAGAAAAATCATGTTGTGAAATTTATGTTCTTTCAATTGATGGCAATTCCATTATTGGAAGACTAAAAACAATGGAAGCACTCACACAAAATTTATATGATTGCTCATGAATACCTACCAATAGTTACTTGGAATACATTACTAGGCCATGCTTTTAAATAATCCTCATTAAGCTTTCACTAACATAAATGTAGCACTTGAGTTGAATGAGTGTACCCTAAACCTGATATTAAATGTAGCACTTGAGTTGAATGAGTGTTTGGAAAACCCCATTATGATGTACTTCATGTGTCATTTATATTGAGGCACACTTTAATTCCTTTTAAGAAATACAATGAAAATCAATTGAAAGGTTGAATGTGAAACCTTTACAGAGTCTACGGATTTATATTTCCATGAAATGTATGATTCTTAATATTTCACATATAGTCACATGTGACTATTGTGAAGGTATGACAAAACTCAATTTTTCAATTTTATGATTATGACATTAAGCATCCATAAACGTTTCGTATCCCTATCATAGTTAACAGGATTTTTTCTAATGCTTTTGAATACTCTCGAATGTTCATTTCTTTCCTTCTTAAGAGTACCTAGTACTAAAGTGTATTAATAATGGAAGAGACAAAATGTAAGATTAAAAATGCGAATTATAGTGCTATTCAATTACACCAAGTAATTATTGAATAAAAAGTGTGTTTAAAATCAGTAATCTTAGAGTGCTACATTTCAAACCATCACAGAACTAGTTGTTTGGTGTAATTCATCTAACGAAGATTTAAATTCTAGCGGTTTTGATGGTGAATTTATTATGGTTATGGTATTAGCGTATATTATGTGTAACATTATTTGTTTTAGAGAACACTAATTGTGCCTTGGTTATCAGAGGTGCCTCCGGTTAGGGAGTTCTTTCGCACTCCCTAACCTAAAAAAAATGTACAATTGTATGTGCCGGACCCGTTGAACTCCAAACTCTTCTGGAGAATTGGTGGTAGGGAACACTAATTCGGCTGCCATTATCAGGGGTCCATTCGGTTAGCGAGTGCGAAAGCACTCCCTAACCCAAAAAAAATGTATAATTGTGTGTGCCGGACCCATTCAGTTGCTCCAAACTCTTTTAGAGAACTCGTGGTAGGGAACACTAATTCGGCCTCCATTATCACGGGTCCATCCTGTTAGGGAGTGCTTTCGCACTCCCTAACCCAAAAAAAATGTATAATTCAGTGTGCTGGACCCATTCAACTCCAAACTCTTTTGGAGAAATTGTGGTAGGGAACACTAATTCAGCCTCCATTATTGGGGGTCGATACGCTTAGGGAGTGCGAAAGCACTCTCTAAGCCAAAAAAAATGTATAATTCTATGTGCTGGACCCATTCAACTCCAATTATTCTAAAAGTCAAGAATGCCAATAAATTACTTATTTAATCAATTGAATTACATTGTACGTGAAATTAATAATTATTTAGAACACAAAGTTCGCCTCGTACTGTAATGTCCTACAGATTACAAAGTCATGAATTCAATGTAAAAAGAAAATGGAAAACATATGATGCAAGTTTCAATTATTCATAAACTACAAAATCCCCCAAAAATACTTAATTAATTGAATGACGTTGCACGTGAAATTAAAAATGAGAACTCAAAGCTGGCCATGTACTTCAATGTCCCCCCAATTATTCATGAATTCCATTAAAAATAAATGGGAAACATATGGTGCAAGTTCCAATTATAAATAAATTCAAGAATCCAATAAATATATTGTAGTTAGTCAATTGAATGACGTTGTACGTGAAATTCAAAATTAGAACACAAAGTTGGCGCTGTACTTTAATGTCCTCCAAAATATAAAGTTATGAAATATGCTTAAAAAAAAAATGGGAAACATATGGTGCAAGTTCCAATTTTCGTGTTTTCAATTTATTGGAAAGTGCTCTAAATTGAACAAAATGTGAAAATTTTGATAAAATGTAACGATTTTTTAGAAATTGTAACCGTACAAATTCAAACTAAACTTGCTAGAGATTGCCTAGGAAAAGAAAGCACCACAATTTCACTTAATATGGAATGAAAGATTATAACGTTTGATTATGAGGGTGCTAAAAGTGCAAAAAGGAATTGAAGTCTTACTTGCAAGTCAAATCTAAAAAAGTTGATGACAAAAAATATATGAGGTTAACGGGCCTAACTTTAATAACCCAAATCAATTTACGACTTCTCCCAATTCACTCTACAACGTCTTGAAATGAATTTAGAATGTGATTTTTTCTCGAAGATCTAGTGTATTTGAGGCTCATTTTCAAAAGCTCTTAACACTTAGTTTATGGAACTCAAGAAGAACATTTAAAAAATATAAACTACTTAAAATAGCAATTTGGCTAGGATTTAGGTAACTAAAAAGTTTTGGAAACAACATATTTTCGTGCCTCGGGCATTTAGGGGTTAATACTCATTAGTACACTAGTACATTTATACTATTTTGTTTTGTCCTTTTTACCTACATTAAAAAAGAAGTATGTAGAATGTGTTTTCAAAAAAAATAAGTCTTCAGTTTAAATAAATTATTTATGACATATAAATACACTACGTAAGATTTACAGGATTCAAATCCTTGTTCTTCTTTCATTCCTACTTCGATGAAAGTCATCTTAATTTTTGGTGATACTTTCTTAAAGTCATCCTAATTTTTGGTCCTATCCATCGGTTGGATTTGGTGTTACTAGAATATGTACGTTTCTAAAATTAAAAATGTGGAAGTATGTCAAGTGGTCAATTTGCATTGACTTTAGTTCAAAACTAGATGTGCAAAAACAAGGTCAAAGATGTAAAGGTCACAAAGATTTCATAAAACCACAACATAAACAGAACCTTATTTAGAATCCATTTCAACAAGTTTTACTCAAGAAATGATAAAATTTTACTTGTAATTCAATTTAAAAGGAATTTTGAAATTTCCTTTTCAAAATTTTTAGAAAAAAATTGGTGATAGCATTAGTAGATCTAACCGTACGGATAGAATTTAAAAATCAAAATGTACAGCTTCCATTTGTATACGAATTCGAAAATATTCTTCCAAATTGTAGTTCACAATGTTTTTTCTCGAATTGTCAATTTTGGAGATGAATCCAGACGTTTAGGGCTTAAAGATCACCCCATCTCCATTTCCCACCTAAAAATAGGGGCGGTTTAAAGAAGTTGGGCACATTTAGAGTATGTTACCTTATGTCCTACCATATTTGAATGCGCTGGAGACAGCAATCTTCAATCTGGACGCTCGATTTCAACGGAAGGCCCAGATTGCACGACCCCTCCCCGAAACTGGAGACTGGGGTTCTCTGATCTAGGGTTTTGTGCTTGTTTTCTGAGGTTTCCCGTCGTCTTCTGCAGAGTTGCGGACTTGCGAAGTTGGGGGACGTTGCGGAGTTGGCAGTAGTTTGCGGCATGTTGGTTGGAGTGTGCACAATTCTGTGCGACGTGTGGGCAAGAGTTTGCGGTGTATTGGGATTTTTGTTTGCCAATTTGTGTGTGTTTTCCGGGCTTACAACGTACATCCGGTTTAGGGTTTTCGGTTTTGTGTTCTTCCGTATCGCTTGTGTGTTCTCGTTCTTGTTCCTCTGTGCTTTGTGTTCTTCTTCTTGTTTCGTATCTGCTGTCTTCATTGGAGTGAGTGACCTCGCGCGACTGCGCTGCTGTGAGTGATCTCTCCTGAGTGCACGTCGGTGATTGATATCGTAAACCTCCTTCCTTCTACGAGTTTTTGCGCCATCTTCCTACTCGGATTTCACGTTGCTGCTGCCCAAGCTCTGTAACGTAACGGGGCATTTCGATTTCAAGTATGCCTTGTCAATTTCTTGGATTTCCGATTTCAGTTTGAACTTTGCAGTCTGTGTTGTTGCATTATGTGTTGCACTTGTTGCATTTGTATTGATTTTGTGCTTTAGGTGTTCCATTCTCAATATCAGTTGTTGCATTTGTAAGCATGAAATCAGTGTGTCGTGCTTTTAGTGAATTCTGAAGACATTTCTGTTTGAGGAAGATGTAAGTTCAACTCGACGTATGTCAGTTCAACTCCATGGAAGTCAAATTAGGCTAAAGCGACCTACAAAAACCAGACTCATACATTGAAATTCAACTCGAGCCGAATTGAATTGCACGATCCCTGTATATTACAACATAAAAAAATGTCAGTAATTTGGGAAAAATCTACTTCAGGTCCTCAGAATGCAAAAATAACAAGAATCAAAGAAGGTTAGACGCAAAAAAGAAAATCATAATCACAAAATTCAACTCGGCTCGAGTTAAATTACCAAATATCGAGATAAAACCACAATGAAACATTAATCCACTATTGTTATTTCAACTCGAGTCGAGTTGATCCGCAAGAAACTCTTATACGAAATTTAAAAAAAACAATGAACTCACACTGCACGAGCCTCTCAGACAAATTCAACTTGGCTCGAGTTGAAGTATTGAAAATAGAGAACCAGATAATGAGAACCAATGTAGAGAAAACCAAGAAGAGGACAACATATTATCATCCTGAGGCACATATTCAACTCGACTCGAGTTAAAAATGCTTGACCTGATAATATTTTCGTTTGAAAATATTGCAGATATGGAAGGCCAGAGATCGAAGCTCCAAGCGACATACCAGCACTACGACATCCCCCCAGAACAAGTCGATGACCTTATCGATGACACGATTCTGGGAGAGTGCTGGGAGTGGCAGGATCCCCATGAAGTCGAGTACTGGACCGTCATCTTAGTTCCGATGACCAATCACCTGGCATTCAGGACGAAGTTCAAGAAGTCTGATGCCACCCTCCTCGTTTCTTTGATGGAATCAATAACGGAGTTCAGTAGTGGACCGGGTGGTGTTATATTTGTGTCCTGTGAGACAGTGGACCCCGATCAGGAGAAACCATATATATTCTCCTACAAGGTTGATGCCCGCAAGACAATTTTTAGCATCTCCGAGTATCTTCGTAGTCTAATGAATACTAATTACGAAGACCTCATAGCCCCAATTCAAACCGCCATCGACCAGAAGAAGTGGGTGGCAAATAACGGCGCGCCCCTGGCACCCAAAACTCTACTGTCCCGCCTGAACCATTTGAAGCTGGATTTCGAGAGAGGGCACGTGCTCTTGATGCAAAAGAAGAAGGACATGAGACCTACTTCCGTGGTCAGGGACTATAGCAGTCAGAACCCAGGTACTAGTTCTCTAGCGATCGGGACACTAGGAACGGAGCGGAGTCACACGAGGCTTAAGCAAACTGAGAAGTTTGCGAGAGGAAATCCATCACCGACCCCTCCGTCGGGAAGCAAGAGAGCCGGCGCCAAGGGTACCGCCAAGGCAACCGCCAAAGCCGGAACCTCTCATCAACCTGATGAGAGTATGGTTTCGGACCTCACGGACATTCCGAAGGACCTGGGAGGGGACATCAAGGAAATAGACTTTGAGGACTCCAACTGGACATACGAGGCATACTAGAAGGAGTGCACTGACTCGTATGTGCCGGCAATCGGAATGAAGTTCGTCATTCCGCTTGAACAGTTGGAGACGCCCCCCGAGAACTTGAACATCCGGAGCCTCGAGGAGCAGGGAATAATGAGGTCTCTGAACTTCTTGTTGAACATGCCCGACCCCGACAAGAAGATGACGTTGTGCGTCATGCCCCAGAATCTAAGGAGCAAGCCGCAGACCTTTGAAGAAATCAAAGATATGCGTTTCTGGATGGTCAATGGGCAGCACACCGTGGCTGCATCGAAGCGCATGTAGGTGATGCCCGCGATTAAAGCAAAGGCGGAGAAGTTTAAAACATGGGAGTGCTTCGTAGTTTGGAACAAGGACAACCATGTGATCAGGAAAATCTCCGCGTACTACAATCGGGTGAATCATTTTCAGAACTTCATGCCGACGTGGGCCACCAACATCATGGGAGCCTGATTTGTCTGGGAGAAGATGGGTTGCCCTCCTCCTGACAAAGAGCCCACCGAGTTGGGTCGGGCTGCAGATAGGCCTCGCAAGACCATAAAGGATATGAACAACCAGAAGCGGTTTAGGGTAAGCAATGCAATTCAACTCGGGTCGAGTTGAATTCTTCTTCTTTTAATAATTAATGAATTATTTATCTCATGAACGCATTCATTTCCGTTCGAGTGATTTGAATATTGAACTCCAGATGAACCCACTATTGCTGAATACCTTTTTCTTATTGCCCTCGCGCTTGAATTCAACTCGGGTCGAGTTGATTGAACCTTGACTGATGGTATTTCATTGAATGTATCTGCAGGATTTTACGGACGCAGTGAGGTTGAGGTTTGCTATGATTGATGTCAAGAAGTCCCAAGGAGCATTGAGCAGAAAGAAGGAGAAGGACTTGGACATCCATAACGAACTGAAGATCATCACTGCCTCCAAGGAGGTGTATGACCTTTGGAGCGAGGTCATATCCATGAATTCCCAGAGGCAGCTCACAGATCCCGACACCTTGCTGAAGTTCAAGCAGATAAAGGGATGGGATCAAGAACATGATGGGGTCATGTCTCGGGAGTTCTTCAAGTGGCTTGGAAACTGCAGTGAGGGGGATCTCAAGAGGTTGGCCTTGCATCTCCTCGGTAGGACCCCGAACAGAGAGTTGGCGCACCCGAAGGTGACGATGAAGAAGTCAACCGGGGTTCTCGAGGACTGCTACACAGCCAAGGAGTGGCTCGAGTGGTGCAAGAGGAAGCAGATCATCAGGAGGCAGATCTTCTTTCTGAGGAAAAGTTTGAGCCTGTACAATAACGAAGGCAGCTTTCGGAGGGGCAAGTGGAAGGATTTCAAGCGGATGTACAATGTCACGAGGGCCACGAAGAACACCCTCATTTCAGGTCCGCCGGATGAATTCTACTCCCTTGCAAAAATGCCTTGCAATAAGAATAAGAGCATCGAAGAGCTCTCACCGATGGCTGCCCAATTTTTCAAGATTTTTATGGGCAGCAAGGGCAAGTTTGCCAAGCCCGAGGGGAGAGCCTTCTATCAGCCGTATAATATGAGCGATGACGAGCTCGTGGGGTGGGACACCAATGTATGGGAGGAGGAAGTCGGCCAGAGTATCAAATTGGCAGTGATGGATTTCCGTAATATCCCTGGATCCATCAATCGGGAGAGGACGAGGGACTGCGATCTGTAATTCGAGCCCTTTATGGGTGTTCTCTCGACGATGGACCAGCCGACAATGAAGGACCCGAGTGTCTGGTTGTGGATCTGCGGGGACATGGACCTTCAGGTCGATCTGAGGTCGCACATCCGGACTTCAGTGTACGGCGAGGTGTACACCGTACATTTTTCTGAGTACGTTCCTTCAGTTTGGGAGCGGATTCACGATGCACCAGAAAAATCAAATAAGGCAAAGGAGTCCGTGCACATGATCTTCTTGATCAAGAAGGGGGTTAGGCTGGGCAAGAAGATTCCCAAGAAATTTGAGGCCCTCCCAGACGGACGGTATTCCAGGTCAAGGTCCACAAACTCCTGGATTACAGAATCTACAATACCGAATTGCGCATGGATTTTTATTTGCAAGTGTTGAGTCTGTTTGCTGGGCCTCAGGAGAATGTTCTTTCCATTTTCGCTGGGGGGAAAATCATTTGTGCCGCGTTGGTGAGTTCCTATGGACAGTCCTGATATTTATCTCGATGCGAGTTGAATTGCGTGTTGCTTTGTGAATCCTTTTCATCTCGAGTCGAGTTGAAGGTCTTCTGACCTCATTGTCTGCCTGATCATTTCAGATGTTGTCACTCGAGCACTACATCATTGGAGACTCCAAGTACAATGAGAAGTTCTTGAAGTTGGCTTTAGCTTCCGAGTACCTTGACAAGGATGATTTCCTTGATGCAAGTTACCTCGTGGATCAAAGAGTTCATCCGAGGAAGTTAAGCAAGGGTGCCTCCAGTTCAGCAAAAGGCAAGGAGAGGATGACGGATGCCGAGGAAGCCACCATCTAGGGATCTCGAAGAGATGTCGCCATAAACATTGGAGAGGATGAAGGCGACGACATCGAGAGAGAAGAGGAATGGAAGGACCCTGCAGCCGAAATCAT
Source organism: Rhytidiadelphus loreus (assembly GCA_947034895.1). Taxonomy (NCBI): domain Eukaryota; kingdom Viridiplantae; phylum Streptophyta; class Bryopsida; order Hypnales; family Hylocomiaceae; genus Rhytidiadelphus; species Rhytidiadelphus loreus. Next base: position 8,127,711 of record OX344763.1, read on the forward strand.
TGGGGACTTGCTTCCCTAGGGGACAGGCTTGTCGGAGGGGGTCCCCGCCTCTAGCGATATGAGGGGTTCCTCGGATACCTCGGCGCAGATGCATGCCACTCCTCGTTCTACTCAGCCGGAGGGGACTCCTGTATCCAGTAGGCGCATGTCCAAGAAGAGGAAGAATCCCGAGCTTGCATAAGTCCCCAATAACCAAAAATCGGTGTATGATGAGATACGGGAGGAAAACTGAATTGCGAGGGAGGAGATGCGGGAGGAAAACAGAAGGGCCAGAGAGGATAACATGCAGTTCTTTAAGGACATCGTCGCCACCCTCCCACAGTTGATGGTGTCAACCGTGAGGCAAATCCACCCGGAGCTTCTGCTAGCGGTTGCGCCACTGCAACAAATGTCTCCGGCAGAGACATCTTCACGGCTCATGCTCGGCAACCGGCCTCACACATCAGTTGACAATGCCAGGCAACAACCGACGTCGTCCCCGAATCCGTCACATAATACGATGGCATCCGAGGGTGTGTTGCCGGAGCCAACTCCATCCTCCCCCGCCACAGACCCAGAAGATGATGCGGCTGAGCAGGATCAAGAGGTCGAGGATGAAGGTCAGCCCGACATGGCAGAGGACTCAGCCGAAATCCCGTTCGATCCTAAGACCGAAGATGTAGTGGACAGGACCCCGGCGGAAGGGGTACATGCGGAGCAGTCATAGGACCCTGTGACTGATGCTCCTCTAGGTTGTTCCTCGTGACTTCTCTTAGCATGTATTTCAACTCGACTCGAGTTGAAGCTCCTTCCGTTATGCGTGTATTAGTTTGACTAGCACTGACACTTTCAGTTAGTTCTAGGGTAGGCCAACCACACACATTTTGTATCATTTTCTCCTCTCGTGAGACATTGTAATATATTTTTTCTTCTTACCGTAGCATTGTCGTGTTCAATTTCCACAGTCGCAGGGTCTGAATGTCTCGACTTTGGTGCTCCATGTCTTGGGCCTGTTATGGATGACTCTCCACCAGAGGCGTCTCCTTCGTGTCCTACGGCTGATTAGGTTCACGATGATCCTCTCCCTCAACACGATGCAGAGGTTCTCGAAGTCATTCCTGATGTCGTGGAGGTTCTCGAAGTCATCCCTGATGTCGTGGAGGTTCTCGAAGTCATCCCCGATGTCGTGGAGGATCTCGAAGTCATACACAAAGTGGCGGAGGTTTCGATTGATGTTGTTCCTTGCGGTGAACAAGAAGATCCTCAATCGTCTCCTCGAAATGCTTCGCTGGAAGATGCGGTAAGTACTTTGCCATGTTTGTAGTGTTGTGCGTATTGTGGTTGCTGACCTTGGCTCGAACTTCAGAATATTGATTTTTTGTTCGCCTCATCGATGTGTTCTCGAGTCTGTTAAGCCCCACTTCGGTGTACCCTTCGCAATTGAGTTTGACCCGGTTTAATTTTGGATGTGTCTATGTTACTTATGAGCAGGGGACCAGTGAGGGAGTCGTAGGTGATATTGTGGCGGATGTGCATATTCGTAGTCCGTTCACATCCAGATTCAATAATTAGTGGCTTAATGTCGTTCTGGATCTGAATGGACTTCTTTGCTTTTGTGATGATATGAGATATCACATAAAAGAAAGGAGAGTGTGCTCTCTTTATGAGGTAGTCCCGAGAGCGGAGAGGTTCATCTTCCCGATGGAAAGGGTCACTTTCCGACCCCATGTAAGAAGGTTCGTGCGGGAGTTGACCTCCTTCGCGAACGTCGTAATCTGGAGCTCCATGGATCAATGGTATGCCCAGTTCACTGTTGATTTTCTCTTCCACGGCCTGACGCCCCCCTTCGGTGTCCTCGGCCAAGAACAATGTACCGTCATGAAATCCAGAGACGGGAATGGCATGCTAAAGAACTACAGGTTGAGGGGATCGCGCAAGGACCTGTTTCTCAAGCCATTGGAGAGGTTGTACAAACTAAAGGGGTCCATCTTCACGCCGGAGAATACTATAATAGTGGACAATAGCCCAGAGAAACACTTCATGAATGATCCCTCGAACGTAGTGCTCCTAGACTCGTGGTGTTTTGTCGGAAAGGGGTCGAGAGACGGGGTTCTCATATTTGAACTCCTGCCTTGGATTAGGAGACTGCATGTAGAGAGGCCGTGGGAATTTTTTTCTTTCCGTAGAGACAATGCTGTTGGGGGGATTCACCTCAAGCATCATCTCGACCAATCCATGTACAGGGAACTTCAGAGGGCGCTCGCGGTCTCCAATAGACTTCATACTAAACGGAAAGTGGATGATTTTGGGCGTGTCATTCCTTTCCTGGAACCACACACGACGCGCGCAACGAAGCGCAAGGAGCTCACCAAAGAAGACATCTATTTCCGTCCTTGTCCGCCTCCGGAACGATGTCTATAGGAAATCTAGATATTTGTAGACGACGTAGTTGTGGTGAGAGGGTACACCTTAAAATATAATTATTATTGTCAAATGAAATAAAATGAAATTCATCATTCATATTTGCACTGGATTATTTTTGTGTTGTGCCCAGGAGTTTAGGAATGCTGTGGCCCCAGTGATTCGGCATGTCATGTACTCTGAGGCCACTGCACAGTCGACAATGGATTTTTCAATGATGGACATAGACGATGGCGCTGTTGATAGTCCTCCCAATGGAGGGAAGCGCCCCAAAGTAATGCACTCTCCATCTCCTCTAAAATCTCGTTCACAAACAGCAAGGGATCGGCCTGTTGTCAATTTGGAAACGCAGAGGAGGCTCTACGATGAAGAAGCGGGTGTGGTGGCCTTTATGGAGGTGTGTTATCTGTGATTGAGTGGAATGTTTCAGCAATTGTGTCTGTCTTTATCGTTCGCTTTGTAGACATTGTGGGTAATGAAAGTCTTATTTTCTTGGTTTTGGTAGGTGGAGGATTCAATGCCTATATTTGTTGCCATGTTGGACAACACTTCCAAAGGCATCAAGAGTATACCATTGGAGAAGCAGTATGCAATAGCTGAAGTGGAGAATTCAATGCCTAAATCTATTGCCATCACGGGTAACACTTCCAAAGGCATAAAGAGTATAGAGTTGGAGAAGCGGAATGCAAGAGCTGAAGATGCACTGCCTCGTCTATCATCTTTGGATATCGTAAAACGGCAATGCAAAAGAAATGATGGATTGCCTCCTCTTCATTTTAGAACTCCTACGTGGGATGCTTGGGAGCTGAGGTCCTTAAAGAAACAACGGCGAGAGATTGTGCAACAATTATCTGCTAGGAGTACAGGATATAGTCGAGGGCCAGAAATATTGAAGGCAATGCAAATAGTGAGGAGTAGGTCACAGTCATAGCGTGTGGAGTTAGCATCATCGTATCGCATTCATAGTATATATAGATAGCATCATGTTCAGGCCTCCATAATACTAAATACATTGCTATTATAATTTTACTTCTGTACATATTGTCTATGTTTGTCTATTAATGTATTTTGTTCTTCTGGTGGTGGCTTGAACTTCTTATTGCATTCTTAGTTAATGAAGCTTGTAGAATTCCCATTTCATTGGAAAACTCCCATTTTAATGAATATGATGTTTCTTGGACAAGTGGTGAAGAACCAAGCGGTCCATTTAGTCCGAGAGCAAGGAAGGACCAGTTTACTAGCTCGGAAGGAAGAACGAAGGACCAGTCGGCAGAAGAACCAGTGCAACAACGGGAACGAGCGGGAACAGTCGGGGACAGACGGAGCAGTTGGAGACAGACGGAGCCTTTGGGACGACTGAAGAGCCAGCCACTCGCGCTCCGACACGTGGCAGCTGCTGGGCTGACTGGAGATTCGACAGCGGGGAAAGGTCAGTTTGCGGGCTGAACTGCTATTCACGAAGGGTGCTCTCCGACTGGACTGAATGAAGTAACCAGGCCATCCAAACTCAGAATTACAGATTGACAATCAAAACTTTGAAGGTAACAATTCATTCACGAAATCAATATCTTATGCCGGCAGTTGGAGCTATCGCTAGATTTTGAGAACTTCTACAAACTAACACCCTTACTTCTCTTTACGAAACAATTGCCAACAAAAACCCATAGCCAAGAACTCAACAACAACAACAATAAACCAACAATTGGAAGGAGGAGAAGAAGAAGAAGAAGAAGAAGGAAGGAATTTGCCACTAGAAGGAATTCAACGATTAAACAACTATTAAGGTGAGAATCTAACTATTCATTTGACTAATTGTTTTGATTTGTTTATTCAAGTTATTCTTTCTATTATTCATCGATAGATTTGTTTTTGATTGTTTTTATTATTTTATTAGAATACTATTCATTCATTTGGTTTTAGTTATTAATTAGGATTCCAAAGCCAAATTAGTTGTTTGTTTGTAGTTTGGGGGATTTGTTTTATTAGGCCTAATAAGCCAAAGCAATAAAAACAAACAACAACTAATATCTTGGAATATTTAACAAAATAACTATTAAACAATTGACAATCGAATAAAACTACTATTCATTGAAAACTTAGGAAAAATTGAATTAAATTTATCATTTAATTTAAATTTTTAAAATTAAAGGATTAGTTTTAAATTGCCCAAACTAACAAAATAGGACTTTTTAGATAGGTTTAGAACCAACAATACTAAGATTTCTTCCAAATTCATGAAGACAATGGAGAATTTCAAGGAGACAATTATGATGGTATTTTGCGATGATGGGACGATCGACATTCTCAACACTGAGGTATGATTTCAAAACTTGTCTTTTGTCTTTTCTTTTGCTTTCATTCTTTTAAAATTAGATTAGAAAACTTACACTAACAAAATTAACAATTAGGAATCCAATAGATAGTAGAATTTAAAATTGTTATAAAACCTTTGGAAATTTAATCACAAAAGTAATAATTAGATTAACTTTGAATTAATTTGGAAAATAAATAGTAATTTCATCCAAAAGAATCTCAAAAGGAATCTAACTTAATTTAGGAACTTAGGGAATATTAGAATAATTAGGGAAAGCCAAACCCTAATTTATCCCCTTATTCTCTTGAAAATTATTAAAAGAACGAATTCCATCCAACTAAGGGGAATTTTCATCCATTTAAAAGTTTTCACCTAAAAGTCCTAAATTCTTACTTTTTACCTTAATAGGAAGATAATTTATCATTTTAACCATAAAAACCATAAAACCCTAAAGAATCACTAAATTTAGAATAATAATTTAAAATTAGGATTAATTAAAGAACAATTAGGAATATTCTCAAAGCACGACTAGGGAATCTTTTGAAACCATAATCTTTTAGAAAATCTTTTGAAGATTCCAAATCCACCTTTTACTTTTAAAATTACTTTAATTTGGAAGGACAAAAGTGTGGATGAAGATTTGACCTAAATTTGGATGAAAATTCCTAAAATAGGTCAAAATTAGGTTTTCTCTAAAAATTCCATTTGATAACTTAATTAACCTTTCAACCCTGAAATTTAGATTCATTTCACATTATTTTGCTATTTTTAGTTGACGGATGAAGTTTTTAGGATAGAATTAGGTACGAATTTCATCCACACATAACTTTCACTAGGAATATCAGAATCCAACTTGATTTACCATTTCGGAAAGGGCAAATTGTATTCTTTGATTTAGTTTAGGTAGAATTTTAGTCTAGCTAGAAGTTTAATCGCATTTAAATAACCCTTAACAACCTTTATTTCCTAACTATTAGAGTGTTTTGAAGTACTTAGATTAGGTAAAAATCAACATAACAAAGTGTCCATTGCTTGGAAGACCAAAGAACATTAAGTTTACATTTCACCCGTACAATTTACTAACTTATGCCACTAGAACCTGTGTGCAACTTTCTAACTTAAGGGTGGAGTTAGAAACACTCACAGTATTGCCAACGAGGAGGATCGAGAAGTGTTTTGTCGTAGTATGGGGGGCCATTGGAGCATGCAATACCACAAATTCTTTCGATTTCCCGAAAAGGAAGTGAAGAAAGACTAGATGGCAATTGGATAGAGGTGGAGCCTGCACAAGAGTTTAATGAGTAATACGGGGATTGCAATCACACTTTGCTAGGGAGGGCCCTCTTTTTATCAAAGTTGGAGGAAGATGCACAAATTCGTGCCTTTGTGGAACTAGATGGGCAATCAAGTACAGAAAATTCAATGGTGGAGGTGGCAGGGGCATTTGATAAGAGGATGGGCGAAATCATAATGCATTGGAGGGCATTTTTAGTGGGGGGATGTGGGCGCTTAATTACCCACCCTTGGTAATTAATCGGACACAACCAGGTTCTAGGGGTTAACTAAATTCTAACCTAACGGGTGACTAAGCGTCGGTCCATTGTGCCTTCCAAGCAATGGATCTTCTTTACTAAGTTCCTAGTTTCCGCAGGTGACAATGGAGTGGCCCCCAATTGGCGAGGGAATAGTTCGGGCTAACCGTCCCCTAACGGCAGCCTATGCAAACTACCACCAAATCTATCCTAATCTATAGGAATCTGAGGCTAATTGACCTTTCCTAGACTGAGGAGGGATTACCTAAGTCCCTTCCATGGTTTCCTAAGTTGGTTGGGTTTTCTCTTCTAATCTAAGTTATCTTTTTCCCTAATTTAGTTTATCCTTTTCTTTCTAATTTAATTTCCTAATTTAATTTATCTAATTTATCTCCTAATTTAATTTCGAATTTAATTTATCTAATTTACCTCCTAATTTAATCTTCTAATTTGATTTCTCTTTGATCTAATTTATATCTAATTTAATTTATCTAATTTACCTCCTAATTTAATCTTCTAATTTTAATTTCTCTTTTATCTAATTTATCTCTAATTTAATTTATCTAATTCACCTCCTAATTTAATCTTCTAATTTAATTTCTCTTTTATCTAATTTATCTCCTAATTTAATCTTCTAATTTAATTTATCTTTTATCTAATTTTATCTTCTAATTTAATTTATCTAATTTACCTCCTAATTTAATCTTCTAATTTGATTTCTCTTTGATCTAATTTATCTCTAATTTAATTTATCTAATTTACCTCCTAATTTAATTTATCTAATTTACCTCCTAATTTAATCTTCTAATTTAATTGATCTTTTATCTAATTTTTTTATTACCTAAGGCAAGGTCCGTTTTGCTAAATTAACCCGAGCTCCTAATTGAATTATTTTGTCTTAATCTAGTGTTCGCTTCTTGGTTGAGTGCTAACCTTAACGGTTACTAATTCCTAATCCTATCCTACCCTAGTCTAATTTGGTTGCTCTTATGGTCAACTTCTATGTATGAGATGGGTTTGGATACTTCTAGTCCTATCAATAAACTTCTATGTTTAAACTTAAGGCCCACCCCTAATCCCTCTTTGCTAATCAAAATTATTCACTACCTAACAGAGTCTAGCGTAAATTAGAAGGGAACAAAACACCGGGGATCTGGTTAATGACTCACCTGATCGTCGTTAGCATGCGCGGCATTTTCCTCCATACCTCCAGCCGCGTGCTCGTATTCCATAGTGGACAAGTATTTTGAAGTGGTCAAATGCCTACGGCTTAGTGGTGGAAACTGTTACACTCTAGTACCCTACGGCACTCTCTCCCTTCCTTATCTCCCTCTTTTCTTTTGCCTTGGTACTATTCCCACCAACCCCTTAATGGAGGTCTTACGCTATGACGCTAACTCCTTGCAAATTCAACCCCCCCTCTTACGTTGTCATCTTTGCGTCATTCTAATCTCCCTTCTAATGGCCGTGGAAAGCTTTGGGGATTCCCGTGCACTCTAATCGAAGTAACTATGGATCGTCTCTCTCCTTCTCACTCCTATTTCAACATCTCTTCCTAATCTCCTACCATTCTTGTTTTGTCGTTTTGGTGGTGATGAGAGAGTGAGAGGTGCGTGTTTTGCAGGTGTGGCCGTGGAGATGTCGCCTCTATTCCTTCCTCCCCCTTTTTCTCGTTGACCTTACGGGCCTTAGCTTCCTCCTAAGTCTCTCCTAATCCCAACTTTTAGTCATTTCCCCCCCCCTTAATTGCGGTTATGGGCTGGGTTTTGTTTTGGGCTACCCCCCTTCCCAAGCCCTGGACTCCCTGGACTCCCCTCCCACAACGACCTTCCTCCCACAGTCCCGACGCCCCAGCCCCGACGCCCAGTCCCGACACCCCAGACCCGGACTCTCCAGTACCCGACTCCCCAGTACCCGACTCCCCAGTATCCAGACTCCCCAGTCTCGACGCCCCAGTCCCGACTCCCCAGTACCGGACTCCCAGTACCTGCAGCCCCAGTACCCGCAGCCCCAGTACCGGCGCCCCAGTCCCGACTCCCCAGTGCCCGACGACCCTGGTTGGTTGGTGTTTTTAGGGGGCTGGCTGGTGTTTTAAGGGCTTGGCTAACTTTGTTTCTTGGGGGTGGTCTTCCCCTGGACTAGACTTTCTTTTCTAAAAGGAACGGGGTTTTTGTTGTCAAAGCAAAGGAAAAAGACTTCACTACTTCTAACTGGGCCCAGGGGCCTGTCAACCACTAAAAAAAAGGAAAATAAACACACTTGTCTTGGGGGCTAAACTTTGGGCTTTCCCAAGAAGGTCTTGGGAACTAAACTTTGGAACTAAAGTACGTAGGAGGTCAAAGCTTCGCCGTAAGGTTGGTTTTGACACCAACTCTAAGACTTGCAATGTCCCTAAGTTCAAAGCTCCGCCGTCTGGGCCTATTTTGATACACACTCTAAGACTGGGGTAAGTTGTAAGTTCAAAGCTTCGCCGTCTCACGGGCGGTGGGGTCCACACACAAACAACATGGAAGGGGTGACTATGGTCAGGGTGTACACACAAGGCAACCGTACCCACAAGGTAAGCATAGACCAGACAACACTTTACACACTAAAGGCCCCCCAAAGCGGCATCGCCAAGGTACGGTGGGGGGTAACTTTAGGATTAGTACAAGATGCACAAAAAGCAAGTGAAACCCTTTTGACTCACAACAAGTACAAGGTAAGATGGAAAGACCTCAAAGGACCTTCAAAGAGCTTGAGATAGAACAACAAAGGGAGCAAAAAGTGCTCCGAAAACACCGTAGAGGTTTCTTGGCTTGAAACGCCAAAAATTCCAAAATAACTTGGACCCACGGACCCAAAACAAGTATTGGGGGTGTTTTGGGAGAGAGAAGGGCCCCCTTTTATAGGTTTCCAAGGGCCCACTCCCCCCCTCGACGAGTAACCTCATCCATCCGGATTTTCATCCAAATTTGAGATTTTCACCTAATTTTGGGTTTTATGCTGGTCCTAGTTTCTAACTTTTGGAGTTTAGCTCGGAATTGCAAATGGATTGCGCCAATGGCTTCAGAATGCCATTTTTAGTCTAAAAGACCCCCTACCCCCTATTTCTATCGCAAAACCCCCCTCGGAAACTAGTGCCAACTAGAGCCAATTAAAAGGGTAAAAACCTAACTTTTGGGGTTTACCTCTTTTGGCTTGGGTAACTAGCTAGGATTGTTGGGGAGGCTCTAGGGAGTAAGAAAAGGCTCCTTGATGTCTTCGTTCCGACTTCGTACACTCCCAGGACGCCGGTCAACCCCGCAAAGATCCTGCCGTAAATATTAATTGGGGGGATGTTGTCAGTTTCGGCTGCTTCCCGCTATTGGAACACCATGAAATTTGTCGGGGCGCGTTATTAACATAAAAGATGCTAGTCTAATTTTTAGTGAGATTTTACCGCGGCCTGGGTATTTTTCATGAATTTCCCAACGTGGCCTTTGGCGGTTGACCGCTCGGAAAAAGATCCTTTGGAGATCAGAAAAAACCGAGACTTTTGGGGGAACCTCTCATGGAGTCCCCCAAGCCACGTGCCAAGTCTTAGGCTATTCTGGCACACAATTGGTGGCAAGGTGAAAACTGACTTCGGTTGAATCGCCGGCAGTCAGGAAATCTTTCACATGTGAGGGAATCTTGGCGAATGGGTTTTGCCGTGGACATCCCAACATGCTCCAGATCCGAGAACACTATCCGGCGGCTGTGGATTCCTCCATGCGGCCTGTCTGGGACAAGTAACACCTGCAAGCTAACAATTTGGATTCCTAATGTTTCGTCGGTGGAATGGAGAAACTAGAACCTATCTTTGGAGATTTATGTGGAGACCTCCCTCACTCTCCTAAGACTTAATTTAGCCTATCATGGTCACATGCACTAGGTTTGGGCTATTTTGGGTAAGTTCCCAGTAGCCCTATTGTTTCCCACTAATTACGGGTTCTAACCTATATACAAGTGGGTTTTATGGATAATCTATGGATAAAAGGCTATTTATGACCAAATGCTATACTGGTACGTGACATACCTATTTTGGTTATACACTCTTTTTTGGGCTTTTTGTAGTACTTTATGCCTTAATTTGTAATAAACTAAAAAAAAGAAAACAATGAGTCCCAAGTGACGAATTTGGGGCTTACAGGGGAGAAGAACCAAAGTGGTTTTCCATGAAAAATGATGATGACGTGGTTAACTTTTTGGTAGATAAAGTGGATGCTGCTTTGAGAGCGTTGAAGGCAGACATTGAGGTCAATCTCCGAAAGCGGACCGAACACAGCATTAGGAAGTTTGGAGCAACATTGTCTATTGATGGATGGACGTCGGTTACAAATTGGCCGTTGATAAATGCCATGCTTGTGTCTTCTGCGGGTGAGCAGTTTTTGGGATTGGTGGATACGACAAGGCACGAAAAAAATGCAACATACTTGGCTGGCATACTTGAGAGATTCATAGAACAAGTAGGCCCCAACAATGTGGTGCAAGTGAGTACAGATAATGCGTCAGTGAACCCTGCAACATGGAATTTGATATCTAGTAAATATCCCCACATTTTTTTTCAAGGTTGTGTGGTGCACGCCCTAAATTTGTTGCTGAAAGATTGGGGGAATGAACAATGGATTGAAGAGGTCGTGGAAAATGCCCGTATCGTGGTGAAATTCTTCAAGAAGCGGTACATGCCACTTGCAATATTTCGGAAGTACTCACCGGAGTATAATTTGTTGATGGCGGTGGAAACAAGGTTTGCCTCTAATTACAACATGATTGGGCGCATGTTGAAGGTCAATGGGAAGTTGCAACAAACGGTGATGGACCCGCAATGGGATGAATACGCAAGGAAGTTTGGGCGCAACTCCAAATCCCGCAATGAATGTCGGATGGTGTGAGTGTTTCTAACTCCACCCTTAAGTCAGAAAGTTGCACACAGGTTCTAGTGGCATAAGTTAGTAAATTGTAAGGGTGAAATGTAAACTTAGTGTTCTTTGGCCTTCCAAGCAATGGACACTTTGTTATGTTGATTTGTACCTAATTTAAGTACTTCAAAACACTCTAATAGTTAAGAATTAAAGGTTATTAAGGATTAGTTAATTGTGATTTAAAGTTTTAGCTAAACTAAAATTCTACCTAAATTAAATCAAAGAATACAATTTGCCCTTTCCAAAATGGTAAAGCAAGTTGGATTCTGATATTCCTAATGAAAGTTATGTGTGGATGAAATTCGTACCTAATTCTATCCTAGAAACTTCATCCGTCAACTAAAAATAGCAAATTAATGTGAAATAAATCTAAATTTCAGGGTTGAAAGGTTAATTAAATGAACTAATGGAATTTTAAGAGAACACCTAATTTTGACCTATTTTAGGATTTCTCATCCAAATTTAGGTCAAATCTTCATCCACACTTTTGTCCTTTCAAATTAAAGTAATTTTTCAAGTAAAAGGTGAATTTGGAATCTTCAAAAGATTCTCTAAAAGATTATGGTTTCAAAAGATTCCCCAGTCGTGCTTTGAGAATATTCCTAATTGTTCTTTAATTAATCCTAATTCTAAGTTATTATTCTAAATTTAGTGATTTTTTAGGGTTTTATGGTTTTTATGAGTAGAGTGATTAATTAACTTCTTGTTAAGATAAAAAGTAAGAATTTATGACTTTTAGGTGAAAACTTTTAAATGGATGAAAATTCCCCTTGGTTGGATGGAATTCGTTCCTTTAATAATTTTCAAGAGAATAAGTAGATAAATTAGGTTTTGACTTCCCCTAATTATTCTAATATTCCCTAAGTTCCTAAATTAAATTAGATTCCTTTTGAGATTCTTTTGGATGAGATTACTATTTCGTTTTTCAAATTAATTCAAAGTTAATCTAATTATTACCTTTACGATTTTAGTTAAATTTTCAAAGGTTTTCTAACAATTTAAATTCTATTAGCTATTGGATTCTTAATGGTTAATTTTGTTAGTTTTAATTTTCTAATCTAAATTTTTAAAGAATGAAAGCAAAAGAAAAGACAAAAGATAAATTTTGAAATCATACCTCGGTGTCAAGAATGTCGATCGTCCCGTCATCGCAAAACACCATCATAATTGTCTCCTCGAAATTCTCCATTGTCTTTCATGAATTTGAAAGAAATCTTAGTATTATTGTTCCTAAACCTATCTAAAAAGTCCAATTTTGTTAGTTATAATTGATAATTTTGTTTTAAAGATTATATTGTAATTTAGTTAATTTATTTAAATTCTTCTAATTCCAATGAATAGTGATTATTCTCTTGCCAATTGTTTAATGGTTTTTAGTTTAATATTCCAAAGATATTAGTTGTTTTTGTTTTTATCTATTTGGCTTATTAGCCTAATAAAACAAACTTTTAAACAACCATTCGGGCCAACTAATGCAATTGGAATCCTAATTAATAACTACCAAACAATGAAGTGAATAGTAAATGGAATAACATCTAACAACAAGGCCAACATGAATAGTAGGATTCCAAATTAAATGAATTTTTTAAGTCCAAATTCCCTTACGTGTGGAAATTCCTTCTATTCAGGGTTGCCAAGACGTCCAGACGTCCGTTTGGACGTCCAGCGTCCGCGTCCGGAACCCCCGGACGTCCAGTTTCATTTACAGTCCCAAAATATAGTGCATCTCCAACGTCCGCCCGGCCCGGTATGTCCACCTGTTCGCAACGTCCGATCAGACAGGGCGTCCGATTCCAACAGCCCGTCCGATCCGATGGTCTAACAATCCCGCCCGTCCGCAGTGTCGGATCCAAAAGGCCCGTCCGCACTGTCATCCACTGTCGTTTGACGCCCCCGTCGACTTTTCTATGCCTCATAATATATCATTGGATAGATATTCTTGAGAGCTTTCCAACGGTATATAATGCATCCAATTCGGACAAGAACTCCAACTATGGGACTTCTCCAAAGATTGAAGTCTGCCTAGTCATCTGATCAGACGCCCCGTTCAATTGGACAGGCCGTCGGAATAGGACGCCCTGTCTTATCATTTTGTGTGCCTTATAATATATCATTGGAAAGGTATTGTTGAGAGCTTTTCAATGGTATATTATACGTTTGATTTGAACAAAGACTCCAAGTGTGGGACTTCTCCAAAAGATTAGGTGCTAAATATTACTTTGTAATCTTCAACACTCTTAGATCCCTTATCTTCACACAAAAAGATCAAGTTGGTCATTATTTAGTTCACTACTAAACATTAGAGACCATATTTTCACCAAAACTACTCCAAAAGTGCCCTTACATTTACAAACACCAAATTTTAGATGAAAAACAATTTTAGACACATAAAACCGTAGGACCTTGTAGTAAAATAGTTTGAAAAGTTGTGAATTTTTTTTTAGAATTTTCCATCATGTAGATTGTGATATATTAACATTTGAAGTGACAAAACCCTTTTTTTGGCCTTGTAAAACATATGGGTAGCTGCACTTCACAAGGTTACATTTGTATAAAAAATATCCAAAATTGTGGTTACTCTTTGGATTCATTCCGCAAGTCAAGTTGGCTAGGTGCTTGAAAAATTTTAGATCATTTGGAATTGTACAATATATAGGAAAAGAATAATAAGTAGGAAGCAGTAGAGAATGATTAAAAATACTAAATTGTTAACAATTTATTTATAGAATTGAAAAATGCCAATCCCAATGTTTGTAATGTTTTAATAAACAATATACACCTAATGTTTGGGTTTTTTTTCAAGAATATTTAAAATTGAGTTAAATAAAAGATTTCAAAGTTTATTTTAGAGTAGAGATTCCATATCTAACCACAAACTAATCTAAACTAAAATTCCTCATAACTTTCGTTTCATTAATCAAAATGGAATGATTCAAAGCAGTAGAAAATGATTCAAAGCTTAATATATATATAAAAATCTAGAGAACCAATTTCAAATTTTTATTTCTTTTAAAGTGATCTTCAAAGAATTTTTTTTCTGCTCGCGTTGCCCGCCGAACACTGAAAATTACATATTATGCAATAACTTTAAAACCATTTAGTCAAAAGTTATGAAAATTGTTGGGCCTTAAAGCTACTCCTTGGCCACACATTGTGTGAAATTTCCAAAGAGAAAAAATAAAAATTTCGTCTATAATGAGCTGCCTAAAATTGTAATGTTGCCAAAAAACATTGTTTGGATGTTTAGGAGTTAATCGTGAGATTTGCTTGCAATTGTATTGTTAGAACCTTAATACGCTTGATTAGTTTTATATTATTAAGAATATGATCAATTGACTATAGACACTTCCGACGGCCACTTCGGACGGCCACTTCGGACGCCTAATTTTTTTTCAAATTTCCTAACACCCCCTCAGAAACTTGTCCATAACTTTTTGGTGGAAGGTCCAAACTTGAAACCGATTGTTGGAGATGAAACCTTGCTTGATTTCTAAACTTTTTCTAGTTCAAAGTTTTTCAAAAAAATGTATTCTACTATGCGGAAATGAGGTCTGAACATTGACTTTTCTTACATTTTATTTCGGACGGCTAGTCCGAATTTGGACAGCTGGTCTCAGTTGGCCACTTCGGACGGCCCACTTCGGACGGCCTTGTTCAGATGGAAAATTCGGACGGCAAATTTCGGACGCCCATTTTTGTCTTATTTTTAAACAGTTGTCCACCTTGTGTAACTGTTGACTGCTGGTCAAGTTGTTCGACAGTTGACTGTTGGCTTGTTTGACAGCTGACTCCTGACTTGTTTACACAGCTGTCCACTTGTACAGAAATAGTGTATTCTAAGAAGTACAGATTTGCTTTCTAAGATTGCTATTTAATGCTATAAGCATCCTATGTAGTAAGAATGTTTTTAAAGAAAAGGTAATTCAAGTTATTCTTTCTCACATTTAAATATGCATTCTAAACCCTAAACCCTAAACCCTAAACTTTCAATTTTACATTAGTTACCAAAAACATTGGTGTAATGTGTGGAATATTTTTTATTTCTTTATTTTTTTAAGATGTGATTATCATGATGTACAACATATGTTCTTGTATAGACCTCATAGATTTATTTATATATGTTTTCAATGTATTTTTAGTTTTTCTACATCAATTATGATGTGCCACTTTATTAATGTGGAACATACAATTATAACTTGAAGTGTTCTTTAAGTTTTGTTGTAAAATGCATTAATAGTTTGAAACAACAAAATATACATAATACAAGGTTAGCAATTGTATTATTTTGTTATTGTATTAGAGGATGTTACAAAAAATGCTTTAAGCAATTTAATGTAATTAAATTTAGTTCAAGATTAAATATTGCATTTATACAAAAAAATTGTAATTGAAGTTATTTTGATATTTTCCTACACCCTTATACTTATATTTACATCTTAAAATGTAAATTGTCAACAATATATCCTATACAAAAAATATTGGTGTTTATGTAGTGAAAAATATGCTTGACTTTCAAATATGATGATCCCTTATGTATCACAATTATGGTCTTATGGACCTTATTTATGTATGTTTGTAACGTATTTCTACATCAAAAATGATATTTTCAATTCATCTTTTTGTAAATGTGAAACATGCAATATTGCAATTGTGATTTAATAACTTGTATTATTTGTATATTGTTTGGGACATCTTTAAAATATTTGGATTCATTTTTATATATTTTGTGTTCTTCATCACATTAGATTGAACCTATTATTTTTAAAATTGCTAAAAATACAAATTTAAAAAAAAATCTTCAAACACAATTTATTTGTATAAAGTAAAGACTAGGATTGTTTAAGAATTTTTCTTTTTCTATTTCTACTATTTCTTTCATTAGAAAAACATTGTATATTTGTATGTGCTCCTTTTTTCTAGTAGACCACATTTTCTAAATAATTTTTGTAAATATTTCTCCCATTCAAATTTTCAAAATCAAATAATGCAACAAGTATGTAAAATTTCAATTCTGCAGATCCTAGTTTGTAAAATATTGAGATTTGTTTCACCCTATCGAGAATTTTCCATTGAAAATTTGAAGAGGACTCATTGTGTCCGCTTTGTACTTGAGGGATTAATGATTACAAGTAGGTTTCATCTCCAAAAATAAATTTTTCTAAAACTTCCCAAACAAATTTCAATACTACTATCAATATCAATTAACAAGTCCCCCAAAATTAGTTTAAATAGAATTATTAATGTATGCTACAAACTTATAGCCACAAAATTGTAGTAACAATAAGAAATAATGCATGTACAAATGATTTTATAGCAAATTACGTAATCTAAACCTTAGAGATTACAATATCGATTGAATTGAAAGAAAAAAAAAACTCTAAATGGGACTAGCCTTCCGAATTCAGACGAATCGTCCGAAATATAATGTAAGAAAAGTAGATGTTTAGACTTCATTTCAGCATAGTAGAATACCTTTTCTAAATTACTTTGAACTAGAAAAAGTTTGGACATCAAGCAAGGTTTTAAGAATAAGCAAGGAAATCAAGCAAGGTTCCAAAACTCCAATTGAAGTTTGGACCTTCCACCTAAAAGTCATGATTTCCACATAGTAGAATATCTTTTTTGGAAAACCTTTGAACTAGAAAAAGTTTAGAAATCAAGCAAGGTTTCATCTCCAAAAATCCGTTTTAAGTTTGGACCTTCCACCTAAGAGTTATGGACAAGTTTTTGAGGGGGTGTTAGAAAATTTGAAAAAAATTAGGTATTGGAAGTGGCCGTCGGATATGGGCCGTCGGAAGTGGCCGTCGGAAGTTTGGCGTCAGAAGAATCCAAGTGGATCCAGGCAACCAGCCTTCCCTCCTTCCAAATTCAAACTAGCCATCCGAAATAAAATGTAAGAAAAGTCAATGTTCAAACCTCATTTCCGCATAGTAGAATACATTTTTTTGAAAAACTTTGAACTAGAAAAAGTTTAGAAATCAAGCAAGGTTTCATCTCCAACAATCGGTTTCAAGTTTGGACCTTCCACCAAAAAGTTATGGACAAGTTTCTGAGGGGGTGTTAGGAAATTTGAAAAAAAATCAGGCGTCCGAAGTGGCCGTCGGAAATGGGCCGTCCAAAGTTTGGCGTCAGAAAGAATCCAAGTGGATCCAGGCAACCAGCCTTCCCCCCTTCCAAATTCAAACTAGCCATCCGAGATAAAATGTAAGAAAAGTCAATGTTCAGACCTCATTTCCGCATAGTAGAATACATTTTTTTGAAAAACTTTGAACTAGAAAAAGTTTGGAAATCAAGCAAGGTTTCATCTCCAACAATCCGTTTCAAGTTTGGACCTTCCACCAAGAAGTTATCGACAAGTTTCTGAGAGGGGGTTAGGAAATGTGAAAAAAATCTAGGCGTCCGAATTCTGAGTCGGCTTTCGGACGCACTGTCTGAATTTCGACGCTGCTTTCCGACGGACCGTCCGAATTCGGACGCTGTTTTCCGACGGGCTGTCTAAATCCCTGTACCGAGGCGCGGTATAATTTTTTGACGCCGTCGTTCAATGCGGACGCTAGAGTCCGCTGAGTCCGGACGTCCTCACGTCTGGACGTCCGGATTTTGGACGTGATTTTGGGCTGGATGTTGCAATTCGTCAACTCTGTTTCTATTCCCTCCCCTTTTATTCCCCTCTCTCCCTAAACCTTTCTCTTATGTTTTGTGAGCTTCAAGTTGGCTATGGAAAGAGTTAGTATTCAACCAGAAAAGGTTTGGATGGGAGGCTTTGAACCTTAATGTTAGTATGCAATTCGTTACTTAAAATTTAAAGGTATAAATTTGATGAGTGAGGCCTTAACTTTTGAGTTATATGGTTTATGGCAACTTGAAATTCGTATGAGTCAAGGTTCGTTTTGAATTCCTTACCAAATTCCAAGCTCGCATCAGTTAATGGCAAGAGCTGTATTGATTTAAAAGCTCTGGCTTGAGGTTCCAAGCTCTGTTGAGCTTCGAAGGTGCTGGTCCAGGCTCGCAGCTGATGAGCTCCTACCGAATCCCGACCAACAGAGTCCATTGATCTGGCTTGGTCGTGCCGTCCCCGTCTGTTGATCTGGCTCGGTCACGCCTGTCCTCGTCCGTTGATCTGGCTTGGTCGTGCCGTCTTCGTCCGTTGATCTGGCTCGGTCGCCCCTGTCCTCGTCTATTGATCTGGCTTGGTCGTGCCGTCCTCGTCCGTTGATCTGGCTCGGTCGCGCCTATCCTCGTCCGTTGATCTGGCTGCTGATTGGTCCTTCCTTGCCTTCGGGCTGGACTAAATGACTTAGAATTTGAAATTCTAATAAAAAAAATGAGCTTCTAATCGAAACAAAAGAAATTAAATTTAAGGGAAAGAAAAGATAATCAAACTAACTTTATGGATTTTTAAGATGAACAAATGAGTTCTAGCAAGCAAATAAACAGTGGCAAATGTGGAGGTCAAATACCTTCACCACTTGTCCGGTATTAAAAGAGAATTAGAACAATGCAACCTTAGATTTTAAATGCATTTCAACAAGGAATCTTTTTGACGAATTCTTATTTTTAAAGTCAAAGCTTCGTCGTATGGGATAAACCTAAGTTCCCAATGGCAAATTTTTAACTTTTAAAAGTCAAAGCTCCGCCGTGTAGGGGCTACCCTACGCAACACAAAAGATTTAAGAATTTAACTTTTAAAACTACCCGTTTCCAGGACTTTTAAAAGTCAAAGCTCCGTTGTGCGGGAGCAACCTCAGGAAATGACTGACAACTTTAAGTTTCAAGTACCCATTTCCAGGTTTCAAAGTCAAAGCTTCGCCGTGCAGGAGCAACCCCAGGAATTACCAGTATCCAAGGATCCAAACTAGTATTTTGAAAACTTAATTCTTAAAGGAGGTACACATGACAGTGTTTAACTGAACATTAAAAACTAATTTCCAAAATTCAAAGCAAAGTTTTAAGTTTAATCACTAACGGAGGTACACATGACAGTGTTTAACCGAACATTAGCAATTATCCAAACCAAACACCCGTTATACAACGAGTTTTGGCACGGGGTGATGCTCAAAACCTTTTGGCAAAGTCTAGCCTTGCCGCTTTAAAGTTTTAAGTTCACAACTATTCTCAATTCATACAAATGGTTGGTTGGTATCAAAAGAACAATAAAATCAACTAGAGCTTGGGAACTACTCCCACAACTTCCAAAATATCAAAGTTTTAGGGCTTGAAGCCTCCAAATTCAAGAAATAGTTTAGTTAACACAAACAACACTAGAGTTTAGGGAATTTCCTCCACCTAAACTCTTAAAAAGCAAAGTTTTGGGGCTTAAAGCCTCCAAATTCAAACAAGGAAATAAAAGAAAGCTTTGAAGGGGCCCTCCGGACCTTCAAAGTACAAGAGAATAAAAGAAAATAGAAGAAAATAGCCAAAACTTTGGCTTAAAAAGTGCTTCGACAAGTGTCGGTAGCACGACAAGAGCAACAACAAGAATGAAACAAGAGAATGAGGGCCACAAACAACCTCGAGGAAGGGCCTTATATACTCGCTCCCGGCCCCCCCCGGTAAGTTGTTCGTAATTATTATCTTTATTTTCAATCTAGATATTTTGCTAAACTACCTAAACGCGTTTTCTAAATAATCTTTGTTTAATGAGAAGAAAGGTTCTCAAGCGAGTTCCTTCTAGGCCCTAAATGGCCTTAGAATCTTTTCCCAAATCAAATATTAGATTTTCCCAAAGATATTTTGAAAACCTACCTAATTAACCAAGATATTTTGTGTTTTAAACTAAGGTTAGTTCTAAATTGTCTTTCTTTAGTCCAAAAGATGGCTTCTTACGCAAGACAAGTATCTTGGGCAAATCCAATCTTCAATTTTACAAGAGATATTTGCAAAATCAATCCAGATTAATCTAAAATTACCTTTTAAAAGTCAAACTAAGGGCTGACCCTCTCTATCTTTTGAGGGACAACTCGAAACTGAAAACAAACTGCGCCATCGCATTGAAAAGACCCCAATTAGCCTAAAGGACTCCTTACCCCTACCTCTCCAGCCATTTTAAAACACAAATTTGAGTCACGATAACTCAGAACAAAAGTTTAAAATCTAACTTTTGGAGTTTGCGTTTTTTGATGAGACTGTCGGTCTTGGGTGGTTTAGAATATTTGTGGGGAGTAAGAATTGACCCTTGAAACGCTCCATTCGGACACCGCTAGCTCCTGGTTCACCGGTCAACCCGCCGCCAAGTTGTAAATTCTTGTAAAATTTGCTGTCGGTTCTAATTCTGGTACTTGGGAATGTCAGAATGTCAGAATGTCTTCAAACTTGACAGGGCTCTTTATTGGCACACAAAACACTATTCTAATTTTTAGTGAGTTTTTACCGCAACATTGGTAATTTGTAGGAATTTACGAATGCAGTTTTAAGCGGTTGATTTCCCATAGAGTCATCGTGGAGTTTTGTAAAATCCCGAAACTTTTGGGCAATCTTCTACAAGATGTCCATCAACTAAGGGCAAAACCAAATCTCCAATAAAGATTCTATTTTATCAATTCTTTAATAATTTCCACCAGGGGGGGAAATTATTCTTGATACCGGGGGAGTCTTGGATGATCGGGATTCTATTGGACCTCCTGGCATGCTTTGATTTAGAAAAGCACCTCTCTGTATGTTCCAATCATCATTTCCTCCATCTTGGTCTGTGAATGACTGTATTTCTCAAAATTACCTGCAAACAATAAATCTAACTCTTTCGAGTTGGATTTGGACTGACTCTGACTAGACTCTAACTTTTAACCAGTTTGTTTCATGTATACTTATGTGTATTGTATTACATGAACAAGACACTAGGACAGGTTAACTCTCAAATTCTCACTTCGCTCGAATTACTGACTTAACTACTTAATTTTACTAGAAAGACCTAAAATTAGTGAAAATGCAACATTTTTCATGTTTCACGCGTTTAAGGCCATGACACACCTCTTTGGTAGGGACTTCTACCAAAACCCACAATAATTGTATTTTTATATGTTTTTTCCTATTTTTCACTCAAAAATTAACTAAAAATCGCGAAAAATAAGTTCAGAGTTCCAAGTGCCAACTTGAGGGCTCGCACTCGTTGACCTTCCGAAGAAGTGCTAGGCTTAGTGGGAAATGTTGCAATGACGCCTCAAAGCATTTCAAATGTTACAACGGGTAGTAGACACCGTACCGCCCTTCAACCCGCAATTCACCACACTATGGGTGAATATCAACAAGAACGTGGAAGGAGTTTCGTCCGTGAAAGAGCAAGAGGTTGTGCAACGATTGGAGGCCGTGATATTAGAGGTGGACGAAACAATAACGAAGCGTCATCATCGAGGCCCCCTAAACGCCCTCTTTTAGGAATTGGGGTCCGAGACCCGAACGTGGTGATAGAGCCATTTTTGAATACGTATGTCTAGGACCAACTTTGTCCACTCCAGCGTATGTCGTTCCTCGAGTACAAGGAGGCCCCATTATAAATTCTAACGCAGAGGACCCTAGAGCTCAACAGCACAAGAGGTTTAAACGCAGTCGTAGGCATGGTCAAACAACTGTGGAGCTTCGAAATGAGAACTCGGAAGTGGAAAACCAGTGGACCACAGATGATGACGATGGAGAAGATGAACGTGGAACTAGTGAAGTTGGTGATGATGAAGACAACCCTGATTGTGATGAGGCACCAGCAGATGATGATGTGGTCATTCGAGATGCTGCATTACCAAATCCGGGTACACAAGAAGTTTGCAGATCAAGTCGTTTCAACAATTGAGGGGCACCTGACAGCATCTGTGTTCTGTAGACCTTCATTCAGCATGAGTTCAAGACAGTTGCACCAATTGAAACATGAAGTAATGAAGATCTACAAGAAGAAGAAGGAGAGTCTTAGATAACCAGTAGAAGAGGATGCGTATCTTGAGAGCAGTATATTCATTGTGTTGTGAACTTGTTATTGTACTGAACAACGCTTGAAATATAAAAATATTTTTGGTTATCTAAAATAAAAAAATTTCCAATTGTGTTTGTAGAATTATCGCATTTGCCATGCATGAAGATGACATTCATGAGTGTAGTTATATTGAATAGTTTGAATGTTATAAGTAAGGTGTACTTAATTTATTACTATCCTTGCATTCACGTAGAAAAAAACATTCACTACTATCATCTTTGATGCCTTTTGAAGGGCTGAAAAATTGTTATTTAAATATGAAATTCTTTTCAAAAAATGATCTCTTTTCTAATAACATGTGTGCTAAATTTCAAGGCCATAAGATTTACACATAAAAAGATATTCACAATGTACCAACATGTGTACTTGTGTGGTTCAGAGAAACAATTTCAATGCTACCAAGTACCAACTCCCAGAAATTGAGAAATCAAAATTCGGCCATGAATTTTTTTGGCATGAGATCATGTCTATGTTGATAACATGTGGATCAAATTTGAAATTCAAAGGATTTGCCTATAAAAAGATACTGGAAATCTACCAACAGAGGTAGTTCCTAGAAATTAATTCACACCCACACATGTTGGTAGATTTCAAATATCTTTTTCTAGAAAAATCTTTAGAACTTGAAGTTCTGCACGCATATTATCAACATAGAGGTGATCTCATGGCAAAAATTTCATGATATAAAAAAGAAAATTGTGTCCCTCGGAAGGTGTCAAAGTGGGCACCACTGAAATTGTTTCTCTCAAGTCTCAAATACATTTGTCCGTTGGTAGATTTTTAATATCTTTTTATGGACAAATCCTTTGAACTTGAAATTTGACACAAATGTTATCAACAAAGTCATAATCTCATGCCACAAATTTCATGGCCAAATTCTAATTTCTCAATTTTCGGGAGTTGGTAGCATTGAAATTGTTTCTCTGAACTACACAAGTACACATGTTGGTAGATTGTGAATATCTTTTTATGTGTAAATCTTTTGGCCTTCTAATTTAGTGCAACATATTAATAGCAAAGAGGGCATTTTATGAAAAAAAATTCATGTTAAAATAACAATTTTTCAGCCTTAGGTAGGGCATCAAAGCTGGCATCAAAGAATGTTTTTCACCCTATGAAAGCAAGAATTTGTAAATGAAGTACAAAAATTCTACAAAAATTCAGATTAAACTTATGCGTCCTTGCCCTGTCCAAGACATCCCCGCCTTGACGAAAACGTCCGCGATCTGATTTCAGTGTTGGAAAATTTCAAAAATGAAAGGTGTCCAAAGCGTCCGGAGCGTCCGTCCATCCGGTCCGGTTCGCCTATCCGTCCGTCCCATCCGATCACTCCGACCCATCCGGTATGACAACCCTGCTCACGCCTCTCTTCTACTCGCATGTAGTCATGTGCGTAGTATAGGTGGTAAAGGAAAGGAGAAAGACTAGACGACTTCGTTTTCCCGACTGCTTTACAAAGTTTTCCCACATGATCCCGCAGAACTAACCCCCAATCGACTTTCCGGTCTCCGGACAGAGCACCGAAAATCGTATTGCCTAGAGTAATAGTTAACCGAGTACCCTTGTCCGAACTGAGGATGGTAACTAGAAATTCTAACACCCTCAGAGGGCAATTTCGTTAAAATGGCGGTATTCCATGTGCCATTTGTACATGGAAGTTTGGCGAAGTGCGATTTCTGAAACAAAGGGGTGTGGATTTCTTTGTAGGACTTGTAAGGAAGAAAGTGCCTTGAATTTTATATAGTTGTCAGAGTTTTGCATGAATACTTCCTAGTGTGGGCGCGGGAGATGTCGACCTCTAGAATGGAAGGAAAGCAAACATTGGATTACATTTTGGTTAGGAGTCATGATGTGCAGAAGTTTTAGAAGATCTTTAGATTTGCATTGTTTCGGATCGTGAGGACCGCAAAGATTGAATTTGGAGTAGGGCCTGGAAGAACTTATGCGGGAACTTGATTTTTTCACTTAAAAAAATTGGAGGGTACAAATGTCGATGAACATGCAAATGAGCACCATTTCTTGCATCTTTTGCCACTCTACTGACTTCTACAATGCACGGGAGCATTGTAAGCAACAAAATTTTTTTTACCAAGAGCCCTCCGCCCTAAAAAAAAAATCAAGAGCCTCGCTGTTCGTCCTCTGCAATTCGACGTAAATGATCCACTGCAAATTGCACTTGCTGACGGGGGGCAATGAAACTGTTCCCATCATTCTTCTTTGGTTTCCACGATGCCATTATACTGTCCGTAGAAATGTAGTCAGCCTTCTCGGCCGTACGATCAACCCTCCATCTGAAATTGGTCTTCGTGTCCCAGCCTGCGTACAATCGTTGAGGGTCCTTCGACGCTCCGCATGGGGTGTGCCATTGCACCAAGACTTCACGAAAGTGCTCTGCCGTTGGATCAAATTGCGGATTTTCAACTGCCCTAGCAAGCCACACGGGCTCTTCACAATCCAATCCGGGCCTCACAAAGAGGTAGAACCCCTCGCGGACATCGGTGACCACGTTGTATGCTGGTGGTGGCCTCCCCTCCAGAGTGCCAATGTAAGGATCATCCATGTCGACCTCCTCCCGCGTCCTTCCATCTTGCATTAAATCCGTCGTAAGATCCCCGGGTTGTCGAGTTCGAGGCCAAAATCCATGCCTCAATTCATTGGATTGAGGAAGATCTTCTTCGGCGCCACTGCCCAAGGCATTTCTCACTCCAGTCCAGTACGTGATCAAGTGTGCAAGTCGGGCCTTGTACTCCTGTGGAGCGTCGTCTTGAGATATGTCCGTCCAATGTTGGATGTATCCATCGAGTCCACGCAAAATCTCTGCTTCGTTGGTCATTTTCTTTGGAGCTACGCACGGCGGATCACCTTGGGGAAGGATCGGTTTGTGCTCTGCATCTTCCTTCCATAACTTCAAGCCCGCTTTGGGCAACCACGGGATGTCTGTACATGCCAATTTGTATTGCATGATTGGCCAGCCCTTGTCATCCATGAAGAATTTGTATTGCCTTCCGTTGGAGTGGCCCACAAGTTGCTGCTTCTTCATCCCAATAAACGGTTTGACGTAAGCTTTGAAATCGGGCACTTCTTCTACCAGGTGAGGAATGAAAGGAACTTGCTCCATTTTCATGTACGACTCCATCAACGACGGCAAAGTAGGATGGTCCTTTTCGCGGAGTTGTTGACTCCACCGACCGAATGACGCATCCATGTCGTCGTGCGTGTGTCCCACAATCATGAAGGATACCACCACTTCTTTCACAATCCGCCTAGCCACCAAGAGGGACCAAAAACAAAAGACGTATCTGTTCTTGTTTTCCCTCCAGGAGTTGTCCATTTGAATGTGTAACACCGGTGGCAATGGTGTGGATTCGATAGGTGGAAACGGAATCTCTCCCAACGCATCCACACAGATATCGCTACCATTCAGCAACGCCCGATACAATTGCGTGCTACCGGATTCGCAAAACAATGATCGTGAAGACTTTGCAGGGGGGTCCTCCAAATCTCGCAACAACTTCGCCACCGATCCCACTGTGAAGTTGCTGTCACTTTTAAAGACATCCAAATTGTAGTGTGCGTACTTGCCATCCCCGTGTCCGTGTGCAAAAATTCCTGACACCTTCACGGGTAACTTCATGAATCCATCTAGTGCCTTTGTTTTCCTCGCCAATGCGGGACATGCTGTTTTTGAATGGTCCATCTTGTCGTGCATGATGGATAGCAGTTGCTTCGGTCTTAATCTAGACAACTGCCTACTGCGGTAGTAGGCATGCCGACACGCTTCCTGCAAGAACAAGTGCTTCTCAAAACGCCTTTGGATGCGACCATAGTCCTCTGACCCAGGTACAAAAGATGCCCTCAATTGTTTCAAGTTGTCGCAAATGCTACATCTCGCAAACGAGTCACCTCTTCCTTTGATGACGTATTCCGGAAAATGTTTTGTACGTATTTTACTAAAGCATGATTGCGACAAAGGGGACAGTCCGAGTTCCTCGTTCGCCTGCAAACAAAGCCGACCAGACAACCAGTAAAGTAAGTGACTTGTGCCTGAAATATGTTCCCACATTATTCCTTTTCAGAGAAATGGATGGAAAATGTAACACAGGGAGTTACATATTTCCCGAAATCTCTATGAATTACTTCAGGACTTCTTTACACTTGGACGGTTCTAGGTCCCTACTTTCAATAGACATGAACGGACCATACATTCTTCTATCATTTGATCGATAGCAAGTGACCGAGAGCTGTCTTTCATACTCAATGGAAACCCATGTGTGATGCCGAGTGCATGTCCCATTCCTACCTCATTCACACTCGCCAAGAACTGCTTCCATTCCGTACCCGATGGAAGAACTTTTAAGCCCACCCTTTCGCCGGTAGGCAACGTGCGAGACAAATGGGGCATGTGGTCGGCTGCTGCTTCCAGTAATGAGCGCAAAGTCTCGATGCCCTGAACAGTGGCACTCCTCAATTTCGTCCTCTTCAGGTTGCCATGAGGACCACCTCTGACGTCGAAATCTGCCCTAGCCTTGTATCTTTCAAACGTGCGGAGAGGGATGTTGTAAAGAATCCGCCAAGCACGTAGACAAATGTCTATGCCCTCCACGGTGACAAGCTTCTTCCCCCTTCCAACTTCTTCATGAAACGCTCTGTGCACATCCAGATTTTTGCTAGACTTGACTTTAAAGGACTGCATGTGCATTTCCGTGCGAAGCATACGGATCGTCGAAGGACGAAACTTCCGAATGCACTCCATGTCGCAGCACAGTTCTGTGAAAACCTCTGCGATAGATTCATACAACACCATCTGTGTCCTCCGATCCACCAATGCGGCAGCACGGGTTCTCCTATCGTAGCGGTACTTCCGAACGCCTGTCCTTTTCCGATTTCCCTGTAGCTCTTCATCCATAGCAACTCGTTTACGAGCATGGTCGTACATACTAACATACCCATTTTGCCTGTGATAAAACACTTGGTGCATAGGCCAACGCAGACACATGTCCCCAGCATTGGGGTCCCCATTCCGAACTTCCAGTACAACAATGCCCACGTCGTCCTTACCCAACCTGTTCCTCCCATCAATGCAAGCGTTTGGGTCGGCAGTGATGATGATCACTTCCGCGAAGCCCGAGCCGTCCGCGTGTCGTGCGAGTAGGGCCTTACCAGACCATCCGTCGCGGGCAATGCCTTCGCAATCCGGAATGGGACTAGTGTCCTCGTCCTCCGCGGCAACTGCCTCCAAGTCCACATCCTCCTCTTCACATTCTTCGAAACCCTGAGCGTCGAAGGATTCACGAATGACATTTGCACGATGTAAGCGAAACGAAACGAAGACTTGCGAACGACAGAAAAATCAAGATGGGCTCGATAAAAAAACGCTGCACCTCGTCACCGTCGGATTCGCTAGAAGAAGTCATACGCCACAACGAAGATTCCTGCAGTGGAATCGCGTGGAAGATATACTCAGGGCTGTTGACAGGATGGTCGCAGTCATAGAATGAAATGTCAAAGAATTGGCAGGGGCCCACAGCTTGTACGAAGTAATTGCCGACGCGTGGCTGCCAGACGCGAAGGCAAATCAGATGACGTATAGGCACGAATCAAGTCTCTTGAAGAAACAATTCAAATCTCGGTATTCCATAAAGACAAAGATAAAAAAGAAAGTTTCATGTACATAACTACTGAGCGAAATGTCAGACAGTCAAGGGTACAGGCCAGAAAAATATGGTGACTGCCAATGCAAGAAGAAATAAACCGATTCGACAGATCAGAGCGCCCGCCATGAACACAACTAGACTCGGTCGTGTCACACAGGATAAACAGGATCAATGCTTGAAGTGCCCACTCACAATTGTTTCCAAGAAAGCTGTCGGGTCTTTGGTCTCCCCAATTCAGTTCAGAGGGCCCTCTCTGAACTGGATCCAGGTTACCGATGGGCGAGACCGTGGCCAGGGAAATCCAAATTAGAGCGGGCGCTCTGAACTGAATCGAACCAAATTGTGACTAAGTCCACGTCTGCGAAAAAATGGTTTAGGGCGCCCGCTCTGAACTGGGTCCTTACAGATTGGCGAGACCGTGACCACGGAAATCCAAATCAGGGTGGGCGCTCTGAACTGAATCGGACCGAAAAATGACTAAGTCCATGTCTGCGAAAAATAGGTTTAGGGCGCCCTCTCTGAACTGGGTCCTTATAGATTGGCGAGACCGTGACCACGGAAATCCAAATCAGGGTGGGCGCTCTGAACTGAATCGGACCGAAAAATGACTAAGTCCACGTCTGCGAAAAATAGGTTTAGGGCGCCCTCTCTGAACTGGGTCCTTACAGATTGGCGAGACCGTAGCCACGGAAATCCAAATCAGGGTGGGCGCTTTGAACTGAATCGGACCGAAAAATGACTAAGTCCATGTTTGCGAAAAATAGGTTTAGGGCGCCCGCTCTGAACTGGGTCCTTACAGATTGGCGAGACCGTGACCACGGAAATCCAAATCAGGGTGGGCGCTCTGAACTGAATTGGACCGAAAACTGACTAAGTCCACGTCTACGAAAAAAAGGTTTAGGGCACCCGCCCTAAACTCATTGCCGGCACAGTGTGGACCTCACGATTCAGTTCAGAGCGCCCGCTCTGAATTGAAAAAGGCACCAATCACGAACGCGACTTTGGAGGCATCAAAAAGGTTCAGAGCGGGCGCACTGATCCATTCTGACGCCCCAAGTGGAAGACAATACTAATATTGAAACCCGTCAAGGCACCCCCACTGACCTATGCGGGGCCCAACCACTCCGGTCATTCACTATGGTCATGAGCACATGTGCAGCTTCGGGATAAATAACAAGTGAATGAACTATACTATCAAGAATGTTTTTGGATTTCGAGACACCATCTTCACACGTCGATGATGCAACTATTGTGAATGCAGGAATCCAATTCTTAGGCTACACTGATCATGAGTTCAAGGAAAGCACGAAAAGGAATTGCGCTCATCACATGAATTCGGATTCCGAGAATTCATAATTCTAGGAAAAGGAAATCTAAGCTGTCCACTACGTAGTACTACTAGCCATTTGCGATTCAATCACTCGGGAATTGCAATTCGCGAAGACGCTATAGGCAAGCGCAATCAAGGATTCATTCAAACAATGGACCTCTAAATGAACGACTTCTACGCATGTACCAAGACTAAACCCTAATCGGTCTCAATGCACGAACGCGACATGAAATGCATGGAGTGAAAATCAATGGAAGCGTACCTCCAATTATCAAGGTCCGATTCGGTGGAGGTCCACCAGCAGCAGAAATTCGAACTTCCCAACTTCCTACGCGCAAAGCTGCAAGACATGGAATTCACCACAATAAAGCGCAAATAGACGAGGCTGTCGAAAATTGAAAATCAAACATCGAGCCTTTCAAGAGGAAAACAATCAAAATGAAAAGCACCTTTCACTTCCAGGGTGATGAAGGAAGCTGAGCAAACGGAATGGAGAGGTCGACGGGTCGAACGCGAAGGCTGAGAAATCACCGTACACTTCAGTGGAGAACTGCCGAAGGTTGCTTCGCAACTTCTGTGTGTCTCCCAAAAAAAAGGCAGGAATACACTTTGACACCGGAAAACCTAAAACCGCCGATAATATGCGACGAAGAGGAAAGAGGACGCCAACCTCACACTGGAAGTGAAAGGTAGTTAATCCGATTTTAACGTAATTTTTAATTGTAAGTTGGAACTAATAAGGTGGAAGCACCTCAAATCGACAGTTTAAAGAATTCAGCATATTTGGAGACAACATTTCAAGAAATTAACATTTTCGTGGTGTTCAAAAAAATGAAGAGGTTTCTGGGACTTTCAAAGTTTCAGTCCTCTAGACCACTGGAACCGTCCTGAACGTGGACCCAAATCTGAATTCTGACAAATTCAGCACTTACCCAATCACAGTGAAGAGAGGAGAAAACGTTATGACACTTGTCAAAGACCATTCAATAAAAGCCCAGGGACGGTTTGATGTCCATCTAGGAACAGGGATTAGGTACAGGTGTCATATTGGGTGCTCCCACCTTAACCCCTAACTGCCTCATCGACCATATATGGTCGATCTGAAATTTCAGGCTCATTTTGAAGTGGGCAGTTAAATTCGTTTGCCTGTTTTAAAATTGTTTTTGGGCAGTTTTTAGGGTTTACTATTCAAAACTTTCATTTTTCACTGAAAAAGGTACATATTTGAGTGTTGAGAGGTCTCCAAAGCCATTTATGTCCGTTAATGGAAGAGTAAAGCTTGCTAATTTTACTTCATTTTTCAACTTTGAGCAATTTCACTTGATTTGAGATCTAAAAACTTTCACTTATTCATTTGCTTTGAAAATGGTCCCAATCGAAAGAGTGAAGTGTTTTCATGATTTTCACCATTGAAAATTTAAACAAGCAAGTCTTGATTTGGAGTTATTTGTGAATTATACTTATTAAAAAAATTGCATCTCAACAATTGCAAGGTGGATTGTGTAATGAGTTTAATAGCTTTTCAAGTGATATTAAGTTTTTTGAAAGGGTATTTTAGTGTGCTAACACAATTTGTAGTTGTTCATGTTACTTCTAATCCC
This sequence comes from Rhytidiadelphus loreus, assembly GCA_947034895.1. Lineage (NCBI taxonomy): Eukaryota > Viridiplantae > Streptophyta > Bryopsida > Hypnales > Hylocomiaceae > Rhytidiadelphus > Rhytidiadelphus loreus. Next base: position 8,158,424 of record OX344763.1, read on the forward strand.
AAAAAGCTTTTATGTGCAAATTTCTGAAACATTGTGGAGAGGGACAACATATTAAAAATAGAAAATGTACATTTCTCTTATTATAATCTCACAACTCTTATGGAATTTTGCATTCAAAATTGGTGTACATACTAATAAGCAAGCTCTTTAAACATCCGTACGGTTAGATTTTGAAAAAAGATCATTTTGTTTCAATGGAGATAACTATAAGCCCATGTTCTTTTTTCATGGGAAAAACACACTTGAAAAGGCTTAGGCACTTAGGGGTTAACCCTGGAGCGCTCCGACGTCCATTTTTTGGACGATGTACAGACTAAAATGGAGTTTTCTTTCTCATCACTGTTTGGATGAAAGTCATCTAATTTTTGGTGATACTTTGTCAAGTTTTTGGCCTATCTAATGGTTGGATTTGGTGTTACTAGAGTTCATATTTTTCTTAAATTATAAATGTGAAAGTTTATCAAGCCAAAAATTGCATTGATTTTTGTTCAAAACTGAGTTTGCAAGACTGAGGTCATAGATTTTAAGAACAAAAAAAATTCAAAAAATCACCCCATGAAGAGAACCTCATCTGGAATCCATTCCAACAAGTTTTACTCAAAAAATGATAATAGTCTGCTTGTAATTGAATTCAGAAGAAATTATGAATTTTTTTTTCCAAAATTTTGCAAAAAATATTGATGGTAGCATAGGTGAATCTAACCGCAGAGATGGAATCTGAAATTCATAATCTACAACTTTTACTTGTATATCATGTCCAAAATATTCTTCCAAATAGTACTTTATAATGATTTTTCCCAAGTAGCCAATTATGGAGATGGATCCAGACGTTCTAGGGTTAAATTGAATTGATATGTATTTTGCATGATTTAGAAAGCGTCATGAACAGTTGAAGTTGTCATTTGATCCATTCACTGTAGTTTCTATATTCTTTACAGCTATAGTCTACGTGCGTAATGAGCGACAGATGCACTTTTGGCTTATAAAATCGCCAAAATTTCATTTTCACTGCGAAAATTCTGAAAAACACACGGAATAAGAGCTCCTCTTCTTCCTCTAGCCATGAAAGTAAAATTTCATACTTTTGGTTTCACTGGCTTCTCAAAACAGGCCTATCTAATAGATAGTATATAAAAAATCTATAATTATGTAATAAAAAATCTATATATAAAGTTTAGAGTTCGCCAAAGGTGTACTCAATTTAATGAATACATGCAATTCTGATGGCAATTGGACTATATTGTGGTCCTATAACAAATTATCAAAGTAAAAAATAGAATTAGCATAAATTAGTACTACTAGATTCTTGTATATGAATGCTATATATTCTAATAGTGTCAAAAGTCAAATTGAATGTTCTAGCACAAAGCCACCTCATTTCATTAACTAGTATAGTACTAACTAGGTTTACTAAAATTCGTTCTAAAACCTGACCTCATTTGGACATGACAAAGGCAAGACTTGACAAATACAACGACAAACCTCGAATATTTCCAATGGGATTCGATTTTGCAACCGCGAGCACACCTTGTTAGTCCTTATTTTAGGCAAAAGGAATTATAGATGTCACTTGCGAGGGACTCATGCTTCCGCAACTACTGCAGAAATATATAACAATTGAGATAATTGAAATAGATACCTTTGAACAGTGACATGGGTCAGTCCACCGATGTTTTTTGGAGGATTGAATTTGATGGAAATTTGAGAAATTTAGATGGATTTGCGAATGGAACTTTGCATTGTACTTTACAGCTAATATGGGATTTAAATTGGATAAAGGGACGGTGTTCTTACATTCTTTCTTAAAGTAGAGCTTCCACCATTATAAAACTTCTAGTAGACAGATTTGTTAATAATTATACTGTTCTGCTACTTTTAGTTATAGGTTATAGGTTGATATAGGTTTTGTACTGTGGGGTTAAGGGCTTTGAGTTCGTGGCAACTGTAAGGTCTACGCTTAAGTGGTAAGGTTGTTCAAGGAAATTAAGTTCAAATCTAATTATAGAGTACTAGAAATACAATCACCTTGTAGATTAGCAAAGCACAAAATTGAAGTGCAACTTCAAAATATTATTCACCAAAGTCCCAGGATCATTTGTCCAGCCAAAAAACACTGTAGAATGCAATTTCTATAACAAGGACCAAAATTGTATCTTACACATATCTATCCGTGGGAACTTCTATTAGACTATTATAAGATTGACTGTGTGGAATAGATTTCACCTTGTTCAACTTCCTCAGAACTTAACTTATAACCTTTGCTCTATTGGTTTCGACTTTCTAATCTTTTGTGATAAGGATAATTATAAGTTAATGATGTACTAAAAATTATAAAAAAACGAATGAATGTTTCTACTCATTAAAAAAAAATTCAATAGAAAATAGATTCAAGAAATAGATTCAAGAAAATTGTTTGTGTTTTACGGTAGAATTGAAATACACCAATGTCTATTGTGAGGTTGTTGGAGCTTCAAAACTTGACCATGTGAACAACTTTCTTTTTCCAAATATAAAAATGGAGGTGAGAAAAAAATCCTAAAAAAATCCTAAAAAAATCCTAAAAAAATAATATTGTTCATAATTTTCATAATTTTCATGAAATAGATATGAATGGAATAAATCATAGATTCCCATGTACATATTAATAACTAAGTTACTAAATATTATGTGTACAATGTAGAAATTAAAGTAGAAATTCATTTAGAAAATAATGTACTATATTGAGACTCGAGGTCCTGGTCCAATGACCATATTGTCTCCCAAAGGGAAAATGGTACTTTATGGGTTAATGTGTACAAACACTTTTAACATGACATTGTATCGTTCTTCATTGTCTGTAGAGCTTCCTTGGTCCTGTATGAGTTCATTAGGAGTAATCCGACTTGTTGTGCATTATCCCATTTTTGTTAAATTTGGACTTCTAGAACCTTTTGGTCTTCTAAGCCTTCTATATTTAAAAGAGTTAAAATTAAGTAACCCCTAAAGGATCTGACTGTGTTTTTTGGTTGTATAGAAATTTTGGGTAGGTGCCTTCGAGTGGAAATTTTCATATTTGGGGCGAGAAGATCTTTCATACGCACCAAACTTCATTACATTTGGAAAGACAAATCAAAAGTTATAGCCTAATAGGTTACTTTCTATCATAACTGGGCAGTTTGGACACATCAGAAAAAATCACTTTTTTCATATATAGAAATTTGAAATTGATTTTCTAGAGTTTCATATATTGGACAAGCTTTGGATCATGACATTAAGATCAATGAGTCAAAAGTTATGAGGATTTTTTGTTTGGGGGCAATTTTGGATTTCCTACTTAATACTCTAAAATAAACTTTGAAATCCTTTATCTTACCCCATTTTCAATATTTTGGGACAAGAATAAAATCGTAGGATGTAGATACATTATTAAAACTTTTAGACCATTGGGGTTGGAAATTTTCAATTCCATATTTAAATTGTAAATAATATAGTATTTTTAATCATTCTCTACTACTTATTAATTTTTTCCTATATGTTGTACTATTCCAAAGTATCTGAATTCTTCAAGCATGTGGCCAACTTGTCTAAGAAAACAAATCTAAGGAAGCACCACCATTTACGTCATTTTATTATTAAAAATGTGAGCTTGTGAAATGCAATTGCCCTTCTTTTCTTAGGGACCCGGTAAAAAAAAAGATGTTAGTTCATTTGAATGCTTATATCTTGCAATCCACCTGGTCGAAATGTTTGAAATTGCCACCACATGATTTTGATAGTACACAATACAAGATCCTATGGTAAAATATGTCCCAAAAAAAAACCCAAAATTTTGGTACTTGTACTAGACATGGCGGTTTTGGAGCGTTTCTGGTGAATATATAGTGAATGTCCTTTAAGGGTTAATGAGCATCTCAAATCTCGGTAATTTTTTTAAACCTTTCACTAAAAATAATTATGACAAGGAACTATATATAATGAAATCCAAAGAGATGAGGGGGAAGCAACATAATTTGGAGAAGATGTTAATGTATAGGACATGTAGAATTTATGATCAAATTAAATTTTGAACCACTATAATAATCAATTTTAAGGTGGTGCTCAGAAATCATGTTCAGTTAAAACCCTGTATATAATTTAGACCATTGCACTTCCCAAAACCGTATAAATGGCGGTGACAATGAAGTGGAAAATAATACTTATGTCATAATCGTACGGAAGATGTATAATCCAAGACCAAATTTTATTTAATACCTTCTTATTTTTGGTTTTGGACATACAATTTGAAAACCATGAGTCAAACTCTATAGTTTATAGTAAGTTTGAAAACCATGAGTTGAACTCTATAGTTTACAACTTGAAAACCATCAATCAAACTCTATAGAATTCCTTAAAGCGTGAGATTAAAGGATGACTATGAATGCTCCATTGCTTTTACATTATGAATCCTATTGATAGAATGGTACCAATGAATGCCTTCAATCATTGGAATGTACAACAATAATGCTCTTATTTGAAGCCATTCATGCTTGTAATCATGCCTTAGGATGCCGAGAGGTGCATTAAGCGAGTTTTCAAGCCTCAAAAAGGCCGTTTCATCCCAATTCTATGAAGATTGTTCTGTTGCCCATAATATTTAATAATTTAAAAAATTTAAAGAAATTAAAGAAATTTAAAGAAATTCAAAAATTGAAAGGAATACAAAAATTTAAAGAGATTTAAAGAAATTTAAAGAAATTCAAAAATTGAAAGGAATACAAAAATTTAAAGAGATTTAAAGAAATTTAAAGAAATTTTAAAATTTTAAAATTAATTTTTTTTTTAAAATTTAAAGAAATTTTTAAAATTTAAAGAATTCAATAATTTAAAGAATTCAGAAATTTCAGAGATTCAGAAATTAAAGTTTAGAAATTTTAAAATTTTAGAAATTAAAATATTCAAAAATTCAATTTGCAATTTATAATTTTTATTTATATGCTTTTATTTAAAAATAATAATTAAAGAATATGTTGCCGATGAGGTCATCTCCCGACCACATCAGCATGTTGATTTGGCAGCATGGGAGTGCTTGGGAACGTTGTAATAACTCAGAGTCTTCTGCAAGGCTGAAATCTCTTCTAATGGACATGATGTCTATCTATGTTTTATGCAATCAGTAGCTTTTCCAATTGAAGTGGCTGATTATATTTAATTTTGCTATTTTTGAACTAGTTTAAAATATCTCTTGAGAATTTGAATTTTTTTTGGGTATCCATGTACTGTATGAAAATGATGAGCCATGTTTGATAGTACCCTAAACCGAAAGTTCCAACGTCTCAAAATTTGTGGGACAGTGAACATGAAAATAATATATATAATTTGTAAATGCATGTTAAGAACAATCCTGTAGACTTCATGACCAAATGAAATGTAACCACCTATTATTTATTTCCTTGGAAATATTCATAAAAACTTATGGCAGAATATGTTTTGTTTTGTTTTTCTAAAATGGCAGTCTAGGTAGATTAAAAAAAAGCTCTTCATTCGAAAAGATTTCAGTTTAAAAATTGTTTTCTATATTTGTATATTTTTGGAGAATATTGAATCAGTCTATTTTTATGATTGAGTCAAAATTCATGAGGATTTTTTTGTTTGGCTTTGTTGGTTTTGCATTCAATAGTCTAAAGTAAACTTTGAAGTCTTTTATCTTACTCAATTAATTTTTGGTACGTGTCTTTTTGGTACGTGTCTTTTTGGTACGTGTCTTTTTGGTACTTGTTAATATAAAAATGACGGTGTTTTAGAGGTTAATAGGGTCAATAGAAGACAAAGTAAAGATTCCCTCGGACTACTAACGCAGTATATTAAAAAATTAGAATTGATTGTGACTTCAGTTGCCATGTGCAAGCATTCTCTTCCAATAATGTTTCACTCCAACTGCATAGGCAACTTTATTGAATAAAGCACGTGTTCTTTTTAGTTACCGCGAAGGTAGACTCTTGAAATTGTATCCTTCATGTAATTTTTCCTTAGAATTTGTTATTACATCCACGGTCAATTGCTCTTTTTGTGGGTGAATTGGAGTGACACATCCTCCCACATGTATTGCATTGAATTTCGTATAGTGTTTAGCTTGAGTCAAAGATAAAAAATACAATTATAAAGAAAGAGTAGCGTACCAAAATTAACATATAGTTACGATAAAACCTAATTTACATTTATCGTCGATTTCATTCAAGTTCCCATAATAAAAAATCTATATGTACAGTGAAAAGTTCACTTTCAGTGTATTCCATTTACTGAAAAATCTTATACTTTAATTTCTATAGGAGTCATCACAACTAATACTAAATAATGTGATTCATTATTTATTTCACTATTCAAATAGCATTTTCACGTCCAATATGATTATGTGGTTAAAAATTTGTAAATCATGAAAACATTCAACTAGTATTTATTAAATTAAGCCAAATTTCATGTGCATTCATATGCGTGTGATGAAAGTGTGATCACCATAAATTTGTATAAAAGGACACAACTGCAGAAAACTGAATATTTCTATCGAGATAGAAAAACGGATTTGTTTCACGGGAATATATATTATTTTCAATTGGTGCCCAGGAACAAAAGTGATGCCCAAATAAGCTCAAAACAAGGGAGAGGGGGCAACAAATTTTTGTATTGCAAGAATTACAATTCGGAATTTTTTTGGTCCTTATACATTATATTTTTTTGGACATTAAAGTACAAGGCAAGGTTGTTGCCCACATTTTGTTAATTTCACGTACAAGGTCATTTCATGTGACCACCAATTGCATCTTTTTTTGGGTTTAGGGTGGTTTAGGAATAATTGCAACTTGCACCACGTGTTTTCCATTTCTTTTTACTGGAACTCTATGACTTCGTATTTTGTAGCCCCTAAAGGACCATTGTCCCTTCGGGGGACAAATGCATTTTCGGGCAGGTACCTACGGGCTGAAATTTTCTCCTAATTTTTTGAAATTTTATTTGCACGTCGAAAAGTTGATTAGCTTTGTGGGAATATAATTTTTTTCAAAATCGGTGCCTAGGAACAATAGTTATGACCAAATAAGCTGAAACGAGGGGACGGCGGGTAGCTCGGGCAGCTGGAAAAAATGGACAAAAATTTGAATTTTTTTTTTAATATTATTTTTTCTCATAGATTATATTTTTTTGTATCTGGAAAGCTTTGATTCATTTCATTTGGATATGTGATGAGAAAGTTATGGACATTCTTTTTTTTCGGGCGATTAGAGCATCTTCATAGTTGAAAAAAATTACTTGTAGGACTCATTTATGAATGCAATTTCTCAAATTTTTCATTTTTTTTTTTTTTTTGCATGGTTTGATTTACTTGCTAGAACAATCTCACCATAGGGATTAGTGCATTTGAATTCCATGTGAAATATAAGAATATTTTAGATTTTCCTTCTATCTCGTACCTACATCTACTTAACAATTTTTTTAAGAATGATAATTAATTTTTTTTTGAACTTTTTTTTTTTTCTAGACTCTCAACTCAATTTTTCACTATAAAGATTTAAAGCTCAAACTCTGTAGTGCAAAAATTTTAAGTTAAAAATGTTCAAAGTCAAAAAATCTAGTCCCGCAATGTGCTGAAAAACTTGTTTTTCCCACTTTAAACGCAGATATCTTTCAATCTAAGCGGGCAAAAATTCTGAAATTTTTGCCACACTCTCATACAAGTTAAGTTTAAGATCCTACGGTTAGATATGAGAAAATAACAATTTTTCAATTTTTTTACTCCTTGCCATAGATATGGCAGTTTTGAGTGTTATTAGGTAGAAAAAAGGGCTTGGTCCTTTAGGGGTTAAATTGGACTTGTGAGAAGAAGGTTAAAAGTTTTTTGCAGTTTTAACACCCTCACGGTCAAACATTATAATCTTTCACTGTCTAAGTGATGTTGTTTTCTTTACTTTTCCTATGAGATCTCCAACATGAGGTCAAGTTGAAATTCCTACGGTTACAATTTTACGGAATTTATACAACTTAATATGGAGATGTTGGCATTTTGGTTAATTTATAGGAAATTCCAAGTTAATCAAAATAGGCCGTAGGCTCGGATCCGGGTATAGGTCGGGTATAGAGTGTCCGGGTATAGGCTGTCCAAGTACCAGGAGGGCCGGTCATCAATCTGGGCCAGTTGCGTGAGACCACACATAGGGTTTGGTGCTCCCGAAAGAAGCGTTTTGTTTGTTTTTTCACAGTCTTGCTCCGGGCTCATGATTTGGCAGTTCTTCAGTGCCATTTGTTTGTTTTGAGAGTCCGCCTTGGGGGAGTTCGTGTGTTTAGGGTTCAATCACGCTGTTTGGATCAGAGAGAGCGGTCTTGGAGAATTTCACTTTCTTGTGGGAGAGTCGAAGGCGCGGTAGTGCTACAGCAGGGTTTTGCGATTGATTCTCTAAGTTAGTTCCAGTTTCGGCGATTGAGGGTCCGCTTTTCCTGTGCGCGTGAAAGTGCGGGGCTGTGAATGTTCGGGGTTGAAGGGAGCGATAGTCTACACTGCGGAGTTGTTTCGATCATTCAATCAACCACGGTGCTTGTTGTGGAGGGTTTAAGGTGCAATCGATTCTTCCAGTTCTTTCTAGTTTTTGCAATGTAGTGCCAGAAATTTTTGTTTGCGCGATGGTTTAGCATGTGAGACTTTTGGACTAAAGGGCGGAGCGAGAGTTCACACTGTGGAGTTTAGTTTTGATCATTGAATCAATTGCGGTGTTTGCATCTTTCAGGGTTCACCGTGCTTGAGTTCGTGTTTGGAGGGTTTTACTTTCTTCTGTGAGAGTTCGCGTGGAAGTGCAGCAACGGACTGATTTTGCGCGGAGGGTTTACAAGTTGTAAATATATGGTGAGTTCATCTTTTCTTCAGTCTTAGGATCTGCTCAGGTTTTCGCTAAGCTTGGATTTCCAATATGTTATGGTCTGTCTGTGCCTGGGTTTGCTTAGGATTTGACAGAGCTTGGATTTCTGATGTTCTTTTTGTTTGCTGCATTGATGAAATTGTCTGGAACTCTATAATTTCGATTTCAGGGTTTACTATTGTTGTCTTAGGGTTTGGAATGTCTGTATTTGCTTTGGTTTGCTGAGGGTCTCATTGAACTCTACATTCAGTGCCAGGAATTCCTATGCGCGTGAAATTTTAGTGTGAGTGTTCGGCGTGAGTTGTGAATATATCGGGAGTTTATCATTTCTTCAATCCTCCGGTTAGCTTAGGATTCGGCTAAGCGGAAGCCAAGGTTTGTACAGCACTTGTGTTTCTAAACTATCAGGGATTTGATTCATGAATGTAGGTCTGGATTTGGTGAACCTCGAACGAAGGCATTACCGTGAATGCATTACTATTGGCATTGCTGCAGTTCTGGTGCAGGGGCGAAATCTGTAGCTTGGAGAAAGCAGGATTTGCAAATTGCAGCGACTTCAGTGATACCAGGTACATTTGTTACCCCTTCAGATTGAGCATAGAACGACATAGAAATCGCACTAGGACTATGGGTGCCTTTAACCGCGCACATTCAAAGCCGCATATAATACTTTAGAGCGCCCACCCTAAACCTTCCCAAGCCTTCTTGGGTGCTTGGAGGATTAGAGCGGGCGCTCTGAACCATTCCAAGCCCGGGAAGATCAGAGCGCCCGCTCTAATCCTCAGAATGTTGTTTTGAATGAAAGAGAGCGACGTGAATTGTACCTAGTCGGGGAGGTTCAGAGCGCCCGCTCTGAACCTGCCCAAGCAATGTTGGGTGCATGGAGAATCAGAGCGGGCGCTCTAAACCAATCCAAATCCTGGAGGATCAGACCGCCCGCTCTGATCCTCTCGGAATGCAGCTTTGAACGAAAGTGAAATTAATTAATCATTCCTAGTTGGGGAGGATCAGAGCGCCCGCTCTGATCCTCTCAGAATGTTGTTTGATTGAAAGAGAGATTTTTGAATTCTACGTAGCCGGGGAGGACCAGAGCGCCCGCCCTAAACCGCTGAGAATGCACATTTGAACGAGAGAGAGATTATAGAATCATACGTTGTCAGGATGAATCAGAGCGCCCGCTCTGATCCTCTCAGAATGCTGCATTGAACGAAAGTGAGATTGCTGTATCAAACGTAGTCGGGGAGGATCAGAGCGCCCGCTCTAATCCTCAGAATACTGTTTTGGATGAAATAGAGCGCACTGAATTTGACATAGTAGAGGAGGTTCAGAGTGCCCGCCCTGAACCTACCAGATCGATCTTCGGTGCTTCGAGGATCAAAGCAAGAGCTCTATACCAATCCTAATCTTGCAGGATCAGAGCGCCCGCTCTGATCCTCTCAGAATGCTGTAGTGAACGAAAGAGATATTGTTGTATCAAACGTAGTCGGGGAGGATCATAGCGCCCGACCTAAACCTACCAGAGAGACCATGCGAGGCGGGAGGATCACTGCAGGTGCAATGAACCAACTCAAAGCCCAGAGGATCAGAGCGCCCGCTCTGATCCTCTCAGAAGCCTGTTTCGAATCAAAGAGACTTAATTAAATATTCGTTGTCGGGGAGGATCGAGCTCCCGCAGAGGACCTACCAGAGCAAGCCTTTCAGCTTTGAAGATCAGAGTGCGCTTTGAAACAATCAAAGGAGTTCAGGATCAAAGCGCCTGCTCTGATCCTCCAAACACCCTACAGGCTATAGCGCTCAGTTAGGTTCAGAGCAGGCGCTCTGGACAGAATAGGTCGAGCAGATTCAAAACAGGTTTAGAGCGGGCGTTCTAAATCAAACAGGTCGAGCATATTAGAAACTGGTTCAGAGTGGGCGTCCTAAACCTCACCAAAAGGGAATAACACAAAGTGGTTCAGAGTGGGCGCTCTGATTCAGTCGAAGAGATAACTGACCGCATTGTATATAGTGAAGTATCACTTTTGTAGGGATAGGATAGAAGGGAAATCAGATCCTCATTAGTACCAGATAAACAAGGGGATGATCAGAGCGCCCGCTCTAAACCTCCTTCGCAGAGTCTAGCTGAACATCACTCCGCTTACCAAGGGTGCATTCGATTACCAGAGATGAATTAGACATAGATCATGGTAAACCGTCCATAGTAATGGCCCTAGACCCCAACTCAGTTTAATGAAATATTGCTGGTGATTATTAATTCATCTCCCATGAAGGATATACTCGAGAGAGATTCAGAGCGCCCGCTCTGATCTTACCCGTGAATATAAATGACGAATCATGAAGAGCAGGCCCGCAGTCTAACCAAGTAGAATAGACTGGAATTCAGTTTCCAAGCAAATGATGAATCAAGTAAAGCCCCTCGGTCGAAAACTACTTCATAGTTAGTAGTTCCGCGATAGATTCATATCCATGTCCGGATTAGAGCGCACGGTCTGATTTGTACCACTGTCTGTGCATAGTGCAATGGAGTCCTTCCTCGACAGCACGTCCCACCTCACCGGGTACATCAAACCAATTGCGTCAGAGAGAGTGCACGAGTCCTGGACGGCACTCGTCGAAGGGAAAACTCCTCTGGAGTTTGTCGCATCCAAGGCCCTGTGGACCGTGGAGATGAGCTACCTCGAGGGCTCCCCCGTATTTTGTCTAGAACTAGGCTTCACGAGTAACGGTGACCCCAGATGGAAAACATTCAGGGAACTCGTAGTCATCAATGTGAATGTGCTGCGCGAGGCCATTCTGGTAGATGTAGTGAACACTTCGAACAACGCATTTGGAGTGCTAGCCATTAGGGTAGAAGATGAGATGACGTTCTGTCACGAACGCATCCTGAAAAATTACAAGCAAATTCCCCATATATTCCAAACCTTGATGCTCGACATCAAAGGTAGAGTAGAAGCTCATTTAGACGATTTTGTAGCAATTGGTTAGGCAGTAAAATCATTTCTCACCAATGCAAACAGTCTACAGGCTGCGGTAACAGTCGAACTCCAGTCCAAGCAGAAGCAAGTAAATAAAATGGACTCGCAAGGTCGACAGCAGAAGAAATCCAAGAGGGGAGGAGCATCGAGCTCCAGCGCAACCACGCGGGCCAGACCGCCGGCCGCATTGGCCCTGGCTGGAGCCTCTAACGTGGCGCAAACTCGACCCCGTGCTTCTCTCGCGTCAGAGGTAACCGAGACGGGCGCGAACATCCCAGCCCAACCGGCAGCTCGAACTGGTGACACACCAACCGTCCCGGAGGCAGAGAGGGACCCAATCATCCCTCCGCAGCCTGCCGAAGAATCTGCGGGGCGTTCCGGACCGAGGTCGCGGGAAAAGAGAAAAGCCACGAGGAAGAGGAATCCTCAACCTGAGGTCGCGGCCGGATCATCGCAAGATGCGGCGAGGATGGTCAGGCAACGGCGGGCAAATGTTGAGTCGCCCAGCTCCTCACAGCAGAGCGACCTGCCGAACAACACTGACGTCTCCGAGGAGGTCGCGCAGAAGCAGGCGATCAAGAAGGTGAATGGGAAATGGTTGGACAACCCAGACACCGTGCCTTACGATCCCAACGTTGTTCCGGATAAGCTGTTCGTGGATCTCGTCTTGAAGAGGGAGGCCAAGCGCTCGGAGGAAGAAGAGGCGAGGAAGCGACTGAAGGCCGAGGTTGTGGCGAATAAGAAGTTCAAAGAACTGTCCAAGTACATGTACATATTCGGGCGGGGGACATTCTTTGAGCTCGAAGTCGACGACATGATTCAGGCGGACGAGAAGTCGGGTATGATCTTTCGACCCCTAGAGAAGAAGGGTGTGATGGCCGTGCTTGATCGAATGGTGAAGGTCAACTTCACCAAGCAAATCCTGACCGTGATGCCGGACACGGAGGCTAGGCCAACATGCTGGGCAGACTGCGTCAAGTCCTTTCCGCTGAAGATCATCAACGGCCAGCAGACCTGGAAAGCGGCCAAGGAAATCATCTCGGGAGAGGCATCGGTCGACGACGAGGCGCTGAAGAAGAAGGTGCGCAAGTGGACATGCGAGGTCGTATGGTCCGACAACAAGAATCACTTGCACGCGTTGTCGTGCAAGTGCAACGACGGAAACGTGACAGGTCCTTATCTGTCGTCGCTGCCGGCTACAATCCAGCATTGTCGCTATCTGTGGGACAATGCTCGAAGGCCGGCGCAGCAGCGGAAGAACCTGAGGAAGGAAGAACAAGGCGAAGAATTTGCTCGCTACGAGGTACGCATTTTAGTCGATCCATCCTGCCCATTCAATTCATGTTGAATCTAAGTTTGGGAGTCCGAAGATCAGAGCGGGCGCTCTGAATCGATTTGGTTAGGATACCGTCCATGCATAGGAAACTGCCCTCCCCGAGATGGAGGAATTAGGACTGGCAGGATCAGAGCGCCCGCTCTGATCCGCTGAACCTCAGTCGGTCTACACGGATCCAACTTCCGAGTCCGACTCAAATGTGTTAATTTTCCTGCAGGAATTTCGTGTCAAAGCCGAGCAGAGTTTTGAATCGACTGGTCTTCTCAAGCCATCGGGAAACTCCCAACGAATCTACGACCTGGACCGGATGGGGGAGCGGAAGGTGATCATGGCTTTGGAGGAGACCTGGGCCGCATGGCAGAAGGTTTTCCAAGGTCATGAGTCGGGGTCGCTTCACGACATTGACTCCGGGGGACCCTTCAACGAAGCGACGACCAAGGAGGGGAACGTGAAGTTGTACAAGTTCCTCCCCATCACGAGCAACATGATGAAGAACCTGCACGGCCTCGATGACGCGGCGGTGGGTGAGCTTGCCCGGAAAATCCTCGATATACCACCCAAGGTCTATCTCAACAAGAAGCCGAATTCGTGGACTTCGGCCATTCCCATCGCCATGTGGTGCACGAACAGAAAGTACAAGAACGTGCTGGCGAGGGAGTTGGCAGACAGGGGCAAGTCGAGCGGCATGATATCGGCAGGCGAAGTCATCAACGCAGCCGGAGACATTGAACCGCAAGCGTGGCAGGACTTCAAGACGCAGTTGCGCATCAACGGCTTCCACACCTGGTACCTCCAGACCATCGACCCGGAGTACCTGAAGTCGGAGGTGCGCTCAGGAAAGAAGAGCGTCCTACCGTCCGATGAGCTCCTTGCCGCCTTCGACCGTGTCATGGTGAACTATGAACGGTGTGAGTATGTGCGGAGGTATTCGCGGTCCTCAATGTGCCGCTGGCTTCGAGCCGGAAGCAGGTTCGACCCAACGCTGTACGTCTACAAGAGGGAGAACTGGGTCCCCCAGCGCGCTGTAGACGGACCCGCTAACCTCAAGTACTGCGAGGTGGGCATCATCGATTTCCGCCAGTTTCCGGGTGTGGAGACCATGGAGATCAATTCCGCCAACAAGAAAATCCTCGAGGTGGTGGAGGTGGTGTCGCAGTCCGTCATGTCCTCGTCCGTCCACACTTGGATGCTGATCTTCTTTTCGAAGCGGGCGGCTGATGTGGACAAAGCTGTGAAGGAACTGCTTCCTGATTACAACATGCGGCGGGAGTGCAAGTACGTATGTCGGGCGGGGGAACCTACGTACAAGGAGAAGAACAAGGTCTCCGTGATGTACCTGCAGAGGTCCCGGTGGAGGTGGGTCAACTCGAGTGTGGTGAACACGAACAACGAGGTGCCCTCGCTGTCTGCTGAGGAGGACGAGGACCTGACCAATGAGGGAACCATCTACATGAATCAAGAGGTTTGTCGTCACGACAATCCGAGGACCTTGTCGAAGTATGAGCTCCGATACGAGGTGTATCCGCGCTTCATCGACAAGTTCTGCAGGGATCAAGGAACCGTCATGTTGGTCTTCGCTGGTGCGAAGCCAATTTCGGTGTGCACGGTGAGCATCTGACCACGCTGTGTTTTCATAGTTCTTCTGATGTACATCTCGATGTAGCGGGCGTTAGACATTGTAATATCAGTAATGACTAAAACCTTTGAATGCTCGCAGATGTTGTCGCGTAGCTCTGTCACTCTGATCATCTCCACTCAGAAGGCCCTCCTGCGTCAATCCCAGCATAATCGCAAAGGCGCGGAGATGTGGCCGGATATTCTAGTCCCCGGCTGGACGTTGCGTTACGGCTATGTCACCCCGACACCGGCGAGAGCCACCCGGCCGGAGCTGGACGAGGAGCCCAATCCTACCGTCGAGGAAGCGAAAGCGGACGAGGCCCTCAATATCGTGGACGCCGACCACGTTGAAATCGAGCACCCCGACATCAACGCGGACGAACAGGAAGGAGATGAACAAAGTGAGCAGACCGGGAATCGGCCAAACGAGGAAGGCGTCCAGGGAAAGAGGGAGCCGTCGTTGGATCGTGCTAACAGCGATGCGACCGAGCAATCAGAGCAGCCTGACCAGAGCGGGCAGCCGAGGCCGGACTCTCACCATGATGATCCAGAGGATCCAATTCCTCCGGCGTCGCCGTCTCACTCCACTCCTACAGCAGATCAGACCGCCCGCTCTGATCCCATCCCACCTCCATCTTCTCAGTCTCAAGTTGGAGTAGATCAGAGCGAGCGCTCTGATCCCATTCCTCCTCCGTCTTCTCCTTCTCAGACCGGAGCAGATCAAAGCGGGCGGACTGATTCCAGTCCACACCAATCCCAGTCTGATCCTCTATCTTCTGCCCAACCGCCTCGACCATCTCAGCCACTTGGGAGCTCCCGCTCAGGACTGGTCCACTCCCGCTTGCCTGCTTCCCTCTCCCCATAGTCCTGGCGTCGACCTCCGCCATCCCAACAGGTTCAGGGCGGGCGCTCTGATGTACGAGCTCACTTGTTTCGCGTTCCTGCTTCCTGTACTCCATCGATCGGAACCGCGAGCTCTCATCAGCCGGAATTGGTGAAGCCATCCACTCCACCCAAGCTGCAGATAGAGGACCTGCAGATAGAGTTGGGTCTGCTGAGGTCACGACTCTCTGAAGAGCAGCAAAACGAGATGGAGAAAGTGAGGCTTGATCTGATTCACACCCCCGCCACGCCCTCCGAGAAGACGATGAAAGAGAGGATCCAGGAGTCGCGGACCATCGTCAAGGACTTGAAGTCCCTCCGTCCCGCGTCCGCTCTTAGAGAGGAAGTGAGCGTGACGACATTGACGCTTGTGCAGGTCGCCGTCGACGCTCTTGAGTTGGAGATCCCTGAACCCAACCCTGAAGAGCAAGCGATGTGCGCCCATGCTACGGCAAGCGCGAGAGAACTGTCGAGAGTTAAGAATTCCCGGGAGAGCCTGATCGAACTCGACGACATGGATGAATTGGACCTCGAGACGCGCTTGTCCAATTCGGCGAAGCTGAGGCAGGAGTATGACGAGACTCTCAGGGTCGCCCAAGCTGCATCATCATCGGACGCGGGGACTGTACTTGGGGTCGGGGGGAGTTCGGCCGCGACGACTGCGGAGACGAAGCCGGACGTCAAGGTCGGGATCAACGTCGCATTCGCGGAGAGAATTGCCGAACAGGTCAGGAGGAAGGAGTCGGGGAAGATGGACAAGTGCATTGAAGAAATCAATGCGCTGAGGAGGGAGAAGGAGGAAGAGAGGAGGCAACAACATCTGAGGGAGGAGAAAATGGAGCGGGAGAGGCAACAATGGCTGCAGGAGGAGGCGGAGAAGAAGGCGAGGCGAAAGGCGAAGAAAGCAGTGAGGGAGAAGGAACTCGCGGAGGAGAGGAAGAAACAGGCCGAGAAGGATGAGCTACACGCAACGGCTTGGAAGGAGAACATGGAGTTCATAAGGGAAATGAGGGAAATGAAGTTGCAAATCCATACTTCCAAGACGGCGCCTTCTCCCGTCTCTCCGATTCCAACTCCTGCGAGCGAGCTTCACAACGTCTCGGGAATCTCCACGAACTCGGCTTCGGCGACGGCGTCCGCGGCATCTGGCCTTCGGCACCTGGCCTCCGGAGAGGCAACGCAAACCGGGGTGAGTGTCACTCACGAGCCAGACGTCGATGACCTGGCCCTCAGTCAATTTCCGTTTGTGCATGTCCATGAATTCTCCCATCGTCCTATCATGCACGACGATGACCCTTACGACCTCGACGTGGACTTGGGAGATATGGAACAGTCCTTCACTAACTTGACTGAGCAATATGCCCCGCGTGCAGGCCGCGATGGCGACGCAGCAGGGCTCGGAGACGGAGGAGGAGCAGGCGCCGGTCAATGTCGACGAGGCTCCCGCGGTGGGTAACCCTTCGACATAGCTCCCATCATTTATGTTTGTCGTGAAGGTGTGGACGCTATGTGAGGGCGTTACGCCGGGGCCTTGAGTTCGTCCAGATCCCGGCGAGTCCACGGGGCTGTGGGTCCGTAGTCATAGGGGCTCTCGTTGTCTTCGCTAGGATTTCAGTTGTCATATTCATGGAGCGTAGACGTGGGCTTAGGATGTGAAAATCTCTTCTATGAGAGTGGGGCCGTTTGTAAAACATTGTTATATTTGTAATATATTGGATGTGTTGTTGACAAACATAAATTGCTCAATCTCTGGTGACTACATTCCATTTCGCAATATGTTTTTCTTTTCAATTGATTATGTGCAATCTAGTTACGCTCTTTTGATTTTGGGTTCAGGGTGACAAAGCTCTTGTACTGGGCGACGCGTCTGCAATATCCCCACCTGTTCCGGTTGCTCCACCTCGTCGGTCGTTGTCCCCTCGCCGGAAGGAAACCGTCGCCATCCCCATGGAAGTCGACACTCCCGATGCCATTGGGCGAGCAGTGCCTGCGGTCCAGGTCGCCACCCCCACGGATGTAAGAAAGGTGAGGCTCCATTTCCCTCCAACTCTCTTACCTAGCTTGTCTGTATCAGGTTTGCGCGTCCGTTAGAAATAGCACGTCCGATTGAATTAGCACGTCGATGAGGAAGACTTCCCGGCACATCTCCATTAGCACGCATGTCTGTTGTTCTGGATCGATGTCATTCATTCTGAAGTCCACTTTGAGCATGGGGTTTCGCATCCGCAGGCCTCGCAGCCGCCCGACGAGACGCCCCCTCCCGTCGCCCTTCCCCCCTTCAGTTATTTCCTGATCCTAGAGGTAGAGGGGGTGTTGTGTCGAACCTAGCACGTTCAACGAGTCCTGCACAATCCCGTGCCCCTGGGAGAGGCCCCATCGGAGGAAGAATACAACCCGAGTAGACGCCACATCTTCGGCGAGTACACCCTCTACTGCCGTCCGCACATGTGCCAGTTCTTGAAAAACTTGGACGAGAAGTTCCACTTGTCTGTGTGGACCAGACTGCCCGCCGCAATCGCCAGACCGGTGGTGGACTTCCTCTTCCGCGGCATGGAGTGCCTGAAATCCTTGCGCGTGCTGGCCCTCGAGGAGTGTATCTCCATAGTCGAGAGACGGCCGGCGAATGCGTGTAGGTGCAGGCCTCCGCCGTATGTTCCGGACGCACCTTACCCCGCGCACCCTGTCCACGTCTCGCCCGATCCCGATCTCAAGGAGAACATTTACATTCAGTTCCCCGATCATCCCGAGGGGCAACTGCGGCTGAAAGTCCTACACAAGGGCGTCTGGGACAAAGATAGGTTCAGGGCGCCGAATTTCAGGGCAAATTCCACCAACACCCTGCTCGTCGATTGCTCGCCCGAGAGCACCATCCTCAATCCGCTCTACAACGCCATTTTCCCCTTGTCCTATGCCGGCAGCGAACACGACAGAATCCTGTTGGGGACGTTGGCCTCGTATCTTCGCGACTTGCTAGATTCCGGTCTTAGCGTGTCGCAATACCTGTCCAGTAACCCCTTCTGTTGGGCCCCCGACGTTCCGATGAGGCAGACGAAGCTCGGACTCAGAGTGCGCGCGTGCGCTTCATGGCAAGACGGGTTCCTCTTGCTAGAGTATCCCGATGTCGTGAAAAAGTACACTAGGCACGGGAACGATCATTTCATCCCCCGAAGATCTCCAAGAGAGAATAAAGGGAAGAAAATGACATGATGCCCACTCGTGTACCGATGCTTGTGCAGGGCTGTCATCGCGTTTCCGCGCCGGGAGGGCCCTCCGGCGACGGCCCGCGGCAGGAGACGAGCCACTCTAAGCGACGGCGGACGCGGATGACGGAGGAAGTGGGCTCTTGCTCCGGCTCCGTCGCCCCAGAGGAGGAAGGCGTCGACGTCACGTCGGCGGGATTGTAAATGAGGTTGTCGACGACTACGTGTATCGTAAGGTCGGCTTATCACTACCTCCATCGGCTGTTTCAAATTGATGCTCCAGCGGAATGTCTTTGAGTTCGTTGTCTGGCCCTCTCGCAGTCCGAAACTGATCGTTGGCCTCTTTGTACAGGCTACTTGATCTCTGTCCGACAGCAAGGGCGATCTAGTTTCTGGGTGTCGGCTTGTCCAGGTGAATGGTTCAGGGCGCCCGCCCTAAACCTTGGACAACGTTCTCGTCCCGTTGCGCCGAACTCTTGTCTTCGACGTCAGGACTTTAATCCATTTAGATTATGTTTTAGGATTTGGGATGTCTAGAGAGTACTTTAGGACTATTACATTGTACGAATGCTTCTCTGTCTTTTTAAATATAAATTGTAGGGCATCCCCACATTCTTTATAGACATATACGTACCCACATTGCTTACTGCCCCTTCTAGCTTGCAAAATTTTAGATCGTCAACGAACCACCATTTCACCAACGACAGCGGGCGTCTATTTGCTATTCATGTCTCTTGTGAAGACCCTGCAGTGTATTCGGAGAAAGGCGGACCAATGCTCGTCAACTCCGGTGTGGATCCATTCTGGCGTTGTTATCGTGCTGGCGCGTTCATGGTTGAACTTGCCGACTGTGTAGAGCAAAAAAGTAGGGACGCTCGCGGCCCATCTTCTGTCCGAACACGAATATTCATAGGGGATTCATGGCACAAGAATCCATGGCCTTGATCTTCATAGGGTGTCACCTGCATTCAAGGAGCTCCTCGGCGCAAGGAAGGACCACGTTGTCATGCACATTCTCCTCCTGTTGTTCTAAGGTACTTGGTAGCAGCAACGTCCATCCTCCGTCCTTCTCCCGGCATCCGGGGTTTTTGTGGGCATGTGCCAGATGCGGTCTACTATTCTCGAGACGGTGGATCGGTGTGGGGAGGGTGTCCATCGAAGTATCTATTGACTGCTCATAACTCAAGCCGTTGAGTGCATGCGTGTCGTTGTAAACCAACATGGCTCTCGCTGTGCACCGTGGTATTCGGACGACGGCACATCCGCTTGACGTCTTGAGTTATGAGCAGCCAATAGGTACTCCGATGGGCACTCTCTTCACACCAATCCACTTCCCGGGAAAAGTCGACCGTTTCTGGTTCCCACCTTCAGAAGCTCCGGATGCTAGGACGTGGACGGTGGATGGCCGTCGCTGCTACCAAGTACACTCGAACAACTTGGGGAGAATGTGTATCACAGCGCCGTCCTTCCTTGCGCCCAGGAGCTCCTTGAATGCAAGTGACGCCCTGTTCGCAAGGTGGGTCTTGGTGTGTTTCATGGGTGACCATGTGTCAACATCTTTCGAGGAGGAAGTTGACTCCCCTATGAACTTCTGTCCGGACATGAATATTCACGGGGGATTCATGGCACTGGAATCAATGGCCCTCTTCTTGGTAGGGCGTCACCGGCATACAAGGTGCTCACTGGCGCAAGGAAGGACGACATTGTCATGCAGATTTTCCTCCAACTGTTCGAGTGTACCTGGTGGGAGCGAGCGCCATCCACCCTCCGTCTCCGGGCATCCGGGGTTTTTGTGGACATGTGCCAGATGCGGTCTACTATTCTCGGGACGATGGATCGGTGTGGTGAGGGTGTTGATCGGATTACCTATTCGCTGCTCATAACTCAAGCCGTCGAGTGGATGTGGGTCGTTCGTATTCAACTTGGCTCTCTACGTGCATTCTTGAATACGGACGACCCCACATCCGCTTGACGGCTTGAATTATGAGCAGCCAATAGGTATTACGATCAACGGCCTCATCACATCGGTGGACTTCTCGGGAAAAGTCGACCGTTTCTGGTTCCCACCCTCAAAAACTTCGGATGCTAGGACATGGACGGTGGATGGCCGTCGCTCCCACCAAGTACACTGAAACTGCTGGAGGAAAATTTGTATAACAACGCTGTCCTTCCTTATGCCAATGAGTTCCTTGTATGCCGGTGACACCCTGTTCGCGAGGTGGGTCCTGTTGTGTTTCAGCGGTGACCATGTGTCAACCTCTTTCGAAGAGGAAGTTGACTTCCCCTGTGAACGAGGATGGGTTGTGAGTGCTCTTGCTTGTATTCCTCACAGTCGACCGGTTCAACCATGATGTATTCGGCAAAGAGGCGACGCCGGAACTGGTCCATGGCGGAATTGACGAGCATTTGTCTGCAAATCTCCGAATGCGCTGTAAGACCTCACAAAGACATGATTGGCAAATAGGCGCTTGCTTTTGTTCATGAAGCTCAAGACCCTTCACTCGAAGTTGGCTGGAGGCGGTTTTGGAGGCGCAATTGGAGAATGTGGAGTGAAGATCCAACCCTATGCGGTGGCGAATGAACACTGAAGTAGTGTGTCCCAGCGTGAACTTAGAATGTACTTAGTTAAGATTGTACCTTCCCCCGTTTTATAGTTTGTCCCGGCGTGAACTTAGTTAACATTGTACTTTCCCCCATTTTATATTTTGTCCTGCAGCACATGGTCCCCAAAAGTTCGGCGTAAATAGTTTCTTCCCGGACTGTACCTTTTCTTTCCGGACTGTACCTTTTCTTCCCGGACTGTACCTTTTCTTTCCGGACTGTACCTTTTCTTCCCGGACTGTACCTTTACTATACACGGCAACCGGTAGAAGAGAGAGCTAGGAATGTTGTAAACGGAGTTGGATCCCTATGCAAAATCCACTATGACCCTATTCAATAAAGTGTGTCTTCTTTAAACAATGGCCGCGACTTCATTTGTGCCCCTGTTCTCTCCATGCATGCAAACGCATCCAGATCAGTGAATTGGTTTCGTCTTCGCCACTTTGCCAATAATCCAAGTGGTGATGTTATGTGTCTTTGTGATCCACCACAAATCCTAACAGTCATCCACGCCTTGCACAAATTATGGCGCTTAGAGATGTTTTGGAACTTCCATTGAGGTAGAACACTCTAAAAGCGCCCGTCTTCTTGAGCGGGCTCCTATAAAAAGGTACTAAATGGATATGATTTCGTCTTGAAATGGACCTTAACGACTTTTGGTTGAATCAAGGAAAAGGTGTTCTCTATTGTAGGAGTCCATCAACGGCCTGGATATCCACAGTTTCCTTCCAAGGATCACAAATTGGTGAATACAACAAATTTCTTTGGAAATCCGTAACTAATTCAGAAATGCGTCTAAAACTTCGAATCCACTTGTGTTAGGTTCGGCCACTTTTTTTCTATCTCTGAGCGATTTTTAATCGTGAAAATCTATGAAAACGGTGGAGCTGTCCTTCAATGGCCGGTTTCAGAGCATATTACCTGACCGTCTTGTTCTGAGGACGACGTGTTAGACCTTAGAACACGATGCTGGACATGCCCCATGATGGACATCTACGTCACATAGCGCCCATAAGGAGTTTGGCACGTACGTATGGGCTTGATTCTGACCCACATGCGGAGAAATCAACGGAAATACACGTATTTTTCTACCCCCACTCCCATCTCTAAACGCAATTTCGGCCCCCCGCCATCCCAAAAACCGCCAATATAATGGAATACCGCCATTTTAACGAAATTGGCCATCTCTTCTCCCGGTCATCCTTGCACTCACTCACGGTATTCCCATCCTTAGGGTGAGGAGGGTTTATAAACTTATCCACCGCATACTTGTCCATCCTTGAAGCGGGCCCTTCTCCTCCTTTTGTAAATCTGTAAACTTCCCTCCATACCGCATGGGTCCACTTGTCCAGAACTGCCCGCATGGTTTTCTTCCACTCGTTCGACTACGGATGTAGCACCTCCCTCACCATCACTTCATCCTTGAAGTTCCAAGGTTGCTCTAGCAATCCGGTACAGCCCAGTTGACTCAAGTCCTCCAACAGATCCGCTCGCAATGCTGCATCTTCCGGAATCACCGGACTGACGTGCTTCAATGATACTTTCACAGTCTCCTCTTCCGACTCACTTCCGGTCATGGTTGTCTCCTTTCTTCACACTCTTGCCACAATCCCTCACAACGCCCACTGATTCAATTAAGGTGCTGAAGCGAACACTATGTTGGGAAACCCCAGAAACTACTACACACGAGAGGAATAGGAAAGCACCAACGGAGAAAGCCGGAAATGTGTACAGGAACCCTAACTATCCTGTCTTTAAACTTTCCGCTCGGGAATTTCCTAATTTCCTACTGTTTGATCTTGTCGTTCCTGCTAATTACCCGTTAATCTGATCGTTCCTTAATTGCCGGGTACCGTTAGTGGTCCTAATTAGCTCCAGCTGGCTCCCGATAGTCTACTCACTGACTCTATTCCTGGTTCCGGTTCTGAGGTTAGATTTCCCGACGTCTTTGGTAGTTCCGGTTCTGGCTAAGATGTAAGAATACTATTTTTCCTGCTTTACCTACTTTATCAATTTATGATTTTCCTATCTTCCGGTTTTGAATACTATGCTATGTATCCGGATAAATCTAAGGAAATTTGGGTTTTATAACGAAAAAAATAAAAAAATAAACTATAATTATATAGTATCTAAGCTACAAGGGACATTTTGGGTCATGACACCTACCTAAACCAGTTATATTCATGACTACCAATGAAGGCAAGGAATTATTGTAAATAACATGCATTTGATCTTATCGAATTTTCACCAAATGATGTATTGGAAGTTTTATAAAAAATGAATTCATGGTTTTCAATTGGTTCCTCATTTAAAAAATTGGTCAATTGTCCTTATTCCGAACAATATAACATTGAATCATACTAATGTAACAAAAATGAATGTTCTTAATCTTGTAAAAGAAACATTCTTTAAACCTAGATTGAAGTAGCTATTTCTATATTTTGTAGAAGATATATTCACCGTACTAATGGGAAAAAAAGGTGTTGTGGGTCTCATTAAAGAAAATTAAAATTGCACTATGAAAAAACAATGGCTAATTTTATTTGTGTAAGAAAATGCACAACCATTTAAACCCAAAAAAATGGATAATATTATTCTTGTAATAGAAATATTCAACCATAGTAATGAAAAGAAATAGGTGTTAGAACTTTTGAAAGAAATATTCAACCATAATAAGGATGCCTACGTTGGGTATTATTATTCCTGTCCAGAAATAAACAAAACCATGGTAATGAAAAGAAATAGATGTTTCTATTCTTGTAAAAAAATATTTATTGATCATAGTAATGAATAAAATTGATATTCTTACAAAATCAATATTCAACCATTGAAGAAGGATGCATATATGTACATGGATATTTTTTATTCTTATAAGGAAATATTCAACCATTGTAATGAAAAAAAAATGAGTATACACTAGTAGAAAATTCAGTGTCCATAGTGACAAAAAAGTGTTGATTTGGTTGTTAATTTTTGGTGTTGATTCGGATGAGTTGACCCGGACATTCAATAGCAAAAAAGTGTTGATTTGGACATCTAAATCAACACTTTTGTGTAATTTATCAACACCAAAGTGTTCATTAGGAACTAAAAAGTGTTGATTTGGCAACAAAAAATTGTTGATTTTCAACAATTTAAAGAAAAAAAAAGTTTCAATTTTTTTTTGAAAGAATTAAAAATTCGACCAATAAGAATGCGCCACGTGGCACCGCCACATGAGCTGCCACCTAGGCAGGTGGCCACATGGCATGGCCACGCGGGCTGCCACCTAGGCAGGTGGCCACGTACCGCCACCTAAGCCTCCTTGGAAGGAGGAGCCTTGGTGGAACTCGAATCCAAGACCTTGGACTTAACAATCCAAGGTCTTTGGCCATTGAACCACCTAAGTGGTTGTATGTCTAAAAGTGAAAAAAAATTCATTTTAAACTAGTTTTAGGGTTTTTTTGCATGTGTTTTGTGAATTCAGCAGACTTCAGGGATGTTTTTCACATACTAAATTAACTTTTTCTTAAGAATTTTGAACTAAGAAAAGTTGGTAAATGAAGTTAACTTTCATCTACAAAAATCCGTTTGAAATTTGAAGTTTTTAATAATAAGTTATGGACAAAATTCAGAAAGGATGTTAAAAAGTGAAAAAAAAATGGCCCTCTCTGAATTTTGTTCATAACTTATTATTAAAAACTTCAAATTGCAAACGGATTTTTGTAGATGAAAGAGAACTTCATTTACCAACTTTTCTTAGTTTAGAGTTTTAAGAAAAAAGTTAATTTACTATGTGAAAAACATCCCTGAAGTCTGCTGAATTCACAAAACACCGATTTTTGAATTATGAAGTTTTAAAAAAAAAATTTAGATTTGCATTGTTGAGGATCGTGAGGACCGAGTCATGATGTGCAAAAGTTTTAGAAAATCTTTAGATTTGCATTGTTGAGGATCGTGAGGACCGCAAAGATTGAATTTGGAGTAGGGCTTGGAAGAATAAATGAGGCATGTGCGGGAACTTGATTTTTTGGACTTTAATAAAATTGGAGGGTACAAATGTCGATGAACATGCAAATGAGCACCATTTCTTGCATCTTCTACCACTCTACTGACTTCTACAATGCACGGGAGCATTGTAAGCAACAAAATTTTTTTTACCAAGAGCCCTCCGCCCTAAAAAAAAAATCAAGAGCCTCGCTGTTCGTCCTCTGCAATTCGACGTAAATGATCCACTGCAAATTGCACTTGCTGACGGGGGGCAATGAAACTGTTCCCATCATTCTTCTTTGGTTTCCACGATGCCATTATACTGTCCGTAGAAATGTAGTCAGCCTTCTCGGCCGTACGATCAACCCTCCATCTGAAATTGGTCTTCGTGTCCCAGCCTGCGTACAATCGTTGAGGGTCCTTCGACGCTCCGCATGGGGTGTGCCATTGCACCAAAACTTCACGAAAGTGCTCTGCCGTTGGATCAAATTGCGGATTTTCAACTGCCCTAGCAAGCCACACGGGCTCTTCACAATCCAATCCGGGCCTCACAAAGAGGTAGAACCCCTCGCGGACATCGGTGACCACGTTGTATGCTGGTGGTGGCCTCCCCTCCAGAGTGCCAATGTAAGGATCATCCATGTCGACCTCCTCCCGCGTCCTTCCATCTTGCATTAAATCCGTCGTAAGATCCCCGGGTTGTCGAGTTCGAGGCCAAAATCCATGCCTCAATTCATTGGATTGAGGAAGATCTTCTTCGGCGCCACTGCCCAAGGCATTTCTCACTCCAGTCCAGTACGTGATCAAGTGTGCAAGTCGGGCCTTGTACTCCTGTGGAGCGTCGTCTTGAGATATGTCCGTCCAATGTTGGATGTATCCATCGAGTCCACGCAAAATCTCTGCTTCGTTGGTCATTTTCTTTGGAGCTACGCACGGCGGATCACCTTGGGGAAGGATCGGTTTGTGCTCTGCATCTTCCTTCCATAACTTCAAGCCCGCTTTGGGCAACCACGGGATGTCTGTACATGCCAATTTGTATTGCATGATTGGCCAGCCCTTGTCATCCATGAAGAATTTGTATTGCCTTCCGTTGGAGTGGCCCACAAGTTGCTGCTTCTTCATCCCAATAAACGGTTTGATGTAAGCTTTGAAATCGGGCACTTCTTCTACCAGGAGAGGAATGAAAGGAACTTGCTCCATTTTCATGTACGACTCCATCAACGACGGCAAAGTAGGATGGTCCTTTTCGCGGAGTTGTTGACTCCACCGACCGAATGACGCATCCATGTCGTCGTGCGTGTGTCCCACAATCATGAAGGATACCACCACTTCTTTCACAATCCGCCTAGCCACCAAGAGGGACCAAAAACAAAAGACGTATCTGTTCTTGTTTTCCCTCCAGGAGTTGTCCATTTGAATGTGTAACACCGATGGCAATGGTGTGGATTCGATAGGTGGAAACGGAATCTCTCCCAACGCATCCACACAGATATCGCTACCATTCAGCAACGCCCGATACAATTGCGTGCTACCGGATTCGCGAAACAATGATCGTGAAGACTTTGCAGGGGGGTCCTCCAAATCTCGCAACAACTTCGCCACCGATCCCACTGTGAAGTTGCTGTCACTTTTAAAGACATCCAAATTGTAGTGTGCGTACTTGCCATCCCCGTGTCCGTGTGCAAAAATTCCTGACACCTTCACGGGTAACTTCATGAATCCATCTAGTGCCTTTGTTTTCCTCGCCAATGCGGGACATGCTGTTTTTGAATGGTCCATCTTGTCGTGCATGATGGATAGCAGTTGCTTCGGTCTTAATCTAGACAACTGCCTACTGCGGTAGTAGGCATGCCGACACGCTTCCTGCAAGAACAAGTGCTTCTCAAAACGCCTTTGGATGCGACCATAGTCCTCTGACCCAGGTACAAAAGATGCCCTCAATTGTTTCAAGTTGTCGCAAATGCTACATCTCGCAAACGAGTCACCTCTTCCTTTGATGACGTATTCCGGAAAATGTTTTGTACGTATTTTACTAAAGCATGATTGCGACAAAGGGGACAGTCCGAGTTCCTCGTTCGCCTGCAAACAAAGCCGACCAGACAACCAGTAAAGTAAGTGACTTGTGCCTGAAATATGTTCCCACATTATTCCTTTTCAGAGAAATGGATGGAAAATGTAACACAGGGAGTTACATATTTCCCGAAATCTCTATGAATTACTTCAGGACTTCTTTACACTTGGACGGTTCTAGGTCCCTACTTTCAATAGACATGAACGGACCATACATTCTTCTATCATTTGATCGATAGCAAGTGACCGAGAGCTGTCTTTCATACTCAATGGAAACCCATGTGTGATGCCGAGTGCATGTCCCATTCCTACCTCATTCACACTCGCCAAGAACTGCTTCCATTCCGTACCCGATGGAAGAACTTTTAAGCCCACCCTTTCGCCGGTAGGCAACGTGCGAGACAAATGGGGCATGTGGTCGGCCGCTGCTTCCAGTAATGAGCGCAAAGTCTCGATGCCCTGAACAGTGGCACTCCTCAATTTCGTCCTCTTCAGGTTGCCATGAGGACCACCTCTGACGTCGAAATCTGCCCTAGCCTTGTATCTTTCAAACGTGCGGAGAGGGATGTTGTAAAGAATCCGCCAAGCACGTAGACAAATGTCTATGCCCTCCACGGTGACAAGCTTCTTCCCCCTTCCAACTTCTTCATGAAACGCTCTGTGCACATCCAGATTTTTGCTAGACTTGACTTTAAATGACTGCATGTGCATTTCCGTGCGAAGCATACGGATCGTCGAAGGACGAAACTTCCGAATGCACTCCATGTCGTAGCACAGTTCTGTGAAAACCTCTGCGATAGATTCATACGACACCATCTGTGTCCTCCGATCCACCAATGCGGCAGCACGGGTTCTTCTATCGTAGCGGTACTTCCGAACGCCTGTCCTTTTCCGATTTCCCTGTAGCTCTTCATCCATAGCAACTCGTTTACGAGCATGGTCGTACATACTAACATACCCATTGATAAAACACTTGGTGATAAAACACTTGGCGCATAGGCCAACGCAGACACATGTCTCCAGCATTGGGGTCCCCATTCCGAACTTCCAGTACAACAATGCCCACGTCGTCCTTACCCAACCTGTTCCTCCCATCAATGCAAGCGTTTGGGTCGGCAGTGATGATGATCACTTCCGCGAAGTCCGAGCCGTCCGCGTGTCGTGCGAGTAGGGCCTTACCAGACCATCCGTCGCGGGCAATGCCTTTGCAATCCGGAATGGGACTAGTGTCCTCGTCCTCCGCGGCAACTGCCTCCAAGTCCACATCCTCCTCTTTACATTCTTCGAAATCCTGAGCGTCAAAGGATTCACGAATGACATTTACACGATGTAAGCGAAACGAAACGAAGACTTGCGAACGACAGAAAAATCAAGATGGGCTCGATAGAAAAATGCTGCACCTCGTCGCCGTCGGATTCGCTAGAAGAAGTCATACGCCACAACGAAGACTCCTGAAGTGGAATCGCATGGAAGATATACTCAGGGCTATTGACAGGATGGTCGCGGTCATAGAATGAAATGTCAAAGAATTGGCACAGCTTGTACGAAGTAATTGCCGACGCGTGGCTGCCAGACGCGAAGGCAAATCAGACGACGTATAGGCACGAATCAAGTCTCTTGAAGAAACAATTCAAATCTCGGTATTCCAAAAGGACAAAGTTAAAAAAAAAGTTTCATGTACATAACTACAAAGCGGAATGTCACAATCAAGGGTACAAGCCAAAAAAATATGGTGCCTACCAATGCAAAGAAGAAATAAACCGATTCGACAGATCAGAGCGCCCGCCTTGAACAAAACTAGACTCGGTCATGTCACACAAGATAAACAGAATCAATGCTTGAAGTGCCCACTCACAATTGTTTCCAAGAAAGCTGTCGGGTCTTTGGTCTCCCCAATTCAGTTCAGAGCGCCCTCTCTGAACTGGATCCAGGTTACCGATGGGCGAGACCGTGGCCAGGGAAATCCAAATTAGAGCGGGCGCTCTGAACTGAATCGAACCGAATTGTGACTAAGTCCACATCTGCGAAAAAATGGTTTAGGGCGCCCGCTCTGAACTGGGTCCTTACAGATTGGCGAGTCCGTGACCACGGAAATCCAAATCAGGGTGGGCGCTCTGAACTGAATCGGACCGAAAACTGACTAAGTCCACGTCTGCGAAAAATAGGTTTAGGGCGCCCTCTCTGAACTTGGTCCTTAGAGATTGTCGAGTCCGTGGCCACGGAAATCCACATCAGAGTGGGCGCTCTAAACTGAATCGGACCGTAAACTGACTAAGTCCACGTCGGTGAAAAATAGGTTTAGGGCGCCCGCTCTGAACTGGGTCCTTACAGATTGGCGAGACCGTGGCCACGGAAATCCAAATCAGGGCGGGCGCCCTAAACCTATTTTGGACCGAAAACTGACTAAGTCCACGTCTACAAAAAAAAGGTTTAGGGCGCCCACCCTGAACTCATTGCCGGCACAATGTGGACCTCACGATTCAGTTCAGGCCGCCCGCTCTGAATTGAAAAAGGCACCAATAATGAACGCGACTTTGGAGGCATCAAAAAGGTTCAGAGCGGGCGCACTGATCCATTCTGACGCCCCAAGAGGAAGACAATACTAATATTGAAACCCGTCAGGGCACCCCCGCTGAACTATGCCGGGCCCAACCACTCTGGTCATTCACTATGGTCATGAGCACATGTGCAGCTTCGGGATATATAACAAGTGAATGAACTATACTATCAGGAATGTTTTTGGATTACAAAACAGCATCTTCAAATGTCGATGATGCACGCTCCAATGAGGCTCATAAACAATCGGGGGAACTACACAATTTGTATGCATGAATTCAACTATTGTGAATGCAGGAATCCAATTCTTAGGCTACACTGATCATGAGTTCAAGGGAAGCACGAAAAGGAATTGCGCTCATCACATGAATTCGGATTCCGAGAATTCAGAATCCTACGAAAAGGAAATCTTAGCTGTCCACTACGTACTAGCCATTTGCGATTCAATCACTCGGGAATTGCAATGCGCGAAGACGCTATAGGCAAGCGCAATCAAGGAATCATTCAAACAATGGACCTCTAAATG
Source organism: Rhytidiadelphus loreus (assembly GCA_947034895.1). Taxonomy (NCBI): domain Eukaryota; kingdom Viridiplantae; phylum Streptophyta; class Bryopsida; order Hypnales; family Hylocomiaceae; genus Rhytidiadelphus; species Rhytidiadelphus loreus. The sequence continues at coordinate 8,189,008 of OX344763.1, forward strand.
AATGACTTCTACGCATGTACCAAGACTAAACCCTAATCGGTCTCAATGCACGGATGCGACATGAAATGCATGGAGTGAAAAACAATGGAAGCGTACCTCCATTTATCAAGGTCCGATTCGGTGGAGGTCCACCCGCAACACAAATTCGAACTGGCCAACTTGCTACGCGCAAAGCTGCAAGACATGAAATTCACCACAATAAAGCACAAATAGACGAGGCCGTTTAAAATGGAAAATCAAACAGCGAGCCTTTCAAGAGGAAAACAATCGAAATGAAAAGCACCTTTCACTTCCAGGGTGATGAAGGAAGCTGAGCAAACGGAATAGAGAGGTTGGCGGGTCCAATGCGAAGGCTGAGAAATCACCGTACACTTCACTAGAGAACTGCCGAAGGTTGCTTCACAACTTCTGTGTGTCTACCAAAAAAAGGCAGGAATACACTTTGACACCGGAAAACCTAAAACCGCCGATAATATGCGACGACGAGGAAAGAGGACGACAACCTCACACTGGAAGTGAAAGGTAGTTAATCCGATTTTAACGTAATTTTTAATTGTAAGTTGGAACTAATAAGGTGGAAGCACCTCAAATCGACAGTTTAAAGAATTCAGCATATTTGGAGACAACATTTCAAGAAATTAACATTTTCGTGGTCAAAAAAATGAAGAGGTTTCTGGGACTTTCAAAGTTTCAGTCCTCTAGACCACTGGAACCGTCCTGAACGTGGACCCAAATCTGAATTCTGACAAATTCAGCACTTATCCAATCACAGTGAAGAGAGGAGAAAACTTTATGACACTTGTCAAGGACCATTCAATAAAAGCCCAGGGACGGTTTGATGTCCATCTAGGAACAGGGATTAGGTACAGGTGTCATATTGGGTGCTTCCACTTTAACCCTGGAGCACTCTGATGTCCATTTTGTGTACGATGTACAGACTGAAATTTAGTTTTCTTTCTCATCACTGTTTGGATGAAAGTCATCTAATTTGTGGTGATACTTCGTCAAGTTTCTGTCCTATCTAATGGTTGGATTTGGTGTTACTAGAGTTCATTTTTTTCTTAAATTATAAATGTTAAAGTTTATGAAGCCAAAAATTGCATTGATTTTAGTTCAAAACTAAGTTTGCAAGACCGAGGTCATAGATTTTAAGAACACAAAAGTTTCAAAAAATCACCACATGAAGTTTCAAAAAATCACCACTGGAATACATTCCAACAAGTTTTACTCAAAAAATGATAATAGTTTGCTTGTAATTGAATTCAGAAGATATTTTGAATTTTTTTTTTTTTAATTAAAAAAAAAATATCGATGGTAGCATTGGTGAATCTAACCGCACAGATGGAATCTAAAATTCATAATCTACAACTTTTACTAGTATATCAAGTCCAAAATATTCTTCCAAATCGTACTTTATAATGATTTTTCCCAAGTAGCCAATTTTGGAGATGGATCCAAACGTTCGAGGGTTAAATTGAATTGAGATGTATTTTGCATGATTTAGAAAGCGTCATGAACACTTGGAGTTCTAGGATTTGATCCATTCACTGTAGTTCCTATATTCTTTACAGCTACAGTCTATGTGCGTAATGAGCGACAGATGCACTTCTGGCTTATAAAATCGCCAAATTTCACTGTCACTGCGAAAATTCTGAAAAACACACGGAATAAGAGCTCCTCTTCTTTCTCTAGCCATGAAAGAAATACTACATAATTTTGGTTTCGCTGGCTTCTCAAACCAGGCCTGTCTAATATATAAAAAATCTATATGTAATAAAAAATCTAGATGTAGAGTTGAAAGTTTGCTAAAGGTGTACTCAATTTAATTAATACATGTAATTCCATTTCCAATGGCAATTGGACTATACTGTGGTCCTGTAACTAATTATCAACGTAAAAAATAGGATTAGCATAAATTAGTACTACTAGATTCTTGTATATGAACGCTATATATTCTAATAGTGTCAGAAGTCAAGGTTTTAGCACAAAGCCACCTCATTTCATTATTATTAATTAGTATAGTACTAACTATGTTTACTAAAATTCGTTCTAAAATTTGACCTCATTTGGACATGACAAAGGCAGTACTTGACTAATACAACGACGAACCTCGAATTTTTCCAATGGGATTCGATTTTGCAGCCACGAGCACACCTTGTCAGTCCTTATTTTAGGCAAAAGGAATTAAGGATGTCACTTGCCAGCGACTCATGCTTCCCCAATAGAAAATAGATTCAAGATTGTAGGACACCCTAAATTGTTTGTGTTTTACGATAGAATTGAAATACACCAATGTCTATTGTGAGGTTGTTGGAGCTTGAAAACTTGACCATGTGAACAATTTTTTTTTTCCAAATATAAAAATTGAGGTAAGAAAAGAATCCTAAAAAAATAGTATTGTTCATAATTTTCATGAAATAGATATGAATGGAATAAATCACAGATTCCTATGTACATATTAATAATATTATGGGTACAATGTAGAAAACAAGAAATTAATTTAAAAAAATAATGTAATATATTGAGACTCCGAGTCCCGGTCCTAAATCCATATTGTTTCCCGAAGGGAAAATGGTAACTTACTTTATGGGTTAATATGTACAAATACTTTTAACATGTATCGTTCTTCAATGTCTGTAGAGCTTCTTTGGTCCTGTATGGGTTCATTATGAGTAATCCAACTTGTTGTCCATTATCTCATTTTTGTTAAATTTGGACTTCTTGAACCTTTTGGTCTTCTAAGCCTTCTATATTAAAAGACTTAAAATTAAGTAACCCCTAAAGGATCGGAGTGTGTTTTTTGGCTGTAAAGAAATTTTGGGCAGGTACCTTCGAGCAGAAATTTTCATATTTGGGGCAAGGAAGATCTTTCAAACGCACCAAACTTCATTACATTTGGGCACGCGTCAAAAGTTATAGCCTAATATGTTACTTTTTATCGTAACTGGGCAGTTTGGGCACATCAAGAAAAAATCACTTTTTTGAGGAAGAGAAATTTGAAATTGATTTTCTAGAGTTTCATATACACAATAAGCTTTGGATCATTCCATCAATTAGATCAATGAGTCAAAAGTGATGAGGATTTTTTGTTTGGGGGCAGTTTTGGATTTCCTACTCTAAAATAAACTTTGAAATCCTTTATCTTACCCAATTTTCAATATTTTGGGACAAAAAAAAAATCGTAGGATGTACATACATTATTACAACATTTAGACCATTCGGGTTGGAAATTTCCAATTCCATATTTAAATTGTAAACAATTTAGTATTTTCAATCATTCTCTACTACTACATGATACTTATTATTTTTTTCCTATATGCTGTACTATTCCAAAGTATTTGAAACCTTGAAGCATGTGGCCAACTTGTCTAAGAAAATAAATCCTAAGAAGCACCACCATTTAGGTCATTTTTTTCTTAGAAATGTGACCTTGTGAAGCATAGCTGCCCTTCTTTTCGTACGGTACAAAAAATGATTTTAGTTACTTTGAATGCTTATATCTTGCAATCCATCTGGTCGAAATGTTTGAAATTTTTACCACATGATTTTCATACAATACAATACAAGATCCTATGGGTAGATATGTCCCAAAAAAATAATCCAGAATTTTGGTACTTGTACTAGAAATGGCAGTTTTGGAGCGATTCTGGTGAAAATATAGTCAATGTCCTTAAAGGGTTAATGAACATCTCAAATCTTTTGTTGGTAATTTTTTTAGACCTTTCAATAAAAATAAATATGACAAGGAACTAAATATAATTAAATCCGAGAAGATGAGGGGGAAACAACATAGTTTGGAGAAGATCTTAATATATAGGACATGTAGAATTAATGATCAAATTAAATTTTGAAACACTATAATAATCAATTTTAAGGTGGTGCACAAAAATCATGTTCAATTAAAACCTTCTATTTTATTTAGACCATTGCACTTCCCAAAACCGTGTAAATGGCCGTGACAATGAAGTGGAAAATAATACTTACGTCATGATCGTATGGAAGATGTATAATCCAAAACCAAATTTTATTTAATACCTTCTTATTTTTTTTTTTGGACATACCATTTGTAAACCATGAGTCAAACTCTATAGTTTGCAGTTTGAAACCATGAGTCAAATTCTATAGTTTACAACTTGAAAACCATGAGTCAAACTCTATAGAATTCCTTAAAGCGTGCGACTATAGGATGACTATGAATGCTCCATTGCTTTTACAGTTTTACATTATGAATTCTATTCATAGAATGGTACCAATGAATGCTGTCAATCATTGGAATGTACAACAACAATGCTCTTATTTGAAGCCATTCATGCTTCTAATCATGCCTTAGGATGCCGAAAGGTGCATTCAGTGAGTTGACAGGCCTCAAAAAGGCCGTTTCATCCCATTCCTATGAAGACTGTTTGCTGCCCATAATATTTAATAATTTAAAGAAATTTTAAAAATTTAAAGAAACTAAAAAAATTTAAAGGAATTAAAGAAATTGTAAAAATTGTAAAAATTGTAAAGAGATTTAAGAAATATAAAGAAATATAAGAAATATAAAGAAATTTAAAAAATTTGAAGAAATTTAAAAAATTACAAGAAATTTAAAAAAGTTCAAGAAATGTAAAAAATTTCAAGAAAATTTAAAAATTCAAAATTTTATTTAAAATTGTTAAAATTGTTAAAAATTGAGAAATTGAGACATTAAATTTAAAAAATTTAAAAATTAGAGAAATTTAAAAATTTAAAAATTATGGAAGAAGGTTGAATGTAATCATTTATCAGTGGTATTCAAAAAATTGAACCTAGACATACTTGTGATAACACTATAATTTATGCAATTCAGTAGCTTTTCTAATTGAAATGGCTGTTTATATTCAATTTAGCTATTTTAGAACTAGTTTAAACTATCTCTTGAGAATTTGAATTTTTTTGGGGTATCTATGTATTGTATGAAAATGATGAGCCATGTATGATAGTTCAAAAAACCGATATTTCCAACGTCTCAATATTTCTGGGACAATAAATAAGAAAATAATATATATAATTTGTTAATGCATGTTAACCCCTAAGTGCCTAAGCCTTTCCAAGTGTGTTTTTCCCATGAGAAAAGAACATGGGCTTATAGTTATCTCCATTGAAATAAAATGATTTTTTTTCAAAATCTAACCGTATGGATGTTTAAAGAGCTTGCTTATTAGTATGTACACCAATTTTGAGTGCAAAATTGCATAAGAGTTGTGAGATTATAATAAGAGAAATGTACGTTTTCTAGTTTTAATATGTTGTCCCTCTCCACAATGTTTCAGAAATTTGCACATAAAAGCTTTTTGGGATTAGAAGTGACATGAACAACTACAAATTGTGTTAGCACACTAAAATATCCTTTCAAAAAACTTAAGATCACTTGAAAAGCTATTAAACTCATTCAACAATCCACCTTGCAATTGTTGAGATGCAATTTTTTTAATAAGTATAATTCACAAATAACTCCAAATCAACACTTGCTTGTTTAAATTTTCAATGGTGAAAATTATGAAAACACTTTACTCTTTCGATTGGGACCATTTTCAAAGCCAATGAATAAGTGGAAGTTTTTAGATCTCAAATCAAGTGAAATTGCTCAAAGTTGAAAAATGAAATAAAATTAGCAAGCTTTACTCTTCCATTAACGGACATAAATGGCTTTGGAGACCTCTCAACACTCAAATAAGTACCTTTCTCAGTGAAAAATGAAAGTTCTGAATAGTTAACCCTGAAAAATGCCCCAAAAAAATTTTAAGACGGGCAAACGAATTAAACTGCTCACTTCAAAATGAGCCTGAAATTTCAGATCGACCATATATGGTCGATGAAGCAGTTAGGGGTTAAGAACAATCGTGTAGACTTCATGACGAAATGAAATGTAACCACCTATTATTTATTTCCTTGGAAATATTCATTAAAACTTATGGTAGAATATGACATTGTTTTGTTTTGTTTTTGGAAACATTGTTTTGTTTTGTTTTTCTAAAATGGGCAGTCTACGTAGATTAAAAAAAACCTCTTTATTCAAAAACATAAATTTAAAATTTGTTTTCTATATTAAATATATTTGTATATTTGTATATTTGTATATTTTTGGAGAGTATTGAATAATTTCATTTTAATGATTGAGTCAAAATCAATGAGGATTTTTTTGTTTGTGTGGTTTTGCATTCAATAGTCTAAAGTAAACTTTGAAATCTTTTATCTAACTCAATTCATTTTTGGTACTTGTCTTTTTGGTACTTGTTATTATAAAAATGCCAATGTTTTAGAGGTTAATAGGGTCAATAGAAGACAAAGTAAAAATTCCCTTGGACTACTAACGCAGTATATTAAAAAATTTGAATTGATTGTGATTTCCTTTGCCATGTGAAAGCATTCTCTTCAAATGGTGTTTCACTTCAACTTTCTAGGGAACTTTATTGTCTAAAGCACAAGTTGTTTTTAGTTACCGCCAAGCTAGACTCCTGAAATTGTATCATTAATGTAATTTTTTCTTCATTAGTTATTACATACTCTTTTTTTCGATAAATTGGAGTAAAACTTCCTCCCACATGTATTGCATTCATACACAGTTTAGCTTGAGTGAAAGATTAAAAATATAATTATAAAAAAAGATTAGGGTACCAAAATTAACATATAGTTATGATAAAACCTAATTTACATTTATCGTGGATTTCATTCAAGTTCCCTTAATAAAGATTCTATATGTAGAGTGAAAAGTTCACTTTAAGTGTATTCCATTTACTTTGAAATCTTATACTTCTCTATAGGAGTCCTCACAACTAATACTAAACAATGTGATTAATTATTAAAAAAGGAGTTCGTGGATATAATAGTTTTTAAAAATACAGTTGTGATTTAATTACTTCACTATTCAAATAGTTTTTTTTCCTCATACATTATATTTTTTCCCAAGGGAGCAATGGGGCTAAGGTTTTTGCTGGCCCAATTTTCTATTTGAGGCGGGATTGGGGTTGGATTGGGTTCTTCCGTTGGATTGAACAAACCTCTAACATCGATAAAGAGGATTTTATTTATTTGTTTTTAAAACCTACTTCATCTTTGGTTTCATTTCATGTCGATTTCATTTCATCTTTCTTTGTGTGGATTCTTCATTACTCCATCATCATGAGCTATGGATTTGTGTGGATTCTTCATTACCCTATGATCATGAGCTATGGATTTGGGTTAAACCGATGTTGCATAACAGATTTTTGTTTTATACATTTTCCTTTAAATAAGCAGCAATAAAGAAGTATAACATAAAAAATAAAAAATAGTGTTTACTGAGAAAAATAGCATAGTTACGGTTAAAGTTGACCCAACTCATAATTGGAGTAATTGCAGGTTTAACTTGTAGTGGATGCATTTTTAAAATTATAATTTTAAAAACAAAAACATATAAATTATGAATAGAAAATAAAAAATTATTAAAAAAAAAACAATAAAAAAAAAGAAGTAGTGTACCTAATAAAATTTTCTTCTGTTACAATTAATTAAATAGTACAAATTAATTCATTTTAATTTTACTAAGGAATATAAAAATTTTGGAGATAAAAGGGAGAAAAGATCAAAAGGAAGTCTAAACACTAAGTATCTTATATATATTTGTCATATATTAAATAGAAAGGAAAAAAAAATATATACATAAAATATATAAAAAACAAAGAAACACCTTTTAATTTTTTTGGAATAGAAAAAATAGGAAGATAAAGGAAAGGCTGTGTATTTTATAATTTTCTTTTATGGAGCAATCCAGAAATCCAAATGCCTATTAATCAAGAATTCAGCCTTACAATCGGGCTTCAACACTTTACATGGCCTAGGGCCTGAGTCATGAATTGGAATTTGACCCTAGAACTCAACCTCAACCCTATACATTATCTAAGGTTGAAGTCGTGATTTAGGATAAGATTGGTGACAGATCAGGCCAGCCTTCCATCCTGCCCAAGGTTGTGTGTATACCGGCCCTAAGAATCAGAAGTTTTATAGGGGCTCAAATGTACTAGTAGATGTGTGCATTTAAAGAAAAAAATATACTAAATTTCACTTAGAGAAGTACACAGTTTTTACTTTGAATAAAAAAGGCATTATTCATCTCCTTATCATGGTTCTACTAATTACCTAAATGACATTTGTGTCCTATAGAGTTGATCATCCACAATTGTTATAATCTAAAAATCCAACGTTTGAATTTTTTATGATTTATTTTGATTCATATTAAACAAAGTAGCATTTACATTTGTACACTTTAAAATAATTATTTCAGGCGCAAATATGTGGAAGACAATAAGAAACGAAGGTACGACAATTCCTTGGAAAATGCTACTATGAGCAAGTTCTTGGGGCTACCACTGTGTTATACAAAATAAATCATAATAGTGTATGAATAACATGTATCACAATTATGCCTATAATAGACTACAGTTTAACAATTCTTAGGCTAAATATGGGTGGTCCGAGTGGACCCCAAGGGCTTTTCTAGAGGTAAGGAGTTCATTATTTACTACACTTTTATTTGCAATGTCATGTTTTAAGAAATTAGTAAATGAAAAAGACAATAGAATTTTAAGTGTAGTCTGAATATGTACGATTGACAGAGTACAACCGAACTTGGATAAGTGTTACCTCGAGAAGTGTTAAAACTCTATATGTGTTATGGAGATTTCCGCTCCCTTCAAATTAAGACTAGTGAGTACAAGCATGCTTGGGGTACCCTAGTCAAGAACCAAGGAACAGGAATGAAATAATTTTTGATTAGCCTATTTTACAAAAATAAATTAGAGTAATTTTTTAAAAACATTGATTATTGTTAGAACACATATAGGCAAATAATTTTCATGAATCAAAACCTACTAAATCTTTAATTTTCATATTTGTTAGGATATAGCAACTGATATCATATCAATGGAAAATATACATGTATATACAAGAATTTTACCATGATTTTTTGCCTAATAGTATTCACTACTTTACAAATTACTTTTCATGTTTTAATTATGAAATCCAAAAGAATCTCAAATTTTGAATTCCTTTTAAACGTAACCCCTCCTTGTTATATTTAGGATGATTTGAAAAATAATAATAATTAGTTAAATATCCCATATCAAGTTATAAATTTCTAAAATTGGTTATTAAAACATCATAAACCAATGTAGTGATTTGAAAACACTTTCTACTAAATATTTATATTCCTTCTTGATTCCTGAATGAAAAATGGACACTGCGACAGAGTCCTGAATGGGGCTTCAGGAATCATATTAACAATTTTAATCAATTAAAGGTAACTTTTTTTTAATGATTTCATATTCTATTCTATTTGAAGCAAGTAAATTTGTATTAAAATTAAGTTTCTACAAAAAAATTTGTAACCTAATCCTACATTAAAGAAATGAAATTCACTACATATTATTGTGTGACGGTGTTTATGGGGTACCCCAAGCATGCTTGTACCCTAGTAAGTGTTATGTGTTAAGTGTTACGCAATGTCGCGCTCGCGACTTAGTTGCAAAGTGACTCTAGATGTCCATTTTAGAAACAAACTAATAGGTAGAATGATGTACTTTTCCCGATCATAAACTAAAAGATCATATATTTTTAAGCTCATATAAAGTAAAAGATAAGTGTACTTTTAAGTTTATAAACCCAAACTTTGAAGAAGTTCTTGAAGCGAAGACCTAATGACACCATGTTATCTATTAGGAATATTGAAGCACTAGAGAAAGAAGTACAATCTTGGCGTGACGTAGAAACTCACCAAAATACTATTGATTCATTGTTTCGACGGACTTAGATGAATAATGAATCAATATTTTGTAATTTCATCCATTTTTTCTATAAATGTTATGTATTTACCTTTTTAATCCTTCTAATTTTTTTTTTTTTTAAGTGTTACAAATCATCGGCATCACCCTCTATAAGTGTTATGTGTTACTAGTGTGTAAGTATTAATAACTAAAAGGATGCTCCCAACCCCTAACACTTATCGAGGTTCGACAGTAAGTGAGTTGAGTGGTAGGCTTGGGGGCAGGTTTGGGAATAGCGTGGAGCCTCGGAGAAGGTTTCTAGCAGGTTCGGTTGTCTTGGAGGTTCGGACCAGGTTTGGATGAGCGTTGGTGTACCATTGGTTTGGATTGTCGTCAATGACGTCTAGCGGTCGTCTCTCCGCGCGCACTTTCCTGGTTTTCTTGTTTTGCTTTCACCTTGCCGCCTCGCTCTTCCTTGTTTCTGTTTCTAGTTTTCTGGAGCACATGCAGTGGAAATTTGCGGCAGTGGGTTTCGGATTTGTAGAAGGTGTCTTCTTGTACGGGAAGCTGTGGTTGGTGGGCTTCTAATTGGTGGTACGTGTGCTGAATTTCTTGTTGGGAGGGCGCTTTCATTGATGTTTTGGAAGGGCGCTTTGAGGGAAATTAGAATGTACAGTTTCTTTTGGTGGTGTGTCAAGTAGCAGCATTGAGGTAATTTCCGTTTCATGTCGGTGCGATTTAGGGTTCTTTGGGGACGATGCGATCCAGGAGGAAGTGACTTGAGCTGGCAGCGTAGGCGCGACTTCGGGTGTGAGAGTTTGTGTGTGCGCCTTGTGCTTCTACGACCCCGCGACAAAAACAGCTGAAGAACAAGTTTCGATTTCAGCGCGCGGCGAGTTCAGAGCGGTAGCGGTGTCTTCGTTTCAGCGAGGAGGAGAGACTTGTTCTTTCACCCAGAACCAGCTACGCATTGCAGGTAAGTGTCATGTTTTTTTTTCGTTCCATCAACAAGTTCAGTTCTCTCGTCTGCTGGTGCCTTCTTCCGATTTCACGAGAGGAAAACTAGCTGTCAAGCGGATTCATCAAATGCAGATTTAGGGTTTAGATCTTCTGCTGGTCCTTCTTCCGATTGCACGAGCTTGTTTCTAGCTGTCGAGCAGATTCATGACGCGAGGATTTAGGGTTTAGATCTTCTGCTGGTCCTTCTTCCGATTGCACGAGCTTGTTTCTAGTTGTCAAGCAGATTCATGACGCGAGGATTTAGGGTTTAGATCATTAGTGGTGCTGCATTTCGAGTTCTGGATTTTGTGACTTGTAACTTTGTTGATTTGCTGCCCATATTCAAACATGTCAACCAGTATTGCTGCCATTTGAACATGAGTGGTGGAATTTATCGGTTAGTGCATTGCATTGCATTCGGAATTGCGATTGCATGGCACTGCAAACGTCATTGTGATTGCATTGCATTGCATTTGTCAATGAGATTGTATTGCATAGCAGTCGTCATTGTGATTGCATTGCATTGAAATTGTCATTGCTGCAATTCTGGTGCATAGAAAAATGGATAGGAGATCAGCTAGGTAATTGATACAAAAGATTGGGTCCCTGTAACCGCGCACCCTCAAAGGCGCTTCAAATGGTTTAGAGCGCCCACCCTAAACCGTCACCGCCCTTCATGGTTTCGGGAAGGATCAGAGCGGGCGCTCTGATCCATTTCGAGCCGTGAAGGTTCAGAGCGCCCGCTCTGATCTTCCAAACAGCCCACAACATTCCCAAAGGATCAGAGCGGGCGCTCTAAACCATTCCTAATTGGTGAGGTTCAGAGCACCCTACATGATCCTCCAAACAGCCTACATCATTTCGGAAGGATCAGAGCGGGCGCTCTAAACCATTCCTCGTTGGGGAGGTTCAGAGCGCTTGCTCTGATCCTCCAAACAGCCCACATCATTCCGGAAGGATCAGAGCGGGTGCTCTAAACCACTCCTAGTTGGGGAGGTTCAGAGCGGGCGCTCTGATCCTCCAAAAAGCCACAACATCCCGGGAGGATCAGAGCGGGCGCTCTAAACCACTCCTAGTTGGGGAGGTTCAGAGCGCCCGCTCTGATCCTCCAAAAAGCCCACATCAATCCGGGAGGATCAGAGCGGGCGCTCTAAACCATTTCGAGTTGGGGAGGTTCAGAGCGCCCGCTCTGATCCTCCAAAAATCCCACATCAATCCGGAAGGATCAGAGCGAGCGCTCTAAACCATTCCGAGTTGGGGAGGTCCAGAGCGCCTGCTCTGATCCTATTAGAATGCTAGGGGGTGATTGGGGAATCAAGGCGGGCGCTCTGAAGCTCCAGGACTATAAGCAGTAGTGCCCGCTCCAATCTTCAAAATACCCCACAACATTCTGGAAGGATCAGACCAGGCACTCCGAAACATTCTGAGGAGTCGAGCATCAGAGCGCCCGCCCTAAACCATTCTGATGGTTGATGTATGTCAAAAGAATGAGAGCGGGGCTCTAGCCATTCCAAGTCAAGGAGGATCAGAGCGCCCGCTCTGATCTCCCAAGCAGCCAACAAAATTCAGGGAGGATCATAGCGGGTGCACTAAACCTCCACCATGATTGATCCCAAGCATTCGCAATTTCAGATTCCAATCAAATGATGATTATGAATCAACTTAGGTCCCTCGGTCGAAAACTACTTCATAGTTAGTAGTTCCGCGATAGATTCATATCCATGTCCGGATTAGAGCGCACGATCTGATTTGTACCACTGTCTGTGCATAGTGCAATGGAGTCCTTCCTCGACAGCACGTCCCACCTCACCGGGTACATCAAACCAATTGCGTCAGAGAGAGTGCACGAGTCCTGGACGGCACTCGTCGAAGGGAAAACTCCTCTGGAGTTTGTCGCATCCAAGGCCCTGTGGACTGTGGAGATGAGCTACCTCGAGGGCTCCCCCGTATTTTGTCTAGAACTAAGCTTCACGAGTAACGGTGACCCCAGATGGAAAACATTCAGGGAACTCGTAGTCATCAATGTGAATGTGCTGCGCGAGGCCATTCTGGTAGATGTAGTGAACACTTCGAACAACGCATTTGGAGTGCTAGCCATTAGGGTAGAAGATGAGATGACGTTCTGTCACGAACGCATCCTGAAAAATTATAAGCAAATTCCCCATATATTCCAAACCTTGATGCTCGACATCAAAGGTAGAGTAGAAGCTCATTTAGACGATTTTGTAGCAATTGGTCAGGCAGTAAAATCATTTCTCACCAATGCAAACAGTCTACAGGCTGCGGTAACAGTCGAACTCCAGTCCAAGCAGAAGCAAATAAATCAAATGGACTCGCAAGGTCGACAGCAGAAGAAATCCAAGAGGGGAGGAGCATCGAGCTCCAGCGCAACCACGCAGGCCAGACCGCCGGCCGCATCGGCCCTAGCTGGAGCCTCTAACGTGGCACAAACTCGACACCGTGCTTCTCCAGCGTTAGAGGTAACCGAGACGGGCACGAACATCCCAGCGCAACCGACAGCTCGAACTGGTGACACACCAACCGTTCCGGAGACAGAGAAGGACCCAATCATCCCTCCGCAGCCTGCCGAAGAATCTGCGGGGCGTTCCGGACCGAGGTCGCGGGAAAAGAAAAAAGCCACGAGGAAGAGGAATCCTCAACCTGAGGTCGCGGCCGGATCATCGCAAGATGCGGCGAGGATGGTCAGGCAACGGCGGGCAGATGCTGAGTCGCCCAGCTCCTCACAGCAGAGCGACCAGCCTGACAACACTGACGTCTCCGAGGAGGTCGCGCAGAAGCAGGCGATCAAGAAGGTGAATGGGAAATGGTTGGACAACCCAGACACCGTGCCTTACGATCCCGACGCCGTTCCGGATAAGCTGTTCGTGGATCTCGTCTTGAAGAGGGAGGCCAAGCGCTCGGAGGAAGAAGAGGCGAGGAAGCGACTGAAGGCCGAGGCTGTGGCGAATAAGAAGTTCAAAGAACTGTCCAAGTACATGTACATATTCGGGCGGGGGACACTCTTTGAGCTCGAAGTCGACGACATGATTCAGGCGGACGAGAAGTCGGGTATGATCTTTCGACCCCTAGAGAAGAAGGGTGTGATGGCCGTGCTTGATCGAATGGTGAAGGTCAACTTCACCAAGCAAATCCTGACCGTGATGCCGGACATGGAGGCTAGGCCAACATGCTGGGCGGATTGCGTCAAGTCCTTTCCGCTGAAGATCATCAACGGCCAGCACACTTGGAAAGCGGCCAAGGAAATCATCTCGGGAGAGGCATCGGTCGACGACGAGGCGCTGAAGAAGAAGGTGCGCAAGTGGACATGCGAGGTCATATGGTCTGACAACAAGAATCACTTGCACGCGTTGTCGTGCAAGTGCAACGACGGAAACGTGACAGGTCCTTATCTGTCGTCGCTGCCGGCTACAATCCAGCATTGTCGCTATCTGTGGGACAATGCTCGAAGGCCGGCGCAGCAGCGGAAGAACCTGAGGAAGGAAGAACAAGGCGAAGAATTTGATCGCTACGAGGTAGGCATTTTAGTCGATCCATTCTGCCCATTCATTTCATGTTGAATCTAAGTTTGGGAGTCCGAAGATCAGAGCGGGCGCTCTGAATCGATTTGGTTAGGATACCGTCCATGCATAGGAAACTGCCCTCCCCGAGATGGAGGAATTAGGACTGGCAGGATCAGAGCGCCCGCTCTGATCCGCTGAACCTTAGTCGGTCTACACGGATCCAACTTCCGAGTCCGACTCAAATGTGTTAATTTTCCTGCAGGAATTTCGTGTCAAAGCCGAGCAGAGTTTCGAATCGACTGGTCTTCTCAAGCCGTTGGGAAACTCCCAACGAATCTATGACCTAGACCGGATGGGGGAGCGGAAGGTGATCATGGCTTCAGAGGAGACTTGGGCCGCATGGCAGAAGGTTTTCCAAGGTCATGAGTCGGGGTCGCTTCACGACATTGACTCCGGGGGACCCTTCAACGAAGCGACGACCAAGGAGGGGAACGTGAAGTTGTACAAGTTCCTCCCCATCACGAGCAACATGATGAAGAACCTGCACGGCCTCGATGACGCGGCGGTGGGTGAGCTTGCTCGGAAAATCCTCGATATACCACCCAAGGTCTATCTCAACAAGAAGCCGAATTCGTGGACTTTGGCCATTCCCATCGCCATGTGGTGCACGAACAGAAAGTATAAGAACGTGCTGGCGAGGGAGTTGGCAGAGAGGGGCAAGGTGAGCGGCATGATATTGGCAAGCGAAGTCATCAATGCAGCCGGAGACATTGAACCGCAAGCGTGGCAGGACTTTAAGACGCAGTTGCGCATCAACGGCTTCCACACCTGGTACCTCCAGACCATCGATCCGGAGTACCTGAAGTCAGAGGTGCGCTCAGGAAAGAAGAGCGTTCTACCGTCCGATGAGCTCCTTGCTGCCTTCGACTGTGTCATAGTCAACTATGAAGGGTATGAGTATGTGCGGAGGTATTCGCGGGCCTCAATGTGCCGCTGGCTTCGAGCCGGAAGCAGGTTCGACCCAACGCTGTACGTCTACAAGAGGGAGAACTGGGTCCCCCAGCGCGCTGTAGACGGACCCGCTAACCTCAAGTACTGCGAGGTGGGCATCATCGATTTCCGCCAGTTTCCGGGTGTGGAGACCATGGAGATCAATTCGGCCAACAAGAAAATCCTCGAGGAGGTGGAGGTGGTGTCGCAGTCCGTCATGTCCTCGTCGGTCCACACGTGGATGCTGATCTTCTTTTCGAAGCGGGCGACTGATGTGGACAAAGTTGTGAAGGAACTGTTTCCTGATTACAACATTCGGCGGGAGTGCAAGTACGTATGTCAGGCGGGGGAACCTACGTACAAGGAGAAGAACAAGGTCTCCGTGATGTACCTGTAGAGGTCCCGGTGGAGGTGGGTCAACTCGAGTGTGGTGAACACGAACGATGAGGTGCCCTCGCTGTCTGCTGAGGAGGACGAGGACCTGACCAATGAGGGAACCATCTACATGAATCAAGAGGTTTGTCGTCACGACAATCCGAGGACCTTGTCGAAGTATGAGCTCCGATACGAGGTGTATCTGCACTTCATCGACAAGTTCTGCAGGGATCAAGGGACCGTCATGCTGGTCTTCGCTGGAGCGAAGCCAATTTCGGCGTGCACGGTGAGCACCTGACCACGTTATGTTTTCATAGTTCTTCTGATGTACATCACGATGTAGCGGGTGTTAGACATTGTAATATCAATAATGACTAAATCCTTTGAGTGCTTGCAGATGTTGTCGCGTAGCTTTGTCACTCTGATCATCGCCACTCAGAAGGCCCTCCTGCGTCAATCCGTGCATAATCGCAAAGGCGCGGAGATGTGGCCGGATATTCTGGTCCCTGGCTGGACATTGCGTTACGGCTATGTCACCCCGACACCGGCGAGAGCCACCCGGTCGGAGTTGGACGAGGAGTCCAATCCTACCGTCGAGGAAGCGAAAGCGGATAAGGCCCTCAACATCGTGGACGCCGAACACGTTGAAATCGAGCACCCCGACATCAACGCGGACGAACAGGAAGGAGATGAACACAGTGAGCAGACTGGAAATCGGCAAGACGAGGAAGGCGGCCAGGGAAACATGGAGCCGTCGTTGGATCGTGCTAACAGCGATGCGACCGAGCAATCAGAGCAGCCTGACCAGAGCGGGCAGCCGAGGCCGGACTCTCACCATGATGATCCAGAGGATCCAATTCCTCCGGCGTCGCCGTCTCACTCCACTCCTACAGCAGATCAGACCGCCCGCTCTGATCCCATCCCACCTCCATCTTCTCAGTCTCAAGTTGGAGTAGATCAGAGCGAGCGCTCTGATCCCATTCCTCCTCCGTCTTCTCCTTCTCAGACCGGAGCAGATCAAAGCGGGCGGACTGATTCCAGTCCACACCAATCCCAGTCTGATCCTCTATCTTCTGCCCAACCGCCTCGACCATCTCAGCCACTTGGGAGCTCCCGCTCAGGACTGGTCCACTCCCGCTTGCCTGCTTCCCTCTCCCCATAGTCCTGGCGTCGACCTCCGCCATCCCAACAGGTTCAGGGCGGGCGCTCTGATGTACGAGCTCACTTGTTTCGCGTTCCTGCTTCCTGTACTCCATCGATCGGAACCGCGAGCTCTCATCAGCCGGAATTGGTGAAGCCATCCACTCCACCCAAGCTGCAGATAGAGGACCTGCAGATAGAGTTGGGTCTGCTGAGGTCACGACTCTCTGAAGAGCAGCAAAACGAGATGGAGAAAGTGAGGCTTGATCTGATTCACACCCCCGCCACGCCCTCCGAGAAGACGATGAAAGAGAGGATCCAGGAGTCGCGGACCATCGTCAAGGACTTGAAGTCCCTCCGTCCCGCGTCCGCTCTTAGAGAGGAAGTGAGCGTGACGACATTGACGCTTGTGCAGGTCGCCGTCGACGCTCTTGAGATGGAGATCCCTGAACCCAACCCTGAAGAGCAAGCGATGTGCGCCCATGCTACGGCAAGCGCGAGAGAACTGTCGAGAGTTAAGAATTCCCGGGAGAGCCTGATCGAACTCGACGACATGGATGAATTGGACCTCGAGACGCGCTTGTCCAATTCGGCGAAGCTGAGGCAGGAGTATGACGAGACTCTCAGGGTCGCCCAAGCTGCATCATCATCGGACGCGGGGACTGTACTTGGGGTCGGGGGGAGTTCGGCCGCGACGACTGCGGAGACGAAGCCGGACGTCAAGGTCGGGATCAACGTCGCATTCGCGGAGAGAATTGCCGAACAGGTCAGGAGGAAGGAGTCGGGGAAGATGGACAAGTGCATTGAAGAAATCAATGCGCTGAGGAGGGAGAAGGAGGAAGAGAGGAGGCAACAACATCTGAGGGAGGAGAAAATGGAGCGGGAGAGGCAACAATGGCTGCAGGAGGAGGCGGAGAAGAAGGCGAGGCGAAAGGCGAAGAAAGCAGTGAGGGAGAAGGAACTCGCGGAGGAGAGGAGGAAACAGGCCGAGAAGGATGAGCTACACGCAGCGGCTTGGAAGGAGAACATGGAGTTCATAAGGGAAATGAGGGAAATGAAGTTGCAAATCCATACTTCCAAGACGGCGCCTTCTCCCGTCTCTCCGATTCCAACTCCTGCGAGCGAGCTTCACAACGTCTCGGGAATCTCCACGAACTCGGCTTCGGCGACGGCATCCGCGGCATCTGGCCTCCGGCACCTGGCCTTCGGAGAGGCAACGCAAAATGGGGTAAGTGTCACTCACGAGCTAGACGTCGATGACCTGGCCCTCAGTCAATTTCCGTTTATGCATGTCCATGAATTCTCCCATCGTCCTATCATGCACGACGATGACCCTTACGACCTCGACATGGACTTGGGAGATATGGAACAGTCCTTTACTAACTTGACTGAGCAATATGCCCCGCGTGCAGGCCGCGATGGCGACGCAGCAGAGCCCGGAGACGCAAGAGGAGTAGGCGCCGGTCAATGTCGACGAGGCTCCCGCGGTGGGTAACCCTTCGACATAGCTCCCATCATTTATGTTTGTCGTGAAGGTGTGGACGCTATGTGAGGGCGTTACGCCGGGGCCTTGAGTTCGTCCAAATCCCGGCGAGTCCACGGGGCTGTGGGTCCATAGTCATAGGGGCTCTCTTTGTCTTCGCTAGGATTTCAGTTGTCATATTCATGGAGCGTAGACGTGGGCTTAGGATGTGAAAATCTCTTCTGTGAGAGTGGGGCCGTTTGTAAAACATTGTTATATTTGTAATATATTGGATGTGTTGTTGACAAACATAAATTGCTAAGTCTCTGGTGACTGCATTCCATTTCGCAATACGTTTTTCTTTTCAATTGATTATGTGCAATCTAGTTACGCTCTTTTGATTTTGTGTTTAGGGTGACAAAGCTCTTGTACTGGGCGACGCGTCTGCAATGTCCCCACCTGTTCCGGTTGCTCCACCTCGTCGATCGTTGTCCCCTCGCCGGAAGGAAACCATCGCCATCCCCATGGAAGTCGACACTCCCGATGCCATTGGGCGAGCAGTGCCTGCGGTCCAGGTCGCCACCCCCACGGATGTAAGAAAGGTGAGGCTCCATTTCCCTTCAACTCTCTTACCTAGCTTGTCCGTTAGAAATAGCACATCCAATTGAATTAGCACGTCGATGAGGAAGACTTCCCGGCACATCTCCATTAGCACGCATGTCTGTTGTTCTGGATCGATGTCATTCATTCTGAAGTCCACTTTGAGCATGGGGTTTCGCATCCGCAGGCCTCGCAACCGCCCGACGAGACGCCCCCTCCCGTCGCCCTTCCCCCCTTCAGTTATTTCCTGATCTTGGAGGTAGAGGGGGTGTTATGTCGAACCCAGCACGTTCAACGAGTCCTGCACAATCCCGTGCCCCTGGGAGAGGCCCCTTCGGAGGAGGAATACAACCCGAGAAGACGCCACATCTTCGGCGAGTACACCCTCTACTGCCGTCCGCACATGCGCCAGTTCTTGAAAAACTTGGACGAGAAGTTCCACTTGTCCGTGTGGACCAGACTGCCCGCCGCAATCGCCAGACCGGTGGTGGATTTCCTCTTCCGCGGCATGGAGTGCCTGAAATCCTTGCGCGTGCTGGCCCTCGAGGAGTGTATCTCCATAGTCGAGAGACGGCCGGCGAATGCGTGTAGGTGCAGCCCTCCGCCGTATGTTCCGGACGCACCTTGCCCCGCACACCCCGTCCACGTCTCGCCTGATCCCGATCTCGAGGAGAACATTTACATTTAGTTCCCCGATCATCCCGAGGGGCAGCTGCGGCTGAAAGTCCTGCACAAGGGCGTCTGGGACAAAGATAGGTTCAGGGCGCCAAATTTCAGGGCAAATTCCACCAACACCTTGCTCGTCGATTGCTCGCCCGAGAGCACCATCCTCAATCCGCTCTACAACGCCATTTTCCCCTTGTCCTATGCCGGTAGCGAACACGATAGAATCCTGTTGGGGACGTTGGCCTCGTATCTTCGCGACTTGCTAGATTCCGGTCTTAGCGTGTCGCAATACTTGTCCAGTAACCCCTTTTGTTGGGCCCTCGACGTTCCGATGAGGCAGACGAAGCTCGGACTCAGAGTGCGCGCGTGCGCTTCATGGCAAGACGGGTCCCTCTTGCTAGAGTATCCCGATGTCGTGAAAAAGTACACTAGGCACGGGAACGATCATTTCATCCCCCGAAGATCTCCAAGAGAGAATAAAGGGAAGAAAATGACATGATGCCCACTCGTGTACCGATGCTTGTGCAGGGCTGTCACCGCGTTTCCGCGCCGGGAGGGCCCTCCGGCGACGGCCCGCGGCAGGAGATGAGCCACTCTAAGCGACGGCGGACGCGGATGACGGAGGAAGTGGGCTCTTGCTCCGGCTCCGTCGCCCCAGAGGAGGTCGGGGTCGACGTCACGTCGGCGGGATTGTAAATGAGGTTGTCGACGACTATGTGTATCGTAAGGTCGGCTTATCACTACCTCCATCGGCTATTTGAAATTGATGCTCCATCGGAATGTCTTTGAGTTCGCTGTCTGGCCCTCTCGTAGTCCGAAACTGATCGTTGGCCTCTTTGTGCAGGCTACTTGGTCTCTGTCCAACAGCAAGGGCGATGTAGTTTCTGGGTGAATGGCTCGTCCAGGTGAATGGTTCAGGGCGCCCGCCCTAAACCTTGGACAACGTTCTCGTCCCGTTGCGCCGAACTCTTGTCTTCGATGTCAGGACTTTAATCCATTTAGATTATGTTTTAGGATTTGGGATGTCTAGAGAGTACTTTAGGACTATTACATTGTACGAATGCTTCTCTGTCTTTTTAAATATAAATTGTAGGGCATCCCCACATTCTTTATAGACATATACGTACCCACATTGCTTACTGCCCCCTCTAGCTTGCAAAATTCTAGATCGTCAACGAACCACCATTTCACCAACGACAACGGGCGTCTATTTGCTATTCATGTCTCTTGTGAAGACCGTGCAGTGTATTCGGAGAAAGGCGGACAAATGCTCGTCAACTCCGGTGTGGATCCATTCTGGCGTTGTTATCGTGTTGGCTCGTTCATGGTTGAACTTGCCGACTGTGTGGAGCAAAAAAGTAGAGACGCTCGCAGCCCATCTTCTGTCCGAACACGAATATTCATAGGGGATTCATGGCACTGGAATCCATGGCCCTGATCTTCGTAGGGTGTCACCTGCATTCAAGGAGCTCCTCGGCGCAAGGAAGGACCACGTTGTCATGCACATTCTCCTCCTGTTGTTCTAAGGTATTTGGTAGCAGCAACGTCCATCCTCCGTCCTTCTCCCGACATCCGGGGTTTCTGTGGGCATGTGCCAGATGTGGTCTACTATTCTCGGGATGGTGGATCAGTGTGGGGAGGGTGTCCATCGAAGTATCTATTGACTGCTCATAACTCAAGCCGTTGAGTGCATGCGTGTCGTTATAAACCAACATGGCTCTCGTTGTGCACCGTGGTATTCGGACGACGGCACATCCGCTTGACGTCTTGAGTTATGAGCAGCCAATAGGTACTCCGATGGGCACTCTCTTCACACCAATCCACTTCCCGGGAAAAGTCGACCGTTTCTGGTTCCCACCCTCAGAAGCTCCGGATGCTAGGACGTGGACGGTGGATGGCCGTCGCTGCTACCAAGTACACTCGAACAACTTGGGGAGAATGTGTATCACAGCGCCGTCCTTCCTTGCGCCCAGGAGCTCCTTGAATGCAAGTGACGCCCTGTTCGCAAGGTGGGTCTTGGTGTGTTTCATGGGTGACCATGTGTCAACATCTTTCGAGGAGGAAGTTGACTCCCCTATGAACTTCTGTCCGGACATGAATATTCACGGGGGATTCATGGCACTGGAATCAATGGCCCTCTTCTTGGTAGGGCGTCACCGGCATACAAGGTGCTCATTGGTGCAAGGAAGGACGACGTTGTCATGCAGATTTTCCTCCAGCTGTTCGAGTGTACCTGGTGGGAGCGAGCGCCATCCACCCTCCGTCTCCGGGCATCCGGGGTTTTTGTGGGCATGTGCCAGATGCGGTCTACTATTCTCGGGACGGTGGATCGGTGTGGTGAGGGTGTTGATCGGATTACCTATTCGCTGCTCATAACTCAAGCCGCCGAGCGGATGTGGATCGTTCGTATTCCACTTGGCTCTCTACGTGCATTGTTGAATACGGACGACCCCACATCTGCTCGACGGCTTGAATTATGAGCAGCCAATAGGTATTACGATCAACGGCCTCATCACATTGGTGGACTTCCCGGGAAAAGTCAACCGTTTCTAGTTCCCACCCTCAAAAACTTCGGATGCTAGGACATGGACGGTGGTCGGTGGATGGCCGTCGCTCCCACCAAGTACACTGAAACTGCTGGAGGAAAATTTGTATAACAACACCGTCCTTCCTTACGCCAATGAGTTCCTTGTATGCCGGTGACACCCTGTTCGCGAGGTGGGTCCTGTTGTGTTTCAGCGGTGACCATGTGTCAACCTCTTTCGAAGAGGAAGTTGACTTCCCCTGTGAACGAGGATGGGTTGTGAGTGCTCTTGCTTGTATTCCTCACAGTCGACCGGTTCAACCATGATGTATTCGGCAAAGAGGCGATGCCGGAACTGGTCCATGGCGGAATTGACAAGCATTTGTCTGCAAATCTCCGAATGCGCTATAAGACCTCACAAAGACATGATTGGCAAATAGGCGCTTGCTTTTGTTCATGAAGCTCAAGACCCTTCACTTGAAGTTGGTTGGAGGCGGTTTTGGAGGCGCAATTGGAGAATGTGGAGTGAAGATCCAACCCTATGCGGTGGCGAATGAACACTGAAGTAGTGTGTCCCAGCGTGAACTTAGAATGTACTTAGTTAAGATTGTACCTTCCCCCATTTTATAGTTTGTCCTGCAGCACATGGTCCCCAAAAGTTCGGCGTAAATAGTTTCTTCCCGGACTGTACCTTTTCTTCTACATCTCTCCCTTTACTATACACGGCAACCGGTAGAAGAGAGAGCTAGGAATGTTGTAAACGGGGTTGGATCCCTATGCAAAATCCACTATGACCCTATTCAATAAAGTGTGTCTTCTTTAAACAATGGCCGCAACTTCATTTGTGCCCCTGTTCTCTCCATGCATGCAAACGCATCCAGATCAGTGAATTAGTTTCCTCTTCGCCACTTTGCCAATAACCCAAGTGGCGATGTTATGTGTCTTTGTGATCCACGACAAATCCTAACAGTCATCCACGCCTCGCACAAATTATGGCGCTTAGAGATGTTTTGGAACTTCCATTGAGGTAGAACGCTCTAAAAGCGCCCGTCTTCTTGAGCGGGCTCCTACAAAAAGGTACTAAATGGATATGATTTCGTCTTTAAATGGACCTTAACGACTTTTGGTTGAATCAAGGAAAAGGTGTTCTCTATTGCAGGAGTCCATCAACGGCCTGGGTATCCACAATTTCCTTCCAAAGATCACAAATTGGTGAATACAACAGATTTCTTTGGAAATCCGTAACTAATTCAGAAATGCGTCTAAAACTTCGAATCCACTTGTGTTAGGTTCGGCCACTTTTTTTCTATCTCTGAGCGATTTCTAATCGTGAAAATCTATGAAAAAGGTGGAGCTGTCCTTCAATGGCCGGTTTCAGAGCATATTACCTGACCGTCTTGTTCTGAGGACGACGTATTAGACCTTAGAACACGATGCCGGACATGCCCCATGATGGACATCTACGTCACATAGCGCCCATAAGGAGTTTGGCACGTACATATGGGCTTGATTCTGACCCACATGCGGAGAAATCAACGGAAATACACATATTTTTCTACCCCCACTCCCATCTCTAAACGCAATTTCGGCCCCCCGCCATCCCAAAACCCGCCAATATAATGGAATACCGCCATTTTAACGAAATTGGCCATCTCTGTAGTTTCTTGTTTTTATTCACTCTGATTGTCAAGCGTAAGACTGTGAGGGTCGTTTTCTATGAACTCACTGAAGCTTACTTACATGTTACACATGCTATGATTAGAGATATCTTGATTATAATTTGTTTTCTTTCCAGATTGTTGGTTCACTTCAACTTTACAAAATGAATGTACAAGACGCATGGGGTGAAGGATAGGATAAATATTATACAAGAACACCATCTTTGTTACACTCATCATGCATTTTCTTCAGCCACATAACGTCATTGTCAATTGCAACTTTTGAATTCCTAAATTATAGTTTGACATTAATCTCAATTCAAACCAAGAACCACTTCCACGGCTAATTTTTATAAATTTGTGTTTCTGGCCTCTTATTGAGATCTATCTCTACTACAATTCATTAGTTCAAGACTTATAATAGCCAATTGCGTTATATGGCGAAGAAGTATATGACGAGTGTTATAAGCTAGTGAACTTGAAGATCTCAAATCATATTGTACTCTCCGGTCTACTTAGACCATCAAGTATTTTGAAATGTGGTAACCCACAAGAATTACTAGCCATGTACCTCAAGTTTACAAATATGCATTTTATATAAATTCCATTACGCATATTGCATAAATGTTTGCACTGCATCTCTTATAACCTAACTTGTAGTTCTATATACAGCTTTCTGTAAATGGATAATGCATTGTCAAATGCTCTTCGTTTAAATAGAAACACAAAAAGGATTTAACAATAATAGATACTACGTGCACACCAATACAATTGTACACCAGTTGTTCGTTTTTGTTGATTATGAATTTTTTGGCACATATGAACCATGTTGTGGACTAACTCACTGATTGTTCCTCTTCCAAAAGGAATGTGCTTCTCCATAGCTGTTAGAGACCTCTATATTGCTCCAAGGTAGCATCTCTTGGAGAGGCAGCACAGCCCCTTGTATGTGCTTATTTACCCACCCTTGGTAAATCGGTGAACACAACCAGGTTCTAGTTCTATGATAGTGTCCTACTCTAATGGTTGTCTAAGCGTCAATCCATTGTGCCTTCCAAGCAATGGATCTTTTTTGCTAAGTCCCTAATCGTGACTCTCTAATCGTGGTTCTAAATGACTCCTAAGTTGGCTATCTTGCTATGTTATGTTTTTCTGTTTCCT
The DNA here is from genome assembly GCA_947034895.1 of Rhytidiadelphus loreus. Classification (NCBI taxonomy): domain Eukaryota; kingdom Viridiplantae; phylum Streptophyta; class Bryopsida; order Hypnales; family Hylocomiaceae; genus Rhytidiadelphus; species Rhytidiadelphus loreus. The sequence goes on from OX344763.1 coordinate 8,213,865, forward strand.
ATTTCCAAATTCCACTCTAATGTCCTAAAGTAGAAGAGTATCTCACACCATTTCTAAAACCCTAAGACTCGCTCAATTTGGACTTTCTAATCAACCGCTATGGGCGGATGAAGTTTTGACCACCAGGCTATCAACCTTCATCCATGGTTTTCCATAGGTTCCTACTTCCAATTGAGGGAGAATTTTGACCTACGGACCTGACTCTATGGGTTCTAACTAAATCCTAAGTTCCAACTTGGTTGGATGAAATCTCCATGGGTTCATCCGTCATGGGTTCTAAACTTCATCCGTCCGTATCGTGGTCTTTCTGACTCCGATTTGGGTGTGTCTTATGTTTTTGAAAACCTCTCACAGTCTACTCTAAGTTTTCCTATTTGTATCTGACCTGACTTGGACTCTAAGGGTACTTAGCTCTCGGCCTAGTCTAGTTTTCCGCCCCTAGTGGGCAAATGACACAGGGGTAGTTTTTAGGTTCTTACCCCGGCATGGTGGTCCATAAGGAGGGCGATCAATTCATCCTCTTCCACCATGGTAAGTTGCGGTTGTAGGTCACGTCTTTGTTGGCACCGTACGTGTTCGTATAGCCAAAGACTAGCTCTTCCTTCCCTTCATGCCACTTCCCTCTTTCTCTTTTTCTTTTCCTCGCCCCGCGTGCCCAATTGGTGGAGAGGAGTGGGTTAGACACCTACCTACTTAGAAGGTCAAACTATGGCCTAACTACCACTTACACGTCATCTTATTCTAATGTGGAAGGAATCTAGAAAGTCAAAATATAGCCTAACTACCACTTACACCCGTCTCACCCTAATGGTGGAGAGGATTTCCTTTCTACCCTATCGATGGTGCCCCATCTAAGCCCCCTCCCCACTTCTTCTTATTACATTTGGAGGTGGTGATGTGTGGTGTTGGAGGGGAGAGTTGGTGAGGTGAGATGGAAACGTTTCTTGTGTTTTGATTGCTCCTTTCTTGGTGTGGATGGTGTGAGCCCCAAATTCGTCACTTGGGACTCATTGTTTTCTTCTTTTTAGTTTATTACAAATTAAGGCATAAAGTACTACAAAAAGCCCAAAAAAGAGTGTAGAACCAAAAGAGGTATGTCACGTACCAGTATAGCATTTGGTCATAAATAGCCTTTTATCCATAGATTACCCATAAAACCCACTTGTATATAGGTTAGAACCCGTAATCAGTGGGAAACAATAGGGCTACTGGGAACTTACCCAAAATAGCCCAAAACCTAGTGCATGTGACCATGATAAGCTAAATTAAGTCTTAGGAGAGGGAGGGAGGACCCCACGTAAATCTCCAAAGATAGGTTCTAGTTTCCCCATTCCACCGACGAAACATTAGGAATCTAAATTGTTAGCTTGCAGGTGTTACTTGTCCCAGACAGGCCGCATGGAGGAATCCACAACCGCCGGATAGTGTTCTTGGATCTAGAACATGTCGGGGTGTCCACGGCAAAACCCATTCGCCAAGATTCCCTCACATGTAAAAGATTCCCTGACTGCCGGTGATTCAACCGAAGTCAGTTTTCACCTCGCCACCAACTGTGTGCCAGAATAGCCCAAGACTTGGCACGTGGCTTAGGGGACTCCATGAGAGGTTCCCCCAAAAGTCTCGGTTTTTTCTGATCTCCAAAGGATCTTTTTCCGAGTAGTCAACCGCCAAAGGCCACGTTGGGAAATTCATGGAAAATACCCAGGCCGCGGTAAAATCTCACTAAAAATTAGACTAGCATCTCTTACGTTAATAACACGCCCCGACAAATTTCATGGTGTTCCAATAGCGGGAAGCAGCCAAAACTGACAACATCCCCCCAATTAATATTTACGACAGGATCTTTGCGGGGTTGACCGGCGTCCCGGGAGCGTATGAAGTCGGAACGAAGACATCAAGGAGCCTTTTCTTACTCCATAGAGCCTCCCCAACAACCCTAGCTAGTTACCCAAGCCAAAAGAGGTAAACCCCAAAAGTTAGGTTTTTACCCTTTTAATTGGCTCTAGTTGGCACTAGTTTCCGATGGTTTTTTTGTGATAGAAATAGGGGGTAGGGGATCCCTTAGGCTAAAAATGGCATTCTGAAGCCATTGGCGCAATCCATTTGCAATTCCGATCTAAACTCCAAAAGTTAGAGGTTAGGACCAGCGTAAAACCCAAAATTAGGTGAAAATCTCAAATTTGGATGAAAATCCGGATGGATGAGGTTACTTGTCGAGGGGGGGAGTGGGCCCTTGGAAACCTATAAAAGGGGGCCCTTCTCTCTCCTAAAACACCCCCAATACTTGTTTTGGGTCCGTGGGTCCAAGTTATCTTGGAATTTTTGGCATTTAGGCCAAAAAACCTCTACGGTGTTTTTGGAGCACTTTTGGCTTCCGTTGTTGTTCTATTTGCAGCTTTTAAGGTTTTTGGAGTCCTTTTTCTCATACATATGTATTTTGTGTGTCTTCTTTTCAATATCTTTGGGTCACGTTTGAAGAGTTTTTAGTGAAGTTTATCTTGTGTCGTGCACTAACCCCAGAGTAACCCCCCACCGTACCTTGGCGATGCCGCTTTGGGGGGCCTTTGGTGCATAAGTCTATTAACGTTACTATCTTGCGTGTACGTGTGCCTTGGAAGAAAAATCTAACTATAGTAACCCTCTTCTTTGTTGTTGACGTGTGGACCCCACCCTTCGGGGGACGGCGAAGCTTTGACCTTGTGACCTCTTAGTCCTAAAGAGTGTGTTAAAGCGAGTCCTAGACGGCGGAGCTTTGAACCTCAACCCATTGCAAGTCCTAAAGTCGGTGTTAAAACCGATTCTACGGCGAAGCTTTGGACCCTGGTAGGTCTAAGTTCCAAAGTTTAGTTCCCAAGATTTTCTTGGGAAAAATTAAAGTTTAGCTCCCAAGATACCCCCTAGGTGGTAGAAAGGCGGAAGAACCCCCCCTCCCCCCGCCATGAGATAGCTTGGTTAAACGTCCAGTCATCCCCCAACGGCGAAGCTTTGACTTCGAAAACCTTACATTTAGTCTAGCCTTGTTTCACCTTGTCCGCAATAAGTAATATCCAGTTTAGTTTTAGTTGAGTGGGTTCCCATACGGGAACCCGAGGTTAAGGAGGGAAGTGAAAAAAACCCAAGGCTGCCAACCAGAGCCGGGTACCAGCCAGGGCCAGGTACCGGACCCCAGCCAGCGGGCACCCAGCCAGCCTTCGGGGGGTTGGACAGGGGCTTCGGGGAGTTGGTCCAGGGGCTTCGGGGTGGTAGAAAGAAAGAAAAAAAAAGATTCAAACAAAACATACATCCAAGGGAGGGTGGGTCAGTCAAAGGGAGGGGGGGGGGAAAAGAGAAAGACAAGCTCTAAGCAGAGCCCTGCAAACGACATCCTCAACCTCTCAAACTAAACCGCACATGCCATGAATGAGGCACAAGCAAGCAAGGGTGTGATATAGGAGAAGGAGAAGAAGGAGAAGATCAATAGTTTAGAGATAAGATAAAGGGGGAAATCTAAGGAAGGATTAGTGACCATTGGTGCAAGGTTTAGGATGACGCAAAGGAATGACGATGTAAGTGGGTAGTTAGAGTTGCCATGGGTTAGCGTCATAAGCGTAAGAGAAGATTAAGAGTTGGTGGAATAGTGTGGGAGTAAAAGAGGGGAAGATAAGGAGAAAGAAAGGGACCATTAAGGGTCTTTAGAGTGTACTACTTCGCCAAGGACTAAGCCGTAGGCATTTTACTACTTCAAAATACGTGTCGACTATGGAATACGAGCACGCGGCCAGAGGTATGGAGGAAAATGTTGCGCATGCCAACAACGATCAGGTGAGTCAGTAAATTAATCCCCAGTGTTTTTCTTTTAATTTACGCTAAATTCTGTTAAGTAGTGATTAATTTTGATTAGCAAATCGGAATTAGGGTGGACCTTGAGTTTAGACATAGAAGTTTATCGATAGGGCTAGAAGTATCTAAACCCCTCTCATACATAGAAGTTGACCGTAAAAGTAGCCAAATTAGATAGGATAGGACTAGGAATTAGTAACCGTTAGGGTCAAAACTCAACCAAGAAGTTAAACATTAGATTAGGACAAAATAATCCAATTAGGAGTTAAGGTTAAATTAGCAAATCAAAATTACCTTAGGCAATAAAGACGTAGGGTTAAGGGTAGAAAGTAAAAAGATAAACTAGATTAAAGGGTAAATTAAATTAGGAGGTCAATTAAATTAGATTAAAAGACAAATTAGATTAGGAGGGAAATTAAATTAGAGGATAAATTAAATTAGGAAGAAGATTAATTAGATTAAAAGAGTAGCAAACAACCGGTTAGGTTAGGAAACCAAAGAGGAAATTAGGTTTAGCCTAAACCCAAAAAGTTAAACTAAGGGTCTACTTAAGTTGGAATTTAAGTTGAATCACGAGTTAAGGTTAGATAGAGAAGAAACATTAAGTTTAGGAATCCTGTTAGCCAACCACCTCAAGAAATTAAGCACATCCAATTGACATAGGAAATCATGGACGGAACTTAGGCATCCTCCCTCAGTACTAGGAAGGGTTAATTAGCCTAGATTCCCATAGATTAGGATAGATTCGGTAGTAGTCCGCATAGGTTACCGTTAGGGGACGGTCAGCCCGGACTATTTCCTCGCCAATCGGGACAACTCCGTTGTCACCTGCGAAAATTAGGAACTTAGGAAAAAAGATCCATTGCTTGTAAGGCACAATGGACCTACGCTTAGTCACCCGTTAGGTTAGAATTTAGTTAACCCTAGAACCTGGTTGTGTCCGATTAATTACCAAGGGTGGATAATTAAGCGCCCACAAATGGCGAGTTTCTTCCCTTGTTTCCTACACTATCTACTTGCTAAGTTCCCCCCTAGTTTCTACACTATCTACTTGCTACCCCCCCCCCCTTTGTTTTCTCTCCCTCTTTTGCAATTTTGGACTCCCACTTTTCCGATTTGGGCTAGTTCCCTCCTCCCCGATCAGGGTTGCCAGGACGTCCGGACGTCCGGACTCCCTCAGACGTCCAGTTTTTTTGTTTTTTATCTAGGGTATATTAAAAGTTACCTTGCCCGATGGTTTGTCCAGGGCTTCCGACGACCACTCCCGATCCGACGGCCTAATCAAACGGTCCGATCGGGTATGCTCTTCCGACGGTCTGATCGGATGGCCACATCCAATCCGACGGCCTGGTTTAATCAAGCCGTTTTCCTGACAAAAGTATAATGTATGAGTGAAAAAAACTTAGAAATAAAAAATTTTAATTCTGAAAAATCTTTGTGTTGCCCGGTCTTCCAAGTTTTGAGTTACATGGGCATAACTTTTGTAGAGGGGTACCGATTGAGAAAAAAATTATATTTTCACAAAGGTAATCCATTTTTCTATCTTAAAAAAAAATTTAAGAAAATCAGGAGACAAATTCAGCCCATAGGTACCAACCTGAAATCCATTTGTCAATGGAAGGGACGCTTTGTCCTTTAGGGGTTCAAATGAGCTATGAAAAGAAATAGAACCCATTGTTGAACTTCGGTATACAATACATTTTGTTTAAGGTCCCTATTGACGGTCATGGAAATTATTCTAACAAAACGAAAAAGAAAAAGGTACAAGGTCTAAATACTAAATAGCGTCGAAATGCACGATGGTACTATTTTTTTAGGGTTTTATAGAAATGCCATTTTTTTAATTAACAAGGATTTAGGCCCAAAAATTAACCCATTCTTGTATTTTAGGGAGTACTGAAAGAATCCCCATTTGAACTCATGAAAGTAATTTGACTTCGAAAAAAATTAAAATTCTTAAAAATTCTGTATCGTTTCCAACTGTAGAATTCAACACATTTTTATTCTAACCATTTCTTTCTTAAGCCCTAAAGGACCGAGCCATTTTTTGGGTCCAAAATCACTGAAAACTGCCATTCCTGCTGCGATCATTCACGATGTTGTGAAAATATTTTCTTTGAAAATGTAACCGTAAGATCTTGAAGTGAACTTGTATGAGAGGGTGTGGTAAACTTTTTGGGAGTTTTCACCGTACGGATAAAGAGATATTTGCATTCAAAGTCTTTTTTTTTTTTTTTTTTTCACTATGCCCCAGAATTTCAGATGCCTTTGACCGCCTCATGCTCAATTTTTTTGCACTATACACCATAAAATTAAAAAAAATTCCTATAGGTATTGAAGTTGGGCATATGCATACCAATTTTCAAAGCAATCCAACACACCTAACACCTCCAAAAAAATTTTGCAATGCCATTATGCCACAATGTCCCAAATATTGACAATGCACTAAGTCATCTTTGAATCAGTTTTCCCACCACATACTTTGAGATTTTGAAAATCCGAACGATGGATACAAAGGCATACTTATATTTGACAAGCAAGAAATTTTTGTTTGGGAAAATTTCAAAATCTGAGATTCCTATGACCTTCTGAAGTTTGAAGCTGCTTGGACGATGGGATTTATAAAGCTTAAAATGAAAACAATCTCCACACACCCTTGCTAATTGCCACCTCAGCATTCAACAACAAGTAGTGCCCTTTTCATTCAAGTCATATGTATCTTTCATAGTTTCATGTGACAAAAAATCATAAGCAGTACTTACTCAAATACACCGAACTTTCAAAATGTATAATTATCATATTCCACATATATGGTCATACATCCACATTGCATAATTAGGCACTATATAGTGTGCACGCGTAAATCCTCATTCTATATTTACTACATACCTCTATAGTTCTATACTACTATAAAGTACGTTGAACTACTAATATGAATGGCGGAAGTGCTCATCCGGCACAGGCCAATTGCACCGACCGGAAAAGAAATTGATGATATGAGACAAACCGCCACGGTAATTCGAACCTTCACTGCAAGGCCGCTCCATGTATGAGTGAAACATAAGGGCCAAAACGTGGTGACTCAACTTCGTCAGTTCAGCTGATTCCCGATGCAACTTGTAGTATTCTTCAGACATGCAATCCTTGTTGATGCGTTGAGCGAGTTTACAAACCGCATATTCTTCTGATGCACGTGATAGATTTGGAATGATTGACCCATCTGCATCTCTTTTGTGCACATATGCAATCTTCGGGTCCACCCACCACCTCTTTCTCAAAGCCTCCTCCATGTCACTCGCACATGTAAACGTGTACAAAGACTTCATTGATTCAGAAGCTACGGTAGTCATGCCCCAATCGCAGACTCCAATGTACACGCGTGACTCGTCTTCAGAAAAGTGAAACATTATGTTGTCTGGAGAGATGTCATTGTAAAGATGTCCAAAAATGTGCACCGCATTCATGATGTGCAATAATGCCCATGCGAGTTGCGTGCGCTTCTTCCTAAATCGTCCGAGACAGTAAGCTTCAATCAACTCTACCTCTATTGGCCTTGAATAGTGCAACCAAATGGCAATGTTGTCTAGATAATCATTATCCAAGTGCATCATGTGCAGTAGTGTTCCGCCATTCCACCAATACAAATACCCTTCATTTGTTGTTCCATGAACTGCAACAAACCGTATAACTCTAGGATGTGGAATCCGCACTGCCATTGACTCGTTCTGGTGTTCCAATCTCACAAGATGAGGCTGTGTGCGGTGTTGATTGGATAGTTTTGCTGCAAACTCCCAAAATGTAGCTATCCCTGGACACCCTTCAATTCGAACCCTACGAATTGTTGCATATCCACCCTTCATGGTTTTTTGGTCTTGAGCGATTACTCGTGCTGTGTCGGGAAGCGCTATGAGGTGTTGTCTGCTCCGATCCAGTTCAGCCACTCCATCAGTGCTATTCCACCAACCCAAAGATCCTCGTCTGTTACGGCTCTTTGCAAACGGCTTGCATCGTGCAACAAACAAGTCAGCTTTTAGAATGACTTCACGAAAATCCTCATCATTTTCCCGATATTGAGAGCCATACCTTGCTAGCACTATTGATGCATTCCACAATGCATCGTGGACCCTATTCTCCAAGAATTTTGGAAAGCCTTTCTTCTCCGTCTCGTGGTGCCATTCTGGAACGCTAAGCGCATTCATCATCAATTGCCACATGTCCGCCTTGAATTTTTGCGAGCACTTTTTGTTGTACCTAACGTATTTGTTGTGTAGTGACATCGTAGTTTCCGACTCATAGAAATTGACGATCAACTTGATCAAAAATCTCTTGCATGCATCAGAGGAAATGTCCCTACTTGCCTCATTGTGTGAACCTCCTTCATGCTCCATTTGTTTCTTCTTTGCAGCCTTCTTTGTTCGTGGCATTGTGATGAACTTCTTGTACGAATGAATATTCGCAAAATGAAATGATAATTTCAAGTTCAAGTGAAACTCGAACCAAAACTGAAAAAAATGGCAATAAGGGGCCTCCAAAATCGCACTCTTGCTTTCCCAAGAAGAGGAACCAATGGGGGCATGAACCACCAAGCTCTCCGCTTCACTCTTGCAATATGCAAGGGGAAAAACAAAGGATCGGACGGGCCCGTCCGACTCTCTTATACCTTTCCGACGCCCTTTTTCGACGCACGGTCCGCGTCGGAAATCCGACGCCCACGACGCGGCCGACAGATCGGACGGCCGATCGATCCGACGGCCCCCGCGAGGCGGACGGGCTGCCGTGCGACAGATCGGACGGCTCCGATAAATGGTATTTTCACCCCTTAACCCTTTAGAGCCGAGCATGCCAAATTTGGTCGTTTTAAACTGAATTTTGGAAATTAAAACACTTTCCTAACCTCATTTGATTGTGAGGTGTAAATGAGATGTGAGGGCACGGGAATTTCGCTTCCAATGAGCCATTGGCCATCAAATTTGGAGCAATAATGAGTTATCTATGGCAATTTGAAGTTGGGATTTCTAAATTTTCAAAATACACTGTGGGACATGTTTCTCTATCAAACTTATTTTTATATAACGAAAGGGAGCATGAAAACTTCACCATAATGTTCATTATAATTTTTCCTATTTTCTATAAAAATTTCATTGTAAAGTGAGCTCTTTTGTAATTACTACGATTTTTCAAAGATAGAAACTCTAGAAAATCTTATAAATTTCATTTTTTCCCCAAAAAATATTAAAAATTCAGATCTGATAGAAGACATGAATGGTTATTTGTGAAAAATAATAACTTAAATTAAATGATAAAATTTTGATATGAAAATTTGATTCCAAAAGAATTCAAGAGTTTGCTTGGGGCTCCTTAGGCCCTAAAGGGTTAATCCTTTACTTCCTAAGAAGCCCATTTTCGGCCTCACATTTTTGCAACAATTTCGAAGAGTTTATATGGAGATTTTTATTTATTTTAATAAAAATATTTCTTTTAAACCAATGCATCCAATATTCTTTTATTTTTTGCTTGAAACAAATGGACAATTTGCATGCAATATTCTTCACTCAAGCTAATGATATAATGAAATTTTTCATTTAGATTATACTTTCCACGATACAAACATTCAAAGTTTGTAACTTAAAATCATGAATTAGCATTCCAAGTGGAAGAAAAGAATTTCTTTCAAGATAATCCTATGATAGCCCACAAAACAAGAAAATCCATAACTTTCGCATCATGAATCCAATTGGAATGAATCAAAGCATCCCATTTAGAAAAATCCAATATAATATACAAGAAAAAAAAAATTCATTTTTTATTCAAATTTCTAGTGGATTTTTTGGGTTGCTCAGTCTCACCCATTTTGAAGTTAATAGGTTATGGTGCAAAAAAATTTGCGCACGGACACCAACAAAAACATAATATATATATTCCCTAAAAACTCATCAATTTATCTATCTTATGAAAAAATTCCTGAAAATTTCAACAAAAAATGAGACCACCCAAAATTCATTTTGTCCCCCTTTACTTGACAAAATCACGAAATTCATTAAAGGAGGAGGTCCACAAAACAAAATTACACCATGTAAGGGAGGCAACTAAATTTCAAAGAATTGAAACAACTTCAAGTATTTTTCAAGGAAATTTCATTGATATATTGAGAAAATTGACTTGTAAATCAAGTCCTTTCCTATTATGTACATGAAGCTTCATGGAATTAGTTATGAAATTTTGAATGCAATTTTGGAAATAGAAAAAATTGGAATGCATTTACATTAGTTAAATTTAAGCACTCTTTCTTTATGTTTTTCATAGGAAGAAGAGGAAGATTACCAAATATTGAAACCGTGACTCCAAACATTTTTGTCCATCACAATTCACAAGGCTCAAGGTGTGTTGGACATAGGTGTACTAATAAGTGACAATTTACTTTATGTAGGAGGGTCTACAAAATATAACATGCTACCTTATGCTTTTTTTAAAATAAAAATTAGGTAACAATAAGTTCGAAGCACTTCAATATTTTCCATGGACATCTAGGATAAACAATTAAACATGCCATCTACGATGGTGCATTGACATTTTCACATTCGAATGACAAAATGGTAAAAGCTGGGCCATTGCTATACTTAGCTTCCAAAACACCATGGCTTGATCCATTGCATAGCAATGGCATTCAATAATACCATGAGCATGAGAAATCTATCATTCTAATAATATATTTCAATACATCGCAATTGTAGCGGTTTTGCATTGTACGTGACGACTGACGACCACTCATTGACACCATTACACTATGCTTGCTACATTCTATATTGCATCATTGTATGGAAAACAACTAAATCTAAATTTAGAGCCCATATTGTAAGACAAACAATACAATAGTGTATTAGTATTTGATTCAGCTTCATTCGGAATCTGAATCCGTGTCATCTCTCTGACTTGGGCTTGTAGGACCACCACCATAAACACCGAGATATGGTCCTCCGCCATAGTAGTCGGGAACATATCCACTTTGCCCACGTCCTCGTCCATAATTTGTGGAGGAAGGACCTCCAAAAGTTGAAGGAGGAATTGAATCACCGTGGAGTGATCCTCTTTGAGTTGAACCGCCATAATAAGAGCCTCCAACATTTTGAGAGCCATGTTGGGGGTCATGGCCATAGTGTGAACCATAGGACCCATGTGGTGGGTCATATGCACCACGGTCACGTTGATAGAATCCATCATACCCATCTTGTCGACCACGGTCCTCTACGCTTCTACGCATCGCTTCTTGCATTTGTTGTTCGTATTCAATGTCTTCTCGATCTTTTTTATACTCGTGCTCCTCTCCCAATGTCACTGGTGTTGGAGCTTCACCCTCATCACCGTCACTCGACCATTCATCTTCTCCATGTGGCACCACAACTGCAGGAAATCCAAACTGCCCTCGATTGGACCACTCTGGCTGGCAATCACTTGCAGCAGTCTAGCTAGTATAAATCATTGCATCATTCCGATTTAGACTATCCACATGTTTCCCATAAATGGTACGCCAATCCACATCTTTGTGGAGTACAATCTCTGCCCAAACCATAGCCATGTTAGAATAGTTCATTATATTAGGTTTGGAGTCACGTAAACCCGCTGAACGCGTTACTTCTTCGTAACGGTGAAGAAAGTGTTGGCTCATACATGTGGACATTTGTCCTTCCCATCGACGAACTTGGCCTTCAGGGCGTTCTCGTGACCACATTTTGGAGAGGTGAGTCATCTTGACGTACTTCTTGCATGTGGTGTAGTCCCAAACTTTCTTTGGCTCTTCTTCCCATCCATCTTCAGCTACGCAATTAGGGGTTTCCCAGTCAGCCCAATTCATATCTTGAGATTTCCCTTTCTTACTCTTACTTGATGGTTTAGGGCGAGACATGATAACCTTGATTACAATGAAGATAATTGATGTCCGAATTTTCCCAAAAAATTGCACCAAGTGCACCAAGTGCTTCTCACTTCAAAATTCAAATGCAATGGAGTGAAACGGTTTTCTAATTCACAGTTCCTCGCATCCAAGAAATTATTCAAACCACATCACTTAAAACCATCAAGTATCCAAGCACAACCGTTCACACACCAAACCGAAAGGGGCACGCAGAGCCACAGATTCACATCGGGCACTAGAAAACCCACTTCGGGAGGAAAATGGCTGTGGAAAAATGAGGCGTCGAAAACGCTATTTATGGCTTCCGACGGCATTTTAGGGTCCGTCCGAATCGGACGGCCTGTTTTCCGACGCCCCCATCGTGCGGCCCGAAACTGTTGCACGATGGATCGCACGGTCACCGAGAAACAGGGTTGACAGGGCGTCCGGACGTCCAGAGTCCGCGGACGCTGACCCCAGGATGTCTTTTGACATACCTAGCGGTAGATGGCGTCCAACCGCTGGACGGGCGGATGGCTGATTCTTCCGACGGAACAGGAGCGGACGGCCCGACGGAGCAGGAGTGGACAGGCCGACGGGGCAGGAGCGGACGGCCCGACGGAACAGGGGCGGACTGGCGACCGGATGTCCGTTCGCCCGTCGGGGGCCCGTCCGCTTTGGACGGTGACCGTGCGATGTGACGGACGCCGATTTTCCACCGTTCGATCTTGTCGTCCGCCTGTGTGCCGTCCGATGCTCCCGTACGTGGATTCCTGCCGTTCGACTGCATAAATAGCGGAGAGCACGGCTTATTTTGTCACAATCGTTTCCCTTGCGGAGTGGGTGATCTAGTGCCTAAGGCTCTGTGCGCCTCTTCCGTTTTGGTGTGCAAATGATTGTGATCGAACCCTAAATTGTTTCAAGTGCAAGTGCGAATCATTAATCATTTAAGCAAGCTTACCATGCCTCGCGATAACAAATCGAAGTCCAGTAAGAAGGGCAAATACCAAGACATAAATTGGGATGATTGGGACAACCAAATGTGTGTAGCTGAACCGGGATGGGAAGAAGAACCCAAAAAAACTTGGGACTGCACAACGTGCAAGAAGTACATCAAAATGACGCACCTCTCCAAAATATGGTCCAGAGAACGCGCAGAGGTGCAAGTTCGTCGTTGGGAAGGACAAATTTCCACATGCCAAAGCAAACACTTTGTTCATCGATACGAGGAAGTAACACGTTCAGCTCAAATATGGGACTCCAAACCGAATTTAATGAACTATTCCAACATGAGCATGGTTTGGGCGGAGATTGTACTCCACAAAGATGTAGATTGGCGCACAATTTACGAAAAATATGTTATCCACTTGAATCGCAGTGATGCGGTACTTTATACCAGTTGGATTGGGCCGAGCGATTGCATGCCAGAGTGGTCTAATCGAGGCCAGTTTGGATTTCCACCGGTTGTATTGCCGGATGCAGAAGATGAATGGTCAGGTGATGATGATGAGAAAGACACTCCAACACCCACGAGGATGGAAGAGAGGCATGAGCGTACAGAAGATCGGGAGGACATTTAATACCAACAAGAAATGCGAGAGGCAATGCAAAGAAGCCTAGAAGACCGTGGTCGACAATATGGCCATCATGGGGTGTACAGACCCGATCATTATGCATATGGCTCGCAAGATACGCGAAGTATTTCACACTACGATAATGACCCTCAAGGGGGGTATCACAGCTCAAGGACAAGCCACGGAACCACGCATCATTTTGAAGGTAACCAGGGAGGCTCCCAATACAACTTTACGTCTACTGGAGGTGGTTCTCATGAACCTCAAGGAGGCCCTTCTTATGGCAGTTCAACTCAAGGAGCATCTACTCACAATGATTCAATTCTTCCTCCAACTTTTGGAGGTCCATACCAAGGACATTATGGACAAGCAAGTGGGCAAAACAGATATGGAGACGACTACTATGGCGGAGGACCATTTCTCAATGTTTATAGGTTTAGTGGTACAGGCCCAAGCCAAAAAGATGACACCAAATCAGAATCTGATTGAAGTAGATTGGACTATTGGACATTTGTAAGATTGTAGTTGTTGTCTCACAATACAATCAAGTGATTGTAAATTTGTAATCTCTTGCCACATAATATAGAAAGTGACAAGCACGATACAAAGATGTTGGCTCTTAACAAATAGTATTTTCCTATTTGTAAATTATGAATAAAATATATTGTAATTAAGCCCTAAAGCCCTATGGATGTTTTAGAAAAATGGATTTGTTCGGACCACTTCTACTTTATATACCGTAGAAAAACATAAACATCAATTTCTGGGGGGAATTTAAATAAAGTATGTTGTACATAACTTATTTGAGAGCATGGCGCCAAAATTTCAAAAATTTTGACTGCATGGATTGAAAGATATGGCATTCTAAGCACTGCATTTGAAATTGAGAACACCTTTAATCTCAGACAAAATTTGAGTAAAGAATTTTTTACGAATTAAAATCTGCAATTTCAGTTTAATTTACAAGACCACAGCCCAATTATGCTTTGGAATTTTAATTTCATTTAGGGTTCTAGAATAATGAACGGTAAATTGATTCAAGGAGTTTGGCACATAAGCTTCTCCTAAACAAAATCAACTTCGCAAAACAACATATTGTATAATTGTATTATTTCAATACAAATGGTGTTGTTACTTTGTTGCCCCCCAATGAAAATTTGGGGGATTCTCTTGCATGTGCCATGTACATTTACATGATAGATCATACAATTTAGCACACCACCTTGCCAACCTAGGTGGCTAGGTACCCAACAATCCAATATCAATGATACATCAAGAAGAAGAACTCCAAGTCTACATTTCTCATCCACCCAAAAAAGATGTTTTGTATTTAAATAGTTTGTGTTCCGAAAAATACAAAATGTTCAAAACGGAAAGCCAATTTCACATATATTGGCATACATTGATGGTGTATATATAGTGTATAGTTAGCACACATAGTAACGTACATCCTCATTGATACATTTATCGATTACTTCTATAATCTATAGTACTATGTAGCACACTCATATACTAATATGAGTGACGGAAGTGGTCATCTGGAATAGGCCAATTGTAAGAATTAGTAAATCGTTGGATGATTTCGGAAAAACTTCCGCGCTCCGCAATCACTGAATTGCAAAGGCGATCCAAGTAGAGGTGAAATACCCTTGCCAAATCGTGGTGGCTAAACCTCGTATGTCCTTCATTTTCACGATGAAGCGATGTGTAGGCCTCTGACATGTATAGTTTGTTGATCCGTTGAGCTATTCGACCAACGGCATATTCCTCCAATTTACGTGACAAAGTTGGAATCATTTCCACATCCGCATCTTTGCGGTGCACGTATGCAATTGAAGGGTCCACCCACCACCTTCGGTTCAAAGCTGCATCCCGATCTGCCGCGGATGTGAACGTATACAATGACTTCATTGGTTCAGTACGAACCGTAGACATGCCCCAATCGCAAACTCCAATGTAAACACGTGATTCATCCTCAGGAAAGTGAAACATGATATTGTCGGGAGAAATATCATTGTGTAGATGACCCGCATTGTGGATCGCATTCATGATGTGCACCAATGCCTATGCTAGCTCAGTGCGCTTCTTTCTCCATCGACCAAGACGGAAAGCTTGAATCACCTCTTCAGGCGTTGGTCGTGAATAAGACAATCGAATGGCAATGTTATCTGGATAATCATTATCAAGAATCAACATTTGCCGCAATGTACCACCATTCCACCAATATGCATATCCTTCATTGTTTGTTGCATGGACAGCGGCAAACCGAATAACTCCGTCATGTGGAATCCTCACTGCCATTGATTTGTTTTGGTGCTCCAACTTCGCAAGTTGAGGACGAATCCGTTGTTGATGAGATATCTTTGCAGCAAATTCCCAAAATGACGGAATCTCATGACATCCTTCAATTCGAACCTTGCGAATTGTTGCGTATCCGCCCTTCAAGATTTTGTCATCTTGTAGAATCACCCTTGCTATGTCTGGTAGTGCTATGAGATGCCGTCGTCCACGTTGCAATTCTACATCTCCCTCATCCGAAGTCCACCAACCCAATGACCCTCGCCGATTGCGTCTCTTTGCAAACGGAGCACAACAACGAACAAACAAGTTAGCTTTGAGAATGACTTGTTCAAAGCTTTCATCACTTGCACGGTGTTCCCTCCCGTATTTTTCTAGGATCACCTTCGCATTCCACAATGTGTCTTGCACCCTGTTCTTTAGAAATTGTTGGAAGCCCTTCTTCTCCATTTCATGAATCCATTCTGGAACGTTTAGAGCATCCGTGAACTTCTGTGTCATATCCATCTTGAATTTGTCTACACATTCCTCTTGGTATCTCACATATTTAGTGTCAAGAGACACAGTAGTTTCCGCCTCATAAAACTTCACAATGTATTCAATCAAGAATGCTTTGCAAGCATTGGAAGGAAGTTCACGTGCTAAGTCAATATCGGGCACCACATTCTTCCCCTTCGCCACTCTCTTCAGTCTCGGCATCGTAGAAAGTATTAATTTTTAGTCCCAATTTAATTCATAAAAAATTACAGTGCACCAAGTACACATAAACTGGAAAAAACGGGCAAAATATAGGCCCCCAAAACCCAACTCCTACCTTCCCTACGAAAGGAGCCAATGGAGGATAAACCACCAAGCTCTCCGCTCTCTCTTGCAAAGCACAAGGGGGAAGGCAAAAGTGAGAGCGGACGGGCCGTCCGCACCGCCTTATATGAGGCGGACGGCCTCGAGGTCCGCACGAGCGGACGGACCCCAAAACGGACGGCCAACGGTCCGCCTCGCTTCAGCCGTCCGATCAAACGGACGGATCGGCAGTCCGCTTCATCGGACGGCCAGAACAGACCAGGGTTGTCTACCCGGACAACTCGACAAACTCGACGTCGAAGACGTCTAGTAGAGGGTCCCGTCCATCTAATAGAGTCAACTTTACCCTTTGACTTTTTCAGAATTTACCCCCCATTTACCTAGGCTTACTTGGCTGCCATGTGGCAGCCACGTCACAAATTTAGGGCGACTTTGGGTGGGGGCGACTACGGGTAGAGGGCGACCACGGGTAGGGGCGACTGTGGGTAGGGGCAAATTCTGTACTACAATTCAAAACTGCCACTTTTGCTGCATTCATCCTAAAAAATAGATTTTTTTTTTTAGAATCTAACCGTAAGATCTTGTACTTCACTTGTCTAAGATCACGTGGTAAAAATTTCATGAAGTTTGACCGTATAGATTGGAAGATATTAACAATCAAAGTTGGAAAAAAAAAATTCTGAACTGTGACCTGCAATTTCAGTTGACTTTGACTGTCATCTGTGGAAATTTTTTGCACTACATACTTTGAATTAAAAGACACATACGTTGAATAAGTAAGTTGAAAGTCTAGGGAAAAATATTCACTAATAAAAGCACTTGATTTGCATTCTTTAATCCCTAAAGGACCATCGTCCCTTTGGTTGACAAATTGGATTTTGGGCATGTACCTACAGTCTCATTTTTTGTCATAATTTTTTGAAACTTTTTTTAAAGATAGAAAAACTAATTATCTTTGTGGAAATATAATGTTTTCTCAAGTGGTGCCTAGGAACAAAAGTTGTGCCCAAATAAGTTCAAAACAAAGGCAACAAAAAAACATTCAAAAATTTTAATTTTATTTCCTCATATATTATATTTTTTTCTCAACGGAAAGCTTTGATTCATTTCATTTGGATAAGTGGTGTGAAAATTATAGACAATCTTGTTTTTCTAGCAATCTAAGAATCTTCTTCAAAAAATAACTTGCAAGATTCATTTCTGAAATTTATTCCACACATTTTTATACTAATTATGTATAGATCCTATAGTTAGACGATTAGATGTGCAAAAGAAACAATTTCCAAATTTTTTACTCTTTGCAATAGAAATAGCAATTTTGAATTTTTTGTGGCAAGAAAAAGGCCTTGGTCCTTTAGGGGTTAAAATTTTTTTAAGTAGAAGTAGGTCCAAGATTGAAAAAAAAATTAAATTGTTAAGAGTTCTAAGATGGAATTGAAATGCAATTATTCCAATGATGAGATTGTTCTAGTGAGCAAATTTAACCTTGTCAAATAAATTTTTAGAAAAATTGTGAAAATTGCATTAAAAAATGAACCCTCTAAGTTTTGTTTTCAAGAAAATGCTAAGTTTGTCCAAAAAACAAGATTGTCCATAACTTTTGCATTACTAGTCCAATTACAATGAATCAAAGCTTCACATGTAGACAAAAATATAATATTTGAGGTGTCCACTGACCTCCATTTTTGGCTTTAGGGTGGCATAACTTTTTCTTTCAAACACTAATTGAAAAAATGCTATATTCCTACAAAGATGATATATTCTTCTATCTTCAAAGAAAGTTTCAAAAAAATCACGATGAGAATTGAGACTCTAAGCATTATGTGAACCGAGATGAGAATTCCTTAAGAACTCTTGGTCTTCTATGGGTTAAAATTCAACTTCATTTTTGTAAAATTTCTCACACAATAGTTTAGAAGCAAATAAACTATAATTAATTGTTTGACAAAAATTACAAAATATTTGCACAAGAGAATTGAAATTTGAAATTCTATACAATAACTTTTGCACTTTGCATTTAGAATATTCAATTCATTTTTTTAAATGTCACATAGTATAAAAGTTGTTAATATATTTACATTGCTCTTCAAAAGTTAAATGCATGCAATGTGACCTACGTTTCTATTTATACTAATCTGGTAATATCATGTCCTATTACAAAAATATTAGTGTAGAAAACAACTTTAAGGGGCATCATCAACCATGGTTTATCAATGAGCAAGTTTGCCACCTATCCACATATTAATTGCTTCTTTAGATTAGACTCAATAAGGTCACCTAACTTCCTTACAAAGTATCTCACTATCAATGTATTTTCAAATACTTCATTGTCGTATTTTTCCATATCATTCATATTCATTAAGTGGCCAATTTTTCTAATAGAATACAAGATGGATTTCATCGTATATTTATGATTTTCTTGCATGATCTCTATGGTCCTCTCTAAATGTTGCAGCCCATATACATACGTTAGAGCCACCCGCCAACAATTCTTTATATCCTCCAACTTCTTTTCCTTAATAGGTTAATATCTGTAATGAATCTTAGGAGACTAAAAAATAATAGCAAGGCACTTAACAATAATCCATATAGTTAGCCAATATGTCCTTTTAGTGATAATCACTCATTCTTGAATGACATCAAACGTTTCAATTGAACAACCAAATTGATTATTTGCAATGCACAATTACAAGAAAGAACTTGCAAATCATAATAACAATTTTTGAATTAAAATTAGGGAAAATTAAAAAAACCAAAGGAAATTTAAAAAGACCCCACCTTATAAAGACCCTAGGAATCAAGAAGAAATTCTATAAACATTCCCAATAAAGTTCCTAAAAATTAGGTCATATATGTATTAACAAATCTAATGTAATGAAAGAAATCGAGGGGAAATAAACAATAAATGATTTTTACTAATTTAAAAAATATATATTTTGAAATTGATATGAAATATCAAGGGTCTAAGAAAAAAAATATTATTAAGAAACTTTCAAAATCAAAAAGAAAAAGAAAAAAGATGTTTAAAATCTCTTATTTATGCAAGAAATTGTAAGAAAAGGACATCCTCAAAACAATGGCTCCCACCCCCATCCACAGTTGCACAATAAAAGAGGTCCCTTTCACCCGTATTCTTCTCCAATTAAGAAGTCGCCCAAGACCCGAAGTCGCCCCTAGAAGCCTCCCAAAGGCCCAAATTTGCCAATTTGGGGCCTTTGGGAGGCCAATTCTTCCCATCTCCACCCGAAGTCACCCACTACCCGAGGTCGCCCTCACCCGCGTTCTCCTCCCAAAGAGGTCGCCCTCACCCGAAGTCGCCCCTAGAAGCCTCCCAAAGGCCCAAATTTTGCAATTTGGGGGCAAAGGGAGGCCAATTCTTCCCGCCTCCACCCGCAGTCGCCCCCCACCCGAGGTCGCCCTGACTCGCGTTCTCCTCCAAGAGAGGTCGTCGAAGACTCAAAGTCACTTGAAGAACGCGTTCGATTGCTTTTTGTGGGTGTTGAAGGTAGAAATTGAAAGCTTCATTAGAGTCAATTACTTTTGTTTTAGTTTGCTAGGTGTATTAGTGGACCTTCTTTGTTCGGTGAGCTAAATAAATGGACCTTGATGAGATCAGATTTTGTAGCTTAAACACCTAATCTCATTTATTAGAATTGAAAGCTCTTCTAAAAATCTAGTTGCTTTGGATTCTCTATAGTACAATTTGAATTTGACAATATTTTGTTTGATCTATGAATTCGCTCTAGTATATTAATTTTATGACAAGATGTCATCTTCCATTGAACACTCAATTTTTGCAAACATGCAATTTTTTTAAATATATATCAATGGTTCATTATCATTTATTCGATTGTGATTACATGATATGAAATAAAATAAAATAAGAAAGATCATACATATCTATCCACCTATTTTTTTGTATTTTGAAATTCATTTGATAAATTATACACTTGTAGAATGACTATTTGAGATTTGCTTAAATCCATAGGGAAAGTTTTTATTTAAATCTCTTTCCTCTAGTTTTAGGTTAGAGGTGAAGATAGTAAGTAATTCATAAGTACAAAGATGCTTGGTGAATCAAGAAAATTAAATGGGGAAGGTATTGCAAATATCTTCATGCATTATTTTGTATTTTGAAATACACTAGATAAATTATAGACCTATAGGGTAAATCTTTGAGATTTGCATAAATTAAATCAAAAGGAGAAGTTTTCATTTAAATCCCTTCCAGACCTCACTAACTTTTTAAATTAGAGATGAAGGTGGTAAATAATTCATGAGTACAAAGATGCTTAGAGAATCAAGAAAAATACACTTGATAAATTATAGACCCATAGGGTAAATCTTTGAGATTTGCATAAATTAAATCAAAAGGAGAAGTTTTCATTTAAATCCCTTCCCTACTATTTTTTTAAGTTAGAGATGAAGGTGGTAAATAATTCATGAGTACAAAGATGCTTAGAGAATCAAGAAAAATACACTTGATAAATTATAGACCCATAGGGTAAATCTTTGAGATTTGCATAAATTAAATCAAAAGGAGAAGTTTTCATTTAAATCCCTTCCCTACTATTTTTTTAAGTTAGAGATGAAGGTGGTAATAATTCATGAGTACAAAGATGCCTGGAGAATCAAAAAATATAAATGGGGAAGGTATTGTAAATATCTTCATGCATTATTTTGTATTTTGAAATACACTTTATAAATTATAGGTCCTTTAGTAGGATAATTTGTTGAAATATGCATAAATTAAATCAAAAAGGGAAATTTTTCTTTAAATCCCTTCCATCTAATTTTTAAGTTAGGGATGATGGATTGATGGTGGTAAATAATTCATGAGTACAAGAATACTTGGAAAAAAGAAGAATTCAAATGGGAAAGTTTTTTATACAAATCTTCGTGCATTATTTTGTATTTTAAAATCCACCTCGTGAATAATCACTAGAAGAGAAAGGAATGTTTTAGGTATGGTCTTAGCAATATAGTTCTATAATTTATGACCTTTTAGCAAATTATAGTAAATATTTATTAGAAATACATTTGTTTTCAATAAAAATTTACTAAAAATCTCCCTAAAGATCATAAGATTGTAGGACTATACTACTAGGTTGTACTTAAAACAACCTTTTCTCTTGTAGAGATTACATTGTTAGGATGTTAAGCTCTAAAGTCTCAATTGTCTTTGTAGCTTGGAAAATGGATTTTGGGCAACTTCATATAATGTCAATTTTTTATGAAGCTTTTGATACTTTTTCATGATATAGATAAACTTGTTAATTTTATGGGATTGTAATTTGTATTTTAATTGGTGCCAAAGAGCAAGAGTTATACCACAATAAGCCTAAATATAAATTAGGTGAACAAAAAAAATTCACGAAAATTTGAATTAAAAATTAAAGTTTTTTTGTTCTCAGAGATTCGAATTTTTTTGTACTTCAAAAGCTTTGGTTCATTTTTTGGGGATTGATGGTATGAAAGTTATAGAGCATCTTCTTTTGTGAGCAATCATAGTATCACATTAAAAAAAATTAAGCATAGGATTCTTTTGGGCCACTCAAGTTTCAAACTTTTTCAAAACAATTAAACAAATAAGTTCAAAAAATTAACTTTGATTCATAGAACAATCTCACCATTGGGATTAGTGTGTTTTAATTCCATTTTAAAGCTATTAATGATAAAGTTTTTTCTCTCTATAATGTACTTTCTTCTACTTAAATTTTTTTTAAAGAATGAAACCACATTATTTTTAAATTTTAAATTTTTTATATTTTCAAATCAATTTTGAATGATGAATTTTTTTTAATTCAAGACTATAATGTAAACTTTTTTAAGTTAAGAAGATTCAAAGTAGTTTGTCAATATGTCACAAATGTGATTTCTTCACTTTGAACGCATTTACCTTGCAATCTATGTGGTGAAAGTGTTTGAAATTTTTTCCACACATTGTCATACTATTCTACTTTAAGATCCTACGATTACATATTCAAAAATACCATTAATTTTCTTTTTTCTTTTTGTACTAGAAATAGTAGTTTTGAAAGTTTTTTTGGACAATTGCAACAAAGAGGTCGCCCCTAGGGACCAGAGGTCGCCCCTAAGGACCAGAGGTTGCCCCTAGACCCGCGGTTGCCCTAGATTTTGGACCCGCAGTCGCCCCCTACCCTCGGTCGCCCCTAGACCCGCAGTCGCCCTAGATTTTGGACCCGTAGTTGCCTCCTACCCGTGGTCGCCCCTCATGAAGCACGCCACGTCATAGCCACGTAGGACAGTCCGTTTTACCTAGGGGTAAAAAAATTTGAAATCCGAAATCCGTACACGACAACAAAACCGCCCATACTCGACAACTCGACAATTCGACATGCGACATGCGACGTCTATTAGACACAAAAATCCGAAATTCTGTCAGACAAGACAACCCTGGAACAGACCGCCCAACTGGACGCCGACTCCACGACGCGGACGATGATCAGCAGGCGGACGACGGCCTGCAGCACGCGGACGGCGACTCCGACGGGCGGACGGGGGCTACAACAGGCGGATGGCAGTGTGGGAACGGAGGACGGCGGGGTCCACCTAAGCGGACGGGGGTGGGATTTTGAAGTGCATCCCGCCCAAATTGATCATTACGGCCTTAGGGGTCTTTGAATCCTTGATGTCACCAGCTAGCTAGCCCTCCGGTTCAATTTCATTTTTAATGTGGTTCCTTTGTGCCAATGGCGCTGGGATTTCATTTGATCTAAAAATTAAAAAATAAATAGAAAAATGGATGTGTGAATTTAGGAATTATCTAAAAGATTCACATATTTTTGTATGTTGTTTTTACGTGCATGCATTGAGTTTATAATTTTCTCTTATTTTCTAGGGATGGAATTGAGTTTCCTATGATATAAATTTTTAAATGAAATAAAAAATTGAACACATGGTAATTTAATTCTACTTATTTGAACTTTGAGAAAAAACTTAAAGCTTCTCATTGTCCAAATGAAGCTACGAGGTTTGTTTCTTGTATGTCAACACCTCATAAAATGGTCATTTCAAAACCAAAGACAAAAATTCTTTTAAATGGTATTTTGGGTTTAGGGGATATTAGGGGCTTGCAAAGGTTTTGATACTCTAGCATGAAAATGTGTGGAAGTAGATTTCTAGAAGTCTCCCCCCCCCTCCCTTTGAGTTGAATGAATTTATTGATTTCCAATGTATTGATTTCCATTCTTTAAAGAATCATAAGGTGCCAAAATATTAGCGCCAAAAATATCAAGTTAAATTAATTCTATAGTATGAAATTATAACTTGCTCAATCACTAGGGTGGGACAACGTGCTATGAAAATAGTGCATACACAGTTTGTCTTCTTATAACCTCACAAGTTCATGTGCACCCTACTAGGCATTCAAGCAAATTTTTTAAAGTCTAAACATCTACATGGTTAGGGAATGCAAGGACAAATGTTTCTTTCGTTGTGGATACTAAAAGGCAATGTTTTTTTTTCATACGTACAACACACTTTGAATGGCTTGGGCACTCAAACCCCTAAAAGATTTGATCCATTGGAAAATGAATCAACTTTGAATATTACATGAATTGGACCTTGGGAATTGTTTGCAATTCAATAACTCCTTTCCATTTTGTTATTAGTTCTATTTGGAATTTTGGGGGGCATATTTGTTTATCCAAAATCAAAGACAAAGGAATGTGATTGTCACCCCCATTTTGACAACGAAAGGCCTAAACCCTATACCCTAAACCCTAACAAGGGTTTGGAGGCATTGAATTAGTCAAAATACTACCTTTGAGTCGGTGGATTGCCTTGACATTTATGAAAACCAAATCAATGCTTCGAACATTGAAACATTCCTTCATCAATGAGCACCGGTACTAGTACAACATCTCTACATTCCCAAATGAAAGAATCCTATGCTTCTGAAAATCAGGAGAGGACTAGAGGACTCAAGAGGGTGAAAACAAGGTCCAAACTCCCCAAAGTGTGCTTGGGCGGACCTCGGGGAGGGAAGGGCGGACGGCAGCGTCGGAAATGCGGACGGCAACGTCGGAAAGGCGGATGGATCCATCGGAGCACGCGGACGGCGGCCAGCAGCATGCGGACGGCGACTCCGACGAGCGAACGGCCCGTCGGAAATGCGGATGGAAGCGTCGGAATCGCGGACGTGGGGCAGAAAGCGGACGGCGGCGACGGCGGGAAGGCGGACGGCAGCGTCGGATTTGGAGACGGATGGGCTGTCCGATTGAGCGGACGTTCGGGTCCGCTTCGCATTGGTCGGGGGAGGTTCGGTGGCGAACGATCTTAGGTTTGGTTTCGGACAGCTATAAGGGCGGACGGCCTTCTTGTTTTTTCTCACTTCCCTCTCCTTCCTAGGACTCACAACCGTGTTGGATGTGCTACTGTTGCTTCATTGTGCCAGTTGCTCCTACATGGTGGAGAGGTGGGGTCATTCATCTTTCATTATTGGTTCACATACAAACATTCATTGAAACTTGGGTGGATTGAAGACACATACTTTTGGTGACTATTTAAATTCAATTGGGGACAAGTTCAAGTTGACAACCATGAGTGGTCAAGGCGTTGAAGGTAGTGGTGGGTTGACCAGCGGAGGTGACAATAGTAGGAGGCCTAAACCAAAGGGAACCGCCCATGAGCTCCACTATGAGATTTTAGATGATCCCAACATCAAAGCAGAGGGTGGTTGGGAAGCGGAGGAAGCGGAATATTGGTCCTCCAAAACGTGCAAGAAGTATGTGAAGATGTACCACATCGACAAGTTGTGGCCTAGGGAGGCCCACATCATCCATACTCGTGGTTTTGTTGCAAACCAGGGAATTGCAACAATGCGCACTTCATTCATCGAGCGCATGAAGTTTGGCGGGCCCTCTTCGGGGATAAAGCAATGTCCAAGGGGTATATAAACTACAGCTTGGCTTCTATGGTGTATGCAGAATTGATATTGGCACGCAAGGTGGATTGGAGCACGTTTCCAACGACAGCGAACGCTCCACGTGTGCTTGAATGTAATC
This sequence comes from Rhytidiadelphus loreus, assembly GCA_947034895.1. NCBI lineage: Eukaryota > Viridiplantae > Streptophyta > Bryopsida > Hypnales > Hylocomiaceae > Rhytidiadelphus > Rhytidiadelphus loreus. The sequence continues at coordinate 8,239,274 of OX344763.1, forward strand.
GGAAAGATATTCCCGATTTGTACAATCCACAAGCAGGGCCAAGTGAGGCATTTAAATCCAAAAGAGAGGTAAAACCAATGACAATGACTATGACCAAGGACGTGGAGGTCACAAGTTCGGCAATGCAATTGGCTTTAACACAAAACCGTATGGCAATACAAGATTTCAAAGGTGAGCATGTGGAGGGAGACATATTTTTAACTCCTCCAACGGATTTGATATGCACACCAAATGAAACAACAATGGTGGAGCACGTGGCCCCATCCGCACCACATGAACGTCATGATGATGTCATTGAGGGAGAAGTTGCTAATGTGGGAATTGCCATTCAGAATCTTATAGACAGCAATGCTTTAAATCATTTGGCAAGTACTTCGGAGCAAAGTTTGCCGAAGACACCAAGCCCGACATTGAATCTAGAAGTTGAGGTGCATCCTTCACCTCATCATGGAGAACAATCGGATGGTGTGCTGCCAAATGAGACCATTCTTGGCGGATTTATCGATTCCAAGTATCCACATTTGTCATCTTTGAGGACATCAAAATGGCAAATTGTTCGTCGGATGCCCTCGGTTGCATTATTAGAATCTTTGTGTAAAGGTTCACATTTGTGGCAGTCACACGAAGAACGTTTAAAGAACATGGAGCACACCAACGAGGATGGCACAAGTAACGGAGGCGCGGAAACCCAAGATGAGCCTTTCGAGAGTCAATGGGCTGATTTTGTTTTGACCGCATCAAAATTGGTAGTTACGGCTCAATTTGTAGCAGAAGTCGCTCCAAGGCTGCAAGAAGTTGCAACGGATTTTTCCAAATTAGCGCCTGAATTGTTGAGTGGTGCCTTGGACTTCGTGAAGTTCAGCCAATCTATGACACCATTTCTCGACGAGCGTGTTACAGATTTGAAGGTTTTGAGTGAATACCAAGAGGAGATCAAGAAGTATAAGGGTATAGATGTTGAGAATCTCAAGTTGGCGGCGGATGCTTCGAAATTGAAAGAGAAGCTAGAGACATTGGAGGCTCAATCAGAGCGTCGACATAATACATTGCTTTTCCAAAGGAAGTTTATTGAAGACTTGGAGTACGAAATTGTAGCGTTGAAGAAGAAAATCCGAGAAGGTGAGGTGGTTGTTGAGAAGGGAAAGGAGAAAGTGGAGGACAGACTAGATGGCATTGAGGAAAACAACAATCCGGATTTGTTGTATTTGACCCCCATCGGTAATACTAATTCCACATTTCACGATGCTTCCATACAAACGGAAAGCAATGAGGTCAAAGAATTGAAGCAAAAATTGAACGAGGTCACCGACGGAAGAAAACACGCGTTTGGAGGCCAAGTTGAAACGATTGCAACGGATAGTGCAATTGGATGAATGTATGCCGAAGGGCACTTTGGACTCTCGATGGTTGGCATGGGTGCAAAAACTCGAAGACAAACCGTCTGTAGTATCACGAGCAATGAAAGGGCTACTCAAATTGGCAATGAAGTCGGATGAAGAATGCGATAGCGTGGAGTCCTCTCTTTGGCGTTTGAAGAAGATGTTTGATTTACATCCAACGGGGTCCACCGAAATCACATATTGGGGAGATATGGATGCAATGTTCGAGCGTTTGAACTACACAAAGAAGGAAGAGGTGGCCTCCATTAATTGGGCCTTGGAACTAGAAGAAGGTTGGGTCCCTTATCCCACGCTTTCGGCACACATCAAGAAAAATGACAAGACAATGGTGCATGCTTGTGATCCTTCGGCCTTAATATTGGAGGGTCATTGTAGCCTTTGTCGAGTTTATTTTGGGCCCGAGGGAGCCCTCACCATGGGCCAATGTCCCCACACTTTCCACGTCACATGCATCATGAGAGCATGCATCATGAGAGCATCCCTTATTCGTTCGGTGTGCCCCAAGTGTCGTTCTCCCTTGCCTCCTAGGTTCTACGAAATGCTCGGGATCTTGGAAGCTATGCCCCCTGGCCATGAATACAATCGATGGACCCTTCCGTTAGACCAAGCGCCATTCAAATTTCAAAATTATGCGCATTGGGGAAAAAGTCTAACGTGGGATTTGGTAAATTCTACACATGGGCTATACGAATCATCGGAGGTGCCGATAGATTCCTTGGTGTGGATGACCCACGATCGAGAGGTGGAGTTGCGAGCTAGAGGTATTCCCAACGAGGAGGATCGAGAAGTGTTTTGTCGTAGTATGGGGGGCCATTAGAGCATGCAACACCACAAATTCTTTCGATTTCCCGAAAAGGAAGTGAAGAAAGGACTAGATGGCAATTGGATAGAGGTGGAGCCTACACAAGAGTTTAATGAGCAATACGGGGATTACAATCACACTTTGCTAGGGAGGGCCCTCTTTTTATCAAAGTTGGAGGAAGCTGCACAAGTTCGTGCCTTTGTGGAACTAGATGGGCAATCAAGCACAAAAAATTCAATGGTGGAGGTGGCGGGGGCATTTGATAAGAGGATGGGCGAAATCATAATGCATTGGAGGGCATTTTTAGTGGGGGGAGAAGAACCAAAGTGGTTTTCCATGAAAAATGATGATGACGTGGTCAACTTTTTGGTAGATAAAGCAGGGTTGTCCCCGTCACGTCCTGTCCGTCCGTCAGGATGTCCGGACGGATGTCCGGATTCAACCCCGGCGTCCGTCAGGATGAAATCTGGACGAGAACCGTTCACAGAGGATGAAAACTACGGAAATGGATGGACGTTCTTCGTCGACGGGCGCGCCGGACGGGCGAGCTTCTGTCGACGGGCATGGAACGGGCGTGATGGACGGGTATCTGGACGGGTGGGATTTAGGGTATCTGGACGGTTTGAATGGACGAGTATGTAGACGGAAAACTGGACGGGCGGGTGGACGGGCATGTGGACGGGAGGGTGGGCAGTTGTGTGGACGGGTATCTGGACGGGCGGGATGGACGAGTATGTGGACGGAAAACTGGATGGGCATCTGGACGGAAGGGTGGGCGGGTGGACGGGCATGTGGACGGGAGGGTGGGCGGTTGTGTGGACGGGTATCTGGACGGGCGGGATGGACGAGTATGTGGACGGAAAACTGGATGGGCATCTGGACGGAAGGGTGGGCGGTTGTGTGGATGGGTATTTGGACGGAAAACTGGACGGGCGGGTGGACGGGCGGGTGGACGGAAGGGTGGGTGGTTGTGTGGACTGGCGGGATGGACGGGTCTTTGGACGGAAAACTGGACGGGCGGGTGGACGGGCATGTGGACAGGTAAGTGGACGGTTCTCTGGACGGGCATGTGGACGGAAGGGTGGACGGGTAACTAGACGGTTCTGTGGACGGAAAAATAGACAGGCATCTGGACGGGTGGGATTGGATTTTTTGCCTAAATGCCCGAAGCACCCAAATTTGGTGTTGGCAAAACTTCGAAGTCAAATAAAACCTAACCAAATTGCTATTTTTAGTAGTATCCAAGTTGCTATTTTTAGGAAGTTCTTCTTGAAGTCTAGTTTTAGCATCAATAGTCTATTCTTAAAAATAAATGATAGTGATTTATTGTTCCAAGACTTTGTGCAAGGGTACCCATTGCAATCTTGACTTCTTGTAGCATTGAGAGCTTTTGGAAATGTGCCTCGAAAACACAACAAGATCTTGGAGAAAACATCACATTCAAATTTGAAATTTAATTAAAAGAAAAATATGGAGTATACTTTTAAAAGCCATAAATTGTTTGGGGTTATACATGTTAGGCAATTTAACCTCATATTTTTTGGGTCTAAATTTTTTTAAATTTTACTTGTGAAAACTGAAAAGAGGATTGGAAGACTTCACATCATTTTTGTAGTTTTAACACCCTCATGATCAAACATTATAATCTTTTACTCTATAAGTGATATTGTTGTGTTTTAGCAACCTATGAGATTGCTAACATGTCTTGTTTGAATTTATACGGTTACAATTTTTTGCAAATTGATACACCTAGTCTCCTAATCAAAAATGTTGACATTTTGTTCAATAATGCCATAATGCCATTTGAGAAAAAATGGAAAATGTTAAATACTTTAATTTGTAAACTTTGGATTTTAAAAAAAAATGAGGGAGTAGTCAATCATGTGTCCAACTAAAAAAAGATTCAAACTAATAGAAAAGAAGTTACAAAACGTGAATTATTTAGGGTTTAATTCTAAAGACTTAAAGGAGATTTCATCAAATATGAAGCAATAGAGATTTTTGTTTATTATTTTAGGCTTTGGTAAAGAATTTTCATTGTTTTTATTTCTTAGACCCTAAAGTAACATACTCTCATTGTCCTTGCTGCAAGGGACAAAATGGATTTTCGATAGGCGCCCATAATCTAATTTTTTACTCAAACTTTTGAAAACTTTTTCATAAGAATGATAAAATAGAATTATAGAATGATAGATAAACTTATGAGTTTATTCATAATACAATTTCTATTCCAATCGGTGCCTAGGAGCAAGGGGTTAGGGATATGCCATAAGAACAGAATAACCTCAAACAGGGGAGATTGGGACACTGGGCGGTCCAGGACTCCGGGTAGACAAAAAAATCCACAAAAAAATGAAATACAAATTTGTATATTTTTTCTAGTTGCATTATATTTTCTTTTAAATGGGAGGTTTTCATTCATCCCATTTGGATTAGGAATGGAAAAGTTATGGATTTTTCTATGGAGCGGGCAATCCTAGCCACTTCTTTAAATAGATTTGGAGCTTTCACTTCGAATGCTAATAACTTTCAATCCATACGGTCAAACATGACAAATTTATGGTCACGTCATCTAAGACAAGTGCAGAACAAGATCCTTTGGTTCGATTAAAAAAAAAATTGGAAAATTTAATTCATAGGTGAACATAGCAAAAGGGGTGGTTTAGGGTGGTTTGGGCCAAAAAATGGACTTCGGACTTTAGGGCAACACCCAAAATAAAGATAGAACACTCTTTTACCTACCATCTAAGCATACAAGCTTCTTCTATACTATTACAAAAAGGTACAATAGATTACAAAAATAGACAAAGGCGAAGCAACAATACACAAGGTGGAAAGAAAACGATAAATGTACATACTTTATAAATCCGCTGAAGTACATAGTAAACTAATAAAGGCTTTATATAATTACAAATGTTCGCTTTGTACAACTTCCAGTATTTAATTCTATACATCTATGTAGTTATACACAATCTAGTCCAAAACTATCTATTCTACTTCTTCGATTACAACGCCTCGTGCTATGTTGTTTTGCAAAAATTGTTGCAATTCTCGTCGCGATTGCAAAGTCGTCAAAAGCTGAAATGCATCGATGTCGTATCTATTATGTAAGTAGGAATAAATGGCACTCACGAGAGCTGGCTCATGGAAGGTATTGTCTTCAATGTACGTCATTTGTTCCTCAAAACTCAGTTCACCCTCAAATCCGACTGGCGTGCCTTGAGAGTTAAACATGATGCGCTGTGGATGTGGCGCACGCACAAAAATGGAGCGGTCTTGGTCCCAATGTCCACCCGCAATCTGACCAAAATATAGTCGACGCCCTGGATCACCCTCTCCAAACACCCTCCTGATCACCTCTGTCACTTGGGCATCACTCTGCCAATGTATCTCAGCGACCGTTCTTGCCGGGAGGTGTCGGTTGTCGTGGCCCCACTTCCAAAGCCATGTCACGTCTGAACCCCAATGTACTCTATTACCGAGGCCCGGTAAATTTTCTTCATTGTACTCGTAATGTGCAGGCATGTGGTCTTGAAGGCCAAACGTTTTGTACAGTCGTGCATGAAATGGAGCTCTACATTGCGCACATCTCTTTCTGGTGACCATGTGAGGAATGAGACATCCGGGGTGGTATAGATGGCCACATGTACCAAGATTCCATCCACCTTCTAGGCCAAACGGTTCTTGGCAAATTATACATGTTGTTCCATCTTATACAAAAGCTGGAACAGACGGCCACACTAGTGGTGTAATGCCATCGCGGTTGGGTGGCCCGTACCGTTGGCGCTCGATATTGTACTGGAATTCCAAGTCTGCACGGCAATTCCAATCGATGCTTGAATTCTCGGCGAACACTGGCAAATCGTCGGTGAACATTTCTTCCACCCGAGGCCACGAGGTCAAGCCAAAATAACGTTGACCGCCATTATTGAATTCCGCAGCCACTCTCTTCACTTCACGCTGCATTTGCTCAGCCTTGTTTAACGCCATGCTGCATGTCAACTTCATGTTGCACATTTGAAGCAGCATCTGTTCCTTCTGAGGATTGTGGACCAACCGCATGTTTTGAGCACTCATTGCGGTCATGGTCTGTTCCATGTCAGTTCGAGCTGCAGTCAACACCGCCACATCTGCCTTAGCGTTGTTGGCACGGAGTTCCAAAGCACGCATGGCGCTTGTTAATTCTTCCATGTTTGTGCGAGTACTTCCAACCTCTACTTCAGCCCGCTCAGCATGTGCACGCATAATATCCAACGTGGCACTTTCTGCACTTGGAAAAATGGCCCGTGGTCGTACCACAAACTCAGGTGTATTGCTCGGGCCTGCTCTGTCTTCGTCTGCCCCATATGTAGCACGTTCCACTACAACATCGAGTGGTGGAACTGAGTCTGTGCTGAACCGCCTGTTGCGCTCTACAAGCTCTACTTCACGTGCGATGAGGCGCACATTTTCATCTACAAGGGCCCGCATCCTTGCACTTTGAACTTCAAACTCTGCTACATGAAGTCGTAGCGCTTCTTCTTTTTCCGCTTGCAGTGTTTGTACTAATTGGCGCAAGCGAATTAGTTCTTCACTGTCAGCTTGGGCTCCACCAATCACATTTTGTTGGTTGACATTTGCACCGCTGCTCTGACCAACTTCTACTTCCATCAACTCCGTCCTTGGCTGCTCCACGGGTGGAACCACATCCATTTGCACATTTTGAATACCAACCAATGGCACGGCAAGAATTGGTGCATTGTCCAGTGGCACGGTAGGATTTGTTGGAATGTGGCGAGTTCTATTTGGAAACTTGTTATCCCGCTGTCTGCCCAAAAAGCTTCTCCAATCCACATCCTTGCCAAGAAAAACCTCTGCATATGCCATTTGGCACAATGAAAGTGTCCCGTCCTTCTTCGATCTTGAACCCCAAAGTGCCAATGACACTTCAATCATCCTCTTCTTGAAGTGCGGATGGGTGCACTGGTCAACATTCACCACGCCAGATTTCACGTGCACCTCGTACCGGTTGTGTGGCCAATGGCGGTTGATGTGGGCCCAATCTATAAACTGCCGACATGTCGCTCTTGTCCATGGTGATTCTGCCTCCAACCACCCAGGGTGTGCCATAATCGCTGGGGCATTAAGTGTGCCCCAATCCAAAGTTGCTCTATTTCCTCTCTTCTTTCTACCGCTTCCTTCACCTCCAGGTCCCGAACCTCTTACTACATCCTCTGCATCCATTCTTGATACCTGCACAATGACACATACGATACTGTATGCGAATACAATGACAATTTGCTTTGCCTTCTGTTGCGTGAAGGCAACTGAAATGTGACAAAACAATGTCAAATGTATAACACTTCCCCTCAAATTGCAATGCAAAGCTTTCTCAAGCTAGGACAGTGCAATTCAAAAGAGGAAGCAAGGGCAAATGTGAAAAAAATGTCACTTATACCCCCCAATTACCGACCCGGTTAGCAAGGGTAATTAACACCTAATCAGCCCGTCCCCCCCCAAATCCAGACCGTCCAGGGCGGGGGACAGCCCTGGAATGGACGGCCGATCCGTCCACGGACGTCCGGCCTCGGGTCGGAACGCCATCAACGGGTTCGGGGCGCCGTCTCCAGGTTCGGGGAATGATTACACCGCCGCCCGAGAGTTTGATGGACGGCCTTTCCGTCCTCTAGACGGGCTGCCCGTCCCCTGGACGGCCTGGATCTGGCCTTGGACAGCTTGCCCGTCCCCTCGACAACCTAGATCTGGTCCTGGACGGGCTTTCCGTCCCCTCAACGGAAAGCCCGTCCAGGAGGACGGTCTGCCCGTATCCTCGACGGCCTGTCCCTGGTCGGGAACGACCTGCCCATCCTCGCGACGGCCTGTTTGTGGTCTGGGACGGCCTTTCCGTCCTCTGGACGGCCCTTCACAATATATATATATATATTTTTTTTAAATTGGTTCAGGGTGGAAGTTTTGACAAAATCACGTTAAATAGAAAAGTAATTTTCAGATTTTCAATTTTTCACCATGTGTATATATCACAAGGACAATGACATTAGAATTCATCGTAGTGTAAACTTAATTTCCATTTCATGATATATTTGTTTTGTACTCAATGTAGTAGACATTAAAAATACATTCAAAGTTCAAATCGCAATAATGAAATTTCAATTTAGGGTTGTGTTGGGGGATTTTACATAAAATAGGAACTAGAGAAAAGGACCTTTTGTTTGATAGTTAGACTCAAACTCCCAAAATATCAATTTTGGGGAGAAATCTTAGATTTAGAGTAAGGAGCAACAACTTCCTAAAATACACTAAAGGAGCATATTTTTATTTTTTTATTTTTTCTAAACTCGGAATTACTTGGAGGCAAATATTGGAAAGACTACAAAATCAATTGGATACACTTTGTAACTCAACATGGCAGGTCCCAAGAAAATGAAATGAACGCTTCCAACTTCTTTCCATGTCATTGAAGTGATTGAATTGCCATTAAATTGGCACTAAATGATGCCGTTGGGTGTTCAGAGGTTGAAGTTTATTGTAAATATCTTGCAATCTACAATTCTACATAGGTCAAGTTTGTGAAATTTCTTCCGATCAATTGATTCGTGGTCTAGTACTCTAGTATAAGATCCTACATGCTACAAGCAAAGGTGCACCTTAGAGGCCTAAACACATTCATTTTTTTTTTTAATTCTTTGCTATAGAAAATTAGAAATGGCAATTTATTCAGATTTAGTATGGAAAAGACTCAAAAGAGGCCTTGCGACTTCAGTCAGTTTAGTGGCTAACATACGATACTACATAAGCAATTAATAAACAATCCATAAGAAAAACTATAGTAATTCACCGCTAGTTGCATTATAATTTAGAAGCCATAAAAAAAATATAGACACCACAAAAATGTCAAGTTCATGTACTCAATGTTGCATTTTGATTTTGAGAACAAAAATAAAAGGCAAATGCCATATGTTATTATGCTACTGTTTTAGAGTTTCCCTTTGTGTGGAAGACTACATGGAACATTAGAATCCATTCGTCCATTTTTTTTCCTTTATCTTACGGACTTACACCAATCCTCTCTTATTTGTCATAGTTACATAAACTTGAACATCAAATTCTCTTAAAATTGCAACAACGTTTAGGGTTTAGGGTTTAGGGTTTAGGGTATAGGCCTATAGGATTTACTTCAAAACCTAGGTTGGACCGGAAACTACGAAACATGTCCTTCATTTCGGTAGTTGGCATTACAAGTGCAAAACTCAATCAAGATGTAGTCTTTGAAGTTTGAATTGGAAAAAAATAGATTAATGATTTAAATTCAAAGTTTTAGAAAACATATTGAAGACACCAAAAACTGGCATAACAATATCTGTAAAAGGTAAAACATTCTTAAGTATAGATGTATAGGGCTACATTTTTTTATATAATGTATGAATGGAAAGAAGAAACAATGTTTTACATGAATCAATGATATGCATATGACATATGTTGTTTAGGAGGTCTTTCACTTATTTGATAATTAACCATTTTAGAGTATTAATCTTACTACCTTTAACTAGAGCATTTAGAGGGTTGTTTTTGTCTTGGTCTTTGTATATTTGATCCGTTCTCAGTAAGTTATTGAATGTTTGTACGATTGAGACTTTGAATTGAGTATACTAGTATAGACAGGGTTTAAAATTCAACAAAATACTAAATTGTCAGGTGCACTTACATGCAAGGAAGGATGGAATCAAAATATAATAATTCCAAAGGTGAAATTGTTCTACGTATAATTGATAAAATTCATTTGAATTCAAATTTGAGCCCTACAGATTATAAATTATTTTAAGGGATTGCGAGATTTTGAGGTTTTGGGAATAAAAACATTGCCCAATGCCAACGACTTTCGTGAAAATGGGTGCAATTAGAATCAATAGAATGAATCAAATGTTAACATGAACATCCAAATAGAACATTAAAGGATCGACATTAAGAAGTTTTCAATTTGACCTTCTATGATTTTTTCTATGTATCTCCCATTATTTACGTGCAACAAAATAGAATTCCATTCTAAATGAGCAGTAAACCTCGTTTTCAGCATTTGAATGTCATCCCTGGTATTTATTTGTCCTCTAATTGAAACAAATAAATACATTAAGTTAGCACTCCTAAACTACCCGCCCCCCTAGACTAATGCCCGATTGAGAGGAAGGACATCTGTCCTGACAAGTCCGAGAGTGCCGAACCACATAAATGAAAAATTCGTGGAACAAGGATTAGAAATGAATTCCACTTGTTCGAACGTCCCGCTCGACGACCTTCCCGCCCTCTCGACGGCCTGTCCGTCTCTCGAGATTCTTCCTGGCCTCTTGACGACCTGTGCCGTCTCTCGAAAGTCTTCATGTCCTTTGGACGGCCTGGCCCCCTAGACGGCTGGTCTGTGGGGGGGGACGGCCTTCCCGTCCTCTGGACGCCCAGGGTTTAGGCTGGATGGTCTCAGCCCCTGCACGTCCGTCCGTCCTCTCGACGGCTGGTCCGCAGGCTGGACGGCTTGTCCCCCTGGACGGCCTTCCCGTCCTCTGGACGCCCTGGACGGCCCTAGACGGCCCTAGATGCCCTGTCCGTCCTCTCGACGGCCTTTCCGTCGACGTGAAATGGGTATATAAAGACTGTTTTTAGGGTACTTTCGCCACAGTCTCTCCTGCTCTGACGGTGCTCTCTTGTCTTGGATTGGTTGCAGTCCTTGCTTGCGAGCGCGGGTGCTGGGTAGAGGCTGGTTTGAGGAATAAGGGGGGCGGTTTTTCACTTTGTGGAAGCCGAATTCCTAATTCCTATCATTTTGATTATTTGTTACTTGTTACTGTCACGATGGCTGGTCGAGATTTCTCAAAGAGAAAAGTTGATGATTGGTACACAGGTATTGGAAATGCACCGATGATGGACCCGGATGCAGAATCACCAGAGCCCGTTTCAGAGGCCGTAGTTGTAGAAGGGTCCGTAACTGCAGAAGGGGCCACAGCTGCTGGGGGGGGGCGGAGAGTCTTCGAAGGGGAAAAAAAACACGAAGGAGGCACAAGGCTACAAATCCAGAGAAGTGGCCAAACAAGGGTGCAACGTGAAAATTGCATGAAGTGGCGTTGGATTTTTTTGAGCAGTATTCGATTTCGCAATTGAACACAACATACGTCTTGCGCGGATTACAGGGAGTGGATGTCATAAAACAAAAGTTCCACCACATGTTTTAGACAACAATGAGCGCGGATGAGTGGCATGAAGACCGCACGAAAGAATGCTTCGATCATTGGTTGGAGTCACAAGTGCAAACGTGTATCTTCAACCTTGCCCAAGTTGCGGAAAAAATAAAAGGCTTTCAGAAGAGTGTAGTGCCCAGACAACAAGCATTGAATTTGTTGCACAAGAAGGTGTATTGGTGGCATGAAGCAATGCGTGGACTATCTTCAAACAACATCCGTTCCGCTCCGTGGTTTCAACGAAGTCAAAATTTGGCCTTTGGTCAACAGGCTGCAGGAGGAGTGGTTTTTCTTGAACGCGGAGTGGTGGTGGTTCCTTTGTCTGGCCATAGCAAACAAGGGGGGCATGGGAGGGTGCGCAAAGTATGTGTTCAAAATTCAAAACATATTCCGGAGAATATGGAATTAGCTGGGAAGTCAGCTTTGCGCGTGGATGAATTGAAGAAGTCCAAGGAGAAGTTGTCCATCGAGGCATTGGTATGTCCATGCGAGCATCTAGGGGTCATCAAATTCTTTGCTATAAATGATATGACCATGGAGTGTTATTCGCAGTGGTGGAATGGCGGTACTCTCGGCGCCATGTTTACACTAGATGAGAAGAACCGAGATCCAGATGAAATTGGAGAGGTGGCTTACGATGCAACTCCACAAACAATGCAAGCCATGAAACAACTCATGGCATATAGACGCAAGCCCACTGAACTTGCGTGGGCAATGATTTGCATTGTGGATGCAGTGCAACAATGCTCTGTATTGCACAACGACATCACACCGAAGAACATTATGCTTCATTTTCCGAATGATGATGGCAGAACCGTGTGGATTGGTCTATGTGATTGGGGAATGGGTAGCTGCATCAACGAAGAAACCCCTTCTCTTTACCAATTCAATTATCCAAGGAAGTTGTAGGCAACCCGAGCGCAACGTTGGTGGGTGGCTCCTGAGTTGATGTACTTGACTGGAGAGACAGGAACTTCATCATCTCCTACTCGCAGGGTTAAGCCACCGTGTGTTAGTATACACAGAGATGGATACTCCATAGGCAAATTGGCTATGAAGGTATGGAAAAAAGATCGCGGAAATCTAGAGATGATTCCGGACCATACGGCATTTGGTGCATTTCAAACCATGTTGGGTGAATTGTGCAAGGTAGAGCCACTACAACGACGCTCGGTGACATACGTTGTACAACGTCCCCGGGGAGGACACTCCCTATGTTTTAGCAAACTACGTGCGGCGGAAAAAGTAAAACAAGTAATACACCTTAAAATTTAATTTCTTTTTCAAAAAAAAAATTATGGATAGATTTTACTACTTTATAAGTTTATGTTTTGAATTATTGGTATTTTTTTGTGCTAATAGTAATTAGTTATAAATTTTTGAAGAAAAAAGATACACTGTAAAGCTGAAAATAACTTTCACACCTCTATATTATATAAGAAAAAAAATTTGAAAAATGAAAAAAAAATAATATAGAATAGCTTTCTATTGAAAGTTTATTTTGGTTGAATATTGATGCAATAGTCATCTTCATGTGAGCTCTATAAATATTTTAGTTGGAGAACATGCTATTTTAGTTCATTTTTCAACCCTTTCTAGACAATATATCTTATGTTATTTGGAATTGAATTTTTTGTCAATAGAAACCTTTAGTCATTGTTAAACAAAGCTCAAAATTTTAGAATGAAATTATAGTTTATTCAAGGTGAATTACATGAATTACTTTTTCCACCGCCGCACGTAGGTACCCCAAATGTAGTGAGAGTGTCCTCCCCTAGACAACGTCTAAGTGGTGCTCCAACATTTTGGACACCAGCTGTGGATTGCTATCACGAGGCTCGCAAAGAACAAGACCTTCAAGAAGAGCAAGCGCGCAATGAAGATTAGATAATAGTGTATTACCATATAGTTGCAAAGTTAGTGTTTACTTAGCACATGCGGTTATTATAATGTAGGCTTGAGGACATATGTAGCAATGTAGCACACTTTGTGGCTTCAATGCATTTTGTACTCATTTTGGTTTATATAAAGATATAAAAGTATTTTACCAAAACATTGAGTTGTAAAGAACTTATTGTCTTTCCTAACTTTATCATTTAAATTGAGTTTAAACAAAAATCTTATATCTTTAGTACTAAAAACTCTGAATTGTATATCATTATAAGAAATTCCAATTAGTTTTGTGCACAATTGTAATTGTCATCATTTTTGTTGCACTTCGTGCCATAAATAAGTAAAAATAGAAAAAACAACTCACGAGATTCTAAATTTTTAGTTTTTTACAAGAGGTCCAAATATCAATAGAGATTTCTAGTCGAACCAATTTTCAATTGGTTATTTTAGTTTTCACACCCGAAACTAATAAACAACCACAAAGACGGGCTTTCCCGTCAAATTTCACTATCAAACCAAATTTATATTTTTATTGAAAATCAGCATAATATTTTAATATTTCTCCCCACACGTAAGAATTTATTTTTAATTTTTTTAATTTTTTTCAGAAAAATTAATGGAAAAATGAATTTATTGTGATTTTATAAAGCTAAACGTGGAAATCAAATTTTATCAATTAGAATATGTATCAGAATAACCGGAAACTCTTATCATAAAGTCATAAACGAATGAATGAATGAAAAACATAGTTTTAGAATTTTAGTTTAAATTAAATTTGAAAAAAAGAAAACATACATGAAAAAAACACCAGACTGTCAGACTGTGTTATTTGGATTTTAACACATGGAGTTTTCAATTGCAATAACTATTTCAAATTTTCACCTCGATTCTTTCGTATTCACAAAAAAAAATTCAAAAACAATAGTGCTCCAAACTCCAGAGGCCTAATTTTCCATAAATCGTAGTGAAAGTTAATTTGAAATTGCAAAGCCCGCATTCAGAAAACTAGTTCTTCCAAGTTTGAATGCTCATATCTTTCAATCTATTCGGTCAAACTTCATGAAATTTTTTCCACGTGATAAAAAACATGTGAAGTACAAGATCTTACGGTTAGATGTTGTAAAAAACATTTTTTTCCACATGTTGAGGCAAATGCAAGAGAAAAAACAGTTTTGCGTCCCTTTTTGTGTAATGACTTTGGGACTTTAGGGGTAAATAGTTCCATGAGAATGAAAGGAACCTGAGTCATATTTCATATTAATGCTGATTTCAATATGCAAGGTATTGAGCGTCTAAAAAATTTGCATTTGAAAATGTGAAGACCCTATTGTCTTTTCAAAAACATTCAACGTCTTCCATGCCTAAGAATGCACACAGAAGTATTTGCATTTGCTTCTTGTACTATTGGTTCATTACCACCAATTTCTTCGAGTGGACCTTGTCGAGGCACCGGCCCCCTATAATCACTATCTCCTGGAACCTCACCATCTTCACCTATAGTACCACCGATGGATGCACCATCATCATTGGAATGATTGGATGGTGCACTATCACTTTCGCTGGAGGCCTCAGAATTGCGGTTTCGTTGTGGTCGAGCTATAGAAGACAACGTCCGAAGAGGTCGTTGGCCTGTTGCGTCCATAATGCCATCTGTATTGGACCCTCCCGTTTGAACTTCTCTTAAAAATGATTGGGTAGCCGCTTCTTCCCTCCTCAGCCTTCTACGTGCTCTAGTATTCACACGTTCACTGGTAGTACCTTGTGGTCGGGGACGCTTCCCTCGATTATTGGCATGTACAAGTGGCCGCAATGAATTTGTATTTCTAATCACACGTTGTGACACCATACCAGCCAATTGTGTACCTACCGACGAAGTTGGTTCGTATGGACGAACTTCGGAACTAGACGGCCTTGATGAACTTTGGATTTGTAGATTTTCCAATACTGGCATCTGTCGTTGTGCAACCGAGACTCGATTTGGAGGGGGCATATGTGCTTCTCCACCTTGAGGGGGCCCTTCTCTACGAGTGGTCCTCATGGGCAAGGATGGTGGTATTACTACTTCTTCTTCACGTCCTCTTCCAACGTCAACCCCATCTCTGTCTATTGTGGCATCAATTTGTACATCCATAGGGTCTGGACTTAGTAGTCTGGGTGCCACAACGTCCTCATTTGTATTGCCCCCACTTGGCCCAACATTCCACGTTTGTGGCATTCGTGGTGGACTTCCTTGATGTCCCTCGGAGGCATTGTCGTTATTATCCCCCTCTTCAAAGTCAAATACGGATGCATCAATTAGAGGACGCATTCCTCCAAACCCACAAAATCTATCAAACGGTGGCTCATCATTGTCATTGAAACTATCATCTGAATCGTCATCATCTGGATCAGAGCGAATCGAACCACGGTCTAGACCATCAGATTCATCTGTTATGGAATCCTCTGACATCATGTTTTCAGTGTACCACCTTGTCGGATTTGCTGCAGCCCTTTCTCTTAGAGTCTTGGAATTGGTATAAAAGTAAACCAATTCCTCAGCACGCTCAGATGTCAATCTATTACGTGATTTGTTGTGGACAAACGAATACATGCTCCAATTGCGTTCACACGACGATGCAGAACACACTTGTGCGAGGATCTTTTTGGCAATCGGTGCAAGTGTACGAGCACCGGCTCCGAGAAGGTCCCACCATTCGTGAGGCTGCAAATTCAAGGTGTTTACATCAGGGAGTCCATTAAAAATGCCTCGCTGATCTCTAAATGCTTGGTACTCAGACGAAGCTGACGCAAATGCTTGATCTCCAACTGCCAATTTGCGCAGAACTCTCAATATGGCTTCTCTTGCCTCATCATCATCCATTAGCAAGACTTCGTCAAGTAAAAAGGGATTCAATAGAGCCCCGGCGTAATGCAAATCCGTCCTGAGCATGTCCCAGCGCTTGTAGAAATCATCGATGGCGGAAATTGCATACCGTGGCTCTAATGAAAATGGTGGATCCCTCAAAGATAAAACATGTTTTTCCACCTTTTTCATCACAAGCCATGCCTTGTCCAAGCACGGGTGCTTTCCATCAAACTCTCGAAGAGCCATCAACACGGGCTCCACTATGTGCACAAAGTTTAAACATCTCCTCCAAAATTCATCCGTTCGCAGATATCGTCGCACATCATTAGCTTTTCTTTGCTTTTGACTGGATGCCAATCTCCGCATGTACTCATTCCACTGCAGATCGTGGACTGTCGATTCTACCGCTTCCCTCACCTCCACCAAACGTTCGATCATGAGGAACATGGTTGCAAAGCGTGTTTGAACGGGATTTTTCAAAACGTGATTAGGAGAATGTCGTCGAAAGATTGCAAGTGGCATGTGATGCGTTCGAATGTATTTCACAATTGACTTGGCTTTCTTGACCATACTTGTAATCCAATCTTGTTTTCCCCAATCTTCAAGTAGAAGGTCAAGTGCATGTGCTGAACACCCTTGAAAATATATGTGTGGAAATCTACGAATTAATAGAGCGCCAGCGGCCAACATGTTTGCTACATTGTCTATACAAACTTGTACCACGTTTTGTGCCCCTACCTTGTCAATGTAATCACCCATGCAATTAGCCACGTAAGTAGCATCTTTGCATTCGCCTGTTGTGTCTATCGATCCAAGAAATACCTCTCCACTTGTACATGCCAACATGACATTCATCAATGGTCGATGTGTCACATTATCCCATCCATCAGAGCATATTGTAACGCCATACTTGTGGATTGGTGCCCTTGTCTTCTCTGCTACAATTGCTGCCACTTCATCTTTTGTAGATTTTATGAGCTTTGTACGAAGTGCATGGTACGCTGGAGGTTTGTAGCCAACTCTCGATTCCGATGTTGATTTCACTGCATCCAGAAAAGCAGGATGTCTCACTACATTGAATGGTATATTGGCTTCATAGAAAAACTTAGCCCACTTCTTGTCTAGTACTTGCTTGTTTGATGCGTTCATTCCATCTTGTACAGACAATTGCCTCATCGATCGACTGTGGGTCAAATTAGGAATGGGCGCCTCCGATGATCGTACTTGAGAGCTTTGCCCCCCAGTGTTTTCTCCTCCATCATTTCTTGAGATTGAAGCATCAGGTTGTTGCTCGCCACGTACTACACTTGGTAGTATCGTTGATGGTGATGTCACTTCCATGTCGCGTCCAGGTCCATGCGAAGTGTCCGTAGGTATATGTCCTCTACAATTCCAAAACATTACCTTCACGGCTGCATTGACTTTAGTGCACGCTCTCACTCCCTGGACGGTGTCGTTTCGTCTGTATCCCAAATGGAAAAGCAACCGATTCTTTCGGTAGCTTAGCAAAGTTTCGCAAAACTTGCAAGCAACTTTTCCATCTGGCCGTAGTGTGTACCAAGGTTCCCACTGTGATCTTCCTCCACCCATTGCTCTTATCTGTCCTCCTCTACCTGCCCCTGCACCAAAAAAAAGATTAGTATTCTGTTTGAAATGTGATGTGGCAACAACACTTGTTGCTCTCACAACAAGTGCCACCACAACACACTCTTCTTGGACTTCGCTCTACCGCAATGGTTGTACTCCAACCAAGACATGAAAGGCAAAATAAGCAAGGGAAAGTAATCTTGAATAGGCGGAAGTCCTTAATATACACCTTGAAGCCCTCCCTAAAACCCTAAACCCTAAACCCAACTAGACGGACATCCGGCTGATGGGGTGGACCCTAAACCCGCAGCCCCGCACCCTAAACCGTCCAAGCGGCGACTGTCCTGTCCAGCGATATTCCGGTCCAGGGGACGGGACGGATTTCCGTCCTGTGGACGGTTTCCCGTTCAGAGGACGGATTCGCGTCCACGGGACGGATTACCGTCCTGGAGACGAGAATTCCGTCCAGGAGACGACCTCTTCGTCCAGAGACGGGTTCTCCGTCCAGGGAACGGCTTACCGTCCAGGGGACGGCTCACCGTCTAGGGGACGGATGGGCTCTCCGTCCAAGAGACGGATGTCCATTCGGCGACGGAATGATCGTCCAGGAGACGGCCCGACGCCGTCGCAGACTGGACAGACTTCATCCGCGCCGCGAATGGTCCCGTCAGTATCGGCGACGGGCTGTGACGCGTCATGACGCGTCCAGACGGACACGTCATGACATCCGGACGTAAAAAGCCAACGTCACGTCCGGATAGACAACCCTGAGATAAAGTGGATGCTGCTTTGAGAGCGTTGAAGGCAGAAGACGTGGATTTGACCCCGAAACGGAAGAATAAACGGAAGATTGAAGATGAGGATGACTACTCTCTAGATACGAAACGACACTTTTCCGTAGTAGACATGAAAGCTGCGTCTAGGGGGCCTATGAATGAGGGTAGTCTTGGTCCTCAAACACGCCGTGCAAGTGCAAGGCTGAAGGATAAAGAGGGTTCGTCGCGTCTTTCTGAGGGAGGTAGCAATGATAATATATAGGATAGTTACACCTTGTTTGTATTTCAATATGACATTATAGAGTGTTGTTAATTTTGAATCTCGAGAGGATTCAATACTATTAATTCACAACACTCATAGTATGCTATGAGTTGCTTTTCATTAATATAAAAATATGTGGGTTACTCAAATGTTTTTGAATTTACTCTCCTAAGTTTTTGATATTTTATGCGATACTTTTTTGTCAAGTATGATTTTGGACATGCCTATCTCTCAACATAATTTTATCTCATTAATTTCTGTATTCCTAAAATATCACGCATCTCTAAACTAAGTCCCTAAAATTAAAACTTGTAGAATTAGTGAATTAGTCAAATTCTACCAGCCGTCCGCTAGTCCGCCACCCGCCTACAATTTCGACGCTGCCGTCCGCCTGTCGGAGCTCGCCGTCCGCGATTCCGCCGCTGCCGTCTGCCTGTCGCAGCTCGCCGTCCGCAATTCTGTCGCTGCCGTCCGCCTGTCGCAGCTCGCCGTTCGCGATTCCGTCGCTGCCGTCCGCCTGTCAGAGGTCGCCGTCCGTGATTCCGATGCTGCCGTCCGCTTGTCGCAGGTCGCCGTCCGCGCTTCCGAAGCTGCCGTCCGCCTGTCGCAGGTCGCCGTCCGCGATTCCGTCGCTGCCGTCCGCATTTTTGTTCTCGGAACCGTTGGGGCTTTAGAAATGTTTTAGTTTTTGCTGCTCAACGGTCATGAGGAATGGGCTTGATCTGAAATCTATAAGTTCTTAGAATTTCAGACTAACAAGCACTCCTGAGAAACTGAACGCTAAGATTTCCAAGGGCTAGGAGCTGCAATTTATTTTGTGTCCCTTGCTTGGTAATGCATAGTTCAGTGGACAGGGGGGCTTTGGTTTCCAAGGCTTCATTCACACATTGTTTCTAATATTTTTTACAAATCTTATCCAACGGTTACATTTTTAATTTGAATCCAATTTACGGAATCGGAGGTGATCACTATGAGCAAGGATTGGTCTTCTTGGTATGGCTTCCCGGAGGTTGGTAAAGTGCAATGCCGGTTTTGCAACTTGTTGTTTGCCAAGAAAGTAAGCCGGTTGTTTAGCCACTTAGGATACCAAGGCACATTGGGGGCTCGTGACAAAGGAATTAGCCTTTGCGCAAAAATGACATCTCAAGTTCGAGCTTTATTTTTGGGTTGCCAAGGGGCGATCCCACGAAGATCGTCTCTAAACAATGTGGATGGCAGTGGCACACCTATGGCTATGCGGGAATGCGATAATTCAAATGGAAGAAACATGGCACGGTCTACACATTCTGACTCATGCACTGCACCGGAGGATTTGGATCCATTGTCTTCTGAAGTGAACCTCAGTACACAAAGATCAAGTGAGCGTGGTACTCTGCGGGGATCAAGCAGTAGGCCTCTGATTAGTCAGAATCAAAGTAGTCTGGTGAATGGATTTGAAGAAGCAAATAAACGCAAGTTGAATGCGGTGTGGGCCAATTTCTTTTATGCTGCAAACATACCATTTGTTGTTGCGTGGAACCCAGCATTCAAAGAAGCGGTGAAGCGAACCGCTGAATTTCAACGGCCTTATATCCCACCGTCTTATCACGACTTACGTCATAAATTGCTTGACCAAGCAAAGGCAAACATTGAGGTCAATCTCCGAAAGCGGACCGAACATAGCATTAGGAAGTTTGGAGCAACATTGTCTATTGATGGGTGGACGTTGGTTACGAATCGGCCGTTGATAAATGCCATGCTCGTGTCTTCTGCGGGTGAGCAATTCTTGGGAGCGGTGGATACGACAAGGCACGAAAAAAATGCAACATATTTGGCTGGCATACTTGAGAGCTTCATAGAACAAGTAGGCCCCAACAATGTGGTGCAAGTGAGTACAGATAATGCGTTAGTGAACCCTGCAGCATGGAATTTGATATCTAGTAAATATCCCCACATTTTTTTTCAAGGTTGTGTGGTGCACGCCCTCAATTTGTTGCTGAAAGATTGGAGGAATGAACAATGGATTGAAGAAGTCGTGGAAAATGCCCGTATCATGGTGAAATTCTTCAAGAAGCGGCACATGCCACTTGCAATATTTCGAAAGTTCTCACCGGAATATAATTTGTTGATGGCGGTGGAAACAAGGTTTGCCTCTAATTACAACATGATTGGGCGCATGTTGAAGGTCAATGGGAAGTTGCAACAAACAGTGACGGACCCGCAATGGGATGAATACGCAAGGAAGTTTGGGCGGAACTCCAAATCCCGCAATGAATGTCGAATGGTGAAGAAGATAATTTTGAGCGAGCATTTTTGGCGCCGTTGTCAAAATTTCAAGGACTTGTCGGCTTCCGTTGTAAATGGTCTACGTGACTTGGATGCAAAGAGGCCATGCATGGGCAAGGTGCTGCACATAATGAGGAAATTAGAGAAACATGTCCTCTCTTTAGATAAACTGCCTTTTCGTTTATCCTCAGACCTTGCCATTCCACTAGTGCAACCGTATTATGCTCGACGGGAATTGGTGGAGACCGATCTACATTATGCAGGAGCTTTGTTGAACCCCTATCTTCTTGAAGACCAAGAGCTAGCCGACGACCAAGATGCAATGGATGCATGCAAGCGTGTTCTAATGAAAATTTGCAAACAAGGGGAGTACGCCTCAGTCGTGAAAGAATTTGTAGCCTTCCGCCACAGGGAACCTCCATTTCACAACATGTTGAACCCAGACGAGCAACAATTGTCGGCGCACGCTTGGTGGGATTTTGAAGGTGTGTGTGGGAAGCTCATTGCTCCAATTGCTAAGAGGATTTTGGCCCAACCGGTATCTTCGTCTTCATGTGAACGAAATTGGAGTAGCTATTCATTTGTTCACAACAAATTTCGAAACAAGTTGAAGCCACAGAGAGCCCAAGATTTGGTGTATGTGTACACCAATTCCAAAGTCCTTTCTACATCAAAGGAAAACGATGAGAAGAAGTGGTACACCGAGAATGTGGAGTCAGAAGATTCTATGTCAGAGGACGAGCGTGATGAAGATGGTGAAGATGGTGATCCTCTATTCGATGACGAAGATGCTATGAACAATGACATCACCCATTTGGATGATGAGCCGCTCCGGAGCCCAAATCGGAACAATGAAGACGGGGACGTTGAAATTCATTAACCCTGCCGAGAAAGTGCGGACGCACCGACATGCGGACGAACAGCTCGGACGGCACGTCGGAAGCTCGGACGGGGCGTCGGTTTCGACTTTTGGGACCGTCAGAAGGTCGGATGGGGTGTTGGAAGGGCGGAGGGGCCGTCCGGCGAGGAGAATTTTGGGAAACAAGGGAAGTTTTGCCCCTTTCGAAATTGCAGGCTTTGCCCTGCAGCAGGGGCAATGAAGGGGGTAATTCAGCGTACCCTTTTTTGGCCCCCCTTATGAGCACGTAAAAAAATTTGGAACTGAACCGTAGGATCTAAAACGTTACTTGTAACACACTAAACCCTTGTATAACATGTAGAAGGAAAATAACAAGAAGAAAGAAGTATGGAATTTTTAAATTCCCAAATTCATGAGGGTTTTGCTATGCCCTTGAAAAATTAGGATCCCATTGCTTCAAAATGTGTAATTTTTTTAATAAATCATGTACATCCTCTAATTCGCTTTCTTGAAATAATTGTAGAAATTCATGAACTACGGTTATCTCGGGGGGGTCATTTAGAGTGTCTATTAGAATTTAGAAACCAAGTGCGAACAAAACTTTGGCCCCCTATATATTTTTTGAATTTTAAATAAAACAAAATTAAAAAAATATGAATAGATTTTCCTACTTTAAAAGTTTATGTTTTGAATTATTGATATTTTTATTTGTTAATAATAATTAGTTACAAATTTTTGAAGTAAAAAGATACACTGTAGAACTGAAAAATAGCTTTCACACCCCTCTATTATATAAGAAAAAATTGTCTAAAAAATGAACAAAAAATTCCTAAAAATAACTCATTATTGAAAGCTCATTTTGAATTGAATATTGACTCAATGGTCATCTAAATGTGTCCTCTATAATTATTTCGGTTGAAAAACATGCCATTTTAGTTCATTTTCAAGTTTCAACCTCTTTTAGAAATCATTTCATATTTTATTTGAGTTGGAAATTTTGGCAATAGAAAGCTATAGTCATTATTAAACAATGTTCAAAATTTTAGGTTGAAATTATAGTTTATTAGAAACCACTTGTTCACACGTGATTTGTTATAGTAGAACTAAGTGCACCCCCCAAGACGGTTATGGCCTTATGGGGCACTTACAACTGCATTTTCTGAGTAAAGAAAGAGAGATTCCATAATTGTTGACCATGTAAAAGTAGAAAAACTACCTAGAATAATTTATTTGAAGAAATATTTATTTTTTGCTCAAATGTGCCCACTCTTTTTCAATTCCACAAAAACCTGTAGAACTTCTTTTCTAGTTAATAGTTAGCAATCTCACTAGCAATTGCATGCAGATATGAACTCTAAAGATTTATAGATTTATTTTGGCAACACTCAAGAACATGCTCTAATAGGCTAGAACTTTGAATAAAGAGATTATCCATAATTCTATAATATAATATATTTTTGTGCAATACTACAAGGTATGAAAGCTTAACATTTCGTCATACATATAATTAATGAAACCTAAATTAATAGATTAATGAATTCAAGTTTAGAAAAATTGGTGAAGGCCTTAAAGTTGGCCCCTCTCTCCCCCTTCTCAATGAAATGAAAAAATATATCAATATAGGGTATATGGTTCAAATTTTCCATATTACAATGTCATGAATTCATGAATGAGTAGTACATTTTACAAGTAAATAAAAAACTTTCAAATGATCATATGTGACGTTCTCCTTCTATTAATTCTCGTACATGAGTGATCATCATATTCAATTGTCAATTTTGTGGGACAACCTTTCACTTCTGCAATTTCCACGGTGCCATGTAATAATTCATACTCGGAAACATAGAAATGAATAACTAATTAGTCGACAAGGTTCACATGTATAGTACATTTAAATTATCACATGTAGACTACAAGTTCAATGGATCAATTACACAATGGTTTCTACATTCAAATTACATTTCAACCAACATTTCCACATTGACTTTTTAAATCATATCTTAAAATCATAAAAGAAGTCATGTACTTTGTGGATCCAAAAAAATAAATGTCTTCAAATTGCAATGTAATAATGTATCCATGTAACCATGTATAGAGGGCGAGCCAAAATTGCTACTAGTGGATATTGGGATGGTGGGAATACTCGGTGAAATCGTAAAAGTGATGCCGCATGCTGCACCAATTTTTTGTTGAGCACATGAATATTTTATATGGAAATTTAATAATTTGTAGGGTTTAGGGTTTAGGATTTAGGGTCTAGGGTCTAGGGTCTAGGGTTTAGCATTAAAAATAGTCTCACAATGTAGGGAAGAAAATGAACAATAAGCTTTCACACATTGGATGCTTTCTACATTTCATTGATTATTTTTTACAGTGATTTACTATTTCAAGGATCCGTTGTTTGAACAGTGCGTACACAGCTGGAGGATGATAGTTCAGCAGGTCCGTGCAGAGGAGACGATGGCGTGATTGGAGACCTGAAGATCTAAAATCCATCTGACGGCCTGATCGGACGGCGACGGCCTGTTCGGTCCGCCTGATCGGACGACCAGGTCCGATCTGACGGCCCAAAGTCAGATGGATCACGGTCCGGAACCGAACCGGTATTAGGGTTGGTTTCGGACGGCTATATAATCGGACGGGCCCTTCATTTCTTTTCACTTCTTCTCTCCAAGCTTGCCAAGTCAGATGTACTGTTGTTGCCTCTAGCGCTAGTTGCTCTTACTTGGTGGAGAGAAGGGGTCCAACATATTTTATTACGGTGTGACTTTGGCAGATTTAAATTACCTACACATATATTTCAATTGACCGAATTTTTTACTTTGAATTGCTCTTCAATTCAAAGTACCAAGCATGGCCGCGGAAGGTGATGGAGGGGCTATTGGGACGACTTCAACACAACCTCCACCGAAGAAAATTAAAACAAGGGGGGCCGGACATGCGTTGCAGTATGACATTTTAGATGATCCGAACATCAAAGCGGAGCCTAATTGGGAGAAAGTGGAGGCCGAATATTGGAGCTCTAAAATGTGCAAACAATTTGTCAAAATGTACCACATTGACAAGTTGTGGCCTCGGGATTGTCACGCAGACCACACAAGATATTTCAATTGTAAGCCGTGGACTTGCAAGGATAGTCATTTTGTACATCGATCAGACGAGGTGTGGAAGGCCCTCTTCGGCAATAAGGCAAGGAGTAAAGGATACATAAATTACAGCACGGCATCTATGGTGTATACAAAACTCATATTGGGTCGGAAGGTGGATTGGAGCACGTTTCCAACGACATCGCAATTGTCGCTTCAACTTTCGAAAAATCAAAAGGATATTCCCGATTTATACAACCACGGGGCACAAAAGGCTGAATCTAAAATAGTATTCAAAAATACTAGAACGCCTACAATGAAGGTTTCACAGAATCACAGGGTGTAGGCAACGCAATATAGTTGGACCCCACACAACTAGGAGCGGAAGCCACCAATGCCTCTTTGGGAGGTGTATTTCGGAAGGTCAATTTCAAGGATCCGGAGACTTGTTTACCCACCTCGGTTCATGTACCAATCATGGGTGAGCAAAGCATTGCTCCAAACAAGCACGACCTCGTGAAAGAAGTTGTCCCCTCTTCCTCGTCGCGAGAAGACATGGATGAAGACAAAGTTGCAAGAGCAAATGCTACAATTGAACGGCTTATAGACAGCGATGCTCTCGATAGTTTGAAGTACGTTCCTCCAAATGTGGGCTCGCCAACGCCGCCTAGTCCAATATTGAGCCCGATCCGTGAAGTTCAACCGTCTGTTCGTAGAGCGACTTCAAAACGTGGCAACGACCTCCAATATTGATGGCGAGGAGATTGTGCGCAAGTATCCGCTCTTGTGCACTTTAACTCCAAGAAGATTGCAATATGTGGGTCAACTTCCAAATCCGAAGCATCTTGAAATCATACTTAGGTGCGGAGTTGAGTACCCATCTCAAATGGATGGATCGAGAGAAGTTGAACCCGTGAACAAGGCCGAGTGCTCTACGGCAACCGAAAACAAACTTGGGCTTCACGATTTTGTGACATCCGCTCAAGCAATAACATGTTCTGCTGAAGCTGTAGCGGAAATGGCCCCGTTGGCTATGGAATTGGCCAGAAATTTATCCACATTATCGCATCCACTATTGAAGGGTGGATTGGCTTTTCACAAGTTTGCTAGTGGAGCGCTAACACTTCTTGATGAGAAGTACAACTACTTGAAGACAATCGTGGAGTTGGAGCAGAAGAATGACGAGTGGAGTAAAAAGTATGGAAGGGTCGTTGAAAATTGTGAGTCATTGGGAAGGCAATTGGTGGCGTTGGAGGAAGTATAGCGAAAAATATTTGAAGGAACGAAATGAAGAAAAGGGCCTCTCTACAGTGGAGATCCAACTACCGAGGTCGCAAGAAACTCAAGAAAGCGATCAACTCTCTCTTCCATTTGAGAAGGCCAAAGCAATGGAGGAGCTTGAGACCAGAAAGGTGGATGAGGTTCCAACTTGGAGCGAGTTGAATCGAAGATTGAATGAGGTAAACCAAGAAAATGCCCTTCTTCAATCGAGGTTGGACCGGATGAAACGAGTGGAGAACATGGATGAATGTCTACCGGCGAGCGGATCGGAGTCTCGGTGGTTGACATGGATACAACAACTTCAAGACAAACCGTCTTTAGCATCTCGGGCAATGATCGGGGTTCGCACCTTTGCAATGAAGTCGGATGAAGATTGCAATGTCGTTGAGGCTGCTTTGAAAAAATTCAAGAGTGCGGTCGAGCAATATTCTTGGGGGGTCTATGCCAATGACATGTTGGGGAGACATGGATGCCATGTACGAGCGGTTGAACCACGCCAAGAAGGAATCGCTAGCCTACAATCGCGACATCAATTGGACTTTTGAAGTAGAGGAAGGATGGACTCCTTACACAACGCTTTCAACACACATCAAGAAGAACGAGAAGATAGTTGTGCATGGTTCTAATCCAGGCAATGAAATGTTGAAGGGTCATTGTAGCATTTGCCAAGGTCCTTTTGGGCCTGAAGGAGCCTTCACCATGGACTATTATCGCCACATTTTTCATATCAAATG
Organism: Rhytidiadelphus loreus; assembly: GCA_947034895.1. Taxonomy (NCBI): domain Eukaryota; kingdom Viridiplantae; phylum Streptophyta; class Bryopsida; order Hypnales; family Hylocomiaceae; genus Rhytidiadelphus; species Rhytidiadelphus loreus. The sequence continues at coordinate 8,266,285 of OX344763.1, forward strand.
CGTTGTGCAAGCATCTCTTTTTCGATCCGCTTGTGCCGAGTGCCGTTCTCCTTTGAGTCCTAGGTTCTACGAGATGTTTGGCATCTTGGAAGGTATGCCCCCTGACCACGAATACAATAGATGGACTCTTCCACTTAACCAAGGGCCATACAAATTTCAGAATTATTCGCATTGGGGGAAACCCCTCATATGGGATCCAAAGGAACAGAAGCATGAATTGTATGATGCATCCATGCAACCGGTGGATTCCTTCATGTGGATGACCCAAAATATGGAAGTGGAGTTGCGGGCTCGTGCCATTGATGATGGCGAGGCTCGTGAATTGTTTTGTCGCAGTATGAGAGAGCATTGGAGCATGCAACACCATAAATTTTTCCGGTTTCCCGAAAAAGAAGTATAGAAAGGGCCAGATGGCAATTGAATAGAGAACACGATATTCGTTATTTTGGGAGTTTTCTTATCTCCCAATTTACGTCGGTTTGCGCTGATCTGAATCACAGATTGGGAAACTGGAATTTTCGAATGGCCATAACTTACTCAAATTTTGTCCAAACTGGGCATATGAGGTTTTTTTTACATCTACAGATTCCGTAGATGTCAAAAAACACCTCATATGCCCAGTTTGAACAAAATTTGAGTAAGTTATGGCCATTCAAAAATTCCAGTTTTCCAATCTGTGGTGAAGATCAGCTCGAACCGAGCTGAACTGCATACTCCCAAAATCATGGAATTCTCCCAAAATAACGAATATCGTGTTAGAGGTGGAGCATCCTCTTGGCTTCAGTGAACAGTACGAGGCATACAATCACATTCCCATAGGTAGGGCACTGTTCTTATCTAAGCTGGAAGAAGTTGCATCAATTCGTGTTCAGGTGGAAACGGATGGAGAATCAAACAAAGGGGATTCGTTCGTGGAGGTGGCAGGGGCATTTGATAGGAGGGTGGCCGACATCATAGGTCAATGGAGGGCGTTCCTATTGGAAGGAGTCACCGAAGGATTTAGGGTAAACAACCCTGGTGATGACCATATGGTGAATGTGTTGGTAAATCGAGTGGACGCTGCTCTGAGAGCCTTAAAGGTGATGGATGTGGATTTGACTCCGAAGCGCAAACAGAAGCGAAAGATTGAAGATGACGATGACTATTCTCCGGAAACGATACGACAATTTGTCGTTGTTGATAGGGCAACCAAATCAAATCGGTTCTTAAGCTCAACAAGCCCTGGGGGAATTTCTCGTCACGAAAGTCCAAGGATTACCGCTCAAGTGGCGCAACGCAATCCAGAGGGGTCCTCTGGTCAGTCTGGTGGTTTGGAAGATGGCAACAATGATAGAATTAAATAGAAATGGACCAATAGGTCTATTGCAATAGAAGAAATAGAATTCTATACTCAATAGACTTTTGTTTTAATGTCACGAGGTGAAAATAGTAGTAAATAATTGTAATCACGGCATGTCTTGTTTTGCCTTTAATATCTACGTATGTATGTCTTTTATATATATATATATATATATTTATATTTCAATGTTCATGATATGTATGGATCTTTCAATGCATGCTAGTTTGTTGAATCGATTGGTCAAATGTCACTTTTTCTTCTTTCGCTATGATATAATGATTTGTTCATAGAATATGTAGTATTTTTTCCATTGTAACATTATTTCATTGCAAAAATATGAACTCCAAATAATTTTTGGCACAAAAGGCTCTAATCAATTCCTACAAACTTGTTAGTATTGCTTTGCACAACTAGTGTTGTGCACCACTCGCATGCTTGAAGGTATTAATCAGAGCCGAGATTTGAACCCGCGACCTCCCCGATTGGAAGAAGGCAAGTCCAAATGTTTGGATAAGCCTTGGACACTTGTGTTGAAAGTGTGAAACAGTTCTATTTGAAACTGAACTACGAGAAGTCCCGAATCCGAATAAAAAGATCGGACGGGCTCATCCGACGGCCAATTTGGATGGGCTGGCCAGATCCGACGGCCTAGTCAGATCGGATGGCTTGTTCCGACGGGCTGGCATGTTCCGATGAGCTGGCCCAATCCGACGGAATGTTCGGACAGGATGGTCAAATCAGACGGGCCATTCTGGGGAGAATGAGTCCGTTGGTACTGTTTTTAAAATTCATCTTTCTGAATAACGGTCAACGTCACTTGTATTCAGCTGCAAAGTAGAAGTAGAAGAAACAAGGCGTATGAAGGCACTCCAAATCCACTGAACACTACGATTTCCAAGTGCTAGGAGCTGCAATTTATTTTGTGTCCCTTGCTTGCTAATGCATCGTTTGGTGGAAGGGGGGCCTTGAATTTCAAGGCTTTGTGCACGATCCTAAACCCAATTTTAAACATTGGTTCACTTGTGTTTACATTTTCAAAAACTTGCGAATTTGAAGAAGTTCAAGTTTGGAATTTGTGACCATGAGCAAGGATTTTGCCTCTTGGTATGTCGTCCTTTCGGCGGGTAAAATACAATGTAAGGCTTGCAACAACGTGTTTACAAAAAAAACGAGCCGTATGTTGAGTCACTTAGGATATGAATCGATTGCTGGTTCTCGTAATAGGGGAGTGAGTTTGTGTCCCAAATTGTCATCGGAAACTCGAAGTCTATTTCTTCGATGCAATGGGGCATTTCCACGAAGACCTGTTCGCGGAAATGTGGATGTCAACAACTTGCCTATGGTTGAAAGCGATATGTCAAATGGGAAGGGCATGCCACGTTCTATGCAAGAAGATTTTTATACAACACCGGAAGAAGTCGTTGGAGGGGGTTCCGAAGTAACTCCAAGTATGCAAACATGTAGTGGACGTGACATTCGCAAGGCCTCAATTAGTAGGCCTCCAACACAAAGTAGGCTTTTGGATGGCTTTCAAGAAACAAAAAAACAGAATTTGAATGTAGTGTGGGCCAATTTCTTCTATGCGGCAAATATACCCTTTTCAGTGGCCCGAAACATAGCTTTCAGAGAAGTGGTGAAAAAACCCTCCGAGTATGGTACGGCCTACACTCCACCATCATATCATGATCTACGGCATAAATTGCTTAATCAAGCCAAGGCAGATGTCGTGGGGAAGGTGCATAGAAGGACCGAAGACAGCGTCAGGAAGTTTGGAGTAACATTGTCCATTGATGGATGGAGCTCAGTTACAAACCGTCCACTGATCAATGCCATGCTTGTATCTTCAGCGGGTGAGCAATTCCTTGGATCGGTGGATACTAGTGGGGTGGATAAGACAGCACAATATTTGGCCACAATTTTAAAAAAATTCATAGAGCAGGTGGGTCCTACGAATGTGGTGCAAGTGAGCGCAGACAATGCTCCAGTGAATCCAGCAGCATGGAATTTGGTAACGAACAAATATCCACACATTTTTTTTCAAGGATGCGTGGTGCATGCCTTGAATTTGTTGCTCAAAGATTGGGGAAAGGAGAAATGGATTGAAGAGTCGGTAAAGAGAGCCCAACTCGTAGTGAATTTCTTCAAGAAAAGACACATGCCACTTGCTATATTTCGGAAGTATGAGACAAAATACAGTTTGTTGAAGCCGGTGGAAACAAGGTTTGCCTCTGTGTTTATCATGATTGATCGTTTGTTGGAAGTCAAAAGAGCATTGCAACAAAGTGTGGTGGATCCACAGTGGGTGGCATATGTGAATACACTCAACGACAATGGCAAAGCCAAATCTCGCACGAAGTCTCGTGATGTAAAGAGGTTCATTCTAGAGGAGCATTATTGGGACTGGTGGACAAATTTGCGGGAATTGGTGGCCCCCGTTGTATATGGTCTACGTGATTTGGATGCAAAGACACCATGCATGGGTAAGGTGTTGCATATTATGAGGAATTTAGAGAAACATGTCTTTAGCCTAGAAGGGCATCCTTTTTGTTTGGCAACAAACCTCGCCAAACCATTGGAGCGATCATTTTTCAAACGCTGTGAAATGGGGGAGACAGATTTACATTATGCATGAACTCTTTTGAATCCATACCTTCTGCATGATAAGGATCTAGCCGACGACCAAGATGCAATGGACGCATGCAAGCGTGTTCTAATGAAAATTTGCAAACAAGGAGAGTACGCCTCGGTGGTAAAAGAATTTGTAGCCTTCCGCCATAGGGAACCTCCGTTTCACAACATGTTGAACTCGGACGAGCAACAATTGTCGGCGCATGCTTGGTGGGATTTTGAAGGTGCATGTAGGAAGCTCATTGCTCCAATAGCCAAGCGAATTTTGGCACAACCAGTATCCTCGTCTTCATGTGAACGAAATTGGAGTAGTTATTCTTTTGTTCACAACAAATCTCGGAACAAGTTGACAACGCAAAGGGCGGCAGACTTGGTGTATGTGTATACCAATTCCAAGGTCTTGGCAGCATCAAAGGAAAAGGATGAGAAGTGGTACGATGACAACGTGGATTTAGAAGATTCAGAGGGGTTTATCTCGGAAGACGAGGAGGATGGTGGGTCAGTAGGGCCTCTATTAGATGACGAAGATGCCATGAATTACGACGGGCACAATTTTGATGATGAAATGTTCGATAGCCCAAGTCGGCCCAATGAAGATCTTCGAGCCAATGATCGAGACATCTATGACTTTCCATTGGATGAGGATAATGATGGGTATGATGAAGATGTACCTTCCATAGCTAGATTTGTGGATGGAAGTGGGGTTCATGAGTAGCGAAAAAGTTCTATCGGAAAAAAAAGACGCTTATGTAGAGGCCAATGAGAGAACGATTCCCAATGATGGGACTCAAAGAATGGATGAAGATCTTTTTCCACTTGAGTCTCCGTTTAGAGGAGTGTTGCGAGCGGAAGAAAATGACAAACACATCGGCAAGGCCGCAAGGGAGGACGTGAGCCTTGGGAGGTGAATGTCAAAATGAACGTTGGCAATACGAGTGTTGAGTCAACCATTGTATTGGCAAGTGCGAACAGTGGTCACCCAAGTATTCCAATCCCTAAGGCAAATGAAGCGGAGAAGAATGTTGATCTATGTGTGGTGGGGTTTAGAAGTCCAATTTCGTGCATCAATAGAGAAGCCAAGAAGGAACTCATGCAAGATTTTGAAGTACCACCATCTAGCATCCCTCCACGTGCACAATTGAAAACCCTTAGTCAAATTTTGGATGGCGTTGGGAGCTTAGGGCTTGGAAAACGGATTGCAAATATTTCAAAAGAAAGGCGGCCTAGTCAAGGTATTTTATCATCCACGGACGATGACAAGGATGAGACATTGGCTTCAATGTTCATTCGGCATTCTCGTAATGCACCACCACGACGGCCCCCAACAATGTCAGTGCCTAAACCACAATCTTCAATCTCACCGAAGATAATCATTCATGGAGGCACTGGAGGGCCCTCAACAATAAAATTAGAGGGCGGGGGATCACCTAGAACCAATAAGAAGAGAGTCATGCAACCTTTTGCAATATTTCTGTTGAAAAAAACAAGAGCCATTGGAAACCCTCTTGATGCACGTCCACATGTTTCAAAGAGGAAAATGAAAAGTGTTGTTGGCATTAAGGAACAAAATGGGAAATCCTTATTAAGAGTAAAAGAAGAACTCAAAAAGGACAAACGAAGAAGAAGCCTTTCATTCACGCAAGTACAAGAAGGAAGAATGACATGTCTAGGCTCTTCATCAGATGATATGGAAGACACATCCGACGATGAAGACCAAGATTGAAAAATGGGTGTGAGAGTAGTGGGGCAGAGGTGAAAGGAGATTTTGATTACAATCCTTAGAAATAGAAAGGACATAGGCTTAAATGTTCATGTGCTCATATTACATAAAGCACAGATTGTCGTACTAACAATTGATTGTTAGAGACTTTGATTGTAATACTCCTAAACTTATTGATGGTGGTAATACCATTATTTTTGAAGGGGGCACTTAACCAAAGATGATTTGAATCCAAAATATCAATTGATTGTGTCATTTGTATGTTGCTTTTCTACAATGAAGCATGATATATTGCAAGATGATGAAAAAAATTAAAAAATTGGCTTCATACTTGTGGTAATTGAAATGCTTTTGAAAGGCTAGAGGATCATAATGATATGATTGTTAATCCTGTTTCAACTAGGGTTGCAATTCAGGAGGACAGCTGCGACTACGTCGGAATTCGGACATCCAAGGCAGTGTCGGAATTCCGACGGCCACGGCTGTCGGAATTTCGACGCCTGAATTTACCCCGAGGTAAATCGGACGGACGGCTCCGTTTTACCCAGCGTCCCTCGCGTCCGCCACGTCTGGACGTCCACGCGTTTGGACGTCCGCTTTTTGGACGCGATTTTGGGCTGGACACTCCAATTCGTCAACCCTGTCCCCGATGGGCTGGACTCCCCACCCGATAGGCTGGACCCTGTGGGCGCTTAATTACCGACCCTTGGTAATTAATTGAACACAATCAGGTTCTAGGGGTTAACTAATTCTAACCTAACGGGTGACTAAGCGTAGGTCCATTGTGCCTTCCAAGCAATGGATCTTTTTTCCTAAGTTCCTAATTTTCGCAGGTGACAACGGAGTTGCCCCGATTGGCGAGGAAATAGTCCAGGCTAACCGTCCCCTAACGGTAACCTACACGGACTACTACTGAATCTATCCTAATCTATGGGAATCTAAGGTTGATCGACCTTTCCTAACACTGGGGGAGGATTCCTAAATCCCGTCCATGGTTTCCTATGTTGATTGGATGTGCTTAATTTCTTGAGGTAGTTGGCTAACCGGACTCCTAAAATTAATGTTTCTTCTCTATCTAATCTTAACTCGTGATTCAACTTAAATTCCAACTTAAAGTAGACCCTTAGTTTAACTCTTCGGGTTTAGGCTAAACCTAATTTCCACTTTGGTTTCCTAACCTAACCGGTTGTTTGCTACTCTAATTTATCTTCTAATCTAGTTAATCTTCCTCCTAATTTAATTTATCCTCTAATTTAATTTCCCTTCTAATCTAATTTGTCTTTTAATCTAATTTAATTGACCTCCTAATTTAATTTACCCTCTAATTTAATTTCCTTTCTAATCTAATTTGTCTTTTAATCTAATTTAATTGACCTCCTAATTTAATTTATCCTCTAATTTAATTTCCCTTCTAATCTAATTTGTCTTCTAATCTAATTTGATTGATCTTCTAATTTAATTGATTCCTTCCCCTAATTTAATTTACCGTTTAATCTAATTTCTCTTTTTACTTTCTATCCTTGACCCTACGTCTTTATCACCTAAGGTAATTTTGATTTGCTAATTTAACCTTAACTCCTAATTGGATTATTTTGTCCTAATCTAATGTTTAACTTTTTGGTTGAATTTTGACCCTAACGGTTACTAATCCCTAGTCCTATCCTATCATGTTCTACCTTGTTTTGTAATCTAATTCCTATCCTATCCTAATCTAATTTGGCTGCTTTTACAGTCAACTTCTATGTATGAGAGGGGTTTAGATACTTCTAGCCCTATCGATAAACTTCTATGTCTAAACTTAAGGTCCACCCTAATTCCTATTTGCTAATCGACATTAATCACTACTTAACAGAATTTAGCACAAATTAAAAGAAAAGCATTGGGAATTAATTTACTGACTCACCTGATCGTTGTTGGCATGCGCGACATTTTCCTCCATACCTCTGGCCGCGTGCTCGTATTCCATAGTCGACACGTATTTTGAAGTAGTAAAACGCCTACGGCTTAGTCCTTGGCAAAGTAGTACACTCTAAAGACCCTTAATGGCCCCTTCCTTTCTCCTTATCTCTTTTTCTTTTACTTCAACACTATTCCTACCAACCCCTTAAATGAAACCTTACACCATATGACGCTAATCTAATGGAAGAGTCACCTATTCTCTTACGTCGTCATTTTGGTGTCATCCTAATCTCTTTCCTAATGGTTGTAAGAAGCTTTTGAGATTTCCTACCTAATCCTATGACGCAACACTATTTATCGTCTCTCCCTTCTTCCTCTTCTATAACTACCCCCTTCCTAATTTTGTCATCATTGTGTGAGGTGGCTTGTTGGTGAGGGACCTTGAGAGGTTGTGTAGGTTTGGACGCGTAGGATGGCGACTTCTCTTCCCCCCTTCTTCCTTTAGCCTTGAGTTGGTCTTTCGTTAGTCCTTAACTAGACTCCCGGTTTTCAACCTTAGTGTGATGAAAAAACCCCAAAAAGTGTGGTGGGACCCCGCAGAGCATCGTCTCGTAGTGCTGAATTTAGTTGAGGTAAGGATTTCTCCTTTCCCCCCCCCCAGAACTCCCCAACTCCTTGGCCCTCCCCGAAACTGGCTTCCCCGATACCCGGCCCCCGAGACCCTGACGGGCTGTCCCGATGGGCTGTACCCTTCGAGCTTCTAACTACTCTCCCCTTACGGGCTGTTGACTACTCTCCCCCTTACGGGCGCTGACTGCTCTCCCCCTTACGGACTGTCCCCTTACGGGTTGTTCCCCTTGGGCTGTTCCCTTGCGGGCTGTCCCCTTACGGGCTATTCCCCTTGGGCTGTTCCCTTATGGGCTGTTCCCCTTGGGCTGTTCCCTTGCGGGCTGTCCTCCTTGGCTAGACCTAAGGCCAGTCCCACACTTTTTACTACAAACCTCACTCTCCGGGTTCCCGTATGAGAACCCACTACACAACTTTAAATTGGACGGGTCAAGGTCACAGCTTCGCCGCCTAGGGGGATAGACCAAAATTTTAACAACTAGCAAAACAAACGGCCTAGTGGCAGGGTTTCTCCCTACACTTGTATACCACCTAGGCACTCTTGGGGGCTAAACTTTGGCTTTTCCCAAGAAGATTTTGGGAACTAAACTTTGGAACCAAAAGAATAGGGGGTTCAAAGCTTCGCCATTGAATTGGTTTTGACACCAACTCTAAGACTCGTGACGCCCCCCGGGTCCAAAGCTTCGCCGTGTAAGGCCTGTTTTTGACACACACTCTAAGACTAGGGTAAGTTACAAGTTCAAAGCTTCGCCACCTCAAGGGCGGTGGGACCCACTCACAAACAATACGGCAAGGGTGACTATGGTTAGGATTTGCACAAGAGACAACCGAATCCCCAAAGTAAGCATACACCAGGCAATACTCACATACTAAAGCCCCCCAAAGCGGCATCGCCAAGGTACGGTGGGGGGTAACTTTAGGATTAGTACAAGACACACAAAAGATACACGGAAACACACGCAAGTAGATGAAACCCGCTTGACTCGCAACAAGTACAAGGTGAGATGGAAGGACCTCAAGGACCTTCAAAGAGCTTGAAATAAAACAACAATGGGAGCCAAAAGTGCTCCGAAAACACCGTAGAGGTTTTTTGGCCTAAATGCCAAAAATTCCAAGATAACTTGGACCCACGGACCCAAAACAAGTATTGGGGGTGTTTTACGAGAGAGAAGGGCCCCCTTTTATAGGTTTCCAAGGGCCCACTCCCCCCCTCGACAAGTAACCTCATCCATCCGGATTTTCATCCAAATTTGAGATTTTCACCTAATTTTGGGTTTTACGCTGGTCCGAACCTCTAACTTTTGGAGTTTAGATCGGAATTGCAAATGGATTGCGCCAATGGCTTCAGAATGCCATTTTTAGCATAAAGGACCCCTACCCCCTATTTCTATCACAAAAAACCCATCGGAAACTAGTGCCAACTAGAGCCAATTAAAAGGGTAAAAACCTAACTTTTGGGGTTTACCTCTTTTGGCTTGGGTAACTAGCTAGGGTTGTTGGGGAGGCTCTAGGGAGTAAGAAAAGGCTCCTTGATGTCTTCGTTCCGACTTCGTACGCTCCTGGGACGCCGGTCAACCCCGCAAAGATCTTGTCGTAAATATTAATTGGGGGGATGTTGTCAGTTTCGGCTGCTTCCCGCTATTGGAACACCATGAAATTTTTCGGGGCATGTTATTAACGTAAGAGATGCTAGTCTAATTTTTAGTGAGATTTTACCGCGGCCTGGGTATTTTTCATGAATTTCCCACCGTGGCCTTTGGCGGTTGACCGCTCGGAAAAAGATCCTTTGGAGATCAGAAAAAACCGAGACTTTTGGGGGAACCTCTCATGGAGTCCCCCAAGCCACGTGCTAAGTCTTGGGCTATTCTGGCACATAGTTGGTGGCGAGGTGAAAACTGACTTCGGTTGAATCACCGACAGTCAGGGAATCTTACACATGTGAGGGAATCTTGGCGAATGGATTTTGCCGTGGACACCCCGACATGTTCGAGATCCAAGAACACTATCCGGCGGCTGTGGATTCCTCCATGCGGCCTGTCTGGGACAAGTAACACCTGCAAGCTAACAATTTAGATTCCTAATGTTTCGTCGGTGGAATGCGGAAACTAGAACCTATCTTTGGAGATTTATGTGGGGATCTTTTTAACTCTCCTAAGACCAATTTAGCCTATCATGGTCACATACACTAGGTTTTGGGCTATTTTGGATAAGTTCCCAGTAGCCCTATTGTTTTCTACTAATTACGGGTTCTAACCTATATACAAGTGGGTTTTATGGGTAATCTATGGATAAAAGGCTATTTATGACCAAATGCTATACTGGTACGTGACATACCTCTTTTGGTTCTACACTCTTTTTTGGGCTTTTTGTAGTACTTTATGCCTTAATTTGTAATAAACTAAAAAAAAAGAAAACAATGAGTCCCAAGTGACGAATTTGGGGCTCACAGATCCCCGACCTGATGGCTGGATTCTCCCCGCCGAAACTGGACCCCCCGACCAATGGCTGGACCCCTGACTTGATGGACTAGACCCCCCCTGACGGGCTGACTCTCCGACCTAAAGATTGGACTTCCTACCCGATGGCTGGACTCCCCGCCCGACAGAACTGGAACCCCCGACCCGATGACTAGACTCCCCGACGGACCGGACCCCCCGACCTGATGGCTGGACTCCCCAACGGACCGGACCCCCGACCTGATGGCTAGACTCTTGCCCAACGGAACTGGACCCATCGACCTGATGACCGGACTCCCCCCTTCCGTTGGCTGGACTGCCGCCCGACAGAACTGGACCCCCCGACTTGATGACCGAACTCCCCTCGATGGACCAGACCCTCCGACTGATGACCGGATTTCCCCCCCCCCCCGCTGACTGGACTCCCGTCCGACAGAACTGGACCCCCCGACCTGATGACCGGACTCCCCCCGATGGACCAGACCCCCCCCCCCGACGGGCTCACTCCCCGACTTGAAGGTTGGACTCCTGCCCGATGGCTGGACTACCCGCCCGACAGAACTAGACCCCCCCCAACAGGCTCACTCCCCGACCTGAAGGTTGGACTTCCTACCCGATGGCTGGACTCCCCGCCCGACGGAACTGGAACCCCCGACCCGAAGACTAGACTCCCCGACGGACCGGACCCCCTGACCTGATGGCTGAACTCCCTAATGGACCGGACCCCCCCACCTGATGGCTGGACTTTCGCCCGACGGAACTAGACCCCTCGACCTAATGACCGGGCTCCCCCCTTCCGCTGGTTGGACTCCCGCCCGACAAAACTGGACCCCCCGACCTGATGACTGAACTCCCCCCAATGGACCAGACCCCCCGACTGATGACCGGACTCCCCCCCTGTGAGCCCCAAATTCGTCACTTGGGACTCATTGTTTTCTTTTTTTTTAGTTTATTACAAATTAAGGCATAAAGTACTACAAAAAGCCCAAAAAAGAGTGTAGAACCAAAAGAGGTATGTCATGTACCAGTATAGCATTTGGTCATAAATAGCCTTTTATCCATAGATTACCCATAAAACCCACTTGTATATAGGTTAGAACCCGTAATTAGTGGGAAACAATAGGGCTACTGGGAACTTACCCAAAATAGCCCAAAACCTAGTGTATGTGACCATGATAGGCTAAATTGGTCTTAGGAGAGTTAAAAAGATCCCCACATAAATCTCCAAAGATAGGTTCTAGTTTCCGCATTCCACCGACGAAACATTAGGAATCTAAATTGTTAGCTTGCAGGTGTTACTTGTCCCAGACAGGCCGCATGGAGGAATCCACAGCCGCCGGATAGTGTTCTTGGATCTCGAACATGTCGGGGTGTCCACGGCAAAACCCATTCGCCAAGATTCCCTCACATGTGTAAGATTCCCTGACTGCCGGTGATTCAACCGAAGTCAGTTTTCACCTCGCCACCAACTATGTGCCAGAATAGCCCAAGACTTGGCACGTGGCTTGGGGGACTCCATGAGAGGTTCCCCCAAAAGTCTCGGTTTTTTCTGATCTCCAAAGGATCTTTTTCCGAGCGGTCAACCGCCAAAGGCTACGGTGGGAAATTCATGGAAAATACCCAGGCCGCAGTAAAATCTCACTAAAAATTAGACTAGCATCTCTTACGTTAATAACACGCCCCGAAAAATTTCATGGTGTTCCAATAGCGGGAAGCAGCCGAAACTGACAACATCCCCCCAATTAATATTTACGACAAGATCTTTGCGGGGTTGACCGGCGTCCCGGGAGCGTATGAAGTCGGAACGAAGACATCAAGGAGCCTTTTCTTACTCCCTAGAGCCTCCCCAACAACCCTAGCTAGTTACCCAAGCCAAAAGAGGTAAACCCCAAAAGTTAGGTTTTTACCCTTTTAATTGGTTCTAGTTGGCACTAGTTTCCGATGGGTTTTTTGTGATAGAAATAGGGGGTATGGGTCCTTTAGGCTAAAAATGGCATTCTGAAGCCATTGGCGCAATCCATTTGCAATTCCGATCTAAACTCCAAAAGTTAGAGGTTCGGACCAGCATAAAACCCAAAATTAGGTGAAAATCTCAAATTTGGATGAAAATCCGGATGGATGAGGTTACTTGTCGAGGGGGGGAGTGGGCCCTTGGAAACCTATAAAAGGGGGCCCTTCTCTCTCGTAAAACACCCCCAATACTTGTTTTGGGTCCGTGGGTCCAAGTTATCTTGGAATTTTTGGCATTTAGGCCAAAAAACCTCTACGGTGTTTTTGGAGCACTTTTGGCTTCCGTTGTTGTTCTATTTGCAGCTTTTAAGGTTTTTGGAGTCCTTTTTCTCATACATATGTACTTTGTGTGTCTTCTTTTGAATATCTTTGGGTCACGTTTGAAGAGTTTTTAGTGAAGTTTATCTTGTGTCGTGCACTAACCCCAGAGTAACCCCCCACCGTACCTTGGCGATGCCGCTTTGGGGGGCCTTTGGTGCATAAGTCTATTAACGTTACTATCTTGCATGTACGTGTGCCTTGGAAGAAAAATCTAACTATAGTAACCCTCTTCTTTGTTGTTGACGTGTGGACCCCACCCTTCGGGGGACGGCGAAGCTTTGACCTTGTGACCCCTTAGTCCTAAAGAGTGTGTTAAAACGAGTCCTAGACGGCGGAGCTTTGAACCTCAACCCATTGCAAGTCCTAAAGTCGGTGTTAAAACCGATTCTACGGCAAAGCTTTGGACCCCGGTAGGTCTAAGTTCCAAAGTTTAGTTCCCAAGATTTTCTTGGGAAAAATTAAAGTTTAGCTCCCAAGATACCCCCTAGGTGGTAGAAAGGCGGAAGAACCCACCCCCCGCCATGAGATAGCTTGGTTAAACGTCCAGTCATCCCCCAACGGCGAAGCTTTGACTTCGAAAACCTTACATTTAGTCTAGCCTTGTTTCACCTTGTCCGCAATAAGTAATATCCAGTTTAGTTTTAGTGAGTGGGTTTCCATACGGGAACCCGAGGTTAAGGAGGGAAGTGAAAAAAAACCAGGGCCAGCCAACCAGAGCCGGGTACTAGCCAGGGCCAGATACCGGACCCCAGCCAGCGGGCACCCAGCAGCAAGCGACCCAGCCAGCAGGGCAACCCAACAGCGAGCGACCCAGCCAACCTTCGGGGGGTTGGATAGGGCCTTGGGGAGTTGGTCCAGGGCTTCGGGGAGTTGGTCCAGGGGCTTCGGGGTGGTAGAAAGAAAAGAAAAAAATTCAAACAAAACATACATCCAAGGGAGGGTGGGTCAGTCAAAGGGAGGGGGGGAGAAAAGAGAAAGACAAGCTCCAAGCAGCGCCCTGCAAACGACATCCTCAACCTCTCAAACTAAACCGCACACGCCATGAATGAGGCACAAGCAAGCAAGGGTGTGATATAGGAGAAGGAGAAGAAGGAGAAGATCAATAGTTTAGAGATAAGATAAAGGGGGAAATCTAAGGAAGGATTAGTGACCATTGGTGCAAGGTTTAGGATGACGCAAAGGAATGACGATGTAAGTGGGTAGTTAGAGTTGCCATGGGTTAGCATCATAAGCGTAAGAGAAGATTAAGAGTTGGTGGAATAGTGTGGGAGTAAAAGAGGGGAAGATAAGGAGAAAGAAAGGGACCATTAAGGGTCTTTAGAGTGTACTACTTCGCCAAGGACTAAGCCGTAGGCATTTTACTACTTCAAAATACGTGTCGACTATGGAATACGAGCACGCGGCCAGAGGTATGGAGGAAAATGTTGCGCATGCCAACAACGATCAGGTGAGTCAGTAAATTAATCCCCAGTGTTTTTCTTTTAATTTACGCTAAATTCTGTTAAGTAGTGATTAATTTTGATTAGCAAATCGGAATTAGGGTGGACCTTGAGTTTAGACATAGAAGTTTATCGATAGGGCTAGAAGTATCTAAACCCCTCTCATACATAGAAGTTGACCGTAAAAGTAGCCAAATTAGATAGGATAGGACTAGGAATTAGTAACCGTTAGGGTCAAAACTCAACCAAGAAGTTAAACATTAGATTAGGACAAAATAATCCAATTAGGAGTTAAGGTTAAATTAGCAAATCAAAATTACCTTAGGCAATAAAGACATAGGGTTAAGGGTAGAAAGTAAAAAGATAAACTAGATTAAAAGGTCAATTAAATTAGGAGGTCAATTAAATTAGATTAAAAGACAAATTAGATTAGGAGGGAAATTAAATTAGAGGATAAATTAAATTAGGAAGAAGATTAATTAGATTAAAAGAGTAGCAAACAACCGGTTAGGTTAGGAAACCAAAGAGGAAATTAGGTTTAGCCTAAACCTGAAAAGTTAAACTAAGGGTCTACTTAAGTTGGAATTTAAGTTGAATCACAAGTTAAGGTTAGATAGAGAAGAAACATTAAGTTTAGGAATCCGGTTAGCCAACTGTGAGTGTTTTTTACCCCCCATGGTAAATAAATTCACAACAGGTTCTTGTTTATTTTCACTTGTTTTGCTAGGGGAGTCTAAACATCGTCCATTGTGCCTTCCAAGCAATGAACTCTTTTTTTAAATTCCTACATGTTCCTACTTGTGTCAAAAGAAGTTTAGTCTTTACTTAACTAAGGTTATTCCTTTAATTGGTTCAAAGCTAAGGTCACGGTGGTTTCTAAGTATAAGTAATTACAGTCTAAATTTAACTACTTAAGTTTGTAGGACTTCTCATGCCATTTCTAAAAACATAAAATTCATCGAAATCCAACCTTCCTAACCAAGGTTATGAGCGGATGAAGTTTTGTCCTAAAAGGACCCTGAAAACTTCATCCAATGTTTTAAAATACTTACCTAATTCAATTAATTCTGAAATTTGACCTACTGGCTTAAGTTACTATTTACTATTTATGGTTTTAATTTCAAGTCATTTGGATGATTTCTACTCTGTGTCACCCAAATTCTTACCTATTTTTCATCCATTCATAACTTCTTCAATTTTGATCCAAATTAGTCGTATGATACCTTCTTAGAAAGATATTGACTTAAGCTTTAAGATCATACTCTAAAACTTTGGAATTGAAATAGTCTAGTCTGACTGACTTGATCCTCTAATTCGGTTCCTATGTCTAAATACTACTTTTGAAGGTTAAAAAGGAAATTCAAGAACTCAAATTCATACCTCGGGGTTAATGTCATTGTGAAGGTTGTAGTGTACTCCCTCGATATATTCATTGTTCGTCATCTTCCTCAGTCCTTTGATAATTTTGCCCACGGCTTAAAAAAGGTGTTAAATACAAGTCTAAGTTCTATTTTCTCAACTTCTTCCTTCCCTTTTCTTTCTTTCTTCTTCTTTTACTTCTACACTATTTTGACTCTATTATTTGATCCTCTCTAAACAATAATTGACTTCCAAACCTTTCAAGTCAATTATTATTCTATCCTATTTCTAATGGTCTAAAATACTTTGCAAAGATTTCCAACCTAATCCTAATTGAATCCAAAAACTCTTCAACTTCTAATTGTCACTTCATCTCTCTCATTCTAAGTTGGAGTTTGAACTCCCTTCTATGTGAAATGTGAGTGAAGAGCTTTAAAAGAGTTTTTTGAAGACACTACTTCTATCTATTTCTTTGTATGCTTTTGAAGTCCCTTTTTAGCAATGGAAACGTTGCTAATTGGGACACTCTATCTTCTAATTCTATGTCTAATTGAGAGTTAGTCTACTTGCTTCCTATCTAATTTCTATTAGTCTTTTCTTATCGAATGTCAAAAGACACAATTAGTTTTCCTAAACTAGCAATTTAGACTTCCAGAAACAATCATAAATTTCCAACTAGTTCGGGCAGAAGCTGGCAGTTCAGTTCAAGCCAGAAGCAGTTCAGTTCAAGCAAAAGCAGTTTAGTTCAAGACAGACAGTACCCCTTCATTGTTACCCGCCGTCTGGGATTGATACCCGCCTGGCCGAATTGATACCCGTCGTCTGGGATTGATACCCGCTTATTTAGCCCCCCATCCAGTCCAGCAACTGCTCGTCCAGAATGTGACAGAATGTGATTTTTTTGGAGATTTGGATTTCCTTAGTGGTTTTTTGCAAAAAAAAAAAAAAAAAAACTCTTATGCTAATGGGAACTTTGACACACCCTTCCGCAATTTCTTCTAATTCTAAGTTAGGATTTGGACTATAACTTTTGGAGGCTAAACTTGATTTTTCCAAACAAATGTTTGGAGACTAAACTTGATGTGTTAAAAAAAACACCCACCGGTTGGAAAGTTGTTCTAATTTTGTAAGAGGTTTGTGTGAGAAATACTAATATTTTTTTGGGAAGTAGCAAAGTCAAAGCTTCGCCGTATTTTGTAAAATCACCGGAAAAAACTCTAAGTGCCTTAAACATACGAAGTCAAAGCTTCGCCGTAGCTTGGAAAAAACTCTAAAGAATCCTAACAAAAGGGAACTATAGCTCCGCCGTATTTCTAGGAAGTACTAACACATTTAGAACACTCCTAACCGTACAGCCAGAGCTTCGCCGTGAGTTGGAATATGAGAGATTTTCTAGACAAGTTTCTAAAGAGTTTGGCTTGTCCAAGGGAAGAGATAGGACACAAAACACAACACTTAAGAAATTTACAACAAGTGAGTGTTAGTGATACAAAACACAAACATAATTAGTACAAATTGAGAAATAACAAGCTAAAGGACTTCCCTAAGCGGCATCGCCAATCACAAGGGAAGAACCTCTAGAATTAGTACAAAGTTAGTCCCAAAACACCAATAAAAGTTGCCCAAAGAAGCAACACACAAAGTTAGAGCAACAAAACACAACTAATACTTGTCCAAAACTCCCAAAACATGCACAAATCAAACACAAGGTTTGAAGGGACCCCAAAGTCCTTCAAATCTTGCAAAAACAACAAGATGAGCTTGAAATGCTCAAAAAACACACGTTGACAACTTTGGCTCAAAAAATGACCAAAAACTCCACGTTAATGGAGCATGTGTATAAATTTGCCAAAAAATGGCAAGAAGGGGTGAGAAGAGAGGAGAATGAGTGCCCTTTTATACATTTCCAAGGGCACTCAACTCCTCTCATTTTCCTACAGTAATCTTATCACTTAGGATTTTCATCCTAATTTTCCCTATTTTCACTTCTATGTTGGACCTAACTTCTAACTTTTGGAGTTTAACTCCAAATCACAAACGGATTGCGCCATTGGCTTCAGAAGGCCATTTTTAGTCTAAAGGTACCCCCCTCCCCCCTTTTTATCACTAAAAACTCAATGAATCCTAACGCCAACTTAACGACCAAAAAGGGTAAAAATCCAACTTTGGGAGTTTGACTTTTCTATGAAAAGTAAGTGGCCTAAGCTCTTTAGTAGGTGTAAGGGAGTAAGAAAAGACCTAACTTTGACCTCATTCCGATTTCGTATGCTCCCGAAACGCCGGTCAATTCCACGGTAATCTTTAAATTTGCCGGTCTTAGAGGAATCTTGCAAGTTCGGATACTTCTGGCTATCAGAATGTCTTGAAACTTGTTGGAGCATCTTATTAACATAAAACAAGCTACTCTAATTTTTAGTGAGATTTTACCGCAATTTGGGTAATTTCTAGGAATTTCCCATCGTAGGTTTTGAGCGGTTGACTGCTCGGAAAAAGATCTTTGATGATCGGAAAAAGATCTTTGATGGTCAGAAAAAACCGAGACTTTTTGTGGAACCTCTCATGGAATTCCAAAACCCATGTGCAAGCTCATATTCTTACTTTGCACAATGGTCATAGGAGATTCGAAGGATGCCATCTCCTAGAATTACCGGTGTCTAGGGAATCTTCCACATAAAGAAGAATCTTGGTAAATCAACTTTGCCGTTGAGCTCCTAACATGGTATAGACCCCAAAACACCATCCCTTGGCCATAGATTCTCTCTACTGGCCCGTCTTGAATTTGTGCCACCTGCAGGCTAACAATTGGGGTTTCTACTAAATTGGATAAACGTTTTGGAACTGAAACCTCTCTTTGGGAATTGACTTTAGGGTTCTCACCTAGGTTCCCTCGGACCAAATTGGCCATAGTTTGTCACAAGCAGGGTAGATTAGGCTATTATGGGCAATATCACTCAATATGTACAATTTGCCCTATTTCCTGGGTTTCAACCTATTTACAAGCGGTTTTATGAACTAACTAAGACAAAACACTCAATTTATGCCCATATACTGTATTGGTATGTGATATACTCATTTTGGCTTTCTACTCTTTTTTGGGCTTTTTGTACCTAAAACCTAACTTAATTTTGCAAAAATTGAAAAAAAGAAAATCATGAGTCCCAAGTGACGAATTGGGAGCTCACACCAACCACCTCAAGAAATTAAGCACATCCAATTGACATAGGAAATCATGGACGGAACTTAGGCATCCTCCCTCAGTACTAGGAAGGGTTAATTAGCCTAGATTCCCATAGATTAGGGTAGATTCGGTAGTAGTCCGCATAGGTTACCGTTAGGGGACGGTCAGCCCGGACTATTTCCTTGCCAATCGGGGCAACTCCGTTGTCACCTGCGAAAATTAGGAACTTAGGAAAAAAGATCCATTGCTTGGAAGGCACAATGGACCTACGCTTAGTCACCCGTTAGGTTAGAATTTAGTTAACCCCAAGAACCTGGTTGTGTCCGATTAATTACCAAGGGTGGGTAATTAAGCGCCCACACACCCCCCGCTGGCTGGACTCCCGCCCGACAGAACTGGACCCCCCGACTTGATGACCGGACTCCCCCCGATGGACCAGACCCCCCGATTGATGACCGGACTCCCCCCCGATGGACCGGACCCCCTAACTGATGATCGAACTCCCCCCGACGGACTGAACCCCCCGACCGATGGGCTGGACTCCCCCCGACGGATTGGACCCTCCGACCTGATGGGCTGGACTCCCCTTCCCGATGGGCTGGACTCTCCAACCTGACTGGACTGGACTCCCCTCAGGCTGGACCCTCTTGGGACGGACTGGACTACCCCTTAACTGGACTGGGTTTCCCCCAAACTCTAATTTTGGCCTAGTCACAATAAAAGGAAAAGGAACAAACGAACCACACAAAGAGTTTGTTTCTAAGTACATAGACCTATTTTGGGTACTAAACTTTGACCAGTTCCCAAAAGGTTTTGGGAACTAAACTTTGGAACGAACTTATAGGGGAGTGCAAAGCTTCGCCGTCAATTTGGTTTTAACACCAAATTTAGGACTAATTGCTTCCCCACGGGTTCAAAGCTCCGCCGCCTAGTGACTCTTTTAACACACAATTTAGGACTAATACTAGACTCAAAAAGGTGGAGTCTGGTTACCCCAAGGGCACTACTCCACTTTTTTTTCACAAAAGACACGGACTTGGTTAGTAAGGAATGCCAGAGAGCACTGGGTTAGTGAATGGTAAGATAGTATAGCCACTAAGTCATGAAACTAGAGGCCCCCCAAAACAGCATTGTCAAGGTACGGTGAAGGGTTGCTCTAGGGTTAGTACAATAAAAACGGTGATCAAAAACTCTAAAGACATTGCTCCAAGAACTCCACACAAGTTGCAAGGATATGACAAGAAGACTCTCACGGACTTGGACACCCAAAGAAATGTAACAACAAGAGGAACAAGAGTGCTCCAAAAACACCGTAGGGAGTTTTGGCAAGTGCCAAAACATGAAAAGAGGTCGGACCCACGGACCCAAGACAAGTATTGGGGGTGTTTTGGGAGAGAGAAGGGCCCCCTTTTATAGGTTTCCAAGGGCCCACTCCCCCCCTCGACGAGTAACCTCATCCATCCGGATTTTCACCTAATTTTGGATTTTACGCTGGTCCAAACTTCTAACTTTTGGAGTTTAGCTCGGAATTGCAAACGGATTGTGCCAATGGCTTCAGAAGGCCATTTTTAGCTTGAAAGATCCCCTACCTCCTATTTCTATCACAAAAAACCCATCGGAAACTAGTGCCAACTAGGACCAATTAAAAGGGTAAAAAACTAACTTTGGGGGTTTATCTCTTTTGGCCTGGGTAACTAGCTAGGTTTGTTGGGGAGGCTCTAGGGAGTAAGAAAAGACTCCTTGATGTCTTCGTTCCGACTTCGTATGCTCCTGGGACGCCAGTCAACCCCGCAAAAATCCTGCCGTAAATATTAATTGGGGTAATGTTGTCAATTTCGGCTGCCTCCCACTATCGGAACATTGTGAAATTTGTCAGGGGCGCGTTATTAACATAAAAGATGCTGGTTTAATTTTTAGTGAGATTTTACCGCGGCCAGGGCATTTTCTATGAATTTCCCACCGTGGCCTTGGGCGGTTGACTTCTCGGAAAAAGATCCTTTGGAGATCAGAAAAAACCGAGACTTTTTGAGGAACCTCTCATGGAGTCCCCCAAACCACGTGCCAAGTCTTGGGCTAATCTGGCACATAGTCGGTGGCGAGGTGAAAACTAACTTTGGTTGAATCACCGGCAGTCAGGGAATCTTCCACACGTGAGGAAATCTTGGCGAATGAATTTCGCTGTGGATACCCTGACATGTTCCAAATCCAAGAACACTATCCGGCGGCTGTGGATTCCTCCATGCGGCCTGTCTGGGACAAGTAACACCTACAAGCTAACAAATTGGATTTCCAACGTTTCGTCGATGAAATGGGGAAACTAGAACCTATCTTTGGAGATTTATGTGGGGATCTTTTTAACTCTCCTAAGACCAATGTAGCCTATCATGGTCACATGCACTGGGTTTGGGCTATTCCGGGTAAGTTCTTGGTAGCCCTATTGTTCCCACTATTTACGGGTTCTAACCTATATACAAGTGGGTTTGGTGGGTAATCTAGGGATAAAAGGCTATTTATGACCAAATACTATACTATTACGTGACATACCTATTTTGGTCTACACTCTTTTTAGGGCTTTTTGTAGTACTTTGTGCCTTAATTTGTAATAAACTAAAAAAAAGAAAACAATGAGTCCCAAGTGACAAATTTGGGGCTCACACCCCTCAGCAGCACCTTTGCGGAGGTCTTTGTTGCCCTGCAGTAGTTCCCCTAGGGGACAGTAATGCCCTGCCACAGCCCCTGTCAGGGTCGTGCTGCCCTGAAGCACTAATTCTTGGGGGTTTTCTGCTACCTAACGGCAGCAACTCTCAAGGGTGACGTGTTGCCTAGCGACAACATTTCCTAGGGTGTCTGTGCTACCCCATAGCACTCCTTCTCTAGGGGTTGTACATCCCCGCCGCAGCAACTCTCAGGAGGTGCTGCCCCGCGCCAGATGCTCCTAGGGGTTGTGTTGGCATACAACAGCAGTTCCTGAAGGTCTGTGTTGTAGAATTTTGCAGAGTTATCTGGCGCCACAATAGTTTAGCCGACAAAGCTATGGTTCACAGTTCCTAGCACGCAATGACCATTTGTCTTGGTTGATAGCTTAATTTGTGGTCAATCCTCTGTACATTTGATGTTGAAGCATGCACGATAGGCATTACTAGATCGAAGGCTGCTTTTGGAGAATTGGAGTTGATCATGGAGGTTGTGAATAAAATCCAAGTTCAGTTGTTTTGAGATGGTGGAACGTAATCGACTTTTTGGCTTCTTCACTAACTTCATCGGTAAATTCCAAAAATGAATCTTTCTAGATGATATGCTTGAGATTAGACAATACTTGTATGGGTGGATCCCATCTGCAGAATCTTCAATTAGCCTCATGACCTTCCCTCAATGGTAGAACCTTGATAGTGGCAAAAGCAGCATAAGTGCCATTGGTCCCAACGCAATGGTGCATTCATTTATGATTGCAGAGTTTGCTTCTTCGCGCAGGTGCTCTTCCAAGACTGCTACCGAAAGCAAAATTGAAAAGCCTAAGCCTAGTAGGACGTCTTCAACCAACTCAACAACAATTGGAGAGAGATTTCTTTGTTGAACATGGGATTAGTACCGTTTGCCCTTTAGCAGCGTGCTACTCATCACCATGATGTGTGCTTTTCTTCATAGAAGCAGTTTTCTTAATTTTCTTTGTATTGTCTCTAGCATCAGTTATGCATTACCCTAAATCCATTGCAAGAATCTTTATTGATTTTTAGTGGGTCTTGCGGGTCTAGAAGCAAATGATTCTATTTCGTTGCAATTTTTCATTGATTATATTAAAGAGGATCATGCTGTACCATAAAATGCACGCCTAATTCATGTAAAAGTACAAGAAGTGTATCTGACAAAGAATTCAGGAAATCATTGTAATCTATCATCATCCATTACATACATCCATTTCATGGAGTCATAGTCATCATTTTTTTCAATCCACTTTCATGAGTTTCATCCATGTATTTGAACCGCCTTCATCCACTTTTTTCATCCATTTCAAAGTCATCCATTTTCTTCATCCACTATTTTCATCCACTTTCATCCATTAATTTGACCTTCCTTTATCCATTTTCTTCATCACTTTTCTTCATCACTTTCATCCGTTTATCTTCAACCCATTTTCCAAACCTTTTCCTAACAAACATCCATTTTTCCGACCCTTTAATGTAGTTCTTCTTTATATTTCATCCATTTTTTAAGAATTTCTTATAAATTTTTATCCATTTTTTTAAAACTTTTTTTTAATTTTCATCCATTTTTTTCAATTTATTTTATCCAAAATTCCAAAACTATCACTGTCCGCTCACCAATCCCCACTCCTTGCTCTATGCTCCACGCTCCGCACTGATGTACCAACATTCTTCACTGCCCACCTATGTCGTGCTTATGTAGTGGTGGCTTATTCAATACGTGGCGCATTTAGGAGAGCTTCAAAGACTATGTACTCTGCAACATTAGGAAAAAAAACTACGATTTTACATGTTTCTTATGATTTTTGCACATTTTTTGACTGTCAATTATAACAAATTTTAGGAGACATCTAAGCTTATCACTTACCCATCAAATTGAATGTCTTCTCTTGTTTCTTAAGACGTAAAAAAAACTTGATTTTCTTATAGTGCTTAGTAGATTGTTCCAACAGTATAGATGTTACTATTCTCTCCAATCCCAATCTGTGAACCCCATATATGAGTTTGTGATTGATAGATGGAGCAATACAAAGTTAGAAGTTCTAGGAATCCAATCTCTACAATGTCTAGGTGGGATTGAAAAAGCCATGACTTGACATTGTGAACAATTTGTGGATCTCCATCAACAAAACCATACGCTTTTCAAATGGATTGAGGGAAGGAAACTAGCTTTGAATTTGTGGTTGTCATTTACAAGAATCCATGGTTCTTGTTAGATGCACAATATGTCTCTTTCACTACTTAGGAAGTGTCGGCTACTTACTACAATATCATGGTGTTGGCTTTGGAGTAAAAAACTCAAAGGTTAGCATGCATTATTGTATTGTGTTTTGAATGAGGAGCTTGCAATTGCCGAGGACAAAAGTTCATTCCACTAAGTTTGTATCAATTTTTTAGAACTATTGTACATAGATATCTTAGGTCAAAGCTACAGCAGACATCAGAGAATTGAAGACCTTCAAAATCTCTGGTTTACAAATCTCAAACCAAACATTTGGCTTTAGGTATACAACTATTTTACAAATACTATACACATAAAACTAATAATCCATGTATGAGCGTTGGACTCATCTATGTGTAATCAAACTTTGATCTTTGTATGAACTAAATGCCTTTTGTTTATCCTTGCATATTGCTCCACATTCATGCTATAATATTGAACCATTTAAATGTTACAAAGTCTCAACAATGCAAAAATTCCTTTCCAAATTAGATTGGTAGGAGTATAGATGGTTCCTAGTGAAATGTTTGAATATGTCGCAAGTGCATTCCAATTGGCAAACGTAACATAGCGTGCATCCCTAATAAAGTTTGGATCCCTATACGAGAGGAGAATGGAGGACTCTATTTCTGGATTTTCTCCAAATCCAACTTTGATCAACCGCCTGGAAGCATCTATGGACACCCAATAGTGGTTCAAACCTGGGGCAATCGGTGAACTAGAAATATAACATAAGTCAAACCCTCTTGATGCCCTTCGAATGACAGACCCTGAATTATTCCATCCACCAATCACAATCTCGTACATCGGGTTCACTGTCTTAGGTTTTGAAGAGATTGCCACGTGTACATCTGTGATTGTCTCGACTGCAAAGGTCACCACCCCTTGACCCATAGAAGGTAGTTCAAAGTAATCTTGCCATTCATAGTGTCCAAAACAATGTTCTAATATTGCCACCTTATAATGTGGATGTTGTAGTTGGAAATTAGCCTTTTGAATTCGTTCTTGGCTGAGCTTCTGAATGCTTTGAGTTGGCTTTGTAATAGTAGCACTTGGATATGATACAACAATTGACGAGTAAGTAATTGGTCTATCCCAAGTAGAGAAAGCAATGTACATGGCCTCGCAGAGGAAAAGTGGATCTATATACATGAATAGGACCGAATCTTGTTCGGCTTGGTGTCCTTGCCCAACATGGATGATTTTTGTATCTTTATCAATGGACACCCAATAGTGGTTCAAACCGTTTGAATCAATAAAACCTTCATTAGCATAGCATAATAAATCCCCTTGTGACCGCCTTCGAATACAAGACCTTTGGTTTTCCCATCCACCAATCACAATCTCGTACATTGGATTTGTAGTTTCACATTTGGGAGAAATGGCTACATGTATATCATTCCTTGCCATGGCTGCAAAATAAAGGATCCCTTTACCTTCTGACAAGAATTTGAAACTTGAATCCCAATTATAGTTTCCCATACGTTCTGATAGCTCTAAGGGCTGTGTATTCAACAATCTTGTAGTGTTGGGAGACGCCACAGAAATATTTGAGTAAACAACATCCAAATCTAAAGAGAAAAAAGAAACATAGCAAGCTTCACTTACAAAATATGAATCTTTGTAGACGCAGATAACCGAAGCAAAATTGGGTTGGTTTCCTCGCCCGACATGAATTAGTTGTGTGTCAACATTGATGGACATCCAAAACTCATTCTCGCTGCCCTTTTGAATCATTCCAATGGTCGTGACATGGCACAATATTCCCCTCTTTTGAATGCTACTCACATTGTTGCTCCATCCACCTATCACCATCTCGTACATCGGGTCCACAGTTTGAGGCTTGGGAGAAATTGCCACACGCACATCTGTGATGGCTTTGACCGAAAAACAGACAATTCCTCGACCTTGAATAGGCAACTTGTAGGCTTTCGACCAATTGTAATCACCATAATTGTATGTTGGTGATGGGGGTAGAATTTGGGATGCATCAATAGAATTCCACAAACCAACTGATGAATCTTGGCCAAAACTCCCAAATAGTGTTGGTCTTGTGCGTTCCATTCTGATGCCTGTATAAGTAATAGCCACTTGGTTTGAACTAAAAGCAAAATATTGGATATTTCCAAGAAATGATGGATCTTTGAAGATGATAAAGGCATGTTTTTCCTCTAGATCTTGGCCTTGCCCAATGTAGATGAGTTGTGTTACCTCATCTATGCAAATCCAAAAATGGTGCAAGTTTCCTTTTTGGAGGGTATTTGTTAAATCCGGGGTTAAATCCATTGGAGAAAATGAACACACGGTCATCTTTGGTATATGCCTTCTTATTTCCGACCTTATGTGTTGTGAGGAATCTTGCAAACCTATTACAATCTCGTATGATGGAAATACCATCTCTGCTTCTGAGGAAAATGCTAGATGGAGATTCTTGCATGTGTTTGCTGCAAAGAAAATAATCCCTTGGCCTTTAGTTGGAAGTTTGTAGTAGGAGATCCAATCGTATTTACCCAAACGTGGTTGGATTGTTATTGTTGTCGGACAGAGTACTCTTACAACGTCGTCAACAATATCCTTCATCAACAACTCGTCCTTGCCCCTGAAATCAGATATGTATCCATTTGAGTTACTACCATTGTTACCCAATTTGTGAAGGACACATAAAATATGGGGAAATCACATATCTAAGGTATGCACACATTAGAAGAGATTTTGGGCCAAGGGAAGGTTGTTTCAGGTTTGTTCCCCTGGCTGTGAACTAAACGTATGTAGTCAAAATAAATAAATTAAAATTTAAAATTTAAAAAATTTAAAAAATAAATAAATAATAATAAATAATTTTTTTAATATATAAAATAATTAAATATTAATTAAATATTAAAATCTGATGTGGCCAAACTTCGGCCACATCAAACTGCACATGTGGCTGAGTTCACAAAGTTAAAAAAACTCAAGGAACTCGCGGCCATGTAGAGCAGCTGAATTTCCCCTAATGCTTGTAATCAGCTACAATGAGACACCTACATTTGGTCCCCAAAACCTCACAAAAACCTAGAAATTGATTACACAAGGTGTACACAATCAAAACTTGCAAATCTATGACAACTAGGTCTTGGTTTGGGGTACACCTAGAGACAATACTTTGAACATTCATAATAACTTAATCATATTGTGTCCAAATAATGCTTTCTAAAGTGAGTTGGAGTCCTGTTTCAGTTGCTTAGTGATGATTATGGGTGCAGCTACCTTTAACATGAATGCATGGACACAAAGTTTGTGATCTCACCGGTACTTGGGAGTGTCTCGCTCAAAGCCCTTACGTCCAGCAGCCTCCTCCATAGCGGCCACCCAACCTTCCACCACTTGTGGCTCATGGCGCTCCAAATGTTTCCGAAAACCCTCTTCGAATGGTCCACTTGGGTTCCTTGGCCGCCTCACATGCTCCGGCGCCACATCGTAAAACACAGGGATGATGTACCTCCCTGTTCGCAACATCTCTTGCAGCTCACTCAGACAGTATTGAGATTGCGCATAGGAACTGGAAAAGACGGCGATGTGCATGCGGGCAGAGTCTAAGGCTTCTTTGATGACTTCGAACACACGCTCTCCACGATGGATGCCCTGCTGGTCCAGAAATGGCTCGATGCCAGCCTCGCGAAGCTTTTCGATAAGAGGAAGTAGAAACTGCTCTTTGGTGTCAGGGCCTCGGTGGTTGAGAAATACATCGTACTGGAAAATCTGCTCGCTAGTGGAGGTACTAGCCATGTGTAAAAGTAGTGCCTTAAATTTGCTCTGTGTGCAGTATGTGTGCCCTGTATGTAACACTCTGGTGTCTGATCCAGACAATGAATAGAAGAAAAGGAATCCCGGTTTCCAGAATTTCCTCAGGAGTTTTGCAATCAACAGCGTTGCAAAGCTACAATTCCGTGCAAACTCGATAGACAAAACCCTCCAGTCAAGACATACGTTGGCGCGCCCGATAGCAGGAACAGCTAGCTGCGTAGCTTCCAATGAGGTACTGCTCTCGTATAATTATAGTGAATCAATTCGTCTATCCATCTTCACACAATCTTCACACAGGTAGACAAAAATGAAGACATTTAGAATTAGTTTGGCCGAAAATGAGAGCCTGCGTACAAATCAGTAACTAAGCTGTTTGCTTGAAGAGAAGTTAGAGTTACAAGAGAAGCTAGAGGCAAATTAATTTTCAGCTCCGTGTCCATGAGTTCGAGGTTGGTGACCTTACTTTTTCTCCAG
Source organism: Rhytidiadelphus loreus (assembly GCA_947034895.1). Lineage (NCBI taxonomy): Eukaryota > Viridiplantae > Streptophyta > Bryopsida > Hypnales > Hylocomiaceae > Rhytidiadelphus > Rhytidiadelphus loreus. The sequence continues at coordinate 8,294,441 of OX344763.1, forward strand.
ATGTGTAGGATCTGTGCCCTGCTTGTAATACTCTGGTGTCTGATCCAGACAATGAATACAAGAAAATGAATCCCAGTTTCCAGAATTCCTCAGGAATCTCGCAATGAACAGCGTTGCAACTTAGCTACAATTTCGTGCAAACTCGATAGACAAAATCCCCAATTCAAGACGTTGGCGCGCCTGATAGCAGGATCAGCTGCGTAGCTTCCAATGAAGTACTGCTCTCCTCGTGAATCAATTCTTCAATCCTTCTTAACACAATCTTCACACAGGTACACAAAATTGAAGACATCTAGAATTAATTGCGAGGAATATGAGAGTCTAGGTTACCACTGCGTGCCTGCGCGCGTACAAATCAGAAACTAAGCTGTTTGCTTCAAGAGAAGTTAATATAGTTATAAGAGAAGCTAGAGGCAAATTAGTTCCAGCTCCGTGTCCACGCGTTCGAAATTGGTGACTTTTGAAATTGCAGTTTCTGAACAGGACCCTATCCAACACAACTCGCTTGAATTGAAGAGACTACCATAATCTTGAGTTGAGGCATCCGAGTGAACCTTGCGTGCTCGAGCCCTCTAAATTTAACGAAAGCTTGCAATCGACACTGGCAGCAAAGTTGAATTTCGGATTTACAGTAAAAGCAACTAAGCTTTAAGTCATTGCAAGGCCAGCTAACATTGTTAAGCAACGTCGGGGTCCCATTTTGCTTCCCCAGAAAAACCAACGGGGGGTCCCATTTCGCTTCCCCAGAAAAACCAACGCCGGGCCCCATAACGCTTCCCCAGAAAAACCAACGCTGGGACCCATTTCGCCCTAGCAGGAGCCCCCAAGCGATGCAACTTCCTAGAACCCCCTGAAATTATTGGTGGTAATTCCAGTTAGTGTTTTTTTTATGCACGATTTTTCCACCAATTGGCTACAGCCAAAAGATGGTGACTATTTTTTGTGAAGGAAATTTTCATTGTTTTGGGTCAAAATACATAACACTGTTCATTGGCCAAAATGCTTCCCTCGTCAAGGAGGTATGATCCCTCCTTGGATGCTTGGGAGGGATTATAGTTATAATGTAATCAATATCATTGATTGGCTCAAGCAAGTTCTCATAAGGCTTGTGTCAATGAGTGGAACTGTCAGTGGCTACTGTAAAGACTCAACATTGATTTCAAAAGCTTCAACGTTGAGGGGCTCCCACTTGTATGAGGAAGCAAAAGGACCCCCCAACATTGGTGAACAATGTTATGTAGTTAGATTACAATTGCATTTTAAGACCAACAATCAAAATTTACCTAGGTAGGAGCCAAATACTGTAAAAAAATATTGTAGACATATAGCACTTATTGATCATTAGTTACCACCAAGTCACAAGCAGCACGCCCGACCCCTGCACAAGTGGCCAGGGTGAACTAACCCCCTCATTACCCCGTTTTACCCCTAGGAAAAATACTATGGAATTTTATTTGCAATCAAATGATAAAATTTGTAAATTCTGAATTCAGATTTGCAATCAATGGCCCCTAATTAGCTATGGAACGTGTAGAAATTAGAAAAATCACAGCAAAAATTAGGGGAATTTTTTTCACAATAACCCCTGGCCAAGGCAATGACGGGGTTTGTTCACTCTGGCCCCTGCAAGTGGAAGGACCAATATGGTAACCGCAATAATATCTTAGAGCCAAATACTGTAGAAAATACTATAGCCATCATAACATTGTCAAACCAACAGATTGGCTCCCCCAAGGTGGAGGTATTATTCTTCCCTATATATACCTTGGGGGAGTCTCTATTTATAATATATGGAAGATCATTGGCTAGCTGCAACAAATTGTCAGAGTTCTTGGACCCCCATTGGTGAGGCAAGTATGGAAGACTCTTGATTCTAGGGGTAAAAGGGCCCCCCAACAAACATTAATAATGTTATGATGTAGCACTCATTGATCATTAGTTACCACCAAATCACCAACAGCACGCCCGGCCCCTGTACAAGTGGCCAAGGTGAATTGACCCCCTCATTGCTCTGTTTTACCCTTAGGGAAAACACTATGGAATTTTATTTGCAATCAATTGATAAAATTTTCAAATTCTGAATTCAGATTTGCAATCAATGGCCCCTAATTAGTTGTAGAATGTGAAGAAATTAGAAAAAACAGAGCAAAAATTAGGGGGATTTCTTTCACAATAATCCCTGTCCAGGGCAATGAGATCAGGGTGGATTGACCCCCTCGCTCGGCCTTACCAGGAGTACATGTAAAAAAAAATCCCCCTATTTTGGGCCGTTCTAGGGTATATTCTTGACCTTTGAGAACTAATTTGGGGTCTCTAATCGCAAAAATGAATTAAAATTTTGCAAAAAAATTCATGTGCGAAAAATAAATAATTCCAGGGTTTGCCCGCAGGGCCGAGCGAGGGGGTCAGTTCACCCTGGCCGGGCAATGACGGGGGCAGTTCACTTTGGCCCCTGCAATTGGAAGGACCAATATGGTAACCGCAATAATTGTGACACGCAATTGTGCGGACTGACTGCGGAGCATACATGGATTACTTGAATGGCCAGACTGTCATAAGGTAGCAACACCCATAAGCATGAGTGTACCTTGATACCAACTGTAGAGTTCCCTGAAAATGCTCCCAAAAGTTTCTTGAAACCGTGTCCATGTTTAACTGCGGTTGGTGGTCCCTGATTTTTTTTAGATTTTTGTACTAGAATCGAGGCAGATTTATTAGAGTGCGGTATAGGGTGCTCTAGGGAGTTCAACTTTGAAAATTTGTAGAAATTAGATGCCTTATCCAAAAATTCTAATTTTTTTTTTGAAAATTCATGATTTTGAATTGCTAACATTGAAAAAATATTTTTTTTTGAAAAATTTGCCTCCAACTATGCTGAATTGCTTAATTTGACGGTTATGGGTGTTCCTACCTTATATTCTTGTTGGGGAATAAAACCTAAAAGTAGATGAAAGAGGATTCTAATCCACTAAAGAATGAATCATTTGGAATACTATATGGAAAAGTTTATTAATATATGATATAAGGTAGGAGGTTTGAAAAACTCTAAAATGGACCACCTCCTTAAGTGTACACTATTTGTACATGTTGTTTTTTCATAGCCTTCAGAAATGTACAGTCAATGTACATTTTAGGAAGTGAGCCATTTAAGAGCCCTATGTCATTTCAACTTCAAAAATTTTATAACTAATTTCACAAAGCTCCAAAAAATATGAAACAACTTGGATTAGATGTCAATTCCACTTCTCTTTCAAGGAAAATTTACTGAAAAATATTTCAAAATGTTTTACCTCCCCCAAATTCAATTCCAGCCCTTAAATGCTCCATTTATGGACCTCCTACCTTATAACTACAGTAAGACAAGTTCTATCAATACTGACAGTGGTGAGGTGGATACCTCTCTAATCGTGTTGTGCCGTAAACAGGACCCTAAAAATAAGCCCCATAAAGGTCTAAACACATTTTGAATAAGGCTATTTAATGACAATAGGAAAAATATGAGGCCACAAGAAGGCCCTGAACGAAGGCTGTGCTAGTTAGATCATTAAATAATTTTGAAATTAAATAAAATAAAATAATTGAAACAATATTATCTGATGTGAAAATATCAGTGCCACATCACATGTTTGATGTGGCAAAGTTCCCATTCATTTCAATGTAAGGTGTTTGTCCATTTTCCCAAAAAAATTATAATTTTTCTCATCATTTCAATAAATTGTCCCACTGAATTCAGACCTTGCAATTCAATATATATATAAAATTCTAATTAATTTTAATTTTAATTTTAGTTATTTAATTATTTATTCATTTATTCATTTACTTCTAGATTATGTATCCAAGTACTAGAATCTTGCAATGTTTACAGTCAATAATGATTATTTTTTTAAATGAAACTTCTCCTCTTTATATATGCTATTGGGAGGTACTTAATTAACATTGATTTTATTTTATTTCTGGCACATCATTCATCCCTACAATGTTTATTGCAATAATTCAAAAGAATTGAACCATTTGCACATTCGTTCAACCAATTGGACCCATAATAACACTATTACCTCTAGTAATTGCCAATTTATCAAGTAATAAACAAAACATATTTCAAAATAGCATCCATATCTGGGGGCTAAAGCTTGTAGTAAGGTAAAATAGCCCATTGTGGTTATAATTAGGAGTTTGGTTTCATGCCATCGCTGAAAATTTTTAGTTTTTTTTTCCATATAAAGAGAAGTGGGAGAAACAATGAGAGCAATTGAAATTATATTTTTTTGACAAAATTATGAATTTGCTATGAATTTTTTAAATGTTCAGTGCATCATGGCCCCAAAGAGCTTGTAGACTACCCTAGAACTAGCAAAATCTGAATCCATGATGCTCATCTTGTTCACCTAAAGCAATCATAATATTTTCTAGCTAACTTGGAAGGTCTAAAAAGTCAATTCATACAATGAATTCACACTGAAAAGTTAGAAGTACTTAATGAGGTTCCTAATCACTCCATTATTGTCATACAAGACATGCATTGTGGCCCAAATCTCACATACTGAAAAAACTTATAATAGGGGTATTTCCTAGGTGTTCACTATGGATTGTTTTACCTTAAATGGGAGGAGCCCATCTAATGATAATTTGCTCACACTTTAATGGTCTACATGGCATGCCCCAATGAGCTAGCTGTCCTATGCTCCCTAAACCACAAAACAAATGGCTAGACAAGGCCAATTGTTCACATCTCCTTACACTTTTTCTATCGATCTCTTGATTTCACTACAATGGACTAAGAGGGATGAGACTTTTACTCAGTATTTTTTTGAAAGACTGAGAGGATCAATCTTTTCACACTATATTTTTTTGCTTAGCCAACTCTTGAGATTATGCTGTTTTGGATGCTCAAAAGTTTCTTGCGCTACTACAAATGTTGAAGTTTTAGGGGTTATATTATTTTGCCATGTGCATTAGCTTTGAACAATAATTTTTGGTGAACATGCATTGGGATATATGGTGTCCTCACAACGAACTCCTGTTGACCAAGTTTTTGACAAGTTTTTTGAATGGAGAGTGTCTCATATTATATTTTGCTTCTTAAGCTTTTTCTATTCCATGTGAAGGCTATAACATGCATACTTGGATTGAAGATATCTAATGCACCTCACTAACAAGACAATTGATTGTTTTTTGTTTTGGGAATGGGCACATGTAAGGCCTACAAACTCATGGAATATTTGAAGATTTTTTTGCAAAATTTTGCCCATCCATTAAGTCAAAATTACTTTAGGGCCTTGTACTATTCTAGTGAGATGTATATTTTCCTTCAAGGATGTTTTTAAGTGCAAAGAGATGTAAACAATTGGCCTTACAACATAGGTACCTATAACATAAACACCCATAATATAAATATCCTATAACTATAAAACGTGCCTATAATATAGGTACCTATAACATAGGAGCCTAGGCTCAAGGGCTCAAGTTTCTAGGCTCACATGCTAGCAAATATAGAAGGAATGTACCAAAAACAATTTGTTTTCTTGAGCCACAACTATTCCATGGTGTCCGAGAACCAACAACCTTTTCCAAGACTCATTCTTCTTGTAATGACTAAGATATGACGATTTTTGATATATGAGTGCTACTACAACCCAATACAAATCATAGTAAAGTACTTTTTTGTGAAAAGTGATCAACTAGCAATTGAGGATTAAGGAGAGAAAATAATTTAATTACATGCATAATTGAAATCACTTTCAAATATGATCATTATAATTTGAAATAGTGATAGAAATGCTCAGCGAAATTAGTTAGAAGCACAAATGGCGCTTCTTATTAAGCACAACAAAACTATATAAAAATACTTGGGCACCAATTTCATTTTCTAGAGTAGAATCTGCAGTCCTAAATAGAAGATCATTTACAAATGATCAATATAAGTTGAAGCATGTAGAAGCAAATAGATAAATTGCAAAAACATCCAAACAATATAGAAAAAGCCAAGAGTGAAAGAGCCTAGATTATTTGAACACAACCTCTTCTCTTGATTTTATGGAGATTGCAAGATTCTATACCTCATAGCCAACTTCGATGGAAGAACATGATTTTTTTTGAAAATGCAGAACAAAAGTGAAGATGAAGAAGTTCAATTTTGGGGGAAAGGCAATGTCTTACGCCTCACAACAACGATATGAGGAATCAACTTGGTGGTAGCCATATATACCTATTGAGATTGCTATCAACTTTTTTAAAACTATGTGAGTTAAGAAATAGAGTTCATTTAATCAAAGAGAATTTTTTTATATAATATGTAGGGCTATTATAGGATTTATGAAATACTACGTATTCTAATATATATAAATTAGGCTATCTAAAAACATCATGTAGTAGGAATTTTTATTAAAAAAATTAGCTTTGAAAGATAGATAGGGGACATATAAATTTTTCATAGTATGGTGAGTATAGATGTGGACAAATAGTATGGATGATAAAATGGACATAGTCAAAAAAATCTATGATGAAGGGTGGTTGATTGAAATTGTGCCATGGTACCAATAGTGTATATATCTAAAAATGTAAGAGATGAACCACAAGTGGCAAAAATTGTTGATGTATGTAAAGAATTTCAGAATTTTTGGTAATTTTTAGTGTCCAAGACAAATTGACTAGTCCAAGACAATTTCAAAGCAGAATAGAAAGAACAATTAAGTCAAATAGTCCTGAAATGTGGAAAAGACTATTAGATAGTCATACGGAGGAAGTTAGGGTTATACTTGAAGAAAATAGTTAGACAAATTGACAAAAGAAGTTAATTGGGAGTTAGTTATGGTGCCAAAAAGAAGATAACACAAATTAACAATATTTTTTTCTCTCTCAAGCTTGTAGTTTTGCTCACCTCCCTATCAATTGTACATGTGCACTCCTTCAATACAATATAATTTTTGATCAATTCATTGTATGTTCAAATATGCAAGTAATTGGCATTGGTCATCATTCATGACAATTAGCGAGGGATGGACATTGTTTTTTAATTTTATTATGGTCTATTAGTCAAATTAAGTCTAGTATTGCATTATGTTTGATTTCCATTCATCATTGCTTTGTATTAATTTGTTGAGTAATTAGACTCCACGCATTGGCTTATTGTAGATTTTGACAAATCTTTTTTGTGTGAGAATGGTCATTGAAGTCAATTAGTTTGAGAGCCAGGGAGTTAAATGATTAAGCCAAGGATTGGTAGTTTCCTCTTGTTGCAGTGTTTAGTTGGAATGGAAGTTGCATTGTGGATCAATGTGAGACCCATATATAGTTGTCACATGGATTTTGAATTTTTTCCCCCAGCTTTTACTCACTTTCACTAGAATTTATAGTCAAAAAGACCTAAAAAGAACATTTGCATCATGTTTGGTAGAAGTCTCTACAAATATGGTGAGTGAGTCTTAAAAGTTTGAAAGTGCCTTGAGCACTTCCATTTCCTACTTTTAGTGTCTAAATAGGTGCCTAAAAGGTCAATTAGGAATTTGAGATAGAATTAGATTCTATTGTCTAAAATAGTAGAAAGATGTTTAAATTAGACTATACCCAGATTAACCCTTTGAGTGCATGTGACAAAATGTAGGCTATAAGAGTTAATAGTACATGATAGGAAATGTCCTACTAATTCCTAGAAATTGATATGCATGACCTTCGTAGGGGGAGGAATGCTGGTATGTGAGCAGAGAGCGGGGAGCAGGGAGCGGGGAATAGAAAAAAGTGAGCACAGAGCAAGGATTTTAGGGAAAAAAATCCCTCCTTAGTCCTGCTACTATGAAAAAGGGTACCTAAAACCGTGTAATCAATTTGTCTCAAAAAGTTTGAAATTGAATTTTTTAATCCAAATAGGACCTAAAGCCGTGGGATTTTAGAAGCTTAGACCTAATAGTTATATAGTGTAAGCATTATACTTATTAATTTTCAGACATTTAAAGCCTTCTACAAGAGTAGGGAGCAGATTTTGGAGAGCCAAAAATAGTGTATTATAGTTTAATTTATGAAATATGAGAGACCCTATTATCATGTACTTGTCATTAGGATTTAATTTTTATACTAAAAGAACATGCATAACATTGGATTTAAAAAAATTAGGATAACTAAAAAAATGATGATTAATTGCTTTAGGAAAAGTAGGACATCTAATTCCTTGGTTTAGAGTCATTTAAATCTTACAATAGAAAAATGAAGTAGTTTCAAAGAGATTGAATGAAAAACTATAATAGTACAATACCATCAAATAAATGATATTTATAGTTTTGGCATGATATTGCAATTGTGAAGATTATAGGTAGTTGTGAAACATTTACAAACAAATCTTTTCTTTGAGAAAATGCATAGAAGAAGAAATTAACTGTAAACCACCCAAGGCCTAATCATGTAAAAAAAAACTTTTTTTTTTAGTGTGATAAGTCTAAATGTTAGCAAGGTATGAAAATCTCAATTGTACAATCTTATAGTGTGCATATTGATGATAATGTAAATCAAATTTGGGGTGATTTGACTGCACAAATTGGAAGATTATAATATTTTTGTATTGGAAAAAAATGGTGAAGTTTTCCTAAAAACACATTCGGACGTCAAATTTAAACCTTGAACCTACTCAAATAAGGAAAAAAATGAACTACATAGTGATTCAAAACTAGAATATAATCACATTGGTGAAAGAAAATATCACTCACTTGACTCATCTTATCTCCAATATTAGTTCAAAATGTCAAAAAATAATAAAAAAAGAACACAATATCACATCTTTGGCTGAACCTCTCTCTAGTAAAATGCTTCTCAGTTTTCCATAACTTCTTAGATTGTTATGAAATTCTTACCACAAAAAGAAGACTAGTATGTGCAACTATTCCAACAAAAATGATTGAAAACGGACATTGTATGAAGAAGAAATAGGCGGCCAAAGTTCATTGTAACTAAAAAATGACTGAATTTTAAACTTGAAATTGCTCCCAACCATTCAAAAGAACTTGGAGTGACATGAAAATTTTACCACAATAACTAGATCTGAAGGTAAACCAAACACAACAAATTTTATTGAAAACGGACTTTGGAGGACAAAGATACAAGCCCTCAAAGTTGCAGCCTAAAAATGTCGAGTGCTGAATTGAAACTGCACCTGTGAACTTTGATTGGCTCTTACAAACTGAATACAAGTTCAATAAATCTGAAAATTTAACCACAAAAACTAGACTAATATGCGCAACTTTTCCAATAAGTTTTACTGAATTTAAACATTGGATGCAAAAGTTATAGCACTTTAAATTAGATTGCTTCATTGTGTGAGGACACTATAATTGGTCCTCTTGGGTGGTTTAGGGTTAAATACTCACAAAAAATAGAAGAAATAATACAATAAAATATGTATGTCACTTAGATATATCATTCAAATTTGAAAGCATACAACTAATTGTGTGCATAATAAATATATTAAAGCAAATGCCATAAAACTATCGAGCAATTTTGAGCCACAATAGTGAAATATATTGAAAAATGAAAACCACTTAAAGATCATCACTAGAAGTTGAACCTTCAATTTCAAATTCCTCTCCTTCACTTGCCTCTATATCCAAGAACTTATTTACCTTTGGATTGTATTGAAGTTTGCGTTGATTTGCTATTGGTGATGGGGCGTCAATGTATGCTTGAGCAATCCTTTCTGCATAAATTGGGAGATTGAAATTGAAAGGTGGACTTCGGTCATTTGCATCTTGCACTTGCTCTACTATAGCACTTCTACAAGACAAAAAAAAATTGGTCAAATACAATGTAGAAATCATTTAAGTATATACTCATAAAGTAAAAAATGGTGATAAAACAAATGAATCACAACTTACGCACAAGAAGTGAATCGATTCCTCTTTGGCTTCTTTGTAGGTGGCTGATCAGATGGTGGAGTAATGACTCTGCCCTTGCTTTTAGGAATAGAGGCTGTGATAGGGGCAAATGGAGCAATCATAGCCTTGAAAATGAGAGGATCATCTTCTAAAGCCAGGATGTGTCGTCCAGTCTCCAAACAAGCCTTGATGGATGAGCCTGATAGAAAACAAAAGATATATGAATAAATCATGAAAATTGAGTTCTAAAGAATGATGAATAGAACTTAAATTTGTAGAAAAAAAAAATACCTGTTGCAGCTTTGCAATCAAAGACAATATCTCCAGGCTTGCAAAATTGTAGGATGAGATCTCGCATGAAGGGTAAGTTCTTCTCACGTGGACCTCTCCATGGAACTTTCTCATTCATAGAGAGGTTTTCAATGTCCGTGAGATTGAATAGAGCATCGTTTTTCTCTAAAGGCTCACCATCATAAGAAGAGTCACGATTTTCTTGGAATGAAAACCGTGAAGGAATCTCCCGTCGAATGAACAACTGAATCCAAAATCGAACAGACTGGAAACATTGAAAAGTTGAATATTAGAAAAAAAAATTGTATTTATAAAACCATAAATTCAATGCAAGCATATAGAATTAAATTCAACCATTCCTTCAAATCCTTACAAATGCTCAAAAACTATTTTGCAAATTCTTTGATTACCGTCAGTGATGGATCGCGTGCAGATGCAAAATGTAGCTCATTGATCCCCTACCAATCTTTGGCCAACTTCATGTCATATTGGTCGGCCAACTCATCAACTTCCTTTACGGTCATAGCAATGTATAAGTAGGAGGGCACCGTCATCATGCAAATACATATAAGCCATCTCAAAGAGAGTCTCAACGTAGTTCTCTGTGCAGGTGTTCCAGTCTGGAATCGAAGTTGAAATGCCTGGAACAAGAAGGTTCTCTGGAATGTCTGCAATGATCAAATCAAGCCCTGTATGCTTGTACTTCTTGCAAAAGTTGGATGTGAAAGTACGGTTGCGAGAAGCGCTAATCTGTACATTTCATAATTATGAAGTTAGAATTAAAACTTTCAAAACAATGGCATAGAAAGGAAAATGTTGGAATTAGGTTTAGAATACAATACCTTAGCTATAGTATCGTGCAACCTTATCCATCGAGGATCAGGGCCACTGGGATCTTGTAAACTATTCAAGAGAGTGATGAGAGAAGTGTACTCTACAAAGACATGAAGAAAGTGTTGAGGCTCTATCATAGAAGAACTAACTGAAGGAAACATGGACTGTTTCTTCTTGCGAATTTGGTTACCAATCCCATGATGAACATTGGATAAAGAGGAATCTGGAGCAAAGGTTGCAACGCCGTCATCATGACCTTGGTTTGACATGGAGGTAGTCTCATGACTATCTGAAGGCATGGCTACAAGCTCATTTGCTTGAGACTTCTCTCTTTCAACTTCTTCTTTCTCTGCCTTCTCTTTTGCCACCCTCTCCATCTCTTCCTTCTCCGCCTTCTCTTTTGTCACCCTCTCCATCTCTTCCTTCTCCTTCTTTGTGAGTCGTTTTTTCTTCGGTGGCTTGTCTTGTGGTTGAGCTTCTTTGGGGTTTACTTCTTGTGCATCGTCAGGGTCAACAAGAGGAAGCTTTCCATCATCAAGAGTTGTCCTCTCAACAACCTCTGAATCGGGGGTGTAGTTCCGGTGACAATCAAGGTACCACCCTCCCGCTTCCAAATGTGTAGCTTTGAATTTCCTCAATTGCTCAAATGTAAACATGCAAAGATCGGAGTCTTTTTGCAACCAAGAAAGGAAAAAGGGCGGTACAGCTTCAGCTGAAATTGCTTTCTTGGATAGTAAGACTCGCATGAAGTACCTAAAGTAGAGGTGAAAAATGTTATATAATTAAAAAATAGTTCATGAAACATAAAGAATAAAAACAAACAAAACATTTTCATCAACTTTTGGAAGCAACGGTAACAAATAGGGACCAAAATATAATAAACAATAGAAACTAAATAATGAAAGACCAAAGCAATTACACAAGTGTAGTAGTTTGGATGTATGGTATTGGTACCTGTATACAATGCGCCTCACTGCACTATCAGTTCCAGGGAACTCTTTGAATACAGATTTTTGTTATAAAGCTTTTGATCTTTGTTTCCAAAGAATGGGATAAAAGCTTTGTCCCAAAGAAGAATGCGCCAACTCTCCACGTAATCAGAGGGCTTTCGAACACCTTGTATAGTCCAATCTACAACAATGTTGTCGTCTTTGCAAATATTTGTAACCATCTTAACAACTGCCTCTTCCATCTGTTAAAATGAAATAGAGAATGTTTAAAACAAAATAAAATGAAACCATGATAACTGTAAGAGACAAATTGATTGTTGGTCATAGTACAATACCTCAGCCCAAAATGATGCTTTGTTGATCCAAGAATCCCAAAAGAGATCCTTATCTTTGGACCCAAGAAAACGATAAGATTGTCGAACAGTCAATGAAGATGCATTCCACCAACGTAACCACCGTGCCTTGTGCTTTGCTTCAACGTTAGCAGTGGCAATTTTTTGAAGCTTCTCAATTGTCATTTCGGGAACTGGATTCTCGCTGAAATGACGGTCAATCTGAGCATACAAGAACATTTTTGTTAGATTGAAAGATAACAATCTCAAGATAAATTTAGAAATAGCAACTTTGACTAGGGTAGGAATAAATTTATACCTCTTTCAAAAAATCATTTCCATTCTTTGGATTTGCCACCGCTAAGTATTTGTCAAAGTCTTTGGCATGAATGGCCTTGATGAACTTATCTAAGGCACTCTTCATTGCCTCCCAAATGCCTGGAGCAGTCCTTTCTTGGAGCGGTGTCCGCAATGTGTACTCTCGAGCTGCTTCATCGGCAGCCACTGCAATCTCCCGCTACAATTGAAAAAAAGAATGTCAAAGGAATTACAGATTTCATGTACAAAATGTCAAAAAACAATGAAAAAAGGATCACCATATCACATCTTTGGCTGAACCTCTCTCTAGTAAAATGCTTCTCAGTTTTCCATAACTTCTTAGATTGTTATGAAATTCTTACCACAAAAAGAAGACTAGTATGTGCAACTATTCCAACAAAAATGATTGAAAACGGACATTGTATGAAGAAGAAATAGGCGGCCAAAGTTCATTGTAACTAAAAAATGACTGAATTTTAAACTTGAAATTGCTCCCAACCATTCAAAAGAACTTGGAGTGACATGAAAATTTTACCACAATAACTAGATCTGAAGGCAAACCAAACACAACAAATTTTATTGAAAATGGACTTTGGAGGACAAAGATACAAGCCCTCAAAGTTGCAGCCTAAAAATGTCGAGTGCTGAATTGAAACTGCACCTGTGAACTTTGATTGGCTCTTACAAACTGAATACAAGTTCAATAAATCTGAAAATTTAATTACAAAAACTAGACTATTATGCGCAGCTTTTCCAACTAGTTTTATTAAATTTGGACATTACATGCAAAAGTTATATGACTTTGAATTGGACTGCCAAACTATGTGAGGATACTTTCGGTCCCATTCGACAATAAAAGGTTTTGTAAGAAAAGCAAATTGAAAAGATGGTTGTACCTTATACAAGAAGGAGATGAAGACATTGACTGTCAAAGAAAACCAACTTGGTCTCATCGCCTTCACTTTCTCACAGTATTGGTATTCGTCGGGTGAGATAAGGTCTTTGAAATCAGCAAGGGGTAGAACTCCAAAATTTCGAATTCGACGCAGTCGAGCTGGAATTGTACTCTTCACATGATCATATTCCGTAGACCTATACGATACATTTTTATGAGAATGAAATCAAAGTCAATGTCAATGTCAATGTCAATGTCAATGTCAATGTCAATAAATTGATATTTAGATGCAATACGTATATATTAAAAGAAAACAACAAACTTACCAATTGACATCGCTCATTGCATTTAGCAAGTTTGCCACTTGACCTCTTGGATCCAATATAATGCAATGGACTCATTTGTGCCAGCCGAGTTCTCCATCATGACAGTTGGTGATGTGTCGCATCCATGCGGAGACACGATGATTCCCATTCCATACATAAAACATCTTACCTCTCAATTGGACAAGGTCGACATCTGCCATCAATTCCTTCTCAAATTCCTCATTGACACGTTGCCAATGAAGACTCCACCTTGCAATTTCTTCCTCAGTCACATCCATAGTTTTCTCAAAATTGTTGTACAGTGAAACGTATAAAACCCGATCACCATCTCGATAGCCGTTCATGAACTCGCTCTCCAATCTTTGAACATCCATTTCTCCAACTGGTCTAACCTCGTCCATTACAATCATTCGACAAAGAGGGATCTCAAGGCGTGACTTTGTAATAGGTTGGATGCGTAATGTGTTGATGAGTCCTGTAGTGTCCACCTTGAGTTGTTTGCGGTGGAGGTGCTCACTCTCCAACACACTCGTTACATTAGGTGAAAATTTGTGCCTTGGCTCATCATCATCTTCAAGATCAATAGATGCAACCTTCAAAATAATGACACATGAAATTGAATTAGAAAAATTGAAGATAGGGTTGTGAAGGGAGAGAGTGATGTACATGGAAGCTCTTTCTTTCAAAAACTGCACATACACAAAGTAATGGAAATTACATGAACTTCAGAAGTAGAAATTTCATTTACCTCAGTGATTGGTGGTGGAAAACTTTCTGTAAGCACAATTGGGGATATTCCATCTCTTCTCGTTTGTCTTGCAACAATCCTCTCAGTACTGTCCTCCTCATCATATATAATTTCAGTTTCGTTGTCTTCATCCATCTGATTAGTTCAAATCATTCCAAAAAACATGACGTGAGTGCTGAATTATTTGTAATGAAGACGAAACAAAATTTGGCTCACAACTATAACATACAATACAAATATTGTCATAATAGTAAAGACTAGGATTCCTCGTGAACAAGGATTCACCATAGCCCCTTTTTTATTGAAGATCTAAACCATATCATATGACCAAAAACAAATTCAGCAAGTATATTCATTGACAAGTAAACCCTAAAAGAGCTCAAAGTTCATTCTAACCCTAAACAAGAAAAGGTATTAGGAAGTTATGAAATGACATCTATATTTAAAATTCAGCCTAAGTAGTCTAGTTTGTGAACATCCTCGTGAACGAAGACTACATTAGCTGCCGAAATTCTAAACCAAAATATTAGCATTGGTGCAAAGAAGGTGTATAAATCCTCCTTTAAAAGGACTTTGTTTAAAACGATACAACAATAACAGCATTTTCAATCAGATTCGAAACATCAGTAGGTTTTTCCTTAAAAAGGACTTTTTGAAATGGATATGTGTAATACAGCCTACAAAATACAACATTTTTAAGTCCACTAGGCGCAACTTTTAGTATCCTCGTCAACGAGGACTCCCGAAAATGGTTGTATTCAATTCACTGCTCACAACATTTTTTACTACAATAGGCGCAATTTTTAGTATCCTCGTCAACGAGGACACTCGAAAATGGTTGAATCCAACTCAAGAATCACTACATTTTCAACTATACTAGGCGCAGTTATTGGTATCCTCGTCAATGAGGACTCCCCGAAATGATTTAGAATAAGGCGTAGTTTTTGGCATCCTCGTCAACGAGGACTCTCGAAATCACACCGCCACTTCTACTGTGATATTCAGCATTGTTCCTAAACTCCTAAACCAAAATTATGAAGGTAAAGACATGATTGTGAACCTCAATCTTTGGCTGAACATCTTCTAGCGATTGGTGCGAAGCCATTGCCGAACGCGCCGCAAACTCTCCGTCCTCCATCTAGAACATGCGGCTACCACCAACCGTGAGCAAAAACAACACCTCGTCGACGAGCACTCACCCGACGCACCCAAACCCTAACCTCAACTGGTTCGCAAGACTAAGGAAGAAGAAGAAGAAGGAAAAAAAAGAAGAAAAAAAGAGTACAAAATCAGTAGATGCAGGTGAAGAGAATCTTTACAATAAGAATTCTGATTTTGAAGATTTAGGGTCAAAATTTTCAGATGACCTAGATTATAACCTTACAGTTAACCTCAATTTTTTTCAGAATTTTTGGACTCACGGCTGATTTTATAAAAATCCTCAAAGTTGACAAAAAAGACGGAGGCCAAGATTTGCTCAAAAAATCTTTGGATTCTGAAGATTTCAGAGAAGATTCCAATATGCTGAATTCGTTTTTGGGCCATAAAACATTCAATTAGTGTCCGTTTTTTACATGCTATATACTGTTGGAATCGTCTTCTCGAACTGCATGATTAAGTTTAGGATGTCAAATTCAGATCTAACAAAAAACTATTCATATTCATTTAACGCACTCTTCTAATTCTGTGGTCCATTCTTCTACAATTCTAAGCCCATACTAATATAGTTTTGCAGCCAATTAGAGAATGAGTACATAACCTTTGTATTTCCAAAAAAATACATCTACATCTTATTTAAATTATTGACTGCAAATCATTAAATGGCATATGGTATACTTATGAACATATCAAGTCTTCTCTATCCTGGTTAGGCTCTTCATTTGCATCTTCATTGTCATCCTCGCTTTCATCATCTTCTTTGCCATCTTGGTTGTCCTCGCTCTCTTCGTCTTCTTCGCCATCTTGGTTGCCCTTGTCTCTTTCAACCACAGACAATGGTTCTTCAATAATCTTAACGAGACATAATGAACGGTCACCAACAACGTCGTCCACTTCTTGGTCACCAAAATCAAGTGCCTTCGACGTTTCACCATAGCTATGTATACCTCTGCTTACAATTTTTTCCCCTCTCATCTTAGCTCTTAATCTTTCTTTGGGAGTTGTGGAATACAGTTTGTGTCTTCTTCTCTTCTTCTTTATCAGCCTAGAAGTTGCAACCTGAAACTTAAGTACTTTGATTTTTTCAAGCATTTGATTTACTACATATACATCCCTAAATAGCAAGCATTACAGTAGCACCCTCTCTATCACCTCCAAACTATTTATCATTCTCCCTACTAACTTTAAAAACAGATCAAACAAGTATTGAGTCTACAAATACCTTGCTTAGCCATTTAAAACCTCAAATAAGTGACAACTTAGGTGCGCTACCCTCACCACTCACCCCTCACCCCTCACAGATCTTTAGTACTCTACAATCTCCCTTTGCAACAAGAATACATAACACATATCCAATGCCCAAGCTAATGCAACGCAAACTCAAATTTCTTACAGAACAATAGAAATAATACAATGCAGTTCTACAACTCTAATAAAGAAGACAAGCAAGAACCACTGACAAGAAGAGTTTAACATCTCTGGCAACGGTAAATGACAATTGTACTACTCAAAACCTGATTCAAATTATAAAATCTAACAGATCTATTGTTGTAAATGCAATTTGTTGTATGAGTACTCTCCCTACCTTCTACTATAACGTAAACCTACAAGTTCAGGATTTGGCTCTTCTAGTACTAGTATACCTGAATATCAACATAAATAGCAATTTTTCAAATAAATAAATGCCTATACTTTCTACTGTTTCTTGTCCCTAATTCATACAAATGATGTCTGCTTCAACTGTTGCTTGCTTTAAATGCTGGCTACTTCAAACAGAGATTGTGACATGTACCAGATTTTATTAGGTTTCTTATTCCTAACTCATATTAATTATTAAATTCATTAGCAATAAATATGCTTATTTTTGTACTTCATTAATTACTAATCTAGCTATCTTATTCACATTTCTCTTCATTTTAACAAATATGGTACTAATATATTTTATTATCTGTTATGTCATCATTATGTGTTTTTAGTTTGCTTGCCTTTCTTAATGAGGTTATTTGAAGACGTTAATATTAATGATACTTCTTACACTCTTTGTCAGAATTCATCATTGTTATGCTTTTCAAACCATTTCCTAATCATCATTCACTAAAGATGTAGTAAAAATACTTCATTCATTCTTCATCATACTTGCTCACTATATTTTTGTCTCGAACACAATTTGCTTTTCCTTTTCAAAGCAGTTTTCTTCAAAGCAGTATGTACTAAAAGTAGAATGATGTTTTCATGAAACTTCAATTTCTGAGCGATGGTAGACTTTGCAGGGATGGTTGTTGTGAGGGCGAATGGTGAAGGAGTTCCAATAACGTTTCTAGTGGGCGAAGATGGATTTGCTGTTGTATCCGCATTTCGGTTAAGTCTCAGGTTCCAATTAAACGAGGTCTCACTTCACATTGATGAAGAGGTATTTGATGAGCGTAGTGGAGATCTTACTCATACAATCGGTCAAGTCCCTACATCTGATGGTTCTAGTAGAATGTGGCATCTCAAGTCTGGTAAATTTAGGGTCTATGGATTACAAGAATCCATCATGGCACCTTCCTTGAGTGTTTTTACACCTCATCAGTCATCTACATCTTCTCTTCAAACACCTTTAGCCCGGTCTTTAGCATTGCAAGTCAAAGTAGAGCTTGTTGTGAATGATGTCACCATTCTTAGTGACGACTTTGACGACAATTCTCCTAAGCAATTGCAAAGCGTAAAGACTTCTTGTTTGGAGTCAACTTTGCTAAGATCAAGTATTTTACAGGGCTCAAGTACTTTCCCAAATTCGAGCACCTTGCCAAGCTCGAATACTTTACAAACCTCCGGTACATTGCCGAGCTTCAGTACTTTACCTAGCTCAAGTACTTTACCAACCTCTACTGAACCGTTATCTGCCAACCACTCTAGTGGTAGCAAATCCATTATATCTGTAATTGATTGTTTAAGAAATTTGCGTACATTGAAGGGTTGTAGAAATGTCTTGAAAAAAATTGATTATAACTCTATTACTATTCATAGAGTAAGCGTGTTACCTCCAATTTTTAATGGTGATGTCATTTTTGAGTTTCCACCACTCACTACCTCCACTGGTCCATCTCAAGCTAAACAAATGCTTGGGATGGATAAGCGGTATGATGGCCATGTCTGGTCAAAAACTATTACAACAAATATAACAAATCCCATGGGATTATCATTCCGCACATCTTCGTGCATAGGGCATCTTCAGTGCATTAATCCAGGCTGTGATTTTCTTAGTCGCATTCATCGAATCAAGCCTGTCAATGAATTGGAATGGGAAAGATTCACGTCGTCATTATTGGAAGTGGGAAGTACACATCCTTAGGGCTCAACGCTTATTTGTAAAATGTGCAAGCAACCTCCGTCGTGTATTGCTACATGTTCTGCAAAAGTATATTACGTATTTGGAAAATACAACTTTACTCGTGCATTTGTACACCTTGGCATTCATGAACATCCTGTCAAAGATGGTGAGCTCAAAGATTTGAAGGAGAAAACTCGTATTCTTATTGGAGAACAGATAGAGAGAACACCAGTTGCAACAAACTCTTCAATTGTGTTAGAGGCTACAGAAGAGCTTGTGGGAGAACTATTGTTGCGTCTAGATGGCGTTCCGCTAAAGACCCTCAACATTGATGAACTGCTTCCAGTTCTTGACAAGTGCAAGTACTTCAGCTCTCCAAACATTCAAAATGAGGTAACTTTGTTCAAATACTTAAGGAGGTTTGGAGTTATGGATAGCATTATGAAATTGAGGAGGACAAGCACTTGGGCATTTGTTCAAGAGAATAAATTTCCAGGACAAGGGTCGGATATGGATAAAGTTTTTGTATTCAAAATGTCAGAAGTTGGACTTGGTAGTGGAGTGGACTTGGTCAAGCGAATGCAACCTGGCGGAGATCTTCAAGATGCTTGGTTGATGTTTGATCATGTCAAACGTGTTAAAGGTTGGACTACTATGGCATGTCATGTTTATGACTCCATGTATTGTCGCGTTATGACTATTGCTGTTTGCGATATGCAATCGGAAGATTGCGCTGCTCAAATTGTGTTTTGGAAAAATTTAAATTCAGTTCTTGCAAGACATGGTGTATCCCACCCTAAATTCAAGGGATTCATGGCTGACACCGCTCAAGCCAATTGGAATGCTGTAAGGACAATTTATGGGTTAGGCGACACTAGTGTTCCAATGGAAAATCAAGAAAGGACTTGCCTCTTCCATTGGACTCAATCAATGGAAAAACACACAAAAGCTGATATTCGATCCGATTTACAAGATCAACATCATTTGCTATGCAAACAATACAAGAATGCTGTTTCCTCTGAAGAATCAGAAACTCGATATCTTGCCATCAAAGCTTGGTGGTTGTCATCTGGTGCCACAACTGAAGAAGGACTTCATCGATTAGAACTTTGGCTATCGTTTTGGCATTTCCGTTACCGCCAATGGGGAGGATTTCAGCAACTTGTAAGTATCTACTCTTCATCAATTGTACTTCAAACATCTATTTGTTTCAATAATAAAAAATTTCAAAATTTAATTTTATAATCATTACTAATCAATCTGACAATGTCAAATTGTAAATGGATGTATAGTATATATTCATTGTTGTTTTTATAATTGTTATAAATGATTCATCAGAGAGAATATAGACAATTAGTATTCACAGTATTATTTATCAAGCATTTTGAATTAAATTAGAGACCAAGACCACTCGTCAACGAGTGGTCTGAGACTTCAGTTATTCTTTATTTTATTTGTGCAACCCCTAAACTAAATTGAAGCATATCTAGTCACTGCATTGGTAGCATTGCCATAACTTAACTTCCTCCCCTAGTTCTTTTATAAAAAACCACATGAACTGGAGAGTAAGGTTATTTTCTTTATTATTGATGATGGAAAGTTTATGGTCTTTTCTTGTTTTATTTTATAATTTCCTTCCTACCTAGATTATTAGTCATACTATGAGTATTAATAGCAATAATATTTTACTTACAACACATTTAAATTTTTTTATAACAAAGTTTGTATTTTTGCTTTTTCATTTCAGGATCTTAGTACATTTGAGCTTGCAGAAATGCCTTCCTGCAATCTAGCTGAAACTGTCCATAACAAGTGGCTTCAACAATCTGGAAATTGTGGAAACGATTTGTACATTGCCATTGTTGACGACTATGTAAGAGCCTTTATGCAAATGGTCAAGTATTATCAATACCTTAAAGGCAATGAAGCTGGAACAGGACCAGGAAAGGAAGAATTACTACTTCGAGTTGCTCAACGATCAGCTCAAAGATCAGGGAATCCAAAGGTGCTTACCGAAGCTATATTCAATATTCCAGGAGTGGAGGAGTTTCTTAATAGAGAGCCTCGTCTTGAAGGTGAGGAAGTGTTTGGATCGCAGAAACGCAAACCAGATATGCCATTGGGTTGTGAATATGATTCACACCGCCCAGACAAAGTGAATTTTTCTCATCTACATATGAGGTCAAAGAGAGCTTCTACAAGCACTCAAAACTTGAATCCTATTGTTGAAGACATTTTTCCAAGTGTAGACAGAGAGATTGAAGATCCAATGGCAGCTGAGGACAATTCCAGGGAAGGTTTTACTCACAGAATTCCTCATGTGTCAGCAATTCAAGAGAGCAACTATGACGAGTTTTAGTGGCACATTGCAAAGCTTCCCAAAACCTCAGCAAAGGCTTGTTTTGCACTCCAAGCTATTTCAAAGAAGAAGTGTACAGCAAAGATTGTTCAAAACAACAAGGCCACAACAACACCAACGTACACAGGTATGATGACCAATTACAAGAAAAATCGAAATGAGCAAATGCAATTTTTCTTTTGCAATGACGATATTGAACGTTGTGTGAAGGGGACCAGTCGGAAGTGGGTATTGTTAAGACCTAATGTTCCTGCCATATGGCTTGTCAAAATGGGTACCAATTTGTCAAAGCAAGAAGTTTTGGCATTTGAAACAGCTGGCTTTCAACTTCCACAACGTGAAGTTATTTCACCTCGAAGACTGTTTGGTGGAGAAGCCGGGTTAGATTTGGTCTCCTCATATCCTATTCCAGGTTTACTGGATGAGCATCCCCAAATTCGGTCAGGGAAAAGTATTCGTCGGAATCTAAAGGCACCAACAGTAAAACACGCAAACAATTGCGCATCTGCAATTACACTAAAAGCACGCATTCGTCGAGTAACAATGGTTCTTCACCCTAGATTTGGTTGCATTGTTTGCCTTGATTCTGGATTAGAGCCAAAGATTGAGCAATATATGCTTACCATTTCATCATTTCTAGAGTGTTCGTGTCCATATTTCAAAGAAATGACTATAAAGTCATTAGGCAAGCGAGGACAATGGGCAAACTGTAAGCATCTCAATTTTATTTTCACTGTCATTTGCAACCTTTAGTCAACAATAGATGCTTTCATTCATGCCCCAAGTTTAAGTTTCAATGAAGTCAAGAAGATCCTTTTCAGTGGGATATTGAATCATTTAGTTTTAGATTAGATTTGTTATTGCAAAACAGTATCAACTTTTGTACCTTGTGTGCTCATCAATGAATATGTAGTGAGACTAAAAGGGCCACTGCTTCCATTTCACTTTTGCTTGCACTTCTGGCATTCAGACTACTGAATGATTTCTCTTATCCTCATTTTACCTATTTTTTGCATTATAACTTATAATATTTTATCAAAAATATCATGTGTTTGTGCCTTTTTTTAACCATTACAGTATATTGAATTTAATTTTTTTGTATTAAAAACAAGAACAGAAAACCTTTATTTTTTTGTTCAGGATTAGAATTCTCATTTCTTCTTTGCACAAAGTCTATATAGTCATCAATTCTAAAAATGTCCACGATAATAGGTCTATTTGAGATTAATTATATGGCATAAAAAATAAAAATAAACTCTAAACTTTGACAGTCTTAAAACAATTTACTTTCACGGTCATAGGCATCGTAACAATAAAATTATAATTTTGAATGGTTTAAAGTGGAATGTTATTTGATTTTGACCTTCTTTCATTCACTTCTAATATCCATTGTCCTTCATTATTGCATTCAGTTCCATCCATTTTTTCCATCTATTTTCATCCAAAATTCATCTATTTTCATTCATTTTTCATCTACTTTCATCCATTTTTTCCATCTATTTTCATCTACTCTCATCCTTTTTCATCCAACTTTATGTTTTTTCATCCTAAAACAATGCTCACCGCTCACAACTTGCTGCTCACCGCTCGTTGTTCCCCGCTCCTTGCTCACATACTAGTGACGTTGTTCGTAGGGGTAATCCTCCAATTCGTGAAAACCGTAGAAAGTTACTTTTGCATATGCGTGACCAAGATTGGAGAGAGGTGTTTTTAGGATGAAAATACACTAGAAGCTCAATGGCAAAATTGATTCATCTAGATTTTCTATTAGGTGAATGATTCCTCCCTAGAAGAATTAAACACGCGGTAATTAAATTTGATCCTCTTATAAATTGTGCAAAGTATAATATTCAAAGTAATGGCCATTAGCATTAGTAGCCTGTCAAAAGTTTGCTACACTTGCGAAATTCTCAAATATCCTTTTTTATTCCCATATAAAGTTCGTGGTCTAATTATTGATGATGGTAAACAAGTTCAAATTGTACTAAGGGAAGTTCTGAACTAAGAATTTCTATTAATGAAAAAAGTGCATACTTTCCAATCATATAAAAATACATTGTTACCGATGAGCTTATAGTACATAATGTTTGAATCAAATATTTGACCTTTCCCAAGTTGCCAAAAATCATCACCCATTGCAATGAATCCTGACCCGATGCAAGGGCTGAGGTGAAACTATTCTCTTAACCTCAAACAAACTTCCCGTGTTTCCAAGTGGTGATCTACCTTCACTAGAAGAAACCCATGTTTTTTGTAACGAGCCTTGATTTTTTCTGACGAATTTTTTTTGATGTCTAAGTTGACATTTAGCTATTTTTATGTTTTTAATGATGTTCATTAGATCATTTAGATGTCATGGAAAACATAAAATTAGCTAAATGTCAACTTAGACATAAAAAAAAATCCATTAGAAAAAATAAAGGCTCGTCACAAATATTCATAAACCCAAGGATTCAATAAAATTTGCAGTTTGTGGTACTTTGAATGACCTTGTACGTGAAAGTAAAAAATGGGTTTTTTCTAGTGTTTGTAATAGTATATATTGTAAGCCATTAACATTCACATTGTTGTTGCTATATCATCATTAGAGGATAATTCTTCTGGTGTTTTGATTTTGAAAATTTGTAGTGCAACCTTCAAGCATTAATGTTAGACAAGACTTCAAAAGCATTTTGCCATGACTATTGGAGCTAGTAGATCTTCTTAATGTTTGGCATAGAAATCTAAAAAAGCCTAATATGCAGTGAAACAAAGAAACATGCAAGCTTACTTGGTGCTCAGCTATAGGCCTATTAATAATCATATGTGAAAGAATCCTTAGTCCACTCTACTAGAAGGTGGCCTTATATGGCAATCAAGATTGTCAGGACTAAGTACTCATCAAATGAAATGGTCGCAAACAATGAAGCATATATAAGCTGCAATCCTCAAACATAGTTCAAATAGATTAAGGTAAAATGAATAATTGGACAAATTAGCATATCTAAGTTAAATGTTCTAGAACATACATATCGCACATATCCTTTTGGATAAATGTCAACGTGATCACAGGTGAAATAAACTGGTACTTGTTATATTCAAATCTCCTCATCCAAGCCATACTCACTTATCCATGTCACACTCGACTGCCAACATTTAGAAATGAATTTATTAAGACCTAAGGAATCAATAATAAAATTGATACACTATTCGATTCTAATCAAAAATCTAGAGGGTCATAATATCTTAAATACAATGTCAAAATTCTCAACTAAGTAGCTACTAAGATGATCACAAGTACCTCATTCCAACTTGCTTTCATTGCCAATCGTGGATAAACAAGTGCTTTCAAATCTGAGAAGGTAATTGTATTGGAGACTGCTAGAAGCATCAGCTACAAAAACAAAACAAATGTTAGTAGTCATGTTAGAATATCAATTCATCTGGACACTAAGAGGAATTAGAAGGTTTTGCATGTTCTACGTTAATTACTTTAGAAAGGTTGTCAAAGAAAAAATCAAATGCAAAATCTGCTCGTTGCTTCATAAGGCCAAACATCAAGGAATCATTCCTAGTTTCTACAATGCAAAATTTACAAACAAGAATTGTAGAACTAAGAATATGTCAATCATACATATAGAAACCGTAGCAACAATTCTCTTGGACTTTTATCACTTGGCTACGTTTATTGCATATCAATGTAACACTAGAAACAATCATAGAAGGAAACCTAATTCCACTACAAGAAAATGGGGGTATAAATGACTTGTCCACAATGACTGCACCGACAACAATGACTTCAAAGTGACTGCAAAATGACTAATTTGCAGTCATTGTTGTCAGTGCAGTCATTGTGGACAAGTCATTTATACCCCCATTTTCTTGTAGTATTCTAACATTGAAAAATAGTGAGTGATCATGACTTTGACAATCTAGGAAAGATCAATACATCCAATACTATTTCATGTAGTAATTCAAGTCAATAACATACCTTGATGGGAGATGATCTCAAAGAAGGTGGCATATTAAAACTAACAATTCCATTCTTCAAATCCAAAACACACTCTTCAGAAATGCAATCAAGAAGTGCACATCAATGATGAATTCTAGAATTTTCACACACAATATTCCAGCCTCCTACAAATGTTATTTAGCGATTGTCGAAGCAAAAATCAAGAATATCTTCTAACGCAAGAAGTGCACTTAAGAAGCCAAATTATACACAATACCTAAGCTTTGAAGGCAAAAAGATGCCAATCGAGTCAGTCGCATTGTTGCCATCAAGCTCATAAATGACACCATCACTTACTCCGTTGTTTGTCCCTTCCAAAATCATTACAACATTCATATCAATGCAAATTCAATCAAGAGTGAGCTAGTGAAAGCACTTAATATCAAACCCTTCAACTTTGCCTCACTCCCACATTAATCATATCATTAACAGTAATGCCTTGTAACACACACTAATCATATCAAATGACAAGTAAATGCATGAAAAATGTTTGGTATATATATAAAATCTTTCAATGCTAGACTCACCAATTGGGAGCTTGTGAATCACGGCCAATGCCAATTCCACCTGCCTTATTAAACCAAAAATCTATAATCCCACCCATATCTATAAACCATAAATCTGTAATCTCATATTTAAAAATGTGGTTATAGATCCTCAACTTCAAACTTCACTACAATGCTTATTTTAAGGAAGTTTCCAAAATTTCCTAATGAAGTAGAAACTAGACTTCTAAAGCTTCATTTTGTTATTCAAGCAAAAGCCTATTGAACCATCAAAAGGACAAAAAACGTCCTTGGTGTTCTTCCAAGGTTAAAAGAGAGTCATAATAATTTGGAATGTACAATAGTGGTCCTAAGACCATCGTAAAAAAAGTGTCTGCTGCGCTAGTCTAGGGTGATTGCAAGAAAGACTGGTCCTATGAGGCGTCACAATTGAAGTGACGGAGTTGGTTTGGGCCGTAACTTTTGGAAATTGAAGCCAATGGACTTGAAATTTTTATGGAAGATTGCTAACTTAGAAAACATGAGATTTTTTATTTTTCAAAAAAATTGAAAAATAATGTAATAATTAAATATCAATTTCGCTAATTTGTCACACTTTGCAATTTAGGGGTTTTTAGTACTACGAAGTATCCAAAAAACATGATGTTCACTTGACTTTTTTGTGGCCTATTCCTACACTAGATGGGCATATGCCCACCAAAGAGAATTAAAAAAAACACAATTCTTTGTCCTCACCATGCATGCAAATAGGGGTCCCTTGTGCATAGCACTCGAAACTTTCATGATGATTTCAACTTCTAGTTTTTGGTGAAATGTAATCACTATCAAGTCTTTATAAATGGCCAATTTTTAGTTTTTTTTTATTCATGATTTTTCAATTTTTATTAATTTATACTTAATTTTATCTACTTTCTGTGACAAAATGTCATTTTTTTTAAGTAGTACTGTTTCAGTATTATAAAGTACTCAAAAGTACTATTGGTCGTTGATTTTTTAGATCAACAGCTGAGATTTTTCCATTTTGTAGTACTCCTAATAGTCCTAGTACTGGGCAGAAAAAATGCAGTTTTTGACCAAACGCTACCGAAATCGTTCGGTCTTTCTTGCAATCACCCTCTAGATAAACTTAGCCTTTTCTCACAGATGTGGGAACTGGGAAGTGACTACTACCATTGGTACCTCCTTAAAAGGGCCAAAATGAATGGGCAACATTTATAGAATTTATAAAATGACTCTATGCTCAATAAATTTTTTATGAAATTTGGCTTAATAATTGCATTTACTTCCAATTTCCTATGGCCTTGTAGCTAGACCAAGAAACTCTCTAGCCAAACTAAAAAAACAAACCAAGTAGTATTAAAGCAGTAATTTAGCTTGGCTAACATGACGACTTCATCAATGTAGGGAATTGCTAAGTAACTTGGAAAATCAATCTTGAAAAAGAATTGGGCCCCTAAAATTGCATTAGCACTTTCATAAGTCACTGTTGGTACGTCCAATGCACGGTATCTACAATTAGAGCGATCACTTGGAACTCTGTGGGCGCTTAATTACCCACCCTTGGTAATTAATCGGACACAACCAGGTTCTAGGGGTTAACTAAATTCTAACCTAACGGGTGACTAAGCGTCGGTCCATTGTGCCTTCCAAGCAATGGATCTTCTTTACTAAGTTCCTAGTTTCCGCAGGTGACAATGGAGTTGCCCCCAATTGGCGAGGGAATAGTTTGGGCTAACCGTCCCCTAACGGCAGCCTATGCGAACTACCACCAAATCTATCCTAATCTATGGGAATCTGAGGCTAATTGACCTTTCCTAGACTGAGGAGGGATTACCTAAGTCCCTTCCATGGTTTCCTAAGTTGGTTGGGTTTTCTCTTCTAATCTAAATTATCTTTTTCCCTAATTTAGTTTATCCTTTTCTTTCTAATTTAATTTCCTAATTTAATTTATCTAATTTATCTCCTAATTTAATTTCGAATTTAATTTATCTAATTTACCTCCTAATTTAATCTTCTAATTTGATTTCTCTTTGATCTAATTTATCTCTAATTTAATTTATCTAATTTACCTCCTAATTTAATCTTCTAATTTTAATTTCCCTTTTATCTAATTTTTCCCCTAATTTAATCTTCTAATTTAATTGATCTTTTATCTAATTTTTTTATTACCTAAGGCAAGGTCCGTTTTGCTAAATTAACCCGAGCTCCTAATTGGATTATTTTGTCTTAATCTAGTGTTCGCTTCTTGGTTGAGTGCTAACCTTAACGGTTACTAATTCCTAATCCTATCCTACCCTAGTCTAATTTGGTTGCTCTTATGGTCAACTTCTATGTATGAGATGGGTTTGGATACTTCTAGTCCTATCAATAAACTTCTATGTTTAAACTTAAGGCCCACCCCTAATCCCTCTTTGCTAATCAAAATTATTCACTACCTAACAGAGTCTAGCGTAAATTAGAAGGGAACAAAACACCGGGGATCTGGTTAATGACTCACCTGATCGTCGTTAGCATGTGCGGCATTTTCCTCCATACCTCCAGCCGCGTGCTCGTATTCCATAGTGGACAAGTATTTTGAAGTGGTCAAATGCCTACGGCTTAGTGGTGGAAACTGTTACACTCTAGTACCCTACGGCACTCTCTCCTCTCCTTATCTCCCTCTTTTCTTTTGCCTTGGTACTATTCCCACCAACCCCTTAATGGGGGTCTTACGCTATGACGCTAACTCCTTGCAAATTCAACCCCCCCTCTTACGTTGTCATCTTTGCGTCATTCTAATCTCCCTTCTAATGGCCGTGGAAAGCTTTGGGGATTCCCGTGCACTCTAATCGAAGTAACTATGGATCGTCTCTCTCCTTCTCATTCCTATTTCAACATCTCTTCCTAATCTCCTACCATTCTTGTTTTGTCGTTTTGGTGGTGATGAGAGAGTGAGAGGTGCGTGTTTTGCAGGTGTGGCCGTGGAGATGTCGCCTCTATTCCTTCCTCCCCCTTTTTCTCGTTGACCTTACGGGCCTTAGCTTCCTCCTAAGTCTCTCCTAATTCCAACTTTTAGTCATTTCCCCCCCCCTTAATTGCGGTTATGGGCTGGGTTTTGTTTTGGGCTACCCCCCTTCCCAAGCCCTGGACTCCCTGGACTCCCCTCCCACAGCGACCTTCCCCCCACAGTCCCGACGCCCCAGCCCCGACGCCCAGTCCCGACACCCCAGACCCGGACTCTCCAGTACCCGGACTCCCCGGTTCCCGCAGCCCTAGTACCTGCAGCCCCAGTCCCGACTCCCCAGTACCGGACTCCCCAGTACCCGGACTCCCAGTACCCGCAGCCCCAGTACCGGCGCCCCAGTGCCCGGCGACCCTGGCTGGCTGGTGTTTTGAGGGTGCTGGCTGGTGTTTTAAGGGCTTGGCTAACTTTGTTTCTTGGGGGTGGTCTTCCCCAGGACTAGACTTTCTTTTCTAAAAGGAAGGGTTTTTTGTTGTCAAAGCAAAGGAAAAAGACTTCACTACTTCTAACTGGGCCCGGGGGCCTGTCAACCACTAAAAAAAAGAAAAATAAACACACTTGTCTTGGGGGCTAAACTTTGGGCTTTCCCAAGAAGGTCTTGGGAACTAAACTTTGGAACTAAAGTACATAGGAGGTCAAAGCTTCGCTGTAAGGTTGGTTTTGACACCAACTCTAAGACTTGCAATGTCCCTAAGTTCAAAGCTCCGCCGTCTGGGCCTATTTTGACACACACTCTAAGACTGGGGTAAGTTGTAAGTTCAAAGCTTCGCCGTCTCACGGGCGGTGGGGTCCACACACAAACAACATGGAAGGGGTGACTATGGTCAGGGTGTACACACGAGGCAACCGTACCCACAAGGTAAGCATAGACCAGACAACACTTTACACACTAAAGGCCCCCCAAAGCGGCATCGCCAAGGTACGGTGGGGGGTAACTTTAGGATTAGTACAAGATGCACAAAAAGCAAGTGAAACCCTTTTGACTCACAACAAGTACAAGGTAAGATGGAAAGACCTCAAAGGACCTTCAAAGAGCTTGAGATAGAACAACAAAGGGAGCAAAAAGTGCTCCGAAAACACCGTAGAGGTTTCTTGGCTTGAAACGCCAAAAATTCCAAGATAACTTGGACCCACGGACCCAAAACAAGTATTGGGGGTGTTTTGGGAGAGAGAAGGGCCCCCTTTTATAGGTTTCCAAGGGCCCACTCCCCCCCTCGACGAGTAACCTCATCCATCCGGATTTTCATCCAAATTTGAGATTTTCACCTAATTTTGGGTTTTACGCTGGTCCTAGTTTCTAACTTTTGGAGTTTAGCTCGGAATTGCAAATGGATTGCGCCAATGGCTTCAGAATGCCATTTTTAGCCTAAGGGACCCCCTACCCCTATTTCTATCGCAAAAAAACCCTCGGAAACTAGTGCCAACTGGAGCCAATTAAAAGGGTAAAAACCTAACTTTTGGGGTTTACCTCTTTTGGCTTGGGTAACTAGCTAGGGTTGTTGGGGAGGCTCTAGGGAGTAAGAAAAGGCTCCTTGATGTCTTCGTTCCGACTTCATACGCTCCCGGGACGCCGGTCAACCCCGCAAAGATCCTGCCGTAAATATTAATTGGGGAGATGTTGTCAGTTTCGGCTGCTTCCCGCTATTGGAACACCATGAAATTTGTCGGGGCGCGTTATTAACATAAAAGATATTAGTCTAATTTTTAGTGAGATTTTACTGCGGCCTGGGTATTTTTCATGAATTTCCCAACGTGGCCTTTGGCGGTTGACCGCTCGGAAAAAGATCCTTTGGAGATCAGAAAAAACCGAGACTTTTGGGGGAACCTCTCATGGAGTCCCCCAAGCCACGTGCCAAGTCTTAGGCTATTCTGGCACACAATTGGTGGCGTGGTGAAAACTGACTTCGGTTGAATCGCTGGCAGTCAGGGAATCTTTCACATGTGAGGGAATCTTGGCGAATGGGTTTTGCCGTGGACATCCCGACATGCTCCAGATTCGAGAACACTATCCGGCGGCTGTGGATTCCTCCATGCGGCCTGTCTGGGACAAGTAACACCTGCAAGCTAACAATTTGGATTCCTAATGTTTCGTCGGTGGAATGGGGAAACTAGAACCTATCTTTGGAGATTTATGTGGAGACCTCCCTCACTCTCCTAAGACTTAATTTAGCCTATCATGGTCACATGCACTAGATTTGGGCTATTTTGGGTAAGTTCCTAGTAGCCCTATTGTTTCCCACTAATTACGGGTTCTAACCTATATACAAGTGGGTTTTATGGGTAATCTATGGATAAAAGGCTATTTATGACCAAATGCTATACTGGTACGTGACATACCTATTTTGGTTCTACACTCTTTTTTGGGCTTTTTGTACTACTTTATGCCTTAATTTGTAATAAACTAAAAAAAAGAAAACAATGAGTCCCAAGTGACGAATTTGGGGCTCACAAACTCCAACAGGGGTGCTATTCTCATCGGATTGTTCCAATGATGTGCATGTCACCATTTCTCCCCAACACCAATCTGTAAACCCCATGTATGAGTTTGTGATCAAGAAATGGAGCAATAAACAGTCAAAGGTTTGGCAAAAGTCTTAAGGGCCCAATCTCTGTACTATCCTAGTGGGATTGAATAAGCCACGACTTAATACCATGAACAACCTATGAATCTCCATTGACAAAACCACTAGGCTCCTTTGGATGGGTCAAGTAAAGGAATCCAACTTTGAGTTTCTGTTCCTCATTTATAAGGACCCCCTTGTTCTTGTAAGATATATGGTATGTCTATTTCACTACTTAGGATGTACCACTCACTTACTTGAACATCATGGTGTTGGCTATGGAGTAATCAATACTTCAAATGTAAGCATTATTGTATT
The DNA here is from genome assembly GCA_947034895.1 of Rhytidiadelphus loreus. Taxonomy (NCBI): domain Eukaryota; kingdom Viridiplantae; phylum Streptophyta; class Bryopsida; order Hypnales; family Hylocomiaceae; genus Rhytidiadelphus; species Rhytidiadelphus loreus. Next base: position 8,326,196 of record OX344763.1, read on the forward strand.
GTGCTTTGAATGAGGAGCTTGTCTAGGCAAGCCAAAGTTCAATATACTAAGTTTGTGACAAAAATTAGCACTATTCTACTTGTTTATCTTAGATCAAAGTTGCGGTAGACATAGAAGAATTGAAGACCCTAAGAATCTCTAGTTTACAAATCTTCAATCGAACATTTGAAATTTTTGGCTTAGGTATGTAGCTACTTCACAAATACTACACACATAAAACTAATATATGAGCATTGACATCATCTATCTACAATCAAGCTTTGATCTTTGTATGAATTAAATACCCTTCATTTATCCTTGCATGCCGCTCTACATTCATACTTTAAATTTAGGCCATTTAGGTGTCATAAGCCTAAGCAATGTGAATTTTCTTGTCCTAATTCAATTGGTGGAAGATTAGATAGTTCCTAGTGAAATGTTTGAATACATTGCAGGTGCATTCCAGTTGGAAAAGGTGACATAGCGTGCATCACTTATAAAGTTTGAATCCCTATATAAGAGGAAAATAGAAGACTCTATCTTTGGATTTCTTCCAAATCCAACTTTGATCAACCACTTGGAAGCATCTATGGACACTCAATAGTAGTTCAAACCTGGGGCAATTGGTGAACTACAAATAGAACATAAATCAATCCCTTTTGATGCCCTTCGAATGACAGACTGTGAATTGTTCCATCCACCAATCACAATCTCGTACATCGGGTTCACTGTCTTAGGTTCTGGAGAGATTGCCATGTGTACATCTGTAATTGTCTCGACTGCGAAGGTCACCACCCCTTGACCCATAGAAGGCAGTTCAAAATAATGTTGCCATCCATAGTGTCCATGACTATTTGGTAATAACATCACCTTATAATGTGGACCTTGCAGTGGAATATCAGTCCACTGAATTTGCTCTTGATCATTATGAATTGGCTTTGTAATAGTAATACTTTGAAATGATACAGCAATTGATGAGTAAGTGATTGGTGCATCAAAATTGGTAAAGGTGACATAGCGCATATCACTGATAAAGTTTGAATCCCTATACCAAAGGAAAATGGATGACTCTATTTTTGGATTTCTTCCAAATCCAACTTTGATCAACCACTTGGAAGCATCTATGGACACCCAATAGTAGTTCAAACTTGGGGCAATTGGTGAACCACAACTAGAATATAAATCAGCCCCTTTTGATGCCCTTCGAATCACAGACTTTGAGTTGTTCCATCCACCAATCACAATCTCGTACATTGGATTCACCGTCTGAGATTTTGGAGAGATTGCCATGTGTACATCTGTAATTGTCTTGGCTGCGAAGGTCACCAGTCACCACCCCTTGATCCATAGAAGGTAGTTCAAAGTAATGTTGCCATCCATAGTGTCCATAACTATTTGGTGATATCACCACCTTTAAACGTGAATTTTGTTGTTGAAAATTAACCCATTGAATTCGTTCTTGGCTCAGCTCTTGAATGCTTTGAATTGGCTTTGTAATAGTAACACTTTGAAATATAGCAAATGATGAGTAAGTGATTGGTGCGTCAAAATTGGTGAAGGTGACATAGCGCACACCACTTATAAAGTTTAAATCCGTATACCAGAGGAGAATGGAAGACTCTATCTTTGGATTTCTTCCAAATCCAACTTTGATAAACTGCGTGGAAGCATCTATAGACAACCAATAATGGTTCAAACCCGGTGAAATTGGTGAACTACGTCTAGAGTATACATCATCCCCTTTTGTTGCCCTTCGAATTACAGACTTTGAGTTATTCCATCCACCAATTACAATCTCATACATTGGATTCACTGTCTCAGGTACTGGAGAGATTGCCATGTGTACATCTGTAATTGTCTCGACTACGAAGGTCACCACCCCTTGACCTATAGAAGGTAGTTCAAAATAATTTTTCCATCCATAGTGTCCTTCACAATTTTGTGATATCACCACCTTAAAAAGTGGATCTTGCAATGGGATGTTAGCCCATTTAATTCATTCTTGGCTCATTTCTTGAATGCTTTGAATTGGCTTTGTAACAATAGTAATTTGAAATGATACAACAACTGATGAATAAGTAATTGATGTGTCCCAAGTAGAGAAAGCAATGTACTTGGCTTCACAGAGAAAATGTGGATCCATATACATGAATAGAATGAAAGTTTGATCAACTTGGTTTCCTCGTCCAACTTGAATGAGTTGTGTATTTTTATCAATGGACACCCAATAGTGGTTCAAACTTGTTGGATCAATAAAACCTTCATCAACATAGCTTAAAAAATCCTCTTGTGAGCACCTCCGAATACAAGACCTACTATTTTTCCATCCACCAATTACAATCTCATACATTGCATTTGTAGTATCACATCTAGGAGAAATGGCTACATAGACATCATTCCTTGCCTTGGCTGCAAAATAAAGGATCCCTTGACCTTCTAACGGGAATCTATAACTTGAGTTCCACTGATTATAGTGTCCCATACATGGTGGGAGCTCGAAGGGTTGAGTACTCAACAATCTTGTACCACTTGGAGACGCCACAAAAATATTTGAGTAAACAACATCCAAATCCGAGGAGGAAAAAGAAACATAGCGAGCTTCACGTACGAAGTATGGATCTTTGTAGATGTAGACAATCGAAGCTAAATTGGGTTGGTTTCCCCGCCCAACATGAATTAGTTGTGTGTCAATATTGATGGATATCCAAAATTGATTCTCATTGCTCCTCTAAATCATTCCAATGGTCGTGACACAACACAATATTTCCTTCTTTTGAATGCTACTCATGCTATTGTCCCATCCACCGATCACAATTTCGTACATCGTGTCCATAGTTTGAGGCTTGGGAGAAATCGCCACACGCACATCTGTAATGGCTTTGACAAAAAAACTAACAATTCCTTGACCTTTCTTGGGCAACTTGTAGGCTTTCGACCAATTGTAATCACTATAATTGTGTGATGATTCGAAAAAGTTGACATCTCGTGATAGAGGTAAAATTTGGGATGCATCAATAGAACTCCACAAACTTCCTGAAGAATCTTGGCCAAAACTCCCCAACAGTGTTGGTCTTGTGCGTTCTATTCTGATGCATGTGTAAGTGATAGCCACTTGGTTTGAACTCAAGGCAAAATATTGGATATTCTCAAGAAATGATGGATCTTTGAAGATGATAAAGGCATACTTTTCTTCTAGATCCTGGCCTCGTCCAACATAGATGAGCTATGTCCTCGCATCTATACAAATCCAAAAATGGTGCATGTTTCCTTCTTGGAAGGTATCTGTTAAATCCGGGGTCAAATCCATTGGAGAATATGAACACATGGTCATCTCTGGTGTATGCCTTCGTATTTCTGACCTTGTATGTTGCAAGGAATCTTGCAAACCTATCACTATCTCGTAAGATGGGAAGACCATCCCTGCTTTTAGAGAAAATGCTATATGGAGATTCCTGTAGGTGTTTGTTGCAAAGAAATAATTCCCTTGGCCTTTAATTGGAAGTTTGTAGTGGGAGATCCAATTGTATCGTCCCAAACGTGGTTGTATTGTTATTGTTGTAGGACAGAGTAATTCTACAACGTCGTTAACAATATCCTTCATAAGCAACTCGTCCTTGCCCCTGAAATCAAGTGTGTATCCATCTGAGTTACTACCACTGTTACCCAATTTGTGAAGGACACATAAAACATGGAGAAAGCACATATCTAAGGTATGCACACTTGTAATCAGCTACAATGAGACCCCTACATTTGGTTTGAAAAGCGTCACAAAAACCTACAAATTGATTATACAAGATGAAGACAATCAAAACCTGAGAATCTATGACAATACTTTGAACATTCATAATAACTTAATCATATTGTGTCCAAATAATGCTTTCTAAAGTGAGTTGGAGTCCTGTTTCAGTTGCTTAGTGATGATTATGGGTGCAGCTACCTTTAACATGAATGCATGGACACAAAGTTTGTGATCTCACCGGTACTTGGGAGTGTCTCGCTCAAAGCCCTTACGTCCAGCAGCCTCCTCCATAGCGGCCACCCAACCTTCCACCACTTGTGGCTCATGGCGCTCCAAATGTTTCCGAAAACCCTCTTCGAATGGTCCACTTGGGTTCCTTGGCCGCCTCACATGCTCCGGCGCCACATCGTAAAACACAAGGATGATGTACCTCCCTGTTCGCAACATCTCTTGCAGCTCACTCAGACAGTATTGAGATTGCGCATAGGAACTGGAAAAGACGGCGATGTGCATGCGGGCAGAGTCTAAGGCTTCTTTGATGACTTCGAACACACGCTCTCCACGATGGATGCCCTGCTGGTCCAGAAATGGCTCGATGCCAGCCTCGCGAAGCTTTTCGATAAGAGGAAGTAGAAACTGCTCTTTGGTGTCAGGGCCTCGGTGGTTGAGAAATACATCGTACTGGAAAATCTGCTCGCTAGTGGAGGTACTAGCCATGTGTAAAAGTAGTGCCTTAAATTTGCTCTGTGTGCAGTATGTGTGCCCTGTATGTAACACTCTGGTGTCTGATCCAGACAATGAATAGAAGAAAAGGAATCCCGGTTTCCAGAATTTCCTCAGGAGTTTTGCAATCAACAGCGTTGCAAAGCTACAATTCCGTGCAAACTCGATAGACAAAACCCTCCAGTCAAGACGTACGTTGGCGCGCCCGATAGCAGGAACAGCTAGCTGCGTAGCTTCCAATGAGGTACTGCTCTCGTATAATTATAGTGAATCAATTCGTCTATCCATCTTCACACAATCTTCACACAGGTAGACAAAAATGAAGACATTTAGAATTAGTTTGGCCGAAAATGAGAGCCTGCGTACAAATCAGTAACTAAGCGGTTTGCTTGAAGAGAAGTTAGAGTTACAAGAGAAGCTAGAGGCAAATTAATTTTCAGCTCCGTGTCCATGAGTTCGAGGTTGGTGACCTTACATTTTCTCCAGATGTGTAGGATCTGTGCCCTGCTTGTAATACTCTGGTGTCTGATCCAGACAATGAATACAAGAAAATGAATCCCAGTTTCCAGAATTCCTCAGGAATCTCGCAATGAACAGCGTTGCAACTTAGCTACAATTTCGTGCAAACTCGATAGACAAAATCCCCAATTCAAGACGTTGGCGCGCCTGATAGCAGGATCAGCTGCGTAGCTTCCAATGAAGTACTGCTCTCCTCGTGAATCAATTCTTCAATCCTTCTTAACACAATCTTCACACAGGTACACAAAATTGAAGACATGTAGAATTAATTGCGAGGAATATGAGAGTCTAGGTTACCACTGCGTGCCTGCGCGCGTACAAATCAGAAACTAAGCTGTTTGCTTCAAGAGAAGTTAATATAGTTATAAGAGAAGCTAGAGGCAAATTAGTTCCAGCTCCGTGTCCACGCGTTCTGAGATTGGTGACCTTTGAAATTGCAGTTTCCGAACTGGACCTTATCCTACACAACTGGCCCGAATTGAAGAGACCACCATGAATAATCTTGAGTTGAATCACTCCAGTGAACCTTGCATGCTAGAGCCCTCTAAGAGCAACAAGAGCTTGAAATAGAACAGCAAAGCTGCAATTTGGATCTGCCTTACTGTAAACGCAACTAAGTCCAGGGAGAATTGACCCCCTCATTGCCCCGGTCAACTTAGGTTTGAAAAAAAAGCCCCCTATGTTGTGCCAATTTTTTGGTAATTCTTGCATCTCCTCTGAGTAATTTGGGGCCTCTGATTGCAAATATGAATTCAGAATTTCAAAAAAAAATTAAGCCTCGCAAATAAAAAATTCCAGGGTTTGCCCCGGAGGGCCAATGAGGGGGTCAATTCACCCTGGCCGTCATTCCTTGACTTGTTCGTTTGGGCATAGTGCTACTGTAGCTAGTCTTGACTTGTACGACAGAAGCAGACACTTGCCAGCAACAGCTCGCCCGGCCCTTGCCACTTTAGTACAGAACTACAACTAATTGTGACACGCAGTTGTACGAAGCATACATTTATTATTTGAATGGTCAGATTTTCATATATTCTTGTTGGAGAATGTGAAATAGGATTCTAAAGAATGCATTACCTGGAATACTATATGCAGAAGTTTATTGATAGAAAATGTAAAACCAACACAAGTGCTGTCAACATAGTGGTCAATGCAGTTTCAAATCAGTATGTAGCCTTGGGAGCGTTATATTTCGACAACTGTTGGAAAGCAGTCCCCTTTGGACCAAAAGCTTACTCAAGTATTTTCTTTAATGGAGCAACCCACTAAGGGCCTCCTCACATGTATCAGTCATCTAGGAATTTTCACAGCGGGTGCTACAGTGAAAAATAGACATTGCACTTTCATGTGGACCCAGTGGATGGGGATGGAGACAATAAAAAGTTTCCACGTATTAGATTCCCTCGTCTCCACCAAGTCTCCACCAATGAGGTTGTCTACCGGTATCGGTAAAACTTCACCTCCTCCTTTCCCGCTTGCCCACCCCGGCAAGACCATCGATGGAGCCACTTTTGTCTTCTTGCTTGAATTAGAGGAAAGTTTGCCCACCGGGCCAGCATGTGAGCAGCCCCTAAGGTGAGTACACTCAAAACCGCCACTTTTTGCTACTGAGCCTATCTACTATTATTAGACAAGTCAGATCTTCACAGGTTCTTATTGGCAAGTGAAAGGAAGTTCCAATGCACCAAAGAATGTGGCATTTGGATAAGGTAGTGTGCTCATAAACCGTCACTTTAAGGGTTGTTGGGCCTTTTTATGGTTTTCAGATGCCTAAAAATATTTTCACTTATTTTTCACTTGAAGAAAAATTGATGCGAAATCTAACACAAGTGATTTCATATTTTTCTGAGCATTTATGAATTACTTATGAATTTCCAAAGAATTCTGCCATAGGCACCTATTTGTGATCCTAGGCCTTGCAAAACCCACACACGCGCAGTCTGAAAAAAGATATGGCATGACCAAAAACAAGCAATGAAGCACTGAAAAAGTAATACTTAAGGTTCCTAAATGTGACCGTTACTAAACTGAAGCCCTAAACGCCCCAAGGAACCAATATTGTCTTCACATACTTTCAAGTCCAATTCAAAGTGTTGTAACTTTTGCGTCCGATTTTCAAATTCAATCAAACTTGTTGGAAAATTTGCGTTCTCTCTTCTAGTTTGTGTAATAAAATTTTCAGATCAATTCGAGTTATGCTGATTTTTTGGGAGCCAATCGAAGTTCACAAGTTCAATTTGAGTTCACCAAGCTGCATTTGTTGGCTGCAGCTTTGGGGGCTTCTATCTCCTTCATTCTAAGTTTGTTTTCAGTAATATTTTTTGAATTATGTTCCCCTTGAAGTCTAGTTCTTGTGGTAAAATTTTCATGTCAATTCAAGTTGTTTTGAATGTTTGGGAGCAATTCGAAGTTCTAAATCCCAACATTCTTCGATCACAATGAACTTTGGCGGCTTATAACTTCTTCATACAAGGTCCATTTTCAATATTTTTTGTTGGAAAAGTTGAGCATACTAGTCTTGTTTGTGTGGCTAAAATTTCATGTCAATCCAAGAATTAATGAGTGACTGAGAATCATTTTAGTAAAAGGATATTCAACTGTAAATGTGTTTCTTGCTAAAATGAAGTGGACACCTATCTTGTATCCACTCTTAGTTCCAAATCGATCCACCATATGTGAAGTATAAACCAACATCTAACAAACCTTATTAAGCTCTCACATTATAAAAAGTCCTTTTTAGAACTGCTTAGTGTCCATTTCAGAGCCTCTTGTAGGGACGGTTCCAAGAAGCGGGTCGCAATTCAAGCCACCTATCTTATTGTATGCAAAAGTTATTAAGGAACAAAGTTTGTTTCTTAAAGCATTTCTTCCACATAGGTATAGAATTGATTTTGGAGATGTACACATAGTGTAGATGGTGCTTTAAGGTCAGTGGCACATTTGGATGTACCTACCTTAGAACTTTTTTGAAGGCTTTTTCTTTTGCACTTTCGTAAAATGGAGGTACTCATAAGTTACCTTGGCTCAAGCATTCTAATAAAGGAGATGACCCATTTCTGACTAGCCTTCCATTGCCATAGTTTAGGCTACTTAATTTCCAATCAATTGTGGTGTAGGTGACAGCTTATGTAGAACAAGATAGCAAAAATATCCAGGAGGTGTACATTGAAAACATACAATGATCACAACATGTATATTGAAAGTCACAATGATCACTTACATTGGTTTTGTAATCAACCTATGGTTGGAAATAGGTTTGCATATATATCAAAAATAGGACAAATAAAATCTTTATGAAAAAAATTCATGGTAATTTTGTTTTTGATGTAAAAAATGTAAAAAATTATGAAATCCTTCTAAAATTGATTTTCCTACATAGGGAAAAAATTTCCTCAACCTTCCCCATGTTGAAGAGAGGCTAAATTCCTTAAGTGGTTGGAAATGGGGATCATCTTGATAATTCAAAGTAGAACTAAGGTACTTTAACCTTGAAACACCTGAGACAAGGTTTGCAAGATGGAAAATCCATAAATCTTTGTGTAATGTATTTTGGCAACTTGTACTTTGTTCTCTTGATCCATGAAAACAATTGTTTTTAAGCTAAAACCAACTAATGAAATGAAGCTTCTCAAGTCTAGTTTCTATTCAAATTTGGAAATTTGGAAAATTGCTCAAATTCAATATTTTATTGCAATTTGATCTTTGGACCAATATTTATTGAGTGTTGATTTTCTAATTTTAGAATGATACAACAATTTGATTCTCACTAGAATATTTTGTACTATTAATAATATACCTCTTTATAGATATTTTCACTTGATGAAGCATGGAATTATTGAAAGGAGGAATTTTCTTCATTGTAGATGTCATTTCTACATATACTGGACAGTGTGCAAGCTTTTATTTAATCTCACTAAATATGGAGGTGATCAAGTGCGGAGGGTGGCCTAGTAGTGCTATTTTGTGAGCCTATGAGCATGAGCCTATGATCGTTGAGTAGGGATTATGTAAGTGTTTAGCTTAGAAATTTGAAGAAGCACAAGAAAACTTAATAATATTTCTAATAATAGACTCCATCTAAAAATTTTGGCCAAAATTTACTATTTTTAGTAAATTTTAGTACTTGTTACCATGGACCTATTACCATGGTTATGTAGAATTCACATGAAAATTATAATTTTCAGTGATATCTAAAATATTAGAAGTATACATTATAAAAATGATGAATTTGATTGATGTAAAAGATTAATGAAAATAAAAATAAGTTTGTATAGAATACTGGTTGATCATTGTTCTATAGCAATGTGGGTCCTTTAGAGGCTAATAGAAAAATACCTATAATTTTTTTTGATGCATTGTTATTAGACTTGTTTAGATTTTAGAAAAAAAAAATTGTTGATAAGAAATACTATCTTGTAGTAGTGTGGGTCCTCTCAAGGCCGATGGGAGGTACTTATACTTCTACCTTGATTGGACTTGTTAAGATTTTGAAAGAAAATATTTGGTGGACAAGGATTATTTTTGTAAGGAATGAGCTTAGTTACACCAAATTGTTGATTAGTTGATCATTGTCCTCTTATAGGACCTCCAAGGATCCAACTCTTCTATCTTTGATCAAAAGATCATTTAGTTAATCACTCCCCTCTTATTGCTTGGATCCCTTGACGTTGAGGGGAGCCCCCTTGCAACGAGAAAAAAAATTATTTTTTATTTTTTCCTTTTTTTCCTTCATTGCAAAGGGACTCCCCTTGGCGTTGAGGGGACCCAAGCAACAAGAAGGGAGTGATTATAATCTCAATGAAACAAACTCAATTGATTTCAAACAAATCTTAATTACTAATAGATTTTTCTTATTATTAAAATCTAGCAAAGTTTAATAAGTAGCACATCAAGGTTGTTCAAGGGGACCACGGTAATAGCTCCATGGTAATATATTCATGGTAATAGCTACTAAAATTTATCAAAAATAATAAATTTTGACCAAAATTTTAGATGGAATTTCTAAAAAATTATATGCTCGCAGGCTCACAAGCTCACAAAATAGCAAGCTTGGGGGGTGACTTCCACTTTCCCAACCTTAAGGTTTGCAATGCCAAGGGAGCATCACTCAATACATGTAACCATTTGTGAAGAGGCAAGACAAAAGTCTCAAAGGAAAAAAATACAAGAAGAGCAAGGCCTTGAAGAAGGCAAAATTGACTATTGGAGGAAGAATAGACCGAGGCAAGTTTGTATAAGATGATCGATCCTTTTTTTTGGTACCATGGGATCAAATTGCACCATTTCAAAATAAATCTCTATTTTTGCCAAATAAAAGTAGTCTTCTTTTACCAAATTTTTTCCATTCCTATTTTAAATGTGGATGAAGTCACCTAATTTGAATGAAAAAGTGCACAAATAGAGTTGAAAAGTATTTTTGGATCCAAAAGATGGATGAATGTAGAAATACAATGCTTCACTCAATTTCAAAAGATTGCCATCCTAACACTTTCTCAAAAAGTAAAAAAATTAATAAAAATAATTAGTTATGTATACATCATCATAGAATGTACAAATTGTAAAACTTTAACCCCTAAATGCCTGAGGCACCAAAATTTAGTGTTTGCAAAACTTTGAAGTTAAATAAAACCTAACCAAGTTTCTATTTTTAGTAGTTTCTATTTTTAGTAGTTTCTATTTATAGAAAGATATTCTTGAAGTCTAGTTTTAGTATCATAAATCTGATCTTGCAAATAAATGATAGTGATTTTTCAATTCAAGATTTTGTGCAAGGGTACCCATTGCAATCTCGACTTCTCATAGTAATGAGAGCTTTTGGAAATGAGCCTCAAATACACTAGATTTTGTAGAAAAAATCACATTCAAAATTCATTTAAAAAAATTATAAAGTAGATTTTGAGAAGCCATAAATTGATTGGATTCTACATGTTAGGCCCTTTAACCTCATATTTTTTTGGTCACCGACTTTTTAGACTTGACTTGTGAAAAGAGGATTGAAAGACTTCACATCACTTTTGCAATTTTAACTCCCTCATGGTCAAACATCATAATCTTTCACTCTATAAGTGATATCGTTGTGTTTTCTTTTCCTATGAGATCTCTAACACGTCTAGTTGAATTTGTATGGTTACAATTTAAAAAAAATTGATACAACTTATCAAAATGTTGACATTTTGTTCAATTTAGAGCAAATTCCAAGAAGCTCAAAACATGCCTTGGGCATTTAGGGATTAAGTTTAGTACATTCTCAGTTTCTGATGTAATTAGTGTTATTTGTTTAATTAGAGTTGTTTGCTGGTACCCAACAGTAGTTTCATTCTGTTCAAGATGCATGATGAATGCTCCTCAATTGTGTGAGCAAACTAAAATATTTATGTGAAGTTCTTTCTTATAATGAAGAAGTAAATTTATTTAATCTTCTCGCAGGTATCAAAGAGGGATTCTCATGAATAATATATCATATAAGTTCTTCTTTCTATTGAATAAGCAATTTAAACCATAAAGGACGTAGTCCCCATAACCAAAGTAGTCACCAAAATGCTTAGATTATAGGACAAATAGGTGCATTCTTTGTTTATGGAGGGAATAGTCAAGCCATCCATCCATCGACCACTTTTCAGCCTCATTGTGCTTTAAGGGTTAATAAAATCTTCTAGTAGAAGAGTCAAATGATTTTCACAAACATATAGCCTTCAAGCTTCTGAAATGATTTTAAAAAGTTTCTATAGAAAAGAAAGTGGTTACTTTTGACCAATTGGATATGTATAGATTAGTACATAGGTTAACATAACGACATCTAAAATCTTTTGAATAGGATTTTGAGCATGGTTCATATAATTAAATTGTAAAAGTATTTGTTGGGTCTTGTGGATAATTAACCCCTTAAGGACCGGATGTTCAAATTGTAAACTACGAATGAATGCAAATACATTACAGCTATAAATAAAAATGTATTTTTTCCATCTATTGATTTTTTGGAAGATTCTTGTGTTAATTCTTTAACATTTATACAATGTAGATTTTGAAGACTTTGCTTTGCAAATATTCAATAATGTGAAGGATACTAGTAGATCTGGCCTCAAAAAGTAACTTTTTCAATTCAAAAAATGACCACTCAAAAACAACTTGAATAAAAAAAAGCAAAAATAAAATCTTCAAAAATCTCTATGATTAGAGCTTAACATTTTAAACTTAAGGAAAAAAACTCTTGTGAAAATCACAAATACTCAATCTAAAATTTGCATATTTATTTTGTGTTAACCCCTAAAGTTGGGAGGCATATTTTGGGTAGAAATTGTAAAAAACTGCAATTTTGTAGGGTAGTGAGAAAAAAATGGATTTTTTTCTTTCAAAATTTAACCATACAAATTTGTGCTAGACTAATATGGGAATGTATGGGAAAAAATTCAAAAACTTTGATGGCACAGATTGAAAGATTATAACATTTGAAGTTAGAAAATAAAAGTTATTTTCAACTTTGCCCAACAACGACGCTAGCATGTGAGCTTGGAGCGGTGAGCTTGTGAGCTTGGAGCGGTGAACTTGTGAGCGTAGAGCCTTGGAGTTAGGTTTTTGAGAGTTTTATCCTGAAAACACATATTGTTTTAAAAAAAATCAAAACTTGACAATTTTTGGTTATATCAAGCAATTTAGAGGACCTATAACCGCTACCCCTATTACCATGGATTCTAAGAATTCTGACTACGACCTACCAAGGTCCATTTCCTGTTGGAAAAAATCCTTAAACCTTTGTGTATAATGAAGCATTTATTTCCCCCTAACATTTTTCACATATTTACCCACTTCCAGATGTTGCTGGAGATTTTAATATAAGGTATTAGGCAAAGAATACTTAAAAAAAATGTAGGGTTAACAACAACAACACAATGAACAATACATGGAAGGAAAGGTAAAGGAAAGCCAGAAAATGAAATGAAGCCTAAAAAAAAGAGGGGTGAAGCCAAAAAAAATTGGAAAGCCAAAAAAAATGACCAAAAAAAAAGGAGAGTGATATAAACATGGCTACAAATGGTAGTTTTTGGTTTGAAAGACATACTCCCAAATTAGGTAAAATGCATGGACGTTTTCTAATTCATAAGCTTCAAATCATATAAATTGTACCAAATGTTAGTTCATACAATAAGAATGTAATACTTGTTGCTATTGCAGCCAGTACTACTCTAGAACTGTGATGATTCCTGCTTTTACAAGGAGAAGCTTCAATTCGTTGAAGCTAAAACTTGGTGCATGAATGAATTTGTCCTCATGGATGTCCATCTTGCAAAAATACCGAAACACGTAGTACAAGTGCTTGCAATTCACATATTGTTGGCAACCTCCAACAGCTGAAACACACATGTTGGTAAAGTTCGGGTAAGTGTATAAGGGGTACATACCCACTGTAATTTTATACAAATTTTGGTTATGATCACTGTCGGTCTCTAGAGTCACAATTGCACCTAGTCCTGGAAAAGGCAACAATGTTACTCCAAGTATTAGTCCTTTGACATTGTCAGCACTCTCCCATTTGTTTCGTTGTTCTGTAGTTGGTACCGTTGAGATTCGCCGTATGGTTCGATTGTTTCGAACCGTTGGATACATATGTGCATCCTTTGGAGGTGGCTGATCATAAAATACACTTTTGTAAACGTTGGATATATTGAATAGACGACGAGGAGACAACGTAGGACGTTCTTGGAGTTGAAATCCAGCATGTTGTAGGAGTAATGTCTCCTCTTGGCTCAAGTTGGTCCCCGTGAGAACAGGCCAGACTTATGGCAACTCCGGCCAATCTATTACCCACTTCCACTTGGTTCCCTTCACACATCGTTCAATGTCATCTGCACAGAACCAGAAGTCTGCCAACACTTCGCGCTTACTCCCATAATCTTCTTTTCTCCCACGATACGTGGAAGCATGTGTTCCCTTCCTTCCTTTTGAAATTCTTGAAGTGCACCTAATATTTGACCCCCATTGCTGAGCATGACATTTTGCGTTTGATTTGTGGCTGATCCTCGCAATGTGCCACTTCGATGTGTCGCAGTCACTTTCAAACGCAATGGACACATGCAGTGAAGTGTTGACTTGAGCGTTTGTATGCTTTTCCTTAGTAGAGTTGACAAACGTGGTTGTAGACCTTGTTCGAACACGAGGTTGAGAGAAATTTACTTTATCTGGTCTATGCGAGTCTCCGGCATCACCAATGGGTACATCTAACTTCCTCTTCGTGCTTCCAAATATTTCTTCTCCTTCCAAATGGGGTATGCAAATTCCAACACCTTCAGATCTGGGTAGTGTATTCAACGCCTCTGCAATTTTCTTGGGATTTCCGCTCTATCTTGCAGCTCTCAATTTTAACTCCCCCTTCGACGGACTAGAGCCACATGCATGTCCCTTCAAGTAAGCGCGATAATTTGTCATCTGCATCTATGCACAGATACTATTGTCGCAAGTAGCATCAAACAAATTGTTACCTCGGTTTCCAAACATTTGAAGCCACTTGTTATGCACTGTTTCCGACAAGTTGCATGAAGGCATGTCAGCCATCTCCTCCAAACTCAATCCCTGGGAAAGTGGAAATGCCCCCTTCCAAAAAAAAATCACATTCAATGGAAAAGATTACAAGCAAGTACCATTGGGATTTGAAAACCACCAAGTTCATGTACGGGGAACATGAGATGCAGGACACATAAAGAAAATGATATAAAAAATTAGATTTGTAATCGTAGGCCTGAATAATTAATTATCCTAAATTCCAAGTTATATACCAGAGAACACAGAAGAACAACAAAATATAACATTTATTTTCCAATGCAAAAACAATAAAACAATTACAGTAGTGCATGAACCTTACCATTTACATGAAGCCTCCCCACTGCCTATAACAGAAATGTCAAAATGCAAGCCAGTGGTCCAAGTGATGAAGTGCTTCTTTTGTAGTAGCTCCAGAAGATAACCACCATGACCGAATTGCTAGGTATTTGGTCTCCGCGTCCTCTATATTCTTTGCATCTTTGTATTGTTTACATAATAAAGTGTGTTGCTGTTGGAATGCTTCCTTGATAAATTTTTGTGTGTGTTTTTGAAGTGAAGAACTCCAATGCAACAAGCAAGTTCGCTCCTGATTTTCCATCTTCTGATTGGCAGAGCCACTACCATAGATGATCCGGACCGCATTCCAATTGGCCATAGCACTATCGGCCATAAACCCCTTGAAGTTTGGGTGTTCTATTCCGTGTCGTGACATGGCAGCATTCAAGCATTTCCAGAAAAGCACTTGAATCTCGGTATCTTCCGATTGCATATCGCATGTGGAAATGGTCATCACCTTTTTGTACTCGGGATCATACATGTGGCAAGCCATCGTGGTCCAGTCCTTCACACGCTTGACGTGGTCAAACATCATCCACGCATTTTCTAGATTCCCTCCGGGTTGCATGCGCTTCACCAGATCCACTCCACTCCCCGGTCCTTCCGTAAGCATCTTAAAAATGTACACCTTCTCCTTCCCTTGTCCATGGAAAACACTGTCGTGAATGAATTCGAACTTTGCCTCCTTTTTCATGGTCATAATGTTGTTGATGATGCCTCTACGATTGTTTGAGCGGAATGAAGATATGACGTTGCGGATGTTCGGACTGCTTAAGTACTCAAAGCGGTCCATGACCTCTTCTAGTTCCTGTCCTTTCAACATCTTTTTCTCTCTTTCTTCATTGTGAAACAAATAGGTTGATAGGAAATCTTTGCTAGCAGATAGAGCAATTGCGGAGTTCGTGGCCATAGGTGTTTTGGCCACCTGCTCCGCAATGAGTCCACAGATCTTCTCTGTAGAGTCTCTGTACATGCCTTTTGCTACCGGGTGACAATGATCTCCGATATGAATAGCCGCCCTACTCATTTTCGGATTCTCACTACAACAATAGTAAATTCTAGCACTGCATGTGCTTAGACATGTAGGTGTTAGTTTGCAAAGCTTGCAAACTAAAGTACAATCTTTGGGAGCAATATCCCCTATTGCAAAAGGAAAGGTAGTATATCCGGTCCACTCTGTTTCATTGCGTTTTCGAGCCCTAGTCAAGTAATCGCACTTTGGATTCACACAAGCAAGATGACCAGCGCAGTATGACTTACAAAACTTTAGGTTATCAGAGTTGTTGATGTTCGTGGTCAAAACTTTGCACCAAGGATGCCCATCATAGTGCTTGTCCATCCCTTCTAAGTTCTTGGCTGTAGAGGAAGAGGAAGATGACCGGCATGGAGGCAACTTGAAGATGACATCACCATTGAATATTGGTAGGAGGAATTGCACATGATGGTGTTCCACAGCATTCAGGTCCATCATAGACAGTTCATTTCGAGATCTATGCATGGTCGCTAGTCTGTTCAAACACTCCATAATACTTACTCTATCGGTTGGAGATGGATGCAATGGAGGCCATGAGAACAAAGACTTCGACTGACTTTGTGAAGGGGTATTGCATACTGAATTCACAGGCGTCATTTTCGTAGATGCATTCTGACTGGAGCTTGTCTTCTTCTGAAGAATGAAGTCAAGAGACTCTCCTTCCGATTCACTAGACAATTCTATAATTGCATCTAATTTCTCAAGTTTCACTTCACGAAGTACTATGTGTTTTGGAAAGATCGGAGAAACGTCACTAGGTGAACTAGGTGAAACAACGTGTGCAATGTAAGGCATGTCTACTGTGGAATTATCGGATTGGCGGCTAGGAATCTTAATGGACGGAGCTACAATAGAAAGAAGAAGTCCGTATGCTCTATAGTTTTCGGCGCTAAGGTACCAGCACTACGTTCCAGCTTCCAGCGACCTCATAACAGGGATAGACTGTTGCACTTGACCTGATTCAGACATCTTTTCCTCTTCGACATATATGGAGGCTTCTACAAACCTAAAACGGACATGGAGAAGGTGTGATAGAACTCTAGCACGCCCTTCTTCTCCTAGCGGAAACACAACAGGGACTTCATGACCATCTACTCAAATGCAAGCCATTGTGTGAATCTACAGAGAACGTACTACGAAGGAGGGCAATGAATCCTACATGTGAGACCAGGTACCTAAGAGTTTCTCCACTACTTTATTCTCCCAACTGGCTTATCCTTTCATGTACTTATTAGTTTGTAGTGAAATCATATTTTTAGGGCCTCTTGTATTAGGGTACCTTCATTAAATGCTATGGTTTTTCCAAAGCTTCTAAAAGGGTAATAGTTGTGTTAAAAGAATTTAGTTCCCAAACAATACCTGAACCACCAAAGTCCATTATAATGTTTTCTTCATTATTTGAGTACTGGAGTCACACGATATCTAGTGAATTATTCTTTAAGAAGCCGTTTTTTTATAATTAAGTCTTCTTGATGTGCAGTCTTCTAAATGATATCTTCTGAAATTGGATTCTCATTTTACTATCAGCTTCGTAGTACTGTACTTAAGCGTTTGGAATCCAAATAGTAATGATCTAATCTACCTAGAAACTATTAGTAAACAACAACAATTAATGTTCTCTTGTGGGAGACAGGGCCACCAGATTGGTGACATGATTGGAGTACTTCACTACCGTCGAGGGCAACCTAGAAGAAATGCACAAGTCTACCGCATTCAAAATTAAAGCATGCAAACCGACGGTGATATTATGGTCTACAGATCTTTATTGAGGAAGAAGGTGGCCAATTCACACGTGGCTAAAATAAAGGCTGACAAGAGCATTGCGGCTCGCCGTATTGCACCTCCAAAGCCACCATAGTCGACGCCTTGGGGCTTGGGGTTCCAAGAATCTTTTTGAATTTCAATGACGCATTCCAAAAAACGTACATCCTACTTTCACTGTCAAGTTGCAAATCCGCACACTTATCATTGATTTGCATATAGTACTCATTTGTGGGTCTTGAAACCCATAAGAGGGAGCAAGTGGTACTCTTCGTAGCCATTCTCCTACCATAGTTCAATTAAGAGATACATTTCTTCCATGTATACATCTCGCGCTACATGCTCGTAGGGAACCAATGAGCTCACATTCATAGTCCGAAGCTTAGAAAGAGGCGGAAGAGACATACCTCACTGTATTTCTCTTCTCCGAAGACATTGAGAAGAGCTAGGATGACAAGGGCAAAGAGAGTGGTTTCTAGAACAGGTCAGTTCCCAGTTGGAGATTCTCGAAAAGTACTCCGATTTCCAGCTAGAGTTAGTGGTGGGGAGGAGGACATAGGAGTCCACAATACAGATGCAATTGAAGAGATGTCTGAGGATGCAACTAGTGGACAATGTGAAGGGAGAGAAGTTGACACTTTCCATGTAAGCACTTTTGGCATTCATCAAGTACTTTTGATACGTCCTATTTCGTTGGTAGTCCGCCAAGGGCAACAACCTCTAGGCTATATGACACATGTGGTAGCAATTTTTTCTCTCTTAAAATCCTGTCCAGAAGATATGCGTTGTAATCCACCTTTTTGTCAAGATGTAATGTCATTAAAAAACAATGCACGATTAGTGTGACCTCCAGTTTGCATGAATTGCAAATCAGTGTTACCTTTTCTATTACACGCCAATGACGCCACCAATATCCAAACCATGTTCAACTGATACAATAGGGTCCAATAGCATATGTTATTTGAAGGTTTACACCTAATTTCTAGGAGCATCTATAGCACTAGTTGGGCAGAATGCGAACTTCAAGTCTTCTTGAAAGTAATTCATTAAGGGAATAACCTTCAACATGTTTATCGCCTGGGACATTGTTCCAACGACGTTTACTGAATAACGAAGAGGTCATTTTCCAACAATTAAATCTCACCAAAAAACAAAGAGAAAGGACTTGTCTGGATCCTCGAGACTGGCCATGCTGACAGAATCCCTTTTCCCAAAACGGAACCTGCATTGAATGGTCCAGTGCCAAATAATGGGATTCATGGCGTGGCTGCATTCTATCCAGTCCTGGTAACGTTCTCTGCATCATGGGATTCTAGCGTGGCTGTAGTCTGTTCCTTTCGTGGCGTCACGAGAGCCACAGTGGCAGCAAGTGCGGGCGGAAGATGCCGTATTGAACAGCTAGATGCATGCATCGGTTTCGAAGATTCCGCCTTTTTTAAGCTCCGGATGAACCAGAACTTCCCGCGCAGAGTGCTAGCTGTTGGTTGAAGCAGGAAAACAAACAGGAATTCCATCCTTCTCAAATTGTTTGTGCACTTCTGATTGTGCAAGGGTTCGCATTCTCAATTCATCTCTCGTGCGTGTAACATGGCAGAATGACGTGGACTACGAGGAGCCGTGGGAGGGAAGATTCGAGCACGCCTAGTGTTCGTGAAAGGACGACATCAATTCCTCGCTAGGTTGTGGTATGGACTTCTAACTTAAAAGTTTCTATTTTTCTTAGTGTCTCTGATAACCGAGACGCATCACCGAGGTATCCAGACGCATTAGCTTCGTACCAGGATCAGCCTCGATCAGCTTCCTATCGTTTGACTGCTGCTGCATCGCAAGCTGGGGGCGACTCAATGCTCACAAGCTCCCCGTCGTCACCTTTTGCCAACTCGTGCGCCTGAGCTTCGTTCTAGGACGCGGGGAATTCACATTGGTACCCGTTTGCTGGGGTCCCATTGACTCTCTTCCGAGGCAAGTCGGATCCGACTGATCGGTTGGAGGCATCGGCAAGACCTCCAGGTTTTTGATATTTCAAAAAAAAAATTTCCCTCGCGAGACTGCTGCTGCATCGCAAGTTGGGGGCGATTTAGTGCTCACAGGCTCCCGTCATCACCTTCGGCCAACTCGTGCGCCTGAGTTTCGTTCTAGAACGCGGGGAATTCACCAATGTACTCGTTTGCTAGGGTCCCATTGACCCTCCTCCGAATCAAGTCAGATCCGACTAATCCTCGAGAGGCATTGGCTGGACCCCCTGGTTTCCGATATTTAAAAAAAAAAAATTCCCTCGCGAGACTGCTGCTGCATCGCGAGCTTGGGGCGACTCAGTGCTCACAGGCTCCCCGTCGTCACCTTCAGCCAACTCGTGCGCCTGAGCTTCGTTTTGGGACGCGGGGAATTCACATTAGTACCCGTTTGCTGGGGTCCCATTGACTCTCTTCCGAGTCAAGTCGGATTCGACTGATCCTCGGGAGGCATCGGCCGGACCCCCTGGTTTTCGATATTTCAAAAAAAAAGTTTCCCTCGCGAGACTGTTGTTGCATCGTGAGCTTGGGGCGACTCAGTGCTCGCAACTCCCCGTCGTCACCTTTTGCCAACTCGTGCGCCTGAGCTTCGTTCTAGGATACGGGGAATTCACATTGGTACCCGTTTGCTAGGGTCCCATTGACTCTCCTCCGAGTCAAGTCGGATTTGACTAATCCTCGAGAGGCGTCGGCGGGACCCCAGGTTTTCGATATTTCAAAAAAAAAGTTTTCCTCGTGAGACTGCTGCTACATCGCAAGCTCCCCGTCGTCACCTTCGGCCAACTCGTGCGCCTGAGCTTCATTCTAGGACGCGTTGACTTTCACTGAGGTTCCAATTGACTGCTGTTGCATCTGAAGGCCGTGGGTGACTCAGTGCTCGTAGGCTCCCCGTCGTCACCTTCGGCCAACTCGTTCGCCTGAGCTTCGGTCTGGGACGCGGGGAATTCACCGAGGTACCCGTTTGATGGGGTCTCGCAGACTCTCCTCCAAGGCAAGTTGGATCTGACTGATCCCCGAGAGGCATCGGCGGGACCCCCAGATTTTCGTAATTTAATTTTTTTTTGGTCCAAAACGATAAAAAATCATTGAATCCTTTATCTCAGCCTATTTGGTTTGCTTTCTAAAAAATATAGTGGCTTGAATGAAGGTATTTGTTAGTTTACTTCAGAATTGTAGACTTACCATTCTAAAGTCAGTGCATAGTACTCACATTCTCCTTATTTGGGAATCTAATAAGTGGTTTGCATCTTTAGATTCATTTTATAAGTGTACTATTTTTTGGGGGTCATGCTATCTGCTGTTGGGGTTAAGTCGGATCCGACTGATTCCTTGGTGGAGTCAATGGGACCCCTCAAAATTGGTAGTCAATATATTTTCTTATATTACATTCTGTATTTAGAGGAATAAAATATTGGTGCTTAATAGGCTTGTTAGCATCTTCCGTGTTGACTAAAGATTTGAACAATTGTTTTTGTTACTGACAGGTTGGAGTTGGTCTGCATGAATCTGGACCAAGTAGACTGCCTATCAGTGCTCCAGTGTCTCAAGCGCTTGGCCCATCTAAGCCATTCACTTCCGCAAATACCACGATGGAAGTGTCCAACGATTTAAAGGAGGAAGAGCCGGCAAATGAAGATCTGGTAAGCTTTGATGATATTATGGATGTTGCTGATCGTGCTGCAGATGCTTTTGAGCATTTTGAGCATAGTCATGTCAGTGACCTTGAAGGGCATTCACGCTCTATCCCTCGGCTTAGGAAATGGCGACACCAACATAGGACGCCTATGTTCTCCCCGGAGAGTTCGGAGACTGAGTACAGCTCGGATAGTGAAATGTCTTCATCGATTGATGGTCCAATGTTTCTGGACACTTGTTAGTGCACTTGTAGCACTAGTCAGGACACACGTGAGGTTGTGCTCATTCTCTTGAGTTCAGATGAAGATGATGATATAGACATTGATTGATTACAGTTGATTGGAATTTACTTATAGTCATAATCCACTAGACCCTAGCATGTCTAATGTACCTACAACTATAAAATTTTGTTAAAAAATAGAAATACTTCATTCCCAATATATTGTTGTACTTCCACGCTCATTGTAATGTTTTATGTTTAATTTTGGAGTATTTGTTATTTATTTTGAAATTCATTCAATACTTTTAATTTGGTCAATTTTGAACAATTTTTTTTTCCTTTTCAGATGGATGTGTCCCCGGTCAATTTATCACAAGTGGAACAAATTATAGAGACTCCAGGAACAGATGACACCGAGCAACCAGAGATTGGAGATGAACGTGAAGGTGAAGAAGACTTTGTGGAAGACGAAGAGAAGGAGTTGTTGGAGGATGAGCTCCGAAGACTCCAAAAGCTAGACTCGGTGGCTACAATCGCATCCCTTAGAATGAAGCCAGAGAATTTGTTTCAGCTGCAAATCCCACTTTGCAGACTCGTGCCGATGCCCATGGTGCGGCCAACCGTCTCTTGCGACCTTATTAAGCTTGAGCAAGAATTCGTGAACGGGTATAGAGATGGAGCAACAGTATTCTATGTGACAACTACAAATGAGGCTGGAGAAAGCGCGGAGTTCATAAAGGAGGAAATGGATGCGTGGGGCCCGCTGTGGAAGGAAAAGAATGACATCTTCAACAAGTATGTGGAGTCTATGGCTATGCTCAGTTTCTTGAAGAACTTGAAGTTCTTCATTTGTGATGGGAATCACCGACGCTTGGCATGGATGAACCATATTGCCAGACTTCATTCCACCTCACGAGATTGGCATTGTAGCGTTGACTCCATTGTGTTGGACACGAAGGGGAAGATTGAATTGGTCATACATGTCATGCATGACATAAATAAGTGAGTACTACGTTTCAATTTTCCCTTTGCCTTTTCAGTTTTTGTTTGTTTTGTATGACTTCTAAATGTATAAAGAGTTATGACTTAGTATCTTTGTATAAATTGCAGATCAACAGAAGACTCCCATGTAAAGACTAATCTGGTACACACATTGTATCGCGTTCAGAAGTATGGTCTTCTCCCCATGGAAAGGTTCAATGAGATGCTCAGACCATCAGAGGTCAAATGCTGTGGAGCTTTAAAAGTGAAGAAAACTTGGTACTCCATGCTAGTGGAGGTCTTCACGTCATTTTTTTTTCGGGTGAAAACAACTTTCTTCTCTCTTGCCTTTGCCAATTATTCTACTTTATTTATTGTAATTATTACAAAATTTGTTTTGTAATGATTGAAATGTTTGATTGTCACAGCAAGAGATCGCATAGGCAGCAGATGCTGCAGTGAGAAGGTACAACGAGGTCACTCCATTTGAAGAGAAGAGTCATGAAGGTGTCGCGAATGCCATGAGACTTGGAGCCAAAGAAAAGAATACGAAGTTGTATGTGAAAATGATCAAGTTGGTAGCCGTGGTCGATCTCGCTCACGGACTTAAGTTCCTAGCTGAAGTAAGTGATGTGTTTTGAAATTGACTTAAAGGTACTATTGTATATTGAAGTCTTAATTCTTATTGCAAGTGCAAATTTGCTCTTCTACAGGTGGAAAAGCATTGGAGCACTAATGAAGTTCCAGAGATGACTCTGGAGAAACTCCAACTGGTGTCTATTTGCAACACAACTCCGTTTCACAAGGTCAAGTTCCTCAAGTGGTGGAACTCTTCATTGCCATCATGTGATGCTAAGAGGTTTCCACCACGGCATGTATCTAAGACGTTGCTCGGGCCCTTCTTGAACAGATGCGTATGGTACGTTGGGGTAAGTGCTCACGTGTGTGGTGTTCTTCATCCTTCCGTATTGTAATTTTTGTTATGCAATTCTTGACTGTTAAATAATCAAAATTCTATCACAAAGTTGTGCAACCTTGAAATTCCAATTGCTCTTCTGTTTCCATAGATTGAAGATGCAGCTGTGGAGTACTTTGAAGACGTCGTGAGGCAAGACAATATCAGCATCAACATGAAAGTTCCACAACAACCTGAGTTCCTGGCAGATTACATAGAAGGATGGAGAAGGAAGATCTGGGATCAAGGATTCTTGGCGGTTCTTAGAGGAGCCAATTATTTCAAGAAAAGTGACTCTTTCGTGAATTTTGATGGATCCAAACAAGCGGGTCGAAGAGTTCTTTTCCGGTAGGTTTCTTGTACTTGTTTCATGCCAAGTACATGCAAATTCAGTAGATTCGATCACTTGTCTTTTAGTTGAAGGATTTGATGGCTTCAATTCCCTAACTGCATTTGGTTTACATATTGCTTTTTCTAATGCCTCTACCTCTAACATGGTAACACAAAAAGCCTTGTACCTTGCTTCTCCAATATAAATATGCTCTAAAATATGTGTGTCTGTTTTCCGCTGTAGTTACTTCAAGCATGAACTTGAGGCGAAAGGAGCAATTGGACGGACTGATCTTCCTCCATTCCTTTTCAGTTGGCTGGACCGTAGTTCTGTGGACTGCATATACAATCCAAACTAACTCCGCACCTACACAACAGCTCATCTTAGTGGTGGAGGGTGGTACATTGACTGCCTTGTGTCTTACACTCATCCATTGGAAGTACAATTCTGAAACTCTTTGGAGGGCATTGGTGCTATTGACATGGAGGTGGATGAGTTCGCAGGACTCACCGATAGACAAAGAAACAGGGCCATTGCAAAGAGAGAAGCCAACAATAGAAAAAAAGCGGCTCGGCTCCAAGTGCTTTTGGAAACAAAGAATAAAAAAGAAGCGGAACGTTTGGTCAAGTTGGTAGAGAAGGAGAAGGAGAAAGAAGAAAAGCTCCTAGCCAAAGGCAAGAAGAAGGACGATGGTGGTGCTATCGTTCCAGCATCATTGACAGTGGACCAACCTTCTCATATGGAAGGTGGAGCTCAAAGTGGGGTGAAGAAGAAGGCACTCACGTAGCTGATAGAGGACGTCATCACTCAAGGGACACAAGTCATTGTTCTTGGCGATGATGAATTGGACAAGAGTGAAGACTTAATCATGAATATCTCAATTGAAGACCTTGTCGAAGACATGGAGATTGAGACGCCAATTTGGTATAGAGAGGTGATGGACTTCTGGAAGAAGGTAATTTCTGAAGGACTTCCAAATTTTGATGTCATACATGAATTTCAAAACATGAACATTGTGTGCAGGGTTCATTGATTGGATTAAGTCTTGTGGGTTTGCAGTTGTTGGCGGGGAAGCCTCGCATGTTTTACGGAGTGCCAAATGCTAGGCCTGGAGTAGACCTAATCTTTTTTGACTGCCCGGAGAACTTGCCTGTACCGGGACTGTCTTCTCCCCCAACAAAGGTGCTGACTTGGAACGCTGACTTGGAGAATGAGGCTCGGCAAGCGGCATTTCAATTCGCTTTCAAGCATCTACAAGACCATGGATGCATGATAGTATTTTACTCATGGAGTGCTGATGTTAGGGGCGATATTGCAGGATTGTGTGAGACTTACCGCATGGTGAAGAAAAAGGAGTGGTGGGGCATGAATTGCCTCCACTTGACTTCAGCACTGGATAGTAGTTCTACGGTAAATTCAACCAATAAGGCTCTTGAAGTTGTAAATGTCTTTTTCTAATGGTTATGTTACATTTGTTTCTCATGTATATTTTGTTTCCATGATTGCAGACTCAAAGGTTTGGAATCACCCTTCTTGTGAAGGACTTTGGCGACAAAGGGAAGTCCAACTTCACTTTCAAACGCACATCGCTAATGAAGAGTGTTGGTGTGGACATCGGTTGAGATGACATGTTGATGAACTACACCAAGGAGGATGACATGGCAATGAATGATGGAAAACCATGGCGGGGGGCACGTGAAAAGGATCCTCGGTTGTTTCAACTCCTCATCGAAGCTACAACCGTTGAAGGAGATTTGGTTCTTGATTGCACCACATCAACAGGTGATTATTAAATTCAATTATTGTCCATTCGTTGTGGTTTTCTGAAAATCATTCATTTCACTAATTTTTTACATTCCCTTAACTTCAGGTGCATCAATTACTGCTTGTCGTGGAATTGGCCGCCACATTGTGGCTTTAGAGGAGAACATTGACATTTTTGATGTTCTCCTCAAACCCATGAGGAAGCCTACTCCAGCTTCAATGAAGGCCCCATCTAACCCACCAACACTTAAAGTACATGATTCGGATGAAATGATGGTGGTGCCTCGGAAATTTGCTTAGAGGGAAAAATTCAGTAAGTAAGTTTGCATTTTCTTTAAGTATTAAATTTTATCAAAATCTTTGTGTTTTACAAATCTAACATTCTGTCATATCCAATTGTAGCCATCGAGGATTGACGTCATCACATATGATGTTGAACAAACAAAGTCTTTTCTACAGTCCGGAAAAGACTTTTGATCTTCCATCCTATGCAGAGTATATGGCATCAGCCTTTGCGGATTTTGGTTGTCATAAACCAAAACGCCGTAAAGATACATATACTCTAAATGTATTACAATTCATAGATGGATCAGCATCTGAGGGTAGAGAGACTTCAGAATCCTCTACGAATGAAGATTCAACAATTGAGTCTACTGCAGCTTAGATTGATGAGATAGATATATCTCATATATCGAACTACTATGTATGGATTTCCATTATGATTGGATTTGTATGTTTTATGGCTACATATGGAGCGTCATTTAATTTCTTTTGAATTTTTTAATGACGTCATTTCATTCAAAATGGATCACTCTTACTTATTGAAATGAAGTCACTTATCAAAAAGAAGTAAATTTGAAAAAATGAGCTCACTTTTTTAGATTATCAAAATTCAATAAATCCACGGTAATAGGCTCCTCACACTTTTCTGCCCAAATAAAAAGGGAGGCTCACAGGCTCATGCTCACAGGCTCACATGCTAGCAACCCTGCTTTGCCCAACAGGGTCAGCAGGCTTCAACTCCTCCTAGACTGAGATTTTTACACTACACATGGTTATTTTTTTGACATTTGCATCTTGTATCATGTAAGTTACATACCTGTCAAATTTTAGAAGTAAAAGAAGAATTTTGCAAAAGTAGCTTGATCAAGAAAAAAAGGTTTGAGGCAACATAACTTTTGATCTAGGCACCCAATTGGAAAAAAAATTATACTTCCACTAAAGGGGTACATATCCACACCTTGTGTCAAAATTTCATGAACATCCAATCAAAATTGACTTTATAGGAACCTAATCAAATTTTCAGTTCTATGATCATTAGACAATTGTCCTTTAGGGGTTAAGCTAAATTCAATTACAAAAAACCAAAATGTCAATACATTAAATGGTTTCACACTTAGCA
The DNA here is from genome assembly GCA_947034895.1 of Rhytidiadelphus loreus. Taxonomy (NCBI): domain Eukaryota; kingdom Viridiplantae; phylum Streptophyta; class Bryopsida; order Hypnales; family Hylocomiaceae; genus Rhytidiadelphus; species Rhytidiadelphus loreus. The sequence goes on from OX344763.1 coordinate 8,353,117, forward strand.
CAAATCAAAGTTCATCTACAAGGGGAACCTAGAATGTATTGTATAGTTAACCCCTAAAGGAGCGGATTGTGTTTTTCGGTTGTATAGAAATTTTGGACAGGTACCTACAAGCGGAGATTTTTATATTTGGGATTGAAATTTTAATAGAATGTGGAAGCAAGGAATATATTTCATATGCACCAAATTTCATGACATTTGGAAATACGAGTCAAAAGTTATAGCCTAATATGTTACTTTTTTTCCTAGTTGGGCAGTTCGGGCAGATAAAAAAAAATCACTTTTTTCATAAACAAAAATTTGGAATGGATTTTCTAGAGTTTTATATACACGAAAAGCTTTGAATCATTCCATTTTGATCAATGAGTCAAAAGTTATGAGGATTTTTTGTTTGTGGGTAGTTTTGGATTTGTTACTCTAAAATAAACTTTGAAATCCTTTATCTTACCCAATTTTCAATATTTTTGGACAAAAAAAGAATCGTAGGATGTAGATACATTATTAATCATAGGATGTAGATATTGGGATTGGAAAAAGAATTGTAGGATGTAGATACTGGGATTGGAAATTTTCAATTCCATATTTCAATTGTAAATAATTTAGTATTTTTAATCATTCTCTACTACTACCTACTTACTATTTTTTTCCTATATGTTGTACTATTCCAAATGATCTGAAATTTTTCAAGCATGTGGCCAAATTGTCTAGAAAAACAAATCCAAAGAAGCACCACCATTTAGGTCATTTTTTCATAGAAATGTGAGCTTGTGAAGTGCAGCTGCCCTGCTTTTCGCAGGGTCAAAAAAATGATTTTAGTTAATTTGAATGCTTGTATCTTGCAATCCACCCGGTGGAAATGTCTGAATTTTTTACCACATGTTTTTGATACTATATAATACAAGATCCTATGGTTAGATATGTCAAAAAAAGTTTTTTTTCAAAATTTTGGTACTTGTACTAGAAATGGCAGTTTTGGAGTGTTTTTGGTGAAAGTATAGTGACTGTCCTTTAAGGGTTAACCCTTAGACATTGGCATGGACATCAAGCGTTCGGTGGATGACAAGGAATCCTTTTAGAAGGATGGAAGTACAACTATTCATCCTCAAAATTTTGTTGTGAAAAAAGAAGGTCTTCTACAAAATTTTGACTTCCAATGAGTGCTTTTGCTATTTCTTAAGCCAACGATTCACATGGTAATGAAAAGGGATGATATCCAAGGTCACCCGTTTGTCCTTTAACCCCTAAACGTCCAAACAACGTTTTTTGGCAACATTGCGATTTTGGGCAACTCACTACATATGGAGTTTTTTTTATTTTTCTTTGAAATTTTCACACAATATGGGGACGAGTATCTTTAAGGCCCAACAATTTTCATAACTTTTAACTACATGGTTCAAAAGTTATTGCATGATATGTGATTTTCAGTGTTTAGCGGGCAACTTGGGCAGCCCGGGCAAAAAAAAACTTCTTTGAAAATCACTTCTAAAAAAATTAAAATTTGAAATTGATTCTCTAGATTTATATATATGTGGTAAGATTTGAATCATTCCATTTTGATCAATGAGTCAAAAGTTATGAGGAATTTTAGTTTGGGTTAGTTTGTGGGTAGTTATGGAATCTCTACTCTAAAATAAACTTTGAAGTCCTTTATTTAATTCAGTTTTAAATGTTTTTGGAAAAAAATAAAAACATTAGGTGTATATTGTTTATTACAACATTATAACCATTGGGATTGGAATTTTTCAATTCTATAAATAAATTGTTAACAATTTAGTATTTTTAATCATTCTCTATTTTTTTCTACTTACTATTTTTTTTCCTATATGTTGTACAAATCCAAATGATCTAAATTTTTTCAAGAATGTAGCCAACTTGACTTGAGGAATGAATCCAAAGAGAAACCACCATTTTGGACATTTTTTCATACAAATGTGACCTTGTGAAGTGCAACTACACGTATTTTCACAGGGCCCCCAAAAGGCGGATTTTTGTCACTTCAAATGTTAATATCTTGCAATCTACACAATAGAAGACTCTTAAAATTTTTCCACATCTTTTCAAACCAATGTACTACAATATCCTATGGTTACATTTTTCTAAAAATGCTTTTTTTGTAAAATTTGGTGCTTGTAAATGCAAGGGCAATTTTGGAGCAGTTTTGGTGAAAACATAGTTTCTAAAGTTTAGGGATTAAGGATTAACAATAGAATTATCAATGGTTAGGACTACTTTATACTTGGATTGGGGCTAAATGGAAGGCTGGACTGATTTGAGGTTGTTCAAGTCTTCAATCCAACCCTAGTTTGGTGCTCAAGTTGTTAAAGCACATTAGATGTGATATGAGGCCTCCAAGAGATTGTCTAGCCATAGTTCCCTATGTTGTGAACCATGGCCAGATAGTTAGATTATTTAATAATAAAAATAATAATAATAAAATAACAAAAATAAAAATTTCAAAAATTAATTTAATTTTTTTTAAATTCAAAAAATAATAATTTATGCAGTCCAACGTGGTAGTCTCTTTGCCACATTGGACTATTGGTCTTGCGACGTTTTCCTAGTCCTGGAACGTCACGGAACTCGCAGTCTCTCAATGGCCTGAAAAATCATGTAATGTCTAAAGGAGTGGGGCTAGATTTGGGTAGGTAAGACCCTTGAAAACACTTTGACCCATAGCATATGGTGCAATATTGAACTTTGAAGAATTTGTGAGGTAACTTAAACATTCTCATACAATTTAGGTTCAAATTTTAGTGCATGAAGTATTACAATTCCCACCAACATTGAAGCCTTTCTAGCATCTAAAATGCATGTTTGTCTCCTTGCAATTGATGCCCCAATTATAGTACTATTTCATAAAAACAAAAAAATTAATTAATTCCAAAAGTCCCAAGGCCTTTTTCCATCAAAAACACTCAAAACTACCATTTTTTTTAATTGCAAAGAGTAGAAACTTTAATTTTTTTTTGCATATCTAATTATAGGATCTTGCACTAAACTAGTGTAAAAATGTGTGAAAGAAATTTCAAAAACTTGGATGAAGTAGATTGCAAGATATTTGGATTTAAAGTGAAGAAAATAAGTTTTTTGGCACCTTGCTCAACTACATTTTTTGACTTTGACTTAAAACTTTTGCACTAATGTTTTGAATTTCTAATTTTATACATTGAATAATTGATTTGAGAGTCTGGAAAAAAATTCAAAAAATACACATTTCATTTTCACCCATTAAAATATTATTAACTAGTAGTAGATTCAAGATCGATGGGAAAACTAAACTGTTAATAGCTCTAAGATGGAATTGAAACACACTAATGTCAACACTAAGATTGTTCTAGCAAGAGATCTTAACCTTGAGAACTTATTCTTTTGAAAAATTGTGAAAATTGAATGCAAAAATGAATCCTACAAGTAATTTTTTCAAGAAGATGCTATAATTGCCCCCCAAATAAGATTATCAATAACTTTCACATCACTAATCCAAATGCAATGAACCAAAGCTTTTCACATACATAAAATACAATTTATGAAAAATTAATTTTTAATTTTTAAAATTAAAATTAAAATTTCTATCTAGTGTCTAATGACTTTGTTATTGCACCAAGATTTGTGCAACATGTGTAAAAAAACAAAAATAAAAAATTATGCTACATGTAAACATGCAACTATAATAAAATCCATTATCCAAATATGAGAGATTGATTCAAACTAGGAATGAATCCATCTTTGAATCCTTGCAAATTGCTAAATCCTAGGAAGAATTTTGACATTGCAAGCTCCAGAATTAGTGATTGCCATATCTATAACCTACTAGCATTCAACCCATAATTCAAGCATCATTAAAACTGATCAACTAAGAAGCTAAATTAAGTCATTGACGTGGCTCATCAATCATCATATCCACTTGAGCCTTATTAATAAAGGTCAAAATTTGCTTTCCTAAATCTAGATGTTTCAAAATGTAGGTGAGTACCTCCAAAACCGCCACTTTTTTCAATTGTACCTAGTTATTATTATTATTATGGTCAAATTTTCATATTGGTAAGTGAAAGGAGGTTCCAATGCATCAAAGAACACCAAATTTGGATAGTGTATGCAAAAGTTATGAAGGATCAAAGTATCAAATAATTTTCATTGATCAATGCTAGAGATGTTCATGATTCAACAAAGGAGTCCAATTGGGCGTAAGTTTGGAGTTCAAGCCAAGGAAAACCTCCTTCCGATTTCATCAAATTGAGGTTTGGCACCAAAATTGTGCCACCTAGGACACCACATAAGATGAGTTGTAGTCCTAACTTGACCCTAGTATAAAACCCTTGGGCCAGATTTGAAAGAATCGAGTGATGCTATTTGTTGAGAATAGGAAACAAAACTACAAAGTATTATATAACCAAAATATGCAAGTAGAAAAGAGTTAACTATTAATCACGAAGGTATCAAATATATACAAGGGAGAGAAGGTGAAATCCTTCTCTCCTATTGGTCCAAGGGATTCTAATATAATCCTTAGGTTCTAGTAGAACTAAAGTAAATTACAGTAGAGAGTGTATTAATAGAAAATATTTCTTAACACTCCTCGCTCGTCATAACATTATTAAATCAAATTATATCTTGGGGGGGTCATTTAGAGTGTCCATTAGAAACCACGTGCAAACAAAACTTTGGACCTCCTATATACTTTTTGAATTTTAAATAAAACAAAATTAAAAAAATATGAATAGATCTTTCTACTTTGAAAGTTTATGTTTTGAATTATTGATATTTTTATTTGTTAATAATAATTAGTTACAAATTTTTGAAGTAAAAAGATACACTGTAGAATTGAAAAATAACTTTCACACCCCTATATTATATAAGAAAAAATTGTCTAAAAAATGAACAAATTTTTTTTTTAAATAATTCATTATTGAAAGCTCATTTTGAGTTGAATATTGACTCAATGGTCATCTAAATGTGTTTTCTATAATTATTTGAGTTGAAAAACATGCCATTTTAGTTCATTTTCAACCTCTTCTAAAAATCATTTCATATTTTATTTGAGTTGGAAATTTTGGCAATAGAAAGCTATAGTCATTATTAAACAATGCTCAAAATTTTAGGTTGAAATTATAGTTTATTAGAAACCACTTGTTCGCACGTGGTTTGTTATAGTAGAACTAAGTGCAGCCCCCGAGAATTATATGCAATGTTCTATGTGCTATTGCTCGTAATCTTGCAAGATATACGGTTGTTGCCTCATTAAAACCTTATCCAGAAAAACCTTAATTGTAATCAAGGATAAAATCAAAAATTAAGGAAAAAGAATACAACACCTTTATCAATTCATTCTCATGGCAAATTCCAGTGGAAAAAAACCATGGAAGAATATCAAAGGTTTCTACAATAATAATAAAATCTATTCAATTTCTTATTCTAAAGTATTGAGTTGTCGCATTCCAATGCCATGAATAAGTTGACAATGAGTAGATAATATAAGAGCTTTGGTGAAGAGATCTGTAAGATTCTCTACTGGTATAATTTTCTTGATTTCAAGTGCTTGCTCTGTAATCAAGTCATGGGTATAGTTGAAATATTTTGGATCAATATGTTTAATTTGATCACCCTTAGCAAAAATTCACTTGCATTTGTGCAACACAAGCACTATTGTCTTCATATAAGATAGTTGGAGAATCATCATATCGTAATCCACAATTTGTTTCAATAAACTTATCAATTGATCTCAATCAGATGCATTCTTGAGACGCTTCATGCAAAACAATAATTTCATTGCAATGTCGTAATGTGGGACAAGCACTATGGCTTCTAAGGACATTGATTGCAAATGCAATATCATGGCATGTATATGTAGACAAATATAAAAGTGCTCCAACTGCAACAAGATATGGATATTGTTCACCCAATAATTCCTTCTCCTCCTTGCAAGGGCGATAAGGATAAGTAGTGACTACATCTATAAGATGCATCTCAAACATAGTATGCACTGCCATTCCAATAAGATATCAAAAAGTAATAGAATCCATTATTGATGAATATGTAGAATCATAAACAATACCAAATTTTTGTAAGAAACCTTGAGTAACCAAACAAACTTTGTAATGGATAATCTAACCTTTTTCATAGCGTTTGCGCACAAATACTAGCTTGTATCCAAGAGGTCAAGAAGAAAGATTGTCCACAATCGGTCCAAAGACTTGTCTCTTGTACAAAAAAGCATACTCCTCCTCGATAGCAACTTTTCATTTTAACCAATCAGGACAACACATTGCTTGTTCAACAGTATGTGGTTCAGGATCACAAGAAAGATTGTCAACAATCATACAAATAAATGTATCATCAATTTCAACTGTTGCTCTATCCTATATATCACTTATATCGCAATACATCACATATATCTCTATATTCAACTTGAATTTGTCTTGTTCATGAACAAGAGCTCCTCCCTCAAGATTTGTAGTGATATTAGGCAAAGATGGAGAGTTTGATTTGATCGATCCTAAATAAGTAGTGGTGGTAGTTGTAGGTGTAGGAGAAATAATATAATCAGATATTGTTTTGCGCTTGTGTAGTTAAATATTTGGTCCACGAGATTGTTTGCTCATTGGTTGAAGAGTTGAAGTTAAAAGAATTTTTGAGCTTCATTCAACAGAATCTTGTTTCTAATTCTTGGTACATCATTGAAGCCATTCTTGGTACATCATTGAGTTTGATTTGCAATCCTTTATAAATGTAAAATTTTAGTAACTTCCGTTTCAGCCTAAGATGTTCAAAGATCAGGATTCAAAGTAAATGTATAAGGTGCCTTGAACATAATTTCCTTGGAATGCTCTTTTATAGATGCTCCTCCTTTCAAAGATGTAAAAATGTTGTTTTCAAATCAACAATAGACAAAATGAGCACATAGTAACGTACCAGTTGATGGGTTGATGCAAGAAATAATACTTGAAGAACCAAATCCAATATAAATGCATTCTTATCGATGAGCTCTAATGGTACAGCATTGAGGTTCTAGGATTGGATTCCATATATGGCAACCAAACATTTGCATATGAGATACATTGAGAACACATCTGGAAAGAAGTTCTTGTGAAGAAGCAATTTCCAATGATGAAGGACGGAATTGAATTAAAATTGCAGCATGTAGAACTACATGTCTCCACATAGATGCAGGCAAATTTGTATGAAGAAGCATTGGTCTTGTAATAAGTTGAATCCGTTTAATAAATGATTATGGGTGATGGTTTGCTTTGTGTATCCAAAAATGTTGTCTCAACTACAATGTCAGTCCATTGCACTGTGTCAAATGACTTCAACTTTTAAATATAATAAAGTATGGTTTTACAAAATGTGGTTTTAGTTGCCTACACTTGTAATGTATCAAGAAATAAAAATTCATCACAATCAATGAATTTTTTAGTTGAAAAAGTAAGGTTTGTTCCAAGCACATAGAATCCCCCAAAACAAGCATTTGGAATATCAAATAGTTTTATTTTGATATCATTTTTGGATAAGACTTACATTAAGTGGTCCAATAAATTAAATATTTGATTTTATTAATAAAAAATTAATAAATTGTGCACTATGATGCTTGCAAATCCCAAAATTCAGCGATTTTTCTCACCTCTAAGAAAAGATCCAAAAAAATTCAATATTATTAAAAAAACTCAATAGGAATATACATCTTGATCCTGTTGAGGTGCATGACTTTTTTATTTTAATTTTAAAGTCTTTTTATTTCATCAAAATGAACAAAATAGACAAATTTTGGAGGTTTAAAACAAAAATAACCTAATTAGTGTGTCTAGAAAGTGATACCCAAAGCAAACAATTACCCTTATGCCAAACCATTTTCAGCATGTTCATATGGAACTGAATATGTCAAATCAATTCTTGTTGCAGTACAATTATCTACAAAAACTCTTGATATAAATTCTATAGCATTGTCCATTCGTAATGTTTTTATTGGATAATCAGAAACATGAGCCTTGAAACAAATCAACATTGAAAGTAAATTGGCAAATGCCAAATTTTTTGTTGATAATAGTGAAACATGTAATTGTTTGCCTAATGCATCAATCAAAATTAAGAAATAACAGAATGGTCCAGACATAGGATATATTGGACCACAAATATCACCATGTAGCCTTGTAAGCATTGGTGGTAACTCATAAGGAAGCATCCATAAAGATGGTTTAGCAATAGCTTAGCTTTGCATGCATGCTTGACATAGTGCCATTGAATTGACATCTGCAGGTTGCAAATTAAATCCAACAATACAAGAAATAATTTTTTTAAATGAAGTAGAGTCTGGATGGCCTAATCTCCCATGCCAAAGAGAAACTATATTATCTTTGGAAGATAAAGCAAAATTGGAAACAATAGGTGGTCGGATTGAATCATTGAAATCTTATACAAACCACTAGCCACAGCTAAAGTTGTTTCTACAGCTTGATTGTTTTTAACAAAAACCAAACTCTCACCTATCTAGAATTTGAGTCGAGAGATGAAAACCATTGATACATACATCTCAATAGCTTATCAGACTCTGAGGTGCAAAGGGAGAGAACATAGCACGCATGCATGTAATGGTGGTGCCCTCAGGCAATATTACCTTAGTTGGTCCCTCTTGGAAACAAAACACATTTGATCCAGCCATAGTATTTAAATTTTTGGTTTGCTAAGATGAATGATTATTTTCATCAAAAAAATGTATATCCCTCAGGATTGTATGAATGGTGGCAAAGTCAAGGAGTGCATAAGAAGACTCACTAGTGGAGATATCCTCAACAACATAGATTTTTTGGTCTTCATCTCCTAAGTCATTTCCATATGGATCCATAGACGCATCTATAGTGTGGGCTTCACAAGCTTGAGCTCGAAGCCTTTTGTTTTTCCTAGAACATCTATACCAAGTACTCTGATGCCCAACAAATAATTGCAAGATGGCCTTCTTTGTCACATTTGTGGGAAGAACACGTCTCTGACGGACGCTTAGTTAGCATTGTTATTAATTGTGGTGTTAGTCTTCTTTTGTGTAGGTTGGCTACCACAGCTATGGATACCTAAACATTTAAAATGATTTTTCCTATGTTTTTGTACCTTAGTATCAAAAACCTTGGTAGCATGACACTGAGTAACCATTGTTCCAAGAGGTCTTACTTCTACATTGTGTAAAAGGAGTTCATTTTGCTTTTTAGTGAAAAGCAATTGAAACATTGGATTTGAGTGATTCTCAAATTCCATATTCCTATATTGTTGTGCAAGTAAAGCAGACACCAATGGAAATGTTGAGAGAGTTTCTCAATCATTTTCTCCTCAGTAATGACCTTATCACATAATCTAAGTTGTGATATAATACGTACAATTCATTATTGAAAGAAAGCAAAAGCAAAAGCAATGCTTTGTAAAACGTGGTTGTGAAAACTTACAATTGGAGGTTGACGTACTTACAATTGAAGGTTGCTTAAGAGGCTTGTCAAATGTAACACTTTGAGATAATTGCTCCACAATCTTTTGCAAATGCAAAATTTTAGCAAATTTTACCATGGCTAACACTTACCATGATTGTTAGTAGATGAAGATGTCAAAGTCTTCATGGTAAAAATATAAAAATATAAAAATAATTATATATATGAATAAAAATAAAAAATAAAAAAATAAAAAATGAGGGATGAAGGAATAGCTTAGGTCCTGTTGTGCTCTAAGCAGTAGTCAAAGAACAAGTGGCTAAATGAAACAATAGTCGAGGATGCTAAAACCTCCTTCAAACAAAATAAAATAAAAGAAGCAAAGAAGCCACAAGCTCAGGGTCCTCAGTAGGGTCGAAGAGTAAGCAACTAGGGAGCAACGATCAAAGAGCATGCGGCTAGAGGAAGCAATGACTAGAGAAAGGGAGGAGATAGAGAGCTCAAGAGAAAAAAACAAAAAGAAAATTACAACGGAAGTTTTAATCTTAAAAAACTCAAAATCAAAGTACCAATAACCTCTCTCAAAGCAAAAATAAAATAAAATAAATGCAAAGCTCAAGATACAAATGATCAAAGAGCGTGATGATAATGTGTTGAGAATATAAAACAAAACAAAACTACAAAGTATTATATAATCAAAATATGCAAGTAGAAAAGAATTAACTATTAACCATGTAGGTATCAAATATATACAAGGGAGAGAAGGTGAACTCCTTCTTTTTTATTGGTCCAAGGGATTCTAATATAATCCTTAGGTTCTAGTAAAACTAAAGTAAACTAAAGTAAACTACATTAGAGAGTGTATTAATAGAAGATATTTCTTAACACTATTGGTTCAAACTTGGACAGTTTGGGACGGAAGTATGAACCGGGGCCTAATTCCGTCCAAAAGGTAAAAGGAAAAATACGAAATTTAAAAATACAAAAACGTATATCAATAGCGTAGCCGACGTGGAACCCAATACGGATATACAAACCTCCCAACCAAATCTGTGGCTCTCTGCGGTTGTTGTTGTTGCTCTAGCCATGGCTATGGCGGTGTGCGCATCGTCGGTCCTCCATGCTGCCTCTCCACAACGCCATCTCCAACAGGAGCCTCGCTGCTCTTGCTCGTACAATTCCGAGCATGGATTGCAATCTTCGACTTCGGTGAAATTCGGCCCCGTCCGCAGATTGTCCGCCATTTCAAATGCGGTGGGAGCTCGGTCCGTGAGGGCCATGGCGCCCGACGAGGAGAAGATGACTCGACGCTCGCCTCTTGACTTTCCAATTGAGTGGGACAGGCCGCGACCTGGAAGGAGACCGGACATTTTTCCTCAATTTAGTCCGATGAAGACCCCGTTGCCCCCTCCTTTACCCGCAGATCCTCCGGAAGAAGACGAAGAGGACGAAGAGAAGAAGGAAGAGGAGGAGGAGGAGAATCCGTCGGAGGAGCCCGAGAAGCCAGACGTATCGTTCTGAGGGTTAGGAAATTTTCGTAGGTTTAAGATTTAGGGTTTAGGGAGTGCCATTGAGTGCAAGGGGGGTCAGATGTGCGTGTGGAGAATCAAAGCATGATTTAGGGTTTGGTCCATTGGTGTGCGTGAGGATTCTTTTACTGATTGCACAGTGTTTGACTTGGATTATTGTGCTGCCAAGTATTTTTATGCAACAAACGGTTTAGAAAGCAATATGCACTGAATTTCCGTTCATCTGAAGTTTTTGACCCAAGCTGAGTAATTAATTGAGTATGACTGGAGGACTACGGCATGCAATCTTTGTTGTCGGAATTTTCAATTTCTGATGAAGTTTTGTTTCATCGCTTAGGGCTTCGCTCATGGGATTGGATACGCTTTTCTGAGTAGTAGTGAGGAAATAGACGTATCAATCAAAGGACATTCCAGGTTTGGTGTGACAAGTGCATACACGAACGGTCATTCAGGGTACTCCACAAATTGTTGAGTCTTCGGAAACCTCCTCAATATCCAGGGTTCTTGAATTGTGTGAGAAGTTTGACTCAGCTCTGTATCTCGTTAGCTTTGCGTTGGAAGCAACCTCGGACGGGTAGTTGTCATTCTGAACACATCTTGTGCACCATTCTCTTGATTTAGGCCATTGCGTTCTTATCACATCGTTGATATTAGTGAATTCGACATTCTGACACAAGATTGGCAACCAGATACAAATTCAGAATTTTCGGCGAATCTGACTGCTTTCGGGGGACAAATAGGCTTCGGTTTGCAGGAGTCAATAAGGTGATCTAGATCCCTCTTGGGCATTCGTTCAATCCCTTTCTACCACAGTTGTCTGCGACGGAGTGAGTTTTGAATTTGATACGTCTATCCCCTCGAATTTGGTAATCTTTTGAACAGGGGATGTGATACGGTTCTTGAGAAGGTGACATCAACGAAGTTGGGGGTTGGCTGAGTTCACGCCATCAGGCCAAAACTTCATCAAATTTCTAATACATTTGGATTTGGTACATGCCGTGCAAAACTGTTAAAAATTACGACGTCCAACGGATTCTATGGACTACTGTGCTTCATTTTTTGATGGCATTCGCTTCAGCTTCAGTAAGCTGTGAAATAGACTTTTCTAGCAGCACTGAAGTGGGAGCATTAGCAAGAATGGCTGCTCGCAACCGCTCCTGTCGACTTTTCCTCTCGGGATTCAAAATCATGTCGTGCCAGAACTGATTCACCAGTTTTTATCGGTATTAGTTTTAGTATACAATTCTGTCACAGCTCCAGAGTCAGTGTTCAGGTCTGCAAGACAGCGTGTTCCAGGGTACGTGTCCACATCGATGAGCAGCTTCTTAGCAGGACCATCCTTCACAGCAATCAACTGCACCCAGCAACAGTACACCAATGCCTCTTTTTTGTCACAACACATGTGCCAGTATGGAGAGTTCTCCGACATTGTGATAATAGAGTTGCATGTAAAAGTGACATTAAAAAGGTCCTCTGCACTACAATAATAATGATATTCGGTGTTATGTTACATTTAGTGTTGCTTACCCTAGTACTACTAGACTCACTCAAATTTTCATGAAGTTGACTAAGGTAGCCGACCTCATTCCGACCATATAAGCAATTTAGTGTAGTTCCAGTATGAATTTGGTGAGGAGAAAAATCCCCCATGTAGAGAAATAGATTTAAAGAGGGTTCCAAATTTTTTTCATTTTTTCCCCTCAAAAATAAAATAATTATGAATTTTTTTTGTAAAGATTCCTTCCAATCCATTTTTGTTATATAGGGTACCGCATTTCCAACCATAGGCTGATTACAAAATCAACCATGCTTCGAAGCAATGTACACCTCCCGACATTTGTGCTATAAGAGTTGTCACCTAATCATGTGAGTTGTCACAAGTGATCGGAAATAAAGGAGTCTAACTAACAAAAATAGGTCTATGGTCGGAAAGAAGTTGGCTACCTTAATAGTGTTTAGGTTGGTGTTCAATGTTGGTAACACTAGTAGTATTCTTGACATTTAGTGGACTACATGTCAACATGAATACTATTAAAAATTACAATAGTTGACATATAGTGTTCATGTTGATATTAGGAGTTAAGAGAGTTTGTAATTAGTGCTACAAATATCATTACTAGTGCACTAGAAAGAGGTGACAAGGGATCAAAGGAGGACTTGTGTAAAAGTCTAGAAGATTGTCAATCTTCATTATCTTTTGTTGATGTTTCCATGAATTCCTTGTCATCTCGTTTGGTGGTGTTTTGAGTTGCAGAAGTTAACAGGGTGGTCCAAAGCTCTTTTCAAACTTGTTGAACTCCTATTTATCCCATTCGTATCTAATTTCTTGTGGTACTTAATAGAGTTTGATGGTGAGTGTGCAAACTGAACTAGGAACGTCCATTCATTAGATTGTGGTGAGAGAACAGAGGATGTGATATTAGAGCAAGGACGTCTACATATTAGCACAAATAGAGGAAACAAAATAAAAACAACCGCACAATATTGAAGGAGAGTTTCAAGTAACTTTCAAAATTTAGGCCAATCTGTGTAGATTTTAAAATTTGGTAGACAAATGTGAATACTAAGAAATGAAACTGAAAGTTCATGTTTCATGGTTTTGTCATTACCTCAGCTGGGCCATTCCATGCGCTAGTGGAAAATACTTTGGCTGCATCAACCATGGACATGTACTTCTCTGCAGATTCTGCGAACATCTTGTGAGACCGGAGCTGCCCTTTAACTGGAACTCCTCTTTTGGTCGCTATAGCCCTCCTGGAAAATTAGAGAGAAAATTACGTTCAATTCAAAACTGAAACTGCAAGAAACTGGAAGCTTAGTATTCTAGGCAATACGAAGATCAAAGTGCCCAAGTGTCAACAAATTCAGGGCATAAGATGGAATCAAAACTGGGACTTCATTCTGCCTGTTACACAAAAATCTTTTATCAAGTCTGCATGAACAATTAAGCTGCGTCACAAACGATTTTGAATTGTTCTGTACATGTTTCCCCAAGTGATACATGTGTTCTTTTGAAAAGTGAACTCCAGTGTCACTTACAAAGAACTCCCACAAATTGTTTTGTGAAAGAAACAAATGGACCAGACCTAATAAAGACGGGTAGAATTCGGTACCTCATTCCACGGACAACAGCGAGATGCGCATCACAAACAACACCGACAAACTCAATTCGGTAAGGTCTTTGTCCATCTTTGGGTTTGACAGCAACAGCACGCTCATCTTCCTCAGCTAGAGGCTCCCAGTACTTCTCTATTGCAGTCCCATCTGCATTCTTTTTGTAGCCAGGGCCCATTCGATACCACCTACACAACAACGCACAGTTGTTAGACGTCATCAACGTATTCTAGCTGCCTCCATTTTTTCAGAAAAAAAATGATCTTCTCTGTGTCTACAAAGTAGTGAAAATGGACAGGGACTTGGAGTGATCACCTCTTATGAATATCTCGGACCATGTCCATGGTCTGAACCACAAAAGGTTCCCATGACATTGTGCCATCAAAAACTACGTCACGGCCTTCATTCAAAGCAGACACAAGCAATGAATTGGCTGCATCGGTGGAGAATTGATGTACCTGCACGTTCAATTATAATAATTTTGGGGTCTGAGTTGCTTGGATGAGAAGTTGACAAACCACTAATCTCTTGCTCGATTATAATCTTCACTACTGATCAAAACAGCTATTATCGTACCCAGGTGATCAAAACATCGGTTTACATAATTGCCAAATAATTAACTAAAGTGGACAAATGTGATTCGCCAAAATTCTGTAAATTGAAAGATTTTTTTTTTTCCATATACTTTTTTAATAAAATAACATCTGTTTTCAGAAATGTTTTTTGTTGATCCTGATGACAGGGTATGTACAGTAGTACCCTTGCTGATTGTCTAAATTAGTTGCTCAATCAGTGAAGCCAGAATTGTTGGAATTATTGCATAATAGAGTGCTTACAAGTTCCGAAGTCCCTGAAACATCACCGTTCGACATTAAATTTAAGGATTGGTAGATGACATCAGTTTCCTTGAATGCATCAGCTTCCACCACCACAGCATCCTTTATAACCCCCGACCAAAATGAGCTGCAAATATGCCATCAACATAATGCCGTCACAATTATTATGGATCCAGTTTTCAGACTCAATTCTTCCACTTCACATTATGGCATATGCACTGTTAATTAAAATAAACCCCGTCCCCCTAGTGATGAGGATAAAAATCAAAGCGTCCACGCTAAAAATCGAGTGTCCGCTTCAATTGCTCAAAAATGATAGGTATGAAATCATTTCACTAATGGTTTTTGTAACTTTCTTTAAAGCTCCCAAAATGACATATTTAATATAGCACTATTAATCATTCGAGCACTTAGCAGTTACCCCTCCAGTGCTTGAAATACAAATTAAAAAAGAGCACTTCGAAAACACATAGCTAATTTTAAAATGTTTCAAAATATACTTGTAAAATTTAAAACTATGAACCCCGGTTTCTTCTTTCTCTAGCTACTTTCCTTGAAGACATGGAACTGGAATTTTTTAAGCTGTTTAGGCAGATACATGTAAACTTAGGATTGAACTAAAGGTAACCATACCTGCTTAGAATTTCCTTAACAACAGTAGACTTCCCAGCACCCATACCCCCACCAATGAAGAGAATGACAGGGCTTCGCTTGGACAACTCAGCAGGAACAGTCACCAAGCCTTCACCAGGTATGGAGTCATCTGCTTTTCCTATGGCCTTCAGCTCCTCAATCAAAGTGTGAATTCGGCGCTTTGTACTTAATGACTGCAACACCTTCTCGTAGCGCTGCTTCCTGTATCAAAAATGGAGAGTAGAAAGCTTTCAGGGTGGGTGCCACAATCACCCGAAATATGAACTTCGAAGCAAAGCACAATTGAATGATAAAATTCGTTATCAAGAATTATGAAGATTGATGGCTTATTCACACACCTAAGCGCAGTCAACACTGCCTTGTGCAATTTCTTCACTGTAACTCCATTGCTGACGACCTACAGAGCCAGGCCCCCAGTCATATGACCTTCACATGAAACCCGCAGCCAAATATTCCATGGCTATGCACTGAACTTCCAAGAAATTAGCAAACATGTCAAATTCTACCCTAATTTAACATTATTCAGGAGCTGCTCAAGGTGGCGTTAGCGAGGGTTTTAGGAATGAATTTAGGGACACCTTTCGACTGGATTAACTTTTCTAACAAAGCCCTAACACCAAGTGCGAACGTACCTTAATGTAGCGATGCACATTCTAATGTAAACAAGATAGCGAAGGCTGGCAGATGTTTTACAAATTGTAATGTAGACGAGACGGCCGTTAATAACTTCCAGAAGAGGGGTGAAAGAGGGGTGAAGAGCAAGCCAGGTACCTTCTCGATGATAGCAGAGGCATGCTTCCAGTGGAAACTGAGTAGTAGGTGACCACCAAGACCTCCAATTCCAGCAACATGTCTTGGCAGATTTCGTTCTCCTCCTCCTCCTGTGTAGGCCCGGACACAAGCATGCACACAATCTCTTTGTTCTCGCTGTGGACTTTCCTGCTGTTATCTCGCAGGTAGCCTTCGGCGGCTTTGGAAACCGTCTTGGCAATCGCAGTATCGCGATCCAGACCCAACTGTCGCACTAATCATGAACATCCACTACTCACTAGCTTGACAAAGCCTTGAAACCCAATTCAATGCAATTCAAATCAATTCAAATCAAAAATCAAAATCAACGAAGTAAGCACCTCAGCAACGAGAGGCTCTATCCCTTATTAGGCATTAGGTGTGAATTTGGACAGATTCGCTGAGCATAAGGTGTGCATTTAGTTTCAATAGTTGACATGACGTGTTTATTGGTTGTTTGTGTAGAAGGTGAGAGTTGGATTCTGTGTGCATAAGGAATAAAAGGGCTGTTTCGTTAAAACTTACGGAAAGGAAATCCACGACATTGGCAATTTTGAAGGAGGTGCCCTAATTCGTAAACCTATACCAGTCCAAGTTTTTAGAGCTTTGTGCGCTCTGGATTGCGACAATAATATAGAATTGACGACAAGATTCTCTTAGTATCCAGTGTCTTGTACCCCAAAGATCATAGTCCCTGCAGTGCCTCTGTCTCCAAGGGGACAGAGCCAATGAATACCCTTACACCTGAGCTGGAAAATGAGGGACCTCATGTAATCATTCTGATCGCGCAATAGACAGGCTTCCCAAAAACCAATTGAAACTAACGCTCAATGAAGTAACATCTGATGTGTAATTCTCAAATCAAGAGTATCGATGAGGGACTAATCATATAATATCATATCCGACAACAATCGAAGACAGAATTAATCTCGATCGAGCCGCTGTTCTTGACGACATTGCCAGTGAACAATTGCATGTCTCAGTAGGTATGATCTAGCTAGTATGGACATTGCAGCATCACATTCCAGAGCTCACGTACCGACATAGTCGCCGAAGCTTTCAATGTCCTTGAAGCTCCCAGACTTGGAGATCACGACGCGAGGCGCATGTCTTTCGTGCACACTCCCTTGCTTCCACTGACGAAACAGGAAGCCCAGTGCAACCACGCTTGCAGCAGTCAACGGCAAGGCCACCCATCTCCCCGCCATTCTCAACTTACTCCAAGTCTCACTGACCTACCCAAAGGAGCAAAATCCTGTCCCTGCAAAGCTCACTGATACCACACGAACTGGTTTCAAAACATAGTGCTCAATGAACAGAAATCAATCAATCCACACCACTGAATGATCAAGATCGACACGAGCAAGTACTTGAAGTCATTACACTCAATTCACCGGAAACAAGCAACCCCTCGATGAAGACACGGACGTATCCAACATACCCGAGAACGCAAAAACCACTACAGTGTAGTACCTGACTAAGAATGGAATGGATCCCGGAAAAGAGGGAGAGCCAGACTGTTGCCAAATTGTTGCACTAGTCATGACATTTAAAGCTTCCCAACGTACATGGGCAGGTCTGTCCATGAAGACAGGATTTTGCTTGAGCTAAGGGCCTCCTTACATGTATCGGTCATTGGGGAACTTTCACAGCGGGTGCTACAGTGAAAAATAGACATTAGGGGTAGTCACACCTTCTTCACTTTGCACTTGGAGAATGGAGAATGAGAAGTTGGTGAGGGTTTGGAGGAGCCAATGGGAAGCCGTGGTGAGTGAAGGAGGTGTGACACCCCTAAAAGATGTGTTGAGAGTGGAGAATGAAAAAAGTGGAGAAGCAACTTACCTAAACCTAAGATTAGACATAAAGTTGGAGGAAAATCGGCAACAACAAAGGTAAAGCGGCAATGAAAGGTAAAAGTGTAGAGCACAAAAGAATCTTCTTAAGTGCTTAAATCTTCCGCACTCCCAACCTTCACCTCAAGAGGTGAAGACTAGGAGTGTGGAAGATATAAGCACTTAAGTATATTCTACCAACATGAAGCCAACCCCAAGCCGCCACCTTTCCATTCTCCATTCTCCAAGTGCAAAGTGAAGAAGGTGTGACTACCCCTATTGCACTTTCATGTGGACCCCGTGGGTGGGAATGGAGACAATAAAAAGTTTCCACATATCAGATTACCTCATCTCCACCAAGTCTCCACCAATGAGGTTATCCACCGGTATCGGTGAAACTTCACCTCCTCCTTTCCTGCTTGCCCACCCCGGCAAGACCATCAGTGGAGCCACTTTTGTCTTCTTGCTTGAATTAGAGGAAAGTTTGCCCACCAATCTCTTCCCCATCCCTTTCTATATCCCAATTCTACATCCAAGAAGATAGGGATGGAGAAGAGACTGCCCACCAATCTTCCCTATATTTGGAGGCTGAAAGAAAAAACTAGCTTTTATTTAGATACTAAGGTAGTGGAGGAAGGTAATTATGAGTCCTTGCAAAATTCAAGGAACCTTGCTTTGAATCAAAGGAGTACACATCATCCAGATGGGATAAGAACCAGTATAGGGTTTACTCAGTTCGAGTTCTATAAGGTAGAAGGTCCAGAAACCAACCATCTAAGCACTGGAACTGAATTTTAGGGAGGTGAAACTTCTCAAAATATTTTTCAGTGAATTTTCCTTCATAAACAAGTAGAATTGGCATCTAATCCAAGTTGTTTCATATTTTTCATAGCTTTGTGGAATTAGTTATGAATTTTCAAACGAAATCTGGCATAGGTCCCTATTTGTGATTCCTAGGCCTTGAAAAACCACACATGCTTGGTTTCAAAAAAAATATGGTTTTGTTCAAAAACTAGCATTGCAACATGTAAAAAGTAACAGATATGGTTTCTATGAGCGACCTTTTCTAAAACTGAAATGAATGCTTGAATCAATCATTATTTTAGATTTTTTAACCTTTGTAAGAAGGTAGTTGAACAACTAATTCTTATTTTGAATAAAATTAATAGACACCTATCCAATTAAGGTAAGAGGCTAAAAAAGCGACCATCTAAGCACTGATCTGCCTTTTTCATGTATCTGTTCAGATGGAAGTATTTTTAGTTTATTTTTCAGTCAAAGAAAAATAGATGAGGAATCTAACTCAAGTTGTTTCATATTTTTTGAAGCAATATTGAATTAGTTACGAATTTTTGAACACAATCTGCTATAGGTCCCTACTTGTGATCATAGGCCCTTAGAAACCCATCCATGCATAGTTTGAAAAAAAATCAGGCCTTGTTTGAAAACTAGCATTACAACATGTATAAAGCAATTGAAATGGTTTCTAAAAGCATCCCTTTCTAAATCTGAAATGAATGCTTGATTTAATCATTATTTCAGATTTTTCAATGCTTGTAAGAAGGTAGTTGAACAACAGATTATAATGTTGAATTAAATTAGTAGACACCTAACCACTTAGTTAGAAATGAACCCCATGTGGCTCTTAAACCATCCATTGAAGAAGTTAAAACAAATCTCATCAAGCTCCAGTGTAATTCACATTTCCATTTTCCACAATTCACATGTCCATTTCAGAGCCCCTACTGGATGGTTGAAAATGCCCGGTTGGTTTTAGAGCCCTCTCCTATAGTTAGGAAAGAACCCACTGTGGCTCTTAAATCATCCATTGAAGAAGTATAAACCAAATCTTACCATGCTCTGATGTAATCAAGAGGCCATTTTCCCACAATCAGGTATCCATTTTACAACCTCCTACTGGACAGTTGAAAATGCCCGCACTGTTTTAGAGCCCTCTCCTATATCAAGACCCATGTTTGGAGAACTCAAACCTCTCTTCCTCCAAAATTTGGGGATATAGTGCACTGGTGGGGGCTGGCTCTTCCCTATCTAGATGATTTTCATCCGGATAGGGATAGGGATCTCCACTGGTGGGGATGCTCTAAGCTGGCCCTAAGTGGTGCAGCTGATGAGTGACACAGACGTGAAGAACGAATCTGGTTTTGGCGAAATTTGTTTGAGAGACAGGACAGGACAGAAGCGTAGTTACCAGGACTCTTTCCAGCTTAAAATAAGCTTCGCTTGTCCGGATAAACTGAAGAACAGGCTACAGTGGAGCACGCCCAATGGATAGCTAGTACAGTACAGTACAGTCGAACCTCTCGAGAGGCTATGGGAGGGGGCTGCAGAATTGCCGGGTCATTTACAGTCGCCCCTACAAATGCTGTGAATATCGTGGAGAAGCAATTTTGTGTGACGTATCATAGACTTTTTATGTTGAGAACCGCCCATCCAAAGTGATTCATTCTAGAATAATTTTAGGATGGAAAAGGTGATTGTACTATATAGTATTTAGTAAGGAATGAATGAATGACTGATGATGTACCTCATATTGGAAGTGAAGTGTAGTTAATGAGATGCATTAATTTTTAACTGTAAGTTGGAACTAAACTGAATTAATTAAGATGTGTTTTGCATGATTTAAGGTAGTATGCTCGAAAAGCGACCATTTAAGATCTAGTCCGCCTTTTTCATAGGCTTATATGGACAAAATTATTTTTAGATCATTTTTCAAAGAAAGAAAATGGATGTAGAATCTAATACAAGTGGTTTTATATTTTTCCAAGCATTTTTGAATTAGTTACAAATTTTCAAAGATTCTAGACATAGGCACCTATTTGTGACTATAGGTCTCCAAAAATCTATCCACTTGCAACTTGTAAAGCAATGTGTGGAAATCAATGACAATGATTGGCTCTTACAATAGAAAAACATTTTTTCTTTGGTGCATTCAATTGCAATAGTGGTCCATTTAAGGATCACCCCATCTCCATTCTCCACCTAAAAATAGGGGCGGTTGAAGAAGATGGGCCCTTTTAGAACACACTACCTTAGAGAGTGCCATGAATACTTGAAGTTGTCATTTGATCCATTCACTAGTGTTTTTATATTCTTTACAGCTGCAGTCTATGTACGTAATGAGCGACCAATGCACTTTTGCCTTGTAAAAATCGCCAAAAATTCATTTTTACTACGAATTTTTTCAAAAAAAAATGGAATAACACCTCCTCTTCTTTCTCTAGCCATGAAAAAAAATTACATACTTTTAGTTTCATTGGCTTCTCGAAACAGGCCAGGGTGAACTGACCCCCTCATTGTTCCGTTTTACCATTGGAGAAAACACCGTGAAATTTTTTATTTGCAATCAAGTGATAAAATTTTCAAATTCTGAATTCAAATTTGCAATCAATGGCCACTAATTGGCTAGGAGATTAGGAAAATCACAGCAAAAATTAGAGGGCTTTTTTTCACAATAACCCCTAGACAAGGCAATGAGGGGGTCAATTCACCCCGGCCCTCCGAACAGACCTATATTTCCTTACATGCACCATTACTGAGCCTTCTACCTTAGATGTTCCAAGTAGTCACTTACCAATACAATCAAAAATGGTTACTGATCGAGACCGACCACAAGGAACATGTTTTGATGAAATCAACGGTCGAGATGCATTTGGAAGAGAGGAGTACCTGTTTGTCAATTTGTCTACACTAAATAGTGAAATTAGGTTGCCTTAACAATTAGGTTGCCTTACTTCAAGAAAATCACTTTACAAGCCAACCAATCAACAAATATGTCTACTATTTTTTCTATTTGTACACATAGAGGTTCATAAGTCCCATATGCACAAATTTTTAATTAAAAAAAGTAGTAAATTCTTGTAAAGAAACAATACATATTTATATGGTGTAGAATGTCGAGAAATTAGTGTGGGGCAACCTAATTTCACTATTTAGTGTAGATATATCAAGCCTACAACTTTGCAAGGGAAGGACAGGCTGGTCACTTACCCGGAAATCATCGTTTAGGGTACCGTCGGAATCATCTACTTTAAAAGAAAAGACAAAAGCACTCATTGAAGGTCAAACTACTGTGTAAGAGTGAAAGGAAGATATCCCATTTCCAACCACTTAAGCAATTACGCATATTTGGAGTGTAGGTTTTCTGAGTGTTGGATTACTTTCATATACAGAAATAGAATTTGGAAGGACTGCATCACAACTTCATGAAAACAAAATAGTCTGTAGGTTGGAAATGGAAGGGTGGTGATTAGAAATGGGTCAACTACTATAAGACCTTTCCTTTTCACACAAAAAATCCAATGATGAACATAAGGTATACAAGCTTATTATTACCATGCAAACTATTAGTTTGAATATTGTGGGGTCAACTCTAAGAGGGGCACATCATTTTTAGAGTCGTGTACTTGTTTCATGGATCAAACCCAAGTGGAATTATAATTTTCAAATTATAATTGTAATTTTGAAGTGGGTTATTCTAAAATTACAAAATCAATCATAAAGTAGAGTCATGAACATCCTGTAAACAACCCATAATCACTCTTCACGTATCCAATGGTACTCAAGTATTCACACAAGCTTTTTGAAGTGGTTACCCTAAAATTACAAAATCAATCATAAAGTGGAGTCATGAACATCCTGTAAACAACCTATAATCACTCTCCACGTATCCAATGGTACTCAAGTGTTCACACAAGCTAAAAGGAAGCAAACGATCCTATCTCTAACACTAATGCACCTCCCCCCTCTAATCCATTAAAATGCAGTGTTGTCATTGGCCCTAAATGTAATGTATCTTTAATCACCACTGAAATCTCTATTACCACCCTTTTGTTAGTGTTAAATTGATTTCCATTGTCCTATTTAAGTTACATAGTCACTATAGTGAATTTTTCAAGAAATGACTAACAAATTTGGATGATTTTTTAGATGGTATTGGGGCAAAAAGTAAGATGGCGGAATTAGGTATTAAGAATGAATAAGAATGGGCTTGTCCACCTTATACACTTTTGTCTTACATAGAAAGATTCTTTGTCATCCATTACACCACTTTGGTCCACAACATCCTTACATGGGTATTGATGTTTCAAGATCCAACAATATAAACATTCCCTACTTCCCTTCTATCACAACCTATCACAATCAAGCATTGGGTGGGCGCAAGAAAGATTGACTGGTATTCCTAGCATTTTGCCAAAATTGCAATTCCTGAGCTTAGTACTAGGAGTATTACAAAACAAAACAATCTAAAAAATTGATCTAAAAAATTGACCATTAAAAGTACCATTGCGAGTACTATGACTACTTTAAAATACCGAAATAGTACTATTTGAAAAAAAGACAATTTGTTATAGAAAATAGATATGGCGAGATATAAATTAACAATACATAGAAAATCATGAACAAAAATAAATAAAAATTGGGAATTTGTGAAGACTTCATGGTGGTCACATTTCACTGAAAAAATGAAGTCGAAACCATCTTCAATCTTCAATCTTCATTAAAATGCTCACAGGGGAGCCCTATTTGTACAAATATGGAGGCCATAAAATAATGTATTTTTAGATTTCTTTTGATAGGCACACGTATCCCTACTATGGAAATAGACCATAAAAATTTCAGCTTTCAATCATTAATTTTGGGCATTCTCTAGTGCTAAGAAACCCTAAACCTCAAAGTGTGACAAATTAGCAAAATTGATTTAATTTTTTTTTTAATTTAAAAACATAAAGGATATGATTACAATGAAGTTAGCCATCTATAATAATTTCAAGTTCATTGGGTTTTACCTTCAAAAGTTATAGTGGAAAACAACTTTGTCACTTTAAATGTGATGCATATAGGATTGGGCTTTCTTGCAATCACACCACTTCATCAATTATATACAAATTTCATTTATGAGCTCATCACCTACTTCTACATCCACAAACATCATATCACTTACATCACCTATATTTAGATTAATTCCTAAAGTTATTTGACTATTTTTCACAAACAATCATTACGAGGAAATTGAATCCATTAACAAGCTTTGAGTTTTCTTATCAATTTTAGCACTAATTGAGGTGAATATGAGGGTATCCACATCATCATTAGTACCTTCATGTAGGAACACTAAAGATTGATAGTAGCCACTTGGTGTATAGATATTTGTGGGAGGTGTGTGTTTTATAAGATCATGGAGATGCATTGGATAATTATGACAAATTTTTTAGCCCATCATGCAATTCTTGGTCTAATTAGAGCTCATTTCCATTGGGGGACTAGAGCGGTCTAGGCCTAGACCTCCCACCTTCAACTTTGCAAAAGTTGAAAACAAAATTGAATCTTTTAGACCTACGCTAGAGCTTGCTTTCAAAACTATTTGTCACATCAAGATTTCAAAGTTTTTTCTCTTCTCTCCCCATGGTCAACTTGAATGAGCCTCCAATTCCGGTTTCCAGCTCTTAGTGAATTGAAAAGGCTCTTTTCCACCCAAACTTCTATATTATGAAGTGGTCCTTTCTTGGGTACAAGTTCCTCCTAATGATCCAAAAATGTCACTTTCTAGTGCATTGAGATTAACTAAACTATAAAAACATTTTTCAAACTTTCAACCTTACCAATTTGTACTAAAATACTATAGATTGTAGAAACTTTTTTAGACCATTTGACTTGGTAGATTGCAAAATTATAATGTTTGAAGTTAGAAGAAATAAATTTGGAATCTCACCTAATAGAGTCAACATAGTTTGGGTCCACTTTGTAGAGATGAGGTACTACTTAACAACTTTAGAAACTTAGAACATTGTGTAGGTAATTATATTAATTACTTGAATGCAATTTTTCAAATATAATGGAGGTGTTTAACATACACACTTAGAAGATGTCTAAAATAAAGATGCATGGGTGATTGCACAAAACACTTGCTAGTTTTATTGTATTTTCACATTACTCATATTTAGTTTTTTGGATTACTTTAAAATTAGAAAAAATATATATTTAAAAAAATATGGACAATATATATACCTTTAAGAAGATTGTACTCTAAGAAGATAAAATATAGAAAAATTCTCTCAATAGGATGCTATAAAAAAGTACTAAATCTCATGAAAATAGATACTCCAATGTTTTAATTTGTAAAAATTAGGAAAAAAATTATAATTAATAGAAAATAGCCATTTCAACCAATGCTTTAAAGATGGTTGTTCACCAAAACATTGAAGTTATATTTTACATGTTTTGAAATGCAAGCAAAGAAAAGCTCACTTTGTGGACTTCCATACAACATACAATGAACTATTTTTAGAATTCGTTTAAATGATAGTTGCAAGTCTACTAGAAAATCATTCCTTCCAAAGTTTTAGATTCAAATTTTTTTGGGGGGTACTAAATAGTACTTAGGGGGTGCAATTAGTACTATTACAACAAACCACATGCGAACAAGTGGTTTCTAATAAACTATAATTTCAATCTAAAATTTTGAGCATTGTTTAATAATGACTATAGGTTTCTATTGAGCTCAAATAAAATATGAAATGATTTCTAGCAAAGGTTGAAAATGAACTAAAATAGCATGTTTTTCAATTCAAATAATTATAGAGAACACATTTAGATGACCACTGAATCAATATTCAATTCAAAGTGAGCTTTCAATAGAGAGCCCGGGGAGGACACTCCCTATGTTTTAGCAAACTACGTGCGGCGGAAAAAGTAAAACAAGTAATACACCTTAAAATTTAATTTCTTTTTCAAAAAAAAAATTATGGATAGATTTTACTACTTTATAAGTTTATGTTTTGAATTATTGGTATTTTTTTGTGCTAATAGTAATTAGTTATAAATTTTTGAAGAAAAAAGATACACTGTAAAGCTGAAAATAACTTTCACACCTCTATATTATATAAGAAAAAAAATTTGAAAAATGAAAAAAAAATTATATAGAATAGCTTTCTATTGAAAGTTTATTTTGGTTGAATATTGATGCAATAGTCATCTTCATGTGAGCTCTATAAATATTTTAGTTGGAGAACATGCCATTTTAGTTCATTTTTCAACCCTTTCTAGACAATATATCTTATGTTATTTGGAATTGAATTTTTTGTCAATAGAAACCTTTAGTCATTGTTAAACAAAGCTCAAAATTTTAGAATGAAATTATAGTTTATTCAAGGTGAATTACATGAATTACTTTTTCCACCGCCGCACGTAGGTACCCCAAATGTAGTGAGAGTGTCCTCCCCTAGATAGAGAGTTATTTTTAGGATTTCTTTTTTTCATTTTTTAGACAATTTTTTCTTTTATAATATAGGGTTGTGAAAGTTATTTTTCAGTTTTACAGTGTATCTTTTTACTTCAAAAATTTGTAACTAATTATTATTAACAAATAAAAATATCAATAATTCAAAACATAAACTTTCAAAGTAGGAAAATCTATTCATATATTTTTAATTTTGTTTTATTTAAAATTCAAAAAGTATATAGGGGGTCCAAATTTTTTTTTGCACGTGGTTTCTAATGGACATCCTAAGTGACCTCCCCGAGAAATAGTACTAAGATCCCCTCCTATTGGCAAGTGTGACAAAAATTAGGTGCTATTTTTGGACAATAAAACATTTTTGACAAATGTGAAAAAAATTAGCCAACATGTATAATAATCACGAGTACCTTACCTATGAATCTTGAGTCATTCAAAGCCAATTAACATAAGTTATAGCCAAGAAACAAATTAACATGTACTACATACTAATGTCAAAGGCTTATTCATAATTAGGACTTATGTACAAGTACTATACATTGCATTGTCCATTAGGAAGCACTTTACTTATATTGTTAATTCAAAGTGTCAAGAGCATTCTTTGCAAAAGATAATTGTAAACAATTAAATAATTGTATGCGACCACCCATGACTGTCTAATTTGCAACATTTGAAGGGCCCGCAAGTTGGCCTAGTGTAAGAATAATAATGATTGTCAACCCTTTTCTTCATTGTAGATTGTGCCAATCAATTCAAACGTCCTCTTGAAATGTAAACTATTGGTACAATGAAGAAAGCAAAATGTACCTATGTCTTAGTAGTCACTTTTAGAGCAAAGGCACTTTTAGAGTACCCTACTTTAAACATGAAGGCTTGGTGGATTTCAACAAGAACCATATTTGTCATTGTCATGCCTTGTGCCTTGTGTCTATCGATTGTGTAAGCAAGTGTTAAGTAGAATATGAATTTAAAATATTTTGATTTATAGTTTTTTTTAATTTTATTATTTGACACCTCAAACTTCAAGTGTAGACTTGACTCCGAAAGCAACTACTCTAGCATGTGAGCCTAAAAATGCGAGCCTACAAGCCTTGAGTCTAGGTGTAAGTAGATATTCTACAACTATTAAAGGTGCCTACAACATATGTACCTATAACACAAATCCCCTATAACCATGGAAGGTGCTTATAGCATAGATACCTATAGCATAAACACCTATAACATAAATATCTTATAACCATAGAAGGTGCTTATAATATAGGCACCTACAGTATAAACACTTATAATATAGGCACCTATAACATAAATACCCTATAACCATGGAAGGTGCCTATAATATAAAAGCCTAGGTTCCTAGGCTTACATGCTAGCAACTGTGACTCCAAAAAAGATGGGTGCAACCTCAACCAATTCATTGCCTTTGCATTGCATGTCAACAATTCTAATTATAGCTTTGTTGCTAATACCTTATTCAAGGTTTACATTTTCAAGATACATCACTACCCCCCATAAAATGTCATTGTTGTTGTACTCATGAACAAACAACATTACATAAACAACAATAAAGGTATGATATACATTTTATTTTTTAATTATACTAATAAATGATTGGGCATTTGCAAGGCACAATGCATTAGTTTTTGTACTCCAATGAATTAAGTTTCATTAATTTTTAGTTATTTAAATTACTTATAAAATTGAAACAAACTAATGCGCAATTTTTTTTTGAATAGATAGCATATCATATTATGTATTGAGGAAATTTTAAAATTTTAAAATATTAATTTTCATAAATACTTTAAGTGAGACACTTAGTAAAAATTAGTGCATTGATGCACTACATTCAGGTACTCCAAAATTTCTACTAAAATCAAAGAGAGGAAAGTTTTGCATTGAATTTAGAGCTCAAATTATTCCCCAATGTATGAACTTGTGACTTAAACCATCACATATTATAATTTCTATTCAAAAATATGCATAGGAAGTGTTGCAAAATGTCACAACAATTGTACAACTAATCTCCCTCTCTTATTAGAAACTTTATTGATGATTTGAATTTTTTGATGTGATTTTGTGTAAGAATCTTCAAATTGGATTGATAACAAAAATCCAAATATAGAATTATTAATGAACCTTATTGACCATTGACCCATTATCTTTGTTTGGTCAAAATATTATTAAATGAGAGGTTTCAAAAAATAATTCTTTGAAACAATTTATTTTAGCAAATCCAAATTTTTGGTCCTTTGAATTTTTGATAATTAAATTTTAAGCATTTAAAAAATAAATTGAAAATTGAAAATTTTGTCAACATGATCAAGAGTGCTCATAGTGCACAAAAGAGCTTTGTTTCTTATGAATGTAGTGTGCAACCACCCATTTCTTAGTGAAATGGGTGGTTATCACATATTACAAGAATATAATCTACTTGTATTCAAGTGACATCATTTAATTATTTTTCAAAGTTTCATACATATTACATCTTCACTAATTCTAAAATTTAAGAGTGTACAATTTTTTTGGGGCCTAATTCGATTTCTCCATGTACAACTGAGAAGATGAATGATCTATAAACTTTGGGAGGTCCCAGAAGCCAGCATGTAGTTTTTGTTGGTATATTTTTGTTTTGTATTTTGAAACCACTATATTCAACTACATTCTCATATTTTATTATAAATTCATACCATAATTAAAATTTAATATGAATACAAAGTTGTACTATGAATGCAAAATTCATATTAACCCCGCCCTAAAGGTTTTTCACTATGTTTTCATCAAAAATACTCAAAAGCTGCCATTTCTAGTATAAGTACCAAAAATTAGAAAAAAAACATTTGGGACACGTGTAACCATAGCATCTTTTAGTACAATGGTTTGAGAAGACATAGAAAAAATTTCAGAAATTTCCACCATGTGGATTGCAAAATATTAGCGTTTGAAGTGACAAAATTCCTCTTGGGGCTCGTAAAAAATAGTGCAGTTGCACTTTACAAGGTCACATTTGTATGAAAAAATGTCCAAAATGGTGGTGCTTCTTTGGATTCATTCTTCAAGGCAAGTTGGCTACATGCTTGAAAAAATTTAGATAATTTGGAATTGTACAACATATAGGACAAAAATAATAAGTAGAAAGAAGCAGATAATGATTCAAAATACTAAATTGTTAAGAATTTAGTTATGGAATTGAAAAATGCCAATTCCAATGGTTATAATGTTGTAATAAACAATCTATATCTTATGATTATATATACATAAATTTTAAATATATAAAATTCAGTTAAATAAAGGACTTCAAATATTATTTTAGAGTAGAGATTCTA
Organism: Rhytidiadelphus loreus; assembly: GCA_947034895.1. NCBI lineage: Eukaryota > Viridiplantae > Streptophyta > Bryopsida > Hypnales > Hylocomiaceae > Rhytidiadelphus > Rhytidiadelphus loreus. Next base: position 8,382,846 of record OX344763.1, read on the forward strand.
TAACTGTCCGCAAACTAAAACTCCCCATTATTTCATCTCATTGATCAAATTGGAATGATTCAAAGCTTTCCACATATACATAAATCTAGAAAATCAATTTCGAATTTTTATTTTATAAAAAAAATAATTTTAAAATAATTTTTGAGGGTTGCCTAAGTTGCCCACAAATCACTGAAAATTACAAAATCATACAATAACTTTTAACCATGTAGTCAAAAGTTATGAAAATTATAGGGCCTTAAAGCTACTCCTTGGGCACTTGTTATTTGAAAATTTCAAAGAAAAAAATATTCCATTTGTAGTGAGCTACCCAAAATTGCTATGTTGCCAAAAAATGTAGTTTGGCCCTTTAGGGGTTAAATTTACTTGAGAAAATTCAAACTATTCTCCATTGTTATTTGTATTTTGAAAAAAATCAAATTGATTGAATTTTTTTTGTCAATTTATTTTCACTTTTTACTTTAAAAATCATACTAATCATGATCATTTTTTAAAAACTAACAAAGATTTTCACATTGATAGACAACACATAATTTCATATAATAAAAATATAAGATTGAAACTTGAATACAATTTAAAGCCTAAACAAAAGTTAGAAAATGATGTTTGACCACATAGCAATAAAATTGGTTGTTCAAGAGATAATCCCTAAATGCCCAAGCCTTTTGAAGTGTGTATTTCCTATGAAAAAAGAATATGACATCATAGTTATCCCCAATGATGCAAATTTTTTTTTTTTTCAAAATTTAAGTGTGCAAATGTTTAAAGAGCTTGTTTTTTAGTATATATTCCAATCTTGATTGTGAAATTGCATAGGAGTTATGAGATTATAAAAAAAATGTAATTATTCTATTTTTAGTATAATATCCTTTTCACAATGTTTGAGAAATTTGCATATAAGAGTTTTGGGGGATTAGAAGTGACATAAACAACTTAAAATTGTGTCAGCACACTATATTGCAATTCCAAAAACTTTAAGTTCAAATGAAGAGCTATCAAACTCATTATACAATCTGCCTTGCAATTGTTGAAATGCAATTTATTTTTTATATGTAGAAATTGCACTAACTCCAAATCAAACCTTGCATGTTTAAACTTTCAATAGTGAAAATCATGAAAACACTTCACTTTTTCCACTGGGAACATTTTCAAAGCAAATGGATACATACAATTTTTTAGATCTCAAATCAAGTGAAATTAGCAAACATTGCTCAAAGCCAGGAAATGAAGTAAAATTAGTAAGTTTTATTCTTCACTAATGGTACATATATGTATTTGAGGACCTCTAAAAAACCAAATATTTACCTTTTTCAATGAAAAATAAAAGCTTTGAATAGTTGACGCCTGTAAATTTTTAAATGGTCAAAGGAATTTAACTACCCATACCAAAATGAATTTGAAAATTTTAAATTGACCATATATGGTCGGTTGGGTAGTTAGGGTTTAAGCAAGGGGTATACCATGTAGCCCTTAAAGATATGGAAAGCCCAATTTGGGTATCTAATATACAAGGTACGTACCATAATGATGAAAGTTTGTATTCACGTCAAGCCTAGTCCAATGACACATGGCCCCCCTAATTTGGATTAGTGCACCTCTTGCATGTTGAGTAAGTTCAAAATGACTACGTAACCTACTGCTATTGTGCCATATTTGAGCATGATAAGACATATATGCAAAAGTGACATCCAAATGGTACATTTAAATTGTTGAATTTTCAACCCAATGGTGTACAATATGTCCTACCATATTTTAGTACATGATTTGTATTCTAAGAGTCAAATACGACACGATATACAGTTCCATACACAACTTTGAGGATTAAGCAGGGATGGTAGTGTATTCCTCCCCCTACTGTCTCCCACTCTCTGATGTTTTAGAAGCAAGCTCAGGTAGTTATCGATTGACTCTACAGCATGGGTTAGTAGACACACTCTTCGAAGATGTTTTTGTTGCATATTGCCAAATATTAGGGTTTTGAAATTTGGCAGTCCAAAGCTCTTCCCAGTAGCAGGATCATGACAAGTTGAAGACTTCCCACACATTGCTCTTCAATAAATACCCAGATCCATTGCAAAACAAGATCCATAGATCCATATATGGATCTCAACATTGATGGCATTACAGTGACGAGTACTGTCCCAAACTGATTCGTTCAACAAAGACAGGTTCTGCCGGAGGACAACACCAGGATATATACCGTATGTTGTACACACAATTAAGTTAGGATCAGCTGAATGTCTTCTTCAATTCCTTCATATCAGCAATCATCTCCCAAGTCTTTTGAGCGTCACCTATGTTTCTCACAAGGTACAATTCGATTTGAAACTCTCACCTATTGCGAAGTTATATGAGCTGTTCTATTGCCTCTATTTGAAGTGATTTTCTCTATTGGAAAACTCTGCAGAAGTCATTAGAATAGATTCTTCACAATAGGACAGGGTAGGGTGCCCTATCATAATTATTTGATATTGTGCCGTCCTTTTTTTCTTCTAATTGTATCAAGATCAAACACGTCGCTATCTTCATGTAAAAAGTATATTTTGTTTTTGTTTTTTTATTGCTTATTTTGCTGGTTTTGTTTTGTTTTTTGGAATCATAAGAAATGTTTCTCATGGAGAAACACAAATTTTGTTACTTGTTGGAATCTCAAGTAGAGAATATTGTTGCAATCTACTGTGTGTGTGCAGAAGTGAGTATGACAGGGGGGTCAACACATTCTCACCGGAAGGCCGCCTCTTCCAGGTGGAGTACGCCATTGAAGCCAGCAAGGTATTTACTTTATGTAGAACTTGCAGGGAACCAAAATTAGGAGCTCAACTTTTAAAGCTAAATGCAGCAGCACATACTGGTTTACAATGATTCAATATTTACTAAATTCTCCTTGGCTGTGCCGATGGATACTCTTACATAGAGTAGGGAGCACAAAAGCAATATAACTTCAAACCTCCACCCGACTCCTGTTTTTCTTAAGTTGTTCTTGTGCAATATCTGACCTGATTATCCAATTTCTGTGCATATTTTCATGCCTATTCATCATGCAACACAAATGAAAGATTCGTAACACTTAGAAGTTAAAAAGAAACCAGGATTGAAAATTGATAGAAATTGTTCTTCACCTCCATGCATGAGTGTACAATGTCATGTTGGAATCCACCACTTCATTCATAATTTGTGATTTACAATATGGAAATTTCACGCTATAAGTAAATCGATTGTGTGGAATGTTTCTCAGTTGGGATCAACAGCAATAGGGTTATTGACAAGGGAGGGTGTCATCCTTGCTGTGGAGAAACAAATCACTTCCCCTTTAATGGTGTGTGCTGATTCTCTCCATCTATCTACCAGACCAGCTCATTTGTAAGCTCACTGAGACGTAACGTAGTTTCTGTCAATGTTTGAGGACTCTAGAATCATGTTGACAACTATTAATACTGTTTTTGTAATTGACTTCTTCTAGGAGCCCAAGAGTATCGAGAAGATTGTAATGATAGACGACTGCATTGGCTGTGCCATAAGCGGATTAGCTGCCGATGCTCGAACATTGATCGAACACGGACGAGTTGAAACACAGGTATTCACATAATCTTTACTAAATTCTTGATGGGTTTCAGTCTTACTATAGTCATTGCCGGTGCAGCCTGTTTCATTTTTTTGCAAATTTGTAGAGATGATTTGGCTTCATTTGCAAAACAGAAAACCTAATTTGAAGCAGTTTGAGGTGGGTTTCTTTTTTATGGAATTGATAGAACCACAGATTCTCATACAATGAGGCAATGAGTGTTGAATCGACAACACAAGCTCTGTGCAATCTGGCTCTCAAATTTGGGGAAGGAGATAATGAATCTATGGTAAGTTCTGATGCAACTTTTGCCTTCATTTGTCTCTAGAATAGAAAGAATAAGAATTGGGGACTCTTTTTATATCAGTAAGATTCAAAGGGTTTGCTCCTTCCAAGGTCGAGATGACCCAAATTAAGACCATATCTAAAATCAACACTATGTATTACGAAGTGATACATTAAAGTGAATTAACTTTCTTTTAAGAGGACGGAAATTATTGCATAATTTTTGTCATGCAAATTATAAGAACACTTGAAATAAAATATTAAATTTTGTTAACTTTCTTTTGCATTGCATAGGCACGGCCATTTGGAGCTTCACTTTTGATTGCAGGGTATGATGATCATGGTCCATCTTTGTAAGTAAAGTTTGTAAATTCTATATCATTTGATATTGATTTGAGGAGGTTTTAAAATAGAAGATGGAAAAAACCTTGTGAAATAAATTAGATGTTGAATCATGGTATGTTGGAATCGAAGATAGAAAGTATTGAAATTGATTAACCCCTAAATGATGAAGTAGTCATTGAACACCTAGTTGAAAATTTAGGTAGGTTCCTATAAAATCAATTTTTAATGGGTATTTTCAAAATTTTAACCCAAGGTGTGGACATTTACCCTTTAAGCATGAATATCATATTTTTCCAATAGGGTTTCCATTCAAAAGTTGTGTTGCACTTAGTTTTTTGGGTAAGGGCAGGCAACTTTGATAGCATGTGCAAAATACCTCCTCAACCTTTGAAATTTGGCAAGTATGTAATTCATATGATATAGAATACAACCATTAAAAAAAACCCATGTGTAGTGCAAAAATCTCATTCAAGGAGGAGTTCAAGTCTAATGATCTTGTTAGGCAAGGTAAGAAAAACACTTTCATTTCTAACTTCAAATGTTATAACCTTTTCATTTGTGTGGTCAAAGTTTCTAAAAATATTTCCACACATTCCTAGTACATATTTGTGTAGTTGAAGTTTAAAAAATCTTTTTTTTCTTTAATTTTTTCTCATTGACATAAAAAATGGCAACTTTTGACAATTTGTGCCCAAAATGTGTTTTGACCCTTTAAGGTTTGTGGTGGATTTTCCAATAAACATCAATTAATGAAATTTGATAGCTCCATAAATAACTTAAATGAAAGTACAAAAATGCATACAATTTGAACAAAGTGGTTGTAATTAATTTCTCTATTGAATTTCCAAATCTAGAAAATTATTCATTCGTTCAAAATTTGGATGGCTACAATTGAGATCAACATAAAAAAAAAAAACTTTTCAAAGAAATTTTCTCCTGGTTTTTGAAGCAAATCTACGTTTAACCATTTAGGACACAAAAATTTAGTTGTATTTAGAAAAATGGATTAATGTAATTGGTTGTACTTTTGAATGATTTCATAGCTTATATGGAAAATAGGAGGAGAGAAAAAATAATGAAGTATTTTAAATAGACATCATAGTTGAATAGGCTATTTATTCAAAATTGGAAACATCGGAGGAGTCAATGTGGAAATTATATGTGTCCATTCAAAAGTGGATTTTTTTGTTCTATTAATGTAACTTGGAACTATAATTTGTGTGCTAAAAAATTAGTTTATAGTGTATTACAAAATTATAAAGTTGGTTTCAATAGAGTCAAAGTGAACAATGGATGTGATAATCAATATTGTAGATTTATTGCCACAATGTTACAGGATTCAAAACCTTTATAGAGAGTGTTTCACAAAGTCTAATTAATGAATGTAAAAGAATAAATTCATTGTAATGTGTCATTTCATGACTAGTGTTTTTGAGGGGAAGACGTTCATTGCAATGTAGCATGTAGACTTCCTAAAACCTTAGTGAATTTGGCCATATGTAGTATTGCATATGTGCTAATACTACATGCAACCTTGTGAAGGACAAGAATATTATCATCTGGTGATAAAGAACATGGATTACTTCCATGTGATTACTATAATACACAAAATTCTTGTGATGGTGATTAAAATAAGGATCATTTTCAAAGTACTAATTTTGAAAGTAGACAAGAACTAGTCCACATGATAAGCCACTTCTTTAATCCCTCACCGCCCAAAAATGAAAAGTATCTACTATGAATTAAGAAAAGAACCACAATCAAAATTTATAGGAAAACAATCCAACCACTTGATTTCAGATTTTGATTTTGCATTTATTGCACAATGAAGCTAGTCATTCATCCCAATGGTAAGGATTGAAGATGTCAAAGTCCAACTTGATTCCCGACTTGATTTTTATGCACTACACTATTTTCAAAGATTGGTGCACACACAAGTAAATAAACCATGGACGGTGAGGGGTTAACCATCTTGTCATATAATTGCATATTTTAATGTCTTTAGATTGAATTTTTCTTTGGTTTAGGCAATCTTAACATTGATTGCAAACATACCTTTAATTTAATAACACCCCTTACAAAGATTGTCAATGTCCACACAATCAAACATAATTTATTTGTGCAATTTGGCCTTCTCAATTGTATATAGATTTAAATTATATATTATTACTTAAAACTATATGCTTTCTATGATTATGAAGATTTCTAGATGAATTTGAGACAAAATTTTATCCTTACATTTTTTTAAGTCAATCTTTAAAAAAAATAGTAAATATTTAAAAATTCAATTAATTTAAAATTCTCTAACAATGCTAAATATTCTCAGATAATATTTTTATTTTGTAAAATTCAAACAACATTGAGTATAAAATCAAGTCAAATTACACTATTATCCTTAATTTAGCTTTAATATCATTAAATAAGTAAATTTTGTTATATATATATTTTTTTAATTTTTATTATGAATGATCATTTTTTTCAAATTTTCATATTTGTAAAATAGGTTAGAAAGTAATTATGACATAATTCATTTTGTTAGTTAAAATCAAATCCAAAAACAAATATTGTGAGGATCAAATTGAATTTGTTCAAATTGCATCCATATTTTGGATTCAATGATACTAGTGTGTAAGTATGAAAATACAAACACATAAGCCTTGAGCATATGTACGAGTAGATATCTTACAACCATTGCAGGTGCTTATAATATAAACACTTACAAAATAGGTATCTATAATGATGCACTATTATCATGAAAAGTTTTCATAATACAAACATCTATAATATAGATATATAGTCTTCTAGGCTTATAGGCTCAAGCTCCTCAGTTCATATAACAATAAGCCTATTTTGGATTCAATGACATTAAAGGTTAATCCAATTATCTCTAATACACATATTTGACAGATTTCATACAGATCCATCAGGATCATATTGGGAGACTAGTGCAAAAGCCATTGGATCCGGTGCTGAAGGAGCAGACACTGCTATCATAGACCTATATAGTCGGGTAATTATCACACTTTACGATAAATTAACATTTATATTATAGATGAAGTGTAGCTAATCAAACTATCACAATATTGATAGATTATCCATTTATGATGGTCTTTAGGATCTTTTTGTGTTTGTTATTACTATTATTATCATATAAAATTCAAATACTACAAAGCTTCCAATAATAGCTTAAAATCTTTAAAGACCAAGGTATAAAATATACACCTGTAGTTGACACTAATTACAATTGAGCATAGTTGATGTTATTAAACACAAATCATTTTTATTAGATATTATTGGCAACTAAAGAAGATTATAATACACTTTAGCATGCATTATATAGACATCATATGAATAAGTTATAAATTTTCAAAATATTGTCTCTAAATGTACCAAGAACCAACATTATGCTCTCATAGATTCAAACGAATTTAAAGCTTGGGCACCTAATTGGAACACTTTTTGAAACTGATCTATATATATTTGAACTAAAAATTTACATCTTCTATACACGAAAGCCTAGGAATCAATTTAAAATACACCTATTTTTAGCACTTTGAAAATTCAGGGAATGTTTATATTATATCTCAAAAATTCCAACTAAGAAATTCCAACTAAAAGTCAACAAAAACTTAAAATACTTTAAAAAATTCCAACTAAAAGTCAACAAAAACTTAAAATACTTTAAAAGGAAGAACCATACTCAAATGTTGATCTAGTCAATTTTAGGTATTCTTACCTTCTGTTGAACTCATCAAAGGCCACACATTTGCTTAATTGTAATGCTAACTTATTGACATAGTACTAAAGTATGTAGACCCAAAATCGCACCCTATCTATAACCTCCACCATCACTTTGTGTACATCTCCCAAATCAATATGTACATATGTTGAAGAAACAATTTCTAAACATCTACCCAAAACAAACTTTGACCCTTCATAACTTTTGCATACAATATCCAAATGCCGCATTCTTTGGTGCATTGGAACCTCTTTTCACTTGCCAATAAAAAAAATATGAAAGTTTGACCAATATAATAATAGTAACTAGGCACAATATCAAAAGTGGAAATTTGGGGGTATTCACTGAGCTCTAAGTTACTAATGTTTTGTCTACAAAATGATGCAGAACATGTCCCTTGAAGATGCAGAGACCTTAGCCTTGTCCATTCTAAAACAAGTAATGGAGCAAGATTTGACATCTTCCAATGTGGACATTGCTTGCGTTGCTCCAGAGTTTCATATCTACTCTCCTGAGGAAGTTGAGGTTGTTATTAGTAGGCTCTAAGGTAGGAGGTCTATAAACTGATTGGGTTCTAAATGCGTTCTCTATCTAGGAAGGAATGACATATTGCTTGAAATATTTGGTACCTCATTGATGAAGTAGATAGGCTTAAAGGGACAACTAATGAACCTCATACTTTAGTATAATCTCAGATAATTTGGAATGAAACCATGTAATTATTAAGTCCTACTTTAGACTGATAACTTGGTCTTGTCTCAAAATTTTAAAAATTTGGCAAAATTGAATATTATTGTGATTGCAATTTTTTCTAATTTTTTGCTACAAAAAAGTTAATTAAGAATAACTCAAATGTTGAAAATTATAATTTGATTGATGAGTTTGATTGGCAATTGGTGGTTTCATCCATTGCATAAAGGTATCTGTACCCACTATGGATCTCAACCCATTGTGTCCCTATCTACAATTGTCCAACATTTTGGGGGTTGGACAACATTACACAAGCGCACAATTGGATTGAAGGTCTATTAATGGGTATGCATACCTTACTAATATCACCTTTATACTTATGGTTGTAAAGAGGATATTCATTTGGTGTTAAAATCACAAAAGTTTTGAATCAAAAAGCATAAATGAGAATATAAACAAGAAGTTAATCATTCATTATTTTTTATTGTAAATTGAATCAAAATATCTTCATTGTCTTCTTCACTATTTTCCATGAAAAATCTCAGTGATAATAAATCCCATTGGTATTGCTAAAGACAAAATAATATAAAAAAATTAAGTTTAAAGATGTTTGCTGCTTGGAGAAGACACCATGTGTAAGTTAAATGCACCCGTTACAAGCAAAAGGTATTTTAAAAGGGGTGTGAAATGGTAAGCATATTTTAAGCATATTTTATAAAATCAAAACTTATATCAAGTGCTAATAGAAATGAGATAAAAAAAAGCCCCGTTGCATTTAAGACTCCTTCTAACATGTTCGAGGTAATGACGGTCCAATCAAACTTTTAAAAAATGGTCCAAACCTTATAAGTTAAAGGTTATAATTAGAATGACAAATAGGGTCTATGTAAGTGCTACTTCTTTACATTCATTCTTCTTAAATAGACAAGTGTCAAATGGGTATTGAAAAAAACTAAAAACTAAATGTTTTTTGCATCAATAAAGTTGTAAGTTTTTTTATACCTCAAGCTTGTTACTTCAACACAAGAAATCTAGGGAGGCCCTAAGTCTTTAAAAACAAATTAACCTTGAATCTAATACCTAATAATACTTTGGGATTTTATTAATTTAGGCAAGCTCAATCAATTTTAATCTTTTCATTAAATTTTGTGATATATCCTAATCATCATATTCTATTGAGAAACTTTGTTTTGTGTCTTTCGAAAATTATGAAGGTAACATTTATTTCTATCAAAAATATGTTTGCACCAAAAAAAACAAAAAAAACAATTGAATCATTTTGGTTGATTGGATAGATAGACACATATTTTAAAAACTATAAATCATCCCTTTTTTACTAATGATATGAAAATTATGAAGAATTTTGTTTTGCGGGCAATGAGTTGAAAAATATCATATAAATTTTTTCTTGGAAATAATTATAATAAGTCAAATAAAAATGTAGGGTATATCTTGTACTCCGTATACTAGAATATTTTCACCATTGGAATTGGTATTTCTCAATTTCAAGTCAAAGTCATAAGCAATTTAGGTTATTTTTTCATGCTTAGTTACACCTTCTTCCACTTAATATTCTATTTCAATGAATATAGTTTTGTTATTTTTATTTTTCGTATATTCTCAACTCATTTTTCAACATATTTTATAAAATGTACAAGATTTGTGAAACATATATTTTTTACTAAAACTTTGAAAGATGACATTTTTCATTAGGAAGGATTAGAAAATACTTGTTTTTTAATTTTAGGCATTAAGACCTTACAAATGGTGTAGATTTTCACTCTGAATTTTTGGGAGGGCATTTTAACCCCTAAAGGACCCGAGGCCTTTTTCTACCAAAAAACACTCAAAACTCCCATTTCTATAGCAAAGAGTAAAAGAAATTGAAAATTGTTTATTTTGCACATCTAATAGTAGGATCATACACCTAATTGGTATGAAAATGTGTGGAAAAAATTTCAGATCTTTTGACCGCATAGATTGCAAGATATTTGAGTTTAATGTGAAAAAATCAAGTTTTTCAGTACATTGTGGGACTATATTATTTGACTTTGAACCTTCTTAACTAAATTTTTTTGCACAACAAAGTTTGAGCTTTAACCCCTAAAGGACCGAGGCCTTTTTTTTGCCAAAAAACACTGAAAACTGCCATTTTGATAGCAAAGAGTTTTAAAAAATAATAATTTTTTTTCCATATTTAACCATAGGATCTTACACCTTACTAGTATGAAAAAGTGTGGAAAAAATTTCAAATTTTTTGACCACACAGATTGCAAGATATTTGCGTTCAAAGTGGAAAAAACAAGGTTCTCATAACATTGCAGGACTAAATTTTTTGACTTTGAACATTTTTAACTTAAAATTTTTGCACTACAGAGTTTTGAGCTTTAAATCTTTATAGTGGAGAATTGAGTTGAGAATCTAGGAAAAAAAAGAAAATTCAAAAAAACTTAATTATTATTCTTAAAAAAATTGTTAAGTAGAAGTAGGTACATGATAAGAGGAAAATCTAAAATATTCATATATTTTGAATGGAATTAAAATGCACTAATCCTAATGGTGAGATTGTTCTAGCAAGTAAACTAAACCATGCAAAAAATAAAATTGAAAAATTTGAAAAACTGCATTCAGAAATGAATCCTACAAGTTATTTTTTTCAAGAAGATGCTCTAACTGCTCCCAAAACAAGAATGTACATAACTTTCTCATAACAAATCCAAATGTAATGAATCAAAGCTTTCCAGATAGACAAAAATATATTCTATGAGGGAAAAAAAAAATTAAAATTAATTTTTTTTTTGTGCCTGCCCGAGCTGCCCCCCCCCCCCCTCTCCCTTGTTTTGAGCTTATTTGGTCATAACTGTTGTTTCCAAGCACCGATTGTGAAAAAATTTATATTCCCACGAAGCTAATCAGCTTTTCAAGCTCCAAAAAAAATTTCAAAAAATCAGGAGAAAATTTCAGCCCGTAGGTACCTGCCCCAAAACACATTTGTCCTCCAAAGGGACAACAATCCTTTAGGGGTTAAATTTTTATGGTGGAGAATTGAGTTGAGAGTCTAGAAAAAAAATTAAAAAATTAAAATAATAATTCTTTAAAAACTTGTTAAGTAGAAGTAGGTATGAGATAGAAAGAAAATCTAAATGATTAATATCTCTAAAATAGAATTAAAATGCACTAATCCCAATTTTGAGATTGTTCTGAAAAGAAAACTAAACCATGTTGAACTTTTTTTTTAAATTGTAAAAATTGCATTCAAAAATGAATCTTACAAGTTGTTTTTTCAAGAAGATGCTCTCATTGTTGCCCCCAAAACAAGATTGTCCATAATTTTTTCATAACAAATTCAAATGGAATGAATCAAAGCTTTCTATGTAGAAAAAATATAATCTATGAGATAAATAAATAAATAAATTTTAAATTCAAGTTTTTGATTTCTTTTTTGTTGCCCTCTCTCCCTTGTTTTTAGCTTATTTGGGCATAACTTTAATTCCCGGGCACCAATTGAAAAAAAAAATACATTCCTATGAAGCTAATCAATTTTTCTTTAAGAAAATCAAGAAAAAATTAGAGACCATAGGTACTTGCTTGAAATCCCACTTGTCTCCCCAAGGGACAAATGGTTCTTTAGGGGTTAAATGGCTTTTGTTTTGTAATTGCTCTTTAGGTCACAACAACATTAAAAGCAACAAGGGTCTATATAAATGTATTCAAAAGTCATCACCACATGTGATTTGAATATTGAAATATATTAACATCATTCAAATTGATGGAACAAAAGATCTTGAATTGTAAAGTATTATTTTCATTATAATTATAGTATTAAAATATTAGCCAAAATGTCAAGGGGCTTCACACAAGCTAAAACATAAAGTACATTGAAGTGTTCTTGGTATCAAGGAAAAGTCCCTATAAAAGGGATGTGCTTGGAAAAGAATTTCAAATAAGGGTTTAACTTTTAGTAACAAATACACATTTATATGAACTCTTCGACATGAATTCTACAACCACTACAAATATTTAGTACCCAAAGAAGGTTTCATTGTCTTAGAACTTTGCTTTTGGAGTTTGCCTTCATGGTACAATTACCCAATTAGTTTTTTCCCAATGTTGTGTGATTGAAAAGATTTGTATCAACTTGTCACAAAACAACTTTTAAAACAAAAAGGTGATGTTTGAAAGTAATTATAAATAGGAGAGATGCTTGAAAAGGGATTGGAGATAGGTATTAGATTTTAGAAATTAAGAAGTTGATGGCTAGTCTCTATCCTAATTACAAAATTAATAAATAGGATGCATGGGATCATAAATGTTGAAATATATTTTTTGGAAAATCTATAATTTTTTTAAATAAATAAAAAAGAGATTTATTAGGGATTTGGATGTCATAGTTGCAACAATCATGCAATTATAAACCAAATATATATATAATTAAAACCAAATATAGAAAATTATGGTCTATTATTGAAGTTATTGATAATAATACAACAATAAGGCATTTGCAATGAACATTTGTTATTTGCTATTTTATTTTTATTTTTAAAATTATTGGATTTCATGAAAATAAATATTATGAACAACAAAATTATTTTGGTCTTTGGAAGTCCCCTTTGAATATTGCATGCTAATTCTTTTTGGAATGATGAACATACTAAGTCGTACAATTTACTTTCTTTAGGCCTATGCATTTGCATACACTAATACAGTTAGGTATTGTAAGGCCCCTTACAAGTTAGATTTTGCTTTACTAAACAAAACCCAAGGATCCCTATATAGTGGGGTTATGTGTAAGGAAGGTCAATTCATCCATTGTTTTGTAGCTAAGGTCACTTTAAAGATAGAAAATATGACTAATTAGACTTTTTATGAGGATTTGTTAATCAAGTCTTTATTTAACCCCTAAAGGACTAGACTGTGTTTTTTGGTTGTATAGAAATTTTGGGTAGGTACCTACGAGCGGAGATTTGCATATTTGGGGCTGAAATTTTAATAGAATGTGGGGGCAAGGAAGATCTTTCATATGCACCAAATTTCATGACATTTGAAAATACGAGTCAAAAGTTTTAGCCTAATGTGTTACTTTTTTCCCCAACTGGGCAGTTCGGGCAGATAAAAAACAATCACTTTTTTCAGAAACAAAAATTTGTAATTGATTATCTAGAGTTTTATATACACGAAAAAAATTTAAATCATTCCATTTTGATCAATGAGTCAAAAGTTATGAGGATTTTTTGTTTGCGGGCAGTTTTGGATTTCCTACTCTAAAATAAACTTTGAAATCCTTTATCTTACCCAATTTTCAATATTTTTGGACAAAAATAAAATAGTAGGATGTAGATACATTATTACAACATTTCGACCATTGGGATTGGAAATTTTCAATTCCATATTTAAATTGTAAATAATTTAGTATTTTTAATCATTCTCTACTACTACCTACTTACTATTTTTTTCCTATGTGTTGTACTATTCCAAATTATCTGAAAATTTTCAAGCATGTGGCCAACTTGTCTAGGAAAACAAATCCAAAGAAGCACCACCATTTAGGTCATTTTTTCATAGAAATGTGAGCTTGTGAAGTGCAGCTGCCCTGCCTTTCGCAGGGTCAAAAAAATGATTTTAGTTCATTTGAATGCATATATCTTGCAATTTACCTAGTGGAAATGTCTGAAATTTTTACCACATGTTTTTGATACTATATAATACAAGATCCTACGGTTAAATATGTCAAGAAAAAGTTTTTTTTCAAAATTTTGGTACGTATACTAGAAATGGCAGTTTTGGAGCGTTTTTGGTGAAAGTATAGTGATGGTTCTTTAAGGGTTAAAGCCCAAATACTCTTATACCCCAAGGCATTTTCTCCATCTCTATGCTATTGAGATATAAATGTTTTGATAGTCATGTCTACTATAGAAATTGATTCACAACAAATCTACAAGGTAGTTCCTCAAGTTTAGATATCAATTTGTCAATGTGCATGCACTATCACTTAATCAAATAGCCCACAATATATATAGTTTCTTTATTATTTCTACTTTGTATACTTGTACTCTAGTTCTACCGAACTAATTTTCTTATTTGTTTAATTAGCCTAGCTAATTGCCTTTAGCATGCGAATGAAATATTATATTCTATATCAATTTGTCTTGCCATATGCGAGGCATGAAATGATAGGATTTATTTCATCTCAATTAGCTAGTATCTTCACATCAACCAATAGTCTTCACATAACAATTCAACAAGCTTTATTCACCTCCTTATTCTTCAACTTCTTGCAAATTGTCACACAAGAAATATGTTTCACATATTACACAACATGTAATCATCCTTAAGACTACAATTTGATCTCACCACTCAAGCTATAATTTGCACACTCTCTTAACATAGTTGGCTCTAAAAGTGACCCTATTCTAAATGCAACCCCTATTTAGAAATGAGTGACATGTTCCTTGAATTATTTGTTATTGTCAATGATGAGTTGGGTAGGCTTGAATGGTCACTTTAAAAGCATACTACCTTATATGTAAGGCATAAATTCAATAGCAATTTGCATCACATATTGTATAATTATGATCAATTGTACTTCTAAAATAATTGTCTAATTGTCTTGACCAATGGCTATGGCTTCTCTATATGTAATTTGTTATAGAACAAATTGATATTGAATCACTTGACATAAGTGAACTAGCATGAATTCTCATATGTGAATTACAAATACTTCATCATCAATTTAAAAACATCAATAGCATGGGAATGAATAAAATGAGACAAACTTGCAAAATACATGTTAACCCCTAAAGGACCATGACTATGTTTTCAACAACAACACTCAAAACTGCCATTACGTGATTTTTGGGGCCTTTGAGAGATTACAAGTTCTCCATAGTTTCTGGATCGTGGGAACGTTACTAGACTAGCAATCCAACGTGGTAGAGAGACTCCCACGTCAAATAATATTAATTAATCAATTTTTAAAAATTAATATTTAAAAAACATTTTTTCAATATTATTTTTGAATTTTGAATTATTATTATTATTAAATAATCTAACTGTCTGGTCATGGTTCACAACATGAAGAACCATGGCTGGACAGTCTCTAAAAGGCCTCAAATCTCCCCTTATGCATTTCTAGTATAAGTACCAAATTTTGAAAGAAAAAACCATTTTTGGATACATGTAGCCATAGGATCTTATAGTATGTTGACTTGGCAACATATGGAAAAAATTCAAAAATTTCCATCATGTGGATTGCAAGATATGAGCTCTTGAGTTCATAAAAATTCTTTTTTTTGACCCTATGAAATACTGGGCAGCTGCACTTTACAAGCTCACATTTGTATGAAAAAATGTCCAAAATAATGGTGCTTCTTTGAATTCATTCTTCAAGGCACATTGGCTACATGCTTGAAAATTTTCAGATCGTTTGGAATCGTACAACATATAGAAAAATAGTAAGTAGAAAGAAGTAGAGAATGATTCAAAATACAAAATTGTTAAGAATTTAGTTATGGAATTGAAAAATACAAATCCCAATGGTTGAAATGTTGTACTTTGTGATAAAAAATCTACATCCTATAATTTTATTTTTTTGAAGAAATATTGAAAATTGAGTAAAATTAAAGACTTTATAGTTTATTTTAGAGTAAAGAATCCATAATTGCCTGCAAACTAAAACTCCTCGTAAGTTTTGACTCATTCATCAAAATGTAATGATTCAAAGCTTTCCACTATATATATAACTTTAGAAAATCAATTTCAAATTTTTGTTTTTGAAAAAAGTGATTTTTTTAGATTTGCCTAGACTGCCCATTTTGCAAAAAAAAGGTAACATATTAGGCCATAACCTTTGACTTCATATTTCCAAATGTCATTAAATTTTGTGCATATGAAAGATATTCCTCATCCCCACCTTCTATTAAAATTTTAGCCTAAAATATGCAAATCTCTAGTCACATGTATTTGCCCAAAATTTCTATATCGCCAAAAAACACATGTTGGTCCTTTAGAGGTTAATCAAAACTAATGAGAACCATTCTACTAGTGAGATGTATTGCTTAATTGAACTCGAGTAGAATAATCTAGCACTATTCTTGTAACCTCTAAAGGACTAAAGAACCGACCTTTGTTTTTTGAGAATTTGGAAAAGCTTTGTTGACTTCATAAATTGAAAATTTTGCATGAATTATTTAGGATGGATGATAATCATCCTAATTTTCATGTGAAACTTTGTTCATCTCATTCTGATTGATATTGTACAAGTTCAAAGAATTTTTTCAATTTCAATGTCAAATCATACACCTAAAATTATATTCTAAGTAAATTTCAATTAATTGTAATTTTATTGGATTGTATAGATCGATACCTACTTTAAAATATTTGAACCAATCAATTCCAAATTATGAGGTGAGAGCTACAAGGAGTTTTATTTTGCAATCAATGAAGGTAGAAAAAACATACAAAGTCATTTTTTGAACTCAATTTTGAAAATTTCAAAATAAAAACAAAAAGAAAGGATGATTGTTATTTATTAGAACATTCTCACCATCCAAAGTAATGATTCCCAATTCTATATGATATTTATTAAATTTGGGGAGGATGTGCTTGAACAAGTCAACCCCTACAAGACCAACATGTGTTTTTTGGCAACATAGAAATTTTGGGCAAGTACGTGTGACTAGAGATTTGCATATTTTAGACTAAAATCTTAATAGAAGGTGGGGATAAGGAATATCTTTCACATGCACAAAATTTCATGACATTTGAAAATATGAAGTCAAAAGTCATGGCCTAATATGTTACCTTTTTTTGCAAAATGGGCAGTCTAGGCAAATCAGAAAAAATCACTTTTTTCAAAAACAAAAACAACAAAAATTTGGTACTTGTACTAGAAATGGCAGTTTAGGAGCGTTTTTGGTGAAAGCATAGTCATGGTCCTTTAGAGGAAATATAGTTAATTTCTAAACTTAAATTTTTTTAAGAATAAATATAGATGAAGATTATAGCCTTACTTTGGGTATGAGTATTTTGAAGTAGTTTTGGAATTCAAACCATTGTAATATTTATGGGTTAAGGTTATGCATAGATAGAGTCAAAATTATAATTATAGGTTGTTTTTTACTTGTAGGCAAAATAAAAGGACATGATTACTTTTGTAAAATAAATATTTATATAATTTTTTTGTTATTTATTTGAATTTCAAAATCAAGACTTAGGTGAAGACTTGAAGAAACTTTAAATGCTACATAAGTGCATCTTGATTCATTTGCATGAAAATTTTAAAACCATCATTGAAAATACAATCTCAATAAGCCAATGACATGACCTTGAAAAGTCCCTATTAGAAACTTGGTCTACTTAGACTAGGAAAATGACTACACGAAGACCCGCTATAATCCAATTTGTCATGGGGGTCTTTTTGTGGGTCATTTCTTTAGTCTTCAATCTACAACTCCTTGCAAACCATATACTATATTTCCACTAGTGATCACACCACCCAAGTACATGGTACAGTATAAGGTGGGTCACCCAAATGTGCCATTGACTCTAAACCACCATTATCATTTTGTGTACATCTCCAAAATCAATAGGGGTAGTCACACCTTCTTCACCAAGCACTTGGAGAATGGAGAATGAGAAGTTGGTGAGGGTTTGGAAGAGCCAATAGGAAGCCATGGTGGGTAAAGAAGATGTGACCCCCCTAAAAGATGTGTTGACAATGAAGAATGAAATAAATGGAGAGTCCATTTACCTAGACATAAAGTTGGAGGCAAATAAGCAACAACAAAAGTGAAAGAGGTAGTGTAAAGGTGACAATGTAGAGTACAAAAAAATATTCTTATTTGGATATATCTTTTGCACTCCCAATGTTCACTAGGAGTGCAAAAGATATATCCAAATAAGAATATTCTACTGTGGAGGGCCAACATGAAGCCAACCTTAAGTTGCCACGTTTCTGTTCTCCATTCTGTGAGTGCCTAGTAAAGAAGGTCAAATTCCTAATATGTACGTACAATCAAACTTCCCTTATTGCATGGGAATGGTAGAAAACAATTATTAGTTATATGCACATAGAGAAGCTCAAGTGCCAAAGAACAATTATTTAAACATGCTCATGTTGTACAACAATTGTGTTTGATTGGTTGCTCATCTAAGACAATTAGTGATGTCTAACATAATCAGCTCCAATTGATGGTTTGTGTAGCACACTTTATGCACATAAGGAGTATGCAAATAAAGAACTACAGTGAGTTATGCAAGTAGGGAATTTGCATTACGAGAGGTTTCACTGTATGTTGAAGAAACAATTCCAGAACCTCTACCAAACAACACTTTGACCCTTCCTTGCTTTTGCATACGGTATCCAAATGCGGCGTTCTTTGGTGCGTTGGAACTCCCTTTCCCTTGCCAATCAAGAAGAAAACCAATGAACATTTGACCAATCTAATAGTAGTCACGGTAGCAAAAAGTGGCAAAAAGTGGTGGTTTGGTGGGGGGACCCACACGCCTTATTGTGTTGTGACATACATAGACTAAAAGTTGTATTGTGTGTAATTAATTTACTATTTTCTTGTGGAGTTACCTTTGTGAGTTCTTGCCTGCCATAAGTAAGTTATTTATATTGGTCGAGGTGAATCGACGACCTCGCTCGTCCCCCAAGTCAGTCCAGGGGGTGCATGTAAAAAAAAGACCTCCTATTTTGTGCCTAGGAAATGTATGCTCTACATCTCTCCTAATTGGGGGCCTCTTATTGCAAATATGAATTCGAAAATTGAAAATTTTATCATGCATGGGATATAAAAAATTTAATGGTTTTCCTTAGGGGACGAGCTAGGGTCAGTTCACCGCGGCCTTTATTTATATTTGCATGGCTTTGGGGAAAGTTATGGGTGTCGCTGTGTGGGCAGGTTGACTCCACTTGACTGATGGTGATGAGCGAGGGTCGCTGTAAGTTAAGTTAGCTTAGCTTTGGTTAATCAGCAGTAGTACTGTACCTTCACTTCACTTAGTTGTCAGGTGGTGGTGATCTTGACCGGTTTTGGAAATTAGGGTTCAGTACAATCAATTCCAATTCCATTCCAATCAATCAATGGTCTGTCACGTCGACGTCGGCCTCAAAAAAACAGAAGATAAGTTAACTTAGTTTGGGGTTTTCCTTTCTTGACTTAAAAGCTCAAGTGTTCATCCTCACGTAACTTATTTTGAGCCTCCAAACAAAGATCAATGAATGAGTAGTTTGAGTTTCCGGAAGTGGCACCTATTGCAATTAACCTAAAACTAATTTGGAATTGGAATTTGGAGGAAGGAATAACATGCTTTCTTTGAAATGGACAATAAAGCTTATGATGTGGAGGTAGCTAATTAGGGCTAGCTAGGGAGGATTAACCCCCTTATTGCCTTAGCTACGGGTAAATGTAAAAATTGCACCCTATTTTGTGCCATGTAAATTTTATATTTCTTCATGACACCTAGAAAATTAGGGGCCTTTGATTGCAAATATGAATTCAAAATTTTCAAATTTTTATCATGGTTGGCAAATAATTTTCTTTAGTGTTTTCTCCAAGCATAAAACATAGGGCAATAAGGGGGGTCAATCCTCCCTAGCCGCTAAATATAGCCCCTAAGAAGAGTGATAAGTTATGAGTCGACTCAGAGTTGCCACCTTTAGTTCTCCACTATCAACATTTGAGCTTAGAATGGCCACCACCATCCCCCCCAAAAAACTGCAATTTTTTAAAATAGAAATCAAAGCATTGCAAGCTTAAAAAATGTTAGGTTAAGTGGTTTAATCCCTAAAGTCCTAAGCCCCTTTTATCCATCAAAACCTACTCAATGTTGCTATTTCTATTGCAAAGAGCAAAAAACTTTAAAACTTATTTTTTTCACATATCTAATCATAGGATCTTGCACTAGGCTAGTATAAAATTGTGTGGAAGAAATCTCAAAAACTTTGACCATGTGGATTGCAAGATATTTGGGTTAAAGAGAAGAAATTGGTATTCTTTGCACCTTGGGTAACGAGGGGTGCTATTATGTGAGCTTAGGATTATGAGCACATGAGTCTAGAAGACTAGACACCTATATTGTAGATGTTTATATTACAAAAACTTTTCATAATTATAAGATACCTATGTTATAGATACCTATATTATAGATGTTTATGTTATAAGCACCTTCAATGGTTGTAGGATATCTACTTATCAAGCTACTTATACATATGCTCAAGGTTCATATGCTCACGTTTCCATGCTCACATCCTAGCATCATTGTTGTGTGACTAAATTATAAAATTTGAATGTTCTCAACTTAAAATTTTGCAATATCAATATTGAATTTATATATATATATTTTGAAGGATTGAGTTGAAAATCTAGGATTTTTTTATTAAGAAAACACCTTGATTTTCGTTCTTTAAAAAATTATTAAGTAGAAGAAAGTAGAAGATTAAAGGAAAAAATAAATTATCAATAGTCCTAAGATGGAATTGAAACCCATTAATCCCAATGAATTTTTTTCCTAGCAAGATAATTAACCCCAATGGAATTGTTTTTTGAAAGATTATGAAAATTGAGTTAAAAAAATGAATCTTGTAAGTTATTTTTTCAAAAAATTGCTCTAATTGACCCCAAAACAAGATTTCCCTGAACTTTCTCATTACTAATCCAAATAGAATGAATAAAATCTTTCTATATAAACAAAAAACATTTTCTATGAGAGACAATTTTATTTATTTTCTATTTTATTTTATTCTTAGTTTGTATTGATCGGGAGCTTTGATCAAAATAAGTTTTTTGGATTTCAAAGCATCAGTAGGTTGATTCTTTGCACCTTTGTAGTATTGATTACGCATGGAAACAAGGCAATGTCAATACAATGCAAGTTACTACACTATATATTGTATCAACTTGCTTTTATCGCTCTATTGATATACAATGCCTTGCAAGTACACCATTTATCTCCAAAGTGTCTTGTAGAAATGGAAATAGCAACAATTGGTTAGGTACTAGGCACTTAGGAACTAACATTTAATTGTTTCAAATGGTTGTTTTGATATCAATAGGAATCAAAACAAATCCTTTAGGAAGCTTCAAAGAAAACATCACAATGCCTTTATAGAAAGAAGAAATAAAATTGTACACTTTTGAATTGTTAGAAATAGGATGTGAAAGTAGTCAAATCAACTATTTGCTTCCAAAGTATCTTAGGCATTTTAAACTTAAATCTATAATGCCACAAAGGACTCAAAGTTTATAAATAATGACTTTTAGGGATTTTGTCAAAACAAAAATCATATGCACTTGTTCATCCTCTAATTGCATTAGATGATTTTCTTCTCCTCTAAAAGGCTTCGAGTTCCCAATATGGGAACCAGGCCAAAAATTGGCTGAAACTCCACTTTAGCAGTTGCGCTGATGTGGCAATACAATAGCCACATCAATTTCAAAATAAAATAATATAATTTTTTTTTTCCTTTTAAGAATTTTTTTTTCCTTTTAAAAAATTCTAACATTAGCTTTTGATAAGCCCTAGGGGAACGAAGCTCGGAATAGGCTTGAAATGGCCCTCTACCCCCCTTTCAATCTCATCTAATGGATCATTCTTGTGAAACTCCATCAATGATAGTCTCAATGAACCAAACTATATATATGCTCACTGTTGGAGACCTGCTTGAGTTTCCAATTAAAAGCCTACTCCACTTTGTGTAGTTGGTTAAATTTATATTTCCTAAATATTCTAGCTAATTTGGAGTTTCTAATTCCAAACATAAATTCAAATTTTCATTGGTGATCAATAACAAATTTCAATGTTTTTACTAATGGTCAAGCATAAAGGTTGGTTTTTCCTACCCCTCAATGATAAACTTCATCCCTTCATGGTTTATAACATTATTAAATAAGACATGATTATAGCCTCCCCAACACTGTGGAAGGTCCAAGAGTACTCACTCAAAACAAGGGAATCATTTCTACTATGGGTTAGGAAAGTTTGAGTACCTCACGACATTTTTCCTTAGATACTTGGCTCTTTCTTCAAATTAAAGGGAATAAAGAATACTAATGAACAATGTTATATTAACCTTCTAATGTTAAAGTCCTTTTCAAAATTTGAATGCATTTATTGGCTTACATCTTTGTACAATATTAGCATATTAATTCTGCCCATTTCATCAAATTGGTCATAAAGAAAGGTCATCTTTAAAGATTCAAAAGTTGTTTTAGATGAATAGGAAGATAATTGGACGAAGCATTGGCTCTCAAGCACTTTGTTCATCATCCACAACATGGATGTTGGCCCACATAGGGTTTAACTCTTTAAGCTCCAATATTCAAAATTTAAACAATGAACAAAGAGTTTCTAGACGCTTTTTTTACCACAAAACTTCTCATTCATACTTGACTTTTTCTTTTAAAGCACTTTCTATATGATAAATTTGATGAAATTGAGGCAAATAATATATTGTTTATAAAGATATAAATGAAAATATGCAAAAATTCAGGAAAAGATTTGGGCACTAAGAGCATCCCCACCAATCTGTTTTGTATCCCTAAATATTTAGGGAGAGGACCTTAGATGGAGATGGAGATACAAAAGCTTGCGCGCACTAGTCTCAAAACAAGATCTCTATCCCAAATTTATAGAGAACTCAGTAAAAGTTGGGCCCAATTCCCTATATTCAAGCTCATATAGAAAACACGCGAGGTCTCATCCGTATAAAGTCAAGGTTGACTAATTTGAGGTCCCAAGTTTGGGGATAGAGAATACGTTGGTGGGGATGCTCTAAGAGCATGCCCACTCGTCCTGCATTCTGGATGACTTGTTCGTAGTGGCCTGCAAATGTGCCCCACCGGACTGCCAAAACGGATGACCTGTTCAAAAGGTTGGCCTGCAAACAAGAGCAGGCTTGCAAAAATGTCATATTTGCCAGCCTGCAGATGGCCTGCAAACCGGCTTGCAAAACAGCATTACGACAAAATTCCACAATATAAGGGCCCATGCTCAAGAAATTCCGGATGCTCACAGTTCTTTAGTATGTTTGTAGTTCTGCAGTAACCGCTCAGATTGAGCCACATCTGATTGCAAGCGCTTAGATTGAGACACGCCTTGATTGCAAAACTGCATGTAGTAAGCCGAAGATCTGGGGACATCATGTTGACATGCACCAAGGTCAAGCAACACTTTAGGCTTATTTTAGGAGGTTTAGCTTGGCCTGGTAACATATTATGGGTGGGGCACCCTGGCTTGCAAAGTGGATGCTCTGCAAAATGCAGGCCAAATCACCACCCATAAATGCAAGACGGGTGGTGATGCTCTAAGGGGTTAAACCCCGTATAACCAACAGGTCGAATTCTACAATAAATACCCTACACAATACATACCCCAAATACAAATACAAAACAAAATGCCTAAGGCCAAATACCGTATCGCGACTCGCGAGGCTGCCTCGCCCCGGCTGCGCAGTAAATGTCCAGCCCGCCCGGAATCCAATTTCTGCGCTAGAATGTCGCCCTCCACGATCAATTGAGCGATTTGGGAAGATGACGTTCAGTGGGGCCTGGTTGCTGTGTCATTTCGCAAGCTGAAATTGACGGCGCTCAAGCCCCATTTCCGCTCCCGAACACAAACAATCCAACGAACTCTCCCTCTAGCTTAGCTTGTCTTCACAACTCCAGGTAATCATAGCACACTCTCCATTCCATTGGGAAGCATGCAAACTCAATGGGATGCAAGTGATCGTGGAGGTGGAGGTTTGAGCGATGGGTTTGGCTTCTTGAGTTCAAACTTGAGATGATGGAGGAGCACTGGGGAGAGACAGAGCAGCAGCTCGCGATCCGAATTTAAGCATTGGGCTGCTCATGTGGGAAAAAGGAGCGCCGAACATGGAACCTGAGAGCGTCAAGAAGGCGCACAAGATTGAAGACTCCCCAATTAATGTCGATTTGGTACTTGATGGTGAGTTTTCAAGCCGATTTTTCGGTTATGGTTTGGGGATCTTGATGGGTGCTTTGGAGCCATGGCGTTGAATCCGTTGTTGGCGTGTTGTAGGCAGACCGAAGCGAAGCAGAGTGACAGACCAAGGAGGAGGCCGCTACGGTTCCGCGGAAGAGACTATCTTCACGACGATGTTGAAGACGCGAAACATGAACTCCGAAGCCTTTGGTGCACTTCACACGCTAGGGGCGAAGAAGGTCGAAGTCCCTGTGGAAGTTCCTGTAGAAGTCGCTATGGAAATCCCCAAGAATGTTGGTGTGTGTCAGTGTGCGAACCATCACGATGAGCATCCCGAGCGTGGCGCCACCAAGGAGAATGCATTTGAAATTGACGACGACGACGACGAGGACGATTTGCGAGTGGTGGCGATTCGGCCGCGTCCCCTGTCATCCAAGAATCACCCTCCCATGGACGAAGGCGGGAAGTTCCGGGACGAGGGCTTCTTGACAGCTGAAGAGATTTCGGGGCACCAGAAAGTGATCCACGATGGGCTGTTTATGAACACCGACGATGGGGATTTTCTCATCCGAGCTGTGAAGAGTAGTGGGAAAGAAGCCAAATCGGCTCTCAAGAGCATAAAAGCCATGAAGGTGAAGACGGCTGCGCGGAAAGCGAAGGTAGTGGAGAATTCTCCCAAGAGTGGGAAGGTGAAGGAAGGCAAGGTGGTGGAGGATGTGGATGAGGTGGAAGAGCGATTGTTTTTGTCGCCACGGCATAAGAAAGCGAAAGATGTGGTTTATGCGAAGGAGGAGGAGGAGGGAGATGATTATGAAGTGCGGTTTGACAGTGATAGTGATCGGGAGCCGGAGCCGGAGCCGGAGGATCCGTTCGACGACATTTGGAAAGAATGCGCTATAATGGCTCGTCAGGTAGGAGTTTCTTTGGCATTTTGAACTTTGGTGCAACATGAAATTGATGTTGTTACTTGAATGATATGTGTTTGTGGAGTTTCTATGGAAAGGGAAGGTTGCATTTGAGTTTAGGGTTCAGGTACAATGCTAAGGTGAGGAGCTTGTTTTCTGTACACTGGAGAGCAGCTTCAGGAGGAGATGAACTTTGTCGTGGATGATATATATATGGTCTTTCTGATGTTGCATTTGAGATTAGGGTTTAGGAACTTGCTAAGGCGGAAACTTTCTGTCTGTGCACTACAGAGCAAGCGCGGGGATGAGGATGAGGAAGTGGAAGGTTGTGAGCATGATTTCGAGATAAAGAACGATGTCGGAAGGGCTTGCGTCCTTTGTGGGTTGATCAAGGAAGACATCAAGGACATGTCATTTGTGTGGCGCAGACCGGTATGCCATTTTAATTTCCTTTTTGTGTGCGCTTAACCCCTAATTGGATCTCATGTTTTCTTTCAGCAGTTTTATGTAGGCCGTATGGGGACTTTCTTTTGTCTAATTTTTTTGTGGTCTCTGACTACTGTATTTCTCAGTGTACTGTGCGGAAGGCCTGGGTGAGAGGAGAACGGATTGATACATGGGATGGAGAAGACGATGGGGTGCTGGAGGAAGAAGCAAAGCTGTTGGGCATGGCTGCGCTGGAAGTACACCCTTATCTGGAGTGTCGGATGCACCCACATCAGTTGGAGGGCTTCAAAATACTTTCCAGGAACCTTGTGGAGGAGGATTCTGGTGGGTGTATGCTGGCATTCGCTCCTGGCACGGGTAAGTCATGTTTGGTCATATGCTTCATTCAGAGCTTCATGGTCCAGGTTCCCAATGCCAGGCCTATGATCGTAGCTCCCAAGAGCATGCTTCGACCGTGGATGGTAGAGTTCAAGAAATGGGAAGTGGAGGAGATTACGGTGATGAACCTGTATGAAGCCGAGAATCAAGTGGAGATGTTGAAGCTATGGCAGGAAACCAGAAGTGTGTTGTTGGTAGGCTATTCACAGTTCACCAACATGAGCGGTGAGGTTGGAAGGTACCTCACTGAAGGTCCTGGTTTGATGGTCTTGGACGAGGGGCATCTTGCCAGGACCGAGAGCACGAAGATTCTGAAGTCGCTCAGCAGGGTGCACACCAAACGCAGGGTGCTTCTATCTGGAACTCCATTCAACAACAACTTCGAGGAGTTCTACACTACGCTGGAGCTGGTCAGGCCCAATTTCATGATGAGAGCCAACCCTCAGATGTGTCCAACTTTGAACACTTTGATTACAACGGAGCCAAAATCAAGCAGCCCTCTGCCAGTGCTGAAGAAGTCCAGCAATGCAGGAAGGCAAGCGTTCAAGGATGTGATTGGGGAGAAATTTGAGAGTGGCCAGCATGACAATATCGCCAGGGCTTTGAAACAGCTGCGGATGCTGATTGAGCCCTTTGTGGCCTGGCATAAAGGCCAAGTCCTGCAGTCACTCCCTGGGATCACAGACCTGACGATTATGCTGGAACTGAGCTTTCAACAGCGGGAGCTTCTGAAGAACTGCGGCACTGAGGTTAGGGACAACTTGCAGAAGAGAGCAGTAGCAATCTACTTGCATCCCATCCTGGAGCCGGCTGCTGAACACGGGAAAAGGTCTCAAAAGGACCCGCGCTTGAAGAGCAACATCGATGTGAAGCAGGGTGCGAAGCTCAGATGGGTGCTGGACTTGGTGCAGTTCTGCAACGACGCGAAGGAGAAGGTCCTCATTTTCAGTGAGTACCTCTACTCGTTGGAGTTGATCGAGAACCAGGTCGAGCAGAGGATGAAGTGGAGTCGGGACTCGCAGATTCTGAGGTTGGATGGGAAACTGCCACCTCAGGAGCGAGAGAAAATCGTCAACAAGTTCAACAATGATCCGGAGGCAAAGATGTTGTGTGCTTCCATCAAGGCATGTGGAGAGGGGATATCCCTGGTGGGGGCTTCGAGAGTGGTCATTTTGGAGGTGGTTTGGAATCCAGCCGTGACGAGGCAAGCCATCAGCAGAGCGTTTCGCATTGGGCAGCAGAAGAAGGTCGTTGTGTACCGTTTGGTTGCTGCTGACACATTTGAGGAGCAGAGGATGCACATGACTGCAACACGCAAAGAATGGCTGTCCAAGTTGTTGTTTGACCCGACCGTCTCTTGTGAAGATCCCAACAGCATTCTTTGGGATGTCACGGACGGTTGTAGCGATATTTTTTTGGAGAAGGGGCCGCTCAGATGTGGTGTGAAGAAAATATACGAGCGAGAATTCTGAGGTTAGGTTCTATTGCTTTTAAGCTATGCATTAAAGAGTTTCATGTGCTGTGTTGTCCTGCTCCATTCTTATCTCTGACCATTGGTTCTTTGGTTCTTGCAGATGGGTGCCTTTCTTAAATCTTTGGTCTGTACATTTGTCACATGGTGATAATACCGAAAAGTTGTAGATATATTTTTGAACTGGAACGGTACTCAGATGAGCCGATCAACAATTTTCTTAGGATGCAGGCTATTGTCACAGACAAATAATTTTTGTTCTGACCCTCTCCCTCCTGGTGATATAGAGTTCTGACGTTGAAATCTTTACGTTGTGATGAGCTCAATGCGGTCATGTATCGTAGTTCAGTGTTAGCAATTACTGTTTTACGTCTTACCTACAGACAGGGAGCTGCAACGCCAGGTATCATTGCCAAAAATCACTCTGAACGGTCCCACTTGCCATCTTCTCTTTCTGCTTGTTCTCTTCCTCGCATGTTTTGCAAGTTCTGAGTTCTCTCCCAGATTTTTGAATTTCAGCAAGGCAATTGCTTCTGGAATTTGCTGGAATAGGAATTAGGAGATTTTCTGAATCCTGAGGTTTTCTGAACACAGCCTTGATCCTGTGGGTAGTTGTTCTTAGCAGGATTGATTTCTTGAAAGCTTGCTCTGCTGCTGTAAGGTTTGTCTTCCTAAAATTGTCCAAATAAGCCTCTTAGCATGGTTCCTCGCATTAGACTTCCTCAATTCGTAGTTGAACGGGGATTCAAAAGATGCATGTATTTTCTGAACACGGTATGGGTAGGCTTCTTGTTCAGAGAGCATGTACATTTTAGGCAAGAATATGTAGGGGTTACTTTGGGTAAGGGTTGCAATTAGTTGTATTTACGTCAATCTCCATTGATCACATAGTTACATGAACTACTTGGATCAAGCAGTTGCATGTCATGTGTTGATGCTGCTGTTCTCTGTCTTTGGTTTGGATCGCCTCCTGCTTCCTCCATTCACATCCTCGTTGGTGGTGGGAGTTGAGGAACCAGTTGACCGTGCCCCGGCTGCATCATGAAATTTCTCTCCAGCATCAGTCTTCTTCGCACTGGATTCTTGGAACTGAAACATGGGGATCTTACCACCCTCAAGTTTTGTCAGTCTCATGGTACTTCGTCTAGTGAACAGAATCCACAAACAAATCGACACCGTAGATCCGGTGGACAATGTGACGAGGGATATCCACACCCACTGGGCGTTTCTACGCATACTTGGGCAATTGTTGCTTACGATAGTTTCAAAAATTTGAACAAATGCTTTTTGCAGTTGTGCACAACCGTCGGCAGTTGAGTTCGACGGTGGACTCGAGGTTTTTCGCTGCACGGACTTCTTCACCCACAAACTGAAGCTTTCGTCATCTGGTTCATAGAACTCGTGATTCTTTTGTTCGAAATCATTCAGAAACTTATATTCTGTGTATTGAACCTTCTCTTCCGTCATAGGCGGCAGTCTAACGGTACTGAAATGAGATGAGTTGCTTGATGAATTACTATCTGAGCCGCCACATTGCACAATAACGTCAAAGCTGGTGCCGGTTCTTGGGTTAGCAGACCATTCTTGCATTGCAACACATGTGTCACCAATGATCCTGCAAGCAGGAATGCACCAAGGAGCAAACATTCAATGGAATTTAAAATGAGAACAATGTGTAACATGTTAGTTTGTATTCAATTTCACTGTTGTTGCATCATGTTGGCACTAACGACAACTATCTTGGATAATTGGCTGAGTATCAACGCATTCTTTCTTGAACTCTAAGGCTTGAAAGGATTTAAGGTAGACTACCCCATTATGGACAGAATGGAAGCAACGCATTATGGGCAAAATTGTAATGATGGTGTACATTCAAGTT
The DNA here is from genome assembly GCA_947034895.1 of Rhytidiadelphus loreus. NCBI lineage: Eukaryota > Viridiplantae > Streptophyta > Bryopsida > Hypnales > Hylocomiaceae > Rhytidiadelphus > Rhytidiadelphus loreus. The sequence continues at coordinate 8,412,492 of OX344763.1, forward strand.
GTGAAATGTACACCACTATCATAATTCAACCCACGGTGGGCTTGCTCCCATTCTATCCGTAATAGGGAAGTTTACCTTATGCCAAATAAAGAAGATGTAAAATAATTGGAACATCTCGGTGCCAAAAATGGGTGTCAGAGAATTGGAGCATCTTGGATATCTGTTTGCTCCCTTGAATTGGTGGGTTTCCCAAGCTGTTTGCAGCTCCTTTCAAAAGAATTATGTAGGAAAGTGAACAAACAGACATGAATTGACGTGCAAATTCAGAAGGGCCTTGAAGAAAACACTTGGGTGCTTACGCATCGAGCAGGAGGAAAACGCCGCACAGGATCCAAGTACCCATGACGAGCAACCAGCCAATTGTCACTAAACTGCCAATACAATCAGAATCATTTTTGAATCAAAATCTGCTCTAATTATGATCCTTCAATGGCTGACTTAATCAGACTATGCTAAGTTTGACTTTCCTATTCTAAAGTCAATTCCGATGTATTGGCTTGATTCAGAGCTCCAAAACTGTGACCTGTAATCGCAAAAGGCTCTGAAAACTAGTTCTGCTATAGATTAGGTTTCTAGACGACCTCCTTTAGAAGTGCCGATTGCCGTGATATCTGTCAATCTAGCGACATAGAAGTTAAATTTATCATGTATTGCAGCCTCACTGGAGTCCTGAGAATCTTACGTGTAAATCACAGGTCTAAATTTCCAAGCAACAAACACTGTTCCAATCGCCACCCCAAGCCCACAAGAAGCATAGTTCATCAACAACTGAGGTAAGAAGTATGCACACAGTGCAATTAGAATTACGTGCTGATGCTTTCAAATATTTTTAACTACAGTAATTCAGTTCTATGCACACTTGTGGCACAAAAACCACATTTGGAGGGGTTTTCAACTGACATGTCTGCAGATAGGAAGATGTCCTCACCCAGGCCGACCAAAGCAAACCCTAGCATGGTCGCGGTAAGAATGATAAGCCATAGTACTCTGCAAAAAGTGAACAAGAACCGACGAATTAGATGTCATGGTGCGTATTCCCCTTAAACGAATGTTGCAATCTTTACATCTAAAGGTACACACAGTACATTGGAAGCAGAGCATTATAATAATCCTATGTTTTTCACCACATTAAAAACAATTTCGAAACTTTTTAGGTGCTTCACTCACGTTCAAAATAATGTGTAATTGTTCAATTATACTCATTTCTGAATGCTCTACAGGTTAGGAAGAGCATGTATGTCACATTGATGGGATTTCACAAAATTAGCGCATGCCCCAAATGTTTACAAGAAGGAACAAGCACAGTTTTGAGTTGCTCATCTGAAGTCTCAAACCGACTGATTGAATTTTTGGCACTTTGAAATATACTATTTTAACAAATTAACAACCTGGCTTGGATGCTTGCTGAATGCTTTTGGCACTCTGAAAAGGGCCGATTTAATTCACATACGGATTTGTTCAATGTACAGTGTGATTTCAAAGTGCACCACAATGCAATGTAAGGGTAGACGGAGGATTCTGAAGAGGTATTATGCCAATTACACAGAGTCAAGCTGGGCGTGGATCATGCTTGACGTAGAATTCGTTGCCTTTTCCATGGCCAACGCAGTTTCAGCAGCTTGAGGAGCAGCAGCTGGAGGCACAGAGCTCAGTCCAGCTTTCGCTGCTGCAGTAAACTGAGCCATCAAGTACGTGATCACCGTACTCACGTCGGCATGAAGCCCTTCTAGTCCTGTGAACAAGGCCCCGCACCCAGAACTGCCACCAGTGTACCCAAAATCAAAAGGCTCACGATATTTAGAAGCCATGACCACAACAATTCATGGTGCTGCAGTCATAAAATGGAAATTACACTTCCGTAATTTAGCAGCTCAATCAAATAACAAAGTCCTAATTAGAACTGAAGTGGTAGCATACATGGTGAGGACGGTAAAGATGATCAGTAAACCGAGCGTGGTATAATTGCCAAATCTCTCAAAATCAGGATTTTGTTTCAGGCTGCCTTTGCAGCACAAACACATGCATATCACCACCACAATGAAAAGGAACCCCACAACAATCCATAACACGCCAATAACAAATCCGGGCATCCCAGTGTAGCCTGCAGACTGCAACCATGACACATAACATAGGCAATCAAACAGCATCTAGATAGCCAATTTCGTTAAATTGGCACGATTCCAGCACCAAAAATTGTGACATATATGTACATAAAGATCTAAAATTTAAAGCTTAGGACATGTATGGATATATGTTTCAGAACAAGCGTTCTAAGAAGTGCCAAAGTTTTGGAAAACGGCCAATTCAAAGAATATATTGATGTTCTAGTAACCTAGCAATCTCAGATCATTAGGTCTGCATCTTTCAAGAATCACAGCAACATGCAAACCGATAAAGACTCGAAGATCACAAGAAGCAGAATCATTCATTAAAGTGTCTGAAAATACAGATTGAAGAGATTTTGGCAATATTGGTGATGGTACCGCTAAGTAGTCCATATTCATGATGTTCCATCCACCTGTGTACGGCTGGAAGCTCCTCAGTGCATCAGGTCTCCGCGTTCGCTTTGCAGCTAAAACATCAGCGCTCGCCGACGGGCCTGCTGAAGAATTGCTCATAGTGTTCACAGAGTCTCTTCAAAATTAGGGTTCCAATTAAGCGTGAAGCGACATTCCTCCACGTCCTACTCCCATTTCTCACAAAAAAATTCCATCCCATCTAGCTTCCAATGGTGTTACATGCGAACCTACCGCACGAAGTTACAGTTACGAAGCTACTGCAAATCGATCCAAACCCAGTTCTGAACCAAACTTCTGAAAAATTGCTCATAGTGCATGTACAATGCGGCTTCACAAAATTAGGGTTCTGATCTCAGATTGATATTTCAATTCTCCTAATTCCATTTGTCACGAAGAATTCCTTTACATCTAAAATCTCATTGCACGATGCGAAGCTGCCTGACGAGTTAAGATACGAAACTACAGAAATTGATCCAAACCCTAATCTAAACAAAAATGAGGAGTTGCTTGCGAGATTAGGGTTTTGATGCCAACGTTTGGTCGCCTTTCAGTGCATGGGACTGTTTCATCCAACCCGATTTCATCCATGTATCGGCGAACGAAAGTGACTACTGTATCGTTCGAAGTCACTACACTAATGATAATAGTGTTAGCCATACTAACTATTTTAGAAATGCTATAAGTTTTTACTTTTGATGAATATTTTTACTGAGTGTATAGATCCTAATATCATTTTAAGTGGGAGAATTTTACACCTATAGTTGGTGAAAATATTCATCAATAGTAAAAATTTATAGCTCTTTTAAATCAATTAGTGTAGGTAACACTATTTATCATCATTAGTGTAGTGAGTCTCTCCATTTATATTTGAAGGGATATTTACTGAAATATGTTTGAAATGTACAAGCCCTTAATCCCTAAAGGTCCATGCATCCCAAAAGTGGTTGTGCCTTGTTCAATCTTAATTGTAATTTTGTAAATGACCTTTTTTGGTATTTGATTGAAACTAAGAAAATAAATCTTGACAAGTTTTATTTCTATTCCATTTTGAAGTTTAGAAACTATCACACCACTCTACATTGCTACCTGTACTTTTTGAATTTTTTATATTAGTTGATTTTTTCTATATTTACTACAACCTCTATTCCAAAATGATCTTGTAGACAAAATGTTCCAGATTAAGGCTAAAAATAACATTTTAAAAACCAATTTTGCGCTATAAATAGAATTTGGTGCACTCTTAGCATTCTAGAAACTTTGAGGTTTTGAAGCCCTTTTCAAAGTGTAATTTGGAAATATTGAAAAGTAGATTTCTTTGGGCATATTCAAGGAGCACCATTGGTCAATTAATTGTTGAATGTGAGGTCATCACTTTGAAGGCATTTTATTAATATATGCCTAACCCCACTTGTAAACTTTTGTTTTGCCTACTAGAGCTTCATCCCCTTCAATCAAGAAATATTCAAGGAGATGCAAAAAATAAGAATGAACAATGTTGATTGACTCATTCAGTCATTATTTTCATTTGTCTTTTGATTGATGATTGCATGGATGGAGGGGAAACTACTACTTGGAAATTGTTTTGTTGGTCCCAAATAGCATTCGAAAATCAAATCTAACTAATTTGCGACATTACAAAGTGCAACATGAAGATCATTTGGGGATGGAGGGAGTAATTTATTTCCATTTATTTTTCATGAAACAAATTGAAAATTTTCACACTAATAGACAATCCATCATGTTATGTAATAAAATAGAAGATTGTTATTTGAACACAATTTAAAGGGTACATTTAGCTCAATATGATGTTTAACCATTTCTCAATGGATCTAGTCCTTTAGAGGTTTAAAAATCTAGATTAACTCCTAAAGGATACTTTTATCACTTCCTAACTTAAATGACTCATGGTCCTAAAGGATACTTTTATGACTTCCTAACTCAAATGTGTTATTTCAAAATCAATTATATTATTATGATAATAATATTAATAATGGATTCAAATTTTTTATGAACTACCATCATTAAATAATAAAAATGATAGGGACCTATGTAATAAATGAACCTACAACTCTCTTGTAGAATCACTAGTTAACTATTAAAAGGCAATTGAGAGCTTGATTGAGAGCTTTAGTGTCTATATGAATTTTAATTCAATGGATATGAGAATGGATATTATATTTTACATTAATAGTTGATTTTGGAATAATTATACAAAATATGACTTCTTTGTAATGAAGTAAATCTTATAATACTTTCTATAATTTACTAAGTATACAAAAATTAAAGATAAGGATATTTTAGTGATAAATTATGTAATTTGATAATGTCAAAAAAATATGTAAACTGACTAAGCTTACTATGCATTTAAATGAAGATATTGAATACATGTTATTTGTACACGTATGAATACACCGTTGCCCCTTAGTAGCATTTCTTATCTTCATTAGTAACAACACTTTCCCTCCTTAGTAGCAATTCTTATCTTCAATAATAATACACTTTGCTTCCTTAGTAGCATTCTTATCTTCATTACTAACAACACTTTGCCTCCTTAGTAGCAAGTAATTTATTCCATAAACACATCATTTGGCGTGGAGATTGATAGTGAATGCATAAGTAGTTGTTTTGACAATAATCTTGGGTAAATCGCTTCATGTCCACATAATTCACAGGATATTTCTCCTTTGCAAACTGATTTGCCCATAAACCTACATTAACATCTTCCATTTTAAAGAACTGCACAACATCATAAGAGAAATTACTTGTCAATTTATTTAATCTTCCAGCATAATAATGTTAGAGATTTTTGTTCACAATATCAAAACAATAATAGAAAATTATGGATTTTTTTTTCATTCCAATAAAATAAAAAATGAAATAAAATAAAACTAGTGATCATATAACAAAATATGTTGATTGTTATACAATAAAAAAGTTGTGATTTTGAATGAAACAACAATATTTTGTAACTAGAGTTTGGACCATTTTTCTTTGAAGATTGTAGTATAATATGAGCCTAAGTCCTAAATATAAAACATACCTGCAATTTTTGTTTTTTGTCTTGTTCAACTATAAATTCTACAATATCCTTTGAAAGTACATATCCTGGACCATTTGCATATGTTGGGTATCTCTGTTCATTAGGCCATTCCTGTTTATGTACTTCAAAAATAAGTTATAAATTTACAATCATTTCAAATATGATATCACCAATACTAAATTGATCATTCTAATTCAAGCTCCATGATGAAGTATACAAGATTTATACTAAGAATTTTTTTAATTTTTTTTAATTTGGTAAAATCAAAAGCTATATTTGATTTTAAATCAAAATAATATTAATAGTAAATATAAAATCTAATTATAATACTAGTGCGATAGTATAAAATCTGATTTTTCTTCAATTGCCATTTGGATCATTTTCTATTTACTTGAAGAGAATTGATCTCGTAATCTCGTAATCTATTGCGATACCAATTCTACAAAAACAAATGAAATCCAAATTTAAATATTTTTCATTTAATTCAATGCCCCACTTACTCAAGTATTATATCGTCAAAACATACCTCAATGGTGACTGCCCACTTTCCATGACGAAGGGGCAAATGTCCTTTATTTATATTGCCCATATAAAGGCCTTGTGTAATTGCCTTTTCTTGAACCTCTTCAAGAATTCCATCAATTCTTACAAAAGCGTCATCATCACATTTCATAATGTACTTAGCAGTGACATTGTAATACTGTATGGCAAACAACACTTGTATTAGATTCATCAAGTCTAATATCTAAAATATTTAACACAAAATAAACTTTTGTCCTTGTCAAATTTTAGAAATGCCATCCATACCTTGTATATGTTCTTATAAACATTATAAATATAAATTTGACATACTTACCCCAAATTTGCAAATTTCAAGGGTCTTAAGAACCACAATATCATATCTATCAATGAAAGACAAGATAATAATATCACCGTAGTAGTTTGCCTCTTCCATCAATTGCAGATTGATGAGCTTGCTTTTATGCTACAATACAACAAGTCAATTGTCACCAATTCTATATATCATAAGAAGAGTTATTAGAAATATTTTAAGATTAAAATGCATACCGGTATTATTGAAGGAAGGATGTTTGTTTTGAAAGTTTCATTGAATAATTAGTAAAATAAATAAAATAAATGCTTAGAAGGAAAGAGTTCATCAAGATATACCAAAGCAACAAAAAATCGAGCCACCACTTGTGAAGATCGTATAGAATTGGATTGAATCCAAGTCTTCCGAATTGCCATCCGTTCTACAAAGTGGTTACTACTAGACATTATTCCAACAAATAATTCAACCTCCTTAGTTGGTAGAGGAAGGGCCTTCCATGTATCATCTTGTGGTAAGGATGTTACTTTTATAGAATCCACATCAACATCTCCTCCTATTACAATCCCAGATGACTCTGTTATAGAAAACCCCTACATAATAATATAAGTAAAATTAAGGATTAGTAATTTCAATATCAACTAGAAAAGAAATGATCAAAAATTAAATTTACAAATATGAAATTTTATTCAATTTTAATTATGATATATATATACGAGCACATCCTATTTCACTCACATGTTGATAAGGAAAGGAACTTATGTGACGATTGTCAAGAATCACATGAAATCCTTCAATTCCTGCATGAATAGTGAGAGAAAAGTCTTGACCCTCAACAAAAGGATAGCCTTTCTTAAGTTTTTCTTTTTCAAAAAGAGACACTTTTTTATTCCACCAAGATTCCTTTGCCAATATAGGTACACTTTGGTCATCCTCAATTTGAAGCCAATCCTCGCATTTTGGTTGATCATCAACTATACAAATCCATTTTACAAATACATATTTAGCATTAGTTGTCATTGGTTATTTAGGAATTTATTAAAGTATGCAAAAAAAATTGAAAATTACTATTTATTCCTAACTACTACTATAAGAATGCACTTTCTATTAAATTGTAATCTAGCAAGCATATAATACTTTATAAATGATTTACAACAAAATTATTCTTTAACTTACAAAATTTCCAACTTTTTTTTCAAATAAAGACAAATAAACTAATATAGAGTTATAATTTATAAAATATCTATTAATTAATATGGAATTAACACTCACCTTGTCCTTCATGTTTTCTCCCATCACATCGTTGAGCTTTACCCCATTGGTCTTGTCCATGTCGTGAGTTATGCTCAATTATAGGTTTACCACTCCAATCACCATGGAGTCGAGGATTTAAGTGGAAAAGAGTAGGAGGGTGCATTTCATTTTTTCCCAATTTAAATCCTTGAACTTCAATAAAGAATTGGGATACCTTTCGTTCTTGCTCATTTAGTGAATTGTACTTCCATTGAGTTGGTCGTGGCTTTCCAATGATAGTGATGTTGGACCCAAATTTCATACCACATGGAAGTGGAAAGAGCCTAGTTCCTAGTGCATGCAAACTCTTACTAGATGCAGAAAGTGAAGGTGGGCAAACTAAACCTTTTGCAATAGTGACATTGCTATTGGCCTTTGAAGGAGTTGGTGCAATTTGTGCCACATTATTAAGTTCTTCCCAAGCTTTGGCACCATCAGTCTTGGCTTGATCCATTACACCTAGCAACCCCAAGTTGTTGATGTATTCAAAATCATTATTCTTTTTTTGAAGATCTCGATTGTCTTCCTCAAAGATTACATTATTCTTTTCTAAAAGATCTTGATTGTCTTGCTCAAAGATTTCAATAGTTTTGATAGTATTTGTTTCTATTTTATTTTTAGGGGAATTGTTAGTTGGAGGTACTTGGAATTTTGGAATATAGCTTGGGAAGAAAAAAGGTATATAACAAAGAGCAATCATGCATACAATAATTTTTGCTAGAAGCTTTGGTTCTAAGCGCCTTGGACACCCTACTACATTTATGAAACTTAACTTCTTCCTCTTCATGATTTTAAAACAAAGAATATAAAAGATGTGAATTTAAAGTTGCATTAATAACTCCCAAAGTATCAACAATGAAAGGGGTTTATAATCTATACAAGATGGACCAAAAACAACATTGTACTATAACAACTATACAATATTATATTTCACAATCATATAACAAACATTATATAGTAAAAAAAGCAAGAAGTTCTTGTTAGTAAAGTAAAAAATGAATAATTATAGAAAATTGTAGACTTGTTACCATGACTTCCTTCAAATAACCAACTTTTACTTTGCTACTCATCTCAACTCTAGATTCTTATTGTTCATCTCAATTTTGACCATCAAAATGATCTCTACCACTATTGTGTAACTAATGAAGTGTGATGCTTTTGACATTGTTAAAAATAATCTCCATTAGAAGAGAAATGTTAGGCAAGTGCAAAGGTCAAAGTTTTTACAATTGTCTTTTTTTAATAAAAACCTTCCTAAAACTCAGTGTAGGTGTATCTGAACTGAAGTTTACGTGGGTTTTCGTTATTCACGATATACAGTATGTACTACATTATACAGAATCATTTTTACATGGGAGAGATGCAGTGTATGGTTGAGGCAAAGCTTGAGGCCTCTATTTTGCCGCGATGTATTGCGTTCAGTGATGGCCATGCGCTGCTTGACTTTACCCTGGCGTATTAAGGGCTACAACTACCTTTGCCTGATGTTTATCAGGATATATGCTAACCCCAGTCATGGATCCAATCACCTGTCCTTCTTTAGCATAGTTTAAGTGCCGTATTGTTGAAAACTTCTGATATCCATTCCATTGATCATATTGTGAAAAAGCATAACTTCAAAAGGGGTCCAAATTTCATATCACCACAATCAATGAAGAACATTGTAAGTGTTCATTGCAACCTACATAAAATTGAACAGAAAAAAACCAAAAACCTCCAAACAACCTTACCGAAACAAAACCACGAGGTCCAATTTAGGACACTTGTTTCGGGGTGGAGGGAGTCCATATTTTGTGCAGGACAGTCATACCTGACGCAACACCATCTAGAAACGAAACTGTCTCCGAAGCGAACAAAGCCACTTGCTGCTCCATACTGATAGTAGCAACCTGGTCTGGGCTCTGGTACCCATAGTCCCCCACTTGGTAGTGATTTGCACCTTTGATAGGAACGAACTTGGATGTTTTCAAGTTCACCAGAGGTCCAATCCCCTTGGGAGGGGGATCCGTGTATTCGTACCGGTACCGGTCGTACCCTCCTGGACTAAGAGCATCGAGGGTGCCGTATATGCTGGCGATGGGGAGAGCATTCTCTGTCAAATTGGCTCCCCATCCTCCTGCATGCATCACAACAGCGTATATCCTGCTCCCGAACTCACTTGCATATCTAGTTGTAGCAAATGCCCCTGCTGAGTGCCCTCCTAGAGCCCACTTCCCCTTCGGAACTCCTGAAAATGAGATTGTGTCACGAAGAAGATCAAAACGGAGTGAAGAGAATAACTTCCACATTTATTTTGTGTTTCAACAATTGCCAAAAAAAAAAACAAGGTCAACAGATCAAGTATTTTCACAATTAGCACACAATTCAAAGCTCACTTGTATGGGTAAATGGAGCCTCGAATGTACTATATGGGTTACTGGAGCCTCTACGTTAGGTCATATGGAGGCTATTTACTGTCCAATTTTATTCAAGTTGCGATGAACACATGCGATGTTCTTCACCGATTCTTGTGATATAAAACTTGAACCCTTCTGAAATTGATACTTTTCACAATATGATCAATGAAATTTGTATCAAACATTTTCAACTATGTTCACTGCGAACACATGTTTCGGGACGAAGGGAGTATCAATCTTACCAGAAAATAAGGGATTCGTGGAAGCTATTACAGTGTTGGCATCCTGGTAACTGAAGACTGCATTGCGAGATGGCATCTGGACGATGACCATCAAGTGCCCTCGTGCAGCAATTTCGAAAGCCAAGGGGAAGTAAGCACGGGCATCCACAGCTGCTCCGGGGTAATACACATAACCCCCTTTGATTTTCGTGGGAGTGAACACCCACCATGACCTCTGTTTCATAGAGAAAAAAAACAAAAAACAAAACTTAAAAACTTAAAACACTGAATAATGAAACAGAAGCAAATACATTCACAAAATCTCAAAGATGCAAGAACCTACAACGACAGCCATGATGAGCCATTGAGCTGCTTGGTAAGACGATGTTGCAAATGAGCAATAAATCAAACATTAATAGAGATATCCTTTAAGTCCAACTCAAAGATATACACACTGTGTTTTTCCTTTGACCTCCAATAGTAGTAATATTTAGTGGAGTACGTCCTACAATTGTACACTAATTACACCCCTTTGGACTCTATTTTTAATCAGTTCAAATATTGGAGGTATAGAATAAACGTTTACCTGTGGGTTGCTGTTGGGGATCGGAACTTGTGTGCACTGTACTCGAATGTCTCCAGGATACACTTTGGAGGTGTCGTGCCCTGGTGTCAAAAGATAATTATCCGAGAACGACAGAGCCTTTTCGCTGGCAGCTGCCCAACTAGAGAGCGAAACAGTGTTGGAAACCTTCGAGACTATAGTTCCGAAGTCTGGATCCATAATACCTAGACCTTGTTTCTCATCTTGCCCTTTCCCATTACCCACACACTCACTGCTTGCAAAGTCGTAGTGGCTCAGGTTCGGAAACAAAGTAACTGAACTGTCTCCTGCAAACCAGAAAGCAGCAATCACTCACGACGTCAATGCCTAAGAATTTTTCAGTATGCGAGCTCAGAAGACAACGTCGACACTGACAGCTAAGTACTATGCTTGCGCTCGTCAAGTTGTGGGCAGCAAGGATGACTTTACACAAAATTTTCTCTTGTGTGCATAACATTTAGAGAATATTTTTTGTAGGCCTGAATTTTCGAGAGTACATTATTTTCAGTGTTATATTTATTGTCAATACTTTTCTTAATTTGAAAAAAGATTATTCTAAAAGTTTTTTTCCCAGTACAACACACGACAAGTAGTCCGAGTGTTTCTTGCAATTGCCCATAAGATTTCTGGAAGGAGTGAGAACCTGGCATCCGAGAGAAGGAAGTCTCCACTGCTTTAGGAGTGACCACAGTATCCATTTGCCCATACAAAACCGTCACGAAGACGTTGAGGTTCACCATATCCACATGCAAGGGCATGGGCGCTGCCATGAGCACCACACCCTTCACTCTGGGCAGCAGAGTGCGTGCAAGCTCGGCCGCCAATGTACCTCCACGGCCATGTCCAGCTAACACCCAATACTGCAACTGCCATTGCTCCTTCATAGCACGCAAGGTCCGCCCCTCACACGCCTTCTCCAGAATCACGACGTATCTCCCGGTTAACGCCACCTCTGATGCACATGTACAGTACAACAGAAAGAAAGAAACCAACTGAGCAACCGACTTCACAAGTCCTCAAGGTGGGGGACAATTCTCCAATTTGGCCATCATAATCGAAGAAGACTTTGGATTTTCTCTTTTTCTGAGATAGATAAAAGCCACATGGTCTCTAAACATCAGATTACCTTCAGCAATTCTTAAAGACAATGGACTGCATAACACTCGGACTTGATGGGGAGGCTGGGTGGGGCCTTCTAAAGGATCACTGTAGCGAGAATAATTTGTGTTACACTGGTCCACAGTTCAAGCATGGGCCAGCTTCCATTCAAGATTTTCTAGTGTGAAAGGAGCCTTTATAAATGGGAAGCAAAGGGTCCCCTGCTATGTTATATGATCAAGAGGATTCCTATCAAATAAAATCTCAGACGTAAACACAAACAGTAGATTTCCGTCACGAACATCAAGCTGGTAGCCACGGGTGGATACATGATGCTTGTGATTAAAATTTTCATAAACTAGATATTCCAAATGCTCTAAACAAGGTCATTTCGAGGTTAAATCGTAGCATAATACAAGCAAGAAAATTATGGTTGACGTGACAGTTTCATAGGACAACTTGCTAATGGTGGCACAGACTTTAACCAGGCTTCCAACCAGGCTTCCAACCAGGCTTCCTCATTAATGAAGCCATCGCCCTTCTTCTTCTTCCTGGACGTACAAACTGTGCATGCCTAAACCCCAAACCCTAAAAATCCCTAAAACCCTTAACCCGAAATCTAAACCGAAATCCTATACCCTGTGAAGAAGTCATTACCTCGAGCAAGAGGCGCATACGCTTCCGGGGCGACCCCATCCTCCGGTATGAGCACCAGCCCTCGAGTGACATTGGGCCCTCCCACAAACGGCGGAGCAATGCCGGTGGGACCGATGAAGCCATAGCCAATGCCTGGGATTCTGTTAATTGTCACATTGGCATCTGATTGTAACGCAGCGATGGCGTCTGGGCTCCCGGGGCACTTGTACTCCGTGCGGCACTCAACGACTGATACTGCTATCACCAGCAACAGCAGCAGCACAAATTCGTTGGACAGTTTCGCCATATCTGTTGAGCAGAGTGCATCAGTTTTTGTGAGAATGATGGTATCTGGAGACGTGAGAGAAGCAACCTAGTGTACAAGCAAAGTAACAGTATGAGTTTACACACAAGAACAAAACGCTAAAGAATTTCTATTGAAGCCCTAATGTAAAGTCTCCATTCACCATACTGCAGGTGAGGTTCCATGCATGTACAGGTGAACTTTCAACCTTTTCCTACAACAATCTAACAACTTGCACCATCTTCAATTTTGCTCATTTATTTGGTATTAAGAAAAAATCGAATACAAAAAATTAAACGTCAATAGAGTAAGGAAGTTCACACTTAGCACAAATCGAAGCTCAACTGAATGGTCAATTAAGCCTCTAATGTACTGTACTGTATGTTCAATGGAACCTCTACCTTACCCCCTCCAAAATCTTTCCGCTCACAATCAATGTTGCATTAATTGATACATATGGATATCAGCATGCAATCAAAAACAACAACAGCATATAAGCAAACAGGACTCGCTATGAAATTTGAAACCTTGAAGAATCCATGGTCCTTATCGAGATCATAAGATGCCACCCGAGTTTGATGTGCACCAGACATCGACAGAAATCGAAGTGGTGGCATAGTTACGATCAGCATTTGAATTGAGGAAGTTCTCGTTTTCTAGCTTACAATAGCCTCAATTGGAGCGACTTCCCAACGTTTTTTTTCCTACGACATCTGAGCGTCAATATGAATGATTTTCCATTGATGTACTCGCTTCAATAACGTCTGAGAGGCTACAGCTCAAGGTAACATACAGGAGATTGAAACAGAACTAGGCCAGCCAGAGAATACCCAGGCAACTGAAATGAATTCAGATCGAGAGTTCAGAAGTTCAAACAGATCAGCTGTTGAGCATCTAGATGAGAACCTAAATCCTTCACTAAATAATTCAAAACTACCGGTACGAACATTAGAGGAACCATTTGCACGTAGAGATCGAGGGACGGAGGAAGCTGCTTACACTTCACCACCTAGTGGAATCAAAAGCTTGTGAAGGAATACAGTACAGAAGAATCAAATGCTGGACTAGAGCAGCAACCAAATGAAAAGAACTGAAGCAAAGCAAGCACAGCATCTCCACAGCGCCACTCAAGAGTGCCTAATGATAGTAAGAAATGCAATCCCAGCAAGTCGCCATAGCCTCAAATTTAGTAGCGACGTGTCAAAAGCGGGGAAAAGTACTGTAGTGGAGGAAATGCGAGTAAGAGCATCCCCACCAGTGTCTTCCCTATCCCTGTCTTTGTTGGGATGAAGGGGAGCACATATGGGGTAGGGAAGACAAGCTCTAAGAGCACCCCCACCGCCCTGTTCCCTATCCCTATCCCTATCCCCCTTCTTCATCCAAAAAGTTGGGGATACAGAAGCCCCTCCCCACCAGTCCTTCCCCAAAACCCAGCCAAGTTACTTATTTCTCATGTGCAGTTACTGTGGTGCTTGATGGCCTGATGGGAGTAGCTGATGGGAGAACTTGAGCTGATGGGTGAGTATATAATAATTTTTTTTTCTACTGTTTTGTATAAATGTTTAGTTCATGCAATACAATTAAACTCAAATAATTCACCAATTATTTATTTAATTAGTTTAGGAGGTGTACCCTCTACATTTACATAAAAATTACATTATTACTTTTTTCATAGTGGTTTATATTTCTTGTAACAAAGAAAGAGTGTTTTCATTTATTTCCAAATTTGTCCTCAATGTTCTTTTCTTTTAAAAAAAGGCCAGAGTTATCAAATAAATTCAATATCAATTTATTTTCAACTTATCATAAGTAGGTTAAATTTCATTTAAGTACACACCAATCAATAAATTAATTAGTGACTACACTTGCACATAAAACAATGTAATTGTCCACATCAATCACAAATGTAGTTGAGAGAAACAATTTCACTGGTGCCTACTTTGACACCTTCCTAAAGGCAGAAAAATTGTTTAATTATCATGAGATTTTTTTCATGAGATCACCTCTATGTTGATAATATGTGTGCCAAATTTCAAGTTTAAAAGATTTGCCTAGAAAAAGATATTTGAAATCTACCAACATGTATAGTCGTGAAATAATTTCTAAGAACTACATTTGTTTGTAGATTTCAGATATCTTTTAATGGGAAAATCCTTTGAACTTGAAATTTGTCACACGTATTACCAACATTGACATGATCTCATAACAAAAATTTCATGGCCACATTTTAATTTCTCAATCTTTGGGAGGGTGTCAAAGTTGGTATCATTGAAACTTTCTCACAACTACACATGTTGGTAGATTGTGAATATCTTTTTATGTGCAAATCTGTTGGCCTTGAAATTTGGCACATATGTTATTAACATAGAGATGCTCTTGTGAAAAAAATTGCCCATGATGAAATAACAATTTTTAAGCCCTAGGGAGGGCGTCGAACATGGTAGCAGTGGATGGCAACAATCATTTTTTCCCTTTGAATGCAAAAATTCGTAAATGAAGTAGACCTTACTGTACATCATGGTGTAAACCAAAGTTATTGTGTCACTCTAAAATTATAAAATCAACAGACCATGCTTATTATAGATTCAAGGTTCATAGTGCCATAAAAGATTGAAATTTACTAATCTTTCAGAATTTCCTATTGGAGTAGAAAGTACACTTGATATGATTACATTCTTAATTAGGTGATTGATTTATATGCTAATATTGATTAAAAAAGTAGAATTCAACTCATTACAATAATTTGAAAATAAATTGATGTTGGATTAATTTAATAACTATGAAATTTTCTAGAAGAAGATGTAGAATAAATTAAGAAATCAATTAAAACATTGTCACCTCTCTTACAAACAAGAGAGAACATATACTCGGAAAATTTAAGGGCACTAATTAAATGTAATGTGGTGCAATACATCACTTGCATAAATTGATCAAAGATTGACAAAAAAATAAAATCACTTGTCATAATTAATAAAAGAAAAAGAAAACACCAATGATTTATTTCATGAGTACAAGAGCTCCATCCTCTACAATGTACTCTATAAGGGAATTTAATAATTTTGGAAACACCAAGGTACTCTAAAAAACTTTATTGCTACCAATTCAATCATTGTAAACTGTTTTAATTGTCACATGTCAAGAAATTAGTGTGGAACAACAAAATATTATTGTTCATTATATAAATGTCTTCAACTCTTTAATCATGCTCATAAATTACGCTTGTTAATTATTTTAGGTTAGCAATATTTTTGTTAGTATCAATTAATTATTTAAAAGAAGTCCACAAATAAATAAATTAGCATAATTATTAATTCATTCAACTCGTTATTTAAATTATGAATTTGTAATTTCATATTAGCACGTATGTGCCTCATTTCAGCAATGCTGGTCAGTTAGACAATGAGCTCAGTTTACCTTCCACATCAAGCAACAAGGTCAAATCGTCACAAATCGAGGTGAATTGGGGATTAGGTTTACTGAAACCCAGTTCCCTATATCCCACCTGGTTTGGGGAATTGGCACCCCCCGTCCCTAAATATTTAGGGATACGGGACCCCAGTGGGAGGGGGTGCTTCCCTATCCGGATGAATTTCATCTGGATAGGGATACGGAGGACCCCCAGTGGGGATGCTCTAAGAGCATCCCCACCAACGTGTTCTCTATCCCCAAACTTGGGACCTCAAACTAATCAACCTTGACTTTATAGAGATGAGACCTCGCGAGTTCTCTATATGAGCTCCAATATAGGGAATTGGGCCCAACTTTTACCGAGTTCTCTATAAATTTGGGGTAGAGATCTTGTTTCGAGACCGGTGCGAGAAAGCTTATGTATCCCCATCCCCATCTGAGGTCCTCTCCCTAAATTTTTAGGGATATAGAACACGTTGGTGGGGATGCTCTTAAACTAGTTCTCTTTCCTAAATTTTCAACTTATTGCTAAATAGAGGTAAGGAGAAGTCAAAAGGGAACTATAGAAATAGTAACAAGACCAAATGAATACTACTCTCACAAATCAATGAAGTACAACTCATGTTGGCTAGCATGTTGGAAAGGTAAAAAGTGGTTTAGGGATTACTCCACTTGAGTTTCCTATCCATCATCCCATTTGGAGAATTTGGACCTTCCCTCCTTAAATTTTTAGGGATAGGGAATGTTCGTGGGGGAATTTTCTTCCCTATCCGGATGAAAATCATTCGGATAGGGATAGGAAAGCCACTGGTGGGGATGCTCTAAATCTTATAGTAAAAGCACCCATAAATGACCAAATAAGCAATTGAGGATATGATGTGGAGTGTAGTAAGGTGAAGGAAATATTTTGAGAGGTGCAAAGATAGAAATGAGGGAGATTGCCAAAATTTGGTAATTTTTTGGCTTGAACTGAAATTGCTATGAATTTTAGAAGGCAAAAGTTGGTCTGGATCCATGTTCAATGTATAGACTATTCCAAAACCGCTCATTTCAGAGACTACATCTTGTTCACTTTGACACTCCAAACCAAGCAGATATATCATGAAAAAAATGGAAGAATTGATGGTAGAAAATCAAGAACTCATGTTTGGAAATTAGTCCCAGCACCTCCTAAATTTAAAATACTCTATTAATTGCTAATGGGGCTCTGGTTGGTGATGGATGGTTCTACCTTACATAACATTCAGTAGCCTTTAGAGAAGTTGCCTTTTGTTTTCCTCTCTGGAGTTCTCATCCATGAAAAACATCCACATGGGAAATTAAAGTAAAATTTTGTATCGGACACCGAGATCATGTCAATACATCTATAGTGTGCTCTTTTCTTTTGCTAAATCTTGGACCGACCAACCAAATCAAGAAAGAAATGTTTAAATGGTTACCCAATTAATAATCCTTTGACAAAAAATTCCAATGTCATTTGACACTTTGCCACCAAAAAAGAATATTGATGGCCCAATGAAGGATTTGTTGCAATGATGTTTGTAGAAAGCAAAGTCAGAGATGTCATTTTTATATTGAAATCAATTTTCATCCTCAAAGGGTAAGGTGGTCTGCTCTAAAAGTGCCCATGCTCTAAAAGCGATCATGATGCACGGGTATACTTTGCTTTCTTCAATGTACCAACAATGTACATTCAAGGAGATGGTCACTTTTAGTGACCCTTGCATTTCAACTTCAAAAAATTGTAACTAATTCCACGAAGTTTCAAAAAATATGAAACCACTTGGGTTAGATGCTAGTTCCATTTCGCTTCCTGCAAAAATTTACTAAAAATTATTTTAAGGAGTTTATCTTCCCCTAAAAGGCAATCAGCTCTTAAATGGTCGCTACTACCTCATGGGATAATTTGAAAATGAGAGCTTGACAGCTCATCATCAAAATGTCAAAATTATGTTTGATGAAGAATTTCAGACCTCATTTAGTCATAGTAGAATAATTTTTTTCAAAAAACTTTGGAATAAAAAAAGTTGATAAATCAATTTAAATTTCATCTCCAAAAATCCATTTGAGATTTTGATCCTCCTACCACAAGTTATGGACAAAACTCTGAGAGGTTGTTTAAAAATGTCAAAGAAAATCATTTCAAAATCTAAATTACCTCACATTGTCACATTGTTATAGAGGTCATTCAAGATTTGTGTTCCAATTAGAGAAGACAAATCTTTATATACATATGGGGTAGTAGTAGGTAAAACGAATAGTGTGGGATTTAGAAATTAGAATTAGTAGAAGTTCAACCTCTCATAGTTAAGTCAAATTAAAATAAGAATTGTATTTGGAGTAGAATTTCAAATGTCATTTAGTTATAGTAGAATAAATTTTTTCAAAAAAAGTCGAATTAAAAAAAATTGATAAAAAAAGTTAAATTTCATATCTAAAATCTGTTTGAGATTTTGAGCCTCCAATCAAAAGTTATGGACAAATTTCACAAAGGGGTTGGATTGATTTTAGTGAATTGAATGCTATTTTGTTCAATTCAGAAGTACTTATTTTCCTACAAATCCTAGTTTGCAATTGCTAATTTGTTGAAAGTTTAATTGAAAAGTACACATTTTTCTATTGACCATAGTTTGCAATTGTTACTTAGGCTCCCGGCAGAGCGTACTTCACGTCTGGAATCCTTTTTGTGTGTGGGTGAGTGGGGAGACATTTTGGCTTATACAAATATGGAGTATTACAAATTAGACATATTAATACCTAAAGTTCACATGTCTTTTTCTATCAAAAACCACTCAAAATTGTCATTTCTAGTACAAAGAGCAAAAAAAATAAAATGGTATTTTTTTTTGCATATCTAACCATAGGATCTTACAATGGACTAATATGAGAATTTGTCATAAAAATTCCAAACACTTTGACAACATAGATTGTAAAATAAATGTGTTTAAAGTGAACTAATAATGTTTTTTGGCACCGTGGCAAATTAATTTATGAAACTTTGAATTTTTCTTGACTTACAAATTTTGCAATATAGATTTTGAATTAAAATAAATTATGATGAAAAATTGAGTTCAAAATACCATATACAAAGGTTAGATTTGGCACGTTGAAATTGAATTTCCACGTCAGATTCTCAAGGGGCGATGTCACCTCATACCATTTATAAGATGACATGTGGCACTCAAAAAATAGTTTGTAGACGATCACTACTTGAAATCCATTTTTACCTAAAATTTAATCATAAAGACAAGTTGTCTTTTAAGGATTTATAAATTGTTTTTAATGGATGAGAATATACTTGGACAAAAACATAGGCCTAAAAGACTCTGTTCATCATCCGGAATATGAATTGATGCAAATTAGGTGAGAGTTGAGGCCTCTAGAAGACCGCAAGTTATCATGCAGTGATAATCAATGAACTTGACTGCTATAGTGACATTGCAGCAGTCCTATGTGGCCAAGAGGTTGCCACCTCATTCCTCAATTTTTATTTTTATTTTTTTCAACTTCTTTTTTGCATTTTAAGAATTTTTTTGTTGACAACCGGCCGTTCCTTTACTATAGGGGGAACAATGAAGGGAACAAGCTTGAAAAAAGCTTCCAGAGGCCCCAAATCTCACCTAATGTGAGTAAGAGAAAGTGTCTAGTTCATTAGACAATGGAAGGTTAAATAGGTTAAGACTTTCCCTACAAATTACTAAAGAACATATTTTTTACAAAGTCAAGAAAAAAATTGAAAAAATATGTTCAAATAATTTGTGCATATTTTTTAAAATTGTACTCACCAAAGAACTGAAAAAGTAATGCGTAGACAATAAAAAAAAGTTTGTGCAAAATAGGCTAAAATTTATTTAATTTATTCTTCATGTTTTATATTTTGGGTGGTATGGTTCCCTCAATTTCATTATGAACTAATAGAATATTACAAAATATTCAAGTTCAAAATTTTTAGGTCATGGAGTTTACATCCAAAATTAAATTATTAGAAAAGTTTTTTAGATTCTATTTTTCCTAGACTTTTTTTGAAGATATCATTGTAAAATAATAAATTTTTAGATACTTGCAACATCAATAGGAAGAACTATGGAAGAAAAAACTTAATTTTTTAGTAATTTTAATATTGTAAAGCAACTTTTCTAGATACTTTTATCTTTCTTACACCAATATGTTAGAATGCTTAAGGATTACCTTGTCTTAGTTTTGTTGAATCTTGTTGGGAGTCAATTGAAAATTCAAGATCCTTTTAGCACTAATTTTCTAGGCAACATAGGAATAAACTATGATTTTTTAATGTGTTCAAAATTGGTGTATTTAAAATTGATCCTAAACTTTCATATATTGAGGTTGGACATTTAAAACAAGAATTTGTAAGGGTTGGATTTAGAAACATGTCACAAATACATGTAGTTATCTTAGATGACTCCATTGTTGACAGATTGGTTGCTTTATCTTGCCTACAACCCTACACAAGATGTTTTAAATACTTTTTGATATTCACATATAGAAAAACATTACAAAAATTGAGCAAAAACTTTAATGATTGAAATTATATGTTTTGGGACAAAGTATGAATTTGTTATGGATTTTTGAAGTCCCTTGTTCTAATAGCCCAAAGGAATCACTAGACCCTCAAAAGTCAACAACATAAAATGCATCCATAAAGGTCACACTACTCACCTATAATGGTTTGAAGTTATTAGTCAATTTGACAACCCTACAAGGTTGAGATTATGGTCATCTCAAGCACCACTTCAAAATCTCCAAAGAAGGAGAATCAAGATTGAAGTTAGCTTCTAGTTACCCAAACTACAAACCATTAGAAAGTCTTTTTGAAGCTAATAGTTGATCATAGTAACTTCAAAAAAATACTTATATTTTCCAAATAGTCAAATACTATATGTAGGGCATAAATTTTCTTTCCTTTGGTACATTTTGTTGCATATCTTGAATCTTTGATGAAGTCTATTTGCATTTGTTGATTATAAATGGAATTAATAAGAGTGTTAGAAATTCTGAAATTTACCTTAGAGAGGAAGGTCCATTGTTGACATTATTCTCATTCTAAAGGTCTAAGAATGGACCCATTGTAGTCATACATCCACTTTAAAGGCATCATTCTTGAAATTTTGAGATTTGAGACATGATAGGATAATGGCTACTAACAATCAAGTTCCAATTGATATTAATGGAGTAAGTTAGTGATCACAATTGGAACTTCAACATTTTTGGTGTAAACTTTAGAAAAATTGACTATTTATTGCAATGAAGAGTGGACTTGTAAAAAAATACTATGACAATATGCAAAAAATTGCAATTGAGTTGTACAACTAGTATAAAAATAGTGTGTATTCTTTATGTTGGTTGTTACTCATGCCAAAGAGTGCACTATCAAGTATGAGCTTAAGTTTATAAAATACAAATATTCAATGCTAGCCCAAACCTTACTAGAGTCACCTTTGCATTGAAAACATCTCTAATAATTAAGTAAATTCTATCATATTACTAATTTGGTAACAATATTGTATTGAAATTACTTAGTCATTGTTGTAATAGTGTAATATAAAAGATTAACTTCAAAATGAAGAACTATAGTAGGATCATGCATTATTAAGTATAATTCCAAAAGTATGCCCTAATCAATATTGATTATAAATAGATGTTCATTACAAAATGTTCAATACAAGGACATTGAAGTTGGGATATGGATTTACAAACCATATCAATTAATGTTAACTTCTTTTTGCATATAGTAATCAAATGAAATTTTAGACTTTAGAAAACCTAATTACAATTTGTCTATATGTCATGACTAAACATTTGTCCTTTTCAACTCACAATCTTGCTAACAATCATGGATGTTAGCAAATTCGACCAAGTGTAGATGATCTAGTATTTGTTCAATGTAATTGCTTTATGGATCTTGGTGTGGGGTCTTGGACAACCAAAGTACTAATTCACAACTACCTTCTTTCTTTGTTGATTGTTTTTCTACAAGTGTTGGACCTCATTATTTTACTTTCATTACCATAGCTTAACAATGAGGTCATAGTATCTGCTACAGATAATTAATATTTTCGGAGAGTTGAGTTATCTTCTTTTAGATGCTCTATGAAATTGCTTTGTTGAACAACTTATTCTTTGAAAAATAATTTTTCAACAATCTCAATTCCTATTTAAAAAAATACTTTTTGGCAAGTGAGCTATGAAAAGCTATAAGGATTGATTTGGTAGGGTTGAGGCTTATGGTAGAACCACCCATAGTTGACCACTTAAGCTGTTAAGCAATTCCGCAAATATTTTGAAGTAGTAGAAGGCAATGTAAATTTATTGCCCTATAGAAAGATAGAAATGAGGAGTATTGCTAGTTTTTCATTATTTTTTTTCCTTATATTCAAATTACTTTGAATTTTGGAAGCCAAAAGTAGATCTCAACCCATACCCAATATATAGAGTCTTCCAATTTTGATCATTCCAGAACTACTTTTCTACCCACTACTTCCTACTTTCTTGCTCACTACATTAGGACATGTGTCATGACTTTCTAATCCTAACCTTGCAAAGGAAAAACAATCACATTCCAAACTTTGGTTGGAAACTTGTTCCAGCCTTGGTTGGAAATAGTTGCACCCTACAAATTGCGTATAGGTCCCTGGTTGGTAATGAGTGGTTCTACCATATGCATGAAGGCTCTTGCAATGAAGATGTTGTACAATTTATTGTTCTTGCTTTGATGGATTGGATAAACACTGAGCTTCGAGAATTGTTGACTAGCTTTTTGTTATGAATTTTGTCTTTACTTTAGAAATTATATAAGGTAGGATGACCCATTGTCGTACCTTTGGTCATTGTGTATACTTAAACTAATCAAATTCACAATTTTACTTCTATAATAGATAAGTCATTTATAAAAAGAAAATTAAAAATATTTTATAGTTTCCCAATGTTGTCCAGCCCAAGGGGTGATTATTCTCACCCATTTGGATTTTAATGTGGTTCTTTGAACTCCCTACACAATTGCAATGGTAATAAAAAAGCATCCATTCAAATTGTGGAAAAGTGAATGAACTTTTGCCATGTGTCAAATCTACATGGTGATGGTCCTTAAAGTTATAGAATTGTGACTTTTCAACCCAATTCCACATTGAAAAAGTCATGATTCAACCCTTTACATTTTCGACTACTTTAAAATGCAAGAAGGTGCAATTGGGCATACCAATTGGGGGGCACAATTGGACTAGGGACAATTCTAGAAATGTACATATTTAAAAAAAAAATCAATCTCTCTAATTCTTTTTATTCTTAATGTACCAAATACTTTTACATGACAAAGACATTGAACGAGAAATTCCTAGTGTCATAATTTTCACAATACAAAATTTTGCATATGTAAACACATGCATGTCCTAACAACTAAGGTGGGGACACCCAAAAATGCCACTTTTATTACTAATGCACACTTATTAGACTAGTCAAATTTTCATATTTTCTTGTTGGCAAATGAAAGGAGGTTCCGACAAACAAAAGAATGCAATGTTTGGATACCATATGCAAAAGTTAAAAAAGGTCACTTTTTTTTTTTTGAGACATACCCATAGTGATGGTGGTGGTCTTAAACAGGGTGCGATTTTGGGTGTACCCACCTTAATGATACTTAAGAGAAACAACTCTGAAGTCAGGAAATCACAGAAAGTCCTGTTCAAGATGCTGCTTAAAGAATATTGTCGCTAAAACTCACTAGCATGGCATACAAGCAAATAAGAATGAGAAATTTGAGAGCATTTTTGTGTGCACAATCATTATTGAATAAGTCGAAAATCAAGAGTGGCTGCACCTCGCAGAAAAGCTCGAGGTCTAACGCAGCTATTACATTCAATCCCTAAATTCATCCATGAATCTCTCATGGAAGGTTGTAAGGCGATTGATGACCCCTGGGAGTTTCTCTTCAGCTGGCAAAATTGTGCATCGAACGTGCCACGTACCGGGTACCTAGAAAAGCAAACCCCAAATCAAGATGTTTGTTAATGTTTGTCATAGATGACTTGTCTTTTTCCTCTCGCCAGTCTTAAAACCGGACCTTTCATGCCTTCTGCCTAATTCTAAAAACATAGCTACAATGGTCTCAAGATCATTAAGTACAACATACCTGACCAAAACCCGACCCAGGCACCATCACAACACCAGTCGCGTCCAGCAACCTTCGTGCATAGAAAACATCAGCAAGCATACCAACCGCTCCTGCAGCCTTTAGTGCCCGCTCTGGTAAATCCAAACGTGGGAATACATACATTGCGCCCTCCGCGGTGTTACAAGATACACCCTCCAATTTGTTCATTGCCTCAGTCAAAACCTGAACATAACAAATAGAAAAGTAGTAAGCAGACATGTGTCGTATTATGAGAAAGATATGTTTATAAGGACACAAGCTACGAAAAATAAGGGAGTTGCGGTAAGTGGATTGAAATAAAGAGACTGGTGTCTCCTGGATACCTTTGCACGTCGTCCCAGTGACGACAAAATTGCATCCCGCTCTTCAGCAAACTGTTCGTAAGATTCCTCTCCAGGCTACATACGCACAATCTTGTCAAAATTACATCTCAAATAAAATGAAATAAATTCCGGGAACGACTTCTACACATAATTTCAGCACTTGAACAATTCAAGTTACTTCCTTAGAAGAGTGTAACTTGAATTGTTCTAAGGAAGTAACTTGAATTGCCAGTATGTCCAAAACTAGACAACGATATTGTAACTCGATTATGACCGTTCGGCGTGTGGCAGAACCGGTGATGATAATGACAATACATGAATAAAAATTACCTTAGGAGGGTTCATGACCACACTCATGAGAATTTGACCGGAGACGTTGGAACACAAGTTTACAGACGCTATCTTGTATAACTGATCCTTCACATCCTGAGGCAAACCTGTAACCTCCATGTAGCCCCCACGCCGCCCGCATTCACCATAATAGCCTTCATAGAACACATCCAATATGCAACAGCTTATGGTTACTTCTTACTTGCTAATTGTTTTATTTCAAGATTGTATGTCAAGATTCACAGGAACTGACATCACAAGCTGATAACTATAACCAGCACAGCTCTCTGACCTTTAGAGACTGATTGAAATGAAATGATGTTCAAGTCTTTGTCTTCCAGGCCCATACTCCGAGCAACTTTCTTGAAGGAACTGAACTTCTTGCCTTCAGCATATATATTTTCTTGGTAGACCTGTTTATACAAGAAATACCATTCTACTCTCAGAAAATATGAAAATGAGCTTGGTCACAACAATAGAATCTGATCAGGAATATAGACACAGTGTGCACAGACAAGTGTCCAATACCTCATCGGCCAGAAGCACAAGGCCTTCTTGCTTGCAAAACTGCACGACGTCCCGCTGGTTCTCCTCAGAAAGCACCTGAGCAGACCCCAGAACTCAATGATAAAAGACGAGAGCACCGATGAGAAGAATGAACTCGCAGATAGCATGCTCGTTCATCCAGACATAATCCCACAATTACAAATTCCGACAGTTCTTTGTCAATATCAAGTAGAACAAAGACGGAAAACTGATGAATCAATCATAGTTTCTACTTCGATGAATTACGTAAATAGAAAGAGTAAAAAATAAATAATCTAAGAATATTCCACAGAATCAAGTCACGAGATCGACTAATAATACCGAAAAGAATCTACTCGGTACTAAGTACTAACCTGACCGGTTGGATTTCCAGGGTTGATAACAACAAGAGCCCGCACATTAGTGCCTGCAGCGCGAGCTGCTTGAAGCTGATCCTTCAGCTCATTCAATTCAAGACCCCAACCAGCACTCTCATTCAGATAGTATGGCACCTGTTCAGAACCAGAAACGTCTCAATTTCAAGCAATCATGATGCTGTAAACATGGCAATGGAACCAAGTGATGAACGAATGAAGAAAAACTGATTGACGATCAAATATAAAAATCATATGTACCATATCAAACAGGCAACCAACATGAGATAGGGCATAATGCTTTAACTAACAAGCCTCGATTCGTCATTACTCATCTCCGGGTCTCTAACCTATAGGTGGCAAAGACTCAATTGCTAGCTATATCATTTTCATACGGGCTCACAGGCATGGTGAACTGCTCATGGAATCGATAGTAAGAAGAAATAATACCAATGTGCCCCCGTGTAACGCTATCGAAGCTGAATACAAGGGATATTGTGGAATAGGACACATAATTCCATCCTTTTCGGAGCTCAAAAGCAGCTGCATCATCATGTGAACCTGTCGGACGCCACGGTGGTTAGAAAGATGGAAGTAAGGCAAACATCCTTACACTCATAAAACCTCATAAAAATGTGTAGTAGAGGTTTTGAGAAAGGATTAAGAACATACACCAGGACTTGCTCCGTCTGTGATAAAAATATTTTCAGGGTTCGCGGGAAATCCATCGCGGGCTGCAATTCCTGCTGCAATGTCATCTCGACAAACTTTGATGCCCTGCTTACAACATATAGGTCTCAGGTACCATGCTTGCCTCTTAAAAAATCTGAAATGCATTACATATGCCAGAGAGAAAGGTGCAGTAGACAAAAAGAATCCAAACGTAGGTGGAGATTTACTGGGCACTCCAGAGATTAAATGTAAACCTAAATCACCAAGAGCATCTAGGCGCATCACTCCCTCCTACTGTTCACATGCACTTCCTATCATGGAAAATAAATGTTGTGGTCCACACTACTCGACGAAATCAGTATAGTATTTAACAATAAGTTGTCCGAAGCAGAAGCAAAACTCCTTGGTGATTGCTCATCGACTCGAGAATCACACTGAAATTCGTCAGTTTGAAAATCATAACCTGGTTGCAAAACATGGCAGACCAAAGAATTATTTGCAGAGGCTACCCTGTATGGCATTACCTGACTATGACTGTATGCCCCTGTAGTCCGGCCAGGAATGTTGTCAACTATTCGGAAAGCCCTCGAAATGGCATCAGAACTGGCAAGGCCAAGACTGCAGTATTAGCGTACATAACTCTCGAAAACCTCTCATGAACGATGACATCATTGCACCAGGCACAATAATACACAAATTACTATCAAAGGAACTAAGCTCTAAGAAAAAGTTGAAGCAAAAGTTTCAATATCCATGATATAGAAAAGGGATCAATGGAAACGACATAAGAAAATTCCCAACATAGTATACAAGTTATCATGATCTCTGTAACCATTGCAGACTCTAAACCTACTTCAGACCTGATTTTCTTTTGGCAAGATCTATGAAACACAATTGAGCAACGAAGCAAAAAGAAATACCTGAAAAGAGCATGTGTCTCTGACTTGTCAAGAAGGCTTGGGTGATCACAGAGTGCAACAACCTGAACAAGAATGACTTTCAGTGACAACTTACAAGCAATTTATTCACAAACTCAAGAATACCTCATGAGATCCTTCAAGCCACAAAACCATTAAAACTACCCAAGTAAATTGTCAGATTTGTAAAAAATGCGAATTTGAAGTAGATGGGCAACTTTCCTAACTAGGCACGCCGCAAATTCTTCACCAATTATAACATCAAAATGAAGCATGAATGAGCCAATGTGAGAGTAGTGTATACCTCTCGGAAAAAGGTGATCGGTGGTTGACCGAGTGCCTGTGGATTACCAATATTGCAGTATACAATCTGCAAAGTCATTCAAAAATAGTCTCAAAGATCCTTCTCATTAATACACATCTCATAACCCCTCACATATGCATAGGAAGACACAAATACTGGAAAAAGAACGTGAGTAAGTTCAAGCACAATCATTACAAGCAAAATACCTCTTCAAATGGAAGAGATCCTGGCTTTGTGATCAACTCTTGCTGCAGATTCTGCTTACACAAACAGAAGTGGATGTTGTTAAAAGTATACCATAAAGTCCCCAAGAATAATACGGAATTCAGAGCAAAATTTACAGATGAGCATCAGGGACTTGGGCCATCATGTCAAAAAAGATATTGCATCCTCTAAAATGGACATAGTCAAGCCCAAAAACTTCCTCTAAAATAGAGAAGATAAGGGGACAAAGCACCTGAGCACGAGTGACAATCTCTCCACGAACTGCATATTCTGTCTTGAGAATCTGCGAGATCATACACAACAGAATTCAAAATGAGAACGCCTCCTAACATCGAGATATCGAGCAGTGTCACTACAGAATTCAAAATTTCTCAGTACACTGAGAAATTTTCATACCACACATTAGCAGCTCTCCCAAATCGTCTGAGGCCACACCAGCATCAGTGAATTTCGATCACAATTTGTGTCTACCACTACGAGCTTCACATTAGGTTAAAGTTGTTATGGGAATCAACAGTGTCACAATGTGATGCCACACAACAAATCTGAGCATTAAGCAACAGGGACTAGAGTTGACAAAGGCCAATTCAACATATTCGTCACAAAGCTGGGAGGAGCAGATCGACAGAGAAAGATGGTGGATCAAACCTTGGGGTTAATAGACTGCAGGCTGACTGGATTCGTCCAGGGCAAGGTCGAGAAACTTCTTAGACATTGACTCCTCACACCTTGATCCTGACCAGGACCATCGACCAGTGCCACTGCTGGAGTGAGTTGCTGGACGCTCTGCCCGCTTGCGGCTGCTGACCCTTCCGTCGCGAATTCCGCATGCTTCACACACGCTGCTGCCGCCCTTCCTACTCTCCTGGTCAATCGCGCTCCCCGCTGCATCTTTCCCTCTCCCTCACCTTGAAGCTCTCTATCACCCCCGCCCTCTGCGCCCTCTCCCACGTCCCCGCCACTACAACCACCTTCTCTCCCACCACAACAAGTCTTAGTTCCCCCATTCTCCCCCTCCCTCGCAACACTCGACGACTCCGTTGTCCTTCTCTTTCACAAAGCGTTTCAAATTCTGCTCTCCTTCCTCCACTTCATTCCACCAACTACTCCCTTCCCCTAGCCACTATAATAGCAACATCGTCGTAAGGATTACTAAATATAATAGTGTAAATTGGTGCAGCGTCTCGCTGTAATTCGAAAATTCAACAAGTATAATAAAAAAGCATTTGCAGAAAAGTACAAAAAGCGCTAATTCACAGACCGGTTAGGGAAGACTCGATGACTCCGTTGTCCTTCTCTCCACCAAACCAAACAAGCGTCTCTTCTCTCAACTCTGCGCTCCTTCCCCCGAATCACTCCAACCGATCCCCACCCCTGACAATAGTAGCAACACACCGAGGATCAATACCAAAAATGATCCTGTAAATTGGTGTCCATTATGAGAGAAATTCGAAAATTCGACAGTAAACGAGATTTTGCAGAAAAGTACGAAAAGCGCCAGTACAAGCTGCCGGCTAAGGTGACAGGAAGGAAGGCATTCTTTTTCCAGGCTGAGACTCACAACTGCCTACGATGAGAACAAAGCAAAAAACGTGACTCACTCATCAACATTTCACTCAATCCCATAGAAGAGAACTCAATCCTTCACAAATTCACACAACACTGCAGAAAGTCACATTGAAATCCACCAACCACGGAGGAACTTCTCCCGGGCAGGAGTCACATCAATCCAAAGAAATCGATGTGACAGAAAACAGAGCTTGCTAGGGCTGACGATTGGTGATGGCGATGAGCCGATAACGAAGGTAAGCGTTTCTTCGTGTCGTCATACCATGTATAGTAGATTGATAGTAAGTAGAGGGAAATAAATTCTGATGACAAACTTTGATGCACCCCTAAGTCCTCAAACTAAATCTGTAATATTTTATTACCTAAAATCACAATACATAAATACTGCAATTCAAAAGAGAATCAAAATTGCAAGATAATATAATGATAGATATAAATTAATATGGCCTCTTCAAATATCTATGCCATTGATTCATGGAGAGCATTTTTTTTTTTCTTTTGGTTGATATGTTGCACAATATTTCTTGAGGCTTTCATATAACTGCATGAAGAAAAAAATTCAAAACATTCATCATGCACCCGGTGGATGGTTAAATAATTAGGGATTAGCCCTTAACCTCTAAAACCATAAGGTCAAATGTTGGTCAAACGTTATTTCTAAGCTCGATTTGTTTTTTCAATTATATTTGACATTCAATCTTACATTTTTATCACATGATCTCATGTGATGAAAATCAATCAATGTGGAAAATCTCAACTAGTTTCGTAAATTGTCACTGTTACAATTTATGTAAGTAGAGTTACTCAACAGAGTGCTGCTTTTGGGTGCGCTTCCCCATCCGAACAGAACAGGTCGACCAATTTACAGACCCAAAGGATTCACACTGGTAGTCATCATACCTCCAGCAATTAATTTTCAACAACGCAGGCTCAAAATGTCCCAGCAGTCAGGGCAGTCCAGGAGCTTCTTCTTGGCTTGGACAACCTCATCAAAGAATTCGTTCAATTAGCACTTTCTTCATATCTGCTGAGCACAGCGCACAAATATTTGAGAGAAAGATGGTATCTGGAGATGTAAGAAAGGTTCTAGTGCACAAGCAAAGTCGCAGTATGAGTTCGAACACAGGAACAAAACCCTACCTTTCCCAAATCTTCCACGCACACTCAATGTTGCATTAATTGATACATCGATTAAAAGCAACAAAAGCACATTAGCAAAGAGAACTCGCTACGAAATCTCACACCTAAACAAGTTTATCACCACCCTGAAAGAGCAAAACTGAGCGTCACGTTTGAGTAGAAGTTTTTTAATAGATTCAATGGAACCTTTCTTTTGTCCAATGTTAATTCAATCTTGACCAATACAATGCTCTTCACCGATTCTGGTGATATGAAATTTAGCACGCCTGAATTTTGTTTTTCATAACATCAAGTTTGATATACACCAGACATCGACAGGAATCGGAAGTTGTGGCATAGTTACGATCGGCGTTTCAGAAAGTTCTCGCTATCTAGCTTACTGTCAATTTGAAAGACTCACCAACCTCAAGAACACAGGAAATTGAAAATGACCAGAAAGAACCGCAACACTAGTCATTCCAAACCCTCATTCGACCCTTACTGTTCATAATCAGTGGTGGACGCCTAACGAGAACGGAAGAAGTGTAGGACAAACGTATGACTAGATTGTGAACAAGAGTTCAATCTACACAAAGAAGAGCAAGACCAGAGAATATCCAGCAGAAATTCAGGCAGTTCTGATAGCTCATCATCAGCTTAGCTTAGCATCCAGATGATAAACCTAAATCCTTCGCTTGAATTCCAAACATTAGAGAAATTTTGGACGAAGAGTAGGAAGGAGGCACCGGATTACATTTCAGTGCAAATCAAAGGCTTGTGAATGAAGCTCGATCTGCAAACAAGAGAAATCAACGAACTCTCTCACCTGAGGCAGCATTTCCGCAGCGCCACTGCTCACCGAGAGTTTCACACCAAAGAAACGTACTGCAAGGAAGTTGCCTGCCCTGCCACAACCAAAGCTCCAAAGAAGCAACCTCACTACACCTAAAATGGTCGGAATAAGAGCATCTGAAGAAGGCTGCTAATATTATCCTAACGACTGAAAGCCTGCTACATCTGAAGAAGAAGAGCAGCAACTCTGGCGTGAATGAAGGGTCTGTTGGGGTACTTCTACTATCTAAGCCATTCCTGCTAAGGGGAATTGTAAGGTAATTACACCCTAAAATCGCACAAATAAGCAATTCAGCATTGTTCCCATTATTATATTGAAAATTGTTTTGTGGGGTCATGTTGGTAATGAGAAGAGGATTCTAGATTCTTTTAGAATGCATTTTTTGGACACCATACAAATAAACTACGAATTTTCAAAGTGTTGGAAATAAGTATTCTTCAAAATGATCATAGAGTCTCATGAATAGTGGGAGTACATTTTAGGGAAGAATCTCTAGTGTGCGATTTTAGGAAGAGTGTGATTTTAGGTGTCGTTACCTTAGATCTAAAGCCTTTGAGTCTAATAAATAAACTGTCACTCAAATTCTAAAGGTGGAGAAGTACTTCAAGGTTTGATGATGCTGGAGGTTAATAGTAGGCTTTCCCAAAAAAATATTTCATAGTTGAAAGTATTGAGGAAAGGTTTTTTGAAAAGAAGATTCTTTTTGCAAAGGAAAAAAAGCGGATTTTAGGGAATATTTGGAGAGGTGAACTTGATTTTTTCAAAAATAATAACTCTTCAATACAAATGTGATGAACCTCCTCTTTACCTAAGGCATAATAAATAGTCACTCAAATACTCCATCAAGGAATATTTTATAACAAGTCTTCATAATTATTATGAAGACTTGTTATAAAATATTCCTTGATGGAGTATTTGAGTGACTATTTTTTTAGTAAAAGTTGTTGATTAATGACTATAGATCAAATATAGATTAATTCATGCGATTAGTTTTGCAAATATTATCACCAATAATTTTACATATTGTAAAAAAATTTAGAATAATAATTATTTCAAAAGTTTTGAACTAACTTGATATACAAAATACTAATTATGATCATTTCTTCAGTTTTAATTTAATTTACTTGATACGAGGAGCTCAATTTTATGAAAATGCAAAAGAAAAAACCTTCAAAAATGTTCTAGTGGGTTGCTTTATTGAAGAGAATACTTGAGTAAGAGCATCTCTTGTAACCCTCCAAATACCTAAGCACCTTCAATTGAGATCTATCCAATTCAAAGGAGATGGCTAAGATGACCATTTGTATCCCCAATAGTACAACTCACTAAAATATACTTCCAACCAATCACAAGTCACAAAACTTGCAAAAGCAATAAGTAAGCTATCATTTATTATGACAACTTGCTAATCCCAAGAGAAAATATAGCTTGTAGATGGGTTAGTGACCCCTTCAAATATGACTTATTTGAAGGGAGAAAGTAAAGGTAGAAGCTAACAAACACTAAAATTGATTGCTTATCATCCAAAAATTAGTCTGTAGGGATATTTGGAGGTTTGGAAGAGTTTTTGGTTCAAAGGGGATTGCTTTCCAACAATTGTCAAAATATAACGCTCCCAAGGCTACATATTGATTTGAAATTGCATTGACCACCATATTGACAACACTTGTGTTGGTTTTCAAAGTAGCCGATTTCATTTTGACCACTTAAGCAATTTAGTGTATTTCTAGTGTGCATTTGGTGAGGGGAAAAATTCCCCTATGGAGAAATAGATTTGAGGAGGGTTCTAGAATTTGTTCTTTTTTTTTCCCCTCAAAAACAAAACCATTATGAATTTTTTTTCATAAAGATTCCATTCAACCTATTCTTATAATACAAGGCACTGCATTTCCGACCATAGGCTGAATACAAAATTGACTATGCTTCAATGTAGGTGATAATTGTGGCTTCCAATGTACAGTGGGGTTTCAATCAAAATGGCGTTTTTGAAATCGCAGTGAAGGAAATTTCAATGCTACAGATTTTGATAGCCTCCCGAGAGCTGAAAAATTGGTATTTTACCACAAAAAATTTACTACACCATCACCTTTATGTTAATAAAACATGTACCAGAATTTACCAACATGTGTAGCTCTGAGAAAAATTTCACTACTTCCAACTTTGACACCCTCCCAAGCACTAAATTTTTTTTTTCGTATGAAATTTTTGGCATAGGACCACCTATATGTTGATTAAATGTGTGAAAATTTTCAAGTCCAAAAGACCCCCACAAAAATAGATACTCAAAATCTCTCAACATGTGTAGTTGTGAGAAACAATTAAAGAAACCATTTCACTACTACCAACTTTGACCCCTCCCTATGGCTGAAAATTTGTTAATTTACCATGAAATTTTTGGCAAAAGATCATCTATATATTGATAAAATATATGAAAAATTTCAAGCCCAAAAAATTCACCCAAAAAAAATGTTCAAAATCTACCAACAAGTGTAACTATAAGAAATAATTTTAAGGTTGCCAACTTCAACACCCTCCGTAGGGCTGAATTTTTTTTTTAATTATGAATTTTTTTGGCATAATACCATCTCTATATTGATAAAATGTGTGCCAAATTTTAAGGTCAAAAGATTTACCAAAAAGAAGATATTCTAATTCTAACAACATGTGTAGTTGTGAGAATGACTTTCTACATCCATGTCAAACTTTATCCAAAAAGTGACACTGTCCCAAGGATTGAATTTTTTTTTTCTCACAACTACACATATTGGTAGAATTATCATATCTTTTTTTGTGTGAATCTTTTGACCTTGAAATTGGTCACACATGTTATTAACATAGAGATGACTTGACAATAAAAATTTCATGGTAAATAAGCAATTTTCAACCCTTGGGATAGTGTCGAAGTTGATAGTAGTGAAATTATTTCTCACAACTACACATGTTGAGAGATTTTGAATATCTATTTTTGTGGGGGTCTTTTGGACTTGAAAATTTTCACACATGTAATCAACATATAGATGGTCTTATGCCAAAATTTTCATACGAAAAGAAAAAAATTTCAGTCCTTGGAGGGTGTTAAAATTGGAAGTAGTGAAAATTTTCTCACAGCTACACATGTTGGTAAATTTTGAATATCTTTTTTCTGTAAATCTTTTGGCCTTGAAATTTGTCACACATATAATTAACTTAAAGACAATGTCGCATTAAAAAAAAAATTATGGTCAAAGATCAATTATTCAATTCTTAGGAGGCTATCAAAGTCGACAACATTGAAATTTCCTTCATTGTGTTTTTCAAAAAACCCATTTTTATTGGGACCCCACTGTACATCTTCTGATCATTATATGCTTTCAATGTACACCTCCTTGACATTTGTGCTGCATGAGTTGTCATCCTAAATCATAATTAATCGAAAACAAAGCAATCTAACTAGTGAAAATAAGTAGTGGTCAAAAAGAAGTTCGCTACCTTACATCATCTATTAATAATTGCATATAGTATCCCAAAGAATTAATGCATTCTTTAGTCCATTAGAATCCTCTTTTATCCTCTTTTATATTCCCTAACAAGAATAAGATGAAGGCACCCAAAAACGTCCTTGTACCTATTCTTGTACCGTAGAGTGTCTCTATATGTGTTCCTAGACCTTAGTTAATGTGTCCTTTAAATGCTTACCTTTGATTCGCTGACGCATTTGAAGGACACATACTTAACTCTAATTCGTTGACTACTCATTTTTGCAGATTTCAGTTTAGGGTCCACCTATGTGACAGTTTTAGTGGTCTAGGGAGTTAGCACTTTGAAAAATCATAAAAGTTACATACCACATCCTAGAAATCTATTTTTTTTTAATATTCATGATTTTTACTTGCTAATACTAGAAAAATATCATTTAAAAAAAAAGTTGTCTCCAGCTATGCTCAATTGCTTACATTGACGGTTTTGGGTGCTTCCACCTCATGTGACAGTCTGATCATTCCAAAATACTAAATGTATGCTCCGTACAACTGCGTGTCACAATTGATTGTGGTTACCAATTTACCATATTGGTCCTTCCACTGTCACATGGGCCAGGTGTGCTATTGGTGGTAAGTGTCCTAGTACAAGTCGTTGCTCGAGTCCTACTAGTCAAAGACCTTCAGAGACTAGCTACGCAGCACGTTCTTTACCTAACATGAAATCAGCCTCTCCTCGTGACGGAAAACGCAGTGTGTTTCCTTAACACGCTTGTGTCAAAGAAAAAGACTAGCTACAGTAGCACTGTGCCCATGTGCCCAAGCTCCATTTCAGAACAAGCCTCGAGCAATGACTTAACTTATTTGGTTTCAACAGTAAATCCGAAATTCAACTTCGCTGTTCTATTTCAATCTTTTGTTGCTTTTAGAGGGCTCCAGCATGCAAGGTTCACTGGAGTGCTTCAGCTCTTGACTATGGTGGTCTCTTCAATTCAGGCCAGTTGTGTAGGATCGGATGGGTCTAGTTCAGAAACTGCAATTTCAAAGGTCACCAATCTCAAACTCGTGGACACGGAGCTGGAATTGATTTGCCTCTAGCTTCTCTTGTAACTATAACTTCTCTTGAAGCAAACCGCTTAGCTACTGATTTGTACGCAGGCACGCAGTGGTAACCTAGACTCTCATATTCCTCGCAATTAATTCTACATGTCTTCAATTTTGTGTACCTGTGTGAAGATTGTGTTAAGAAGGATTGAAGAATTGATTCACGAGGAGAGCAGTACTTCATTGGAAGCTACGCAGCTGATCCTGCTATCAGGCGCGCCAACGTCTTGAATTGGGGGTTTTGTCTATCGAGTTTGCACGGAATTGTAGCCAAGTTGCAACGCTGTTCATTGCGAGATTCCTGAGAAAATTCCGGTAACCGGGATTCATTTTCTTGTATTCATTGTCTGGATCAGACACCAGAGTATTACAAGCAAGGCACAGATCCTACACATCTGGAGAAAATGTAAGGTCACCAACCTCGAACTCATGGACACGGAGCTGAAAATTAATTTGCCTCTAGCTTCTCTTGTAACTATAACTTCTCTTCAAGCAAACAGCTTAGTTACTGATTTGTACGCAGGCTCTCATTTTCGGCCAAACTAATTCTAAATGTCTTCAATTTTGTCTACCTGTATGTAGATTGTGTGAAGATGGATAGACGAATTGATTCACTATATACGAGAGCAGTACCTCATTGGAAGCTACGCAGCTAGCTAGCTGTTCCTGCTATCGGGCGCGCCAACGTCTTGACTGGAGGGTTTTGTCTATCGAGTTTGCACGGAATTGTAGCTAAGTTGCAACGCTATTCGTTGCAAAACTCCTGAGGACATTCTGGAAACTGGGATTCCTTTTCTTGTATTCATTGTCTGGATCAGACACCACAGTATTACATACAAGGCACAGAGCAAATTTAAGGCACTAATTTTATACATGGCTAGTACCTCCACTAGCGAGCAGATTTTCCAGTACGATGTATTTCTCAACCACCGAGGCCCTGACACCAAAGAGCAGTTTCTAGTTCCTCTTATCGAAAAGCTTCACGAAGCTGGCATCGAACGGCCATTTCTGGACAGGCAGGGCATCCTGCCTGCAGAGTCATGGTTCCAAGTCATCGCAGAAGCCTTAGACTCTGCCCGGATGCACATCGCCGTCTTTTCCAGTTCCTATGCGCAATCCAAATACTGTCTGAATGAGCTCCAAGAGATGTTGCAAACAGGGAGGTACATCATCCCTGTGTTTTACGATGTGGCGCCGGAGCATGTGAGGCGGCCAAGGAACCCAAGTGGACCATTCGAAGAGGCTTTTCGGAAACATTTGGAGCGCCATGAGCCACAAGTGGTGGAAGGTTGGGTGGCCGCTATGGAGGAGGCTGCTGGACGTTTCGGCTTTGTGCGAGACAGTCCCAAGTATCGGTGAGATCACAAACTTTTGTGTCCATGGATGCATGTTAACCCCTAAAAGTCCAAGGGGTTTGAACAAAACACAAATGTATTATAAAATATAAGTTCTATAATTTTTTTGAAGTTTGCATCAAAGAAGATAATGTGAAACATGAAAAGTAGAAAGTATCTTTACAGTCAAAATTTTATAATTATTTTTAGATTCTCTTCAAATGAATTTTGAAGATATAACTTCTAAAATTCACCAAAAATACAATTTCTATCTTTAACATTTGAATTTCTTTATGATTGGTCAAAATTGTGGTTTCTATTGATTTGTGAAAAAATGCATAAGATCTAGTAATGAGAACATCAACACTTTCCCCAAGTAGTAAGTTTTTCAACACTAGCCAATTCTAGACTCTTTGTGCTATATCTCATATAATTTTTGTTTGACCGTAGTGATCTTAGTTTTGAATATACATATTGAAAGACAATCCAATCTCTTAAAAAAAATTAAAAAAAATTGAAAAAAGGTTTTTTTCTGCCCGAAAATTTTGCCCAAAGTTAGGCAGCGACCATAAAATGGTCGCTCGAGTGCTTAGGGGTTAAGATAGTTGCACCTATAATCACCACTAAGCAACCGAAAAAGGATCCCAACTCACTTTAGCAAGCATTATTGGACACAATATGAATAAGTTATAAATGTTCAAAGTATCGTCTAGATGTACCCAAAATCAACACTAGGTTATCATAGATTCTTAGGTTTTGATTGAATACATCTTTTGTAATCAATTTTTAGGTTTTTGTGACCCTTTTTGGATCAAATGCAAGTGTCTCATTTTGGGTAGTGTTGATTACGGTTGTGCATACCTTAGATATGTGCTTTCCCTGTGTTTTATGTATCCTTCACAAATTGGATAACAACAGTAGTAATTCAAATGGATACACATGTGATTTCAGGGACAAGGACGAGTTGCTTATGAAGGATATTGTTGACTATGTTGTAAGAGTATTATGTCCTACAACAGTAACAATACAACCAAGTTTGGGTCAATACAATTGGATCTCCCACTACAAACTTCCAACTCCAGGTCAAGGAATAATTTTCTTTGCAGCAAACACCTACAAGAATCTCCATATAGCATTTTCTCCAAAAGAAGGGATGGCATTCCCATCATATGAGATTGTGATAGGTTTCCAAGATTCATCGCAACATACCAGGTCAGAAATACGAAGGCATATACCAGAAAGGACCATGTGTTCATATTCCCCAATGGATTTAACAAATTATACCTTCCAAGAAGGAAATTGGCACCATTTTTGGATTTACGTAGATGAAATGACGAAGCTCATCTATGTTGGGCAAGGCCAAGATCTAGAGGAAAAACATGCCTTTATCATCTTCAAAGATCCTTCATTTCTTGAAGATATCCAATATTTTGCTTTCAGTTCAAACCAAGTGGCTATCACTTACACATGCATCAGAATGGAACACACAAGACCAAGTTTATTTGGGGTTTTTGGCCAAGATTCTTCATTTGGTTTGTGGAGTTCTATTGATGCATCCCAAGTTCTACCTCCATCACAAGATACCAACTTTTATGAATTAGCACATAATTATGGTGATTACAATTGGCCAAAAGCTTACAAATTGCCCATGAGAGGTCGAGGAATTGTTAGTTTTTCTGTCAAAGCCATCACAAATGTGCGTGTGGCAATTTCTTCCAAGCCTCAAACTATGGACTCAATGTACGAAATGATGATTGGTGGATGGGACAACATTGCGAGTAGCATTCAAAAAAAGGAAGTATTGTGCCATGTCACAAACACTGGACTAATTCAGAGGGGCAATGAGAATCAATTTTGGGTGTCCATCAATGTTGATACACAACTTATTCATATTGGACGAGGAAACCAACCCAATTTAGCTTCAGTTGTTTGCGTATACAAAGATCCATACTTTGTAAGTAAAGCTCGTTATGTTTCTTTTTTCTCCTCGGATGCAGATGTCATTTACTCGAATATTTTTGTGGCATCTCCAAGTGGTACAAGATTGTTGAGTACTCAACCCTTTGAACTACCACCATGTGTAGGACACTGTAATCAGTGGAATTCAAGTTACAAATTCTCTTCAAAAGGTGAAGGAATCCTTTATTTTGCAACCAAGGCAAGGAATGATGTACGTGTAGCTATTTCTCCTAGATGTGAAACTACGAATGCAATGTATGAGATTGTGATTGGTGGATGGAAAAATAGCAGATCTTGTATTCGGAGGTATTTACAAGAAGATTTATTAAGCTATGTTGATGAAGGTTTTATTGATCCAATAGGTTTGAACCACTATTGGGTGTCCATTGATAAAAATACACAACTCATCCAAGTTGGGCGAGGAAACGAAGTCAATCAAACTTCAGTTCTATTCATGTATATAGATCCACATTTTCTCAATGAGGCTAGATACATTGCTTTTTCTACTTGGGACACACCAATCACTTACTCATCAATTGTTGTATCATTTCGAAGTGCTACTATTACAAAGCCAATTCAATGGACTAATTTCCAACTACAAGATCCACATTTTAAAGTGGTGATATCACATAAATTTCTGGGATACTATGAATGGCAACCTTACTTTGAACTACCTTCTATGGGTCAAGGGGTGGTGACCTTTGTAGCTGAGACAATTGCAGATGTATATGTAGCAATCTCTCCACTACCCGAGACAATGAATCCAATGTATGAGATTGTGATTGGTGGACAAAACAATTCAAAGTCTATGATCCGAAGGGCATCAAAAGGGGATGACGTCTGTTCTAGATGTAGTTCACCGATTGGCCTAGGTTTAAACCACTATTGGTTGTCCATAGATGCTTCCACACATTGTATCAAAGTTGAATTTGGAAGAAATCCAAAGATAGAATCCTCCGTTTTCTTCTCATATAGGGATTCAAACTTTATAGGTGATTTGCGCTATGTCACCTTTACCAATTGGAATGCACCAATCACTTACTCGTCAATTGATATATCGATTCAAAGTGTTACTATTACAAAGTCAATTGAAAGCGTTCAAGAGGTGGGTCAAGAAGGAATTCAAAGAGCCAATTTCCAATTGCAAGATCCACATTTTCAAGTGGTGATATCGCAAAATTGTTTGGGACACTATGAATGGCAACCTTACTTTGAACTACCTTCTATAGGTCAAGGGGTGGTGACCTTTGTAGCCGAAACAATTGCAGATGTATATGTGGCAATCTCTCCACTACCTGAGACAGTGAATCCAATGTACGAGTTTGTGATTGGTGGATGGAACAATTCACTATCTGTGATTCGAAAGACATCAAAAGGGGATACTTTATTTTTGAGATATGGTTCACCAATTGGCCCGGGTTTGAACCACTATTGGTTGTCCATAGATGCTTCCACACATTGTATCAAATTTGGATTTGGAAGAAATCCAAAGATAGAATCCTCCATTTTCCTCTCATGTAGGGATTCAAACTTTATAGATGATTTGCGCTATGTCACCTTTACCAATTGGGATGCACCTGTGACATATTCAAACATTTTAGTAGGAACCATCTAATCTTTGCCAATCCAATTAGAAATAGAATCTTTACATTGTTGAGGTTTGGTGAAGCCGAATTGGCCTAATTTTATAGCATGAATAGTAAACAAAGGATATTCAATTCATACAATGATCAAAACTTGATCGTAGATAGATGACTTTAGTGTTAATATATTAGTTTTAGGAGTATTATTTGTGAAGTAGTTACAAATTTAAGCCAAAAACTTCGAATGTTTAGTTTCAAATTTGTAAACTAGAAGTTTTGAAGGTCTTCAATTCTGACTCCTATGTCTACCACAACTTTTACCTAAAATAAACAAGTAGAATAGTTCTAATTTTTGACACAAACTTAGTGGAATGAACTTTTGTCTAAGGCAAGCTCCTCATTCAATGCTAACATTTGAGGGGTTCACTCCATAGCCAATACGATGATGCTTGAGTAAGTAGTAAAACAGACATACCGTGCATCTACCAAGAACCAAGAGGCCCTATAAATGAAAAACATAGATTTGAAGTTGGACTCCCTCCCTCTACTCATGCGAAGGAGCTTGGTGATTTTGTCGATGGTCATTCACAATGTCGAGTTGTGGGTTGTTCAATCCCATTGGGACAATGCAGAAATTGGGCCCTTGGATCTTCCGTTGTCGCACTGTAAATGCGTACATAGTGTAAAAATGCATAGTAATACATTATTTCCATAGATTTGATTTTAATAATATAAAAATAAAGATGACATCATCCTTAGTAGCTTCAAGATGACGCCTTCTCACAATGACATGAGCCATCTATATAAGAATAGGTTATCATCTTAGAATGCCACCAAACTTGAAGTAGTTTCTTTATTGTATGTTATAGATTTCAGTATGTCGAATTGGAGGGTTTTTTCTGAGTCTCAGGATGAGGAGCCTCTACCAGAATCGGAGTTTGAGTTTTCGTTATCTCAACTACCGGCTCAACCTCTTCAACCGCTAGGTCTTTCATTATCGCACGAGCGTCCTCAAGATGAATCTGGGCCTTCTCGACCGCCAAAGCAACCCCGTGTGGAGCAGCGATGGCACGGGAACCTACAGCGTGGAGCTCGAGCACTAGTGATCCTGTTGCAGGTTGGGTGTGTTGAACCTAGTACCCAAGAAGTGACATTCGAAGGGAGTTTTGAAGGTCTTAACGACGATCAATACTATTGTATGGTCAGGCCTATTAAAGGGAGTCGCGGTCACCAACGATGGTTAGAGGGGCCGGTCAATCCCTTGACAAAGGTGGATCGTGTTGAGTTTGTTGCTACTACCATCAAGCGAATTCTCAAGTTCTTGAAGATGGAGTGAAGTTTCTTTGAAGACTTTAGTTTTTTACCTTTGAGAAGACATTTATTTTATGTTAGTTGTTTGTAGATTTCATTTTGGGTGTTGAAAATAGAGAAAGAAAAGATAGAAAGGAATTAATGAAATAGTTTTCCTTCTAGGTGAACTTGAAGTGAATTTTCTTTCTAAGATAAAGATAAAGAGATAGTTGTGGGGTCAAATAAGGGCTCAATTATTGATGTGAGAGCTTTGGGAGTGAGTTAGGGGCTGACCCCACTTGTTTGTGTGGTTAGAGTAGAGATAAGGTGGAGAAAAAAGGGAACACTATTCATCTTCTCTCCCGTTGTGAGTTTAGAAAGGCCCGAATGTTTGAGGGCTCATTGTGTTGTGAATTTGAAGTATTTTGAAATGAAATTTGAAGGTGTTGTGTATCATGGTGTGTAGTTTTCAAATTGATCTCACTTGCTTGATTTGGAGTTGTGAAGCAAAAGTTGTGCTAGTTTGAGTGGAGGGAGGTTTGTTGCCTTTAAAATTAAGAGGCAGAGACTTCGACCGACCATAAAAGACGGACAGGTTCTTGTTTTGCCATGAAATTTGGAGGGAGTGTAGAAAATTGTGTTAGCTTTTCATGAAGCTATCATTCGTTCTATTTGGAGTTTGTATGAGAAAGTTGTGAGTGTGGAAGCGAAGGAAGGTCTGCTGCCTTTCCCTTCTCAAGGCCGAAACTTTGGATGGCCATAGAGGTTGGACAGAGTCTTAGAATTGTATGAAATTTGGAGGAGAAGTAGATGATTGTTTTAGCTTTCCGAAAAGCTATCATTTAGTTCATTTGGAGTTATAGATCAACAAAGACACTCATCCAAAGATCAGCTTGGGAGTTGGAGTTGAAGGAGTTGGAAGACTTGTGTGTTTGTGTGTGTGTGGCTTGTGGCTTTGTAAATTTCATTTTATTGTTGCGGGCAGTTTGGTTCACACCAATACTAGCCTCATTTGGTGTTGTGGATGCGACGAAGTGGGGTTAATTGCCCACATGGTCGAGACTTTTATGTTGTTCCCATTGGTGAGGCAAGTTTGCTGGTCACCGTGGGTTTGAAATTTAGGATCCAATCCCTCGGACGGCTCAGCTCGTGGTCTGGCCGTCCCGTTTTACACGTCCGAAGCCCGTGGTTTCTTATCACCCTACCTTAACCCTTGGCCTATTTAGAAACACAACAGGATAGGACAACGAGTAGCAGTTTGAAGATTTGAAGACTCGAAGATTTGAAGATTCGACAAGTTACAATTTATTTCATTCCCGAGCCATTTCTAGTCGCAGCCAGAATCCTCGTGATTTCCCGAGGCA
This sequence comes from Rhytidiadelphus loreus, assembly GCA_947034895.1. NCBI lineage: Eukaryota > Viridiplantae > Streptophyta > Bryopsida > Hypnales > Hylocomiaceae > Rhytidiadelphus > Rhytidiadelphus loreus. Next base: position 8,456,304 of record OX344763.1, read on the forward strand.
AACTCTCTCTACACGACATTTGGTGCTTCCACTGAGAGAAGTTTCGGGGCGATTAGTTTTGGCTAAGGACGATGGGAGACACTGGAGGGGCTCCTTCGGGAGCCAAGCCAACATGGAGGCCATACTTGGTGCCTTGGCGATGTTTATGGAGCAGCAGCAGAGAGGACACCCTGGTGGTCAAGGGGCTACCAAAGCTTTGAAGGGTGTCATTGATAAGTGTGGAAGATTTGACGGAAAGAACATCACAAAGTTCTTGAGATCATACGTTTGTGAAATGGAGGTGCATCAAGTGTCAGAAGACCGCATGATGCAAACGTTCAGCTTGGCAGTTATTCCCGAGATTCGTGAAAGAGTTGAAGAAATTCGAGGAGATGCTGCAAACGTGGTCTCGTGGTTGATGTTTGAGGAAAGACTACGAGACGAGTATTTTGACGAAGACTCAGAAAGAATGACCAAGAGGTCTTTTCTTGATTGGATCGAACAACGGCCTGGGAATAATATGGGCCCAAATGAGTTGCTTCGAGACTTTGAGAAGAAATACAACCAACTACCTTTGGCAGAAAGACGCCTTCTTGATACTAGGAAGGCTGAGCTCTTTTTGCAAGCAGCTGATGATGCTTTGGAGGATATACTTCTCTTACTTCTTGGTGATCGAACCACTGAAGGAGGTTTCACAAACGATTGGAGAAGAGTAGAGGAGACTGTCACTCTTGTCGCAAAGCAACGGAGGGTGAGATCTAGAGGTGTATCTGGACATATGGATGTTGTACCCGTACCAGTTACAACAACTCCAAAAACATCACTTGCGCCTACACCTTCAACATCAACTTCAAAGAAATCCAAAACAGTTGATGAAGGTGCTCTTGATGAACTGATCAAAGGCATTCGAGATCTGAGAGTAGAAATGAGCGAGTTGAAGAAGGTACGAGGAGTTCAATCATCAGATGGTGCAAAAACATTTACAAGAAGATGCATTTTTTGCGATGAAGAAGAGAGCCACAGTCTTCGAGGTTGTAAACCTTATGATGAAGCTCTGAAAGAAGGCACAGTTGTTTTTAAGGATGGAAAAATTCATGATGCAGCCACAAACTTGCCTCTAAACACTAACTTTGGCAAAGGAGGGATGAAGAAGATCCTTGAAGACAAGATGGGAAGATCTAGTGGTCTACATGCCAAAGGTGTTGAAACGTTTCACGTAGAGGTGGAACAACAAGCAGTTGAGGCTTTGAAGGCTCCAGCTCTTGAGATTTTACGAAGAGGAGCTCAAGCCATCCGAAAGGCAACTGGTTGGGAAGATCCTGTTGATGCGGTTAGCATCAGAGCCTTTTTGGGAGAGATTCAAGGCAATAGTATGGAACAAGATGTCGTCGTTGAAGAGAAACGAGGGCGACCTATTGAAGAAGATGATGTGGAAGAGCCATTATCTAAAAGAAAACCTCATGGGCTCAAAGAAGGTGAAAAGGGAGAAGGTCCTGCTGCTCATACCCGACAGAGGCATGGGAAATCGCCTACTTTGTTCATCCAGGAGATGAACCACTTCCTAAGGAGATGTGGGAAGGTACAAGCCATGATAAGAAAGGGAAGGAAAAGGAAGATTCAAACAAAGGCAAGGGCAAAGCACCAGCTTACAAACTGCAATCGGACATTGAATCTTCAATTGACATGAAGGGCATTCTAGAAGAGAGAATTCTAGATGCCAAGATTGAGTTTACATTGAGAGAAGCTCTTGGTATTGCCAAGAAAGATTTTCACGAGCTTATCATTGATGTCATCAAGAGGAAGAGGCAGATGACAGCTGAGACAGTTATGGTACAAGCGTTGGATACTCGCATGACAAAAGATGAAGAGACTGAGATCAGTCAAGTGTTTTCTATGATGTGCGATCCAATGTTTGAGGCATGTGAAGATGAAACTTACGAAGATGCAGAAGAGTTTTTTTCTGACGAAGAGTATTTTTCTACTGAAGAATATTTTACCGATGAGGAAGAAGAGGGAGAAGAAGATTTGTACACTTGTACTTGTGGACGTATGAGTTGTGAGAAGAATGATATTTCCAAAGGTGAATGCTCTATGGAATGTCAAGATGTGATGGAGAAGAAATTTGAGGGGGTGAAAGACTCTCATTCAACATACAATAAAAAGATTGAGATGGAGGCAAATACCTATGAATGTGCAATTGTTCATAGGATGGAAGGAGAGATTGAAGAGCAAATGGATTACCTTCATCCATTTTGGGCAAGAGCCACCACCGAAACTCGTGTTAAGTTGGGGGAGTTGGATGAGTCCATTTTGGCTCTTGTAGATCATGGATCCGAGATTAATATTATGTCTCGAAAGATTTACGAGAGTGGCAAATGGCCAATTGACAGAAATCATGGTTGGGTGATGAGGGCTGCCAACAATGGGCGAGGAGAGTTGTATGGGGCATGCCCAGCTGTACCAACAAAAATTGGAGATGTAGAAGTGAAGCAAAACTTCTTTGTGCAAAACTATGGAGTTTATCCAATAATTTTGGGTCAGCCATACATTACAGCATCGAGAATGGAGACAAAGGTGCTAGATGATGGGTCTCATTATGCTCGAATTCGGAGTTGTGATGGAAAAAAGTCGGTACAGTTTCTTACCGTGAAGCCCAACAACGAAAGACACCGAGCTCAACTTAGAGAAGGACCTTTGCCTACTTCTCTAGACTTTATGGATTTTTGAAATGCACACGTGGGGAGAGGGGAGCCACGGGTGCAAAAAGATCAACGTCCTTTGAGTTCCCCGATGTACATAGTATTGGATGTGGATTTTTGAGTATGGGAGAGTGTGGTTTTGTGAGCTTCACAAGCGTGAAGAATCTAAACCCTATATATAAAAGGGTTGTAGGAAAAACGGAGAAAAAGTTAAAAAAGATGAAGGTGATTTCAGATGATGATCATATATCTGGAGTATTTGAAGAAGAAGGCATGGCAGATGATATATTACAAGTTTTGCATGCCTTACATATCGATGGAGAAGAAATTCGAGACAGTGAAGTTGTAGTTGAAATTCATACCAAGTCATTGTATGATGAAGTGATGGAGATAGTATCAAAGGTTGATGAGTTTCAGAGCTACGGATTGAAACATGAGGCCATGGTGAATACCAAATACAAAACTGTGGCCAAGAAAGTTAAGCCAGTAGCAACTCAATTACCTTTTGATACCGATGACCATATCAGACAAGCGGAGAAGAAACCGGGTCTCAGAGAAGCAAAGAAGATCGGGCACAAATTTACAGAAGAGACTTTGAAAACATTGAAGATAGGAGGGGATAATTTCTTGACTGAGTTGGAGAGGAAGAAGTTTCAAAATATGCTTTTTAAGCATGGGAAGGCTTTTGCTTCTTCACCGGATGAGATTGGATGCGTTCAACCTGGTATAATAGCACCAATGGTAATTTTCACGGTACCACATGTACCTTGGGATTTAAAACCAATTCCGGTGCCACGAGCTCTACTTCCTAAATTGGTTGAATTGCTCAAAGAGAAGATGCGCATGGGCATTCTTGAACCTTCGATGGCTCCATATTCTAATCGATGGTTTACTGTACCAAAAAAGTCTGGAGCATTAAGGTTCATTCAAGACATGCAACCGGCGAATGGAGTAACAATCAGAAACAAAGGTTCGGGACCTATTGTTGATGAAGTGGCAGAAGCGTTTGCGGGGCACGCTATTTATTCCATTGGAGATCTATACTCTGGTTATGATCAATTTCAATTAGCTGCTGAGAGCAGAGATTTGACGACCATGAAGACTCCACTTGGATTGGTTAGAATGTGTAGATTGCCTCAAGGTGCTACAAACTCAGTGGCACACATGCAAAATGCCATGAATCAAATCTTACGAGATTTTGTGCCTAAGAAGACAATACCTTTTGTGGATGACATTCCCATAAAAGGTTGCGAGGAAGTTGTCAAAGACTTGACTATTCAAGATGATGGATGTAGAGCATTTGTCAATGATCATATTGATGATGTAGAGAAAATCTTGACGAGACTCGAAGAAGTGGACTTGACGTTTTCTATTGAAAAATCAAAGTTTGGAGTTGAGGAGATTCTGGTGGTTGGCCATTTATGCGGACGATATGGAAGAAAACCTAACCCTGAGAAAGTGGATGCTATTGGAAGAATGAAGGCCTGTAGCAATGTCACCGAAGTAAGGAGGTTTCTAGGAGCATGCGTCTTCTATCAGATTTGGATTCCCCATTTTGCTCACATATCAGAACCTCTTTACAAATTATTGAGGAAAAGAAACAAATTTGTGTGGCAACGTGAGCAAGATATAGTCATGGAGGAGTTGAAGAAGACTTTGAAATCACCACCGCTTCTAAAACAAGTTGATTATGAAAGCGGTAGACCAGTGATTATAACCGTTGATACAAGTCCGATAGCCATTGGATGGGCCGTTGGACAAGATGATGCAGAAGGGAGAAGATTTGCCATTCGATTTGGAGCTAGAATTCTTACAGAACGGCAAAGAGCTTATCCGCAAGTGAAACGAGAACTTTGGGGAGCGCTTACAGCACTAAAAGCAGACAGAAACTACTTGATTGGAGCCAATGTCATATTGGAGACTGATTGCTTACCCCTACTTGGTATGATAGCCAATTGTTCTTCACCGGATATTGCTATGCTTCGGTGGATTGCATACATCAAATCTCTTAATCCAGTTTTGGTGCACATTGCTGGAAAGCAAAATTCACTAGCAGACATGCTTTCAAGAGCCAGATATTTTAATGAAGAAGAGATGATGGCTCATGAAGATTGTGAAGAACTTTTAGACGGTGGCTATGTATTAGCTACAGACGGAGAGAGCTCTGCTAATGAAGTCTTACCATTCAATGAAGAATTATACGAAGGCAGGTTGAAAGAGATTGGCCTTTACTTGAGTACATTGAAGAGACAAGAAGGTTGGATGGATAAGACATACAAAGATATAAGGCATCAATCTTATGGATATCTTTTGAGGGACGGATTTCTGTGGAAGAGGGCGAAAAGAAGAGATGAAATGCCGTTGAGAGTGGTTGGAGATTCCGAGACCAAATCCAAGGTTCTTCAAGAGTTTCATGATACACTTTGGGCTGGTCATAGAGGAGTTTGGGCTACATATACCAAGATCAAAGAGCGTTATTGGTGGAAGGGGTTGTACAAAGACATTGAGGAGTTTGTTGCTTCATGCTCTGTGTGCCAATTGCAATCTAAAATTCGGCATAGAGATGAGTTACATCCGACATATCCGCCTTCCATTCATTTTCGATGGATGATTGATCTAGTTGCCATGCCGTCAGCAATGTGGGGCATGAAGTATCTCGTTTTGGCTAGAGAAGAATTGTCAAACTTTGTGGAGGGAAGAGCTCTTCGAACCAAAACAACAGAAAATATCTGCCGTTTTATACTCGAAGATATTTTCAGTCGATATGGGAGTATTGGTGGAATGAGAGCAGACAGAGGAGAATTGAATGCAGCTGAGGCAAAGGATTTCTTCAACAGATATGGCGTTAAATTGAAGTTAACGACAGCTTATAATCCAGAGGCCAATGGCAAAATTGAGAGAGGTCATCCTCCTATTATTCAAGCATTGGTTAAAGCATGTAGAGGAAGGCCTAATGTTTGGCCTAAACTACTTCCATTTGCTCTATGGGCTGACAGAACTACACATAGTTCAGTCACTGGATATATGCCTGTAGAACTTATGCATGGCCATAAACCCATATTGCCTGCAGAGGAATTTGTTCCTTCATGGATATTTTTGTCGTGGGAGGATGGTATCAGCACAGAGAGATTGCTTGAGCTTCGTATTCAACAACTTGAGAGGTTGCCAAAAGACCATCAAATTGCATTGGAGAAGTTGAAATCTGCGCGGCTACACAACAAAGAAAGGTTTGACAGAACTTATCGATTGAGGGCAAGAAAAATTAAAGAAGGAGATTGGGTGTTGGTGTTCGATAGCACATTAGAACATCAACACAGCACAGTGAGGAAGTTTGCCCGGAGATGGTTTGGACCTTATGTGGTAGTGACAGTACACAACAACGCCACATATTCGCTTCGAGAACTAGATGGAACTCCTTTGAGAATTCCTATTGCTGGCAAACGTATCAAAGTGTTTCGGAGAAGAGATGGAGAAATTTACAATGAAGATTTGAATGCTTTTTTACCTTTATCCCAGAATCAAGAGACGGAAGAAGAGGAGACCGAAATCGTAGTAGATAACCAGGAGGAATCAACTTGGCACATACCGGAGGATGTGCAGGTTTAGAGGGGGTGAATGTCGCACTGTAAATGCGTACATAGTGTAAAAATGCATAGTAATACATTATTTCCATAGATTTGATTTTAATAATATAAAAATAAAGATGACATCATCCTTAGTAGCTTCAAGATGACGCCTTCTCACAATGACATGAGCCATCTATATAAGAATAGGTTATCATCTTAGAATGCCACCAAACTTGAAGTAGTTTCTTTATTGTATGTTATAGATTTCAGTATGTCGAATTGGAGGGTTTTTTCTGAGTCTCAGGATGAGGAGCCTCTACCAGAATCGGAGTTTGAGTTTTCGTTATCTCAACTACCGGCTCAACCTCTTCAACCGCTAGGTCTTTCATTATCGCACGAGCGTCCTCAAGATGAATCTGGGCCTTCTCGACCGCCAAAGCAACCCCGTGTGGAGCAGCGATGGCACGGGAACCTACAGCGTGGAGCTCGAGCACTAGTGATCCTGTTGCAGGTTGGGTGTGTTGAACCTAGTACCCAAGAAGTGACATTCGAAGGGAGTTTTGAAGGTCTTAACGACGATCAATACTATTGTATGGTCAGGCCTATTAAAGGGAGTCGCGGTCACCAACGATGGTTAGAGGGGCCGGTCAATCCCTTGACAAAGGTGGATCGTGTTGAGTTTGTTGCTACTACCATCAAGCGAATTCTCAAGTTCTTGAAGATGGAGTGAAGTTTCTTTGAAGACTTTAGTTTTTTACCTTTGAGAAGACATTTATTTTATGTTAGTTGTTTGTAGATTTCATTTTGGGTGTTGAAAATAGAGAAAGAAAAGATAGAAAGGAATTAATGAAATAGTTTTCCTTCTAGGTGAACTTGAAGTGAATTTTCTTTCTAAGATAAAGATAAAGAGATAGTTGTGGGGTCAAATAAGGGCTCAATTATTGATGTGAGAGCTTTGGGAGTGAGTTAGGGGCTGACCCCACTTGTTTGTGTGGTTAGAGTAGAGATAAGGTGGAGAAAAAAGGGAACACTATTCATCTTCTCTCCCGTTGTGAGTTTAGAAAGGCCCGAATGTTTGAGGGCTCATTGTGTTGTGAATTTGAAGTATTTTGAAATGAAATTTGAAGGTGTTGTGTATCATGGTGTGTAGTTTTCAAATTGATCTCACTTGCTTGATTTGGAGTTGTGAAGCAAAAGTTGTGCTAGTTTGAGTGGAGGGAGGTTTGTTGCCTTTAAAATTAAGAGGCAGAGACTTCGACCGACCATAAAAGACGGACAGGTTCTTGTTTTGCCATGAAATTTGGAGGGAGTGTAGAAAATTGTGTTAGCTTTTCATGAAGCTATCATTCGTTCTATTTGGAGTTTGTATGAGAAAGTTGTGAGTGTGGAAGCGAAGGAAGGTCTGCTGCCTTTCCCTTCTCAAGGCCGAAACTTTGGATGGCCATAGAGGTTGGACAGAGTCTTAGAATTGTATGAAATTTGGAGGAGAAGTAGATGATTGTTTTAGCTTTCCGAAAAGCTATCATTTAGTTCATTTGGAGTTATAGATCAACAAAGACACTCATCCAAAGATCAGCTTGGGAGTTGGAGTTGAAGGAGTTGGAAGACTTGTGTGTTTGTGTGTGTGTGGCTTGTGGCTTTGTAAATTTCATTTTATTGTTGCGGGCAGTTTGGTTCACACCAATACTAGCCTCATTTGGTGTTGTGGATGCGACGAAGTGGGGTTAATTGCCCACATGGTCGAGACTTTTATGTTGTTCCCATTGGTGAGGCAAGTTTGCTGGTCACCGTGGGTTTGAAATTTAGGATCCAATCCCTCGGACGGCTCAGCTCGTGGTCTGGCCGTCCCGTTTTACACGTCCGAAGCCCGTGGTTTCTTATCACCCTACCTTAACCCTTGGCCTATTTAGAAACACAACAGGATAGGACAACGAGTAGCAGTTTGAAGATTTGAAGACTCGAAGATTTGAAGATTCGACAAGTTACAATTTATTTCATTCCCGAGCCATTTCTAGTCGCAGCCAGAATCCTCGTGATTTCCCGAGGCAAACTCTCTCTACACGACACCGTTGTACCATTGACTATGCATTGCTCCACCCACCAATCACAAATTCATACATAGGTTTCTTCCCATCTAAACATGAATTAATTCAAAAATTTGCAAAAATTTATGAAGCATTGACCATACAAGCTACAAATTCACATTGTTTCACATTAGACAAAATTTTCTTTTTCAACATATTTAAAATTTATTTCATCTCTTCTATATAGTTCCCACAACAAACTCTTAAAAATATTCATAATCAAACCCACTAAGTGTCATATTCTTTAGGGGTTAAAATACCTTAATTTTCTTAATGCTTATAGCTATTGGAAGAAGATTCAAAATTCTCTTAACTTATATTTTGGGGAAAAATATTCATAATCAAACCCACTAAGCGTCATATTCTTTTGGGTTAAAATGCCTTAATTTATTTAATGCTTATAGCTATTGGAAGAAGATTCAAAATTCTCTTAACTTATATTTGAGGGCCATCATATGAGTCAAGATTGGACTTTCTCTTAATAAGACTATTGGCACCGATAGTTAGTTTCTATATTGAATTTTGGAATGTACTCATGGATTTTAATATCTATTAAAGTACACCCCCATAATTGATACTAATTATAGTAGAACACAATCTCTATTATTAAACACTAGTTATTTTTATTATATCTTATTGGCAATTAAAGAAGATTCCAACACACTTTAGTACTCCCTCTGTCCCAAAATGATCTTTAGGTTGAACAAAATGTTTGATCCTACACCTTAAAAATAACATTCTTAATATCAACCTATTTCAAGCTACAAGTAGAGTTTGGTATAGTCCTATTGTCATTAACCCCTAAACATCCAAACAACGTTTTTTGGCAACATAGCAATTTTGGGTAGCTCATTACGGACAAAGTTTTTTTTTTCTTTGAAATTTCACACAATATGGGGACGATGAGTAACTTTAAGGCCCAACAATTTTCATAACTTTTGACTATATGGTTCAAAAGTTATTGCATGATATGTAATCTTCACTGTTCAACAAGCAGTCCGTGCAAAAAAAAAAACTTCTTTGAAAATCAGTTTTAAAAAAAATAAGAATTTGAAATTGATTCTCTATATTTTTATATATGTGGTAAGCTTTGAATCATTCCATTTTGATTAATGAGATGAAAGTTATGAGGAATTTTAGTTTGGGTTAGTTTATGGGTGGTAATGGAATCTGTGCTCTAAAATTAACTTTGAAGTCCTTTATTTAACTCAATTTTTAAATATTTTTGCAAAAAAAATAAAAACAGTAGGTGTATATTGTTTATTACAACATTACAACCATTAGGATTGGAATTTTTCAATTCTATAAATAAATTGTTAACAATTTAGTATTTTTAATCATTCTCTACTTCTTCCTACTTACTATTTTTTTCCTATATGTTGTACAATTCCAAATGATCTAAAATTTTTCAAGCATGTAGCCAACTTGACTTGAGGAATGAATTCAAAGAGTAACCACCATTTTGGACATTTTTTCATACAAATGTGACCTTGTGAAGTGCAGCTGCCCGTAATTTCACAGGGCCAGAAAAAGGATTTTTGTCACTTCAAACGTTCATATCTTGCAATCTGCACGGTGAAAAAATTTGAAATTTTTTCCACATCTTCTCTAACTATTTTACTACAAGATCCTACCGTTACATTTGTATAGAAATGTTATTAATCTCAAATTTGGTGCTTGTAAATGCAAGGGCAGTTTTGGAGCAGTTTTGGTGAAAACATAGTCTCTGACGTTTAGGGGTTAAACTTTGAGTTTCAAAGTCCTTTTCAAAGTGTAGCATTACTGCACTGTACAGTCTATTGTTTTATCCTAAGTTAGTGTCACTACTAAATTAGTGTCACCACAATAGACTGTACAATGCAGTAGTATATTTTTACAAACAGCGTGACTTTGGTAAACTAGTCACACCTACAATTAAACATGAAAAATCAGTTTAGTTTTGTACAGTCATGTTGCTTCGTACTCTTCGTACTGTAAGGAGAAACTTATGTTGGACTTATTGAAAAGGGAAACACTAACGCCCAAATCAATTTCTGATATGCTTCGTATTCAGTGTAGCTACTACAAGGACACAGCTGAGTGACTGCATCCTTGCCTTCAGTTGGATTCTCGTGACTAGAAACATGCATACGACTCAGTCTTTGATCGCTTGTGGATTATCAGTACTGTAGTATATTACTGTAGTACGTTATGGATCCTCGCTGACAGTCGCAGGTTCACTGTAAATAGAATTGTTTGCATTCTAGGAATGTTCTTGCGTGACGATTTCTTACGACTGTAATCATGTATCACGTACTGTATGGGTCCCTGCAGTCGGCGTATTGCATACGTCCAGTGCGTTGAATTTGTCACAGCCCCACAAGACAGGTCTTTTGCTGTTCTCTTGGAGGCAGCAGTTCTACATGTCTACTTCCCATGTGTGCATACGCTCGGCACATCGAAAACTTGCCTCCTAAATTATGGTTGTAACAAGTTACAAGTCTTCGATCCTGCTCTCAACGATGGAACCATGTACTCTAACATAACAGTGAAGTTCACCTGTTTTGCAGAACAACGTACACACCTGTGTCTTTGAGCTCCACAGTGTAAACTTGCCCTCTTTTGTGGTTGTGTAGGTCCCCACTCCCAATGGTGAACTGGTCTATGCAAGAAAGTAAACACATAAGATACCTTAGAAAATTCCATCTCATTCTGTTCGCGTGCTCATTCCGACTCTGTTTTATAAATTACTTCTGCTCACACGCCTTTTTTTTTTATCATACCTTGACTGTTCGATCAGGTTGGATTGGTTTGTGTTCATACTATACAGCAACGTGCTTTGGGTACAGACTGTCGGTATTCAGCCTGTTCACTAAAATACTTATGTACTGCATCACTGTAGATTAGCTGGAAAGCTTAGTATGAATCACAGCAGGACAGTTGGACTTCGTGACACTTCGCGGCACTTGGGATCATGGGGACTGTTGTGAGTGGGGACTGTCGGTAGAGTGGAGATCAAGTTACTTGCGAAGAGAGCAAATATAACACAGTATCGACTACAAATTGAGGTCTGTAATCTCAGCTAAGCTTATGGATCCTTTCTCATCATCGTCACCGTTCTAGTCTCTGCCTGCCAGCATGTAGAGCTTTTGTCTTTCTTGGAGTTTCTCTTGGGCTCTGGGCTTAGGGTTTTGTGTTTTGAGGGTTTCATCACTTACAGAGCTCTTTCTGGCTATGGTGGACTTGACTAGGGTATGAATCTGAAGCTAGGTTGCTCACTCACATGCTGTAGAAGGAACCTAGATCGATTAAGAACTACCTAATTTCATTCTCGAAACTAAACCCTCGTTGTTCAGGGGAACCACAGTCGGCAGGGTTTCGAAAGACTGCTAGGGTGCCAATTGCTCAACAGAGCCTTCGATAGATAGCGTTCTCCTGAGTTTGTGGCATTGGTATGCTACACCACCGAATCAATTACTCTCTATGGAAAATGGCGTTAGAAGGTTATATAGATCCTCAAGCTAGCGAAAATTTCAACCCGGAAGCACTCATTCTCGCCATGGACGAGGATTCGTTAGGTCGGCGTCGGAGTACCTGGCCTACGCAATCCCAGCTCCGTATCGCAGTCCTCAAGTTGAACCGAGATTTGGAAGAGGTACAGAGCTCTCCTGGATCCTGTCACCGGGGAATTGCAATACGCATGCTGAGTGAGTATTTGCTTGATCTCTCCACACTCAATGCTCGACAGCTTGCGAACGATCCCGAAGACAAGCGTATCACAAATGTGATGAAACGAATGGAGAATTACCGAACGACGTTAACGAAGATGGAAGAGGCGGAAGACTCCAACGGAAGACTCAATTGGCAAGAGCTCACCCTCTTGAAATTCATGTTGGAAGATTACACTCGCGGTTTGGAGAATTTCTTACAACAGGGGGATCCGGACAACCTCGAGTCGGAGCTGGAGGACGTGCAAGCCAATATTGATAAAATAGACGAGAGAATCCCCTTAGAATTTTCGGAAACACGCTTTGATTTCATGACGGAGACTCTGTCTGCATCTCTGGCAGGAGTGCAGCGCGAGTTCGCCGAATGTTCGCGTCTGCACTCGTCGGGATCCATCCAAGTGTTTGCTTTCCAGTGTGAGTTTGTGGTTGAGACGTTGTCGCAAAACCTACCAGATCGACTTCGCCGTTACAACGAGACGCTTGAATTACTCGAGGATGTGGTGGTGGGAGCTTACGAAGCGGAAGCCAGGGAGCGGATGTTCAAGAGCGTCGCATTCTGCATTGAATCCCTTTCCGAATTGGCGCGCCAGTTGCAATCTGTGGTGGCGCTTCTCACATTGTGCTGTCAGGAGGATTGGTGGATCCCTGCTTTGGAGCTTTGCGACACGCAGCCCGAGTTCCGTAGCCCCAGATGGTCGCGATTTTCGCTCGCAGTTCGCGCTTGCGAATGGAGCATCGACCTTGTTGAGCTTGCATTTCACGCGTTGAAGCACGTTCTCAATGGTGTTGCTGCATCCCTCGATGCTGCGTTCAAGTGGTCAGACATGAAGAGTACGATGGTGCTACTGCTTGATGGCAAGGGTTTGTACGAGCCGGAGGAGGAGGAAGGGGAGAGACAGAGACAAAGGACCAGACAGTGGGCTATATTCATGGCGAAACTGTTCAAGAGGAAGTTGACTGTGCGGAACACCACGGACTTAGAAACCAAAGACGCTTCTGCTCTCATCACGAAGCTTACTGAGCTCAAGGCAAACCCTAAAAACCTCTTCTCCTCCACGGACGCCACTGTGCACGCCATTGCAGATTTTATAAGCCAGAAGTTGGATGGTCCGATTCCCGAAGTGAACTCTTTACCTTGGAGTCACAGAATAAACCCTTCCAGTTTAACCAACCTCCAGTTTCTCGCTTCCGGGGCGTCAGGGACGGTTGCCAAATTCTCATGGTTAGGGCAAGCTGTCGGTGTCAAAACCCAGAAATCTCGAGGATTAAGCCAGAGACGATTTGAAGAGGAGGCTTCAGTGTTGGCCTCCGCCCAGCACCCCCGCGTCGTGCGCATGATCGGGTGTGCATTTCAAGCGGAGACCGGCTCTTTGGTGATGGAGCTCATGGAACACAACCTGCGCACGGTGATTGAGATGCAATGTCCACATCCTGCGCCAGGACTAAGCCCGTTTCCTGTCATTGTAGCCATTGATATCATGTTGCAGATCGGAGAAGGCATGTATTACGTCCATGAGCATTGTAAGCTTCTGCACCTTTGTCTCAAGGCGAAGCACATCCTCGTCAACCGAGCCAGACGGGTTCGGCGAACCGTGAGCGGGGCGTACCGAAAGTTTCCAGAGTTCGAGCCGCTGCTTCACCCGGAGGAGCATTACATCGCCAAGCTTTCTGATTTTGGAATTGGTCAGGCACGCTGTGCTCAACAAGCAAACTCGTGGAGGGCGCCGGAGCTTTATAACGTCCTTGAACTGGAATTGTCTGGAGAGTGTCATAGGCCTGCAGATGTTTATGGTTTTGCCATGACATGCTATGAAATTCTCACTGGGAGAGTGCCATTCGATGATGTCCCCAACACAGAAATATACGAAAGAGTTGTGGGGGGAATCAGGCCTTCTCTGGAGGGGTACAGCATGCCACCAGTTTTGAAGGAGCTCATCCAACGATGTTGGGCAACGGATCCGAAGGAGAGACCGAAATTTGCAGAGGTTTGCAGATCCTTGTGGCAATGCAAGGTGGAGAGTATCATGTCTGTGTTCAGGCTCGAGATCGGGCAGTGAAGGTCAGGCTACCGAACAGGCTAGGTTCAGTGGAGTTGAGGCTTAATTCCTATGAAGCAGTGAAGCTCAAGCCGAGATCGATTTTGAACCGTGCATCCGTTGCAATGTGGAACGCAATCGTTGGCACTTGCGGCTTTGGAAACAAGCAAATAGTATCCTCCACACTCAGGTCTTTTTTCAAATCTCAGCCCCTCTTGTCTCTCCATACTTGGATTTCTTTCGGCAATTTTGGGGTCGTTGTCGATCTGTTCAGCTAGCTTCTCTTCCTGTTCTTGGTCCTGATTGCTTGAAACATATGTATTGAACTGGGAATTGCTGATGCAGAACATGGGACCCTCCCTCGAGGAAGACCTTGAAAGGTGGACACTGTCAACAGGTTGTGAAGACATTGGAGCAGCTGGTCATGCATCGAAATCATCGAGCCTTGGCTTCAGTATTTTGTATTTCTATGTAAAATGCATTTATCCCCTAAGAAAGCCAGAAATCCACAGAGTGATGTTTTTCAAAGTCTATTTGAAGCAGATGATTTCAAAATCTATTTGAAACGATGCTTTTCAAAGTCTATTTGAAATGGATGATTTCAAAGTCTATTTGAAATGGATGATTTCAAAGTCTATTTGAAACGGATGATTTCAAAGTCTATTTGAAACGGATGATTTTAAAATCTATTTGAAATGAATGATTTTAAAATCTATTTGAAAAGGATGGAGTACATAATAGTATTCTAAAAAAGTGATTTTTATGTATTCTTTTGTGATGTGACTAATTCATTTGGTGCTTTATGATTTTTGTACACATTTTTCAATTAGTTCATGTAGATTTTCATGCAAGGGGATTTTATGTAAAGATTCTTCTCAAGTCATAATTTATTTTGCCTTATAACTCCCAATCTACATGAACTAATGTGAACATAATGTGATTGACTGAGAGACATGCAATATGTATGGATTTGTATATAAAATCTATTGAATATGGACATGAAGGAAAAATATTGTTGAAGTTCAACAAACTCGAATATATTGAAATGGATCATGTAGTAATATGAATGCAATGAACTATGTTTTACATTATGATGGACATTAGTTCAAATTAGTTCATACTTAGGCTTAGGCTAGTGCAATAGAATGTCGAAAGATAAAGTTGAGACAAACTAACCTATTTTTAAAGTTCTTCATTATTTGGTTGTTTTTTGATATATTGCTTGCATTCTTACTTGAAATATTAAAAAAATTGAAGTATGAATCAATGATTTTTCTAAAGACATTATTTTGAATGGCCTTGGGGGATAGGGATTTTAGTTGAATCCTCAAAGTTTGTTAAAACTTATAATCTTGATTGGAGTAATAAAACTACTACTTCCTAATAGTAGGTCCAACACTACCCAATAGGAAAAAGAAGAAAAAGAGGAAGAGAAGAAATTTAAGTTTGATTTCTAGTTTCAAATATATATAAATTTGACATTTTTTAACCCACTTTTTATTGAATTTTGCAAGTGAATTATTTATAAAAATAATAGATTCACAAAATACTTAGTGATTTGTAAAATGGTAAAAAGGCAAGTATTTTATACAAGTGAGATGGTAGGACGTACAAAATGTACGTGGGATATGTAAATTAGGAGCTGAACTGCTCAAAGCCAAGTCCAATGTTGTACTTGTATTGTGAGTAGAATTTCAAACATCCTTTACTTGTAGCAAACAATTTTTTTTCAAAAAACTTTGAACAAAAAAAGCATGGAAATTTGAAGCCTCTAATCAATAGATGTGGTTTTGGCTTGCCGGGGGGCCATTTCAAGCTTGAACTAGCCAACATTGTTTGGAAAAAGAATAATTTTTAAAATTTTAAATTTTAAAATAAAAATAAAAATTTAATGCCTACTGATGTGGCAATCTCTCGACCATGTCAACAAGCTATGTGGTGGAGATCCTAGAGCTTGGAAACGCATAGGGAACTTGGAGCCCTTAACAAAAGCTAAAACTCATCTAATGCAAAAGATATGGACAAAGTCCTCTAAGTACAAAAATGTACTTGCCTTCTCATCTTGGAACTTTATTCATAATTTTTTATAGGAGTCTCAAAATCACAAACAACTAAGTATTTAGAGCTTAAATTCAACTTGATTTATAGAGTCCGTCCCTATGGGAGGTATGTAATCTTGGAATAACACATCTTATTCTTTAGAACTTTATGTGCTACATGAATTGTACATATTTTTCAATAAAGCCAACCTCAAATATGGTTGGAGTTATTTTTCTTTCTAACTTGATATCCCACATTTCCTGCATGAAATGTTTTTAATACCATGTGTAAACGAGGTTTGAAATTTTTGCTTAAAACACAATTTAAACGTTGTATTTTTCCTAAAATTGGTCAAATTCTTTTCTAGTTTTAACTTATCTCATATCTTTTTGAGGGTTATGTTAAAATTGACTTCTCCACCTTAACTATTTACATTTCACCTTCTTCATGGAACTATAAATAAAATTCTTGATAATAGGTGGTGTACACAATAGATGGCTATTTGGTTCAAGAATATTAAATTTTCAACATTTATTGACTTTTAATTTCACTTGAATTTGGCTATTGCAGTTTTAACATTTCAAAATAGTTTGGCTTTATATTTTTGTACTATTTTCTGTAAGACCCACTACTTTCCTATTGTGAGAAGATTACATTTGTGAGAAGATTTGGATTATGGATGAAGCATCAATCATTCATTCAAATGTTGCAATATCATTGTATATTGAAATTTTTGGGGTGAGTTATAGTGATTTCATCCATTCAAAACATAGAATACTCCATATTTGGAAAGATGAACTAACTCATTTGCAATATAAGTTTTTTAGCAATAAAAATCACTCAAAAGCTATACAAAAGTATTTAAAGAATATTGTGTGATAAATTCCCATTTTGCAATAGATTAACCCCTAATTGCCTAAGGCACTAGATTCTAGTGTTTCGAAAACTTTGAAGTTAAGCAAAATCCAACCAAATTGCTATTTTTAAGATCAACTTTTTGATCCTAAAACTAGACTTCAAAAAGAGTTCTCCAAAAATATAAACTACTAAAATGAAGGATTATCATTATTCTATTCAAGATTTTGTGGAAGGATACCCATTGCAATCTTGACTTCCTGTAGTCTTGAGGGCTCTTGGAAATGAGCCTCAAATACACAAGATCTTGGAGAAAAAATCACATTAGAAATTCATCAAAAAGAATTGTAGAATAGATTTTGAAAAAACATAAATTGATTGGGGTTGTGCATGCTAGGCCCTATAACCTCATATTTTTTTAGTGACCAACTTTTTAGAGTTGACATGCAAAAAGAGAACTGAAATTTTTTCATAGTTTTAACACCCTCATGATCAAACATTGTAATCTTTCAATCTATAAGTGATATTGTCATGTTTTCTTTTCCTATGTGAAATCTAACACGTCTAGTTTGAATTTGCATGGTTACAATTCAAAAGAAATTAGTACAACTTATGAAAATGTTTACTTTTTGTTGAATTTAGAGCAAATTTCAAGAAGCTCTAAATAGGCCTTGGGCATCTAGGGGTTAAATCAGAATAATGAAAATCTTCAAGGCAGTTTCACTCTTTTTCAGGTGCATGTACCGACTGTTGAATGAATTGATCAACTATTGGATGAATACCTCAATTTTCATCCACATTCTTCATGTCTCGCAGATAGGAATAATTACAACTCACCACACCAGGTCTCCTGTCAGTGAATAACGCTTTTCGCACTTCCCAAAATAGATGAAATAGAAGACCCTGATCTGCAGGTCTGCGCTGCAACCACCTTAGGGTGTACCAAAAGAGCCACGTTCTGTCACTGCTTAGGAAGGCTGGGTCACCCGAGGTTGAGGCTGGGTCACCCACGGTGGAAGCTGGGCCACCCGAGGTCGAGGCTGGGCCACCCATGCTAAAGGCTGGGTCAGGGCACTTTCAAATTTTTCAATATGCCCGTCGGATTTTATCATCCATTTGCTATTTTTCATTCATTCAAGAATTGCGAGGGAGTCGTTGAAACTCACGCTGCGGCAGTCTGCGTCTTGCTCTTGGCTTTCTTCCGTTTCCGTTTCCTGTCCTTCTTGCTCGTTGTTGTGTTCACCGTGAGGTTTGATTTTTGATTCGATTTAGGGTTTTGGCTGTGATGATCGCGCATTCTTCGGTAAGCTGCTGATCAATAGGGCGTCTCTCTCCAATTCAAGAATTACCAGGGTCTATAGATTGTGTGCTAGAATTTGCTTGTTGAAGCACAATTGCAGATTTTCCACAGTTGAAGCTCATTGAAGCACGATTGAAGCCTGTCGAAGCGCGATTGAAGCACAATGATACATTCTCCTCAGTTGAGCTTCATTTTGCATTAATGATTTGTTGTTCCACGTTGTCAACTTGTCGATCAATTTGGAGCATCGAGGGATAGAGAGTATTGCTGAGGCTTAAGAAAAACGAGGATGTTTTTCGACATCCAGTTGACAAATTTAAGTTTATAGTAGTGGTTTGGGATTATGTCACAGCTCTGTTGTAACTTATGTTGTGTTTAGGAATTAGGGTTTACAGCTAGGTTTAGTTTTGGGGCTTGAAGAACCTGCTTTGAGTTTTTTTCCCTATCAATAGAAGAAACAGGGATTATTATTTCTTGCTTTTTTAGTGTAATTAGGAGGCAGCTATAATGGATTTGGACACTGAAAAGCTCTAGAAACTATTTCAGCAAGCTTAGAATGCAACCGACTTTTTGAACTGTCAAAAATTTGTACCAACAAACCCAAGACCAATATTGAGTGGTTTTATGACCTTTACACAGACAATTTGTTTTTCCATATACAATAGACTTACCATATAGAAGGAATAAAATTCCAAATTCATAAGAAGAAATTGCAAAGTTTGATTAGTGCTATTTTAAAACTTGTGCAGAGTATAGAGAATGACTGACATCAATGTGGAGCCACCAAGGGTGGATTTGGTTGAATATGTACAGAACATGCTCAAGGAAGGAACTTCATTCAAACGGATTGCAGAGTCATTGAAAATCTCTGATCCAAGGCAATTGAAACGAATGATGACAAAGGCTTTAGGATATGAGTTTCGAGTCTATCATCGCTTTACTACAGAGGAGATGTCCAACACAATTCAGGGTGCCCTTCCAGTTATAGAGCATGGGGCAAATTGGGGCATTCGACATGTGAAGGCTGCTCTTTCACGTTTGCATATTAGGGCACCTAGGCGAAGTGTGGCTAGAGCCTTGCAAGTGATATCAGGTCCTTTCAACAATTCCATTGTCCTTCTATTTACAAGCAACATTCTATATTGGTTTT
The DNA here is from genome assembly GCA_947034895.1 of Rhytidiadelphus loreus. Classification (NCBI taxonomy): domain Eukaryota; kingdom Viridiplantae; phylum Streptophyta; class Bryopsida; order Hypnales; family Hylocomiaceae; genus Rhytidiadelphus; species Rhytidiadelphus loreus. The sequence goes on from OX344763.1 coordinate 8,475,720, forward strand.
ACAATTTTAATCAATTTTAACCAATTTTCTACAGAGGCTGACTACAATAGACGGAGGAGAGCATTGCCCATTACTCGACGGCAATACAACGTTACAATTCCCATGGCCTTATGGCATATCGACTGTGAGTTATTTTTAGCCTATTTTGTTGTTTTTCTTTCAATAATTGGGTAAAGGTTTTGCTTTGAGTCTATTGATAGTATGTTTTAATTGGTATCTCCATCATTGAGATTCATTAAAAAAAATTGAAAACTTGTATGAAATTATATTTATTTACTATTGAGTTGTGGACAGTTAACTTATTATTGTAACACATTTTTCTTTTCTTTTATGTGTAGCATACGATAAATTGTCCATGTTTGGGCTCCGAATTCATGGTTGCATTGACGGAGCTTCACATTATGTGCTATATGCACGCGTTGCATCAAACAAGACCCAAGAGACTCTTTTTGAACCCTTCTCTACAACTGTTCAAAAATTTGGTCCTCCTTTGAGGGTGAGGTCTGACTTTGCAGCAGAGATACATTGATTAAGAGATACATGGAGGAGGTACGACCTGGGACTCGTAATCCATTTCTTGTGGGTTCGTCCGTGCACAACCAAAGAATTGAACATTGGTGGAGGCTATTGTGGGAAAAAGTTGTTTGGTACCATAAGAATGCCATTCAGGAAATGGTAGACCAGGGCTACTTCGTTCCTGATGATCCTTATCATAGAACTTCTTTCCAAGAGGTCTTCATCCCTATTTTACAAGAAATTATAAACGAGTGGATTGGTATTTGGAACCTTCACACAGTGCGACTAATCAACGAGCAAGGACGATTTCGTCCCTCTCACGTGCCAGCACGATATTTCCAAGAATATGAGCGCCTTCATGGATGGACATCACATATTCAGGATATGCATGGTGGAGATATTCAGCAGTTTATTGGTACCCAAGACTTGGGTCCACGTGGTTTACGGACATGGGTTGCACGAAGAAATCCTCCAGGTCTTACTTTATTCAACATTCCGCAGTTGCCAGCAAATCTCCTAGCTATTCGGGATGCTGCATATGAAGCAGGGAAGGTTGATAAGGATATTTTGCAATGTTTTCATTTACATTACTTTCTCTCTCACTATTGCTACTTATCTACTGAGGGTGGCATGTCTCTCTCTGAGCTTGTTCGAATAGAACATTCAACAGAAAGCATTGAAGCTTTTGAGTTGTTGGCTACAATGTGGAATGGCTAGTCTACTTAACAAAATTACAGTGGTTTCCTAACCTTTCCATTGTCATAACATCGTGACACATTTCTAATGCAAAGTCTTTGACAATCAGTGCATACCTCTCCATGAATCTTTTCTCCTCGCTGTTTCAAAGAATTTCTCCTTCTCCTTTAGATCCTGAAGTGAAACATCGACACCAACATTAGAATATTTTCTCAAAAAAATTCCTTGCTCCCTAAACAATGTTTCGAGGCGAAGGGAAAGAAAGGTTACCTTGTTGTCCCACGGTTGGTGGAGGGGAAATTTCGGAGGTTTTAAGAACACCATGGTCCCAATACCATGGAAGTACCTCTGGTACAAATCCTGTTTTCTTCTCATTCAACAGAACTGCAGGGATAGTGACTCCTTGAAAATCCCCTTCCTCTGAACAACACCAACAATTGCAAGATATTAGAACTGATTAGTCAAATAGGATACCCCGACAATAGATCGTTGATCATCCCTCCTAGACAGGAGATAACATTATGTGTCACAAAATCTTACAGCATTATATGTCATTCATGGTGCACACTGCATTGCAAGTGTTAGCATAAAGCTTACGAATCTTGAAAGAAGAATAAGCAGGTTTAAAGTCCAAAATTCCGTTGCAGGATGTCCGGTTTCCAGAATCTTCTGGGCTTTTGATTAGCTGCACAGCATTGTTTGTGTCTTCAATCGTTTGTGTCCATATCTTTTTTTTTACCATGGCAGAAAAGGTGGTACTCGTTACATCCTAAGAAAATGAATCAGCAGGACTTAGATCCAGTTTTACATCAACTTAGTTTAATCGTATTAATATATTTCCTTGACAGGCAAAGCAGTAAACAAATTTTGCAAAAGATTGCAAAATAGAAGATATTACAGTTGCCTAATAGAACAACATTACATGTTGAATTCGTACCTCACATGATGATCGTCCCTGCAAGTTATCTGGAGTCTTTGCGTTTGCCCCGAGCTCTAACCTGCAAGTCATGCTAACATCATTAAGAAACACCTGTGAATTACAAAGATGGGATTTGCACACTAACTCGACAGAGAGAAGTTATTTAGATTCCATCGATATTAAAATCTATTAAGATTGGTTACCAGAACAGGAGATTCCTTAAAAATCGTATTATAAACTGATTTCGTCGATGGCATGTAACTGAGAACCTGTCTGAAGTTTTAGGATTATCAATTTGCCCATGTTCTAATGGAACCTCATCATGATGCTGCAACCGTTACATTTCAATCTACTTACAATAAATTTCGGAAACACTAAGCCCGAAATTAGACAGTCACTTAATCTTATAATTGGGAATTAATGTAGGAGGTTCACATTTTACAAAAAAACGAGATTTTTCGGGCATAAAACTTATTACTCCAAAAAGTAGACGTGCTCCAAGACGGGTAAGTCCAGATCGAATATCCAGTAGCTACCGGTATAATCAGGGATCAGTTAAATCTGAAGGTGAAAAATAACATACCTTGCAAAGTTTTGCAGTGTCAGTCCTCAACTTCAACAGCTGCAAATTTTCGACGCTCCAACTGCTTCATCTTCTTTCCCAGTTCTTTCAACCTCTCAATCAAAATCTGCACATCCTTGAAACGGTAAGCTACAGAAATTTGCATGAAAATTCTACAGAAATTGGGCTGTTACCACTTGGGTAGTTCTCTTCAAGATTCTTCTCTCCAAACGTAGGCAGAGAGCTCTCTCCTAATGCACATCTTTGGCCCACAAATGACTATCCAAAACACCTCCATTTTGCACACAAAACCCCAATCATAATATCCGTCGACAAATCCTTCACCAAACAAGAGCAGACTGGTGCTAATGGAAAAGATTGAACCAATTAAAACCAGGGTGTATATACCGGCGTCAAATCAAAGTATCAATTTAGTATCATCTGGCACCTGCAAACCAAAAAACAATGTTGTAATTAGAAAGAAAGCCAATGTAGTGATGAAACCTGGGTTCCGTGGATGAAACTTGGGTTCCGTAGATAAAACTCCTAGGGTTTCAGGAGAATTGTTTTTCTCACTTTCTTGTTTCAAAAAAGTCATAAGAGAAGCATTGCAGTTGGCAGGAGTTTGTGGAATGTTTACTGAATATTGGTTGTAGCTGCATTGAAGATAGTTGCAGCTTGGATCGACTGTGAGGTTGTACAGATTTTTGGGATATTTTGGCATCACAGGTATTTCCAGATCTGCTTTTGAGTTATTGTTGATCTTGTGGAATTGGGTTTCTTGATTTGATTTCTTGTTGTAAAGAATAGGATTCACTTTCAAACAAGGAGCTTCAGTATTATCTTCCCATTGTTTATGGTTTACATCTTTTTATTCTCAGGATTCAAATTGCGGACAACACTTTGGAACTAATTTGTTGTGTTCATTAGGGTTTTCCTAAGTATTTTTTTGAAGACACCTAATTTTGTTGTTCAATTTGTCCTGCACAAGGAACATTCAGTTAGAATCCAAATAATGTTGAAGCAAATAATCCAAAACAAACATCAACATTAGGAAATAAATGTGAATGATCTTATGTGGCAGATGGAGAACCATGGAGATCCAGCACCACCTACCTCACCAACAACACCAGCAAGAATGTCAGTGTTTCCTAGGGCAATTGCAGACATGGCTAGGGTATTTTCCTACCCACCGAAATTAGGCACACGAAGACAAAGAAGAGGGTCGTCTTCAGTTCAAGCATCACCGCCTACTCTAGCTCCAGCAACCGCCACCACTACTCCAGTTCTTGCAGTTGCCACCACTACTCCAGTTCCCACATCAACCATGCCTCACGCTCCTCAAGATCATGCATCAACTTCAACTCAGCCTGCTTCAATTTCTCCTGTTCCAAAAGCAACACAAAGATTCATCACACGAAAATTTTTGGCAATGCCTGAGGGCACCCAATGGTCATCAGGTGTACCAAGCATTGCACATTGGCCAACAGATTCACAGCATGTGTTAGTTTCCTTGGAAGATTCCAAGAGGTGGGCAGGGGTGAATTTCCCACAACCTTTTCCTCCAGATAGTGTGGAGTTTCATGTTGCAAAAGCATTCAGAAGCATTTCTGGATCATTTTTCAAACGTACAAAGAAAAGAAAAGGAGCTGGGCAGGATCGGGCTTTCAGATTGGAGCCCTATGTCCAAGAAGCAGGTGCAATGTATGGAAAATTGAATTCAAGAACCATGATTGTATACATGCCAGCTTCACAAGTTGATTTGCCTGCAATTGTTCCAACTTTGGAGCCGACGTAACAGACTGTCTCTCCTCCAACTGACCCAATTTCAATGTCAGACTCTGAGATTTCCTTAAGTGATTCAACTTTGGTGCCCACATTACAGATTGTTTTTCTTCCTGTTGACCCAATTTCAGTGTCACCTTCTGAGATTGATTCTGGTTTGCCTACAGTTGGCCTTGAAATATCAGAAGAAGAGTTGACAGAGTTGGAAAGATTAGCAATTATTTGGGAGAAGTGCCACATTGCTTACTATGAATCTATGGACTTCAAAGAGAAAATAGACAAAAGGGAGGCTTCAGCAAGTACTTCCCAAGTATTTTGGTCAGCATTTGAGGATTTATGTGAGAGTATTCTTCAAAGTTCAAGTGCCGATGGAGAGGAGGTCTTGAACGCATGTACGAACCTGCAAAAACGAAGACAGTTAAGGAGAGGGATATCAATGTCTGAAGCAACTCTTTCAAAACTTACACAACACAATACAATTTCAATGTATAGTGACACAGATTTCAAAGTCGAATTTGAACTTCAAGCAAGACGATTTTGGATGGACTGGGATTTGCTCGAGGCAGCCATTGAAAGATGCTCACCTAGTCGTGAGAAAGAGCATGCAAAGGCCTTTGCTGAGATTTACGGTGGACCAAATTTCAGGCAAACTGCACCTCCTACGGGTGCATACATTGAGAACTTCATCAATAATGAAGCATTCTCTGCATTTACACTTCAGCAGATTTGGAGAATGTGTTATCATGGTATAGAAGGTACTGAAGAGGAGATTGAGCTACTTCAACAAAGGGAAAATGTGGATAAAGCTCTCCTTGCATACCAACGACTCTACATCTCATCAGAGATACTTCAAACAATTCAACATGCCTTAGGATGCAGAAGAGCTACACCCATTGAGGTAATGATCTATTCTCATTTCTTAAACAATGTTCTAACTTCACAAAAATAACATTTCTAGATCATGACTCAATCAATCTTATTTGTGGAATGTGTAGGTTACACAAGGTAAAGAATTGCAAGCATTCACAAGACATTGGGACTGGATTTCAAACACAAGGGAATACTTCTACAAGCCATCAGTGGATTCAATCCATACCTTGGGTTTTATGGAAACTGCAGTTGACCTTTCTGGGTTGACAAATTCGTGGTTGAGCAATTGCTAGAAGCAATTATGGGGTAGCTCCTTCAACTACAACTCTATTTTTGAGTATCCAGATGACATGGCAGGGAAGATCCTGCACCCCAAAGTAGATGTTGCCATTGTCAGACCAGATATTCAACTTGATTTGGCTCGCATGGTTGGGCACTTGATTTATCTGCTCACACTACACGGCATTGAAGTGAGCAGATGACCCTCTCATCTCATCATCAACATGCTTCGAGAAGCTACATCTTCCACTGTACAAGGACATCGACACAATGCATCGGAAAATATGCTACAGTATCATGGACAGATCATTTGGTAATATGTGACTAGTTTCCATGATGCTAAGAGAGAGAAATAGAGATTTCTATTTCTTTGTGGGTTGAATCAAGAACTGATGTCTAGGAAATGTGAACTATTCATTCTATCACTCAATAAGACAAGACTCACCTTTCTAATGTCTCCTGTTCATTACATGGACAACTTGTTTCTATGTATGCAATAAATTTATCATACAGAAGGAACAAAATTCCATACCTTTATAAATGCAGTACTTTGACTGCCCCTGCCTTTGAAGACCTTTGTTTGAAGATGGTTGCCTTTGAAGACCTTTGTTTGAAGATGGTACATACTTTGGTTCAAGAGGTGCCTGAAACATGCAACAACACCATCAACAAGTGAGCTTCGAGCATAAGAAACAAAAGCTCTGAATCATTGGTGCTTAGCTAGGAGCAGCTGGCCGAGGAGGTTCCGTCATAGGACCTTCTTGTGCTCCCGACTTTCGTACTCGTTCAAAAATGGCTTCCAAATCCCGACGATTGGGCTTCTTGTTCGGATCTTGCACCACCATGCCACTGTCACAGCTCAGATCAGTAAACAAACCTTGCAACAACCAAAATGATCAAGAAGACAAATCGGGATGCATGTATATTTCAACAGTTTTGATAAGATCATATAAGGGCTTGTTTTGTCCAATCTTAATTATTTATTGACCAATTCATGACATGATCTTCACAAATTCTAAGGGTACAAAAGTTGACCTCATTTAATCTATGTTTTTCACAACATGATTAAACGAATTGATCATTTCAAAATATTAATCCTCGGTCTTTTGAAAGTTAAGTGTAAATGTCATCAGTGCTAGGGTTTCAGTTACGAAATTGGCAAAGTAACAAATACGGGACACTACCCACCAATTGCCTCACCCTGATTGCAGATTGAGAGCCGAAATTAACAGAATCACAGTAACAAATTTGTAAGAATGTCATCTTATTAACAGAGATTGCACACATGAATGGAAACCATGTACCTCTTCTCACCGCCAGTGTAATACTCTTGCCCGTCTGAATCACTATCTGATTCGTGGCGCTTTCCCAAGTCTCCGACAGTCGTCACAGGCAAGGCAGGACGATGGACACTGTGGCACTGAGGAACGAGCCGATGAAGGCCATGAGAAGGCCGAAAAGCGGAACCGCAAGGGCCACGATCACGGTGCTGGAGACGATGAGAGTCCTCAGGATGGTGCCCCAAAACCTCATGTCCTTGCTGGAGCCTGTCATGGAGGGCGGAAAAAACTCCTCCAGGGCCACAGCCACTGGCGTCAGCGTGATGGCATACTTTGCAAACGGGTTCACGAGAGTCACCCAAATTGCAAAGTGGGAAGCAGGAATTTCGGGGGGCAAGTTCAGCGTGATTTGTGACTGCAGCTCGTCTCCAAACATCGAGTAGCCCATTACAGCAATGCCTCCGTTCATAATGGTACACAAGATGAAACAAATGACCAGAACCTGCATTCCAAGTCCATTCATTCGATCCGTGTTAGCAACACAGACGAGGGCACAGTATCTAGCCACCACAACATGGCTATGACTTGTGATATGGAATGCACACAAGTGGCTTTATGGCAAGTGCAGCCCTTACCTCAGTCCTCATAGGCAATCCTCAAAATGTTGAAAGTTCCAGAAAATCATATTCAACAATCTTAGAATGGCACTGTTCGTGTAAATACATGTCACAATTATACTAGGCATAAGAAATTCTTTCTTTGGGGTGAACTGCCCCAACATGCTACTATTGCTTTTAGCACAATAACTCATTGTCATTGAACACCGTAACTTTCTTCATTATGCTAAGCCTCTCTCCTTGGGATAGAGACAATGAATTCAGGACTGTGAACATGTTATTGCAGAGCTGGACAAAAACAGACAGAAGGAGAAGAAATGCAAAGTGATGACTGCTTACATGTGAAAACTGCGAGCGGTTGCGCATGGAACCGTAAATGCTGGGGAAGACAGCATGGCCACAGTAGCAAAATGTGAAAACACCCACGGTCGCAGGAAGCCCGTCAAAGTGGACAAGGGAGCCTTGGTGATGAAACCCCACCCCATCAAAGAGCCCAATCCAGCCCACAGTCATCACAATTAAGAATGAAGCAACGACCCCCGTGGCGGAGACGTAAGACAAGATACGGAGCTCCCGCAGCCACACAGTGGGCAACATGAAAATAGCAGACAGAATCACAAAGATCTCGTGGGGCGTCAAGGCAATATGCCCAATTGTCATGCCAGCGGTCGGGAACAGATGAGCCAAATTGTCCCCAGAAAGGATCAGAAACTCTATGGCCATAGCATAGAGTTCTAAATACAACAGAATGGATGTGGCCCATCGGCCCCAGTCCCCAAATGCGGCTTCCCCCACGTCCAAACTCCTGAACTGCAGCAAATCCATGCCGGTACCCACCCTTGTACCAGCTACTGTATTCTAAGACTGGAATGTTGTGTTCATTACCTTGAAGACGCAGCCATGCATGCATCAGTTCATGAGCCAAGATGGACCTTGTGAGCAACCTGCAGAAACCCAAACAAGCGCTCATAAAAGAACGTCCTTACTGCCCAAAGCTATAATAGAAAGTTCACTTTGGAAGCTAGCAATCAGTTATAAGGTAACTGCACCTAACTCTTACCCCTTTCTGAAACCAACCCCAATCAATTCTTACCTGGTGCAGCCAAAACCCAAGAGTTAGGTTTAGGGTTTACAAAATAGCAATGTTTAACGTAGACAAGCAGCGCCACAGCAATTCAGTCATTCCATTATACATGTCCGGCTAGTTTACATCACAGAGGATCTGGTAGAAACCTAGTATATTTCAGGGTTTCCTCCTCCAGACCTTGATGATTTGAAGACCCTGCAACCCTTCCCAGCCTCAGGATGCTCGTCTAGACATTCACAAAGCACAAAGCCTACGAGGCAGAGCAAATAGAGTTTCTGGTATATGGAATTACCAAAAACAAGGTCCTACGAGACTTACATGCGTTCCATGGGTCCAAGCACTCTGGTTTAATTTTTTCTTCTGCTAATCAGTGTAGCCAGCCACATGATGGTTGTGCACTGGAGCCTGATATTAGTTTACCTTGTAGGAAAGATTTTAGGTGAATGCAGAGGATTCAATTAGCCACAATCTGCTGCAGGATGAAAGGAACATCGTATTGTAATGGTAGCACTGGTTTTAGGGTTCAGGATGGCCACTTCATTTTCTCCTAGCCATTTCAAACTCCCGCAGCTTCGATCACATTTTGCTCCAAAAGTTGGACCTTGGCTTTTGCATTCTGAGCTCGCTCAAATAGTTCCTGGAGCTCTTCGATCCAAATCCATTATAGCTGCGTCGTGATTACAGAAAAGAACCAAAAACAATAATAGTCGGTACCTGCAAAACCTCTGAATTAGTTAGTGCGCTTCATTGGAAGAGGGCTATAAAACTGGAGCACCAGAGTTGCTTTAACACAAAAACAAATTGCTTACCAAGTCCAACATTTTAAAAACGACAAGAAAAAACCCTTTCACTTCTGATTGAAGTAACGAAGCTCACCATATCCTACCAAACCACCCCCCAAGAGCAGTATCACAACGGCAAAGAAGTTGGCTTACACTGTAGGTCACAAACACAATTGAGGAAGCCCAATTGAGGAGAATGTATTATTGTGCTTCAATCGCGCTTCAATCGCGCTTCAACAGGCTTCAATCGCGCTTCAACAGGCTTCAATCGCGCTTCAACGAGCTTCAATCGAGCTTCAACGAGCTTCAACTGTGGAAAATCCGCAATCGTGCTTCAACAAGATAGACCCTGGTAATTCTTGAATTGGAGAGAGACGCCCTATTGATCAGCAGCTTACCGAAGAATGCGCGATCATCACAGCCAAAACCCTAAATCGAATCAAAAATCAAACCTCACGGTGAACACAACAACGAGCAGGAAGGAAGGACGGGAAACGGAAACAAAAGAAAGCAAAGAGCAAGACGCAGACTGCCGCAGCGTGAGTTTCAACGACTCCCTCGCAATTCTTGAATGAATGAAAAAGAGCAAATGGATGATAAAATCCGACGGGCATATTGAAAATTTGAAAGTGCCCAGACCCAGCCTTTAGCATGGGTGGCCCAGCCTCGACCTCGGGTGGCCCAGCTTCCACCGTGGGTGACCCAGCCTCGACCTCGGGTGACCCAGCCTTCCTAAGCAATGACAGAACGTGGCTCTTTTGGTACACCCTACCACCTCCCGATAGTCTCGTGCAGTACCTCGATGCGATCCAACTGCGGATCAAGCTTTGTCTCTACTGCACAAGGTAAAGCGTAATAAATAAAAATAGCCTACAAAACACGGAAGCAGGTAGCCAGACCCCGGAGACACTTGATGCTGTTGAGACACTTCCAAGTCCCAACGAACCTCACTGACAGCAAACATCAATGATGATCTCTAACAAAAGCAAGTTGACTAAGAAAAAAGCGAACTTTTCCCCAGCCGGGCACATGGTTGCTCGACGATTTCTCCAAAATTCAGGTTTCCGACACCAACCAAAGGATCACCATTACTGCACCCGAGAGAAAACAAATACTTTCACGCCGTGGCAAGGTGCAGTGGACAATGCTCACCAAAAAGTGAGATCGCGGCACAAATTCACCGAAACTCTGTTTGTCTGAATTTGCACAAGTGGAGAATGATCACATTCCTTTCTGGGAGAGTATCGAGGAAAAGGAGCGGAGGGACGGGGTGAAGTGAGGAGGAGATTCCTGACTGTAGAGTACAAACAGCACATAACAGGAGTATCATTTAGCGTAAAAGTGTGGGGGTTTGTTTACTTCAAAATGTCATAGTTCTCTCTCCCGCCAGGCCACTTGTGGCTGACGGGCTTGTGTTTTGCTCTTGCAATGAAATTCCCGTTTCATTAAAAAAAAAATATCATAGATCGTAAATGACATGATGAGACAGTTGATCATATTCACATGATAGAATGGTATACTTTACAAAGGAACTCATCACTAACTCTCGGTGTAACTATGGAGACTGCTTTCTATCCAGCTCTGAAAAGATTCGAAGCAATTCGAAATTGAGACGGAGCACAACCAAGTTTCTGTCTTGTACAGTAAGCTCCGTGGAAGACCCCGTTCCTGAAGAATCAGATCCCAATTGTGGATAGAAACAAGTTGTGGACATCTTGTTGTATGCTGTCGTGTTGATCAAAACACGGTTGAGACTCTCTCAAAAAATGTCGCTTCCCTTGCAGAAGATAGTAATTCTTCACTCACTCAAGGGAGGATGCACACGTAGCAGCAAAATTTCAAGCTCTGGTTTGTGCTTAGGAAAGTCTTATATTCTCCACAAACCAATCCAAACCTTCGTAGACCCCCTGGCCAGTACTAGCGCTGCATCCCTGCACATACCATTGCCGGTCTTGGACTAGCGACAGGTCGAGCAAGTCGGTCAAATCCGCCACACTCAAACAATCTCGCACGTCCTGTTTGTTGGCGTACACCAGCAGCTTGGCTTCTTGCAGCTCCGGCGCGTGCAGCAGCTTCTGCAACTCCTTCCGGGCTTCGGGAATGCGGCTGGCGTCGCTGCTGTCCACCACGAAGATCAACCCGTGCGATTTCACGAAGTAGTGGTGCCAGAGAGCGCGGATCTTCTCTTGACCCCCCACGTCCCACATGCTCAGCGGTATTTGGCGGTACAACAACGACTCTAAGTTGAAGCCCACGGTGGGCTGCGACCGCGGCTCCAGGACCTTCACTTTACGAAGCAAAGTGGTCTTGCCTGCAATCCCAGAAATGGACGCTCAGTCACATTGAAATGGAAGCTCGGTCACAATGTGCAGTATCCCTCAAACAATTGCAATTCCTTGTGACAATCTTCACACATAAAATCAATCACCCAACGGTAACTACCAATACTTCAAAGAGAGAAACAGAGGATCAAGGTCGACATACCTGCACCATCAAGGCCGAGCATGAGCAGCTTATGATGATTCTTGCAGCGTTTTAATCGGTTGAAGAGCCGCGCAAGAATCTGCCCCATTCCAAAAAAAATACGACGCAATTGAGTCGCAAAGTCACGTCACAATCCGAGAAATTGCTTCAAACAACAAGATTCTTACGATATTACTGCAACTACAAACTAATGCCGTCACAACTCGTTCCAACGACATTACGGGTCTCCCCACTAAATGTGAACAACCATACATACACACAAAGGCGACTAAGAAGGACTATCTCCCAACCAATGTATCCCGAATTGCCAAAGCAGGAGCCAAATCCAAGATGAGCTCACTTGTTCGTAGTAGGAGCCGAGCGCATTGCGACTCCCTGAAGAGCTTTTGGACGGTGTCTTGATCCCCCCCATCCTCATGGACAGCTTCCGTCGCCCCCGCATTCACTCCGAATCCAAACACTCCCTCAATTTCAAACAAGCAACCCAACAAGCAATCTCACAATCTCACCACCGAAGCAGCATCAAAACGCCTCAATTGAGCTCCCAACAAGCGAATTGTTGTAAGGTGTTCTGTTAGGAAAGCCTTAACCCAGATCAGAGACTCTGCAAGTGCCAGTGGATAGAGGTAATGCGACAATGGAAACGCGGAATGGTTTGGTGAGCTGCAATGAATGCGAGGAGATGCCCAGGCGCCGGCGCAAGCGAGGCGGCGAGGCAGGCGGAGACGAGGACAGGGTCCTGGAATTGGAATTAGAGTGGTCGACCCCACTCCTCCCCTGGAATTAGAATTACACTAATTTTTTTTTTTAAATCTTGATGCAAGCAGGTCAGAATAAAATCATTCAATTTATTCATCCGTCCAACTATTTTATTTTTATTTTTATTTTATTCTTTTTTAAACGCAAATCAAAACCCAATTACAAAGTAACCATACTCTGCACCGACATCCATCACTTTCACACTCTCATCCATCACAACACCTAAAATTATTAAAATTCATCCAAATTTTGACAAACTTAGTACATTATTCAAAGATGTTTTTCGCCATCTTTCATCCACTTTTTTCCCCTTTCCTTTTCTCCTAGTGTAAAAATAGCTTCCCTGAAAACCAGGTGAGATTTGAGCTCCAATTAGCCAAGAACCAAATCACTGACCCAGTCGTGTGAAAATAGTATGGCTGGCGCCTCCAATCCCGGGTGGGTTCCATTATTATTCCATGTTTGCTCGGGGGTCTTAATGGCAGACTCCATTTAGGCTGTTATTAGGTCTCCTGGCGCATGCTTGGGCATTCTCTGGGTGGTGTTATTTAATATATTTGGGGGAATAATTAGATGCTCTCTTGTTGTTTTCTTGTTTTTGTTGTTTTTGAAACCAATGAAACGGAATTTCCTGCTGTTCTTTTTGGAATTTTTTTTTTTTTCGGTTGTCTGAGGGGTTGACAGGCAGACCCATTGGCTGAAGTGATTTGCGATCAGGGAGTTGCCTGGGGTTGAGGCAGTTCAGCTGACAACCAACGGATTTCTGTTCAGGTTTGGGGTCATTCATTTCAAAGCTTTTTTTTCGGTGCTCGGTTGCAGTAATATGATCTTGAATTTGATTATTATTAGGCTCTGGAGGGAGTGCCACTTGGGCTGTTTAGATAGGATGTCTAATTGCTGTGTACAGTAAAGTTATTTTGTCATTCAACTAGTTTCACACGGACCAAAGAAAATTCATTTGGGTTTACCAAAAAAATTGAAACAGAATTGAAACGAGTCTAATTTTTTATTTTTTTTAACATATGGGAGACCCATTGCATTAGAAAAAACCCATAATGACAACAAGTCAAGCCAAACCGGTTGACCAATGAAGAGAATACAAGCAAAAAGGAACAACCGAAGGAACAACTAAAAACCTAATTAAAGGAACAAACCAGAGGACTAGCTTGATTCCAATGAATCACCCTATTTTCCTTCCTACTAGCAAGAATTGAGGACTGGAGCCAAATGCGGTTGAAGTTATCAGAAAGTTTGTTTGAATGTTGAGGGTTGAGCCGATGCATCTTCAATTGGGCCGCTCACCCCGCATCCAAAAGTGCCATCCATTACGCCTTGTGAAGATTGCTTTGAGGCCACTTAGTATTGGCAAAGACTTGACTATTATGAGCAATTCAAATAATCCACAATGCTTGCCCTCGGATTATAGTCGAGATAAGTCTAAGGCTACGGAATTTTCTCGGGAGTTTGTCACCAAAGATGCATTGAACTGACGTGAATCGAACATGAGGCCCTAACACATGTTGTATCCCACAAAGGTGTTGGAGAATCAATTGAGTATATTCCCAAACCTCTTGTGCGTGTGGACAAACATAGAATCGATGAATCGATGTCTCTTCTATGTTGTTTGTACAACAATTGCAATTGGTGTCAATGTCAGGGTTGATGGGAGCTCTCTACTAGTGGACTACCACAGCATTATGCCATACTGACCACATAAACGCTACTTCTTTTAGAGATCTAGCATTGTTCCATAGGTCCCTCCAATCTGGTAGGAAGTTGGAAGGGAGATGCCCTAGCTACTTTGATTGGATAGAACGTTTCAACTAGCGTGGATTGGTGATTAGGTGGCGTCTAATTAGTACCGTACATGAAGGTAGAGGCTGACCGCTTTTCCATACCCATCTGCTGGGGTTGAAATCCAAAGATCGAATATCACCAAAGAAGAAGAGGGTTGGAATGCCACCATGGTACTTACAAAATTCCATAACACAAATCCTCTTGACAAATCTCTTATAAGTCGCTCCTTCATGAGTGTTGGAGAGGGGTGATAATTGTCTAGACGTTTGACCAATTGTCGCTATCTTGGTAGTAGTTGGCAAAAAAATGGTCTAGATTTGGAAGTGTTGAAGCTTGAAGTAAAGATCGTTAACTTTCCAAGTTAAACTAGGGAGTTGGTCATCTGGTTGGTTATAGATACCCACCCATTGACCATCTTAGATCAAGTTAGACTGTCGAGTAAGGAATACCATCCATTCATGGGGAATATGCGAAATGAGGTATCGTCATTGACCTAGTTCATTATCTTTAAGTTTGAAGCTAGAAGAGATCTCTATCCAAGTTCTAAAAGCTTGCTTGTCTATATCCCATAAGTCTGTGTTAACCCATTATGTTGTTCTTTGAAAGGAAGGAAATATTATTAATTGGCTTACTTTCGCTTACTTAAAATAATTATTAATATTTTAGAAATCTCAAGATAATTAGATCAAAGGATAAAGTATGCTAGACTACAAGGAAAAAAATGATTCACATGTATAAAAATATAAAAATACAAAAGGTATTAATTTGTAAAGATGACAAAATTGTATCGATTCCTGTATTTTTGAGCACTTTCCATAATTAATTAAAATTGGTAAAACATGAAGAATTGGATTTAATAATGAAGAACCTTAAAGTATATACTTCAGAATACAAGATGGAAAGATTAATAATGAGGAAAAATATCTTAATTCACAAGTTATTAATTTTACAAAAGACCACTTCAGCACAGACAAGGAAGACCAAAGCGGCAATACAACTTACTTAGTACATAGAGTTACTAGGCTAATTATAGGAAAGCCGAGAGGAAAGCATTAGTTAGGAAAAGGTAGTTAGGAAAATTATAGTAGGAATAAATCTTAGACCTATTAACAAAGGCGAAACGGTTAGGTTTTTTCCTTAGTTCTCATGTGACCGCGGGAAACTATATAAAAGGAATTTTTTTCCATTGTATACACATTATTATATTACAACTATCAATACGAGATCGACTTTCCAAAGACCAACTTTCAAGCAATTCAAGCAAGACCAACTTTCAAGCAATTCTTCAAGCCAATGATTACTACAAGATCGACTTTCCAAAGACAATTCTTAAAGATAAATATAAATAGAAGATAAATACAATTAGATAGCATACCAAAAACATTTAGAAATATTGGAAAGGAAAATGTAATTTCATTACTAGAGATAATTTGGAAAGAAGTTGGAAAATTGTGTTTCAGTCTGCGATGGTTCTAAGGCCTTGTTTTGCTAGCTCCTTGGCCCATGAAATGGAGAATTGGAAATTGGATCCTATGAAGCTTGTAGACCACCATATACTAATGGTCAAAAACCTCATTAGCGTTTGTAGGGGGAGCGTGATCAATATATTTGACAATACGTCTCCAAGTTGTGGTGATCCTATTCCACACATGGAAGTCACAAGTGACTGAAGGATTCTATACCATAAGCCATGCTTGAGAGGGAAACCAATAGCCGCCCTTGGTTTGTGGTTTCATCTTGTTTATGCAAAATCTAAGGAGGATTTTAAGGTTGGAAATACCTAGCTCAATGGCATAAAGTATCCACTTGGCAAGAAGAGCCGTGGGGGATACCTTAGGGTCTAGCAATTTTAACCCTCCTATTGTTTTTGGTAGACAACAGTCATTCCAATTAACTCTGGTACGCGTTGTATGTTCAGTCCCGTTCCATAGGTAGTTGCGAAGGCTTCCTCGGATTGCACGAATCGCTTGCAAGGAGACGCTCCAAATAGAGATAAAGTAGTAAATAGTTGATAGAAGAACCGCATTGACCACCGTTACTCTACTAGCCAATGAGAGTCTTTGAGTACCCCAATAGGCTAGTTTCTTTGCTATTTTTTGTTGAAGGAAACTATCAATATCTTTGGTATCTAATGTAATTCCAAAGGGAGACCCAAGAAGCTTTGTTAATGACCCGCGGGGGCCATGTGAGTTCATAGAGGTTTGTCCATAATGGTCTCAAAGACTTGGAAAACCAATATCCGATGCTCTTGGTCCAATTTATAATCAGGTCTGATGCGGCTCCAAATCTGTGGAGGAGGGCAATAGTGCTCTATAGGTCTGTTTCCTGGCCCCTAATAGAGAAACCAATGTTGTCTGCGTATTGAAACACTAATTGTTGTAAATCACAATTAGGTAGGTATATGCCTTGAATTTTGTCCATTCCTTGTTCTTTTATAGCAGCCATATGGAGAGATTCTCCAATAAGTAGAAAGAGATAAGGTGCCAACGAGCAGCCTTGTCTCACCCCCCGGGAAATAGGGAATGGAAAAGTAGCTTTGCCATTTAGTAAAATTGATTGCTGAGGCATCATAGAGTAACATCATGATTAAGTGTGAAAAGGTATCATGGATATCAATTTTGTTCATTATTTGGAAGAGAAAATTCCAAGAAACGACGTCATAAGCTTTGGTAAAGTCCAATTTGAGGAAGATTAGGTCTTAGTCTGACTCCTTGGCCCATTCTATAGTTTCATATTGGAGAAGAATATTGGCTAATATGTATCTTGAGGGAAGAAAGGTTGACTTCTTCGGACTAATTACATCTCTGAGAAGACTTTGGAGCCTAACCTATAAGGCTTTTGCAACTATTTTATATGATACATTAAGTAGCGTAATAGGATGCCAATTAGATAAGTCTACTTGATCACCTGACTTAAATAGGAGTACAATAGAGCCAGAAGTCATACCGGTTGGAAAATGTCCCTAGGTTATAGAAACATTGACCATGTCTGTGAACTCAGTCCCCAACAAATCCCAAAAGCAACAAAAGAACTCGGTTGTGATTCTATCCAGTCACGGGCTATGTCCTTTAGCCATTTGTTGTAGCGCTTGGTAAAGTTCTTCACTTGACAGGGGCACTTGAAGTTGTTGTGCCATAAAATTAGAGAACTTGTTGTGAATGCACACTAGAATCTTCTCTCTATCAACTAGATCCTGGGGTGACAAAGTTGATTATGCATATAGTTTGGAGTAAAAATCGGTACAAATATTCTCTTAGTCACATCGCTCATGTTTGATCGCACTTTGAATATCCCTTAACTTGGTAATAGATGTTGTATTGGGTGACTCCCTAATGGCTTTGAAGAATTCGGAGGAGAGTCAGTCATCTACCATTCTCCACTTGGCCCTAGCTCGTATCTTCTGACCTTCAATTTTCCAAGCTTCAAAATTGGCAAGACTCGAACGGATATTGTTGACTTCACCCTGCAGGTCCGAGGAGTGGGGAAATGAGCCTAATTGACCAAATGCCCAATGGTTCAAAAGAGAAATAAAATGAGTTGTAAGGCTAAGGTTGTCAGTCCAAATTTTGCCATCAATAGACTTTAGAATTTGCCCCGCCAAATATAACTCTAATTTTCTAATTAGAATTTGAAATATGTACATTGGAAGCACATTCAAAAGTCCTTTGAATAGGTACAAGAAAATCCAAACTTACACATTGGATGGAAGAAAATAAAACCACTTCAAAAACTAGTTAAAGATTAAAAAAATTATAGTGATCCTGGTAGATCACACTCACCAAAGTTCATTTCACTCCAAATTGCAAACAAAATGTTTTTTTAAAGTGTTTTTAAGGTACATGCATTCAAAATAGCATCCAAACCAATGGCATCCTAATTGGGGTCCAATTGTGCCCTCTTTGCATTCTAATGGAATAAAATTGTACATGGAGTGGAATTGGGGTTCAAAGGGGTGGAATTGGGTTGAATAGTCATGATTTTATAACTTTCAAGATAACTCCATGTGATTTAGACACATCAAGGGGAAGGTTCTATCATTATTCCACATTTTTTAAAGGACAATTTTGGATTACCATTGCAACCGTGTAGAAAGTCCAAAGAAACATAATAGAATCTACAAAGATAAGAATATTCCCCCCAGGAACAACAATGGGAAGCTATATGTTTTTCCTTTGACAACTTGTAATGTGTGTTTTTAATTGAAAAATGAGTAGACCAAAATACATATGAAAAACTCTTGAATTTAACTTTCTAGTGTAATAAAAAAATTGTGAAATTGATCAATCTAAATGTGTGTAGTGAACAAAGGCTTCAAAACGGATTAAAACATACCTTATCTTATATTGGGATCTTGAATGCCCTCCAACTTTCATCCAAAATGGCCACAAGTTTTCAAGAGCAACCAATGGGAGTTGAAGAGTTCTTTGAAGCAACCAATGGAAGTTGAAGGACTTTGTATGACAAAGATGACCATTTAATCCATGAAGGAAATGAAAACCAATATAGTCCTCAAACTATACAAAAACTCAAATGTGACAAGGAAAAAATGTGATATTGGATATTGTGTTGAACTATGATTGGTTGCATCATGTCATGATATAAATTGTCCAATTTTTAGAAGAAAAAATATGACTCTTAGATGTATTTTATAGTTCATTATATGGAAATATATTGGTATAGTGGGTCAAATACAATATACCTAACTTTACATGCTTCATTGTAAGAGTATATTCAAATACTAAGAAATGACTATATTTTCTTGTTAAAGGCACGATACTTCCAAAGGGTAATCAACATAGTTTGTAATCATTTGTACACTTTGGTTAACCATACATCACTTTCATCCCTCAATTCACTCATTGTCCCTTGTCCTACAAAGAATAAATATCTTTTTCCATGGAATGAAGTGCAAGTAAAAGGAAATGCATGCCATAGTTAGAGAACAAAGATCACTTCCAAGTGTCACAAGGTCATTGTTCCCACAATCAATCAAATACATGTTTGAATGCTACTTGTATGAACCAAGTGTATAGTGTTTTCAAACCCAATATTGTATAAATAATTTACTATATTTTTATATAATGTTTATTACAAAAGCAAATGCAAAGCCACTACAACTAACAAGTTTATGCATTGCAAAAATTAGTAAGTGATTTGGACCTTCCTTCCACAATTCACATCCTAATGAATTGATAATATATGTGGACTTACACCATTTTTGTCTATCTCTAAGTACAACATTTTATAAAAATTGCACAACAAAGTCCAAAATAATCACAAATTTTAAGCAACATTTCTAAGGGTACTTTAAATGAGGTCACAAAAATATTCAAGTCAATTGAAACCTCTAAAAATAGCACCTCTAACAATCTCATTTTTTGCTTTTTGACATATGATTCATCCAAACATTATGATCCTCAAGATGAAATATCAAATTACCACTAAAATTTCATACAAAATTTCCAACTATATTAGACACATGCAATTTAATATGGATAAATGATTACTATACTTCATACACAAACAATTGTACATATATTTCAAATAATAGATAAAAACCATAGGCACTTCCAATTACAATACCTTAGACTCAAGGATAAAGATCCAAATATAGATGATAAAATTAGAAAATGGTGAAATTTGATATGGTTAATTTAAGTTGACAAAGATTAAAGAAAACACTACTAGTACTATTCGTACTCAAATTGAGATGGAAAATTTGAGCATGCTATACAAGTTGAACATGTGGATCATGCTATGTGTTTTATTGTGATTTTCGCTAATTTATGTAATCAATAAGATCACATGGTTTCTAATATGCTTCCATTAGATGAATGACTCTAGTTTCACTATCGACAATAGTGGGATTCAAAACTTTGTTTACTTATTCAAATCAACAAATATTTGAACATTTTCATATTTTAAAGTTACCATCTATAAGTGATCATCATTACTTACTTCAATTTGAAGCATGTAGGTTTGCTAATTGGTTGTTAACCCTTAAAGTCCTCGAGCATGATTTCAAGTCATTTTCTATTTTTGGGGTAGGCCTTTTTTGATGTAATATTTGTTGGATTCTTATGAATATTTTTATCAAAAGTGTGTCTCACTACTAGTTTGATGTTTAGAAATATTTCAGACCAATTTAAGTCACAATTATAAAGTTATGCCTCAAATAGACATTTTTTTGAGTTAAGGGCAATTTGGGGCAACCATGATAGATAGGTCCAATTAGGTTGAAATTTTTTATACATGCTTTCAACAAGCTTCTTAACATAAATTTAGTAGTTGAAAGGCATACGAGCATATGATTTTGACTTATAAGCCTTTGAAATTGGGCTTTTCTTCTTTGGGCAATGTTCAATACTTACAAAACCCAATTTCAAGGCTTATAAGTCAAAATTATGTACTCCTATGCCTTTCAACTATTGGATTTATGTTAAGAAGCTTGTTGAAAGCATGTAAAAAGAATTTCAGCCCAATTGGACCTATCTATCATGGTTGCCCCAAATTGCCTTTAACTCAAAAAAATGTCTATTTGAGGCATAACTTTATAACTACAAGTTGGATTGTTCTATAATTTTCTAGTCACCAACCTAACAATGAAACGCATATTTAGTAAAAAAACTATAAGAATCCAACAAATTTTGCACTTGGAAAGGCCTACCCAAAAGTGGAAAATGGCTTCAAATCATACCTAATGGCTTTAAAAGCTTAAACTTATAACTCCTAATTTTTGTGTCATTTTTCCTAGTTAGGCCAATTGATCATTACAATTAGTATTAAGGATAGTGAAAAAAAGCGAGATAATCTAAATAAGCATTAAATATGTGTGAAACCCAGTTGGCTAGTTGCCTTGTAGGACTTAAAAAGCCAATTTGGTAAAAGTTGCCATCAATTGTTGTAGGCTATTTATTAGGATTTTGGTGGCCATTTCAAACTCACCCACTTCCATAAGAGAGCATTTGACTTCAACCCGAGTTGGCTATTTTGTAATTTCCCATTTGTAATAGAAAAGTGATTGCCAAATGGTTGTGATGTATTATGGAACCTTGTGTTGGATTGTGTTAAGTTGGTGAGTGATGAGACTAAGGTAGTATGCTCTAAAAGCACCCATCTTCTTCAAACCACCCCTATTTTGGGATGAAGAATGGAAATGGGGTGATCCTTAAATGGAATACTTTAGCAATTGAATGCATCGAGGAAAAATTATTTTCTATTGCAAGAGTCAATCATTGCCTTTGATTTCCACACATCTCATCACAAGTTGCAAGTGGACAGATTTTGGGAGACCTATGGTCACAAATAGGTGCCTATGTTCTGAAATCTTTGAAAATTTATAAGTAATTCAAAAATGATTGGAAAAATACAAAACCACTTGTGTTAGGTTCCACAACCATTTTTCGTTCTTTGAAATATGATTTAAAAATAATTTTCTCCACTGAAGCCTATGAAAAAGGCGGACCAGCCCTTAAATGATCGCTTTTAGAGCATACTACCTTATGTGTTGATTTGAAAGTATTGAGTTCAATTTTTGATGAGCTGTGAGATTTGACACTATGATTCCTAGTTGGTGATGAATGGTTGAATTAGAATTGAGTATATGTGTAATTGGAAATGGTTGCTTGAGAGTTATGAGTCCAAATTGGATGTGTTTTATGTCTAAACTATGGCTATGAGTTATTTTGCCTAAATGGATGTTGAATTTGTTTGAGTTTGATGAAAGATAAAATCATACAAGAATGATTGTTTGTCCTTGGTTGTTTGAAGAGAAGGCTTAAAAATCTATTGTGTTGCAATTTGGAATATTGCTATTATGTTGATTGTAATGTTAAGCCAAATACAAACATACTATGTGAATTGTGTGAATTACCAAATAGGAACTTGAATATATGTGAATGTCATAGTCTTAATTCAAATTCATTCTTAGTGTGAAATTTGATTTCGGGCATTTTGCAAATTGCTTGTGTATTCAAGTTATAAGCATAGCGGTTGTGGTAAATTTTAAATAAAGCAATTAATAAGTCACATATTCAAATTGGATCAATTTGTATTTGTGTTTGTATGGAAGATGATTGTATCAAATTGGAGGATAATGGAACAACTAGTTGGAGTATAAGTTAGAATAAGAGAGTGTTAATTGGAAGAAAAAATACAATGTGGAAAAATTAGACATGCAAGGAAATTGATAATTGCTAGAGGGGAAAATTCAGAAATAAAGAAGACGAAATTTGCTCTAAAAAGAAGTTAAATAGGAATGTTATAGATGTCACAAAAGATTGCTATTTGTACAAACTCCAAGTTGGAGAATGGGGT
Organism: Rhytidiadelphus loreus; assembly: GCA_947034895.1. Classification (NCBI taxonomy): domain Eukaryota; kingdom Viridiplantae; phylum Streptophyta; class Bryopsida; order Hypnales; family Hylocomiaceae; genus Rhytidiadelphus; species Rhytidiadelphus loreus. The sequence goes on from OX344763.1 coordinate 8,498,469, forward strand.
AGCAATCAAGAGTAAAAATCAAGTTGGAGTAAAGAAGAAAAAACAAAGGATAAGGAATTAAGAGTGGAAGACCCAATTGGAGCAACGCTAATTAGTAGAAAAGATTAATTTGGGAGTTCCTAACCCTTGTGACTTGTAAGAGTGGAATGCCAAATTGTGTAATTAGATTAAATGGTGAAAAATAACAATTGCCTAGTTAGAAAAAATTCTTCTTATCTATGAGTTGGGATTTCTAAGTTGGATTATCTTGTAGCAACTCTATCACTTATTGTCTTCTTAAGTGAACTTCACACTAGTTAGAATTTAGATTTCCAATTAGATTTTGAAAGTCTTAATACAAAACCCTCACCCATAATTTAATTTTGTGAAATACGAAGTATTTTTATTTACCAATCCAAAAAAGAATACAAATGCCAAAATTGAGGATATAAACATCTATCAAACTATTCAATTTAGAAAATTTCAAAAAATATCTTGAGGAAAATATTCGTGATTAATCTTTCAAATTCTATAGGATCCAAAACTAGTCACTTTAAGCATGTTGTTTTGAATAACAAGGTAAATATAAACACAAATATGAACTTTGTATAAATTGATTGGAGGTCATAAACCTTGCCTTGCATGAAATGGTTTTAAAACTACTATATTTCAAACTTTATAAGGTCTTTAAATGCCACAATGTAGACTAATTGTATGTTAACAATATGGTTTAGTGCTAATATACAAGTATAGACTATTGGATATTTGCATTGTATGTAATGGAATTTTCAAGGCTTTGGAGGAGATCATGAAATTGATATTAGCTATTAGGATAAACCTTTAGTACTTGCAATAAATATAAAAATCATTTCTAGAAGCTTATATAAGGTGTTGATTTCTTTCTTGGATTATATTTTTTAATTTTGAAAATCAACATAAAAATTAAATAGCATGGTTGTATGCTTTTCAATGTGTCTTGGAAATTAAAGATTAGAAAAATTTAGTTTCATGCACCAATTGATAAAATCTTTGATCTTTGTATATCTGAAAAGGTGAGAGGTCCATGAATACCTTTAAAGTGCATGTCTTGCAACACAAAAATTTGTTGCAAAGTGCATCTTGGGATGCACATTGGGATGCACACTGAGTTTAGCATTCCATGAAACCACGAAGTGCACTTCTATTTCTATAGTTGAAATTATATGCAAACTTTTATATTTCAATAAATGTCAATGTCTTATTAATATGTATTGAAAACTTTGTTTTTGAAGAAAGTGGTTTAGAAATTAAAAGATGATTTAGAGCATATATGAAACTAAAAAATTTATGTTTAGTTTGACAATTCTCATGGTTTGTGTGTCTATTTTTTTTACATTACTCAGTTATTATTAGCCTTAAAACAACAAGACCAACCTGAGGGGCTTGATTTGGGGTGAATTTTGGGGCTCCCTAAAGCTACAAAAAGTTGTTCCTAGTTGCTCAAGGCTTAGTCAACGGAGAAGAAAGTAGGACATTTGATGGGTGAGATCTCAAGGATGAATGGAATGGAATTCAATTGTAATTAGAAAGCCAAAAAATTTAAGGTAAACCTATCTATGACAAGCAAACCACCCATGACAAGTACCTATGGAACTACTGGTTAGAGTCTTATATCAACCCATTATAAACTTTTTCTAAGAAATGGGGTTAGGACTACATTAGGTTGATTTGTGGCCATAATCAATGCCTTTGGAGATGGTCATGGAGTTATTAGTAGTTGTCATAGGACACTTACACCTTTTTATTGTAAACTCGTCATGAAAAGTTATTTTTTTATTCCTTCATGTCATGGCCATGTTAGGAAATCTTGTAGCCATGTTAGAAAATGTTTTAGATGGTAAGATGACCATTATAGAAACAATTTTTGCTAATTTGAGGTAGTTTAGAGATTCTTTTGGATCAATTGGGTAGCACACTTCAAGAATTCATAACAAATTCCTACTTTGTCTAAGAAATAAAATTTCAATTGCTTCCTTCATTTCTCACATTTGTCTTTGAATGGAAAAAATCTGATTTTTTTTGCTAATGGCAACAAAACAAAACACTCATTCTATTGGTCATAGGTAGGCTTACCTTAGGAGTGTTGTTGTTTTGGAGGCTAACCAAAGTCAAGTCCAGACAATTTGTTCTTCATTGCACGATTTTTCTCTTATTTTTGCTTTTATGAAACAAAAACTTGGCATGATTGACTTTGTTCTTAGACTTGGAGTTAGTTAGTTCTACCCAATATGACACTTTTTGGCTTCCATAAAAGACTTGATAAGCAAATCATCAAGCTCACCCAATTTTTTGTGGATTCCCTAATAGTACACCAAATATAAACTACCTCAAAACAAATTTGGATTAGGTGCCTATAACAAAAATCTTTAAAAATTCGTAAGTAATTCAATAATACTTCAAAAAATATGAAATCACTTTTGTTACATGCCACATCTATATCTCTTTCTCTGAAAAATGAGCTAAAAATCTTCCCATCCATGGAAGCCCATGAAAAATGGCGGACCAACCCTTAAATGGACCTTAAATGCATTTTTCTGCATGAAGCCAAGAGCCTCCCTGCTAGCGTTGCACAGCAATCACTCAGCTGCAAGTCCAAAGAAATCCTAAACCCTAAACCCCACAGCTCTCATCTCTATCACTACTTCGGGCTCACAAATCTTGCCTTCTAGGGTATCCCGCTTGCAGATCACCCTGTGTTTGCCTCGGTCAATTTTTTTTGTGTTCATCGAGGAGAATTGCCAACCGAGCTGCAGCTATGGGGGAGCTTTGCTTGGAGAAGCATGTGGATTACATCCTAGCGCTCGACAAGGTGAGTATTTGCGTAGCTTTCTCTGCTTTTGATTTTAAGAATTTAGGATATGAAGGATTTAGGGTTCGGGGCGATTGGAGACCTTTATTAGATTGAGGACCAAATTTGACAAGATCGAGTGTAGTGGCCATGTTGGGGATTTGTTGTGGTCGAACTGGTGTGTTGGATTTAGAGTTTGGGGAGAGAAGGTGGTGAGGGGCACTGATTGATGGGGTTGGCAATGTATCTTGTGTAATAGAAAATATTTGGGTTTGGGGCGATTCCATTCGAGGAGCGGTTGTGAGTACATTTGACAAGAGTGAGTGTCGTTGCTGTTTTGTGGTAGAATTGAAGTGTAGTTTTTAGGGTTTGGGCGAGAAGGTGTTGATGATGGGCAGGAATGGATGGCATTTGCGGTGGACTGTGGATCTCGAGTAGAAAAACAATTTGGCTTTGGACGATTCCGTATCTCAAGAATCTCTGTAGATTGAGGAGCAGGTTTGACCAGAGTGCGTGTAGTGCTTGTTTGCGGAAGAATTGGAGTGTTAATTTTAGGGTTTGGGGAGAGAAGATGGTTGTGATTGATGTCGTTTATGGCGGGGCTTTGTAGAAAAAGGATTTTGACGCTGTGGTGATGGAGCACTTGCGCATGAGCGGTGCGTACTGGGGTCTCACCGCGTTGGACATCATGGGACGCCTCGGCGACATGAACCTTGATGAGATCGTTCCTTGGATTCTCAAGTGCCAGGATGAGTGCGGTGCGCCTCTACTTTCAAGGAGTACTTAGGATCAGGGTTGCAATTACTTTCGATAGTTACCTTCTATACTCGTCTATTCATACACTTGATTGGACTTCAACTAGCAAGTGGTGTAAGCATGCTTTGGTTGAATCTCTGTGGCCACTGGTCTTCGAATGTTAATGGTGGTGTACAACGTGCAGTGGTCACTCATAGTGGTCTAAAATCTCCAAAGTGTGACATCTTTATAATTCATAAGCAATTTAGACATAGTGATAAGAATTTAATCTCTACAGAATTTATCTCTTGTACTCAAGGTGATCCAACCACAAATTGCTCAATGCTACACATTGGTCAAAATGCTTTAAGGGTTGCAAATAGTATCCTTTACCTTGGGTCTTGAAATGCGAATGGAAATTGTCGCTTGCAGGAGGTTTTGGAGGAAATTATGAGCACGATCCGCACATCTTGTACACGCTAAGTGCTGTGCAAATTCTGGCCCTGTTTGACAGACTGGATGCGGTGGACGCAGATAAGATTGCGTCATGTATCCTTATTCCTGAGACTTGTCTAGATTATTCTCTTATCAATATGTTTTTCTTGATGCAAAATATTTTGGTTTGATAATGCTACCTAATGATGGTCTTTTTGAGAGTTACAAAGTCGAACATGGCTGTTGGGTTGCTTGAAGGGTTAATTTCTGTCAACTTTTCAGGGGGAATGTTGTGTATATCTCAAAAGATCCCCCATTAGATTGACTAAGTTTTTAACGGTAAGTTAATGTAAATGTAATAGGCCATTCTATCAATATTAAGTTACTGTTAGTTGCCACTGTAATTTCAAGTTCATCTTAATGACATTAACAACAAAGTCACATTAAATTAACACCATTTGCGTTATACTTCCGATTAACTCAACATGAGGATTATATGACTAATAACTCAACAGTGAGAACTTTGTCAATGTAACGGGGATCTTTTCTGATGTATGTAGTTAGATGTTGAAAGAACTTTTCGTTTACCTGATGTGCAAGAACGCAATATTGAGTTGGTATATTGTTTGAGTTCCTTGACCTTCAGGAATGCAGACATTGCAGGATTACAGAATGAGGATGGGTCATTTTCTGGTGACGAATGGGGAGAGATTGACACTCGGTATGATCCACTTTCAGTCCCAGGTGCTACTTTTGCCCCCTCCCTCGTTCATACCTGCGAGGAGGAGTTGCATTCGTGGCATCCGAACTCACGCCGCATTCTCACTTTCATAGTCACACGTTTGCCAGCCGATGTCTGATCTTTGGCCCTATATTACTACTCAGATTTTAACTTCAAATGCCAGTGCAATTTTTTTTTATCATGGGGTAGGTTTTTCTTACTTGTGCACTTGTTTGTGTGGAACAGCTTTTCTTATTGCGCCATCTGCTGCCTTTCTTTGCTGAAGCGTCTCGACAGGATCGATCTAGAAAAGGCCTGCAACTTTGTTGCCTCGTGCAAGAATTTTGATGGTGGCTTTGGTTGCATTCCTGGCGGAGAATCCCACGCAGGCCAAAGTAAGATCCCAACCCAGTTTTGGAGGTTCAAATATGTTTTTCAGGACCAGATTGAGCGCAAGAAACTCAATTATTGAATATCCGTATAGAAACTAACCCAAATTGGCCAATTCTTTATCTATACGAATTGAAATAAATCATCTTGGAAGCTTCAAAGTAGGTAACAATTGCATCAATAGTAAGAAGATATCATACTCTACATTTTGAGGTGAAATAGATCATTAGGAGACTTCAATGTACAAAAATTTGCCAATAAAAAGCCGATGTCATGCCCTTCATTTTGAACAATAGAAATATGTTTTGAAAAGTTACTGTTTTTTTTCATTAGCTTCCAAAAGCAGGCTTTCAATTTTTAGCTTGGTTACTTAGGGATTAATCATTATTTGTAAGTCAACCTTCCTAATTATGTGAATTTGTTCGTTGCAGCTTTTTGTTGTGTCGCAGCACTTGCAATAGGTGGCGCCCTCCACCATGTGGATAGAGATCTGTTAGGCTGGTGGTTGGCTGAACGACAAGTAAAATCGGGGGGTCTCAATGGTCGCCCTGAGAAACTTCCAGATGTAAGTGTTGGATCAGAATTATTGAACATTTGAGTCTCTACTCTGCATTGAATAGACAATAATGGAGAGGTTTGATAACATTCTTTAGCTGTTGTGAGAGTTTACCCTTCTCCACTATAGGTGGCAACCAAAAATACAGAAGCTTAAAAGTCTGATATTCTTGTAGAGAGCATGAGCTTAAGATAGTGCACGACTGGAATTCCTGGGATTCCTTTTCTAGGGGTGTTGAGGCAGCTAGACTACTCAAGAATGTTATTTTGAAGGATGGACCATGCGTCTCTGTACACTTACTGCTTTCCGTGTGTATCGATAGGAAGTTCTGTTCATCTGGATACGCTAGTGAAGGGAGCATGCTCCGCAGTTGTATGCTTTATGAGTTATGTTATTATTGATTATTTTTTCAGTGAAATCTGGATATTTAATACTTGCGCTAGGCAATGCAATTCTTTATGCTTGATATTGACCAAGTTGTTGTTTTTGTCAGGTTTGTTATTCTTGGTGGGTTCTTGCTAGCCTAGTCATAATGGACCGAGTGCACTGGATTGACAAGAAAATGCTTCAGCAATTTATTCTCGATTGCCAGGTCAGTTTTAGACAAAACTTAGATGTGCTGTGACATTTGACTTCTATAAGTTTTTTGGAAATTGACCATAAACATTTGACTTTTATAATCCACCAAAAATAAAAATATTACTTTTGGTATTTGAATTTTTTTATGATAGGCTAAATTCCAAGGTTATCAACATGGTATAGTAAAGGTAAGTTTCCATGCGATTGATAGACCGCTAGATTGATATCGATCTGAGTTGTGGGTAGGAGAAGTCAACTTTATCCATTGGATCGATATTAGTCTGGCAGTTTGGTGGTACGTGGAAACTTAGCCTGATTACACTAGATTTTGTTATTTAATCCGTTCTAAGTCTCTAAGTCTTCTCTATATAATACGGAGTACATTTTTTAACAATGAAAATTTATTAATGCACGAGCATTTCGATTTTTCAATATTTGGGAAAGCATGTATTGGGGAGTTGCTAATTGTACAATTACAAGGTCAACTTGATTTGGATTCTAGAGACATTAAAGGTATTTTCCTTGCTTCTCTCAAATGGATGAAAACAATGCTCAAAGAGGATGGAGTTACCATATATGTCCTGCTAGGCATATTGGGGTGCTATGACTCATTGCTTCACTAATCATGGGGACGATGTCCAGTTTTTAGACGATTCCCGTCCTGTTTCTGGCTAAGGGTCTCTGCATTGAATTCATTTTTTATGAAAATTGCTGGTTGGGCGTATCGACGATTTTGGTTCACTTTGTTACAATATTTGGATTTGCTTGTCGCAGGATCCGGAATCAGGGGGAATATCCGACAGGCCAGATGACGCCGTCGACGTTTTTCATACATTCTTTGGTGTTGCAGGTGCTGATCCCTACCAATTTAAAATTCTTATTTTCCCTTCTTCCCGATTTTTTCTATTGTATCTCTGTGGTTACTAGTACAATGAGGATTGGATGTATAAGTTATAGCACATGTTATTTGTAGTTCTTTAATTCTACTACTAGAATTGAAAGACGGCTTCTAATTGTGTGGTGTTTTCGAGCAGGACTGTCTTTGCTGGAATTTCCAGGACTGGCAGCTATTGATCCCGCGTATGCGCTTCCTGTAGATGTAGTGGACAGAGTATTTTTTGCTTCGAAGGATCAACCGCCAGTCTCTTAGCTTCTAGTCATGGACCTTTTTTCCGATGACAATAATAATTACGAGAGGGTAAATAGTATAGAGATTTTAGGGCCATTGTAAGTCTTTGTACTGCACACATGTAAATAGATTCAAGTATACAGGCATGAGCTACACTCTTAAGTATATCTAGTGTGGCCTCTTTATTTGAAGCCATGTTTTTTACTGCACCAATCATCTTGCATCCACCTGCTGAAAATCTCAAGAGAAATACACTCGTCTGTCTACTTTGTGTGGCAGGATTTAAATTTCTGTCTCTGAACGATGTGTTCGGTGTTTAGGATGAAGAACTCCAGTGGCAGAATGACGTGTTTGGTTTCGTCCAGTCCTATGTGATAGCTCCTTCAACTTGATAAACAGAGAGGACTTCAAACCTGACAGCATTGTACCTTTTCATGAAGAAACTTTTTATATTATTCTATCGATCTAGTTCGGGAGGGGGCATGGCAGGTGGGGCTAGTATTGTGCAAATCAGAGTCCATGACTTCTGCGAAGCACAAAGAATTTTATGTCCAACTCGATCATTCTTGTCAGACCCACCAGGAATTTGATTGATCACCTGCAAAAGCTATCATGGCCCCTATCATCATCAGGAGCTTCAATTTAATATTTTCGTTTGTTTACAACATGTTTGCTTCTGATTTGTACAAATTTAACATTGAAGCACTGAGATAAGCATGGAATCATGTCTGCAGTGAGTGAGTGAGAACATCTCTGGCGCAACACTGAACCAGGCTCGCTACCTGCAAACCGTTGTGGCCAAACTTCTTGGAGCAATTTGGTCTCTTGCACGAAATTGAACGGTAAATGTGAGATATTGGAATGAATATGAGGTATCTGCACCTATATTTGCCACTTGAAATGAATGCATGTGGTACATTTTAGGTGATGTTATTTGGTGCAACATGGGAGATTTCTTTTGTGAAATTTGTTAGTTTAGTGAGAGCAATCATGTCCCTCCAATGATAAGGGCATATTGTTTAGTTTGAAAAACGTTGGGGGTGCACATATCTTACCTATGACAATCTTTCTATTCACAATGGTCCATGGATCAATAGTACTTCTCTTTTTGCATATAGACTAGAGGGTAGATTGTTGGGACTACTTGTTGGGGCAAGGTGTCAAACAATTTGTTTTCCTTAAGAGAAAATTCACCCAATAGCATAAATTCTTTTTGAGGGAATATTTGGAGATTCATTTGTCTTTTTCAAGTGGATGAAATAGCCAAATTGTTACAAAATTCTTGAAGTGTACTTCTCTTTTGGATGAAAGAATATAACTTTGGATCAATAAACAAGTACTTATCCATATCTTCCATATTTCATCCATCTCCGACTCTCCGTAGTCACGAGTACAAAATAACTTCATCACTACAATGCAAACCATTTTCTACGCTTCCTTGTTATAAATTTTTTTTGTCTTGATGACCTCTCTTCAAGCCCTTAGAGAGTCAACATTCACTAGGTGGATGATGAATTTTTTTCAAAAGCATATTGTGTGAGTCTACAAAACGGATGAAGAACATCCAATTTTATTGAAAACAATCTCTATCTATCTATTCTTCTTCAACAATGTAAGACCTAGCTTGGTCACTCATGCTTCATGAGTTTGTTAGTTTGTCAGTTTGTGCAAGTTCTTTAGCATGTTCATTCCAAGGTTGAGAAAAAAAGAAAAAGCCTCACCAAAATGCAGATTTCCCAATTTGAATTCTTGCCAACCCATAAAATTTTTTGGGGCCTCAACAGCTCCAGATCTACATTCCAGACTCTGAGTTGGGAATCCATGTTCCCTGAAGGTTCCGTCCGGTGGTTCCCAGCGCCGGAAGAGTGAGAGACTGAGCAGAAGTTAGACGCTGCCAGGGCCAGCAAAGACAGGCGCTAGCTCGCACAACCGAACTGAAAAAGCGGCAAGCTTTCAGGCCTCCCACGAAATTCCTGACTTGAGAGACCATCAGTGAACTGAACTGTCAGCACTTGTGAGGAATATTGTTTTCGCACCATGGCAGATGCTTTCCCTGCCGGCTGGCCGTGAACCGCTTCCAGTTCATCAGCTTTGCAGCAGTACTGTTTGCAGGCCCAGACTAGTCAGAGCCAGTAGCCTAGCTAGCTACAGTAGCTAGTACCGTAGCAAACGTACGTGAAGCTCCGTCAGTTCACTTATAAAGTGAGTCGATGGCTCGATACCATGCATTCGTAGTACAGTAATAAGCTTATATTAACTTGTGCGCACCCTGAATTTACTTACTTACTGCGAGCGAGCGAGTTCCGTCCAACGCGTGCATGCAGCTAGAATGATGCTGCAGGAACATTCCTTCATTCTTTCATTCTTCCGGCCTCGCTCTCTTTCAATTCATCCCCTGCCGGCATGCATGTAAAGAGACTCCAGGCCAAGTCTGCAACTTCCACTGTTCCTTGCGTCCTTTGCGTCCTTTCTGTAAGCTTGGCAATGTGCCGGGGACTACTTTCACAGTTTCACCCATGCTTGCCTTAACAGTCGATCTTGGACCGAACCGGTGGAGTTGAACACCGCCCTTTTGGGACGTACAGAATTAATATACATGGGAGCCAGTACCAAGAGATGGGACGGAGAGAACAATGAAGAAGGTCAGTGGAATAATTGAATGGGCAGGAGATAACAGAGGAGAAGATGCAGGAGACAAAAAAGAAAAAGAAAAAAGAAGAAGAAGGAAAGGTATCTTTATGCCCCAAAATAAATTATTTATCTATAGGAAACTATTAGGAAGATTCATTTAGAGGATGAACTGTATTATGTTCAAGAACAGTACATAGTGAAGTGACGTAACTACAACATTGTGTGAGTGAGATTGTGATCAATATATTTGAATTATTCATCCGTTTAGCTCTACTTTCATTCACTAGATTCATTCATCTTAGAGAGCTCCTAATATAGCACTTAGTGATAAACAATATCACCAATTGCCAACTAGCTTTGGCACACTTGACTGTGCATCCGATCACATTTGATGTTGAGTATATTTCTGCACTAATAATTGCACAATCATCTTGAATGCATATTCCACTATTTTTCTATACAACGTACATGAAGAATTTGTTCACTTAAGGTCCCATGAGTAACTAACTCTAATTAAGGTGTTAGGATGAGTGACTATAAGTAAGTTACACACCTTCATTAGAAAGGAAACTCTTTCCTCTTTAAAGATCATTGTGTTACCCTAATAACTTCACTCCATGAAGAACATTGTCAGTTTTTTTTTTAATTCTCACAAAATGAAAGGTAAGCGGGTTTAGGGTCACTGTCGTGAAGTGGTTCACAGGAACAACATGGGTTACCATCCTCATTGTTTTGAGATGTATGACTACTGTATATATTCCTGTCGTACATTCGGAGTCACACTTACATAATGTAATATCTCTCTGTGTAAGATAAGCAATTTTAAGATAAGCAAACACTCTTAGTGCCATGAGTATCAAAATTCTGTCAAGCTAGGCTTGGAGAGAAAAACATTCTTAGCTTGCTTGTCCGATCAAGTTTACTACACTTCCGTTTCTTGGACCATATATTCCTTTGTAAATCATTGTATTCGATCGGCTGTTTTTTCTGTGAAGTAAAGTAATTCAAGTTTTATAAAGTGGGAATCGATACAGTCAAGACCAGAGAAAGGTTCTTGCCTAGAGCGTGAAAATGGAACCAACTAGTTTTTGCTGGCGGAGTTGAAAGCCAAAGAACTCCGCCGGGTTCCTTTCGGAGACGTCGTCGACATGAGTCAAAAAGCTAGTCAGTCCCGATTGGTTCCATGCGCGCGATGATCTTTTACCCCATTAGCTCAGGAGTTTTAGGAGGCGGTCGGTTCCCAATGCATGATTTTCACACGCAGCGTGGTGCGGCCGCCAGCAGCATATGCTAAAAAGACGATGCCAATGGAGAATTGATACTCCGCAGTCGATCCGAAGGAATTTGCACCAGAGGAGAATATTCTCAAGTGCCACCCAGCCACCACATATATCTTAATTTGCACAGCATGGACACACAACTGCTCTCGTGCGCCATCCATTCTTTCTTTCTAGTTCGGAGAATATGCTCAGAAGACATGCTGCTCGAAAACAGACAAGTTTCGTTATAGAATATTCTGATTGAAAAAAAGGCATCTGAATCAAAATGGGAGCAAACTTCAGGGAGAGGCACGCATGGGTGATAATTTCGATCAGGCTCTCAAATAGGACCCAAATATCTAAACCTTTCTGGAGACAGACTGAGCAGAATTTTCAGACTGCAGCAGCAACGGCTCCAGTGAATTTCATTTGTGCGAAGACACACTGCACAGTGAGTGACGGAGGGGTGGCTGGAGGTAGCGTCACCTCCGCTAAGAAGAAACCTAATATTTCAACCTCCTCTAATTTAACCCTTGGAGGATGCGCCCCCCATGATCAAGGTAGTCACCAAAATGATTGGATTAATGGACCAATAGCTGCATTCTTTGCTTCTACAATGAACTAATCAAATCATTTATTGGCCACTTCTTGGCCTCAATGTTGTTTAAATCCTAAAGGCCCATCTTCCTCTCAAGGGACTAAATGGATTTGGGGCAGGTTCCTATGATCTCAATTTTTAGTGAAACTTTCTCGTAAAATAAAAAAAACTATCAACTTCATGGGAATATAATTTTTGTTTCAATTGGTACCCATGAGCAAAAGTTATACCACAAAAAGCCCAAATTTTCAATCAGCACAAAGGAAAAGAAATCCACAAAAACTTGAAATTAAAATTTTTAATTTTTATCCTTATAGATCATATTTTTGTCTATGTGTGAAGCTTTGATTCATTTCATTTGGATTAGTGATGTGAAAGTTATGAACATTCTTGTTTGGTGGGCAATATGAGCATCTTCTCAACAAAATAACTTATGGGATTCATTTTGAATGCAATTTTCACAATTTTTCAAAAAAAATTGTTTGACAAGGTTAAGTTTGTTGTCTAGAAAATTTTTACCATTGAGATTATTGTCTTTCAATTCCATCTTAGAGCTATTAACAATTTAGTAATTCTTTCAACATTGAACCTGCTCTGCCTAACAATTTCTTAAAGAATGAACGTTTTTTGAAAAAAAAAAATTCTAGACTTTCAACTCAATTCTTCAACACAATTTTTTTTAATTCAAAGTACATGGTGCAAATTTTTTCTACAAATGGCAGTCAAAGTCATTTGAAATTGTAGACCAATGTTAAAAAAAAAATTCCAACTTTGAATGCTAATATCTCTCAATTTATGATGTCAAACTTCATGAAAATTATACCACATGATCTCAAACAAGTAAATTACAAGATCCTATGGTTAGATTCTAATTTGTTTTTCTTATGTGAACACAACAAGAATGGCAATTTTGAGTGGTTTTTGACATAATAATGGCCTTGGGCCTTTAGAGGTTAAAGATTAATTATTTTACTTATAGTGTGACTTTTGTAAATTTGTGACACAAACACTAATAGGACAAATCAATTTAGTTGTTTTATATTGCATTATTAGAAACAACAATGGACTCAAGCACCCTCTAGAACTGAATGGCCAGAGTGAAGTAAGAGCAAACATTTGAGAACCTCTCTATTTTTCATAAAAGAAAATCTTTTACTATGTTTCACAAAAAGCACACTACAAAAATTACCACTTCTATTCCAAAGAACATATATGAAAAATAATTGCTTTATTTTAGAATCCAATTGCTATATCTTCCAGTAAGCTATAAAATTCCTTGTAATCAAATGGTGGTTTATTATGAGGTTTGGGTCAATTGTTGTGGTTTGGTTTTTGACTTACTTACTCACAATTTTTTTGTTTTTGGATAAAAATTTAGAAAATCAATGTGCATTTGTGCCTATGAATGAATTTGGATTCATTTTCTATGAATGCTGAGTGATTTGTGTTTAAAATTTAAAATTTTGTTGTTATTGAAGGTCTAATGAGGAATTCTTCATTAGCAATTTTTTTAATACTTAGAGGCCATAGGTACTGAGGTTGGTATTTAAACCTCAACGTAAGAAGAAAAATAAATGTTATTAGATTGCATGCAATCCTACCTTCTTGTCATTGCCTTCTTTATCATACAAAAGAAGTAACAATTGAATGAGAATTCGAAAGCAATCTAGAATATAAGTGAATTTGGAACCAAACTAAAAGGGTGACATTTCATGGAATTAAGGACAAATCTATTGATTTCAATTGGTTTTGAACAAAAACAAAATCCATTGGAATTTTTCTTTTGGTTTCTATATTACTTTGAATCATATAAAAATGACAAATATTAAATGAAGTATAAGTGTTTCAAAATTGGTGTACAACAAAAGTCAATAAGACTTTAACCATTCTTTATCTTTGTATTCTTCTTCATTTATCAAAATTATCCTTTTAAAACATTTCAACAAAGTTAATCTAATTTTAGATTGATTAATATATTTCACAACAACAAAAACTAAGAATAAGTTATAAAATGATGTATAAATTCAATCATGTACTAAAATGGAGGGGAAGAGTTAGCATCACATCAATATGAACTATAATTTCCAAAGTTAGTTTTATAGAAACGAAAACCAAAGAGTAAAAAATGACCATTAAAAATGGAAAAAAATGGAAAAATTACACACAATTTCCAACCTTTTGAACATCCAACTTCTTTTTCATTTTAAAGGTCACTTTCTCTTTTTTTGATATCATTATTTTACAAAATTCTTTTAAGCATCACTATTCATACCAAAGTTAAGTCAAATATCTAAATTTGTATTGAATTGAGTAAAATACTAAATTTTTCCATTGACTCAATGTAGATAAAAAAAAACTAATGCAAAAGATCTTTTCTATTGTTATTTCAAATGACAAGAATAATCTAAAATACAAATAATTTTAGATAATATGCATAGAAACATGTATTAAGAATATTCAAGATTAATATTCACAATAAATGAAGAAAATATTATGAATCTATGCATTGTCAAAGTTTTGTTGACTTTTGCTTCATTAAATTTGAAACACTCATAGCTCACTTGATATTGGTCATTTTTACATGATTCAAAGTAATAATGAAAGTCAAGAAAAAAATTACTTATAGATCTTAATTTAGCACAAACTAGAGCATTTGAAATGAAAAATAATCTTATGAAAATTAAATTTTAGACCATTTGATGAGTTGAAAAGTCACTTGAACATTTAAAGGTTAGTAATTAACAATACAAAATTCCCTATAATCTCAATCACTTTAGTGCCTAATATGAAATAATAAAGATTTATTGGTATATATTTAACTTGTAAAGTATTTTATATTTAGCATCTTGTTCTATAAATCATTTATTTATGAAATGTAGAACAAATTTTTGGGGTCTGAAAAAAATGTATGTTTGAGAACAAAGCCTCTAAATTGGAGTCGAATGTTTTTTTGACAATGTGGCTCTGTTGGACTCTCAACCCCTATAATTCAAATTTTGTTTATAAGGAAGAATTACGGGGGCTTCATCTCAAGTTAAGCCTTATGTTAGGAAGAAGTATGAAAATTTCCAAAGCAAAGTGATGTTGCCCTTTGCGTACTCAAATTGGGGTCCAAAACAAAATAGAAAACACACATTACATGTGTTTTGGCTGTTGTGGAAGGCTGCAAGTTCCCAACTCGAAACCCACCTGAAAACCATCGAAACCCGTCGTCCCTTGTCTGCGCTGACCTGGCTGAGAGACTGCTAGGTCAATTTTTTCGGAAAAAATAAAATAAAATAAAATTTTAACTTTGTTTCTCATTTTAAGGACTTAAAATTATTATTATTATTAAAAAAAAATTGAAAAAAAAAAATCTGACACCGGAGTTCGAGAAGACCGGGGGGAACGGAGTTGGGAACAGGCCCGAAACAGCCCTCCAGCCCCCTCCAATCTCATCTAATGATTTCTTTTCAAAACCATTTGATCTTTATAAAAACTAAATTCCCTATAAGTCAATTGTTTGTTTCCCTAATTTTAAAAAAATTGAGGAAAAAATATCCAAAATCTCAATTTAGAAATTCAAAGTCTCAATCTCAAAGCTTCATTTGAAATGCTTAAATTTCTCTCAAAACCCATTTTGAATTGCAAAGAGTTTTACAACCAATAAACAATCATGAACATTTGAAAAAAATAGGGATTAATTTCATTCTCTATTGCTAAGGATTATCACACTAGTCAAGGATATTTTGGATATGTACTTTGAAAAATTAGATCACTAACTTATTTCTAATCTATAATAAAAATTCAGAAAATTTATAGAATACTCTACGTGAAAGTCTGATTTGGGAACTTAATGCTGAAATTGAATTTCCACGTCAAATTCTCAGGGGGGCACGTCACCTTAGAGCATTCAAAAGATGACAAGTGGCACTTTTTGAATACAAAATTGACTTTATTTCTACCAAGTCTGACCCTTATGTAGGATAAATGAGTAACTTTCTCTACTTCACACAAAAATTTGAAGTGGATGCCCCATATTGCCAAGGTTTCAAATTGATAAATTAGTAACCCTTAAATGTTAGAGTTTTTAAAAAGATATTGAAAAGCGAGCATAATGAGTTGACTCTAACATTTAAGGATAAAAGTGTTACTATCTATTATTATTTGACTATAGATTATTAACAATAGGGAAGGGAGTTGTTTAGTATATCCTATATGATTGTTACATTCAGCATAAATGAAGTCACTATCGTAAAAAAAACTGTCACATGTCATCTTATGAATGGGGTAAGGTCACGTAGACCCCTAAGAATTTGATGTGGAATTCAATTTCCAGCACCGAAGTGTCAAATCAAACCTTCACATATGGTAGTGCAATGAGCTTTTTGAGGAGGTAGAAGTTTTGTTTCTTTAACACCAAGGTTTAATTACAAATCAATTTTTTAAAACCTGTCTCCTATTTTCCAATAGTTGATCTTATTTTGGATCATTTCCATTAATGTAGTTAGGATCTCAAATTCCAAATATAAATCCAAGTTCCAAATTTGATCATTCATGATAAATAAAAAGTTCCTACATTTCCCCTAAGGTGAAAAACTTGGAGCAACGCTTCAAATTGATTCCCCTCCCCCCCCCTCCAAGCTAGCAATGCTCCAATACAATCTTGGAGGAACTCTGTAGAGGAGCTCCCTCCTACCCTCATGCACTTTGATCATGGAAAGATTGTCCCCCTCATTGCTCCAACCAAGGATAAATGTAAAAAATTGCCCCCTATTTTGTGCCACATTTTTTTTGTATTTCTTTATCTCTCCTCCACAAGTAATTTGGGGTCTTTGACTGCAAATATGAATTCCAAATTTCCAGATTTTTTCATGCATTGCAAATAAAAAATTCCATTGTTTTTCCCAAGGGTAAACTACGTGGCAACGAGAGGAGGGGGGGGGCAATGCTTTCCTTAAGTTCCACATGGGAGCTTCATTTCACCAGACTGCCCACGTGTCCATCGTGGGTAGATTTTAACTTAGCCCCTGTATTTTCTATTTTGTAGGTTTCCATCATTTGGTTGCTTGATTTTCCTGCAGACGGGCTGACATGAATCTGGCATTTGCTTCATTACTTTTGGGACACGTGGAAGAGCGTGTATGAACCAGTATCTTACAAACGCAGGCAAGACTCTCATGATCCTCAGCCTGGAACGAAAAAGGGAGAATTCCGTCTTCCCCCCATCAATAAGGTCCAAAAAGAAAAAAAGAAAAAAAAGAAAAAAAAGAAAAAAAGAAAAAAAAGTATAAAGAATAAAAAGAATAAAGGAAAAACAAGAGACTGATGGAAGTGAATGGAGTGAGTATCATAAGTTATTGCAAAATGGAGTCGTGACTTACGGAGTAGTACTTACGCAGCACTCATGGTACGTACAGTAGTGTGAATTTTTTACGTTTCTACCTCCTACCACCAATTCTTCCCTATCCCTACCTAAGGTAGGAGGCTCAGAAATGGTGCACCTAAGGGCTGGTCTGCCTTTTTCGTGTATTTTTTTGGACGGAAATATTTTTAGCTCATTTTTCAGACAAAGAGAAATTGATGAGGAATCTAACCCAAGTGGTTTCATATTTTTCCAGAGATTTTTGAATTACTTATGAATTTTCAAACGAGTTGGGTCATAGGTCCCTATTTGTGACCCTAGATCTTTCATGAATGGTTCACTTGCAATTCTAAATAAAAATGGAGAAAACACAGAGAATGATTGGCTCTTCCAATTAATAATGTTTTCTTCCTTGGTTCATTCAATGAATGTACTGGTCAATTTTAGAACTTTAGATGCACCATTTCACAACCATTTATAGGAGCCATTCTTAAAGCCCGCACTGTTTCACAGCCTCCTACCTTAGATGAAAGTTAAAGTGGAAGCACCGAAAAATGTCAGTATAAGCAATTCATCATAGTTGGAGACACCTTTTCCTAAAAATGATATTTCTATAGTATAAGAAAGTGAAAATTATAAATATTCAAAAAAAAAATTAAATTTTTCGGATGTGGTGTGTAATTTCTATGATTTTTCAAAGTCACGGCTCCCTAGACCACTGAAACTGTCATATAGGTGAAGCGAAATCTGCAAAAATCAGTACTTAGCAAATCAAAGTTGAGTATGTGTCCTTCAAATGCTTACCTCTGATTCGTTGATGCATTTGAAGGATACATTAACTAAAGTCTAGGGACACATTAAGAGGCAGTCTAAGGTACAAGAAAAGGTACATGGATGCTTTTCGGTGCCTTCACCTTAACCCCTCAAGGACCATTGTCCTTTCAGAGGCCACATGGGATTTCAAGCAGGTACCTATGGGCTGAAATTTTGTCATAATTTTTTGAATTTTTTTTAAGGATAGAAAAATTGATTAGCTTGATGGGAATATAATTTTTTTTCAATCGGTGCCTAAGAACAAAAATTATGCCCAAATAAGCTCAAAACAAGGGAGAGGGGGCAACCAAAAAAAATTCAAATTTTATTTTATTTTATTAAAAAAAAAATTCTCATAGATTATATTTTTTCAACATGTAATGCTTTGATTCATTCCATTTGGATTTGTTATGAGAAAGTTATGGACAATCTTGTTTTTCGGGCAATTAGAGCATCTTCTTGAAAAATAACTCATAGGATTCATTTCTCAATGCAATTAGTACAATTTTTTTTTTTAAAGTTCCACATGGTTTAGTTTGCTTCCTAGAACAATCTCACTACTAGGATTAGTGCGTTTTAATTCCATTTTGAAGATATTAATAGTTTAGATTTTCCTTCTATCTCATACCTACATCTACTTGATAGTTTTTTAAGAATAATTTTTTTTTTTTTAATTATTATTTTTTCCTAAACTCTCAACTCAATTCCCCACAATAAAGATTTAAAGCTCAAAACTTTGTAGTGCAAAAATAAAAATTTAAGAAGGTTCTAAGGTAGCCGACCACTTTCCTACCACTGAACTATTTTTGCTAGTTAGACTACTTTGTTTCCAATCACTTGTGACAGCTTACGTGGTTAGGTTACAACTCATGCAACACAAATGTCAAGGAGGTGTACATTGAGTTCACTCAATGATCACAAAATGTACATTTGAAGCCACAATTATCACCAACTTTGAAGTATGATCAATTTTGTAATTAGCCTATGGTTGGAAATGCAGTGCCCTGTATAACAAAAATGGATTGAAAGGAATCTTTACGAAAAAAATTCATAAGTATTTCATTTTTTTGGGGAAAAAAGGAAAAATTTCTAGAACCCTCCTCAAATCTATTTCTCTACTAGTTGGATTTTTCTCTTCACCAAATGCATACTAGAACTATGCTAAATTGCTTAAGTGGTCGGAATGAGGTTGGCTACCTTAAGTCAAATAATCTAGTCCTGCAATGTGTTGAAAAACTTGTTTTGTCACTTTAAACACAAATATCTTGCAATCTGTGTGATCAAAATTTCTGAAATTTTTTCCACACATTCTCATACTAGTTAGGTGTAAGATCTTATGGTTAGATGTGCAAACAAAAAATTAATTAATTTTTAATTCTTTGCTATAGAAATGGCAATTTTGAATGTTTTTTGGCAGAAAAAAGGCTTCGGTCCTTTAGGAGTTAAGATAAGTTATGGGATAGGGAATGCCCACTAAGTCACTATTGCTCTTTCCACATGTCATGTAACCTGCCAATGATACGCAGAATGGTTGGTTTGCATTGTTGACATTTTTCAAAATTTATTTATTTTCCCATATAAAGACAAATATGAGAATTTTTTTATGAATTTTTGAGGTGTGGTACCTAATTGGTCCACAATAATCACTAGACTGCTTCAAACCACCAAGAATTATACCCATAATGGTGATCTTACCATCTAGCGTGAGCAATCACAATATTTTCTAACATGGCCATGACACAAAGGATTAAAAAAACTAGTCTTGTAATGAATTTACACTAGAAAGGTAGAAGTTCCTAAAATAACCCTACTAATTGTTGTAAACACAATTTATGATTTGATTCTTTTGAGTATCGCCAATCTGACATAGCGCTGACATGGCACTAACATTGCTACATTAGATTTTAAAAGAATTAATAATTTTCTTGTTGTAATTGCACTACTGCCAAAAAACTCATGGCCTATTGTTGGCCTCAAATTTTTCTAATGCTAAAATGGTTACAAAATTAAGGTCCTAAAATGGCTATAATCTTTAATAGTTTTACTCCCCCAAAGTACAAGATCTTAATACACTAATGTACTCCCAAGCCATCTTTTACACGCTCCAATAGTACTACAATCACATTAAAAAATGTCCATGATTTTGATTATTCAAATGAAGCACAAATAAGTTTATAAGGCCGTAATGGGATCATTCCACCAATAATGAAAATAGCTAGGAGGTCAAAATATGATGGGCTACCTAATACCATTGTACCTCCCTCCAATCTCAATCCTCCATCATGTGCATTAGATTGTATTTTTTATTGAATTTCTCTTCACTAATATTAGAACTCAAAGCATGATTTATAATAGTCTTATCTTGCATTGAAAAATATTCACCACCAACACTACCAAAAATCACACAAAAGTCTTGAAGAGAACCGAAATAATTTTTTTGAGTGTTCAATACAAAGTATAGCTAGCACTAATGCATTCACATCTTATTGGTGGCTTCTTAATCCTTAAATGCCGGGTGAGTGATTGTGGAAATCATCCCTTTTGGTATTGTGTGACATCAACTACTTTTAAAATAAAATAAATATTCATTAGAACTCAAACTATTGTGCTAGATCTCTTTTTGGCACAAATATTCCAAGGATGAACAATTGCACTTCTTTTCTGTATAGAAAGATTCTTTGTCATCCATTGAACAAAAAATGTCCTCAACGTCGTCGTTTAACCCTTAAAGGATAGCCTAGTGATCGTGAAAGTCATCCTTGTGGTTAGCCATGTGGATTATTCGCTTCCAAAAATTTCAAAAGCACTTATTTAAAGTCAAATTACTATAGAAGACCTCCCCTTCTGACAACAAAATTCTAAGGATGAATAGTTGTACTTTTGTCTTACTAAAAGGATTCCGTGTCATCCATCGGACAAAAACATCCTTGTCGGCATTTAAGGGTTAAGGGACCATGAGCAACAACCCTTTTTTTTACTTTTTCAGAAAGAGCTAAGATAGTGATCAATTAAAATTTGGTGAAGCATTGTATTTCTACAGTCATCCATCTTTTGGACCAAAAAACACTTTTCAATCATATTTGTGCACTTTTTCATTCAAATTTGGTGATTTCATCTACATTTTTAATAGAAATGGAATTTTTGGCAAAAAAAGATTACTTTTATCTGGTGAAAAGTAAACATTTATTTTGAAATGGTGCAATCTGGCCCGATGGTGCCGGAAAAAAAAGGGTCGATGAGCAGGGCCCCGTGGTGTTGCTCCCAGTTTAGGTGAAGTTATCCTCTCGCGGAAGCTGCTTGTGAGCTTCTGTCTGTCTTGTCCACACTGTAGCCATCGATGACGTCATCTGCCATGTCAGACCAATGACACTGCGTGCCACTGTGGGGTCCGGCATGACACTTGTTCCCACTGCAAAAAGCCTGCAAGGAACTTGTAGTTCTCCTGTTCCCAAGTGTCAACCCTTGGCTAACTTTCTGACGTGGAAGCCAATAGTATCCGAGGTGGCATTTAGACCAAAAAGAAACCGTTTTTTCAAAGGCAGCGAGTTTCTTTTTTTTCTTTTTTTTTCCTTGGGAACAATTTCCAAAGTAAATTCCTTCATACCTTCAGCATTACGTTAGTACTCAAATTCATTCAATCCAGAGGAGTCATGATTCCTGCAGGTGTGCTATTTCCTTGGGCGTAAAGTGATGTGCTTTGGCACTTTGCTGTTGAAAAAAAATGGTCTGGAAAATAAGGCTTGGTGAGCAAATATGAACCACTGGCTGGGGGAGGGGTTTGATTTGATTCGTGACAATTTTGTCACTGGGTTAATTGCAATCGGTTGTTAAAAATCATTGAAAATGACTTGGTGAAATATTGGAAGTTCCTCTTGGAATGGATGAAATCATCACAATTGTCCCACAAGTGACCCCATTTTAAATTTCTTTTCTTTTCAAAATGAGGTTAATCTCGTCACATTTACACTAATAACTATCTTAGCCATCATCATCATCATCTCGGTAATTTAAATTTCCATCATGAAAATTGAAAACAATAAAATCCCTGCATCATGGTACGTATCATGAGCTGCTGAAACGAATATGGAGATAAGGATGAATGCTCGTCAGTCATCACACAGAGCACCATAAATCCACATGTTCCCATCAGGGAACGCGAGTTCCCAATAAGCTCGTCCTCATCTCACACGTGGCCACGCACTGGATGAGGATGCACTCCCGCCACGTCCCCTCGAACGTTCCCGTTGTTCCCAAACCTCTCAAGGGTTCCCGTCTAGCAACATCACCACCCCACCCCATAATATATTAAAGTAATATAACATTTTCACTAACTTTTTACAATGGAAGCTTACAAATAGACTTTTTTAATGTATATCCATGAATAGACTTTCGTGTACAGTAATCAACTGTACAGTACACGTCATTTCTAGACATCAATCCCACGTTTTGGAAAATACTTCCATCCACATTACAAACTTAAAAAGTGAAAAAGCTGGCCTGTTCGTTTTTTGTTTTTGTTTTTTTAATGCAGTGGGTATCCCATTTGTTCAAAAGAAAAATGAAAGAAAATGTGAAAAGCTACAAGATGAGTTTCAATTTTAAAAAAGTACAAAAAGTAATAAGAATACGACTACTGTTGCAACCCAAACTGAAGCTTACCCACCCAATCTTGAAAGTCTGATCGATGAGCAAGACCCGAGGCTCCAATCACTTCAGATTTGCAGGAGTGCAGAAGGCTTGGCCACTGGCCAGAAGAGTAGCACTCATCATGGTTGTAATGGCGCGGAGGAACCAAACCCATGAAAGCCAATTCAAGCCAAGCCAAGAGCGAATTGGTAGGCCGATATCCCGGTGATTCTTGTGATTGGGTACCCCGACTCTGTGGAGAGATGCTTTTGGGCTCGGGTTCGATCAAGCACAGCCCTGCAGTCATCAGTGTTGCAGTTGGAGCTGCAGCTGCAGCTAGCTGCAAGGAATCGATCATGGATTGTGGCTGGGATGCGACGGAGGATTTCCATTCCATTAAATTAAGGAGACTACTGCGGTACTACTACCATGCAAACGGAACCAGGACGGATCGGACACGCCAAGATGCCCGTTGCGTGATTGCAGAGCCGCTGCATACCGCCCACTGAGCTTTCGCTACTAGGTTCACTTTGTGTGGTCCTAGCTACACGCTCTCACTGCCGCCAATGCGAAGCTGATCGTGGCTTTGGATAGGGCATCTCCATCGCTTTTTCCTCGGAGACGCAACTGCATCACCATCCATCTACAGTACTCATCTGTACGTAGTACTCTGAAGAGAGTAGGGGGGGGGGGAATCGTAGTAAAGAACACTGGAGCCATTCTTCAAGAGTTCGTTAAAATTGTAATCGTCTTCCTGACCTTCAACAATTCTTTAGCGAGTTTGCTAAACTTCTTGGTGTATTCTCCTGTCAACTTGCAGTGACACGGTGAATTAGGATTCTCCCTATTGTATTCTTAATATTTGAATATGTCTCACAGGGATACAATGTAATCTCCATCTTTTTTATACTATGGATGGAAATCAACACTTTCAATGGACAAGTCAATGTTAGTGGAGAGAATCTTGTGGTACCAACATGGCAAATTGAAATGCTTGGTATGAGCAATTTTTAAATGGCAAAGTGGAGGGTGTAGGATTTCTTTTTATAATTTTAGATTGAAAACTTTGGTTATAATATGGCTAGTAGTGCACCCATGGTCATTGCAAAGGTCAAAGACAAATATTTGAAAAAACAAGAATCCAATAGAGTAGAGACAATATGGGTGATTGCAAGAAAGACCGGTCCTATTTGGCGTCACAAATTGAAGTGACTAAGTTGCCATCAATCATAACTTTTAGAAAATGAAGCTGATGGACTTGAAATTTTTATTGAAGATGGCTAACTGAGAAATCATGAGATTCATTATTTTTCATAAATTTTGAAAAATAATTTTATAATTAAATGTCAATTTAGCTAATTTGTCACACTTTGTGGTTTAGGGGTTTTTAGTACTGTAGAACATCCAAAAATTATGATGTTCACTTGAATTTTTTGTGGACTATTTCCACACTAGATGAGCATGTGCCTACCAAAGGGCATTCAAAAAAACACAATTCTTTGTCCTCAACATGCATGCGAATAGGGGTCCTTTGCGCATAGCACTCCAAACATTTATGATGGTTTCAACTTCTAGTTTTTGGTGAAATGTAATCACTATCAAGTCTTTATAAATGGCCAATTTTTAGTTTTTTTTTATTCATGATTTTCTAATTTTTATTAATTTATACTTAACTTTATCTACTTTCTGTGACAAACTGTCATTTTTTCAAGTAGTATTGTTTCAGTATTATAAAGTACTCAAATGTACTATTGGCCGTTGATTTTTCAAATCAATGGCTGAGATTGCTCCATTTTGTAATACTCCTAGTACTGGACAGAAAAAACGCAGTTTTTGACCAAACGCTACCAAAATCGTTCGGTCTTTCTTGCAATCATATATATATGGAATAAAATTACTTGAGCAATCATGCTAAGTTCATCTTTCTTACGGCAAATTGTCTCTATTTGTCAAACCATCCTTTGGACTTTGGTCTTGCTATTTGCACAAATTATGCCTCTATAAAGTATATAATGTGGCATTGTGCTTTGTCTTCCAATTGTTTGAATTGGTTTGACGACTAAATTATTCTTGTATTTAGAAAGTGGCTTTGAGGGTTTGGCAATGGATGCAAAGCAAAAGAAGAATCCATTATACTTTTTCTTTCCTAAATAATGTTGATTGTTGCAAGCTATAAGTTTACGTGTGAAATTATATACGCACCTAAAAAATGAAAAATGATGCGTCCATAGTTATGCCTATATATGCCAGCCATCCATTCAATTGTGGAGGAGATGCCTTTTCCGATACAAAAAAGGAACATATGGCTAGTGAATAATATTCATTGGAAAATTTGAGCGCACCTTACGAATAATCGTTGTTCCAATATTACTATTAATTCGTTTTTTAATAAGCAATATTTTATATATTTTGAAAAAAATTCTTGAAACAAATTGATATTGAATGAAATATTTAAATATGAAAAGATCTATCTTACACTACACTAAAAAGGATATTTAGTGTTAGCAACACTATTTATGAACCTTGACACTAAATATCACTAACCCTACTAAAGTAAATAACATTAAATCTAATTTCTAATACTAAATGTACTCTATGGTAAATCTGAAATTTAGAATGTACACCTTTGGTACATTGAAGAAAGCAAAATGTACCTCAGTTAGTGGTCGCTTTTAGAGCACCCTACGGCGAACATGGTAACACTATCGTGTGCCTGGGTTCCACTGCTTCCAAGCTGGTGTGTGGACATCCTAGAAAAGCGAACACACAAACAAAGCATTCCGTTTGTCTTTGAGTGTGAGATTATTTTTTATAGTTTTAGTGCCTCCCAAATTAGGATGATATGAATTTTTTTTCTTTTTTCTTTCTATATATTGGAATGATCCAGTTGCGTGAATGGGCGTTGACAGCTATTGATATTATGGCATGTGGAGGTCCAACTTATTATTATTATCATTATTCGAAAAATCTCAATTTCAATTTCAATTACTACAGTCACCACCTTGTGTAATCCGCCCACGTCCGTCTACAGTCAGGTTTTCCGAAAGAAAGGTGCGCAATGGTAGGCATACAAGTCGGGTCAACACTCCATACCTTACGTAGCTACTGTAAATCAATGATGATTCGGTATTTTTGTGAGCTTCGTAGCAGGTCACTCACTCTCCAGCAATGCAATGCAAGGTAAGGTACACACAATCTTCTGCTTTAGTAGTAATTGGGTGCTTTGTTTAGAGCCAGGAATTCATACTGTAATAACAGTTTATCTGATTTTAGCTTCAGTTGCAATCAGCATGCTGTGCATCACTGTTTCTCTCTTTTGCACGGGAAATGAGGAACTCGTTTTAAGCTTACTACTGTACAGTACTGAGAGAAGTCAATCAGTCCAACCTTTTTTAAATTAGGACGGGGTAAATTTTAAGAGTGTGGCTTCTGGTCAATGACGACGGATATCCATTGCCGAGTTGTTAAGTTGGACAATACAATTGACAACATGTGAGAGGGGTTTTGTGAAGGAAGTCGTTAAGCTTACGTTCAAAGCCATTCTTTTCTTCTCTTGTTCCTCTCCTATAATATAATAATCATATTGTTGGCCATCATGAATGAAGTCTTTGTTGGGGGTAGTTCAACTTGCTAAGCTTCATGCTAGGTGTTTCCTTTGGTGAATAGACTCTATGACAGATCACAACTTATAACCAATCCCCTACCACAATAGTGTGGGTCAAAGTTGAATGATATAATAGATTTCAAAATTGTTGGATTTTTTTGAACCCTCTCTACTTTCAATAAAGGTCAATTGACAAGGAAATACTATATATTTCCACATAAATCAACTTAGAGGACATGAAGACGAAGATCTTCTTTGTTTACAACATATTTTCTCTCAAGCCTCTCATATGAATCTTCCTCTATGTTTAAGTGCATCTTGTGATTGAGCCTTTTAGAAGTTTGTCAAATCTTCAACCTTAGTCTTCCATCTTAGAGGGATATGTGTCAAAATCAATATTTGAAAACCTAAACCAAATTATAATTTTAACAATCACTAATCCCTATGTACTCCCTACAACCATGGTATTGATGTTTAGTAAAAGACAAGCATGCATAATGGGATATGAAAACATGAGTGTAATATAGTGGAATCTCAAAACTTTCAAGGTACAAATTCAATTAAAGCATCAAGTTTTGCAATAGAATATTACAACTTTGGAAAAAATATGGATGAAGTTGTGTCATATAAATGCACGGTGCATTTATGAGTGATTTATATTGAATGCTTTTTTGCTTCTCAATTGTAGAGAATACAATTGACATAAGGTAAGAAGCTCTGAAATGGAGTGGGCATTAAGAATGTCTATGAAATGGACAAATGGTAGTTCATAAATTGACCTCTATAGTCATTGAATGAATCAAGGGAAAAAAAATTATTAATTGCAAGAGCCAATCATTCTCTTTGTTTTTCCATTTTTCTTTAGAAGCTACAAGTGAATGGTTTATGAAAAAACCAAGGACATAAATAGGAACCTATAACACAACTCCTTTGAAAATCTATAAGTAATTCAAAAATGCTTCAAAAAATACGAAACCACTTGTGTTAGATTCCTCTTCTATTTTTCTTTGTCTGAAAAATGAGATAAAAATATTTCCATTTAAAAAAATACATGAAAAAGGCAGATCAGCCCTTAGATGAGCCATTTCAAAGTCCCCTACCTTAATCCATAATCCATAGATTGGGTCTATGTCATTTAGAAACTAACTTCTAAGTATTCAAATGACCGAAACTAACCACTTTTATTTATACAAAGACTGAAATTAATTATTTAACCCCTAAATGCCCGGGGCACCAAATTTGGTGTCGATTGTACTTTGAAGTTAAATAAAACCTTACTAAATTATTATTTTTAGTAGTTAATATGTTTGAAAAATTCTTTTTGAAGTCTAGTTTTAGCATCAAAAATTTGATTTTGGAAATGAATGATTATGATTTTTCTATTAAAGGTTTTGTGCAAGGATGTCCATTGCAAATACACTAGATTTAGAAGAAAAAATTACATTAAAAATTCATTAAAAATTTTTTTTTGAGTAGATTTTGAGAAGCCATAAATAGATTGGGGTTATGCTTGTTATGCCCTTTAACCTCATTTTGTTTGGTGACCAATTTTTAGATTTGACATGTGAAAACATTTGATACTGCTTTCACAACTTTAATACCTACATGATCAAACATTATAATCTTTCAATCCATAGGTGATATTTATGTGTTTTCTTTTCTTATGTAATCTCTAACATGTCTAGTTTGAATTTGTATGATTGCAATTCAAAAAAAATTAATAGAACTTATCAAAATGTTGGATTTTTGTTCAATTTAGAGTATTTTCCAAGAAGCTCAAAAAAGGCCTCAGACATTTAGGGGTTAAAAAACTCCAAGGAAGGTTGCGTAATGTATCAAATTGTAGAAAGAAGAAATTGTAACCTCCATTTCCGAAGATAGAAATATGTCTTGAAAGCTATTAGGATAAATCATCTACTAACTTCCAATTTAGAAAGTCAAATTTTACCTTTAGTACTCAACCTGTAAAGGAAAGGGGGGGGGTTGACCATATGGATTGAAAGATTATAATGTTTGAAGTAAGAAAACCCCCTTTTTTTTCATTCTTGCGAAACACATTCAACAGAATTTGGTCCCTTTTGGAGTAAAATTTTTGCTCTACACGAACATGATAATTTAGACCATTCATAAGTATATGATATTAGGTTCACTCACAAAAAAATTTAGAAGCAATATGGAGTCTAGCTTATTCTAAATCACATTGCAATGCAAAGAGGGTAAGTGAATTGGCAATAAACTAGTCATTTTTTTGTGCAATGAAGAAATTTTTTATTTGAAATCCGAACAGTGAAAAGTCAAAGACAAATATTTGGAATACATGAAAAAAAATTCAAGATAATATGACTTGAAGTTAGAAGAAAATATTTTTTCTTGAAGTCACCCCAATATAGCTAACAAATTTGACTCCTCTTAGAAAGTGATTCAAGGACTAAGATTTTTTTTTTTACAATTGTATACCATATATTTTATTTGTTAATATACATGTCAAATTTCAAAGGTTGATGAGATTTTTGCAAAAGATTCTCCAAAGATTCTCAAATTGCCCCAAAAGTTAAGGGAATCATAACTTTTGATCTTGGCACCCAATCAGAAAAAAAAATTAGTTTTTTCACAAAGGAGGTGCATACTCACACACTCTGTCCAAAATTTCAAGAACATCCAATCAAAAATGACTTCGTGGGAACCTACCGGAGATTTCTTGCCTACGTTGAATGGACACTTGACCCCCTCGCTCGTCCTTACCAGGGGTGCATGTAAAAAAAAAGCCCCCTACTTTGGGCCATTCTAGGGTATACTTTCGACCTCCCGAGACTAATTTGGGGTCTCTGATTGCAAAAATGAATTAAAATCTTGCAAAAAAAATCATGTGCGAAAAATAAATAATTCCAGGGTTTGCCCGCAGGGCCGAGCGAGGGGGTCAGTTCTCCCTGGCCGTCTTTAGGGGGTAAGAGTCAAGAACAGAAAACATAGAAAATACAACCAGATTCATATTTAAAGGTCAGATTCATCCCCAAAGATTCTGAAAATTTAGTCGTAAGGACTGTTGATCATTTGGGAGTTCCAACCAACCAACCAGACAAACCAATTTCCTAATTCTGACCAGGCCTGCAAGACATGTCAAGGTCCGAGATTGTAAACAATCTTGTAAACCTCAATAAGTGCAGGATGAGAAGGAAAGAGATTGAGCGAGCATTCCCAACAAATTCATGCACACTCCGTCCTACGCATCTGCAGCACCACCGTACCACAATCTGCGCTCCAAAACTACACTCCATTTCATGCTCTCACTCTGTCAAGTCGCAACATCAGTACTGAACTGACTGACGCTTTCAAGTCCTACCAGTCAACCTCCATCCTCAGTCAGCTACTGTAGTATTCCAATGAATCAGGTTCCATGAAGGGAGGAGGGTCTTGATTTGTGGAAAACCAGGTGCAAGTTACAGTGCAAGTTAATCAGTTCAAGGCTCCTGTCCGATGACGTCCGGAATTCTCGATGAGATGAGACATGGATTGTGGCTTTTTATCCAGGTGGGGTTGTTGTTATTCAAATGCTTTTGTTTTTCAAATGATTGAGTGAGTAATACTACTTTAAACTGACCGCAGGCTACCCTAAAACAGAGAGGGAGGGTGTGCACAAAACACAAGGCAGATTCGTGGGTGGTGGAAATGGGAGGTCGGGTGCCTTGTGGGATCCGCCTGGCATGTGGGTTACTGGGCGTACCACCAGTAAATTCCTTGGAGTGTGCGCCGAAACGGGTGGCGCGAGGTCCACCGAAACACTGGTCACCAGGCACTAGCAGGGCCCTGAATGAAGCTAACGACGCATTAAGTAAGAAGTAAGAACATCTCCACCGGTGCCCGGAAACTTCATTTCCTGTAACTGGATGGGTCACGTGTTCACTTCCGTCAGCCGTGCAATCCGATAGTACTGCTACGCCAAAGTGGTTATTTCGAGCATCGCCACCAGCTGCACGCCAAATGACCACTGTACCCAAAAGTGGCAAGGGCTTTGGAGTCCCATGAGATGTGGTTGTGCCGTGATCACGTAGTGATCCCCACCAACAACCCTCTAAAATCGGATTGAGCATAATTTTTCAAGTGCCACTGAGGCACCGGATAGTGTGGCTTATTCTTGGAGCTAAAAATTTTAGGATTGAGTTTTTTTTGTTGGACATTGCAATCTATGGATCTATGGATTGAAAATAAAAACTTTATCTTGTACCCCATGTGAACACATAGTAATGGATTAAAAATAAAACTTTATCTTGTACCCCACATGAACACATAATAATGGATTAAAAACAAAACTTTTTATCTTGTATCCCACATGAACACATAGTAATGGATTAAAAATAAAACTTTTTATCTTGTACCCCATATGAACATATACTAATGGATTAAAAATAAAAGGTTTATCTTTTACATTAAAGGTATGTATAACATATACATGTACTTGTTAATATTTATAGAACTTATAATTTTAAGTTTGAATGAAATCTTATATAATGTTATGTTTTTATATAAAAAATCTTTTATTATTTTTTCCATCCCTCAAGAGTGTGATGTGTGCATTGAAAAGTTTTGGTTTCAAAGCATCCGCACATTCTCGAGGGTACGCATGGGAAAAAGGCTTGTTCGCGTTGTAGTGCTCCATGATGTGCCTCCAAAAATTTCCACTCTTTTGTCCAATTCCTTGCTTCGGGTCCTATGAGGCTGTGAAATGTGTAAAAAAGAAAAACAAAGTTTCTCCACCTCACAAAAATTCTTCCCTTTCTTTGTGCACACACACACTCCATTGCTTCCACATTGACATCCATTGAGGGAATAGTCTACATTGACTAAAAATCTAAGATAGCGTGAGTTGTAATACTACCCTCTACAAAGGCTCTCACTTGTCATTGAAAATGTGAATGTAACGGGATAGACAACAAAATTTATAACGTGATGTGCTGTTGGTGTGGAGCCGTTTGCTACTAAAAAAGCATGCCAAGGACCAAGTGCTGTTGCCGAGACCGTCACACAGTACTGGTGGCGATGCTCTTAGTATGTGTGGATAAATAGCTAGCATGAGAATTAAGATGCCTAATCTAACAACACTAGCATAGTACACCATGAATGCTACAATGCCACTAATACAACCGGTGTTGAAAGGAATGTTATTGTAAAAAATAGTTTAGACTACATTAAATAACCATTTTTGTGTATATTGTTGTAATAGACTGTGTAACACTAATTTATGAAAAGTGAAACTATTTTGAATTAGTGCAAGATGAAATATGATTTGTATTGTACCAACTTCCTTAAAAAAAAACATTTTTGTGGTGACACTAATTTTCAAGATGATGCTAATTCTCCATTCTTACTATTAGCACAAATCAACTATTCTCTACATTGATTGTCCTACTAGTGCAAGTGGCACTAATTTATCAATGCCACATTATATATGAATGATATAAATTTGTATAAACTAAACTAAAACTACTCTACTCTGCCAATTTCAAAACAAAATAAAGTTGTGTGAAGATACTATATAATTTTGTAGATGACACTAATTTTTCCATCACTAATATTGTACATGAGTAGTTCAACACTTCTTTGCCAAATATTTAAAATTTGTCTGGAAAACAAGGTTCAATAGATGTTGAATATAGAAATATTCCATGATATTCCCTTTCGCCCATACAAACTCAAAAAATAACCCCCTATTTTTTGGCATCTATTTTTAGAAATATTTTCAGCCGAAGCTACTGCCCGGGTACAGTAGCACAACTCAGTGTGTTACTTATCCACCACCTCATCCACGAGACACTTCTCGATCACCACTCACTGCCTGTCCTTCAGTTGGCGACTGACATTGCAGTGATGCTCATCATCCGTCGTCGAGAAACCGAGTTACAGTACCGGAATCCGTCTCCTTCGCCAATTCCACAGCCAGCCGGAGGAGCTTCTCCGACTGGCAGCCACGCCACAGTATGGAACTTTTGACTGCCAAGCACGCAAGTCAACAATTTCACCCCACCCCACAAGGCCGCAACAGTTCTGCCAGCGGACGCAACGAGGCGACCGAATGGCGGCCAATTCATAAACCAGGCAATACGGTAACTAAATTCATAAAGAAGTCTGTCCGTCCCAAACTCCCACGTAAAACAGGCGACGGAACGGGACGCAGTGAGTATGGCGGCATCTACTGGTACTCTACGCTTAATCCCTCCTCCAGACAGTCCCCCAACTTGATCATCGCTCAATCAGTCGCCTCCCCCGTGTGAATAAATCATAATAAAAATCCTTCAAGTTTGGGGAATTTTCGGATTTGGGGAGATTTTTCAAATTTTCACACAGATTTTTTTCGTATTTTATTACTCCGAGTAGATTTCTTGCGAAAACCGACTGAAGATCATTGGTCCCCACCAGCGCTCACTCGCAGCCAAAAACCCAAGGAGCTTATCAACCGCAGGCCATCAACAAAGCTTCCGCATCAACCGCCTCGATGGTCCCCAGAGAGCTACAAAAGACCGCGCGTCACTCACTTTTCCCTTCCCGCACTCTCATCACTTCAGAGCTCCGCACTGCGCGATCGTGTTTCTCGAGTTGCAGCAAAGCTTGCACTTTTGCTTTGCTTTTAGTTTGGTTCTGAGTGTTTCGGTATTGCGTGTTTCCGTTTTGCGTGTTTCCGTTTTGATAGTATAGTTTTGAGAGTTTCTGGTTCCCGGATCTCTCCCCCGTCCTCGATGGAGAATTTGGAGGTTTTGGTGCGTGGCTTCGCGATTTCGAGTAGTAGTCCCGTGGGATTGGGCCTTCCCCGATCTGTGAGTTTCCAAGGTTTGGAGCTCTTGTGGGTGGTGATAGTCGCGACTATTGTGTTGGCAGTGGTGTCCGTGACGCGAGTGAGCGTGGTGACATGGGGGTGGTCGACTAATAAGTCCGAGGGTGGGCATGTGCGAGTGCGAGTGCATGGCGCCATTGTCACTGCCGGAGGCATGTTCAGCGCCGAGATTGTGAATTGCTCCGCGGACTCCTGCAGCGAGGACGCGTCGAGCTCGGATGAGTGCGTCGCGGAGCGCGCGGAGATGCTCTTCATCTTCGACCAGAAGGGCGCGTCGTTGATGGCCACCACCACGAAGGTGCCGGCGCAGCGCATCGCTGCAACGGAGAAGGTAAACAGCGCGCTTATTGCCTTGAAAACAGGGGATTGATAGTGCGCCAGTGGAAGTTTTCGGTCTCCTGGTGACCATGACGTTTGGTTTGGGAATTTCTGCTGGTAACACGAGCTTGATCTTGATCATATGGATTGATAGGGGAACTAAACTTTCGGTGAGCCTCCCCAGGAAGAAATGCGGGAGCAACGTTAGTCTGGTTGCGTATGACTGCAGTCTCTGGTTGTGACAGCCAACCGTTCGTGTCCAAGCTCTTGTGATTACCAGCTGGAATTTATTTCGCAGAGTACAGAGGATTTGGGCATTTGCGCATTTGAGAATTGCTGTAATAGCGTTTCTGAGCTTGTTGTTGTTGTTGTTGCTCTCGTCGTGCGGCAGATTACGCAAGAGTTACCAGAAGTCCAAGAATTCTTGCAGCTTGAGGCGGCTCCCCAAGCATGTAGTATCTCATTTCCAAGGCTGGAGGGAATTGAATGGGACGCGTCTCCCGCGAATGCTTTCCCCTCTTGTGCTGTTGGTTCGCTCGTACCCTCTTGGGCCTCGCCGGTAGTGTGTCGAGCGGCGTCTCGTCACAACTCCTTTACCGACTGGGATCCTCTTCTCAAGCTTCGAATCCGCGATGCTGTCCTGAGCGATGGATCCTTCGCTCGTAGCGGTATTACCCTCCCATTGGCTCCCGTTGCAATCCCAGGCTCGACGAGTGGAGCGACCCTGAAGGACGATGTTGTTAGGGTTTGGGATTGCGACACGAAAACGCTCATGAAGAGCGTGCATCTGTCGGAGGGGGGATATGGCGCCCGCGCCCCGGTGTCTGCTTTTGACGTCAACTGGGAGTCGAAAGTAGCGGCTATGTCCAGGGAGGGTGGGGTACTCTCCTTTGCAAATCTGGAATGTGGAGTGTACGAGGAATGTTATCAGACGCAGCAGTCTGTTGTGCAAGCAATCCACTTGGATAGAACTTCGTCTCCAAATACTGTTTTTACAGGTTAGTTCTCGGCCATAGCCAGTCCTTCAGGTCAGCTTCCTTGAATTAGCAGACGATCTCAAGATGTTACCAGCTTCTGTTATGCATGCTTTTCAACCAATGTTCTTGCCATTCTGATAAAAAAATTTGGTTTTGTTTTGGATTTCAGGAGGACCAGTATCTGCCAACCCAGGCTGCTCCGTCTCGCTCTGGGACTACAGGTCAAGCAACCGGGAGCTAACCATGAACCTTTCCTCTGCAGGCGCCATTTACGGGATCTCCGCTGACGGTCAGGAGCTTTACGTGAGAGATGAAGCCGGCTCCGTTGCTACACACGATGTGAGAATGCTGGGAGCTTCCCCCGTGAGCCGAATGCCGTGTGATGTTGTTAGCCATGCCACACAGGACAGATGGTGGGACATTGACACCACTTTTGTTGACGAAGAAGACGAAGACGATGATGACTGGTTCGATTGCCTGACTTCCGAGGAGATTCAAACTGCTGGTGCTTCCTCTTACATGGGCAGAAGCTTCGTCAAAACTCTGAGCCGCAACTTCTCCACAAAGGCTTGAAAGACAGTTTGAGAAGTTGAGATCCATCTCTTTGATGCTCTCATGTTTTCAGCAGGAGCTTCTGAGGATGGAGCTTTTTTTTACCATATGACCACATGAGCATCCTTGTCAATCTCTCATGGCAGCAGATCGAAATCCGAAACCATGGTGGCGATGATCTTCGTCATGGAGCATCTCCATCGTTAGGATTCTTATTGCTGTCCCATGAGGTTTGCCATGAGAGTTGTCTTGCTCGCAGACTGGGTTTGGATCTCGCATACCTGACAGTGAGCTCCACCGTTGCCTTATTCTTGCACAAGTGGGAGGAAGTGTTTACAACAACATGGTTTTTACGACATTATTGTTATGGAATGTCGTTTCAATGCATTCATTTGGTTTAATTTACAGGTGCTGACAACGGCACGGGTTTAATGACAATCCCGATGCCGTTCTAAGCTGCTCTCCCTCTCTACTGTGTGGAGATCGTGTGTCATTCTGTACAGAAGGTATGGATTGAGTGATGGCAGTAATTTCACTTGTATTGGTGACAGACCTAGGCTATTGCAGGCCCGCGTCCTTGCAGTAGCCTAAAGGGTGCAAACCTGGGTTTACTAGCAACGGTGACGTTCGGAGCTTGGCTCGGACAGAGCGACCTTATTTTTTATCTGGAAGGCGGTTGGGCTCTCCAATTGTACATACAGCACACTATTCTGAATATGATGAAAGTACTATTTTCTGGAAAATGGTTCCATACGTTGTCAGTTTCGTCAGTTTTGTGACTTCTTCTCTTCGATGTGTGTTGATGCGTGTACCCGACGGCATGAATTTTTTAATTGTAGGGTAGCGTTGGACGTGCTGGAGCAACTGGAATTTTGGGATTTTGTTCCAACGTTTCTTGCGAAATCTGTTATGCCTGAGTTGACTATGCTGACAACCTATCGAAAACTTGGTTTCATTTGTGAGGTCGTGGTTGTACTTACTGCATCTCAAAGAATCTTCAATTGAATTGGATTGGACGATGAATGGTATGAACCCAGCTTTGAGTGTCAAACAAGCAAGCAAGCAAACTTATTAACACCCCATCCTAAGTTAGACTCCCATCCCAATTGTGATTGCAGGCAGGATTCCCTAGTCTACATGACCAGCCAATTCATGAAACCGAAACTAATTTGGTGTCTGATAAACTGGATGGACTCTGAATGCTTCTGTGGTTCTTTTTTTGCTTTTTCTCTTCCTTTCTCAGATGGGTTTGCCACACCTGAAGCAAAGAATGAATAGGCTCAGAGTAGATCAGGCTTGTCCATTTCGACACTGGATAACTTCTACTATTAGACTACATTACTTTGTTGTCAGTCTACCCTGAATAAGTGCTACGTTCTTTATGTGTAAATCTTACATAAGTGTTATCAACCAAATAGATAAAGATGCCTGTATGGCTATGGGGACATAAAGCTATTTGTGCCATTCAATTTTCTTTGCATAATAAGGTAACTACACCTAAAATGGCACAAATAAGCTCTATGGCAAACCAATATGCTCTAGAAAATGAACAACAATTTTTGCACATTGGTGAAGGACTATGAATCAAAATGCAAGTGGTTCCATCATTTTTGGATGGATTGTGAATTAGTTACAAATTTTCAAAGATGCAAGGTGTAGGGTGCTAAAAGTGTCATGTAGGTGATGCCAAAATGCATTTGATGTACATGAAGAAATGACACTAGTAGTATCAAAACATATCATAGAGAAGAAGTTAAAACCACAATAGAAAGTGTACCCAAAATTGACCACTTGTAAGGTTGCTACCTCCACAATACTATAAATAGAGCTATACATTACTCAAAATGGCCACTAACTCTACATTACACTTGTCCTTGTAATGCACATCATTTTGGATATCCTCTCATTACTACTGAATTGTTTCATTTAATATTCATTGAAAAACATTGGTGATGAATTTTAAAAATTTGATTGTGGAGATATGTAGGAACATCTATAAACATATCTTTCCTTCAACAAACACCCCTCCAAAAGTTTCAGAATTCCCTCTATAGAAATTTCAATGTTGGGGGGCAATGCCTAAATTTTGTAAAATGTAGATATCTCTATATTTTAACTAGATTTAGGCAAAGTAATTGTAACATCACACTCCATTTGTAGCAAGTTGCTCAAATGCATTTTAGTGCTTTAGGGGTTAAATAAAATCTTAATTGCAAAGTAGTATTTTTGAAACTTTTTTCCAACTAAATGCCCTTTAAAATATATTTTAAGCACACAATCTAATTTTGGAAAAAAAATCTTTTGTTGTTGTTGAAGATTTTGTGCAACTATGTCCATTGATTTTTTTAGTGGTAGTTTTTTTTGGAGATGAGCCTCAAATACACTTAATCTTGAAGGGAAAATGACATTGAAAATTCATTTAAAAAAAATGTATAGTAGATTTTGAAAAGCCATAAATTGATTATGGTTATGCATGTTATGTACTTTAGCCTCATATTTCTTTCATTGTCTCAATTTTAGATTGGACATATAAAAAGAAGATTGAAAGACTTTAAATCACTTTTATAGTTCTAGCTCCCTTGACTTTGGATCAATTGCAATGATCAATTGGATCATCTACAGTGATTTCTTTGCGAGTCATATTTTTTGATTTTACGACTCACTACAGTCGTTTTTTGCAGTCATAAAACATTGCTTTTGTTGTAGTGCTGCAAACATTATAATCTTTCAATCTAGAAGTGATATTGTTGTGTTTTCTTTTTCAATGTTATTCATAACACATCTACTTTGAATTTGTACGGCTACAATTTAAAATAAATTGATAAAAATTAAAATAATATGGGCTTTTTGTTCAATTTTGAACAAATGCCAAGAAGCTTAAAAAAGGCCTTGGGCATTTAGGGATTAACAAATGAATTGATTAATTATTCAAAGACAAACTACAAAACCACGTTGTATCCCACTTGTAATGCCTACAAAATCACATTGATAAATGCAAGCTTATTCATCCAAGAAAACCTTAGATGCCATTTGTGATATTTGGATGACTTTAGAATAATGTTGAAGGAGGATGACTAATGATTTCTCATCTTTTCTTATCTTGATGATAGTTGCTAGAATGGAAGTTGTTTGGAATGTGTTGAAATGTTACTTATTGAGGTGCTTATGACTTTTTATTATGAAAAGATTTTCCAAAAAATGAATCACAAAAATTGCCTCAATCGTAGTGTATTTTGGCAACTTGTAGCTCTTTGCTCTTGACTTCATTTAAATCCATTAAAAAATGATATTTTTTGAATTTGAACCCAATTAATGAAATGAAGGTCATCAACTTTAATTTCTTCTCTAATTGAAAATTTGAAAAAATCCTAAAATTGAATATATTATTGCAATTTGAACTTAGTCATATTTTCAATGAATAAGTGAAGATAACATGTGATTTCATCTCATTAAAAATAAAAAATAAAAATTTCAATCATATATAGTTGTAAAATGGGAACTTCAAGAGTGAATAGTTTTGCAATCTGAATTTGTGTTCATAGGACCATTGTTTAGGATTAAAAAGCAAGCCACTACCCCACACTATCTCCTACTTGTTTGTGTTCTTATGACTTTGGAGATTGCAATGTATTACTATACTTTCTTAACTTGTTTTATGTCCACACAATACCATTCAAGAATACACCACCAACACATGCAACCAAAGGTTATCAAATCTAATTCATTTTTTTGAAATGATTGCTTTTTTTCCAAATCAATTGATTTAACCCCTAAAATCCTATTGTCCCCTCGGCGGCAAACTGAATTTTGGGTAGGTTCCTATGACCTCAATTTTTGGTGAAATTTTTTGAAACTTTATCATAAGATAGAAAAACTGATTAGCTTTATGAAAACATAAGTTTTATTTCTATTGGTACTTGGGAGAAAAAGTTATATCACAAAAAGCCTAGAACTGAATTTAGCGGGTAGCACAGAAAAAAATTGCAAAGATTTGAGATAAGTATTTTTTAAATTTATTTTCTCAAAGCTTATATTTTTGTCTACATCTGAAGCTCGATTCTTTCCATGTGGACTTGTTATGAGAAAGTTATGAACAATCTTGTTTTTCGGGCAATCTAAGCCATATTCTTAAAAAAACTTTTTTTCCAACTTTGAATGCTAATATCTTTGAATCCATACGGTCAAATTTGATGAAAATTTTACCACATGATCTCACACAAGTGAAGTATAAGATCCTATGGTTAGATTCTAAGAAAAATGCTTTTGCCTAGTTTCCGTGGGTGAATGCAGTAGAAATGGCAGTTTTG
The DNA here is from genome assembly GCA_947034895.1 of Rhytidiadelphus loreus. Taxonomy (NCBI): domain Eukaryota; kingdom Viridiplantae; phylum Streptophyta; class Bryopsida; order Hypnales; family Hylocomiaceae; genus Rhytidiadelphus; species Rhytidiadelphus loreus. The sequence goes on from OX344763.1 coordinate 8,537,672, forward strand.
AGTGGTTTTTGACAGAAAAATGACCTTGGGACTTTAGAGGTTAAAACTCATTAGATATTGATTATTGTTACAAAACACCCCAACACTAGTAGTGCTCAAGGAACTAGAAATATCCTTCCTTTTATGAACATTGCATGATAAAATTCAAACTATTGAAATCAACTATATAATTGTACTTAATACACTACAAGAAAATTGCCAAAAACGTGACTGGCACATATGATTGCAAATTAGTCGTATTCCAGTCGCGTGACTGCTATACGACTGCAGGCCCTGCAGTCATATTAGTTGAGTCGTATTCCAGTCACGGGCCACATTTTATTAGCACCATCCAACAGAGGGCAGATGGAGGACGGATGATAGAATGGACGAGACATCCATTGGCTTTGGCTAAGGTGGACAAGGGCGTGTGCCTGGCACACGCCGTTTGAACGGGGACGTGGCAGGCGCTCATTCGCCGGAGTGTTCCGAAGTGCCAGTCACGGCGCAGTCACTTTCTAGTCATGGTATGGATTTGGATAGCCAATCGAATTTTGACACGTGGCACAATATAAGCGGTTTAGTGGGGGATGTTTTACGGTGTCATGGAAGGGTATTAGTAGTGCCCTTATAGTCACTTTATAGTCGTGGATAAGTCGTGAGGCAATCGTGGGTAAGTCGCAAGGTAGTCGTCGTGAAGTCGCTAATCAATCACGGAATAGTGAGTCAGCTGTATTGTTAAAATTGATGTGCAGTCGTGTTAAATTCTTTTTTTATGGAGGATACATTAGCGTCGACAATTGCTAGACTACACAGCAATGGCACAACCAGCCAATAAGCAACCCATTCAAGCATACTAGTGGGCAATATCTACATGCTAACTCTAACATGCATACAGACAACTTAAAACATGGATGACCTCAGCGGAGCAAACATACCCACATCTACATATTCAGAATTGCTGCTGGAATGGAGGATTTCATAGTCAGGAGATTTTAGGAACAAAATTGTGAATGGGTTTAGTTTAGAAGGCAAATGTTCTGCTGCTATAAACATAGTCGACCAAAATCCTCCACACTATACTACAATGTACACAAACTATAGGTGCCCGACTCAAACAATAACTGGAAAATTACAAAAAAGGGGCCTCACGCCACCAACTTCAAGTTCTTTTCAATCCACATTGCGGGGGCACCCTTGACGTCCTCAATCATATATTGATCTCCTTTTTTGTTGGGGAACATCAAAGAGACACCCTCTTGCAAAACAAGCTGTACGTCCACCCTCCACCACCCACTTGGGATATCTTGACCATAGAATGTGTGTTCACTCGGCACATCGCTGATGGTCCCCAACGCCACCTTCTGCTTCAAGGACCTCAGATTCATGACAAATACTTTGTCCCCGACCTTGAACTGCAAAGGACACCACATTAGCAGTTCTTCAGAGTCTCGAACCATGCCTTGCAAAATCCAGTGTTCTAGCGCAAACGGTTCCCCTGTAACAATCACTGGCACGTCACTTGCCATCAACTACACTGTGATTTGCTACTTCTACCCGAAACTGCTGCACGACTAGCACGTGACTGAAATTTCACTTAGACAATAAAAAAACAGGAGAAGCGGTTTGGCAAAAGATTTTGCAAGTACTGGAGCTTACCCTCCTTGGATTGGCGTCCTTGTTTGTCGCAGCCTTTGCCCTCATCGACGGCTTTCTAACCTGCACACACACCAAACCCATTAGACATTCAGCAAAAAGGTAGTTTTAGGGAGAGCAGACCAGTGGACAACGGGCACAAACTGTGTCCGCCCCTTCACCTGGGAACTGTGAAAGAAATTCATAGCCAGAGCTTGTGCGGCGTTTGTCAAGCATTTGGGCCACAAAGTCGGTGACAATTTCGGGATACTTTGCACGGAGTTGGGTTTGGAGGGACCCTCTAGGGTCTCTTCTCTCCCAAACTTATAAGCTGTTCACTTCTTCTGGCGACTTGAGGCGCTTTGCCCTTCTATCTACCAAGGGCTCTGCTTCCTCCATCTCCTCACTACTAGAGTCAAACAATGCATCCTCTGCAGCAGTGCATAATACAGAATCAACGATATTGCAAAAAGAAAATGTACTAACCTGCAGGAGGCTAGGCATCCATTTGGTTTAGGGTGGAAGCGGAGTTGTCCAACGATTGACCCCATGCATCCACAGCTACGCAAAACAAGGCGAAGTTGTCCCACAATTGACCCCATCATTCCCCGGCTGCGCAAAACAAAGAAAACCCATCCTTGGGGTTCATGATGGTAGATTATGCAAAAAGTGCGTATACAGGGCATCGACCTCATTGAACAATGTAGGCGATTCATCTTCTAGGACTACCCACTGCGGGATTTTGTAATTTGGGGCACGTTTCTACCTCCTGAAGCCGACGCACAAATGTAGGAGGGTTAAATCCAAAACCCTAACACCCTTGAAAGACAATGGGAGACAATTTTTACCTGCCGTAGCATCCTCCAACTTTGAAAGCCGCTCTACATGTGTACAAGCTATAGCTAAATGCATCATACCTCTTGCGATGGCCTCTTCATTGGACTATGTCGCCTCTAAGGAGGAATTGCGTTTGCTGCTCATTCTGTAGTTGTCATTCGCTGCTCCAAGACAGCGCTTCCCCCTCGTGCTCCGTCCTCGGAAGCCCCACTGCCTGCTACTCCTACACACAAACTCTTTACCCTTCTCTCGGCGAATTGGCCCCCCACATTCGTGCTGCTTCCTTGAGTCCTGATCACTATGCGGCGCCGGTGGTTTAGGGTTCAGCAGGGTTCAGAATACAATGGCCCAATTGAAAAAAGAGACGCACAAGCGTAGAGGAAATCAAAACAAGCCACCGTGATGAAGGAGAAGACAAAATCAGGAAAAAAACAAAAAGCGGCCGCTAGGGTTACAGAGGCCTCTTGAAGCAAGAGAGACGCACTTGAGTGGCCACGCTGCGGCGCCGCCACTAGTTCCACGTGGCCGACTGGCGAGGAAAGGGATTTAGGGTTTAGGCTCACTAACTGCACTCCGACACTACTTCCCCACGACTGCTTCTTCACTCACATGAAGTGACACAGAAGATACACATTGGATGCCACGATTCTTGCAGAACTACGACACAACTGCTTAGTGTTCGAGGCATATGGGTGACGCGTTTCCCAAAGCTAATAAATTGTTAACCCTAACACAATGTCTCTTGCAGAGAGCCACGGTTTGCACCATGTCTGTGCACAAAAGCACACGCGCTAGCCAAGCAAGAGAGACGGCCAAATTTGAAGTTTTGGATGTGCGGCCAAATTGGGGAGTCCAGGATCCACGTCGTAGAGGAGCATGCGGCGTGGAGGACATAGTGATCGCAGTCAAGTTTCGTGCACCGACGAATGCAAGAATAATTGAATTATAGACCAAAGTAAGGAGGAAACTCACGGCGCTAGTTGCCACATGAAAAGAGGCCCGAATTTTGCTTACACTTCCGCCACACGCCTATCCCATGCCAGCTCGTATTCTCCCTTCTCCATTGGCTGAGACTCCATGCCGCGCCCCAACCGTAATTTCAAGACTGCTTGGGTTTCATCACAGAGTACTTACAGCGGTTTGAGCCTACACAGAGACGTGTTTGGGACGAAGATGAAGAATATGACGACGCTGAGGAGGTGCTGCAAGGAGCCAAAAGGCCATATGTGATGAGCCCCGAGCTAACTTCCATCGCTAACCAGTACGTGCTAATGAATGTGTCTGTTATGGAGGATATGAACATGTCAGTCCTTGGTACACCCTAGAACCGCAAGTTAGGTCCCTAGGATTTGGTAACAGTTGTTACCGCCCCCTTCATGCATCTGTGCCTCTCTCAGGCAGTGGCTGTCGGTTCTACATTGTCGGCTCGCAGTCGCCTTGCAATAGTTGAAAAGTGGCTTCGTAGTTAATTCTCAATCACTTACTAGTCGTGCCTCAGTAACTTTCCGCCCCCCGCAAAACTATTTGTAGTAAAATTTTAGTTACGCTAGTGACAGAACCCCCGCAATGTTCCTTAAGTGTTTTAGTGTTCTCGCCTTTTTTTCTGTACTTCCTTACCAGCTGCAGACAGGCCAATGAGTGTGTTTGGTATGTTTGTGCAGAAAATGGCAGACCGAGGTTGAGCAAGATCCGTCTACTACAGCATTGGTAGAGTGGATTATAAATACTGTGGATGAGTCTGAGCTGAACCTCCGGAACCCGGACGACATGGATCGCTTCTTGCTAAGCAAGAAGTCATCTCGAGTGGCCACTCGATATACACGGATCTTGGCATTTGGTAACCGGTTCCGAGTTGATGATGACACAACTACTCGAATGGTGAGCTACAACAGCAGCGTCGCATTGGTGTTTTCCCTGCCCGCTGAAAGTGATGAGGATGCATTAGTTCCCTATGTTGGTGTTCTCCAGGACATATTGCTCTTGGATTACGGAGCACTACAAACGCCCGTCATCCTGTTGCAATGTGAGTGGGTGAAGCCCTTCGACAATCGTGGGAATCCAACATACATCCGAGATGACGACAGCTTTTTGGTTGTCAACTTCCGCTACAAATTCCCTCGCTTGTCGGAGCCCTTCATCTTTCCTAGCCAAGCGATGCAAGTTTTCTTCTCATATGTGGTCGAGAGACCGGGTTAGAAAATTGTTTTACTCAAAAAAGCAAGAGCAAAGTGGGAAGTGGTTGATACCGCAGACACCTTCATTAGCACCACAGTGGACAGTGTGGGATTAGTAGCCCCCCAGGCAGCTTCCTCGAACAGTACAAAATGTGAACTTAGTGGGCGCTATAGAGTTGTCTGTAGAAGACAACTTATTAACATAAGTTGCATACTAGCGTCACTATTCTATGGACGACTGTCACATAGTGTCGCTCAGTCATTACCAAGTGACGGTGGAGTTGCAATAAAGTTGTATAGAAGTCACTTATTATGTATGACTTCGAGCTCAGACATAGGGCCCGTTTTGAACTTGCTGAATTCTATTTTGAGATCTCCTTTCACCCTTGGAATTGGCTTCTGCCTCCCTTCAGCATGACCCTGAAATTAATGTCCACTGTGCAATTGCTTGATTGCTACAGTGCGTGGCCGTTTCACAATTTCTGCAAATTCATGCCACCCTTCTAGCAAGAGCTCTGTGAAAGAAACAATGCAATAATTACCTGAATGTGGTATCTCAATAATGGAGTCACCTCTCTTTGCCCCTAATAGAACTCCACCCATCGTATAATCATAAGCTCCCATGAAATCCCCAACCCTTTCTTTGTAGCCCTTCTCACTGGTAGAATCCTACATTGCTGTGCAGTCGCGCTGAAGTCGTAGTACAGTGTCCGTGAAGTCACCCCCAAGTTTCTCAGAAGTCACCGCAAGTGACCCCCTGTGACAACCACGCAGTCGTCCCCGACTGTGTAAAACCGCCTGCCGACTGTGAAGCCACATCAGCACGTCTTTGTCGTTCTCTGACGCAGTTGTGGATGAAATGGTACCCCTCAGGGCCTCATCCATCTCGTAGTCATGAGTGCAACTGCTCCGCAACTCGACTCTTCTCCCTTATAATCACCGGTGCAATTAGAGAGGTGCTAGTCGCAGTGCAGTTGCATTTTTTCTGCAGTCACATATCGCAGTCGCATATTTTGGCAGTTTTCTTGTAGTGATAGCATCAATCATATAGCCAAAAATAATCCCATACTTTATACTTCAGAAATTTGATAGAAAATAAACAATTTGCATCCATCTTCATTGATATACTTTGATCTAATTTATGTCTTTGTCTTGCATGCATATAAATATATACATATTATATAACTATCCATAACGTAGACATTAACATCCACAATTTCACATGTTTTTCAAATATTTTTCTAACCACTTCATTAAAAATCCATAAATTTAATAGATTAGAATGATTACCAAAGAAGTAGTGTACAATCTTTCTTCCAACCAAGTATGTGGTAATAGTAGTACTCTATCCTTTTGGCCTTGTAGTGGGACATGAGATGAACATTAGAGTAGGAGGGCTAGTGAACCTTCACAACCTACAAGAAGACCTCCAAAGCCTTGATGAACACATGCTTCATTCACTCCAATTTTAAAAGGATGGATTTTGTCTATTAAGAATTTCATGAGTGTTTATCTTCAACCTTGTAAGGACATTGCAACCCAAAGTGGCTGATGTATGACTTTCCAAATCACTATAGAAATGAAGAATGCACCTATTTGTCCAAAAATCAGATAATTTTTTAGTGACTAGCTTCATATTAGGCCAATGTCATTCCGGGGATTCATACTTCATACATGTTTACTTACTTTCTACCCACTCCCAAGTGACATTGCATATTGCATAGAGAAGGTGGATTGTAGAATGTCGAAGAAGGTATGTCATTGATGTGAAGAGGTGAATTCGGCAGAGTCTTGCAATTCGAGCACATGACGTACCTTGCTTTGCTGAAACAAACTCCAAATGAACATACACGCAAACGCTCAAGATAGACAATACTCTTCCGTCATCCACTCAAGCACACATAAAAAAATGAAAACGAAGGAGCTTCACACCCCTCATAGCTTACACATCTCGCCAACAAGAGTCCATCAATTACTCCAAAACTTGAAAAAACCAAGGTCGCTAACTAATCCTCACATTACTCAACTAGCGTACAGTTTACACGAACCTCTGTAAATAATCCTCTTACACCAACTATACAATGCCAACCCAAACAACCAAATCCAAGCTACCTAGATTAAGTACCTCACTCCTTCTCAGCTGCACGTAATTAGCACAACACAGCTCATTCCATCTCAGCTGCACGTAATTAACACAACGCAGCCCCAGCATCCAGTCTAATAATCAATGCAAGTCAATGAGCCATGACTCCCATAGTGGCTAGTGTTGTGCTCCGAACAACTGGCTGTCGCATACATACATTGCAACAGAATTTGAACAATTGATCGACTGAGAAACTAGCAAGATTATCTAAAAGGTTTGCGCAGGGAGTGGTACCCTCCCACCGTGCAAAGCTCGCCACTTCTTGCTGAAGGCCGGTCACAGAATCGCATGCTGGGAGTATTGAAATCCTCTCTTCTTAACTGGAAGTCTTGATTCGAATTTGGAAGCGCCTGCTTTGGTGCAGGGCTGATGGAAGAAGTTCTCACAGGGAACGACATGCGTTTCTTGGAGGTTGGGGTGTCTTCTGCGACCCGGAAGGGGGAGCTCGGTCGTTGCTTGGGTTGGCTGTGGGAACGCACCTTGGCCTTGGCGGACTTCGTGACGGCCATGTAGGATTTGGGGACGTTGAGGTCGATGGGCGCCAGGGCTGGGCGAAGCGCTGGGGAGAGTTCGTTGGTTGTAATTGGTGTTGTTGGTATTACTGGCTCTCGGTGATGGTCGTTGAGAATCGTGTTTGCTGTTTTCTGTAAACTCTGTACATTGAATTCCAGACGGAGTTAATTAGCTGATGAGTTTCTAGTAAGTTCAAAGGCAGGCGCTTCATCTTTTGACTTGCCTATCGGTATAAGGTTTTGGACAATGAATCCATTGGCTCCCGTCTTCTATTGTCTCACCCGTCAGCAGTAATTTCATCTCTTCCTAGCAACACTTGCTGAGTATAAGCATCAGCTGGCTGAACTGGTCGATACTCATTTCCATTTTTGAATGGAAATGGGGATGTCTATGGTCTCTTCATAGTGGTCTACATGATCTCCCTGTGTTGGAATGATTGCAGAAGAAATCATCCAATACATGGAGTGATGAAACAGTTTGATCTCATGAGAGGTTGGTTCGTACTGTACCTAACGTGATCTCCAGTGAGCTCTATTGAGTGATCTCCCAATGAAAGCACACTCCTACTTGTTGGGTTAAAAATGCTTAGAAGTGACCGCAAGAGTTACCTTACAGCGCCAAAAGAACAAGAATACTCCCACGTGAGTTTTCATGAACTGACAAAGGCTCAGAAACGCTTGCAATTGAGTTTCCTGAACCTCGACGTACCTGCTTGTCCACTGGCGCAGAGCTGAGTCTGAAGGACTGGCTTCCTCGAGAGAGTGTCGGTGAAGCGTACATCAGCGAGTGGGGGGGAAGATTATTTAAGCTTCCATAATCCCGGAAGCTGCCCATGATATTCACTTTGGAAATCTCCGCTTGGGTGAGCTTGGGTGGTGTAGGAGTAGCGCTTCGCCTGTCTGCGAAAGGTTCAGTTTCTTTAGATGGCCTTTCCTTGTAACTCCTGTGACTGTCGGCCATGCGATTCTCCCAAGGCCGGGCTGCCATCCATCTCTCTAACCAACTCCAGCCCCAGTGCTCATTGTCTGGCGTGTCGTGGTCGAAGTATACACCTCGTTGGAATCCATTGTCCGGTCTCCACTGCAATTAATCCCGAAGAAAGTTTTAGTTTTTTGTACTCTTTTGCAATTAACGTACTCTCAATCCTCTCTAATGTGTGCTCACAATCTGACATGTGAATGTTGTACAATTAGAAGTGTATACAGCATGATGGTTTCTCCAGATATATATGGAAAGGAAGTTTAGTTTTTGATACAGAATATTTTGCAACATACTCTCAATCATCTCTCATGAAACCACCTTGGGAGACAAATTGGCTTCTAAATGCACTCTCACAACCTGACATGTGAAAGCTGTACTATTACAAGTGTACACAACATGATGACTTCTCAATATATAGAGAGAATGTGATGTGCAATTATCAAGTGCGTTACTACAGAGTGTAACTTTGTGAATATGTATATTGGGCCAATTGCATTAAAGTTCTTACTTGGTGTTAAAAGAGGTGTGAGCAAGGGTTTTACGGAATGAATTTGGACTAATTCTCTACGCTTACACTACCCCTAACACCAAGTAAGAAGAAAGATTTTCAGTTTCAATTTACAAAAAGTTCTTTTGAGCATTTAATCCAGCAAATAGAGAACTGATTAAGCAGAAGCTGGGAGGGATAATTGACGCACTTGGCATTGGTTTGCATAGGCTAATGCACGCTCCCGTTTGATATGGCCTTCTTGCCTCTGTTGTAACTTGGCTTGCAAGTCTTCCACCGTTCCAGCATGGGCACACCAACCTCGCTGACAGAAGTCGCACAATCACATGTTAATTCGGACTCAAGTATCCATCCAAACCATTATAATGAAAAATAGGACACAATCATGCAGTTTCAACTTCCAGGTTGATTAGTTAATTCAGTGGCCAAGGATTCATGGTTTTAAAATGACCAATCATACTGTTGAAATACATAATTCTAATGGACCGATTTATATCACCAATACCACTGAAGAAAATTGCATGTGTTGGTCGAATATTAATATTTACTTGGATTTAATCAAGTCACTGTATGACCTACTCAAAACTGCTAAGAAAAACTTGAGGCCCAAGATGGGCCTTTTGGAGATAGAATTTGCAATACTCAGATTGCCATCCTATTCCAGCCTGATCTCAAGAGAAACGAAACCATGATTCTATAAGCTGTCATTAACCCCGTCAGCACCCCAAGTCCATACTCTGGAAGATGATCAGAGTGCTTCTAATTGATGTTCAGTCCACACAACTTCTCATTCATTCATCCATCCAATGTAATGATTTATCTTTAAAAAACAGCCTTCCTTTATGACCAATTTGATGAAATTGGGGTAAATAATGCATTTGTACAAAGTTATAGCAAAAATTCGGACTGGGATTTCGAATTTTTTGTTCAGATATGGGATATGAATCACTTCTCATTCATCCAAAGTCATGCTTTATCTTTAGATAAAAACTTTCTCTTACGACCAGTCCAATAAAATTGAGGTAGATAGTATATCTGTTCAAAGTTATATGCAAAAAATAGGCCAAAATTCAAAAAATGATTTTGAATTCTTTTGTTCAAAAATATGGGATTAATTCTCAGAATTTTGTACCTCGGATTCTCGCAGCATGGCCTCTCGGTACCTGCGCTCGCTGATGGTGCGTTGCACAGCCTGGCCTTCGGTGGACATCCTCACCTGACGAGCTCGGATGCGAGCTTGCACTCGAACCAAAGCTTGCATGCACCTCAGAGTAATGGCCGCTTGACGGCGCACAGTATGACCTCTCACAAGAGCTTGAAGCCTGACCAGTCCTTTCAAGGCTCGTAATGCTCTTCTTGCCTGAGATCGATCAGTCACATTTGGTTAATTACTTACTTGCACACACTCCAACAAGAAGTAGCAGTTGCAACACATCGTCAATTCTTTTGCAATGGTTTTGTAAGGGTTCCGTACTTTGCTAAAATACTTATGGTCTGTTGCAAACCATTGCAAAAAGTGCTGCAAACTTGTTGCAAAAGTCTTGGGCACAGAACCAATGCATATCTATGCCTGAACTGTTTCCAAAACCGTACAATTGCAATCTCAAATAGGTGCAAATACATTGCATAGCGGTATGCTAAACCATTGCAAAATTGTTAAGAGATTTCTGACGGGCGTGGCAAAACCACTTCAAAAACTATCGGCCTTCGGTACTAGTGACATGTATATTGTAGCAGATTAGGTGTATTTGGACATGGGGAACAGAAAATCATGCATTGCTCTTGAATGAATGTGTGAAGTGTGTGTGTGTTACCAAGAATGCTCGGAATGCTGTCTGAATGCGAAGTGCCGCCCAGTTTTCAACGCTCATTTGCTGTTGCTGCTTTGAGATTTGAAGATACGTGTCCACTTTCTTCATCAAGTCTGCTAATGATGGCTTCGTGAAGAATTTAGACTCGTCTGTGGTATCTGGGTCCTTGACTGGATCCAGCTTCGTTTTGCATTCTTCCACTGATGTCTTCCAAGGTGACCACCTTCGTTGCTTCTCACCACGCGTGCTTTTCTGCAGAATTACAAAAAAGGGATTTATTCAGTTTCTCCACATGTTTATATATCTATTTATTTGTTTTTTCTTATCATGAAAACACAACCTAAGGTAGAGGATGCAAAAACCATTAAGGGCATGATTCTGGCTTCTACACTGACCCCTGTTTCAAACAACAGCTCGTTGAATTTAGAAGGTGTAAGCATGACTTGGCTATATGTGTACTGCCACTTATCTTTATATAAAAATAGGGTAGTCCAATGTCTCTTTTAGTGGTATAGAACCTCACATTCTGAAATTGCATACGAAATTCATACATAGTGATAAAATTTTGATCTCAAAAGATTGGACTCTGTACCTCAAAATCACAGATGTTCAAGTGACAGAACTAGTATCCTCTAACTGATCTATTCAGCCCTCTGCCATGCCGTGAAAGCACAATCTAAGTAAAGACTTTAGGAGTACATGAAGCAGTCACAGCAATTTAAGATACTTTCAACATCTGTCCTTTTGTTTTGTACGATTTCAAACTTGGTCACAGCAACTTCAGTTACTTTCAACGTCAGTCCTTTTATTTTTGTAATATTTCAAACTTGGATAAGGATTGTTTATTTTATTTAGCCATCAAGGTCAGGAATTAACGCACCCCACGCTCTTCCTTGTCCACCGAACTCGGCTTCACTATTCGTTTCATTGTGGCCAGTGTTTTGAAAAATTTCTTGGATGCCCCCATGGTGCTCTTTTAAGTCTTTCTCCTCTGAAACTCCTAGATCCTGCCAATAAGAAAAAACTCTTCACAACGTGAGGATCGAGTATTTCTCCATAACAATAGGCAAGATGATTCACCAACTATACACGTGTCCAACGCCGACAATTAAAAACTTCATTTATGACGTTTATGGCACCACATCTGACTGAAAATTGCACTCGTCAAGACAGGAGATCTTGAAGGGCTCAAATCATTTAATTTGAAGGCGACTAAGCCCATCGCTATTAAGGTAAATGAATACAAACCAGGTCTTGCAATAACTAATTAATATTCATTGAATGTTGCACAGGTGGCTTCTTAGAGAGAGGTTGTACCGGTATTCATCACTGGAGTAAAGGCACGAAATAAGCCCATTGTGGACACTAATGAGAGCAAGCTTGTTGTGGAAAAAATTGTATTGCTGGGGACATTGCAAGTTCTGAAATATACACCGCCGTTACAATTTTGCCTACAATGGTCTTTCTCTCTGTAGTGTCCGCAATGGGCCTGTCAACTGAAGAGTGTCTCCACAAACTAAACGCTATACGTACAGTGAGCATACTCAAAATTGCACAACTATCAGCTTGATAAAAAAAAAACTACATTACCCCTCAATGGATTTGAATCTAAACTTTCCAGTGAAGTGTTCAGCCTTCAATTAGCTCAAGTTGTTAAAACACTGCTAAGTGTGTTTAAAAATTCAAATTTAACACTGTAAATTATTCACATTTTCTGTAGCAACCAAAAAGCTTCGCTTGAAGTTTTGCTAAATTTGGTCACATTTGTGGACACGGATGCAAACTACACAATCACCAAAGAAAGAAAAAGCTTTCGTTGAGATGGATTTCACCTTTCGAGAGCAGCTGCGTTGCAAGCTGACTGCCTTGCTCACTCTTCAGCCAACACTCAACATTTGAAGCAGAAATAACACCACCAGAAATAATAAGCTCTACTATTGTTCCACAACTCACAGGCTCCCAGAAGCCGATAACCAGGTCGGAATACAATCACCTGTAGGAGCTCTCTCAGCGTACGAGATTACTTACATCCCTGTTCGCAGTTTGAAACCCAGGAAAGAAATAAAAAACTACAAAAGAAATCAAAGCCTCAAGTCCAAGTCCCCCTCCACAAGAATATGAATTCACAATGCCTCCCAGACTTCAAAAAATGTCTCGAAGAAAGCTACACCCGAAGAGGAAGTCACGAGTTACAGCGAGAGAAACCAAAGAAAAGCAGTACACAAGCCCACGAACTCAACCTCACCAACACTTTCTTCCCAAACCCCGAAACGCAGCCCCAATTCAGCAGCTCAACAACCAACCTACAAGCCTCCCAACTCCCAAAGGAGCCAAAGCCAAAGTAAGCCAAAACTAATGCCCAACCCCGAGTCCAACGTGCAGCCTAGGGCCGCAGCCTTCAAGCATGCAAACAAACTTAAGTTAACTTCCCTCACACGAACAAAACGCAGCGTTCAAAGTTCAAACTTCCTGAGGAGTCAGGCTGTATGTAGAAAGACGTAGCAGCTCCTATCAATAGGGACATTGTTTGTATTGTACAGTACATACACATGTACAGTACAGGAGTGACATGTACTGAGGGAGCTAGATGGCAGGTAAGCAGTCAGTCAGGGACTCCCCGCAGGCAGGGGGAGAATTTGAATTTTGTTCGTCAGTGGAGGTAGTTGGGCTTCAGTGATGGTGCTGGAATGGCTGCAAAAGCTTGAGCTACTGTAGTGGTTCGAGTCACAAGGTCAGTTACCAGTAGAATTGAAGAGCGGAAGTGCATGATGGAATTGTGCAGAGGGGGAAGCGAATAATAATAAGCTGAAGTTCTGTTAAGTTAAGCTTATCTTGTATGATGAACTCGGAGAGACGGGGATTGAAGGAGGGGGTCTGCAATCTGCAAGAAAGGCTGCAACTGAACGAACTTTGGTATAACTTCACTGAAGGAGCAGGTTTGGCAGAGGAGGGAGAATTTGAAAACGGAGAGCGCTGCACGTGTGGGACAAGGGGGAGTGGAGTACTCAGAGAAACTGGTCGCTGGGGGGCTGACTTGCAACTACTGTACCATAGCTTGCTTGGGCGTACTCTGCGAGATGGTGGCTTTTGTAACTTACTGATGCGTGCTTTTTTAATTCATTGTCATTGTCTCTCTCTCCGTGGGTTTTTTGCAAGGTTTTTTCTCTACCAATTTTGGAATATAATAAACCCTCAAAGGACACGACCCCCATGACCAAGGTAGTCACTAAAATGCTCCGAGTAGTGGACCAGTAAATGCATTCTTTGTTTCTACAATGAATAATAAAGTTATTCATGACACTTTGGGTCCTTAAAGTGTTCTTGGGTTAACCTTGAAAGGACAAGGTACTTTGCCTAAAAATGATCTTGATTTTTGGACCAATAGGTGCATTCTTCATTTTTATGGTGATTTGGAAAGTCATTCATTGGCCACTTTTGGGACTCAATGTCCTTACACGGTTAATAATGGCAACCAATAAGGTAGTTAGTATGCTCTAAAAGCGACCATTTAAAAGCTGGTCTGCCTTTTTCATAGGCTTCTCTGGACATAATTATTTATAGATCATTTTTCAGAGAAAGAAAAATGGATGTGGAACCTAACACAAGTGGTTTTGTATTTTTCCAAGCATTTTTGAATTACTTCTAAATTTTCAAAGATTCAAGGCATAGGCACCTATTGTGATCATAGGTCTCCCAAAATTTGTCCACTTGCAACTTGTAAAGATATGTGCGGAAATCAAAGGCAATGATTGGCTCTTACAAATAGAAAAATATTTTTTTGTCAATGCATTCAATTGCTAAAGTGGGCCATTTAAGGATCACCTCATCTCCATTCTCCACCCAAAAATAGGGGTGGTTTGAGGAAGATGGGCGCTTTTAGAGTATACTACCTTATTGTTGGTAGAGTTGTGTCAATCCAACATTGGAAACGACTCACTAAATGTATTACTATTTTCTTGGGTTTGAAATTGGAACTTGAGATTACTATTGTTGAAAGTACATCAGGGGAGATTCTAGCCTTTAAGAGATTATGAATTCCAAGAGTTCCCCAATTATGGGAACTCTGTTGCAACAGCTGGCTAACGTAACAGAGAGACTGCCACTTTGTCTATTATTATTTTAATATGCTTTAATTAAAAATAATCATTATTATATTATTATATATTTTTTATTTATATATATATTTTAATAATCTAACTATATAACTGTTATTCACAACAAGGGGAACTTGGCTAAAACAATTTCTTAGAGGTTGAAATCTCCCCTAATGGTAGTCAAAAATCACATATAGTGAAGACAAGGAAATCTAGAGAAAAGACTTTGGACAAATAAAATAGTGAACATTAGAAGCGAGATGAGAGATAAAAGATATACATGTCACAACAAAGTGTGCTCAACTCTAGAAGGATGTTAGCCTATGACTATAGTAATCACTCAAAACTAGTTTGATTTTTGAACCAATATGTACATTTTTCATTTCTACAATGATCTAGTTAGTCATCCATTAGCCACTTTTCAGCCTTCACATCCTTATAAGGTTAAGAAAGAAAAAACATGGAATTGGCTCAACAAATTTTGAATTGGACATGGCTATTTTTTTATTCAAATTGATATGGATTTGATATTAAAATATGCAATGTTTTTTTTATCAATTCTAGTGATACAAGATTTGGTCTTGTCTATACATTCTATACTACCAATAATAGTATTTTGTACAATATGAGAATTTAAAGTGGTCATTTTGAACTATGAATCATTTGTCACTTGATGTAGCATCAAAGGCCACCCTACATTGAGTGGTGTTATTCCATTTGGTATTTCATGGAATATGTGAGTTTAGGGGACATCTCGAAACCTGCCAAAATCCATCGTTCACAAGCTGCATTGACTTGGCCGAGCGACTACCAGGTCGTTTTAAAAAAAATAAAAAATAAAAAGAATTTAACTTTGTTTTTCATTTTAAGGATTAAAAATAAATTGAAAAAAATAAATTCTGACACCGGCGTTCGATGAGACCGAGGGGAACAAAACTAGGAACAGGCTTGAAACAACCCTCCAGCCCCCCCGGAATCTCATCTAATGGATTAGGCTTGTTCTATAATCCTAGTGGACTTTTATAGAACTTACGGTTTGGAGTTATAGTTGATTTAGATCTCTTGCCAAGTCAACTTTTGTGTGTGTTTTGGAGAGAGCTCATTTGTTGTAAGGATTATAGCTACAATGTTTTAGCCATTTATAAAGCTTTGAGTTTTCTCTTAGATGCATGTGCGTTCTTCAATTCTTTCTATGGTAGAGTGAGAAACACTTGACTATCTTGAGTATTGAGTAGGATTT
Source organism: Rhytidiadelphus loreus (assembly GCA_947034895.1). Lineage (NCBI taxonomy): Eukaryota > Viridiplantae > Streptophyta > Bryopsida > Hypnales > Hylocomiaceae > Rhytidiadelphus > Rhytidiadelphus loreus. The sequence goes on from OX344763.1 coordinate 8,553,587, forward strand.
GTAATTCTTTCACTTAGCAAGATCTATTTTTCACATTATTTTTGTAGGTTAGAAGAACTTTAAGTGTGGAAATTGTAAGTTTTGAGAGTTTAGATTGCCATAAAGTAAACCAACCTATGAGAAGCAAAAGACTCATGATACACCTAGGGAATGACCCATTATAGTCTTGCATTAACTCATGACAAACTTCTTTCAATTATAAATGAAATTTGGGCTATATCAGGTTGAATTAGTGGCCACAACCAATGTTTGGGATGATGGTGATGGAGTGATTGCAATAGGAACTTCCATCTTTTGACTATAAATTCATCACAAAAAAATGATTTTTTGGGGCTTTCATGTTATAGACATATTAGGAAATATTGTGATTTTCTTAGGTGAGTAAGATGAACCATTATGGATACACTTTTTGTTGGTTTGGAGACTCTTTGGGGCCAATTGGATAGCACACTTAAAAAATTCATACTTTGTCAAAAAAAAAAAGAGAATTCAATTGCTCTCCCCATTTCTCACATTTGCATGTATGTGGAGTTTTTAAATAAATTTTCAACAATGCCAACAAGGAAAACCAATCATTTTGTTTTTCATAGGTTGCCAAGTTGGTTTACCTTTTTTGTACTAGAGTCAGAATTCGGGCACAAGAAATTGAACTTGATTAAAGACAAGTTGGCACCTCTCAAATGCTTATGGGTATCAATTTGAGTTGGAAGGAGATATTTGAATTCCTACTTAGTTATCCCCTAAATTCCCAAGGTCATTTTTTTGCCAAAATCACTCAAAACTACCACTTTTGCTACTTTCACTTATGAAATAAATCTTTAAAATAGTTTTTAGAATCTAACCATAGGATCTTGTTTTAAACTTGTTTTAGATCACGTGATAAAAATTTTGTGATGTTTGACCATGTAGATTGAAAGATATTAGCATTCAAAGTGGAAGAAAAAAAATTCTTTCAAGAAGTTGCTATGATTGCCCGCAAAACAAGAAACTCCATAACTTTCACGTCACTGCTCCAAATGGAATGAATCAAAGCTTCCCATTTAGAAGAAAATATAGTCTACAAGGAAAAAAATATTAAAAATTATATTTTAAATTTTTTGTGAATTTTTTTTGTTGCACGGCTCTCCCATTTTGAGGTTATTGTGGCATAACTTTTGCTCTTGGACACCAATTGGAATAAAAATTGTATTCCCGGAAAGTTCATAAGTTTATCTATATTATGAGAAAGTTTCAAAAAGTTTCATTGAAAATTGAGATCATAGGAGTTTGCTTGAAATCCATTTTGTCCCCTGTAGGGACAATGGGACTTTAGGGGTTAAGTGGGTTTGTGGAACTAGTGGGAGAGTCTTAGTAGCAATTTTTAGTTCTAAAATAGATGATTTTTTATACTTTTTGGTGTACATTGACCCATATTGAAGTTCTTGGGGTTTGAATTCTATCATTGGTTGGAAGTGGCAACTTTTGCCAATCAATTGACCTTTAGTCGCCGTTTGAAATGAGGTGGATGACCTTTGATTAGTGGAGGTCAGGCGGTGACCACCAGATGCTAGTAGGTGACCGCTAGACAAAGAGTTGATGTGGATGACAATTACTAGGTTAAGGATTGGACAACATGTCCATTTTCATCCATCCATAAGTTTTCATCTACAAAAAACATTCCAAATTTGAAATCTTGTGTTTTGTTAGACTTTCATAATGTATAGTGTCTATAAATTTTGAATCTTTTTGAATCTTTGAAATTGTAGATTCTAATCTTTTTGAGGAAAAAAACAAAAAACAAAAACATTTCATTCACAAAGACACATTTCCTAAAATTGTGCAATATTCCATTTTCCTATTTAAATTGCGGTGTAAAAGTCTCACCTACTTCAAACAATGAAATATCCATGGTTTCATCTAAACAAAGAAATAGTTTATGAATTTGTGTTAGAGAAGAGTTTGATCATCTTTCTCACAACAAATTCCTCTCAAATCTTATTGTCCCTTGATTCTCGGATGTTTGTAACTCAATCTGTTGTGATGTACGATTGATTCCTATATAGTTCACCTTTAAAAGCAATGATTTATGTCACTCCCATGAAAGTAATTATGGAGATGCCAAGGGAGATGCCCAATCAATTGTTGTATATATTATAAACATTGCAATAATAATATAGATGTTCTATCACCATATCTAGATATAGATTCCAAAATTCATAGGATAATTTATTTATATCTTCAATGAAAGGGAATATTTTTTTAGTTTCAAGCATAATTTTGCCAAATTGCATTTGCCAACTTTAATGAGTTATTTGGTAAGGAATGCCAAGTCTAAACACTGGATACTATAGTAGGCACCACACAAGAAGCTCTGGGCTTGAGAATCTCTCTCTAGAGTTGTCTTCCAACTTCAACTATATTCCTAATCAAATTTAAATACTTTCAAATCTTGAAAGATCTTCACACAAACAAATTTGTACTCCTCCGTTCAATTTCAATAGTAGAAGATAAAAATAACTTTTGCATGATTACTAATGATGTCCAAACCCACAAGTTGTAGAAATCAAATCATATTTCATACATGAATTTTAGCTTTTAGGCATACAAAAATAAATATGTCAATTTTAATTAAAATCCTCTTCCAAGCCACTATCAAGATTAAATTCTACAAATACACTTGTTTGATGGATTTACAATTCACTTTGTCTCAAACCATACATATAATAACCTAGGGCCTAATGAGTAAATAATCTCAAGTGTACCAATCCCAAAATATCTAAAAAGATTTAATCACCTTTATAATTGCCAAAGGATTGCTCAAATGAAGAACTATGTACAACCAACTTGGTATGACCTTCCGAGATAGGAGGACTACTTGAACTCAAACTAGGAAAAGTTTGTGAGAATTCCAATGAATGGTAGAGTCCCCAAGGTTTTGTAGTCGGTAGAAAAGGCATCGATATATTGGCGATGGTAGATGCATTCTCCATGTCTCTTATTTGTTGCAATATTTCATTCACTTGTCCCATGGATGGCCGGGCCTTTGGATTGGGAAGGCAACACAAGAGGCCCAAACGAAGGAGATCTACAACCATAGTTGTATGGACTTGAACATCTACATCCACGACTGTTGAGTTGCCTAGCACATTGTTGTCACTACCTAGATTAGAGTCTAAAGGTGAGAGAAGAGGTCCTATTGCATCATTGACCTCATCCTCTTGATGAGGTGAAGACCTTAAAGGTTGAAGAGTTTGAAGCAATCTTGGATCTACCACATTAAGAAGAGATCCGCCTTCATGAGCTCGCCAAACGGTGTGCAACAACACAAGATCCTTTGGTTCCCTTGCTTGCATATCCAAGGGACGCCTTCCACACACAACTTCAAGCACCAAAATCCCAAAACTATAAACATCCGATTCCTTGGTAGCTTTGCCTGTATATGGCATCTCTGGAGCCATGTAGCCAAGAGTCCCTGCTGCCAAGGTGGTTTTGTCCAACTTGTGGTGATCCATCAAGCGTGCAAGTCCAAAGTCTCCCAAATGTGCATTGAAATCCACATCCAACAACACATTGCTAGACTTGATGTCTCGATGCAAAACACAACTTAAGCAATCCTCGTGCAAGTATTCAAGTGCCGCACCCACTCCTTGAAGAATGGAGTGCCTCTTTTCCAAAGAGAGGACAATCTCTTGGTGCTGAAGACTATGACTATCACGTGTGTGAAGCCATTCATTGAGGCCTCCATTGGGCATGAAGTCATAAACCAAGAGCAGGCGACCTTTCTCTTGACACCAGCCTTGCAACTGCACCACATTGCGATGCCGAACTTGGCCGAGACTTGACACTTCCGCATGAAAGAGGGACTCCGCCTGCTTGGGCTCTGAGAAATTGATCTGTTTCACGGCAACAAAATGGGTTCCACTGGGAGCTTCAAAGGACCCTTTGTAGACGGACCCCGATCCACCGATACCGAGCAAATTTCTTTCATGAAAGTTGTCAGTGGCCATCCGGAGCTCTGCATACGAGAACGCATGTGGGCCTGCGCTATGGTCCAGTGGTGTATAGCGGGAAATTCTGGATGCGCTTGCAAGGCGGGAGGCGCACCAGAGAGTCACGACTGCAGCTGCCACAACCGATCCCAGAACTCCTGTGCTGATGCCAGCCCACGTTCTGGTCTTCCAAAAATGATTTGGGGATTGGGAGTAAGGGACTTTTGAAATCTCACTACTAAAGAACTCCCAGGACAAGAGCTCATGGGCTTCGACGCGTTGGACATCGGAGCTTCCCCAAAATGTGGGGATCACTTCGTCGCCAAGCACTTCGGTCAATTTGTAGTTGGGAATGCGCAGCAGAGGGATCAGGGGCTTCTTCACGCTGGGGTTGGATCCATTCGCAAGTCTCACTTCGAGTGTCCGAGCTGAGCTATTGAAATCAATCCAAGCAGTGAAGATTTTCCCGTCGGAGAAATACGAGCAGTAGGTGTCGTTGCCACAAAGGTTGTGCGTGTATGCTCCGATGTCATACTCGTAGTCACGGTTTTTTGAGACCCTGATGAAGCTGTTGCTGGCGTCTTCGGAATCAGGGTTGTACCTCCCCATGCCAAACAGGATAAGGAAGCCTGAAGGAGTGTATCTATGGTTTGGATCACCTGGATGGAGAGGACTTCTGCATGCACCAGCGCTTCCTATTTCGGACATGAGGGCTTCCAGCTGAGCAGGCATCATGCTCCTGAACAAAATGAAGGCGATCCCGTTATCGTCTTTGTCTCTGGGAGAACTGCTGTTATCCCGAGGTAACTCGAGAGTTTCGAAGGTGAATGAGAATGAGGTGCTGAACGAAGCAACTCTCCCAGTTGCGACATCCTGAATGCGCACCTTCTCCCCGTAGAACAACGCTCCACAAGACCCTCGCGACTGCGTGGCGCGCCTGTTGACGATGTAGGATCGATTGGCGCCATTGTATGCAGCATCTCCGAGGGCTATGATGTTATCATCTCCAGAGGGAAAGCAATGGAAGGTGAGTCGCGTGTCGTCACTGGCAACTGAGTGAAGCAACACAAACAGGAGAAAGCACAAGAGGTTCATTCTGTACTATCCTGCTCTGCAAGCCCAATGCGCTCATGTACTATTGTACTCAAATTAAATAGAAAATTGATTCGCTTGTGCAAGTTTATGTATGGACTGCTAGCTTCAATTCCAATTGATGCCTTCAATGTTGAAGATAATCTTCTCTCTCTGCCAGGGTTTTGCAGGAAACTGAGAGAAAAACTTCCAACAGCAATTTGAAATTGACAAGAATGTCAAATCTGGATTTCTTGCGCTCCAATTGCAAATCATCTTGCAAGAGATTCACAACTTGAATGAGACTTTCGTATCGCTGTCGAGGCACACCTTTCCAGTAATCAACACATGAGGGCACAATGGCACCCCCAAGAACACAACAAAAACACAACAACCAATCACTGCAAACACTGCCCAAAACACCCCCTGAATACAACAACCAATACTGCAACAACCACCCAAAACACACATCAACACAACAACGAGGTTGGAGCAAGCTGAATCTTCGAAACCGTCCCCTAACAACAATTAAGGTCGATTAGGATTTAGAGGTCTAACATTTCAACCAAATGCTGAGAAGTACCTCTGGCAAGGTGAAGGCAAACCCTCGCTCTGCGAAAACGTCGTCTTGTACAGTGAAACGTAGCTGACCACGAGTTTGTTCAACTTGAAAGGAGTTGTGATGGAGCTTCCTTGAAACAGTGTTGCAACTACAAAGGAGATTTCGAAATTCAGCGGCAGAGACGGAGCACGAGGCCGAGCAAATTCTCCAATTAATCCGCTGGTGCTCTCCATTCGCAAAACCCAGATGAAAATCGAGGTGGCAGGGCAAAGCACCACCCACAATTCCCAAATACCTCGTGGAACCAACAAAACATTCAGTTGCAAACACTGTTGCTGCCTTGGCTCTACAGTAGATGGTGTGGAATATTTTACACTCGACAGTACTTCATCAGAAGCTAAGTAGACATGTGGAGGCTCAATGTGATGAGTAGGGTGCATGAAGGAAAGGTAGTGGGCATGACGGCTATTGAATGTTGTGCCGTGCAAAATTGCTCAAATCTGTGTCTCATACAATTTTGAATGCTATATTTGCAAATTGACATGTGGCAGTTCTATGATTCAAGCCATGTCAACTTCTAATTCAATTTAAGAAACTAATCAAGTAGATTAGACACATAGAAATGTCCATCTGTACAATTGGAAGGCAAATAATAACCATGCCTTTCATTTGAACACTTTTGTAACCCCATGACATGAAATTCAATTTCACAACCAATTTTGAATTTGTACTTGCAATTTTTTGCATGATCAATTCTTTAGAACCTCTCTACACATGTTACCTCCTATTTGCAAACCTTCTTCACAAGTAGACAAGATGCTTAGAACATTAACACTTGAACAAAGAGTGAATGTTATTTCTATATTGGAGAAAGGATGTAGACTAAGATAAACCTCAAGAGCTTTGTATGTGAGTTTAGGCAATGTTCATAACATTCAACGTGCACATGTTCCTGATGCAAAGCTTGGAGGTAGAGAGGTAGACCACATGTGATGACCAAAGCTATGGAAATAGTTTATAGAGTGTTTTTTTTCCAAATATGTAAGATATTTTGCATAGTTTCTAATAAAATTACAACTTGTAAGTTTATGCATTCATTTTTCTTCTATGGTTGAATAATTGAAAAGTTTGCAAACCTTTGAAGATTTTTAGAAGGAATTGTATGAGGTTGGTGCTCCCAAACCATCATCCTATTAGTGTTGTTTTGCAAGCAATGAAGGCAAAAGTAACTTTGAAGTTGTTTATTGACCTTGATTCTTTAAATTTAAAATTTAAATAAAAACCTAGGATATGTCTTGCTTATTAAAACATTCTCACTACTGGGATTGAGATTTGTCAATTTTAAGTGAAAAGTTATTAACAATTTAAGTTTTTCTTTCATCGTGACCTCTTTGCACTTAGGTTTTTCTTAAGAGTAAATATGAACATTTTTTGGTTTAATATTTTTCATGTATTCTCAACTTATTTTTCAACATCTTGTCAAAAGACTCAAGTTTTTGGACATACAAATGTTTTACTAACAATGTTGAAATTTTGTGTTTGGGAAGCTTAAGCATCTAATCAATGAAGATTATCACTTTGAAATTTTACAAGGATATACATGAACAAATTTGGTAACTTATGGTAATTCATAATAACTATATGTAATTTAGATTTGATATGATATAATTCTCATTATAGTATAGTTAATTATGATAATATATTTGAGTAGTATGTTTATTTACATTAATAATATGATATTGTTTGGTAAATTATATTTCAAATTATACTTAGACTATAGTGGCTAGTGTGTTTGAGTATATAGTCACTCAACTATCCACCCAAAGCAAATACACCACACCAGTTGATTATTTTAGAAAAAAATCCTTAGAGAGCTATGTGTCTAATTTTAGTTGGTAGAAATCTAAGATTTAGATAGCAAAAACTACATATAAGATGTAATTTTTAGAATCTTCTAAATACCTAAATTTTGGAAACTTCACAAAATTTGGATGAAAATTTGAATGGATGAAAACTTGGATGAAAGTATTACATCATCGATATCTATCAATTATTGGTTGTTGCCCACGCTTTACTAGTTGTACCTTCCTAATTGCTAGTCACTCAACTTTGGCACACAAGTGCTTTCAATAGAGCTTGTCATCTAAAAGAAAGCCTCAAAGATGTTGTTGAAGTTGAATTAAGTAAGCCAAAAAAAAGGAAAATTTTGCTAATTTCACTAACAAACAACTACCAAGTGTACCACAACATTAGAGGAGATTTCAACCTTGCAGAAGACTGTGAATTATCACAGTGTTCCTAGGCGTTCCCATGCTGCCAAATCAGCATGCTAATGTGGTCGGGCATCAACCACATCGGAAGCATATTATTTAATTATTATTTTTAAATTAAAAAAATAAAAAATTTAATATTTTTTAATATTTTTAATTTTTTAATTATTAAATATTCTGGACAGCAGAACAGTGTTCACATGAATGGAAACATGGCTGAAATGGTCTTCTACAGGCTTGAAAAAACATGTAATGCTTGCGTACATTAGCAATTTATTGTTGAATTAGCCTCCATCTACAAATTCGAAACCTAAAAATTTCAAGAGGGGGGATTCTTGTCAAGTAAAAGAATTAGAAATTCTACTCACTCATGATAGTCAAGTATATTACTCCAACACATTAGAATCCAAGAATATGCATGCATCTAAGAGAAAATTCAAAGTTTTATAAAAGGCCAAAATACCATATCCATAATTCTCACAACAAAGAGTTCTCTCCAAAACATACACAAATTTGACTTGACAAGAATACGAAGTGAAGTGAGCTAAACCAACTATAACCCAAACCCTAAGTTGTCCTAAAAGTTCATTAGGATTATAGAACCAATCTAATCTCCTCTAAACTCACATATTTCATGAAACACTATATGGCATAATTCCACTCAACTTGGTGTGGCCCTTGATGCCATGTTGCATAATAGACTTGACCAAGATTACCAGCCTTCATGAGTAAGAACTGAAATTACAATTTTATTGAGGGGCTTTCCATATGTTGGGGAAGGCAAAAGGGACCCTTTCAAATAAACATTAACAATGGTTTGGTGAAAGCTTGAAAAATGGTTGAAAACCCCATCCCAAGAGGTATAATAAAATGTTATGGACATTGCTTATTGATTCACATTCTCACTTCAAACTGAAAAAATCTTGCATAACTAATAAAGTATCTACACCTATACAAAATGATTATGGTTATGCATGTTATATTCTTTAACCTTATATTTTCAATTTTTTAATCCCCTCTTGATTAAACATTAAAAACCTTTCAATCAATCTATCTATATCTATATATGTATAAAATTAATAATTTATTTTTGCTACGTGATTTGTAATACATCTAGTTTTAAATGGTATGGTTATAATTCAAAAAAACTAAAAAAAACTTATCAAAACTATAAAAAGAAGCCCAAAAAACTCTTTGAATTGACATTTAGGAGTTAAAGTTATTAAATAATAACTAATAAGTAGTTTTTTTTCAAATTTTTTCCTTGTAGGAACACAAATAGGTGCCTATGAGTATTGAAATTAAGAATATAATTGAACTATTTTTGAAGTGTTCATATACTATATTATAACTTCTTTTAATCCACAATAATATTTTAAATTTTGATCTTTCAAAACTATCCTATGAGCTATCCTACAAATTATTATTTTTTTGCAATCAACACACCAACTTTCAAAAACTAAAAACTCCATTCCTATATTAAAAAAAATTGTGGTTTTAACTCGTTTATATAATAATTGATTGAAAACTATTAGTGCACTATAAGAAACCCGCGTTTTAGGTGACAAACCCTGATTTTTTGGAATGGATTTCTTTTACATCTAGGTTGACATCTAGTTGTTTTTATGTCAACAATAACATCCAATGAACATCATAAATAACAAAAAAAACAGCTAGATGTCAACCTAGATGTAAAAAAAAATCCACTTTAAAAAATCAAGGGTCATCACCTAAAACATGGGTTTCTTCTAGTGGTGGTAAAATTTTATTATATGATTGTACAAATATGTAGGAAACTTTGATGTATTCATCTTTCTTTTTATAAAACACCATGTTACCAAGGTAAAAGTTTTTATTATATATAGATGTTGCAATGTCAAAGGGATGTCTTAAATTTTTTGGTAACATAGATATTCTAAATTGAAATTTGATATTATTATCCCCTAAGATTTTATTAAAGGTTTGGACAAATGCCTAAGATTTCAGTTCTTGGCATGATTTTTTGAAACTTTTTTTGAAGATTGAATGTCTCAAGAACTTCTTGGGTATATAATTTATTTTCAAATCCAACTGAAGGTTAACAAGTTACAAACATTTTTTTAGAAAATGGAGGAGAGGAGGTAGCACGAGCATATTGAATTTCATTGACTTTTACTAGGGCTATTGGAATGGACAAGGACCATCCCAAAAAGGAGGTGGTGAGGGTAGATTCTAACCTACACAATAGGGGACAACCATTGGCGGTTAGTTGTTGTACAATATGCATAAACCATAAGGATACTATACTTGGATAGCACATTCATCTTAAATTAATTAAAAAATATTGTCAAATGTTTTTGCTAATTCTAGGACCAAATAGCAAAATAAATGTAAAAATGGTTGGCCAACCTTCACCCCCCAAATCCATTAAGTCAAATACCAACCCTTTGTTTGACCATTTGCCATTAAGAAATTTTTTAATGGCAAAATGATGGAATTACTTCATGGACACTTTGTGAGAATCTAGAGTGGAAAGGCCGTTTTTATAATGAATCCACTATGCAATATAATTCCTCTAAGGATATGGCACAATTTGAAGATGAGAGCTTGACCACTCATTGTCAAAATTAAATGTAGGAATTGTATTCAAAAGTAGAATTTCATACCTCAATTTGGTATAGTAGAATAATTTCTTTCAAAAAACTTCAACATATGTAAAGATTGGAAAATCAAAGATAGCTTTCATTTCAAAAAAATTGTTTGTAATTCTGAGCCTCCAAAAATAATTTATGGACAAAATTTAGAGAAGATGATTCAAAATATCAACAAAAATATCCTTCCAACCTCTCTCTAAACTTTGTCTATAACTTTTGATTAGAGGCTTGAAGTCTTGAATGTATTTTTGGAGATGAAAGTTAGCTTGATTTTTCACATTAATTTAGGTCAAAGTTTCTTGAAAAAAGTTATTTTACACTTCCTAAATGAGGTTTGAAATTTTACTTTGAACACAATTTCTTGCTTTTGACTGGACTATAAGTAGTTGAGCTTTTACCAATCCTAACTTTACATATCCCACATGAAGTGAGTAGTTGTATTAGGGTAGAAAATCTACACCTAATGAATTGATTAGATGCATGTTTAAATATCCATATATGAGGAATGAAGATAATTTTAGATTAGTTGTCAAATATTTTTTGACTTGAATGCTACAATATTTTTAATTATATTTTAAAATGCCAAAGCTTATTTTTAGACTTTAATTAAATATTCAACATCCAAGTGCCAAACCTGCTATCTAAGTATGGTAATTCAATGACATCATGTAATGAGGAATGACAGGAGCCATCTACCATAAATTTAGCAAGAGAACATTCCGGAAATGTATCAAGAACATTTAGAGACCCTTTGTAAGAGGGTTGCCCACTATCTTTGACTTTAAAGAGTTTATGTTCACCATTATTTAGAAGCTTGTAGAAATTTGATATTTATTTTTTTCCAATTTATTTTTTGAACTTCTTAAATATGAGTATATCTTTGAATCCATCATTGGGATTATTGGATTCTGAAAGTAAGTTTTGGAAGAAAATTATTCAAAAATAGTGCGGAACCTTATATTCATTATTTTGAGAGATTGAGACCTCTCAAAATAACCATTTTCATTTAGATCGATTTAGGTACCATGACTAAAAAGAATAATTTCCATTAAAATGAGAGTAAGACTGTTTTTAAAATTGAAACTATTAAGGTCAATTGGAATTCAGAGAATTCTCTCAATATAATGAATATCACATTAGCAATGTATTGTCGATTCTTAAGACATTGTTGCATTGCAAGATTTTGATGTGTTTTGTGTCTTACATTGCTTTGAAAATTGGTGTAGATATGACTAATATAAATTTGAATATGTTTAAATTTTAATATCAAAGTTCAAAGTGTAAAAGAATTCCACAAATGATTGTCAAAGTCATCTTGAATTCTTGAGTAGGGTAAGTAAAAAAAACTTGCACTTTGAATACAAATATCTTTCAACCCTTAACGTAAAAGTTTCCAAAATTGTTACCAAGTCATTTTATTCAAGAAGTGTAGTACAAGATCTTAGAATTCAATTCTCAAAAAAGTCATCTTATAAGTTTCAGGCATGTTTCAGGCATGTTCCCTTCATTGTTCCCTCTATAGTGAAGGAATGGTTGGCTATCAGAAGAAAAAAAATTAAAATCCTTAGAATGCAAAAAAAAATTGAAAAAATAAAAAATAAAAAATCGGGAAATGAGGCAGCAATCCCTTGGCTATGTAAAACTGTTGTTGTGTCACTGCAGTATTCAAGTTCTTTGGTTTCCACTACATGATAACTCGCGATCTTCTAGAGGCCCCAAGTCTCACTTAATGTTTGGGGCAAAGCTATAGGAATGACAGTTTCGAGTGGATTTTGAGGAAGAAAATGCTTTGGGATCTCGCTTGGGATTTTAGGGGTTAATTGGCAAGGGTTGCTGTTATGTAAGCCTGAGGACGTGAGCCTAGGAGACTACACACCTATGTTATAGGTGTTTATATTATAGGCACCTTCTATGGTTGTAGGATATCTATTTATATGTATACTCAAGGCTCCCATACTCACATTTTCATGCTCACACGCCAGTATCGTTGGTTAATTGGCACTTGTATTTTGACTTAATTTGTACATTTGGCATGATGGTGCAATTAGTTTGCCAAAACCTATTTTATTATAGTTTAAAAAAACTTGTTTTGCAAGTTTTAATGGTAACACATTAAACTTGAATTATCTATAGTGAATTTTTTTGCCTTGGTAACATAGTGATCTTCTAAAAGAAAGATTCACATACAAATTTGAGTTTTTGATCACTAATATTTTTCAATCAATTGTTAATTTTAAACAATAGAAAACACAAAACAATTTTTAAAAATGGAGTAACTGGTTTTTGAGAGAGGAATTCAATATATTGATCTAGATTGCATAAAAGAGAAATTTCATAAATTAGCTTTAGCCTGAAGGCAAGTCTTCCAAGGTCAGTATTTTGAACACTATCCTTCTGCCTTAAATTGGAATTGTATTACATTCTTGTTAATGAATGCTATACACTAGTTTCCATTAAGTATGTATATCTTTGTTGGGCACTATCCCTTGGAAAGCACTTCTACTAGTACTTGTAAGGTAATAGCAAAATCATCATTAATCCAAAACCATTACATTTAGGCTCTTGCCTATAATGAAGATATTAATTTTGAGTATGGACATGGTTTTCAATTTGCCCCAATAGAAACAAATATTTTCATGTAATAGTAACTATGTTTTATTGCAATTTGTAGTGATTAGAAGTGTACATACCATTGTAAGCATTCATCACTTTGATTTTGTAGCACCATATCAATGTTCCTAATGTTCAAGATACTATAAAATCCCCATGTTTTAGGTGATGTTTTATGTAACAATGGATGATTAATTTGAAGGATTTTAGGTGATGTCAAATATAGCAACCCTTGTTTTTATGTCAACAATGACGTTCAATGTAACATCAAGATGTTACATAAGATTCACCTTTGAAAAACAAAATGCAAAATCTTTCTTCTTAAATTTTTTATTGCAATTTAAAGGTGATGAAGCTAAAATCTAGTTAAAAATTCCTTACAACCCTTTGCCACACAATGTGTGGTTATTGAGTGGTGATACAAAATTTTGTTTTCATTACAATTGAATTGATAGTTGAATTGTGCAATTATTCTTTGGTAATTGGAACAATTGCTATTTGTTTTTTGGATTTGTATGGTAAATGTCATGTTTACACTAGTATACATTTGTAAGTTTTAATTTTGTGTAATAAAATGTAAATCTTAAGTATCTAAATATACTATATACCAAACAAATATTAAAGCATTTCAAATGAATTTTTTTGGATAAGTATCCTTGTACAATATAATACTAGATATCTTGTTTCTTTTTGTTGATGAAAATCTGTTAGCTCTTGTATGATAAAACCACCTATAGTCGACTACTTAAGTGATTCCACACATGTTCTTGAATAATAGAAGGCAATGTAAATTTTTTGTCCTGTAAAAAGATAGAAATGACAAGTAGTACTAATTTTTTCTGATATTTTTTCCTTGAATTCAAATTACTACTGGTATGAGTTTTGGAAGCCCAAAGGTGGCTTGAACCCATGCCCTATATATAGACTCTTTCAATCTTGATCATTCAAGAACTACTTTCCCACTCACTACTTCCTACTTTTTTGCTCACTACATTAGGACATTACTTTATTAGTTCCACCCTTGAATAGGAGAAAAAATCGCATTTCCAGCTTTGGTTGAAAATTTGTTCCAAGTATGCTCTAAAAGTGCCCATCTTCTTCAAATCGCCCCTATTTTTGAATGGAGAATGGAGATGGGGTGACCCTTAAATGGAACACTTTAGCAATTGAATGCATTGAGGAGAATTTATTTTTCTATTGCAAGAGATAATCATTGCCTTTGATTTCTGCACATCTCTTTACAAGTTACAAGTAGATGAATTTTGGGAGACTTGTGGTGACAAACAGGTGCCTATGCCCCGAATCTTTGAAAATTTATAAATAATTAAAAAATGCCTGGAAAAATACAAAACCCCTTATGTTAGGTTCCAAATCTATTTTTCTTTCTCTAGAAATGATTTAAAAATAATTTCGTCCACAAAAGCCTATGAAAAAGGCGACCTTAACTACACCCTACAAGTTGGACATGGATCCTTGGTTGGGAATGGGTGGTCCTACAAAAAGGAGCCTTTTGTCTTCATCTTCAAAAATTCTTCAATAAATTATTGAAAGGAGGACACCACTTGTCTTCACAAAGTGACGTAAGCGACAACCTGCACATAAAAAATTGAATTAATTATTCCTCGAATGAACATTTTGAATGAGCACTTAAATTGACGTCACCACGTCTGAAGTCGTGTATTAAAAAAAAGGTTACGCAGGTTCTGCAATCATGAAAAGTCAATCGTCGAGTGGAAAGTCAATGAACTGGTAGTGAGCCCGAGCAAGGAGAGACTGACGCTGCAAATTCACGTGCATAACGTAGGTACCGCCATAACCGCTACTTTCTTTTTGCTACTGTGCCTAATTCGTATCATTAAACTGGTCAAATTTTCATATTTTCTTGTTGGCAAGTGAGAGGAGGCTCCAATGCACCAAAGAACGCAACATTTGGATACTGTATGTAAAAGTTAGGAAGGAACAAAGTTTTTTTTGGTAGAAGTTCTGCAATCGTTTTTTCAACATATGTACATATTGATTTTGGAGATGTATATAGAGTGATGATGAGAATTTTAGATAAGGTGCAATTTTGGGTGTCAGTACCCACTTTACCTCTAAAGTAAAAAAGTCCCCCCTTCTTTTTTGTCAAAAATCACTTAAAACTATCATTCTAGTATATTGAGTATAAACTTTAAAAATGGTGTTTTCTTTTTTACATATCTAACCATAGGATCTTGGGTTAGATTAGTATGAGAATGTGTAGAAAATTTTTTGGACACTTTTTGACTTCATAGATTGCTAGATAAATGCGTTCAAAATCATGGTATCATGGTTTTTGGCATAGTGGCAAACTAGTTTACAAAACTTTGAACCTTCTTAACTTAAAAAATTTGCCCTATAGATTTTGAATTAATTAATGTTTTTTTATCATAAAGAACTGAAATTAGAGTGTAGAAAAAATAAAAATAAAAAATAAAATGATTTTCACTCTTTAAAAATTTGTTAAGTAGAAGAAGGTAGTACATGATAGAAGAAAAAACTAAATCATTAATAGCTCTAAGATGGAATTAAAACACACTAAGCCCAATAGTGAGATTATTCCAACAATCAAAGTTAACCTTCTAGAACCTTTTTTTGTGAAAAAATGTGAAAATTTTTAGCTAGAAAATGAATCTTGTATGTTATTTTAAGTTATAAGATGCTTTCATTGCTCGCACAAAAAGATGCTGGATTACTTTCACATCACAAATCTAAATGAAATGACTCAAAAGCTTTTTATTCAGAAAGAAATGCAATCCATGAGATTTTTTGGATTTTTTTATTTTTTCCTTAAATTTCAAGTTCTTCTAGATTTTTTTCTAGTTATTGAAAATGATATATATATATATATATATATATATATATATATATATATAAAAGCTAATGATTTTTTCTATCTAATAATTAAAAAAAAAAATTCACCAAAAATTCAACTTATAGAAACTTATTTAAAATCCATTTTGTCTTCCATAGGAACAATGGGACTTTGGGGTTAAGTCAAGTGTGTCATGGCATGTCTTCAATTAAGTTACACCTTAATTTTTGAAGGTCCCAATCCTCGATAATGGATGTGACTTGTTCAAACTTGATTGTAACTTTCAAAGTATCAATTTGATTTAGATTTAAATTAGAAAATGAAACCTAATAAGTTCTATTTCTACTAAATTTCAAACTTTGAAAAAATTCAAAAATTTAATAAGTTATTACAATTGAAAGATCCATATGTTAAAATCCAAATAACACAAACTTCATACATTTTTCTCATTCTAACCTTCATTTCTGATGAAAATTTCAAATTAGTCATAATATATATACAAGCATGAAAATTAATAAATTTTATTAATAAATTTTATAAAGGCTAAATGGAGTCCAATAGTGATGATTTGAATGTAAGTGATTACTTTTAGGGATTCTGGGGTATAAAAAAGAAAAACATTATTAAAATTTTTAACACTATTCTTCATAGCTACTTTTACATATTGGAGAAATTTCAAATTAATTGATTTTTTTGGTTATATTTACCAATCTATTTTCACTTAACATTTAAAAAATATAACAATTGTTTTATATTATGGAACTAATAGAGAGTTTTCACTTTAATAGATACCACATAGGCTTATAATGCAAGGATAATACATTGGAACCCTTGCATTTAAAAAGCTAATTAAAATTGAGCTAAAAAAGAAGTTTGACAATTTGGAACAAGCAATAGAACTAATCTCCTACAAATTAACTAGGGTCTATTTAATGAATTGGTGAAGAGTCTTGCCTCTCACCACATGAAAGTTGTCAAGATCATAAAGACCTTCATAGAGAAGTGGTGTATGAATGGAGATTACTATCATCTAAGACAAGCCAAGATGGATTTGCTAGTTCGTGGTTGATGTATTTTAATCCTTGCAATGAATTACATTCATTAGTGTAAAAAAATAATAAAGATATTGCCACTACAAGACCAATATTTGGGTTGAATTTCATCCCTAGTTGATTACTATGAGTTCCTTTTTCTAATGTGTGCACTTACAATAATCATTGTTTGCAACAAAGCATAATTATTGTTGTATGGAAATAATTAATTTTATTGAAACATACTAACAAGTGTTAGAGGATTGCAATGCACATTAGTGTGCATTATTTGGACACCAACACTACAATACAAGGTTATGTACATCCCTAGAATTAACATCTTCATTCTAGGCAACGAGGCACAATGATTTTTCGTCTGTACCAATTTTTGGTGTATCTACTTGAAATTGGTTTCTTAGCTTCTGATGATTTCTACACAATCTCATGTTTCATAGAGGTTCTTTTGACGATTTCATCCACTATCTTTCTCGTTTTTTCGGTAAATGAATCTAAATCCAAAAACAGGTATTAAGACTTTGCCGACCCTTCGCCAAGAAAAGTCTCACTCAGGAATACATGAACAAACTCGGTCATTCCTGACAGAGTCAAGGAAATGTTGCAAACCACCTGACTGTGACATCAACGTCAAATTCTAAGTTTGACTCACCCGGAAACCGGAAGCGAAATAACCTTCCATGGACCGAGGACTAACGTATCTTCGATCGTGGCATGAGTCCATGGAGAAAAATCAGTCACATCCAGAAGAAAAGACCTGGCCGCCTTGCAGTTGACGATTCATGGCCGTCCTGGAGCAAGCTCGAGTTCCACATGGACCCAAGACTTCAATTTGCATTCACAAAAGCAAAATGTGATCCTGAGGAAGTTTATCCATGGGCCCATACTCGGAACAGAAGCCACTGCCACAGGGACTGAGACTCTGACTAGTAACCTAGCTGCTTGTTCACCGTATGAAGCTCGTATCAGGACGCCATGGATCCACGAAACCTCTGAAATTTTTGCTCTTCATTCATGTAGCGAGGAGCTCGTTTACAAAATTTCAATTTCAAACTCTGAATCAAACCCTGGCAGAGAGAGAAGATTATCTTTGACATAGGAGGCGTCCATCGCCAGATTATAGGCTAGCAGACCGTAAATAAATTTGTACAGGTGAATCAGTTTTCTACTTACTTTGAGTATATGAGTGCATTGGGCTTGCAGAGCAGGACAGTACAGAACCCGGCACAGAATGAACCTCTTGTGCTTTCTCCTGTTTGTGTTGCTTCGCTCAGTTGCCGGTGACGACACACGACTCGCCTTCCATTCCTTTCCCTCTGGAGATGATAACATCATAGCTCTCGGAGATGCTGCATACAATGGCGCCAATCGATCCTACATCATCAACAGGCGCGCCACGCAGTCGCGAGGGTCTTGTGGAGCGTTGTTCTACGGGGAGAAGGTGCGCATTCAGGATGTCGCAACTGGGAGAGTTGCTTCGTTTAGCACCTCATTCTCATTCACCTTCGAAACTCTCGGGTTACCTCAGGATAACAGCAGTTCTCCCAGAGACAAGGACGCCAACGGAATAGCATTCAGTCTGTTCAGGAGCTCGAGCATGATGCTTACTCACCTGCAAGCCCTCATGTCCGAAATAGGAAGCGCTGGGGTATGCAAGTGTCCTCTCCATCCAGGTGATCCCGACCATAGATACACACCTTCAGGCATCCTTATCCTGTTTGGCATGGGGAGGTACAACCCTGATTCCAAAGACACCTGCAACAGCTACATCAGGGTCTCAAAAAACCATGACTACGAGTATGACATCGGAGCATACACGCACAACCTTTGTGGCAACGACACCTACTGCTCGTATTTCTCCGACGGGAAAATCTTCACTGCTTGGATTGATTTCAATAGCTCAGCTCGGACACTCGAAGTGCGGCTTGCGAATGGATCCAACCCCAGCGTGAAGAAGCCCCTGCTCCCTCTGCTGCGCATTCCCAACTACAAATTGCCCGAAATGCTTGGCGACGAAGTGATCCCCACATTTTGGGGAAGCTCCGATGTCCAACGCGTCGAAGGGCATGAGCTCTTGTCCTGGGAGTTCTTCAGTAGTGAGATTCCAAACGTCCCTTCCTCCCGAACCCCAAATCATTTTTGGAACTTCAGAATGTGGGCTGGCATCAACACAGGAGTTGTGGGAATAATTGTGGCAGCCGCCGTCGTGATTCTCTGGTCCATCTCTCGACTTGCAAGCCCATCCAGATGTTACCGGTATACACCACTGGGTCATAGCGCGGGGCCATATGTGTTCTCGTATGCAGAGCTCCGGATGGCCACTGACAACTTTGATGAAAGAAATCTGATCGGTATCGGCGGATCGGGGTCTGTCTACAAAGGGTCCTTTGAAGCTCCCAGTGGTACCCATTTTGTTGCCGTGAAACAGATCAATTTCTTGCAGCCCAAGCAGGCGGAGTCCCTCTTTCATGCGGAAGTGACCAGTCTCGGCCAAGTTCGGCATCGCAATGTGGTGCAGTTGCATGGCTGGTGTGAAGAGAAAGGTCGCCTGCTCTTGGTTTACGACTTCATGCCCAATGGAGGCCTCAATGAATGGCTTCACACACCTGGTATCCATGGCCTCCAACATCAAGAGATTGTCCTCTCTTTGGAAAGGAGGCACTCCATTCTTCAAGGTGTGAGTGCGGCTCTTGAATACTTGCACGAGGATTGCTTGAGTTGTGTTTTGCATCGAGACATCAAGTCTAGCAATGTGTTGTTGGATGTGGATTTCAATGCACATTTGGGAGACTTTGGACTTGCACGCTTGATGGATCACCACAAGTTGGACAAAACCACCTTGGCAGCAGGGACTCTTGGCTACATGGCTCCAGAGATGCCATATACAGGCAAAGCAACCAAGGAATCAGATGTTTATAGTTTTGGGATTTTGGTGCTTGAAGTTGTGTGTGGAAGGCGTCCCTTGGATATGCAAGCAACGGAACCGGAGGATCTTGTGTTGTTGCACACCGTTTGGCGAGCTCATGAAGGTGGATCTCTTCTCAATGTGGTAGATCCAAAATTGCTTCAAACTCTTAAATTTTTAAGTTCCACACCTCATCAAGAAGATGAGGTCAATGATGCAATAGGACCTCCTTCCTCACCTTTAGACTCTAATCTAGGTAGTGACAACAATGTGCTAGGCAACTCAATAGTCGTGGATGTAGATGTTGAAGTCCATACAACTATGGTTGTAGATCTCCTTCGTTTGGGCCTCTTGTGTTGCCTTCCCAATCCGAAAGCCCGGCCATCCATGGGACAAGTGAATGGAATATTGCAACAAATAAGAGACATGGAGAATGCATCTACTATCGCCAATATATCAATGCCTTTTCTACCAACCACAAAACCTTGGGGACTCTACCATTCATTAGAATTCTCACAAACTTTTCCTAGTTTGAGTTCAAGTAGTCCTCCTATCTCAGAAGGTCATACCAAGCTGGTTGTAGATAGTTCTTCATTTGAGCAAGCCCTTGGTAATCTTCATAAAGATGTTTAAATTTGTTTAGATATTTTGGGATTGGCACTCTTGAGGTTGTTTATTCATTAGGTTCCAGATTACCGTATGTAAGGTTTGATATAAAGAAAAATGCAATTCCATCAAGTGTATTTGCATAATTTAATCTTGATAGTGGCTTGAAAGAGGATTTCAATTAAAATTAGCATATTCATTCTTGTATGCCTAAAAGTTAAAGTGCCAATATGTAATATAGTCTGATTTTGACAACTAATAGGTTTGGACATTATTAGAAAATTGTTTTTATCTTCTACTATTGAAAGTGAGTCAAGGAGCATACATTTGTTAGTGTGAAGATCTTCTTATACTTGAGAACATTTAAATTTGATTAGGAATATAGATGAAGTACAAGTTTCTTAGAAATACAACATTAGAAATACAAGTTTCTTAAGTGATATCGTTCAGGCTCATTGTGGAACACTAACAAGCATAAGATTATTATGTTGATCTCTTGAATACTTTGCGCAACAAATTCCAATGCGATTCCCAACCCTAAAGCTTCTCACTAAAGTATTTGATGTTTAGAGTCATCATTTTTTACCAAATAATTCATTAAAGAAGTCAACAAATGCAATGTGGAAAAATTATGCTTGAAATTAAAAAGATTATTTTCCCTGTTTTATTGAAGAAATAAATAAATAATTCCATGATATTCAGGATCTTGTTTTTTGAATATGTTTTGCTAACCTTAACCACTGGATATGGTAATAGAACATCCAAATTATAATTGCAATGCTTATAGTACATTCAATAATTAATTGAGCATTTCCATGATTACTTTCATGATGGTGATGTAAAATCATTGCTTGTGAAGGTGAACCATTTGAGAATCAATTCTATAAAGGCAAAACATTTGAGAATCAACAGACAATAAGATTAGAGAAGGGCTTGCTATTAAAAAGATGTACAAACTCTTCTCTAACTCAAATTCATTAACTATTTTTTGTCTAGATGAAATTATGAATTTTCCATTGTTTGAAGTAGATGAGACTTTCACACCGTAATTTAAATTGGAAAATGGAATGTTGCACTATTGATGAAATGTCTTTTTGTGAATGAAATGTTTTTATTTTTATTTTTATTTTTTTTGCTTGACTTTTCTCAAAAATTAGAACTTACAATTTCAAAGTTTCAAAATCTTTCAAAATCTTCTGAAAATGTAAATTGTGAAAATTTAATAGAAAACAAGATTTAGATATTGATGAAGTATTTTTGGGTGTGGAATATTTCATACCATTAGGGTTGACAGGGCGTCCGAACGTCTCGCGGTTGCACCCCTCCGGACGTCTTGTGACATTTGAAAAATTCTTGTTTTACTAGGGGGATAAATATAGTAACTACCACTACAAGGGAAATTTTGTCCTAATTGACAAAAATATGACAAAATTCTGTCAAATGCACTGTCAATTAGGACCTGTTGATTTAGACAGTCCATTGACAGAATCCTGTCAATTTTTTGTCAATTACAACAAGAATTTGACAAATTTCGTAGTGTGGCCCTGACAAAATCTTGTCAATCACTATCTTCATTTGCCACCTTGCGACAATGCTTTTTCTTTGTCAACAAGCATGCCAATACTTTGGCACATGAAGCAATCTGTACTATTGGTATGCCGTGACCCATACATATGTGACAATTAGACATGCAAGAGCACCCACAAAAAAGAGACTCATGATTACACTTCTGCATACTGGAACTGCAATTCTCTTGAAAACTTTGACAAACGAAGTTTTCTATATATTTTTCTTACAATACATACAAGTTCTTGTCTACTGCAGGTGCATTTTAGTAACAGTCTAATATCCTTGTTGCTTGTCTAGCATTTATTCCTCCCTATTTCTTTTCTGCACAATGTGAGATGCATAATCACAGTACGTGCAAAGACACTACTACTGCCTCCCCATTTCTGGACAACCATTGCTACTTCATCCTTCATTATTTGAACTATTTGCAACTATAGATGATGACATCCTCTTTGGATTGGGATAGAACTTGCAAATAGCATGCTCTATTTCTCAGCTATACTTCCAAATGTCATTCGAAGTACATCTGCAAACACCAACAATTCATGAGTTCTGCTTACATCTTCTGTATTGACTCCTAGTTTCATAACTTGTGAATCATCCATGCTGCCTGGCTGTATAGCAAGACCTTCCCTTCATATTGCACAAATGTATACAAAAAGTTAGGAACAATATCATTATCATTGGTTAATAACTAGCCGGCAATATACTTCTATGGAAAAACTGATCTCCTCTACAATATGTGGACCACACACATTTGAACAATGAATACAACATTGCATGTAAGGATACCTACCACCATCAGTATGTCCTCAATTTTGTTTCTGTCTTTTCTTTGTACGCCTTGAATAAGAAGCGGATTCACCTTCATCATTGAGCGCACCATTTCCTTCATCCTGAGCAGACAAACATAAGAATAGTGCAAACATTTCGAAGCTACATTTAAAATTCTTGAAGCAAAATCCTGCAAGCACTATTGTATTCCCATGCACTCATACATGCTATGTCATTTCAAGTTAATGTCAATGACAAATGAGCCATATGAAAACTCACTTGCATTTGCTGTGATGTCATTTGCCTCACTATGTTCTCATTCTTGCCACAGTTATCTGCATTACGCACCTCTTCTGTTGGTGCATTACTCTTGTCCATCGGTAAAGCACTGTCACGTCCTTCTAGTGCTTCGAGGCGTTGCATCATTCTTAGTACTAGCGGATGTTGTGCAATTTCATCCGCTGTCATTGCTAATACCTGTTCTCGAACATCTTTGTTTCCACTTCTTCCCTCAGAATGCACTGGCAAAGAATCTTCATGACTTGCTGCGTCCATGTGGTCGTAGACCTCATCCTCTTCCACTGCCTTCATAGCATTCTTGGTGAAATTAACACTTGCCCCACTAATGCGTGGAACCTCCACACGTAAATCTACAGCAACTTCACTTCCATGCATTACGTCATTATCAGTTTTCTTTCTTTTGGAACAACCTCCATAGCCTTTATCTCGAGACATTTCTCGCTGAATTTCCTCAGGGTCTAGCGATCTACGAAGTGCCCTCTTCAATCTCTGTCTGACACCAACCTCGCCAGAAGGGCCAGTTCTCCCAAAATTAATTCTGCTGGCGTTTGCTCTTCTGCAACTTTCGGACTTCTTCATTTGAATTGGACTTTGTAGTTGTTTTCTAAGTAGTCGCCATGAACGATCAGAGACACCTTCTGGCTTCGGTTCATTATTCCGTATTTTCCTCCACAAGTCAGCTCTCCTCAATGTCACCCCACGAGCTATCACCTCCTTTATATATTCAAAGTGTAGTGGTACACTATACTCCCCAGTATGTTGAATCCAGTCAGCTATTTCTGCCACTGCCCCTTCCGGATGGTGGTTAATATTGCCAACAGCAGGATCTAGTTTTTGAGAAAGTAGCATTAATTCCTTCCTCCAATACCCCACTCCCACTCTGTGAGGTTTCCTTGTGTACTTGTCTACTAGTAAAAAATTCCGTGGCCTTCCTTCCTTCTTCCGCCTATCAGCTTCTCTTTCACGCAAGGCCAGTTCTTGCCGCCTTTCTCTTCTTCCTCTAGATTCGTCTTGTAATGTCAACGCACGCTCATCCGCTACGTCATTTGCATCTGCAAGGGTTTTGTCATACAGTTTATTCGATAGTAGACTCTCTTCTTCGTTGTCTTCATAGACATTGTCGACTATGTGATGACCTTCAAAAACATAAGCCTCCTGCTCTTGCTCTTCCTCTAGCTCAGTATTGTTGTTCCAGTCGCCATCTAAGTCGTCTTCGTCATGGTCTGATGTCTGCTCATAACATGAAACTCTAAGATTGTCAAAACTTCAGCTGCCATCATAGAAGGCCATCAATAAATTTGCGACTACACTACATGTGCTGTAGAAAGCTTCTTCTCCTACGTAGCAACGCACAACAGAAGAAACTACAATAAGACCGATGACTAGAACTGTGTAGTACACATGCATACAAATGTCATTTGATCAACTACAATTCCTAAACTCACATTGCAATGGACTTTTTCTTTCGTAGGCGACTGAGATCTCCTTCGTTGGTTCACAGCTTGACAATTTCTGCTTGTAGAATATACTGGTTTCCTCCTCTCATCCCCTGGAACCTGTCCATCTACAGAATGTTCTCTTAAATTGCGACCAACCATTTCACTCTGAACCCGTGTGGAAGACGAAGTTCGAAGTCCCATATTGGAAGACAGATTTGGACCTTCATGCAACTTTGCAGTGCTACCTGATAGAGTTGGAAGAGGACACTTCCTGGCACTAGAAAGGAGAGCCCTTGAATGGAAACTAGATGGATTGCTAGATGTTGCTTTGTCCACAAATGATTTTGCCTTCCTCGTCACATCTGACATTACATCAACTGCAAATGTTAATGCAATTTTGACGGTCTCACTACTTGACTACATTCTGCAAAAAACTTTTCACTAAGCCAAACCTGTGCTAAAAAATGCAGTCTTATATATGAAAGTAAGCAAGACCTAGTACCATTAATCTACCTCTAACAATTCCAAGAAATAAAGTCTTCGTCTTGAACCTCTCTCACTTCAATAGGCATGTTGGTGTCATTCAAATCTTACCTTCATTTCTTTCGGCTAATAATTCACCGTTGTTGCGTCCTCTAGAGTTACAACTGCTAGACTGCCGTCGTTGTCTTCCAGAAACGCCTGTGGGACTCCTAGAACTTGTAACTGGTGCATGCCCCTCCATTTCAGGTGACATAGGACCGGATGGCACATCCACTGATTTCAAAGAAGTCGTTGTTAATTTCTTTGTGCCTTTCCCTACTGAAGTTCTTCCAGTTGTCTTTCCTCATTGTCCCTCATGATTTCTCTGCTCCTTCCACGGTACGAATGCCTCCATCGATTTGCTAGACATTGGGGGATTCCGCATATTCTGCTACAATTAACATCAACTACACATGTCAGTCAGAGGTGAATTGAATTCAATATTCAGTTCAAATATTTCTTACTACACGCTGGGATGTCTACACTATCAACAACCACAAGTACTTCTTTGAACAATCCAAAATAGTAATGACTTGTAGAACTCTGTAGTGACGTTGCACAAGTACCTTTGTTGTTTTCCTGGACTTCAATTCGCCCTGCACCTAACACATGGCCCCAGTTCATGTGAGTGGCATGTTTCAGTTTTACTCACACTTGCTGACTTTAGCATTTGAACCCTCGGCACATGAGTAATTCAAACATCACTAAATCTCAATAAGCATAATTGTATTTCATCTGCAGACTTTTGTACTGTAACTACTGGAGACACGAAAACAACTATACAAATGCTTATTTCAACACGTAGTAATATTCCATGTACGACATATTTCATGTCTAAAACCACGTAAATATGTTTAGTACATAAGGAGGGTATGTCCACAAACTTCAAATGGCTTCCCGCATGAGCTCGTAACATTCTCATGTTCTTCATCCTATTTGCATGTCTAGTAAACTAGTTTTACATGCCCCTCTATAACACTTAATCTTCCAAGCTCTGATTTTTTGAGACTACGCAAAATACAAGGAGTACATCTGTAAATGTGATTGCCATACCAATTCTCATTTCTAGAAAAATAAAAGAACAACCTATAGAACTCATCCACTTCAACAATCCTTCTGCACATAGAAAATGGTTTGTCATTTGAAAATACAAGCACAATATGTTGTCTTACACATAAGAAATACCAAATGGCAGGCAATCACTGAAAAATTCATTAATCTGCTTACCACAACTACAGTGTAGCTTCCTTGCAACTCCAACCTTCAATGCGCACTGTCTCTGTCGAGCTGTACACGTTCCTCACATAAGCAGGCTATGGGAAAGGCCAGTAAGCTTTCAATTTCCTGCGAGATTTCCAAGTCAATATCACTCATGCAATGGTAGATGCCTTAGAACGTACATTCTTTTATTTCAGCAGGAATTACATTATGTAACATTTCCAAATGTACATACATAATATGATGTACACATACAATCAAACCAAAAAAATACTACCTTGTCCACTTTTCAAAATTCTACCATTGCGTCATTCAAAGAAGTCGTCATTCCTCAAAAGCACTTACACACTCCTCACATACTCATATACATGCAATGACATTTGTAGATACTTGGAAGATAAAGGAGTCGATTTCAAGACATACGTCGGCAGCAACGACCTTACAAGAATTCCAAGGACGTGTAATTATATTGCACTAACGACTTGCTTGTTTCACACATCCATGTATATGAAATACAGCATGACGATACTCTATGTGTTTAGGTACTTTGTTATCACCAGGAAGCATTACTACGAAGCCACAATATCATTTCATTCTCTTAACCCCTGTGCGTTACAGCGTACGTTTCTCGGACGTTCAAAATCGAAATTTCTTTTCTGTGAAGTTCAGAAGCTAATTTCAATTGCACTCTGTACATGAGCCTCAAACAACAGTTTGCGGATGCGAATCACCCCAATTTGCGCCTCGGATGAGCCCCATCTTCGCATATTTGCACTGTGCGGCGTGCAGTGTACGTGGTTTAGGTGCAGTACTGTCCAAGGACACAGACAAGCCTTGCCTCAAATCCTGCACCTTCAGGACATCCTTGAAGTCGGGCTCTGAAGAATTATGAAGAATTTTTTTACCCAATGATTTTTAATTGCAATGTGTACATCATTCTGTAAGCTTGTACGCATATGATTCGTGGTCTGCCCTGTGGGAATTCCGAAACCTTGGACATCCAATGAAGACCCGGAACCGCAGAATACCATGTTCATCAAACCTTATGATCTCGAAATCCGCACGGTGGTTTCTCTTGGAAATTTCAGATTCGCACACATTAGGAAGTTGGCTTCAAATTGAAACGGTGAAAACTTCTACAACCAAGTAGAATTCAAATTATTCCATCTGCTCTAGAAAGTGCAAAGAAGCTCTTCACTGTCGTTGTTTGCTCTAAGACGCACAGGGGTTAATGAAACGAAGACTCTTCCTGGCTTTCCAAAACAAAATTCCCGTACTCATTTTCACTATGAATTCCCTACGTATCATTCTTCATGGACGTAAAGAACCCTAACCCTCATCGAGACTTTAGTAAGCGGTATGGCACGTCGTGCTCAGGAACATGAGCATCAACGCAAACAATTCTACAGCAGGCACCTCAAAGAAGCCTCCCATGCACATATACATCGTGCATGTTTTCATAAAAAAACACTAGTCTATTCAATCTTCACAAGGACAGTATGAGTAACAGGAAGACAAACCTGTTTGTTTTTCTTGATGGACAACCTACCTCCTAATGAAACGCTGCCGTTCTCTTCAGTCTAGGTTGTCGTGACTCCGACTGCCTTCAGTAGTACATCAAAAACTCCTCCGACTTCAACCTCTCTTCTCACGTGGACATCAGTACGTCACGCTATCAACTTCGCCTTCATCGCTATAACTCACTTGTTACTCTTCATTTCACTACTTCTCGAGGTATTTGTCAAAGGAAAGATCTGATCGTTTGCTTTGTGCCTCTCTTCTTTCTGTGTTTTCTCGTCCTCCTCCGCAAGGTCGGCATAGATTAAGTGCAGGTTTCAATGTTAACCAATGCGATTTCAACGTCCTCCAGAAACTCTGCTCGTTGAGACACATATGTATACTACACTAAACCACAATCTAATGGAATTAGGTAGTGCTGGACAAAGTGGTGAGCACTCCGCAATATGCGGATAAACAAAGCCGAAAATAATAAAGGCACGTATCCCTAGAATTCTGACAACCATGCTATGACGTGTTAACTTTTTCATCCATTTCCTACTTGAAGTTCCATTTAGTAAACCACATTGTAGTGCACATTTGCGATTTTCCTTGTCATCTTCTACAGCTTTGCTCTCTTAATTTAGGTTGTCATGCGTAATAGAGGTGAGTAACATGCTGCGTTAACTGTTGGTGCAAGAACGAAGGCAGCGGAATCTGACACATGGGAGACTTTTTGTGATGCATTCCTTCCGTGAAAATTTCTACAATTAATGTGTGCGATACATTAGCACAATGAAGCAGCAACAACATGCCATAGAATATGGAATACAAAGGTTAGTACGTATCTTATAGCAACTTCTACACGCCCATCCCTTTCTGAATTATTTCCTCATTTCCAAGTTCCAACAGTAGTCATGTACCTCCTCAGCTCATCCTTTGGAACTCTCATGTATTCCATGTCTAATGCAACGTAAACACCGCAAGCAAAAGCCAAGGACTTACTCAACAATTGTGACGTGGTGGTGCAGCAGCAGTTTCATGTTTGCGAAGAAAATCCTCTTCTCTGTGCACTATTAGGGCGTAGGGACATTTCGTCTGAAGTCCTCATCTGGGAACCTCAGAATCTGCTACAATTGAACAACAACTATTCGGGTGAGGGCATTGCAGCAAACTTGTTTCTTTTAACTTCATCTAGAAGCTACCACTTGCTCTTTGATTAGACACAAAACAACCACGCATTCATTGTGTAGTCATCATTTCAAAAATCCATCCTGTGTAACTTGTAATAGATGTGATGGGAACACTAAATTTGACATCATGAGCATTGGAAGGGGATGGGTGAAGAAGCTGTTTTCCATTAATTTGAAGGGATAGTCTACTGTTCTTTATTGTTAGGGTAAAAAAAAATTTGATCATAGTCTACCATTGTAGCAGTGCATTTTTCCATGCTTCATGCCACATTTCTAGAAATACAAGCTTCTAGTGGTCAACCTATTTCGGTAAAACAATCCTCTGGAACTCGTTTTATTTTTTTTTTGATATAAAATACCACTTCTTCACTTTTGAACAATTTAAATGCTGATAGATGCCATGACATTCACCGTCTGTTTGTTGTTGTTGTTCAATTCAATTTCTTTGTCTTACGATATTGGAAAGTGTACGTCGAGAAGCTAAGCGACTTGGTTACAAGGACTTTCCTACAAATAAGGTAAGTCCGCGACATTGGACTACTTGCCATGCCAATGCAAGTCGGGTGAGTTCCACCTCCGTTTTTTATTATGGCATTGCAGCAATGACATTCGCAATTATTTTACTATCTGGTCCAGGCTTACATCAATGGTTCGGCAACGTGCAGAAGTAGAAGTACGTGTTCCTTGCTGAAATTCACTGGCATTTCATCCTCCTGTAAGTGTAATGCGCTGACGCTATGCAATGGAGGAATCCGATGATGGAAATGTAGGGTCTAAACCTGTTTTGAATAATGATATTCATTTGGTTACTTCATGTTCAATTGATCTGTTCCGTGTCATAACAGGTGAGCATAGTGCTCGGAAGTGCCAAACTGGCGATTCAGGCAAAAGGACGAAACGTTCACCAGGTCAAGGACAACCAGTTGGGTCTTCGAGCGGTGCTTACTCCTGAGTGGTTCGAAAAGAAGGCTTCTCTGGTCCTATACCCTACTCTAGTAGTCAACTAACTCGAACACTGCAGCAGTGAATTCATGCTCCTAGTCGCGAGACAGCAATATCAACACCTCATACTCTTGGCATAGTTTCAAAGACGACGTCCACATGTATGTTTTCTTTTTTTACTGTTTTATACATGCAAGTGTACATGATAACTTCCAATTCCTAAATGCACGAGTCACTACCTATGAATCTATTGCATTCTTTACCTTGAAAATGAAGCAGCAAGGGAAGTAGTTGTAGCTTATGTACTCAATAAACCACAACACTATCCATTCCCCTAGATCTCAGGATAATATTTGTTTAGCAGTTCAGTTATACTAGTCAAATTTCCTTTTTGAAGGGATGAAATCGTCTTGTTGCAGGCTTCAGACACATGAGAAGACTGGTACTTCTTAAAGAGTGCCGTCGGTGACGGAGATACACACGGAAGTGCATTGTGAACTTGTTTTTAGTTCAAATACTAATTTCAATTTCGTAAACTTGAAGTAAAAGTGGTACGCCTTATTCCCTTATTTCAAATGTGCACATTACATATGCACATGTCCTTAAAAATCCGCAAGAATGACACTACTGCTTTTAAATGCAGTAGTTTTGTCATATTCAATAGTTGTCTATGTTTACATTTGTAATTTCTGTTTGTAAATGACTGCCGTACATGTTGGACGACCCTGTGGTTTAGGCTGCCTTGGAAAATGATTTGCTTTACATGTATGACTATTGAGGCAACCAATTTCAAAAATTCAACTCATTTGACATAAAATGCCTGTAGGTTAGCGCATAGAAAAAGGAAAATCTTCAAAGAAAACATACCCTTCTACTTAAGGCTGCCAACACTTCCTTCAAGTAAGACGTCTATGAAACTTTCTTCCATGAATGTGCCTACACAAAAAGTCTATGAAATTTCTAGCTGTGAATACAAGTCTGTATTGTGCATGAACATGAAGTAACGTATATTTCATTGCATGCAAATGAATTGTTAGAACTGTTGTTTCTGCAGGGTTGTCCACTAACTCAATTTAGAGAGCGTCTCTTCAAGCAATTCACAGCATTGGAGGAGGAATTGGAGAACTTCCCAGCTTTTCAATTACTTCATACAGGTGAAGAAGAACTAAGTAAACCATACTAATTTCTCTGCATATGCACACATGTGTAGGAAATTAATTTTTTGTACTCCATAGCAAAGGACTAAGTTCTGTCGGCAGCCTTCACAGATATGCCCTCCATAAAAACGAGGGACTGCTTCTAGAGTAGGAAATTCTTTATATTTCTTTTACTCCAAGGAAAGAAATAAAAATAAAAATGTTTCGTTTGGAATAATATCATATTCTTGTCAAGTAGACCAGTAGTATGGAGAGAGCAGTCTAATTCTTCTTCATAAAACATGCATTACTTGTATTTAAAATTTCCTTCTTCAAGGTATAAAACTTCATCCTGTAGGCGTTCTTAATGAAAAGCAAGGGGCACATTGAAATTATGAAGGCTAGAGTTTCACATGTTTGCAAAAGCCCTTACTGATGAAAGTGTTCTTCTTGTAACAGCTGCACTTTGAAATGAGGGTACACAGACTCGATGAGGCCTACCATATTGAAAGGGTCGTTGCTATTCAACAAGGGATTCGGACCTACCCATGTGCGTGCCAGAAGTGCCATGGTTTCAAGATGCAGAAAGTGGAAGTTGTAAAGAGACACTACAGGAAATTTGGGCGTGACCAAAACTTGACAGATCCACTCCTAGTAAGATATACTAAACTTCATATATATATTAGGAGCATCATAATTTGTACATGGAAATATCCTCTGGAATTCATGAGATGCAAATGCTTTCTGCCACATACATTGCCAGTATATCCTAGGTAGAATAGAAGTCAATATACCATGGATAATTGTTAGAGACACATCATGCCTCTCACTCCCGTCATGCATGCATATTCATTTCCAATATAAAATTACAAAGGGTTAGGAAACAAATAAGCAAAGTCCAACGCCAATCACCATATTGCGCTCTAATTTTTTTAAATGTGCAGCGGAATGAAGCTTCATATGCACAGCCTTCGCATGATGGTTCTGTAGAAGAATAAGAAGAGGACGCTGAAGAAGAATACTTGGATGCATCAGATTACGAACACTTTGACGAGGCTCTTCCTAACACAAATGTCAACCTGGAGCAGATGGCACAAAATTATTTTGCTCGTGTTGATGAAATTCATCAACAGTTCACAGAGGAAGGGGACGAGACTCTAGATTTTGATGACCTGTCCTCAGAAGACGAAGAACCTAACAAAACTGAATTACTAGAAGAAATACTTCATGAAGCCTCAGAGCCGCTTTTCCAAGGATCCAGGAGTAGCAGGTTACAATTCAGCATTATTTTGATGTCCTTGTGCACCTTATTTTCGATTAGCCATCATTGCTTAGACGAATTTTTGACGTTCTTGAAGCATGATGTACTTCCGGAGGAGAATACCTGTCCTGCGAACTCTTACGAAATGAAGACAATGCTTATGAAACTTGGTCTTTCTCATGAAGCCATACACTGCTACGACTGTGGTAAAACTCTGTATTGGAAAGAGAATGCTGATTTGACGAGTTGCTGTGAGCCCCAAATTCGTCACTTGGGACTCATTGTTTTCTTTTTTTTAGTTTGTTACAAATTAAGGCATAAAGTACTACAAAAAGCCCAAAAAAGAGTGTAGAACCAAAATAGGTATGTCACGTACCAATATAGCATTTGGTCATAAATAGCCTTTTATCCATAGATTACCCATAACACCCACTTGTATATAGGTTAGAACCCGTAATTAGTGGGAAACAATAGGGCTACTGGGAACTTACCCAAAATAGCCCAAAACCTAGTGCATGTGACCATGATAGGCTAAATTAAGTCTTAGGAGAGTGAGGGAGGTCCCCACGTAAATCTCCAAAGATAGGTTCTAGTTTCCCCATTCCACCGACGAAACATTAGGAATCCAAATTGTTAGCTTGCAGGTGTTACTTGTCCAAGACAGGCCGCATGGAGGAATCCACAGCTGCCGGATAGTGTTCTTGGATCTAGAACATGTCGGGGTGTCCACGGCAAAACCCATTCGCCAAGATTCCCTCACATGTGAAAGATTCCCTGACTGCCGGTGATTCAACCGAAGTCAGTTTTCACCTCGCCACCAACTGTGTGCCAGAATAGCCTAAGACTTGGCACGTGGCTTGGGGGACTCCATGAGAGGTTCCCCCAAAAGTCTCGGTTTTTCTGATCTCCAAAGGATCTTTTTCCGAGTAGTCAACCGCCAAAGGCCACGTTGGGAAATTCATGGAAAATACCCAGGCCGCGGTAAAATCTCACTAAAAATTAGACTAGCATCTTTTATGTTAATAACGCGCCCCGACAAATTTCATGGTGTTCCAATAGCGGGAAGCAGCCGAAACTGACAACATCCCCCCAATTAATAATTACGGCAAGATCTTTGCGGGGTTGACCGGCGTCCCGGGAGCGTACAAAGTCGGAACGAAGACATCAAGGAGCCTTTTCTTACTCCCTAGAGCCTCTTCAACAACCCTAGCTAGTTACCCAAGCCAAAAGAGGTAAACCCCAAAAGTTAGTTTTTTACCCTTTTAATTGGCTCTAGTTGGCACTAGTTTCCGATGGGTTTTTTGTGATAGAAATAGGGGGTAGGGGATCCTTTTGGCTAAAAATGGCATTCTGAAGCCATTGGCGCAATCCATTTGCAATTCCGAGCTAAACTCCAAAAGTTAGAGGTTAGGACCAACGTAAAACCCAAAATTAGGTGAAAATCTCAAACTTGGATGAAAATCCGGATGGATGAGGTTACTCGTCGAGGGGGGGAGTGGGCCCTTGGAAACCTATAAAAGGGGGCCCTTCTCTCTCCCAACACACACCCAATACTTGTTTTGGGTCCGTGGGTCCAAGTTATCTTGGAATTTTTGGCGTTTCATGCCAAAAAAACCTCCACGGTGTTTTTGGAGCACTTTTGGCTCCCATTGTCGTTTTATTACAAGCTCTTTGGAGGTCCTTTGAGGTCCTCCCATCTTACCTTGTACTTGTTGCGAGTCAAGAGGGTTGCGTCTACTTCCGTGTGTCTTGTACTAATCCTAAAGTTACCCCCCACCGTACCTTGGCGATGCCGCTTTGGGGGGCCTTTAGCATGTGAGTATTGCCTTGTTTATGCTTGCTTTGTGGATCTGGTTGCCTCTTGTGTAAATCCTAACCATAGTCACCCTTGTTGTGTTGCTTGTGAGTGGGCTCCACCGCTCTTGAGGCGGCGAAGCTTTGAACCTGTGACTTTCCCCAGTCTTAGAGTGAGTGTCAAAATAGGCCATAGACGGCGAAGCTTTGGACCCGGGGGCATCATAAGTCTTAGAGTTGGTGTCAAAACCAATTCAATGGCGAAGCTTTGCACCCCCAGTATTTTTGGTTCCAAAGTTTAGTTCCCAAGACCTTCTTGGGAAAAGCCAAAGTTTAGCCCCCAAGAGTGCTTAGGTGATAGAAAGGTGTAGAAAAGAACCCCCGTCACAAGTAGCCTTTTTTTTCAAAATTTCTAGCTTATTTTCCACGACGGCGAAGCTTTGACCTTGCACCATCCGATTTTATTTGTGTGAATGGGTTCCCATACGGGAACCCGGAAGAAGGAGATTGTAGAAAAGAGTGGGTCCAGCCCTTAAGGGTGGTCCAGCTCGTAAGAGAAGTCCAGTCCAGGTTGGAGTAAGCCCAGCCCGTAAAAGAGTCTAGTCAGGCGGGGTAAGCCCAGCTCGTAAGAGAGTCTAGTCCAGGTCGGGGCAAGCCCAACGCGTCGGAGGGAGTTAGTCAGGGTACCCAGCGTCGGGGGTGTGAGCCCTCAAGTTGGCACTTGGAACTCTGAACTTATTTTTCGCGATTTTTAGTTAATTTTTAAGTGAAAAATAAAAAAAAACATATAAAAATACAATTATTGTGGGTTTTGGTAGAAGTTCCTACCAAAGAGGTGTGTCATGGCCTTAATTGCGTGAAACACGTAAGACGTTACATTTTCACTAATTTTAGGTCTTATTAGTAGAAATAAGTAGTTAAGTCAGTAATTCCGAGCGATGTGAGAATTTGAGAGTTAACCAGTCCTAGTGTCTTATTCATGTAATACAACAACTATAAGTATACATGTAACAAACTGGTTAAAAGTTAGAGTCTAGTCAGAGTCAGTCCAAATCCAACTCGAAAGAGTTAGATTTATTGTTTGTAGGTAATTTTGAGAAATACAGTCATTCACAGACCAAGATGGAGGAAATGATGATTGGAACATACAGAGAGGTGCTTTTCTAGGTCAAAGCATGCCAGGAGGTCAAATAGAAGCCCGATCATCCAAGATTCCCCCGGTATCAAGAATAATTTCCCCCCCCGGGTGGAAATTATTAAAGAATTGCTAAAAATAGCATTTTTATTGGAGATTTGGTTTTGCCCTTAGTTGATGGACATCTTGTAGAAGATTGCCCAAAAGTTTCGGGATTTTACAAAACTCCACGATGACTCCATGGGAAGTCAACCGCTTAAAACTGCATTCGTAAATTCCTAGAAATTACCAATGTTGCGGTAAAATCTCACTAAAAATTAGGATAGTGTTTTGTGTGCCAATAAAGAGCCCTGTCAAGTTTGAAGACATTCCGACATTCCCAAGTACCAGAATTAGAATCGACAGCGAATTTTACAAGAATTTACAACTTGGCGGCGGGTTGACCGGCGAACCAGGAGCTAGCGGTGTCCGAACGGAGCGTTTCAAGGGTCAATTCTTACTCCCACGAATATTCTAAACCACCCAAGACCGACAGTTTCATTAAAAGACGCAAATTCCAAAAGTTAGCTTTTTAACTTTTGTTCTGAGTTACCGTGACTCAAATTTGCGCTTTAAAACGGCTGGAGAGGTAGGGGTATGGGGTCCCTTAGGCTAATTGGGGTCTTCTGAACGCGATGGCGCAGTTTGTTTTCAGTTTCGAGTTGTCCCTCAAAAGATAGAGAGGGTCAGCCCTTAGTTTGACTTTTAAAAGGTAATTTTGGATTAATCTGGGTTGATTTTGCAAATATCTCTTGTAAAATCAAAGATTGGATTTGCCCAAGATACTTGTCTTGCGTAAGAAGCCATCTTTTGGACTAAAGAAAGCCAATTTAGAACTAACCCTAGATTAAAACACAAAATATCTTGGTTAATTAGGTAGGTTTTCAAAATATCTTTGGGAAAATCAAATATTTGATTTGGGAAAAGATTCTAAGGCCATTTAGGGCCTAGAAGGAACTTGCTTGAGAACCTTCCTTCCCATTAAACAAAGATTATTTAGAAAATACGTTTAGGTAGTTTAGCAAAATATTTAGATTGAAAGTAAAAGATAATTTACGAACAACTTACCGGGGGGGGGGGGCGGGAGTGAGTATATAAGGCCCTTCCTCGAGGTTGTTCGTGACCCTCATTCTTTGTTTCATTTTTGTTGTTGCTCTTGTTGTGCTACCGACACTTGTCGGAGCACTTTTGAAGCCAAATTTTGGCTATTTTCTTCTGTTTTCTTGTTCTCTCTTGTACTTTGAAGGTCCGGAGGGCCCCTTCAAAGCTTTCTTTTCTTTTCTTGTTTGAATTTGGAGGATTTAAGCCCCAAAACTTTGCTTTTAAAAGAGTTTAGGTGGAGGAAATCCCCTAACTCTAGTGTTGTTTGTGTTAACTAACTTATTTCTTGAATTTGGAGGCTTCAAGCCCCAAAACTTTGATATTTTGGGAGTTGTGGGAGTAGTTCCCAAACTCTACTCTGATATTGTTGTTCTTTTGATACTAACCAACCATTTGTGTGAATTGAAAATAGTCTGTGAACTTAAAACTTTAAAGCGGCAAAGCTAGACTTTGCCAAAAGGTTTTGAGCATCACCACGTGCCAAAACTCGTTGTATAACGGGTGTTTGGTTTGAATAATTGCTAATGTTTGGTTAAACACTGTCATGTGTACCTCCTTTAGTGATTAAACTAGAACTTTGCCTTGAATTTTGGAAATTAGTTTTTAATGTTCGGTTAAACACTGTCATGTATACCTCCTTTAAGAATTAAGTTTCAAAATACTAGTTTGGATCCTTGGATACTGGTTATTCCTGGGGTTGCTCCCACACGGTGGAGCTTTGATTTTGAAACCTGGTACTTGAAATTTAAAATTGTCAGTTATTTCCTGGGGTTGCTCCCGCACGGTGGAGCTTTGACTTTGAAACCTGGAAACGGGTACTTAAAACTTTTGATGTGACTGTTAATTCCTGGGGTTGCTCCCGCACGGCGGAGCTTTAACTTTAAAAGGTTAAAATTTACTTTTAAACTGACCATCTAATCGTGAATTTAACCTACATGGCGAAGTTTTGAAACCAAGGAATCAACGAAATAAGATTCTTATGAAACTTATTTAAGGTCCAAAGTTCAAAGATTGATCTCTCTTTTACTTGTGCATGTGTTGGAGGTATTTTGCTTTCAACTCTTTGTTGCTTTAATTTCATTTCAAATTGCTAGGTTCATTGCCTTGAATTTCCATAGAAAGTAGTTCATTGTGGTTTTATGGGTTTAAGTGATACTCACATAAATTTAACTTTCCTTTAAATTTTTTAGAAACGTTTTCCTTGTAGATTGAGTTTTCTTTTTTTTAAAACAAAAAGGGAAAATTTCAGTTTTAAGATTTCAAGTTTTTTAGCTTTCAGTTATTCCGTTCAGCCCTAAGGCAAGGAAGGACCAGCCAACAGCCCAAGGAAGGAAGGACCAGCCAGTAGCCAAAGGAAAGGCGGAACCAGCCAACAACCTGAAGGAAGGAAGGACCAGCGGACCAGCCCGAAGGAAGGACGGGCCAGCCAGCAGGCCGAAGGAAGGGCGGAACAGCCAGTAACCCGAAGGAAGGACCAGCGGACCAGCCCGAAGGAAGGACGGGACAGCCAGCAAGTCAACGGAAGGACGGACGAACGGAAGCGAACAGAGGGAACGACGTCGTCGGCCAGTAAGACGGGGATACGTGGCAGCAAGCTCGGAGCTGACAGCAGGGTTGTGGTGCCTCAGTAACA
Source organism: Rhytidiadelphus loreus (assembly GCA_947034895.1). Classification (NCBI taxonomy): domain Eukaryota; kingdom Viridiplantae; phylum Streptophyta; class Bryopsida; order Hypnales; family Hylocomiaceae; genus Rhytidiadelphus; species Rhytidiadelphus loreus. The sequence goes on from OX344763.1 coordinate 8,591,644, forward strand.
GACCAGCCTTCGACTGAAGCCAAGGGATCAAATCAGAGGGGAAGCCAGTCCTCCTAATTGAGAAACAATACAATCCAGACAGCCATACCATATTTGAAAGTTTGCATAACAAAAGAAATCGACCGTTTACAAATAAGAGCATGATTAGGCTTAGGCGGTGGTTGCCACGCATGAAAACCTTTGATTTTTGATAGGAAATTTGAACACCAAGAATTTCCTTCACATCTCACAATTGTTCTAAACCACCATAGCTTGCCAAACAACAACAATCAAATAAGGCATGAAGGAAAGGAATGGAATTATAAGGGAGAAGACGAAGCATCAAGGTAAGCATCTTACTAATTAATTCGTTGATTATTTTATTCTTTTCCTTGGCATATTACTATTGAAGTTGGAATTGTTGGATTGTTTTATTCTTTTTACTATTCATTTGGATTGTCGTTCATCCTTTTATTCCTTTTCTTATTCATTGATAGATTTGTTTTCGATTATTTTCGATTATTTTATTAGAATACTATTCATTCGGTTGGTTTTAGTTATTAATTAGGATTCCAAAGCCAAATTAGTTGTTTGTTTGTAGTAGGGGGCTTTGTTTTATTAGGCCTAATAAGCCAAAACAATAAAAACAAAACAACAACTAATATCTTGGAGTATTTAATAAAATAACTATTAAAATTTGGCAATCGAATAAAACTACTATTCATTGAAAACTTAGGAAAATTGAATTAAACTTATCATTTAATTTATTTTTCTAAAATCAAAGGATTAGTTTTAATTGCCAAAACTAACAAATTTGGACTTTTTAGATAGGTTTAGAAACAATAATACTAAAATTTCTTTTAAATTCATGAAAGACAATGGAGAATTTCGAGGAGACAATTATGATGGTGTTTTGCGATGACGGGACGATCGACATTCTTGACACCAAGGTATGATTTCAAAATTTATCTTTTGTCTTTTCTTTTGCTTTCATTCTTTAAAAATTTAGATTAGAAAATTAAAACTAACAAAATTAACCATTAAGAATCTAATAGCTAGTAGAATTTAAATTGTTAGAAAACCTTTGAAAAGTTAACTAAAATCGTGAAGGTAATAATTAGATTAACTTTGAATTAATTTGGAAAAAACGAAATAGTAATCTCATCCAAAAGAATCTCAAAAGGAATCTAATTTAATTTAGGAACTTAGGGAATATTAGAATAATTAGGGAAAGTCAAAACCTAATTTATCTACTTATTCTCTTGAAAATTATTAAAGGAAGGAATTCCATCCAACCAAGGGGAATTTTCATCCATTTAAAAGTTTTCATCTAAAAGTTCTAAATTCTTACTTTTTATCTTAACAAGAAGTTAATTAATCACTTTACTCATAAAAACCATAAAACCCTAAAAATTCACTAAAATTAGAATAATAACTTAGAATTAGGATTAATTAAAGAACAATTAGGAATATTCTCAAGGCACGACTAAGGAATCTTTTGAAACCATAATCTTTTAGAGAATCTTTTGAAGATTCCAAATCCACCTTTTACTTTTAAAATTACTTTACTTTGAAGGATAAAAGAGTGGATGAAGATTTGACCTAATTTTGGATGAAAAATCTTAAAATAGGTCAAAATTAGGTTTTCTCTAAAAATTCCATTAGTTAATTTAATCAACCTTTTAACCCTGAAATTTGGATTTATTTTATATTATTTTGCTATCTTTAGTTGACGGATGAAGTTTTTTAGGATAGAATTAGGTACGAATTTCATCCACACATAACTTTCATTAGGAATATCAGAATCCAACTTGCTTTACCATTTTGGAAAGGGCAAATTGTATTCTTTGATTTAGTTTAGGTAGAATTTTAGCTTAGCTAGAAGTTTAAATCACAATTAACTAACTCTCAACAACCTTTATTTCTTAACTATTAGAGAGTTTTGAAGTACTTAATTTAGGTAAAAATCAACATAACAAAGTGTCCATTGCTTGGAAGGCCAAAGAACACTGAGTTTACCATTCACCCAATTAAAACCATTAACTTATGCCGCTAGAACCTGTGTGCAACTTTCTGACTTAAGGGTGGAGTTAGAAATACTCACAGGAGGTCAGTCCGGGTAACCAGCCCATCGGGAGTCAGTCAGGGTATCCAGCGTCGGGGGGAGTTAGTCCGGGTAACCAGCGTCGGGGGGAGTTAGTCCGGGTAACCAGCGTCGGGGAAGTCAGTCATGGGACCCAGCCCGTTGGAGGGAGTCAGTTAGGGTACCCAGCGTCGGGGGTCAGTCCGGGTAACCAGCCCGTCGGGAGTCAGTCAAGGAATCCAGCGTCGAGGGGAGTCAGTCCGGGTAACCAACGTCGGGGAAGTCAGTCAGGGGACCCAGCCCGTCGGAGGGGGGGAGTCCAGCCCGTCGGGGAGTCAGTCAGAGTATCCAGCGTCGGGGAGGTCAGTCCGGGTAACCAACGTCGGGGGGTCAGTCAGGGTGGTCCAGCTCGTAGAGAGTCCAGTCCAGGTCAGGTAGTCCAGCTCGTAGAGAGGTCCAGTCCAGGTCGGGTGGTCCAGCTCGTACAGAGGTCCAGTCCAGGTCGGGTGGTCCAGCTCGTAGAGAGTCCAATTCAAGGGGGTTTGGGGGGAAATAAAGTTCGGGAAAAAGAAGTTGGAACTAGAGGGGGTAGGGGGGAATTAAGGGCCCTTGGCCGAGGGGAATGAGAAAAAAAGGGAAGGGAAGAGGAACATAAGAGGAAGATTCCGCTCCAAGAACTCCAACCTGCACGCACGTCCTCACCACAACATCACTCCAACATCTAATGGGAGAAGGTTAGGGAAGATAAGAGGCTAAATAGGAAGGCAAGGAAGAAGATGACCAAGAGTAGCCTTGGTTAGTGTCCACGGAAATCTCCCAAAGTTCCCCACGGCCATTAGAAGGAGGATTAGGATGACGCAAAGATGACAACGTAAGGTGGTAGTTAGGTTTGCAAGAAGTTAGCGTCATAGTTGTAAGACCCCCATTAAGGGGTGGGTGGGAATAGTACCAAGGCAAAAGAAAGGAGGAGATAAGGAGAAGGAAGAACGCCTTAGGGTACTAGAGTGTAATATTTCTTTCTACAACTAAGCCGTAGGCATTTGAACCCCTCAAAATATGTCTCTACTATGGAATACGAGCACGCGGCCGGAGGTATGGAGGAAAATGTCGCGCATGCCAACAACGATCAGGTGAGTCAGTAAATTAATCCCCAATGCTTTTCTTTTAATTTGTGCTAAATTCTGTTAAGTAGTGATTAATGTCGATTAGCAAATAGGAATTAGGGTGGACCTTAAGTTTAGACATAGAAGTTTATCGATAGGGCTAGAAGTATCTAAACCCCTCTCATACATAGAAGTTGACCGTAAAAGCATCCAAATTAGATTAGGATAGGATAGGAATTAGATTACAAAACAAGGTAGAACAGGATAGGATAGGACTAGGGATTAGTAACCGTTAGGGTCAAAATTCAACCAAGAAGTTAAACATTAGATTAGGACAAAATAATCCAATTAGGAGTTAAGGTTAAATTAGCAAATCAAAATTACCTTAGGTGATAAAGACGTAGGGTCAAGGGTAGAAAGTAAAAAGAGAAATTAGATTAAAAGGTAAATTAAATTAGGGGAAGGAATCAATTAAATTAGGAGGTCAATCAAATTAGATTAGAAGACAGATTAGATTAGAAGGGAAATTAAATTAGAGGATAAATTAAATTAGGAGGTCAATTAAATTAGATTAAAAGACAAATTAGATTAGAAGGGAAATTAAATTAGAGGATAAATTAAATTAGGAGGTCAATTAAATTAGGAGGTCAATTAAATTAGATTAAAAGACAAATTAGATTAGAAGGGAAATTAAATTAGAGGATAAATTAAATTAGGAGGTCAATTAAATTAGATTAAAAGACAAATTAGATTAGAAGGGAAATTAAATTAGAGGATAAATTAAATTAGGAGGAAGATTAATTAGATTAGAAGATAAATTAGAGTAGCAAACAACCGGTTAGGTTAGGAAACCAAAGTGGAAATTAGGTTTAGCCTAAACCCGAAGAGTTAAACTAAGGGTCTACTTTAAGTTGGAATTTAAGTTGAATCACGAGTTAAGATTAGATAGAGAAGAAACATTAAGTTTAGGAGTCCGGTTAGCCAACTACCTCAAGAAATTAAGCACATCCAATCGACATAGGAAACCATGGACGGGACTTAGGAATCCTCCTCCAGTGTTAGGAAAGGTCGATCAACCTTAGATTCCCATAGATTAGGATAGATTCGGTAGTAGTCCGTGTAGGTTACCGTTAGGGGACGGTTAGCCTGGACTATTTCCTCGCCAATCGGGGCAACTCCGTTGTCACCTGCGAAAATTAGGAACTTAGGAAAAAAGATCCATTGCTTGGAAGGCACAATGGACCTACGCTTAGTCACCCGTTAGGTTAGAATTAGTTAACCCCTAGAACCTGATTGTGTTCGATTAATTACCAAGGGTGGGTAATTAAGCGCCCACAGTTGCCCACATTGCCAAAAATCTAGGTATGTAGAAGGATCTGACACAGTCCCCATTAGAGTGCTCAGATTTTTTTTCTTGATTAAGAGGTTGCGTAGAATGTTTAGATGCCCTGAATTGTCTAAACATGTGAAGTGGCATTCTACAAACCACTCTACAGATGGGAAGATGAGGTCCGCTGTGGATAGTGAACAGTGGCATTTCATAGAAGAGAGATTCCCAGACTTCAGTAGAAATGTTAGGAATGTGAGGATGGGCTTGTCATTGGATGGAGTAAACCCACATAGTCTTCAATCTTCGAAGCACTCTGTGTGGCCGGTAATGATTGTTTTATACAACTTACCTTCGTATCTTGTGACAAAGCGGTTCTTCATTTGCTTGACTATGATTATTCCTGGACCTAAGTCTCCGTCAGAGGACACAATTGATGTCTTCTTGCAGTCGCTTGTACACGAGTTGAAGAAGCTATGGACTGGAGTATCTGCTGTAGACATGGCTGAACCTGTTGGCCATAGTCGACATTTCAAACTGCGCGGCATACTCATGTGTACTATAAATGACTTTCCTGCATATACCTTGATCTCAGGAGAAGTTGGTAAAGGATATGCTGGATGTCCAGTTTGTGGAGAAGACACTTTTGCAGAGTACTCGACTGAGGCGGGAAAAACAGTTTATCTCGGGAATCGAAGGTGGCTAAATGAAAACCATCGGTGGAGGTGTGCAAGAGCGGCTTTCAATGGCCATCCCAACCGCGATCCACCTCCTTCTCGGCAAAGTGGACACACAATCATATGTCGAGGAGCATGGAGAGAATCTTACCTCCAGTGCGGTGGTCGAAAAAATGCCGATCATGATCCAGTGAAGGTCACCGCCTCACCGGTGTAAAGAGGATCAATATCTTGTACCAGCTACCTTACTGGGTGGTACGTGAATCATTCTAAGCATTACAATTCTGAAAATGTGCATTACGTGGAAAAACAAGATTACGTGTATTCTTGATGAAGTCATCGCTAAGCAGAGCACGCTTGTGAAAGAACTGTATGTAGTCAAGTCGGCTACCACAGTGCTCCTTCAGCCTGTTTGGATAGCCAAACATCTTCCTTGTGTCGTTCATGGACTGAGTGCTTCCTTTTTTTTATGTCTTCATAGCTATTGATTGCTATGTAACTTGAGCAATTGAAGTGGCCCCTTGGGTCGGCTTCTCCAAGTCATTCCAGGGGTGTCATTAAAAAAATTTCTTATTTTCAACTTGATTAATCTATATTCGGCACCTGTTGTAGCTAATTTAGAACCTGTGAAAGCATATTTGAATTCTGAACTTGCAAGTTTTATCATGTGAAGAAGATTAGGAAATTCCAAAACAATTCGAGGAAGGGGGTCTTTTCACTACAACCTTTTTGCATAGCTCACTGCTTGTTTCAATGTCAAACTGTAGTGTGGTCGTATATTTGTCGATGAACTTGTTGTATGCATAGTCACTTCCATGTACTTCGAAATTAGCATCCGAAGAATGTTAATTGCTCTTTCTTTCTATGGAACCTCATCTCTTTTTTTAACTGAAGGAAATGTTTGTGTTGTCGACAGGAATTGCCAGTACGGCACTTATTGGATCCAATGCACTGTGAAAAGAATTTATGTGAAATTCTAATTCGTACTTTGCTGGGAGAGATAGATGGGATCAAAAGTAGGGAAGATTTGCGTGCTCGAGGCATACGGAGGCATCTTCATTTGCAGCCTAATCCCGATGGTGTCACGTATTTTATGCCGGACGCTCCGTATGTCTTGACAAGAGAAGAAAGGGAAGAGTTCCTACCGACTTTGAAGGGAATAAAGTTCCCTAGTAATTATGTTGGTTCCTTGAAGCAGAGATTGGAGGACAGGAAGTTGGGTGGATTGAAGACACATGATTTTCACATTTTATTGGAACAAGTGCTTCCAGTGTGTTTAAGGAACATTGGTAATCGCAATGTCATTGGAGCAATAATGCGGGTTAGCCGCATTTTTTGGAAAATATGTGTGAAGGTGGTAGATTCGAGTACAAAAGCAAAAATGATGGAAGATGTAGCAGAAAGCATATGTGCTTTGGAGAAGGATCTTCCTCCATCAATTTTTGTGCTCATGATGCATTTACCAATACACTTAGTGGAGGAGCTTTTCATATGTGGTCCAGTGCACACGTGTTGGATGTATCCCTTTGAGCGGTACATGAAAGTGTTGAAGGGCTTTGTGAAAAACAAAGCCAAGCCTGAAGGTAGTATGGCATACGGTTACCTCAGGAAAGAGTCCATAGGATTTTTGAACAAGTACCTTGCGGAGTATACTCCCATGACGAAGAGGGCATGGGATGGAAATGAAGAGCTAGCTATATACGATGAAATTTTAGAAGGTGGGAAACGAGATCGTCCAATGTCATTGGATTTCCAGAAACTCATTCATGCGTTTGTCCTTGACAATACTGAGCATATGGAGTTGTATAGGAGGTATGGTTCTTTGACCACTCTTTCACTGAGCCCTATCATTTATTCAAAAAAATGAAAAATCATTACAAAAGCAGGGCAATCATCCGTGGCTCTTTGTTAGCTTGCGTAGGTGCTATTCAGTGGAACTGCTGAATTCCGTACCATGAAGGTATAAGGCAATCACTGTTTCTGAAAATGGTTGTCCACTTTGAATGTCATGCTGTCGTTTTTTTTCCATTTCTGTACCATAGGAATACTTAGAGGGTATAGTTGTTCTGTAAGTATTGTCGTGCGCGTAATACTGTAGTAAGCGCTCTTAATCACAACGTGGTAAGATGACACGGAATATCGTCCCAGGGAACCCCAGAGGGTGTTCTAAATTCCTTATTTATCCGGTTAATGTGATTACATGAAACTATCACTCCCCAACCCGGATTCTATCTCTATCCGGACTCTCTACCGGATCCGGATTATCACAAACACCAGATCCGTAACTTAACACACGGTTTTCGATACCTCTGTTTTACCTTCAGAGGGTCCTCACTGACTTTTCCGGAGGGGTAAGGACAACACCACTCCTTGTATTTCACTAACTCTAACTTCCTAATGACACGTACCCAAAGATCTTTCCGTCACAAACAAGGAACAGACTGGCTGACCCTCACAACTTCGGATTTCTCCAGAAGCAGGTCACTCAGAATACAACCCGACTCCCCTTGCTACAACGACAAATACAAGACTTACCCGGAAACTGAGACGGGGTCCGGTACTAGCATTCCAACTTATGTTTTGCAGACGGACGGAACTTTCCGAGTAAGCGGGGGTTTGCCACAGATGGTTGCTTATCTCCGCACGGAACCCTCCCTGGCCTTCCGGACTCGCACCCACACCACCAACGCCGGACTCCGCACAACTTCCTACACACGCTAAAACTGCTTCCCTGGACAACACACAGCTTACAGACCCGGGAAACCCTGAATCTGGATTCCTTCTTACCACCTCTCTACTCTTTAGCCACAACCTTTAAGCAAGCGCCCAAGCAACCTTCAAACTCCCAAGAAAAAGGAAACCAAGGACCCACAAAGAAAACTAAGGCAATGAGTAAAAAGACAATAAAAATGCAAACATATATTTACTGCTCAAAATAAGGAATAGCAAGAAAAGGAATGAAGGACCACAAGCGGTCCCTTCCTTTTATAAGAAAAACAACATGCCGGAAAACCCGCGGAAAGTGCCACTAAACACCATCCTAAACTGCTCTAAAAGTCTGGGCGGATAAGTTTAACTGAAACTTACCCCTGAAAATCCGGAATCCGGGTTCTGACTGAGACCCGGAACTCTAAGTCTAACAAAAAGATAACTAAAAACACTATCAGTCTAACTATCTACTTTCCCTTCTGCTGTTTCTTCGAACTACTGTCAAATCCTAACTGTCCCCGGGTGCTGGTCTTGCCTTGGGGTGTACGGAGGGACGCTCGGGTGATGATCGACATCTTCCGGACAGGAGGACTATCAGAATCCGTCTCATCCGTATGGACGAGAGACCGGTCCGCCTTCTCCAATGACTTCGGATCCTCCTCCACTTCTGCCTCCTCTACTTCCGCTTCCTCCGATATCTCGATGGGATCCGGTGTAGGTAAAGGCATCGGTGGAGGTGGTTCGATATCCTCGAACTGCTCCGGATGCGTCCGTGCCGGATTCTAGACAAGGTCGATCCGGGCATCCAAATTGTTCTAGACCGGCATATCCTAACCCAGAAATCCGGATGAGGGCCCCCCTTGAGTGACAATGTGGATCAGTGACCCAAACTGACCTGTCCGTCTGATGGGCGAGATGGGAGGTTGAGTTGCCGGAGTTGCGATGACATCCGGAACTTCCGGAAATCCCCCGAAGTCGAGAGGCTTGTTCGGATCCATGTTCGCCATCATGGACCGAAACTCCTTCAACGATGCCTCCATTCTTCCGGACATCTCCACCATCACCCGGACTATCTTCGTGTTGGTGAGGGCCGCGGACGTCTTCTGCATCTCGTCATACAGTGCCGCCTTGTGATAGAGGTCCGCCGGACTGACCATCCATTTCTGGAAGGTCTGGAACGCTTGGTATGCCTTCTGCGTCGCCCCTTGAGACTGGTGCAACTCTCCTTCCGTCCAGATCAGCTTCCCCTTGAGCGCGTCCCGTTCCGTCTTCAAGTTCCGGATTTCCGTCCTCATCTTGTTCCATTCCAACTCGGCCAGTAACACCTTCAACGCGTCCACCAAGTTTTCCGGTTCGCACTTCACCACTTCCGCGGACCGGAGTACGATCTTCGTGAGCCTGTCGTGGTAATCCTTTGCGGTCCGGATCCACTCTTCTCCACACTCGAAGAAGCGTGGTCCTTCCCACTCCTGTTTATCCTGGATGAGAAAGGGACCCAGGAATTTACCTCTGGCAGCCGGAAGTGTAGACTTCCGTCTTTTGCTTCCCAATGCCTGTTCCCGTTCCTCCTTCTCCCTCTGTGTCTGCTTCAGTTCCGGTTCCGGCTTCTCTTCCTTGATCTCCGGCTTGACTTCTGGCTTGGCTTCCTCCTCCTCCTCCTCCTCCTCCTGCGTCTCCTGCTCCTCGTTGTCAGAGAAGTTGCATTGGAGCATGATGAGACCGGTCTCATAATCCGTCACCTCGTCTTCCGTCAACAGTTCCCAGTGTTGGTACAGGTGGAGCAGGTACGTGCTGAGCGGGTTCGGCTTGTTCTTCGCCAAGTTTCCGGTGCAGCGCCCCACCACGCTTGCCACGATCCGGCCCCAGTTCACGACCCGGTCCTGAAACGCCCCGAAGATCGTGTTGGCCATGGTTACCGTAATCCGGGAACTCTTGTCCGGGTACAGGATCGGTAGCAGAAACCGGAGCAGCCGCCTGTGCCTCTCGTCCTGGCAGTCCTTGATCGCGTAGCCCTCCTTCGCGTGTGGTGGGTTCACGAACTTGTGCTGGTGGTATTGGTCCGTCCGGGCAGCGAATCCGCTTCCGGTTTGGGAGAACCCGTACACCTCCGCCTACAATTCCTCCGTCCACTGGTCCGGATGCCCACGTACGGTCTGGTCGTACTGGTTCGGAGCACCTACCGCCAACTCCCGGAGCACCTGGTCACTCTGGACGTTCCAGGGTTTCTTCAGCAGACCTGTACAACCTAAGACAATCAAATCGTCCTCTAAATGCCGTAGGTGCAGCGGATCTTCCGGATATACCGGACTAATCTTCCGGGCCGGTACTATATACCATGTACTAACCCCTGCCATCCGTCTCACCTCTCCTATCGCCGTAACCCTAACTCACCACACTTTCTCTCACTATCAGCCAGATGCGGAGCAATTGAAAGAGGGCGAGAAATGAGGAGGAACTAGGTTTATATAGAATTCCTGCGCCCAACGTTCACTGTAACGGGAACGCAGGCTACAGTACGCCGTAACGTATCCCTAGTCTACCGCCGCAAGCTACTGAATTTAATGCCTGCGTTCCGGTTTCCTGCGTTCCGACTCCTGAATCCGTCCACCCGGGATGTCAAGTTCCGTCATGCTTCCGTACTGGTTCAGGAACGTAGTCTAAACTAATTCTAAGTATTTATTTGTTTCCGCTAGTCTATGCCTAAACTAATTTTTTTCAATTTTTATCTATTTTAATTTTTCTTAGTCTCTTAAGGTCCGTACTAAGCTATTACGGATTCCGACAAGTATCTAAACAGGTTAATGTAACCCATATAGAAGAAGTATCATTTTAAGCATTTCATCTATCTGAATTCACGAGTAGAGAAGTAGCCATTAATGAAGTAACAATGTCACGATAAGTGGAACAATGTTATAGTCTGTTACAAGTATCTCTGAGCATAGTTGTTTGTGAGTTAATTAATTTTCAAAGACAATGAACTGTGGGAGGTAACTTTGAAGGCTGTCGTCACATTTCCTAGCAATAGACAAGAAGAAAACAATGTTTTGTCGTAGATGAGCTGTGAGCATGCTTGGCATGCATGCATAATGTATACATAATAGCTCCTGTATATCAAGGAAGTTGAATGGATAAAGTATTTGTAGTGTCCATTCATTTCCAATGTTGCTAATTTCACGAGAAGTAGTCAAAGTCTCCAGAAATACTGTACAACAGCTTTATGACTAGAACCTTCTAAGGAAAACACGTTTCAGAAGTGGTACTAAGGTACGACTGTACGAGGTCCATGAATCGCCCATTTAAGAGTTGGAGGCCGTGATGCTTCTTCAAATTTTTTCCAGTACATTTCCCTTGAAAGAGAAGTGAAAATGGCATCTAACCATTGACGTTTCATATATTTAGGAGCTTTGTGGAATTAGTTATGAATTTTGAAGTTGATATGACTTATAGCTCTTTACTCACCCATCTCCTAAATTGTTCAATTTTTTTATATTGCTGAAGTCTATGAGAAAGGAACATCTGTATGTAGTGAAAATTTGTAGAGTTGTGTGCTTCTAGAGCTTGTAAAGTTTTAGAATCTCTTGCATTAATGACTACAGATTTTCAAGTAATTATGTAAATGAATGGCTTAGAAATGATGGAAGTTGTAGATGCCTTGCATGGTGGGGCACATGGAGTGTGCAATTGCATTGACCTACTGCCATGTTCTTTTCACTTCTACTGTAAAATACAGGAGATGTTGTATTGAAAATGTTAATCACAAATCATTAAAAATTACCTTTACTACTCTTCAAGTACGGACGAGTAGAAGGATATTGAAGGCAATTGTTGCAGTTAGAAGAAGGCTTCAAAGTGATTTTTAGTGCATGACATTTTGCTAGTTCTATGTAGATATGGAAATGGATGTGCACAGCTTGATTGTGTAAGACTGTTGATTGTGGGAATCCACATGCAGGAGATACGAAGGAGCTATGAAGGAGTGCAATGAGGGAAGAGATGCATATCGACGTCAACAATGTAGAGGCTGGCAACGGCATACTTTTGCCTTCCCAGTATACCTGCAAAGGTTACCTGATTTTTCTTCTTGGGTACTAGATGAAGTGAGACGTGAACAAGAAAGCGGTGTTAATGTTCCATCGGAAGTTGTTGACACTGCTAGAGGACCTCTGCAAATGGCTACAGCATACAAGTCCATGTACGCTTTTGGGAACCATTTTCGAGTTAGGAGTTCAGAGCAATCGATGAGAACATGCGACAGTGGCATCGCGGCTACATTCAAGCAGGTATGCAGAAATGGAATTCATGATGTCAATCAAGTGCATGCGGATGTGGAGTACGTTGGCCACATAGAAGAGATTGTAGAACTCAACTACAAACGTCATTGTGTGGTAGTGTTAGTGTGTGATTTTGTAAAGGCCAACTACCGTGGAGAGAATGCCACAATTAAGAAAGATAGGTGGGGGTTCACATTAGCAAACTACGAGAGAAGACCGGGTATTGTTTGCAAGGACAGTTTTGCATTTCCAAAGCACTGTGAGCAAGTATTCTACTGTAATGCAAAGGAAGCACCCGGTTGGAAAGTAGTGTTGAGGAAGGAGGTCAGAGGCAGGTGTGTCTTGCCAAATAATGACGATGAAGAAGATCCTGAACTGTTCAACATGGGGGCAGATGAAGATTTTGAGGGATTAAGGCCACAAAGGGATATAGGTGAGGGTCCAGAGCCAACTGTAGGCACAGGTCAGTATGTGGTCCGCGAAGAGGTCCTCGTAACTGGAAGACAAAGGACACATAATGAAAGAGAAGGACGCGGAAGAGAACGTAGGTCCAGACACTAGAAGAAAACTACGTTGCAGTCAACAAAACCACATCAGATTGGTTTTGTTGACTGCGTTGTTGAAAACGCAGTGAAAACACAAAATCTGCATTTTTCTACGTTTTCACTGTATTTTCAACAGCGCAGTCAACAAAACCAATCTGATATGGTTTTGTTGACTGCGACATGGTTTTCTTCTAGTGAGAGGAAGAGGTGGGAGAAGCGCATCATCAACAGTACGTAGTGCTGGTGGTCGTCCTCCTCGACGAGGACGTGTCACACGGCCACTGTCTTCGAATGTAATTGCTGACGAAGAAAGAACAGACGTTGCATTAAATGAAAACCAAGAAGACAAACAATTACTTTATGACGATAATGTAGACAGCGTTATAGGTACCAGTAGAAGACTTCGGCGACGGACAGAGCGTGACGGAGTTCGAAGGACCCGGCAGAGGATGGAATCAACTTTAAACTGCAATCTGGAGGAAGATGAAGGCCAATTTGATGACAGTCAGACAACAACGTCTTCTACAGCATTTTCTTCCTCCAATTCCGAGTAGAAAATGTGAGATTAAATTTTTGTCATGTGCATGTGCTATAATGTCCCGTAAGTTAGAATAAATACTGAAAGTTCAAAAAAAAATTGACGTTCTTGTATAGGCATTGGTCTCCTTAACAGTAAGTAGTATGCATTGTATTCTTTCGTCAAGTTTAAAAGGAATTATTTGCATTTCATTAACTGAAAGAAGAAAAGAGGTCAATGCTTTTCTTTAGTGGGTCTCGGAGTTAATTGTTGTCTACACTTATTAGTGATTCTCTTCCTACTATTGTTTGCCATGAGTTTATAGGCTGGACAAATGTAAAACCTTTTGTATTCATTTTTGCAAAAAATGAAGTACGCAGTTGGTCCTTCGAGCAGTGCTTGTAGCTAGAGAATAGGGATTCTTCACATGTGCCAGTTTGGCACTATGTTGAGGAATGCTAGTTACAGGATTTTGAAACACCAGTAGTTGAATCGTATGCGATTCCATGTAGGGGTCCAATAGATGGTGGAAGATGTGCACTGTCTGAGGACGTAGAAGTTGTCAATCATGACTTAGTTTGGGGCTATTGGAGTGAACACATGCGGTTATGTTGGTAGTGATATAGTGATCCCTTTATTAGGCTTTACAATGAGCATCACCTTATGCATTGGGTGTACTTTGAAGTCATTGTATTGAAGCCTTTGTCTGAGGTCCCATGGAAAGTTAATCCACGTACAAATGCGAAGCCTTAGTCTAAACATTTGGGAAGGTTTGTCAGTGGGAGGCATGTCACAAGAATTTTTAGGAAAAGATTTTAAGTTTCTAGGTTCACAGGATGTCTTTGGTAGTCCAGGTTTTGGTGGGCAGGCTTCTTTGGGGATGGAATACAGGACTGAAGGTAATAGACGAGGCTGCAATGTTTTTTTTTTAACTATGCAATTGAAAATTAACAAGCGGGCTACTGACAATAATAATTCAGGAGGAATTTTGTTGCACATGTACGAGTTTTTCATGATTCAATGGTTGTATAGTACATACTTTTCATTGGAAGGCAAGGGTACATGATGATGAAAATTTCCTTGAAGACGCTTGAAGTTTTGTAGTACTATAGTCGTCGTACAATCTCGAAGCCAGTTTGGGCTCAGTACTGTATATGAGATGCTTTCAGTTGTACTTTCTTAGTGACGCTACCGATGGCTGCTTAACTGAAGCAGTTCCGAATGTCTACTTTTGAGGATTGGTCATATACAAGTGAGGGTCAATCGATTGTCTTAGAAAAGCTGAGTTTGTGTTGCTAAGAATTCTGAACTTGCTCTGCGATTTTTGTGTTCACCATGTATTACAGTGGTTGTGGTTAACATGATGGATTGTTTCAACGGACAACGATGTTTGTAAGTAATAATTGAAATGTGCATGATTTCAATTATTTAATTGCAGTCCATGCACTTGGGTTTCTAATAAAGCTATAGTGGACTTTTATTATTGCAGCTGAATACAACCAAAATGTTGCTGAGGAGCAAGAAGCACATGACAAGCAACCTCAATTGGTGGGCTGACGTGCCCTTGTTTTTTATAGGTAATTAACAACCTTGAGCACTGTAGTTCATTTGTACTTGACTCTAGTTTCATTTCAAAAATGTTTCATCTTACGGATTTGCATGACATTCTGCTTGTGACTTGTGAGTAGCTAAAGGTAAATCCGAATTGGAGTTGCAAATTTGTCTGATCAGTCATGAAAGCATAAGAGAATGTGAAAGCACTTCAGAAATTGTTGGATATTACCTCTTTGATTAGTATTGAGACTTGTGACTAGTATTAGGAATTTCAATTTTGAGAGATGCAAACATTTTAACAGAGATCGATTTCTGGGTACAAGTTCTAGAACTCCTTGGCAGGATTTTGTTATCTGAAAGCAAGAATTTTTTTGAACACACATTGTTTGCCCCCACTATAGAACACCCTCAACATGATGGATGTGAGTATGTGACTACTATTATTAAAGGATACTCATTTCACAGTCTGTATCTTGGATATATGATATATCCCATGATGACAGATTATGAATTTCCATGCAGGTGTATATAAAAAGGTTACTTATAGTTATTGTATAGAAGTCATGGAAAAGAGACAGTCGCTTAAGGGATTGGAAGTTTTTAACACTGAAATGGGATACGCAGAAGGAAGTGACAAAGACTTGTATTGGTGGATCTAGATAAGTCAAATGAACCTATCTAGTATTGTTGCCACGAGGAAGTCCTTGTAATTGCATACCAGAGATGGTGGTTTGAATGTCGAAGCTTAAGTACCAAATGCTTGAGAATCCGTCACCTATGAACTGGAAGTTCATCTTCCACACCTTTGAAGAATAACTAACTTTGGAACCGGGAAGTGAATAGTACATGAGTATTGAAAGTGTTTTTCAGAAGTTACTGTTGTTTAAAGGTAAGAATTTATAATTTTTCCCATGTTCTAATGTTCATTGACTGTAGGTGATATTGAAGGAGAGGGCAATGTGAACAGATGAATGTATTGTCCCTATCAGAGGAGGGAGCGAGAAAGGAAAAGTTGCTTCTTCATGTGGGAAATGCCTATTAAACCCTTCATCATCAGTTGAAGAAGGTAGCCTCGTGGAAGTGAATCTACTACAGTGACAACCTTCCCATGCACAGACATGAAGGTTCTATGCATACGGCCAGGAGAATTTAGGTACTAGTTCGAAGTACAAACTGGAGGTATGGAGCGTTTGGAAAATTTTAAGCACACATGCAATATGTATTATCAAAAACGGAGTACTGCAGCTCATTCATTTAGAATGAGAGAATGCTTCTATACAGGGTATAACCGTTAACATTACCAGTCTTGAGGTACGATGTGTTCTGAAATGAAGTGCTCCAAGGCCTTTTACACTTTCAATGAAGTGGAATGATCCAGATGGTTGGTTTGTCACTCTCTGTTTTCGTTCTATGTAGATGCATATATTAGGAAAATCTTATACGATTATATGGACATCTGATAGGCAAGCATTCATCATGCCTTTCTTGTAGAATGTTTAGAAAGAGAGGGCAAGGAAGCATTTGATTGAAGAAGGGATGATTGATAGTAGTGTGTAGTGCTGCAGTGATGGAAGCTTTGGAAGTTCAAAACGTTGGATTCTGCATTGCAATTGGAGGTCGGTGTACTAGCTTGGAATATGGTGGAAACTGTCTACTGAGCATGCAACGCTTTCGAATTAATGCAGTAATGCTTAATTAGTGTCTCTTGGATCACAAGTACTACAGACATGGGAGCATATGTCTTATAGTTTGTGCACATGCTCGTCTGCGTTGTGGCATTGGGAGCAATTTTAGAGGCTACACTACAGTATGAGCATGAAATCCTAGGTAGAAGCATGTAGTGCAAAGATGGCTCAGGCATTTCTTGTCGAAGTCCAAATAGTGGTCCAGTAGATCATGATATAAAACCTGATGTCGTAGAGGAATGCTTATGAAAATGTGAGCATAGGAAATGGATGCTACAGAAATGATATGCAGTCCTCAATAAAAAGTAACTGCTTATGTTAGCATAATAACAGTCCTAGAAGAACCATATGACAATGGTTGTAGACATAATATAAATAACTAGCAGAAGCAAGAGCTTCATCGACTCTATAAAAATCATGTATTTGAAGCCAGTAAAACATACTTGTTTTTTTCAAAGAGGCTAGAGTCCACTGGTTTTTGTTACAAGATATATCCATTTTCTAAGCTAGAAAAAGACCTTGCAAAATTAGAAATGTAGCAAAGGAATAAAGTAATTACCAGCTTTGAAAGTGCAACATCAATGTAATCTGAAATAAAGATTGATAGGAAAATGACAAGAAATTGACAATGATAATAGCAGAATTCCAAGTTGACAGCAATACGACGTACAAACGACTTTGTTGTCATTTCGGACAAATTTGTGTCAAAAATATGTCATTTCGGACCCCTTCTCCTTGTAGTGACTGTTCCACTGGCGACGCCCTCAGAGGAACTAGCTGGGGAATACCCAGATGAAAGGTCAGGAAGCTTCTCGGACGACAAGCCTAAAATCCACAGATTCTCCAAAGAAATCGCTTAGTAATGTACTTAATCATACCTAAAACAATACTTCTAGTACTGAAATACAACATGTATAAGCACATACTCCTCGACCTATGCAAACATTAGTACAATAAACTACACAATTATACTTCTAGCATTGAAGAACAATACTATAAGTATAGCAACTGAATACATTACCAAAATAATTGTATTTCTAGCAGTGATGAAGAATAACATAAGTACATTAGCTCAGTACATTACCAAAATATAAGTCTTACCTGAGAGTATATAATGTTTACAAAATCAGAGTGATTGTAAACTGAGTACAAGATACACTTGAAGGGAAAGTACCCAAGAATTACTTAACATGTATAACAAGTATTCAAATTCCCCCATTAATATTTCTAGTACTTGGAGTAGAATACTTCCTTAGAACATTTCCTATACTGAGCACGTCCAACTCTGATGATGTATACTATGAGTACTTTTGAGGTAGAAAAGTATCACACGAAAAAATACTAAGTATTCCGCCTAGTTTGTATGTGGAGCATTCCTAGAGTACTATAAGAAAATTGCATACACATTGTGTTACCCACCCAAGGTACACATACTACCGTATGCATTATTAGTACAAAAACATACATTTCTGAGAAAATGATTGAATTACGACTTTGGACGATGGAACTTGCTTAGAAATCTGGAACCATACATATAAGTAGTTAAGGCCTTATTCGTTAATTTGAGATAAAATCAAGACTTTGAGACTTTGAAAAAGGAATGTGAATCATTGTTGAAATTATAGTTGTTGAGCTCTACGATAAGTACTACCGGAATCAAAGGTTTGATTGAAAGATTATAACATGTCGCCCATAAAGACTTTGAGGAAGCGACTCCAAATGCATTAATACATAAGAAGACGTGGAAATGCGAGTGAATTTAAGTACATTCACATAGCTTTATTGGCGTAGTCCAAATGCATACGCTGTATGTAAGAGTCGCTTTCAATGTCCTCTAAACGAAATGAAACAGGAATCCAAAAGATTTCAAAGAACATATGCAAAGGCAGTCTAAAAAGATGTATACAACTAGTGTAACTCTTGTTCTCTGTAAAAAGCGCTATTAGTAGTAAGTCTCAAAGATGAAAATAAGATGTTCCATCTCTTTCCTAGATGATTTTCGCCGCATATGATGCTATTAATAGTAAGATAGTCATAGAAGGTGAGGTGATTAAAAATTCACATCACCTCCGCAGGGCTGGCTATCCACTGTACAATTGCTATTGGCTCCATCCATTGCTTTGAACTTTGCTAGCCCTCTCATAATATCCTCACGTCGAGAACAAGAGAATGGCGTGATTGGAACGTCCACTATATCATGTAAGGGGTGCCGTTGAATTCCATTCACATGGCGCTTTGACTTCTGGATGCTTTGGGGGACCTCGGAAGCCGAAAGAGACCTCGACCCTCGAACAGGCGGTCTTGGTAGCAACGCATTCCCATTTTCTACGATGGAATGTCCTATACGAGAACGCCGTTGTTCCCTACAAAATTGCTGACGGAATACTATGCCACCCGACAAACACCGCCTAGGGCGGATGGAGTGTGAGGGACGAAGTCGTGTATCCTGAACTTCAGATACAGCAGCAGGAGCATTCGTCTTCAGTAAGTCCCTGTGTAAGTCAATTTCCAGCAGAGACGTGGACCTCAGCGCCAACAGCGTACTCACATCTGCACTAAGAGGAGAGGATAGAAAGCCATCCTCGCCTTGAGGAGAACCGGGTGCCTCCACAATGGAAAGGTTTAACTTTCGGCTCGTCGAACCATCCATCCGTTCATCAAGTGGCGAAGAGCATCCTCGACTCGAAGAAGCCCATTTGAGTGGCGACGGAGAACACACGGGAGTCCTGCCTAGTCCGCGACTTGGAGGGCTATTCATGACCCCGTCCTCAATGTTTCCTTTGGAGTAGTCTATGGCGGCAGACGCCGCATCTGTTGCAAAGCGCAGCATGTACGGCTTGGAAAGCGGAGCAGTCCCACAGCTTCCACCCACAGAAACGGACCCCCTAGACATGGACTTTTCGGAGCTTGAAAGCAGACTTCTCGTCACTCTTTGTCTTTTTGGTGGATTAGAGAAGTCCCCAACCTGCTTCAACTACAGATCCCACAAGCCTACGTTTAATACCATATCACGAGAAACGAACAACTTCAATCAGTGAAAACAGAGACGAATTGGTAGCCATTGACAGATATTTCCGGATAAAAAGACAGGAGAATCAAGTGTATCAAATAAAAATTCAATATATTATTTACAAAAACGTCAAGATACAGAAGAAGGTCAGCAAAAAGTATGAATCCTCGGAGACAGCAAACCTACAAACAAATTTACACAAGAGCATACTTCCTACGTCGCCCTTTCTCTACGACCACCCCTATCCCCGGCAGCTCAAATCGAGAACCCATCATCTTCGAGGACTCTCTCATTCCGCCAACGATCTGCTCTAGGCGGTCGTCACCCGTCGACAGAGGGTTCCTTCCAATCCTATTCTCTTCGACGTATCGCCACAACTGGCCAGGACCGCAATTCGCATCTAGATGACGGAGCCACGGCAGGAGCTGTCCCAAGAGCACGTCGTCCCGTCGCTTCTCATGGCTCCAGGTCTCTAAGAAAATGGCATTACCATACTCATTACAGACGCTCTTATCTGGAGAATCGTCAATGAGAATAGTGTTGTCCGCCGTAAACAAAGTGGTCCCGCTAGTATTGTTAAACAATGTCTCGGACAGAACTTTCATGCACGTACAGCATTTTGGCCCACTGATGAAAGAACTGTCCGGGTGAGACCTCTATCTTCGTGCACTCTTCCTGTCCTAGGACAACGTAGGGTGGTCTGCACCCATTAAATAGGTGTCTGGCGATTGGATCGGCATTACGTTTCAACATCGTGGTCCAAACCACAACATTGTCCGTGATCGCCGAGACCTGTCGGAGGAATTCACCCAGGTCTTGCCGAGCGAAGACCGCCTTGGGTCCAATCACGGTGGGATTCCGATGACACAGAACTTTCTCTTCGACTCTGTAGGGCCTAAATTTATCAGCATAAGACTTCATGGCGGTCTGACACAAGACCCCATTCAAGTCGAAGACTATGTTCAACCACTTCCTCCGCGCTAGAGGCACTAACAAGGGCACATTCCTTGGCACAATCTCTCTTCCGCACTCTGTCTCTACATGATCATAGCACGACAACAAAGAAATGGGGTTACCTGTAACAATGCAGTAGAGGGAGAGCCAAAATTCGGTTGTTTGCATTGAGTTTCGTTTAGCAACTGCGGTCGTTCGTTAGATAAAGCTTTCAATGGCACTGGATGTTGCACGCTATAGATTCTTTCGAGCTGAGAAACCAAACATCGAAAGCAAAGTTTCATCAGATTGACAAACACTAGATGATTTGAAATTCGCATATTTTATTTACATACGTTATATAATACAAACGGAAAACGTTTTCTTTATCGGCTGATAAAATTGTACACTCAAAACTATGCTGCACTATACTACACCACGAGGCACAACAGACGGGGTCTCCGTCCGCGCCTAGAAATCACGAAGTGGCCACACCATCCTGTCAGGCAGCATGAGTAGAAATGAGATTCAACACTACTCAGAGAATTGCAGGCAGCACGAACACCAGACAATCGTGACCGATACACATTATTATCTTGGACTCAATCAAAATCGTAAGGATCACAGGGCTGTACCTGAGCGGATTCAGCCGCCTGAGGCTCAACCCCCTCCACAGCTGCCGAACCAGAAGGCCCTCCCTCTTGTACCGCATTTGTGTCCTGCATGTCATCGTCGCTGGCCTCGTAGTCGACCTTCTCCTCATCAACTGACATTGGCGAGGGATTGTCATGTAGAGAGTCGAAAGATGTTCCACAAATCGAGACAGGTTCCACTGTGGCAACGACTACGGGTGCAGTTGATGCTCCAATTCTATCATCGCCTCGATGATAAGCCCGCCTGTCACTTAAACCAGCTCCGGATGGGCTGACGTCCACACCTATAGAAACAACAACTTCAAAAGCTTGTCTATCTGGAGACAGACGCCTGGGAAGCTGGGATGCTGGAGTGTTGGCTATAACATCTTCCACAGGAGCAGGCACTGCATCAGGCTTATCCTCGATTCGAGGATAAGGCAGCCTCGAGGACGAGGGAGTCTCATGCGAGACCGGAACCTGAGCTGATGTTGCAGGAGATTCGACGAGCGCTGGTTGGCTTGATTGCGACTTCACAGACTGCAAAATTTGCGCCACTTGACTTTGGAGAGCGAAATATTGCACTTGTGATTCCTCCTGCATCTTCTGCATCTGTGCCTTTGACTCTTGCTGGAGCTTCAGCATTTCAGCTTTCGTCTCCGCAGTGTCGGCAACTGCTTCCTTCAGCTCCTTTTCACGAGCCTCCCTCTCAGCTTTCCGTGCAATTCTTCGATCCCGTCTCTCCTTGTCCTTCTGCCAGTAATCCTTCTCGACTTTTACCACGACGCCGGAAGGCAAGAGAAGTGGTTTTATCTCGCTCACCTGAGGAGGTCCACTATCGTCCTCATCATCATCGTCTGAGGAGTGAGGACGATCAATATCTTCATCACTACTGAGGTCAATGACGGGAATCGCTACCGCTTCTACATCGGGAACATCTCCCGTAGCCTCCATTATAGTGTCCTCCTCAACCTGAGGACCTTGACCACCCGAGGACATTGGCGCATCCACTAGACGCTGTCTAACGTAATCAGTGTCCATCTCGTAATCCTCCTCCTCATGTCCCGGTTGATGAGATGAAGACGGCAGAGTCAAGTCCGGAACACTGGGCACGCGAGGGGATGTCCTCCACGTATGAATTTGGAACGTGTTAGTTCCGAACTCGTTTATTCCTTCAACACCGAGGGCAGAAGGCACATGCAGACCAGTAGTATCCCTGACCCGGTCCACAGGTAATGGATCCTGTGCTGGTGAATTCAGCATCATGGGCGGAGACTGAGGTAAATCCATATCAACTAAGACTGGTTCCCGGGGGGGGCGGTTTCTCATAAGTAAGCGAGTAGAGAGAATTTGAGAAAAGAAAATCGTTCTTATCCATTTTGTCCGCTACCTTCGCAATCCTCAGATACGGTCGGACCTCTTCTTGATTAACAAATCCATAAAAAAATGCACCAAACATCTGCACAGACAGATTCATACACACGAAACTATTTAGTAAATAAGCAGAATCATTCATCATGGGATCAACTAAGGTTATCCTCGACTCGAGGATATCCAGATTACTCCAAGCAATTATTACTCCAAACAATTATCTCTATCCTCGACTCGACGATAGGCAGTTCTCACCTTCGACGCAAGCATGAACTTCAGGCCCGAAAAAATTCCAAGAACATTCTCCTCTAGTTTCGCGAAATCTCGTAGAATGTCTAGATAGAACTCCATTCGGAGTTCGCTTGCCTCAATTCTCCATTTGGCTTCCGTATTTTTGGAGGCCTCCAAATAATATACGCAATTAGGTGGCGTAACATACTTGGGCTTCATCAACGCCCGCGAGGATTTGGCAAAGTCACTACTTTTCTTAAATAAGAAAAGTAAAGGCACCTCCGGAGCAGTACCACGATTCGTTACGTTATTTATCATCTCTGCCCGGCTCAGAACATAAGTGGTCAACACTTTCTCGTATTGCTCCATGTGCGAAGATGCAAAAACAGTTGCATCTTTAAGATCCTCCTTGTCTTGCAAAATAAAGAGCCAAATATTTGGCTCTGACAATTTGGGGTTGAGCTTTTTAAGGAGGAACGTCATGAAGGGATCGATGGAGCTCACATTCTTCGATGACTTTCCTCTTGGAATTTCTCTAACATCAAGAACTGCAAGGTTCACTTCACGGCGTTCATACTAGTACGCCGTGCTCGGTACCATTGACTTTGCTTGAATGTCGATACCTTGAATTTGAATTCCCCCAATTGGTTTCGGAAGTTGATATTTCAACTTCATGAACCGGGTGAAAATGTGCAATACTTCAGGAAACTGCTGCTCAAGGTCCTTTGCTCGCCTTGTCCAAGCGTCATTCCGAAGGCGCTTCTTGAAGTACTCGGCTTTAGGGTGAAAAATGAGAAAATCCCATGATGCCGAGGTAAACCGATGCCGCAACTTCCACGACATCCATGTTTCGTCAATAACGTCACCACCAGCATCAATAAAGTGAAGAGACTTCTTGACATCCATTAAGTCTTGAAGCACAACTTTCTTGCGCTTTCTTCTTTCGACCCAATCTGCATGTGAGAGATTGTCCGAAATCAGAATTTTCGTCCTCGAAACAGAGACTTTTGGATATGTAGCCTTCCGATTGGGAGTAGTGCCGAGAAGGTGTTGTGCAAATACTCCGAAATCGATGTCCGTGAAGTGGCCGTAGTGTTTGAAGAATTCCCTCTTCAGGGCCATATTCTTCATCTTGAACCCCTTGCTGGCGTTGAATGGTTCCATAGTGACCGGGTCGATCAACTCTCCATTCGTGTACTTCGTAAGGAAGGATTCCCAATGAGCAAACAGCTCGTCCGGCAAAGTTATAATCTGAATTTCATTCTTCAGATCTGCTGTTCCACTAATTGAAGCTTCGTCTTTTTCCGGATTTATGCTTTGAAAACGCTCGACGACCGCGTCAGTGAATTTCTGCACGGCAAATAAAACATAGATTAGTCAGAGAAAACTGCTATCAGTATCATCGGCTCGATGATACCGTCGAGAAGGTGGTTGACTGTTCCGGCATGCCATGACAAATGAATAATGTGTTCCAAATGAAGAGGAAATCCAATGTATCATCGACTCGACGATACATGAAATGAACTGATTCTTACCTTATAATTCTGGACATTGAATAATGCATTATTCTTCCTGTGGACGGCCTCATCCTTTTCGTCCGTGGGGCGCTTGTATGTCTTCCAGATATTGCGACAGGAAATTATTTGGTTCCCCCAAGTCGGTTGAGCGTGATCCAAATGGTTTGTACAGTTATAATGTTTCGAGATGTTTCTGAGTTTGTTGTGATCCAGGGACCACACAATCAGAGCTTCCCACGTTTGCAGTTGTACTCTTCGCTCTTCGCCGCAGCCTTCAATTTGAAGTTCTTTAGAAGCTGTTACACTGTGTTGGCCATTGATAATCATGAATTGGCCATTTTTAATGTCATCCCAGTTCTTAGGCTTGACTTTCAGCAACTGCTTCTTAGAATCGACAGGTGTAAGACAAAGAGTTTGTCTTTGCTTCATATCAATGAATTGAATGAGCTCCTTCTTTACTGTGTCCACGATGTCTCTCTGCAGTGTCCTGATCACATATTGATTGCAAGCAATTATGCATTGCTTTATGTGAATGGTGACGGACTGCATCCCCTGCAGAAAACAGTCCTTATGGTTGGACCAGAAGTTGCGCTGAATAGACGCGAACTTCACGTGATTTAGTAGACGCTCTTTTGTTCCAGCTGAGTTGGTTGTCAGAGCAGATCCGGAGCTTCCAGCCCCAACAATATCACCCGGGAGACTCTTCTTCCTCTTGCGACTCGATTCACCTCCATCTGAATTAGTTGCGTCCCTCTTCTTGGGCTCGGATTGCGCCTGACCTGGACGATTAGCTCTTGATGCAGAGCCGCCGGCAGTTGTTGGCGCGGTTGGTCGTCTGATCTCTGCTGACGGACGTCCCAGCAATGGTGCTTGTTCCACGTTTGCCAACGCATACCGATCTAGCGTCTGAAAAATGAGACGAAGCCTTGAAGCGTTTGACTTTGCAGTGCTATTTTTCCAAGGTACGTACCCATGTTTCTCGAAATCTTCATTCAAGGACTCCATTTGAGACCCCTCTAGGAAAGTCATCAAGTTATCGAGGTCAAACTTGCCTTTTTGTGAGTTTACATCAATTACAATGGAGTGACAGTGGTCCAGATGTTTGCCACTTTCATCAACTTCTCGGAGGACGATCACCACGTAGTTCTTTCGGTGCTCCTCAATGAGTGTAACTTTCTCCTTGATGTTGAGGGGTGTGTAGTTCGTCTTCCCTTGTATGCGGAAGCGTATGTACACATAATTCTTCCACCGATTGACTCCGAATGTCCAATTTGGAACATGGTCCTCAAATTCCCATAGTGTCCCAAATGTATCTTCCATCTCAGTTATGAACGGTTCGTCGGGAATGGGGTTCACAAATGGTTGGAGATGGTTTGTTGTGGAGTAGTCATAGTTGTCTAGCTGTTCCATCTTGGATGTCCTGGAAACAACAATTAAATCAATTAACATGTTCTACAGCAATTGTATCGTCGCCTCGATGATAATCACTTGAGTTACGCCATTGGGAAATCACTTCTAAGATGAGTTATTTGTTTCTCTTCTCGACAATTAGTTTAAACATTAATTTTAGATTTTTCCAGGATGTTTCATCGCCATGATATTCATTTTTTAGAGTCGATTATATTGAAGTATTCTCTATCGTCGATTCGATGATCCCTTTCTGTTTTTCGACAATATTATGTTTCTGATAATGCCTTCTCACAGCATTTTTGATGTTGACAATTTTCCTCTGTCATTCTGGATTACCTCTCTCATTTCTGTTTCCAGATATTTTAGGAGGATTTTGTATACTCGACTCGACGATACAAATTTCATTTTGAGTGTTAGTCTATCAAATATCATGTGGTTAATATACTCGTATTATAGTTTCGATGTTGATGTATCTCTTTGTTCTTCTTGATATTGAGGTATCCTCGAGTCGACGATAGATTGGAGGCTGTTTTTCCTGGTTGGGTTCAAATGGTTCAATTCACGGATGCTTATCGTCGACTCGAGGATATAGTTTCATTATTCACGATTTTCTATTTATGAAAATTGGGAGTCTTGATCTTCAGGTCTGCATCCTTGAATTCTACTCCAAAACCCTAATCGTTTGCCATAAACCCTAATTAACATAAACCCTAAATCCCAAAAGTGTTTTTCTACCTTACAACTTCCAATCGCAGAAAATAACAAGAAATACTGTCACTGAATTTATAATAGTATTTGAACACCTGCAATCACAATACATGTATGTGAAAATCACGTTTAGCAAAAGTTGATTGCCACATTCCAAACCCTACAGAACCCTAAACCCTGAAGGAAATCAACATAGACATTCCAAAACAAATGAAGATGAAACCGTACCAACTGAAGTCAAGCAATTAAGTAGCACCACAACCTACAATGCTTCACAGACAACAAAATGAAACCCAAACCACAAAATCACACCCGAGAATGCAAATAGGAAATCCAGCTGCAACGTGTTTCTCCATAGCAACGTACATTTCAAGGAAGTGAAGGAATTCAATCAGAAACAGACTTCAATACGAGGACAACAGCAAACCCGAGGAGTTCAATATAGCAAACAAGGAATGAAAACAAAAAAGGTGCAAGCTTCAAAGAAGACATGGAATTCAAGTGCGAATTCAGCTGCTGAAATTACAAATCGAGAAAGAAAGAACTCACGGCGTTCAGCTCCTACCGCGGCTTGCAACTTCTTCAACTCCAACCGCGGACCACCGAACACCGAGCACCACCGAACACACACACCGCGCCTCAACCACCGCGCCTCACTCTAGCGTGCCTCCACCGAACACACACACACAAATGCAAACGGACGTGCCTCACACACACAGCACACGAAGATCGAAGCGCGGCAAAAAATGAAAACACACGGAAACAGTCGAAGAAGCGCGCGCGTCGATGGAGGAGGAGGCTTCCACAACTGGAGGAGGAAGACGAAGCCCCGACCCCAGCCCCGATCCCGGCGCCGACCCCGACCCCGACCCCAACCCCGACCCGGCCCCAACCCCGAACCCGAACCCAGCCCCCAACCTTAGCCCCCACCCCGACCCCGACCCCGAACCTGAACCCGAACCCTGCCCCAATCCCGAACCCGAACCCGAACCCGAACCCGAACCGAACCTTCAAAATGGAAGTGCCGAACCAAGATCGAGTCGGCAATTCAGGTTCGTCTATATAAAATTGTTGTTGGCTTGGAAACCTTAGGAGTTCAAATTTCCTTATGAAATTTATGAGTAAGAAGACTTTTGTATTGTTTTTAGAAGGTTTCTCAAAACCTCATAAGTTCAAATTTCCTTCTAAAAATTCCCATTAAGAAGACTTTGGTATTGTTTAACCCGAAACTTATTTGAAGGTTTCCCTAATATAATGGTTCCTTTTTGTATTTCTTATTTTTATGGTAGTTCTTCTTGGCTACAACCTTACTTTTAATAAACTGGTAATTATTAGGATAATACGACGCCGTTCTAGCAAAAGGAGGAAGTTTCTTCATCACGTACCAACATATTAAAATATCAAATAGAATTGCAGTTTTCTGACTTCGAAAGAGGAAGTTTTACACTAGTAACATATAAGTAGGATTGCAACTACTTATTAGAGCGAAAGAGATTATATGTTTTTGAAGTCCTTCTTAATACTCAATTTTCAATGTTTTTAGAAGATCATGGGATTAAATTTTATATATTACACCCTAAACCCAACAAGGATTGTAATATTTCAATTACTAAAGTTCTGCCTTAACAATTTAGTATTTTAAATCATTCTGAAGTATAATGTTTAATTTTACTATTTTCTTACTACATGTTGTATAATACCAAATAATTTGAAATTTAGAAAGCATGTAGCCAAGTAGTCTACGAAGATGAATCTAAAGAAGCACTACCATTTTGGACCTTTTTTTATAGAATAATTAGCTTGTACAATGGAATTGCCAATATTTATACAAGGTAAAAATAATAATAATAATGTAAGTGAATTTGAATGCTTATATCTTGCAATCAATTAAAGTTGCATATTTCCATTAACTACAAATGGTGACTTTAGAGATTCAATCAATCGAGGAAGATTGTCTAAAATTAATAAAAAAAAATTGTAGTATTATAAATGTGACACACATATGAAGTAAAAGGATAAATTTGATTTTTTAGATGAATTACACTTAAAGGTCTTCGTTGTCACTAGTACGGGTCTACAAAAAAACTAATCATTCAATTGAATGAGAGCCACGATCATTGTAAACAGTGTCATGTCAATTTTTAGAGAAAATTCGTACCTTCAATTTCATTGAAATCCTTTAACTTCCTATTTTGCATAAATATATGTAGTAATGTAGTATTCTGAAAGTAGAATAGTGGTAGTTAAAATCTTAACAAGTATTTGCAAAGGTATGGCTTACAAAAACTTTAATACTTCTAGTACTACATAGTATATACAAGAAAATCGAAATTACCAGAGTATTCTCACATTGTCATTGTGATTTGTTTTAAACTCTTTTATTTTAATCTACCTTGCGATTAATGAGAGCCACGATCATTGTAAACATTGAAGCTCATTTTATGTTCATTTTTTGAATTGTAAATATATTTTTAGCTATCTAGACATATTTCAGCACTTTAGGAAGATGAGCAATACAAATTTGTTTTCGAATTAAGGGTCTTCCAAAAATTTAAAAGAACATCGACTAACATTTTATTCTTTAAATCTCATTTCAAACTATTACTAAGATCGATCCATATGAACTACAAAAGGATGTCTTTCAAATTATAAGAATAAATCTTTCAGTTGTTGTATGCCATTGAACATAGACATGCAAGAATGAGTCAGGGCACATTTGTAGGGTAGAATTTACCTTTGACCATTTGTAACTTCTGTTTAGGGTATCTTAGATATCGTTCTTGAATATATCCAAGGACATTTCAATTTTATATTAAATAGAATGCGATACAATTTTTTTAAATAGTATCTGAACAATTTTGTTGGTTTCAATGTTATTTATATGAAACAAGTTAAGGTCTCCTTTAAATTTTGTTCATGAAGAATGAAATTGATTTTGGTACACAATCTAAACAAAACACTTGGCAGATTTTGAGGAAGTGTACATTTAATCAATATGTACATATAAATCAGATTCCAAATGTTTTAGATCAAAGGCAAAGATTAGCAGTTCTGCATGTATATGAAGAAGCTTATTATATTTGGTGAAGTTCACTAGATACTCCCTCCACTTCAATAGGTTTGTCACCTTTGTGCATAATCTTTAGTACCCCCTTTTTTTTGGTGGAATTCTAATTGCCCATTAGACTCTAAAATTATATATATTTATTTATATTGTTTGAAAATCATACTTTTAGGTCATTTTGCTTTGTAAAATGGAAGAGCTACTAATGTAGTTTAATAATTTCATGTTATCACGATAATAATATAATTGTGTTCAAAGTTCTTAGGAAGAATATTTGCATAAAAATCATAGAATTTGTAGTTTAATAGAATTATAATGACTCTTCAAACATGAAGCGGAATCACCTTTTACGTTCCAACCCTAAATCCTAAACCCTAAACCTTAAACCATAAAATCCTAATAAAACAAGAACATAGTATCATTAAAAATGCAAAATTCACAATCATTATGATCGGTTTTAGGGTAATCACCCTTTGAACCATAAACTTTAAACTCTTAGGAAGAAGAGGAATTAAGATTCTTGTTACTTTGATCAATAACACACTAAAATAAATAGAAATTTATGGAGAAAATGAATGAAGAACTTTATATTCTTAGTTATAGTGATTTGTAATTTTATAAAAATAATGCAGTCATTACTTCAACACTTTTAAAGAGATTTCATGTGATATTTGGCATGATGTAGACAGTCGATATTTTGGTTACTAAGGCCTTATTATTAATACTATAGGATTTAGAGTGTTTCAAACATTTTAATCTAGAAGTTCCATGCATCACATGAATAAAGCACTTCGTATGTACATCAAGTTGAGAAATGTCATTCTTCCTAAATAAACGTTCTTAAATTTCTGTATGCATGTTATAACTTTTATATGTCATTCTTGATTGAATTTGAGATTTCTAGTAAATTTGTAGGACTTATTTGGTGTTGCATTTCTTATTTGCATATATTTAGGGTATACGCATATATTGTCGATTCAAAGCATTATATTTCTTCGGCCAAATGTTTAAATTCATTAATAATGAGCTTCGAATGAAACCCTTAACCGGCCAAAATAATATTCTATAACGTAAAATGTTCCATTCCGCTCCAGAACACATTAACATTTTGTATTTCTTGTCATAGCCGTGAACCGAAACCCTAAACCCTAAAGGCAGATCCTAAACCCTAGAAAACTTGAACCCAAACCCTAAACCCTAAGGCAGACCCTAATCCCAAAAATCCTAAACCTTACATATTTCACTTTTGAATGCCTATACAGAGAAATTTTGAGAATTCCTTGAATTGATACACCGCGCTAAATCGTTAGAAATGAAAAAGTAGCCGGCACATTGAAGAGGACCAAACTTATTTTGGTGCAGTACTATAATGCCGCCCACTTTTTGACACAAAGCTGACAGAAAGCGCTAATTGTAGCTGGACCGAACTTTTACAAGAATAAGGGCCCAAGAATCATGCCCACTTACTCCACATTTTTTGGGAATTCAAATATTGTCAACTCCGCGCTCATTTTTGGCGCCCTTTTTCGTCGGAAAGCTTCCTTCTCTGTGTACCACCATGCCATGGGTACTGAACGCCTCCTTCGCAACGGTTCATTCTTTTAGGTTATGCTGTATCCATCTTCATTCGCAAAGAGTGCTCCGACGTTCTCTTTTCTCAAGTTATTGATTTTGTTCATGAGCTCCTGTTTGGAGTGGACACTTTTATACGGTCATTTGGCTCCGACCGTTTATTTCGTTACATTGTCGTTGTTTTGTTTTCTGAGGTCTTGTTTCAAGCGGTTAGTTCTACAGAAACGAACGTGCATGCTGGCCTCAGTTGCGTGGAAAGATATCGTCCTTCAGGTGGTTAACGAGCGCGATCGTCATCGTTGTTCTTGCAATTTCTTATCTGTTTCAGAAGAAGAGGTTTGTGATTTGTTTGTTGTGCTCAGTGTAGTACGCGCATATTTTGTTGATTCGTATTCCTCTTGCAATTGTCGAGTATGAAATTTACAGTCTCCTACATTTATGCCGATTATTCCGGAAGCGTTTCTTTCAATCTACTCAATTCAGTGGTCTATCGTCGACTCGATGATAACTTAGTCAGATATCAATGATCTTGGATTTGCTTACTATTCATTCTATCCTCGAGTCGATGATATCTTTATAGTTTTCAGGAATATTTGGATATTATTTATTATTATTCACAATTAAAACCGATCAGTGTTGTTAATGTTTGATCAGGAAATATTATTAATATCCTCGAGTCGATGATATTAATTTCTCTGGGAATCTTAAGATGGTTCGCATTATTATAATTTGGTTTTTGAGGGACTTTATCAACAGTATGATGAGTCATTTTCTCTTGAAGTACTTATTGTGAGTGACTCTATCAGTTCATCGCCTAGACCTATTCTCAAATAAAATAAACAAGTAAGGATTCTATATCATCGATTCGACGATATATATGTATGGTATCAGTATGTGGTTATCATGTTAGTGACACTGAACTGAATATTTCAGTGAGATAGTGAGGATAAAATTCTTTTGTCCTCTACATTGAGAGGCGCATTGTTTTAAATAATATCGCCAATGTCGTATCCTGGAATTATCCTCAACTCGAGGATACAGGTATGTCGTAATTGAAAAAGAACAATCTTAGAGATCAACTTTGATGGAATTGAATATTTATTCTTTAACCTTCCTCCACATATATTTCTGTGAGTTGAGAGTGATTTGTGTTTTTGGAGGAATTCAGAGTATGACAGTCTTAGAGTATCGTCGAGTCGAGGACAATTGGATTGTACGGAGAATTTATGCGTGGAATCGCTTTCATTTACTTTCGAAATAAGAAATTGCATTTGGGACTGAATGATTTTATTTCTAAAAGTTCTTGTCTTTGTTTCCAGCATGGATATTCATGGACCACATGATTTTGTGAACCCAGTGCCTGCAATGCCTCCTGGTATTGCATACTGTGAGGGAATTCCTCGCGCGCAGTGGAACACTCGTTGCGTCACTTTGTAGAATGAAGCTGGAATTGATGTCGCACACGGAGTATGTCAGAACGTTGATCCAACACTTGTCATCGACATGGACGGAAAGCCTCTTGGGGACGATCGAGTTGCGGTGCAAATTGCAGAGTCTTTGTGCGAGGAGGAAGTACCAAGCGCGTGGATGTGGTCGATGCACTCCTGGCACATTACACAAGTGTTTCTTGACGGTGTCAGTTTGTATGATCATGACCAAATAGATATTTACAATGTGGCCATGAAAGCACTTAATCAAAAAGCTCGTAAAGGAGTTCGATGCTATGAAACCTCTCGGGAAAGGGTTGAGCCTGATGTCCCTCCAAAAAAAGAGTCTCTTCTCACCGTCCAAGCAATCACTGAAGTCTCCACCAAAACTTGTTGCAGCAGTAATTGCTTGCAACCTTTTCCACGTGGGCAAATTCAAACCCTTCGAACTCAACTTCATGTACATGACGGAGTGTATGCTCGGAAAAAATGTCTTCTTGACGTGCATGGTCAAGTCCATAAAGATAATTCTGGAAAGGAGTGGATCACTTTGAAGGGAAGAAATGTTTGCCCCACTGCATGGTGGACAATTCATGGTATTTCTAAAGCCACTTTCTACAGGTACAAAGATATGGCAAAAACTGGCAGGAAAGCAGAGGAGCATGGGAATTTTGGATCCAAAAAACCTCGGATGCATACATTACAAGCCACTGCCACGCTAAGAACAATCCTTGTGTCCGATGCTGATAGAATGCCACACAAAACGAGGACACTAGAGTCAGGGGAGAAAGTTCCTGCTATGGTTTTGCCATCAGCGTTTCAGTGGAGTGCACAACTACCAAAACTCAATGAAGCCAATGCTACATTGAATTTGCCGCCCATTTCTTCTAGTGGCTTGAGCAACATTCGACGGGCTTCTTTCCCAGAATTTGCCCCCAAAGCTCGTGGAGACACTTTTGCTCGATGTGGTTTGTGTGATCAATATAAGCAATTGAGGTGTGCATGTACTCCGCTTTCATATGCACAAGAGAAGTGGTCGAGAATGCTAGATATCCACCTTGTTGGACAAAGGGCCCATAGAGATTTGTATTATGGAAACCGATACATTTCCGAAGCATTTCCTGAGAAGATGCTAACTATCATCCATGATAAAATGGATCACTCGAAGACTGCTTCACCTCACTACTCGCACAAGACTAAAGCCACCGATTCCTTTATGAAAATGCCGGTTGCTATTACGGGTATGATAGCCCATGGTCATGGGGACGTTCGGTATGCACACTACGGGCTTGACATTTTTCCAACGGACTCTAATCATACCATTGGCTCTATTGCGAAGTTGTTGCGAGATCTTGAAGAAGAGTCTAAGAATTCATCGCGCAAGTTATTTTCTGAAGAAGGGACCCAATCCGCATTAACCAAGGCTCTTTTGGACGGCTCAGACATTTGCTTGGACTCCCTCCTTCCACCTCCAGAAGGAGTAATCCCAGTTCATTCTTTGCCACCAATATTGACTTTGCAACTTGATAATGCATCTGGAGACAATAAAAACAGATGGGTTTTTGCATTTTGTTCACTTCTAGTATACAAAGGCATTTTCAAGGAAGTGTACATCAACTTCCTCATTGTTGGCCATACTCATGAAGACATCGATGCTCTTTTTGGTCATTGGAGTAGTTTGTTGAAGACAAACAACTACCCCACACTTCCAAGACTAATGAAATCCTTCATGGATTGTGAAAAGCACCTTGTCATTCCTCATTTGATTGAGGAAGTTCCTGATTTCAAAAAATTTGTGCAGGGCTACTTAGGCACAGGTGGAGATTTTTTAGAAGGGCATTCGAGATCCCAACAATTCAAATTTCACATGCATTCTAGTGGATGGCCTTTGATGGAGTACAAGAATCTGTGTATAGATAGGGATTGGTTACCAGATCACGGCAACGGGATTCGCTTGTGGTCGGAGACTGAGGACGGGCTTCCCAAGGTGCCCAGGGGTGATCCGGCACCTCTAATTCCCCAAGACATGAAATCTTTGAATGAGATCAAGCGAGGTTTAAACGGATTCATTGCACAATGGAGCGGAATGGCTGATGATGAGCAATCTAGAGAGTTTAGGAGGAAGAATGGTCCTATAAGAGAGTACTGGAAAGGTGTGCGCACTGCTCTCGATGCACCCCTTGAACCACGTGCCAGATTGTTGCAAGGGTTTTGGCCGACTTCGAGGATCAATGAAGAAAATGAAGCAGATCTTAGACAAATGGATGGTACATTGCCTGAAGAAGATGCAGAGGATGCACCCTTTGTTGGACGTAGGCGTGATCGTCCACGTCCTTCATTCCGTGTTAATCGTGATACATTTGCTGGCTATTTTGTTGTGGTGCGCCCAGCTAATGATGATCCAAAGCCATTTTGGCTTGCTAGAGTCATTACTAATCCAAATCCGGATCCAGGTCATATGCATATGATTGAGATTCAGTATTGGACTCCAGCTACAAAACGATCCATTAATATGGAGACATATGATGGATGGGACACAAAGAAAGGGAACGTGTGGCGCGAAGATCGAGTGATATCTCCAACGTGGTCAAATATTGATTGTATCATGACAGCTTGGAAGCCTCGTGTTCGAGAAGGAACTTCAGGCCCAAGGATAGCAATTCCAAAGCAACAAATCGACATCATCAAAGAAACAATAGCATCTTTTGGTAATGGCCAGAACAATGATGAATAGATGGTGCGAAGATGAATAGTTTAGTAGTTTTATAAATAGACTTCTATTATACGGTAGTGTGCAATTGTCTCTAATGTTTTTTCTATTAATAGTTTTTCTTCATATTATTACTTTACTATATTCTTAATCCAATGCATTCATTTTGATTTTATTTTTATCTACCTATTTTTTTCATGTGAAAGATTGTGTACCAACAGTGTAAAGGCTATTTGTCACTTAAGACATGCAAGTCTCAATCTAAAGATATGTTTCATTTGATGATATTTTGTTTCATTTCTTGTTGTTTCTTGAATGAAAATAAATGACATTGTTTATATTGCATTCTCTCTTTTTTCCAAACCAAAGCAAGTCAAGCGAACTTGCATTTTGACGTTGGAAATTCTCAATTTATTGAATAGTCTCAATTTAATGAAAGCTTTTTAATTTTGAATACAGGAGGGTATTAAAATGAGACCACCATTTGTCTCAATTTAACGAATAAGGCCTTAGTTAGAGATTAGCAAGAACAAGTAGACTCTAGATTTGAAAACTTACCAATAGTTGGAGAGGTTTCTTTTGCCTCTTCCATCCTCAATTGGAGGATTTTCTTTTACTCCTCCGCACATCCCAGCGTCAAGGCTAACCTCTCCATTTCAGCTCTGGCCTGACTCCAACCAAAACTTCTATACTACTCTGGGTGTGCCAAAATCTAGCATCCCTTAGCAATACAAGGACCTCCATGAACAAATACAATCGATGCTTAGAATGGGTGATATAAATGCCTACAACATGATACAATAATGTCATTGTTTGGAAATGGAAATTGATACAATGAACAAGTAGAAACCTCCAATAATCCAATACCCTCTAAACTTTCTGCACCCTTCTCCTCTGAATATACTATGAAGCGTGGCCAGAAGGTACCCAAAGTTTTTTCCTTCTGTATGTGTGCCAACTCGGTCTTCAGTGCTTTAAATTGTAAGCAGTGGGACTCAATTCCGTGCACCATGTTAGCAACCACCAATTCAGCCAATTCTAGCTCTGTCCTTAAGGCTAGAAGTCTTAACTGCTCATCGTCTAATTGCTCCATAATGCCCTCCATCTTGATTTTCTCCCGGTCCACATCCACTCCCTCACCCACCATGGCATCAATCTTCAAACCCTTCTCCACCTTTTGTTTTTCATAGCTTGCCAAGAGACACTCCGATTGCTCCACCTTTAGTTTACACTGATCCCTCCTCTCAAAGGCTGCCTTATCACGCACTTTGTCCACCTTCATCTCCAACAAAATCAACGCCATGAACCCTTGTATCTCTTAGGCCCTTTCCTTGATTGAATCTCTACAAATTGTGAAGACATTCAAACTGCCTTTGTAAATCCAATATGTAGACAGATGCCTAAACCCTAAATGCAATCCAAATGAACATTGTAGAAATTTTACAGAACAGTGCCAGCCGGTGAGCCAAAACAGAGGCAAATTGGGAAACAAATGGAGCCACATCAAGAGCAGAACACAAAGCTACATCATGAGAGAAAATTGGAGCCAAATGTAGAGCCAAATCGTGAACCAAAACTAAAGCAACATATGAGCCAGATGTTTGGAAGTAAGGCTACCGAGGACACATTCTTAGAGACCCAAAGAAGATAGATCATTAAGCATGGAACAACCAAAAAAATTGAGAAGTGAAGGTACCTTCAGTCCAGCATCCACCTCGGTGAGAATTCACTGTATCACCATCAACACAAACCCCCGAACCCATTCCAGACTCAAAAACACCACCGCAATCCCCTATTTCACCGAGCCTAGACTTTATCCTCCCTTCTTCCCCCATTTTAACTTCCCTCCTCTTCACCAATGCACTTGTCGCTACACTGTCACCACCCTCCCCTGGCTCCACCTTAATTTTCTGCCACTCTCTACCACGAACTTGGAGAGGCTTATCTCCCTCCAGCGTCTTCCTCAACGCACGCAATTTTTGAATGGACTGCTCGTAACGATTCACTTGCCTCTTGTTGGTATCAGCCCCAAAGGCACACCAATCAACTTTCCTTGGACCCTCACGAAATTCCACTACAATACCCTCAGCAAAATGAATCTTTAGGTAAGGTGGAATTTCACTCACGGAATGTTGATATACAATGGGATGGAGGAATTGAATCCTCTTCACCACATCCGTATGTTTGCACGATGCCCACCCATACCCTTGGCGTCCACCTTCCCCGTAAGGTTCTCCAAAAATGTCATGTAATAAAGGAACAGGCACTCGGCCTTTTTTGAAACGATGCGGGTTCTCTCCTTCACTTGCTAGCTTCGGATACTGTTCCATGAACTCCTGCCGTATCAAGGTACGTGGTGGCTGCTTCAACCTTGCAATCTCTGCGTCCACATCTTCAATCTTCTGGAACAAAGGTTTAGGTAATTTCCTTGGCGCTGAACGTTTCTTCTTTCTACCACAGTCCTCAGACTTTGTGCTGTCCTCCTCCGGCTCGCCATGAACAGTTGGTCGTGTCTTCTTCTTCCCAATGAAAGTATTGCCGGAACGCCCTCCTACAGATCGCTCCATTGCAAAATCCGTGATCTCCTCTCCCTGTAAGCAATGTATTCCGACTAGATCCGCGGCCTCCCTTTCACTGCCTCACACACTAAAAAAATTTTAAAACCTAAAGAAGCAAATGCAACACTCTCACTGGCTCCCACATTCTCTTAGGATTTACAAAAAAGAATGGCATTGTCCTAGACAGGCCGTGGACAAGCCATTCACTCACTCTCATGATTGTTAGACAAACGTTAGACAAAAATTGCTAACATTGTTCTCCGAGAAGCCCCCCTAGGAAGCCATCGCCATCGCCTCTCTCATCCTAAACCCTGTGAAGAAACAAACAAGCAAAATTGTACCCCGTCTGTACTGCAAACATATACAACATGACCTACACCCAGTATTAAGTCTTGACAAATACTCTCACATGTACTCTCCACGGTCATTGAAACACAGAGGTGAAAATTACACACTCCACACTTCTTCCACGGTTGCACACTAGGAAGCCATCGCCAACTGTGCTACGTTGCTTAAACACAAACACCTGAGTTCCCACAACACACAACCCAACTGCCAAAATGCCAGCAGAATGAGCAAAGAGTTGCATTCGATTAGCAGGGACTGAAGTGTGTGAAGACGATGACTGGTGACCACCAGTTGCTGATGGTGAGTGACTGGTGGTCACCAGTCAATACTAAACCCTAACCCTTAAAAATTTAAAATCATAAGTTCATTGATACCATGAACCTATAGTCACCAATTGATTAATGGTAAGGATGTAACATAAACCTCTAAATTGTCCCAAAAATTACACCCAAAATCTAATCCTATAGGTTGCATTCCTAACATTTGAACACATTGTATCCTAAAATGTCAAGGTCACAATAATAAAACCCTAAACCCTAAACTAAAACCTTTAGGTCAAATCAAAAATAATTTCACTCTAACCCTAAACCTCTAGGTCTTGTAAAAATAATTTATACCTAAAATTACAAACTTTAGATCGCGTTAAAAATAATCACCTAAAACTAAAACCCTTGTTGTCACATAAAAACAAATTCACCAAAACTAAATATTTTAAATTACATTGAAATATACTTCATTAAATGCTTCTACATATCGAAATCAAATACATTGATATTAAATACAATCTGAAACTATTAAAGTAGAATGGTAGCACCTTCGAATGATTTAGAATACATTCACACTGAATTCTGCATTCGTAATGGATTACAAATATAATATGAGGGAGTTCATACATAAAAATAGGATTGTCACAACACTTAATTATGCACCCTTGAACTAAGTCTAACACTAGTTTTTCTTTAGAATATATTTTTTAATATTTGCAACTTAGTGTATAGCCTTGTTTCATTTAAGTGCATAATTGTTTAGAAACGGAATACTTGAAAATATTAACATATAAACATATAACTATAATCACAGTCAATAAAGTTTTGAGCATGGGACTATATCCCGACACTATTTTTTGAACATAATTTTGCTTTCCCTTAAAATATATGCATTAGATTTACATAAATAAAAATACAATTGTGATAACACTAAATTTACGCCTTCGGAGTTTGGACTAAATACAATCCAATGTTTTTAATGTGGTATCTAAACCCCATTGGAATATATTTGCAAAGTTATTTAGTCCCGCAATGAATTACAAATAAAGTGTAATATTATTTTGACATAAAAATTAAATTGTAATGCCACCTAACATTTCCTTTGAATTAATGCAACAATATCTTTATAAAATTTTGACCCATGTAGAATATGTGTTTGTGTTTGATTTACGTGCATAATTGATGATTAAAAGTAGAATGTAAGAGTATTCATACATAAAAATAGAATTGTAATATTACCAAACATGTCCCCCCTTGGACTAAATGCAACACTATTTGAAATAACATAGAACATACCCTTGCTTACTAGGTTTACATGTGTAATTACATAGAAAAGTTATTTAAAAAGGGTTCTACACTAAAATTGCTATTCATCCTGAGACAATAATTTACGAGAAACTTTAATTACCAATAAATCTTTTCTAAAAATGTTGGTTTAAAGGTCATCCAAAATTCCAAATATGATGATTTGAAATGGATCGAAATGGATGAGGCTTTGTTCAAACACCAAAGAATTTTTCCAAAAATTAATGAAGAATAACAAGAATTTGTCCCCAAGTATTTAAAATAAAATTATGTTGATCCCTTGTATCCAAGTTCCTTTTTTTCTTTTAAATAAAATAGGTAATACTAAATACACCTTTAGACTTATTCAAATAGTAATTTTAATATATCTACCTAGGTCATTATAGAATATATATCTATCTATTAAATTTACGATTTTTTATGCAATTTTAATTTTACAATTCCCTAAAATAACATTACTAAGTTATTTTTTGTTAGTAAATGTTACACAAAATCTAAGATTGTTAAAAACAAATTCTCATTCAACCTTCATCCACAACGACATTACATATTTTGTGGAAACCATACCATACTAACCTTAATCATAATTATTTATGAATAAAATTAGATGAAAGCAAAATTTTAAAAGCAGATGACATCCGAGCTTTGGATTCCAAAGTTTGAAAATGAATTGAAAATCTTAAGCATGATACCTGTTTGGGCCTTGTCATCAATTTTGGAACTTCTCATAGGCAGGTGGCAAATTGTAAGTGGCTTGAGTTTACAAATTTCAAAGCCAAAATGGCGGGTTGTGAATGCCAGGCTGTGAGTGGCCGTGAATTGGGCTAGCATTTCAACACACCAACTAATCTTTGTGGATCACCATCTATTTCAATACATTAATTTAGGGGGCCTTATTACAACGACCATGTTGTCGATTAAAAAAGCATGAATAGTATGTTTAAACTTGGTACTGAAGCTTTCCGTTGTCAGATAATTGCATCCCATTGGTTTATTAAAGCTATCAAAGTTATTTATGTATTTTATTTAAGGCTTCATAATCAACCAACAATACTTTTGATTTAAATAAGGATTTTCAGCCCGGCTCTCACTGTTGCTAAAGAACCCCATTGTCAAAGGACCGCTTTCCATTGGTGGATTCAAATCCATCCTTTAATTCCAAAAGGATGGCAAAAATAGAAACCCTAATCCCAAATTGAGTACATGTGAGTACTTATTGGTAGTGCTAGTACTCCCAAATTCTGCCACAAGTATAGGGGGTCTAGCATACTTACATCCAACATGATAAATTGAAAAGAACAAAGAAAAAATGTTGTGTTATCTAAAAGTTGTACTACAATCAGTGCAGTGTCAACATTCCTTGAACTTGCAGGCACATCTCAATTAGAATTCGAAATCTATCACCTGCCTGTTGAAATACAAACCACAAATCTCAAGTATTAATCGCAAGTGGAGAGCCTGTTGTGGGCGCTTATTTACCCACCCTTGGTAATTCGGCGAATACAACCAGGTTCTAGTTCTATGGTAAGTTTCAAATCTAATGGGTGTCTAAGCGTCAATCCATTGTGCCTTCCAAGCAATGGATCTTTTTTGCTAATTTCCTAATTGGGATTCTCTAACTATTGTTCCAAACGACTCCTAAGTCGACTACTATACTAGGTTATATTTATGTGTTTCCTAACTCTAAGTCTACTCTATCAAATTGGCCCCCGACCTAGGTCCTAGTGGTATCCAGCTCTCGGCCTTCCTACGGCCGTGACCCCTAGTCATTTAGATTTTTAAGGGGAGGAGTTAGGACTTTACCCCGGCTTAAAGATCTATAACCAAGCTTGTCAGATTTTCCCCTTCCCCCATGGTGAGTGGCAAAGATGCGCCTCCAAGTTGGTGGAAGTAAGTCTTTATTTTTATAGCCGAAAGATGAGCCTTCTTTCTTGAAGGTATTTCTTTCCTCTCCTCTCTTCTTTCACCTCAACACGTGTGTCCCATTGATGGGGGGGGGTTGGGTTGTCCTTCACTTGCTTAGAAAGTCAAACTACAAGTTAACTACTACTTACGCCCCAAACGAATTTCCAAGCGCGTTAGTTTATCCTAATGGTGGAAAGGATTCCCCCCTATCTTCTACTAGGACCTTTCATCCCCTATCTAAGCTCCTCTCTTCTCCTTCATTCTTATCTTTGGAGGTGATCGCTTGTAGTGATGTTCGTGGAGAATGAGGTTGTGATGGCGGCGGCATTCTTGGCTTGTTCTTGATTGCTTGGTTTTGTGAAGGCTTCCTAGAGCCCCTAGGCTAGCCCTTAGTCTCCTCACCTCTTCCGTAGCTCCTTTAGTGTCTCCTCCCTTTTCCTAACCTCTAATTCTTGCCTAAATTTCCTACAACCCCTAGTTTCCTGGTCCCACCGAATTAGAGCCCTTTTCCTACTGGACTAAGATCCCCTGATGGCTGAGACCCCGGATTCCCCGAACTGGCTCCCCGAACTCTCTGACTGGCTCCTTGGGACTCCCCGAACTGGCTCCCCTAGACTCCCAAACTGGACCGTGCCGATGGCTGGACCCCCCGATGGCTGATACCCTGTGAGCCCAAAATTCGTCACTTGGGACTCATTGTTTTCTTTTTTTTAGTTTGTTACAAATTAAGGCATAAAGTACTACAAAAAGCCCAAAAAAGAGTGTAGAACCAAAATAGGTATGTCACGTACCAATATAGCATTTGGTCATAAATAGCCTTTTATCCATAGATTACCCATAACACCCACTTGTATATAGGTTAGAACCCGTAATTAGTGGGAAACAATAGGGCTACTGGGAACTTACCCAAAATAGCCCAAAACTTAGTGCATGTGACCATGATAGGCTAAATTAAGTCTTAGGAGAGGGAGGGAGGTCCCCACGTAAATCTCCAAAGATAGGTTCTAGTTTCCCCATTCCACCGATGAAACATTAGGAATCCAAATTGTTAGCTTGTAGGTGTTACTTGTCCAAGACAGGCCGCATGGAGGAATCCACAGCCGCCGGATAGTGTTCTTGGATCTAGAACATGTCGGGGTGTCTACGGCAAAACCCATTCGCCAAGATTCTCTCACATGTGAAAGATTCCCTGACTGCCGGTGATTCAACCGAAGTCAGTTTTCACCTCGCCACCAACTGTGTGCCAGAATAGCCTAAGACTTGGCACGTGGCTTGGGGGACTCCATGAGAGGTTCCCCCAAAAGTCTCGGTTTTTCTGATCTCCAAAGGATCTTTTTCCGAGTAGTCAACCGCCAAAGGCCACGTTGGGAAATTCATGGAAAATACCCAGGCCGCGGTAAAATCTCACTAAAAATTAGACTAGCATCTTTTATGTTAATAACGCGCCCCGACAAATTTCATGGTGTTCCAATAGCGGGAAGCAGCCGAAACTGACAACATCCCCCCAATTAATAATTACGGCAAGATCTTTGCGGGGTTGACCGGCGTCCTGGGAGCGTACAAAGTCGGAACGAAGACATCAAGGAGCCTTTTCTTACTCCCTAGAGCCTCTTCAACAACCCTAGCTAGTTACCCAAGCCAAAAGAGGTAAACCCCAAAAGTTAGTTTTTTACCCTTTTAATTGGCTCTAGTTGGCACTAGTTTCCGATGGGTTTTTTGTGATAGAAATAGGGGGTAGGGGATCCTTTTGGCTAAAAATGGCATTCTGAAGCCATTGGCGCAATCCATTTGCAATTCCGAGCTAAACTCCAAAAGTTAGAGGTTAGGACCAACGTAAAACCCAAAATTAGGTGAAAATCTCAAACTTGGATGAAAATCCGGATGGATGAGGTTACTCGTCGAGGGGGGGAGTGGGCCCTTGGAAACCTATAAAAGGGGGCCCTTCTCTCTCCCAACACACACCCAATACTTGTTTTGGGTCTGTGGGTCCAAGTTATCTTGGAATTTTTGGCGTTTCAAGCCAAAAAAAACTCGACGGTGTTTTTGGAGCACTTTTGGCTCCCATTGTCGTTTTATTACAAGCTCTTTGGAGGTCCTTTGAGGTCCTCCCATCTTACCTTGTACTTGTTGCGAGTCAAGAGGGTTGCGTCTACTTCCGTGTGTCTTGTACTAATCCTAAAGTTACCCCCCACCGTACCTTGGCGATGCCGCTTTGGGGGGCCTTTAGCATGTGAGTATTGCCTTGTTTATGCTTGCTTTGTGGATC
The DNA here is from genome assembly GCA_947034895.1 of Rhytidiadelphus loreus. NCBI lineage: Eukaryota > Viridiplantae > Streptophyta > Bryopsida > Hypnales > Hylocomiaceae > Rhytidiadelphus > Rhytidiadelphus loreus. Next base: position 8,635,327 of record OX344763.1, read on the forward strand.
CGGTTGCCTCTTGTGTAAATCCTAACCATAGTCACCCTTGTTGTGTTGCTTGTGAGTGGGCCCCACCGCTCTTGAGGCGGCGAAGCTTTGAACCTGTGACTTTCCCCAGTCTTAGAGTGAGTGTCAAAACAGGCCATAGACGGCGAAGCTTTGGACCCGGGGGCATCATAAGTCTTAGAGTTGGTGTCAAAACCAATTCAATGGCGAAGCTTTGCACCCCCAGTGTTTTTGGTTCCAAAGTTTAGTTCCCAAGACCTTTTTGGGAAAAGCCAAAGTTTAGCCCCCAAGAGTGCTTAGGTGGTAGAAAGGTGTAGAAAAGAACCCCCGTCACAAGTAGCTTTCTTCCAAAATTTCTAGCTTATTTTCCACGACAACGAAGCTTTGACCTTGCACCATCCGATTTTATTTGTGTGAGTGGGTTCCCATACGGGAACCCGGAAGAAGGAGATTGTAGAAAAGAGTGGGTCCAGCCCCTAAGGGTGGTCCAGCTCGTAAGAGAAGTCCAGTCCAGGTTGGGGTATAAGTCCAGCCCGTAAGAGAGTCCAGTCCAGGTGGGGCAAGCCCATCCCGTCGGAGGGAGTCAGTCAGGGTACCCAGTGTCAGGGGTCAGTCCGGGTAACCAACCGTCGGGAGGTCAGTCCGGGTAACTAGCCGTCGGGAGTCAGTCAGGGTAGCCAACGTCGGGGGGAGTCAGTCAGGGTATCCAGCGTCGGGGAAGTCAGTCCCGGTAACCAACGTCGAGGGGTCAGTCAGGGTAGTCCAGCTCGTAGAGAGTCCAGTCCAGGTCGGGTAGTCCAGCTCGTAGAGAGGTCCAGTCTAGGTCGGGTGGTCCATCTCGTAGAGAGTCCAGTTCAAGGGGGTTTGGGGGGAAATAAAGTTCGGGAAAAAGAAGTTGGAATTAGAGGGGGTAGGGGGGAATTAAGGGCCCTTGGCCGAGGGGAATGAGAAAAAAAGGGAAGGGAAGAGGAACATAAGAGGAAGATTCCGCTCCAAGAACTCCAACCTGCACGCACGTCCTCACCACAACATCACTCCAACATCTAATGGGAGAAGGTTAGGGAAGATAAGAGGCTAAATAGGAAGGCAAGGAAGAAGATGACCAAGAGTAGCCTTGGTTAGTGTCCACGGAAATCTCCCAAAGTTCCCCACGGCCATTAGAAGGAGGATTAGGATGACGCAAAGATGACAACGTAAGGTGGTAGTTAGGTTTGCAAGAAGTTAGCGTCATAGTTGTAAGACCCCCATTAAGGGGTGGGTGGGAATAGTACCAAGGCAAAAGAAAGGAGGAGATAAGGAGAAGGAAGAACGCCTTAGGGTACTAGAGTGTAATATTTCTTTCTACAACTAAGCCGTAGGCATTTGAACCCCTCAAAATACGTCTCTACCATGGAATACGAGCACGCGGCCGGAGGTATGGAGGAAAATGTCGCGCATGCCAACAATGATCAAGTGAGTCAGTAAATTAATCCCTAGTGCTTTTCTTTTAATTTGTGCTAAATTCTGTTAAGCAGTGATTAATGTCGATTAGCAAATAGGAATTAGGGTGGACCTTAAGTTTAGACATAGGAGTTTATCGATAGGGCTAGAAGTATCTAACCCCTCTCATACATAGAAGTTGACCGTAAAAGTAGCCAAATTAGAACAGGATAGGATAGGACTAGGGATTAGTAACCGTTAGGGTCAAAATTCAACCAAGAAGTTAAACATTAGATTAGGACAAAATAATCCAATTAGGAGTTAAGGTTAAATTAGCAAATCACAACTACCTTAGGTGATAAAGACGTAGGGTCAAGGGTAGAAAGTAAAAAGAGAAATTAGATTAAAAAGTTAAATTAGATTAGAAGATTAAATTAGGAAAAAAGATAGGATAAATTAGATTAGAAGATTAAATTAAATTAGGGGATAAATTAGATAAAAGATAAATTAGATTAGAAAATTAAATTAAGATTAGAAGATTAAATTAAATTAGGGAAAAAGATAAATTAAATTAAGAAAAAAAGGATAAATTAAATTAAGGGATAAATTAGATAAAAGATAAATTAGATTAGAAAATTAAATTAGGAAAAAAGATAAAATTAAATTAGGAAAAAAGGATAAATTAAATTAGGGGATAAATTAGATAAAAGATAAATTAGATTAGAAAATTAAATTAAGAAAGAGGATCAATTAAATTAGGGAAAAAGATAACTTAGATTAGGAAAAAACCCAATCAACTTAGGAAACCATGGAAGGGACTTAGGTAATCCCTCTTCAGCCTTAGGAAAGGTCAATTAGCCTCAGATTCCCATAGATTAGGATAGATTCGGTGGTAGTTCACATAGGTTGCCGTTAGGGGACGGTTAGCCCGAACTATTCCCTCGCCAATTGGGGGCAACTCCATTGTCACCTATGGAAACTAGGAACTTAGAAAAGAAGATCCATTGCTTGGAAGGCACAATGGACCTACGCTTAGTCACCCGTTAGGTTAGAATTTAGTTAACCCCTAGAACCTGGTTGTGTCTGATTAATTACCAAGGGTGGGGAATTAAGCGCTCACATACCCCCCGACGGCTGAGACCTCCCGGTGGCTGATATTCCTCCAACGGCTGATATCCCCCGACGACTAAGACCCCCCCCGGTGGTTGATATCCCTCGATGGTTGGACCCTCCCAATGGACTAAGACCCCCCGACAGACTGACCTTCTGGACTTCTCGAACTGGACCCTCCCGGATTCTCCAAACTAAACGCTCCAATGGACTAAACCCCCGATGATTGGACCCCCCGATGGCTAATACCCCCATGACGACTAGACCCTCTCAATGGACTGAGACCCCTCGATGGACTGGACCCTCTGGACTTCCCAAATTGGACCCTCCCGATGGCTGGACCTTTTCCGATGGACTGACCCTGGACTAGCAAGGGGTGCCACTCATCCCTTTACCCGTGCTAATTTAGTCCACAACCAATGGTTAGATTCTAATTTTTGAACACTAAACTTTGGCTAGTTTCCAACATCTTTTGGAAACTAAACTTTGGAGTGAACTAAGGGGTGTGTGCAAAGCTTCGCCGTAGATTTGGGTTTAACACCAAATTTAGGACTACTTGACCCCACGAGTTCAAAGCTCCGCCATTTGGTCGACCTTTAACACACTTTAGGACTGGACACTGACACGAAAAGATAGAGTTTTGTCCTCCAGTCCCCCTAGATGAACTACTCCATTCTTTTCCTACCAAGGACAACAACAAGACTCAATACGACACGATGTCGTGCTGCAAATTCAGACATTATGTAAAATATGTATATATACATGATTTAGATAGATTTAAATATTTGTAGCATTATAAAGAAGATGACCTCATTTGAGGTGGCTTCAAAGTGACGCCTTCTCTCTCCGTCTCTTCGACTATATAGAGAAGGATTTACTTGAAAGCTTCATCTCATTTGATATTCTTCTTCTTTGTGTTTTATTTAGATTATACTAGGTCAAACTTGAGTATTTTTTCTAAGCCTCAAGATGAAGAATCTCAACTGGAGTGTGAGTTTGAATTTTCTTTATCGCAACTGCCGGATCAGCCACAACTACCATTGGGTCTTTCATTGCTGCATGGGCGACCAAAAGATGAAACTGGACCATCTCGACCACCGAAACAACTCCGCGTGGAGAAACGATGGCACGGTAACCTTCAACGTGACGCTCAGGCATTGGTGATTTTATTGCAAGTTGGATGTGTTGAACCCGACAGCTGTAAAGTGACATTTGAAGAATGTTTTGAAGGCTTAAACGACGAGCAGTACTATTGCATGTTGAGGCTTACTAAAGGGAGTCGTGGTCATCAACAATCGTTGGAAGGGCCAGTAATCCTTTAACCAAAGCAAATCGTGCCGATTACGTTGCTGCTACCGTCAAACACATCCTCAAATTCTTGCAGATGGAGTGACATTTCGATTGGAGCTCTAGTTTTTATCTCTATTAGATATATGTTGGGTTTTAGTTCTTCATTCCATAGTTGGAGTGATTTATTACAATAAATTTGTGTTTGTGAAGTAGTATGAGGGAAATATACAAATAGTTTATCTTCTAGGTGAACTTGAAGTGAATTTCCTTCAAAGTTAAAGATAAAGAAATAATTGTGGGCCAAATAAGTGCTCAATTATTCATGTTGCAGTTTTGGAAGTGAGTTAGGGTTTGAACACACTTGTTTGTTTGGTTAGAGTGAAGATAAGGTGGAGAAAAGGTGAACACTATTCATCTTCTTTTTCGTTGGAAGTTTAAGGAGGACTTGAATGTTTGGAGAGGCATTGTGTTGTGAGTTTGAAGAAGTTTGAAATGAAAACTAGAGAAGTTTTGTATCATGATGTGTAGTTTTTAAATTGTTCTCACTTGCTTAATTTGGAGTTGTGAATCAAAAGTTGTGGTAGTTTGAGTGGAGGTGTGTGTGTTGCCTTTGAAATAAAAAAGCAGAGACTTTGACCGGCCATAAAAGACGGAAAGGTTTTTAATTTGCAATGATATTTGGAAGGAGTGTAGAAAATTGTGTTAGCTTTGCATGAAGATATCATTCATTATGTTTGGAGTTTGTATGAGTGATTTGTGAGTGTGGAAGTGAAAGAGGGTCTACTGCCCTTCTTTTCTTAAGGCCAAAACTTTGGACGGCCATAGAAGTTGATAAAAGCTTTAGAATTACTTGAAATTTGAGGTAAAAGTAGAAGTTTGTGTTAGCTTTTCAAAAAGCTATCACTCACCTCATTTGGAGTTGTAAAGCAATGGTAGCATTGAACCAAAGTTCAGCATGAGAATTAGAGGTTGGAAATTGGAGGAAGTGTTGAAAACTTGAAGACTTGAAGATTTGTGTGTGTGTGTGTGGCTTGTGGCTTTGTAAATTTTATTGTTGCGGGCGGTTAGGTTTACACCAACACTAACCTCATTTTGTATTGTGGATGCGACGAAGTGGGGTTAATTGTCCACATGATCGAGACTTTTATATTGTTTCCACTGGTGAGGCAAGTTTGTTGGTTATTGTGGGTTTGAAATTTCGGATCCAATCCTTCGGACGGTTCAGCTCGTGGTCTGGCCGTCCCGTTTTACACGTCCAAAGCCCGTGGATTTTTATCACCCTACCTTAGCCCTTGACTTATGTAGAAACACTACAGGATAGGACAACGAGTAGCAGCTTGAAGATTTAAAGACTCAAAGATTTGAAGATTCGAAAATTCGACAAGTCACAAATTCTTTCATTCCCGAGTCATTTTTGGTCGCAGCTAGAATCCTTGTGATTTCCCAAGGCAAACGCTCTCAACACAACAACGGCTTGGGTTAGTAAACAAAAGATGAATAAGGTACGTGGTTAGTATAACGGAAGTTAGTGTAACAAATGAAACATGAAACTAGAGGCCCTCCAAAGCGGCATCGCCAAGGTACGGTGGAGGGTTGCTCTAGGGTTAGTACGAGACCAACAAAAAAGGTCAACTCGCCGGTCAACTCCACGAATATCCTGCAGTAATTAATAATTGGGAGAATGTTGATGATTCAGTTGCCTCCCGCTATCGGAACACCATGAAATTTGTTGGGGCGCATTATTAACATAAAAAATGCAAATCTAATTTTTAGTGAGATTTTACCGCAGCCTGGATAATTTATATGAATTTCCCGTCGTGGCTTTTGGTAGTTGACCGCTCGGAAAAAGATCCTCTGAAGATTAGAAAAAACCGAGACTTTTTGGAAAACCTCTTATGGAATCCTCTAAGTTACGTGCCAAGTCTTGGGCTAATCTAGCACACAGTCGGTGGCGAGGCAAAAACAAACTTCTCTTAAATTACTAGCAGTCAAGGAATCTTTCATACGTGAGGGAATCTTGGCGAATGGGTTTTGCTGTGGGTATCCTGACATGTTCCAGATCCAAAAGCACTATCCAGCGGCCGTAGATTCCTTCATGTGGCCTGTGTTGGAAAAGCGACATCTGCAAGCTAATACTTGGAGTTCCTAATATTTCGTCGATGGAATGGGGAAACTAGAATCTATCTTTGGAGATTTATGTAGGGATCTCCCTAACTCTCTTGGAACCAATTTAGCCTATCATAGTCACATGCACTAGATTTGGGCTATTTCGGATAAGTTCCCGGTAACCCTATTGTTTCCTACTACTTACGGCTTCTAACCTATATACAAGTGGGGTTTGTAGGTATTCTAAGAGTAAAAGGCTATTTATGATCAAATGCTATACTGATACGTAGCATACCTATTTTGGTTCTACACTCTTTTGGGGGCTTTTTGTATTATTTTATGCCTTAATTTGCAATAAACTAAAAAAAAAAACTATGAGTTCCAAGTGACGAATTTGGAGCTCACACGTGTACTACCTCATGGATCTAGATTGAGTGTCACGCAGTGATTGCATAATACTGTTGTTTAGTGGCCAACACCCACTGCTTGAAACAATCATTATATGAAAAATTAGTTAGAGTATACACATTTTGACAATGCATGCCAACTACTACACCAAGGTGCTGATCAAGTCTATTACGCAGCCTATCCTTAAGAAAAGACAAAGAAGAGAAGGTGTGTTCATCTTCTACACTGCCCAAAACATGCACCATGGCAATTTGGGCTAGTTTCATATACTTCCTGAAGTTCTTGCCAAGCGAGGAGTTTGCATCTAAGGTCCTCCAGAGCTTAGTGAAGGGGTTCACCATCTGATGTGCGGGAGCATTCAATGGTAGCAACTCCATGGTTGCATGTGCATTAGTAATCATGGCAATTTTGAAAAGAGGCTGCTTTGACTCAAGGAGGGATTTGTCTAGCACAGTATGAACAAAGCGTTTGTTTTCATTTTGGCCAATCCACTTGGGCTCTCCATAAAAATCTTTGATGATATCCAAATGCTTTTGGAAGGTAGCAGTGCAGTCCCCTTGCAACCAGTACTATGGGTATACAATACCCAAGGCGTCCATCAAGCCGTGATTAAGAAACCTATTGGCCATCTCATTCATCAATTTTCCCGCAGCCTCTGTATACAACCAATGCAATAGTTACAAACTTACGGTAGCACTACCAAACTCAAAAGCATTGCACATATTGAAGGACCAGCATCATCAAAACCAAAGCTCTAGTATGCAGATCAAAATTCAAATGGACAAGGCAATGAACTCACCTTTGCAATTGTTTTGGACGATGGTTATAATTGTTGCATATTCCTCCCGATGGACCAGAGCGCCCTTATGCATTGCATACAATGACTCCCCACCCACTACAAACATTAGAGTCTCACAAGGTAAGTTTAGATTTGCATCCTATTTCATCAGTATTTGCTTGTGAGAGCACTGAAGAACTTGGTTGTACACATGGAAATCATCCTTGCAGAAGGCTGTGTCAGCATTTAAATAACATGTGAAAAGGTTGGTTTGGCATGTGCCTAGTGCCCCAACGAAATCACAAATGAAGGCATTTCTTTTTTGGGCCCATTGAATCAACGTATCCACAGCCTCCAACATCGGCAGGAGAGCCAACATGCCTAGTAAGACGTAGGGATCCAACAGCAGAGCCAGATTTGCCTGCGCACAGAAAAAACCCACAATTCACACTACAACAAAAGCAATGTTTTATGACTGCAAAATATGACTGCAGTGAGTCGTAAAATAAAAAATATGACTCACGTAGAAATCACTGTAGATGACTCGAAATATGACTAACTGCAGTGGTTTAGAATCAGTTGCTTCAGACATTAGTCATATTAGTAGTCATATAAGTTGAGGGGTATAAATACCCATAATCAGCCATAGTATACCAACAAAGCGTATATTTTGACTATCTTTGACTTTTTCTTGAGCTGCCTGGATAAATAAAAAAATCCTACGTGGAATATGACTACATTAAGTCATATTTTTTGATGACGTGGAATATGACTAAGGTGAGTCATATTTTTTGTTACTATGGAATATAACTGCATTGAGTCATATTTTTTGATGACATGGAATATGACTGTAGTGAGTCATATTTTTTGTTGATGTAGAATATGATTGCAGTGAATCATATTTTTTATTGATGTAGAATATGATTGCAGTGAGTCATATTTTTTATTGATGTAGAATATGACTGTAGTAAGTCATATTTTTTGTTGATGTAGAATATGACTCAAGTGAGTCATGTTTTTAGCTAATGTTAAAATATCACTCTCTTGAGTTATATTTTTGAACGATGTGAAATATGACTCTCATGAGTCATATTCTTGGTTCACGTGGCATGGTAGTTCACGTGGATGTCATTGATAATTTTATAAATAATTGCAATCATGTTTTGGGAAGCATAGTCATATTTTGGTGTACATAATTATGAGCATTATATGACTATAAATAGTCATATTTGGGCCAATATATATTATGAAATATAACTCAAGCAAGTGATATTCCAAATGATTAACAATCATATTTTTTAGATTTGTGTGTACTATTTGTAATTGAGGTGATTGAGGTTCAAAATAGCTTCAATTACAAACTACAATCATGTTTTCCATACATTTTAAATGGATTTGACACATTGCAAATCATACATTAAAATGATTTAACAATTGAATAAAAGATTTTATGTAGTTAAAAACAAATACATATGATTTTAAAGATATATAAGAAACAATTATATTAGAAAGGGAATATATAAGAAGGAATGTGATTCCTTTCAATGATATTTATAATTTATTAGTCACAAATTCAAAATATGTATATCACAATGAATTATTTACACAAGTCAATAGAGACTCTATTTCTTACAATAGTATGAAGTGAATTGCAAGTAGCCTCCAACGACTTTGTTCCAATTTTGTTGCCTGCATATACAATTAAAAAAATAGGAGGTTAATTTTTAATGAACATACAACAAAGCTCAATCTTCAAAAGTTTATAACTTACAATAGAAAATATGTAATACAATTTTAGGGTAAGAAAAAAAACAATGGTGATGCAAGGAAGAAGAAGAAAAAAAGGCGACAAGTGCTAAAAGATAACAACAAATACAAGTTAAGATGCACAAGAAACAATAAGGAGCAACTACTAAGAGGTAACAAGAAACAACAACAAAAAGTTAAGATGCAACAAAAAGAAACAAAAACAAAAAGAGAGAACAAAAAGTAAGAAATAAGAAGAAAAAAGAATTAAGATGCAAGAAGAAAAAAACAAGAAGCAAGAGTGAAGATGCAACAAAAGACAACAACTCTAAAAAGTAAGAGTAACTCAAGATGCAACAAAAGACAACAACTAAGAAGCAAGAGTGAATTCAAGATGCAACAAAACACAACAACTAAGAAACAAAAGTGAACTCAAGATGCAACAAAACACAACAACTAAGAAACAAGAGTGAACTCAAAATGCAACAAAATACAATTAAGAAGCGAGAATAAAGATACAACAAAATACAACAACTAAGAAGCAAGAGTGAAGATGCAACAAAAATAACAACTAAGAAGCAAGAATAAATATGTAACAAAAACCAGCTTAGAAGTAAAAAAGAAAAAGCAACAATAGGTAAGAACTAAGAGACAACAAAAGGTAAGGAAGAAGAGTCAAAAGAAGTAGTGGCTAGGGTTTCAAAACCTTAAAAAAATGACGGCTAGGGTTTTAAAATCCTGAAAAGTAGTGGCTAGGGTTTCAAAACCCTTAAAAAAGTGGTGATTAGGTTTCAAAATTTTAAACAATGACTTGTCTATATTTTTTTTGATTGCCCATGTTTTTCTTAGGTTGCCCAAAAACAAAAAAAATGTTACTACCATGAAAATATGACTAATTATATATTTCAATGTTCTCAAACGAATTCCCTACCATTCGCTGTGAAGTACTTTGGTGTTCCCAACAGATGTATAATATATACCCATGAAGTACAAGGCCCAAAAACGATTGGCAGTCATATTTTGCAATCATATTTCTTCCCAAGGTATTGACCTCCAAGAATATGACTGCGGGTAGTAAGTAGTTGCCAATCATCCTTAGTCATATTTTTGCAATCATAAAACACTGCCGTTGTTGTAGCGTCACCAAAAAAAAATAGAAGAGAAAACAAAGAAGGCAAAATGAACAAAAAAAATGTGAAATGAAAAACTAAAACTAAAATACATGAAGACAGTGAAGCTCACCCTAGCCTTTTGCCCCCACTTCCGGTCATTCTTGTTTACATGCATCATTGCCATAACACCCTTGTATTCCGCCAAGAGTCTCTGGATTGGAACAAGGCAGTTCAACTAGCAAGTTTTGACATTCTTCAGTAACTTCAGGCCTTTCGACTCAAGTTACTGCGACAGTGCTCTGAATTTGGTTGCCTTCTTCGTAGAATGGGCGAAGTAGGCATGAGTCATGTGCAAAACTTCTTCAACCGCATGCATTATTGTCAATGACAATAGTGACTGTGCTGCCAAATTCAACCGATGGGCGCAACAATGAACTCCCGTAGTGAAGGAATATACTTCTCCTTGATCTACGTTGTCACCCCGGACTTCAAGCCTTGAAAATTGTTCACCCTGTCGACGCCGAAGCAAAGCAGTTTCTCGGCGATCTCTACATCTGTGACACCTCTCCCAACATTCAAAGCAACCGTGATCATAGAGGTCAATTTGTTAGCAGTGGCACCGTCCGAAATTCTGAATCCATCTTCTAGATGGTGAGAAGCAAAGGCATGTGACACCAATTCACCATGACATAAGCATGGATTGCGATCCAACTGCTATTGTCACACGCACTTGTTTCATTTGCAGACAAAGCAAAATACAAGGCATTGGATATAAGAGATTTGATTTTCTGTTTGACAAAGTTGTATAAATGCTCCGCTATGATCCATCCGGAGCCATCAGCCCAGTGCTTATGAGGCAGTTCGGGGACGTTCAAGAATTCTTACAACTGAAATCGAGCCTCAAATTCTGTCATCGGTCTCCCACTTACAAGTAATTGGAACAACGTCGCGAATTGCACACATTTCTTGCGGGACTCTAATGTGCTGCACCCTTGAATCTGCTCAGCCACAGACATAGGCCCACGAGTTGCATATAAGACCATGCACTTCTTATGAACTTCCCGTTGGCCATGTTTTGATATCGTGTCCTACTTTGGAGCCATTTGAATGGAATCAATGGATTTTCCACGCACTATAGAACAAGGCTTGCACTGCACCAAATGCATGACTCCATCTTCTACCAACACAACCTCACTCCAGGGTTCCTTTGCCGCCCACTCGTTGTAGAATTTGCGATGGACATCATAATTTCTCTTCAGTTTCTTGAAGTGCTTGCCATAGATGGTCCTGCAGCTTGATCTGTATTCTTGCGTTTGTTACCACGATGACTTGGCATGGCCATGAAAGCATCACTGTCCAAATCCACCATCTCGTCCCTGCTCAAGTCTGGCTCCTCTTCCAAATTGTAAGTCACTTCATCATTGGAGATAGGGACAACGGCGGGGCAAGACATCAAAATTTCAGTGTCCATAGATTGGGAGGTCCCCAACTCCATGTTCGTCAATTGTACACTAGAGGACCCCGTGCCAAGGCCAATGTCTACGGAGCTCTCCACCTTCCTCACGTTGCATTGTAGGGGACCACGATTCAAAGAATTTATGCTGAAAGTGAAGTAACTGGGCATCGTCTTTGCATTTAGCACTCTCTTTCTTCCCTCCGTTTCAAGCGCCCGCTTATGCTTGAGCCTTTTGACCAGCCGCCTTTGTCTTTTGCTGTAGTCGGACCAGTTTTCGTTGTTGCCTCTCCGCCACGAGAGTATTGTGTGTGGCCTTGGCAACGCTTGCAAAACCAAAGTCTATAGGTGTATAATGAGAGTCCACCATGGCAATCCTGAAAAACCCACCCGTGACCTACAAATCCCTCATACAAGAGTCAAGTTTCACAAAGCAAAGCAAACCCAAACTTCACCAAAGCGACCCAAAGCAAACACAACAAAATCACAGCAAAGGATATTATTAGTCTTGCACAATTGCCAATTTAAACATAGCCCATGAATCCCACCTTTGCACAGTGTGGAATTTTGTGCACTTTTGCACATTGTAGAGCCACACCCTAAACCTGAACCCTCCACGATCATAGACATGAAAGCTTGTGGGCGCTTATTTATCCACCCTTGATAAATCGGCGAACACAACCAAGTTCTAGTTCTATGGTAGGTTTCTACTCTAATAGGTGTCTAAGCGTCAATCCATTGTGCCTTCCAAGCAATGGATCTTTTGCTAATTTCCTAAATGGAATTCTCTAACTGTGGTCCCAAACGACTCCTCAGTCGACTATTCTGCTACGTTATGCTTCTGTGTTCCCTACTTCTAAAGTCTACTCTCTCCTCCTATGGTGGTATCTTACCTCATGCCATTTCTAAAAACCTAAGACTCGTTCAATTTGGACTCTCTGGTGAACCGCTATGAGCGGATGAAGTTTTGGCCGCTTGGCTATCAAACTTCATCCATAGGTTCCTTTAGACTCCCAAATCCAATTGAAGGCAAAACTTTTCCTACGGACTTGACTTTGTAGGTTCTAACTAAGTTATGAGTTTCAACTTGGTTGGATGAACACTTCCAAGTTTCATCCACCTTGAGCTCTAAACTTCATCCGTTGATGTTTTGGGCATCCTAACTCCAATTCCTACATGTTTGGTGTTTTTGAAAACCTCTCGGGACCTACTCTAAGCCTGTCTATTCAAATCTGTCCTAACTTGGGTCCTAGTGGTACTTAACTCTCGGCCTCTCTATAGTCTTGACCTCTTAGCAGGTTGATTCCAAGGGGAAAGAGTTAGTGTCTTACCATGGCATGGAGGTCCATGATTAAGGCGGTCAAGTCCTCGGTGTCCACCATGGCAATTCGTGTGGGTGGTTGCACTTGTTGGCCGAGTGATGTTGTCCCACAATAGTCGTGAAAGAAATGGGATTTCTTTCCCTTCACCTTCTTCCTTTCCTTCTCGCCTAAATCCTCGTGTCCTCCAAGGTGACACTATTCCACCAAATGTATTAATGGGGGCCTTACACACTATGACCTCGGCTTACGAGGCCCTTAATGCCTTCTTCCACAAATCTTACATTCGTCATACCAATCCTACTTCAATATTCACCATGAAATCCGTTGGATTTCTCCTAATGCTACCTAATCTCTATCCTAGCAAACTATTCATCTTCTCTCTCCCATTCTTCTCCATAAATCCCCTACTTCTAATCTCCTTCTATTGTTCACCTTGTTTGATTGTGATGTGTGCAGGGTAGTGATGGCTCCTTCCTTTCTTTCTTTCCCGTCTGCTTTGGTTGTTTTGGTCTACTCTATGCTAGTCTAGCCCTTCCCTTAGTCTTATTTAGAGTGGAAGGTTTGATTAAATCCTCGACAAAAATGAACAACAACCAAAAAAAAGGGGAGGGCTTGCTTTCTCCTTGTTCCTCTTTTTCTTTTCTCCTTCTTCCCTCCCTCTGGTTCTTTTTGCCTTCCTCCTTCCTTGCTAGTTGGGGGAGTCGGGTTGTGCTGGGGGGTCAGGAAGTCAGGCTGTCTTGAGTGCCAGTCGGGGTTTGACCGCCTGAGCGCCAATCTCGTTGGGGGGTCGGGGAGTCAGGCTGTCTTGAGTTCCGGGTCTAAGGTTGGCTGTCTTGAGTGTCAGGTTTGGAGTTGACTGTCAGAGCGTTGGGTCTCGCCGGGGGTTGGGGGAGTCGGGCAGTCTGGAGTGCCGGTTTGGAGTTGGCTGTTTGAGCGTCGGGTCTCGCCAGGGGTCGGAGGAGTCAGGCAGTCTTGAATGCTAGTTGGGATTTGGTCGCTTGAGTGCCAGTCTCACTAGGAGGTCGAACAGTCTTGAGTGCCGAGTCGGGGAGTTAGGTTGTCTAAACGTACTAGTGGTAAAAACTAACGGAACTAAGGTTGGTTGGATATTTGGAGACTAACAAGGATATCCATGTCTGGATATTTGGAAACTAACGTAGCCCTACCCTTAGTAGCCACGTAAAACACGCTAAACTTTTCTAGGATCAAAGCTTCACCATTCTATGAGGGGCCCTAACTTTCCTATGGATAAGGTCAAAGCTTCGCCTTTCCGTGGGTTTTCTATAAAACATACTAAATTTTTCTAAGGCTAAGATCAAAGCTTCGTTGTTCCGTGGATTTTCTATAAATACATTAAACTTTTCTAAAGCTAAGATCAAAGCTTTGTCGTGGAAGAGGCGGGAGGCCCCCAACCGTGGATAAAACTTCGACACTAGTAGATCGTGGTTTGGCTAATCTCACTAGCCATAACCGGACGGAACTTAGCAACAACACACTTCTCTTCTCAAGCACTAGTATCCCTCCAAAGTGGCATCGCCAAGGTACGGTGGAGGGTACCCCTAGGGTTAGAACATTTTTCTTTAGTCCAATCAGCGAAAAACCCACTTCCAAGAACGATGCTTATCACAATTATCACCACGGTGGGAATAAAGAGGCTATCCCGCAAAAGTGGGACCCAAAAAAACAAGAAAGTATCAAGAGTAACCAACACATACGCCAAAAGAGATCCAAAAACAAGGTTCTACCACACCGTTGCAAGTTTCTTGGCTAATACGCCAAGAATGCCAAAATGATTTGGACCCAACGGACCCAACAACAAAATGAAGGGGGTGTTTCGGAAAGAAGAAGGGCCTCCTTTTATAGGTTCCCAAGGGCCCACTCCCCCCCTTAACTTACTACTAATAACCTCATCTTTCCGGATTTTCATCCTTATCTTTTGAGATTTTCACCTAATTTGGGTTTTACGTTGGTCCTCAGGTCTATCTTTTGGAGTTTAGCTTTGAATTGCAAAAGGATTGCACCAATGGCTTCAGAAGGCCATTTTCAGTCTATGGGGCCCCAAACCCCTGTTTCCATTGCGAAAAAACCAATGGAAACTAGCGCCAACTAAAACCAATAAAAGGGTAAAAACCTAACTTTTGGAGTTTACCTTTTCTGACTTGGGTAACTAGCTAGGGTTGTCGGGAAGGTCCTAAGGAGTAAGAAAAGACTTCTTGATGACTTCATTCCAACTTCGTGCGCTCCCGAGATGGTGATCAACTCCAGAAAGATCCTGCCGTAATTAATCATTGGGGGAATGTTGATGATTCGGCTACCTCTCGCTATCGGAACACTGTGAAATTTTTTGGGGCTCGGTATTAACATAAAAGACACTAATATGATTTTTAGTGAGATTTTATCGCAGCCTAGGTAATTTATATGAATTTCCCATTGTGGCTTTTGGCGATTGACCGCTCGAAAAAAAATCCTTTGGAGATCAGAAAAAATTGAGACTTTTCAAGGAACTTCTCATAGAATTTTCCAAGCCATGTGCCAAGTCTTGAGTTGATCTTGCGCACAGTCGATAGAGAAGTAAAAATCGACTTCTCTTGGATTACCGGTAGTCAGGAAATCTTTTATTCATGAGGGAATCTTGGCGAGTTGATTTCACTATAGACTCCTTGACATGTTCTTGATCCGAGAACACTATTCGACGGCCATGGATTCCTCCATGTGGCATGTCTTGGAAAAGTGACACTCACATGCTAACAATTGGGGTTCCTAACATTTTGTCAATAGAATGGGAAAACTAGAACCTATCTTTGGAGATTTACGTAAGGACCTCCCTATCTCTCCTGGGACCAATTTAGCCAAGCATGGTCACATGCACTGAATTTGGTCTATATCGGGTAAGTTTCCTATAACCCTATTGTTTCCCACTACTTTATGGTTCTAACCTATATACAAGTGGGGTTTGTAGGTATTCTAAGAATAAAAGACTATTTATGACCAAAAGCTATATTGGTACGTGACATACCTATTTGGGTTCTACACTCTTTTGAGGGCTTTTTGTATAATATTATGCCTTAATTCACAACAAACTAAAAAAAAACTATAAGTCCCAAGTGATGAATTTGGGGCTCACAAAGCCACACATAATTCCAATGCTATCCACAAAGCGCAGCCGCACCCTATACAAACTGGAAATCAATAAGGCACCACTAACGTCCAAAAAAATAGTACGCTTCAAAAATTGGTTGTGAATGCAATACGGAAAATCCATCGTTGGCTCCTTAAGCAGTTATGGTGTCGCGGAGTGGGCTACAAAAAATTCATTGCAACGTGAAGGTGGCGCTCACAGACTTCAATGTGAGGGAGAAGGTGGCATTGAGGGAGATGAAGTTGAGAGAGAAGGTGGCGTTGAGGGAGATGAAGTTGAGGGAGAAGGCGCTGCAGAAGTGATAGAGGACACTCAAGGGAGTATAGGCGGCTCCACATTAAAAAAGTTGGAAGCGACGGAACGAGAAAATGTAGCAACGTCAACCTAATTTACACGACAGTTTCGCATGGAAACAACATCGGGTCCCAGAACTGCGCCCTACACTAGGCGATTTTTCTTGTTTTTTTCTATTTTTTTTCCTATGGTATGGTGCTGGCAAATAAAATTTGGTGCAATTTTGCACCAAATCGCCAGAATAAAAAAACACTGCTCTAAGTGGGGCGGCATTTTATGGCCTTGCCGTTGGTTTGTTTTTAACACCAAATCTAGGGCTTCCCCCAACTCTTGGCTCAAAGCCTTGATGCTAGCAACGGTCTTTTTAACACACAATCTAGGGTTATTTGGAAGTTCAAAGCTCCGCCGTAGAGGGGGAACTTACCAAGGCCAAGCACACATTTGAACAGAATTAGTTGACAAGGACTCTATGACCACAATCTTCACTTCCCTCAAGAAAGAAGACTCTAAAGATAGAACACTAGTTAGTAACAATCAAATTTTGCACTAAAGGCCCTCCAAAGCGGCATCACCAAGGTACGGTGGAAGTGACTCTAGGGTTAGTACATGATACCAATGACACTCCGGGAAAAGAATGCCCAAGTTAGTCCCCACAAGGATGCAACAAGACTCTCGACACATAACTTGTCACCCAAATACCTTCAAGAACAAGGCAAAAGGACCCCAAAGACTTCAAGCTCAAAATAAGGTAACAATTGGAGCTCCAAAAGACAACACCATGGGGGTTTGGGATCTAATGCCAAGAGCACCCAAAACTAACTTGGACCCATGAGCTCCAAAACAAGAATGGGTGGTGGTTTGGGAAGGAAGATGGGGGCCCCTTTTATACCCTTCCGGGGCCTCATCTTACCCTTTTTTTTACCTAGGTAACCTTATCAACTTAGATTTCCTCCTAATCTTCTAAGATTTTCATCCTAACCTCAAGGATTTCATCCTTATCTTCATAGGTTTGACCATCCTAAGGTCAAGCTGGTCCAACTCTATAACTTTTGGAGTTCAACTCCAAATGACAAACGGATTACGCAATTGGCCCCTGAAGGCCATTTTAACTTTGGAAGACTCTGTACCCCATGTTTTCCTCGCAAAAAAACCATTGACAACTAGCACCAACTGAGATCAATAAAATGATAAAAAAATTTAACTTTTAGAGGTTACCTTTTTCTGACCAAGGCAATAAGTTAGGGTTGTTGGGAGGGATCTAGGGAGTAAGAAAAGACTACTTGATGACTTTGTTCTAACTTTGTGTGGTCCCGGGATGCCGGTCAACTCTACAAAAATCCCGCCGTATTTGATATTTGGAGGAATGTTTAGTGATTTGGCTACCTCCCGCTATCAAAATACTTCAAAACTTGTCAAGGCCCATTATTAATATAAAAGAAGCTAATCTAATTTTTAGTGAGATTTTACCGCAACCCGGGAATTTCTTGCAAATTTTTGTTCGTGGGTTAAACGGTTGACCGTCCAGAAAAGGTATCTTTGCATGTCAAAAAATTCCAAAACTTTTTGGAAAACTTTCCATGAAATTTTCCAAGGCACGTGCTAAGTTTGGTGTTAGTCTTGCACACGGTCGGTAGAAAGGTAAAACCGATTCTCCTTGAATTATCAATAATCAAGGAATCTTTCACATGTGAGGGAATCTTGGCAAATCAATTTCATTGTTGACTTCCTGACATGCTCCTAATCCTAGAGTACCATCTGGTGGCCGTAGATTCTTTTGTGTGGCATGTCTTGAAAAAGTGACACTTGTATACTAACAATTGAGGTTCCTAATATTTTGTCGATGGAATGGGAAAACTAGAACCTATCTTTGTAGATTTATGTAAGGATCTCTCTATCTTTCTTGTGACCAATTTAGCCAATCATGATCACATGCACTGAATTTTAGGCTATTTGGGGTAGCTTCCCTGTAAGTCTGTTGATTTCCACCACAATGTGGTTCTAACCTATATATAAGTGGGTTTTGAAGGTATTCTAAGGGTAAAAGTCTAATTGTGACCAAAAGATATACTGGCATGTAACATATCTATTTTGGTTTTACACTCTTTGGGGGGCTTTTGTATAAATTTATGACTTAATTTGTAACAATCTAAAAAAAAGAAAACTATGAGTCCTAAGTGACAAATTGGAAGCTCATAGTTAGCTAAGGCACGCTTTGCCCTACAAGCCCTTATAAGGAATAAATGTGTCATGAAGATTGTGCAAGGCAATAAAAGAACTACAATACCAACTTATACCAACAATATGGACAATTATAGGAAAAGTAGAATTGAAAGGATGCAATTCTTCTTCTACAATGACAGCATTGAGCATTGCATGAAAGGTTTGGAAAAGAAGTTGGTTCTTTCCAAAATTAAAGTGCCTTGCATTTGGCTAGTCAAGTTTGGAACTAATATTACACCTATAGAGATAATGCAACTTCAAAATGTGGGGTTCCGTCTTCCTCAATGAATTGAAATCTCCCTTGTAGGTTGTTTCGAAACCATGATCTACTAGCCAATGTATCAAGTTTTCTAGTTCTAGAATTTCATACAGAACACTCTAATATAAGGTCTTCCAAGGCAAAAAAAAATCTGAAGGAATTTTAGTGCACCAATAACTAAACAAGCAAAGAATTATGCTTCTACACTTAGTACCTTAACCCCTAAAGGTCAAAGACTTTGTTTTCACCAAAAACACTCCAAAACTGCCCTTGCATTTACAAGACCCAAATTTTAGATGAAAAACATTTTTGGATATATATAACTGTAGGATCTTGTAGTAAAATAGTTTGAAAAGAAATGAAAAAATTTCAGAATTTTCCACCGTGTAGATTGCAAGATATTAATGTTTGAAGTGACACAAATCATTTTTTGGATCTTGTGAAAATTCGGGAAGCTGCACTTCTCAAGGTCACATTTGTATGAAAAAATGTCCAAAATGATCGTTACTCTTTGGATTCATTCCTCAAGTCAAGTTGGCTACGTGCTTGAAAATTTTTAGATCACTTGGAAGTGCACAACATATAAAAAAAAAAAGTAAATAGAAAGAAGTACAAAATGATTCATTCAAAACACTAAATTGTTATGAATTTAATTATAAAATTGAAAAATTCCAATCCCAAAAACAGTAATGTAGTAATAAACAATCTACATCATATTTTTTAATTTTTTTCAAAAAATATATAAAATTCAGTTAAATAAAATACTCCAAACTCCAAAGATTATTTTCGAGTAAGGAATCCATAACTTCCTGCAAACTAGAACACTTCATAAATTTCATCTTGTAAATCAAAATGGAATGATTCAAAGCTTTCCATGTATATAGAAATCTACAAAATCAATTTCAAATTTTAATTTTTTTAAAAGTGATTAAAAAAAAACGTATGTTAAGCTGCCTAGTGAAAATTACATATTATGCAATAACTTTTAACCATATAGTCAAAAGTTATGAAAATTGTTGTGCCTTAAAGCTACTCTTTGGGCACACATTGCATAAAATTTTCAAAGAAAAAAAATAAAAATTACATCTGTAGTGAGCTACCCAAAATGGCTATGTTGCCAAAAAATGGTGTTTGGTCCTTTAGGGGTTAAAGGCAATTGTTCATCAAATAATGTTGATACCACATTTTGGATTTGGATGCATCATTATGCTCAATTTAGGTACAACACCTAATAGTTAAGAATACATGCTTACTGTAGGATTTTTTTTAATGCACTTGTCCTAATTTCAAGGAAATGTTGACTAAAGCACTAGGGAAGAGAGGGTAATGGGCAAATTGCAAGCATTTGTATTTCCTATTCATTGTCATATGTCACTTTCATACAAAAGTAGATGTTTTTATTCATGCTCCAAGCTTCATGACTTGAAACATATTTGAGAGTGGCATCTTGCATTGCACAATCAGTTTGTAGGTGAACTGAATTTGGGACACTATGTACTAGGTTAGTGAAAAGGTAAACATAAAAGCACTTCTTGTATTCCAATTCATTGCTTAAATGTAATAAGACTAAAAATGCTACTACTTGATTCTGACAATCATTGGTTACATGCATATTGAATAGGGTTGTTTGATTGTACATTTTCTTTACTTTGGAATGATTTATTCAGATATGGACATTACTACAAGCACATATAAAAATAATCAAATATACATATATACTATGAGCTAAAATTTTTGCACCAAAAATGAAATCCTAGGAATCCTAGCCATATTGTGAACTCTATAGATTTCCACAGACATAGAGTTAGTACAACTTGAATTTTGGTTTTGGAGTTAAATGCAACATTTCATTGTCATTTATGTCCATGAATTGCTTGCATTTGAAAATCTATTTCAAAATAGATGAACAAAATACTAGTTCTAAGTTTGTTTACTCCACATTTATAAATTACCTTATTTCACATAGTGTTTCATCCACGATTGTAGCTTCATGTTTACAAACCCACATTTATAGATCCCACGTCGATGGTTATAGGTTTACGTCCACGGTCTTACAAACACAATTATAGGTTTTTGTCCATGATCTTAAATCTATGATTATAGGGTCTAATTCTTTACCCTAAAAAAAAAAGAAAAAAGAAATATATATATATATATATATATATATATATATATATATATATATATATATATATATTCTATACAAAATTGCCATTTCCTTGTGCCAAATAAAAAAAGGCAAAAATTCCCTCCTCCACACTCAAATTTCCATACTCCCACTCTACGCTCATATACTAGCTTCATTGGGGTATCATTGTTTCCATTGGAAAGGAAATCACCCATTCCATCAAGAAAAAATTGAAACTACAACATCATATGTCAATTAGCAAATAGGATATCCTTGAATGTTGTGCTTTGCAAAAAAAAATTGGAACAAGGTAGAGTTTGAATTCATTTTGTATTTTTGTAACAAGCTAGGTTTGGAAATCTTTCATTTTTTTAGTTTGATCTACATTCTTTTCTTATTTTTTTAACCAACATATTCTTGATTTGTTATTTTTTGTTATAAACTTTGACTTTGCCAATAAAATCCCAAAGGATTGGATGTAACTTAAAATGTACCGATAAACTACCGCCCTCATAAATTCTCAATTTCAAAATGAACTAACATCAATTTTGTCATAAAGATTTCAAAATTCTCACAAATGAATTACCTTGTTGCATGGGCTGCTATTGTAGTTTTCCAAGCCACCTTTTGCTTGGCCATTAGTACTTCCCATCTACAGTTGACCTACAATCAATGTAGACATATCATATCAAACATGTGAGGTAGTTAAATGGATGATTTGATGTTCATTTCTCCTTCTTCTTCAACATGGTATAGTACAATCTTTGTATATAGAGCACCAAAAAATCACTTGTAGTCATGAATTTGTGTAGCAGAACTAAATGCAAAACTATATTGCACACTTGCAAGCAGTCGATGTGAAAAAATCGCCCTTCACAAAAACATAGTTCATGGTTACTAAACAATGGTTGTACATCATTTCCCTCAAAATACAGTGAAATTTGCTCATGTATGCCATTTCAAAACATCCTAGAGGGGTTATGGTAAAAGACCCATCATGGCTAGAATTAGGAGTTTGTTCTCATGCCATTACTAAAAAATTTTAATTTTTTTCCATATAAATACAAGTGTTTGAAATGGCAAGAGCAATTGAAATTATAATTTTTCAACGAAGTATGAATTTGTTATTAATTTTTAGAGTGCACTATCCAATAGGTCCAAAAGAGTCTCTAGACTATCCCAAATCCAACAAAAATTATATCCATAATAATCTTTTATAAAATTAATCATCAATCAATTGTTGCTTGAACTATAAGAATTGCAACAACAATCTAGATGTTCTATTACCATATATGTTGGTTAAGGTTTGCAAAAAATATATTTAAAAAAACAAATGCCAAAATTCATAGAATAATTTATATATATCCTCAGGAAAGGGAGAAAAAATAGTCTATAATAGCTTCTAGAATCAAATATATATTGCCAAATCATATTTGCCAACTTCAATGAATTATTTGGTACCGAATGTTGACTCAAAACACAGGATAGAATAGTAAGTGCTATAAACTCACTTTCAAAAGTAGACTATAAAAATAGCTTTTGCAAGATTGCTAATGATGTCTAAACCCACAAATTGTACAAATCAAACTAATCATATTTCATATTGGCACTTTAACTTTTAGACCTACAACAATGAATATGTCAATTTTAATTGAAATCCTCTTTCACGCAATTATCAAAATTATATTCTACAAATATACTTATTTGATGGATTTGCAATTCACTTTGTCTCAAACCATACATATAGTAATCCAGGAATAATGAATAAATATCTCAATTGAGCCAATGCCAATAAAAATTTAAAAAATTCAATCGTCTTTATGGAAGTTGCCAAGGGCTTGTTCTAGTGAAGTATTATCTACAACCAACTCGGTATGAACTTTCGAGATAGGAGGACTACTTGAACTCAAACTAGGATAGGTTTGTGAAAATTCCAATGAATGGTAGAGTCCCCAAGGCTTAGCAGATGGTAGAGAAGGCATTGATATATTGGCGATGGTAGATGCATTCTCCATGTCTCTTATTTGTTGCAATATTTCATTCACTTGACCTATGGATGGCCGGGCTTTTGGATTGGGAAGGCAACACAAGAGGCCCAAACGAAGGAGATCTACAACCATAGTTGTATGGACTTGAACATCTACATCCACAACCGTTGAGCTATCGAGCACATTGTTGTCACTACCTAGATTAGAGTCTAAAGGTGAGGGAGGAGGTTCTTTTGCATCTATGACCTCATCCTCTTGATGAGATTTGAACCTTAACGGTTGAAAAGTTTGAAACAATCTTGGATCTACCACATTCAAAAGAGACTCGCCTTCATGAGCTCGCCAAACAGTGTGCAACAATACAAGATCCTCTGGTTCCGTTGCTTGCATATCCAAGGGACGCCTTCCACACACAACTTCAAGTACTAAAACCCCAAAACTATACACATCCGATTCCTTCGTAGCTTTGCCAGTATACGGCAACTCCGGAGCCATATAGCCAAGAGTTCCTACTGCCAAAGTGGTTTTGTCCAACTTATGGTGATCCATCAAGCGGGCAAGCCCAAAGTCTCCCAAATGCGCATTAAAATCCGCATCCAACAATACGTTGCTAGACTTGATGTCTCGGTGCAAAATACAACTCAAACAATCCTCATGCAAATATTCGAGAGCCGCACCCACTCCTAGAAGAATGGAGTGCCGCCTTTCCAAAGAGAGGACAATCTCTTGGTGTTGGAGGCCATGGCTAGCAGGGGTGTGAAGCCATTTATTAAGGTCTCCATTGGGCATGAAGTCATAAACCAAGAGCAGGCGACCTTTCTCTTGACACCAGCCTTGCAACTGCACCACATTGCGATGCCGAACTTGTCCGAGACTGGCCACTTCCGCATGAAAGAGGGACTCCGCCTGCTTGGGCTCTGAGAAATTGATCTGTTTCACGGCAACAAATTGGGTTCCACTGGGAGCTTCAAAAGACCCTTTGTAGACGGACCCCGATCCGCCGATACCGAGCAAATTTCTTTCATGGAAGTTGTCAGTGGCCATCCGGAGCTCTGCATACGAGAACGCATGTGGCCCTGCAAGTGGTGTATAGCGGTAAATTCTGGATGAGCTCGCAAGGCGGGAGGCGCACCATAGAATTACGACAGCAGCTGCCGCAACCGATCCCAGAACTCCTGCGCTGATACCAGCCCACGGTCTGGAATTCCAAATATGATTTGTGGTTTGGGAGGAAGGGACACTCGACTCTAAAATCTCACTACTGAAGAATTCCCAGGACAAGAGCTCATGCGCTAGGGCGCGGTGGACGTCGGAGCTTCCCCCAAACGAGAGGTACACTTCGTCTCCAAGCATTTCGGGCAATTTGTAGTTGAGAATGCGCAGTGTAGGTTGCAGGGGTTTCTTCACGCTGGGGTTGGACCCATTCGCAAGCCGCACTTCGAGTGTCCGAGCTGAGCTATTGAAATCAATCCAAGCAGTGAAGATTTTCCCGTCGGAGAAATACGAGCAGTAGGTGTCGTTGCCACAAAGGTTGTGCGTGTATGCTCCGATGTCATAGTCGTAGTCATGGTTTTTTCCCACCCTGATGTAGCTATTGCTGGCGCCTTCAAAATTAGGGTTGTACGTCCCCATGGCAAAACTGATAAAGAAACCTGACGGAGAGTATCTATGGTTTGGATCACTTGGATGGAGAGGACTCCTACATGCACCAGCGCTTCCTATATCGGACATGAGGTCTTGCAGGTGAGTAAGCATCTTGCTCGAGCTCCTGAAGAAACTGAAGCCCATTCCGCTGTGGTCCTTGTCTCTGGGAGAACTGCTGTTATCCCGAGGTAACCCGAGAGTTCCGAAGGCAAATGAGAATGAGGTGCTGAACGAAGCAACTCTCCCAGTTGCGATATCCTGAATGCGCACCTTCTCCGCGTAGAACAACGCTCCACAAGACCCTCGCGACTGCGTGGCGCGCCCGTTGATGACATAGGATCGATTGGCGCCATTGTGTGCAGCATCTCCGAGAGCTATGATGTTATCATCTTCAGAGGGAAAGGAATGGAAGGCAAGTCGCGTGTCGTCACTGACAACTGAGCGAAGCAACACAAACAGGAGAAAGCAGAAGAGGTTCATTCTGTACGTACTGTCCTGCTCTGCAAGCCAATTGCACACATGCACTCAAATAAATAGAAAACTGATTCGCTTGTGCAAGTTTATGTATGGACTGCTAGCTTCAATTCTTGCAATTGATGCCTTCAATGTCGAAGATAATCTTCTCTCTCTGCCAGGGTTTTGCAGGAAACTAAGAGAAATACTTCCAACAGTAATTTGAAATTGACAAGAATCTCGAATTCGGATTTCTTGCGCTCCAATTGCAAATCATGTTGCAAGAGATCCAGAGCTTGAATGAGACTTTCGTATCTCTGTAGAGGCACACCTTTCCAGAAATCAACACACTTGAGGGCACAATGACACCCCGATGAAACACAACAAAAACACAACAACCAATCACTGCAAATATTGCCCCAAACACCCCTGAATACAACAACCAATTCTGCAGCAACCCTCCAAAACACATATGAACACAACAACGAGGTTGGAGCAAGCTGAATCTTTGAAACCTTCCCCTAACAACAACTAACGTCGATAAGGATTTAGAGGTCTAGCATTTCATTGGACGTACCTGGCAAGGTGAAGGCAAACCCTCGCTCTGCAAAAACGCTGTAGAATTGAAACGTATCTGACACGAGTTTGTTTCAACTTGGAAGGAGTTGTGAAGGAGCTTCCCTAAAACAGTAATGCAGCAAAGTAGCTTTCGCAATTTGCAGCGTCAGTCTCTCCCCGCTTGGGCTCACTTACAATACCAATTCATTGACTTTCCACTGTATGCTTGACTTTTCACGATTACTGAACCTAACCTTTTTAGATTTATGACTTCAGACGTTGTGACGACAAGGTAACAGATCCATAAATCGACCATTTAAGATTGTTGGGAGGTGAAACTTCTTGAAATATTTTTCAGTAAATTATATTTGAAAGATAAGTGGAATTGGCATCTAATCCAAGTTGTTTCATATGTTTTGAAGCTTTTTGGAATTAGTTATGAATTTTTGAAGTTCAAATGCAGTGAGCTCTAAAATTGCCAACCTCCTAAAATATAAAGTATTTGTACATTGTTGATACAATGAAAAAGAAGCATGTATCAAATAGTATACATTTCACGAGGTGGGCAATTTTAGAGCCTAAGCATTTTATGGACCTATTACTTTAAGAATTGTCAATATAAGTGATCATACAAAATGTTCATGCTAGCATATTTAATTCAATTATTGTGCATGTTTTTGTCAGTGTTTTTTATTATTTGGCAGAATTAGTCAAATATTTCTTCTCTAGTCATGCAATAGTTGGGTGATATCTATATCAAAATTAGGTGATACCTAGGTAGAATTTGGTTTGGTTGCTAGATGTATAGTATAGCAATAATTTGGCTATTTTGAAACCTCCAAATGAAGATTTCATTTACAAAAAAATGGTCAATGTCTTTTGGTTGTAGTCAACTTGCAAAAAATGGTGCCTAAAGAAAACACTATTTATTGCCCTTGTCACTCACTTGTGAACACATGTGATGTTCTTCCTTCAGATGATTGAAAAATCTTTAGAGGTGAAAATAAAATTTCTTTTTCAATGTTCTTTTCATCATTTTAGAGAAGTAGATTGCTATTTCTTTGATACTCATGTGATACTTGGGTGATACTTGATGATATCTATATCAAAATTAGTTAATACCTAGGTAAAATTTGTTTTTTTGTCTTATAATACAACAATATTTTGGCTATTTGATAGAAAAAATTGAAAATTTCTTCCACAAAAATAGTCAAATGGTGAAAAATTGTGTAGAAGAAAAACATTATTCATTTTTGTAAGAGTTGGCAAATTATTGTTAGCAAAAGAAATAAGATATCCAGTATGATATTGTATAGGGGTACCTACCCATATTTGTTCGGTGTATGGTATATTTTGGTATTTAAAATTTACATGTTATAACACAAAAAGAAAAGGCTTTGTTTAATAATCTCCTTCAATCCCAATTTGTTACCCTCTCAAAACTGATGGCATAACCGTTAGAAGAAATTTATGTGTTTTAAGAGACTGTGAGTTCCCGGACTGTGGGAATTCAGGGAACATTGTGGAAAAGCTGATCTGACCTGGCCAAGAGACGGCCACATCAGATATTATTATTTAATATTTTTTATTTAAAGATATTATTATTTAATATTTTTTATTTAAAATAATTATTATTTAATATTTTTTATTTAAAATAATTATTATTTAATATTTTTTATTTAAAATAATTATTATTTAATATTTTTTTAAATTATTAAAATTTTAATATATATTTTTAATTTTTTTTCTAATATTATTATATTTTGACTGTATAGGGATGGTTCCGAGCAATGGAAACAATCCTGAAATAGTCTTCCAAGTACCTGATATATATTTTTTTTTTTTTTTTTTTTTTTTTTTTAATTTTAAAATTTAAATTTTTTTTTAAATTCAGATTGTCCGGCCATGGTTCGCAGCATGGGGAACCATGGCCGGAAGGTCTCCCAGAGGCCTCAATTCCTTTCTAATGCTATACAACCCAACTAAGGTAGAAGAAAGCAAATGGTGTAGAAACATAGGAGAAGCAACTTTTGAGCATGAGGAACTTCAACACGGTGCCCACAAAAATAATGTGATGAATGCTTCTAATGGTATGTACACTTCTAATTGCCACAAATTTCAACAAAGCAATTACTATTAAATGGCAAGATTTGTTTCTATTGGATTGAACTGGTAAATGATAAAATAATCCAACACAATTTATGATGAATTACATAGACAATGTAAGTGGTTGATTTTAGACATCAAGGCAATAGAAGTGCTTCCCAAGGTATAGGGCCCAATAAATATGTAATTATGTATATATTTATGAAAACTATACTAATAATGATATTTAGTATAACCACACTAATTTATTTAGAAAAAAATAAATTATCATTGTTAATATCATCAAAAAATTGAAAATTGACAAAAATTACATTGACCTTCTTAAAATTGGCAATTTTTTGACAATATTGACAATGATATTTTACCTTTGTTTTAATTTGTTGAATCAATTATGTGCATCATGAACTCTAGTCTTTCAACAAAAAAATTGAAATTAAAAATGCATTATATATATGCTTGTGAAATACAAATTGAATGCATTGCCCAATTCAACAAATGTTTCAAATGCGAGGACATTAACATGCAATGGTCCATATTGCAACTCATACTTTTTCTACAATGGCTAATGCTATCCTATGCTCTCAATTCCAAAAGAAATTCAGGTATTGTGAGAACCAACATCATTTGCATGTTTATCAAACTATCGTTATTTTAAATTTAATAAATGTCAATTTCCTTCAATTTTTACGTACAACAATTTGAAATGATTTATACCAATATGCCAAGGCACAAAAAGGTTTTTTGGAATTCTAAGAAAAAATTTGTAAAATATAAAGTAAATCATATTGAACAAAACTAAGTTTTTGACATGGCTAACTTTGAAATTGATTTCTTTCAAATCACAACTAATTTTTTCTTCAAACTTCCATGGTGATGTGTAGTATGTCACATACTATAACTTTCTTATATCTACTTTTGGATTTTTTGTTAGTCACTATATATAGGCAACTATTGTGTGCAAAAACTACGTACTAGTTGTTTGATGACTTCAACCCTTAAATGCCCATTCAAGGCTTTTTTTGTGCTCTTTTTTTATTTTTTTCTATAGACTTTATTAATTTTATTAATTTTTTTGAATTTTTACCATAACATTTTAAACTAAATGTATTACAAATCATTTAGAAAAATAAATTAATAACTAGAGAGAGAGAGATTGAAAGGTTTTAATGTTTGATCAAGCGGGGATAACTTGAAAATATGAATTTAAGGAACATAACATGTATAACCATAATCATTTTGTATAGGTGTAGATACTTTATTAGCTTTGCAACCTTTTTTTAATTTGAAGTTAGAATGTGAATCAATATAGGTAATGTTCATAATATTGTATCATAGCTTGATGGCTTTCCTTCCATATCATGAATGGAAGATATATCCCTCGACCAAGATACCGTAGGAAGATTTACATTTAACTTACAATATTTGATTGGTTGAGATTTTTTTTTTCTATGATGAAATTGCATAGGCTGTCAAGTAATAGGATAGGTTAGATTTGAATAATTAAGGAGTAAGACTATCAATCATTTTTCAAGCTAATCCTTTCAATTTTTTACCAAACCATTATTAACATTCATTGGATAGGGCCCTTTAAGGCCTTCCCCAACATGCAAAGAGTCCCTACAATAAAATGTGGCTTCACATGAACGTGGCATGAAGGGCCTCACCATGCCAAGAAGAATTATACTCGGTATTATGCCATGGGTATTTAGTCATGGAATATATGATTTAGGAAAATTTGGCTTGTTCTATAATCCTGGTTGACTTTTAGGATAGCTTCAAGTTTGGGTTATAGTTGGCTTGACTTCTTTGACTTGGCCCCCTTGATTTTGCATTCTTACCAAGTCAAATTTAACTTGTGTTTTGAAAAAAGAGTTTTTTTGTTGTAAGGATTTTGGCTATGGGTGTTTTAGCTATATCTAAAGTTTTGGATTTTATTTTGAATGCATATGCACTCCTGAATTATCTCTTGGAAGGGTGAGAGATTCTTGACTATCTTAAGTGATTAGGATTTGTAATTATTTTACATGACAAGAATTCTAAATCCCCTCCTTTTGAAGTTTTTGGATTTCAAATTTGTTAATGGAGGCTACTTCAACAAAAAAATTGAATACATGTAAGTTGTAGTGCTTTTAGTAATTATTTTTGTGTTAGATTTGCAAAATTTGTGTATGGGTCAAATTTGGCTTCATCAACCTCCTTGAGGCTTTCTTTTAAATAACAAGTCCTATTAGAGACATTTGTCTGCAAAAGTTGAGTGATTGGCGGTCATTGATTAATAGTTAGGAGTGCATGACTAGTAGATAATAGACAATGACCAATGGTGAGCAAATATCAATGACATGATACTTTCATCCAAATTTTCATTCAATAATTTTCATCTATTTTCAATTTTTTCATCCAAGTTTCATCGAATTTATGAAATCTAGGTAATTGAAAGATTTTGAAATCTATGTCTTAGATATAGTTTTCGATATATTAATCTTAGATTCCCATCAACCAGAATTTGATACATAGTACCTTTACAATATTTTTCTAAAATATCCTACTCTAATGATGTATTTGCTTTAGGTGGATAGTTGAATTATTATATATTTTTATACACCAACCACTATTGTTCAAATATCATTTGAAATGCAATTTATCAAATGATATCATATCATCAATAAAAATAAATATACTATTCAAATATAGTATCATAATTAATTATGCAATAATGAGCATGATATTATATCAAATCTTAAAATGAACTACACATTCAATATTAATACACTTACCATAAGTTACCAAACTTGTTCAAATATATACTCATAAAATTTCCAAGTGAAAATCCTCATTGATTGCAAGATCATACTACCTAGGTTTTTCAAACACATTTTTTAAGCCCTTCCCAAAGGTGAAATTTTGTATTTCAACATTTTTAGTAAAACATTTATGTGATCAACAACTTGAGTCTTTTGACAATATTTTGGGAAACGAGTTAAGAATATGTGGAAAAAATTTAGCCAAAAAATATTCACAATTATTCTTGAAAAAAAATCTAGTCAAAAAATGTTTTGCACTTGTTCTTGAAAAAAAATTAAGTGCAAGGAAGTACAATATAGAGTGAAAGAAATACTTAAATTGCCAACAACTTTGACTTGAAATTGGCAAACATCAATTCCACTGGTAAAAATGTTCTAACAAGCAAGACATATCCTATGTTTTTGATTTTATTTAAAATTTAAAAAAATTGAGGTCAATAACCAACCATATAATAATTTCAAAGTTACTTTATGGAGGAGCGACAGTGGATTGGGCGGGGATTATTTGCTTGTGAGGATTTGCTCGGCCTCGTGCTCCGTCTCTGCCGCTGCATTTCGAAATCTCCTTTGTAGTTGCAACACTGTTTCAAGGAAGCTCCATCACAACTCCTTTCAAGTTGAACAAACTCGTGGTCAGCTACGTTTCACTGTGCAAGACGACGTTTTTGCAGAGCGAGGGTTTGCCTTCACCTTGCCAGAGGTACTTCTCAGCATTTGGTTGAAATGTTAGACCTCTAAATCCTAATCGACCTTAATTGTTGTTAGGGGAAGGTTTCGAAGATTCAGCTTGCTCCAACCTCGTTGTTGTGTTGATGTGTGTTTTGGGTGGTTGTTGCAGTATTGGTTGTTGTATTCAGGGGGTGTTTTGGGCAGTGTTTGCAGTGATTGGTTGTTGTGTTTTTGTTGTGTTCTTCGGGGTGCCATTGTGACCTCAAGTGTGTTGATTACTGGAAAGGTGTGCCTCTACAGAGATACGAAAGTCTAATTCAAGCTGTGAATCTCTTGCAAGATGATTTGCAATTGGAGCGCAAGAAATCCAGATTTGAAATTCTTGTCAATTTCAAATTGCTGTTGGAAGTATTTCTCTCAGTTTCCTACAAAATTACAGCCCTGATTCCGAAGACACCGGCAACAGCTACATCAGGGTCTCAAAAAACCATGACTACGACTATGACATCAGAGCATACACTCACAACCTTTGTGGCAAAGACACCTACTGCTCGTATTTCTCCGACGGGAAAATCTTGGATTGATTTCAATAGCTCAGCTCGGACACTCGAAGTGCGACTAGCCAAGGGGTCCAACCCCAGCGTGAAGAAGTCCCTGCAACCTCTGCTGCGCATCCCCAACTACAAATTGCCCGAAATGCTTGGCGACGAAGTGATCCCCATGTTCTGGGGAAGCTCCGATGTCCAACACGCCGAAGCGCATGAGCAGTACTGAGATTTCAAAAGTGCCTTCCTCACAATCCCCAAATCATATTTGAAACGCCAGACCGTGGGTTGGTATCAGTACAGGAGTTCTGGGATCGGTTGTGGTAGCTGCAGTCGTAATTCTCTCAGGTGCGCCTCCCGCCTTGGGAGCACATCCAGATGTTACCGTTACACACCACTAGGCCATAGCGCAGGGCTACATGCGTTCTCGTATGCAGAGCTCCGGATGGCCACTGACAACTTCCATGAAAGAAATTTGCTCGGTATCGGTGGATCGGGACCTCCTTTGAAGCTCCCAGTGGAACCCAATTTGTTGCAGTGAAACAGATCAATTTCTCGGAGCCCAAGCAGGCGGAGTCCCTCTTTCATGCGGAAGTGACAAGTCTCGGCCAAGTTCGGCATTGCAATGTGGTGCAGTTGCAAGGCTGGTGTGAAGAGAAAGGTCGCCTGCTCTTGGTTTACGACTCCAATGGAGGCCTCAATGAATCATGGCTTCACACACCTGATAGTCATGGCCTCCAATACCAAGAGATTGTCGTCTCTTTGGAAAGGCGGCACTCCATTCTTCTAGGAGTGGATGCGGCTCTCAAATACTTGCATGAGGATTGCTCGAGTTGTGTTTTGCATCGTGACATCAAGTCTAGCAATGTGTTGTTGGATGCGGATTTCAATGCACATTTGGGATACTTTGGACTTGCCCGCTTGATGGATCACCACAAGTTGGACAAAACCACCTTGGCAGCAGGGACTCTTGGCTACATGGCTTCAGAGATGCCATATATAGGCAAAGCAACCAAGGAATCGGATTTTTATAGTTTTGGGATTTTGGTGATTGAAGTTGTGTGTAGAAGGCGTCCCTTGGATATGCAAGTAACAAAACCAGAGGATCTTGACATCGTTTGGCAAGCTCATGAAGGTGGGTTTCTTTTGAATGTGGTAGACCTAAGATTGCTACAAACTCTTCAACTATTAAGGTTTACACCTCATCAGGAGGATGAGATCACATATGCAAAAAGACCTCTTCCTTTACCTTTAGACTCAAACCTAGGTAGTGACAACAATGATCTAGACAGTTCAACAATTATGGACGTAGATGTTCAAATCCATACAACTATGGTTGTAGATCTCTTTTGTTTGGGCCTCTTATGTTGCCTTCTTAATCCAAAAGTCCAGCCATCTTTGGGACAAGTGAACGAAATATTGCAACAAATAAGAAACATGGATAATGCACTCTACCATCACCAATATATCAATGCCTTCTCTACCATCCACTAAGCCTTGAGGACTCTACCATTCATTGGAATTCTTGCAGACTTCTACAAGTTTGAGCTCAAATAGTCCCCCTATCTTGGAAGTTTATAATTACCAAGTTGGTTGTGGATAGTTCTTCACTAGAGCAAGCCCTTGGCAATTTCCATAAAGACAATTGAATTTTTTTAGATCTTTTTGGCTTTGGCACCATTGTGATTGTTTATTCATTCAGCCCTAGGTTACCATATGTATGGTTTGAGACAAAATGAATTGTAAATCCATCAAACAAGTGTATTTGTAAAATGTAATCTTGATAATTACATGGAAGATGATTTCAATTAAAATTGGCATATTCATTGTTGTAGGCCTAAATGTGAAATTGCCAATTTGAAATACAATTTGATTAAGCCCATGCTTAATAAGATGTAAGTTTGTAGGAATGGAACCTAGTCTAGTATATATACAATTATTAACTTTCAATAAGGTGACTTATTACCTAAAAAATACATATATCAATTAATATGGGCCTCTATTTATTGGTTATGAGTCCATGTTACAAAGTCTACTTCTAAAAGTAGGCACTAGTGATAGCATTTACTACCTAAGTCTTTATGGTCTAGGGTGAAAATACCAATAATCATCAAAATAAACAATACAACATAGTTGGGGGCTCCTTTTCCAAGAATAAATATTTTTTGTGGTATTAGCAATTGAAATTGTGAATTTGCAAAAATAAAATAAATTTTTTGAATAAGACATGTAATTACTATGAATTTTTGAAATAGAAGTTCCATAGGCTTTTAAAACCGTCACTTAGCTTGGTCCTAAAATTGAAATATAGAGAATCAACAATCAACCGATCACAATTAAGAAAGGAAACAGTTTAATGGCACTTTAGAGGACATTGTCAATGAAAACCCACTTGTCAAGAATAAGCACACATGATTTTGAGTGTTTTCACTTTAAATAGTAACACTATCCCCAGCAAACTCTTCATTCACATAGGTCAGAAGACTACAATTACTCTTCTTCTTTTATACACATTCAAGTGGCAAACTGAATATCAAAACAACGAAGATGCAACGCCTTGTTGCCTTAGCTACCAATGCTAGAGTCACGCTGTACTACCGGTAGTAGCTAAAAATAAAACTATGAAGTGACAACAGCCAAAAAAATAAAACTCTCAACCCAAAATAAAATTCTGAAATCACATGTGAAAACTCTGAGGGAATCACGAATCTGACAACAACTTGATGCCCATGCCTTTGGAACCATGTGTGAGTCAAGCTCCATGGCACCTGGTTAACTTAATTAGCTTAAGGTAGGAGGTCAATAAATGGACCATGTAAGGGCTGGAACTGAATTTTGGGAGGTGAAACATCTTGAAATATTTTTCAGTAGATTTTTCTTGAAAGAAAAGCGGAATTGACATCTAACTCAAGTCATTTCTTATTTTTTGGAGCTTTGTGGAATTAGTTATAAAATTTTGAAGTTGAAATGGCATAGGGCTCTAAAATGACTCACCTCCTATATTGTACATTGATTGTACATTGTTGAAGGCTATGAAAAAGAAAAATGTATAAATAGTGTACATTTAAGGAGGTGAGTCATTTTAGAGCTTGAGCGTTTTTAGAACCTTCTACCTTATTTGGGTGCAAACAAAATGACTAAGGTAACTGTACCTAAAATGGACCACTCCTCAAAATTGACCCCTATTTTTTAAGGGAAATTGAATAGGGTAGATATTCAAAATGGTGCGCATGACAAAGACAAGTGTAAGGTGAATTTTGAGTAGTGTGAAGCTCTATTTATAGTATTGTTGAGGTGGCACCCTTACAAGTGGTCAATTTTGGGTGCACATTCTATTGTTTTAACTTCCTCTCTATGACATGTTTTAATTTGATACTACTAGTGTCATTTCTTCATGTGCATCAAATGCATTTGGGCATCACCTACATGACACTTTTAGCACCCTATACCTTGCATCTTTGAACATTTGTAATTAATTCACAATATGTCTAAAAATTATGGAACCACTTGCATTTTGATTCATAATCCTTTAGCAATGTGCAAAAATTATTTTTTATTGTTTAAAGCATATTAATTATACCATAGAGCTTATTTTTGTGTGATTTTAGGTGTAGTTATCTTAGTGCAAAATACTACTACTATCCAGAAAATGTTGAAATAAATTTCAATGTTAGACAAGCAACAAGGAATAAGGTTGCAATTGAAATAATAATTTTTCAGATTTCATATGATTTTTTTTAATTTTAAAGGATGCTACCTTGGGCATCCCATTTCAGTCTATAGACATGCAAGTTAGTGTTAGAAAAATAGCTATTGTAGGCTTCTACCAATACATATCCAATTTAATACACACCCAATTTAGTCTAGTAATAATAATCTCAATACCAGTCATTGACTTCTATTGCAAGAATGAATTGATTTGCATTGATTTGAAGCAAACTTAAAGTGGACTGATGAAAGTGGGTTAGAATCTACCCATTCCAAATACACTTTATCTTTATTTTGTTCAATCAACTTTTAACCCCTGAGCGCCCAAGGGGCCAAAATATGGCCTCTCCATTTTTGAAAGATGTCTTGATTTGACTCTTATAATCTTTTCAATGGTACGGTCAAAGGACGCATCCCTCTCCATGTATCTTTGGACATGTCTCTACTATCAATCAGTATGGTCAATTAGTGTAGATTTTTTTTAGGTGATAGTTTAATTGGAATGAGTATAAAAAGGTTTGGATTTTTGTGAACAT
This sequence comes from Rhytidiadelphus loreus, assembly GCA_947034895.1. Classification (NCBI taxonomy): domain Eukaryota; kingdom Viridiplantae; phylum Streptophyta; class Bryopsida; order Hypnales; family Hylocomiaceae; genus Rhytidiadelphus; species Rhytidiadelphus loreus. Next base: position 8,671,116 of record OX344763.1, read on the forward strand.
GGGTTGGGCGCTCAGGGGTTAAAGTAAGCAATTAATTCTTTCATTTGTATTTTTTGTTTTCAATTCAAACAGCATAGGGATCGGGCTTTTCCTAGATGTTCAGAATGAGAGTCTGGAATAGATTGCAAGAAACACTTGTCCCTTTTTTGGTCCAATTAGCCTTGGATAGGTGATTTTTGCTCACTGATTTTGTATTGTACGTCAATTTCATAGGAAATTTGAAATGAAGGTATAGGGGGTAGTTGTAAACATTGAGTGATTTTTTTCACTTTAAAAAAAATAATTTACTATTTTAAAATAACACCCAATTGGATGTCTACTTTTGCCCATGTCTTTTGAACTGTGTGTCAGTTAGGTTCAATGGCACTTCTTTACTACTTTAGGGCCTCCTGACATGTGAGATAAGGTGAAGTCACCCATTCTTGATTAGGGCCCAATAACCAACCTATAGACTGACTTATTTCCAACCATAGCTAAAATGTGTTTTTCTTTTCGAAATTGGAACTAATAGATTCATGACACATGTCCCAAAGTAGTGAGTAAGAAAGCAAAAAACACAATTTAGTAAGAGTGTAATTTTTTAGCAATCAAAATTGGAAGAGTCTAGAGATTGGCAGTGGGGCCGGAGCACTTTTTGCCTTTCAAAATTCATAGTAATTACAATTCAAGTGATAAAATTACCAAAGTTTGTGCAATCCCGATCATTTCTATCCTTCCACCTCTGAAAATATTTGCTTCGCCCTGCACTACTCCAGATCATTGCTTATGCAGTTGGTTATGGGTGGTTCTCCCTTAAGTGGGCAAAAAAAATACTAGAAGACAAAAAGTGAACAACTATTGTTTTGCCAACCTCGGTAAGCGGAAAAGGAGGATTTCAAATTTTACCAAAATTTGTGGACAACTCCATTGGTCAAGATTGGACAATCTTGAGGGAATCAATACATGAAGAATTCTTACTCAATCTCTCCCCTACCCACTGGGTCCACATGGCACTACATTTGCAAACTTGGATCCTATAGCTCCCTTCTGAACTTTACCCACCGGTCTCACATGGTAGGAGGCCCTTACTGGGGATGCATCTTTCCACTTTGTTAGTGCAAAGCTCTTCATTCAAGGAAAAATGGAGGATTTGGGTCCCTGAGATTCTAGAAGGAATTTTTTTTTTTTTTTTTTTTAAAATAAATGAAATGCAAAATACAAGCCCACCAGCCACAAATGGACAACAAGAAAGTTTTCAAATACAAAGCCATGTTGTAATAAGATATATAAGACCAAAGCCAGCAGACTTTATGATGGCACCATGGGATAATATTTCTCTGTGCAGTACAAACTTTGTCACGATGCATGATGACACTTTGCTTGATTGTTTGTCACAACATCGTTGAGAACTTGGGAACTCTTTGAGAAGGGACCCAATATCTCCTCTTACGGAAGTCCACCTCAAAATCACACAAATAAGTAATCAAGCATGGTTCCCATTATTATATTGAACATTTTTTTGGTGGGGTCTTGTTGGTATTCAAAGGGGATTCTAGATTCTCTCAGAATGCATTTTTTGGACATTGAATGAATATTTCCTCTAAGTCACTAATGCATAACTGAGAATAGAATGAATCAAATCTTTTTATATAGGTATGGATGTATCCTACTAAGTATGGAGTCATACTTTTGAAATTAAAAAAAGTAAATTCTTCTGGCTACCCAAGTTGATAGTGAAATTATGAAAAAAAAACATACTACTTTTGTAATATTTATGACAAGGACATGAAATAATTGAAGCTTCACTCGTTTAAAACATGATGATTAGGACCTAGCACAAAAAGTTTCATGCAAAATTTCAAAAATACTAAGTCACTAGAAATTGCCCAAATTTGCAAGAAGACTACTTTGGAGTCCATTGTCTTTTAGCAATTAAGGATTAAATAGTGGTAAAAAGTTGGGAGGCTTTGGGATATAATACCAAATCCAAATAGATCGTCACAAACATCTATATTTGCATTTTTTGCAAATCTAAATCCAAGGGTGTAGGAAGAGGGATAATATTGTGAGATATAATATTGTGAGGGATAATATTGTTTTTTTACGTACTATCCAAGGGAATGGTGACAAATCTACCTCAAAATCAAACTTGACAATATTCAACAAGGTCTAGATTTTAGTGTTTTGATTTATGAAATTGTTTCATTCATTTGGTTCTCATATGTTTGTCCCATACCCAAGGCTACATTTGTTTCAAATATAATGGACTTTTTTTAAGGTAAGATTATAAAAAACATTTGTATCCAAGATTTCTAGTGTTCTAGATCCCAAGGGCCATAGCATTATCTTCTTAAAAGTTGCCCAAACCATTTTTTGGTCTCAAAGAATTTTAGGAGTAACTAGCACTAGCCTTTGGGGGGGGGGATTAGAAGAAGATGTTAGAGCTCATATGACATTTCATTCTTCTCCATGAGTCTCCATTTACTTAAAGTTAAGATTTGACTTAGTGTGTAATATTTCACATTGGAGTACAAATGGCATATTTGAATTTATTCTTAACCATTAATTTCTATCTTCTTAAATTTAGATTTGACATGTTGTGTAATTTTCCTCACAAGTTATAAAGATTGTTTAATAATGTTATGGCATGTACAAGGTAGGAACACTCAAATGTGCTATTTTTTTTGGTCCTGCAATCTAAATGATCAAGATACCAATTTTTTTATATGATTATTAAGAAAAATCCAAGAAAAATCTAACCTAAGTCGTTTCGTAATTTTTTGACACTTAGATAATATTCTATAAAATTTTAAAATTGAAAGCATATAGTGCCTACACATGACATTAGACTCCTTTAAAATGGAAATTATTGAAGCACAAAATGCTTCATCTCCCATTGGTTGCCTTAAAGAATTGTTCACCTCACATTGGTTGCTTTAAAAAACTTGTGGTGTTTTTTGGTGAATGACCATTCAATTCCCAAATGTTGATGACAAAGAATAGAAAGGAACAAAGTCACAAGTGATTCTGATAATTTAATGTAGAAAACCATGGAGTCTCTTTTCTTGGTGGTTGAAAAATAGTCATCTATTCACATTGCAATTGTCATTGAAACATGTGACTTTTAAGAAATGACACTCTTAGGTTCCATGAAGAAACTCCAAGGGGATCGATTCTTGCATGAAAAACATATGGGAATAATTCATTGAACAATTAGTATAGATAGTGAATTTCATTAAATGGCATATTCAATATGTCATTTTCAGACCGTGTAGTCTAAACTATAAAAGTGCTAAAGTTGTGGTAGAATGGTGCCATCTTAATGAAATTCCTCGTATAGCCATGAATTTGAATCCATATAGATATTGTATAGCTATGATTTGTAAACTATATAGATTCAATACTACAAGAAAACTTGTATAATAGTCATAATGTTGTGAATCTTAATCGTTTCCATATGAAAACTTTTCAAAAAGTTTAATCCATACGAAAACAATAGTAAATCCACATAGAAACAACATAATATGGTAGTCATAAAGTCTTACTCATTAATTGTTTCCATATAGGTTCCATGTGGAATCGGCCCCTTTGGGGTTTCTTGATGTTTGTCACAATTGAAAATGCTTCCTTGAGATTGCAATACTCATAATTCAAAGATAGTTTAGGCTTGTGAATGGGACTTTTACTACTTCAAACTTCAATAATTAATAACTTATTCATATGGTATTTAAAAGATACATATTTGAGTGCAATGGAATCTTCTAAAAAATGGAAAAAAGATTCCACATAAATTCTGAAAAACCACTTAAAATATTTGAAAGTTGTGGGAATGGGTAATTAACTTATTCATAACAATATTGTGTTGGTACAATTAATGTTTCATGATCCTAGTTCCTAAACAAAATCTTTGAGATTTCTTTGAACTTATTTGCCTTCTTCAATGGCAGTCAAAGCTAACCTTTGCAATTTCTAGACATTGTTTTTGGCAATCACTCCCTCATTAGACTCCTTACCACTTTCGAAATTTTCTTTTTGAAGTGAAAACATTGGTTCCAATACAAAATCAATGGATGCCTTTACATCATCCACAAGAATCCTACAATGAATATTGTTCAATCGGTGTGAGACTACTTTACTGTTGCTTTAGTCCAATGCTATGAAGGTATTGAATGAAGACTATCATAACATTCTTGAGTATTGTTAGGCTTGCACTATAGTGCAAAAGACAAATAGATCACTTAAATAGAATAATGTGAACACTAGTAATGATAATAGGCTTATGACCCCAAGACTATGCAACATTAGAACCATGTGGTATACATTTCAAGACTACAACTTTAGAGTCACAATGACAATGACTTATAAACTGAAAAGTTGACTTTCAAATGTTGCATTCAACACATTAGCAAGAGTAAATCTCACTACATCTTGGATGCCTTGATTTTCCTTTGAATAGAAAAATGGGTCCTTGGTGTGAATATTTGATTTCAAAGATGGCTTAAATGTTAAAGAATGCACTAGCTTGCAAATATGGAGTTGAATTTGAGAATGCAAAAATTGGTACTCAATCAACTATAATAGTAAGCAAATATAGATACTCCCTCCTCCAAAAAAAGTTCCTTATGAACAACTTAAGATGTCTTTGTCAACTTATGACTTATTCATTTCTTACATTCTTGAACTCATTATTTGCACTAGAACAAATGATTAAACATTCATCAAGAATGCACCTTTGCAATATTGATTTGAATGTTAAAATCATTTGTTTAAATATTTGCAACTCTGGTTTTCAAAGAGCGTGACTATCATCCAACTTTCATCCACCTTCATCTACTTATCAAAATATCATTTATATATTAATCTAATGTATAATTTATTAGTATTACTTAAATGTTGTTTCAAGTAGCACTAGTTCAATACAACTTTAACATTGAGACAATGACATCATGTAAAACCCTCAAATTGATTCAATTTGCATTGGTTCAATACTACCTCAATGTTGATGCAATGTGTATACAAATAAAAAATCCAAAATCCAAAATCCAACAAATTTCATTGCCTTGTCTCTATCAACTCTAGAAGTTACATTACACATCATCAAAATAGTGACTCCAATAATAAACATACCATGACACCATAATACAATCCACTAGAAGATTCAATGAAGTCAATGTGCTTCAAAATTTCATCAGTTCTAGTCAAAACAATCCCATGATTCGCATTGTTGTTCCTCCAAATTACCTACCTCAAACTTTGACTAAGATATACAACTAAGATATGTAAGATATATAAGTTGGTATGTCCATTCTTCTTTGTCTTGCGGAGAAATCGATGTAACGCCTTTGCTAGAGACAAGGCCCTTTAGAACTTGTGCATGCTAATCAGTGGACTCCATTTTTTGTGTGCAAGCATTCACAAGGGCATGTTAGTGAGCCACATGAGGTCAAAAAAAGACACTATTTACTTGCTTTCTTGACAAAAACTCAAATATTTGCATAGAACCTCAAAAGAAAGGTTGTGCTAGCTTCCACAATTCTTTCCAAATAGGATGAGAATACACAACAATAAGAGTGCTAAAGATCAAGCAATGATATCACTTACCCAAGGTCAACTGGGAAGTAGAGGGTGTCATCAACAGCAGGAAATATCAACCAGTTTGTATACATCTCAGGGAAGGCAAATTATGAATAGATCGTGCGGTGTTTTCACACCTTCAAATTTCTCAACATTCAATACTCAAAACGGATACATCAAACAATACAACTCTTTTCACATCGGAAAGGGAGCCATTACTAATAAGGTAATCCAGTCATTGAGCCTCATTTGTATCTTTCACATTCTCATGCACATGAAGCATCCTTCCCTCAGGCCTTGACACATGACAGAGGCCTTTGATCTCAAAATCAACACATTTGATTTGCTTCGTGCAAAAATTCACTCAGCTGTATTTCCAATCTACGGTAATCAAGTTTCTGTATCAGTGCCGCATTGCCAAATGTATTCATCGTTCACAATTGGCTGCACTTTGGCTGCAATCCTATTCTCCAGACTCTCCTGAAGCCAACAATGAACAGTAGATTTTCACATTAGTGAGGAAAGGCTCACAGTCAAGAAGATAGTTTCTTCAACACCTCCAATACGTGCCAGTACTCGTCACGGCATGTTGCATTGGCAAGATGTTTTTTTTAGTTTTTAGTTCTTAGGTTTCTATGTATTTGAGCAGGAGATGTTGAATGTTCATGCTTCGTTTTGGATTGGCGGCGCTATGCCTGGGTGCCAGCGTCTCGGATGGCGTCAAGGGCTTATCGATGAGATAGGTTTTCTATTTTGGCTCTGGAATTGTCCCTCAAGTAGTGATGTTTGCTTTGCCAAAACTCCCCCGACATCGACTCCGCATATTTGTGCGAAGTGGTGAAAATCGTAGTATATGAGAATGAAATATTTTAGACCACGGTACTTGACTTCTAATGATTAATATCTCTTTGGTGCTGCCAGGTTTACAAGGTTAGGGATGTCGGTGTCAACAGTGTTGTTCTCTTCCCAAAGTCCATGATACTCTTAAGGTGATAATATGTCTTCAATTTAAACTTCTGAAATAAGTTCTTGTATTGAAGTAGTTAATGGACGCAGAAATTGAATTAGTAAACGGACTCAGGAAATGAAGTTCTATTCAGTATGGTTTTGTGCAATTCTTTTGCTTTCGTTCAATTCATGCTTAGGTGTTAATTGTGTTCATCTTTTGTGGTCTCTATACTAACAATGTGCTCGAGGAGTTGTCTGGATGAGTTTAAAATAAGGATTTTTGTTGGTAGAAATCATTTCCATTCGTATCAAATGTAACTGAGCTGAATCAGATAATTTGCAGTCTTCGTCTGGAGATGAGTCCTTCAATCCGGATGGATTGATGCCACGGTGCATCCGCTTGTTGAAAGGCAAATTCCCGGACCCGGTAAGTAGACTTTGGCGATCTGTTTGAGGAGATCCTTGTCGCCATAGTTTCCACGATTATAATCTTGACGTAGTGCCCATTTTGGAGTGCGGCTGCGATCTCTGCGGTCACTACACGGTGTGGAGGCCGTGTCTCCTGTTTTGACGAAACCTAATCAGCCAGTTGAAGCCGGCAATAAGGTGTGAAGACTCAGAATTAGGGCTTCCGTCTCTGGATTATGTGTTGATGCCATGCTGCATGCTGAGAGCTCAGTCACTGAGTTCGTATAGCTTGGGAAAATCAGCAGTTGAATACTTTGTTAGGAAATAGAGTAACAAAACAGCATTAGAAGAACATTAATTCAATTGAACAATTTTCTTAACATTGAAACAATGTCAGAACAATGAGGGGGTAATTTGAGATGAGAGTGTGATGATTCTTGTGCAGATTGCACGTCCAAGACGCAGGCTCATGGAGCTCCTGCAGCATTGTCTGCGCAGGAGAAGGAAGGTACAATGGTGGGCAGTGGCCGGGATGCTGCTGGCCTGCTTAAGTCTCCTATTCTCTCTCTCCGTGCTCTCCTTCTGGGCCTGCGAGTCCACTCCCTCCTTTGCAGGTGCACTCCTCGACCTTTGGCAATTTCACTGAACCTCACTCGCACTAATGCTGTCCTACTCTATCTCATTGGGTTCTACTTCAATCTTCATTTTCGTGCAGGAAAATGCAAGAAGAAGCGCAGGATTTACATGTTCCTGGCAGCGATGGGGTTCTTCCGTGGCCCTCCTCACCGTAAGCTAGCTCTTTAAGAAGCTCAAAGTGAGCAATGGAGAAGAGAAGAGAGCTTTGTGTTTGTCATGTTCATTTTGCAGTAGTACTTCATGCCTTGCACCCTAAACCCTAAGCCCTAAAAACCCTGGCAATTGTAGAGATTAGTATGAAAATACTGTTTGATAGAAGTGTGACGCTGCTTTTGCTTGGGGATTTCACAGGTTGCCCCATTCCTATGATGGGCGGTGCTGGCTTGGTTCGGTTCCCTGAATGGAAGAGGAGCATCACGTCGGTGCCACAGAATTTGACTTACATTGTGGAAGACCCCAGCAGTAGTAGCAGCAGGAGTGCTCTCTTTGGGGGCAATCAAACATGGCAACAGAGGGAAGAAAGCTTTACATTCAAAGCAAGCATGAAGGTATCTATTCAGGACCAAGAGATCCAAATTGGGGCTTATGTTTTACTTAGCAGGTATGAGTAGGTTATATGTGAACTTTCTTCTGTCCATTTTTCTTTCTTTTTGACCCAGCAAATGCAATGTTCTTCTCTGATTCAGGCTATATGAAATTTGACCTCATTTAAATTACATTTTTCACAATATGATTTGTCGAATTGGACATTTTAGAACCACTAATTCTTGGTGCTTTGTGGGGATTCAAATTGAGTCTCATGTTTTTTTAGCATTTTGGAGCAGGGCATATTGGGACTTCCTTTTCTCCAATTGTCTTTGTTTTTTTTATCAACACAAGCAATTTTCTTCATTGTGATTCTAGTGTGATTCTGTTGATATAAAGTTTTGCTGCATCTCAATTATATTTTTTACAATACGGTCAATCGAATTGGTCATTTGAGAACCATGAATCCAATGCTATCCCAAACCTCACATTGCCAAGATCTCCCTGGTCTGCAGGTCCACTGCGGTTTCGCTCAACCGAATGGCCCGGAGTTTTTTACCCCGAAAGATCGAGAGTTTGTGAGCCACTGCCGGTTTCTTGTAGCAACTTGCATTTTGGACAATTATGATGAACCTCATCAGCCCTCCAATGTGAGCCCCCTGTCGAAGGAGCTTTTCTGCTTCGTCATTGTGGTGGACCACGTTTCGCTGGAGGCTTTCCAACATGGGGAGCTCTTGTCAGAAGATGAGCTGGGGGGCCAGTGGATGGGGATATGGCGAGTGTTGGAGCTCCAGAGCTTGCCTTACGAGGAGCCACGACGGAACGGCAAAGTGCCCAAGCTTTTGCTTCACCGGTTGTTTCCGGAGGTGCACTACAGTGTTTGGATTGACGGGAAACTGGAGCTTGTCACCGACCCCCTCTTGATTCTCGAAAGGTAAGACAAAGGATACTATTGCATTTTCACCAATATGGAGGAGTGTGATTTCATTTCATTGGGAGATCACTCGAAAGAGCTTATTGGAGAGATCGGTTTGGGAATTGACAGAGCCAAACTGTCTTGAGATCAAATACTTTTGACTCAATGCATGAATTTCTTATGGAATCATTCAAAGTGGGAGGTGGTAGAGCACTATCCAAGGGATGGTAGACAGTTTCCATTCAAGCCATAGACTGTATTAGCCAAGTCTTGATGACACCCAATTTATTAATTGAAGGCCAAACAAGTGTATGAATGGATGGATGAGTTGTTGGTAACAATAGGAAATAGGATCAGGTCCCTTATGGTTTTAGTTTCCTCTACTTATTGCAAAAGAATGGGGTTGAGATTATGTTTTTTGAGTTTATGCAGATACTTGTGGCGAGAGAACCAGTCATTTGCCATTGCACAACACAAGCACCATCGAAGTGTATATGACGAAGCTGATGCATGCAAGAGACGCAAGCGCTATACTCGCCCTCTAATTGACAAACACATGGAGGTTTACCGCAACGAGGGCCTGCAGCCTTGGTCCCCAACCAAACTCCCACTCCAGAGTGGTACGTTCCGAGTACATAAAGTGGTATTCTAGTTCCATATCTATCCATTTGGTGATGTTTGATTGTCCACGAGGTGGACATCTTTTTTCATGCTAAGCTTTCATCACAAGTTAGGCATCTGTGTTTGTGATTTCTTTTTGATGTGCAGCATGTTGTTGTTTTTTATCTTCTATTGGGAAGCAAGTTGCTTTCTAAGCATTAGGGTCACTTCAGATTTCTTAAGGTTTGAACCAACATCATGTGCAAGTAGGGGTGAGACCTTTGTTATTACTAATATTTTTTAGCATGCCATGTAGGAGTCATGTAAGCGCTACCTCTCCATGCTCATTCTTGTTACTTAGTCTAGTACAAAGTAGACATTGAATAAAATGAGGTATAATGATCAGAAATTGATTTTTGGACCAACTTAAGGTGTAAGTGACTAAGTGTAGGATTTCTTGTTATCTCAAGCTTGTTGTTTTGACCTATGGCCCTTGTTAACCAAAAGGTTGTATCAACCTTACTTACCATTTAAACACCATACTAGCAACATTGTACCAACCTTGTCCCTTGTATATCTTATTAATTTCAAGTTACCTCCTTAGATACCATGATCTCTTGGAGGTAGATAATGAATCTCCAACATTTTAGCTTTATATTGTGGCATTTTAAACTGGTTGGGAGAAAAGTATACATGAATCTATAATGCACTTGCTTTTGTTTTTGTTGATGTTTCTTTACAGATGTTCCAGAAGGAGCGCTAATGGTAAGGGAGCACATCCCAATGACCAACTTGTTTTGTTGTCTATGGTTCAATGAGGTAAATAGGTTCACTCCTAGAGACCAACTAAGCTTTGGCTATGTTCTTCACAGGCTACACTACAACAATTTTCCTTTCTTCATGTTTCCAAATTGTGAGTACAATACACTCATTGTGTTGCACAAGCACATGAGAGAGCACTCGTCCAAATTGGAATGGGCCAAACAAATGGATGAGTTGCAAGAACTTGCTCACCTCAATGACAATGTAGTCACATAATATCCAATAGTTCCATTCATATTGCAAGTGTCTATCCCTAATTATCCCTCATAGAAATTGATCATTTTCATGTCTTTTCACACAATCTACAAGGCAAAAAGTTCCTCCTAATTTGAAGTCAAAGGCAAAATATTCTATAGTTTTCCAATGTTGAAAATTCAATGGAAAGGTAAATTGGAGATGATATATTGGCTTGTCAAACAAGTATCTATTGTGAAAGAATGGTTGCAAATGGTCTTTCTCATCAAATATTTTCTCCATATTAGTTAATGAATTATTTCTTTTTTGCTATGAATTCCTAAGATATCCTACTATCATTGCTTAACATTTTTAAGTCTTCAATACAATCTTTAGTATAATCTTCATTGATGAAAAATTCAAAAATCATACTTGACAATCTTAGAATGTTGTTATTCTTATAACCACATCTCATGATTCTATTAGACATAAGAAAATTTTAAAACTTAATTCTAAGATCACTCAAATATCTATTGGGATACCTTCTTATATTTAAAACTAATAAAACATTATATTGTTATGATTTAATTGGCCCTTTTAGAATTGAGATGAGGACTCATATTCAAGAATACTAAATTAGAAAAAAGCTATGGTATGGTATTGTTTTGAAATTTGCTATAATTGATTATCAACTTCCAAAGTGGACCTTTTGTTTTAAACTTGGGCACTAAATGGTTAAATGCAAATTTTTGTATATTAGTGAAATGTTGTGGTCTGAGAATTGTTGAAGGATTGGTATTTGGAAGAAGTGCATGTTGATGTTGACTATATAACATATGGTACACATGGATAGACAACCCATAGCAAGCACATAATGTTGTTTGTTTGATATTTAGTCAAGCCATCAAACAATGTCTAATGGTATTTCTAACAATGCAAGCTCTAAAATGTGTAATGCACAATTATGAGACGAATATTGCATCAACCTCTTGTCTCTACCATTAGATGAGATTTTAGGGCAAGAGAGGGCCATTTCAAGCTTGTTCTTTGCCCTGGGAACAATCAAAATATAAAATTATTATTTAAAAAAAATCATTTATTAAATCATCAAAATAATAATTAATAATAAATTATTATTTTATAAAAAATATTTAAAAAATATTATTTGACGTGGTAGTGCTCTTGGTACGTCAAATTGCAATAATGAATACGTTCCCATAATTTGGGAACTATAGGGAACTTGTAGTCTTCTAAACCATTACATATTTTTTGGGGCCACTGAGAGACCATGAGTTCCCATCTGGAAACCCGCCGAAACCCACCGTTCACAAGTTGCACTGACCTGGCCAAGCGACTGCTAGGTTACTTTTTTTGAAACAAACAAACAAACAAAAACTTTGTTTTTTCATTTTAAGGATTTTAAAATTTAAAATTTTTTGAAAAAAAAAAATTTGACACTGGCGTTCGATGAGACCGGGGGGAACAGGCCCGAAACGGCCCTCCAGCCCCCCTGGATCTCATCTAATGCAAGGTAAATTCCCTCTAATGCAAGTATGCAACCTCTATATTATTTGGCCTCATAACCTTGTCTAGTTCTTAATTGTCATTGCTAGTTTGAGCCATATTCCTTATAATGGAAATATTAACAATTGTAATAATTATAATTTAACCAGGTGAAGAATGTCAAGAGTGTTCTTCTATTTGCATCCACATTTTTTCTTATCTTGGTGATTTTTTGCAAATCTTAAAAATGTAAGAGCATCCTCTATGGTCTTTTTAATTTTGTCCCTCTAAATTGACAAAAATTGGCCATCTAAAGTGAATGACGTTTGAGGCATGCATGAAAATCCTTGTGGTATACCTCAAGGTTGTGAAACCTCATTCTACAAAAAAAATGACAAAGGTTGGAGGACCAATTCTGTTGGAAAAGAAAGTCAATGTGAAATCATGACAATATTTTGTCTTACACCTATTATTGAGGGATAGGAGATCTCATTTCTTGCCAAAACCTATTGAACCTTCAAATTGGCACTCCAAGCAAACATTTGAAGGGCCATAGGGAATGCTCTATCTCTTCCGACCTTAGATATGCTTTGCTATTAATGATTTTGAGAAATTATTTCATTGTATTTTGTTTTTTTCTAATTAGACCCTATCCATACAAACCAAGTACAATTGATCTACTTGGTCAAAATTAGGGAGTTAAGTTGACTAATGAAAATAAATGTAAATTCAATGCCAAATTGTTATCAAGAATTAACACCAATTTGCTAACTAGTGTTATTTCCGTAGTGTGGCCATTTGGCAACTAATTTCAATTGGATATAGCTAATTCTAATTGGTGTAGGCTAGATCTTACATGGGTTATTTCCATCCTGATGTTCCATTCTTTTATTAATTTTAGTAGCACGTGCTATTGTTCAATTGAGGCTTTGCTTATGGGTGATTTACACTCAACTAGATGTTTGCAAGTATATGATTCTACATTCTAAAGATGAAGACATCACTCTCATTGGTGAAACATCCCTTGCAATCAAATATGGTCCTCCTTGGGCCGTGCTAGTTATATTTTGAACATATCATTTAGGCCAAACAAGCAATATGTAGCTTTTTTTTCTTCACATAAATCCAAAAATGTGATATTCAAATGCTAATCTTTAGCATTTCAATCTTCATTTCCTTTGGGACGTTTTCGGTATCCAAAAGAAGTCCATCCAAGGTTGCTAGCAAAGTTGGTGTGCCAACTCTTCCATCCTACATCATCTCTTGCTACAACATCTGGCATTGATTTTGTCTATGACCACACATTAGCTCATTGAAATTCCTACACGAGATCTTTTGTTCCTTTTTATAAGAAATCTTGTTTCTATTCCAAGTCAAAATATGATTTTTGGACTTCATAGCTTAATTACAAGTCTAAGTACACAAAATTTCTTGAAGAATTGTAAATTTGTGTATTTAGAAGTCCATTTGTTTTCCACATTAGCTCTTTGGAATAGGTGCTTAGGGGATCATACAACTTGTTCATTTCTTCTTATGCCTCTACAATAGTGTATATCTAGGATTATACAAGCCTTGGTCTACCCACCTACATGGGAACAACCTTTGAATACCAACTAGCAATAAACAAATCTATATGATTAAATCTCTTTCAATCTTTGTTACTTATGAGTGTAAAATTTCAAGGAAGGTAACTAAAACATTCAAGAATGGCTAAAGAAGACACTTTTTCATGGTACCAAACCATCAACCTCTACTAATATTGTTGAGTGTAAGCTCCTAATTTATCACTTAGGACTTATTGTTTTTTTTGTTTTTTTTACATTTTAAGTTAAGTTTTACACATAAAATAAACCCCTAAAGAGTGTCAAACCAAAATAGATATGTTACATATCAATATAGTATTTAGTCCATAATAGAGCAGAATACCTAAAATACTTTAAAATCTTGCATGCTAGAACCCTTGAAGTAATGAAAATGTAGAGTACTTTGTGAATACCTTCTGAAAAGCCTAACCCTTCATAGGATGTGAAAAATCATGGCTAAAACGGTCCCAACTCCCAAGTAACTCTAGTGGAATCTCTTAGTCATTCCTCAAAGATAGGTTTTAGTTTTTTAGTTTTTCCAAGAAAAGTAGAAACCTCTACAAGTTTCAAAAACTTAAGATGTACTAAAGAAAGGCATCTACAGTGAAAGTAAGGTGTTCTAGGGTTGAAATCACACTATAAATCCAAAAACGAAATTGGTTTGCCAAGATTTATATCAACATGAAAGATTTTTTGGTCACTAGTAATTAAAGCTTGGTTTATACTTGGTGTCAGATTAAAGTTCATCCCAAACTCTCCAAGTCTGAAAAAATAGGATCATTCAATTTCTCCAAATCTAGTCCAAGTGCTTTATACTAGGGTTGGGCTGGAACTACAATTTATCCTACTTGTCGCCCTAGGTAGCATAGTTTTGGTGCCAAACCTTCCAGCCCCAAGGAAGAAATTGGGACGAGGTTTTGGATGGCCCAAAATTCCATTTAGGGCCAAATTGATCTTCTCTATTGGATCATGAATATCTCTACCATCAATCAACAAAAGTTATTATTTTAAATTTTGACCCTTCATAACTTGCCTTAGGTTTCCAAATGCCTCGTTCTTTAGTGCGTTGGAACCTCCTTTCAATTGCCAATAAGAAAATTTGAAAATTTGACTAGTCTAATAATATTAATTAGATATATTAGCTACCATGTATGAAGAACAAATTGTACAATACAAATTCTATCTTCCCAAGCTTTCAAGAGATTTAGTTCAAACCACCACTTATAAAAAACTATAAGAATGAGCATCTACCATGGAACAATTGGACAATGTATATATTTGAGTCTTCATCTTACAACAATTATGTTCAATTACAATGCATGAATTCACTCTCAAAGGCTACCACCTTTGAGAAACAAATCATATCATCACTTGATCAAGTGTCATTAGTTTGCTATTATATTGGTTAAATAATTTTTGAAATATTTTTCTATGATATAGCCAACAATTTAGATTCTTAGGTGCACTTCTATTTTCTATAATTAAATTCATCTAAATAAAATTAAAAAATTCCTAAATAATTTTTTTGCAAAAATCATAGTATTTAAAAAAATGTTTATCATACTTTGAAATTTTGAGTAGAAATGGAGATAATAGTGATAAATTAACATCGTGTTCTAATTTATATACTTCTTAAGCTCATAATAAAAGAAGTTTAGTAAATTAAAGTTCAAATGTATTTAATATTAGGTTTCAAGATGTTGCCTACTTACCTTCAAAAGTCTATAAAAAAATTAAATTTCAACTTCTTCAAAAATTTAAGATGAAATAAAAAATGTTTTTGGAACTAAGTTTGTTTAATTTATTGAGTTCATGTGCTAGCCTCATGCTACAAAGCCCACTCTTGGTTACTACATGCTTTAGGATTTAGGCAAACACAAATTTCATTCTACATTGTTTCAAAGGTGATTGGTATTAGCATATGAATATGTTGCAATACTAAAGAGTAAATATGAACATCTTTGGTACAAGAAATCTATTGTTGTTAAAAAGATGAATTGGGTGACTTTTTTCTTTAACAATTAACAACAAATATTTTTTTTCTTTTTGTAGTTTTTGAATATTTTGAATTTTTTATATATATATTTAATTGAGCATTAGTATCCCCTCATACAATTTCAATAGGCCCCGTATAAATCACTAACAAATAATCTAAATGTTGACAAGAAATAGGAAGAGAAATAAAAAGGTTCAAATAAAATTTAAAAACTTCTTTTATTTTAGAAATACAAAATATAGAAAGAGGAAGGAAAAGATTTTTTTAAATAAAAAAAACTCTCTCTTCTATTTTTGAAATAGAAAAAATAGGAAGAAAAAATAAAAGGTTCAAATAATTCTCTCTTCTATTTTTGAAATAGAAAAAAGAAAAAAAGAAAAAGGAAAAGATCCGTGTTTTTTATTGTTTTAATCAAACATTCAAAAAATCCAAGAGCTCATGAAATAGAAATTGGGCCCTAGACTAAATTCACGAGCATATGAAGGTAGAATGAGGTTGAAGCAAGGTTCTTTTCTTACTACCATGCACCTTCCAAATAACATAGGCTAGTCAATTTCTTCAAAAAAGATAAACTTCAATAGTTGGATTTTTACCTCATTTTTGTTTGAACCTTGCACTAGCTTTTTGTGATGAAAAAGAGGGAGGAGTCAAAATGGCGTTTTGAAATCAATGGGGCAATTCATTTTTGATTTAGAGTCTTTCTCCAAAAGTTAGATATTTGGACCAATATAGAAGTAGAAAATCCCAAAAAATTATATTAAATACAAAAAACTTAATTTATCACTAGATAAGAGAGAGGGGGGATTGCCCTTGGGATAGGTATATAAAGGCACCCTTTTCCCTCTCAAACCACCCCTTGCATTTTGTTCTCGTTGGGTTTATTTTAGTGGATTTTTTGGCCATTGAGCTAGAACTTGCCAATTTCAGTGAATTTTTGCTCCATAGATGGTGTTTTTGATGAATTTTCTTCATTTTTTCTTCAAAAATTCATAGTAATTTGAAATTACCACAAATAATTCTGAAATATTCTTGACAAATATTAGACATGTGATTTCATCTCTGGAAAATAAAACCAAAAACATTTACTCATAAATAGCAAAAAAATGGAGGATACAAAATGAGAGACTTTCAAGTTTGACTACACGGTCATAGGTTCCGTCCAAGTTATGTGGACCTGCTTCCTCAGGAAGCCAGCTCTGTGCACTTTGCACTTGCTCTCTAAGTTTAAAGAACAGGGTTCTAGGGTTTCCACGAGAACCCATTGGCAACTCCGAGTCGTAGAAGTTCCACAATCTGAGAGCAAAATTCCGCTTAAGATTCACAGGTGCAGTGTTTCAAAATAATTTGTTGATGCAAAGTGGTGCGGTACATCTCCATCGCCATTTCATCTTCGAAGTGCGACGTAATCCAAATTAGGTTTCGCGTGGGAAGGAGTAAATTCGATCGATTCCGAAATTAATTGCGCTCTGTTCGCCATGGCTCGTATTTCCTCCGGTAAGCTTTCTCCTTCTTCTCAATCGTCGAAATCACACAATCACAAGGCATTGTACCCAAAGAAATTCTAGATCGAGAATTATTTAGCTGAGTTTTACTCCAAATTCTAGTAGTAAAGAATCGGGAAGCAGAACAACAGCATTTGGAAAACAAATGCTTCTTGGAAGGAGGAGTTGTGCAAAGAGTCCGGCCTGCGCAGCAATCGCTGTGGTAATCGAGAACTATATAAGAATTTGATTGATGCACATACTAAATCCTAAATCCTAAATCCTAAATCGCTCAATGAATGCACTCAATTTGCGCTTTGTGTAGATCATGACTAGTAGGATTGGGACCGCGGAGAAATTAGCCATGCAGTATTGAAGTTGGAGGTTCTGGAAATTTATTTGGATCTGAGTATGTACGAGAGCATGATTGTGGGAGTGATTGCGCAATGGGGATGGGAGGGTACAGACGATGTTAGTCAAGTGGTTCTGCTCTTAGATGTTAATCCTTATTTCTGGAGTGCGGTAGCGGCTGGGCCTGCGGGCGTTACGTTTGACCAATATTTCCAGCACGTAAGCTCTATTCTCCTCCATTGCTTTCCTTCCTTTCATGAGCTACTGTCTTTCGATGTTAGCCCTGTCTTGTGCAATTGCAAGCTGTTCAAACTCTTGAGATTGGTCAGGATTGCATCATAGTGATGAACGATTTCCATGCTTGCATCACTTTAACCCTAATGTTGAATGCCGAGCTATTAAATGATGTGGTAGTTGCGTTCTTATGATTTTTGTTTAAATTTCTAGCCAATGCCACGGAGCAGTGAGCAATGCTTCTTTATGTGTTTTCCTGTCGATATGAGCTTGTGGAAGAAGTGATATCGTCCAAATTGACGCTGAATCTAGAATTGTTAAAGTTTGAAGACCTTGCTGCTTGTTACTCTGTTTTAGAGTAGAGGTACCTAAATGCGACATCCTGCAAATTTTGCTCGGTGAGTATATACTGATTTTTGAGAATGTTTGATACCTTGACATAAGAAGACGTGTTGGTTTTATGTCATCTACCAATAAAACTTTGAGTCCTTATAACGTTTGGATACGATATCTAAATAATACATTCTTTGGTTCATTGGGTTCCTCTTTGATTTGCTAGCAAGAGCATTAAACTTTGACCATTATCATAATAGTAACTATGCTCAGCTTTTAGTTGTGGTCACCTTATTGGTTGGCGATTTTGTGTGTTTTGCAGGCTCTCATGTTCGTCAATGGCATCTTGTTGCTAAATCACACCAATAAAATCGTCGTCATTGCTACAGGATCAAGTACATGGTCAGTCGATTACCCCTCATGGCGTTCGTTTCTTGGGTTTTTAAGCAAATACAATATGATTCAGTTTGTCACTGTTGAAGCTCATGCCTAGTTTGTTTACCTATGCAGTGCTTTTCTTTATGACTCGACAGCCAATGAGGGAAACATTAAAGGAAACCCGAAGTCGCAAGAGTCACGATCAGAGCTAATAACGCAAAGCATGCAGGAGTTTGTGACGAAGGAGGAAGATGCAGTTAATGAAAATCCAGATTCTTCAAAAGGTCAATATTCAAATTTTTCAGGCGCATTAGCAATGGCCCTTTGCTGTATCCTACCTACTTCTCCTGCAGGGGTCAACTATATTTTGTTATATTCGTGCTTTCTTGCATTAGGTTGAAGTTTTGTCGTCATTACTTAAAATAGAGGAACCACCTAGTCTAAAAACTTGCTTACATTTCATTGAAACTAAAATGACCACCCTGAGGTGATGCATAGATTGACTAGCATAAAAACAATGTTGTTCCTTGATTTGGACTTAACAGACATCCAAAGAGTTCTGAGAGGACCTCTTCCACATCCTCAACCTAGGGTGTGTTCCTTCTAACCTTCCATTTGTTTACTTTCGTATGTTCACAGAACGAAACGTTGGCCACTCATCTTTAGAATGTCACGGCTAACGGCGTTATCACTCTGAAGTTCATACCCAGTACTTGTTTGGTAGATTGTTTACAGTCTGACAGAGATGGAATTACTTCATTTTTTACACTCTATGCTTATCTTTAATGCAGTGCTTGCTTCACAGATATTGTGTCTGCAAGTGTCTCCAGATGCTCCTTATCAGTAAGATTTCTTGCTTACTTGCCTCCTGTTTTATCTGAAACATGGACCTTGTGAATGTTAGTGAGGGCTAGTGCTGTGATGCGCAGATGTCTTCAATAGTCGACTACTTTCTTGCTACGTAAACATTTAAATTTAGGAAATTCGTGCTCTGAAGTTCTGCTTGGTTTTGCAGATACATCTCTGTCATGAACTCCATTTTTTCTGCTCAAAGAAATGGGGTAATCTATCTGGTCTTTAAGCTTGTTTTCTTTGTTAATTTATTTGTGCGTCTTGTTGATTCTTACTTTGGTTCTCTTACTGCTAAAGCTTCTTCTACGTTGGTGCCAGGTTCCAATCGATGCTTGTGTTATTGGAAACCAAAACTCAGCTTTTCTACAGCAGGTATACAACAGGACTCACTGTTTGTAGTAGATCGGTTTAATTTTTCGCTATGAGTTATAGACTCGTGACTGCTATGAAAATTTGCACTACTTTCCCGTTCGTGGCACCTTCATATTGTCTTTACGAGCAAGAATTCTCAAATTGTCTTCTGGGATGGGTAAATGGCCAGGCATCACATATTACTGGTGGAATCTATATGAAACCTCCTCAACCAGATGGGCTTTTTGAGTATTTGATGGTACATGATACCTCCTACCTAACGTGTGAAAATTGTGTGAACGACTTATTTAGATTATCTTTTGACATTCGTGAAATTAGTGTTGTTTGGAGTCTGGCTATTCTATTTCTTATTGCATATGCTGGTCAGATTGCATATATTCTCGCGTCCATACCAGTTTAGCGACCATGTAGACCTTGGAAGTTTATGTTGACCCTGAATAACTTTTTCGAGTGTGCAGATGATATTTTCTACTGATCTCTTCTCTCGGCGGTTTCTTCAATTACCACGACCTGCGGGAGTAGATTTTCGTGCTTCGTAAGCTTCTGTTCCATCCCTTCGGAATTATTCTGCTAAAATCTTGGGCGAATATTATATTTTGGGTGATAAGGTATATCTGAATTTTAGATATTATTTTATTGAAATCAGTGGTTCTCATTATAATGTGCAACTACTGTGGGTCTTTAAATAGTTAGCTACAAAATATACTTTGTTTGTAAAATCTTCATATCATGTACGATTTCTTTCAGATTTTGTGAATTTCTTCAGTTTTTTTGCAGTAGAAAGTAACTTCGCCGTAACTAATAGTAGTTACAGTAATTGCTCGCTTTGGTGTGGTTTTACTTATCAAATTTGTACGTAAACTTACCACTGCTGGTCTTTTTGAATTAAACTACAGGTGTTTCTGTCATAAGAAGACAATTGACATGGGTTTTGTATGTTCGGTTTGCCTCTCAATCTTTTGCAAGCATCATCAAACTTGTTCTACCTGCGGGTATGATATCATCCTAATGAACCCGTGTCAAACGTCATGAAATGTCTTTGCCTGCTACCCAGTATACATATGTTGATGAATTTATGGGCTAGGTTTGAGAATTGTTTCAAATGTTAGAATTCAATGTCTCTATCGAGACCTCAGGCGCCTCCCCAGTTTTTCTTGACTACGTTGTGAAACCCTTGAGAAGGTATCTGAATTGATCGATCTGATTTTTGCAGAGCAACGTTTTCTAAGTCTAACCTCGGTGTCATTACTGGGATGAAGCGGAAGGCATCTGGATCATGACAGATGATATGATAGAAGGCATATAATGTAAGATATACAATTCAATCTATTTTTTGAAAATTGCACTGACTGTTTCATTTGCTCGAAAAATTTCGAAGCACTGATTTCAGGTCGAGGAAGCATTTTTCAATAGTATCTGGAATTGAACCGTGCGAAGTAGGGAGAGACTTTAATTTAGCTTACTCAGAGTAGTAGCTATACCTTGAATTCTATTTAACCCCTAGAGTCCCAAGGTCATTTTCCTGCCAAAAAACACTCAAAACTGCCATTTTTGCTGCGTCCGCCCACTAAACAAAAAAATATATTTTTCTTAAAATCTAAAATCTAAACGTAGGATCTTGTACTCATCTGAGATGAGTACAAGAGATGTGGTAAAATTTCATGAAGTTTCCCCATATAGATTGGAAGATATTAGCATTCATATTTGGAAAAAAAGTTTTGTTGAATGTTGTCTTGCAATTTCAGATGACTTTGACCACCATTTGTGGAGATTTTTGCATTATAGACTTTGAATTTTAAAAAAATTACGTTGAAGAATTGAGTTGAAAGCTTAGGAAAAGAATTTCAAAGAAAAACACTTGATTTTCATTCTTTAAAAAATTGTTAATTAGAAGTAGGTCTAAGATTGAACCAAAATTTTAATTGTTAATAACTCTAAAATGGGATTGAAACACAATAATCCCAATGGTGAGATTGTTCTAGTAAGCATACTTAACTCTATCAAAAGGTGATTTTGGAAAAATTGTGAAAATTGAGACCATATGGACTTACTCAAAGTTGCATTTTGATCTCTAATAGGACTTTAGGGGTTAATGTCCATCATTTACTATAAAAACAGTTAATTGAAAAATATTGTTTCATAGAGTACATATACATTTATTTTGATATATAGTGTACTGTGGGACCACCATCTAGAAGCTTCTGAGTGAGTAGTCAACAAGTGGTCAATATGACATTCAACATTCAGCTTATAGTATTCATCAAAAATTTATGGTATTTGAATTAGCATAAAATTTACAAAAGTGTGTACCATATACTAAATAGAATAATTGGTGTATTGTAGTTGGTATGTATGAAATCTTGGTCTTTGTTGATATTTGTTTTGCAAATAGTTGCAACTTTTTTGTTGACAATTCCTAAGGTGTAGGATATGTGGGATATCCCTTACAATGAGCACAATTTTGTGGATGAAATGCAATTTGCATATTAATTTGCATATCTAATGTAAATTAATCAATGTAAATTTGAAAACAGCTCACAGGATACCATCATACCCTGTAAGGATGCCATAGACCTAAAAGGTCCTATGGATGACTTCACTGTTAACTGTTAGAATAAAGAATGCATCTCTTGGTCCAATAATTGGAATATTTTGGTGACTACTACCTTGGTAGGGGCCTGCATCCTTCCAGGGTTAATGGAATTGATGTTAAAACATATGCAAATACTGGTATTTGGAAGTTCCTCACCACCTGAAACAATGAAGAATTTTTTTTCACCCAGCAGGAGAACTGCAAATCACATCTTATCAATAAAAGAGTCACAAGATAGCGACTCAGAGTGAAAAACATCATTTTTACAGTGAACGAGTCACATAAGTCTTCTTTCAATGCTCACTGAACCCTCAAAAGATCTCAAACTTTTCCCACATAACTTCAGAGGTGAGGTGACTTATCTACAGATGTGCAATCTATTAGCTCAATTTCTTTCCTCAGTTTTTCAATAGCCCGAGTAGTCTTGAAGAGATCATGTTTCGGAGCCTGAATGTAAATTCCCTTATAAGGGCAGAGACTCCTTGAAAAAGAAAGCAGCTTTTTCAGAAGACGTCTATGATAACATCACAGGGAGGCGGTTATAGCATTAAGCTGGCAAGAGACGCTGAGGTTTTTGCCAAATAGCATAAGACTGACCGGACGTTGCCAGTTCCCAGTCACCCCAACTTGGGCACCAATCTCCATCGCCAATTTTCATGCACACTTTTTGGTCAATCATCGCTGCATAGAGGTTGTTGTCTGCTACCAGGATTTCCACTTTGGAGCGACTGTGCAAGTCTTGCTGCTTACGGATGGCAATCTGCAACAATTAAAAAGCACACCCCCTTATTGTGGTGCCTCACGGAACTCCAATCAATATCAGGATACTTTCATCAATATGTAGGATTGTGCATTCCTTGCGAAATCACTATATAGAGCACACTGGAGAGATCACTTAGGTAACAAGAGACAAATCGTTGAGATCAAATTCTTATCCCTATTTTCATATTTCTTATGCAGTTTCAAATAGAAGGTTTTAGACCACAGTAGGTGACAATAGACAATCCCGATTTCCATTGAGGTCAGTGGCCAGTCATTTAGCCAAGTGATGGTTACACCACGTGTTGATTGGAGGTCAACTTAATGTATTGGAAGAGATGAGTAATTGTTGGAGACAGGGATCAGTATAGGAGACAGGATTGTCCCCAACGGTTTTAGTATTCTATCTCGTACAAGCAGTCACATTGACCGGGTAGCAAGAGAATAACAAGAATTGGAAGGCTGAAGAATGAGTACCATGCGGAGAATCTCATGTCGTAAGCGACTCCCCCAGTCATATATATGGTCCCAAAACACGCAGGGCTGACCCGGATGTGTAAGGATATAGGCATAACCCTGCACAAAACCCTCTCATCAGTAAACAGAATAAAGAGATCTCAGATAGCGCTCTAGTGAGTGTCCTCTGTTTCTGCACACCACCCAAGGAAATCAAGTTTCCTAATTTCAGGGAGTGTTCAGAGTACCTGTACAACGTTGTCCCCTGGAAATGGCCAAAAACCCTGCAGGATTACCAATCAATTATCGGTGACTGAATTCAGTACCTTTTTACTCATGAATAGAAGCAAACAGTTATACAAGTGCTTTAGAGTGAAAACGTTTTGGCTTATTGAATGTACAGAAACGATAGAATCCACGAGCTGATCATCTCCCAGAGTGAATATAAATAATAGAGAGAATTATTATGTGGCACCTGAGTGGATCCAGTGTCGTGATTGTCGATAAAGGTAACAGCACGAGAAGACCACATGCCAAGTACACCAGGAGGTCGGCCCTGTCCGTCTCGAAGTCTCCACCACTGCTTCTTGCCCACCGCTTCCTGTTTTCGTTTCCAAGTAGGATCAGACTTTTTATCTAAAAGCTAGACCTGAGAGTTAAACCACTTACGCAGGTCTATTAAGCATCTGGATTACAAGGTTTCACTTTCAGTAGAGCTGAGAAAAGTGAGATGTTTGATGAAAAGAGCAACTAATTGAAGAAGTTAAATAGAACTTAGAGCTGACATGGTTCTTACCTGAAGGATGGCCTTTGTGGTAAAATCGAATGCACATGCTGCACCTGAACAGCCATCAATCCAGTTCACTGTTCGCTGCCGGTGTGCATCTGCAGTAAAACATCCACCCAAGCATGAAAAGCCTGTTGTAATGAGGAAAGTTGTAGCATAGTTTCGTTGAATTTTTAACTGCCATTATCTGGTCACTAGTCCCTACTCGAGGAGGCCTAGAGGAAGTCTATTATAAAAGCACCTGATTCCAACAATAGAGCTATCGGCACAAGCTTACAGCAAGATAGTTAACATTATCCTTCTCTATCGATACAAGTAGTAAGAAAGTGTGCTAAAAAAAGAACCTTGGTTGTAGTCAAGATCATAATTAGGTCCAACGTATCTGCACGAATCCCAGTACTCGCCAATCGAAATGTACGGTTGAGCAGCGTCAAGGAACTCTTTCACGAATCTAGGTGCATACCTGGACATTCACAAGCTCTCTTAAGCTAGATTGAAGTGCACTAGAAAGATAACTACCTATTATAAAAAAAACAGTAAGGTAATATACAGAATACTTAGCTTTACTCTTGTAGCACTAAGAACCCTGTGGAACAATGTCAGCAAAATTCAATTAAGTAGACACATAATGGAATTTCGTACCCCTTGGAAAAGTCAAACCGGAGGTCTGTGAACCCAAGGTCATTGCGGACCCATCGCATCCAGTTCTTGAGGTCATTCCGAACAAATTCTTGAGTGTGGTCAATGTTGGGAGCGCCTTCAAAAATGACTCCTGTTTTCGGGTTTCCCTGATCACACCAAACATTCCAGTAAGTAAATATCCTATAGCAAGCTCAAGATAAACCAAAATTCTAAGACCAGTAATGAAGACTTAGTCGAAGTTTGTTGCTATCCTTGCACTACGGAAATTACAAAAGGTATAGTTTTATTTTTAATTCTAAGGATAAACAAGTCGTAGACTTCAAAAGGCAAGAAAGTCGGATATGAAGTACAATGCTACACACGTGTCAACCTAAACAACACATCCTAGAAACCATTCAACTATTTATTACTTATTACAACCAGAAAGGTATGGTTTAGTCACTGTCGACATACCAAGCCACCTGTATCACAAGTGACAGCATGCTCATCCCACGGCATTGGCATCCCATCATAGCGGTTGTAACGGCCTCCCCATCCCTTGCAACTCCCAATCCGATGATTAATTACAATGTCTGCCATTGCTCGTATGCCCTTCTCGTTCAATTGACGTAATAGTCCCCGAAGTTCACCTTCACTTCCGTATGCCGTGTTCAAGGAATATAAGTCTCGAGGAAGGTAACCTGGTTCATCCATCACATACAGCTTACAGCCTTAGCCAGATAACCAAAACCACACACCACCACATGAAAAGTATTAGGGGCTAGCTTTAGTCAACATGAGGTGACATAAAAGAAAACTACACACCATTATATGAACAATTTAGACAAGTTTGAGTGAATGCCAACATAAAGTGACAGTCTGACCTTGAGGAGCAAGAGAGTCCCAGGCAGGAGGTAGCCACAAAGATGTGAAACCCCAATTTGCCAATTCGTCTACTCTTCGAGACAGCAGATTCCACCAACCTTGATTATGTGACTCCCAGTTAAAAGCCTACACAGCATGAACAGGGAATGAGTACAGTCCTTTATGTGTGTCTGGTGGTTCATTAGTGACTCGTTACTACCAGAAGACAAAATGATTCAATTCGGGAAAAAATACAGCAATCAGGATTGCTAAAGAGGAAGAAAAGAAAGCCTCCGCCGTGTTCAGTGCCAAAGCTGTACCTGCAAAAAGATCTCTCTGCCCCTTCGAATGAGGTCATCCTCTGTCATTATCAAGTCATAACTATTAGCTTTCCCACATTGGACAATCACATCATATTCTAAAAATTGTTGGGGCACCATTCATTTGCTTTGAAACCATGTGGAGCAATAGGGAAGGTTACAAGAGAATGGTGGAACATTGAATTGATTAGGAGAGAATGTACTCATATTCCTAGTAAGCTGAAAACAACTGGCAAGCAGAAGAGACCTGAAAAGCATCAACTACACTTACTCAGGTCCTCTTGCACTGGGAGAACCTCATCAACGTGAGCCTCCACGGACACCTGCACGAATGCACATCTCAACAATATCAACAGCCAAGGATATACAATCCCTCTTAAGCAAAGTAACTAAAACTAAACAAATAGTTGGAAACCCGTAATAGGCGCACATACAGCTCATGATATTTGGCAACTGCTAAAGGTAAAGTTCATACCTCGGCCTCGTCAGTGACCGTATCAGGTGCATTGCGCTCAGCATCAAATTCCTATACAAAGTGCCATTAGAAGGAGTCATTACAAACATTCCTTACAAGCATTCCGAAAACATACTATTTTAGGCTCACCAGTAGTTTACGGAGAAAAGAAACAACATCAAATCACGAGCAGTCATCAAATCGTCAAATAGAATTAATAAGAAGAAAGATCAATTTTCCCAAAAATACGAGAGAAAAAACAAAGAAACCCAACCTAACTCTTCTTGCAAGAGCTCTAACGGCTTAAATTCAACATCCATGGCATGCAACTCCTTTTCTCAAATGTAAAATCTTGTGATACAATGTTTAACTTGTCAAAATAATAATACAGGGATGCATTCCAAGTACCTTCAGAAACTTTCCTGACGAACTACCTCGATGTAACTCTTCCCGTTGGGATCGGGCACCTTGAGGTTTACTTTCTCCTGATCCATCGACCTGATCCACATTCCACAACCATAAAACCCAGCACCTTCTTCGGACTTACATGGCGTGATTGTCATAGATAAAAACATGCAAGTGGATTTCAAAGCACCATGAACCCAGAAAGTTCTACCTTAGCACAAAGACAAAAATATCTCAAGCTTCAACTCCCAGATTGTAAAGTTAATTACTGGGACCTTTGCAATTGACCCTTAGTCATAAAGTAGCATGTAAACAGACCTGAGGAATAGAGCCTGATTCTGGATGAGGATCTGGTACCGAGTCCTCCATTGCTTCACGTTCTCAGTTCAGATAAGCCGGACACCTTATGAAGTCAGAACAAGAGATCACATGTCAACACAGAACATCTGAGCCCAAGAGAGTGAAGGCACAATTCACTTGATGCCGAAGTCATCAAAACACACTACATTTAAACCTCAGACATTTAGGAGATGCAACAGCAAATCACAAAAGCAGACAACCTGGACAAAAAATACAATTTCCGATCATATAAAAACCTCTCCTCATAGATTTCATAGCTCGTGTCGGTGATCAAACTGATTTCAACAGCAATAGGCTGCTGAATATCATTTCTACAACGATCTAGGTAAATTCTCATTCTTATCACAAGCTGGAGCACAAGAGAAGGTTGAAACAACTCTCAAATAGCCGAAAACATAGTCATCAATCCACGTGACGCCAAGTTCATCAAACACATAACCTTTAAATATTAATCAAGAGTCTCATTACTACAATCTAGCATGTGTGTCGACGTGAATCTTAAACCGTACAAACTGACAAAGAGTCCACTGCAAGGCCTCAATGAGATTGACACCACCATCCACAGTGCTAATATCTGAAACCTGGCTCTCAAGTAACCAAATAGTTTATTGAAGAAGCTAAGATCACGCATAATCTTCTCTACTGATTGACAGTACTACATTTCAGATTATCTAGTTAGAAATCTAGTGACTACAGAGAATACCTCTGCCGACATGAATCATGTGATCCCCACAATTACTATACTATACCAAGAAAACTCAGCTTTTCCAGGTTCTAAATCCCTCACAAATATTTACATTCGCAGTGTACGAATGAACACGCAAAAAGTTCTCCTCCTCGTACACGAGAAATTGCAATCACATATCGAGAACAAGAATTTCTCAACCAAAAACTCCGTATCACCACAGGAACCAATATGACGTAGCACGATCACCAAAACTCCTTTTAGCGATCAATCCTCTGCAAAATTGAAGATCGAAAACGAAGAAGGCAAGACCAAAGCCCTGAACCCTAATGCCCAGCTCAGCTCAGCTCTCTCTAGCCATTCAGAGAAAAATTACAACTACAGCACCACCAAAACCTCAAGTTCAGAAACAAAAACATCCATAAAGTTACAAATGCACTCCTTCCAATTCCCTACTCATTTCCAGCGTCCCAAACCTTCGAATTCTCTAATCACCATTTCAAATTACCACATCCAGACTTCGGGACAATCGTCAGATTGTTTTCAACACTTATTAACATTACTCCAAATCTCTCCACACAACACATGAACATCAAAAGCTCAAGAAGCAGAATGAAAGCCAACAATCTGCCGACACAATAATCTGGTTAAGTAACTTGAAGGCAAAACAGAATAGTCTAGTTTCCTGTAAAAATGATAGAGATGAAATCTTAGTTAGAGTACATTGCAATCGCATTGAAGAATAAGAACAAGTACCTGAAAGAGAAGCAAAAAATTAGAAGCTCCTCGCAAAAGCAAGAGTGATTGCAAAAGAGCTCAAACACCCCGCTACAGTAGCGTTTCTCAGAAACACTAAGCTGGTGAATTGAGAGCTCGACAACCGTCAATTTCGCCCGACCTTCCGGGGCCGTTGGATAGACTGGAGTATTCGGGATGGCACGGAAATCAATGGTAGCGGTACATATCTGAATTAAGTTAGTTTAATAGTGTGGTGTTATGTTGGTATGTACTCTGTGGGGACAAATTGTTGACACGTGTTGGGATCAGGATTGTTTGGGGTTTTATTGGTGGTTCTTTTTTCGGTGGGTTCAGTTGCGGCCCTGTGGGGTGCATAAGGTAGAGTGCATAAGGTTGGAGGTCCATGAATCGACCACCTAATAGCTGAAACTGAATTTTGGGGAGGTGAAGCTTCTTGAATTATTTTTCAGTAAATTTTCCTTCAAAGATAAGCGGAATTGGCACCTAACCCAAGTCGTTTCATATTTTTTGGAGCTTTGTGAAATTAGTTATGAAATTTTGAAGTTGAAATGACATAGGGTTTTAAGATTGCCCACCTCCTAAAATGTACACGACTTGTACATTGCTAAAGGCTAAGAAAAAGAAACATGTACAAACAGTGTACATTTGAGGAGGTAGGTGGTTTTAGAGCTTGTACACTTTTAGAACCTTCTACCTTATAGCTTATATTTACCCTTATTAGCATTGTAAGAACATGTTCACCTTATGTGCTAGGGATTAAATGTAGATGGAAAGTTTGAACGCGCCAAGTTTGGCAAGTAAAGGTAGCCATGCTCTAACCAATGTATACATTGGATGTAAGCATCTCCAAAAAAAAAATTTACAATTTCTATTATAGAGATTTCAATGTTTGGGTGACAATGCCCAAATTTTGTAAAATAGATATCTTTTTATTATAATTACGTTTATCTATTTGCCCTCACATGGTAACTAATTTTGTACATTTGAGGACAATGGTACAATAACTTTGCCAAAATCTAGTTAATTAATAAAAAGATATATGTTTTAATAAAATTTGGTCATATGACACCTCACATTAAACTCTTCACAGATCATATTTTTGTTACTTAATGAATGTTTTTTAATATGAAAGATTTGTACATGGATGTTCCCTACATATCTATGCAATCAAATGAAAAAATTCATTACCAATTGTTTTCAATAAAATATTATGTGAAACCCTATATATTGACTTAAAAAATTCACCAAAAATGAAATTTTGCTTTTTTGAAATTGAAATTTGGTATGATTGATTGGGATTGCGTGAGAATTGAGTGTTAATTATGTAAGATGAAAAATTCTAATTCTTTTTTATACTATGCAAAAAACTTTGAATGGCATGATAAGTAGTCTATAAGATTATTGTATCCTACTATAGAAGAGCCCACTTACAATATTTGGCAAAGATGTTCTATTATTTGGCTTACATCAAGGCAATTGTCTAATAAGGTGGTGATACATTGATTTGTGACCTATTAGTGAGTGTGACACTTATTTACCAAAATCACACTATTTGAAAAATATTATAATTAGTGTTGGCTAAAAAAATTAGGTGGCACTAATTTTTTAGGTAGTTTATTTATAATTCTAAATAAAAATCATTTAAAAGGTAATTATTGCACAAATCAAAATAAGAATCTTTCAATTTTCATCTCAATGCAAGTATCTTTACAAATTTTACTTTAAAAAAACACACTAAAGTCTTATATTTTATTGGATAGACTGATGTTTGTTCAAAAAACTTTGATTCATTCTATCTTGATTTAACACATAACCTCTAAAGTTCCAAGTGTCCCCTTAGAAGATATTTAAAGTTTTGATTAGGTTCCTATGAACTCAATTTTTGGCATACTTTTTTGTAATTTAATTTTAATATAGGAAAATAGATTAGCTTCGTGGGAATATAACTTTTTGTTTAAACCAATGTTGAAGAGCAAAAGTTATGCCTCCAATCCACCTATTAATAGGATAAATAAGTTTAGTACTAGAAGAATTCTCAAGAAATATTTGTTTTCTGACCTCAAACTTGATGTAAAGGAAGTACACCTAGGTACAAACATATCTAATATTTAAGAAAAAGATCGTATTTTTTATGAATCAATCACTTCCCAAATTTTAATTCCAAATAGTTATTTTGGGCTAAAAATTGTACTAAAGTCCTCCAAAATGGCTAAAGTAATATCTAATTGGAGGTTGTTTGAAAATGATAAATCATTTTAAACAATCCATTAAAAGATGAAAAATAGTTTTGACTACTTTCCTTATAGACTTCTAGTTGTTTTAGAAAATAATGTAGAGGTTATGACCAAAAAACATTGATGAGGGAGATGTGTGATTAGAATAGTACAAATCTTTCTTGCAATCAATTAGTAGCCATTTAGAAGTCACCTTGTAGTCATTAGAAGTCACCTTAGTTTTTTCACATATATATCTAAGATTTGAAGAAGGTTCGACTTTGAGAAAATTATGATATATAATTTATTCAACATACTAGAATGGCATAGGTTCTCTTTTCACTCAAATCCATGCAAATGGTCCAAACTCATATTGTATAGGTTGGTCCTTTAGTTAATGTAAGACTATATAGCAATACAAATTTGTATAGCAAACTCCTCAAAGATGAAATAAAGTAAGTGATAAAGATTTGAAAATTCCTCTATACAATGTATAACACTATAACCATAACAATTTTGTTTAATTTTCTTCATGGATTTGGATTTCAACTCATTCATTGTACATTTTCATTTCAATATTAAGTTGAAGTAGTCTATATAAAATAAAATTTATTTTATTTGAAAAATACAGTATAACAAAATTAGGTCATCTCCAAGGTTATATAAATTTCCAAGTTAAAAAATAATTTAAAGTTTTTGTTAAGTTATACCTTTGGTACAAGATTCAAATTTGTTGTGAATACTGGTATAAAGACAAACATACATTTACTAATGAAACCAAATTAAAGTGCAAATTTTCAAAAGTAATAAGATTTAAATTATAAAACGTAACTTGAAATAACGATGTAATGGTAAATTTCAAACAAAAGTTGTAAAATATGATTCATAAATAGTATCCATATAGTCAAACCTACTTTTATACTTTAAAAAGTCTGGAATTTTAGTAAAATGATGGAAACATAGCCCCTTACTTTATATCTATATGTTTTGACTTCTAGGAAAATTTGTTTTATTGCAAAAAAAAACTTGTAGAAAATGCAAAGAAATGCAATGAAATAAAAAAATCTATGGCAATAAGTATTCTAAATGTCAAGCTAATTACATGAATTATTAAACAAATTTGAACCTTTGAAAGAGTAGAGAAGAAAAGAAATTGAAAATATAAATTTATAAATCCTATGTGTTTTTTCTTGTAGTCAAGCAATTCTTTGTATTAATGTTTTTACACCAATTTTTGGCTTGCCATTCACATTAATTTGTTAAGGGTGGTTTATATTAGAATCCCGGGAAGATCACTTAGTGTATCTATAAGTAACCATGTGTGTTAAAGTGATTTTTTGCCCCCCTATATACTTTTTAATAAACTATAATTTGAACCTACAATTTTGAGCTTTGTTTAATAATGATTTTAGGTTTCTATTGCCAAAAATTCCCAATTCAAATAACATGTGAAATGATTTGTAGAATAGGTTGAAAAATGAACTAAAATAGCATGTTTTTCAACTCAAATATTTATAGAGAACACATTTAAATGACCATTGCATCAATATTCAAGAAAAATGAACTTTAAATAGAAAGTTAATTTCAAGAATTTTTTGTTCATTTTTTAGACAATTTTTTCTTATATAAAATAGGGGTGTGAAAGTTATTTTCACCTCTACAGTGTAGTTTTTTACTTCAAAAATTTATAACTAATTATAATTAACAAATAAAATTATCAATAATTCAAAACATAAAATTCCAAAGTAGGGAAATATATTGATATTTTTTTTTCCTCCTTTTATTTAAATTTTAGGATATAAGATAGGGGGTCCAAAATCTTAACGCACGTAGGTTCTAAATGGACACTCTAAGTGATCTCCCCGGGATTAGAATTCTTAAAGAAATTATTTTTAAAGAAATAATTAGTTATGTTGATTTATTTATACCATTCCTACATATGATATTGATGTTATCCTAAAGAAAGAAGTGAAAAAGAGATTGATAATCTTAAACAAATAAAAATTTCTATTCATTAAGAATTAAGTTTGGAAGCTAGAATTTGTAATTTATTCAATTAAACATTATCCATTGCTTGGAAGGCATCTTTTACACACAACATTTGAACCTTAATAAAAACCTCTAAAATTTCATATGATTTAAATCATAGAACTAAGTTGTGCTAACTTCATATACCAACCACTCCTTCAAAACATCCCACTTGAGGCTAGAATGCATAACCACTAATAGTGATTACAATTGGTGCATGTAGCATCACCTATATTCCATCCATCTCCAAATTTCAAGATGAATTAAAAATTCTAAAAATAGACATAAAAAACACATTATGTAACATCAAAAACATCGCCATCAAATACACCACATTCATTCTTCTTCACAAAAGGAAATTAGAAATAACTAACCTCTTCCCACTAATTTCAATACCTCATAAACACCTACAACCTAAACATTAACTTCGTCTTCAACATTTCAACCTACAAATTAGTACTTCCCTACATGTAGTTAGTATAGAGTCTCCCCTTTACCAAGGGTATGTAGTCTTGATGTTATCCCTCATTTAGGTAGCATGTCATTAAAGTAACTAAACTCTTCATATCATTCCTATAAAAGGATTTAACATGGTTAATGCAAAATTGAATGATTGACATGCACAAGTTTAATATTTGTCTCTATATGGTGTCAAAATAAAATGAAAAGTTGCACGAGAAAAAATCCAACCCTAAAATGGATGAAAATAAAAAGATCAATGTAACACAAAAGAAAAACTATAAATAAATGAGAAGCCATAAATGTTTCATTTTCAATTAGCAAGGGGGCATTTTCTAAATCCGTGTTGCCTACCTTGTAAATACAAGAGGGGTCACTTTAGGGATACATAATGGTCCATTTATAAAACTATGCCATGTATTTATTTCACCACCTATGAACTAAAACACCAACCTGCTAGCTTTCACTTTCAAAAATTACAACTAAAAATCCAACATTCCAAAAATTAAGCAACTTCTTATGTTAAAACCCTAAATGCCCAAGGACTTTTTTGAGCTTCTTGAAATTTACTTTAAATTGAACAAATATCCAAAATTTTGATCAATTTTTTCAAATTGTAATTGTACAAATTCAAACTAGACATGTTAGTGATGCCATTGGAAAAGAAAACACAACAATATTACTTATATATAGATTGAAAGATTATAATGTTTGATTTTGAAGGTGTTAAAATTGTGAAAGTGATTTGAAGTCTTTCAATCCTCTTTTCACATGTCAAACCTATCACCAAAAAAATATGAGCTTAAAGGGCATAACATGCATAACTCCAATCAATTTATGGTTTCTAAAAATCTACTATACAATTATTTTTAATGAATTTCTAAAGTGATTTTTTTCCTTAGATTTAGTGTATTTGAGGCTCATTTCCAAGATTTGAACCCTGAACCCTAAAAAATCAAGATTTGCAGTAGACACCCTTGCACAAAATCTTGAATAGAAATATCGTAATCATCTATTTTCAAGATTAGATTTTTTATGCTAAAAGTAGACTTCAAAAATATAAACCACTAAAAATAATAACTAGATAAAGTTTAATTTAGCTTCAAAGTTTTGTCTACACCATTTAGGAGTTAATTGAAGATTTCATTCTCCTTTCTCTGAACATTCATTGAAAATTCATCCACTGCACCAATCGATTCCAATTTTGATTCTCAAAGTAAAAGTTTTCTTCTTGAACTAATTACCTTACTAATTGATGATCAACGAGCCCTCTCCTCAATTTGGTATGGATAGTTGACCTCCAAAAGTGTAGATTACATAGACCAAGATAGTCTTTTGAAACTGTTGCAATAGCAATTATGTTTGTACTAGTAAAGATGGTATTTGGTTGTATTGTAGCTCTACACTTTCTTTTGTTAGACCTTCATTGTTAGAGGAGGCCTTTGCTTTACTAGGCATGTGATGAAGTAATTAGCTTAATTTGTTTAATAAAAGTACTTCCATAACATCATAATAATATAGTAGTTATAAAAAAAGTCCCCAAAGTGTCAAAAAATCATGAATTCTATACTTAGAGGTACATGAGGACATTTTTTATATTTCTATAATTACGTAGCCTATTTCATTGGCATCTACCTTCAAAAGATATTATCTTTTGTGGAACTATTTGAAGGTACTAATATAGGAATTGAATTGATTGCAATTTTTAAGCCCTATAGTTGTCACCCAGGCCTTAGGATTTTTTTTTGCTTTCTGCTTTATAGTAAAAAATATCTAAAAAGATTGTGTTTGCATTGTATTTGGCAAAAATCCCTACAAATACAATGAGTTATTCCTAAAAGTCTAGAAGTGCCTTGAACACTTCTATTTCCTACTTTCAATATCCAATTAGGTGTTTAGAAGATCGATTAGGAATTTGAGATAGAATTAGGCCTCGTTGGCCAAAATAGTAGAATAACATGTAAATCAAGGTACAACTAGATTTATCCTTTGAGTGCATAGGACAAAATTTAGGCTATAGGAGTTGATAGTACAAAGTCTGAAGAGTCCTACTAAATTCTAAGAATCTATTGGGGTGATCCATATATAGGTCACCATCCTATTTGTAAAAACTAGAAAAACTTATTTTGTAATGTGCAAGTAAAAGTCTACCATTTCAAGAAATGTGTCACTAAAGATTGAAAAGAAGTGTTATGAGCATAAAAACATGCCAGGAAAACAACAACAAAATCAATTCGCTTAGATTTTCTAGTACAATAATGATTCTTTTCTAGAAGAATTAAAAAAAAGATAGTTAATTTAGCCCCTTGCACAAATAGTGCAGAGTAAACATGTGAACTTGCACTTAGCATTTGGGATTTCCTAAAAGTTAACCAAATTTTTTGTAATTTTATGAATTGTAGAAGATGACTCCATGTGAAGTCAACCATGTTTATCAACATTGAAAATTCATGGAAATTACCTAGGTAGTAGTCAAATCCCACTAAAAATTAGGATATCTTTTTTTATCATAAATAAGTGCTTTTCAAGACATTTCAACACGAGCAAGTGCCAAAATCAATAGCAACAACGAATTTTAATAAAACTTGAAGACATTCAATGAGTTGTTCAGCATATTGGGAGCTTGCAATGTCTAAATGAAGTCAACTTGGAGTCTTTTCATTGTTTCTCAAACCTTTCAAAAGATGCAAGCTATTCAAAATCTTGAGAAAAAGTAAACTCCGACATTTGAACTTT
The DNA here is from genome assembly GCA_947034895.1 of Rhytidiadelphus loreus. Taxonomy (NCBI): domain Eukaryota; kingdom Viridiplantae; phylum Streptophyta; class Bryopsida; order Hypnales; family Hylocomiaceae; genus Rhytidiadelphus; species Rhytidiadelphus loreus. The sequence goes on from OX344763.1 coordinate 8,707,280, forward strand.
TAACCTATTCTTTGATTTGAAATTCTTTGGCTAATGTGAACTAAATGGCTTGGAAGTAGGGGCATGTAGCCTTCAAGACAAATTTGGATCTTTTGAAACTCTTTGTGCAATCTGTTTGCAATTTGGAGCATTTCTATAAAAGTTAGAGCAATCACGGTAGTAGATTAGAATTTGATATAGTTAGAAGTTAATTTAAGTTTTTCTTTGGTAATTTTAGGTAATTTGAAAGGGAAAGGGGCCTTAAAAAAGTATAAAAGTTTACTCCCTCCTCTCACTTTGCACCCCTTTTATTATTTTTGTACTTTGCCATACACGTTAGAGTTGTTGAAATTTTGGCCATTTTGCCAATAAACTTGCTTTTGAATTGCATTGAAGATATTTAGTTCCCTTTTTGTTGAAGTTTGAAGCTCACTTCAAAGAATGTTGGGGTCCATTTGAACTAGCCTTATCTACTTGTTGATGTTTGAAGTGATTTACCAACATTTGCATATTTTGGGGGGATTTTGAGTCATTGTTTACTAACAATTTCAAACCAAGATTCTTGTGAGGGATTTCATGACCTTTTTGCCATACAATGAATATATTGTGCTCACTAACCTTTATTGTCTTAAAATTGAAGTTATTCCTTTGTATTGTATGGCGAAGCTATCATCTTTAGTAACTTTTAAGTATTTCTTTGTTTGGGGTTTGTTGTGTGGTTTCTCTTACAAGGGACCCAAAGATTTGTGGTTAGTTTGTGTTAAGTACCCAAAAGACCATTATTTTGGCCCCAAAATCTAGGGTCCAACAATAATAGAAAAAAACCTAAAGGCTAGTGAGCTATAGAACCAAAGTCTAGCAAGTATTAGAAAAAACCAGAGGTTGGTTGGCCAAGAACCAGAGTCCAACAGGTGAATAACAAGAATGGTGTGACCATGAAGCCATGTCCTAGGTAAACAACAATATTATTTTACTGATAGTAGATAGAGGGCAAATTAAACAAAAATATTTAGACAAAAGTAAATAGCGAGAAAATTGATAAAGATGATTTCATTTTAGGTGGCAAGTGTTAGAACTATTTACATTAGTTGATTGTAAGTTGTTACTAAAAAATCAATGAAAAAAATTCAACCATGTATTATTGTAAAATTTTATGTCACTTTGCAAAAAAATGTTTTGAATATTTGTAGTAAAATCATGACTTTTAGGCCGTATATTCTATAATTTTGGTATTTTATGATAAGAACAAATTCTTTATATTTTTTCATATCAAGGATGATCAACAAAAATGTTGAAAATTTAAGTTCTTTCACTACGTTTATATTCAAAGATATGTTTAGGATGATATTCTTCACTAGATGTAACATATAGACTAATATTCAGGGTTGCTAGCATGTGAGCCTATGAGTGTGAGCTTGTGAGCAGGAATTGTTTTTGGTAGTATAAACAAGTTGAGACCTATGACCGTGGGTTTATTACATTATAAATTTCAAGAAATGTGAAGTCATTTTAATGAAATTTGACACACTTGTAAATGTATTTTTAAGATATTTTTTGCCACAAGAAAATTTAGTCATTTTTGATAGACAACATGATGCAAAAAATCCAAATGAAAATAGCAAGTGTCAAAAATGTAGCCATAAAACACACAAATCCACACATTATAGTTTGACTCAAGAGATATGTCAATCTCAAGAGTTTAAGTTGTAGTGAACTTGGTTGTAGAATCCTAAGTTGTTGATGGCTTTGAAGTCTCTCTACCCTTGGAGGCACTACCATCTATAAATTCAAAATTTTTAAAGCATAAGTATCTTTATGGCATTATGATTTAGAACAACAAAAGTCCACAAATGCTGATGCCATTTGCTCGATAGACACATGAAGGTGAAATTTTTTCTCTAGACTAAAGAAAAGACTTTGTGCCTTCATCATCCCATCTACTGAAGTCAATTCTATATGGCTACAAACAAATGTAAAACAATGTTAAACTTACAAAACTTAAAACTTGACATGGAAAAAAAGGATACAAAAAATTGCTTGCTTACTTGCAGAATTTTGACTTCTAAGCAAATTTAAGAGGTACTATAGTTGTAGTGTCTAAATTTTGGGATATCGCAACTAGTAGTGGCGGTCATGTTGTTGCCACAACTGTAGTGCATTTCCTCATGGGTTTGATGATGGCGTGAAAAAGGTCCTTGTCCTCTTCCAATGCTAGAATGTGGTAGCCCATGCTATAGCAAACAATAATAGATACACTTGAAATTAATATCATATACATTAGTTCAAAGATTCATTTTGCAAATTAGACTTAGAATCCGTAGTAATTCAATTCAATAGTCACCTATAGTTGCAATGCATTCTAAAACTCTAAAGTGTGCAAACCTCTTCTAAGAACTCAAGACCGTGAGCAAAGTTACCCACCATGACTAACTTGATCATCTTCAAGGACAACTTGGTGGACTTTTGCTTATCTCCCAATCTCATGGCATTTGCAATGATGAGTTTAGGGTTCCTCCTCAAACAAGGTTCTCTCATTACACATTCATTCTGTAGCATCCGTTGCAAGTACAATATGTTGTTGCACGATTCAAGTGACTTTTCAATTAGAAAATAATATAAATTAATCAAACCACAAAATACAAAACAATAATTTGAATAAAAACAATCCTACATAATCCAAATCTCACCTGGAACATGAAAGTCATAAAAATATCAATTGGCATCGAGTGTTCAGTTTATCTAGATGTATGAAAATTAAACATATTTCTTCACCTCTAATGGCCTCAACATCTTTATAAACTTAAGCAAGGATAGAAGGTTGTACCTTTGCACTCGGTACAATGTGTGAACCAAGTTGGTCTTTACATGGAAGTCCTCAATGGATTTGGATTTCAAATGTGGTGATGATAAATCTTTTATATACCTTGAATAACAAATAAATTGTAGAACAAGTAAAACCCAAAATTGATTGGATGGGTTTGTAAAAGAAGTCACTCACTTGTTTATGTCATGCATGACCTGTATGATCAATTTGATCTTGTCTTTGGTATTGACAACAATACAATTCACTGTAATATGCCAAAACACCTTTGTTGGATGAAGCCTAGAAATATGACTCATCCATGCCAATAAACAATGATTTCCGTCCCACATAAAGAACTTCGACTTCCTCAAAAAATAGAATGGAGCATAACTTCAGTAGCTTTCTTAGTTGACTTGTCACTAGATATTTCGATGTTTGCATTTGTCAAAGTCATTGGTTACGATGGATTTGCCACATCCGCAATAAGAACAATATTATGATGCACCGTTGAGGTTGAAGCTTGACCCACATCTCCTCCCTGCACTTGAACAATTGAATGTGTACGAGACAACAAGACAATGTCAACAATTGAATTTTAGACAAAGAAAAAAAAAATCTTACAAAGTACAAAATGAAATGTATAATTTTTAACAAGAAAATTAAAATAAATTATAAAATAAAATATCTAAACTATGGTTCTCATCAAATAATCTTGGTTTAATATACAGTCACTATAAAAATCATCAATAATATAATTATGCAAAGATGTCACATTAAATGAATTTAAGAAAATCCAAGAATTAATTAATGTCAATAAAAACTATCTTAGTACCACAAACTTCTCAAATTTGTCTATGATTAGTAAATGAAACCATCCTTGGCCCACAAAAGTATCATTGTAGTCACTTGATTTTTTTTGCTTCTTGACAATTTGTCTTTTATAGTGTAAATAGGACAAATTGTCAAGTCGATTTCATATTGTTAGGATAATATAGACGATTTGTCATAGCAGATTAGGTTTGGAACGATGTAGTTGAAATTGTCTGTAGTGTTGCAGATTTGAACAGTTGTCTTCTATAGTGCATATATAGTCAAGACAATTCGTCATATTCTTGGCCCACTTTTCTATGTTTTTAAGTCTTGAACAAGTCGTCGTGTACTTGAATACCTTGTAATCAAATTGTGATTTTTGACTATTTGTCATTGTGATTGTTGTGATATATTTTAAGAGATCCAGTGATTGGATTCTCTTGAGCTTGGGAGTTTGCCAAGCTGTGGGCGTGATACTAGTGATTGGATCACATTACTTGACAAATTGTCAAGTTGTTATTACGATCTAGTGATTGGATGTAACTGTGGTGTGAATATTTGTGTGTGGAAATTTGTTTGGAAATATTTGGGTGATAAATTATATTTATGTATGTATGTGTAATTGAAACACTTTGCGTGACAAATTGACTTAGAATCGTTGAGTTGTTTGAGATGTTGTGGAACTGTTTGGATGACAATTTGTTGTGACTGTGAGTATGTGATTATCGAGACAATTTGTCAACGTTAATGTTTAGACAAATTGTTGTTGTTCCTATAATAGTTAAAGACAAATTTTTCAGAGTATGCTGTGTATGAGTGAGGACAATTTGTCGAGTTAATTGGTTACCATTGGAGTAGACAAATTGGATGAACAATTACTGAAATAGTAGAGACAATTTGTTATATTGGATACCGTGATGGGAAACAGACGAATTGACAGGGAGTGAAGGACAAATTGTCATTAGTGATTACGGTTGCAGCCAAGAAATTGGACTTAAAATCAAGAAAGACAAGTTGCCGTGGAGATAATGCCGCTCAGTTGACAATTTGTCAATTATCTAGCGTTATAGATAAGTACAGAAATTCTTTAATTTATAATTGTGACAAGTTGTCTTATATGTGATTGAATTAAATTTATTTTGATGCCTAAATAAATTTGTTCATAGGAGTGACAGAAAAATCGAATATGTAAATTGATTTTGACAATTTGTTGTAATAATCAATGAAAGAATCGATGAGGAAGTTAGAATAGGAACTTCCAAAGATTGAAATAGAGTAAAGACAAATTGTCTAAGAATTCTAGAGATATAATATCAATAATTGAGATACATTGAATAATCCAATTATTATTTAAATAGGTTTCTTCAGAAAGGGAAGCTGGATTTTGAATCTAGGTAAGACAAATTGTCGTGAAATATTATTGATTAATTTTATATTGCCTTCAAATTATTTGTATAATTTTAAATATAGTTGATTGGAATTGATTATATGTTGTAAAAGACAATTTGTCAAAGAGTATGTATTGATTTGAATTAATTCCAATTATGAAAGGAAAACTATTAATTTAGGGATTACCAAATAGACAAATTGTCTCAACTCTTAGTATTCAAACCACACCTGGTTGACCTTTAAGTTGACAATTTGTCTCTGATTCCGAAAGAGTACCAAGCATAAGGACAATTTGCCTTTGTGATTTCCCTCTATTATCGACCAATTGACTGATTAAATCCATTACTGTATGACAATTTGTCTTGACCCATAACTATATTGAGTGACCGGTGAGGGACAATTTGTCAAAGAATTTGAGTTTGTAAGAGACCATTTCTCTTGGTTGATTGTGGCAAGTAGACTGAAGTGAGTATTGAGTAAAATAAATAGATGAATGAATAGTTTTGGAATACAATTAGGCTTAAATTATTAAATGAGGGAATTTGAATAAATATTGAATCTTCTTGTGATGTTGTGTTAGATAAAATTGCCTTGTTGATGTTGTTATTGTTGTAAATGTAATGCATCACACACTCATGCCCTTTGCATTTAGTTAGAGACAATTTGTCGTAGGACTGAGACGGATTTCCTACTCATGATAATTTAGTAATTAGGCTAAATAATTAGTGACTGCCCAATAATTTGTCTCTCACGATAAAAATTGATTTTAATTAATGAACATATATCTAAATATATATCTCTATATATTATTTGCACTTAGTGTCTAGATCATACATGACAATTTGTGGTCTATCTTGACAATTTGTCGGAAATACCCCTAGAAGGCTAGAATACTAGTCCAGGACTGAGACTGCACTCATGCGTCCAATAGCATTATTAACGGACTGTTAACCAAATTTATTCTGGGAATAAAAGTGAAATATACATAATTTCCCTTGGTTTGTGTAATGGTGTAATATTTGTTTGTAAATCCCACATCATTTTAGAAAACAAGTGACCTCAACCACAATACATTAGACTATTTGATCATTCCCTAGAATTAGAACCCCTATATTATATTCCTAGGTTTTTGGGTTGAAGCGAAAACCTAGATTACAATCACTAAATACTAATGGCCCCCAAAACACAAAATTCAAATTTAAAAGCATGATGCACCATATGCATAATGTACCATGCTTATAGCACCCCCGCCGCACCTTGCCAATTGACTTCAATATTGAAAATTCCTAAATTCCTGAAAAAGGTACCAATTCTAAGGGATCTAGCAAAGGCTCGTCCAAAGTTAGTTGGATTAGATTGACCTAGGAAGAGACTTCAATGCCCCCCCAAGAATTGGTAACTAATTAGTTTTTGTTTAAATTTTCATACATCCATTACATTTCATTTTCAAAAAAATATTAAAATTTAATCCAAATCCAAATCACTAATTTGAACTAAAATTTGAAACTAGTAATTTAAATTCTACTAGCCTTGAAGCAAAACAAAGAGGCATCCGTATAATTTTATTCTCTTCACCATAGCTTAGAGATCTACAACAAGGATACCAAAGCTTAACCCAATTCCAAGAGGTCCAACATAGACTCTTTCAAGGTCAATTGGACCCAATTGACCTTGCAAAAGTCTCTACTTGACTTCATGGAATCAAGTCAAATTTAAATTTTCTTAAGAAATGAAACATGAAATGCATTACCACACTTACATTCATTCGAAACATAAAAATCTTTGCATTACTCAAAATATCCCTTTTAAAACTTGGAATTGAGAAAAGACATTTCCAGGTTTTTGTTTTTGTTTTTTCGCATATCAATAATGAGAGGTCTTATTGGTACCTACAAGACTTCAATTGAGGTTTTTGGAGTGCCTAATTGTACCCCCATTTTAGGTGATCAAAATTGTTATTTAAAAAAATAAAAAAAATAGATTGAAAATAGGGGATTTGGTTGGTAGCTCGGAAAACCCTGTTGGGTGATTTGGGTCCGACTGAGGTTTTTGAACTACCTAGTGGTACCTCTGTTTTTGGTCCCCGAAAAAAAAAATTGAAATTTATTTTTATTTTTTATTTTTTATTTTTTTATTCGATCAAAAATAGTAGTTTCGGTTGGTAGCTCAAAAAAACCCGTCAGGTTTGATTGAGGTTTTCAAATTACCTGGTGGTAACCCTGTTTTTGGTAGCAAAAAAAAATTTGAAAAAAAAAGAAATATATATATATATATATATATATTTCTTTTCTTTTTTACCGAAAATAGAGGGTCTGGCTAGCAGCTCCAAAACCTAAATTGGGTGTAAGGGAAGAGTGTTTAAATCATGGTTGTTTATCAATGTTGGATGGGTTGTTTATTTTGGCTACAATGACAAACTAACACCTTTTTTCATCTCCACAGATTGTTTGTGAATAATAGTGCTATATCTTTTAATCTTCGTAATTGAATATTTCATTCTACTCTGAGCTACTCTATTTCAATGTCTTGATATAAGTCTTCACCTTTGATTGCATTCTCTCAATTAGACTTTAGTACTCATTGACAACCATCCAACTTTCTTTCAAGATAATGTATGTTGCCTCTGACTTTTTATGCTCAACATAGTCTTTAGAAATTCCAATAGCTTATTCATGAATCAACAATGCAATAGTGAGTTGCAAAAAAATATTGTTAACCCATTCCAGAATTCAAACAATGAAAACAATCCAAATTAACACACGTGGAAAATAAATATGAAAACCTACCTACATCATCTATTTGAGTATTGCCTTTGCAATTCTCTAGAACTCTAGTTGGAGTTGTACTACCTTATTTGCATTTTCTTTTATTGCACTAGTACAACAATCATCCATGTTAAATTTTAATCGCTTCAACAACGCAAAGACGGCACGATTGCTCCTTCTCAGTTCTACAGGGTAGTTTTGGCATTCCCCTTTCCCTCACAGTTTTGAAACCGCATGTCGTAGGCTTTTTTGTCTTTCTGTTTGCGGCATTAGTGGTGGGAGAGGTGTAGCTCTGCAAGTTGGTGAGGATAGCAAGTTTCGTAGCTCCTTCTTAGTTTTAGCAGTGGTGAAACTTAGGACAAGATGCGCATAATTTTATGAATTTCATCTTCCGATGAAAATGCTATAAGTTTTTGAGTCACATTAAAATAAGGCTGCCCATAACTGATCAAATAAGCAACTGTGGGACAGATGGGGAATAGTTGAGTGGAATGGAAATTTTTCCTATGTAGGAACGTAGAAAATACTGTGATTGCAAAATTTTCAGAATTTTATTTGCAAAACTGAAATTTCTGTTTATTTTATAAGGCATAAAGTGTTCCCAACCCATACCCAACATTTAGAGTTCTGCAATTCCAATCATAGACAAGATTACTTCCTGCTCATGTGTAAAAATTTCAAAATAAACACATGGCATGTAATAATTGTTCCTTGCAGCCTTGTATATTGTGCTCATGATTAAATCTGGTAGTCCACAAAAACAGCTTACTTGGTTGGAATTAGATTACCTCTACATGTTGGAGACTCATCCCTGGTTGGGAATGGGTGATTCTACCTTATGGTCTCTCAATAAGTGTTGTCATTGTAGACGCCTTTGCGGTTCTGTCATGAACTTTGGTAGAAGGCAGGGTGGGAGCGATTACTTGTGTTCCACCTCTCGGACACCTTGCCAACGCGGATTCCCTGGCAAAATCGGTTACTTTCCCGCACTGTGTTTATTGCCAGTACGTTGTACCCGAACTCCGCCACTCAGCGTTTGCATGCCGACCAGGATTCCAGAGTGGCACGTATTCCTCAGTCGCCCGCACAATTTCCGGGTGACCCGACTGCACTCGCATACGATGCATCCGAAGCCATGATCGACGCAAGGCTTCACATTTTGCTTCAAAAAAATTACTGAACACTCCTGGTGTCGGTTATAGGTGGCCTACCGTTGTGATCTTTGGGAGGGACTGCAAGGAATTTTCTGGAAAAAGAAAACCGATGCAACAGACACTGCGTCGGTCTAGCCAACGCATTTCCCTAAAATGCACCGAATCCCAATAGTCTGGGGTCCTTCCAGAATTTTGGCTTGCTCTGAAGCATACGACAAGGCAATCCGAACAACTGGAATGTGCGCCGAAATCTTTGTTCGCAATTCTTAAAATTCGTCACTCACCGTATCCTGCGGATACAATGCTATAGTGCAAGAGCTCAAGGGCCGTTCAGGGGTTAAGGGACAAAAGGGTGCATTATAGTAATAAACATCATGGTGTAAACTCAAATTCCATGACTTTCTATAATTAGAATGTAATGTACATTAAAAATCCATTCAAAGTTCAAATCACAATAAAATATTCAATATTACAATTTTTTCAAAATTCCAATTGGAGTAGAAACTAGAATAGATGAACTTCATTTCATTAGTTGGGTTCACACTCAAAAAATATCATCTTTGTTCAGGAATTTCAGATTTAGAGCAAGGAGTAACAACTTCCTAAAATACACTGAAAATAACATTTTTTGTGATCTGTTTTTTTCAGTAACTTTTCATTCACATGATGACAAACACTAGAAAAACTACAAATTCACTTGGGTATTCTTCATAATTCTCTCTGAAAGGTCAAGGGAAAAAAAATGGATGAAAAAATATTTTCAATCTCCCTCTGAGCACCGCTCAGTCATCCAAACACCCCAAAATGGCTTCTTCGATGTTTAGGGGTTAAACTGGATACAAGACAAGTGAGATTTATCTCTAGATGTTAGCAAATTTGATATTTAGAAGGACGGAAAGAATTTGGTAGTGAACCAAGACCACCCATCAAGGAATACTTTGAATCCTTTAAATAAGGTTTGATTTTATTTAAGACAGTCAAGAAAAACTCCAAGAAAGAGAATAGTTGACTTTTGAATATTCTAAAATTTAGTTAGTAGTTAGAAGAAGTTAAACAACATTGTCTTATACTCCAAGAAGTTCTATAGGAAAATCAATGCATTTACAACCTTTTTGAACAAGGTTTATAGTCAATTATGTTTTTGTGTATTATGCTTTTGAGGAGTTCATATGCATTGTAAAATGCAATATTTTTAGCAAAAGTTGAATTTAGGGCCCCCACCGTATTGGGGCCAAGCTAGGATGTAGCCTTCAAAAAATACAAGGATCCAAAAGAGGATCCAAGCATTTTCCAAAGGCCAGTTAGTACAAAAAAACATGCAAGTCAAGACAATTGGATTTTATCACAATTAGGTACACCATAAAACAAGAAGCATGATCACTTAGACTTAGTTGAATCGAACCATACAAGTAACTCGAAGGGTTAACATACAAGAAGAGATACTTACTCTCATTCTTCCACAAAGGGATGGCATTATCAATTATTTGATCAAACTCCTCAACTAGCACTTCCAATGCAATCTTAAGCATAGTTTCTTCTTGCTGCCAAGCATATTTGAAATACCACTTATTAGCCATCAACAATGTTAAATGAATCCACCATCTATCATAAAATTGCTAAAATCAACTAACCACCTACTTTAGAATTGAAGTGAAAATTCAATCACAAAATTTGATTAGAAAAGATTTTGACTCTTCTATCCTACCATAGTCATCTCTCCACACCTCCATATTGATCAATATCCCAAACACACATCTTTTACAAATAGTGATGCAAATACTTTACTCTAGCTCAATTGCAAAAGAGGGAACTAAGTCATGTATAAATGAATTTTCCAAAAGGTAACTCACACTTAGTATGAAGGAGAGTGACAAACTAACGATTGTAGGAATGTAGGATTATCCTAATAGTAGTGTGATTAATAGACTCTAATTGCACTATTATAGTGACTACAAACTAAATGACCACAAAAATTGCATTTAAGCAAGAATAATAAACATACTAGGTTAATTAGAAGTGGCACCTAGCAAGGGCCCACACTAGTTAAAAAAATTCGCCCTACCCTTGCTTCCCTCAACTACCCGTCGGAAAAAATATAAATTCAAATGGTAAAGATCCTAAGTATTATTAAGGTAGCTGGTCAAATTGCTAGAACTTTTTAATCCTACCCGGCCAATTTTCTAACTTGGCATTTTGAGGTGCAATACCTCATTCCAATGTTCTTTGTCATTTCAAAATCTTCAAAAAAGTTGAGCTAGGTCATAACTAAACCTCAACACTCCCTGGACATTGCTTTATCTTTGAGTTTTATTTAATTCTTAGACAAATTAGTAAGTATTTAGGAAACTAGATTTGATAGGATTTGCATTTTGCAAAATATTTCAAAAGAAATAGGACTTTGGAAAGAAAATAAACTTTGGAACAAGGAAGAAGGGGTTTAGAACTCCATTAATAAATATACAATCCTACGACATACCAAATTATTCTAATATAAGAACTACAAGATGAAAATTGATGGGCTTTATGATGAGATTACGATCATGGTGCACAAAGATGGAACTATCCGTAGAGTTTGAGGTGAGTCTTTGATTTTCTTTCCCTCCGATTGCTTTATTTCGCAAAAACATTAAATTAGAAGTAGGAAAATTGATTTAGAATTTAGAATTTAGATTCAAACCATTAGGAAGATTAATAAACAAACCTTAGAATTTAGAATTGATTAGATAAATTTCAATAGCTTTCCAAAAATATATTACACATAGGAAATAGATAAAAATTCCAAGAGTTATAATTGGATGAAAAATAGTAGTTAAAGTGGATGGAAAGTTAAGAAGTCATCCAAAGGAATTTAAAAAATTCAAAATTTAGATTAGAATCAAAAGTCAAAACCAAAGATGAAAAGTAATTTTGAAATTCAGGTTTAAAGAATTTAATGGATGAAGATGGAAGTACCAATTAACAGTCAAACATCATCTAGTCAAAACTTTCTCTAGGAAAGTTAAAAGTGTAAATGTTTAATCTTTTTAGAAATTTAATTTTGAAAAATTAAAAAGAAAAATAATTTAAAATTAAAAACAAAAATTAGAGTCAGATGTCAAAAGTGATAGTTAACCCCTAAAATTCCTTGACTATGTTTTCACCAAAAATGATCTAAAACTACTCTTTCCAGTGCAAGTACCAAATTTAGGAAAAAAAACATATTTGGACACATGTAACTATAGGATCTTGTAGTATGCTAACTTGAGAACATGTGGAAAAAAATTCAGAAATTTCCACTACATGGGTTGCAAGATATGAGCTTTCAAATTCACAAAAATCTTTTTTTTGGACTTGCAAAAAACCAAGCAGATGCACTTTAAAATAACCAAAATGGTGGTGCTTTTTTGGTTCATTTTTAAAGGCAAGATAGCTATATGCTTGGAATTGTACAACATATAGGAAAAAAATAGTAAGTAGAAAGTAGTAGTGAATGATTCAAAATATAAAATTGTTAAGAACTTAGTTATGAAATTGAAAAATGCCAATCCCCATGATTGCAATGTTGTAATAAAAAAATCTACATCCTATGTTGTTGTTTTCAAAAATATTGAGAATTGAGTAAAAGAAAGAACTTCAAAGTTTATTTTAGAATAGAGAATCCATAATTGCCCGCAAACTGAAATTTCTCATAACTTTTGACTCCTTGAACAAAATGGAATGATTCAAAACTTTTTGTGTATATATAAATTTAAAATATCAATTTCAATTTCTTTTTGTTTTGAAAAAAGTGATTTTTCTTATCCTTATTTCACTAATTTAGTGTAGTTGTGAAAAGTTATGGAAATATTAGTGAAAATAACATATTAGGCCATAACTTTTCACTAATATTTCCAAAAGTTCTGAATTTTAGCGCACATGAAAGATATTCCCCACCCATACCTTCTATTAAAGTTTGGGCCAAAAACATGAAAATCTCTAGTCACATGTACCTACCCAAAATTACTATGTTGCCAAATTCAACAAGTTGGTCCTTTAGGGATTAACAATTAGGAATTAAAATTTATTATTTTGTTAGAAGACCAAGGAAAATTTTAGATTTAGAATCATATAGAAAATATTTTAAGGTTTCCAAAACTAATTTAAACTTTGAAAATAGATCTATAACAAATGAGATAGCATAGGATGAAGTTTTGATTTAGATTAGGACAAATTTGGATGAAAGTCAACAAGATTTGATCAAAAAAATTCAGACTCAGAAATTAAAAATTAAAATTAAAACTAAAATCAACCCAAAATTCTAAAATCAATTCTGATAGTTAGAATAGGAGAAAACAATGGATGAAGTTTTATAGTTTAGTTTAAGGGCTTATCTTCATCCGTGAATACCTTTCAAGACAATAGTCCAAATCAAGTGAACTTTATCATTTTGGAAAGGGCATAAAAATCCCTACACCTTAGAATATTTAACCTCTTTGCTTGACTAACTTTGGTTGCTCAATACTAATTTCTTGACACTTGATACTTGATAAATATTTATTATTATTGGATTGGATTGGAACTAATACTTTTGAATTAGGTGCTATTGTAATTGTGACTCATGAACCCTCATGTATACAAATGAAAATATTTGTAGAAATATTTATTGACTTTGATGGCTTGTAAAGTAACTTTCTTTGGATAAGGCAACCTAATTATTCAAACAATTTAATTTCACTATTTAGTGTAGTTGAGTGTAAATCACACACAAGCCCTTGAGGTTCTAAACAATAGCACTTTTTATTACAATGAATGAATAAAAAATGGAACATGACAATGGAATTAACCCATGTAAAGCTTAGTCTGCACCAACTAGAATTAGTTGTAGCTTAGTGGAATTAGTTGTTGCATTGGTATAGGCACAATTGATTTACTTGTTCAAAATCAAGAAGTTAAATTAACTAATAGAAATGAATGCAACTATGGTATGAATTGTATACCCTGCTAGCACCAACCAAATAGCAGCATTTAGCTAACTAAAAACTTTAGTTCTTATTAATTATCGTGCAAGTACAAGGATAGAGGAGGTTAGTTAACTTCAAGTTAGCTAACAAGTCTAATGGCACCAACAAGCTAATTGGTGCTACTTAGTTGGTACGGGTGGGGCTTAATTAGGAAAGAACAAGACATGGTAGAATAATTTTTCAAAACCATTAATAATAAGCATATCAAAGGAAGAGATAAAGGCCTTAGAGCATCCTCTATGATCCTTCAAATGGTTGCCTAGAGTGTGGTTTGAAGGGCCAATAGATTTTGGCAAGTAATGAATTCCCCTACCCTTCTCTAATAGATGTGCCATTGCCGCAAGCATGCTAAATTTTGATGACCCCGCACTTTGTGGGCTTTCTATGGCAAGCCCTTCAAAAAGAAAAGGTAAGGCAAAATATTATCATAATTACACAATGAGTCTCTTTTCCTACAGACTATTGGTCCTTTGACCTTCATTCTTCTCCCTTTTGTAGAATGAGGTGTCATAGCCTTGAGTTCCACTAGAAGGGTTCTCGTGCATGCCTCAAACACCAATTAATTTGAAAGGGCAGAATTAAAAAGACTATAGGGGATGCTCCTTAGTACATCTTTAATTGGAAGAACATTCCAGATGCTCTTTACCCTCTTAAGTCCGTGTTCTTATAATTGTTAATATTTCCATTATAAAGAACATAGCTACTGAAGGAGAATAATGACCGGTTTGGAAATTATCCTTTTAGTATAATAAGTTCGTTCCAAGGGAGACGGTCAAGTAGGGAATCTCTACTAATAGGTTCAATGTCTAAAATTAAAATATCTCGATTTAAATTCAATAATCCAACTTGGAATTACAACAACTAGCACGAATCACATACATTAACATAACAATGAACACCAATTTGATATATAATTTCCCATAAATTAACCAAATGGTGAACAAATCACCAGTACAAGTTTTACAATATGCTCAATGTCTTGACATTTCTTTATAACATCTCAACAACCACAAGAATAGAAATCACTTCTTTAGTACTTTTAACAATCTCATACTTTCTCTCCATTAACTCCATAAACTTTCTATCTTCCAATGCATTCTCCATCTACAACAAAACCATCTCAAACTTCATCACCACATCTCATACATGAACTTCCAATTAGAACACACCTATCTTCATCACTTCACAAACACATATTGACTCACACAAAAGGAAGAAAATTACTTAGCATGTAGTCCGGGACTTACACTGAACTCTCAACAACGGGTAAAAAAAAATGAAAGAGAAAGCAACAACTAATAGGAATTCCAAATTGGTCGTTACAAGCAAGGGGACAAAGATGACACAACTAATTGCCAACAACCAAATTGGAATTGACATAACTACCATACATATTAATCACTCTCAAACTACCATGACTCAAACTCACCCAACTAGGCAACCTATTCCTCCAACTAGGCATTTATGCCACTTCATCCCACTAGACTTGTCCCACAAGCACATTGAAAAAGGCACTCCCACATAATAAAAGAACACCCATAATCACCAACTTAGGGCACAATTAGACAAACAACTTGACAAAAGCAAAAAAATACATACCAAACAAGCAGGAAAATCCCCAAAATAAATCCGAATAGTATATTTATAATAGCTAAGACTAGCAATGACAATTAAAAACTAGAAAGGGTTATAGGTTCAAATATAGAGTTTGATAGAGACAAAAGGTGCTTGCAACATTGTTCCTATTATTATGCATGCTCTAATAATGCTTCTTCTTTTGTTCTATGCTATTTGTTTTCTTTTACCTTAGTAGCTATGTAGATTCACTAAATTGAGTGCATAGGAACTGACATTCCTTTACAATGTTATTTTCTTGTTTTGATTTTGTTCTAATCTTTCTAATATGATTCAAAAATAATGAAGTTGTTTTGTAATTATGCCATTAACTTTGTAAAGGGTAACAAATTGGGGTTGAAGGAGATTGCAAAGAAAAGCCTTTTTTTTTGCTACAACATAGTGCCCTTTTGTTTTTGTGTAATAACATGCACATTTTAAATACCAAAAAATATCATACACCAAACAAATATTAAAGCATTTCAAATGAAAACTTCTAGGTAGTATCCTTGTACAATATTTTACTACATATCTTATTTCTTTTGTTGACAAAAATTTGCTAGCTCTTACAAAAAAGAGACTTTATTTTTACCTTCACAAATTCTTCAATCAACTAAAGGGAAGACATCACATGTGTTCACACAAGAGTGAGTTGGACAATAGAGAATGTTTTTTTAGCACCATTTTTTGCTAGTTGACTACAACCAAAAGATGTTGGCTATTTTTTATAAAGCTCAGGGGGTGCACTTAGTTCTACTACAACAAACCACGTGCGAACAAGTGGTTTCTAATAAACTATAATTTCAATCTAAAATTTTGACCATTGTTTAATAATGACTATAGATTTCTATTGCCAAAATTTCCATCTCAAATCAAATATGAAATGATTTCTAGAAGAGGTTGAAAATGAACTAAAATGGCATGTTTTTCAACTCAAATAATTATAGAGAACACATTTAGATGACCATTGAATCAATATTCAACTCAAAATGAGCTTTCAATAAAGAGTTATTTTTAGGAATTTTTTGTTCATTTTTTAGACAATTTTTTCTTATATAATATAGGGGTGTGAAAGTTATTTTTTAGTTCTATAGTGTATCTTTTTACTTCAAAAATTTGTAACTAATTATTATTAACAAATAAAAATAAAAATAATTCGAAACATAAACTTTCAAAGTAGAAAAATCTATTCATATTTTTCTTATTTTGTTTTATTTAAAATTCAAAAATTATATAGGGGGTCCAAAGTTTTGTTCGCATGTGGTTTCAAATGGATACTCTAAGTGACCCCCCCGAGTTATAAAGGAAATTTTCACTTTCGGGGGTCAAAATAGCCAGATTACAACTATATTTTAAGACCAATAGCCAAATTCTACCTAAGTATCACAAAATTTTAATATAAATATCACCCAAGTATCGCAAGAATACTAAACCTTAAGCACTCCGACATCCAATTTCTGGATGATGAATAGATTCTTATTTTTGTTTCTTCCTCGTTGTTGTTAGGATGAAAGTTATTCAAATTCGTGGAAATACTTTATCAAGTTTTTATCCTATCTATCGGTTGAATTTAAAGTTACTAGAATACATATTTTTCTAAAATTACAAATGTGAAAGTATGCCAATCGATTGACTAAGCCAATATTGCATTGACTTTAGGTCAAAATTGGATTTGCAAAAATGAGGTCATAGATGTAAAGAACACAAAAATTTCAAAAAATCATCATGCCAAGAGAACCTCATTTCAAATCCATTCCAACAAGTTTTCCTCCAAAAATGATAATATTTTGTTTGTAATCATATTTTGGAATTTATAAAAAATATTTGTGATAGCATTGGTGAATCTAACCATATGAATGGAATTACAATATATCAATTCCAAAATATTCTTCCAAATAGTACTTTATAATGATTTTTTCCAAATCCTCAATTCTAGAGAAGACTCTGGACGTTTATGGGAGCCAACCCATACCTAATCACTTAAGCAATTACTCATATTTGGAGAGCAGTTTTTTTGAGTGCCAAAATTTTCCCATGTACAGAAATGAGAATTTGGAAGGATTCCATATTTTTCCTGAATTTTATTACATGAAATGTAATTACTATGAATTTTTTAGTGAAAGATTCTCTTCAACCTACAATAGTGATATAGACCTTTGTATCTTCTAACCATAGGCTCATTGCAAAATCGGCCAAAGGTTGGTTGCAATATTGACAAGCTTGCAGCCAATGATAATGTCCCAAAATTGCTTTTCAAACTATGCGACAACTTCACAGAACTACAACAGTCTATGGTTGATAATACAACAATCTAAGGTAGTATGCTCTAAAAGCACCTGCGTTCTTCAAACTTCCCCTATTTTTGGGTGAAAAATGGAGATGGGGTGATCCTTAAATAGACCACTGTAGCAATTTTACGCATTGAAGAAAAATCATTTTCTTATTGCAAGAGCCAATCATTGCCTTTGATTTCCGCACATCTCTTTACAAGTTGCAAGTGAACGAATTTTGGAAGACCTATAGTCACAAATAGGTGCTTATGCCCTGAATCTTTGAAAATTTATAAGTAATTCAAAAATGCTTGGAAAAATACAAAACCACTTGTGTTAGGTTCCACATCTATTTTTCTTTCTCTAAAAAATGATCGAAATAATATTTCTATCCACAGAATCCTATGAAAAAGGCAGACTGGTCGCTTTTAGAGCATACTACCTTATAGGTTGGATATAGGAGGTGATCACGTATGGGTCGGCTCCAATAGGGGTTAAAGAAATATCTGGCCACTTCTCCAAAATGATAAAAAAATCACTGGCAATAACCTGAAAAGAAACTGAATTAATTGTCCTAGCACGAACATTTTGAATGGTGGATCACCAAGTCGAAGTCATATATTAAAAAAAAGGTTTCTCAGGTTCAGCAATCGTGAAAAGTCAAGCTTAGACTGGAAAGTCAATGAATTGATACTTAGTGAGCCCAAGTGGGGACAGACGCTGCAAATTCATGGGCATAATAATACGTCAGGTGTGTCATGGCATGTATTTAATTAACGTCTATTGTAACTTTCAACGTATTCATTTTTTATTTAGATTTAAAATTAGAAAGTGAAGCAATTATTTAAACCTTTTAACCCCTAAAATGAAACAATTACTGAAACCTTATAACCCCTAAATATTTTGGACTATGTTTTAAAAAAAAAAACTTCAAAACTGCCATTTCTAGTTCAAGTACCAAATTTAAGAGAAAAGAAATTTTTTTTGGACACATGTAACTGTAAGATCTTGTAGTACATTGGTTTGGGAAGATGTGGAAAAAATTTCAGAAATGTTCATTGTATAGATTACAAGATATTAGTGTTTGTAGTGACAAATATCTTTTTATGAGCTCTACAAAAACCCGGGTAGCTGCACTTCACAAGGTCACATTTGTATGAAAAATGTCCAAAATGGTGGTGCTTCTTTAGATTCATTTGTCAATTCAAGTTGGTTACCTGTTTGAAAATTTTCAGATCATTTGAAATTGTACAACATATAGGAAAAAAATAGTAAGTAGAAACAAGTAGAGAATTATTCAAAATACTAAATTGTTAACAATTTATTTATTGAATTGAAAAATGACAGTCCAAATGGTTGTAATGTTGCAATAAACAATCTACATCCTATGATTTTTTTATTTTTCCAAAACTATTGAGAATTGAGTTAACCCCTAAAGGACAATTGTTTGTTCAACTAACAACTGAAAATCCAGATAGATTCCTATAAAGTTAATTTTGGTCCAATATTCACAAAAATTTGACATAAGGTGAGAACATGTCCCTTCTTAGTGGGAATTTAATTTTTGTTTTGATCAAGTGCCCGGATAGAAAGATATACTACCCTAAACTTTTCTAACAACTCAAGCACTTGGAGGGGTCATTTAGAGTGTACATTAGAAACTATGTGTGAACAAAATTTTGGACCCCTTATATACTTTTTGAATTTTAAATAAAACAAAATTAAAAAAATATGAATAGATTTTCCTACTTTGAAAGTTTATGTTTTGAATTATTTTTATTTTTATTTGTTAATAATAATTAGTTACAAATTTTTTGAAGTAAAAAGATACACTGGATAACTGAAAAATAACTTTCACACCCCTATATTATATAAGAAAAAATTGTCTAAAAAAGGAAAAAAAATTCCTAAAAATAACTCTTTATTGAAAGCTCATTTTGAGTTGAATATTGATTCAATGGTCATCTAAATGTGTTCTCTATAATTATTTGAGTTGAAAAACATGCCATTTTAGTCCATTTTCAACCTCTTCTAGAAATCATTTCATATTTTATTTGAGTTGGAAATTTCGGCAATAGAAACCTATAGTCATTATTAAACAATGCTCAAAATTTTAGGTTGAAATTATAGTTTATTAGAAACCACTTGTTTGCATGTGGTTTGTTATAGTAGAACTAAGTGCACCCCCTGAGCTCAAGTAGCTTCAAGCAACTTTTGCAAAACTCCTCCTTCGCTTCTATAATTTGGTGGGTATGTAATTTATATGATACAAGATGTAAATGTCAAAATGATAACCATGTGTAGTGTAAAAATCTCATTCTAGGAGGCTACTGGCACTATCGGGTAAGGTTGAAATTTTTTTTTCTAACTTCAAATGTTATAATTTTTCAATCAGGACGGTCAAATTTTCTGAATTTTTTTCCATACATTCCTGTAGTAGTCTAGTAAAAATTTATACAGTTGAATTTTGAAAGAGAAAAATAAAAATAAATTTTTTCTATTGCCCTAAAATGTGGTACTTTTTCACGATTCTACCCCAAACATGCCTCTAGGCTTTGGGGGGTAAATAAAGGACTTCAAGTTCATCTTTGAGTAAAGATTTTCCTACTTTGAAGGACTGTGAGTTCCCAATCTGGGAACCAAATGAAATTGGCCGAAACTGCAATTCGCGAGCTGCGCTGACGTGGTATAGCGACTACCACGTCACTTTTAAAATTAAAAAATTAAAAAAAATAAAACTTTGTTTTTCATTTTAAGAATTTTTTTCTTTTTAAAAATTAGTTAATTAATTTTTTTCCGACATTGGCGTTCAATGAGGCCTGGGGGAATGGAGCTGGGAATAGGCCTGAAACGGCCCTTCTGACCCACTACATCTCATCTAATGATTCAAAGCTTTCTACCTATATATAAATCTAAAAAAACAATTCCAAATTTTTATTTCTTAGAAAAGTGATTTTTGAAGAAGTTTTTTTAGCTGCCTAGGCTGCCCACAAAGTAATGAAAACTACATATCATATAGATACTTTTTAACTATGTAGTCAAAATTTATGAAAATTGTTGGGCCATAAAGTTGCTCCTTGGGCACATCTTATGTGAAAATTTTAAAGAAAATAAATGAAAATCCGTTTGTAGTGAATTGCCCAAAATTGCTAATTTGCTAAAAAAATGCATTTGTGCATTTAGAGATTAATACTATTCTTCACAAGCTACTCTTATCTTGTGAAGAAATTTCAAATTAAGGTAGTCTGCTCTAAAAGCACCCATGCTCTAAAAGCGATCATGACATAGGGGTACATTTTTCTTTCTTCAATGTGTCAACAATGTATATTTCAAGAAATGGTGGCTTTTAGTGATCCCTACATTTAACTTTAAAAGATCATAACTAATTCCACAAAGGTCCAAAAAATATGAAACGACTTGGGTGAGATGCTAATTCCATTTTTCTTCCTACAAAAATTTACAAAAAATTATTTTAAAGAGTTTAGCTTCCCCCCAAAGGCAACCAACTCTTAAATGGTCGCTTTAAGAGCAGACTACCTTAACCCCTAAAGGACCAAGCTACATTTTTGGCAATATAGAAATTTTGGGTAGGTACATGTGACTATAAATTTCCATGGTTTGGGCCCAAACTTTAATAGAAGGTGTAGACGAGTAATATCTTTCATATGCACTAAATTTCAGGATATTTGGAAATATGAGTCAAAAGTTATGGTCTAATACGATCCTTTTTTTATAACTAGGCAGTCTAGGTAGATTAAAAAAATCATTTTTTTCAGAAACAAAAAATCTGAAATTGATTTTCAAGATTTATATATACATAGAAAACTTTGAATCATTCCATTTTGATCAGTGAGTCAAATGTTATGAGGTGTTTTAGTTTGCAAGTACTTATGGATTTTGTACTCTAAAATAAAACTTTGAAGTCCTTTGTTTAACTCAATTTTCAATATTTTTGGAAAAAATATTAAAACATTAGGTGTAGATTGTTTATTACAACATTACAACCATTGGGATTGACATTTTTCAATTCCATACATAAATTGTTAACAATTTAGTGTTTTGAATCATTTTCTACATCTTTTTACTTACCATTTTTTTCCTATATGTTGTACAATTCCAAATGATCTATAAATTTTCAAGCATGTATCCAACTTGCCTTGAAGAATGAATCCAAAGAAGCACCACCACTTTGGACATTTTTTTATACAAATATGACCTTGTGAAGTGCAGCTGCCCAATTTTTTACATGGCCCCCCAAAAGGACCTTTATCACTTCAAACGCTAATATCTTGCAATCTACACAGTGGGAATTTCTGAAATTTTTTCCACATCTTCTCAATATATTTTACTGCAAGATCCTACAATTACATGTGTCCCAAAATGACATTTTTCAAAATTTTGGTACTTGTATAAGAAATGGCAGTTTTTCAGCGTTTTTGATGATAACGTAGTCAAGGAACTTTAGGGGTTAATAGATTTTTTTGGTTATTCTTACCAATATATTTTCATTTATTATTTAAAAATGATATTAAATATTTTATATTATAAACCTAATAGAGATTTTTCACATTGATAGATACCACATAATGGCTCATAATGCAAAGATATCACACTAGAATTCAAATGTGATTTAAAAGGCTAATTTGAACTTAAAAAAAGTTTGACCGCATAGATTTGGCAATGGAACTAGCCTATGTTACATAGGTTTCGGATTTGTTAAAAAATAATTCAAAAAATAATTAAATATGGCATATTATGAAAATTTCACAAATTATAATGTGGCATAATTGAATATTGTAGAAAATATTAATGAAAATAATCCCAATCCTAAAAAAGAAATTGAAACTATAAGTATGATAGCCTTTTACAAATTAACTAGGGTCTGTATGACGAATTGCCAAAAAATGCTGCTAGTCATAAAAGATGTCGGAATCACCCTCACAAAAGTTGTCTAGCTGATGAAGACCTTCATAGAGAAGTGGTGTATTAAACAAGATTTTTACTACTGTTTTCAAGGACAAGCCTAAATGGATTCATTTAGACCTTTTATTAATTGTTTTTTAGATTTACTAATTTTTTATTGCCTAGGTGGTCCCCACAGCCTTTGACTATCTTGAATTGACTATCTTGTGATTGCCTTGACACCTTCACCCCTTAACCAGAGGTATTCGTACCTATAGTTTTAAAATTGAGTTTGTCCTCTTCATATTCGTTCTTGTCAAGTCATTTTTAGCTAGTGGTTGATGAATTTTACTCTTTGCAATGAATTACAATCATTCGTGTCAAAATTTTAAAAAGAGTGATATGTGAGTTGAATTTCATCGGTCCTTAGTTGATTAATATTAGTTCCTTTTAGTAGTGTATGCGCAGTGTACAATCCTCACTATTTGCAATTGAGCATAATTATTATTGCATGGAAATTATTATGTTTATTGAATTTCACTTAGAAGTCATAGAGGATTGCAATGCACATTAGAACGCATCATTTGGATGCTATGCAAATAGGGTATGTTTTTTCAAAATGTTAATCCCTAAAAGACACTTTTCTATTGAATAAACAATCAAAAATCCAAGTAGGTTCCTACAAAGTCAATTTTGGTCAAATGTTCACAAAATTTTGACACAATTTTTCATTTGGGTGCCTTGATCAAAAGTTATACTACCTTGATCTTTGGAGGTAGCCCAAGCAATTAGGGCATCTTTTGCTAAAATCCTAATTGACTTTTGAAATTTGGCATATACATAAATAATAAAATATGGCATAAAATTCTCCCCTGAAACAATTTTATATATATTTCAGATCACATTCTAAGTGGAGTCAAAATTTATTAGCTATCTCAAGGCAATTTTAAGAAAAAGTATTTTCTTTTAACTTCAAGCCATATGATCTTGCAATTTGTTAAGTCAAAGATCTTGAAATTTTTCCCACATATTTCAAATGTTTGTCTCTAACTTTTTACCATTTGGATTTCAAATAAAATATTTTCTTATTGCACAAGAAATCATTAAAAATTGACTTGTATATTGCCAATTCACTTAACCTCCTTGCATGACCAAGCGATTTAAAGTAAGTTATACATCACTGTT
This sequence comes from Rhytidiadelphus loreus, assembly GCA_947034895.1. Classification (NCBI taxonomy): domain Eukaryota; kingdom Viridiplantae; phylum Streptophyta; class Bryopsida; order Hypnales; family Hylocomiaceae; genus Rhytidiadelphus; species Rhytidiadelphus loreus. The sequence continues at coordinate 8,731,130 of OX344763.1, forward strand.
GCATGTGAAATTTTGCATGAGTGAACCTAAAATCATATACTTATAAATGGCAAAAATCCTCATTTTTGTATACAAAAAAATATTCAGTTGGAATTTAAAAAAAGGTTTTAATTTTTAATTTTGGACAATGCATCAAAAATTGCAATTTTAGAATTCTCTTCTTCCAAAACACCCTCCATTCTTTAGGGGTTAAAAACATAAGTATCATAAATCAACACCACACTATAGGTTTATCTTGTTGTGCATCCCTAGAATTAACGTCTTCCTTCTAGGTAACGAGACACAATGTTTTCTTGGGCAATAACAATTTTTGGGTGTATTAATTTAAAGTGGCTTTTTACCTATGATGATTTCTATATATACATGTAATGGTGTTCGGATCCAATTTTGTCACAATTTAGGGGTCAATATTCATCACTAGAAAGAACACATGTTAAGCTTATCCCATTTTGATCATCCACCCATCATTCATCCACAATATTACCACAAATAGTAAATTTGTCCAAATTTTCTCACAAATCTCATATTTCTTAGAGATGTTTTTGTGATTTCATCCACCATTTTTCACTTTTTTTTTCAAGTCTAAATGAAATGAGCTTGAAGTTCAGGTCAGATTTGGATCCTTCGCTACGAAAAGTTTCACTAGGGCATAAATGAACAACCCCATTCGACTCTCACTTTCTTGACAGGGTCAAGAAAATGTTGCAAACCACTTGTGACGTCAATGACAAATGCTAAGTTTGACTCACCTGGAAGAGAAAAAGCCTTCACGTACCTTCGATCGTGGCATGAGCCCATGGAGAAAAAAACAGTGAAATCGAGAAGGAAGGACCTGGCCACCTTCCAGTTGACGACTCATGGCCGTCCTGCAGCAAAGCTCGAGTTCCAGATGGACCCAAAACTTCACCTTGCATTTCACAAAAGCAAATTAAATGTGACCATGAGGAGGTTCATCTGTAGGTCCATACTCGGAACACAAGCCACTGCCACAGGGACTGAGACCCTCATACGTGATACATGAAACCTCTGAAAGTTTGTCTCTTCATTCATGTAACGAGCAGCTTGATTGCAAAATTTCAATTTCAAACTCTGAATCAAACCCTCGCTGACTGAGAGAGAAGCTTATCTTTGACATTGAAGGCATCAACTGCAAGAATTGAAGCTTGCTAGCAGCCCGTACATATACTTGCACAAAGTGAATCAGTTTTCTATTTAATTTGAGTGCATGTGTGCATTGGGCTTGCAGAGCAGGACAGTACAGAATGAACCTCTTGAGCATTCTCCTGGTTGTGTTGCTTCGCTCAGTTGCCGGTGACGACACGCGACTCGCCTTCCATTCCTTTCCCTCTGAAGATGATAACGTCTTAACTCTCGGAGATGCTGCACACAATGTCGCCAATCGATCCTACATCATCGACAGGCGCGCCACGGAGTCGCGAGGGTCTTGTGGAGCGTTGTTCTACGGGGAGAAGGTGCGCATTCAGGATGTCGCAACTGGGAGAGTTGCTTCGTTCAGCACCTCATTCTCATTCACCTTTGAAACTCTCGGGTTACCTCGGGATAACAACAGTTCTGCCAGAGACAAGGACCATAGCGGAATCGCCTTCATTTTGTTCCGGAGCATGATGCGTTCTCAGCTGCAAGCCCTCATGTCCAAAATAGGAAGCGGTGGTGCATGCAGGAGTCCTCTATATCCAAGTGATCCAAACCATAAATACACTCCGTCAGGCTTCCTTATCAGTTTCGCCATGGGGAAGTACAACCCTAATATCGAAACCGCCAGCAACAGCTACATCAGGGTCTCTAAAAACCATGACTACAAGTATGACATTGGAGCATACACTCACAACCTCTGCGACAACGGCACCCGTTGCTCGTATTTCTCCGACGGGAAAATCTTCACTGCTTGGATTGATTTCAGTAGCTCAGCTCGGACACTCGAAGTGAGGCTTGCCAAGGGGTCCAACTCCAGCGTGAAGAAGCCCCTGCAACCTCTGCTGCGCATTCCCAACTACATATTTCCCGAAATGCTTGGCAACGAAGTGATCCCCATGTTCTGCGGAAGCTCCGATATCCATCACGCCGAAGCGCATGAGCTCTTGTCCTGGGAATTCTTCAGTAGTGAGATTTCAAACGTCCCTTCCTCTCAATCCCCAAATCATTTTTGGAAGGCCAGAACGTGGGCTGGTATCAGCACAGGAGTTCTGGGATCGGTTGTGGCAGCTGCAGTCGTGATTCTCTGGTGCGCCTCCCGCCTTGGGAGCCCATCCAGAAGTTACCGCTACACACCAATGGGCCACAGCGCAGGTCCACATGCGTTCTCGTATGCAGGGCTCCGGATGGCCACTGACAATTTCCATGAAAGAAAGTTGCTCGGAATCGGCGGATCGGGGTCTGTCTACAAAGGGTCCTTTGAAGCTCCCAGTGGAACCCATTTTGTTGCCGTGAAACAATTCAATTTCTTGCAGCCGAAGCAGGCGGAGTCCCTCTTTCATGCGGAAGTGGCCAGTCTCGGCCAAGTTCGGCATCGCAATGTGGTGCAGTTGCAAGGCTGGTGTCAAGAGAAAGGTCGCCTGCTCTTGGTTTACGACTTCATGCCCAATGGAAGTCTCAATAAATGGCTTCACACCCCTGCTAGCCATGGTCTCCGACACCAAGAGATTGTCCTCTCTTTGGAAATGCGACACTCCATTCTTCAAGGAGTGGGTGTGGCTCTTGAATACTTGCATGAGGATTGCTTGAGTTGTGTTTTGCATCAAGACATCAAGTCTAGCAATGTGTTGTTGGATGCGGATTTCAATGCACATTTGGGAGACTTTGGACTTGCCCGATTTATGGATCACCACAAGTTGGACAAAACCACTTTGGCAGGGACTCTTGGTTACATGGCTCCAGAGATGCCATACACAGGCAAAGCAACCAAAAAATCAGATGTTTATAGTTTTGGCATTCTAATGCTTGAAGTTGTGTGTGGAAGGCGTCCTTTGGATATACAAGCAACAAAACCAGAGGATCTTGTGTTATTACACACTGTTTGGCGAGCTTATGAAGGTGGGTTTCTTCTCAATGTGGTAGATCCAAGATTGCTACAAACTCTTCAACCATTAAGGTTTACACCTCATCACGAGGATGAGGATGCAATAGGATGTCTTCGATTACCTTTAGACTCTAACCTGCATAGTGACAACAATGTGCTATGTAACTCAATGATTGTGGATGTAGATGTTCAAGTGCATTCAACTATGGTTGTAGATCTCCTTCGTTTAGGCCTCTTGTGTTGCCTTCCAAATCCAAAAGCCCGGCCATCCATAGGACAAGTGAATGGAATATTGCAACAAATAAGTGACATGGAGAATGCATCTACCATCACCAATATATCAATGCCTTCTCTACCAGCTACCAAACCTTGGGGACTCTACCATTCATTGGAATTCTCACAAACTTCTCTTAGTTTGAGCTCAAGTAGTCCACCTATCTTGAAAGCTCATACAAGTTTCTTGTAGATAGTTCTTCATTAGAGCAAGTCTTTGGCAATTTCATAAAGATGATTAAATAGTTTTAGATTTTTTGGAGATTGGCACGATAGAAATTGTTTTTTCATTAGGCTAGGTTACTCTATGTATTCTTTGAGACAAAGAAAATTGTAAAATTAATCCATCAAGCATATTTGCATAATATAATCTTGATAGTGGTTTAGAAGAAGATTTCAATTAAAATTAGCATATTCATTGTTGTAGGCCTAAATGTTAAAGTACCAATATGAAATATAGTTTGATTTCTACAACTTGTAGGTTTGAACATCATTACTACTCATAAAAAAGCTATTTTTATCTTCTACAATTTATTGAAAGTGAGTGGAGGAGCATAAACTTGGTTGTATGAAGATTCTCCAATCCTTGAGAACGTTTAATATTGATTGGGAATATAGATGAAGTCGAAAGAGAAGTCTGTAGAGAGAATCTCAACTCATAACCTACTCGAACCTTTGATGCCATGAGTTTGTCATGTTTATTTCCTCAATACTTAGCACAACAATTTCCATGTAATTCTCAATGCCAAAGTTTCTTATGTAGTGTCTACTATTGTATCTAGTGTTTAAAGGCAACATTTCCTACCAATAATTCATTAAAGTTGGCAAATGCAATTTGGCAATATATGCTTGATTCTAAAAGGATTATTTTTTCTCCATTAGATGGGATTCTGGGGGGCTGGAGGGCCATTTCAGCGCCGTTCCCCGCTCCGTTCCTTGGGAACCCCATTGAACGCGACGGCAGATTTTTTTAAAAATAAAAAAATAAAAAAATAAAAAAAGTCTTTAGAATGAAAAACAAAGTTAATTTTTTTTTTTTTTCAAAAACTCTAACCTGGAAGTCGCTTGGCCAAGTCAGCACAGGCGGGGAATGGCGGGTATCGGCGGGTTTCAGATTGGTTTCGACTGGGGAACTCACAGCCCTCCCCGATGGCTGAATCCCACCTTAATGCCTTTCATTGAAGATATAAATAAATTATCCTACAAATTTCAACATCTATTCTTTAAATTATTTTTCGCTCAACTTAATCACCAGATTATATAGTAATATAGCATCCAAATTATTATTGCAATTCTTTTAGTACATGCAATTGTTGATTGGGCATCTCCATTATTACTTTCATGGTGGTGATATAAATCATTGCTTGTAAACAAAGTCTTCTCCAACACAAATTTTTAAACTATTTTTTTTCTAGATGAAACCGTAGATTTTCCATTGTTTGAAGTAGGTGAGACTTTCACACTGCAATTTATAATAAAAAATGAAATGTTGTACCATTGAAAAAATGTGTCTATGTGAATGAAATGAAATGATTTGATTAAATTTCTTTTTTAAGAAAATACAAAATCTACTATTTTAAGGATTCAACATTATGAAAATCTAACCAAAACAAGATTTGAATGATAATTGTAAATGAAAAACTTGGTTTGGGATGAAAACTTATGTATGGATGAAATTTTCCATCACCCAATTTTCCATCATATAGTTGTCGACCACATCAGCTCTTCATCCAATGGACGCTGCTAGACCTCCATTGACCAAAAGCTCATCTACTGTGTTTTAGAGAACAACTAGAGTAAACTTGCCATTTACTATACGAATCTAAAAACTGGACAACTACCATCCCAATTACCTCATAGTAACTGCATAGTAAGCAAATTTTGGAAATGATTATGAAGTATGGAACATTGCATTAAGAACAGTCAAATATATTTTAGCTACATGATATATTACTCAAGTCTTAACAATACTAATATTTGAAATTTGGATGGAGAAATGGAATTTCTTATGTATGGATGAAATCCGAATAATCTTTGAAAAAATAATTAGACAATTTTATCACCACCTTGGAAACCCTAATCATCTAGTTGTATGTCCTTGAAATATCATCTAGCAACAGAAAGTTCATCTGTACATTTTTTGGAAAGAAATGGAACGCGATGAGATCAATATTTCGTGTCATCTTACAATGACTACACTCTATGCGTTAAAGGGCTACAAGAAATTTCAACTAAATTAAAACCTCATTGTCGTTAAGTTGCAATAAAATTTGTAGAAATAAACCTTTTTGCATTCTATTTTTTGAAGGTGAATCTTAATGTGACATTTGATAATCACACCAAATTTTAAGCATGCAAGTTTCTATTTTATTGTGGGGAAAGGTTTGAATTTTGTTTTTGCAGTGATTGGCAAGTTTACTCTAATAGTTCATCAATAGCCAGAAATTGCCACCTCTGGGCCTGGGATTTAGCCTTTACCCCCAAGAACTCTAGTAAGGCCAATGTATCCAAAAATCATCAAAAATCACCCATTTAGAAACTAAAAATTGCTAATAAGACTCTTCTACTAGTCTCCTTCCAACTCAAATTTTAATCCACAAGCATTTGAGAAGTACCCAACTTGTCTTCAATCAAGTGCAATTTTTTGTGTCCAAACTCCCACTTTAGTACAAATATGAAAATCTAAATCTTCCAAATTAAAATTTCTTTTACTTCAAATTATTTTAATCTACAAAGATAATGAAAAAATAGATCTTGCCAAGTGAAAGAATTACAAATTCTAATCACTCAAGATAGTCAAGTGTTTTTCACTTCACCATGGGAAAATCAAAGAATGTGCACATATCTAATAGAAAATGTAAAGCTTTGTAAATGGCTAAAATACCATAGCTATAATTATCTCATGTCAAGTGGTGGCAGGTATGTATTAGTAGTCATTCTGTAACCTTAGAGAATCAGTGGGATAGTTTAGGCTAGCCTAGAAGGTCTAGTTAAGATCCATTCAAGGTTCAATCAAAACCCAGGGGAATAACGTTAAGATCCAATTAAGATCTGCCCTAGGTACTTTATATACTATACCTTACAATCCATATATACATGTATCAATTTATTTTATTATGGGGTCTATTTAGATATTATTTCACAATAAATATGTACCTATTTTTTCTACTTCTACTTTTTGTCCATTTTCCTATACCCTATGGTAGTTCAAACTTCAAACTAAAATTTGAGGCATTTAAACATGTTAGTATTGTAATTCAAAAATTTATACATGGTTTTAAAGTTGATAAGTACAACATTTACACTCTAACTATTGTTGAATACAACCCACACAAACATTACATATACAAACATCATATATCAAACATATAATCATATAATCAAATTATACAAATGAATCATATATGTACAATAGAAGCAAAATCCACAAAAACTGAAAACCCTACAAGAAGTATTATCGAGAGTATTATATTGGCTAAGCCTGACTTATGCATTTACAAATGTAGTGGTTTAGGATCCCCAAACCTTATAAAATATGGCAACAAGTAGATTAGTTCCAGAGTTTATGGTTTAGGGCATAGTACAATGATAGCTCCTACTAGAAAAACAAAACAAATATATACATATACAATCCAAAATGATATGTTGTTCATTATTGTCTATTTATAGATGTGTAGAAATAGTATTTTTACCTAATTGGAAAAAAACAACCAACCAAAGAGGTAGGGTTCGAACATTGGGGAGGTAATTTGCTAGGTTTGTTCTACTACGTCGTCACTTATCAACTTATAATAACCCTATTGGTTTCCTTCCACTCATGTACATCAATTGTTCTCTGATTTGGACCTTAACTTGTCCTTAATTAACTTTCAAATACATCATTAGCTCCATATCCATTTGACTCCACAATTTTCAATTGTTTACTACAATGACACTCCTCTCTTACCTTTAATTATCATTCATTTTCTATTTTCTAATTTCTCTCTTTTGATATTTTATCATTAATTATTTTTTATATGTTATTTTATACAAACTCAAGTATGATAATTTCAATTTTTCTCTTCCAATTGTATTTCCTTCACAATGGGTTCCTCTTGATTCATCCAATCAGTGGTACCAAATCCCACTCAATAAAGTTCCCACTTGGTATTCTCACACAATACTTAGCACACACATACATCAACTTCAATATTTAAAAAAAATCTCTTCTTAAATTAAACTCCAATTGTCTCACATCACATCACATCACATCAACTATCTAATCTCTAATTCTAACTCTAAAGTTTTACTTCCTTCTTCCCAAGGAAGGAGCTTCAGCTTCCCTCCCGCATGAACACTCCCTTCCAATCTGGTCTTTTTCCAAACTTATGCCTCTTGCAATTTCTTACCAAAAACTAACTAGCGGTTCCCCCATTGGAAGTTTGGTTAACCATCCAGACCGATTGGCTTAACTCCCAATTGAGTTATTTTCACACTATTTCAATCTTATTGGCTTCAATCTTATAACTATAGCCTATTTGCCTAACTAAATCCAATCTAATTGGTAATTCAAAATGTTTTTAGCAAAATTTTAACAATTTGATTTCTACTGTCTAAATCTTCTGTTCACAAGATGCAAAATGAAAGCTCCTTATACAAGTTCATTCCCTCTCTTTTAAACCTTAAAACTCTATCCCTTGTGTAGATTTACAAATTAAGTATTATGGATCATTACAATGTATTGTATAATAGTTGCAATACAATACGCTTCAAATAAATAGTGCTTTAGTAACTTGAATATTTTTTAAATTATTAGCTTCAACATTTAAAATGTACCCTACAATAGGTTTCATATTGTTTCTAATGTAACTACTAGTGAAGTACCTAGGAGATTTGCTTAGGACATAAAGGGATATTAATCGTGGGGTCCAGTTAAGATCTAGTTAGGATTAAATTAGGATAGAGTTAAAGTCTAATTAGGGTTGATTAAAATCCTAAGTTGTCCTTCTTTCACTTTCATTCTCTCCAAGTCTTGTGTATAAAGGTTTTATGAAGTTTTGGAGTTGGAAAACCATGAAGGTTGATTGTAGATGATGATAATGTTGTCAATTTACTTAATTTGAAATGTCTTCTTATGTGCTTCAAGCCATGTGCAATACTAATCCAATTGTGACAATGTAGAAGAATTTAGAAGTATATTTGATGCTTATTTATTGTATGATTGTTCATTGATGCCTAATTATAGTGTAGATTTGCCTTTGGGCATTTGTACTTGCACTTGTGAATTTAGTTCACAACACTCTTTGTTGGCAATACAAAATGCTACAACAATAATATTCACAACAAAAGAGCTCTCTCCAAAACACACACAAAAGTTGACTTCACAAGAATGCCAAATCAAGGGAGCTAAGCCAACTATAATCCAAACCCTAAGTTGCCCTAAAAGTCCATTAGGATTATAAAATAAGCCTAATCTCCCCTAAACTCACATAATCCATGAAATACCACATGGAATAACACTACTTGAAGTGGCATGGCCTTTGATGCCACATCACCAAGCACATGAGGTAACAAATGATTCATAGTTTTAAAATGACCAATTCAATTTTCATATTGTGCAAAATACTATTGTCAGCTGATTGAATCTATAGATGGGACCACATCTATAAATACTAGAATTAGTGAAAAACATTGCGTTTTTATTTTATTTTATCAAATTCATATTAATTTGAACAAAAAAGATTCATATCCAATTCATTGTTTGTTGTGCTGATTCTATAGTTTTACTTTCTAAACCTTGTAAGGATATAGAGGTCAACAAGTGTCCAATAGATGACTTTCTACAACACTTTAGGAATGAGAATGTACCTATTGGTCTAAAAATCAGATTATTTTTTAGGGTCAAAGGCCAACATCCTTCCAAAATTAACCCTAGAACTCGGGACCAATTACCGTGAAAATTATTTGTTTTGTCACCGTGTGAATCATTCCTACCAAAGTTGGAAGTACTGAGCAGTTTGATGTGACATTGTCCTAAGACTCGTCGAACTTTGTCCTTGCACAGCATGAGGTCGTTGCTGCAGTTGTACAAGCAATAATCGGTGCCTCTTCCGCCCAACATGTGACGGAGGCATTGGATACTTCCTTAAATGACATACATGACAAGGACATCCACAAAAACAGTGATGTGTATGCACTATTTGACGTTGCTACAGACGTAGTGCCAACAGTAGAGGCATGTGCTGCTGAAGAAGCGGAGTGTTCTTAGCAGATATAGGACTAACCTCTTTGAAATTGAATGTGTCTTAGGTGTCGTGTACTTCCAAGCGTGTTTGTGCTTATTTTCTGGCTATGTTGAATACAAAGGCTGACGTCACATGACAAGGACTACCATTCAATGTGACATGGCATTACCTATCATCCCAGAGAGTAGCATGGGACTTCCGTGTATGGTATGCTCACTGTACATTGAAGTGAGACTTGCAGAAACTATTCTTGTGCATGTTGTGATGAATGTGGGAGAAGTTCTTATGCTTATGTACAATGTATGGTCGAAGGTTTGTCAATCATGATTTTGACTATTGTGATGTTTCTATGGCTTGACTTCAGTACTTGTGGTCACATTTCTACAAATTATGAGTGACCAGCATTATGTAGTACTCCCTTGAATGTACTTCAGTAATATGTACGTTCTATAACATATAAAAATAGGAAGAGGTAGGCATACCTAGCCGTGTTGAATTACGCACGAGGACCATCACTAACATGGCTGCCAACAAAAAGACTGCAAAGGTGAACGACACACTCCAAAGTCAGAAGCCAACTACAACAAAGGGACCAGGCGTACTAAAGCCTATGAAGCTTGCAGCAAAGATAAATAATTTGTACAAGGAGTTGTCAATGTTTTGGATGGCCATGACTATTCAATTGTTGGGTCCGCTTTGCTCATGTTTCTTTGTTTAAATGCAACTACATGTGACATTGTAGTGAGGCCCTGTACTATTGCAATATTGTGAGCATCTCAAAGTACAGTGGAAAACAGGCACATGCAATAATGAATGGGAGGTAGGATGGTACAATAGTAGAGGAGAATTTGCAATCAATTGTAGAAGACGGTAAGCAATTTAGTTGAATGTTCTTCATGAACAAAGTGACTTCAGAACGATTGCGGCTCCCTAATTGCACCAAGCCTACTATCTGGACATCATGGCAATCAAGTTAGAGTCACGTCCGTGACTTTGGGATGAGGACTAAACGAGGGGCGACTTTCATCCTTCGCATTCCGTTGACAGTGTTGTTAGTATTTTGACGTGACGAGAAAGAATTCCAACGTGGAGACTTAGTTGCTGTTGAGTGGATTTCAGTCACAGACAATAACTTAGTGTTACTTCAGAGAGACTCCATAGTGACTTCATGGTCACTGGAAAAAGACTCCAGAAGACTAGGCCGTGCACGACATTATAGAAATCTTCAACTCATTACAAAATTGTGTAAAGACTAATGATTAGATGGCAGAGGGAAAACAAGGCTACAAACCTTCTTACAGCGTCTTCTCATTAGCAATGTTCAGGGTTGTCAATCCACTCTTGGGATACACCAATGCAACCTCACATAATCTTTGCAAACTTAGTGTAAATTTTGAAGCGCCCGAGGAAGCGCCTTGATTAAGGCAACCGGGCTTATGTTATTGGGCTTCGGTTGTAGCAAGTCTAACCAATGTAATAGTGCCTTGAAAGAATGAGAGGTGGCCACAAATTTATCGAATTGTCCTTGCACTATACAAACAAACAAGTGCATTCTGGCATTCTACTCTATAGCAAAGAACGACTTCAATTGGGATTTTTTGGATTCAAGTGAGTGAAAATGGTCAATTATTGAGTTTGCCACTTTTAATTCAGTGCTTCATTATGTACTCAAATACGCACTATGCATGGAGATTCCTAGGAACGCATTGAATCTGGACTCTTGTACACGACTACAGTGCTACTTCATCATAACTAGAAAATGACAGAAGGTCACTATGCTAGGTTTTCACAAAGTCATACAACAGTCAACACCTAGCTTTCATGATGGAAGGTGTCAAATCAATGTACAATAAAATCAGCATTCTTAGTGTCATTTAATGGGCATAACCAGTTTTACCAATGTATGCTAGAAATTGGCTTATGATTGCTTTTTTACTGAATAGAAAAGATAGAGTTTAAGCGGCCTTGTTCCAATGTGAGATGCTAGTAATCCTCTAGAGCCAATAAGTTGTCTGAAACTGACAATTCAATGGCGCCAACTAGATTAGCTGCCTCTGGGAGAACGGGAAGTTGTCATAGAGCTGTGAGACCAATACTTTCCACTGTGGTGCTGATAAAAGCGTTTGTTGTGTCCACGACTTCTCGCTTAGCTTCTAGCAGAAGTAGTATGCTGTGAGCCTATGGGCGCTTAATTACCCACCCTTGGTAATTAATCAGACACAACCAGGTTCCAGGGTTTAATTAAATTCTAACCTAACGGGTGACTAAGCGTCGGTCCATTGTGCCTTCCAAGCAATGGATCTTACTAAGTTCCTAGTTTTCGCAGGTGACAATGGAGTTGCCCCCAATTGGCGAGGGAATAGTTCGGGCTAACCGTCCCCTAACGGCAGCCTATGCGAACTACCACCGAATCTTTCCTAATCTATGGGAATCTAAGGCTAATTGACCCTTCCTAAGACTGGGGAGGGATTACCTAAGTCCCTTCCATGGTTTCCTGAGTTAATTGGGTCTTTTCCTAATCTAAATTATCTTTTTCCCTAATTTAATTTATCCTTTTTTTCTAATTTAATTTCTTAATTTAATTTATCTTTTTTCCTAATTTAATTCCCTAATTTAATTTATCTAATTTATCTTCTAATTTAATCTTCTAATTTAATTTATCTTCTTTCCTAATTTATCTCCTAATTTAATCTTCTAATTTAATTTATCTTTTTCCCTAATTTAATTCCTAATTTAATTCCTAATTTAATTTATCTTTTTCCCTAATTTAATTTCCTAATTTAATTCCTAATTTAATTTATCTTTTCTCCTAATTTAATCTTCTAATTTAATTTATCTTTTATCTAATTTATCTCCTAATTTAATCTTCTAATTTAATTTATCTTTTTATCTAAATTTAATCTCCTAATTTAATCTTCCAAGGCAAGGTCCGTTTTGCTAAATTAACCCGAGCTCCTAATTGGATTATTTTGTCTTAATCTAGTGTTCGCTTCTTGGTTGAGTGCTAACCCTAACGGTTACTAATTCCTAGTCCTATCCTACCCTAATCTAATTTGGTTGCTCTTATGGTTAACTTCTATGTATGAGATGGGTTTGGATACTTCTATCGATAAACTTCTATGTCTAAACTTAAGGCCCACCCCTAATCCCTTATTTGCTAATCAAAATTATTCACTATCTAACAGAGTCTAACGTAAATTAGAAGGGGAAAAAAACACCGGGGATCTGTTTAATGACTCACCTGATCGTCGTTAGCATGTGCGGCATTTTCCTCCATACCTCCAGCCGCGTGCTCGTATTCCATAGTGGACACGTATTTTGAAGTGGTCAAATGCCTACGGCTTAGTGGTGAAAACTGTTACACTCTAGTACCCTACGGCACTCTCTTCCCTCCTTATCTCCCCCTTTTCTTTTGCCTTGGTACTATTCCCACCAACCCTTTAATGGGGGTCTTACGCTATGACGCTAACTCCTTGCAAATTCAACCCCCCTTCTTACGTTGTCATCTTTGCGTCATTCTAATCTCCCTTCTAATGGCCGTGGAAAGCTTTGGGGATTCCCGTGCACTCTAATCGAAGTAACTATGGATCGTCTCTCTCCTTCTCACTCCTATTTCAACCTCTCTTCCTAATCTCCTACCATTCTTGTTTTGTTGTTTTGGTGGTGATGAGAGAGTGAGGGGTGCGTGTTTTGCAGGTATGGCCGCGGAGGTGTCGCCTCTCTTCCTTCCTTCCCCTTTTTTCCCCGTTGACCTTAAGGGCCTTGGCCTCCTTCTAAGTTTCCCCTAATCCCAACTTTTAGTCCTTCCCCCCCCCTCTCTCCCCTTCCCCAAGCCTTGGACTCCCTGGACTCCCTGGACCTTCCCCCCTTGTGACCTTCCCCCCACAGCGACCTCCCCAGCAGCCCCGACGCCCGACACCCCGACAGCCCCAGTACCCGACTCCCCAGACCCGGACTCCCCGGTACCCGCAGCCCAGTACCCGACTCCCCAGTACCCGCAACCCTAGTACCGGCGCCCCTGGCTGGTTGATGTTTTGAGGGTGCTGGCTGGTGTTTTGAGGTTGCTGGCTGGTGTTTTTAGGGGGCTGGCTGGTGTTTTAAGGGCTTGGCTAACTTTGTTTCTTGGGGGTGGTCTTTCCCAGGACTAGACTTTCTTTTCTAAAAGGAAGGGTTTTTTGTTGTCAAAGCAAAGGAAAAGAGACTTCACTACTTCTAACTGGGCCCGGGGGCCTGTCAACCACTAAAAAAAAAGGAAAAAATTAAACACACTTGTCTTGGGGGCTAAACTTTGGGCTTTCCCAAGAAGGTCTTGGGAACTAAACTTTGGAACTAAAGTACGTAGGAGGTCAAAGCTTCGCCGTAAGGTTGGTTTTGACACCAACTCTAAGACTTGCAATGTCCCTAAGTTCAAAGCTTCGCCGTCTGGGCCTATTTTGACACACACTCTAAGACTGGGGTAAGTTGTAAGTTCAAAGCTTCGCCGTCTCACGGGCGGTGGGGTCCACACACAACAACATGGAAGGGGTGACTATGGTCAGGGTGTACACACGAGGCAACCGTCTCCACAAGGTAAGCATAAACCAGACAACATTTTACACACTAAAGGCCCCCCAAAGCGGCATCGCCAAGGTACGGTGGGGGGTAACTTTAGGATTAGTACAAGATGCACAAAAAAGCAAGTGAAACCCTCTTGACTCACAACAAGTACAAGGTAAGATGGAAAGACCCCAAAGGACCTTCAAAGAGCTTGAGATAGAACAACAACGGGAGCAAAAAGTGCTCCGAAAACACCGTAGAGGTTTCTTGGCTTGAAACGCCAAAAATTCCAAAATAACTTGGACCCACGGACCCAAAACAAGTATTGGGGGTGTTTTGGGAGAGAGAAGGGCCCCCTTTTATAGGTTTCCAAGGGCCCACTCCCCCCCTCGATGAGTAACCTCATCCATCCGGATTTTCATCCAACTTTGAGATTTTCACCTAATCTTGGGTTTTACGTTGGTTCTAGTTTCTAACTTTTGGAGTTTAGCTCGGAATTGCAAATGGATTGCGCCAATGGCTTCAGAATGCCATTTTTAGTCTAAGGGACCCCTACCCCCTATTTTTATCACAAAAAACCCCTCGGAAACTAGTGCCAACTGGAGCCAATTAAAAGGGTAAAAACCTAACTTTTGGGGTTTATCTCTTTTGGCTTGGGTAACTAGCTAGGGTTGTTGGGGAGGCTCTAGGGAGTAAGAAAAGGCTCCTTGATGTCTTCGTTCCGACTTCGTACGCTCCCGGGACGCCGGTCAACCCCGCAAAGATCTTGCCGTAAATATTAATTGGGGGGGATGTTGTCAGTTTCGGCTGCTTCCCGCTATTGGAACTCCATGAATTTTGTTGGGGCGCGTTATTAACATAAAAGATGCTAGTCTAATTTTTAGTGAGATTTTACCGCGGCCTGGGTATTTTCCATGAATTTCCCAACGTGGCCTTTGGCGGTTGACTCCTCGGAAAAAGATCCTTTGGAGATCAGAAAAAACCGAGACTTTTTGGGGAACCTCTCATGGAGTCCCCCAAGCCACGTGCCAAGTCTTAGGCTACTCTGGCACATAGTTGGTGGCGAGGTGAAAACTGACTTCGGTTGAATCCAGGGTTGTCTTGTCTGATAGAATTTCGAGTTTTTGTGTCTAATAGACGTCGCATGTCGCATGTCGAATTGTCGAGTTGTCGAGTAAGGGCGGTTTTTGTTGTCGTGTACGGATTTCGGATTTCAAATTTTTTTACCCCTTGGTAAAACGGACTGTCCTACGTGGCTGTGACGTGGCGTGCTTCCTGAGGGGCGACCGCGGGTAGGGGTGACCACGGGTAGGGGCGACCGCAGGTAGGGGCGACCACGGGTAGGGGCGACCGCGGGTAGGGGGGCGACCGTAGGTAGGGGGCGACCACGGGTAGGGGCGACCGCGGGTAGGGGGGCGACCACGGGTAGGGGCGACCGCGGGTAGGGGGCGACCACGGGTAGGGGCGACCGCGGGTAGGGGGCAACCACGGGTAGGGGCGACCGCGGGTAGGGGGCGACCACGGGTAGGGGCGACCGCGGGTAGGGGGTTGACCACGGGTAGGGCGACCTCGGGTCCAAAATCCTGGGCGACTGCGGCTCCGAATCCAGGGCGACCGCGGGTCCGAAGTCTAGGGCGACTGCGGGTCCGAAATCCAGGGCGACTGCGGGTCCGAAATCCAGGGCGACCGCGGGTCCTACTTCATGGGCTACAAGTCTGGGGCCCCCACAACATTTTTTTTCCAATATTTATTCTTCAACCAACACATTCCACGGCAAATCGGCAATATATAAGCATTGAATTATATGCTCGGTACGTACCAAAGCAAATGAACATGCATTATGTAATGATATATCATGGGACAATCAATTCATAAGCCTAAAACATAATAATAATAAAAACCTTGGACAATAATCATATTAATTTAAATGGAACTGCGTACATACATAGGGATGATCTTCACAATTGAGTACCAAGACCACTCCTGTTTGAAATTGCACACTTATTTGCAAAAAATACGAATACCTTCATTAATCATCATCGTCAACACCAAAGTACCTTTTACAATCTTCCTGACTTTGTGAAGCCAAGTGATGGACTACACAAAATTCAAAATCTACCTATTTCATTACAAGCTTTGGCAACAAATCTTCACTACAAGGCATTGATGTTAAATCATTATAGTACTATTTGAAGGCCTCCACATCTATAATGCAACACATTACATTGTGAAGGTAGAATCGCTTTCCGCTTCATCTGCATTGGGGTCGGTGTCTTCATGTGGCCCACTACTGTCACTAGCTCCTGAGACCTCGTTTTCATCATCCTCTCTGCTTGTAGGTTGAAGGATCACCTCACGTTCCACCTCAGAGTTCAAATTTCGCACTTGCGTTTCTAAACCACCAACAACTTTGGCTAGCACTAATCGCTTTGTCGGCCTCGATGCATCAATGGTTCCATTGATAATAGGGCCTGTCGGTCGCTCAAGCACCTGCTGCCCAACATGTTGACGCTCTGCTCTCGCTGCTGCGCTTGATGGCCAAGGATTACGAGTGGAATTTCGTTCTCTAATGACAAATGGATGGATCACATGGTTTTGACGCTTGGGGTTCCGTGTCAGTCTGTCTTGCGTCTTGCGGGTTCGTTTATTTCCTGATTTGGAGTGTTCACGCGATCGTCTGGATGATTCTCCAGGGCCTGACATCAACGAGGCCGGAGTAGGTTTTGGAGCTGAGCCATGCACTCCTTCATCAACGATTTGTCGTAGATCATTATGTGTCGGCGACCTTGTTAGAGGAGTTGGTAGTATCCTCGATGTTGTGGCAATGTCTACACTTGCAAGGCGATTGGACCCACGGGTACGGGTCTCGTTGAATACCACTTGTAATGGCGCATCTGAATCGTACACCCTAGTTTCTGTTGCAGTGTTGTTGGTCGGTGCTAAACTTGGACGAACTGCATGTACCTCTTCAATATGCGACACCTCTTCTTGCCTTTCACCTTGTACATTAACTCGTACACCACTTCGGAGGTTCATTGGCATACTAGGCGGCAGACATGTGGCAATTGGAGACCTTACAAGCTCCACTTCATCTGCCACTGGAATATCTGCACCGTCATTGTTGTCATCAGGAGTTCTTTCCCTCGTTGGGTCTGCATTGATTACCGGAAATGCATCCCAAGCTGACACATGAGGGGCTTCGTCTCTGCGGTGGTGCGACGCCTCTGGAGAGCTCAATCCATCATCATCACCCACGAAAGTGTTGTGGTATCGTCCTCGTGGAGGACTACCTATACGGGGCACCATACCAGCCCACCTATTTCCACGGAGGCGTTCTTCTACTACCACACGTCTCTGTTCTTCTCTCAAATCTCTAAACCTAACTTCATCTTCGTCCCCCGAAGAATATGGTTCCTCATTCTCTTCATCTGTATCTCCATCTACAAGGTACTTTTCGTAGAATAGTGCTGGATTGTGTCCTTGTTTTTCACGTTCCAATTTGCTGTTGGTGTAGATATACACCAACATCTCAGCCTTCTTTGTGGCTAGGCGATTACGCACTTTATCGTGTACAAACGAATACATGCTCCAATTTCTTTCACAAGATGATGCTGAGCATGTCAGAGACAAAACTCTCCTTGCTATTTTTGGAAGAGTGTTCCCACCCACACGATTCCACCATTGATGAGGCAACAAGTTACATCGAGTAACATCTGGAGCCTCTTGTAATGGATCAAAGGGACCCGACTTCTCTTCAAATTCTGTCAACTCAGCAATTGCTTCATCTTCATCCACATTCAATGGTCCGCTCAATTTTCTGATGACTCGATTCAATGCCCGCTTTGCCTCTCCATTGTTATGAAGCTCTTCCACATCTGTCAAATACGGGTTCAACAATGCCCCTGCATAATGGAGGTCCGTGCGCATCAACTTCCAACGAGCATCAAATTGTTTTAGGAACTTCGTCGCGGTCTGCTCATCAAGAAAGAACGGAGCCTCCTTTAAAGTGCACACGTGCTGACGAAGGCTACTCATTATTATCCAAGCTTTCGGCATCGCCGGTATTTTGCCATCGAACTGGCGCAGAGCAAGAATCACTGGAAGAACCATGTGTTGGAAATTACCGCATTCCACCCAAAACACTTCCGAAACTATGTCCTCTCGCGCTTTACGGGCCCGCTCTCTTGTAATGAGTCCGTTTGTTCTGCTGACCAAACTATTCTCAAATGGCATATACGTCTCGTCCCCCACCATGAATTGAAGCGCTTGTTTGCACTCTACCAAACGGTCTATCATGAGAAAATGCACTGCGAAGCGTGTGGCCGCGGGAAGTCTCAATGACTTCTTCGGCGAGTACTTACGGAAGAGACCCAAAGTCAAGTGGTACTTCTTTATAAACTTCACAATTGCCCTGGCCTTATCCACTAGATCTTTGATCCTTTTTTCCTTTCCCCAGTCTTTCAAAAGTAAGTCCAATATATGTGCGGCACATCCTTGCGTATACATGTGGGGATACCTTGCTTGCAACTCGCGCATTGACCCTGTCATT
Source organism: Rhytidiadelphus loreus (assembly GCA_947034895.1). Classification (NCBI taxonomy): domain Eukaryota; kingdom Viridiplantae; phylum Streptophyta; class Bryopsida; order Hypnales; family Hylocomiaceae; genus Rhytidiadelphus; species Rhytidiadelphus loreus. Next base: position 8,749,749 of record OX344763.1, read on the forward strand.
ACGGAAGCATTGTCTGTACACAATTGGACAATATTTTCTGGTCCCACCTGCTCTATGTAGGTAGCCATTGTATTCACCGTATACGCCATGTCTTTCCTCTCTCCTGTGGTGTCAACCGATCCCAGGAAGACATCACCCACAGGGCAAATGAGCATCATATTCAACAAGGGACGGTGATTTGTATCTAACCATCCATCTGAACAGATAGTGGCTCCATATTGGGTAATAGAACTCTTTGTTCGACTACTGACCATTTTCGTAACAACCTCCTTCTTCACATCAAGTAGTTTAGTGCGCACCGCATTGTACGATGGCGGGGAATATGGAAATCCACATGTCGAAGTTGCTTTCACAGCATTCACAAAGGCTGGGTGCCGCACCACATTGAATGCAATGTTAGCCTCATAAAAGAAAGAAGCCCATAGTCTGTCCAAGTTTTGTCTTTCATTGACCCGGAATGATTCATCCATGCTTTGTTGACGAGAAATCAAGGTTGAGCGCATCCTTCTCACCGTCACAGGAGTAGAATTCGTTGAATCTGGATTACGAGGCGGTGCATTAGGTGCTTCTGTCCTGTCGCTTGGGTCCACAGACCCTTCCACTGATGCATCCACAGTATACCCTGCAACGGACTCAGCAACAACATCAACCTCAAGATCTACTCCATGCATCTCCTCCAAACTCATTTCTTTTGGTACAATCCCTTCACAGTTTCTGAATAATTCGAGGACTACGGATGGAATACGTTTACAACGTTCCACTGTTGATGTACGGGGGTAACCAAAGTGACCAAATGCCCGCTTCCGCACGAAAACTTTGTTCCAACCACAAAAAATACAAGTCCTCGTATTTGCGGAACGAGCGGGGTTCGTTTCAATAACCAACTAGGGATCCCACTCCTTTGTGGCTCTTCGAGTATCATTTATGTTCGTCCTCCTCCTCGCTCCTCGGTTTGCCATATTGTTTATCTGATATGCGTTATTCCAAACCGAAACGTATATGTACCCAAGTGCTTCGGAAAAAAAAATTATGACAAAGCCACCGCTTCGAGTAGTTTTCTAACCACTCAAAGCAAGGTTGTTGCCCTCTGAAGAATATAACATTGCATGAAGCCTCTTGAGAAGATCCAAGCCATATGTTCATCAACAGAGCAATGGAAATCCAATGTTGTTCCTCTACATTTATAGTGCTTTCGGTCTTCCCTCCACATGCTCCAAGGATGGTTTTAGGGCGCCGCTACCAAACTCTATTACACCCGAGGTCGCCCTACCCGACCGCTGGTCCACCTCCAGGCATATGGAGGCGCGCGCCTTTGCAGTAGTCGACTTCGGGTCACATGGTGCGAACGCGGGTTCCGGCAGGCGACTTCTGGTCCGAAATAGGGCGAACGCAGGTCCAGGGAGGGCGACTTTGGGTCCAGGTGGGGCGACTTCGGGTCCAGGGGGGCGACTTCGGGTCCAGGGAGGGCGACTTCGGGTCCCGGATGGGCGACTTCGGGTCTCAGACGGGCGACTTCGGGTCCCACATAGGCGACTTCGGGTCCCGGATGGGCGACTTCGGGTCTCAGATGGGCGACTTCGGGTCCCACATGGGCGACTTCGGGTTTCATGGGAGACTTCGAGTGCCATGGGCGACCTCGGGGGAAAGAAGGGCAACTTCATGTGCATAAAGATTAACTTAACCCCTAAAGGACCATTGTCCCCTCAAGGAACAATATGGATTTTGGGCAGGTTCCTATGATCTCAATTTTTAATGAATTTTTTGGAAACTATCTCATAATATACAAGAGCTTATTACCTTTATGGGAATATAAATTTTGTTGCAATTGGTACCTGGGATTCCGGGAACAAAAGTTATGGCATCTTTAACATAATTTGTAAGGAACGTCTCAGGGTAGAAAAAGAAATCTACAATAATTTGAAATTAATTTTTAAATTTTTTTCTTCTTAAAGGTCATATTTTTGTCTACATGTGTAGCTTTGATTCATTCCATTTCGATTAGTAATGTGAAAGTTATGAACAATATTGTTTGGCAAGCAATCAAAATGAAATGATTCAAAGTTTTTCACTTAGATATAAATCATAAGAAATTAAGAACCAATTTCAATATCAATTTTGTTATTGGAAATGCCTTGTCATTTGTGAAGAATATCATTAATTTTTCGGGGGACCAACTGAATGCTAAGTATTGAAAACTACTTATCATACAAAAACATTTGAACCACGTAGTGAGAAGTTCTAAAATTTGGTAGGCTTCGAATTTAATCCTTTAAAAAATGTTGTGCCAAAGGAGATACTACAAATTCTATTCATGTTTCCCTTCTAAATATCACTATGATGCCAAAACAAACTATTTCACTCCTTACGGGTTTAGGATTTAGGAATATCTTCAAATCTATAGTAAACTTTATTTATTTTCACATCGTAGGAAGATCTTGCAATTGATGTACATGGCAAACTAGAAATTGTATGAAGTTGTTCAAATATAAATAATTGTTTGGATGTTCGGTATGAATTTCTTAAAAAGACAATGGTATTATTACATTGTTGGTATTTTGTGTAAATGAAAGCACAAAAGTCTACGTAGAAAACTGACCTACAACACATGCAATAAATGTATTTGACATGTGTCTAATCATCAAGAATTAGATCTTCAAAACACATAAAGGCTAATTCATATAGGAATATTTATATATCTTTATTGAAGAAACAAAACATGGACCCCATTGTACAACATGAGGTGGTTCTAAAGGTCAAAGCAACCCTTCCGATACACACAAGTTTAGAAAAACAACTACCTATTAGTCTATTATTTACTAGAAGACTACCTCTAGCCCAAAATCATGCAACATCCATATTGGCCTCCTCTTCCCTTTTCTTCTTCATGACTTCAAACTCATGGGCCGCAATTCTATAAGCACTCTTCAAAAGGGGTAGGTCATGGTTCCACATCTTGTTTTTGATCCAAAAATTCTTGAACGTTCTCGCATAACCAATGTGTGCAGTCCGGAAATCTATGTGCTTCTGAAACTGGTGTTCAAGCTTCTTCAAAGAAACTAACTTCTGCTTCAAGGAAGCTACCTCTGATGTCAGCACACAATGCTCTTCATCTACTAATAATGCATCCAAAGCCATTGGAAGGTCAATGGGGCCTACAACCGTGGTTTCTTTTAGGTCATTCAACCTTGACTGTGCCTCTTCCACAGCTTTCCTTTCGGTATTCAATCGGTTTTCTTCTGCCAAACACTCTTCCATTATTTTGGCCATTCATTTATCCAAGAACGGGGTGGAATTTGAGGTAGAGCCTCCATCTTTGCCTTTATTGAATTTCAAATAAAATTGCTCCAGCTCGTCCATTTCCTTTTGTTGAACTGACAAACGAACTTTCCCGCTTATGATTAGTGCTTCAAGGGTGTGCTCATCGTTGTCCTCAATGTCACCACCAGTGCGTTCACGCTGCCTTTCACATTCCATTCCTATTTCTACCAGTCTACCAAGAATAGCCTTCAACTGGGCTTTATAAGCTTTTTTTCCTTGCCTCCTCGTGTCTTCAAGATATAATACTTCCCTTCCTGCTTCTTGAAGAGGTAGTTCTTCACATGAATCAAAAATCACCAATGCTTGTTCAGCATCTCGTTGCAACCCGATCTCGCCCTCCTCCTTGTCTTCCTCCATTTCTCGCATGCGTGCATATACATGTTGAAGAACTTCGTCTTCCTCAGGATGACGGAAGTGCATTGGCTCCAACGATCTAAGAGGCACGACATGCAATACTACTGCCTCTTCTGAGTCTCCAACAAAAGGTACCACCGTTGCCATATTTTCTTCAAGTATTGGATCTTCATTTGGGGGCATGGGGTCTGCAATGTCTTCTTCATCCGAGTCGGTGGAGGTGGACGACTGGCCCCAATCGTAGTCTTCATCCGACACTTCTTCTTTGAAATGTTTTTTGGGCCCTAATCCATCCCTCGGATTATTTGATGGATCCGCCTTTGGAATGTCTTTGGTAGTGGGAACTATGCTATTGGGGTTTTTCTTAATGGTCCTCCAATCCACAGTTCGTCGCAATTGTAGCTCTGCATAGACCATTTGGCATATACCCAATGAAACTTGACTCCCCTTCACTGTTGGTTTTTGATATAATGTCCGGTAAACTTCGATGCACCGTTGCACAAATGCATCATCTCTGCAGTAGTGAAGATTAGCATTGTTTTGGCTGATATGGACATCGTGCCGGAAGTAAGGGAATAGCTTATCGATATGGCACCACCCTACGTAGGCCTTGCAAGTGTTGAACGTCCAATCCGATTGCACGTTTTGCCAAAATGGAAATGCCCTTGCTGTTGGGTCCAAAAGGATGGCTACATTCCGACTATGGCGCTCTCCTTTCTTCTTTGCCTTCTTAAAGGGGGGGGCATGGTGAATATAGGATGTGTTGGTATCCTCCAAGTGCTCAGAAAGTATGGTCTTCCACAATCGACGACTGTCGCAGCACAGGATACGCAATTCCCATGTTATACTACCAAAAACCACTCTAAAGTATAACAAAAGTGACTTTAAAGATCGAACCCACAAGATTCTGTGAAGTATTCACCCTATTTACGATTCTAAGCTAAGTCAGTCTCCAACTACACCTTTCCGGTCCTACTCCTGCAACCGGAAACAACAAAACCCACAGAAGTAACTACCAGACTTCCTACAATCTTCCGGTTCCGGACCAGACAGTAATCTGGTCCGTCAATCTGCAACAAAACCAAGACCTTTACACTTCCGGTCCTGGGTACAACTATTAGACCTATAACTTCCGGTCTATTCCCACTCGATCCAGTAACCAATCCGGTTTAATTTTGCCTCTGTTTTACCATCAGAGGGGTCGCCGCTTGAATTTGAGAGTGGCAGGCCCACCGCTCCTTCCGTGACTTATAGTGGCTGAAGACCCACTTCTTCTACTCTACTTTCCTACTCTAATCCGGATCCGGTTTGATCTTTCACAGTAATCCAGAAAACAATCCAGATCACAGGTCACACAAAGACCCCCCGTACGATCCACACATACTACAATGACCTCGATGCCAAGTTCCGACCGTACTAAGGTAGGTGTCTGCAAGTACAACCGTCCATACCAACATCAACTAAGACTCTTCCGTTCACCACTACAACAATGAGGCCTCACAACAGTTCGGACACTCGACCGGATTTCCTATCCAGGAGTTCTAGCGTGCCTAAGGACTCCTTCCCTATACGCCTAGCCTAGCAGTGGCTTCCTCAACCGGAATAATGAATCCTAGCAGTGCTGAGGCACTAGAAAGTACTCCCAACTCTTACTACCTGCCTTCATGTACTCAAAACCAAAACAAGAACACAAAGGGGAGAAATCCCAATCCAAACTCTAAATGCGCTCCTAACTCCTCACCAATCTGCCCTGCCAACTGCGGGAGAACAAACAAACAAGGCGCCAATAGAATACAAAAGAAGTTTGAACAAAAGAAGACTCCCATTCTCCTCCGCAGAGAATGAATTTATATACACTGTAAAGCGCCAAAAAGCGAAAAGCGCCCCAGAAAATCCTCGCAGGCAACCCACGCTGGATTTCCGGGATAAGCCTCGCTGGCAAAACCGGAATGCTAACCCGGTTCAAAACCCTAGCAGACCGGAATACTAATCCGATCCCTAACAAACAGACTGGGATCCAATCCGGTCCGGTTCCTAACTACAATCCGGTCATAACTCCCGGTATTTACAAAACTACTTTACACTAAGACCCCATGCCCATCTTCAATGTAACGCTGACGGTCTCAGGCGAAAGCTCGTCGAAGACCTTCTGCAAGTTCCTGGCCCTCTCACCAGTAGGAGGATCCGGTCACTCTGGCGATGAATCCAACTCGATGTGCTCAGCAGATCCGGTCCCTCTCGGCTTCCGCTCCTTCTTTGACTGGGGAGTAACATCCTTTCCCCGGTTTAACTCTGTTCCTCCCGGAAACGACTCAGGCAAGGAAATATCCGAAAGACGGATACTCCTTGAGAGTACAGTTCCGGTCAGCTTCACGCTGCTCATCTCCATCCAGTCCGCAGCTTCCCGAGCTTCCCTCATAACTGCCTCAACCTTCTCGGCGAAGTCTGTCAGGATCCGGACCATCCGGGAACCGGATAGCTTCTTGTACATAACTGCGGCATGGGCGCATTTCTGAGGCGCTCAAGAATCTCCCTGAGACAACCTCACTTTCAATTCCTAGCCGCACGCCCCGTTCCTTACTTTCCCTCCTGGTCTTGACCGGAAAGCAACAAATTGCAACTGTGGATGTCCAACCCCACAGCGCCCAAAAGAACTACTCACTAATGACGCCCTACCTCACAAATCTGAAGAGAAATCACAAAGAGGAAACACAAAACAGCCCCAAGCGTGAAAACAAGCCTCAGCGCTCAAGGTAGAAAAGGGGTACTAACTGGCAAGGCCTCTCCTTATATAGTCCCAGGCTCTCAGCGCTGCCAGAAATTAGGTCAAATGACCTAATCCGGTTAACCCTAATCCGCTCCTGACCTAATCCGGTCCTCCAGATTTGATCCGGACAGAACCAATCCGGTTCGGACTGCCCAATCCGATCCAAACTAATCCAGTCCAAACAGATTCCGTAACAAACTAGAATCCGGTTAGTTCCTTAACTGCATTCCTCAACTAATTTCCGATTCTAACTTATCCCTAAACCGGATTGGTGTTCCTGCAGAGAACTTCCGCTCCAAATTTCAAGATAACTTAACAAAACCAAAAATTCACACTGCGACAACGACAACACAAAAAGTGTCCTAGACACAAGATTCCAGTGCACGAACACGCATCCAGATGCTTGAAAGCATATGGAAGCCGATGCACAGCACTGGAAAAGAAAGTGGCAGCTCGCGTCCGTGGCGACCGCATTTGTACCCGAAGTCGCCCTGGGCGCGTGCGGGATCAGGGTTTAGGGGGGCGAGTGCGTTAAGTGGGGTGACCGCGGGTACATGGAATTCTAGGCGACCGTGGGTCTTGGAAGGGCGTGTGCGGCTTCAGGGCGACCGCAGGTCCAGGGAAAGGTAGCAGATTCAGGAAATGCAGAGGGAGAATTGACCCCCTCATTGCCCCCGTCAACTTAGATTTAAAAAAAAACAAAACTATATTCTGCCAACTTTTGGGTAATTCTTGCATCTCCTAGAAGTAATTTGGAGCCTCTGATTGCAAATATGATTTCAGAATTCCCCAAAAAATTAAGCAGTGCAAATAATAAATTCTAGGGCAAGCCCTGGATGGGCAATGAGGGAGTCAATTCACCCTGGCCCTTACAAATGGCTCATCTCAAGATTGATCTCCCTTTTTCATGTATTTACTTCAATGAAAATATTTTTAGATCATTTTTCAGACAAAGAAAAATAAAAGAGGAATCTAACACAAGTGATTTCATTTTTTTTAAGTATTTTTTAATTAATTGTAAATTTCCAAAGGACTTGTGTCATAGGTCCCTACTTATGCCCCTAGGTCTCCCGTAAAACGTTCACTTGCAACTTCTAAAGAAAAATGGGGAAGTAAAGAGAATGAATTGGCTTTTACAATTGATAATTTTTTTTTCTCGAATCATTTAATGATTATGGAGGTCAATTTATGAACTACAGTTTGTCCATTTCAAAGCCACTTATAGAGTCCATTTTTAATGCCCACTCCATTTTAGAGCCTTCTACCTTATATTTACTTTCACATCCTCACAAATGGAGAAAGGAAGTACAATTTATGTATCAATGAATAGGTGGTAGTAAAATCGTGGGCCACCGCAATTAAAAATATTCCCAACATGTAATGAGTTTAATAGCTTTTTCAAGTGATATTAAGTTTTGGAAGAGAACATTTTAGTGTGCCAATATAATTTGTAGTTCTTCATTTCAACTCCAATCCCAAATTTATTTTTATAAGCAATACACTCAACCATGAAAAAGTAAATTTGGTAGGTTATCATCTCACAACTCTTATCCAATATTGCACCTTCATGAAACGTGCATACTAATACACAAGCTAATTAAACATTCCTATGGTTAGGTTCTTGTTTCATAAAACTTGCTTCAATGGAAATAACTATAAGTCCATGCTCTTTTCATAAAGGAAAAATACAGTTGGAAAGGCATAGGCACTTAGGGGGTCATTAGTAATGCATTCTAATTGTTAAGCTAAACTTATCTTTTGACTCTAAATAGATTATGCAAACACCCCTCTTCTAAAATCAAATTTCATTCGCAAGTACATCTTCGTCATTGTCCATAATGACGAAAAATTCTAATTAAATAATGATTTAGCACAAGTGAATTCTAAAATACTGTATATCATTACAATTTAGTTACTTTAAAGTTTCAAAAATTCCCGTAAAGACCTCGGTCTAGGCCAGGTGTCGTGCTTCGAAGGTTTGACCAAAGACCTCCTCGACCTCCGCAGTGAGATGTTTTCTATCTCACTGCGGAGGTCGAAGAGGTCCTTGACCAAACCCATAAGCCCAAACCAGAACCTCGTACATCATGTACACCGGGTTGGGAATCGAACCATAGACCTCCCAGACTCCACTTGAATTCGAAGAAGTCGACCCTTGTCTGAGAATCCCTTCCACTACTTCACCTTCTCGTTGGTCACATCGGGAATCACCTTCGATGCACCACTCCTTGTCCATCCCATCTTTATTCATTTTTTTCTTTGATTCTACGGGGCTTCAAAATACCATCAGCCGCCCAACAAAAATTAGTCTCCCCGTTTTGGACCTGAAGTCGCCCCACCCAAAGTCGCCTTACCCGAGGTCACCCAAGTCCCAGAAAAGAGGGAATTTCAAATGCGTGAGTTTTTCCCTCCTCTCTGGACCCGCGATCGCCCCACCCGAAGTCGCCCTACCCGCAGTCGCCCCAGCCGTGGTCGCCCCAGCACCGCTGAAGGAAGTCCGAATTTCCCCCTTCTCTGGACCCGCGGTCGCCCCACCCGCGGTCGCCCCTACATCAGTATTTGAAAGAGTCACTTAGAGAACATTGCTATCATCAATGGTAGGTGAGATCATAGAATATTTTCTACATAGCTTACAATTATAACACATGATCATTTTATTAAATGGTCCCTAACAAGGCTTCAATATCCTCAAGTCCTACAGTCATAAACTCCAAACCCTACAAAGCCCTCGCAAACTAGAACCCATACCCAAACCTAAACCCTTGAATGCCCAACCCATTTTAGGATGTTTTATGAATGTGCTTTAACATCAACAAGAAGCCAACATTTTGAATTATAGAATCAATTTCTTTGTAATTCTTCATTTTTCCTCCAATCCCCACAAAATTTATTTGTGCAAATTATCAAAATGTTGTGGAGAGGGGTAATACACTTGAAGTAAAAAATGTACATTTCTCTTATTCTCTTGTTATAATCTTACAACAGTTACGCAATTTTGCACTCAAAATTAATGTGCATACTAACAAGCAAGTTCTTTATACATTCATACGGTTAGATTCAAAAATAAATAGGAAACTTGCTTCAATGGGAATTACTATAAGTCCATGCTTTTTTTTAATAGGACAAATACAAGAGGGAAAGGCTTAGGCACATAGGGCCTAATTAGTAATGCACTCTAATAGTTAAGTTAAATTTATCTTCTGACACTAAATAGATTATGCAAACATCCTTCTTGTAAAATCAAATTTCATTTTCAAGTATTTATTCGTCATTGTCCATAATGACGAACAATTCTAATTAAAGAAAGATTTAGCACAATTGAATTCTAAAATACTCTATATCATTACAAATTAGTTGCTTTAAAGTTTCAAAAAATCCCGTGAAGACCTCGGTATACGCCACATGACATGCTTCGAAGGTTTGACCAGGAGCCTCTTCGAACTCCACTATGAGCTGTTTCTTATCTCATAGCGGAGTTCGAAGAGGTCCCTGACCGAACCCAGAAGCCCAAACCAGAACCTCGTACATCATGTACACCGGGTTGGGAATCGAACCGTAGACCTCCCAGACTCCACTTGAATTCGAAGAAGTCGACCCTTGTGTGAGAATCCCTTCCACTACTTCACCTTCCCGTTGGTCACACCGGGAATCACCTTTGATGCACCACTTCTTGTCCATCCCATTTTTATTCTTTTTTTTCTTTGATTGTACGGGTCTTCAAAACAACATGAGCCGCCCAACACAAATTAATCTCCCAGTTTTGGACCCAAAGTCGCCCTACCCGAAGTCGCCCAAGTCCCAGAGAAGAGGGAATTTCAAATGCGTGAGTTTTTCCCTCCTCTCTGGACCCGCGGTCGCCCCACCCGAGGTCGCCCCAGCACCGCAGAAAGAAGTCCCCAATTTCCCCCTTCTCTGGACCCGTAGTTGCCCTACCCGCGGTCGCCCCACACGAAGTCGCCCCACCCGAGGTCGCCCCAGCACCGCTGAAGGAAGTCCCCAATTTCCCCCTTCTCTGGACCCGCAGTTGCCCCACCCGCGGTCGCCCCTACATCAGTATTTGAAAGAGTCACTTAGAGAACATTGTTGTCATGGTAGGTGAGATCATAGAATATTTTCTACATAGCTTACAATTATATCACATGATCATTTTATTAAATGGTCCCTAACAAGGCTTCAATATCCTCAAGCCCTACAATCATGAACTCCAAACCCTACAAAGCCCTCGCAAACTAGAACCATAAACGCAAACCTAAACCCTTGAATGCCCAACGCATTTTAGGATGTTTTATGAATTTGCTTTAACTTCAACAAGAAATCAACATTTTGAATTATAGAATCAATTTCTTTGTACTTCTTCATTTTTCCTCCAATCCCCACAAAATTTATTTGTGCAAATTATCAAAATGTTGTAGAGAGGGGTAATACACTTTAAGTTAAACTTATCTTTTGACTGTAAATGGATTAGGCAAACACCGCTCTTGTAAAATCAAATTTCATTCGCAAGTATTTATTCATCATTGTCCATAATGACGAACAAATCTAATTAAATAATGATTTAGCACAATTGAATTCTAAAATACTCTATATCATTACAAATTAGTTACTTTAAAGTTTCAAAAAATCCCGTGAAGACCTCGGTCTAGGCCATGTGACGTGCCTCCATGATTGAGCCAAGGACACTTTCGAGTATAGAACGGAAATGTTTGTCATCTCCGTTCTCTATTCGAAAGTGTCCTTGATCGAACCCGTAAGACCCAACTATAACCTCCTTTATCATGTACACCGGGTTGGGAATCGAACCATAGACCTCCCAGACTCCACTTGAATTCGAAGAAGTCGACCCTTGTCTGAGAATCCCTTCCACTACTTCACCTTCTCGTTGGTCTCATCGGGAATCACCTTTGATGCACCACTCCTTGTCCATCCCATTTTTATTCTTTTTTTTTCTTTGATTGTACGGGTCTTCAAAACACCATGAGCCGCCCAACACAAATTAATCTCCTAGTTTTGGACCCGAAGTCGCCGAAGTCCCAGAAAAGAGGGAATTTCAAATGCGTGAGTTTTTCCCTCCTCTCTGGACCCGCGGTCGCCCCACCCGAAGTCGCCCCAGCACCGCAGAAAGAAGTCCCCAATTTCCCCCTTCTTTGGACCCGTAGTCGCCCTACTCGCGGTCGCCCCACCCGCGGTCGCCCCTACATCAGTATTTGAAAGAGTCACTTAGAGAACATTGCTATCATCAATGGTAGGTGAGATCATAGAATATTTTCTACATAGCTTACAATTATAACACATGATCATTTTATTAAATGGTCCCTAACAAGGCTTCAATATCCTCAAGCCCTACAGTCATAAACTCCAAACCCTACAAAGCCCTCGCAAACTAGAACCCATACCCAAACCTAAACCCTTGAATGCCCAACCCATTTTAGGATGTTTTATGAATGTGCTTTAACATCAACAAGAAGCCAACATTTTGAATTATAGAATCAATTTCTTTGTAATTCTTCATTTTTCCTCCAATGCCAAAAAACTTTATTTGTGCAAATTATCAAATTGTTGTGGAGGGGGATAATACACTTGAAGTAAAAAATGTACATTTCTCTTATTCTCTTGTTATAATCTTACAACAGTTACGCAATTTTGCACTCAAAATTAACGTGCACACTAACAAGCAAGTTCTTTAAACATTCATACAGTTAGATTCAAAAATAAATAGGAAACTTGCTTCAATGGGAATTACTATAAGTCCATGCTTTTTTTTAATATGACAAATACAAGAGGGAAAGGCTTAGGCACGTAGGGCCTAATTAGTAATGCACTCTAATAGTTAAGTTAAATTTATCTTTTGACACTAAATAGATTATGCAAACATCCTTCTTGTAAAATCAAATTTCATTTACAAGTATTTATTCATCATTGTCCATAAAAATGAACAATTCTAATTAATTAAAATTTTAGCACAATTGAATTCTAAAATACTCTATATCATTACGAATTAGTTACTTTAAAGTTTCAAAAAATCCCATGAAGACCTGAGTATAGGCCAGGTGATGTACTTTGTGGATTGGGCGAAGGACCACTTTGAAATGAGAAGTGAAATGTTTGTCATTGTCCATAAAAATGAACAATTCTAATTAATTAAAGATTTAGCACAATTGAATTCTAAAATACTCTATATCATTACAAATTAGTTACTTTAAAGTTTCAAAAAATCCCGTGAAGACCTCGGTCTAGGCCACGCGACGTGCTTCGAGGATTGGGCCAAGGACAACTTCGAATTTAGAAGTGAGATGTTTGTCATCTCACTTCTGAACTCGAAGTGGTCCTTGATCGAACCTATAAACCAAACCGGAACCTCGTACATCATATACACCGAGGTTGGGAATTGAACCGCAGACCTCCTAGACTCCACTTGAGTTTGAAGAAGTCGACCCTTGTGTGAGAATCCCTTCCACTACTTCACCTTCCCGTTGGTCACATCGGGAATCACCTTTGATGCATCACTCCTTGTCCATCCCATTTTTATTCTTTTTTTTTCTTTGATTGTACGGGTCTTCAAAACACCATGAGCCGCCCAACACAAATTAATCTCCCAGTTTTGGACCCAAAGTCGCCCCACCCGAAGTCGCCCAAGTCCCAGAAAAGAGGGAATTTCAAATGCGTGAGTTTTTCCCTCCTCTCTGGACCCGCGGTCGCCCCACCCGAGGTCGCCCCAACACCGCAGAAAGAAGTCTCCAATTTCCCCCTTCTCTGGACCCGTAGTCGCCCTACCTGCGGTCGCCCCACCCGAAGTTGCCCCACCCGAGGTCGCCCCAGCACCGTAGAAAGAAGTCCCCAATCTCCCCCTTCTCTGGACCCGCGGTCGCCCCACCCGCGGTCGCCCCTACATCAGTATTTGAAAGAGTCACTTACAGAAGACTGCTGTCATGGTAGGTGAGATCATAGAATATTTTCTAGATAGCTTACAATTATATCACATGATCATTTTATTAAATGGTCCCTCACAAGGCTTCAATATTTTTGAAGCCCTACAATCATGAACCGAAAACCCGACAAAGCCCTCGCAAAGTAGAACCCTAGAATCCAAACCGTAACCCTCAAATGCCCAATGCATTTTAGGATGTTTTATGAATTTGCTTTAAATTGTACAAGAAGTCAACATTATATGTGCCTACTAACAAGCAAGTTGTTTAAACATTCATACGGTTAGATTAAAAAATAAATAGAAAACTTGCTTCAATCCCAATTACTGTAAGTCCATGCTTTTTTTTCATAGGAAAAATACAAGAGGGAAAGGCTTAGGCACATAGGGCTTAATAATTAATGCACTCTTATTGTAATGCACTTCAAGATTTTTTCTCAAAGTAGCCAAAGTGACGGTTTTTAGTGGTTCTGAACCTATAATGGCCTTCGAACTTCAGGGGTTAAATTCACATCTAAAGAAACTTTTATTAGTTTTCGATTATGGCTCAAACATATAGATCTTGCAAGAATATTTTGACCTTGTATTCAAAAGTAATGAACCTGGAAGAAGCCTTCAAGGTACTCTTTGTAAAAATGTTTTGTGAAACATTAAAAGGCAAATTCAAAATTTAATTTTTAATTTGTAGACCAAAATGGTTTTGTTGAGAGAAAACGTAATTTCTACATATAAAGGTGAAATTAATTTCACCTAAAAATGGTGTATTGCATTTAACCCTTATGTTCCCATTTTTTTTGGCCCATTCAAACCAATTGAGAAATGTCGTTTTTATTGCCAAAAACCTATTAAGATTACAAGAAAGTCATCCTTTTTTGCCGGATGAACCAATACAAGTGCCGATTGTCAATGCTTTTTAGAAGGAAAATGAGCTCCATTATTCCAAGGCTATATATCTTACTGTAGGATATCTTACTGGAACATTGAGCCTATTTAATTCATTCATTGCAGCAAAATACAAACATTGATATGAGAGATTCAATACAACATACCATGAAGAATAGATCCACAATATTGCCAATTTGGGGAAAATGGCACTTCATATTAAAATTTGATTACATGTACTAGAAGTACTACTCCAAAATGATACTATGGTATTCTTCTATCACACTACAACACGGAGTCCCGAAAAACTAATTCTGGAGGCTTCATATTCCAGGGTGGAAGCATGAGTGAAGCTACCACCTCAGAGCATGTGAGTCTCGTCTGTAAGTCAAGATCCATAAGCGCACGTAACTTCATTGTAAAGAACTTTCCCGACTCAGGGTTTTTGAATAGTTCCCTATCATATTCACCCATATAACCAATTTTCATGTTCCAAATCAATTTACCAATAGAAAACAAATCAGACTTAACCGTATACTTGTGCCTGGCTTGCATCTTGTCAAGGCTCGTTTCTGAACCCTTTGGCCCAAACGCATAGAACAACTCTGGAGCCACCCACCATCTGCCTTTCAACATGTCATCCCTCTCTTTCGTGGTTTTGTATCCAAAATGTGAGGGAGCTCCCTCTTGTATACGACTGGCAATTCCCCAATCGCAAATCCCAATGTTTATAACATCATCCGAGTACGGCGGATAATGGATTAATATGTTGTTGGGAGACAAATCGTTGTGTAGAACACCTTCATTGTGTACAAGACTTGTCACATAAACAAGGGCCCATGCTAACTTCGCCTTGTGCCTTCGAAAGAGGCTAATTTGCTTCACCTGCTCTTGTTGAAGTTCCTTCACCAACTTGATTTCGTGCCAATCGGCATGTGGCACGACCTTCTCATTCAAGCGAACAAGTTTGTTCAAATTACCACCATTCCACCACAACGTGTAGGCCTCCATTGTATTGGTGTGGATAGCCACAAATTTAACAATGGCTGGGTGATTTAAAGGACACACCAAGGCCTCAATGGATCGTTCATATCTCGCATCACGCGTGTTTGTTTGCTTTGACACCTTCCCCGCAAAATGTACATGCTTGGGTATTGTAGACATGCCATCAATGTATACCTTACGCACCTTTCCATACCCCCCTTGTTGGTCATATCCACTAAGCGGAACCACTTTTGCACTAGAATTGATCCACATGAGAGACGATCCACTGTTTTGAGAAAGAGCAGCCGTCAATGCGTCCAACTGCCACCCCATCGCCCTAGATACAGTCTTCGATAGTCTAGACGCCGCTTTCTGCCACCATGCCATTTTTGCGTGGAATTCGATGGTCTCCTTATTTTCACACCCAGGGACTATAGGTCGGTGCTCTACAATGATTTTTTTGGTATTGAAAATGATTTCCATGAGCACGTTCTCCATCCACTTCTCATAGTTGCCAAAGTACGTTTCATCCACGTTAGCATATTTCGGGGATTCTTTGCACTTTTTTAGAATAAAAGTGCTCAAATCTCTCTTCAACTTAATGATGCCTGATTCTTTATGCCTCAAGTATGTAGACTCTAGGAATTCCACAGTGCGTCCCTCGTACCATTCGAAACACACTCGCTGTGCAAATATTGAATAATCACGTGGAGGATAAGTTGGGTCCTTATCATGTGCCGTCTTTGACTTCTTCGACTTTGATGATGACTCTCCACCCGTTGACTCGTATGAGTCAATAGTCACTTGGAACTCCGCGGGATTGTCAAGGTCGGTGCCCCTTACATATTTCCTTGTAGCATTCTCCCATTCCCGGGGGTCATCGTGGTTAATATCCCATAGAGACAGACGCATTGTACTACTCCCTTCTCCTGGATTAGACATAGCTCTTCCTTCACAAAGTTACCTACAATCGATGAATAAATAGAGTCGTGGAAAAAAAGGGCAACAAGTCCACCCCCCAATCACCGCCTTGGCCCACAAGCTCGCATTCAGCCACTACAAGGTGGATGAAAGCCGTAGCACAGGACCAAGACTGGCGAATGCGGGTGGGGCGACCGCTTAAGTACCCGCGGTCGCCATAGGGGCGCGTGCGGGTAAGGGCGACCGCGGGTACCAAAGCGGTCCTGAAACCTGAACCCGAGGTCGCCCCCTACACCCGAGGTCGCCCTGGAACTTGGGACTTCCAGTTTTTTTGGTGCTGGGGCGACCTCGATTGGGGCGACTTCGGGTAGGCGACTTCGGGTGGGCGACTTCGGGTGGGGCGACCGCGGGTCCAGAAGTTGTGGAAAATTCACGCATTTGTAATCCTCTTTGGGGGATTGGGCGACTTCGGGTGGGGCGACTTCGGGTGGGGCGACTTCGGGTGGGGCGACTTCGGGTAGGGCGACTTCGGGTGGGGAGACTTCGGGTGGGGCTATGGAGCCGTGGGGCGACTGGGAGACTATTTTGTGTTGGGCGACTTCGGGTATTTTGAAGCCAATAGAATCAAAGAAAAAAAGGAATAAAAATGGGATGGACAAGGAGTGGTGCATCAAAGGTGATTCCCGATGTGACCAACAGGAAGGTGAAGTAGTGGAAGGGATTCTCACACAAGGGTCAACTTCTTCGAACTCAAGTGGAGTCTGGGAGGTCTGCGGTTCGATTCCCAACTCCGTGTGCATGATGTAGGAGGTTATAGTTGGGTCTTACGGGTTCGGTCAAGGGGCACTTTGAATTGCACACTGAGATGAAAAACATTTCGGTGCGGAATTCAAAGTGGTCCTTGGCCCAATCCTCGAAGCACGTCGCGTGGCCTATACCGAGGTCTTCACGGGATTTTTTGAAACTTCAAAGTATCTAATTCGTAATGATATAGAGTATTTTAGAATTCAATTGTGCTAAATCTTTATTTAATTAGAATTGTTCGTCATTAGGGACAATGACGAATAAATACTTGTGAATGAAATTTGATTTTACAATACGGGGTGTTTGCTTAATCTATGTAGGGTCAAAAGATAAGTTTAACTTAACAATTAGAGTGCATTACTAATGAACCCCTAAGAGCCTATGCCTTTCCAAGTGTAAGGTAGGAGGCTCAGAAATGGTGCACCTAAGGGCTGGTCTGCCTTTTTCGTGTATTTCTTTGCACGGGAATATTTTTAGCTCATTTTTCAGACAAAGAGAAATTGATGAGGAATCTAACCCAAGTGGTTTCATATTTTTCCAAAGATTTTTGAATTACTTATGAATTTTCAAACGAGTTGGGTCATAGGTCCCTATTTGTGACCCTAGATCTTTCATGAATGGTTCACTTGCAATTCTAAATAAAAATGGAGAAAACACAGAGAATGATTGGCTCTTCCAATTAATAATGTTTTCTTCCTTGGTTCATTCAATGAATGTATTGGTCAATTTCAGAACTTTAGATGCACCATTCCACAACCATTTATAGGAGCCATTCTTAATGCCTGCACTCTTTCACAGCCTCCTACCTTAGTTTTTCTGTTATGAAAAGAGCATGGACTTGTAGTTATTCCCATTGAAGCAAGTTTCCTATTTATTTTTTAATCTAAACGTATGAATGTTTAAACAACTTGCTTGTTAGTATGCACATTCATTTTGAGTGCAAAATTGCGGAAGAGTTTTAAGATTATAACAAGAGAAATGTACATTCTTCACTTCGAGTGTATTACCCCTCTCCACAACAATTTTAAAGTTTGCAGAAAAAAAGTTTCTTGGGATTGGAGGAAAAATGAAGAAGTATACAGAAATTGATTCTATAATTCAAGATGTTGGCTTCTTGTTCAAGTTAACCCCTAAGTGACCCCGAGGACAGGATGGGTCCTCAACCAGTTTCCTAAGTTAAACAAAACCTTACCAAATTACTATATGTAGTAATTCATATTTTTGGAAAATTCTTTTTGAAGTTTAGTTTTAGCTTCAAAAATCTGATTTTGAAAATGATTGATTATGATTTTTCTATTTAAGATTTTGTGCATGGGTGTACACTTGCAATCTTGACTTTTTGTAGTGTTGAGGGCTCTTAGGAATGAGCCTCAAACACACTAAATCTTTGAGAAAATATCACATTACAAATGAAATTAAAAAAAATGATAAAGTAGATTTTGAGAAGTTATAAATTGATTGGGTTTATGCACCTTAGGCCCTTTAAGCTCATATTTTTTAGGTGACGAACTTTTTAGATTTCACATTTGAAAAGAGGATTGAAATACTTCAAATCACTTTCACAGATTTAACACCCTCATGATAAAACATTATAATCTTTCAATAAATTAGAGGTATTGTTGTGTTTTCTTTTCTAATGTGATCTCTAATACGTCTAGTTTGAATTTACACGGTTACAATTCAAAAAGAATGGATAGAACGTATCAAAATGTTGGATTTTTGTTCAATTTAGAGCAAATTCCAGGGTCATTTTGGGGTTCAAGCAAATTCATAAACCATCCTAAAATGCATTGGGCATTTGAGGGTTTAGGTTTGCGTTTATGGTTCTAGTTTGCGAGGGCTTTGTAGGGTTTTTGGTTCATCATTGTAGGGCTTGAGGATATTGAAGCCTTGTTAGGGACCATTTAATAAAATGATCATGTGATATAATTGTAAGCTATCTAGAGATTATTCTATGATCTCACCTACCATGACTGCAGTCTTTTGTAAGTCACTCTTTCAAATACCAATGTAGGGGCGACCGTGGGTGAGGCGACCGCGGGTCCAGAAAAGGGGGAAACTAGGGACTTCTTTCTGCGGTGCTGGGGCGACCTCGGGTGGGGCGACTGCGGGTAGGGCGACTTCGGGTGGGGCGACTTCGGGTCCAAACGGGGAGACTATTTCGTGTTGGGCAGCTGATGGTATTTTGAAGCCCAATAGAATCAAAGAAAAAAAAGAATAAAGATGGGATGGACAAGGAGTGGTGCATCAAAGGTGATTCCCGATGTGACCAACGGGAAGGTGAAGTACTGGAAGGGATTCTCACACAAGGGTCAACTTCTTCGAACTCAAGTGGAGTCTGGGAGGTCTACGGTTCGATTCCCAACTCCGTGTGCATGATGTAGGAGGTTATGGTTTGGTCTTACGGGTTTGGTCAAGGACCACTTTGAGTTCAGAATGGAAATGAGTCAAATGACAAACATTGTCATTTCCGTCCTAAACTCAAAGTGGACCTTGGCCCAATCCTCGAAGCACGTCACGTGGCCTAGACCGAGGTCTTCACGGGATTTTTTGAAACTTTAAAGTAACTAATTTGTAATGATATAGAGTATTTTAGAATTCAATTGTGGTAAATCATTATTTAATTAGATTTGTTCGTCATTATGGAGAATGACGAATAAATACTTGTGAATGAAATTTGATTTTACAAGACGGGTGTTTGCTTAATCTATGTAGGGTCAAAAGATAAGTTTAACTTAACAATTAGAGTGCATTACTAATAAAGTCCTAAGTGCCTTAAGCCTTTCCCTCTTGTATTTTTCCTATGAAAATTGAGCATGGACTTATAGTAATTGCCATTGAAGCAAGTTTTATAACCCAAAAATCTAACCGTATGAATGTTTAATTAGCTTGTGTAGTTGTGTATTAGTATGCACGTTTCCTTTGAGTGCAAAATTGGATAAGAGTTGTGAGATGATAACCAAGAAAATTTTCATTTTCTTTATTGATTGTATTGCTTATAAAAGAAAATTGGGATTGAAGGTGAAATGAAGAACTACAAATTATATTGGCACTCTAAAATGTTCTCTTCCAAAACTTAATATCACTTGAATAGCTATTAAACTCATTACAAGTTGGGAATATTTTTAATTCTGGTGGCCCACGATTTCACTACCACCTATTCATTGATACATAATTTTTTTTGCTCAGGCAAGGGTGTGCATTGAAGCATTTGACACTCAAGGAAACACTATCGTAAATATTTTTTTAGTTGGGGAGTTTCTCCAAATCCGACGTCCATTGGATTTTAAAGAGGCTTCCTTTCTCCATTTGTGTGGATGTGAAAGTAAAGATAAGGTAGAAGACTTTGAAATGGAGCGGGCATTAATAATGGACTCTATAAGTGGCTTTGAAATGGACAATATGTAGTTCATAAATTGACCTCCATAATCATTAAATGATTCGAGAAAAAAAAATTATGAATTGTAAGAGCCAATCCATTATCTTTACTTTCCCATTTATGTTTAGAAGTTGCAAGTGAACATTTTGCAGAAGACCTAGGGGCATAAATAGGGACCTATGACAGAAGTCCTTTGGAAATTTATAAGTAATTATAAAATACTTCTAAAAATATGAAACCACTTGTGTTAGATTCCTCTTTTATTTGTCTTTGTCTGAAAAATCACCCGAAGTCACCCAGGGACCCGCACCCGCGGTCGCCTTGTG
This sequence comes from Rhytidiadelphus loreus, assembly GCA_947034895.1. Lineage (NCBI taxonomy): Eukaryota > Viridiplantae > Streptophyta > Bryopsida > Hypnales > Hylocomiaceae > Rhytidiadelphus > Rhytidiadelphus loreus. The sequence continues at coordinate 8,770,406 of OX344763.1, forward strand.
GACCCGTGGTCGCCTGGGTACCCATAGTCGCCCTTGTTCGGTCGGGGGACCTGCACTCGCCCTACTTGGAGGACCCGCACTCGCCCTCCCGCGACCGCTAGTCCCAATACAAATGGGGTGGGGTGGACTTGCGGTCGTCAGTCCCCCTGCTTCTGTGCAAAGGCTATCATCCACCTTGAAGTGGCTGACTGCATGTGCGTGAGGCAGGGATTGGGGAATGAAGGAATTTCATTCTTCTCATTCCATGCATGTCTAAACCGCGGTGTTTCGTAAACTTGACCCTATCCGCTACGATCTTTGAACCTTGAACATCTACTTCTGCTTCGATATTTGTAAATGTGTCACACGTATGATTACTAGTTTCACTTAGTTAGAGTAAGTATTTTGGCATTGAGACTTTTATATAGTATATATTGCTTAGTTATACATACGTTGTTAAAACATGGAGCGTACGACCTCGCCATCTCCTCCTACCATACCTACTCCATTGACTCCGCAAGAGAAAAGGGCGATGAAGGACGGCCGATTAAGATGATGATGGCAAGATGATTAAGATGATGATGGCAACGGCCTCGACATACGGTAATCTACCAGAGGAGTTAGAAATGCTTCGGAATTTGGTGAAGTTCCATGAGACTAGAGTACAAGTGTTGGAAGACGAGTTTGTGGATTTGAGAGCCGAAAGCGAGTATTATACGCAGTGGATGAAGTGGATGAAGGATACAACGGGAAAGAGAGGTGAAGAATACGAGAAAGTGGGTCCTCCTCCTAATATGAGTGACTTCCTAAACCAAAAAGAGGTTTTTAGAAAGTAGTGTACCGCATTTTGGTGAACAATATTGTAAATTTGTAAGTAAGATCCAATTTTGGATATTGCGTCTCTCTCGTGATTTAGTAAAGACTAAAGAATATGCTACAATTTTTTTGGCATTCAAAGTTCACGTGGTTTTTTAATAATTATTGTACACTTTGTAATGTGTATTGCAAATTTCTGAACTTAGTGTATTCGCGAAATATTTAGTCACAGCTTTTGAAACCAATGTAGTACAAGAACAGAAGACCTAATGTTGCTCAAATCAGTTTTGTTATGTCATTTTATTCTGGATTTGTACTAGAAATGTTTATCTTGATATTTATTGGGTGAAAACATAGCCCTAAAGACCTAACCCTCTACAGTTAAAATAACCAATTGCTTCATTTTCTAGCTAATTTCCATCGCTACTTACATGGCTTGGTGAATTTTCAAATGATTCCAATAGGTTTATTCCATTTTCAGTGTTTTTCTAAACCCATAAAGTCCGAAGGCCATTTTTAGGTGAAGCAAAAATCAAAACTGTCATTTCTATAATTCTATTGTGTTTGTCCAAAGAAAAAACTAAACTTTTGTGGAACTGAAGCTGAGGATCTTGAACTTCACTTGTTTAAGATTTTGTGGTTAAAATTGTACGATGTTTGACTATACAGATTTAGAGATATGAGCATTCAAAGTTGAAGAACAATTTTTTTGCAACACTGGACTACACTTTCAGACGACTTTGATTGCTATTTCTTCCAAAAATGTGCACTATGGAATTTGAATTTAAAATTTATTGTGTTGAAGAATTGAGTTGGGAGTGTAGGAAAAAAAAATTCAAAAAAATAATAACTTCCTTTTCATACTTCAAAAAATTGTCAAGTAGAAGTAGATCCAAGGTTAAAAGAAAAACTAAATTGATAATAGTTCTTACATGGGATTGGAACACAATAATCCGTTAGTCCCAACGGTGAGATTGTTGTAGGAAGAAAACTTCTCCTTTAAAATAAACTAATTAGAGAAAATTTGAAAATTGCATTTTCAAATGAATTCTATAAGTTATTTTTTGAAATATTTGTTTACATTGCTTTAAAAAGAACAGGGTTCTTAACTTGCACATCACTAATGAAAATGGAATGAATCAAATCTTTTTATGTAGACAAAAACATAATGTTAGCAAAAACATGAACAAAATTAAATCTATTTTGGATTTTTGCAATGTTTTTTGTACTGCCTGCCGAGTTTAGTTCTAGGTATTTTGTGGCGTAACTTTTGCTTCCGGACACCAATTGAAATAAAAATTATATTCCCTCAAAGCTTATCAGATTTTATCTTTTCACAAAAAATTCCAAAAAATTAGGGTACAATTTCAAGCCATAGAAACTTGCCCAAATTCCAAATTGTCTCTAGAGGGGACAATGGGACTTAAGGGGTTCATCATGTTCACTTTTTCTGTTTATGGAACTAAAATGATAACAATTACAATCTTCCATGAAATGAATTGAGATAATGAGATTGCTTACAATGATATACAATTTTGAATTCTAAGTAATAAAATTTAAAGTTTACAGTTGAATTAATTTTAGAAGCTTAAATGTCAATGCAAATGACAATGTCAAAGTGAACTTCAACTTTAACCGCTCTTTGATAATAAGCTTCATACAATCAGTTGTACCACATATTTGATTTTGTTCGAACATAGTGAAGTCTTTGGAGTAGAAAATAATGTAGAATATGTTTCAAAAATGAAGGCACTGTAATATTCTCGGTAATATTGCAATACAAATGTGTAGCATACAATCATAGAAGGCTCGAAGTTGGCCTATATGGAACAAAACAAAAAGACTGAGAGCTACACGCTTCTACCATATATAATACGCTTCTATATACTAGGGGTTTGACATTATATATCCTTGGACGTAAACCAAGTAACCAAAGGAGAAATGAAGTCCATCATTAAATTCTCAGACGTCAAATCCATTTGGATTGTTTTTACTTCTTAGAAGAACTTGCTTCACCATGTGAAGGTTGAAGTGCCTCTTGAAGGACTATCTTCTTCTTTGCACGAGTTCGTGAAGCTGGCCCTTCCACATTCAAAATGAATTCCAGGACGTTGGAATCTTGGAGAGCTTGTAGGGTCCTTGTGGTTTGTGGAGAATGTGCTTCCAAAAGATAGTCCAATGCTTGACTTTGGTAATAAGGTCCATACGTAGAGTCCATGCAAGCCATGTTAGTCATGTCTTCAAGAGAGGCAAATTGATTGCGATCGGGTCCCCTTTTACCTTCATTATCCCAACGGTGTCCTTCCGGATGAGGACCCCATTTGAATTCTCCCGAGCTCTTCTCGAAGTATCCACCAAGGCATTGGTAGAAGAATGCCCTTCTCCCTTCATTGTGTGGACCTTTTCCCATCAACTTCGGTGCCACTTTGACAATCTCCGCCGGGTTAGTTTCCCAGTTCAATTGAGAGCTACTAGGTGCCTTTTCATCATCATGTAGCCCTTGATGCCAGCTTCAAACGAGGTCACGACCCCACAGTGTCGTATTAGTCGTCGTTTCAACGCTATGTTCCCAAGAAGGTGGCATGTACGTCATCAAGTTGAACATGGCATACAAGCGATCATGGAATGGTGCTGAACAAAGTACACAACGTCGTCTAATGAGGCATCCCATAAGGAGGCATTGAGGATGGTACACATGTGCACATGATCCGAGAGCCCAACCACCTTCAGGGCCAAATTGCTCTTAACAAATGGAGCATTTTGTATGGTCGAGTACGAAAGCTGCAGGTTGTGGCCATAGTAGCTTTTGGTCCTTCACCTCCATGTGACTAGACATTTGCTTTGCATGGTCCCAGCCCTGTTGTGCCCAATCTATAATATTTGTGTTTGCCAACATCGGCTTGTTTTCAGGAAACATGTCATCTAAGAGTGCCTAGGATGTGAGTCCATTCTCATGTTTAGGTAAAGTTGCAACAAAATTCTTTGAAACCTTATCTAATTCCTTGGCTATTTGCTGCGATCTGTCCACGGAGAGAATGCACGCCACCTTCCAATGGTAGTACGTGGCAACCAATTGATCCAACCGTTGTTGAAGCTTTTCGTTCTGCTTTTCAAGGTCTCATAATTTGTCACTCTGCCTTGATTGTTGAACTGTTGGAAATGAGAGTGAATCTTGGGTCCCATGAATATCGTTCGTGTTAGTGGTCGTGTCTCCGCCAATCGTAGTGAGGAACGCACTTCGATTATTTTGCAAAACCTTAGCACGCTTGGAAGGTGGTGGATGGCAAGGAACATCATCGGTAAGGTCCCCCACAACTTTGTCTAGATGATGTGGATCATGGTCAACAAAAGCCTCATCCATATCTGACAAAGTGAAAGCGCCAGCCTGATTTTCTCGCAGGGCTTGAAGCTCGGTAGATTGTCGTGCAATGAGAGCATCTTTCAGTTGGCACTGTCCTTGCAATTTCTTCAAGTCACTTTCCAATGAAGCAATCTTGTTGTCTTTGATCTGTATGATGTTTTGAGCCTTTGCTAGGGTCAGAGTGTTGTGACCTACATCCACTTGGGATTGAAGAGTTGGTGCACCAACAATTGTTTCACTGGGCCCTTCATCGTTGCAACTGAATTCGAAGACATCACTTGGATTCTGTACAGGCAATGGTGAATTTGAAGCTGATGGAGAAGCCCCTTGTGGTCCAATTCGTGTAGTGAAACGTCGCACTCTTGACGATTGTCCCGATTTACGTCCCCGTGATGTTCCGACGCCGTGGATAATTTCATTCTGATTTGGAGGGAGGCCGATAGGTAGTTCCGTGGCTCGTTCTACCCGAAGCACCCGCGTACCATCTGAATTGTCATCCTCTTCTGATGACTCTGTGTCAATTTCAACCTGGGCCTGATTCCTAGGAACACTTCGAAAAGGACCCAATCCACCCTCTGGAAAAAGGAGAATTCCTTTTGGTATGCACTCGTCCTCTGGACGTTTTACGTGAGGACTAGATTTGATCGTGCTCTAATCGACTTCTTTCTTCAATGCCACTTCAGCATAGGCTCCTCTGGCAAGGAAAAGAGGGGCCTCATTCCTTTCTACAGAGGCCGTATTGTAGAGAGCTTGCCACAATTCAATGCACCTGTTCACGAATATTTCATTCTCACAGAACTTCAAGTTCGCCTTGTTGGTGTGTCGATGATGATGATGACGCCATGCTGGAAAGAACTTGCTGATGTGGCACCACTCAATGTAATCTTCGCAAGTTTGTATTGACCATGGCTCAGGCTCCTCGTTCCACCCCTTGAAAGCAATGTGGTCAGCACTATTCAACACATGCAATCGCTTTCGGTGACAAGTACCCCTACGCTTCCGTTCCTTGTCTTTTTGAATCTTTCGCAATCCCAAACCACGACGTGGACGTGGAGCCGGTGGAGGGGCTTCAGCAAGAAATTCTCTAGTGGTATTGTCTCCACTAGCCATGGTGGGTTGTTGAAATGAAGGTCCTAAAAAATGTAGAGGGATTGTTGAAATCAAACCACTAGAAAAAGAACCTTGGATGAAAGTAGTCAAATAGTAAATTTTCAACACCAAATGCTTATGCATGTAGCCAGAAAGGGATACAAGCCAAGAAGCCTTAGTGATGAACATGGGAGAATGAAGATTCGGCGACTTCATATATAGGCGAACCCGGGTGTGGATGCAAAATGGGCGCGTGCGGGTCACGTAGGCGACCAGCGGTCTTGGAGGGGCGACCAGCGGTCCTGGGGGGGCGACTGCGGGTCTTGGGGGGGGCGACTACGGGTCCTAGAGGGGCGACTGCGGGTCCTGGAGGGGCGACCGCGGGTCCTGGGGGGGCGCGTGCAAGTGACGAAAGGCGAGTGCGGGTCTTGGATGAGGGCAAGTGCACCGACGGGTGCGGGTATCGGCGACCACGACCTAGTACTCGTGTTCGCCTAAGACCTGTAGTCGCCCCATACCCGCAGTCGCCCCGGACCCGCGGTCGCCTCACACCCGAAGTCGCCCCCACCCGAAGTCGCCCTCACCCGAGGTCGCCCCACCCGAAGTCGCCCCCTACCCGAAGTCGCCCTCACCCGAGGTCGCCCAACATTTGCCACGCGGCTGCCACATGGCAGCCAGGTAAGCCTAGGTAAATGGAGGGTAAATTCCAGAAAAGTCAAAGGGTAAAGTTGACTCTATTAGACGGACGGGCCCCTCTACTAGACATCTTCGACGTCGAGTTTGTCGAGTTGTCGAGTTGTCCGGGTAGACAACCCTGGTTGAATCACCGGCAGTCAGGGAATCTTTCACATGTGAGGGAATCTTGGCGAATGGGTTTTGCCGTGGATGTCCCGACATGCTCCAGATCCGAGAACACCATCCGGCGGCTGTGGATTCCTCCATGCGGCCTGTCTGGGACAAGTGACACCTGAAAGCTAACCATTTGGATTCCTAATGTTTCGTCAGTGGAATGGGGAAACTAGAACCTATCTTTGGAGATTTACGTGGGGACTCCCCTAACTCTCCTAAGACTAATTTAGCCTATCATGGTCACATGCACTAGGTTTCGGGCTATTTTGGGTAAGTTCCCGGTAGCCCTATTGTTTCCTACTAATTACGGTTTCTAACCTATATACAAGTGGGTTTTATGGGTAATCTATGGATAAAAGGCTATTTATGACCAAATGCTATACTGGTATGTGACATACCTATTTTGGTTCTACACTCTTTTTTGGGCTTTTTGTACTACTTTATGCCTTAATTTGTAATAAACTAAAAAAAAAGAAAACAATGAGTCCCAAGTGACGAATTTGGGGCTCACAGAGCCTCAAATTTGTCACTTGGGACTCATAGTTTATTTTATTTTATTATTGTTGCAGTTTAAGCCATAATATTATACAAAAAGCCCACAAAAGAATGTAGAATCAAAATAGGTATGTCACGTACTAGTATAGCTTTTGGTCATAAATAGCCTTTTATCCTTAGAATACCTAGAAACCCCACTTGTATATAAGTTAAAACCATAAAGTAGTGGGAAACAATAGGCTTGTAGGGAACTTATCCGAAATAGCCCAAATTTAGTGCATATGACCATGTTTGGCTAAATTGGTTCCAGGAGAGATAGGGAGGTCCTTACGTAAATCTCCAAAGATAGGTTCTAGTTTTTCCATTTCATCAATGAAATATTAGGAACCCCAATTGTTAGCATGCATGTGTTACTTTTTACAAGATAGACTACACGGAGGAATCCACGACTGCTAGATAGTGCTCTTGGATCAGGAACATGTAAGGGAGTCCACAGCGAAATTAATTCGCCAAGATTCCTTCATGTGTGAAAGATTCCTTGATTGTCGGTAATCCAAGAGAAGTCGTTTTTTACCTCTGTACTGAATGTGTGCAAGACTGACTCAAGACTTGGCATGTGGCTTAGAAAATTCCATGAGAGGTCCCCCCAAAAGTCTCGATTTTTTCTGATCTCCAGAGGATCTTTTTCGAGGGGTCAACCGCCAAAAGCCACAACGGGAAATTCATATAAATTATCTAGGCTATGATAAAATCTCACTAAAAATTAGATTAGCTTCTTTTATATTAATAACGTGCCCCAAGAAGTTTCAGAATGTTCCAATAGCGGTTGGCAGTTAAATCACCAACTTTCCTTTAATTATTGATTATTACAAGATCTTCATGGAGTTGACCGGCATCCCGGAAACGCACGAAGACGGAATGAAGTCATCAAGGGGTCTTTTCTTACTCCCTAGGACCCTCCCAACAACCCTAGCTAGTTACCCAAGTCAGAAAAAGTAAACTCCAAAAGTTAGATTTTAATCCTTTCACTGGTTCTAGTTGGCGTTGGTTTCCAATGGGTTTTCGCGATAGGAATAGGGGGTAGAGTTCTTTTAGACTAAAAATGGCCTTTTGAAGCCATTGGCGCAATCTGTTTGCGATTTGGAGTTAAACTCCAAAAGTTAGACTTTAGAACCAGTATAGAAACCTAAATGTAGTGAAAATCCTAAAAGATAAGAATGAAAATTTCGCATGATAAGGTTACTTAGGTTAGAATGGGAGGGGAAGGGCACCTTGGGAGAGTATAAAAGGGGACCATTCTTCCTCCCAAAACACCCCTTTTTCTTGTAATTGGAACTGTTGGTTCCGCTTATGTGAAGTCTTTGGCCCTTTTGGCCAAAACTCTTGAGTTTTATTTTTTGGCTTCTTTTTGGAGCCGTGGTTGGTGTTTTGTTGAAGAGTGTAGAGGCCTTTGGGGCTCCCTCTACGCCTTGTTGTTACATTGAGTTTGGATAGTTGTACCTTCTTGCTACGAAGCATTGTGTTAAGTGGTCATTGGTCCTTGTCCTTGCATCTTGATTTTATACTAACCCTAGAGATTACCCTCCACCATACCTTGGTGATGCCGCTTTGGAGGGCCTCTAGTTTTGTGTTTTCTTCACCCTTGTAGTAGTACTAACCCTTGCCACTAACTTCGAGTCATTCTATCCTTGTTACTAATCCAAGTTCCATGCGTGGTATTGCTCTAGTCTCTTTTGTCCTTGTTAAAGAAAAGAGTGGAATGGTTCCCTTTGGGGTGACAAAACTCTACCTTTCCTAGTTGGTCCCAAGTGCTAGATTGTATGTTACGGGGACTATTAGTCGACAAAGCTTTGAACCTCCAGGGGTTTACAAGTCCTAGATTTGGTATTAAACCTAAATCGACGGCAAAGTTTTCAACCACCCGTCCAGTTAATTCCAAAGTTTAGTTTCCAAAACGCGTTGGAAACAAACCAAAGTTTAGCATCCAAAATAGAGTTTATTAGAGTTTTAAATTAGGAGTCACTTCCCAAACAATTCTGAATATTAAAGTCGCCACTCCCTTACCAAATCTTGGTCAGGTCTCCACCCTCAAAGTTGCAAAAGGGGGGGGCCTAATCCCTGTCCGTTTAGCCCTTTAAGGAACCAACAACCGAGACCAACGAATCGGCCCAACAGCCGGGTACCAACCAGTCGGCCCCAGCGAGCCGGGTATCAGCAAGCTGGTTACCAACGAGCCAGCACGATCGGCCGGTTACCAGTGGCCGGTCCAGCAGGCTAAGGCCACCAACCAGAGCTCGGGCTGATCTCCTTTTTTTTGTTCTTATTATGGAGACAGGCAAAAAAGGGGAAAAGAATCAAAGGTAGTGTAGAATAGGGGGAGAAAAAAACATAGGTTAGCATAGAAATTAAGAAGTAGTTCAACACAAGGAAAAGAAAACATAGGTTAGCATAGAAATTGAGAAGTAGTTCAGCAAAAGGGAAAGAAAACGTAGGTTAGCATAGAAATTGAGAAGTAGTTCAGCAAAAGGGAAAGAAAACGTAGGTTAGCATAGAAATTGAGAAGTAGTTCAGCAAAAGGGAAAGAAAACGTAGGTTAGTATAGAAATTAGGGAGTAATTTAGCATAAAAGAAGTACTTAGACTAGCATAGAGATGAAGAAATAGTTTAGCATAAAAGAAGCACCTAGGTTAGCATAGAAATGAAGAAGTAGCTTAGCATAAAAGAGAGACATTGGATACCATAGGAATTAAAAAGTAGTCTAGCATAGGAAGGAGAATAGTTAGCATAAAAAGTGAGAGGGGAGCAAGTAAAAACCACATCTCTCCTACAATCATAGCCTCCTTCAAGTCTCACTACCTCCCAACAACCAACGCCACTCCAAACAACCTCAAATGCACAAGTCAAGAGTGGAAGATTGCTTAGATAGAGAGATGACACTATAGATTGAGAGAGATAGGACAAGAATCCCCTCCACCATTAGGGTGAGCTGACACGTAAGGGTGTAAGGTTAGGCATTGTCATGATGTGGGCCGTTTAGTATTTGAAGTTGACATCTTTGTTAGTTTCAAAAATGTTGTTAGTGTTGAGCATTATTAGAGTTTAGTGTTGTTAGTTGGGAGTTGTTAGTATTGGATGATGGAAGTTGTTAGAGTAAGGAGCTTGTTGTTGTTGTTGACCTTGTAATTGCCGGTTGATAACCGGTTAGGTAGTAGTTGATACTAGGTTTAGTAGAGTTAGGGTTAGAGCTAGCCGTTGGCTAGCCACCTTTGGGGTTTGGGTGTCTACTTGAGGCAAGGGTTGGTCCCTTGTTTCTCTCTCTCTCTTGTTTTTGGTGTGTTGGGAAGTGTGGGAGTCATTTGGAATGTAGGTTGTGTACTTCTTGCAGTTTAATATTGAAAGGAACATTGATTTGGGGAAGTTTTGTGTGGCATTTTGCAAAAGTGTTGGTGTGGGCGCTTATTTATCCACCCTTGGTAAATCGGCGAACACAACCAGGTTCTAGTCCTATGGTAGTTTTCTACTCTATTGGGTGTCTAAGCGTCAATCCATTGTGCCTTCCAAGCAATGGATCTTTTTTGCTAAGTCCCTAATTGTGACTCTCTAATCACGGTTCTAATTGACTCTTATGTTGACTATCTTGCTATGTTATATTTTGTGTTTCCTATTTCTAAAGTTTACTCTATTGTCCTAATAGTAGGAGATCATCTCATGCCATTTCTAAAAACCTAAGGCTCGTTCAAATTGGACTCTCTAATCACCCGCTATGGGCGGATGAAGTTTTGGCCGCAAGGCTATCAAACTTCATCCATGGTTTTCTATGGGTTTCCAAATTTGGTTGAAGGTGAAATTTGACCTATGGACCTGACTCCCTATTTTCTATCTAAATCCTAAGTCCCAACTTGGTTGGACGAACACTTCCAAGCTTCATCCGTTTTGGGCTCTAAACTTCATCCATCGATATCTTGGGCATCCTAACTCCGATTCCTACGTGTCTTATGTTTTTGGAAACCTTTCTGGGTCTACTCTAAGCTTATCTAATAAAATCCGACCTGACTTTAGTCCTAATGGTACCTAGCTCTCGGCCTTGACTAACAATTGACACCTACAAGTCTAAATGAAGGAAAAGTCTACCTTTTAACGCCTTCAACCACCCCCTTACACCTTCAACAATGAACCCACTCACATTAAGCACTAGAGGCCCTCCAAAGCGGCATCGCCAAGGTACGGTGGGGGGTATCTCTAGGGTTAGTACAACCTTTCCCAATACACTCAAGAACACATTAACTATCACCACAATGGGGGTAAAAGTGCTACCCCTCAACAGTGGGAACCAAGCAAGCTCAACACAAAAGCTATCACCACAATGGAGGTAAAAGTGCTACCCCTCAAAAGTGGGACCCAAGCAAACTCCAACACAAAAGTTATCACTACAATGGAGGTAAAAGTGCTACCCCTCAAAAGTGGCACTCTAGCAAGCTCCAAACACAAGAAGTAACCACAATGGAGCCAACAAAGCTCTAAAGCACCATTGCAAAGTGTCTTGGCTAAAGTACTAAGAAAGCTCACACAAGTTAGACCCAACAACAATTGAGGGAGGTTCAAAGCTTCGCCGTCCCAAGAGGACCAACAATAGCGGGGACTTAAGAGCCTTGGTTCCAACCCAAGGTCTCTCCAAAAGGATGTAACAACAAGACTAAAAGACTCCAAGGACTTGCACTCTAAAGAACCTTAAGACATACAAGGTAGAGGGACCCCCAAGGCCTCTACAAATTTGAAAAACAAGAACAATGGAGCCCCACAAAGGCTCAAAAAGACTCTATTCAAAGTTGCTTGGCCAAACGCCAAGGCTCTTACAAAAATGGACTCAAGGATCCTAACTCTAAAGACTCAAACAAGGACCTTGAGAGCTTTGGTTTCAATCCAAAGTCTCTCTAAATGGAGGGGAGGCTTTGGAAGGGAGAAGGGCCCCTTTTATAGGATTCCAAAGATCCACTCCCCCCTTGACTTGCTACTACATCCATCCGGATTTCATCCTTATCTTTTGAGATTTCCACCTCTCAAATAGTCAAATACCGACTACCGAGGTAAGCATATCTCTTAGGATTTCTGTCCTCATCTTTTGAGATCTTCACCTCTCAAATACCGAGGTAAGCATATCTCTTAGGACTTCCATCTTTATCTTTTGAGATCTTCACCTCTCAAATACCGAGGTAAGCATATCTCTTATCTTTCGAGATTTTCACCTAGTTTGGTTTTTACACTGGTCCTAACATCTAACTTTTGGAGTTTAACTCCGAATTGCAAACGGATTGCGCCAATAGCTTCAAAAGGCCATTTTTAGCCAAAGAGATTTCCTACCCCCTATTTCTATCACAAAAAACCCATTGGAAACTAGTGCCAACTAGGGCCAATTAAAAGGGTAAAAACCTATCTTTTGGGGTTTACCTCTTTTGGCATGGGTGACTAGCTAGGGTTGTTGGGGAGGCTCTAGGGAGTAAGAAAAGACTCCTTGATGTCTTCATTCCGACTTCGTACGCTCCTGGGACGCCGGTCAACCCCGCAAAGATCTTGCCGTAATTGATAATTGGGGGAATGTTGTCGATTTCGGCTGCCTCCCACTATCGGAACACCGTGAAATTTGTCGGGGCGCGTTATTAACATAAAATATGCTAGTCTAATTTTTAGTGAGATTTTACCGCGGCCTGGGTATTTTCTATGAATTTCCCACCGTGGCCTTTGGCGGTTGACTGCTCGGAAAAAGATCCTTTGGAGATCAGAAAAAACCGAGACTTTTTGGGGAACGTCTCATGGAGTCCCCCAAGCCACGTGCCAAGTCTTGGGCTAAACTGGCACACCGTTGGTGGCGAGGTGAAAACTGACTTCGGTTGAACTACCGGCAGTCAAGGAATCTTTCACACGTGAGGGAATCTTGGCGAATGGATTTCACTGTGGATACCCCGACATGTTCCAAATCCAAGAACACTATCCGGTGGCTGTGGATTCCTCCATGTGGCTTGTCTTGGACAAGTAACATCTGCACGCTAACAATTTGGATTCCTAACGTTTCGTCGATGGAATGGGAAAACTAGAACCTATCTTTGGAGATTTATGTGGGGATTTTCCTATCTCTCCTAAGACCAATTTAGCCTATCATGGTCACATGCACTAGGTTTGGCTATTTTGGGTAAGTTCCCAGTAGCCCTATTGTTTCCCACTACTTACGGGTTCTAACCTATATACAAGTGGGTTTTGTGGGTAATCTATGGATAAAAGGCTATTTATGACCAAATGCTATACTGGTACATGACATACCTATTTTGGTTCTACACTCTTTTGGGGGCTTTTTGTAGTATTTTATGCCTTAATTTGTAATAAACTAAAAAAAAGAAAACAATGAGTCCCAAGTGACGAATTTGGGGCTCACATATGGCAGCCATCTGCGGTATGATTTGGAAAATCACGAGAACCGAGAATGTCTTGCTATGACTATCCTTGGGCACACGGTCCAATGTTCTAATGGCGACCTAAGGGTTAAGTAGGTAGTGCCAAGTTTGGTAAGTAGTGTGAGGATAGACCTACCATCATGTGGATGTGACTATCATCAGAAAACCCTATGAAGAGCCCTAGTTAGTTGAGCACCATCTATGAGGGCCACTTGGTTCTAAACCGTATGCGAGGATAATGACTATTTTGCGAGGACTAATCCCTCACAACCCAAGACTAAAAAAGTAGACGGTGAACAAGACAAGTCTTGACATCATCGTGCAGGGGAAATGATATTTTTTGTTCATTTTATGTATTATAGTTTGTTTGTTTGTTTTTTATATTTTTATATATTTTTTCCCCATCCTCCTCAAATGGAATTGATTTGGACCTACAGATAAAAAATTGAAAAACCATCCTTCCGCCCTCAACGGAGTGAGCTTGGAACTAAAGGGAGATAGAATAAGAGAAAGAAACCCCCTATCCCTCCTTGATGTAGCAATTTGGGACCTATAGCCAAAAAATATTCAAAGCCGCCTTCCTCCCTCAACGGAGTGAGTTTGGACTAAGTGTTTTGAATAAAAAAGAAAAAAAGAAACGAAAACAAAAAAAAGAAACCACAAGAGGGAGGCAAGAGGACCTTTTGGGGGGTTTGACCCTTGCAAAAGTGTCTCTCGTCGTGGCAGTTGGTAGCGGTTCCTTGCCTTGTCACTAGCTCAAGGGTGGTGTCCCGGCGACGGCCCAAAGGTCGAACCCTTGCCGCCGGAATTGAGGTTGTCGGTCACAGGCCACCGAGCTGCCGCGGTGGAAGACGTTCGTCGTCTTGTTGGGGTGGTATATATACCCGGCCAGCCCTGAACTAGTGCCCCCTCTATAAAACAAAGCATTTTATTTTATTTTTTTTGAATTGCTATGTACAAGGGTTCTAAGCCCGAAATAGTCCAAAAAAGGTGAGGATCTGGACGAGGGAGTTGATGGAGTGCATTGCCCTGAAGCCCGGGGTCAAGGTCCGCAATGGTCCCTCCACCCTGAATTCATGGCGATCTCCAACCGATTGGCGGCTGATGATGCCCATATTGTCCACGATGTAGTAGTTGCCAACTAGGGTGGTATGCTCCCCTGTACTCTCATTCGTACGATATTGCAAATAGATGAGCAGCTCCCTATCCTCCACGATGGGAGAATCCTCCCCCTCGGCCGCGTTTGGTAGGCGAGGTTGGTAGGCGAGGGTTGCTCCCGTCTCTTCATGTGGACGCCTCCAAGAGGCAAGCAATTGTGATAACTGCACTTCCTCCTCTGTAGACTCGAGGTGAGCTTGGCCTGTTTCTTCGGTTCCTACGGTTGTCGCTGGCTCCTCGACTAGATGAGAGCTGGCTTCAATGCTGGGTTGAGTGAGGAGCTCCGTGAGGGTCTCCGTGGCTAGCACACCGCTCGGTTGAGCTGAGCGCTCGGAATGTGTTGGGGATGATAATCCTTCTATTGGTTCTTCTGTCGTCCTCTGAGGTGAAGGCTCAGAGGGTCTTGGAAAACCTACTGATGAAGGGGAGGAAGGCTAGGACTCGGAAGTTGCATTCCGAGGGCCTGGCATGACTCCTGTTGAGGACGTTAGTGGTATTCTTGTGCCTCCACCCGATGTCTTCGGCTCGCTGCCCGGTGGTGTAGGCGTTCGTGGAAGATGTCTTGATTAGCTGGAAAAGGTCATCTGTTGCTAGTGACTGCAGTTCGAAATGTGAGGAAGAGAATGCCAATGCTAACTATGATGGCGAAGAAAGCGAAAAGATGGAAGAGATCCCATCTCGTTGACCAGGGCGGTGATGTAGGGGTGCCACTGTAGATCCACATGCGGTTGGCAAGGCCTCCGGTCCAGTTACCTGGTATGAAGGATTGCCGGACCGCTGCAATCTAAGGTGGTGCTACCGGATGGCGATGTCAATGATACTGAGGAGGATGAGGTGGTTGTGACGAAGGAAGAGCGAGGAGGCGATGATGATGCCGATATGCTATGCTATACTAATCCCCTACTATCCGCCCCAAATGGAGTTGGTTTGGACCTATAGACAAGAAATTTGAAAAACCCACATTCTGCCCTTGACGGAGCAAGTTTGGACTAACTGACTAAGAGGAAGATAGAAGATGGAAGATCAAACTTTAGGTTTTTAGAAATGGCATGAGATGAGCAGTTACTTGAAAAAGATAGATTAGAGTGAGGAAGCCTTTAGTCGAAACCACATAGCCTAGCAACTAGCATAGGAATTAGCTGATCTTGGTTCTTCATGAACCACAATTAGGAAGCCCAACTTAAGAATTTAGCAAAAGATCCATTGCTTGGAAGGCACAATGAACCGACATTAGACACCCACTAGAATAGGAACTACCATAGAACTAGAACCTGGTTGTGTTCACCGATTTACCAAGGGTGGATAAATAAGCGCCCACATATATCCTTGAAAACGCCAACATCTAGGAAAGTGACAAGTTCCTCGTACTGTTTGAAGGCAAATCGAATATGCAAGCTACACCACTGTTGTACATGACCAATCAATCAAAAGTGTTGTTTTCCACACTGAATTGGTTTCCAAACGCCTTCATGCGAGTGTAGCACATTGCTTTCTGTGAGGGCTTTCTATCCAACAAAAAATGGTCCATGTCCTCGGGGTTCTTCAAGTTTAGCTCCGACTCTTGAACAACGCTTCAAACCCATTCTGCAAATGCTAGTGTCGATGGATTCATGCGTTCTTCAACACACCACTTTCTGCAGACTCTTACAAATATTCATTGTCAACTATAGTAGAGATTTAGGGTGCTAGGAAACAATGTACATTTGCTACTCCAGAGAGAGTTGTACATGTATGTTCAAGTATAGACACTTCTATGGCTTTCTTGTGACTTCCGATAGTGGCCACTACGTCATGCAACATTGACATGACTTCAATGCATGACTACAACATGACATAATCATAACTCCTACACACCTGCACTTCATGAATTCGATTGACAACTTCACTTCAACTTTTGCATTACTGCAATTCAACTTCTTCAAGGGTCAATTATTATTTCAAAGTCAACCGTTTGAATACAATAATGGAGGGAGAATAGTGTAGAAGGGAAAGAAGCGATAGTAAAAGAAAAGAAATAGAACAAGCCTTATCTTTTGTATTTTCAGCTCTACTTTAAGCCATGGGCAAAATTATCAAATGACTTCAACTAATGGCAAATGATGGAGACTTTGAAGAGGTATACGACTACCTACATGGGGATGCCAACTCCGAGGTAAGTTACTAGCTTCTACCCATAATTTTGAATTATCAAAAATAGATAATTTCACAAAGGACCGAATTGAACCGAATTGGAACGTTAAGCCTAGGATAGAACTTCTGTAGAAATCAGGTAACCTAAGTTGTAGATCATAGTTAGAGGTTTCCAAAACTAAATTACACTTTGAAATCGAAGTTAAATTGAGTAAGATAGGGCTGGATGAAGTTTGGTAGTGGTTTTGGATGAAAGTAAGTAACTTTCATCCCACAAGGACAAGAATAGAAAATTGGATAGAAGATAAAATATAGAAGTTAAATCCAAAGTCAAAAGTGAATTTTTCATTATAGATTGATAGAAATCAATGGATGAAGTTTCAAATACCGATTGGTGGTCAAACTTCATCCATCAATAACTCCTAATAGGAAAGTCATATGGAGTTGAACTTTATATTTTTAGAAATGTCATGACATGTTCTTCCATCTTATGTGTCTAAATTTAGATTGTCTCAAGTTTTCCCTAGAAACCACAGTGGCTTGAAGACTTAGTAAAAGTTGGAATTGACCTTTGTATTTAGGATAGATTTTCGTGAATTCCGTGAACATTAGGAACTTAGAAAAGATCCATTTCTTGGAAGGCACAATGGATCGACACTAGGCACCCGTAGGAATTAACTCGATTTTCTAGAACCTGGTTGTGCACGCGTATTTACCAAAGGTGGGTAAATAAGCGCTCACAGTCCATCAATTCAGTGTTGGAGACGAAGTGTTCTTGTATAATCCATGGGCCGTAAAGCACAAATTGGCGTCGGGAAAATCAACGGAGTGCCATTGGAGCATAAGTTCCACTTTGAAAAAAATCTGGAGGGGTGGTAGAGGGTGGACCTATGTGACATTTTGCAATCAAGGGTACCACTCATGTACCCCAACGAACGAAAAGGCAGATCAATACAAGATTGAAGACACCAAAGGCTCTACTATAATGTGGTTGGAGAAGCACATTAAGCACTGAAGTTGAGGTCACTTTCTTTTTGTTGTTCATGCAGGGGAGACTAGGAGCGGTACATGTGCACGAGAAGTACAATGTAGTTAGACATGTTTGTCTGAAATTGGCCTCGTAGTTGTAAATAGTAGAACTCCGTATCATTTTAGAGTTTCAGTGTCTTTCACTACTTATGATTATACAATGTTGCAGAGGGCCAAACTAATGAATTTTTTTTTTCAAGGACTACAATATGGAAAAATTAGGTTCTCTTTGTATGAATTACTTGCTACAATAAAGGCAGTCCCTTCTTTCCTAGCAGCATGTATGCATATGCGTAATAGTGTAGAAAGGGTAGTTGTAGGTGACTCCATGTCAATTGTTGCTCCACTTTGAAGGAACACTACAGTATGTATCTAATGAGAAGAAATAACTTCAAGAGGATTGCGCTACTAAATAACTAGGTACCACATTACTTCTTTGTAACGCAATGGCAACTACATGGTGACTCAGAAGGAATTCAAAAATGACTGACAGATGATTTAAAAGTGACTAAAAATCCTAAATTTACATTACTAGAAAATGATTCTAGAATGACAAGATACGTGTCTTGCTACGTTGGATGTCAGAAGATGCCCACACAACTAGAAGATGACTTTAGAATGACTATTGATGTAGCAGTCCACCTTAGCTATATCGACATACCCTATAACTCTAAAATGACTTCAGAATGACTGGAGACGTGAGCCACATTGACCAATCACGAGTTGTCATGTCCCCTAAGTTAGGACGTGTGACCAACACACACCTAATCTACGTCACACAGAACCTATACGTATATCATCCTATCTTTCATCCTTTAATACATCCAAGATACATTGGATGGTGATATTATAATTGCAGTCATTGCACTATACGACTTGACTAATGAAAGTGACTCTAGAGTCCTGTAGTGATTTCCTAGTCACATGACTACTTTGTGATTGTTTGTAGTCATTTATTGAAGTCATTCTTTCCATCATTTTTTTGGTAGTATTTCTACTGACATTGCGTATACAAGAATTCTTCATTGATGGTGTTGAAAATGGAAATGTCATTCAGCAGCTAAAGTGAACACTACTTCAAAATGGAGTAGTTCTGTTGGGGGTGATTGCAAGAAAGACCAAACGATTTTGGTAGCGTTCCACCCAAACTGTGATTTTTTGCATTCAGTACTATGAATACTACAATACTATGAAACGGAGCAATCTTAGCCGTTGATCTGAAAATCAACAGCCAATAGTACTTTTGAGTACTTAATAATACTGAAACAATACTACTTAAAAAAAAATGAGAGTGTTACAGAAAGTAGATAAAATTAAGTATAAATTAATAAAAATTAGAAAATCATGAATAAAAAAAACTAAAAATTGTCCATTTGTAAAGACTTGATAGTGATTACATTCCACCAAAAACTAGAAGTTGAAACCATCATGAATGTTTAGAGCACTATGCACAAGGGACCCCTATTTGCATGCATGTTGAGGACAAAGAATTGTGTTTTTTTTAATGCCCTTTGGTGGACACATGCTCATCTAATGTGGAAATAGCCTACAAAAAATTCAAGTGAACATCATAATTTTTGGATGTTCCACAGTACTAAAAAACCCTAAACTGCAAAGTGTGACAAATTAGCTAAATTGAAATTTATTTATAAAAATATTTTTCAAAATTTATGAAAAATAATGAATCTCATGATTTCTCAATTAGCCATCTTCAATAAAAATTTCAAGTCCATTAGCTTCATTTTTCAAAAGTTATGATTGATGGCAACTCAATCACTTCAATTGTGACGCCAAATAGGACCAGTCTTTCTTGTAATCACCCTTGGGTAGGGTCACAAAGACACAAACTATAGTGAATATCATAGGGTTGTTCCGAAAATCCAATAGTTGCATTTTTAGACAGAAGTTTGCATAAGAAGCTCTATATTTTTAACTTTCTGGAAGTACTTGTTGTATTCCAATACATGTTTGGATTCACAAGTGTTCTTGTGTGTGTCCACCAATCGTGTACACACATGTCACAAACCAAAAACATTTTGAATTCAATTCCAATGAGGAAGTGACAATAGAAATGGCCTATCACTGCTCTGTCATTATTGTTTTAGCAAATTATATGAGAACATGGTGAATGACACTCATTACTATATAGATGTGTCATTTTCCTGTAGTTCACAATTGAAGAGTGTGTTGTCTTACCAATTGTGCAGGTGGCAACAACAAAGAAAGTTGAGCAAGCAAAGAAGAAGTGAGCACAAAATTTTGTGTGGAAAGGGGTGAGTGTTGCATAGTACTACAGAGTCTCAGTGCTATTGAATGCATGTTTACATGTTGTCATTGAAGACAAAGGTGACTATGTTTTGTTGCAAAGTATGACATCCTTAGAGCCTATGCATTGCATGTCCAGGACAAGAACATCATTCTGACTTCTTCTGCTATAACAAAAAGCATGGCCGACATAAATATTTTTCTTTGTAAATTCAGAAGACTTTCGCAATAGTGATGTGAATTAATTTTGTGCACTTTCAATTGTACAACACAATTTTTTCGGTGACCTGCATGCTTCATTTCTTGTATAACTTCAGAGGTTGTAGTATGGGAGCACCGCATGCAATACTTTGCATGCATGCAAACAACATGTTTCCATAGACAATGTACATTTCCGGCTTGAGGGATAATAGCATCCGGTAAGTAGGGTGTTTCATCCATACCGACTCTACTAGTACCAAGAACGTGTTAGTTGTACTGCCGTTTCGTGCTTTGAAACATACAAGCGACATTTGGGCATTTTGATTGTCTTCTTTATCGTTTTTTGACTATGGACATGAATACTTCATGTGAACAATTAAGGTACGTATGCCTCATTTTGATGTACACAATACAAAGGCGGACGCGGAATTCTCAATGTATGAGGCAATGTACATTGAATTGTTCATGCCAATTGTTTGTGTTTGGTTTATGAGTTCAATGTGGAATGCACTTGTTCAAGAATTTAGTTGTTTGCTTGTACAGAAAATTTCCTTTGGCTTAAAAGCATGTGCGTGTACATCCTTCTATTGCTTATTCAAATTTTCTATGAAATGCACATTGAAGACCGTATCTCTGTTCTAAGCATCATAGTCAGCAATATAGTAACTTACATGGAAAATGAAGTTACAAGTTATATGCATGTCACTTTCAATGAGGATACAGATGTAGAAAGAGCTAGAAGTGGACGTCCATGAAAGCATTCCATGATTGCCAAGGACATCGTTGAAGACATTCTTTATATATTTCAAATTGTTGCACTACCATTACTTCACGTTCAAGCAAAGTTTGTCTGTACAAAGTGCTCTAGAAACTGACATTTTAAGTGACGTCTGTGACTAATGTATAACTTTGGTCAAGACACAAAATTGTGTCCAAAATGAAGGCATGTCTAACAATAACGAAGACCACAACAACGTCAAGCATGATAGCATGGTAAAACAAAATGTGGAGGCACATGTTCTTTTCTGTGATGACAAAGCATGGTATGCTGTGGCCTACATGTAGTAAATGTATTCAAGTGAAAAGTCCATTAATAGCATGTCTTCTTGAACGGATTGACAAACGCAAGTAAGAGACAACAAAAACAAGATTCAATGCTACTAGTTCTTACTGAGAAGTGGTATACAAGCATGCATGATTGAACGAATAAGCAAGCACCACATTCTCTACGTTTTGCGAGTAGTTATATGCAATGTTTCTATGTCGTTAACGACGCTCCGTAGTTGAGGGCACATCGAAGAAGACATGGACAAGTATGAAAGGCATTTCAAGGAAGACATGACAAGGAACAATAAAGTATTACCAACGATGTGCTTCTGAATAGAACAGTGGCCGCAACTAAGAGGGAAACAATATGCATTAAACCTCTAGGAAATGGACACATGGCATTGATGTCATCCACTAAGAGGATGAAAAAATGTCTGACGTAGCATTGCCATCCTTGTCATTGCTGAGCTGTCACACACATGACCTATTTTTTACATCTTTGAAGACCATGTTTTCTAAGATGTTATCATTAAATTTCTTGAAACGTACTTACATTTTCTTAGATTTTGTATGTTTTTGGGCCTATCAATCATGATGGATTTTTTTGATATTCAAGTCGGCACGACGGAATCATTTGATGTGATAAAAAAACATAAGTACCATATTATAGGCTTGTTACAAAAAACGCGGGTTTCTTCTAGTGAGAACACAAAGAGTGCTTATTCACTACGCATGACAACAAACCTCATATATTGCTTCTAGAATATCTCTTCGCTCATCGTCGATCGCTCCCTTCCATTCTCTTATTCCTCCAAGATTCTTTAGATCTAGTGCGCTTTACAAGGTTTCTTTTCCACTTTTGCACTACCTTTTTTTATCTTCAATTTTTATACTTGTTCATTTGTAAATTAATCTAGCTACCGGCAATAATGACATTTTACAGGTTGCATTTTACAAGATTTGAAGAGACTACGTATTGCAGCTTTGGAGACTTGACTTGACTGCGTTTTTGTGGATCCTAATCGACTGCCTACTGCAGCTTTGGAGATTATAAGTTTTGGCACATTCCTCCACATTTGTCTTTGATTTTGTACTGTTGAAACACCAACGTTGAGGAATGTTCACATTTGATCATTGGCATGATGGAATTGTGGGATCTCATATAGAAAATATGCTCTAATTTCAGAAGGTTACAAAACTGTAGACAAAGAGATTACTATGGCTTCACCGTTTATATGCCCCATTTGCTTAGAGGATTGTTTAAATTACCCAATAGCTACCATATGTGGTCATGTTTTTTTCTGGACTCACTTGAATCACCTCTAGGGTGGTTCCAAGCCGAGCACTCCAACTGCTCGGTTTGTAGCACCCCCCGAGGCGGTGGCAAATGGCCACTTCTTGTCATATCTCTGTATGGTGGTCATATCGACAACCCTAGAGTTCGACCTCCATCTCCCCCATTGCACATCAACATTGCTCAACTATACAAACAACTAGAGGTAGTTATAGCGTTGCACAATGTAGCTATATATAGACACTCAAGACAACGCTTTGCAACAACTCACTCACCACGATGATGAAGGTGACATAAACCGCTACAGAGGGTTGGTATCCACCCTGTAAAGAAGGATACAACAACTCCGATCTCAAATACAAGAATACCTAGCCTA
The DNA here is from genome assembly GCA_947034895.1 of Rhytidiadelphus loreus. NCBI lineage: Eukaryota > Viridiplantae > Streptophyta > Bryopsida > Hypnales > Hylocomiaceae > Rhytidiadelphus > Rhytidiadelphus loreus. The sequence goes on from OX344763.1 coordinate 8,792,938, forward strand.
AAACGAGTAGTTACAAGAGGACATTACACGTCTTAGGGACAGAGAAGGGTTTAGGGTGGAGATAGAATACCATCAAGGTTTTTTGTTTTCCAATACTCAAGCCCTATCCACCAAAATTACATTGTGTGCATCATTTTTGCATGAAGCATTAGATACTGAAATGTTATTGTATAATGCAACACATTTGGCTTCATCTTTTGTTTTATTTTTGATAATTTTTGGAAATGAAAAGAGTAACGAGGTTGAGTATGCACTTTACACTGTTTTCAAGGAGAATTACAACTTCAGAGGTTCTTGAAGCAAAAACCCAAAACTCATTTTAAGAAATTCCTATAAGGCTACAACCCCTTTGATCCGCTATTCCCGTCCGCCCATTCGTGCCACCTGTCCATCCGTCCGTCCGTCTACACGTCCACGCCGTCTGATTGACCGTCAAAACATCCAACAGATGGCGTTTGAAAGACACCGTCCACTACATCCGAGCATCTGCAAAATTTGGACGTCCGGATTTTGGACGTGATTTGCCCCTAGACATTGAAATTTGTCAACCTTGTTAGAGAAGGGCTTAGGGTGGGGATAGAATTTCAAGGAAAATGTACAATATAGAAAACGTACATACCATTGTTCTTGCATTGTTCTTATGCTCCAAATCAGTTGAGAACATACACATTGGAAAGCTTTGAAAGGGAAATATCCCCTAGAAATACTATTCACGATATTAATAAGGATCACTTTCAAATTTTTTGTACATATTCTCTAAACACCTTTAGCTACCGTTTGTATTTGGTATACTTCAAGTATGGGGCACATGTTTCTTCCAAAGCTAATTGTTTGAAACATCAAGACAAGGAGCAAAAATTTCACTATCATTCTTTACCCAACAAGCACACAAAATAGATAGTCCAACAAAAAACTAGTTGCAAAGCAGTTATGCAATTGACTAGATTCATAGAAGATCACAAAAATAAAACACAAATACACAACAGTTGGACACTCATCACATTTTCAATACACCTCAATCTTAGAGCACATTGTCATTTACAATTCTAGTTCAATAGCATTCTCAAACTCACATACATGTAACCAACTTCACAATGACCATAAAAGTTGTCATTTCCTTAAAAAAAAAAAGCCCACCAACCCACCTGACCAAAAGGAAAACAAATTAATATTAAAGATACATATCAATAATAAAATATACAAAGAAGAAAAAGACAATAAGGGACTTTCCAATGGGTTAGCATGGACATCTGAAACTTGTATGATCAATCCCAATTAATCGAAAAAGTTCAACTCCAACCGCTCTAGATACAAGACTAGTAGATCAAATCTCAAAGTACACTGCTTGAAGCAAATGACAGAGTGAGGACTTACAAAACCAGCGCCAGTCTCGTCTCATAAATAAACTGCATCAACATAGTCTCTCCTACAATCAATTCTATAATCCTCCAAAATGCATAAAAAATCACTATAACTTACGATAAGTGAGCTATAGTGCCTCATTAGTCGTTGTTGTAATTTGATATTAGAACCATGATAGACAACACTCGTTCTTCTGGCAAAATTAGGTGAAGATTCAAAACTCTGTCAAAATTAGCTTCAGGACCTTACATTCCATCAAAAGGAAAACAAAGTTTATGGTGTGTCTCGTTTAAATTGTTAATAATCCAAGAGACTAGATCCTTTGTAGCACACCGGCCAGTGTTTCCTAAATCCGCCCAACTTCTTTGAAATCCTCCAAGTTGACTGCTTCTTCTATTTGATGTTGTATACAGATGGCCATCCAAAAATTAGTCCAACAAAAGTCTCACAGATCATTCAAAAGAAGCATATCCAAAACATTCCTAGCATGCAACCACGGTCAAGATATAAAGATGGAATTTGATGTTAACCCATCCTGTAAACAAAGAAGAACAACCCCTCTAAATATTATTAAACAAACATGGAAGGAGAAAAATACATCTAGGATTCACTAGAAAGAAATTAATGTCTTGGCGTGAAGACTGAAGGTGTTGATTCTACCGTACCAAAGCAAAATTCAAACTTCAGTTAGCAAGAAGTAACCGAAAAACACTATCCAGACAAGTACATTTCTTCATGAAGAGAATGTAGCGACATACTCACCAAAAAACTACTAGACACACTCGTCTCTGGGGTAGGCAACAAAATTCATGTAAAATAGACACACATGTAGACATGACACTCATGTAGAAGACTGTCACCAACCAGAGCTTCCATCTTTCAAACAAAGACGCATGTAAAACTCAAACACAAAGTCACAAACCACTTAGAATTGAAGCACATACGAAAACCTAAGATCAGAAATAACAAAAAAACACGTCTCAGTGTGCACTTCCATGAATTGACAAAGACCATGAGACCACAAGGTAATCAATCCAAAACCAACATCCAAGTCTAAGCCATTGAACAATCTCATACAAAGTATATATATATAACCTACCTAGGAACTTCTATCTTTCAACAATACACACAAACCCTAAACCGGTGCGAGCACAACACGGCGAGGGTTAACTTAGGCGGGCGGGTGCAAACAGAGCAAGGGAGGAGAGTACAATCCCTGATCCCTAAAAAAGCCCCCAAATCAAAGCCCACGGGAATGAAGGGATTAGGTACCCACCAGGGGTTTTTTTCATTTTTTACAAAGTGCCAAAGTACAAATATAAAATGTTATAGTGGTGCTCCAAATTTCAACATTCATCCACATATTGGATAGAAAATATAACATTAGCACATATCACATGTTTATAATTTGGTTTTCATCCACAATTTGGCAATTTCATCCAAGAATTTTGGGCATTTTTTTGCCATTTTCTAGCCAAATTATTTTTTTTGCTGCAACCTGGCACAAAAAAGCCAAAAAAAAGCCCTAGTACCCATTGTGTCCGTCTAGTAGGCAAGCCTTCTCCTCAACTCGCTCAAGACCTACTTGTGCCAAAGACTCTGGTTAGACGACATCAAAAAAAAAACTCCATGTACAATATGAGTTCATTGAATGATGAAAAGATTCAATCCTAATATCATGGTTTTTAGAAGTCTAGTTTGATTGATCATATGGTAGAAAATGTACTCCAAATAAGGTCACATTATCCATCATTGAAGAAAATTGCTTGAGTTAGTCAAACATAAGTAATAAGTGAGTGAAAGAATGTCCCCATACAATCCACTGAAAGGTACAAAAGTATCATCACTATTGCAAACCCTGTCGCTTTTCATTTTCTAAAATAGTGACAAAATGTCGAGCGAGTCAAAAATAATCAAAAACCACAAAATGTGGGGCTCACTTGGCTACTAACCTTTGATCATTTTCAATCTTTAATGAGTGAGAAGGAATAGTAGTTTGGATGTCAAGAACAAAAATTGACCGGGTTCACCATAGTGTATGATGAAATCCACTTTAGACCCCTTGATTTGTTACGATTTCAAAAAAGAAGATAGCAAATAATGCAAAGACACAACACCATCCACATAGCCAAAGATGTAGAATACATAGTTGTTTCAAATGCAGTTAGACTTCAATAATAAGATGAAAACAAGTTTGATTACAAGACACAGTAGAAATGTTGCATTATTCTCAATATTTTGAAACTTGAAATAACTTCAATCAAATGATCATTAAGTTCCAAGACATTAACCAGGGTTAGACGTCAATTTCTTTTTTCTTTCTATGAAAATTGATTGCAATTTTTTTTTCAAGAAGTTTTATTTTCTTCCCCCAAAAAGCAGTTAGTTCTTAAATGGATGCTATATGAACCATTTAAGCTATGAGGAAGTAGAGGTGTATCATATGACAAATAGTTGTCCTTATTATGTCTATTTTCTATATGATAATGCCAACATATCTTGATTTAGTAATTGTTGGTGCATTTTTGTAATTCCTATAGGACCATTGCCTCTTCAATTGCAAAAATCAAAGTTCTAGCAAGTTGCTTTAATCTCAATTATTGGCATGATTTTTTGAAGTATTTTTTAAATTGAAAACTATCATAGCTTTTGGGGATTGTATATTTTTACTTAAATTGGTATTTGGAAGAAAAGATTATTGCATTTTAAACTCAAAATGTTCAAACTGAAGCATCCAAAACTCCCAAAGACACTCAAAATAGAAATTTTAAGAGTTTTTTTTACGTATCTAATATTTTTGTCTATATTAAACAATTTCAATTCATTATATTTGAATTTCTAATGTGAAATTTATTGAGCATCTTCTTTTGTTGGCAATAAAAATTCTCCTAACAAAAATGTAATAGATTTGTTATTGAAGTCAAACTTCACAACCTTCCCCTCCAAAAGGTCCATATATTTAATCCCAACTTGTTCACTTGCTAGAGCAATCTTCTTGTTTTGTGTTGTTGTGTTTCAATTCTACCTTGAAATACTAGCAATTTAGTCTTTCAATTCCTTCCATCTCACTTGAATCTACCATTAGAGAAAATCGCAGGCCTTTGGAGGGCCGCTCCAAATCACCTCCAAGGACCCCACAGATTGAACATTATTTAGTGCTTCCAAGGACCCCGCAGATTGAACTTTATTTGCTTAGGAATTCTTTTTTCCCCTATTCTCGCTCACCTTCTGTCACAACGTCGCATGCCTATCAATGGCTCGGAATCCAAGTACAAGGGTTACAATAATGAGGATGAAGGTGTTCAAATGCACCTTAACCATGATTATTGAATACTTTGCATTCCAACCAAGTTGTGGAAAACACAATAATGTCCAAGGTAGTTCATTGAACATCTACCATGCAAGTTTTTCTTTGGATGGCATACTAATGATACACTTCAATACCATTTTCATGTGGAAGATGGTGAGGAGAGAAGGTCTTTATACAAGTGGGGAAGTGGTAGGTACATCAATCCATGTGGGATATGTGAATTAGGACTAAAATGAGGAGTTTCATCGCTCATAGTTATGTAAAAAAGCAGAAAATGTGTTGAAAAACAAATTTTAGACCTCATTTAAGCATAGAAGAGTATCTTTTTAAAAAAAGATTTGTTCTAAAAAAAGTTGGAAAATCAAGTCAAGTTTTATTTCCAAAAATCCGTTTCAAGTTTTGGCACTTCAAATAAAAGTTATGAAAAAAAATTTAGAGAGGGGTTGGAAGGGTCATTTTTTTGAACATTTTCAAACCCCCTCTTTGAAATGTTTCCATAACTTTTATGTGGAGTACCAAAACTTAAAACTGATTTTTGAAAATAAAACTTGACTTGATTCCCCAACTTGTTTTAGACCAAAACTTTTTGAAAAAAGATACTCTTCTATGCCTAAATGAGGTCTAAAATTTGTTTTTTAACACATTTTCTGCGTTTTCACATAACTATGAGTGGTGAAAGCTCCTCATTTTAATCCTAATTCACATATCCCACATGGGTTGTTGTACTTACCACTATCCCACTTGTATAAAGACCTTCTCTCCTCACCATCCTCCACATTTAAATCAAGTAAGTAGCTCAATATAGTTGGTGTTACGAAATTAAGCAAATGACAAAAAACTTGCTTAATTATTATTTGTGTCAAAAAAAAAGAACATCTTAATTGGCAATAACACATCATGTACTTATTGCCGTATACATTGCTGCCTTAATAATTGTTAATTAGTTTGGTCTGACAACATTCACGATATTCACCCACGTTGACACTACAGATTTGACGTATTCCATAGGCTCCCTACTCCTCTTTTAATAGCTGTGTTTGTCACAGCGAAGCGGCCCTCTAGAGGCCCCAAATTTTCTCTAATGCTTAATAACTTCTTAAAGAATAAAAACTGGATTTTTTTATTTTTTTTCATTTGATTTCATTTAAGTTCCTTCTCCTTAAAATTTTCAATTTGTTTTTTTAATATAATATTTTTTTAGTTAAAGATATAATGAAAACCATTTATTAAGAAGATCCAAAGTTTTATAATCAATTATCACAAGGTGCAATCTAAAAAAAAATTAAAAAAAATTAAAATGCTAATATAGTAGTAATCTTTGTAGTAAAAGTTTTTGAAGTTTTTTCCACATATTTTCAATCAAATCTAATGCAAGATCCTATGATTGTATATTCAAAATAAAGATTTGCTTATTATTGCTCTTTTTACAAATAAAGGCAATTTTTGAGTGGATAAAAACAATGTCAAAATTTAGAGGGTACCTTATTCAAATGTCTACAAAGTTTTGGTATATAAAACATATATAGGAGGGAGAATAAAATGATTGTTTACTTAAAAGATTGAAGAAAATGCTACTAATAGAAATGAGTGTTTGAATTAATATGTTTAGTTAAATTAGTTGTTTGCAAGTGAATCTTGTTGATTCTAATATATAATCTTGTTTTAAGGCATAATTGTTGTCCTCTTTTCTATTATTGCACATAAAAACTTAAATCTAAAGGTCTACATAAAGTAAAACTTTAGATTTGAAAAATAATGCATTGAATTAATTGGCCCTTGGAGCTTTATACTAAGTTCTAAGACTTGCTAATAGATTGTTATTCTAAATCCTAAAACACTAGGAGCCTATTTTTTGGATTTTGCATTTTTTTAATTATTATTTTGCATAGAACATGTGTCATGATTCAAACTTTTAAGCATATTAATTTGTGTCCCCTTTAATAGACAAGTATAGGATTAAGAAGTATTTTTGGTTTCAACTCAAGTAGCAAAAAAATGAATTATAATAAGAATTATAAATCTAATTTAAACATCTTGTTACTAATTCTTTGAATCATACACAATTCAAATTTAAAAGTAATGCATTGCATTCATTGTAAGAGTTTCTCTACTAGGCTGCATAATGCTAGGCTCCTATATCTATTGATACATGTATTTCTAAGATGATCGGTCATTTTATTGAATTAGAGTACATTTGTAAGGAGTGGTATTAAATGCTAATAATTGTATGTATGCTAGTCTAGGTTTGGTTTTCATGCACATGCATCCTATTAACTAAGCCATGGGCTTAATCAAATTATATTTTATATTGGCACTTTAAGTTTTAGGCCTACAATAATGCATACGGTATTCTGATTTTAAATGAAATCCTCTTCCAAGTCACTATCAAGATTTTTGTACTTAGATAGCAAGTTCAGCTTAAACTAATTAAAAAACAATTTTTTTGTTAATATAGGGACTAGATTGTTGAATCTAAAAATAAATGTAAAAATGGTTTGTTGAAAATCCAAAAATTTCATTAAAATCCATTGAGTCATACACCAATCCATCATTTGATCATCAACCATCAAGAAATTTTTTGATAGCAAAATGAAGGAATCACTTCATAGACATTTACTAAGAATGAAGGGTAGAGAGGCCATTTTTATACAGGGTTGTCTACCCGAACAACTCAACAACTCCACAAACTCAACGTCGAAGACGTCTAGTAGAGGGTCCCATCCATCTAATAGAGTCAACTTTATCCTTTGACTTTTCTAGAATTTACCCCCCATTTATCTAGGCTTACTTGGCTATCATGTGGCAAATTTAGGGCAACTTCAGGTGGTTGCGACTACGAGTAGGGGGCGACCACGGGTAGGGGCAAGCATGAGTAGGGGCAAGCGCAGGTCGGGACGAGTGCAGGTAGGGACAAATTCTGTACTACAATTCAAAACTGTCACTTTTGCTGCATTCATCCAAAAAAAATAGAATTTTTTTCTTAGAATCTAACTGTAAGATCTTGTACTTCACTTGTCTAAGATCATATGGTAAAAATTTCATGAAATTTGACCATATAGATTGGAAGATATTAACATTCAAAGTTGGTAAAAAGGTTTTCTGAACTTTAACCTGCAATTTCAGTTGACTTTGACTGCCATTTGTGGAAAAAATTTGCACTACAAACTCTGAATTAAGAGATACATATGTTGAATAATTAAGTTGAAAGTCTAGGGGGAAAAATTCTCCAATAAAAGCACTTGATTTTCATTCTTTAACCCCCAAAGAACCATTGTCCCTTGGGATGACAAATTGGATTTTGGGCATGTACCTACAGTTTCAATTTTTGTCATAATTTTTTGAAACTTTTTTCAAAGATAGAAAAACTAATTATCTTTGTGAAAATATAATGTTTTCTCAAGTGGTGCCTAGGAACAAAAATTATGCCCAAATAAGTTCAAAACAAAGGAGATAGGGCAACCAAAAAAAATTCAAAAATTTTAAATTTTAAATTTTAAATTTTAAATTTTAAATTTTAAATATTTTTTCTCATATATTATATTCTTTTTCTCAAAGGAAAGCTTTGATTCATTTCATTTGGATAAGTAATGTGAAAGTTATAGACAATCTTGTTTTTCTAAAAATCTAACTATCTAAGAATCTTCTTCAAAAAATAACTTGCAAGATTCATTTTTGAATGCAATTTTTACAATCTTAAAAAAAAATTCAATCCTCTTTTAGTTTGTTTCCTAGAACAATCTCACCATTGGGATTAATGCATTTTAATTCCATCTTAGAGATATTAATAATTTAGATTTTCTTTCTATCTTGTACCTACTTCTACTTAAATTTCTTTTTAAGTATGAAAATTAAGGTTTTTGAATTTTTTGTCTTCCTAGATTCTCAACTCAATTCTCCAACATAAATTTTTAAGCCTCAAAACTCTGTAGTGCAAAAAATTTAAGTTAAGAAGGTTCAAAGTCAAATAATCTAGTCTAGTAATGTGCAAAAATAAATAGTTTTCTTCACTTTAAACATAGATATCTTGCAATTTGTGCAATCCAAAAATTTTGAAATTTATTCCACACATTTTCATACCAGTTATGTATAAGATCCTACAATTAAAAGGTTAGATGTGCAAAAGAAACAATTTTCAATTTTTTTTAACTCTTTGCAATAGAAATGGCAATTTTGAGTGTTTTTTGGCAAGAAAAAGGCCTTGGTCCTCTAGGGGTTAAGAAATTTTAAAGTAGAAGTAGGTCCAAGATTGAACAAAAAAATCAAATTGTTAATAGCTCTAAGATGGAATTGAAACACAATAATTCCAATGATGAGATTGTTCTAGTAAGCAAATTTAACCTTCTCAAACAATTTTTTAGACAAATTGTGAAAATTGCATTTAAAAAATGAACCCTCTAAGTTTTGTTTTCAAGAAAATGTTGAGTTTGCCCCAAAAACAAGATTGTGCATAACTTTTGCATTACTAGTCCAATTACAATGAATCAAAGCTTCACATGTAGACAAAAATATAATATTTGAGGTATCCACTAACCTTCGTTTTTGGCTTTAGTGTGGCATAACTTTTTCTTTCAAACACTAATTGAAAAAATATTATATTCCTACAAAGATGATATATTCTTCTATCTTCAAAAAAAGTTTCAAAATATCACGATGAAAATTGAGACTATAAGCACTTATGTGAACCAAGATGTGAATTCCTTGAGAACTCTTGGTCCTCTACGGGTTAAAATTCAACTTCATTTTTGTAAAATTTCTCATACAATAGTTTAGAAGCAAACAAACTATATCTCATTGTTTGACAAAAATTACAAAATATTTGCACAAGAGAATTGAAATTTGAAATTCCATACAATAACTTTTGCACTTTGCATTTAGAATATTCAATTCTTTTCTAAAAATGTCACATTGTATAAAAAGTGGTTAATATATTTACATTGCTCTTCAAAATTTGGATGCATGCAATGTAACCTACGTTTCTATTCATACTAATCTAATAACATCATGTCTTATTACAAAAACATTAGTGCGGAAAGCTACTTTAAGGGGCATCATCAACCATGGTTTATCAATGAGCAAGTTTACTACCTATCCACATATTAATAACTGTCTTCTTCAAATTAGGCTCAATAAGGTCACCTTACTTCCTTACAAAGTACCTCACTGTGAATGTATTTTCAAATACTTCATTGTCATATTTCTCTATAATTATCATTCATATTCATCAAGTGGTCATTTTTTCTAATAGAATACAAGATAGATTTCATTGTATATTTATGATTTTCTTGCATGATCTCGTACTATGGTCCTCTTTGAATGTTGTAGCCCATATACATAGATTATCTATAATGAATCGTGTTTTCCAACTTTTTTTCCTTAATAGGTTATCTGTAATGAATCTTGGGAGACTCAAAATCCATATAGTTCGCCAATATGTCCTTTTGGAGATAATCACTCATTCTTGAATGACATCAAGAGTTTCAATTGAACAACCAAATTGATTATTTTCAATGCATAATTACAAGAAAGAACTTGCAAATCATAATAATGATTTTTGCATCATAATTAGGAAAGATTCAGCGAACAAGGGAAATTTAAGAAGACCCCATCTTATAAAGACCCTAAGAATCAAGAAGAAATTCTATAAACTCCAATGGAGTTCCTAAAAATTAAGGCATATATATATTAGCAACTCCAATCTAATGAAAGAAATTGAGGGGAAATAAATAGAAAATGATTTTTACTAATTTAAAAAAAATTATTTTGAGATTTATATGAAATATCAAGATTCTAAGGAAAAAAACTTTCAAAATCAAAAAGAAGAAGAAGAAAGATGTTTAGAATCTCTTCTTTATGTAGAAAATTGTGAAAAAAAGATGTCCTAAAGGTAATGGCTTCCACCTCCACCCACAGTCGCTCCACATCCAAGGTCGCCCTGATCCACATTTTCCTCCAAGAGAGGTCGCCCAAGACCCGAAGTTGCTTGAAGAACGTGTTGCATTGCATTTTCTTCGTAATGAAGGAAGATATTGACAACTTCATTATGGTCAATTACTTTTGTTTTAGCTTGCTAGATATTTTAATGGACCTTCTTTATTAGCTGAGCTACGTAAATAGACCTTGATGAGATCAGATTTCATAGCCAAGACACCTAATCTCATTTATTAAAAATGGAAGCTCTTCTAAAAATCTAGTTGCTTTGGATTCTCTATAGTGCAACTTGAATTTCACAATTTCCTATTTGATCTATGAATTTGCTCTAGTATATAAATTTAGAACAAGATGTCATCTTCCATTGAACGCTCGAGTTTTGCAAAAAGGCAATTATGTTAAATATATATGGTTCACTATTATTTATTTCATTGTGATTACATTATATGAAATAAACCAAATAAGAAAGATCATACATATATCTCCATCAGTTTTTTTGTATTTCAAAATTCATTTGATAAATTATACACCTGTAGAATGACTCATTGAGATTTGTTTAAATCAAAAGGGGAAGTTTTCATTTACATCCCTTCCCCACTCAATTTCTAAGTTAGAGATGAAGGTGGTAAATAATTCATGAGTACAAAGATGCCTCGAGAATCAAAAAAATTAAATGGGAAAAGTATTGCAAATATCTCCATGCATTATTTTGTATTTTGAAATACACTTGATAAATTATACACCCGTCAGTAGGGTAATTCTTTGAGATTTGCATAAATTAAATCAAAAGGAGAAGTTTTCATTTAAATCCTTTCCCCACTAATTTCTAAGTTAGAGGTGAAGGTGGTAAATAATTCATGAGTACAAAGATACTTGGAGAATCAAGAAAATTAAATGGGGGAAGGTATTGCAAATATTTCCATGCTTTATTTTGTATTTTGAAATACACTTGATAAATTATATACCCGTCAGTAGGGTAATTCTTTGAGATTTGCATAAATTAAATCAAAAGGGGAAGTTTTTATTTAAATCCCTTCCATCTAATTTTTAAGTTAGAGATGAAGATGGTAAATAATTCATGAGTACAAGGATGCTTGGAAAAAAGAAGAATTCAAATGGAGAAGTTTTTATACGAATCTTTGTGCATTATTTTATATTTTAAAATCCACCTCATGATTAATCACTAGAAGAGAAAGGAATGTTTTAAGTATGGTCTTAGCAATATAGTTCTATAATTTATGACCTTTTAGCAGATTTTTAGTAAAAATTTATTAGAAATACGTTTGTTTTCAATAAAAATTTACTAAAAATCTCCCTAAAGGTCATAGATTGTAGGACTATACTACTAGGTTGTACTTAAAACACCCTTTTCTTTTGTAGAGAATACATTGTTAGGATGTTAAGCTCTAAAGTTTCAATTGTCTTTGTAGCTTGCAAAATGGATTTTGGGCAACTTCATATAAGGTCGATTTTTTATGAAGTTTTTGATACTTTTTCATGATATAGAAAAACTTACTAGTTTTATGGGATTGTAATTTGTATTTTAATTGGTGCCAAAGAGCAAGAGTTATACCACAATAAGCCTAAATATAAATTAGGCGAACAAAAATAAATTCACAAAAACTTGGATTAAAAATTAAAGTTTTTTTGTTCTCACAGATTGAAATTCTTTTGTACTTCAAAAGCTTTGGTTCATTTTTTTTGGATTGATGGTGTGAAGGTTATAGAGCATCTTCTTTTGTGAGTAATTATAGTATCATATTTTTAAAAAATAGGTATAGGATTCTCTTGGGCCACTCAAGTTTAAAATTTTTTTAAGACAAATAAGTTCAGAAAATTAACTTTGATGGTTAAGAACAATCTCAGCATTGGAATTAGTGTGTTTTAATTCCATTTTAAAGCTATTAATGATAAAGTTTTTTCTCTCCATAATGTACTTTCCTCACTACTTAATAATTTTTTAAAGAATGAAACCACATTATTTTTAAATTTTAAATTTTTTATATTTTCAAAATTTTAAATTCAAGACTACGGTATAATGCAAACTTTTTTAAGTTAAGAAGATTCAAAGTCTCTTAAACTAGTTTGCCAATATATCACAAACATGATTTCTTCACTTTGAATGCATTTATCTTGCAATCTATGTGGTGAAAGTCTTTGAAATTGTTTCCACACATTGTCATACTATTCTACTTTAAGATCCTACGGTCACATATTCAAAAGTACCATTAATTTTTTTTTCTCTTTGTGCTAGAAATGGTAGTTTTGAGAGTTCTTTTGGGACAATTGCAACAAAGAGGTCGCCCCAAGACCCGCAATTGTCCTTGAGGGGACTAGAGGTCATCCCTAGACCCGTGGTCGCCCTTCAAGAAGCAAGCCATGTCACCTTAAGTCATAGTTACGTAGAACAAATTGTTTTTACTGAGGGGTAAAAAATTTTAAAAGCCAAAATCCGTACGCGACAACAAAAAACACCGACATTAGATGGGATTCAGCCATTGGGGAGGGCTGTGAGTTCCCCAGTCGAATCCAGTCTGAAATCTGTCCATACCCGCCGTTCCCCGCCTGTGCTAACCTGGCCAAGTGACTGCCAGGTCAGAGTTTTTGAAAAAAAAAAAAAAAAAAAACCTTTGTTTTTCATTTTAAGGATTTAAAAATAAATAAATAAAAATTTTGAAAAAAAATAATTTCTGCCGTCACGTTTGATGGGGTTCCCGGGGAACGGAGCTGGGAACGGCGTTGAAACGGCCCTCCAGCCCCCTGGAATCCCATCTAATGTACTCGACAACTCGACAATTCGACATGCGATGTCTACTAGACGCCAAAACCTGAAATCTTGTCAAACAAGACAACCCTATTTTTATATTGAAATCCAATGTTCGTTGTAGTTGCAAATTTTTAAAAACTTTTTGTCTATTTGGCTTTGCTTGTGTGAATAGGAAGTAAAAATAGTCTATTTTTCAATTAGAGGGATATTACATGTGAAAGACTAGTTGACATCAATTAGATATGAATTGGGCTAATAATCTAAAATAGAAGTAAGGTCAAATAGATAGAAACACTTTCCAATGAACAGTTGCATTACTTTGATTCTCACTCATTTCATTTTGGGACTATATGTCCAAATAACCATTAGTTGTTGTTTTCTCTCTCTCCAGTGTGAAATAACAGTTAGTGTCTAGATTTCTAAAACTCTCAAGCTTTCTACAATTTATCAAATTAATATTAATACTATATTGCAAGTTGCAAATATTTGTGTGAGCTCACAATGAGTGAGTTTGTGTGATTGTTTGTGTAATTGTGTTATTTGAACTCACAAGTGGTGAGATTTCTTTGTTGGAAGTTGTAATAGCTTGTGTGAAATTTGTAATCCAGTTGTCTAAATGTGTGATTTTAAGAATTACCAGAGTTGTAATTGTTAATTGTTGAGAAGCTATTTGACTACGAGTTGTACTAGTATGGAATGTAATTAAATTGGCTAAGTTTAGTCTAGTTGTCAATGCGGAATTTAGTATAGTTCACTACGTTAGGTGAGATTTGGGGCCTCCCAAAGACCATTTTAGGCCTATTCCCTTCATTGCTCCCCCGTAGTGAAGGAAGGGTCGGCTATCAAGTTTTTTTTCTTAGAAACAATTTTTTTTTAATTAAATTAAATTCTTTAAAATGCAAATAAAAGTTGAATTTAAAAAATAAATAAATAGAAAAATGAGGTGGCAACTTCTTAGCCACGTAGGACTATTGCGGTGTCATTGTAGCAATCGAGTTTGCTGGTTATCATTGCATGATAACTTGCAGTCTTTTGAACACCTCAAATCTCACCTAATGTTCCTAATTGACTAGTATTGTTTCTAGTATTACGTCCATATGTGGTAGGCAGTTACTGCCTCTTTTGAGTGCATAGTGACTAAGTGTCACACAACCCAAAAGAGGCAGTAATTCACCCCTCTAAAAAAAATACCCCCCTCCCTTCCCCCCAAGTTTCTAAAATTTTAAAATTTGATTTTTTTTGTTAAAATCTTAATATTAAAATTTTATTAAGCTTGATTTTTCAAACACACACCACCACTCTTATAATTTTGAGAGGGTGGGGGTTTCATAAAATCAATATAGGACATATTGATTGTATCCTGATTGATCCGTATCATGTATCTTGTACATGTATACTCTATACAATAACCTATACAATATAGAATATTCGTATCCGATATCGATAGGGGACAATTTTTCACAATGACCCTCATCAACGGCAAAGAGAGGGCCCCGGGTCTTTTTTCCAAAAACAATCAACGGCTAGGGTGACCGGGAGAGAATCAACGGTTGAGGTGGGCCTAGGGAAGAAAAAGGGGGTGATTGCCTCTTTTGAGTGCATAGTGTCAAATTGATGTATATTTTGGTGTATTAAGTTGTTGAGAAGCTAATAGATTGAGAAGTAATAAGGTAAAACAACCCATAATGGTCAGATCACCCATAGTGGACACCTCATGATCCCATGACGGTTTTCTTAGACCACAATCAATATCTAACTTGACACTCATGAAAAGATTAGTGACCGCATTAGGTACACCCAACTTTTACAGTGTAAGAGCATTCCTACGGCAAACTTGCTAAACAGGGGCGCCAAATCACAAAAAAATGCTCTCATTTAAATACGAGAATTAAATCCACCAACCATCTCATGGTTGTTGTAAAATATCTCCATCTTACCTTGAGATTAGAATTGAGTAGAGAAACTCTTTATATATATATGAAGTGGTAGGATGTAGAACAACCCATGTGGATTAATGTAAATTAGAATTAGTAGGAGCTTAATTGCTCATAGTTAAGTCAAAAATAGTTTTTGTTTTTCAATAGAATTTCAAACCTCATTTAGGCATGGTAGAATTTTTTTTTCAAAACACTTTGAACTAAGAAAAGTTGTTAAATGAAGATAACTTTCATTTCCAAAAATCCATTTGAGATTTAGAACCTCCATTCAAAATGTATGGACAGATTTGAGAGAGGAAGTTTGAAATTGTAAAAAATAATTCCCTTCCGACCCCTCTCTCGAATTTGTCTATAACTTTTGATCGGAGATTCTAAATCTCAAACGGATTTTGGGAGATTAAATTTGTCTTCATTTACCAACTTCTCTTAGTTCAAAGTGTTTTGAACTTCTTTTTTCTACTATGTCTAAATGAGGTTTGAAAATCTATTAAAAAACAAAACCTACATTTGACTTAACTACGAGCGGTTTAGTTCCTACTAATTCTAATTTACATTAGGGTACAACTACCTATCACCCCCCTGATTTGCAATCTAAATATCTTGGGGCCAATTACAATAGGGGCACATATTTTTCAAAGGTGTGTGCTTGTTTCACAAATCAAACCCAAGTGGAATTATAATTTTTCGATTAAAATTGTAATTTCTATGAATTTTTGAAGTAATTGACTGAAATTACAAAACTGCCAGTAGACTACAGTAATAAACGTTCCCTAATGAACCCATAACCGCCCAAGTCAAGTACAAAATACTGACCATTAATGGAGTGACACATTATCCCTTGTTGTCATAAAAAATCAGATTTTATCATAGAACGCTTTAATTTCTGTCATAAGAAGACGAATGAATTTGGATGTTTTATGGACATCATTTGGATGTTTTATGGACAGATTTGGATGTTTTATGGACAAAATTAGGTGACGGAATTGGGCTGGTCTACTCACTGAGTTGGAAAATTAACGGTAATGGGCTAGTTTACCTTATCCCACATGGGTTGTTCTACATCCTTCTACCTCATGTGTATATAATGAACTCTTCTTCTCATCTAAAACACAATTTTAATTGATAATGTATTAACTATAGGTTTGCCCCACCACTCCTTGTGTTGGTTCCATTTGGTGCCTTGCCATGGGGATGCTTTAAATCATTGTCAAAAGTTACTTTGCATGGCATTCTACATTAGAAATTATTGTGACCACATTAGGTGGTTAAGATGAGCATATTGGGTACACTTTTTGTTGATTATGGGGTAGCCTATAGACCATGTTGGGAAGATCACTTCATAAATACATCACTAATTCACACTTTGTTTGAAAAATAAAATTTCAATTGCTCTCTTTATTTCTCACACTTATCTTTGGGTGGGAAAAAATTTGAAAAATTTCAGCAATGACATGAGGGCAGACTCCAAATTCTGACCACAATGGGCTGATTTACCTTAATTGTTGAGTGTTATCAACTTGCCTTAGGTTCAGTCTAATTATATGAATAACTTGAGTCAAATTGAGTGCATATGGTGTTGTTCCATTTTTGATTGATTCATGATGTGTGTAAGAATTGTATGATCTAATAGTCCATGTGTTGGAACAAACTGGAAAGCCAAAACTGGTCCAATTGTCTATAGAAACTGAGTAATATTATGTGTGGATTATTTTATGTGAATCATTGCAAAGTGTTAAATTGCAGCAAGATTGGTTGAGGCTGTGTGATATTGGCAGGGTAATAACAGTTTATTGAACAATTGGACTATTCTGCCGTCTAGAAATCTAGTAAATTAATTTGATCAACTTAATTGTGTCAATTAGCATTTGTTAAAATATAATTTGTTAATTGAAAAGAGAGGAGGCATAGGAGTGATTAATTTTATTAAGACATGGTATATGAGTTAACATTGTGTCAACAAAACTTATTTAATTAATTTTTACTTCCTTTTATTTAACCTCCCCCCACAATTAGTTAAAAAATAATTTAAATTAATTTTTTTTCAGTAGCCCCCGTCCCCTCCCTTTCTTTGTAATTTTGAAAGTTAGGTTGTTTCGCATTGAATATGGGATATATGAAGTTTGTGTTTTTCAAGTACATATCTCAATACATATATGTACTACATATTATTTATATGTATCCATATTGTATCCATATTTTTGTATCGCAATTTCGTATCCATATCCATATCAAAGTATCGTATCTTATCTCTCGGGTTCTTTTTGGAGATCAATGGTTAGAGGGAGTTTTATAATATTTTTTTTAGAAAATCAACGATTCTCGTTTTTTTGCAAGGATGTGGGCTGGTTAATTAATTGGACAACTTAGTGTGCCACTTTTTGGCTCATTGTCATTGTGTAAGAGTACAAGTTGTCACAAGTAAATGTGTAAGTATGGTCATAGGTCTATTGAATATCTATGGCTGGAGTTAAGTCCCACTCATGACAAATTGACCATCATCCAATCCAATTGGTGCAAAGGCAAATTGATGGAATAAAGCTGGAACGATTTAGCAGACGTGAAAATTAAATCAAGATATCAAGTATGTCTCCAAATCTTTCATGTCTTGCATACTGAGCAAATTGATAGGAAATATGGCTTCTGCTATGAGCATCCTAATTTAGCAATTAGTCTAAATAATTATTTGATGGCCTAGATATAGAGAATATAAAAAGGACTAATTAATGAATCTTTAATTAATAAAAAGGACTAAATAATGTCCCTATAAATTTATTGTAATTCAAAGTATATAAATTGGCATTTTGATTAAGTCGATAGTGCATGCATGTCACTTGACCAACACCAGATGATTTGACACAAGTCAACCACTGTATAGGACTGCAACCACATATCATTGTGTCTATTATACATAGCACTGGTAATGGACTGTGACAATTTGACATGAGTGTGGGTTTATTTATTTCCAATCCCAAATTATACATCAATTTCGATTAGATAAGCATTCCAAAATACAAAACAAATGACCTTAGTCACAAAACGACAGACTTATTGATCTTTCTTTAGGAATTACCCCCAGTTTTGTAAAGAAGACAAAATCTAATTCACATTCGTCATGAATCTTCAAAGGCCATGGGATAATTTGACAATGAGAACTTGACTACTCATTGTCAAAATATAGGAATTGTGTTCAAAGTCAAAATTCAAACTTTATTCCTTCGTAGTAGAATAAATTTAATATTAAATTTGAACTAAAAAAGTTGTTATTAAATCAATATAAATTCCATATCCCCAAAACCTTGGTGTTTTTGAGATATGAAGGCCCCCAAGCACAATATATTATTATGTTTTGTAAAGAAGACAAAATTTAGAGAGGATGTTTGAAAATGTCAAAGAAAACACTCCTTCCACTTCTTCTTTGAACTTTGTTCATAACTTTTGATTTGGGCCTCGAAATATCAAATGAAATTTTGGAAATAAAAATAAGATGATTTTACACATGAACCTAGTTCAAAGCTTTTTTTAAAAATTAATTTGTATTGCCTAAATGATATCTAAAATTGTAATTTGAACATAATTATTGCATTCACTAATAAGAATCCATGTTTTTCTTGACATATTTTTTTCTAGACATCCACATGTTTTCATGTTGATAGTGATGTCAAATAAAACATCAAAAAGTTTTATTTGATGTCACTAATAACATAAAAAACATGTAGATGTCTAGAAAAATTTGTTTAGGAAAACATGGGTTTCTACTAGTGATTTGACTTAACTATGAGTGGTTGAGCTTTTACTAATCATTCTTACATTATAAGAAAAATGAGGCTATAAGAAGGCCCCAAGCACAGTATATTATACAATTACATTTGTTTGATGGATTTACAATTCAGTTTCTCTCAAACCATACATATGGTAATTTAGGGCCTAATCAATAAAAACTCTCAATAGTATCAATGCCAAAAAGATCTAAAAATATTTAATCATCTTTATGAAAATTGCTAAAGGATTGCTCCAATGAAGAACTATCTAGTACAAGCAACTCTGTATCAGTTTCTGAGATAGGAGGACTACTTGAGCTCAAACTAGTAAAGGTTTGTGAGAATTCCAATGAATGGTAGAGTCCCCAAGGCTTGGTGGTTGGTAGAGAAGGCATTGATATATTCGCGATGGTAGATGCATTCTCCATGTCACTTATTTGTTGCAATATTCCATTCACTTGTCCCATGGATGGCCGGGCTTTTGGATTTGGAAGGCAACACAAGAGGCCCAAACGAAGGAGATCTACAACCATGGTTGAATGCACTTGAACATCTACATCCACGACCATTGAACTACATAGCAAATTGTTGTCACTACATAGGTTAGAGTTTAAAGGTACTCGAGGAAATCCTATTGCATCTCCATCCTTGTGATGAGGTGTGAACCTTAATGGTTGAAGAGTTTGAAGTAATCTTGAATCTACTACATTGAGAAGAAACCCACCTTCATAAGCTCGCCAAACGGTGTGCAATAACACAAGATCCTCCGGTTCCGTTGTTTGCATATCCAAGGGACGCCTTCCACACACAACTTCAAGTACCAAAATGCCAAAACTAAAAACATCTGATTGCTTAGTAGCTTTGCATGTGTATGGCAACTCTGGAGCCATGTAGCCAAGAGTCCCTGCAGCTAGAGTGGTTTTGTCCAACTTGTGGTGATTCATCAAACGAGCAAGTCCAAAGTCTCCCAAATGCGCATTGAAATCCGCATCCAACAACACATTGCTAGACTTGATGTCACGATGCAAAATACAACTCGAGCAATCCTCATGCAAATATTCAAGAGCCGCACCCACTCCTAGAAGAATGGAGTGACGCCTTCGAAAAGAGAGGACAATCTCTTGATGTTGGAGGCCATGGCTCGCAGGGGTGTGAAGCCATTTATTAAGGTCTCCATTGGGCATGAAGTCGTAAACCAAGAGCAGGCGACCTTTCTCTTGACACCAGCCTTGCAACTGCACCACATTGCGATGCCGAACTTGGCCGAGACTGGCCACTTCGGCATGAAAGAGGGACTCCGCCTGCTTCGGCTCCGCTTGCTTCGGCTCCACCTGCTTCGGCTCCGCCTGCTTGGGTTCCAAGAAATTGATCTGTTTCACGGCAACAAAATGGGTTCCACTGGGAGCTTCAAAGGACCCTTTGTAGACAGACCCCGATCCACCGATGCCCAGCAACTTTCTTTCATGGAAATTGTCAGTGGCCATCCGGAGCTCTGCGTACGAGAACGCATGTGGACCTGCGCTATGACCCATTGGTGTGTAGCGGTAACTTCTGGATGGGCTCCCAAGGCGGGAGGCGCACCATAGAATCACGACTGCAGCTGCCAAAACCGATCCCAGAACTCCTGTGCTGATACCAGCCCACGGTCTGGCCTTCCAAAACTGATTTGGGGATTGGGAGGAAGGGACGTTTGAAATCTCACTACTGAAGAATTCCCAGGACAAGAGCTCATGCGCTTCGACGTGTTGGACATCGGAGCTTCCCCCAAACGTGGGGATCACTTCGTCTCCAAGCATTTCGGGAAATATGTAGTTGGAAATGCGCAGCAGAGGTTGCAGGGGCTTCTTCACGCCGGGGTTGGACCCATCCGCAAGCCGCACTTCGAGTGTCCGAGCTGAGCTGTTGAAATCAATCCAAGCAGTGAAGATTTTCCCGTCGGAGAAATACGAGCAGTAGGTATCGTTGCCACAGAGGTTGTGCGTGTATGCTCGAATGTCATACTCGTAGTCATGGTTTTTTGAGACCCTGATGTAGCTGTTGCTGGCGTCTTCGGAATTGGGGTTGTACTTCCCCTTGGCGAAACTGATAAGGAAGCCTGACAGAGTGTATCTATGGTTTGGATCACTTGGATGGAGAGGACTCCTGCATGCACCAGAGCTTCCTATGTCGGATATGAGGCCTTGCAGCTGAGAACGCATCATGCTCCTGGTCAAACTGAAGGCTATTCCGCTATCATGGTCGTTCTCTCTGGGAGTACTGTTGTTATCCCGAGTTAACCCGAGAGTTTCGAAGGTGAATGAGAATGAGGTGCTGAACGGAGCAACCCTCCCAGTTGCGACATCCTGAATGCGCACCTTCTTTTCGTAGAACAATGCTCCACAAGTCCCTCGCGACTCCGTGGCGCGCCTGTTGACGATGTAAGATCGATTCGCGGCATTGTATGCAGCATCTCCGAAAGCTAGCATGTTTTCATCTTCAGAGGGAAAGGAATGGAAGGCGAGTCGCGTGTCGTCACCGGCAACTGAGCGAAGCAACACAAACAGGAGAAAGCAGAAGAGGTTCATTCTGTGCTATCCTGCTCTGCAACCCCAATGCGGCACACATGCACTCAAATTAAACAGAAAACTGATTCACTTTGTGCAAGTATATGTACGGGCTGCTAGCTAGCTTCAATTCTTGCAGTTGATGCCTTCAATGTCAAAGATAAGCTTCTCTCTCAGCGAGGGTTTGATTCAGAGTTTGAAATTGAAATTTTGCAATCAAGCTGCTCGTTACATGAATGAAGAGACAAACTTTCAGAGGTTTCATGTATCACGTATGAGGGTCTCAGTCCCTGTGGCAGTGGCTTGTGTTCCGAGTATGGACCTACAGATGAACCTCCTCATGGTCACATTTAATTTGCTTTTGTGAAATGCAAGGTGAAGTTTTGGGTCCATCTGGAACTCGAGCTTTGCTGCAGGACGGCCATGAGTCGTCAACTGGAAGGTGGCCAGGTCCTTCCTTCTCGATTTTACTGTTTTTTTCTCCATGGGCTCATGCCACGATCGAAGGTGCGTGAAGGCTTTTTCTCTTCCAGGTGAGTCAAACTTAGCATTTGTCATTGACGTCACAAGTGGTTTGCAACATTTTCTTGACCCTGTCAAGAAAGTGAGAGTCGAATGTTCAGGACTCTTCCGTAATTCACTATATACACCGTAGTTAATCCATTGAAGGCAAGTTTTATTGTCAATTCCAATTGGTGAAACTTCCTTTTGCGCTCAAATTAGCTTTCTAATGTGATATCTTTGCATTATGAGCCTACTATAGTGATATCTATCAATGTGAAATATCTCTATTAGTTTCATAATATAATTATTTTTGTTTTAATTTTTTAAATAATAAGTGAAAATATATTTGTAAATATAAACAAAAAGATCAATTAATTTGATTTTTCTTCAGGATACTATAGCTTTGAAGAACAGTATTGATAATTTTCATGTAATTGTTTTATTTTTTACACCCAAAAATTCTTTGGTATTTAACTCCATCCAAATCATCACTATCATGCTAAGTTTAAATTAGCCTTTATAAGGTTGATTGACAATCTTTTTTTTATAATTTTCATATTTGAATGGATATTTTTTTTGTAAATGTTGGATTCTCTTAAAAGTTTTAGTGAAAAAAATCAAATTATTGTGATTTTTAAAAGTGAAATATGGACATGTGCATATTTGTGTATATTAATTTATATATATATATATATATATATATATATATATATATATATATATATATATATATATATAAATTAGAATAACTTAATGAAAAAAAAAGTTAGAATGAGAAACGATACATACAATTTTGTGTTATTTGGATTTTAATAGATGGAACTTCCAATTTCAATAATTCATAGGTGTTTTGAATTTTTTCAAATTTCTAAAATATAATAGAAATATTACTTGCTAGGGTTCATTTTCTAATTTTAAATCTAAATAAAGAATTAATACTTTTAAGTTCCAACCAAGTTTGAACAAGGCACATACTTTTTTTTGGATATTAAGGTAGTATGTTCTGAAAGGAGCCATCTTCTTCAAATCACCCCTATTTTGGGGTGAAGAATGAAGATGATGTGATCCTTAAATGAACTACTTTAGCAATTGAATGAATTGAGGAATAATTGTTTAACTATTGCAAGAGACAATCATTGTCTTTGATTTCCTCACATCTCTTTACAAGTTGCAAGTAGATGGATTTTGGGAGACCTATGGTCAAAATAGGTGCCTATGCACCAAATCTTTGAAAATTTATAAGTACTTAAAAAATGCTTGGAAAAATACAAAACCACTTGTGTTTAGCTCCACGTCTATTTTTCTTTCTCTGAAAAATGATATAAAAATATTTTATTCCACGAAAACCTATGAAATAGGCAGACCAGCCTTTAAATGTTCGCCTTGAGAGCATCCTACCTCGGAGGTTAATTGAAGACGTGCCATGACACCCCTGAGGGAGTGACGTGACTCATGCACGCGAATTTCCAGGTCAGTCTGTCCGTGCTTGGGCTCTTTTTGAGATCCATGACTTCAGACGTGGTGACGATAGGAATTTTCAATTAATTCATGTGAACCATGTGATGTCCCCTTCAGTTATTTATTGAAGAATCTTTGAAGGTTAACCCTTAACCCCTCAACGTCTCAAGTCCAAATAGGTTCTAAAGCGTCATTCCATTTGAAGAGTCATAGATCAAAATGTCACTAAGTTATTGAGATCTTAACCGTACAATATTTTCGTAAACATGTTGTAGATGACGTGTATCAAATTTGGAGTCATTTGACCGCATAGATTTAAAGATTATCATGTTTTAGTGATGAAAATGAATGCTGAAATTTCCATAAAAACACATTTGGAGGTGAAATTTGATTTCTAAACCTAGTCAGATGTAAAAACTTTATATTGTAAAATGATTCAAAATGAGTATATAAACACATTGGTGAAAAAAATTTCATTGATTTGACTCATTGTGGTTACAAAATGGCTTTCAAATGTCTTGAAAAGAGCAAGAAAAACTGCAAAAAATACATCTTTGGCTGAAACTCCTTCTACTAGAATGCTTCTCAGTCACTCATAAATTCTTTGATTGACATGAAATTTTAGCCACACAAACTAGACTATTATGCGCAGATTTTCCAACAAAAATTATTGAAAATGGACTTTGTATGAAGAAGATACAAGTCGCCGAAGTTTACTGTTTTCCAAAAATGGCAGGATTTTGAACTTTGAATTGCTCCCAAATATTCAAAACAACTTGGATTGACATGAAAATTTTACCACAATAACTAGACTTCAAGGGAAGAAAACCCAACAAATGTTATTGAATTTGAACCTTGGATGAAAGAGATATAAGCCCCCGAAGTTGCAGCCCTAAAATGCAGTTTCTGAACTCAATTAGAACCTGCGAACTTTGATTGGCTGCCCAAAACTCATTACATTGTGGATTGATATGAAAATTTTACCACACAAACTAGAAGACAAGGCGCAACTTCACCAACAAATTTTATCAAATTTGGACCTTAGATGCAAAAGTTACAACATTTTGAAGTCACAACATTTCAGGAGGGTATGGAAAACGTCCGCTCTGACGTTTAGGGGTTAAACGTAGAGGAGGGCGTTTGGTGTCCGATGGATGACAAGGAATCCTTGCAGGAGGACAGAAGTGCAACTATTCATCTTCATAATTTTGTTGTGAAAAGGGGAGGTCTTCTATAGTAGTTTGACTTTCAATGAGTGCTTTTGCTATTTCTAAAGCCCATGACTCACACGGGAAAATTTTCATCAACAAAAGAAACAAGATAGCTGGTACCATACTATACAATGGAACTTGTCTATAATTTTTTATTTGAAATGCTCTGATATTTATTTGGTATGCGGTATTCTTTAGTATTTTTTATTTACATGTCCAAAATTGTATGAATAGTCTAGATTTATTTAAATATGGGATAAAAGGCTTTGTTTTGTAATCCCCTTCAATTCTAATTCAATTTGTTACCCTCTAAAATTTAATGGTATAGCCAACAAACTACTTCACTATTCTTGGAACATGTTAGAAAAGTTGAAATAAAATCAAAACAAGACAATTGATACCATTGTGAAGGAACCTTAGTTCCCATCAACACTCAATTTAGTGAATCTATACATTCATTAAGGTAGAAGAAAGCAAATGGCATAGGACAAAAGGAGAAGCAAAGTCTAGATGGAGAATTTCATTAAAATGGCATTATTTTGTGTGCCATTCTCAAACCGCCTGGTCTGAACCGTAAAAGCTTTACATATAGTTCCCTAAACCATTTTGATGAAATTGCCCATGTAGTACTCCATAATAGGTATACTTTAAATACATACAAAATTCTAACTTTTAACCTTATAAATTCTCAAAATCACTGTCTTCATTCTAGGCAAGAATTTAGATTTGATGATTTTTGGTTAATGGTGATTTTGTACTAACCTTAGAAGTACAAGTAGAAAATTTTGTGCTAGTGTGATATTTAGTAAATTTTGCATTGGTCAGGAATAGCAACTAAAGGCAATTTTGGACATTGAGGCATTAGAGGCCCTTACCAAGGTGTAGGGCCCAACAAATATGTACAAATTTGTGTAAACTACAGTAATAGTAATATTCAATGTAACCACAATAATTGATTTGGAATTGCTACAAGTATTTGCTTTTGATGAAGATTTTTATTAAGAGTACAAAAATCTATACTCTTTATAAAGGGGATCTATGTAAAGAAAGTTTGTAAAAATATTCATCAAGAAAAAAACTCGTAGCATTTATAATTAATTAGTGCAGTTTACACTAAATATCAATATTAGTATAGTATACAACATAAGAAGAATATAATGCAACCCTAATTTTAAGCTAGAAAAGAATAGCATTCAAAATTTGACCTTGGATGCCTTACCTTTTCCAAACTAACCTATAAGATTTGTTCTTTTATGCAATCTCAATCAATACATCAAATTCTACTCTCAACCAGAGAATCCATTTTTGATATATTGTTTTAAATTAAAGATTGATTGAAAAATATTAATGATGAAATTCTCAAATTTATATTTTGCAATTATATAGAAAACATTAATGTGAATGTGAATCTTTTTCTCTTAGAGGATCTCAATGTTATCAAGCAAAAGAATCATTATAAATAACTCAATTTCAATGTTTTACCAATAAAAAAAATGCAAAACGAGTTTCTCTAAACAATAATAAAATAGGTCTTGGTAAACTAATTGCACCATTGTGCCAAATGTACAATCTTAGTTAGAATACAAGTACAAATTAATGAAATCAAATTTCAATATGGAAATATCTAAATTATATAATTTGTGAAGGCAACCCTTTAACATTGCCCAACAGTTGTAGAAAAAACTTTTACCTTGGTAGTTACATCAAGGTTTCCTACATATTTGTACAATCAAATTTAAATTTTCTACTAATGCTATTCAATCAACTAATATGTAAAACAATGAAAACACACAAAAATCCATTTACCAAGAATGGTGTTTTTAGTTTTTGAAAGTGAAATTTGGTATATTATGCCTACTTTGAATAGCTCATAAATAGTTCAATTGTATATATTTAAGTACAATAACTCATAGACACCTATTTGTGCTTCTACAAGAAAAATATTTGCAAAAATTGCTTACTAATTCTTTAATGGATTCAACCCCCAAATGTACATTCAAGGCCTTTTATTGTGCTTCCTCTTTGTTTAATGCTACTGTTTTGATAAGTTACTATTAATTTTGAATCGTAACAATACAATTTTAAAGGAGATGTATTACAAATCATTTAAAAATACTAATTAATAATCATTATATATATCACATATAGATTGAAAGGTTTTAAATAATGTTGATTAGGAGGGGTTTAAAAATTTGAAAATATGAGGTTAACCCCTAGAGGCCCTATGGTGTTTTGGAAGAAGAGTGCAAAAGGGTAGTTGTAAGAAACATTTGCCGGTTTTCGTTCAAAATGGCCATTTCACTCTTGTTCGTGGATTTTGGAATAATTTTTTTTTAAATAAAATAAAATATGGATAATGTGTAAAGCATTAAAATAATGGTATGTGCAAAAATTCAGACCTAAAAAAATTTCTCTATAAGAGTTATGCACGGTCAAAGAGGGTTGAAAAAATGCAAGAAAATAGACATTTTGAAATTTAATTCTTAAAAAATAGTAAAAAAATTCAAAAAATTCTCAAAAAAAGAAACATTTTTTCTAACTTATAGATACTACATTTCACCAATTTTCACTATTGGAAAAATAAAATTGTGTTCTCTACACTTGCGCAAAGGTAGTGCACTTTGAGCACATGTGGAAGATGGAAAATTAACTATTTTTAGAAAATCTTTGGTAACTTTAGTAGAAGTCCTAGTATATCAATTTTGAGCTTCAAATTCGTATTTTTGGGTGAAAAATAGTACTGAAAACCTTCAAAATGGCCAAGGTAGACATCCAATCGGGGGCAGTTTAAAAATAGTAAAATAATTTTAAGAAAACCCAAAAAATTACTCTACATCTGAAATTACCACATGTACCTTCATTTCAAGTTTCATAGAAGATGGACACACGATGCAAAAGTTATGAGCAAAAAACCACCTATCTAAGGTCAAGGGGACAAAAAAAACGTGAAGTGTTTCTTGCAATCACCCAAAACATCAAATTTTTGATGCATTGTCCCAAAAAAATCTATTATCTTTTTTTTCTTGGATTACAACTTGTACAAGTGTATTACCCCCTAAATGCCCAAGGCTTTTTTTGAGCTTCTTGGAATTTGCTCTAAATTGAACAAAAAGCCAACATTTTGATAAGTTTTATCAATATTTTTGGAATTGTAACCATACAAATTCAAACTAGACATGTTAGAGATTACATAGATAAAAGAAAACACAAAACATCACTTTAGTTATGGATTGAAATATTATAATGTTTGATCATGAAGGTGTTAAAATTGTGAAAATGATTTGAAGTCTTTCAAAACTCTTTTTCCATGTCAAATCTAAAAAATTGATCACCAAAAATATATGAGGTTAACCCAAACAACGTTTTTTGGCAACATATCTTACTACAAACGGGTTTTGTTTTTTTTTCTTTGAAAATTTCACACAATAAGGAGAGAACTCAAACAAGGAGTAGCTCTAAATTCCAACAATTTTCATAGCTTTTGACTACATGGTTCAAAAGTTATTGCATAATATGTAATTTTCAGTATGCGGCGGGCAACACGGGCAGCTCGGGCAGGAAAAAAACCTTCTTTGAAAATCATTTTTAAAAAAAAAAATTTGAAATTAATTCTCTAGATTTTTATATATGTGGAAAGCTTTGAATCATTCCATTTTGATTAACGAGATGAAAGTTATGAGGAATTTTAGTTTGGGTTAGTTTGTGGGTAATTATGGAATCTCTACTCTAAAATAAACTTTGAAGTCCTTTATTTAACTCAATTTTAAATATTTTTCGAAAAAAATAAAAAAACATTAGGTGTATATTGTTCATTACAACATTACAACCATTGGGATTGGCATTTTCAATTCTATAAATGAATTGTCAACAATTTAGTATTTGTAATCATTCTCTACTTTTTTCTACTTACTATTATTTTCCTATATGTTGTACAATTCCAAATGATCTAAAATTATTCAAGCATGTAGCCAACTTGACTTGAGGAATGAATCTAAAGAGTACCACCATTTTGGACATTTTTTCATACAAATGTGACCTTGTGAAGTGCATCTGCCCGTATTTTCATAGGGCCCCCAAAAGGATTTTTGTCACTTCAAACGTTAATATCTTGCAATCTACACGGTGGAAAATTCTGAATTTTTTTCCACATCTTCTCTAACTACTTTACTACAAGATCTTACAGTTACATTTGTCCAGAAATGTTTTTGATATAAAATTTAGTGTTTGTAAATGCAAGGGCAGTTTTGGAGCAGTTTTGGTGAAAACATAGTCTTTGACATTTAGGGGTTAAAGAATATAACATACAGAACCCCAATCAATTTACGGCTTCTCAAAATCTACTATACAGTTTTTTTAAATGAATTTTTAATGTGATTTTTTCTCCAAGATCTAGTGTATTTGAGGCTCATTTCCAAGAGCCCTCAACACTAAAAAATGAGGATTTGCAATGGACACCCTTGCACAAAATGTTGAATAGAAAAATCATAATCAATCATTTTCAAAATTCGATTTTTGATTCTAAAACTAGACTTCAAAAATGACTTTTTCAAAAATATAAACTACTAAAAATAGTAACTTGGTTAGATTTTATTTAAGTTCAAACTTCCAAGTATTGTTGACACCAAAATTTGGAGCCTTGGGCATTTCAAGGTTAATCCCAGAGAGGAAAAGGCAGCCTCTCCGAAGGCTACTGAATGTTATGAATGCAGCATGAAATCAAGAATAGAATAATACGAACAAATTCACGTCGAAAAGTTGAGCTCGTCTGTTGCGCTGTCTGCTGGGATTGCTTGGGCTGTTCTTTTCGACCTTCCCTGTCTGGATTCTTCTTCGTGAATCTCTCCGCTCAGCCCAAACTCCAGGGTGGCTCGTCGCTTGAGCTGGCTTCGTTGCCGCGCCCTCACAGCCTCAGCTCGAGCTAGAGATAGCTGAATTCGTGTCTTGCTGCCCTTTGATTTGACCCTTTGGCAATCGTCGATCTTGTCGTTGTTGTCTGTGGTTGATGATGCTCCCTGTCGAATCTTTGCTGCGGTCGTTCTCGTAAATTTGGTTGGTGCTGCTTCCGTTGGTTGATGCCGTTCCCCTGCCCCAGCCTTAACTTCACGCTTGGGGTCCTTCGACTCTTTTCTTGCTGCCGATGTGCGCACGTGCTCTATTGTCGTCTTCAATTCCGTTCGGACCCGCCTCGACGTGAGGCACGCCGTGACTGGTCGCTTACTTGAGAATATTCTCCCCGATTGGCTCTTCGCTGCTGGGATTAGGCTTCGTCGGGGTTCTTGCTCTCTGTGTTCTGGCTGTTGTCGGTCCTTTCAGCTTCAGCTCCCGTTCATGCGTTCTGGCTTGGCCGAGTTAGGGTTTTGAGGTGGTTCCGGGCCTGCTGGACTGATCAGGGTTCCCCCTTGCAGGTCTGAAATTTCAGTACTGTAGTTGTTGCCCACTGAGCAGCACTTCCCGTTCCATCCAGACTCAGAACGCCCTTAAAACCACCCATTGTACAGTCAGGTCCAGCTCAATTACGAATTCCTGCATTCACAGGGAAAAAAAACATGATTTGCTTCCAACTTTGACGCCCTCCCGAGGGCTGAAAAATTAATTTTTTTTCACGAATTTTTTCCCACAAGATCCTCTTTATTCTAATAACATATGTGCCAAATTTCAAGTCCAAATGATTTATACGAAAGAAGATATTCAAACATGTATCAACATGTGTAGTTAAAAAAAAAATTCACTACCATCAACTCTGACACCCTCCCAAAAATCGAAAAAAAAAGTTTTGGCCATGAAATTTTTGGTGTGAGATCAGTTCTATGTTTATAATGCATTTGCCAATTTTCAAGTTCAAAAGATTTTCCCAAAAAGAGATTTTTGAATTCTACCAACTGACAACTGTAGCCCTGAGAAACAATTTTACTACGGCCCAACTTTGACACCCTCCCAAGGGCAGAAAAATTGTTTATTTACCATGGAATTTTTTGCATGAGATAACCTCTATGTTGATAATATGTGAGACAAATTTCAAGGCCAAAAGATTTACCAAAAAAAAGATATTCAAAATCTACCAACATGTGTTGTTCTGGAAAAAAAATTCATAACTACACATGTTGGTAGAGTTTGAACTACTCTTTGTGAGAAAAAAATTTTGAACTTGAAATTTGGCACATTAGTTATTAACACTAAGATGATCTCATACCAAAAATTTCATGGCCAAAACTTTTTTTTTCAATTTTTGGGAGGGTGTCAAAGTTGATGGTAGTGAATTTTTTTTTAACTACACATGTTGGTACATGTTTGAATATCTTCTTTTGTATAAATTATTTGGACTTGAAATTTGGCGCATATGTTATTAGAATAAAGAGAATCTTGTGGAAAAAAATTCGTGAAAAAAAATTAATTTTTCAGCCCTCTGGAGGGCGTCAAAGTTGGAAGCAAATCATGTTTTTTTTCCCTGTGAATGCAGGAATTCGTAATTGAGCTGGACCTGACTGTACAGTATGTGGCAACTCTCAATCATCCACACAAGGAGAACGGCAGGGCGTCACCCCCGGTATTTATATCGCACATTGCAGTTACCCCCCCCCCTTAACTTTCTATTTTAAGAAAGTTTGGGGGATAACTGCATTGTGCAATATAAACACCGGGGGTGACGCCCTACCAATTTCCTTGTGCCACCCCAATGTGCCATTCAAAAGAATTTTGCATAATATATAGTATAATTGACATGTTTTGTCTTGCATAATCAACATTCAATTCTTATGCAATTCCGATCAAGCATACCAAATTTGGGTTTCAAAAAGTAAAACTCCATTTTTGGTGAATTATTTTATTTAAAATTCATAGTTTTACATGATGATTGATTGAAAACCATTATTGATGATTTTTTTTTTTAATTTGATTGCAACAATATATAGGAAACATCCATACACACATCTTTCCTTCAATAAGCATTTCCAAAGAGTTTTAGAATTTCCTCACAATGGTTTCAAAAGTAACGACACTAGCGTGTGAGCTATGAGCGGAGAGCCTTGAAATTTTTTTTTTCAACTTTTTTACCAAAAAATATTTCTTTTGAAAAATAATTTTAATAGAGAAGAAAATTTACTAAAAATAGTAAATTGTAAGACCTATGACTGTTATTCATATAACCGTGGATTTCAATATTTTTTTCCAAAAATTGCCACTATTCATTTCTAGTAGAAAACAACTTCATACTATGGTACACAATTCCGTATTCAATTCAACCACTACAATTTTTATATCGAGGCATTCACAAATTATTTCGAGAATACAATAGAATATATTAGGCTAATATGACTCATAAACACAATAATAAGTATAACCTAGCCTCCACTAATGCTACTTTACATCAACGCTTTGCTCTAAATTCATTATAGACATTGTGTGCATCGGCATAATTTGGGGCCTCATAGGATTCAACCCTTGGCCACCACATTCAAGTCTTATGGACCTCTCACAAATATATTCCAACCTAATGGAGTGACCATTACTTAAGAAAAAAAATAAATAATAATAATTAATTAATTAATTTTAAAATATATATATGAAAAAGGCATCTTTCCAAAAAAATTGAAAAAAATTGAAAAACAAATAGTCGGGCAAATAGTAGACTAATAAATAATAAAAAGTAATGACTAAGCAATGGAATGTAAAAGAATCAATATTAAAAATAATTATGTCTCCTAAATTGAAGAATGAAGGAAAAAAATGAGAGCACAATAAAAAAAATGGAAAAAAAATGGAAAAAAATGAAAAGAATAGAAACAAAACAAACAAAACATTTGAAATAAAAAAGAAAAGCCAAATGATAATTTTTTAAATGGATATATATTCATGTGTCATTTTCAAATTAGGGTTCACAATTATAGGTCTTACCCATTCATAACTTCTTTAAAAATATTTTAACTTTGTAAACACACTCCCACATTTCAAATTTTCAAGGATGCATAGGATTGTTGCATTCTATACACTTTAAATCATTTCAATCGTACTAAATTTTAATACAATATGAAAGAAGTACATAAAAAAATGTGGCCAAGACTACTCTAAAATCGTGATGATCCCTACTTTAACTAAAAGAAGCTTCCCCTTGTTGAAGCTATAATTTGATGCATGAATGAATTTATCTTCATGGGTGTCCATTTGCAAAAGTACTAGTATAGGTAGTATAAGTGCTTGCAATTAATGTATTCTTGACAACCTCCAATGGCTAAAATTTCCATGTTTGTAAAGTTCAAGCATATGCATGAGGGTTATGTACCTACCGTGATTCAGTACACATTTTTATTAAGGTCAAATCCAATCTCTAGTGAAACAATTGTACCTAGTCCTAGAAAAGGCAACAACGTTACTTTCAGTATTCACTAGAAGAAACCTATGTTTTTTCTGACAAGCCAACGAACATGGTCAGATGTTTAGTCTAACGTTAGGCATGTCTACTATGAATGTCTAGGAAAATTCTATCAAGATTGACAGGACAAAAACGAGAGGAAATTTAAAAAAATGTGCCTTGTTTTTAAAGCGACGTCACAACAAACATGGTCAAAAAAGGAGCCAGAACTGTGCCATTTGGCAACCACGTAAGCGCCATGCAAGTGGGAAGTGCCCCATGGAATTTCTTACACGTGACCTGATGATGATGGGTGAATGCAAGAAACACCGGTACTATTTGGTGTCACAATTGGAATGACGGAGATGCCATTCACCATATCTTTTGGGAAATGAAGGCCATGTACTTGAAATTTTTATTGGAGATGGCTAACTTGGAAGTCCTCATATTCCTTATTTTTGAGAAATTTTGAAAAAAAATCCTTTAATTAAATTGTAATTTACCTGATTTGTCACACTTTGCGTTTTAGGGGTTCTTAGTACTGTGGAGTATCCAAAAATGATGATGTACGTCTAGGATTGTTGTAGGCTATTGCCACAATAGAAGGGCATGTGCACACCAAAGGGCATTCAAAAAAACAAAATTCTTTGTCCTCAACATGCATGCAAATAGGGGTCCCTTGCCCATAGCGCTCCAAACATTCATGATGGTTTCAACTTTTAGTTTTTGGTGAAATGTAATCACTATCAAGTCTTTACAAATGGCCAATTTTTAGGATTTTTATATTCATGATTTTCTAATTATTATTAATTTATACTTAATTTTATCTACTTTCTGTGACAAATTGTCATTTTTTTTTAATAGTACTGTTTCAGTATTATAAAGTACTCAAGAGTACTAACTGCCGTTGATTTTTTGGATCAACGGCTGAGATTGCTCCGTTTTGGAGTACTAGCAGTACTTGTAGTACCGGGCAAAAGAAACGCAATTTTGACTGAACGCTCCCTAAATTATTCGGTTTTTCTTGCATCCACCCTGATGTGGCACTTGATGTCACACCGTTTGAGAAAATTAATATTGTTTTTAGCAACGTCAACGTAGATGTCCAAAAGAATTTTAATGTTATTTTTTGCAATGTCCACTTAGACATCTAAACATTTTTCTGAAACATTTTTTGAAACGTCAGCTTAGACATATGCTTTATATAGTACACCATACAAAAAAGGACTTATAGAATACACCATATAGAATACATTGTACATCATACACAATACAATATAGGCCATACACAATATGTCATACATTGTCCACTATATATAATACACCATATACAATACTTTACATCATACATTATACACCATACACAATATGTCATACATTGTATACCATATATAATACGTCCTATATTGCACACTATATATCATATTGGCAATTATGCCAGATGGCCTAAAACGACACTTATTATAAGTATATTGACATGACAAGACAAGCTACTTATACAAGTGTGGTGATAGGAGCAAAGACAAAGCATATGGGATAGTGAAACTTAGAGATTGTATTTTTTGAGAAAACATATGGACATCTCAATTAACACTTTAGTTGACATTGCCAAAAATATGTAGATGTCCTCTAAGACGTCTCAGTTGACGTGCCAATTGACATTGCTAAAAACATCTGGATGTTTTAGAAGATATATCAGTTGACGTTTTAGTTGATGTCTTCAAAAATGTTTTAACCTAAATGTTTTTTACTATGTTTTCACCAAAAATGCTCCAAAATTGCCATTTCTAGTACAAGTATCAAATTTTAGAGAAAAAAAACATTTTTAGACACATGTAACCTAAGGATCTTGCAATACACTGATTTGAGAAGATGTGGAAAAAAAATCCAAAAATTTCCATTGTGTAGATTGCAGGATATTAGTGTTTGAATTGACAGAAATTCTTTAATTGACTTTCCAAAAAAACATGCAACTACACTTCACAAGGTCACATTTATATATAAAAATGTCCATATAGATGGTACTTCTTTGGATTCATTCTTCAAGGCAAGTTGGTTATATGCTTGAAAATTTTCAGATCCTTTGGAATTGTACAACATATAGGGAAAAAATAGTAAGTAGAAAAAAAAATTGATTGAAAATACAAAATTGTCAAGAATTTAGTTATAGAATTGAAAAATGCCAATTCCAATGATTGCAATGTTGCAATAAACAAACTACATCCTATAATTTTATCTTTTTACAAAAAAAATTCAAAATTGTATTAAATAATGGACTTCAAAGTTTATTTTAGAGTAACAAATCCATAATTGACCACAAA
Source organism: Rhytidiadelphus loreus (assembly GCA_947034895.1). Lineage (NCBI taxonomy): Eukaryota > Viridiplantae > Streptophyta > Bryopsida > Hypnales > Hylocomiaceae > Rhytidiadelphus > Rhytidiadelphus loreus. The sequence goes on from OX344763.1 coordinate 8,828,381, forward strand.
CTAAAACTCCTCATAACTTTCATCTCATTGATCAAAATGAAATGACTAAAAGCTTTTCACACGTATCATATTTATATTTTAGAAAAAAATAATTTTTAATGACTTTTTTGAGTTGCTTGTTAAGAAATGAAAATTACAAACCATGTAGTCAAAAGTTATGAAAATTATTGTGCCTTAAAGGTAACCTTTGAGCACATGTTGTGTGAAAATTTTAAAGAAAATAAAAATAAAAATTCAATTTGTAGTGAATTGTCCAAAATCACTATATTGCCTCAAAACAATGTTTGGGCATTTAGGAATTAAAATTTTCAAATGGCGTCAACGTGTACTGAAGTGGCATGCCACTTCAGCTTCATTGGATGCCATATCATTGAAATGCCATGTTAAATACCATTTTTTTTAAGCCGTGCCATGTGGTTGCCCTTCCGATGTCTTTTTCACATGTAGTCAACATTTCACCTCAACCCCCAATAATTCTTAGAAACTTACCCACAATCAAACCGCAAGCCCTTGTTGATGTATGCAAGTCATTTCTAGTCTTTCAATCATACTTTTTTTTAGGTCAAATCCAAAATGTTGGTCCAAGCAAAATTATAAGCACTTAGAATTTCCTTAGTTTCTTTATATATACTCTGTAAAGTATAAATCTTATGAAAATAAATATCTATTGTGATTTTTCCTCTAAGATGTATTATTCTTGATGCTAATTTTGAAGAGCCCTCAACAATAGAAAATGAAGATTTGCAGTGGACCCCCGTGTACAAAATGTTGAATTGGAAAATCATAATCATTCATTATAAAAATCAAATGTCCGATGCTAAAACTACACTTCAAGAAGACATTGTTCTTAAGAAAAAAACTAATTAGAATAATGAGTAGTTTTAATTAGGATTTCATTCAATTCAAAGTTCTACCAACACCAAGATGTAGTGCCTTCTACATTTCTAGTATAAATGTCGTAAACGTAATAGTAGAGGGTTAATACCTACTTTTACAATATTATTATTTTATTACACCGTCAAGATAATTTTTTATTAACAAAATAATGAAATGGAACAAAATCTCAATTTATAAAAGAAAAGTTCCTCATAAAATATCAAGTTGATAGCAATATTGTTTTTGAACATGTAAACAAGAATTTGCACTGGAAATATTGAACATGGTTATAATATGAAGATTGCAATCTCTTCTAACATATTTGCAAGCCAGTTATTTTGAAGCCCTTAATGGAGATCGGAGAAAGTGCAGCATACAATGGAAGTGAGTGCAAAGTCATTGTTTTGTTTCCAATATTTTTTGTTGTTTGGGAGAAGATATGAATAACAACTTTAGCAAAAAATGAATTTTATTTGCAATGCAGTCAAAAAATGAATCTTCAAAAACTAACAACAAAATATGTTTTATTATAAAGTATTTGGGAGTATAGAAACAAATATTTACGTAATTATAGTATATATGCTATAACGCATTATATTACTTTTTGAAGACTTCTTAATACATTTTGTGTTATACTGGAAGTACAACAAAAAATGAAGTCATTCCACAACTTTCCTATCCATGCATGCAAGGTTTTTGAGAAAAGATGCCAAAGAACTGCCCCTTCTTTGTATTTTTTGCATATGGTCAACGTTTTACCTCAGCCCATAGTAAATTTCAGTAACTTACTTGCAATCAAACCAGAATCCTTTGCAAATGTGGCAATTACTTGTTTCTCAAGACGTCATGAGAAACATGACTATGTTTTCGTGATGTTCTCTAAAACATGGACATCAAATATGACAGAAGCTTGTTATGACCTTGACATTGACGTGTTTCTTGCAACATCCAATTAAATTAAGCCTCCCATGGCCAAAATCCTTGCCAAAACCCCATTTCTCTGCTCCTATTTTAAAAAACATTTTTGTTTCATGCTAACGTCCGAAAAAATAGGGGTTCCTACTAGTGATTTCTCCTTTGACATTGCCAACATTCTCCTACTTATTTTGTTGTTCTGTAGTTGGTGCATTTGCAATTTGCCATATGGTTCAATTGTTTCAGACTGTTGGATACACATTTGCATCATGTAGAGGTGCTTGATCATACAACACACTCTTGAATATGTTAGACATATTGAACACTCAACATGGGGACAAGGTAAGGTGTTCTTGCAAACGGAAGCTAACATGTTGTAGTAGTAATATCTCATCTCATCTCAAGTTTGTTCCAATCAATGTGAAGAAGAGATCGCCTTTCACAACCGACGCACAAATAAAGAAGTTTAAAAAAAAAAAAAGGGGGTTACAATAGGTAGTAAAGCACGGTTGCTATTATGTGAGCCTAGGGATCTCAAGCCCATGAGCATAGAAGCCTAGGCTCCTATATTTTAGGTACCTTTAATAGTTATAGGATGTTTATATTATAGGTACCTATGCTATAAGCACTTTTTATGGTTATAGAATGTTTACATTATAGGTGCCTAATTATATTATAGGTGTCTATGTTATAGACAACTTCCAAAGTTATAGCTAAGGATGTTTATATTATAAGTATATATGTTATAGACATCTCCAATAGTTGTAGAGTACATATGTGCTTAGGCTCAAGGCTTGTAGGTTCACATTTCTAGGCTCATATACTAGTACCATTGGGTAATAGAGGACTTAATTCTACATTTGCTGAATATATTGCCTTCATCATCGACGCAAATGTTGAGGATGTGTTTGGAAAGTGATCCAAATTGAGCACAATCTATATATCGTTGAATCCCAATGCAAATTTTGTTTCCATATAGTTGTACTAAAATTTATGGATCTAAGTAGGTTACCAATGACAAATTTGTTGTTTGGTTGGTGAAGGAAGGGCTACATTACAAATGTAAAAAAAAAAAGATGAAGGTTAATTAGACATTGGTAGCTTGGACAACCACTTTAGGAAAAACTTATCAAATGCAACAGCTCGTGTTTCGGCTTTCAAATCCACTAATGGGGATATAACAACTTTAGGTGGCAACCATAGTGGTTGTAAGATAACTCAGCTTATGACAAGCCAACTTTGGATCAACCTAATGCGGGTCCAGAAATTCTTTAGCTGTACATGAATCTTCTGAAATTTACTTCACAAGAATTTTTTCACCTACATTAAGCCAAGTCTAAAGTTCACGTGTCATAGGCTAAGTTACCTTACATTCCAACAACACGGAGTTAGCTTTTGTAGTATGGATGCAATGGTAAAAGAAGAGGGAACAAAGGTAGCACTAGGTTTTGTGATTTTTTTAACAACCTTTTTTCATTGCTGGGTATTGCAAAGTAATTTAGATCTAGTTTAGAATGTTGTTGAAATTGAAAGTGAGATTCTTGTAATTTTTACAAGTAAAGTTAAATGCGTACAACCATAGAAATAGAGTATAAAAATCACAAATTAGCTTCATGGATTAAAATTTAATATGGATGATTGTCATACTAGAAAAGAAAATGCAAATAAGATAGTACAATTCCAACTAGAGTTCTAGAGAGTTGCAAAGGCAATACTCAAAAAGATGATGCAGGTAGGTTTTCATATTTACTTGTTCTATTTTTTCACGTGTGTTAATTTGGATTGTTTCCATTGTTTAAATTTTGTAATGGGTTACCAAATTTTTTTTACAGCTCACTACTGCATTGTTGATTCATAAATAAATTATTGGCATTTCTGAAGGCTATGTTGAGCATGAAAAGTTACATTATCTTGAAAGAAAGTGGAATGGTTGTCAATCAGTAGTAAAGTCTAATTGAGAGAGGGCAATCAAAGGTGAAGACTAATATCAAGACATTGAAATAGAGTAGCTTAGATTAGAGTGAAATATTCAAATTTTGAGTAGGGAGATTACAGAGATGAAAAGATATAGCATTGTTGTTCACAAACAATTTGTGGAGATGAAAAAAGTTGGTAGTTTGTCATTGTATCCAAAACAAACACCCCATCCGGCATTAACAAACAACCTTGATTTAAACACTTGTACCTTACACTTGATTCAAGTTTTGGAGGTACCAACTAGACCCCTTCTTTTTGGTCAAGAATTTATTATTTATTATTTATTTTTAATTATTATTTTTGGATACCACTAGGTAGTCTGAAAACCTCACTCAGACCTGACTAGGGTTCAAAAACTATCAGTTGGACCCCCTATTTTTGGTCGGAAAACAAAATTCAATTTTTTTTTCAGATACCCAAAACAAAGGTACCTCATGTAGTCCAAAAACCTTAATTGGACCCAAATGGGGTTTTGGAGCTACCAACCAGATTCCCTATTTTTGGTAAAAAAGACTACAAAAAATAGAGGCACTACTAAGTAGTCCGAAAACCTCAGTCGGCCCCAATTGAGGTTCTGGAGCTACTAGCCGTACCCCCTATTTTTAGTTAAAAAACAAAGGGTTCCACCAGGTAGTTTGAAAACCTCAGATGGACTCCAATGGGGTTCTGGAGCTACCAACCAAAACTCTTATTTTGGGCACTAAAAACAGGAGTACAATTAAGCACTCCAAAAACCTCAATCAATTTGATTGAAGTCTTGGAGGTACCGATCGGACCTCCCATTTTTTATATTAAAAAAAACAAAAACAAAAACTTGGAAATATCTTTTCTCAATTCCAAGTTTTAAGAGGGGTATTTTGAGTAATGCAAGGATTCCTATGTTTCAAATGAATGTAAGTGTGATAATGCATTTCATGTTTCATTTTTTAATAAAACATATATTTGACTTGATTCCATGAAGTCAAGTAGAGACTTTTGCAAGTTCAGTTTGGTCCAATTGACTTTAGGAGAGACTATTTTGAACCTCTTGGAATTGGATTAAGGTTTGGTATCCTCATTGTAGATCTCCAAACCGTGGTTTAGAGAATAAAATAATATAGATGCCTCTTTGTTTTGCTTCAAGGCTAGTAGAATTTTAATTCCTAGTTTCAAATTTTAGTTCAAATTAATGATTGTGATTTGGATTGAAGAGCATGAAGCTTGGTAGTTTTGAATTGAAGAGCATGAAGTTTGGTAGTTTTGAATTGAAGAGCATGAAGTTTGGTAGTTTTGGATTAAAGTTTAATATTTTTTTGAAAATGAAATGTAATGGATGTATGAAAATTTAAACAAAAATCAAATGAATTGGTTATCGATTATTGGGGGTGCATTGAAGTCTCTTCCTAGATCAATCGGATCCAACTAACTTTGAACGAGCCTTGACTAGATCCCCTAGAATTGGTACCTGTTAACCCATTATGTTGTTCTTTGAAAGGAAGGAAATATTATTAATTGGCTTACTTTCGATTACTTAAAATATTTATTAATATTTTAGAAATCTCAAGATAATTAGATCAAAGGATAAAGTATGCTAGAATACAGGAAAAAAAAGGATTCACATGTATAAAAATATAAAAATACAAAAGGTATTAATTTGTAAAGATGACAAATTGTATCGATTCCTGTATTTTTGAGCACTTTCCATAATTAATTAAAATTGTTAAAACATGAATAATTGGATTTAATAATGAATAATCTTAAATTATATACTTTAGACTACAAGATAGAAGGATTAATAATGAGGAAAAATATCTTAATTCACAAGTTATTAATTTTACAAAAGACCACTTCAGCACAGACAAGGAAGACCAAAGCGGCAATACAACTTACTTAGTACATAGAGTTACTAGGCTAATTATAGGAAAGAATTAGTTAGGAAAAGGTAGTTAGGAAATTATGGTAGGAATAAGTCTTAGACCTATTACCAAAGGCAAAACGGTTAGGGTTTTCCTTAGTTCTCTTGTGACCGCGGGAAACTATATAAAGGGAATTTTTCCCATTATATTATCATTAATTTACAACTATCAATACAAGATCGACTTACCAAAGACCAACTTTCAAGCAATTCAAGCAAGACCAACTTTCAAGCAATCTTTTAAGCCAATGATTATTACAAGATCAAATTTCCAAAGACATTTCTTAAAGACAAATATAAATAGAAGATAAATACCATTAGATAGAATACTAGAAGCATTTAGAAACATTGGAAAGAAAATTGAGATTTCATTAATAAAGTTAATTGGAAAGGAAGTTGGAAAGTTGTGTTTCAGTACCTTTTTCAAGAATTTAGAAATTTTCAATGTTGGAGTCAATTGGCATAGCAAGGTTGCTATAAGCATGGTGGGTCACGCATGTGGTGCATCATACTTTTGAATATGAATTTAGTTTTTTTTTGGCCATTAATATTTAGTGATACTTTTGTGGGCCAAGGATGGTTTCATTCACTAATTTTTCTAGTCATAGACAAATTTAAGAAGTTTGTGGTACTAAGATAGTTTTTGTTGACATTGATTAATTCTTGGATTTTCTTAAATTCATTTAATGTGACATCTTTGCATATATTATTGATGATCTTTATAGTGACTGTATATTAAACCAAGATTAATTGATGAGAACCATAGCTTAGATATTTTATTTTATATTTTATTTTAATTTTTTTATTAAACATTATACATTTCATTTTATACTTTGTAAGATTTCTTTTTTCTTTTTTCTTTTTTTAGACTTCAATTCAAGGATTAACTCCTAGCAATTCACACAATAGTCTAACGCTATAAGAGATATATGTTTTTCTGGAAGAATAAACAATTATAGTTTATTATACAATCATTAAACATAAATATAGATTCTCTGTAACAGAAATCTCCTTCATTATGAATTAGCTGCCAAAACTCTGGACACAAATTTATAAATGAAACATTTGCTTACATATAGATGCTTCACCTTCTAACTAATTGAAGTTGTAAGCACCAGTGACTGATAAACCGCCCATAGCTTTGAATAAAGGACACTTACTACACATGCCAAATATCTTCTAAAGATAATCCAGAAACTTTTTCAAATAAGAAATATTTGACGGTTTTGGGGGGCAGTGCCTTAATTCACAATGATTAAAGCTAATTTCTCTGACTTACCAATAAGCTCGAGACTTGATTACGGTGGCTCTCCCGCTTCCTATCAAGCTGCTGTTTTATCAAGAAACTCTGTTCCAGCTCGTTTTTACAATCAGCCTGGTAAACAAGCTTCAGTAGCACAAGCTGTTTTCTTACTCAGAGGGCACGGTGGATCAATCAAACTGTGGATCTGTCAAAAATGGTTCCCGGATCTCAAAATAGCGGCCAACAGGTGTTACTAGTTTCCGATACAGCTTTGTTACCAACTCTTTTGTGATTAAATTTTGTTGGTTCTTTTTAGGATGGATTGAACACTTTCTCTGGTGAAATAACGATAATAAGTTGTGGTAATTTGCAGACACCTCGTGTACGTCTCGTGGCATACTAATTGTTTGATGTTGGATATGGGCACAAGTGAGGATTACCACCTCCTGAGAATTCTTTCAAGAAATTTTCAAAAAAGTTTTTCATGCTATGGCTGTGGAGTAGAACGCAAATGTGGATCCCCAATAGAACACGCTCGAATTCTCATCTTGGAGTTCCAACTCGGTTTGCACTTTTGTCGTTTTTACTTTGAGTTTTCAAACCTGCCTTGCTTGCCTGTCTTTGTGCCCGATTCTGCGTCCTTCAGCCTCTGGGCCAGACTTCGTTCCACATTATGAGCTCTCGATACTGGTTCCTTCCCGGCCTCTCAGCCCTCACAGTTGGGTACAATTTCAGGATTTGTTGCACCAGCCATACTCTGGCTGTATAATCTCTCAAAATTTTGGATGACGCTCTTTTCTCACGATTTTTCTTAGTTATAACTAGGTTTTAAAAAAAAAAACTTAGACGTGAGTCATGAGTTACTAAGACTGAATACTGGTCAAAATTCATATATTGTCCATTTTTCTAAAAACTCCCTTGAGATTGTTTAAAGTTAGGAGGTCAGATCCTAGCTTTGGCATAAATTACAGATGACCATTATATTTACCATCTACTGATGAGTACCTATAGGTTTGGCTCTACGTATATACTATTGAGGACTTTTATGAAATAACATATTTTGATCCCTCTTCTACATTATATGAAGTATCTATTTCAAAATTTAAATAAAATCTACCCTAAGTCTATCTAGGAAGTTTCAAAAAAGCATTTTTTTTGTTTTTTGTTTTTTTGTTTTTTTGTCTAAAGTTCAACTATTGACATTGTCTTGTTTTTTCATGCACATTCAATAGTTCAAGTGCAAGGAGGAGATGTAGGTCAAACTTCAACCTCAATGGTGCACCATAACATAGTTTTTGTTGCGGATGTGGCAAGTCTATCTTAAGCAATGACTTTGACAAATGCAAACATCGAAATATCTAGTGACAAGTCAACTAAGAAAGCTACTGAAGTCATGCTCCATTCTAATTTTTGAGGAAGTCAAAGTTCTTTGTGTGAGACGGAAATCATTGTCTATTGGCATGGATGAGTCATATTTCTAGGCTTCATCTGAGGAAGGCGTCTTGGTACATTACAGTGAGTTGTATTGTTCTTGATACCAAAAACAAGATCAAATTGATCAAGCAGGTCATGCATGACATAAATAAGTGAGTGACTTCTTTTACAAACCCATCCAATCAATTTTGAGTTTTACTCGTTCTACAATTTAATTGCTATTCAAGGTACATGAAAAGATTGTTCATCACTACATTTGAAATTCATATCCATTGAAGACTCCCATATAAAGATCAACTTGGTTCACACATTGTACCGAGTGCAAAGGTACAACGTTCTACCTTTATCCAAGTTTATAAAGATGTTGAGGCCATTAGAGGTGAAGAAATATGCTTTCCATATATCTAAAAAAACTTGACACTTGATGCCAATTGATATTTTTATGGCTTTCATGTTCCAAGCGAGATTTGGATTATGTAGGATTGTTGTTTTTCAAATTATTGCTTCGTATTTTGTGATTTGATTAACCCCTAAAGGATCAAACACCGTTTTTTTGGCAACATAGCAATTTGGGGCAACTCGCTATAGTTGAAATTTTTGTTTTTATTCTTTGAAAATTTCACACAATGTGTGCCCAAGGAGTATCTTTAAGGTCCAACAATATTTATAATTTTTGACTACATAGTTAAAAATTATTGCATGATATGTAATTTTCAATAGGCAATATGGGCAGCCCAAAAAACTTCTTTAAAAATCACTTTAAAAATAAAATAAAAGTTCGAAATTGGTTTTCTAGATTTATATATACTTGAAAAACTTTGAATCTTTCCATTTCGATTTACGAGATGAAAGTTATAAGATGTTCTAGTTTGTGAGTATTTATAGATTTCCTGATAAAAAATAAACTATGGAGTCCTTTATTTAACTCAATTTTTAATATTATTTGAAAAAAATAAAACTATATAATGTCAATTGTTTATTAATACATTATCACCTTTGGAATTGTAATTTTTCAATTTTATAATTAAATTCTTAACAATTTAGTGTTTTGAATCACTTTGTACTTCTTTCTACTTACTATTTTTTTCCTATATGTTGTGCAATTCCAAATGATCTAAATTTTTTCAGAAATGTAGCCAATTTGACTTGAAGAATGAATCCAAAGAGTAACCACCATTTTAACATTTTTTTATACAAATGTAACCTTGTGAAGTGCAGCTGCCCGTATTTTTACAAGGCCCAAAAAATAATTTTTGTCACTTCAAACGTTAAAATCTTGCAATCTATACGGTGTAAATTTTTGAAATTTTTTCCACATATTTTCAAACTATTTTATTACAAGATCCTACGGTTACATATGTCCAAAAATGTTTTTCATCTAAAATTTGGTGCTTGTATCAGAAATGGTAGTTTTGGAGTGTTTCTTTGTGAAAACATAGTCTATGACCTTTAGGGATTAATTTATAATATTTTCTTATTAGGAAGTTACTTGAATCATACAACAATAGATTTTACTAGCAATAGATGCTACAAAATGAAAGTCTAATGAGAGGACCCCGTTTGAGAAGAAAAGCGAACCCAACATTGCAAATGCCATGAGATTGGGAGCTAAGCAAAAGTCCACCAAGTTGTACTTGAAGATGATCAAGTTAGTCATGATGGATAATTCTACTCATGGTCTTGAGTTCTTAAAAGAGGCTCGCACACACTTTAGAGTTTTAGACTACATCGCAACTATAGGTGACTATTAAATTGAATTACTATGGATTCTAAGTCTAATTTGCAAAATGAATCTTTGAACTAATGTATATGATATTAATTTCAAGTGTATTTATTATTGTTTGTTATAGTACGGTGTCGCATTGTAAATGCGTATATAATGTATAAAGATATAGTATTAATTTATTTTGATAGATTTAATTATAATAATATAGAAAGAAGAATGACATCATGCTAAGTAGCTTCAACGTGACGCCTTCTTATTTTGGCATGCCATCTATTTAAGAAGATGTAATCACCTTTGAGCTTCATCTATTTGATTTAGTTTTTCTTTGTATTTCACTTTAGATTTCAATATGTTGAATTAGAAGGGGTTTTCTAAGTCTTAAGATGAAGAGTGTCAACCGAAAGTAGAGTTTGAGTTTTCTTTGTCACAAGTGCCGGATCAACCTTTTTTGCCGTTAGGTCTTGCACTATCGCATGAACGTCTCAAAGAAGAAGCTGGGCCTTCTTGACCTCCAAAGCAACCTCGTGGAGATCAGCATTGGCACGGGAACCTTCAACTTAATACTCAAGTGTTGGTGATCTTGTTGCAAGTCATATGTATTGAGCTCGGCGGCAAAGAAATGACATTGATCTATATTATTGTATGATGAAGCTTGTGAAGGGAAGTTGTGGTCACCAACCATAATTAGAGGGGCTGGTCAATCTTTTAACAAAAGTGGATTGTGTAGATTATGTTGTTGCCACCATTAAACCGAGCATTAAACACATTCTCAAATTTTTGCAAATGGAGTGAGGTTTTCTTGGAACATTGGTTTTACATTCTAATATACATTCTAATATACATGTAGAATGTATATTAGATGTCTACATGGAATAATTTGGTCAAATATTTGACCAATGGGTGTTAGGGTAGCCTTATGGCTAAGTCATGAGCTAATGTCCACTTGTTTTTGCATTATTGAATTGTATTATTGAGGTGGAAGATAAGATGACACTATTCATTGTTTTTCCCATTGTTGGTTTAAAAGGTTTAAATGTTTCAGGAGTCATAAAGTGTTGTATTTGAAGAATTTTAAAATGAAAATTAGAGGAGTTGTATATCATAATGTTTAGTTTTTAAATTTATCTCACTTATTTGATTTGGAGTTGTAAATTAGAAGTTGTACTAGTTTGAGTGAAAGGAGGTCTACTGCCTCCTATGAAGGTGGGTTGAAACTTTGACCGACCATAAAAGTCGAAAAAATATTTTATTTAAAATGAAACTTTTGAAAGAGTGTAGGAAATGTTGTCATCTTTCTATGAAGCTATCATTCATTCAATTTGGAGTTCATGTGAATAAATTGTGAGTGTTGAAGTGAAGAAGGGTTTGTTGCCCTCACTTTTAGAGGTCAAAACTTCAAGCAACCATAGATATTGGACAAAATGTTGGAATGAGTTGAAATTTGGAGGAAGTGCATAAAATTGTGCTAACTTTCTAAATAAATATCACTCAATCAATTTGAAGTTCTAAAGCGGAGGTGAAACTTATTCAAAGTTTAGCTTTGAAACTGGAGTGGGAGTTGAAAGAAGACTAACCTTGTGTATTGTGGCTTGTGACTTGTTTTTTCTTGTAAACTTTGTTGTTGCGGATGACACAAGTAAAACCATTGCTTAGCTTCTTTTTGTATTGTGGATGCGACAAAGTGGGGTTCTTTGCCCACATTGTCGTACTTTTATGTTGTTCCCACTAGTGAGGTATGACTGTTGGTCATCGTGGGTTTGAAGTTTAGAAGCCAATCCCTTGGACGGTTCAGCTCGTGGTCTAGCCATTCCGTTTTACACGTTCAAAGCCCATGGTTTTTTTTATCACCCTACCCTATCCAATAGATCTATTTAGAACCATTACAAGATAGACCAATGGATACCAATCCAACGATTTGAAAACTTGAAGACTTGACATATTTTAGTATCAATCATTTCTTATTGCAATTAGAATCCCCGTGATTTCTCAAGACAAACCGCTCTCTACTCGACATTTGGTACTATCACATTGTGGCATTGGAGGTGAACAAGGACATTATTCACACCATCATCCAATCTATGAGGAAATGCACCTCGGTTGAAGCAACAACAAGACCGCCACTACTAGTTGCAATATCCCAAAATCTAAATACTATGACCATGACACCTCTGAAGTTTGCTTAGAAGTCAAAATTCTGCAAGTAAGCAAGCAATTTTTTGTATCCTTTTTTTAAGTTATGTTTTAAGTTTTGTAAGTTTTACATTGTTTTACATTTGTTTATGGAATTGATATAGAATTGATATTAGTAGATGGAATGATGAGGCACAAAGTCTTTTTTTAGTCTAGAGAAGAATTCTCACCTTCCCGAGTGTGTCGAGCAGATGGCATCAGCATTTGCAGACTTTGGCTACTCTAAACCAAATTGCCATAAAGATACTTATGCTTTGGAAATTTTGAATTTTATAGATGTCGATGTCTCCGAGGGTAGAGAGACTTCAAAGCCATCAACAATTGAAGGTTCTACAATCAAGTCCACTCTCAAGTTCACTACGATTTAGACTCTTGAGATTGAAACATCTCTTGAGTCAAACTATAATGTGTAGATTTTAGAATCATTAGATGGGTTTTGGGCCTCCAAGAGACCGCGAGTTCTACTACTATGAAAACCCAAGGAACATGACTATTGGCTTGACTCCTCAGTGGTCCTATGTGGCCAAGAGGCTGCTAACGCATTTCTGTATTTATTTATTTATTTTTGGATATTTTTTTTTGTGACAGCTCGCCATCCTTCACTGCGGGGGGAATAGTGGAGGGGAACAACCTTCAAACAGTCTCTTGGAGGCCTAAAACCCATCTAATGCATGAGTGAATTTGTGTGTTTTATGGCTACATCTTGGACATTTGTTATTTTCATTTGGATTTTTTGTATCATGATGTCTATAAAAAATGACTAAATTTTCTTGAGGCCAAAAATATCTTCAAAATACATTTGCAAGTGCGTCAAATTTCATTAAAATGACTTTACCTTTCTTGAAATTTAGAATGTAATAAATCCATGGTCATAAGTCCCAACTTGTTAATACTACAAAAAAAAATTCCCGCTCACAAGCTCACAAGCTCGCAGGCTCACCCCTACCATCTAAAGTAGTTACAATATTTTCTAATAGGATGTGAGCCCTCAAGTTGGCACTTGGACCTCTGAACTTATTTTTCACGATTTTTAGTTAGTTTTAGGTGAAAAATATGAAAAAATACATAAAAATAGAGTTATTGAGAGTTTTGGTAGAAGTCCCTACCAAAGTAGTGAGGAATGACCTTAAATGCGTGAAACATATAAAACTTTACATTTTCACTAATTTTAGGTCTTATTAGTATAATTAGGTAGTTAAGTTAGTAATTCCGAGCGAAGTAAGGATTTGAGAGTTAACCAGTCCTAGTGTCTTGTTCATGTGGTACAACATCTATAAGTATGCATGTAACAAATTGGTTAAAATTAAAGTTTAGTCAGAGTCAGTCGAAATCCAATTCGAAAGAATTGGGTTTGTTGTTTGCAAGTAACTTTGAGAATTCGAATCATTCACAGACCAAGATGGAGGAAATGATGATTGAAACATACAGAGAGGTGCTTTTTTAGGTCAAAGCATGCCAGGAGGTCAAATAGAAGCCCGATCATCCAAGATTCCCCCGGTATCAAGAATAATTTCTCCCCCGAGTGGAAATTATTAAAGAATTGTTAAAAATAGCATCCTTAATGGAGATTTGGTTTTGCCCTTAGCTGATGGACATCTTATAGAAGATTGCCCAAAAGTTTCGGGATTTTGCAAAACTCCACAATGACTCCATGGGAAGTCAATTGCTTAAAATTGCATTCGTAAATTCCTAGAAATTACCAATGTTGCGGTAAAATCTCACTAAAAATTAGGATAGAGTTTTGTGTGCCAATAAGTTTGAAGACATTCCGACATTCCCAAGTACCAAAATTAGGACCAACAACAAATTTTACAAGAATTTACAACTTAGCGATGGGTTGATCGGCGTACCAGGAGCTAACGGTGTCCGAATGGAGCAATTCAAGGGTCAATTCTTACTTCCACAAATACTCTAAACCACCCAGGACCAATAGTTTCATCAAAAAACGCAAACTCCAAAAGTTAGATTTTTTACTTTTGTTCTGAGTTACCGTGATTCAAATTTGCGCTTTAAAACGGTTGGAGAGGTAGGGGTAACGGATCCTTGAGGCTATTTGGGGTCTTCGAAACGCAATGGCGTAGTTTGTTTTCAGTTTCAAGTTGTCCCTCAAAAGATAGAGAGGGTCAGCCTTTAGTTTGACTTTTAAAAGGTAATTTTGGATTAACCTAGGTTGATTTTGCAAATATCTTTTGTAAAATTGAAGATTGGATTTGCTCAAGATACTTGTTTTGCATAAGAAGCCATCTTTTGGACTAAAGAAAGACAATTTAGAACTAAGCTTAAATTAATTTGCAAAATATCTCGGTTAATTAGGTAGGTTTTCAAAATATCTTTGGAAAAAATCTAATATTTGATTTTGGGAAGATTCTAAGGCCATTTAGGGCCTAGAAGGAACTTGCTTGAGGACCTTCCTTCCGATTAAACAAAGATTATTTTGGAAAACGTGTTAGGTTAGTTTAGCAAAATATCTAGATTGAAAGTAAGAAAATATTTACGAACAACTTACCGGGGGGGACTGAGAGCGAGTATATAAGGCCCTTCCTCGAGGTTGTTTGTGGCCCTCATTCTCTTGTTTTCATTCTTGTTGTTCTTCTTGTCATGCTATCGACACTTGTCGGAGCACTTTTTAAAGCCAAATTTTGGGTATTTCTTTTGTTCTCTTGTACTTTGAAGGTCTGAAGGGCCCCTTCAAAGCTTTGTTTTCTTTGCTTGTTTGAATTTGGAGGCTTTAAGCCTCAAAAATTTGATTTTCAAGAGTTTAGGAGGAGGAAATCCCCTAACTCTATTGTTGTTTAAGTTAAATAACTATTTTCTTGAATTTGGAGGCTTCAAGCCCCAAAACTTTGGTATTTTGAGAGTTGTGGAAGTAGTTCCCAAACTCTAATTGATTTTCTTGTTCTCTTGGATACTAACCAACTATTGTGTGAATTGATAACAGCTTGTGAACTCAAAACTTTAAAGCGGCAAGGCTAGACTTTGCCAAAAGGTTTTGGGCATCACCATGTGCCAAAACTCGTTGTATAACGGATGTTTGGTTTGACTAATTACTAATGTTCGGTTAAACACTGTCATGTGTACCTCCTTTAGTGATTAAACTTAGAACTTTGTTTGAAATTTTGGGGAATTAGTTTTTAATGTTCGGTTAAACACTGTCATGTGTACCTCCTTTAAAAATTAAGTTTTCAAAATACTAGTTTGGGTCCTTGGATACCGTTATTTCCTGAGGTTGTTCCCGCACGGCGGAGCTTTGACTTTGGACACCTGGAAACAGGTACTTGAAACTTTAATTTGTTCGTTATTTCCTGGGGTTGTTTCCACACGGTAGAGTTTTGACTTTAGAAACCTGGAAACGGGTACTTGAACTTTTAATTTGTACGTTGTTTCTTGGAGTTGCTCCTGCATGGCGGAGCTTTGACTTTGGAAACCTGGAAACGGGTACTTTAAAAAATTCAAATCCCTTAATTCCTTCGTGTTGCCTGTGGTAGCCCCCGCAAGGCGAAGCTTTGACCTTCTAGGGTTAAAATTTGCCTTTGAATAACCAGTGAAACCTGGGGTTGCCCCCGCACAACGAAGCTTTGACTTACCAAATAAAAATCAACAAAATAAGATTCTTTGAAAACTTATTTAAAGGGCAAACTCTGTTGATTTATCTCTTTTCCGTGTTGTACAAGTGGTGGAGGTATTTGGTCTCTAAACTTGCCATTGGTTGTTTGTTTCATTTAAGTTTCTTTTCTTTTCTTTTCTTTAAACTTTATCAAAAGTGGTTGTTTTTATTTTTTTTGTTTTCATCAAATTCATAAAAAATAATCCTCTCATGATTATTAATTTAGGTGTGCTGATTTTTATGATTAGAAGTTAAGTATTCCAAAAATTATTTAAAATTTCAGTTTATCAAAGTTTAGCTTTATTTCCCAAAAATTTAGCTCGAAGGCACAGAAGGCAAGGAATGGAGTCCGCGGGAACGAGCTGCGGGAACGACGGGAACGGAGTCTGCGGGAACAACAAGAACGGAGTCTGCGGGAACGACAAGAACGGAGTCTGTGGGAACGAGCTGCGGGAACGATGAGAACGGAGTCTACGGGAACAAGTTGTGGGAACTATGGGAACAAGTTGTGGGAACGACGGGAACGAGTTGCAGGAATGACGGGAACGAATTGTGAGAACGACGAACGGAGGACGAACGAACGGGGCGCCGGCCAATCGCGCCCCGACACGTGGCAGCTGCGGGGATGAGTTGGGCGACTGCGAGGTGTTCAACTGGCTGAACGAGAGGTGCATTGACTGCGGGGTACTCAATTGACTGAACCAGAAGGGCTTGTAACCAGGCCATCACCAATCTAAAGCACAGATTTGAACTCAAAACTTTGAGATAACAACTGATTTATGAACTTCATATATCATGCCGGCAGTTGGAGCCATGGCTAAATTTTGAGAGATTTCTCCAAACTCACACACTCTCAATTCTACTTACAAACTAATTGCCAAAATCCCATAGCCACAATTCAATTGCAACAACCAAATGAAGTGCTAAAGAAGAAGGAAGAATAAGAGGGGAAGAAAATAGGAAACATGAGTAATTTCTAGCATTAAAAAACTAATAAGGTGAGGAATCTTACTATTCAATTTGGCCTTGTTGTTAGATTTTATTCTATCTACTATTCACTTAGTTGTTTGGTAGTTATTAATTAGGATTCCAATTGTATTAGTTGGCCAATTTCGTTGTTTAGAGTTTTGTTTTATTAGGCTAATAAGCCAAATAGATAAAAACAAAAAACAACTAATATCTTTGGAATATTAAACTAAAAACTATTAAACAATTGTCAAAAGAATAATATCACTATTCATTAGAATTAGAGAATTTAAATGAATTAATTAATTTACAATAAAAACTCTAAAACAAAACTATTATCAAAACTAACAAATTGGACTTTTTAGATAGGTTTTTAGGACGACAATTCAACAACAATTAATCAAAATCTCACTAGAGTTTTGCAAATTCATGAAAGACAATGGAGGACTTTGAGGAGACAATTATGATGGTAATTTGCGACGATGGATCCACCGACGTTTTTGATACTGAGGTATGATTTCTAACTTTGTTTTTCTTTAATTTTCCTTTTCAATCACAATTAACATTTAGAATCCCATTTGCTACGTAAAAGTTTGAACATTGCTAAAATTCTTAAAAAACCTAATTAAAATTGTGAAAGTAATAAATGGATGAATTTTGAGTTAATTTGGAAAGAAAATATTGATTTCATCCAAAAGAATCTCAAAAGGAATCTAACTTAATTTAGGAATCTAGAGAATATTAGAATAATTGGGGGAAGTTAAAACCTAATTTATCCCCTTATTCTCTATAAAACTTATTGAAGGAACAAATTCCATTCAACAAAGGGGAATTTTCATCCATTCATAAGTTTTCACCTAGACGTCCTAAATTCTTATTTTTTACCTTGATAGAAAGGTAATTTATCACTTTTTTCATAAAAATAATAAAAAATCCAAAACTACTAATTTTAGAATTATAACTTAGGAATAGGATTAATAAAAGAACAATTACGAATATTTTTAAGGAGTAATTAAGGAATCTTTTGAGACTATAAAAGTTTAGAAAATCTTTTGAAGATTCTAAAATCAACTTTTACTCTAAAATTACTTTGATTTTAAAGGAGTTAAGTGTGGATGAAGTTTGACTTAAATTTGGATGAAAATTCTAAAAATAGGTTAAAACTAAGATTTCTCTCCAAAATCCATTAGTTAAAATAATTAACAAATTAACCCTGAAATTTAGATTTATTTCAAATTCATTTGCTATTTTTAGTAAACGGATGAAGTTTTTAGAATAGAATTAGGGACGAATTTCATCCATCAATATCTTTTAGTAGGAATATGAGAATTCAACTTGCTTTACCATTTTGGGAAGGGCAAAGTGCATTCTACACTTTAACCTAGATAGATTTTTGCATTAGAATAGATTTTATGTACTCATCACAATCTTGAACCTTTAACGTTTAAATTGATCTAAAGCAGTCAAAATCAGAATATAATCATCACAAACAAAGTGTCCATTGCTTGGAAGGCCAAAGAACACTAAGTTTATAGTTCACCCATAAGAATCATTAACTTATGCCGCTAGAACTTGTGTGCAATTTTCTGACTTAAGGGTAGAGTTAGAAACACTCACATAGGGCTACAACAATTTAAACATGGCCACAATATGAAGGAATAAAAAAGCACTCCTTGAGAGGAATTTTCATTGAAAAGGTAGAAGTTCTTAAAGTAATCACTAATAATTCCAACACCATCACCTAAGGCATTGATTTTGGCCACTAATCAATGTAATGAAGTCCTAGTCTCATTTATTAGAAAAATTCTATCAAGGGTTGATGTAAGACTATAGTGGGTCAATTTCTAGATGTTTGGTTTACCTTACCATCTAGAAATTTTTTGATGCCCAAATGAAGGAATCACTTCATTGACATTTACTGAGAATGAAGTGAGGAGAGGTCATTTTTATAATGAAATCTAATAATTGTCATGAATCCTCAAAGGATATGGGATAATTTGAAAATGAAAACTTGATTGCTCATTGTCAAGATATAGGAATTGTATTCAAAGTAGAAATTTAAACCTCATTTTGTCATAGTAGAATAACTCTTTTCTTAGACTTTGAATTAAAAATAAGTTGTTGAAATAAACTAAATTTCATCTCTAAAAATCCATTTGTGATTTTGAACCTTCCAAAAAAGTCATGGACAAAATCCAAAAAAGATGTTTGAAGATGTCAAAGAAAATATCCCTTCCAACCCCTATGTGAACTTTGTCCATAACTTTTGATTCAAAATATCAAACAGAATTCGAAGGATAGAAATTTGCTTGATTTTTCACATTTTAAATATTTATTTTACATTGCCTAAATGAGGACTGAAATTCTAATTTGAACACAATTACTACATTTGACTTAACTATAAGTGGTTGACTTCTTACTAATCTTACGGTACCAAAAAAATGAGGCCTCAAGAACACCTTCAAATTTGGACCAACAATGAAGTCACTACACAAAAAGAAAATTAATTTAAAAACAATTAAGAAAGAACAATCCTAGTTAATCAAATTTTGGCCAACAAAGATTGCAATTATTAAATTATTTGTTTTTTTGAATTAAATTTTTTTTCAGCAAGTAATATCACTGCTGGTCCAATTCTGAAGCCGTCTTCAAGCCCCATTTTTCTTATAATGCATATCCTACATGGGTTGTTTTAACTCCTACAACTGCACTTGTATAAAGATCTTGTCTTCTCATTTCTTTGTGAACATTAAGGTAAACCAGACCATGACAAGCCATGTTTCTAATACAATCACCTAGAAAATCCCCCCATGAGAGTCTTACATCCACCCATAGGAGTTTTTTTTAATAAATGAGATTCAACTGCATTAGGGTGATTTATTGCCATATGAATACCTTGGGAGATGGTCATGGATTTATTAGTAACTGTCATAGGATACTTACACTTTCCAATGTAAATTTGTCATAAAAGTTATTATTTTATTCCTTCTCTTGTAAGTCTAGATTGAGTCCATTATGGATTGTCATAGGCATGCTTATGTTGATTATAGGCACATGGTTGCCCTGAAGTAGTACTATTTTTTATAGTTATCACCTAGTCTATGGCCTATCATAGAACTTTGCTTTGTTAATTGAAATGAAATCGATGTGGTCATCCAAAATAAAAATTTGGACTATAAGGGCGCCTATTTATCCACCCTTGGTAAATAATCGAACACAACTAGGTTCTTGTTCCTACTCCTTCCTATGGGTGTCTAGTGTCAATTCATTGTGCCTTCCAAGCAATGGATCTTTTCTATTTCTAATTAACTTTGGTTGCTTGAAAAGAGGTCGATGGCTACGGGACCTTGAAGTGCCTTACTATGTTCTGACAGTGGTGGTCAATGTAAAGAGAAGTGGGGGCTTTCCTATTTAGGCCACTAGGGTTGGCGCTTGCCTCGTGCTGGTTCCAAAAATACCTATTGCTAGCTTCCTCCGACCTCTATAGCAACAAGTATCAATGGAAGTTGCTCTCACGATGACCGCTAAGCCCCATGCTCTAATTACTACGACTACCCTTTCCAACCTAACTTTTAATTGGTCCTCTGACCTTAGGTTATTAGCCGCTCTCTATCCTACTATCTTATTCCTCATGGATGGGCTATTTTTCATCCACTATGATTGTTAAGCTTTCCCTGCTAATCACTCTGTGACTAAACTTTCTAAACTAACCTCTTGTTGGTCCTCTGACCTTGGGTTATTTGCCTTTTGTTATCCTTATGAACGAAATAGGTTATTTTTCATCTACTATAACCACTAAACTTCATCTACTCATATCATGCTCAATACATCTCCAATGGAGGCATATTTTAGGGTTCTAAAAACCACTAGATTCCTACTTTAAGTTTCTAGTAGCCATTTGGACCTCACCCTAGGTCTACCTCCTTCTAACCCTCGGCCCTACCTCCTAATAGTCTATTTTAGGAGGTATGGGAGAAGTAGGATGGGTTAGTATTTCACCTCTGATTGTAGGTCACACAATAGTCGGTCAAAACCTCCTTTGTGCATTGCGGTTGTAGTCATCCCTCCTCCTCGTGAGAGATTGGCGAAGTCCCCCCTTCTGAAAGGGGTGGCTCATTATCTCCAAGGTTAGGGATTTCCTCTTCTTTTACCCCCTTTCTTAAAGGGATGGCTCGTTATCCCCAAGGTTAAGGATTTTTTCATCTTTTATCCCCCTTATCCTTTTCTTTATCCTCTATTGACAACCCCCCTAATTAATCCTATCTTAATGGGTCCCCCACAAACTCTTACACTACCTCTTACGCTAACTCCTTACGCCGCGTTGGGGGTTCATATACCCCCTTTTTCTCCCTAATGTGCACGGCCTACTAGTCCTTAAGCTTGACTAACCCTATGCACCTTAATGGCCCCTAAGATTTTTCCCAATTTTCCTTCTTCCTTCATGCCTTCCTCCCCCCTTTATTCTACTTGGTGCTTGTGGAGAGGTGTGAGGCCAAGTAAAAAGTGCTTGGAGACATTAATTCTCTTTCTTGTCTCCTTCCTTGGAAGTGGGTTTGTTGGGTTATTAGTGAGCCTTGGTACCCTTCACCCATGCGGACGTGCCCTAAGCTTGTAGGGCTAGTTTGATAGGTATGTTTTTTCCTCTAGCAACTTGGCTCCAACAGTCCCAACCCAACCCCACCGACCCCAATAGCCCAACCTAGTGATACCCTAGCAACTCAACCCTAGCAATACCCCAATGGCCCAACCCCAATGATCCCAACATGAGTCCAACAGTCCCCCTAGCGCAGCCCAACAGTCCCCCTAGCACGTCCCAACAGCCTAACCCCGACGATCCCAACGTGAGCCCAACAGTCCTCCTAGCGCGGCTTGTGAGTGTTTCTAACTTCACCCTTAAGTCAGAAAATTGCACACAGGTTCTAGCGGCATAAGTTAATGATTCAAATGGGTGAATTGTAAACTTAGTGTTCTTTGGCCTTCCAAGCAATGGACACTTTGTTTGTTATGATGATAACCTACTTCTAACTGCTTCAAAACAATCTAAATGTTAAAAGGTTCAAGACCTTGATGAGTAAGTAAAACATAATCTAATGTTAAAATCTATCTAAGCTAATGTGTAGAATGTACTTTGTCCTTCCCAAAATGGTAAAGCAAGTTGAATTCTGATATTTCTACCAAAAGATATTGATGGATGAAATTTGTCCCTAATTCTATCCTAAAAACTTCATCCGTTGACTAAAAATAGCAAATGAATTCAAATGAAATTTAAATTTTAGGGATAAATTGTTAATTAAATTAACTAATGGCTTTTTGAGAGAAAACCTAGTTTTGACCTATTTTTAGAATTTTCATTAAAATTTAAGTCAAACTTCATTCACACTTTACTCCTTCAAAATTAAAGTAATTTTAAAATAAAGTTGGTTTTGGAATCTTCAAAAGATTTCCTAAACGATTCTAGTCTCAAAAGATTCTTTGATTATTCCTTAAAAATATTCCTAATTGTTCTTTTATTAATCCTACTTCTAAGTTATAATTCTAAATTTAGTAGTTTTTTGGATTTTTATTGTTTTTATGAAAAAAGTGATAAATTACCTTTCCACTAAGGTAAAAAGCAAAAATTTAGGACATCTGGGTAAAAACTTATGGATGGATGAAAATTTTCCTTAGTTGGATGGAATTTGTTCCTTCAATAAGTTTTATAGAGAATAAGGGGATAAATTGGGTTTTAACTTTCCCCGACTATTCTAATATTCCCTATATTCCTAAATCAAAGCTGAAATTTGGAGGGTATGGTCTTCAATCTAGTAGACTTGTAGCTATTGCTTAAAGGAATTAAAGCAAACAGTTAGATTCTTTCTGAGATTCTTTTGGATGAAATTAATATTTCCTATCCAAATTATTTCAAAATTCATCCGTTTATTACTTCTACAATTTTTAATTAGGTGAGTTTTAAACTTTAACTAGCAATTGGTATTCTAATTGTTAATGGTAAATTTTAATGAAAAGCAAATTCAAAAGACAAAGTTTAGACATCATACCTCGGTATTGAAACCGTCGATGGATCTGTCGTCGCAATACACCATCATGATCATCTCCCCGTGGTCCTCCATTGCCTTCCAAGAGTTGCAAAATTTGATAAATCTCACTAATCCTTCATCCAAATTATCGATCTAAAACCTATCTAAATATTTCACTACGTTAGTTTTGGCAATAGAAGATAATAGTTGTGTTTTAGAGATTTATTCTAAAATAATTAATTTCCTTAAATTCTCTAATTCCAATGAATAGTTATATAATTCTTTCGCCAATAGTTTAATGGTTTTTGTTTTAATATTCCAAAGATATTTAGTTGTTTTTTGTTTTTATTGTTTTGGCTTATTAGACCTAATAAAACAAAATCCCTAAACAACCTTTCTCCTACTAATGCAATTTGAGAATCCTAATTAATGACAACAAAACAACTAAGTGAATAATGAAGGAATAAAATCTAACAAACAAAGTCAAAGCAAATAGTAAGATTCCTCACCTTAATAATTTTTTTAATACTTGGAATCCCTTACGTGTTTAATTCCTTCCCTTCTTATTCTTATTCTTCCGTCAATGGTTTCATTTAGTTGTTTGCAAATTGAGTGTTAGCTATGGAGTTTTATCAAGCGTTTGTTGCAAGAAGACTTGAGAAGATGAGAGTTTTTTATGAATTTTCCATAGAAACCCAAAATTTGGGCCTTGGCTTCAACTGCCGGCC
Organism: Rhytidiadelphus loreus; assembly: GCA_947034895.1. Lineage (NCBI taxonomy): Eukaryota > Viridiplantae > Streptophyta > Bryopsida > Hypnales > Hylocomiaceae > Rhytidiadelphus > Rhytidiadelphus loreus. The sequence goes on from OX344763.1 coordinate 8,851,951, forward strand.
ATGTGATTTAGTCTCTGTGAGTTATTTAGTACCTTAATATCAAGCTCTTCGTTCTGGTGTTCAGTATAGAGTTCTGATCTATTCAACTAGAGTCCGTTCAAGACTGAGTTTGGTTGAGACTCCAGGGACCAGCCCGGAGACTGTTTTTTTGAGGTGGATCGTTTGGCCGTTCTGAAGCTGCCACGTGTCGTTCCCCCGCCTCAGCGTTCCCGTGTTGAGCTCCCGTCTCACGTTCCCGTCTTGCGTTCCCGGTTCCCGTTCCCGTGTTCTCGCCCAATTACCTGCCTTGTGTACCCCGCCATGTACCCGCCATGTACCCGCCTAGTACCCGCCTAGTACCCGCCTGTTGTGCTCGCAGGGTCCCCTTCCTGTTGTTGACTCCGACAGGGTTGGGGATGGCTGTACTGACCTCTTCTTTCCTTGAACTAAAACTGATTCCAAATGTTAATTACTGAAATTCAAATATGCCAGACTCTGACTACAGAATCAAGCACACATTAAGGAACATAACCACTAAATTGATGAAAGAAAGCTAATTTTTTAAAATGAGATAAAACAATGATGATTTTTATGACATTTTTGATATAATAATCAAATTTAACCACTTAATCAAAGCAAACAACAATTGGCTAAGTAGGAACAAATACCTCCTCAGTGGGCATGAAGCGCAAAATGAGAGGGATTAACGGAGTTTAGTCTTTAAATAAGTCTCAAAGGAGTCTTATTTGGCAAGTCAAAGTTCCACCGTATGAAATAATTCCAAATATTAGTGGTTTCACGAAGGAAATTTCAACTTAAAAGTCAAAGCTCCGCCATGCAAAAGCAACCCCAGGTTTAATTGAGCAAATTAAAGTTTCAAGTGCGCGTTTCTAAGTTTTCAAAGTCAAAGCTCCGCCGTGTAGGAGCAACCCTAGGAAATAACAAACAAATTAACCCCTAAAGGACCAAGACCATTTTCTGTCAAAAGCCACTGAAAACTGCCCCTATTGCTGCGTTCATCAAATTTTTCAACAAAATGTTATTTTTACAAATCTAATCGTAGGATCTTTTACTAAACTTGTAGAAGAAGAAGTGGTAAAAATTTCGTCACATTTGACCGTACGGATTGAAAGATATAGGCATTTGAAGTGAAAGTTTTTGTTTTTTTTCACTGTGCCCGACAACTTCAGCTGCCTTTGACCATTGATTGTGGTAACTTTTTCCACTATGGGTGCTGAATTTAAAAATTTATCATATTTTGAATCATGTTAGGCATGTCTCCAAAAAAATTCAAGGAAAAAAAAGACATGGAACACATCCAAATAAATCTTGCAATGCAACAATGTCGGAAAGTTCACAATGCCTCACATAAATTTTCGAGTAAGTTCTCCACCACATAATTTTGAAACTCAAAAATCCAAATGGTGGATTGAAAGATATAGTGTGCCTTTACAATCTCCAAAAAGAAAACTTGGAAAAAAACAAAAACTCTATTTCTTATGGAATTTAGAAACAAAATGTGAAGAAATTATGGATTATGGCTTCGGGCATGGCATGAGAAAAGGGTTGGGGTGTGTCCCGATATGTTCCCACTATGTTCCCGGTATGTTCCAATCATTAGGAACTGTAAGTTAACTCTAACTACGTGGACCCGGGGTCGTAGGGGAGGGGTCACCTTCAATGACACCCAACCCTGCCATCACATGCTGGCCACATCTTCAGTACGCCTGCCAATATTTTCTAACCCCCTACCCTCTAGTCACAAATGAAACAAATAAATAATTATTATATAGGTAAATAAACAATTAAATAATTCAAGTGAAAAAGTAATTTTGGTTTATAAAAAAGGTAAAAATTATTATTATCTTATTGAACACATTTACATAATGCATCTTTGCACCTAAACAATGGGAACCACAATTGTCTTCAAAATAAATTTTCTTGCAATTATTAGTAGTTAGGATCTTCAATTTTTTACACTTGGATTTTTAGAGAACACGTGTAGAATAATAGAATCTACTTGTTCTAGATATGAATTGTAAACTAATTTTAGGCTCTACATCCAAAAATAACAAAGTAAAAGTTTTATCACTTAGTTTATTTATATACACACACATGAATTATATATATATGTTCATTTTATATTTACATAGTTTCATTTTATATTCACACGAAGTCTTCATCTTTATATTTACAGGAAGTCTTTGTCTTTATATATTTGTTTATACTAAGTTTGCTTTAGGAATTTTGGCATGCTTCCCAAGTATGTGGTGCGTGCATTGTGTGAAGGATGACTTCCAAAGCGTCCCCACATACTTGGAAGGCATACATTAGAGTAAGCATTATGACGTCATTTTTATTTTTATTTTCATCCTTCTTTGTTTAGGAATTTTGGCATGCTTCCGAAGTATGTGGTGCGTGCATTGTGTGAAGGATGACTTCCAAAGCGTCCCCACATACTTGGAAGGCATATTATGATGTCATTTTACATTTTCATTTTCATTCTTCTTTGTTCTTGAATTTTGGCATGCTTCCAAAAAATCTACTTCATCGGCATAGCCATCCATTGTAGCTGTACTCCCTAGCATGCTTCACCTCTCTATTCCTCCCACCCCGTAGTTCTCCTCCATGTTCCCCTCTCCCCCACGTTCCCCTCTTCCCTCCCCGTTCCCACTCCCTCCTCTCTTTCCTGCATGTTTCTCTCTCCCCTTTCCCCGTTCCTTTCCCCTTTTCCTGTTTCCCTCCCCTTTCCTTGTTCCCCTCCCCTTTCCCTGTTCCCCTCCCCTTTTCCCATTCCCCTTGGCCTGCCTCCCGCTGCCCCTCACCTGTGCACCTCCTTGCCCCTCACAGTGTGCCCTTCATCAAATTTTAGAAAGTCAATTGTGCCCGTGTTGCCCCCGATGTGTAAATTACACAAGATTTGCAATAACTTTTGAACGACAAAACCAATTTCCATGAAAAAAAATTTCCCGCATTGTCCTTACAAAACTCTATCTTTAAAAAAAAATTCAATTAATTTGAATAAAAATTATAGTAGTGATAGCCTACCCGATTTCCATTTTGTCCCCCGAGGGGACTTTGGTCCTTTAGGGGTTAAAGTTTCAAGTACCTGTTTCTAAGTGTCCAAAGTCAAAACTTTGCCGTGCGGGAGCAACCCCAGGAATAACCGATATCCAAAGACCCAAACCAGTATTTTGATAACTTAATTTTTAAAGGAGGTACATATGACAGTGTTTAACCGAACATTAAAAACTAATTCCCCAAAATTTCAAACAAAATTCTAAGTTTAATCACTAAAGGAGGTACGCATGACAGTGTTTAACTGAACATTAACAATTAGTCAAACCAAATACTCGTTATACAACGAGTTTTGGCACGTGGTGATGCCCAAAATCTGATGGCAAAGTCTAGCCTTGCCGCTTTAAAATTTTGAGTTCACAAGTTGTTATCAATTCGCACAAATAGTTGGTTAGTATCCAAGAGAACAAAAAAATTAATTTAGAGTTTGGGAACTATTCCCACAAGTCTCTTAATATCGAAGTTTTGGGGCTTGAAGCCTCCAAATTCAAGAAAGAAGTTAGTTAACTCAAACAACAATAGAGTTAGGGGATTTCCTCCTCCTAAACTCTTGAAAATCAAATTTTTGAGGCTTGAAGCCTCCAAATTCAAACAAGAAAAGAAAACAAAGCTTTGAAGGGGCCTTCCGGACTTTCAAAGTACAAGAAAATAGAAAGAAATAGCCAAAATTTGGCTTAAAAAATGCTCCGACAAGTGTCAGTAGTACGACAAGAACAACAACAAGAATGAAATAAGAGAATGAGGACCACGAACAACCTTGAGAAAGGGTCACTCTCGGCCCCCCCAATAAGTTGTTCGTAAATATTTTTTAACATTGAATCTAGATATTTTGTTAAACTAACCTAACATATTTTCTAAATAATCTTTGTTTGATGGGAAGGAAGGTCCTCAAGCAAGTTCCTTCTAGGCCCTAAATGGCCTTAGAATCTTCCCAAAATCAAATATTAGATTTTTTTCAAAGATATTTTGAAAATTTACCGTATTAACCGAGATATTTTGCAAATTAATTTAAGGTTAGTTCCAAATTGTCTTTCTTTAGTTCAAAAGATGGCTTTTTACGCAAGACAAGTATCTTGAGCAAATCCAATCTTCAATTTTACAAAAGATATTTGCAAAATCAACCTAGGTTAATCCAAAATTATCTTTTAAAAGTCAAACTAAGGGCTGACCCTATTTACCTTTTAAGGGACAATTCAAAACTGAAAATAAACTGCGCCATCGTATTTAGAAAACCCCAATTAGCCTAAAGGACCCCTTATACCTACCTCTCCAGTTGTTTTAAAGCGCAAACTTCAGTCACTGTAATTTTGAACAAAAGTCAAAAATCTAACTTTAGGAGTTTGCGTTTTTTGATGAAATTGTCTGGCTAGGGTGGTTTAGAATATTCATAGGAGTCAGAATTGACACTTGTGTCGTTCCATTCGGACGTTGTTAGCTCCTAGTACGCCGGTCAACCTGCCACCAAGTTGTAAATTCTTGTAAAATTTGTTTTTGGTCCTAATTTTGGTACTTGGGAATGTTGGAATGTCTTCAAACTTGACAAGGCTCTTTATTGGCATACAAAATTCTATCCTAATTTTTAGTGAGATTTTACCGCAACATTGGTAATTTCTAGGAATTTACGAATGTAATTTTATGCAATTTTGACTTCCCATGGAGTCATCGTGGAGTTTCGTAAAATTCCAAAACTTTTGGGCATTATTGTACAAAATGTTTATCAACTAAGTGCAAAACCAAATCTCCAATAAGGATGCTATTTTTAACAATTCTTTAATAATTTCCACCCGGAAGGGAAATTATTCTTGATACCGAGGGAATCTTGGATGATCGGACTTCTATTTGACCTCTTGGCATGTTTTGACCTAGAATAGCACCTTTCTGTATGTTCCAATCATCATTTCCTCCATCTTGGTCTCTACATGATTCGAATTCTCAAAGTTACCTGCAAACAACAAACCTAATTTTTTTTAATTGGATTTTGACTGACTCTGACTAGACTCTAATATTTAGCCAGTTTGTTATATGTGTACTTATAGATGTTGTACCACATGAACAAGACACTAGGACTAGCTAACTCTCAAATCCTTTCTTCTCTCAAAATTACTAACTAATTACTTAATTCTACTAATAAGACCTAAAATTAGTAAAAATGTAAAGTTTTACATGTTTCACGCATCTAAGGCTATTCCTCAGTACTTTGGTAGGGACTTCTATCGCAGCACAGGATAAGCAATTTCCCTATTATACTCCCCAAAACCACTCTAGAGCATAACAAAAATGACTCTAAAGATCGAACCCACGAGATTCTGTAAAGTATTTACCCTATTTACGATTCTAAGCTCAGTCAGTCTCCAAACTCCACCTTTCCAGTCCTACTACTACAACTGGAAACAATACAACCGTCAGAAATAACTACCAGACTCTCTACAATCTTTTGGTCCCGGACATAATCTGGACCAGGAAGTAATCCGGTCCGTCAATCTACAATAAAACCAGGACTTTCTAACTTCCAGTCCTAGGTACCACTCTTAGACCTATCCGTTCCGGTCTAACTCCTCCTCACTCTAGTAATCTATCCAGTTTAGTTTAACCTCTGTTTCACCATTAGAGGGGTCGCCGCTTGATTTTGAGAGTGGCAGGCCCGCCGCTCCTTCTGTGACTTATAGTGGCTGAAGACCCACTTTCCTATCCTCCAATCTCCTACACTAATTCGGATCCAGTTTGATCCTTCACAGTAACCCAGAAGAAAATCTAGATTACAGGTCATACAAAGACCCCCGTACGATCCGTTCATACTACAACGACCTTGATGCCAAGTTTCGGTAGTACGAAGCTAGGTGGCTGCAAGTCTATCCGTCCATTCCAGCTTTAACTAAGATTCTTCCGTTCGCCACTACAGCAATGAGACCTCACAGGAGTTCGAGCACTCGACCAAATTTCCCACTCAGGAGTTCTAGCACGCCTAAAGAATCCCTCCCTATTCGCCTAGCCTAACAACGGCTCTCTCAACCAGAATACTAAACCTTAGCAAAACTGAGACACTGGAATATACTCTCAACTCTTACTACCCGCCCTCATGTATTCAAAACCAAAACAAGAACACCAGGGGGAGAAATCCCAATCAAAACTCTAAATGCGCTCCTAACTCTTTACTAATCTGCCCTGCCAAACACGGGGGAATACAACAACAAGGAGCAAATAGAATACATAAAAGAACTTCAATAAAAAGGAATGACTCCCATTCTCCTCCGTAGAGAATGATTTTATATACACTGTAAAGATCCCAAAAGCGAAAAGCGCCCCAGAAAATCCTCACAAGAAGTCTGCGCAGGATTTCCGGGATAAACCTCGTTGGCAAAACTGGATCTAATCCGGTACTAAACCCTAGCGGACCGGGTACTAATCTAGTTCCTTCCTAACCGACCGGGATCTAATCCAGTCCGGTCCTAACTAACAATCCGGACACAACATCCGGTATTTACAAAAGTACATCAAACTAAACCCCCATGCCTACGTTGAGTGTGACGCTAACGGTCTCAGACGGAAGCTCGTCAAAGGTCCCCTGCAAGTTCCTGGCCCTCTCGCTAGTAGGAGGATTCGGTCGCTCTGGCGATGAATCCAACTCGATGTGCTCAGCAGATCCGGTCCTTCTTGCTTTCCGTTCTTTCTTTGATTAGGGAGTAACATCTTTCCCCTTGTTTAATTCTGTTCCTCACGGAAATGACTCAAGCAAGGAGATATCCAAAAGACGGATATTCCTTGAGAGTACAGTTCCGGTCAGCTTCACGCTGCTCATCTCCATCCGGTCCGTAGCTTTCTGAGCCCCTGTCATAACCGTATTATCAAACTGGTTCGATAGCTTCTCCAACAACTCGCGGATGACCCGCTCCTCCTTGAAACCCCAAGGCTTCTCAGCCAGACCAGCACACCCCATGGTCGCGAGATCCTCCATCAGCGCGGTCTTTTCCGGTTCTGTCAAAGGAATAACTGGAACCACCTTCCGGAGCTTCACTTCAGTCAAGACAGGGCTAAGTCTTGACCTGCGTAGCTGCGGCATGGGCGCGTCTCTGAGGCGCTCAAGAATCTCCCCGAGACTACCTCACTTTCCACTCCTAGCCGCACGTCCCATTCCTTACTTTCCCTCATTGGTCACGACTGGAAAGCAACAAACTACAATTGCAGAAATCCAATCCCGCAACGCACAAAAGAAATCCTAACTACTAACGCTCTACCTCACAAATCTGAAGAGAAATCACAAAGAGGAGGCACAAAACAGCCCAGGCGTGAAAATGAGTCAGCGCACAAGGTTGAAAAGGGGTACTAACAAGCAAGGTCTCCCCTTATATAGTCTCAGCGCCGCCAAATTAGGTCATGATGACCTAATCCGCTCCTGACCTAATCCGGTCTGCCAAATCTAATCCGGTCCAAACCAATCCAATCCGATCCAGACTAATCCGGTCCAGACAGATTCCGTGTTAGGTTAGAATCCGGTTAGATCCCTAACTCCATTCCTCATCTAATTTTCGGTTCTAACTTATCTCTAAACCGGATTGGTATTCCTCCAAAGAACTTCCCATCCAATTTTTGAGATAACTTAACAAAACCAAAAATTCTCGTTGCGACAACTTCTACCAAAACTCTCAATAATCCCATTTTTATGTGTTTTTTCATATTTTGGATCTAAAACTAACTAAAAATCGCAAAAAATAAGTTCCAAGTTCCAAGTGCCAACTTGAGGGCTCCCATGGCCTTGCAGTCCAACCCCGGCAATACCATAGTAGCCCAACCTCAACAACCTAGTAGCCCAACCTAACAGTCCCCCCGGCAATGCTCAACGCCGATGATACCCAATAGCTTGACCCTTGCAATACTCCAATAGTCCAACCGTAGTAATACCCAACAACTCGACCTCGCGATATTTCAGCAATCCAACTTGGCGATACCTAATAGCTCGACCCCCGCGATACTTTAGCAATCTAACTCCGGCGTTGCCTAACCCCGACAATACCTAGCAGCTCGACCCCTACGATATCCCAGCATTCTAACCTCAACGATACCCAACAACACAACCCCGGCGATGCCCAATCCCGGCACGGCCCAGCTCCCAACCCCGCGATATCCCAACAGCCCAACTCCAACGGTTTAGCCTGTGGGCTTAATCAGAGTTGGGCAGGTTTGACCTTCTAGGTCAATTTTTGCCCAAAAGAGAAAGAGAAAAGAACAAACAAAGGTGAAGTGGGTTGTTTTCTTTGTGGCCTCTAGTCTAAAGGACATTTCTTGTGACGATTTTGGATACTAAACTTCAACTAGTTTCCAACGTGTTTTGGAAACTAAACTTTGATTCCTAAGGGGGGAGGAGGTTCGTAACTCTGCCATTGGTTTGGTTTTAATACCAAATCTAGGGCTCTTGTGAACTCCCGGATTCAAAGCTTTGCCGCTAGCGGCAATTTTAATACACAATCTAGGACTCTAAGAAAGTCAAAACTCCGCCGGGGGGGGGAGAACTTTGCAAAAATCAAGCAAACATTTGACAAGAACGGGGTTAGTGGTCAATGCCCTTATAGAGCTCCTACCCTCCCCAATAAAGTTACCCAAACTAAGACACAAGTTAGAACTACTCCCCTTGGTTAATATCCAACAACTTTGCACAAAGGGCCCTCCAAAGTGGCATCGCCAAGGTATAGTGGGGGATGGCCTTAGGGTTAGTACAAGACTTCAATAGCAACCTTTTGAAAAAAATGCCCAAGTTAGTCCCCATGAAGATGCAAAAGAAGCTCTCAACTTACAACTTAACACCCTAGCATGCCATGAATGAGGCTCACAAGGTGCTCAAGACCTTCGATCTTGAAATAGAACAATGGAACACCAAAAAATGCTCAAAAAACACCGTGGAGAGTTTTGGCCTAAACGCCAAAGGTACCAAAAGCTAACTTGGACCCACGGACCTCAAAACAAGAATGGGAGGTGGTTATGGGAGGAAGATGGGCCCCCTATTATACTCTTCCGTGGCCTCATCTTATCCTCCATTTTTACCTAGGTAACCTTATCAACTTAGATTTCCTTCTAATCTCCAGATTTTCATTCTAACCTCAAGGATTTCATCCTTATCTTCAAAGGTTTGACCGTCCTAGTGTCACGTTGGTCCAACTCTATAACTTTTGGAGTTCAATTCCAAAAGACAAACGGATTGCGTCGTTGGATTTAGAAGTCCATTTTTAATCTAGATTGATCACTTTACCCTTGTTTCCCTCGCAAAAAACTCATCGACAACCAACGCCAACTAGGATCAATAAAAGGATAAAAAATCTAACTTTTGGAGGCTACCTTTTCTTACCAGGGAAACTAGCTAAGGTTGTTGGAAGTGATCTAGGGAGTAAGAAAAGACTCCTTGATGACAACGTTCCGACTTTGTGTACTCCTGGGACGCCGGTCAACTCCACGAAAATCCCACCGTAATTGATATTTGGAGAAATGTTTGGTGATTCGGCCACCTTCTACTATCAAAATACTTTGAACTTGTCAAGGTGCGTTATTAATATAAAGGAAGATAACCTAATTTTTAGTGAGATTTTATCGCAATCCAAAAATTTCTTGTGAATTTTTGCTTGAGGGTTTAAATAGTTTGACCGTCCGGAAAGGATATCTCTGCAAGTCAAAAAAATTCAAATTTTTTTGGGGAACGTCTTATGGAATTTTCCAAGGCACATGCCAAGTCTGGCATAAGTCTTGGGCATGGTCGGTAGAAAGGTGAAATCGACCTTCCTTGAATTCTTGGTAGTTAGGGAATCTTTCACATGTGAGGGAATCTTGACAAATAGATTTCACGGTTGACTTTCTAACATGCTCCCAATCCTAGAGCACCGTCTAGTAGGCGTAGATTCTTTTATGTGGCTTGTCTTGAAAAAGTGACACCTGCATGCTAACAATTGGGGTTTATAATAATTCGTCGATGGGATGGGAAACTGGAACCTATCTTTAGAGATTTACATAAAGATCCCTCTATCTCTCCTAGAACCAATTTAGCCAAGCATGGTCACATGCACTGGATTTTAAGCTATTTTGGATAGGTTCCCTATAAGCCTGTTGATTCCCACCACCAAGTGGTTCAAACCTAGTATAAGTGGGTTTTGGGGGTATTCTAAGAGTAAAAGTTTATTTATGACCAAAGGCTATATTGGCATGTGATATACCTATTTTGATTCTACACTCTTTTTTGGGCTTTCTGTATAATATTATGTCTTAAATTGCAACAATCTAAAAAAAAGAAAACTATGAGTCCCAAATGACAAATTGGGAGCTTACATACCACCTTTGATGTTTCTTAAGTCTTCTACAACAATGAAAATTGATCCTTTTGTCACTAACTTTTTGCTTCATACCACATTAGCCAATATGCGTGTCATAGGCTGATTTACCTTAACCTAAAGGATTGAGGGTTTTTTCATAGAGACATTGTCAAAAAATGAAAATTGAATTTTTTTTAATTCAACCATACAATATTGAAGTAAAATATTTTACTAAAGTGTGGAAAAAATTTCAGCCCATTTGACTGCACAAATTGAAAGATTATAATGTTTGAAATGAAAAGAAAACCTTTTTTCTATTCCTGCAAAACAGGGTCAGTAGACTTCAGGCCTTCTTCAAGTATAATTTTTGCTCTACACAAAAATGAAGATTTAAACCTTTCATAAGTAGATGATGTTAGGTTCACTCACAAATAAATTAGGAGCAATTGAGATGTTCAATTTACACAAAATCACCCTAAAATGCAAGGAAATTTAGTGAATTGGTAATACGTGAATTATTTTTTGATGATTTCTTGTGCAATGAAGAATTTTTTTATTTAAAACCCTAATAGTGAAAATTTAGAGACAAACATTTGGAATATGTGGAAAAAAATTCAAGTATTTTAACTTCACAAATTGCAAGATAATAGGACTTGAAGTTAGAAGAAAATGTTTTTTCTTGAAACTACCCCAACATAGTTAACAAAGTTTGACTCCTCTTAGAATGAGATTTGAGGATTAAATTTATTTATTTTTTGGACAATTGCATGCCAAATCTCAAAAGTTGATGAACTTTTTTGCAAAAGATTTGCAAAAGATTCCCAAATTGCTTAAGTTGCCTCCAAAGTTCAAGGTAGCATAACTTTTGGTCTAGGCACCTAATCAGAAAAAAAATTGTTTTTCACCAAGGAGGTACATGTTCACACATTGTATCCAAATTTCATGAACATCCGACCAAAAATGACTTCATAGGAAGCTACCCAAGATTTCTTGCATACATTAAACGAATACTTGTAAGGGGTTAAATGACATCCAAAGCTATGTGAGAGTCCTTTACATGAGATGAGTAAAAGTCTTCATTGGATGGGTTCTAAAATATACATTTGTTTAACATGAAGATGTTATAACTTAGTTGTTGAATATAATTTGTTTTTGTGACTTAAGTGCCAAATTTCTGAAAATTACATCTTAAAGACATCTTAATTTTAGACTTAATTTAAATATTTATCACCATAGTGCCAATATTTGAGTACAATATATTATGCAATTACACTTGTTTGATGGATTTACAATTCAATTTGTCTCAAACAATACATAATAATTATAGTCAATTTCATTAAAATGGCAGTATTTCAATAAAATGGCACAAAACGAAACCACTGAAAGAATGAAAACAATGGAAAGATTGTCCAAGGGGAGTGGAAATGCGTGAATTAGGAGTGATTTGAATGTACTAGGCATAAAATTGGCACATGTATGACCCTATCGCGGCACACTTGTTCTCTTTTGTAGAAGATATTCCATTAAAATGACGTGCGGATTACCGCCATTTTAACGAAATTGACCGTATATGGTAATCTAGGGCCTAATCAATAAAAACTCTCAATAGTGTCAATGCCAAAATAATCTTAAGAAATTTAATCATCTTTGTGAAAATTGCAAAAGGCGTGCTGTAATGAAGACCTATCTACAAGAAACTTGGTATTAGTTTCTGAAATAGGAAGTTTACTTGAGTTCAAACTAGAAGAAGTTTGAGAGAATTCCAATGAATTGTAGAGTCCCAAAGGCTTGGTGGATGGTAGAGAAGGCATTGATATATTGGCGATGGTAGATGCATTCTCCATGTCTCTTATTTGTTGCAATATTCCATTCACTTGTCCCATGGATGGTCGGGCTTTTGGATTGGGAAGGCAACACAAGAGGCCCAAACGAAGGAGATCTACAACAATAATTGAATGCACTTGAACATCTACATCCATGACCATTGAGTTGCCAAGCATGTTGTTACTGCTACCTAAATTAGAGTCTAAAGGTAAGGGAGGAGGCCCTATTGCCTCTATGATCTCATCTTCCTCATAAGGTTTGAACCTTAATGGTTGAAAGGTTTGAGGCAATCTTGGATCTACCACATTGAGAAGAAACCCACCTTCATGAGCTTGCCAAACAGTGTGCAACAACACAAGATCCTCCGGTTCTATTGCTTGCATATCCAAGGGACGCCTTCCACACACAACTTCAAGCACCAAAATCCCAAAACTATAAACGTCTGATTGCTTGGTCGCTTTGCCTGTGTATGGAATCTCAGGAGCCATATAACCAAGTGTCCCTGCTACCAAAGTGGTTTTGTCCAACTTGTGGTGATCCATCAAGCGAGCAAGTCCAAAATCTCCCAAATGCGCATTGAAATCCGCATCCAACAACACATTGCTAGACTTGATGTCACGATGCAAAATACAACTCAAACAATCCTCATGCAAATATTCGAGAGCCGCACCCACTCCTAGAAGAATGGAGTGCCGCCTTTCCAAAGAGAGGACAATCTCTTGGTGTTGGAGGCCATGGCTAGCAGGGGTGTGAAGCCATTTATTAAGGTCTCCATTGGGCATGAAGTCGTAAACCAAGAGCAGGCGACCTTTCTCTTGACACCAGCCTTGCAACTGCACCACATTGCGATGCCGAACTTGGCCGAGACTGGTCACTTCCGCATGAAAGAGGGACTCCGCCTGCTTGGATTCCGAGAAATTGATCTGTTTCACGGCAACAAAATGGGTTCCAATGGGAGCTTCAAAGGACCCTTTGTAGACAGACCCCGATCCACCGATACCGAGCAAATTTCTTTCATGGAAGTTGTCAGTAGCCGTCCGGAGCTCTGCATACGAGAACGCATGCGGACCTGCGCTATGGCCCAGTGGTGTATAGCGGTAACTTCTGGATGGGCTCGCAAGGCGGGAAGCGCACCAGAGAATCACGACTGCAGCTGCCACAACCGATCCCAGAAATCCTGTGCTGATGCCAGCCCACGTTCTGGCCTTCCAAAAATGATTTGACGATTGGGAGGAAGGGAAGTTTGAAATCTCACTACTGAAGAATTCCCAGGACAAGAGCTCATGCGCTTCGACGCGGTGGACATTGGAGCTTCCCCAAAACGTGGGGATCACTTCGTCGCCAAGCATTTCGGGAAATTTGTAGTTGGGAATGCGCAGCAGAGGTTGCAGGGGCTTCTTCACGCCGGGGTTGGACCCATTCGCAAGCCGCACTTCGAGTGTCCGAGCTGAGCTGTTGAAATCAATCCAAGCAGTGAAGATTTTCCCGTCGGAGAAATACCAGCAGTAGGTGTCGTTGCCACAGAGGTAGTGAGTGTATGCTCCGATGTCATACTCGTAGGCATGGTTTTTTGAGACCCTGATGTAGCTGTTGCTGGCGGCTTCGGAATTAGGGTTGTACGTCCCCATGGCGAAACTGATAAAGAAGCCTGACGGAGTGTATCTATGGTTTGGATCACTTGGATGGAGAGGACTCCTGCATGCACCAGGGCTTCCTATTTCGGACATGAGGTCTTGCAGCTGTGCACGCATCATGCTCCTGAACAATATGAAAGCGATTCCGTTGTGGTCCTGGTCTCTAAAAGAACTGCTGCTATCCCGAGGTAACCCGAGAGTTTCAAAGGTGAATGAGAATGAGGTGCTGAACGAAGCAACTCTCCCAGTTGAGACATCCTGAATGCGCACGTTCTCCCCATAGATCAACGCTCCACAAGTCCCTCGCGACTGCGTGGCGCGCCTGTTGATGATGTAGGATCGATTGGCGCCATTGTATGCAGCATCTCCGAGGGTTATGATGTCATCATCTTCAGAGGGAAAGGAATGGAAGGCGAGTCGCGTGTCGTCACCGGCAACTGAGCGAAGCAACACAACGAGGAGAAAGCACAAGAGGTTCATTCTGTACTGTCCTGCTCTGCAAGCCCAATGCACACATGCACTCAAATTAAATAGAAAACTGATTCACTTTGTGCAAGTTTATGTACGGGCTGCTAGCTTGAATTCTTGCAATTGATGCCTTCAATGTCAAAGATAATCTTCTCTCTCAGCCAGGGTTTGATTCGGAGCTTGAAATTGAAATTTTGCAAACAAGCTCCTCGCCACTTACATGAATGAAGAGCCAAAATGGATGCATTGCTTCCTGATACAATCTTCATTCGCTGAGCAGCTAGGTTGTGGGAGTCTCAGTCTCAGTCCCTCTGGCAGTGGCTTCTATTCCGAGTATGGGCCTATAGATATACTTCCTCACATTTTGCTTTTGTGAATGCAAAGTGAAGTTTTGGAACTCAAGTAGGACGGCCATGAATCGCCCTTTAGAATAAATCTGGATTCTCTAGAGAGCTGTTCCTCTCCTGGCCAAATGTGCATATATTTAAAAAAGTGAAAGTTTAATTTAAATTTTTAAATTTTTTAAATTCAAAATTCAAAAAATCAAAAATTCAAAAAACTTAAATCACGGACCACGTGATTACCTCGGGTTTCTCATCACATTGCAATTTTTTTTTTTTTTAATTTTCTTGTATTTGTGTAGCTATGTGATGTGCCTTCTAGAGAGTCAAGCTTTTTCTAATGCTTTGCATGTATTGGAAGGCAGTCAAGTCCTTCCTTCTCTTGATGATTGTTTTTCTATGGATTCATGCCATGATCGAAGGTAGTATTTGTAGTCCATGGAAGGTAACTTTCCTTCTAGTCCACTTATGTAGAACAAAACCATTAAGCAAAGGCCCAAGGGGACTCAAAGTCTACTAATCCTAGTTTCTAAGAATGAAAAGAAGTTTTTTTCTCACTTCAAATGTTATAATCTTTCAATCCACAAGGTCAAATGGTTTGAATCTTTTTTCACACACTGTCTTACTTGTTTAAAACACTTTTGTAAGGTCGTAATTCAAAAAATAATTTCATTTCATTTTTTATTTTGGTGAATGCATCAAAAATTGGAAGTTTTACACTTTTCCTCTTCCAAAACAACCTCCAGTCTCTAGGAGTTAACCTCATATTTTTCAAGTTTTTAATCCCCTTTTGATCAACGTTAAAACCTTTCAATCTATATGTGATGTATAAAATTATTATTAATTATTTTTTCTAAATGATTTGTAATCCATTTAATTTAAATTTGTATAACCACAATTAAAAAAACAATAATTGATCAAAACTATAGCATAAAACAAAAAGAAAACACATTAAAAGATCTTGATTTATTAAATGTAAGTATATACAATTGAGCTATTTATGAGGTGTTCATATACTATATTGTACCCACTTTCAACATATAATCTTTTAAAACTCCCCCCCCCCCCCCCTTAAATTTGTGTAATGAACATACCAAATTTCACATTTGAATATTCAAAATACCAATTTTGGTAAATCAAGTTTTGTGTTTTTCAATTAGTTTACATAATAATTGATTGAAATGCATTAGTAGTAAAACTTCAAAATTTGATTGCACAAATATATAGGAAACATTGATGTTACCAATTTAAAAGTTTTTACTACAGATGTTGCAATGTCAAAAGGATTCCTTTACAAATTATATAATGTAGATTTTCTAGATTCATTTGAAATTCGATTTCAATAATTTGTACTTGTATTTCAACTAAAATTCTACACTTGGCACAATGATGCAATTAGTTTATCAAGATCTATTTTGTTATAGTTTAGAGAAACTTGTTTTGCAAAATTTTATTGGTAAGGCATTGAAAATGAATTATTTATGGTGATATTTTTTGTCTTGGTAACATTATGATCCTCTAAAATAAATATTCACATGCGCATTAATGTTTTCTACATGATTGCAAAATATAAACTCAAGGATTTCATCACTAATATTTTTCAATCAATTTTTAATTTTAAATAATAAAATATCAAATTCAATAATGGATATTTTGGTTGAAAGTGGAATTTGATGTATGGTTGAGATTGTATAAAAGATCAAATTTTATAAATCATTTTTGGAAAGGTAAGGCTTCTAAGGTCAAATTTTGAATGCTATCCTTCTATGGTTTAAAATTGGGGTTGCATTACATCCTCTTTGATTTTGTATACTATAATAATAATGATATTTAGTGTAAACCACACTAATTAATTTATAAATACTATAAGTTTTTACTCTTAATCAATATTTTTACGAACTCTGTTTACAAAGATATCTTCTATGAATAGTATAGATTTTTGTGCTCTTGATAAAAATCTTCATCATATACAAAAACTTATAGGAATTAGTGTGGTTGCATTGAATATCACTATTACTATATATATTTGTTGGGCCCTACACCTTGGCAAGGGCTTCTAATGCCTCGATGTCCAAAATTGCCTTCAGTTGCTATCCCAATGCAAAATTTTACCAAATATCACACTAGCACAAAATTTTCTATAAAATCATCATTAACCAAAAACCAAGGCACATCTACATTCTTGCCTAGAATGAAGACATTGATTTTGAGAATTTATAAGATTAAACATTAGAACTCTGTATGGATTTATCATACACCTATTACTAAACTTTTGCTTCTCATTTTTTTCTATACCATTTGCTTCCTTCTACCTTAGTGAATGTGTACATATTCACTAAATTGAGTGCATGTGAACTAGAGTTCCTTCACAATGATGTCAATTGTCTTGTTGTTTTGATTTTTTTCCAACCTTTTTAACATGTTCCAAAAATAGTGAGGAATTATTTGGTAGTAATACCATTAACTTTTAGAGAGTAACAATTAAATGGGAATTGAAGGGGATTACAAAACAAAGTCTTTTATCCCAAATTTAACTAAATCTAGATTATTCATACAATTTAGGACTATGATTGCAAAACATTAGAAGATTTCTTCATGCTGAAGGACCTTCTGATGTTTTGTATGGATCTCTTGAAGTTTTGTATAGATTTCCTAATGATTTGCATATAGTATAAGCAATACATATCTATTTTTGGACTTTGGATTGTCCAAAATTTAGTTAAATATGGCATTTTTTTTTATCTTCAATATATTGTATTTTTATTTTTGTGTTATAACATGTAAATCTTAATTGTATGATATATAGTTTTTTTTCTCGACTAAGTATTTTGGGCAGATTAGAAAAAATCACTTTTTTTATAAACAAAAATTTGAAATTGGTTTTCTAGTTTTTTATATACATGGAAAGTTTAAAATCATTCCATTTTGATTAATGAGATGAAAGTTATGAGGAGTCTTAGTTTGCAAGCAATTATGGATTTTCTACTCTAAAATAAAATTTGAAGTCCTTAATTTAACTCAATTTTAAATATTTTTGAGAAAAATAAAAATCATAGTATGTGGATTGTTTATTACAACATTATGACCATTGGGACTGACATTTTTCAATTTCATAAATAAATTCTTAACAATTTAGTTTTTGCAGGCCCTCCAAAAGATTTCAATCAATTCAAACTCTAATATCTTGCAATCCACATGGTGGAAATCTCTGAATTTTTTTGTGATCTTCCCCAATTAGCATACTACAAGATCCTATGATTACATGTGCCCAAAGATTTTATTTTTCTAAAATTTGGTACTTGTATTAGAAATGGCAGTTTGGGAGCATTTTTAGTGAAAACATAGTTAAGGAACTTTAGAGGTTGAATATTATAACTTATGGTACACCTATCACTACACCTTTGCAAATTGTTTTGTTCTATGGTATTTGCTTTCCCCTACCTCAATAAATGTGTAGATTTACTAAATTGAGTGCATGGGACATGAGGTTTCCTAATAAAGATGTTAGTTGTCTTGTTTTGTTGATTTTGTTCCAACCTTTTTAACATATTCTAAGAATAACAAGGTTGTTTGGTGGTTGTACTATTCATTTTTAGAGGGTAACAAATTGGGGTTGAAGGGGAATAGGGGATAACAAAAATGAAGTCTTTAATTCCATATTTAACAAAATCTAGACTATTCAAACAATTCTAGACTATGTTTGCAAAACATCAGGAGATTTCTGATGTTGAACGATAAAGACCTTCTAATGTTTTGTATAGATCTCTAAATGTTGTGCATAGATTTCCTAATGATTTGCATATAATTTGGTGTATGGTACAAGATAATGTTATATTGGATATCTTATTTCTTTTGTTGATGAAAATTTGCCAGCTCCAACTTACAAAAAGGAGCCTTTATTTCATCTTCAAAGACTTTTCAATCAACTAAAGAAAAAACATCACATGAGTTCACATGAGAGTGACATGGCAATAACCAATGTTTTCTTATGCACCATTTTTTGCTAGTTGACTACAACCAAAGACAGTGGTTGTTTTTTATAAAGGAAATTTCCATTGGGGTTCAAAATAGCAAAATTGTAGTTATATTTTAAAACCAATAGCCAAATCCTACCTAGATATCACCTAGTTTTGATATACATGTATTAAATGAGCATTCATTTTTAATTGTTTGAGTCAAAATAGCCAGATTATTACTATATTTTTGAACCAATAGCCAAATTCTACCAAGGTATCAATCACCTAGTTTTATCACCGAAGTAATGCAAGATTGAATTATTTGACCACTTCTGCAAAATGGTCAAAAAAACACTGGCAGCAACCTGCACAAAATCTGAATTAATTACCCTGGCAAGAACTTTTTCAATGATCACAGCAACTGACAACTCCTGTGGTCACCACGTTTGAAGTCACGCTGAAGTCATGCTGAAGTCACGCTTTAAAAAAAGTTGAAAAGTCAATTCTGGATTGGAAAGTCAATGACTTGATAGTGAGCCCAAGCAAATCAGGTGTGTCATGGCATGTCTTCCCAAAGTGGACGTGCCTTGTTCAAACTTGGTTGGAACTTCAAAGTATTTATTTATTTTATTTCGGTTTAAAATTAGAAAATGAGGCCTAGTAATTTATGTTTTTATTAATTTTAAAGTTTTAAAGTTTTTTAAAATTCAATGAATTATTGCAATGGAAAGCTCTATATGTTGTAATCCAAATAACACAAAATTGTATGTATTGTTTCTCATTTTAACCTTCAATTTGGAAATATATATATATATATATATATATATATATATATATATATATATATATATATATATATATATATATATATATATATATATATATATATATATATATATATATATATATATATATATATATATATATATATATAAATATAATACACTTTTAAAAATCACAATAATTTGATTTTTCCACTAAAATTCCTAAATAAAATAACAGTTATAGGAAAAATGTCCATTCAAACATGAAAATTATAAAGAAGATTATCAATCAACTTTATATGATGGCTAAAATTAGTATGATAGTGATGATTTGAATGTACGTCATTACCAAGGAATTTTTGGGTGTAATAAATAAAATATTACTTCAAATTTTTCAACACCATTCTTTATAGTTACCTTTTTCAACATTGTTCTTTATATCTATCATATCTTGGGGAAATTTCAAATTAATTGATTTTTTGGTTTATATTTATCAATATATTTTTTATTTTTTATTTAGGAAATTAAAACAACAACTTATATTATGAAATTGTTAGAGACTTTTCACATTGATAAATACGACATACGCTCATAATGCAAAGATATCCCAATGGAACTCAAATATGATTTAAAAGGCAAAATTGAGCTTAAAAACAAGATAGTTTGGATGTACATGATTGACAATGGAAACACATAATAATAGGGGCTATATGAGGAATTGTCAAAGAGTCTTACCTTGACATAGAAGATGTAAAAAAAACCCATGAAAGTTGCCAAGCTTGTGAAGACCTTCATGGAGAAGCGGTGTACAAACATGATTTTAGCTACTATCATTGTAGACAAACCTAAAATGGATTCATTTAGAACCTTTCATTAGTTTTGTCTTTTAGATGTACTAGTTTTTTGTCACCCATATGCCCCAAATGGCCTCTAGTTATCTCATGATTGCCTTAGCACCTTCACCACTAGACTAAAAATATTGGTGCTTGTAGTTTTAAAAATGAGTTTGTCTTTTTGATATTTGTTGTGGGCAAGTTATTTTCAGCTAGTAGTTGATGTATTCTACTCTTACAAATGAATTATATTAATTTGTGTCAAGAAAATCGTAAAAATCATATCACTATAGAACCATCATGTAGGTTGAATTTCATCTCAAGTTGATTAATGTTGGTTCCTTTCAAAAGGGTGTGTGCATTATATGTACAATAGGTAAGTCACTATTTGCAATTAAACATAATTATTTTTGCTTGGAAATCATTATTTTTGTTGAATTTTACTTATGAGTAACAAAAGATTGTAATACACATTAGTATGCACCATTTGGACACCATGCAAGTAAGATATGTTTTTCAAAGTGTTAACCCTTAAACAATTATTAGCTGAATAGACAATTGAAAATTGAGGTTCCTCCAAAGACGATTTGGGTTGGACGTTCTCAAAATTTTGACACAAGGTGTGAACAAGTACCCCCTTAGTGGAAATATAATGATTTTTCCAATCATATTCCTTGATCAAAAGTTATGCTACTCTAAACTATTGAGTCAACCTGGGCAATTTGAGTGTCTTTTGCTAAAACCTTCATCGACTTTTGAAATTTAGCATGTATATAAATAATAAAATATGGCATAAAATTTTCCCCTCCAAAAAAAATTAGTTCTCAAATCACATTCTAGGAGGGGTCAAACTTTGTTAATTATATTGAGGCAGTTTCAAGAAAAACATTTTCTTTGAACTTCAAGCCCTATTAATCTGTAATCTATGAAGTCAAAGTTCATGGGAATTTTCCCATATATTCCAAATGTTTGTCTCTATCTTTCTACCTTTTAGATTTCAAATAAAATATTTCCTCATTGCACAAGAAATCATCAAAAAAGACAAGTGTATTGCCAATTCACTTATCCTCCTTGCATTACCACATGATTTAAAGTAAGTTAGATAGATTTTACTCTTGCATCTAAAATTTTGCATGAGTGAACCTAACATCATGTAATTATGAATGGTGAAAATCCTCATATTCGAATAGAGTAAAACTATTTAGTCAAAGGGGCTCAAAGTTTGTTGCCCCTATTTCGCAAGAATGAAAAAAGGATTTTTTTCTCACTTCAAATGTAATAATCTTTCAATACATATGTTCAAATGGTTAAATTTTTTTTTCCTTGTTGCCTTACTTGTATAATACACTTTATACGGTTGGAATTCAAAAAAAAAAAAAATGATTTTGGACAATGCATCAAAAATTGATGGTTTTGAACTTCTCTTCCAAAACACCCTCCATTCTTTAAGGGTTAAACACGTGTGTACTATAAACTAACACCTCACTATAGATTTATATTGTTGTGCATTCCTCGAATTAACATCTTCATTTTGGGTAAAGAAGCACAATGGATTTGGGTCAATGAAAATTTTGGATGTATTTATTTGAAATGGCTTCTTACCTTTGATGACATGAACACATGTATCTCATGGTGTTCACATCCAATTTTGTCACAATTCAAAATTCAATATTCGTCACTCGAAAGAGCACACATCAAATTTTGTCCCATTTTGATCATCCACCCATCATTCATCCACAATATTGCCTAAAACTGAATAGACAATTTTGTCCAAATATTGATGAATCTCATATTTCTTAGAGATGCTTATGGCGATTTCATCCATCATTTATAGCTTTTTTTTTCAAATTTTGTAAATGAAACAAGCTCCCAAATCAGGTAAGATTTGGCGGTCCTTCGCCAAGAAAAGTCTCACACAGGCATACATAAACAACCCCATTTGTTTTCTCACTTTCCTCAGAGTCAAGGAAATGTTGCAAACCACCTGTGACGTCAGTGGCAAATGCTAAGTTTGACTCACCCGGAAGAGAAGTAACCTTCCATGGAGTACAAACACTTCGATCGTGGCATGAATCCATGGAGAAAAAATCAGAAAGATCGAGAAGGAAGGACCTGGCCGCCTTGCAGTTGACGATTCATGGCCGTCCTGCAGCAAAGCTCGAGTTCACAAAAAGCAAAATGTGAGGATATAGGCCCATAAATACTCGAAACACAAGCCACTGCCACAGGGACTGAGACTGAGACTCTCATAACCTAGCTGCTTGTTCACCGGATGAAGCTTGTATCAGGACGCCATGGATCCACGAAACCTCTGAAAATTTGGCTCTTCATTCGTGTAACGAGGAGCTTGTTTGCAAAATTTCAATTTCAAGCTCCGAATCAAACCCTGGCTGAGAGAGAAGATTATCTTTGACATTGAAGAAATCAATTGCAAGAATTCAAGCTAGCAACCCGTACATAAACTTGCACAAAGTGAATCAGTTTTCTATTTAATTTGAGTGCATGTGTGCATTGGGCTTGCAGAGCAGGACAGTACAGAATGAACCTCTTGTGCTTTCTCCTCGTTGTGTTGCTTCGCTCAGTTGCCGGTGACGACACGCGTCTCGCCTTCCATTCCTTTCCCTCTGAAGATGATAACATCATAACCCTCGGAGATGCTGCACACAATGTCGCCAATGGATCCTACATCATCAACGGGCGCGCCACGCAGTCGCGAGGGTCTTGTGGAGCGTTGTTCTACGGGGAGAAGGTGCGCATTCAGGATGTCGCAACTGGGAGAGTTGCTTCGTTCAGCACCTCATTCTCATTCACCTTCGAAACTCTCGGGTTACCCCGGGATAACAGCAGTTCTCCCGGAGACAAGGACCACAACGGAATCGGCTTTACATTGTTCAGGAGCATGATGCATGCTCAGATGCAAGACCTCGTGTCCAAAATAGGAAGCGCTGGTGCATGCAGGAGTCCTCTCCATCCAAGTGATCCAAACCATAAATACACTCCGTCAGGCTTCTTTATCGGTTTCGCCATGGGGACGTACAACCCTAATATCGAAGCCGCCAGCAACAGCTACATCAGGGTCTCAAAAAACCGTGACTACGAGTATGACATCGGAGCATACACTCACTACCTCTGTGGCAACGACACCTACTGCTCGTATTTCTCCGACGGAAAAATCTTCACTGCTTGGATTGATTTCAGCTCAGCTCGGACACTCGAAGTGCGTCTTGCGAATGGGTCCAACCCCGGCGTGAAGAAGCCCCTGCAACCTCTGCTGCGCATTCCCAACTACAAATTTCCCGAAATGCTTGGAGACGAAGTGACCCCCACGTTTTGGGGAAGCTCCGATGTCCACCGCGTCAAAGCGCATGAGCTCTTGTCCTGGGAATTCTTCAGTAGTGAGATTTCAAAAGTCCCTTCTTCCCAAACCCCAAATCATATTTGGAAGGCCAGAACGTGGGCTGGCATCAGCACAGGAGTTCTGGGATCGGTTGTGGCAGCTGCAGTCGTGATTCTCTGGTGCGCTTCCCGCCTTGCGAGCCCACCCAGAAGTTACCGCTATACACCACTGGGCCATAGCGCAGGTCCACATGCGTTCTCGTACGCAGAGCTCCGGACGGCTACTGACAACTTCCATGAAAGAAATTTGCTCGGTATCGGTGGATCGGGGTCTGTCTACAAAGGGTCCTTTGAAGCTCCCAGTGGAACCCATTTTGTTGCCGTGAAACAGATCAATTTCTCAGAGCCGAAGCAGGCGGAGTCCCTCTTTCATGCGGAAGTGGCCAGTCTCGGCCAAGTTCGGCATCGGAATGTGGTGCAGTTGCAAGGCTGGTGTCAAGAGAAAGGTCGCCTACAACTTCATGCCCAATGGAGGCCTCAATAAATGGCTTCACACACCTGGTAGCCATGGTCTCCAACATGAAGAGATTGTGTTCTCTTTGGAAATGCGACGCTCTGTTCTTGAAGGAGTGGGTGTGGCTCTTGAATACTTGCATGAAGATTGCTTGAGTTGTATTTTGCATGAAGACATCAAGTCTAGCAATGTATTATTGGATGCGGATTTCAATGCGCATTTGGATGATTATGGACTTGTCCGCTTGTTGAATCATCACAAGTTGAACAAAACCACTTTTGTAGCGGGGACTCTTGGCTACATGGCTCCAAAGATGCCATACATAGGCAGAGCAACTAAGGAATCAAACATGTACAATTTTGGGATTTGGGTGCTTGAAGTTGTGTGTGGAAGGCGTCCCTTGGATATGCAAGCAACGGAACTGGAGGGTCTTGTGTTGTTGCACAGTGTTTGGTGAGCTGATGATGGTGGGACTCTTGTTACTATGGTAGATCCAAGATTGCTTCAAACTTTTCAACCTTTAAGATTCACATCTCATGAAGTGGATGAGGATGCAATAGGACGTCTTATATTACCTTTAGACTCTAAGTTAAGTAATGACAACAATGTGCTATGCAACTCAATGGTCATAGATGTAGATGTTCAAGTTTGTACAACTATGGTTGTAGATCTTCTTTGTTTGGGCCTTTTGTGTTGCCTTCCCAATCTAAAAGTGCGGCCATCCATGGGACAAGTGAATGAACTATTGCAACAAATAAGAGATTTAGAGAATGCATCTACCATTGCCAATATATCTATGCCTTCCTTACCAACCACTAAGCCTTGAGGACTCTACAATTCATTGGAATTTTTCACAAAATTTTCCTAGCTTGAACCCAAGTAGTCCTATTTTAGAAGCTCGTGCAAGTTGCTTGTAGATAGTTCTTCATTAGATCAAGCCTTTGGTAATTTTTATAAAGATGATTAAATATTTTTAGATTTTTTTGGCATTGATGTTATTGAGATTGTTTATTTATTAGGCCCTAGGGTACTACATGTATGGTTTGAGACAAAGAGAATTGTAAATCCATCAAGTTTATGTGCATAATATAATCTTGATAGTAGTCTAGAAGAGGATTTCAATTAAAATCAGCATATTCATTGTTGTAGGCCTAAATGTCAAAGTAACAATATGAATATAGTTAGATTTCTACAATTTGTGGGTTTGGACATCAACGGTGCTAGTATGTGAGCCTACAAGCCTTAAACCTAAGCACATAGGTACTCTACAACTATTGGAGGTGTCTATAATATACTTACTTAATACAAGTATCCTATCACAATAGAAGGTGCCTATAACATAGACACCTATAATCATGGAAGGTGCTTATATTATAGACACTTATAATATAAAATCCTATAATCATGGAAGGTGCTTATAACATAGGTACTTACAACATACACTATAAGAAACCCGTGTTTTCTATGGTGTTACAAAGAAATGAGTTATGTTTTCATTGACATCAATGCATCACAAATTTTAAGCCTATAGGAGGCAAATTTTTGTTGATGTTTGGAAAAACATGGCAATGTCAAAGCAAAAACATGTGAATGACATAAAGGACGTGTATGTTTTTTTGGACATCAAATAAACCATGGTCATGTTTATTTAAACATCCTCCAAAACGTAGAAGTGCTACATCAACTAGGGATTTTAGATTCACTTGGATAAATTTTTGTAAGTTATTGTAGGTTGAGGTAAAATGTAGACTGGATGTGGAAAAAATAGGGAAAGGGTAGCAATGTGGCATGCTTTGAAAAAAAAGAATAACAAATGAATGTACACTATGGATGAAAAGATAAATTCTTTATCCAAGTAGAATGGTAGGAAGTAAGACAATTCATATGAGATATGTAAAGCAAAAAATTTGTTTAAAGTTGAATGTTTGAAAAAACATCCACATATTTAAAACAACCTCCCGATGTTGAAAATAACGTGCAAATGTAAAAAAAAACGTCCTCATGTCTAAAACAATGTCTACATGCAATATAGTCAAGTTCCCATCTTTGAATTATCCCATATCCTTTGTCATGGATGGATAGTGGATTTCAATATAAATGGGACTTCTCCACCGTTTATTCCCACTAAATGCCAATGAAGTAATTCTATGACTTTACCATTAATTTTTTTTTAATGGTAGATGATAAATTCTTGGTGAATTTGACAATTTATCTTGTTTATTTTTTTGGAATTAAATATATATATATATATATATATATATTTGGAATTAAAAAATAATTATTTCATATATATATTATATATATATTTTAAATAATTATATCATACAATTAATTTTGCATGTGTTTTTCAGTGAGCCACATCATCTGCCACATTGTCACAATGATTTTTTTATTAAAAAAAAGGACATTTCCTGAACAAAAAAAGATGACGTGATTGCCATGTGGCATCTACATGGCAAACTTTTGGAGAATGAAAACACAAGGTATCAACGACCATTTTCATAAAACATACAAACATTGGAGCATGTTATAGAAGGTTTGTAGAAACGCCGCCTACAACGGATTTTAGGTGACATTAGAGTTGGCATGCCTTCAATTGAAAAAAAACATACTTTCATGTTTTTGAAAACACCACAGAAAACATGGGTTCTTCTAGTGATAGACACCTTTGATATAAGTGCCTATAATATAGACACCTATAATATAAACATCCTATAACCATAGAAAAAATAGACACCTTTAATATAGGTGTTTATAACATAAACACCTATAATATAATTAGGCACCTATAATATAAACATCTTATAACCATAGAAGGTGCTTATAACATAGGTACCTACAACATAGACATCCTATAACTATGAAAGGTGCCTATAACATAAGAGTCTAGGCTCCTATGCTCATGGGCTCATGATCTTAGGCTCACATAATAGCAATTGGGGTTTGGACATTATTACTAGTCATGCAAAAATTGTTTTTAGTATCTTCTACTATTGAAAGTGAGTGGAGGAGCATTAACTTGTTTGAGTGAATATCCTCAAATACTTGAAAACATTTAAATTTGACTAGGAATATAGATGAAGATGGATGTCAAGTTTAGAGAGAGACTCTCAATTCATAACCTACTCAAACTTTTGATGCCATGAGTTTGTCATGTTGATCTCCTCAATACTTTGCACAACAATTACCATATAATTTTCAAAGCTAGAGTTTCTTATGAAGCACCTACTATTGTATCTAATGTTGAGAGGCAACATTTGCTACTAAATAATTCATTCAAGTTACCAAATCCAATTTGGCAATGTATGCTTGATTCTAGAAGGATTTTCTTTCTCCTTTCTTTTAAAAATGATAAATTATCTTATGAATTTTGGTATCTAGGTCTTTGCAAGAAACATATACCATTTTTGGTTCAAAATGACCTTTTTAGTGAGTATTGTTACTTTTGGAATATATACTATTCAATTAATTGGAATTCTCACAAACTTTTACTAGCTTAAACCCAAGTAGTCCTATTTTAGAAGCTCATGCAAGTTGCTTATAAATAGTTCTTCATTAGATCAAGCCTTTGGTAATTGTCTCAAATAATTCATTGAAAAAATTTATCTTTAAAAGTTATGCACAAAAAAGGACAATGGTGAATGCCAAGAAAATAGACACTTTCATGTTTGATTTTTAGGAAATAGTAAGAAAAAAATTCAAAAAAATAAAATAAAAAGTAACCATTATTTCTAATTTGAAGTTTCTCCTTTTTGTTGTTGGTGACATGAATCATTGATGTTGAAGGTGAAGCATGTGAGAATCAATCCTATTAAAGTAAAACATTTGAAAATCAAGGGATATATACAATTTTAGATTTGGATGATAATTATGGATGGAAATTTTAGTTTTGGATGAAAATTTATAGATAGGTGAAAATTACCAAGTCATCTAACTTTTTGCCCAACAATTGTCAGTTGCATAGCTCTTCGTCCAACATGTGCCACCCAACCTCCACCGACCAAAGGTCATTTACTCTATCCCAGACAATGACTAAAGTAGGGGGCTGTAAAAGTGACCTTTTAAGAGTTGATTTGCATTTTGAGGAAGCTAAACTACTTAAAATAATTTTCAGTCAATTTTTGTGGTAAGAAAAATGGAATTGTCATCTAACCCAAGTCGTTTCATATTTTTTGGACCTTCATGGAATTAGTTGCGAATTTTTGAAGTTGAAAACACAGTGGTTTCTAAAAGCAACCCTTCTTGAAATGTACACTTCTGGTACATGTTAGAGGCAAAATGTACCAGATCGCTTTTAGAGACAGGTCGCTTTTACAGCCCCCTACCTTAATAGTTGGTCCATCACCCAAAATTGCTACCGGCTAGGTCATCTGTTATTACAAAGTCCATGACCGCCTAAAGGTCCACAAATAAATTGTTACTTTAATGAAGCCTCCATTTGTTAATAACAGTCATATATTCCACTAATTCTCCTTGGTCCATATTCCAGGGTCCGGGGAGATTTTCAGCTTAACCGGCTAAAATCCTACATTTGCTCAGATCAAACGGTTGTTTGAAGCATTCTCTTGGCTAGACCTTTATAAAATAGAGATTTTCCTCTTAAATGATCGGGTTTTTTCCAGAGATTTTGAAATCCATTCGGAAATTCTCAAAATCAATTGGCTAGCTTATAACTAAATGCCGGTACTCCCCGTACATTGCCATATTCCATTGATTAACTTATAGTATAGTAGTTACACAATTTTCAGTTCAACTACCAGTTTTGGACATGTTCGTACTCCAAAGGCTAGTTACTTTGAGAAATTAGCTGTTGCATCCATCATGTAGGATGCCAATTGTTCACCCCTAAAGGACCAAGACCTTTTTTTTTTGTCAAAAAACACTCAAAACTGCTATTTCTATAGCAAAGAATAAAAACATTTGAAAATAAACTTTTTTGCTCATTGAACCAAAGGATCTTACTATACACCTAAGTAGTATGCAAGTTATTTTTTTCCAAAAGATGCTCTAATTGTCCGGGAAACAAGATTGTCTATAACTTTCTCATAACAAATCCAAATCCAAATGTGTAGATTCCATATGGTAGTCATTATTTTATGAACCAACCTTGTAAAAGCATAGCTTATTAACCCCTAAAGTCTCATTGTCCCTACAGGGGACAAAATGGATTTTGGGCAGGCTCCTATGATCTCAATTTTCACTGAATTTTTTTAAAACTTTCTCACAAGATAGAGAAACTTATGAGCATTTTGGGAATCTAATTTTTAGTTCAATTGGTGCCTGGAGCAAAAGTTACGCCACAATAACTTCAAAATGGGGGAGACCGGGCAACAAAAAAGAATCCACCAAAAATTGAAATAAAAATTTTAATATTTTTTTTCTTGTAGATTATACTTCTTTTCTAAATGGGAAGCTTTGATTAATTCCATTTGGATTTGTGATGTGAAAGTTATGGAGCTTCTTGTTTTGCAAGCAATCATAACAACTTCTTGAAAGAATTTTTTCCTTCCACTTTGAATGCTAAAATCTTCCAATCTATACGGTTAAACATCACAAAAAATTTATCACATGATCTAAGACAAGTGTAGAACAAGATCCTACAGTTAGATTCTAAAAAATATTTTCTAAAAATTTATTTCGTAGATGAATATAGCAAAAGTGGTAGTTTTGAGTGGTTTTGATAGGAAATGACCTTGGAACTTTAGAGGTTAATCCCTGTAAGTAATTTTGGAGCTATAAAAAGAGAGGGTGGGTGGAAGGGAGATTAATTAACATCTGATGTCTTGGTCTAAGATGTATCCTAGAGATCCCTTGGTTTTTAGGGTGTAAAAATTCCTTGTCTTCAAAATATGTTCTTATATAATAAAAAAAATACATCAAATCTAGTATTTCCATTCTTAGTATAAGTTAGGAGACTTGCACTTAAAGAGAAACCTAGAGGAAAAAATTCAAGATAGGGAATAGGGGTACTAAAAAAAGGTACTAGCAGCACCTTTAGAACATCAGTTGGATCGAATTGAGGTCTTGGAGGTAATAGCCAAACCCCCCATTTTTGGATCCCTATGTCTTCCTATTTTTCTTTTTTGGTTACAATCATTTTTATTTTTATTTCTTTTGGGTATAGTTACAATAATTTTCTAGTATGTTCGGAATAACATGGGGCCTTTGCTTTAGAAATGCTTTGTGTAGAATCACATTATACCCTCAAGTTCCTAAACAACCCTAAACCTCACCCCAAACTACCATTTATCAAAATCCCAATCCTATAATTTCCATTATAATTTAACTAACCGGTATAGCTACCTTTGGCCTACCATATCTTATGGAAAGTATCTTCAAATGTTTGTAAATTTTTCTACAAAATATATCAACTTATTAACTTTTTACATACCAAATTTAATGCTAATCCTAGATACTATCTAACTTTGATGAACATTTCCCCACTACTAACTTTTTGCCCTTTCCGAGATACCTAACTTAGCATAGTTGACTTTGACTTGATGTATCTTGAGGATATTCTCTCCAAATGTTTTGAAATTTTACCAAAAAGTATATCAACAAACCAGATATTCACATATCAAATTTCATCATAATCCAAGATATTTTCTAACTTTGGTGAATATTTCCCCAATCTAAGTTTGCTTAGTCACGGTTTCTACACCCAATTGTATTTTTGTGCATTGCTCATAGATCCCAAGTCCATAGAAGACAATATTTTGACACAAGAAAGAAGGTGAGTGAAGAAAGGTATCTTCTAAGTTTCATAGCCATGAATAAAAAACTCAATAAGATCTAGGCTCCTCAATGCACCTCCTTGGTTGCCTTAGATTTCAAACACCTTCACTTTGCAGCCTCATATCTCTTATTTTGTAATAGATTTAGATCTCAAACTTGGCAACATAGTAGACCAACCTCCCAAAAATTCAGATCCCAAAGCTTGACTTAATCCAAAATTTTATCAAAACACAACACAAAACCCTCCAC
The DNA here is from genome assembly GCA_947034895.1 of Rhytidiadelphus loreus. Classification (NCBI taxonomy): domain Eukaryota; kingdom Viridiplantae; phylum Streptophyta; class Bryopsida; order Hypnales; family Hylocomiaceae; genus Rhytidiadelphus; species Rhytidiadelphus loreus. The sequence goes on from OX344763.1 coordinate 8,882,948, forward strand.
ATGCACATCTCCTTCAATATAAAATTAGACAACAAAACATAGTTTGCACCCCAAGTGCCTTCACCTCCTCAAACTACCCCAAAACAAGAGAGAAAAGACATTTGGCTTGTCATCCCATTTTGGGCAACTCTTGTCAATCAAGACATGTATTATTCTATTTCTACTAATCTTTTTGTTACATCTTCTTAACAAGTATAATCTTGTTAATTACGATATCCACGTATTGATCAGGTAGACTATGGTCTCCTTTCTTGATTTGGTATTTTACAAATTCAAACTTGTTTGATCATGTCTCCCTTGTCAAATTTGATAGAGAGGGAGGGTCTTACACCTTACAATACAATTCTGTCAATTATGATACCTAGATTCTTATCAAATGAACTAAGGTTTGCTTTTTTAATTTATTCAAGATTCTGCAAGTCCAACATAACCCTACACTCTCACGGCAAATTTGATCGGGAAGAAGGGTGGGACACCTTACAGGTTCTCACATTGCACATAAGTCTAACAAAACTCTTTGGTGCATCTTAACCAATCCAACTACTTCCATATAGTATATAGTGTGCCATTCTGATCTTTACAGGAGTTCTGTTTCATGTACAATGCGATCGTTCACTACTACACTTGCTTCAATACCGTATAGACATTCATCTATCCCTTAGTATAAGTATTTTAAGGATGGTTCTAGTTCACAAAATTTAAATACCACTCCATTGCAGGCCATAATTTATGCTTGAATATGAGGTAGTCGCGCTTCAACTGTGCCCATGGCCACCAAACAAATAAGAGTGTGTTAGTGAACGTACATAAGGTGTCATCAGTGTGACTACAAGTTGTTATCCTAATAACATATTGGAGAGCATACAATAAACAAGCAGATGGTGCACTCATTTGCAAAATATTTCAAGAACAACCCTTGCAATAAACATCTTGCAACAATGGCCTATATTCTCTGAAATCCGCACTGTAGCAACACCTACGAGGTATCTCCGTATCCATGTGACCAAACCAAGTGTAATGCACTACAAAGCAAGGGTTCTTGGACGCCCAAAGCTTGCTCATCCACTACACTAACGTATTGTTGGTCAAACTTACACTAGCAAGAATGTAAGAATGACTTGATTGTCTTTTTGCCTGTTGCTTGCTTTGTTGGCTTGCTTCGCTAGCTTATGCCCATTTTCTCTATAGCTACTTATCCTGCCTAGTCTGGGTCTCAATTGTTTTCCATTGGAAGCATATACCATAGCATTGTATAGTATTTGTATCCCTAGTTGGCTTGGCTTGGTCATATTTTGTGATTCTATCACTTGTTAGTATGATCTAGTCACATCATTTGCATTGGTCACCCCTATTATTCTTTGCATTTTTCTTTAGGAAGATTAGCAATACATAGGTATAGGAGAGAGAGAGAGAGAAGGGTCAATCCTTGCCTCAAGTAGCCACCACAAATCCCAAGATGGCTAGCCCTAATCCTAATCCCCAACTAACCCTAGGATCAACTACTAACCAATTGGTTATCAACTAGACACTAACAAGAACAACTAACACAAACTTTTAACACCAAGTTTTTAATACTAACAACTTCAAATTTTCATCACTTTTATGTGTCGCATATCATAATGTACCTAAACTTTTTTTTATTTCTTTTGGAGTTTATAACTTGTCTCTAATTAACCATTCCGATTGCACTAGAAGTATTTCAAGTTAGAGCTTCTTTCAAAGGGTGCAATTGCTTAGAGGGATCTTCCTCCGTTCTTGTTTACATGGCTAATGGCTTGATCATAGTTCGGTGGAATGCATGTATACTATAAACTAACTTCAAACGTTTACAACAATGGGCAATTTTGTTAAAATAGCACCATTGTGCTACTTTGGCAGTTTTTACGGTTTAGATCAGGCAATCTGAAATGTACAATTATCTTAGATGTTTGAAATCTATACCTTTCTTGAATGCCTAAAATCTACACCTGTCCTAGATGTCACTTTTATAGTTCAAACAATGCGATCTAAAATCTATACTAGTCCTAGATGTTTGAAATCTATATAAATCAAAGATTCTAAAATCTATACCTTTTCTGAATGCCTAAAATCTACACCTGTCCTAGATGTCACTTTTATAGTTCAAACTGCACGATCTTAAATCTATACTAGTCTTAGATTTTTGAAATCTATACAAATCAAAGATTTCTTAAATCTACACCTATTATAGATGTCAATTTTATAGTTCAAATTGTGCAATCTAAAATCTGCACTAGTCCTAGATTTTTGAAATCTATACTTATCCTAGATGTCACTTTTACTATTTAGGCTAGGCAGTTTGAAAATGGCATATGGAATATTGCTATTTTAACAAAATTGCCTATAATAGCTCATCTCAATGGAGGATGGTGGTATTTGAATTGCCACATCACCTTCACGCATCCATTGGAAGTAGATCGGAAGTCTTCCAAGGGCCTCAATACTATTGACTTAGAGGTCGATGAGTTTGAAGGCATGATTGAGAGATAGATGAAGAGGGACATTGCGAAGGAGGACAATGATAGAAAGAAAGAATCTTGGGAAAAAGTTATTCTCACCATGAAGGAGAAAAAAAGTGGAACAAATTGTGAAGTTGGTAGAGAAGGAGGAGGAAAAGGGGAAGGGCAAAGGCAAGAAGAAAGTAGAGGAAAAGCACTAGTTCCATCATCTTCCACTTTGGACCAAGGCTCATAGATACAAGGTAAGTCTCAAAGCGGAGTGAAGAAGAAGGCAGTTGTCTTGTAGCTAACTAAGGATGTCATCACTCAAGGGACACAAAGCTCTCGTCTTTGGTAATTAAAGATGAAGAGGACGACGCGGAGGATTTAATCCTCAACATCTCTTTTGAGGACCTTGTGAACAACATGGAGATAGACAAGCTGACAAGTACACAAAGGTCATGGATTTCTTGAAGAAAGTAATGCTTTTGGATTTTTAATTGCAATTTTATTTATAAGTTAAATGACATGATTCATCGTGTGGGTTCATAATTGATTTTTTGGAATAATGTATACTTGCAGTTGCCGGCAGGGAAGTCTCAGATGTATAATTTTAACCTTTTTTAGGATTAGACATTTTCACCTCTTTAGAAACTACATAGTCCAATAGAACCCCCTTTTTTACTCCTAGGATAAGTTTGTTAGGGTTGAAGGCAATACAAGTCCTTCTACATTGAATGAGGCATTCCCTCACTAAGGAAATATGATCCTTGCTAGTGGCGTGGGTGCTAAAGTCGTTGATGTATAATGTCATGGACTTATGTAATAAGTCGATGAATGTGAAACTCATCACCCATTAGAAGGGGGAAGGTGCATTGCAAAGACCAAATGGCATGACTACATAGATAAAAGTTCCCCATGGAATTATAAAGGTTGTCTTGGACCAATCCTCCATGACTATCAAAATTTGGTTGTAGCTTGCATATCCATCCATGAAGGTGAACAACTCATTGTCTGCTACTTCATCTACAATGATGTTGATGAAGGGAAGAGGGAAATGGTTGTTTCGAGTGTTTTTGTTTAGTTGTCAATAATCCACACACTTGGAATTTTGCATTCTTCTTCTTCACCAAGACCATGGGGGAAACCCAATCCGTGATTTGTATTGGCCAAATGAACGTTGTTGTTAGTAGCCGCTCAATCTCTACCACTAGAAGAAAATGAGGGGTTTTGCAACTACAAAGAGCAACTAGTTTTTAGTTGCACCAGACATTTGCAACTGGTGAGAATCTGAAGGGCCCCAGTTGCTATGGACAAGTTTCTAGTTGCACCATGGTTGCAAGGCAAAACGTTTTAGTCCCGCATTCTGTAGCTTATTTGGAACTTCATCGATGCGCTTTATGACGTGGTTGCCTACGTGGTATTCATTGTTGTTTGAGGTCGGTAACTAAGTTGCAACTTGCTTGTGACTTCATTGCAACTTTGATGCAATTGGTCTACTACTTCATTTCAACTACTTCATTTTAACTACTTCGCAACTGCTTTAGGTATATATTTGATTATTGGACAATGATTATGGGAAAATATAAGCAGTTTGCGACTCATTTACGACATGTTTGTCACTTCTTACCAACTGGTTTGCAACTAGATTATGACTTTTCTATGACTACTATGATTACTTTATAGGATATGTACAATTTTTTTGTAACTTTTTTGTGACTCATGAATCATGAGTACAACTTATTTGCAACTACTATGCATCTTGATGCATGATACATTTGTGCAACTTGTAATCAACTGCATACAAGTGTCTTACAACTCATTTGCAATTAATGGTCAACTAGTATACTCATAATGTCCTATACAACATATTATACATAATATACCATACATAATACAACACATATAATAAACCATACAATATACACCATATATCATACAATACTCACCATATTGGACAATTATGTTAGGTAGCTCCAAAGGCCACTTATTGTGATTTTAGGGTGTTAAGAAGACGAGTTTTTATACAAGTGGGGTGGCAAGAGGTATGACAAATGATATGGAATAAATAAAATGCAGGAAATATATTAAAGTAAAATTTCAAATTGCATTTAAACATAGTAGGTTGCTTTTCTTTTAAAAACTTCAAACTTTTAAAAGTTAGAAAAACAAACAACCTTTTATCTCCAAAAATCTATTTAATATTTCAAGTCTTTAACTAAAATTTATAAACAAATTTTCAAAGACAAATTAGAAAAAAAAAATTCTTTGACATTTTTCTTACATCTTCTTTAAATTTGTCCATCGTCATTGTACATGGCAAATATAAAAATATGTTATAAAAATATTATTTTCTAGATGATGCAAGGAAAGAAGGTTGAAAAATAGTATTACTTAAAGAAACTTGTGCTCGATAGAGATTTGTAAACACATCAAATGTGTTTTGTCAACATCATTATTTAAGCTTCTAGTTTGACTATTCCTAAGGATGTGCCACCTCTTCCTCCTGTTCCATCTTTCGTTGGAGCCATAGAGTTATCCGAAGAAGACAATCACTTAACATTTGCAAGATATTGAAATTTTTGCAATCCATTTTGTTATTCTCAAGTGTGAAACTATCTTTGTATTGTTCTTTAGTTCGAAGAGACTTCACACACAGATGTATTATATTTTGTGAAAGAAAGAGTCAATAGAAATCCTCTGTTCCATGGAAGTCATTGAGCCAATTTTATCATAAAGTTGTAGAAGCCATTATGAGCTATATTTTGAAGTGTTGTTTTCAACCGATATGAGCTTTATGTAGGGCAATGATTCATTTATAACTCATGTAACAAAATAACAAATTGTGAACTTCAAGCAAGTTCCATAGCATTTCAAATAACAAATCCGGCTATAATTGTTTTGTAGTCTTCTGGTTGTCTATAGTTATACTATATTAATCTTCCAATGATTTTTTAGTTGTTTTCTACTCGAAATGTAGTCGTTTCCTAGTTGCATAACTTGTCTTCTTGTAGTTGTTTTGTAGTTGTAAACTAGTTATATTTTGGTTGTTCTATAGTTGTTTTCTAGTTGTCTTTGAATTGATTTCTAGTTGCACTGTAGTTGTGGATTCTACATAACGTAAAGTTGTCCACATCGACACTTCTAACAAATATAGGATGTAAAATATCCATTCTGTTATGATTCCATTTTCCTATATTTTTTTCTACGACTACTCTGCAACTACAACAACATACACATCAAAGTTGGTGCAATTATAGAAGATTGCAGTTGCAAGATAGTTATATAGGACACTTAGTTGCATTTGAGTTGCATATGGCCGGTTGTAGCGGACACGTTTTTCTTCTAGTGTACTTTGACTATCAACTATAAGGTTAGATTCATCTGCCTCTATCTCTATCTAATGGGCACAACATTTGGTTTCACTAGAATGGTATGTTGTGCAATGTGAGCTAGTACACCTTTTAATTCAAGATAAGACCATGCAAACACATCTTTATATTCTATGATCAAGAACTAATAGTTGCTTAATTCCTCTTCCTCAAGGTACACTTCCACTTTGATCAATTTTGATTCTTCTCCTAGAAAAGAGACATCAATCTCCTTCCAATCAAAAGCCTAAACATGGATTAGATCACTACTGTAGGGCCATGGTATCAATCATTTGGCACGGGGGGTGGGGGTGGATATGTCGTAGGCATGTTGGTTCCTACTTGCAATCCTTCTGAGGTCCAACGTAAATGTAACTTGGGAAGAATCTCTTCTTCTGCAAAGATGGGGTCCTAGGACAAATCTTGATACTATAAGAAAGTGAAGTTTCTTTTTATGTCTAAAAAATAGGTCCTAGCATTCAGTTGAACATAAAAGGGATCCATATAGATGTCTCCTAAATTTGTTGTAATTGAAGGGGCCAAAAATGTAAAAAATTTGCAAAAACATGCCTTATTTCCTCTAACATAGTAGAAAATGTAGTCTTTGAAGTTCCCCACAGTGCAATACACGTAAATGCCATGTGGGAAAAGTGAGCCACATGGGAATTTTTTTCATCTGGATTGTCCATGATGTGGCATTTGACATGGTAACCAATGAGGGTGACATGGTAGACTTAGTCAACATGTTTTCATGCCATTTCAAAATTTTATTATTGCTTTTGAGATGTCAACTTAGACGTCTAGACGTTTTTTGAAATATTAATTCATACATATCATATCCATAGGGCAAGGTCAGCAAAAAATAATTATTTAAAATAAAATAAAAACAAGAAGAATTGTTGAATTCAACATGAATGAAAGAAAACTTACCGTCTACCACCAAAAGGATTTTTTATGGTAAAATGAAGGAATTCCTTCATTGAAAGTTAGTTAGAATGAAGGGTGGAGATGATGTATTTATATTGAAATTCATCTTTTGTCTAGACAAAGGATATGGGATAATTTTAACATGTCATCTTGACTACAAAATATATGGATGTTGTTTTAGACAACTTTCTACTTGTCATTTCTAACATGAGGATGTTGTTTCAGACATTTTACAATGAATAGAATTCATGCTTCATATATCCTATACAAATTGTTTCACTTCCTACCACCTTACTTATTTAAAGAACTTTTTTTTCATCCATGATGTACATCCATCCATTTTTTTATAAAGCATGCCTTGTGGTTGTCCTTCCTTTAAATTTTCACATTTGGTTAGCCTTTTATCTTAAACCACAATAATTTTCACTAACTTATCTACAATAAAAATGGATTTGCTTGTTAACATGGTAGTCTATGTTTTTTCAAACAATCCCAAAAACATTATAATTATGTCAAATAAAACGTCTATGTCAATGATAACACCATGATAACTTGTTTTTATACTAACATGCTAATGTTCTTTGTAGTGTCTACAAAAATCTACGTTTTGGGACCAACTGCCCTTTGAGATCTTCATGTTTTGTCAGACATCATATATCAATAGGTAAATATAGGCAAAACCCCAAGTTTCTTATAGTATGAGTATTGTTGATCTCAAGATGGTAAACATTCTCTACAAGAATGTTATGTAGCAGTGATACAAGTCCAAAACCATCTTCCTCTTTGAGTACTTCCATATCTTCTTTCTCACTTGGGGTGGTCATGTCGGATGGAATGTCTTGGAGGGAAGAGTGGGGCTGGAAAAAAGAGAATTCACACTAAGAAAAAGGATAAATGATTTATACTTAATCTCACAAGGCTTTGAAAGATGATCGATCCCATCATCACCAAGCCACTCATAACCATAACCAAAAAGTTCTCTAATAAGACCAAAGTCTCTAGGCAAATGCACCATTATGCGAGCACTTTTATGTCGACCCATACAAGTGGAACACAACCAAATTCTAGGATTTGATTGTATTTTTAATTCTATTAGATGCCTAACGTTGGTTCATTTTGCCTTCCAAGAAATGGATCTTTTTAGTGTGATTCTAAGTAACTAACAAAATGCCTAAGATTATCAAATTCCAACTTAAGTCTCTAATAATTTATCATTGAATGGCCAAGCTCATGAAGCCACTAAACTTTTTAACAAAGATTTGTTTGTTCTAATTTTCAAAGTCCTCAATCAAAGAGTAGGTTGGGCCATTTCCAAAAATGTAAAATTCACAACAATTCAACCTTTTTGGCAAATGATATGGCTAGATGAAGTATAGATCTTTTAAGACTATATAATTTTCATCCACTATCTTGCTTCAACTTCTACTTTTAATTAACCTTAAATTTTTCAACAACTCCTTAGATTGTAAAGTACTTCCTAATTCCAAATTATACACTCAATTGGACACTTCCCTATGATTTTCATCCAATTTCTTACTAAATCTTCATCCTTTTATATCTCTTGAGTGTTTTGGCCTTTTCTAAAGTTGATTTTATGTTTGGACTTCTCAATCTGGACTTCTTTTCAGAAGTTAAAACTCCAAATTCTTCTTTTGACCTACTTCTTATGTCTTCTATTCTAACTCCCTTTGATTCTAAGCCTGAGTGTTACTTCTAAAAAGTTTACTATTTTAAGAGTTTAAATATTTTTCATGTGTAGAGGTTAATTATAAATTTCTAAATTGCTAAGGCACTTGTAATTTGGATTTTCCTAGCAAAAGATATTAATAGATGAAGATTGACTGCTAATTGGTTTACTAAACTTCATCTACTATTTTCTATCAACTTATATTTTATAACTGATTTTTTTATCTAATTTTAAAATTCTAGATTTTTACAAAATCCTTATTTTCTATTCTTGTTCTAAGTTGATGATTTTAGCTAAGTTTCATCCAATTTTATTTCTAAAATTCATCCATTTATATCTTCTTTGTTTTACCTTCAATTTTTACTTGTCTTATCTTTTCGGAAACCTCTCAACTCCTACTTTAGGATTCTATATTCAAATTTAAACTAACTTCTAGTCCTAAAGGTCTGACTTAGCTCTTGGTCTCGGTTCAATTGAAACTTCTACTAATTTGATCAATTAAAAAGAGAATGAGTATTTAGGAATGCACCTTGGATTGTGTGAGCCCTCAAGTTGGCACTTGGAACTCTGAACTTATTTTTCGCGATTTTTAGTTAATTTTTTAGTGAAAAATAGGAAAAAACATATAAAAATACAATTATTGTGGGTTTTGGTAGAAGTCCCTACCAAAGAGGTGTGTCATGGCCTTAAATGCATGAAACACGTAAGACGTTACATTTTCACTAATTTTAGGTCTTATTAGTAGAAATAAGTAGTTAAGTTAGTAATTCCGAGCGATGTGAGAATTTGAGAATTAACCAGTCCTAGTGTCTTGTTCATGTAATACAATAGCTATAAGTATACATGTAACAAACTGGTTAAAAGTTAGAGTCTAGTCCAAGTCAGTCCAAATCCAACTCGAAAGAGTTAGATTTGTTGTTTGCAGGTAATTTTGAGAAATATATTCATTCACAGACCAAGATGGAGGAAATGATGATTGGAACATACAGAGAGGTGCTTTTCTAGGTCAAAGCATGCCAAGAGGTCAAATAGAAGCCCGATCATCCAAGATTCCCCCAGTATCAAGAATAATTTCCCCCCCGAGTGGAAATTATTAAAGAATTGCTAAAAATAGCATTCTTATTGGAGATTTGGTTTTGCCCTTAGTTGATGGACATCTTGTAGAAGATTGCCCAAAAGTTTCGGGATTTTACAAAACTCCACGATGACTCCATGGGAAGTCAACCGCTTAAAACTGCATTCATAAATTCCTAGAAATTACCAATGTTGCGGTAAAATCTCGCTAAAAATTAGTATAGTGTTTTGTGTGCCAATAAAGAGCCCTGTCAAGTTTGAAGACATTCCGACATTCCCAAGTACCAGAATTAGAACCAACAGTGAATTTTACAAGAATTTACAACTTGGCGGCGGGTTGACCAGCGAACCAGGAGCTGGCGGTGTCCGAACGGAGCGTTTCAAGGGTCAATTCTTACTCCCACGAATATTCTAAACCACCCAGGACCGACAGTTTCATCAAAAGACGCAAACTCCAAAGGTTAGCTTTTTAACTTTTGTTCTGAGTTACCGTGATTCAAGTTTGCGCTTTAAAACGGCTGGAGAGGTAGGGGTAAGGGGTCCCTTAGGCTAATTGGGGTCTTCTGAACGCGATGGTGCAGTTTGTTTTCAGTTTCGAGTTGTCCCTCAAAAGATAGAGAGGGTCAGCCCTTAGTTTGACTTTTTAAAGGTAATTTTTGATTAATCTGGGTTGATTTTGCAAATATCTCTTGTAAAATCAAAGATTGGATTTGCCCAAGATACTTGTCTTGCGTAAGAAGCCATCTTTTGGACTAAAGAAAGCCAATTTAGAACTAACCCTAGATTAAAACACAAAATATCTTGGTTAATTAGGTAGGTTTTCAAAATATCTTGGTTAATTAGGTAGGTTTTCAAAATATCTTTGGGAAAATCAAATATTTGATTTGGGAAAAGATTCTAAGGCCATTTAGGGCCTAGAAGGAACTCGCTTGAGAACCTTCCTTCCCATTAAACAAAGATTATTTAGAAAATACGTTTAGGTAGTTTAGCAAAATATCTAGATTGAAAGTGAAGATTATTTTACGAACAACTTACCGGGGGGGCCTGGAGCGAGTATATAAGGCCCTTCCTCGAGGTTGTTCGTGGCCCTCATTTCTTTGTTTTATTCTTGTTGTTGCTCTTGTCGTGCTACCGACACTTGTCGGAGCACTTTTTAAGCCAAATTTTGGCTATTTTCTTCTATTCTTTTGTACTTTGAAGGTCCGGAGGGCCCCTTCAAAGCTTTGTTTTCTTTTCTTGTTTGAATTTGGAGGCTTCAAGCCCCAAAACTTTGCTTTTCAAGAGTTTAGGTGGAGGAAATCCCCTAACTCTAGTATTGTTTGTGTTAACTAACTTATTTCTTGAATTTGGAGGCTTCAAGCCCCAAAACTTTGATATTTTGGGAGTTGTGGGAGTAGTGCCCAAACTCTACTTTGATTTTATTGTTCTTTTGAATACTAACCAACCATTTGTGTGAATTGAAAACAGTTTGTGAACTTAAAACTTTAAAGCGGCAAGGCTGGACTTTGCCAAAAGGTTTTGAGCATCACCACGTGCCAAAACTCGTTGTATAACGGGTGTTTGGTTTGAATAGTTGCTAATGTTCGGTTAAACACTGTCATGTGTACCTCCTTTAGTGATTAAACTTAAAACTTTGCTTGGAATTTTGGAAATTAGTTTTTAATGTTCGGTTAAACACTGTCATGTGTACCTCCTTTAAGAATTAAGTTTCAAAATACTAGTTTGGATCCTTGGATCCTGGTAATTCCTGGGGTTGCTCCCGCACGGCGGAGCTTTGACTTTGAAACCTGGAAACGGGTACTTGAAACTTTGATTTGATTGTTAATTCATGAGGTTGCTCCCATACGGCGGAGCTTTGACTTTGAAACCTGGAAACGGGTACTTGAAACTTTGATTTGATTGTTAATTCCTGGGGTTGCTCCCGCACAGCGGAGCTTTGACTTTGAAACATGGAAACAGGTACTTTGATTTGACTGTTAATTCCTGGGGTTGCTCCCGCACGGCGGAGCTTTGACTTTGAAATATTAAAATTAAGCCATACGGTGAAATTTTAAAATTCAAACCTTTACCGAGGAAATTTAAGTAATCCGGTGTCATACTCCTTATAGAGGAATTCTTTTCTTTAGTATTTGGAACTTGTCACTTGCATCATTGAAGAAAGATATTAAATTAGTCTAGATACTTAGTGAAAATTTCCTACTTCAAAGAAATTAGTTTAGTTGTTGTCGTCGTTATTTTAATTTATTAGATTGCTTGTAGTTAATTTTGGTCAGAATCTGTAGTTGGAAAATTAACCCCCCAAAATTGGGATTAACCCATCACGATTGCTGAAAACCAATTGGGAAGGTATAATAACCCACCACCCAGTTGGGTGATTAAAACAGTATAGCTAGTGGGGCTTACGGACTGACCAGTTGGGGTTGTGTCCTCCGCTGTGGGGCTTACGGACTGACCAGCCGGGTCGTAGCCTCCAGTCAGGCTCACGGACTGACTGCCGCAGGTTGCCGCCGAAACCACGGGCGCCGCAGTCTGATGCCGGGGGGAGGAGGGAACTCTGCTGGCTGCGATCGGGGGTCCTGTTGATCGGGGGTTCTGGTTGATCGGGGGTTCTGTTGGGTAGTGCCACGGCGCTACTGGGTTGCACTGGGGGGGTTGTCAGGCAAGCTCTTGATCGAAATTCGGTTCAGTGGGATCGGAGGTCCAGGGGTCATTAGGGGCTAAGGAAACAAATAACTCCTAGAAGCAAAAATCTAAATAATCAAGCATAGGCGGTTGTTGCCACGCACCAAATTTTTGATTTTTGGGAGAAAAATCAAACACCAAGAATTCGCTTCCAACACATGAGTATTATAAACCACTATAGCTCCCCATCAACAACAACACAACAAAAACAACAAGTGAAGGAAGGGGAAGGATTATAAGAAGTTAGCCAAGGAGAACGAAGGATCAAGGTGAGAATCTTCCTAATTAAATTGATTGATTATTTTATTGTTTTGATTGGCATCTTACTATTGAGGTTGGAATTGTTTGGATTGTTTTATTCTTTTTACTATTCATTTGGATTGTCGTTCATCCTTTTATTCCTTTTCCTATTCATTGATAGATTTGTTTTAGATTATTTAAGATTATTTTATTAGAATACTATTCATTCATTTGGTTTTAGTTATTAATTAGGATTCCAAAGCCAAATTAGTTGTTTGTTTGTAGTTTGGGGAATTTTTTTTATTAGGCCTAATAAGCCAAAACAATAAAAACAAACAACAACTAATATCTTGGAATATTTAACAAAACAACTATTAAAAATTTGGCAATCGAATAAAACTACTATTCATTGAAAACTTGGGAAAAATGAATTTAATTTATCATTTAATTTAATTTCCTAAAATCAAAGGATTAGTTTTAAATTGCCAAAACTAACAAATTTGGACTTTTTAGATAGGTTTTAAAAACAAGAATACTAAGATTTCTTCCAAATTCATGAAAGACAATGGAGAATTTCGAGGAGACGATTATGATGGTGTTTTGCGATGATGGAACGATTGACATTCTCGACACCAAGGTATGATTTCAAAGTTTATCTTTTGTCTTTTCTTTTGCTTTCATTCTTTTAAAATTTAGATTAGAAAATTAAAACTAACAAAATCCAATAGCTAGTAGAATTTAAATTGTTAGAAAACCTTTGAAAATTTATCTAAAATCGAAAAAAATAATAATTAGATTAACTTTGAATTAATTTGGAAAACGAAATAGTAATCTCATCCAAAAGAATCTCAAAAGGAATCTAATTTAATTTAGGAACTTAGGAAATATTAGAATAATTAGGGAAAGTCAAAACCTAATTTATCTACTTATTCTCTTGAAAATTATTAAAGGAAGGAATTCCATCCAACCAAGGGGGATTTTCATCCATTTAAAAGTTTTCACCTAAAAGTTCTAAATTCTTACTTTTTATCTTACAAGAAGTTAATTAATCAATTTACTCATAAAAACCATAAAACCCTAAAAATTCACTAAAATTAGAATAATAACTTAGAATTAGAATTAATTAAAGAACAATTAGGAATATTCTCAAGGCACGACTAGGGAATCTTTTGAAACCATAATCTTTTAGAGAATCTTTTGAAGATTACAAATCTACCTTTTACTTTTAAAATTACTTTAATTTGAAGGATAAAAGAGTGGATGAAGATTTGACCTAATTTTGGATGAAAAATCTTAAAATAGGTCAAAATTAGGTTTTCTCTAAAAATTCCATTAGTTCATTTAATCAACCTTTCAACCCTGAAATTTAGATTTATTTTATATTATTTTTCTATTTTTAGTTGACGGATGAAGTTTTTAGGATAGAATTAGGTACGAATTTCATCCACACATAACTTTCATTAGGAATATCAGAATCCAACTTGCTTTACCATTTTGGAAAGGGCAAATTGTATTCTTTGATTTAGTTTAGGCAGAATTTTAGTTTAGCTAGAAGTTTAAATCACAATTAACTAACCCTCAACAACCTTTATTTCTTAACTATTAGAGTGTTTTGAAGTATTTAAATTAGGTAAAAATCAACATAACAAAGTGTCCATTGCTTGGAAGGCCAAAGAACACTACGTTTACATTTCACCCTTACAATTTGCTAACTTATGCCGCTAGAACCTGTGTGCAACTTTCTGACTTAAGGGTGGAGTTAGAAACACTCACAGATTGCACCTCATCGATTAAGTGGTCAAAGATACCTTCAAACTATTCTTGAGTCCTCATAACTCCTCAACTTGAATTTTTGCTTGCTATAATTTTTTTTACAAGTTTTTGGTAATTACATGTGGTGGGAAATCTCTTGCCTAACTACTCTATTTCTTTCTAAATTCTTTCTTCTAACTTCTTCCTTGCCTCCTAAGATTATTCTATCCTATCTTGAACTTTCTATTAGTTGACTTTGGATACAATAGAATTTTTTGCTATTAGTTGACAAATTAGGCATACTTTTGTTGTCAACATTTTCTTTCTAATGAATCAAGAGACTTTCTTGATGTATCTACTAATCTTAGTTCTTCCTAAACTATCACACTTCTCAAACCACTCTTCATTCTTCTTCTTGGTTTCTAATTGTTGAGATTGAGCTTCAAGTTGTTGTCAAATAGAGAAAAAGTTCCTTCAATTTGAGCTACGTGAAGGTTTTTGGACTTTTATTTGAGCTTCAACTTCACTCTTAATCTATCTCCCCCCTTCACTAATTATTTTGAAATGTCTATCTACTTCTATCCTTTCTTCTAATCTATTTTCAAGTAGGCCTCACAAGGATCTAATTTGTGTGTTAATACATGGAGAGAAAAGAAACTTATAAATCTTGGCTATATGGCCTGCCTATGCAACCTATCTGCAAAGAGGCCCCCAATGAATTGTAGCCCCCTATTGTCCATCGACCCTTCCCTATCCATTGGCTATCCACTTAGGTATTAGGAGGTTGGTTGGGTATTGTGTGCTTCAATTGGATATTGGAGGGTTGGCTAGTTGTCCTAGGAGGTTTGGCAAGTTGTATTGGGGATGAACTAAATTTTGATTTTTTTGTTGGTCACTATCAAGACAAAAATAATTTTAAAGGCAAATAACTTTATCACTTTAAATACCCATAGAAAAATCTAGAAGTTTCTAAAACAACTTAACTAGTTAGGGGCTTGGTTGAATGAGTCATCTTTGGATATTTGGAAACAAGCTTGGGTTTAAATTCCACTAATTGTAATAATTCCCAAGAGAATTGTTCCGAGACTCCTAAGTTCAAAGTTTTGCCGTTTAATTAGAAATTCTAAAACATTTATAATTTCCAAGACTCATATAGTAAGTTCAAAGCTCCACTGTGTAATTGGAAACCAAGGAAATTTCCACAAGGATTGGAGGGTGTGAGCTCTCAATTCGTCACTTGAAACTTTTAATTTTTTTTTTTAGATTATTACAATTTAAGTCATAATATTATACAAAAAGTCCAAAAAGAGTGTAGAACTAAAATAGGCATGTCACCTGCCAATATAGCCTTTTGTTAATTCGTCAATTGGAATTAGAAGCCTATAGAAAACTATGGATGAAGTTTGATTGCCAAGCGGCCAAAAATTCATCCGCCCATAGTGGTTCACTAGAGAGTCCAAATTGAACGAGTCTTAGGTTTTTAGAAATGGCATGAGATGATCTTCTACCTTAGAAAAATAGAGTAAACTTTAGAAATAGGAAACACAAAAACATGACATAGCAGGATAGTCAACTTAGGAGTCATTTAGAACCACGATTAGAGAGTCACATTTAGGAAATTAGCAAAAGATCCATTGTTTAGAAGGCACAATGGATTGACGCTTAGACACCCATTAGAATAGAAACTACCTTTAGCACTAGAGCCTGGTTGTGTTCGCCGATTTACCAAAGGTGGATAAATAAGCGCCCACATTGCCCAAAAACAAAAACAATATTACTACCATGAAAATATGACTAACAATACAACTCAATGTTCTCAAACGAGTTCCCTACCGTTCCCTATGAAATACTTTAGTGTTCCCAACGGATGTATAATATACACCCGTGAAGTACAAGGCCCAAAAATGATTGGCAGTCATATTTTGCAGTCATATTTCTCCCCAAGGTATTGACCTCCAAGAATATGACTGCGAGTAGTCGCCAATCATTCTCAGTTATATTTTTGCGGTCATAAAACACTGTTGTTGTTGTAGTGATGGTTATGTGGCTTTTTTTTCAAGGTAGTTTAGAGTTTCTTTGCTCTTTCATTTTGGAGGGCTTGAATTGAAGGAGACCAATTTTGAGTGCAATTTTGAGTATGCAATTTTTGTATGTATTGGCTTTGGATAGTGAATGAAATGAGGTTTTGAAAACATTGTGGGGACAATGTGTAGGGGCATGATTATAGTTTGGCATTTTTAACCTCTAAAGTCCTAAATTGCATTTTTTTTTGGCAACATAGCAATTTGGGGCAGCTCACTATGAATGGATTTTTTTCCTTTGAAATTTTCACTCAACATGTATCTTTAAGGCTGTAGGCGCTTATTTACCCACCCTTGATAAATAATCGATCACAACGAGGTTCTTGTTCATATTCCTATCTACAGGTGTCTAGTGCCAATCTATTGTGCCTTCCAAGCAATGGATCTTTCCTATTCATAATTGGTTCTGGTTGCTTCAAAGGATGCTAATTGGCTACAAGGCTTCAAAGTGCTAAACTAGGTTCTAACGGTGGTAGTAATTCACAGGGAACCTTGTCCCATTCACTGGGTAGTGAATGGTACAAAAAAGGTAGTGAATGTGGGGTGAATACCTACCAAATAAAGCAAGTCTTTTTTAGGAAGGCTATTTGGTAGGTTTTCACCCCACATTCACTACCTTTTTTGTACCATTCACTGGGTAGTGAATGGGATAGGGTTCCCTGTGATTGTAGAGAGAAGTAGAGACCTTCCTATCTAAGTCTCTAAGGCGGTAGATTGCTTTATGCCGGTTTCAAAAGTACCTATTGCTAGCCTCCCCCGACCTTCGTAGCAAAAGGTATCAATGGATGAAAGTTGCTCCTAGTAGTGTCTGAACTTCATCCGCTAATTACTACAAGACTAAATTTTCAAATTAACTTCTGATTGGATCTCTGACCTTGGATTATTTGTTTCTTGTTATTCCTATCATCTTGTTCCTTGTGGATGAAATGAACTATTTTTCATCTACTATGACCGCTAAACTTAATTCGTACATATCTTGCTCAATACGACTCCAATTGCAGTATATTTTTGGTTTCTGAAAACTGCTAGATCTCTACTTTAAGTTTCCTCTATCCATTTTGACTTGACCCTAGGTCTATCTCTTTTTTGCTCTCGGTGCTATCCACTAATTGTCTACTTTGGACAGTATGGAAGGGATATGATGGGTTAGTATTTCACGTCCTGTTGTAGGTCACGCAATAGCTGGCCGAGGTACCCTTCAAACTTTAGTTGTATTCATTCCTCCTTCTTGTGAAAACTTGGCTAAGTCCCCCTCTTAGAAATGTTGGCTCATTATCCCTAAGATTAGGGATTTCCTCTTCTTTTACCCTTTCTTTTTTTTCTTTATCCTTTATTGACGTCCATTCTATTTAAGACTACCTTAATGGATCTTATACTAACTCTTACGCTAACTTCTTACACCGTGTTGGGGTTTATCCACCTCTCTTACATTCCTAATGTACATGGCTTTCTAGTTCTTACGTTTGACTAATCCTATGTACATCAATGGCCCCTAAGATTTCCTTCAATCTCCTCTTCTACTTCATGTCTTCTTCCCCCCTTCCCCTCACTCTATTCTATTTGGTGCTTGTGGAGAGGTGTGAAGCCAAATGAAGAATGCTTGGAGGTGTTAGTTCTCTCCTTCGTCCCCTCTTTGGATGTGGTTATTGGATTGTTGGTGAATCGTGGTCTCCTTGAACTGTGCAGGCGTTACCCTTGCTGTGGGGGACAAACTTGTAGAGTTAGTTTTGCAAGTGTGCGTTGTACAGAACTAAATCCCAACAGTCCAATCCAATTCCCAGCAGCCCAGTAGTGTGGCCCAAACTTCTAGCAATTGAGTCCAAACCCCTAGTGCCCAACAGTGCAGCTTAAACCCCCAGCAATTGAACCCGAATCCCTAGTGCCCAATAGTGCAACCCAACCCTACAACCCAGCCCGAACCCCCCAACAACCCAACCTCGATAGTCCAGACCAAACCCCTAGGCAATTCAATAGTGCAACCCAAACCCCGGCAGTTCGGTGGTCCGGCCCAACCCCCAAGCAGCCCAGTAGTGTGGCCCAGCCCCCAAGCAGCCCAATAGTGCGGCCCAACCTCAGCAATCCAACCAGAACCCTCCGTGGCTCCACAGCCCGTTCCCACCACCAGGGTTGGTAGCTCATGGCCCAACCCATGGTCAGCAGGTAGTGGTCATCAACCTGTGGTCCAAATTGGGGAAGTGGAGTGTCAAATTTTCTAAGCAAACTCTTGCCCAAAGGAAAAGAGGAAAAAAACAAAGCAAAGCAAGAGTGAGGTGGGTTTCTTTTGTAGTCTCTATCATAGGGGTAGTTTTTGTAACAATTTTGGATACTAAACTTTGATCCTAAATAGAGGGGGATTACACGGCTTTGCCATCAGTTTGGTTTTAATACCAAAATTAAGGCTCCTCTAGACACTTGGACTCAAAGCTTCGCCGCTAACGGTGGATTTTAACACACAATCTAAGGCTCTTAGGAAGTTCAAAGTTTTGTCATGGGGGAGAGAACTTGCCAAGGTCAAGCATAAATTTGAAAAAAAAAGGGTTAGTGGTCAATGCTCTTATAGAACTCCTACCCTCTCTAAAAAATTACCCAAGCTAAGACACAAGTTAGTATTACTCCTCTTGGTTAGTACTCAACAAGTTTTGCACTAAGGGCCCTCTAAAGTGGCATCGCCAAGGTACGGTGGGGGGTGACCCTAGAATTAGTACAAGATACCAATAACAACCCTTGAAATGCCTAAGTTAGCCCCCACGAAGATACAAAAAGACTCTCAACTTACAACTTTACACCCAAGTATGCCAAGAACAAGGCCAAAAGGTACCCAAGATCTTCAAGCTCAAAATAGAACAACAATGGAGCTCAAAAAATGCTCAAAAAACACTATAGAGAGTTTTGGCCTAAAATGCCAAAAAATACCTAAAGCTAACTTGGACCCACGGATCCCAAAACAAGAATGAGGGGTCATTTGGGAGGAAGATGGGCCTCCCTTTTATACTCTTCTAAGGCCTCATCTTCCCCCCCTTTTTACCTAGGTAACCTTATCAACTTAGATTTTCATCCTAATTTCTAGGATTTTCATCCTTATCCTCAAAGGTTTTACCGTCCTAGGGTTTTGTTGGTCTAAAACTCATCGACAACCAACACCAACTGGGATCAGTAAAAAGGTAAAAAATCTAACTTTGGAAGGTTACCTATTATGACTAGGGCGATGAACTAGGGTTGTTGGGAGGGATCTAAGGAGTAAGAAAAGACTCCTTAATGACTTTGTTCCAACTTCGTGTGCTCCCGGGACGCCAATCAACTCCATGAAAATCTCTCTATATTTGATATTTGGAAGAATGTTTGGTGATTCGACCACCTTCTGCTATCAAAATACTTTGAAACTTGTTAGGGTGAATTATTAACATAAAAAATCTTACCTAATTTTTAGAGAGATTTTACCGCAACCCGTAAATTTCTCATAAATTTGTGCTTGTGGGTTTAAACGGTTGACTGTCTGGAAAGGGTATCTTTGCAAGTCAGAAAATTCCAAAACTTCTTGGGGAACCTCTCATGGAATTTACCAAGGGGTGAGCCAAGTCTTGTAATAGTCCTGTGCACGGTCGGCAGAAAAGTAAAACAGACCTTCCTTGATTTACTGGCAGTCAAGGAATCTTTCACATGCGAGGGAGTCTTGACAAATAGATTTCGCCACTGACTCCATAGCATACTTACAATCCCAGAGTACCATCCGGTGGCTATAGATTCCTCCGTTTGACCTATTTTAAAAAAGTGACATCTGCATGCTAACAATTGGGGGTTCCAATATTTCGTCGATGGATTGAAAAAACTGAAACCTATCTTTGGAGATTTACGTAAGGATCTCTCTATCTCTCCTAGGACCAATTTAGCCAAGCATGGTCACATGCATTGGATTTCAAACTATTTTGGGTAAGTTTCCTACAAGGCTACAACTTGTTGATTCCCACTACTTTGTGGTTCTAACATATGTACAAGTGGATTTTGGGAATATTCTAGAGATAAAAGTCTATTTATGACCAAAGGCTATACTAGCATGAAACATGCCTATTTTGGTTCTGCACTCTTTTTTGGATTTTTTGTGTAATATTATGGCTTAAATTGCAACAATCTAAAAAACAAAAACTATAAGTCCCAATTGACAAATTAGGAGCTCACAAAAGCCCAACAATTTTCATAACTTTTGATTACATAGTTAAAAAATTATTGTATGATATGTACTTTTCAATGATTGGCAAGTCACTAAAAAACCTTTTCTAATCCCTAAATGCCCGCGGCACCAAAATTTGGTGTTTGCAAAACTTTGAAGTTAAATAAAACCTAGCCAAGTTTTTATTTTTAGTAGTTTCTATTTTTGAAAAGTTCTTCTTGAAGTCTAGTTTAGTAGTTTTAGCATCAAAAATCCAACCTTGAAATAAATTATAGTGATTTTTCTATTCAAGATTTTGTACAAGGGTACCCATTGCAATCTTGATTTCCCATAGTGTTGAGAGCTCTTGGAAATGAGCCTCAAATGCACTAGATTTTAGAGAAAAATTACATTCAAAATTCATTTAAAAAATTGTAGAGTAGATTTTAAGACTCGGGGGGTGCACTTAGTTCTACTATAACAAACCATGTACAAACAAACAAGTGGTTTCTAATAAACTATAAATTCAACCTAAAATTTTGAGCATTGTTTAATAATGATTATAGGTTTCTATTACCAAAATTTTCAACTCAAATAAAATATGAAATGATTTCTAGAAGAGGCTGAAAATGAACTAAAATGGCATATTTTTCAACTCATATAATTATAGAGAACACATTTAGATGACCATTGAATCAATATTCAACTCAAAATGAGCTTTCAATAGAGAGTTATTTTCAGGAATTTTTAGTTTGTTTTTTACATAAATTTTTCTTATATAATATAGGAGTGTGAAACTTATTTTTCAATTCTATAGTGTATCTTTCTACTTCAAAATTTTGTAACTAATTATTAATTAGAAATAAAAATATCAATAATTCAAAATATAAACTTTCAAAGTAGAAAAATATATTCATTTTTTACAAAAAAATAATTAATTCAAAATTCAAAAAGTATATAGAGGATCCAAAGTTTTGATCGCTCATGGTTTTTAATGGACACTCTAAGTACACACACACACCAATTTTAAAAAGCCATAAATTGATTGGGGTTATACATGTTAGGCAGTTTAACCTCATAATTTTTTGGTCACCAAATATTTAGATTTGACTTGTGAAAAGAAGATTGAAAGACTTCACATCACTTTTGCAGTTTTAACACCCTCGTGGTCAAACATTATAAACTTTCATTCCATAAGTAATATTGTTGTGCTTTTATTTCCTATGAGATCTCTAACATGTCTAGTTTGAATTTGTACGGTTACAATTCATAAAAATTGATACAACTTATCAAAATGTTGGCATTTTGATAAGTTAAAGGAAATTCCAAGAAGCTCAAAACAGGCCTTGGGCATTTAGGGGTTAAAAATCACTCTTTTAAGAATTAAAATTTTGAAATTGGTTTTCTAGTTTTATATATATGTGGAAAGCTTTGAATCATTCTATTTTGATTAATGAGATGAAAGTTATAAGGAGTTTTAGTTGCAAGTAGTTATGGAATCTCTATTCTAAGATAAACTTTGAAGACCTTTATTTAACTCAATTTTCAATATTTTTTGGAAAAAAATAAAAATTGTAGGATGTAGATCTTTTATTAAGACATTGCAACCGTTGAAATTGGCATTTTTCAATTCCATAGATAAATTGTTAATAATTTAGGATTTTGAATCATTAATTCAACAAATGACATCACTTGTGGTCCAGTTTTGCATCCCTCTTCCAATCCCATTTTTCTTGTCATGCTATATAAAGATCTTGTCTTCTCATTTCTCTATAAACACTAAGTGGTTTCCAAAGCTATGTGAGAGTCTCATGTACAAGGTGAGTAGTCTTCATTAGATGGGTCCCAAAACATACATTTGCTTAAAATGAAGATATTATAGGTTAGTTATTGAATATAATTTTTCTCGACTTAAGTGATGAATTTATGAAAATAATATTTTTAAGTCCTACAACAAGAACCTCTCTAATCTTGTTGTCAATTTCAAATACTTCATTTTTATACAAGAATTGATTTTCATATACTTCACCTTCACAAGCAAAGATTTATATGACTACCATGAAAGTAATCACGGAGATGTTCAATCAACACATGCATATTCTATAAGCATTACAATAAGAATTTGGATGTTCTATTATGGTGAGCAGATTACATTTTTAAAAACAAATGCCGAAATTTATAGGATAGTTTATTTATATCATAAATAAAAAGAGAAAACAACATAATCCTTCTAGAATCAAGCATACATTGTGAAATTGCATTTGCCGATTTTAACCTCTAAACGTTAGAGACTATGTTTTCACCAAAATTGCTTCGAAACTGTCATTTCTATGACAAGTACCAAATTTTAGAAAACAAAATTTTTTAGAAACATGTAACCGTAGGATCTTGTATTGCACTAGTTTGAGAAGATGTGGAAAAAGTTTAAGAAGTTTCCACTGTGTAGATTGCAAGATATTAACGTTTGAAGTGACAAAAATCCATTTTTTGGCCCTATGAAAATACAGGTAGCTACTCTTCATAAGGTCACATTTGTATGAAAAAATGTCCAAAATGATTTTTACTCTTTGGATTCCTTCTTCAAGTCAAGTTGGCTACATGCTTGAAAATTTTCAGATCATTTGTAATTTTACAACATATTCGAAAAAATAGTAAGTAGAAAGAAGTAGAGAATGATTAAAAATACTAAATTATTAACAATTTATTTATGGAATTGAAAAATGCCAATACCAATGGTCATAATGTTGTAATAAACAATATTCACCTAATGTTGTTGTTTTTCGAAAAACATTTACAATTGAGTTAAATAAAGGACTTCAAAGTTTATTTTAGAAAGAGATTCCATAAATACCAACAAACTAACCCAAACTAAAATTCCTCATAACTTTCATCTCATTAATCAAAATGGAATGATTTAAAGCTTACCACATATGCATAAATCTAGAGAATCAATTTCAATTTTTTTTTTTTTTAAAAGTGATTTTCAAAGAAGTTTTTTTTTCTACTCGGGCTGCCTACCAAACACTGAAAATTATTCTGTTTGTAGTGAGTTGCCCAGAATCGCTATGTTGTCAAAAAACGCAGTTTGGTCCTTTAGAGGTTAATGAAGTATTTGGAAGGGATTGTTGTAACTGTGAACAACTGAACATCATATACAATAATAGGCGCGTCATTAGAAGCTTTGGCCTTAGACATTACATTGGAGTTTGTTGTGCAATGTATTGAGGAGAATATGAAATCAACATATCAAACTTATGACATCAAAGCTTTGAGTAGGTCATGAGTTAAGAGTCTCTCTCTACACCTGTCTTCCATCTTCATCTATATTTCTAATCAAATTTAAATGTTCTTAAGTATTGGGGGATCTTCATACAAACAAGTTTATACTCCTCCACTCACTTTCAATAGTACAAGATAAAAACATGTTTGGATTAACTGCTAATGATGTCCAAACCCACAAGTTGTACAAATCAAACTAATCATATTTCATATTAGCACTTTAACTTTTAGACCTACAACAATGAATATGCCAATTTTATCTTAAATCCTTTTCTAAGCCACTATCATGATTGTATTCTAACAATACACTCGATGGATTTACAATTCTGTGTCTCAAATCATACATAGAGTAAAATGGGCTTAATGAATAAACAATCTCAATAATACCAATGCCAAAAAAATCTTTAAAAATTTAATCGTCTTTATGAAATTTGTCAAAGGCTTGTTCTAATAAAGAATTATCTACAAGCAATTTGGTATTAGTTTCTAAGATAGAAGGACTACTTGACCTCAAACTAAGAGAAGCTTGAGAGAATTCCAATGAATGGTAGAGTCCCCAAGGCTTGGCGGATGGTAGGGAAGGCATTGATATATTTGCAATGGTAGATGCATTCTCCATGTCTCTTATTTGTTGCAATATTCTATTCACTTGTCCCATGGATGGCCGGGCTTTTGGATTGGGAAGGCAACACAAGAGGCCCAAATGAAGGAGATCTACTACCATAGTTATATGTACTTGAACATCTACATCAACAACCATTGAGTTGCATAGCACATTGTTGTTGCTACCTAAATTAGAGTCTAAAGGTAAGTGAGGAGATCCTATTGCATCTATGATCTCATCCTCCTGACGAGGTGTGAACCTTAAAGGTTGAAGAGTTTGAGACAATCTTGGATCTATTAAATTCAGGAGAAACCCACCTTCATGAGCTCGCCAAACACTGTGCAACAACACAAGATCCTCCGGTTTCGTTGCTTGCATATCCAAGGGACGCCTTCCACACACAACTTCAAGCACCAAAATCCCAAAACTATAAACATCCGATTGCTTGGTCGCTTTGCCCGTGTATGGCAACTCCGGAGCCATATAACCAAGAGTCCCTACTGCCAAAGTGGTTTTGTCCAACTTGTGGTGATCCATCAAGCGAGCAAGTCCAAAGTCTCCCAAATGCGCATTGAAATCCGCATCCAACAACACATTGCTAGACTTGATGTCACGATGCAAAATACAACTCGAGCAATCCTCATGCAAATATTCGAGAGCCGCACCCACTCCTAGAAGAATGGAGTGACGCCTTTCCAAAGAGAGGACAATCTCTTGGTGTTGGAGGCCATGGCTAGCAGGGGTGTGAAGCCATTTATTAAGGTCTCCATTGGGCATGAAGTCGTAAACCAAGAGCAGGCGACCTTTCTCTTGACACCAGCCTTGCAACTGCACCACATTGCGATGCCGAACTTGGCCGAGACTGGTCACTTCCGCATGAAAGAGGGACTCCGCCTGCTTCGGCTCTGAGAAATTGATCTGTTTCACGGCAACAAAATGGGTTCCACTGGGAGCTTCAAAGGACCCTTTGTAGACAGACCCCGATCCACCGATACCGAGCAAATTTCTTTCATGGAAGTTGTCAGTAGCCGTCCGGAGCTCTGCATACGAGAACGCATGTGGACCTGCGCTATGGCCCAGTGGTGCGTAGCCGTAAATTCTGGATGGGCTCGCAAGGCGGGAGGCGCGCCAGAGAATCACGACTGCAGCTGCCAAAACCGATCCCAGAACTCCTGCGCTGATAACAGCCCATGTTCTGCCCTTCCAAAACTGATTTGGGGTCTCGGAAGAAGGGACGTTTGAAATCTCACTACTGAAGAAGTTCCAGGACAAGAGCTCATGCGCTTCGACGCGTTGGGCGTCGGAGCTTCCCCCAATCGAGGGATACACTTCGTCGCCTAGCATTTCGGGAAATTTGTAGTTAAGAATGCGCAGTTTAGGTTGCAGGGGCTTCTTCACGCTGGGGTTGGACCCATTCGCAAGACGCACTTCGAGTGTCCGAGATGAGCTATTGAAATCAATCCAAGCAGTGAAGATTTTCCCGTCGGAGAAATACGAGCAGTAGGCGTCGTTGCCACAGAGGTAGTGAGTGTATGCTCCGATGTCATACTCGTAGTCATGGTTTTTTGAGACCCTGATGTAGCTATTGCCGGCGTCTTCGGAATTAGGGTTGTACGTCCCCATGGCGAAACTGATAAGGAAGCCTGAAGGAGTGTATCTATGGTCTGGATCACCTGGATTGAGAGGACTCCTGCATGCACCAGCGCTTCCTATTTCGGACACGAGGTCTTCCAGCTGTGCACGCATCATGCTCCTGAACAATGCGAAAGCGATTCCGTTGTGGTCCTGGTCTCTAAAAGAACTGCTGCTATCCCGAGGTAACCCGAGAGTTTCAAAGGTGAATGAGAACGAGGTGCTGAACGAAGCAACTCTCCCAGTTGCGACATCCTGAATGCGCACCTTCTCCCCGTAGAACAACGCTCCACAAGTCCCTCGCGACTGCGTGGCGCGCCCGTTGATGATGTAGGATCGATTGGCGGCATTGTGTGCAGCATCTCCGAAAGCTAGGATGTTATCATCTTCAGAGGGAAAGGAATGGAAGGCGAGTCGCGTGTCGTCACCGGCAACTGAGCGAAGCAACACAACGAGGAGAAAGCACAAGAGGTTCATTCTGTACTGTCCTGCTGTGCAAACCCAAGTGCACACATACACTCAAATAAAATTGAAAACTGATTCACTTTGTGCAAGTTTATGTACGGGTTGCTAGCTTGAATTTGTGCAATTGATGCCTTCAATGTCAAAGATAATCTTCTCTCTCTGCCAAGGGTTTGAGGGAAACTGAGCGAAAAACTTCCAACAGCAATTTGAAATTGACAAGAATGTCAGATCTGGATTTCTTGCGCTCCAATTGCAAATCATGTTGCAAGAGTTTTACAGCTTCAATCAGTCCTTCGTATCTCTGTAGAGGCACACCTTTCCAGCAATCAACACACTTGAGGGCACAATGACACCACAATAACACAACAAAAACACGACAACCAATCACTGCAAACACTGTCCCAAACATCCCATGGATACAACAACCAATACTGCAACAACAACCCCAAACACACAGGAACACAACAACGAGGTTGGAGCAAGCTGAATCTTTTGAAACCTTCCCCTAACAACAACTAAGGTCGATTAGGATTCAGAGGTCTAAAATTTCAACGGGCGTACTTGGCAAGGTGAAGGCAAACCCTCGCACTCCAAAGGCGTCGTCTTCCACACTGAAACGTAGCTGACCACGAGTTTGATTCAACTGTGAAGGAGCTTCCCCGAAAGAGTAATGCAACTACGAAGGAGCTTTCGACATTCAGCGGCAGAGACGGAGCACGAGGTCGACAAGCAAATTGTCTCCGCGCAATCCACTGTCGCTCCCCATTTGCAAAACCCAGATAAAAATTGAGGTGGCAGGGCAGAGCACCACCCATAATTCCCGAATACCCTCCTAGAACCTCCCAAACCATCATTTTACTAGTGTAGTTTTGCAAAAGTACATGTGGAATAATTCTGTGGTTGGTTATTGACCTCGATTTTTAAAAAATTAAAAAAAATTAAAAAGCAGAAGATACTTCTCATTAGAACATTCTCAGTATTGGAATTGGCATTTGTCAATTTAAAGTCAAAGTTATTAGCAAGTTAGGTATTTCTTTTACTATGTACTACACATCCTTGCACTTAATTTTTTTTCAAGAATAAATGTGAACAGTTTTTGACTAAATTTTTTTCCATGTATTCTCAAATCAATATGCAACATATTGTCAAAAGACTCAAGTTGTTGATCATGCAAATGTTTTAATAAAGATGTTGAAACAAAAAATTTCACCTTTGGGAAGGGCTAGAAGAAACATGTTTTGAAAGCCTAGGCATTATGATCTTGCAATCAATGAGGATTTTTACTTTGAAATTTTATGAGGATATATTTGAACAAGTTTGGTCATTTATGATCATTTATATTAATTATATAGTTATTCAATATATTTTTTTTTAAAGATTTGATATGATATTATGCTCATTATTGCATAGTTAATTACAATGGAATATTGAATAGAATTTTTAACTTTTTTGATAATATTGATATAATATCATGCTTGAAAAATGCATTTCAAATGATACTTGGACAATAGTGGTTAGTGTATTTTGAATGTATAGTGCATAGTCACTCAACTATTAACTTAGAGCAAAGATACCACTACAATTAAATTTTTTGGAGAAATATTTTGAAGGGGACTATATGTCAAATTTTGGCAAGTAGAAATCCAAGATTTAGATGTCCAAAACTATTCTTGGAATGTAGATTTTAGAATCTTTCAATTACCTAGATTTTGGAAACTTGATGAAATTTGGATGAAAAAATTGAAATGGATATCGGATGAAAAATTGGATGAAAGTATTATGTCTTCAATATCCATTGACCATTGGTCGTTGCCCACCATCTACTAGTTGTGCACTCCTAATTGATTGATCACCATTGGTTACTTGACATTTGCGGACATTCAAGCACTTTCAGTAGATCCTGCCATTGGTAAAAAAAACTCAAAGAGGTTGTTAAAGCCAAAATTGGCCCCCAAAACACACAATTTTTTCAAATTTTAACTAGCAAACAACTACCAAGTACACCACAACTTGCATACACTTAATATTTTGTTGAATTAGCCTCCACCCACAAATTTGAAACCCAAAATCTTTAAAAATAGCAAATTTTTGTTATTAATAAGTACAAGAATTACAAATCCTACTCACTCAAAATAGTGACAAGAGTCTCATTCCACCATGGGAGAATTCAAGAGTGCACATGCATCTAAGATAAAACTCAAAGCTTTATAAATACCAAATGTGCCATAGCCACAATACTTACAACAACCGAAAAAACATAAAACTTGACCTGGAAAAAATTCCAAGTCAAGAGAACCAAGCCAACTATAAGCCAAACCTAAGTTGTCTTGAAAATCAACTAAAGTTGTAGAACAAGTCTATTCTTTCCTAAACTCACATATTCTATGAATTACTACATGGCATAATCTTACTTGGTGTGGCATAGCCCTCAATGCCACATCATGTAATAAGCTAGGTTTTTTGAGTAAGAACTAAAGTCATATCTTATTGAAGGGGCTCCTCACATGTTGGGAAAAGAAAAAGGTCGTTGTAAAAAAACATTAACATTGGTTTAGCCAATGAAAGTTTAAAAGCCTGAACAATGGTTGACAACCTTGTCTTCTCATTATTCTAGCCCAACTAGGTCAATTATCTAACAACTTATATAGTTTCACTTTGTAAGAAAAAGATTTTTGTCAAGTGACGCATTACAAGTCAAATATAAGTGCTCCAAAGATATCCCAATATACAGATATACCTTCCACCTAGAGATATAAAGGTATAATACAATGTTATGCACACTAACTATTGATTAGAATTTTGACTTCAAATTGAAAAAGTCTGTAAAGCTATTAAAATATCTACACCTATACAAAATACACGTTTTAATCCTTAACTCCAATTGTTCGTTGAATGGACAATTGAAAATTCAAATAGGTTCCTACAAAGTAAAATTTTGTCAGATGTTTATGAGTGTTTGACTCAAAGAGTGAACATATACCCCCTTAGTGGAAATAATTTTTTTTTCTAATAGGGTGTCTAGATCAAGAATTATACTACTTTGATTTTTTCCTAGCCCAACTACCCAAGCAATTTGGGCATCTTTGGAGCCTCTTTTGCTAAATTCCTCGTAGACTTTGAAATTTGGCATGTATGTAACTAATATCATATAATTACAATTCTCCAAAAAAAACAAATTTTAGTTCTCAAATCTCATCCTAAAAAGAGTCAAACTTTGTTAGCTATGTTAGGATGGTTTAAAAAAAAACATTTTTTTCTAACTTCAAGCCCTATTATCTTGCAATCTATGAAGTAAAAGTTCTTGAAATTTTTCCTTCATATTCCAAATGTTTGTCTCTAACTTTTCACCATTGGATTACAAATAAAAATTTCATCTTTGCACAAGAAATCATCGAAAAAAGATTAGTGTATTGTCAATTCACTAAATGTCTTTATATTGCAAGGTGAGTGATTTAGACTAAGACATCTCAATTGCATTTAAAATTCTACATGAATTAACCTAAAATTATATACTTATGAATGGTAAAAATCCTCATTGTGTGTAGATAAAAGGATTTAGTTAAAGGCATCAAATTTTGATGACCCTCTTTTGCAAGAATAAAAAAAATTCTCACTGCAAACATTATAATCTTTCAATCCACGTAGTCAAATGGTCCAAAATTTTCTCCACACATTGCCTTATTTTTTTAACCCCTAAAGGACTAACAAGTTTTGAGGCCCCAAATACCTTCAAAATACTCATCCCTAAAGCAAGGTCAAAATCTTCATCAAAATTCATTTATTTAACAAATCCAACCATAGTATCCTTTTGTTAACTTGTTCAAAGACATTGTCCTAAAATTTCAGAGTAAATATCCCCACCAATTGCAAGTTCAATGTCAAATTTAGGCTTTTTTAGCCATTCCGAAAGAGAAAGTTTTGTTTTTCAAAATTTTTAGAAACTAACTTGTAAGTCCTATAACTTGCACATTTAGTCAATATGTTGGAAAATGGGTTGTAAACATATGTAAAAACTTTTAACCAAAAAAACTATTAAGTTCATTTTTTTTTAAATTGTAAAGTGGAAGGTAGTACTAAATGAAAGAAAAAAACTAAAATGCTAATACTTCTACAAGAAATTTTATATTTTTAATTCCAACGGTAAGAATGTTTTAGTAAGAAATTAAAATCCTTCATTTTTATTCTTATTTGAAAATTTTCAAAATTGAGATTAAAAGACAACTTTACATATTTTTTCTACCTTTATTGCTCACAAAATAAAACTCCTCATAACTTTTACCTCATTATTTGAAATGATTAAAAAGTTTTCAAATAATTATCAATCTATGCAATCCCCCCAAAATAATAATAATTTTTTTAGAATATATTTTTTGCTGCCCAATTTGACATTGAATTTTTTTTTTAAACTTCTAACTTTTGCAATATTGATTAGAATGACATGAAACAAAGCTTTACATGAAAGCTATTAAATAATTTGAAAGTAGTTTTTGCAAATTTTTTTGGAAGAAATACATATAAGTGCCTATGAATTATTGATTCTAAGTATATACAATTGAACTATTTTTGAAGTGTTCATATATTATATTGTACCCATTTTCAACAATAGTATCTTTCAAATTTTGATCTTTTAAACTACCTTCTTAAATTTGATCTTTTTTGCAATCAATATACTAATTTTCACTTTCAAAAATTATAAACTCCATTTCTATTAAATGGAATATTTTGTTTTTCATTGGTTTACATGATAATTGATTGAAAAGTATTAGTGATAAAATTTTAAAATTGGATTGTATAAATCTATAGGAAACATTCATGTGCTCATCTTTCTTTTAGAAACATCGTATTACCAAGGTAAAATTTTATACTATAAATGTTGCAATGTCAAAGGGATGCTTTCACAAATTATAAAATGTAGATATTTTTGGCTTTAAATTTGATTTCATAAATTGATACTTGTATTCTAACTAAAATTGTACATTTGGCACAATAATGCAATTAGCTTACAAAGACCTATTTTATTATAGTTTATAGATACTTATTTTGCAACTTTCTTTTTGTGAGACATTGAAATTGAATTATCTATACTGATTTTTTGTCTTTGTAAAAGAAAGATTCACATGCACATTAGTGTTTTCAACATACTTCCTAAATATGAATTTGAGAATCTAATCACTAATATTTTCAATTAATTCTAAATTTAAAACAATAAAATACACAAAACAATATATCAAAAATGAATTTTCTAGTTGAGAGTAAAACTTGATATATTCATTGAGATTGCATAATTTTTTTTTTTTTGCATGGGTTAGTTTTGGAAAAGCAAGGTTTCTAAGGTCAAATTTTGAACGTCATCCTTCCCTAGCATTACATTTTCTTGATGCTGTATACTATACTCATAATGATATTTAAAGTAAATCATACTAATTAATTTATAAATGCTATAAGTTTTTACTCTTGATGAGTATTTTTACCAACTATATTCACAAAGAACTCTTTTATTAATAATATAGACTTTTGTACACTCAATAAAAATCTTCAACAAACTTAGAAAAGTTGCAAAATCAATTTGTGTGGTTTAACTAAATATCACTATTAGTGTAGTTTACATTCATATGTACATATTTGTTGGGCCCTATACCACGGAAAGTGCTTTGATCAAAAGTTATGCTACCTTACATGATTGGGGTAGCCTATGCAATTTGAACATCTTTTGCTAAAACCCTCATCAACTTTTGAAATTTAGCATGTATACAAAGAATAAAATATGGCATGAAATTCTCTTAAAAAATACTTTAGTTCTTAAATCACATTCTAAGAGGAGTCAAAACTTTGTTGGCTATATTGGAGCAATTTTGAGAAAAATCTTTTTTCTTAACTTCAAGCCCTATTATCTTGCAATCTATGAAATCAAAGTTCTCGAAATGTTTCCCACATATTCCAAATGTTTGTTTCTAACTTTTTGCCTTTTAGATTTCAAATAAAAGATTTCCTCATTGAACAAGAAATCATCAGAAAAGACAAGTGTATTGCCAATTCACTTAATCTCCTTTAGTTGAATTACTACATGATTTAAAGTAAGTTAGATAGATGTCACTCTTGCATCTAAAATTATGCATGAGTGAAACTAACATCATATACTTATGAATGGTTAAAATCTTCATTTTTGTGTAGAGTAGAACTATTTAATCAAAAGGGTTCAAAGTTTGTTGCCCCTATTTTGCAAGAATGAAAAAATAATTTTTTTTCTCACTTCAAATGTAATAATCTTTCAATACATGGAATGGTCTGAATCTTTTTTCCTGCGTGTTGTCTTACTTGTTTAATACACTTTTATACGGTTGGAATTCAAAAAAAAAAAAAAAATTAATTTTGGTCAAAGCATTGAAAATTGAAAGTTTGGGACTTCTCTTCCAAAACACCCTCCATTCTTTGGGGATTAAACACATGTGTACTATAAATCAACACCACACTATAGGTTAATATTGTTGTGTAATCCTAGAATTAACATCTTCCTTCTAGGCAACAAGACACAATGATTTTTGGTGGGTAACAATTTTGGGTGTATTTACCTGAAATGGCTTCTTACCTTTGATGATTTGTATACATCTCACCGTTTTCACATCCAATTTTGTCACAATTCAAGATTCAATAATTCATTATTGGAAAGAACACACATCAAATTTTGTCCCATTTTGATCATCCATCCATCATTCATCTACAATCTTGCCTAAACAAAGTAAAATTCGTCTAAATATTGACAAATCTCACATATCTTAGAGATGCTTATGGCGATTTCATAGCTTTTTTTCCATTTATAGCTTTTTTTTTCCAAATTTTGTAAATGAAACAAGCTCAAAAATCAGGTAAGATTTGGCGGTCCTTCGCCAAGAAAAGTCTCACACAGGCATACATGAACAACCCCATTTGTTTTCTCACTTTCCTCAGAGTCAAGGAAATGTTGCAAACCACCTGTGACGTCAGTGGCAAATGCTAAGTTTGACTCACCCGGAAGAGAAGTAACCTTCCATGGAGTACAAACACTTCGATCGTGGCATGAATCCATGGAGGAAAAATCAGAAAGATCGAGAAGGAAGGACCTGGCCGCCTTGCAGTTGACGATTCATGGCCGTCCTGCAGCAAAGCTCGAGTTCCTGATGGACCCAAGACTTCACTTCGCATTCACAAAAGCAAAATGTGATCATGAGGAAGTTTATCCACAGGCCCATACTCGGAACAGAAGCCACTGCCACAGAGACTGAGACTGAGACTCTCGTAACCTAGCTGCTTGTTCAGCGAGTGAAGACTGTATCAGGACGCCATGGATCCACGAAACCTCTGAAAATTTGGCTCTTCATTCATGTAACGAGAAGCCTGTTTGCAAAATTTCAATTTCAAACTCTGAATCAAACCTTGGCAGAGAGAGAAGATTATCTTTGACATTGAAGGCATCGATTGCACAAATTCAAGCTAGCAGCCCGTACATATACTTGCAAAAAGTGAATCAGTTTTCTATTTAATTTGAGTGCATGTGTTTGCACTTGGGCTTGCACAGCATGACAGTACAGAATGAACCTCTTTTGCTTCCTCCTGTTCGTGTTGCTTCGCTCAGTTGCCGGTGACGACACACGACTCGCCTTCCATTCCTTTCCCTCTGAAGATGATAACATCATAAGTCTCGATCGGAGATGCTGCAGATAAAGGCGCTAATCGATCCTACATCATCAACGGGCGCGCGCGCCACGCAGTCGCGAGGGACTTGTGGAGGGTTGTTCTACGGGGAGAAGGTGCGCATTCAGGATGTCTCAACTGGGAGAGTTGCTTCGTTGAGCACCTCATTCTCATTCACCTCCGAAACTCTCGGGTTACCTCGGGACAACAGCAGTTCTCCCAGAGGTATGATCACAGCGTAATCGCCTTCATTTTGTTCAAGAGCATGATGCGTGCACAGCTGCAAGACCTCATGTCCGATATCGGAAGCGCTGGTGCATGCAGGACTCCTCTCCATCCAAGTGATCCAAACTATAGATACACTCCTTCAGATTTCCTTATCCTTTTTGGCATGGGGAATTACAGCCCTGCTTCCGAATTGAAGTCGCCAGCAACAGCTACATCGGGTCTCGAAAAACGATGACTACGAGTATGACATCGGAGCATACACTCACAACCTCTGTGGCAACGACACCTACTGCTCGTATTTCTCCGACGGGAAAATCTTCACTGCTTGGATTGATTTCAATAGCTCATCTCGGACACTCGATGTGGGGCTTGCGAATGGGTCCAATCCCAGCGTGAAGAAGTCCCTGCAACCTAAACTACACATTCTCAACTGCATATTTCCCGAGCTGCTTGGCGACGAAGTGTATCCCTCGATTGGGGGAAGCTCCGACGCCGAACGCGTCGAAGCGCATGAGCTCTTGTCCTGGAACTTCTTCAGTAGTGAGATTTCAAATGTCCCTTCTTCCCAAACCCGAAATCAGTTTTGGAAGGCCAGAACGTGGACTGGTATCACCACAGGAGTTCTGGGATCGGTTTTGGCAGCTGCAGTCGTGATTCTCTGGCGCGCCTCCCGCCTTGCACGTGGATTGCTCTCGGGGATTGCTTGAGTTGTGTTTTGCATCGTGAAATCAAGTCTAGCAATGTATTGTTAAATGCAGATTTCAATGTACATTTGGGAGACTTTGGACTTGCCCATTTGATGAATCACCACAAGTTGGACAAAATCACTTTGGCATTAGGGACTCTTGGCTACAGGGCTCCAGAGTGCCATACACGGGCAAAGCAACGAAGCAATTAGATGTTTATAGTTTTGGCATTTTGGTGCTTGAAGTTGTGTGTGGAAGGCATCCATTTGATATGCAAGCAATGGAACCAAAAGATTTTGTGTTGTTGGACATTGTTCAGTGAGCCCATGCTAGCAAGTCACTTCTGAATGTGGTAGATTTAAGATTACCTCAAACTCTTCAACCATTAACTAAAGGTTCATACCTCATCAAGAGAATGAGACAAGGATGAGATCATAGATGCAATAGGACCTCTTGCCTTACCTTTAGACTTTAACCTAGGTAGTCACAATAATGTACTAGGCAACTCAATCACTATAAGAAACCCGTGTTTTATGTGATGTTTTCATCATTTTTTGTGACAAAATTTAGTGGACATTCAATGAAACAACTTGTGTTTTTATGTCAATAATAACATTCAATGTAAGTAACGTGCAATGTAACATCTAATGTAATATCCAAAGGTTACATTGGATGTCATTATTAACATAAAAACACAATCTGTTTCATTGAATGTCCACTAAAAGTCATCACAAAAAATAATGAAAACATCACATAAAACATAGGTTTCTCATAGTGAATGGTTGGGGATGTAGATGTTCAAGTGCATGCAACTATGGTTGCAGATCTCCTACATTTGAGCCTCTGGTGTTGCCTTCCAAATCTGAAAGCTTGGCCATCCATGGGACAAGGGAATAGAATATTGCAACAATAAGTGACATGGAGAATGCATCTACCATCACCAATATATCAATGCCTTCTCTATTGCGCACCAAGCCTTGGAGACTCTACCATTCATTCGAATTCTTACAAATTCTCACACAAACTTCTTAATTTGAGCTCAAGTAATCTTCCTATCTTAGAAATTGATACCAAGTTGCTTGTAGATAGTTCTTCATTAGAGCAAGCCTTTGGTAATTTTCATGAAGATGATTAAAATTTTCTAGATTTTTATGGCAATCCATTGGCACTATTAAGATTGTTTATTAATTAGGCCCTAAGTTCTCTTATGTATGGTTTGAGACTAAGTGGATTGTTAACCATCAAACAAGTGTATTTGAATAATATAATCTTGATAGTAGTTCGGAAGAGGATTTCAATTAAAATCAACGTATTCATTGTTGTAGGCCTACAAGTTAAATTGTCGATAATTATGAAATATAATTAGTTTGATTTCTACAACTTGTGGATTTGGACATTAGTAGCACTCATGTAAAACCTATTTTTATTTTCTACTATTAAAATTTAGTTGAAGAATACCAATATGCTTGTGCAAAGATCCTTCAAGATTTGATTACTTTTAATTAGATTGGAAATATAATGAAGATGGAAGATAAGTCTAGGAAGAGACTCTCAACTCATAACCTACTCAAACCTTTAATGCCATGAATTTGGCTTGTAGATACCCTAAATACTTTGTGCAACAAACTCCAAATGAATGTGATTCCCAAGTCTAAAACTTCTAATATAGCACCTACTATTGTATTTGGTGTTTAGAATCAACATTCTTTACCAATTAATTCATTGAAGTCGCCAAATGCAATTTAGAAATATGTACTTGAATCTAGAAGGATTATTTTCCCCCTTTCATTGAAGATATAAATAAATGATCTCATCAATTCCAACATCTATTTTTTATAATATCTTTTATTAACTTTAACCACTAGATATGGTATTAGAACATCTAAACTATTATTGCATGTGCTTATAGTACATGCAATAACTGATTGGACATCTCCATGATTACTTTCATGATAGTGACATTAAATCATTGTTTGCCAAGATGAACTATGTGAAAATCAATCCTACAAAGGCGAAGCATTTGAGAATCATGGGAAAACAAGATTAGAGATGTCTTGTTGTGAGAAAGATTAATAAAGTCTTCTCAATACAAATTCAAAACCCTTTTTTGATCTAGATGAAACCATAGATTTCCCTTTTGTTTGAAGTAAGTGACTAGGTGAGACTTTCACAATACAATTTCAATAGAAAAATGGAATGTTACATTATTGAAGAAATTTGTCTTTATGAATGAAATGTTTTGTTTTGTTTTGTTTTTCTTCTAGATAAGTTTTTAAGTTTTAGTCACAAGACATGTACTTGGATTTGAATTTCTAGATTGAATTTACTTTGGTAGCAAAGTAATTGAAGAAATTGATAGATTCTGAAGTCTTATGAGCTATAAAATTGATAAATTAGCCATGGTGTTAGATTAAATCTACCACCTTTCCTTGCAATTGTGGGTTAAAATTTTTTATTTTGTTTATTATGATGAGATCTCCTAGACCATGCATCCCTCGTCGCATTTTTTTGATACCGTTGGAAAACCCTCAACGAACAGGGGTACACAAACTTTGTTTTGTGATGTTTTGATTCAAAACAAAAAGATATTGAATTTCAAAGTTTTCATGAATTAAAAAGTTAAGAAATTAATTCTACTTTTCTTTTGGCTACGTGTGACAATGACAATGACATTTGGAAAAAAATAAGCCCTCAAAGGGATTGTTTCACTTTGAAGAATTCCTCTCAAAAGAACTTACACCTCCTTTCACGGAATGTAGCCACCATTTATCATCAATGATTAAAGTGGCCACCAATTTTTTATTTATTTAAATAATTTAAATATTTAGAAAATATTTAGAAAATATAAAAATATAAAAATAATAATTTAAAAAAAAAGAGCAATATGATGTGGTTGCACTCATGCTACATCAGATTCCAGAATTTTGTATTAATTTTAATGTTAATTTTCTTTTTCAATTTTTTCAATTACTCAATTGACATGTCCTGCACCAATGAAGCCTAGAAATTTTCTAGCTAAATTATTATTATATATAAACTATAAAAAAATTCTGCCAAAATTTTCAGGAATTCACAACCCCTTTCAATGCTCATTTTTTTTCCTAATGACTTTAGAGGATCTTTTGCCATTGCAATGAAAAACTTCATAATCTACTTTTGACTTCTTCAAATTCTTTGCATCTTTAATTGTAGTCTCTAAAAGCTTAATGTGTTCACTTTGAACCTTTCATTTGATGAGCTTCTATGTGTGTTGCTTCATTGAGGTTGCCCAATGGAAGATGCACTCTCAATCTTCAAGGATGGATCTCGAGAGCCATAGACAATTTGAACAACATTCGAGTTGGCCCAAGCACTATTTGCCATGAAGCCGAAGTTTGGGTGAAGTAAGTCATTCTTCTCCATTGTTTTGTTGAAACATCTCCACATGATGACTTGTCCTTTAGTGTCTTTTGACTACATGTCGTACATTGCAACAATCATGACCTGCAATACATCAAATCGTATATGTAGTAGAAAATAGTGGTTCAAGGCTTGACATGGTCAAATATAAGCTAAAAATTCTCAAGATCTCCCCTTGGCTGCATCCGCCTTATGAGATTGGCACCACTTCTAGGGTCATTAACAAGCATCTTAAAAGGTATATTTTTTCCTATCCTTGGCCTAAAAATACACTATCATGAATGAATTCATTCTAAACTTATTTCTTCATTGCTAGTAGAGGATCTATTTCTTCTCCTTTGTGGCTAGTACTACAACACGATGCAATGATGTTTTGAATGTTTGAAGAGCTCACGACTTCGAATTTGTCAATAACATCATCCAAAGCCTTTCCTCATGGCATTTTCTTAGGTTTGTCACCCATATGAACAAAGAAGGTGTCCATGAATTCCTTACTAGGAGCCAAAGTGATGGAAGACGCTTTAGAGGTAGATATCTTTTCTACCTCTCATGCAATAAGTCTTGATATTGTTGTGCCCTTTAGTCACACTCACCACCTTAAGCTTGCCTCCAAGTGCTTCTTGTAGCACTTAATTTCTAGTGGCACCAAGGGTCATGATCTCCTAACATTGCACACATCACGTTCATGTACCATTAGATTTCAACTTTAGTCACGAGATTCCTCATTCCTTTGTGGCTCTCAATTATCCACTTCCAACACTTAAACCCCACAAGACAGTAGGCATGTCATTTGATGACATAGGGCAGAACTTCCATTGATGTCCAAGTACTCAGTGGCAACACTACTCCACACTAGTGTTAACCACTTAACCGCCTTTGAAAGGTACCCAACTCCCTACTACGCACAACTCACTTTACTTCGGGACTCACTTTGGAACTCACTCACTGGGACTCACCAATTGAGACTCAATTGACCACCCTTCTTCATAGTACTCTCTGCAAGATTCAACAGCCCCCCTCCCTCTATCTTAAGGATCTCTTAGAACACCCAAGACACTCCCCACTTGGTAAACCCCCCTTTTCCAAGTTGTCTCCCTGAAACTGAGCCCCCAAAGACTCTTGATCTTCCCATCGGTATAACTTTTAGCTCCAAACTCCAAATCCAAAGTGCAAGCCCATTTTTGTGATTTTCTCTTTCCGTAGATCATTGTGAAATATTCATTTCCTCAATTTCAACAAGTATTGAGTAAATTGTGGCCCTCCAAACATCCAAGTTCCCTAAAAGAATAGTTCTCTGAGACTTATGAGTTAGAAAATTACACTTTAGGGATTGCATTGACAAACAAAAAAGGATTAATTACTAAATCAACTAATCAATTGAATGCAAATACCAAATATCCTAAAGGAATTCCATCTTCCAAACATTGGTATACCATTGACCCAAGACACTTACTTGAATGAAAGCAAGGTTATTCAAACTTGTATCTTTTACAAATGATATAAAAGAAGAAAATAGTCTAATTTCTAAAGAAGACGCGTGATCCCATATAGATCTTAGTGATTTTTTTTAATTGTAGAATGTCATGGTAATTTAGTTTGCATGATGATGTTTGAACTATTAGAATCAAAATGATTAGAATTAGAATTATTAGGATTAGAATTTTTAGAATTAGAATTATTAAAATTATTAAAATTTTCTTAGAAACTATTAGAATTTTTTTTAAATATTATATTATATTAAAAGACTCTATATTTTTATAATACTATTCTTAGAAAAACATTCTTGTATAAGTGTTGATGTTTTAAGAAAAAATATCAATTTTTGAAAAAAAATTAGTTTGCTTTGTACAAAGATTTCATCAATTACAATGTGTTACAAAAATTCATTAATAAAATTGATATTTCTCTCTAAATTGAAGATTGAAATAATTAATAGTCAATTTCAAATTTAAATTTAATATTTAAGTATTTAAAAGCAGAAGATAGTAATGAAAAATATTAGGTGATTAGGAACTTAACCTATAGAATTATTAATGCAAAACTTCATTGATTTTAAAACCTTTAGTTTTTATATAGATTAGAGACTAAGCTTCTTTGGTGTAATTATTTTAGGATAAAAACTAGATAAAAACTGGATTTTTTAATTATTTAATTATACTTGAATATGAGCAAGGTAAATCCAATTTTAGATGTACAGTCATTCATGAAGCCGTGTGCTCTCATTGTCTTCTAAATTATACCGCGTGCTTGTCCTTACCCGGTTTGTGCCGTGGCCGGTATCTCGCAAACAACCAGTTACAAAACTAGTTGGTAGTCGGTCACAGCCAGTAGGAAGGCAACTGAAACCTCCGACCTTGCCGCATTTAGACTAAGCTCCCTACCACAGTATTGATTAGATGGCAACAAAAAACTTTATACAATACAATCACACTATGGCCTTGATGTCTATCAATTTTCAGTTTTTCACACGTTTCTATGAATCACTCCACCCACAAGAAATTGTTATGTGATCGTCAAAGGCAATTGATGCACGAAAATTTCTGAAGTTGACCCAAATCAAGCCAAATTTTTGTCCAATCAGACCAGTGAAAATCTAATTGGGAAACATGTCTCCGTTCACCTCAAAGTTGTCATTCAATCCATGTGGTTACTTTCTCGCGATTCACTCTTCAATTCTGCTTGCTCATCGATTTTCATGAACCTACCTTTCAAGCGCGGGCATAGCCTGGCCGAGCGTGGCAGTCTAGGATTAATGATGAGTGGTTGTAGTCATTAGCTAAATCATCAATGACAAGTGGTTCACACCATTCCCCAAGGCCAGTCTTAATGAATACAAGGAATCTCACACTAAAAACATGAGTCCAAAACCTTCAATCCTCAAAGGGTATTATTAGTATAATGGAGAGTAGCAAAGCCATATTTCTTTTTATAAAACTTTGAAACTATCATAAGTTTTTGAAGAAAAAAATAAAGAAATCCATATTGAATACAAAATTAACCCAAAAATTAACCTCTAAAGGACCAAGAGTTTGTTCAACGTACACAATAAATCTCAAGTAGGTTCCTACAAAGTCATTTTTGGTTGGATGTTCTTGAAATTTGGACACAATATGTAAACATATACCCTCTTCATAAAAATCTAAATTTTTTTCCATTCAAGTGACTTGACCAAAAGCTATGTTGCCCTAGAATTTTAGGGCGGCTCGAGCAACTCCAAGCAACTTTTGCAAAACTCCTTTTTTACTTATGAAATTTAGTAGGTAGGTAATTTGTATGACAAGAGATGCAAATTTATAAAATAAAATAACCATGTGAAGTGTAAAAATCTCACTCTAG
This sequence comes from Rhytidiadelphus loreus, assembly GCA_947034895.1. NCBI lineage: Eukaryota > Viridiplantae > Streptophyta > Bryopsida > Hypnales > Hylocomiaceae > Rhytidiadelphus > Rhytidiadelphus loreus. The sequence continues at coordinate 8,924,659 of OX344763.1, forward strand.
AAGGAATTAAAGATTGTTGGCCCTATTGGACAAGGTCAAAAAAAAAAATTTGCTAACTTCAAACATTATAATCTCTCAATCCGTACAGTCAAAGTTTCTAAAATTTCTTCCACACATTCCCATAGAAGTCTACTTCAAATTTGTATGGTTGAATTTTGAAAAAAAAAATTGTTTTTCATTTTTTAGGGATTAAAGGGATTTTACCATACAAGTAAATTGTGGTTCAAACATCACAATGTAAAACCGTATCTCAATGTCATTATATAGTTTGAGAGCTTAGCAATTTGTGATCATGGGCCCAAAATTTGCATGGCTATAAAAGCTTCAATTTCTAAAATTTCAAATTGAAGTAGAAAATACACTTAAATGATAAACTTTATTTTTTTTATTGGATTGAAATTCAAAAAAGATAATTTAAAGGCTAAAATTTAAATCAAAATCAAGGAAGTAGAAATTTCCAAAAACAGATGAAAGGCCTCATTTGTGAATCATGCATTTACCATTTTCTTCTCTAGAAAATTGAGTAGTAACTAGAAGAGAGACTTACCACCTCCAAGTGGTGCATACACATTCAAGGAACTTTCATTAAAAAAAATTTAATACATATAATTTGTTTTCCACTAATTATGTCAATTTTAGAGGCACACTAATAAATGAGGTAGTTCATTGTATGTTAGATAATTTCAATGCAGTGTGATCCTCCATTTCTATACTCTTAATAATTAATATTCCTATCACCCTATATTTATCTACCTTTCATGAATTTCATTGAATTTTTATTAGAGTTTTTTCTAAATTTTGTGCATAGGTTCAAACTAATTTGTTCACATTCATCCAAGACTATTTAAACTAATTATTGAATTATGACAAAATATAGTAGAGAAGAGGATTGCATATCAACAGGTAATCGAATTGGTTTTAAAATTTTAACTTGCATACAAAATTTCAATGTATTTGTCATAGTTTGATTATTTAATGAAGATTGCCCGTGAAAAATACGATCAAATGAGTCCTTCAATTGAATGTTGGTAACTCCGTATTCAAAGATGATGGTTTAATCATGGACAATACAATGAAATTGAAGTCAAGATTTCTTGTTCGCTTTAGTGAAAAATGGTTTTAGTCCACTTGAGTGGCACTAGAGCTTCCCTTCCTTTATTTATCAATGTAGTGTTGATTTGGAAACATTCATGGCAAACGCCAAGGATTGAATGTTATTTTGTTGCCGCAATGGAATATCTTTGATTGTGGCCGTGTCAATCTTTTTCTTCTTCCGTCCTCAATTTCCTTGAATTTGAGAAGAAACATCTCCAAAGTTGTTCCTATTTGAAACTAATGCTTGACCCTTTGCCCAAATGCTGCTAATTGTTCAAGTCAAAAATACAAATCGATGGGTTGCAACTATATTTGATCCTTTCTTCAAGGTTTCATTGTTACTTTGAGCCAACAAGAACTCATAACACAATCGGGATTCCGATTTAGTCATATTCGCCTTTCGGACCAATAAAGCAACTCCATGTTGTAGTTTCTCCCCCATTCCTCCACAAAATTGAAATGAATTTCAAAATGATAGAGTTAGCTTTAATTCCTAAAGGACCAAACTGCGTTTTTTGGCAACATAGAATTTTTGGGCATGTACTTGTCACTAGAGATTTTAATATTTCTCTTTGAAATTTTGACACAACATTTTCTCAAGGAGGAGCCGGGCAGCCCGCCAAGTAATGAAAATCACATATCATGCAATAACATTTTACCCATGTAGTCAAAGGTTATGAAAATTGTTGGGCCTTAAAACTACTCCCCAAGAAAATGTTGTGTCAAAATTTCAAAGAAATAAAAACTCCATCTACAGTGAGTTGCCCAAAATCACTATGTTACCAAAAAATGCAGCTTGGTCCTTTTAAGGTTAAAGGTTGTTCATTATTAATAACAAAGCATGCCAAAGCTCTTTGGTGCACTCATACAACAACAAATTTGAGATTTGATTATGGAGTACTACATATAAATGAAACAAAACATATGTTGCATTGTTTAACCAATAGCTTTAAAGAAACAAAAACTTCTAAACCCATTCCAATAACAAAAACTCTATCATCACCCTATGCATATCTCCAAAATCAATATGTACCAATCTTGAAGAAACAATTTTAGAATATCTATAAAATAAAACTTTGACCCTTCATAACTTTTGCATACGGTATTGAAATGTCATGTATTTTGCTGCATTGCACTTCTGAAGAAGAAAATAAGAAAATTTAACCATTCTAAGAATAATGAATAGACTCAATAGCCAAAAATAGCTAGGAAATGGCGTATTTGGGATGCACAACTTATTCAATGCACGCAAGAAAATACGGAGTAACCTGAGACCACCCTCAGTCTTGTAGTCAGATCCATGATTTCTGTCCTTTACCTAAAATTGCGTAATGAATATCACAGTCGATGTGTTCATAAGTTTCCTTACTAATTTTTTTAGTGAAAATCCCATTGCAGATACTAATTTCAATGCAACATTATAGAGCATGGAACTGAGCAAATGAATGGCCAACGGAGCTCTAGAAAATTGACCTCAAAATCTTACTTTTCAAAAAATCACAACTACATTTTGACAACTTTTTTTGAAGTTGAATTTTTTGGATAGAAGGAGTGCATCAAATTCTATTGACAAATTAAAAATAAATGTAATATTGTTTTTAACCTTAATCTAAAACAATATGTGTAACAAGAAGATCATTTTGGGTTGGAGGGAGTGTTTTTTTAAGAAACAAAAATTTGACAATTGGTACAAGAATTGGTATATATATGTGTGTATGTGTAAAGTTTTAAATCATTTCATTTTTATCAATGAGATGAAAGTTATGAAGAGTTCTAGTTTGTAGGTAGTTATGGAATTTCTACTCTACAATAAACTTTAAATTTCTGTACTTAACTCAATTTCCAACATTTAAATTTTTTAATAATGGGTGTAGATTGTTTATTACAACATTACAACCACTACAATTGAGATTTTTCAATTATTTAACTAAATTCTTAACAACTTAGTGTTTTGAATCATACTATACTTTTATCTACTTAATATTCTTTCCTATATGATGTACAATTTCATATGATCTGAAATCTTCAAGCATGTAGCCAACTTGCCTTTAAGCATGATAACAAAGATTTACTACCATTTTGGGCATCTTTTCATATAAATGTGACCATGTAAAGTGTAGCTGCCTAATTTTGTGACAAGCCCAAATTTTTTTTTTTGTCAATTCAAACATTCTTATCATGCAATCTATATTAATGGTGTAAATTTTTGAATTTTTTTCCATATCTTTTCAAACTAGTGTACCTACAAGATCTTAAGGTTTCATGTTTCCAAAAATGTTTCTTTCCTAAAATTTGGTACTTGTACTAGAAATGGTTGTTTTGAAATGTTTTTGGTGAAAACATAGTCAATAACCTCTAAAAGGGTTAATTGCGATCCACATTGAGATTTTTAGAACCAAAATGAGTAAAGATATTAGATGGGTTGCAAATAGGTCAACAGACCTTTAGGGCTATATGTGTTGACAAAATTTTGTAAGTTGATGAATGTGAATATTTGTATGCCTTGTACTTATTCACTATGGGATCCAACAACAACCACAACTAAGTTAATAATCACCTACAATTAAAGTTGGACTCCTCCCAATTGAAGGGACAAACACTATTAAAAAAGGTGGTCTTTGGTCATCAAGGAATAGTGCGAGAGTATGGTGCCCAAGGCCCGTATTGGCACTAGTTTGATGCCAATGTGGGCCTTTTTCACTACTCTAGCACTATTCCTTAGTACCCCAAGACTACCATTCTAGTAGTGAAATGAAGGCATTTTCTTCAATCTTCTTTTCAATAAATAATAAATATTGTGATAAGTAGTTTCAATATGAAACTTTATGTAACATTTATAGTAATTGAAATAAATGGAATATTTTGACTAAGTAGAAGTTGAAAAATGGCAATTTTAATGGTATGTGTAATTGCCATGTCAGTGTTTAACAAATCAAACAATTATGTTGGACTATTTATATTCAACTTTTGATGACTTACAAACAAACAAAAGTTACAAACAAAACATTTGAATATGTGGCTCTTTATATTGTAGTGAAGACAATTGGTGTGAAGGATTCATATTTACATCCAACTTATCATCACATTATCATTTAGCTTATAACAAAAGCATTAAAGCTAGAAGGCTTTGTCTCAACAATTTTTTTAATAGTAGTAGTAATGAAATACAAAACTTATTTAGTGCATAAAAGTGTAATTGAAATAATAATCAAACTATGACAAATACATTGAAATTTTGCATTGGAGATTGTTCGTGAAGTTACGGTAGAGATTGATGATTGCGTTGGAGTTTGATTCCATCACTTTCTTGTTTGTAGTTGTCTTGACATCTTTTTTATTTTCCGGTGAGGGTGGTCAGCTATGGTGTACGGAATTTTAGGGTCACCTAGTAAGTGTTTCTTGTTTTTTTTGGATCAAGTTGCATTTGAATAGGCTTTGAGGCAACACATTTGGAAACAAGATTATCATGACCGTTAGTAGGCTTGCAGTCCTTGCTCAAAGATGAAGGTATTAAATTTAGGAGGGTTTGAGTGCGCTTGGGTAGGGTTCAGGCCCGCGTTCAAGGTAAATTTGGCTATAGTTTTGGATAGATGCATCTAGCTAGGGTTTTGTACATTTGTAAAGGGTTTGCTTCTTGCTCTTAGCTTTTGCGTGCACTTATGTAGAGTTTAAGGTGCACTTGGATAGAGTTTAGGGTAAAGGTGGCTACCATTTAGGGTCACCCAGTGCGGATTTGTAAAGTTTGACGGGTTTAGGATTTATAGGGTGTATAGTACTTGGTGATGCAAGGAAGGGGATCAATTATGGGGTCGATATAGATATGGGATGGTAGAGTTGGTTTCAAATCTAGGCATACAAGGTTGCCTCCACAAGAACCACTAGTAGAAAACAGGCTATCAATAAATGTTGTTTATGACTATTGTTCACCTAGTTTTGCCACTTCCAAAACCCAACAACAAATAATATAGGGGTTCCAATCTTAGGAAAATTCAAATAGTCTAGCGTATTGCAACTAAAGTCACTTGTATCTTATAGAAAAATGAAAAATACACTTATATAATCTAATGGCAATTTATCATTATCCTATCAATTCTTTATATATAATTCCAAATTAGAAATCGCTTCATAGTCAATTCATCATACATACACATACAAGATCTTCCTTATACGTACAACATCAATACTCTACTAATTTGGTCAACTTGCCCAATTACAATTTCATTACAAATTAAACTATATAAAACAATTTGACATTTAGATAATAGAATTAAAATACAACTTGTTGTACAATTCAAAGATATAAAAACTTCCCTAAAGTATTTTAGAGCAATATCCTTGTTTCACCACTTGAGCTCCCAATTGGCATTCATTGGTTCACTTAATATTCATAGCAATTTATCAAGTCTTCAACAACTTCTTGATGGTATAATCCCAACTTCTCTAAGATGGAATTTCCATTTTTATTTTCCAAGATTAATTGTCTAGACTTTAATCAACAAAGCTAAATCTATTTACAAACAATTGACAATATATAGTATCAATTCTAGATTAGCAAGTCAATTAGTGTCCACACACAAAGACATAGACCCAGGATCAAATTGACAATTTGACTTAACACTTATATGACACTTGACCAATCTCTAGTCTTATACAATAATTGGGCAAATAGATAGGTAATCCAATCTATTTGTAATCCAATGAATTATAAATTACACATACATATATAAGAATCCAATTTCATAATCACAATGCATAAAACCAAGTGGACAATTTTTCCCAAGCACACAATAACAATAATCCCAATCTTTGGTAGTACAAATAGACAATTTGCCAAACATACAAATTATACAATATCAAATAACTCCTCCAATTATTCTAATATACAAAAATCCAATCAATGGATCTAATAATAAAATCATTCAAGAATTACAGTGGATAATTAAATAATTTGCCATCTTTCACAAATTACCAATATATAAATCATCAATTTTAACACAATTAAATTGATAAATTAAACACATGATGAATTCCACAAATAACTTGGTCATGCAATCAAAGTATCGAACCACACTGAACCAATCATTGGTCCTTAATAATACACAATAAACAATATGCCCAATCACCAAGAAATTAGAATCCAATCACTGGATTTACTTAACACACATGAAAGCAAATTGTCAAATCCCATACAAAAAGATCCAATCACTGGATTATAGCTCATAAAGAAAATAGACAATTTGTTCAAAACACACCACTAACACAAGTCCAATCACTAGACTAACTCCAATATACAACAATTTAACATACCCGATGTCGAGTAGAGAGGAGCGCGCTTAGAGAACACACGGGGTGTTTGGATGTAGGTTGTGAGTGTAGATAGAAGACAAGTAACAAAATTCTAATCTTCTCTTCAATCTTTGCTTGATCTTCACTTCAATCTTTGCTTGATCTTCACTTCAATCTTCCATTGACCTATCATGTGGTGGTTCTATAGGGCCAAGGGTAAGGGTGTGTGATAAGAAACAAGGCCTCGGACGGGTAAAATGGGACGGCCAATCCACGAGTTGGCCGTTCGAAAAATGGCTCCTAAACTTCAAACCCACGGTGACTAGGAAGCGCCTTTCACCGGTGGGAACAACAAATAAAATTGACCATGTGGGCCATTAACCCCACTTCGTCGCCACAAACACGAAATGGAGCGCTTATTGGATAACCACGGCTCGCAACAGGTTTACAATGCAGAAATTGAATTGCAACTAACCTCCAAAACCGGTTGGGAATAACAGAAATGAAAACGAACCACAAGTCACAACACACTGGAGACCCTCAAAGCTCTTCAAATCTTCATCTTCAAGTCTTTAAGCCTTTACATCTTCAAAAATCTCTTCAAAACACTAAAGGAACTCCAACTTCACCCTCAAACTACCTAAACTCCACTAAAAAAAAGAAGGCAACAGACCTTCCTATGCTTCCACACTCATAACTTTTTCATTTCTTCTTCAAATTAAAAGATTGATAGCTTTTCTGAGAGCTAACAAATTTTTTTATCACTCCTACAACTTTCAAGTCATTTCAAAACTTTGTTCAACTTCTATGACCTCTCAAAGTTTCGGTCCATAGATGGTGAAAGCAAGAGACTCTCTCACCTTCTTACACTCACAACTCACTCATAAATGCTTCAAATTGAATAAATGATAGCTTTATAGAAAGCTAATAATATTTACTACACTTCGTCAAAGTTTCATTTCGAACAAAAGACTTGTCCCTTTTCTATGGTCGGTCAAAGTCTCAGCCCCTCTTCATAGAAGGCAGCAGACCTTCCTTCACTCAAACAAGCACAAATCTCAACTCACAACTTCAAATAAAACAAAAGAGAACAATTTAAAAATCTAACAGTATGATAAACAACTCCTCCAATTTTCATTACCAAATTCCTAAAACACAATACACAATGAGCTTTCAAACACTCGGTTCTCCCAAAAAAACATTGGGAGAGACGATGAATAGTGTCCAACTTTTCCTCCCCTTTTCCAACACCTTTTTCCCCATAACAACAAGTGTACATCAACCCTTAACTCCCTCTTAAAGCCAACTTACACCTAATGGCCTTCATATTTGGCCCCATATCTATATTTTTATCTTTAACTTAGAAGGAAAATCACTTCAAAGTCCAAACTATTTCCATTCTTTCCTTCTACAACTATAACCAAACGAAATAATTTCTACAAAATACTTCAAATATGGATTGAAGTACTAACATCAAACCAATGCCTATTAGAGGTAAAAAAACTAGAATTCCAAGGCTAATTTTACTCCATCTACAAGAACTTGATAATGCGTTTGATAGTCGCAGCGATGTAATCAACATGATCCGCCTTTGTTAAAGGATTCATTGGTCCTTCTAACCAACGTTGGTGACCACGACTTCCTTCAACAGGCTTCATCATGCAGTAATACTGATCGACATTGAGACCTTCGAAACATCCTTCAAATGTCACATCTTGGCTGCCGGGCTCAACACATCCAACCTGCAACAAAATCACCAATGCTCGAGCGTCACGTTGAAGATTCCCGTGCCATCGCCGCTCTACACGAGGTTGCTTTGGCGGTCGAGAAGGCCCAGCTTCTTCTTGTGGACGCTCATGCGGCGGCGCAAGACTTAGCGGCAGAAGAGGTTGATCCAGTAGTTGTGACAATGAAAATTCAAATCCAGGCTCCGATTCTTCTTTTTCCTCTTGGGACTCTAAAAAAACCCTCCAGTTTGACATTTTGACTATAAAGTGGAAAATAAATATCACTAATGGATTTCAATGAAACTCTAAAACAAAACCGTCCTTTTAAATAGTTGGCATGCACCTCTACAAAACGTCATCTTAAAGTTATCTAACAAAATAGTGTCACCATGAAGCTACTCAATAACACGTATTATAATATGTTTTTATACTATGAACAAATGTACAACAGGACACCAAAAGAATACAACGTGAAAGAGGTTGCATAAACTTTAAAATTGACAACTATATACTCTTAGAAAGATGACTATTCATTTTTAGGTTACTACCAAACAACTCGTCCCCTTCCCAATCATGTGCTAACTAAGCCTTTAGAATCCTAATGACAATTGACCTCATATTCTTTTATCAATGTAAAAACAACTTACAACTTGTCCAATTTCACACAACAAATGACAATTAGTCAAGGATAAAAAAAATTGTTGTGACTACAACTACATAACTAGTCATTTAGAATACTTATGGCAATTGATAGATTGACTAAAGCCAATTTTTTGGCTCAGAGTAATTATGGACAAGTAATTATGGACAAGGCAGTCATCTATTGCTTGGTGGCTCTTTTCATCCAGTTGTTGATGTGGAACTTCATTAGTCTGTGATTATATGGGAAAGTTGACATGGCGCCATGCCATGTGGATGATGATGTGGTTGGGCTGAGTTGATAATTTTCTATTGGATGATTTAGAAATGACCATGTTCGACGTTTTAGGATTTTAAACCTGACGTGGAGAATGTTTTGTCATGTATGAGTCATTTTGTAGTCGTGATCGGCAGTGCCATAGTCATTATTTAGTCATTTTTGAGTTGAGTGCAGTAATTAATAAAGTCATGGATGTGCTTAGGGAGTCATTCTTTAGAAAGGTGTTGCTCAATCAATCATACTATGCCCAAATATATGATTGGTTCCACTAGTCATGCAGTCATTGTATAGTTGCATAAGAATGTTTGTGTATGACATACAAAAAGCAAGTGTGTTTTGGTGCCATACAATGGAGTCCTCTTTTCCATTGATGACTACAAAATGACTCATAGCTTTAGGACTACAACGATGGGCAAACATGAGGATGGCGATTTATGACTCAACAAAGACTTAGACAAATGATTCCAATAGTAGTGCTTCACTCTTGTACATGAAGATCAGTACAAAGAAATGATAGGCAAAACATAGACAATAGTATATTAAAATAACATGATTTTGGTGACTACAATGATCACGAACCTATTCATAGAACTACTACTCACATCATAGGACTATCATCCATAGGCCCTAAAGCATACAGTGAGAGGTCCTAGGCACATGGCTACATCCATACCGTAATTTATGGCTTCATTTTGTTGCTTTCAAGAACTTTCTGTCCTAAAGAGTATTACAACCGACACCATCCTTCACCTTCTTTAGTTCATCATCCAAGTTTATGAACATTAGTTGCTCCTACACTCTCTCTCTGAAGAGCAACATGTGAGCCTTCAAGTTGGCACTTGGACCTCTGAACTTATTTTTCGCGATTTTTAGTTAATTTTTGGGTGAAAAATAGGAAAAAACATATAAAAATACAGTTATTGTGGGTTTTGGTAGAAGTCCTACCAAAGTAGTGTGTAATGGCCTTAAATACGTGAAACACGTAAGACGTTACATGTTCACTAAATTTAGGTCTTTTTAGTAAAAATAAGTAGTTAAGTCAGTAATTCCGAGCGAAGTGAGGATTTGAGAGTTAACCAGTTCGAGTGTCTTATTCATGTGGTACAACATTTATAAGTATGCATATAACAAATTGGTTAAAATTAGAGTTTAATCAGAGTCAGTTGAAATCCAATTCGAAAGAATTGGGTTTGTTGTTTGCAAGTAACTTTGAGAATTCGAATCATTCACAGACCAAGATGGAGGAAATGATGATTGGAACATACAGAGAGGTGCTTTTCTAGTTCAAAGCATGCCAGGAGGTCAAATAGAAGCCCGATCATCCAAGATTCCCCTGGTATTAAGAATAATTTTCTGCCCGGGTGGAAATTATTAAGGATTGCTAAAAATAGCATCCTTATTGGAGATTTGGTTTTGCCTTTAGTTGATGGACATCTTGTAGAAGATTGCCCAAAAGTTTCGGGATTTTACAAAACTCCACGATGACTCCATGGGAAGTCAACCGCTTAAAATTGCATTTGTAAATTCCTAGAAATTACCAATGTTGCGGTAAAATCTCACTAAAAATTAGTATAGTGTTTTGTGTGCCAATAAAGAGCCTTGTCAAGTTTGAAGACATTCCGACATTTCCAAGTATCAGAATTAGGACCAACAACGAATTTTACAAGAATTTATAACTTGGCGGCGGATTGACCAGCGTACCAGGAGCTAGCGGTGTCCGAATGGAGCGTTTCAAGGGTCAATTCTTACTCCCAAAAATATTCTAAACCACACAAGACCAACAGTTTTATCAAAAAACGCAAACTCCAAAAGTTAGATTTTTTACTTTTGTTCTGAGTTACCGTGACTCAAATTTGCGCTTTAAAACGACTGGAGAGGTAGGGGTAAAGGATTGCTTAGGCTAATTGCGGTCTTCTGAACATGATGGCGCAATTTTTTTTCAGTTTCGAGATGTTCCTCAAAAGATAGAGAGGTTCAGCCCTTAGTTTGACTTTTAAAAGGTAATTTTGGATTAATCTAGGTGAATTTTGCAAATATCTTTTGTAAAATCGAAGATTGGATTTGCCCAAGATACTTGTCTTGCGTAAGAAGCCATCTTTTGGACTAAAAAAAGACAATTTAGAACTAATCTTAGATTAAAATGCAAAATATCTTGGTTAATTAGGTAGGTTTTCAAAATATCTTTGGGAAAATCTAATATTTGATTTGGGAAAAGATTCTAAGGCCATTTAGGGCCTAGAAGGAACTCGCTTGAGAATCTTCCTTCACATTAAACAAAGATTATTTAGAAAAACGCGTTTAGGTAGTTTAGCAAAATATCTAGATTGAAAGTAAGTAAATAATTACAAACAACTTATCGGGGGGGGCCGGGAGCGAGTATATAAGGCCCTTCCTCGAGGTTGTTCGTGGCCCTCATTTCTTTGTTTCATTCTTGTTGTTGCTCTTGTCGTGCTACCGACACTTGTCGGAGCACTTTTTAAGCCAAATTTTGGCTATTTTTTTTTATTCTCTTGTACTTTGAAGGTCCGAAGGGCCCCTTCAAAGTTTTGTTTTCTTTTCTCGTTTGAATTTGGAGGCTTCAAGCCCCAAAACTTTGCTTTTCAAGAGTTTAGGTGGAGGAAATCCCCTAACTCTAGTGTTGTTTGTGTTAACTAATTTATTTCTTGAATTTGGAGGCTTCAAGCCCCAAAACTTTGATATTTTGGGAGTTGTGGGAGGTGTTCCCAAACTCTAAATTGATTTTATTGTTCTTTTGGATATTAACCAGCTATTTGTGTGAATTGATACTAGATTGTGAACTTAAAACTTTAAAGCGGCAAGGCTAGACTTTGCCAAAAGGTTTTAAGCATCACCACGTGTCAAAACTTGTTGTATAACGGGTGTTTGGTTTGAATAATTGTTAATGTTTGGTTAAACACTGTCATGTGTACCTCCTTTAGTGATTAAACTTAGAACTTTGTTTGGAATTTTGGAAATTAGTTTTTTAATATTCGGTTAAACACTGTCATGTGTACCTCCTTTAAGAATTAAGTTTTCAAAATACTAGTTTGGGTCCTTCGATACTAGTTATTCCTGGGGTTGCTCCCGCACGGTGGAACTTTGATTTTGAAACCTGAAAACGGGTACTTGAAACTTGAAACTGTCTGTTATTTCCTGGGGTTGCTCCTGCACGACGGAGCTTTGACCTTCTAGGGTTAAAATTTACCTTTGTGAAAAAATACTAATTCTTGGTTTGTCTTGCACGGCAAAGCTTTGACTTACTAATTAAAATAAGATTCTTTGGAAGCTTATTTAAGTGCCAACTTCGTTGATTTTCCTCCTTTCCGTGTTATACACGTGGTGGAGGTATTTGGTCCCCAAACTTGTCATTGGTTGTTGTTTCATTTGAATTGTTTTGCTTTGTTTTGTTTTCTTTTAATTTCATCAAAATTGGTCATCTTGATCATGTTATTCACAACATTAATTCTCCCTTATTTGGAAAATTAGGAGTACTTAACCTTTTTAATTTAAAAGTTCAGCATTTTTAAAAGAATTGTTAAAAATTTCAGTTCATTCAATTTAGTTTATTGTTTCTTTTTAGTTTCAATATAATTTCAATTAGCCGAAGTAGGGACAGCCAACGGGTTCACAGTCGGGAACGGCTCAATAGCTGGAAACGGTCTCCACAGCCGGGAACGGTCTCTACAGGCTACAGCCGGGAATGGTCTCCACAGTTGGGAACGGGCTCACAGCCGGGAACGGGCTCAACCGCTGGGAATGGGCTCACAACCAGGAACGGGCTCAACCGCCGGGAACGGTCTCCACAGTCGAGAACGGGCTCACGGTCAATCACGCCGTTCCACGTGGCAGCGACCGGCAACGGGGAAGGGCGGCTCAGACTGTCTAGAGCACAGTAGTTGGGAGGGCAACTCTACCCTCAGTCCAACAACCATACAGTCAAATCAAACATTGACATCCTCTCCAAAATCTCAGTAAGTCTTCTTATACAAAGCTAACACACAAATTTACATATTCTTCTAAAAAATATATTAATCAAGGGTTGGCCGTTGCTTCGCCACACCCAAACTTTTGTGTTTAAAGGAAAAATTGGAACACTAAGTGTGTAGAACTAACATCTTCCCTCGGTTCTTGAAACTCTCAATTCTCTCCAATGCCATAGCCACGAATTCAACAACAACAACAACAATAAACCAACAATTGGAAGAAGGAGAAGAATAAAAAGGAAGGAATTCGACACGTGAAGGAATTAAAAGATTAAACAACGATTAAAGTAAGAATCTAACTATTCATTCAACTAATTGTTTGGGTTTGTTTATTCAATTTATTCTTTCTACTATTCATCGATAGATTTGTTTTTGATTGTTTTTTATTATTTTATTAGAATACTATTCATTCATTTGGTTTTAGTTATTAATTAGGATTCCAAAGCCAAATTAGTTGTTTGTTTGTAGTTTGGGGGTTTGTTTTATTGGGCCTAATAAGCCAAAACAATAAAAACAAACAACAACTAATATCTTGGAATATTTTAAAAAATAACTATTAAACAATTGGCAATTGAATAAAACTACTATTCAGTGAAAACTTGGGAAAATTGAATTAAATTTATCATTTAATTTAAATTCCTAAAATCAAAGGATTAGTCTTAAATTGCCAAAACTAACAAAATTGGACTTTTTAGATAGGTTTTAGAAACAACAATAATAAGATTTCTTCCAAATTCATGAAAGACAATGGAGAATTTCGAGGAGACAATTATGATGGTATTTTGCGATGATGGGACGATCGATATTCTCGATACTGAGGTATGATTTTCAAAACTTGTCTTTTGTCTTTTCTTTTGCTTTCATTCTTTTAAAAATTAGACTAGAAAACTTAAACTAATAGAATTAACAATTATGAATCAGATAGCTAGTAGAATTTAAAAAATTTAAAAACCTTTGAAAATTGAATTAAAATCACGAAAGTAATAATTAGATCAACTTTGAATTAATTTGGAAAACAAAATAGCAATTTCATCCAAAAGAATCTCAAAGGGAATCTAACAAGAATTAGGAATCTAGAGAAAATTAGAATAATTGGATAAATTAAACCCTAATTCATCCCTTTAATTCTACATAAACTTATTGAAAAATGAATTCCATCAAACTAAGAGGAATTTTCATTTATTCATAAGTTTTTACCTAGAAGTCTAAAATTCTTACTTTTTACCTTAATAGGAAAATAATTTATCACTTTACCCATAAAAACCATAAAACCTTAAAATAATCATTAAATTTAGAATAATAATTTAGAATTAGGATTAATTAAAGAACAATTAGGAATATTCTCAAGGAACAACTAGGGAATCTTTAAAACCACAATCTTTTAGAGAATCTTTTGAGGATTTCAAATCCACCTTTTACTTTTAAAATTACTTAATTTTGGAAGGATAAAAGTGTGGATGAAGATTTAACCTAATTTTAGATGGAAATTCCTAAAATAGGTCAAAATTAGGTTTTTTCTTTAAATTCCATTAGTTAACTTAATCAATCTTTCAACCCTGAAATTTAGATTTATTTCACATTATTTTGCTATTTTTAGTTGACGGATGAAGTTTTTAGGATAGAATTAGGGCCAAATTTCATCCACTTATAATTTTCACTAGGAATATTAGAATCCAACTTGCTTTACCATTTCAGAAAGGGCAAATTGTATTCTTTAATTTAGCTTAGATAGAATTTTAGTCTAGCTAGAAGTTTAATCGCATTTAACTAACCCTCAACAGCCTTTATTTCTTAACCATTAAATTGTTTTGAAGTACTTAGAATAGGTAAAAATCAACATAACAAAGTGTCCATTGCTTGGAAGGCCAAAGAACACTACGTTTACAATTCACCCATTTGAATTATTAACTTATGCCACTAGAACCTGTGTGCAACTTTCTGACTTAGGGTGGAGTTAGAAATACTCACACAACACAAGTGACAATATGTTACTAGTAGTTCTCCTAGTGTCATTCAACAGTCCTAGAGTAGTTATAACCAAGAAAATGACTAACCTGCAACTACCTAGATACTATCTAGTCCCTTGGCACCCCTAAGCTTGTGTGGTGAAGCCGCCTAGGTGGCTCCACCATGTGGGTAGACCGCCTAAGTGGCACTTTTTAAAGATGACGTGGCAAGTGCCATATGTTAATTTGTGTGTGGCCTAATTGCTTTTTGTTTTTTGTTTTACATTTTTCATTTCACCAAATTAACAAAAAAATGGACCAAATTAACAAAAAAATCAACACCTTTTTGCTAACAACTGCCCAAATTAACACGTCCAAATTAACAAAAAATATCAACACTTTTGTCTAATGACTTGTGCATGTGAAATAAATTAGGGGAGACAAAGTAGTGGTGCAAATACCTCTAGAACTTCAGTTGGATCGAATTGAGGTTGAAGAGGTGTTGAACAGAATACATACTTGTACTTTTCCTTTTTGTGGGTTTGACATTGTACTGTACTTCTTGCTTAGTATTTGTAATTCATCTTCAATTTGGCATTGCTTTCATTCTTGTCAAGAGTTCTGGCCTAGTAAACATGGATTTCACCTAGTACAACTTCTTTTTCCTTTGATTTTCATCATCAAAATTCTCTCTAATGATTGGTTGTTGTCATGTTACAGTTACTTCAAATTCAAGCTGGAAGGCAAAGGGGCCATCTCACACTTAAACCTTTTTCCGTTTCTGTTGGCATGGCTTAACTCCACCTCAAGGATCTATATGTTCAGTCCACACTAGCTTCTCACCTTCACCACAATTCATCTTAGTAGTGGAAGATGGTATTTGGAATGTACCCTAGCTTTCACTCATCTTTCAAAGCTAGGGTTGAGGAGATCATTGTAAGGCAAAGGGGCCATGGACTTGGAGGTTGATGACTTTGTCAGCCTAAGTGACAAACAAAGAAAGAGGGCCATAATGAAGAGGGATACAAATGACAGAAGAAAAAAAGTCCAAGTCTAAACTCTTTTTGAAAACAAGGAGAAGAAAGAGGCCAAACAAGCGGTCAAGTTGGCAGAGAAAGAGAAGGAAGACAAGGGCAAGGACAAGGACAAGGGCAAGAAGAAGGATGAAGCTAGAGGCCAAATTGTAGCATCCTCCACTATGGATCGGGATTCACAGATGCAGAGTGGAGTGAAGAGGAAAGCCACTCTCTACCAACTTACCGAATATGTCTTCACTCATGTGACACAAGCGATGGTCCTCACAGAAGATGACTTGGAGAAGACCAAGGATTTGATCATCAACATTTCCATTGAAGACCTTGCAGATGACATAGACGTGGGGAATTCAACTTTCTACATAAGGTCTTGTACTTCTGAAAAAGATAATCATCCTTCATTTTGAATTGAAGATTCATTTATTAATTTTGGGTCACATAAATATATTTTTTTGTGTTCATAATTTATTTTTTGATACACTAAATGTTTGCAGATGTCGGCTAGGAAGATTTGCATGATCTATGGTGTGCCGAACTTTAGGTCGGGGGTGGATACATCATTTTCTTTGACTACCTAGAGAACTTGCCCATGCCAGGGTTGTCTTCTCCGCCAGATGAGGTGTCCAAATGGAACGTAGACGTGGGAGAAGAGGCTCTGCAATCGGCATTCAGCTTTGTTGTCTCGCATTTGCAGGACCATGGCTACATCATAATGTTTTACGCGTAGAGTATGCAAGCAAAGTCAAACATTGCAAGGATGTAGAGTGGATGGGGATGGACCGCATGCACTTGACCTTGGCTATAGACAATATAAAGAAGGTAAATTCCATTCAAATTTTCTAGTTGTCATGAACAATTCATAATTCACCAGATTGCATGCATTCTAATATACATTTGGCGTGGATGTTCGAAACACAGAAGTTTGGAGTTATCCTTATAATCAAGGACTTAGGAGGCAAAGAAAAATCCAATTTTTCTTTCAAGCACACCACCAAAATGAGGAAGGCTAGTGTTGACATTGCACATGACAACATGCTAATGAACTACGCTCATCCAAATGACATGGCAATGAATGGAAAAAAGTCATGAGGAGGTGCAAAAAAGTCCCAAGATTCTTCACTATCTTCCTCAAAGCAAAAAGCATTGAAGGAGACTTGGTTTTGGATTGCACTGTATCTATAAGTGAGTGTTCAATTCAATTATTCTACATTCCAATTGTAGTATACGATTTCAATTATTTAACTAATATATTTTATTTTCTTGCCTTTGTGTGCATGCATTATGACTTGTCGTAGCACCGGCCGCCACATTGTAGCTTTGGATGGAAGCAAGGACATCTACAACGCCATCCTCAAGCCAATGAAGAAGTCAGCAGCGGCTGTGGTGCCAACACCAACTCCAGCACCAGTAGTTCAAGTTTCACAAGACCCAGATGACATGCCCGTGGTGCCTCAAAAATTGGCTCACAAAGAAAAATTCAGTAAGTAAGTAACTATCACTTTTTAAATTCTTCCTTTGCATGGTGACTTACACATTCTAAAAGTCTAATATCATGTCTTACTTGTTTGCAATCATCAAGGATTGAATGATTGATGCTACACTAAAAATTATATTTAGTGTTGTATTACATTTAGTGTACTTAGAGCATCTGCAATGCACCCGCCAAACTCAACAGTATCAGCACTGTGCTGGGCCCAACCAATTTTTTTATTAAAATTGTGCTCCAATGCAACCGTTATTGGGGCCTTCAATTCCACGGCCTTGGTATGCAACCACCCGGGACCGGTTAATTTGCAATATTTGAAGGGCCTGCAAGTTGGCCCGGTGTAAGAATAATAATGATTGTCAACCCTTTTTCGCATTGTAGATTGTGCCAATCAATTCAAACATCCCTTGTTTTGATGAAAAGCTTTTTTTAAATGTAGATTCTTTTCTTTCTTGCTTTTTATAATGCAAAAAAATCCACTTGACGTTGGGATTGCCGGCTTTGCATTGGATCAATTTTTCCAAAAAAAGAACCGGCACTTTCGAAGCCTCGTGGAATGGCCCTGCATTTACCGTTACAGGGCTTGTATGCCGAGTCCGCATTGCAGATGCCCTTACCACCCTACTCCACACAACACTAAATCTGAACTTTAAAGGAATTAGTGTAATATTAGACTTCAATGCGTACTATATGGGATTGCCACATTTAGATTTACCAAATTTCAGATTTCAGATTTGCCATAGAGTACAGATTTCAGATTTACCATAGCGTACATTTAGTGTTAGAAATTAGATTTAATGTTACTTACTTTAGTAGGGTTAATGATATTTAGTGTTAAGGTTCGTAAATAGTGTTGCTAATACTAAATATCATTTTTAGTGTAGTAGATTTAATCTTCAAGAACATGATTAGCCCAGAGAAGATTTTTGAACTTCCAATGCATGCCGAGCACATGGCAAGTGCCTTTGTGGATTTTGGTTGTTCCAAACCAAAATGCCATAAAGACACTTATGCTCTAAATGTCTTGCATTATGTAGATGTATCTGCATCTGAAGGAAGAGAGTCTTTAGAGTCATCTATGGCTTTCAATTCCGCAATTAAGTCCATAGTGACTTAGACTCATGAGATTGACAAATCTCTTGGATCAAACTATTGTGTGTTGATTTCTACTATGATTGGATTTGTATGTTTTATGGCTACATCTTGGGTGTATTTTATTTCCCTTCAAATTCTTTTAATACTTAATTTTTTATGAAAATTGACAATATTTGGTCCTGCTAAAAAGAAAGGCCAAAAAACAAAATTAGACTCCTAATAGCTCATAAAAAACCTTACTTTTTTGCATTTTACAAGGTACTAAATCCACGGTCATAGGTCTTTTATAGAAATTGTTTCAAATTTTTTTTCCCACTCATAGGCTCATAGGCTCACAAACTCGCCAAATAGCAACCTTGGGTACGAAATTTATTGAATCTCAAAATTTTGAACAATTAAATTTTTTTTTAAATTATTTTGATTTTGATTGTAGCAACTGTACAAGGTACATTAGTTCAAATTGAAGTAGAAAATACACTTCATTGATGAGCTTTATTTTTTTTGTTGGAGTGAAATTCCAAAATGATAGTTTTAAATCTAAATTTTAAATCAAAAGCAAGGAGGTAGAAATTGCAAAATACACATGAAAGACCTTTGTTTTGTGAATAATACATTTACCATTTTCTTCTCTAGAAAATTGAGTGGTTACTCAAAGAGAGGCTTGCACCACCTCCAAGTGGTGCATATATATTCAAGGAACTTTCATTACTTTTCTAAAAGTAAATGTCATTTGTTTTTCACTAATTATGTCAATTTGAGAGGTATACTAATGGGGTAGTTCGCTGTATGTTAGATAATTTCAATACAATGTGAGCCTCATTTTTACACCCTCAATAATTAATATTCTTATCACCCTATATTTATCTACTTTTCATGGGATTCATTGAATTTTTATTGAAGTTCTTACTAAATTTCGTGCATAGGTTCACACTATTTTGTCTTGTAGGGATCACACCCGTTTACGTTTGATAACTACATGCAATAATGTAGTATTTAATGTGGGGATATTTATCTCCTTCCATTTTTTTCCCCTCCTTATTTGTGGATAAAAATCTACTAGCATGTATTTTTTTGCACCCTATTCTTTTGAAAATGAAGAGGGAGACTAATTTTTGGCACCCTATTTTTTCTAATACATTTTAGAACTAATGAATGTTGAGAGGAATGTAAACACCTTGCAAAATCAAGCTTGTGAGAAATATGTTTTACATAGCATTGGAACTAGCAATAAGTTTTCTATAGCATTTGATAAAGAATAGGACGCAACATGCAATACCAATAGCATACTATAGAAAAGGCCATTGAAAACAAAACCAATGGCAAAAGTACACCATTGAAAAGAAAACAACCTTTAGAATACATAATCCATGAGTTACAATATGCATCCAACAATAGTACATAATCCATAAAAGAAGAGCATGCTAAAATACAAAAAGTTGAAAATACGGTATTTTAATTTATCAAATGTATTCGCAAACATATGCATGAGTAATTCCAACTTACCAAGGAACCTAAAATTTACAACTTGAAGGTTCACATACAAAGGTCATCCACAAACAACAACTGCTACTATACAATTCCAATATGCTAGAAAGAAAATAGAATAAGAGTGGAGGAAGTAACAACTTACAGATTTTTGCCAAAATTTCCTAAAATACACCAAGGATAGGTAGTTGTAGAATTCCAAGTTAGAACAATAACTAAAATAGGAGTGGAAATGCTAAAAACACAACAAACTTCAAATAGCACCATGCAAGCATGACCTTGGGAGCATTTTCCACCAATCAAAGCTTCATTTAATTCAAATTCAAGACAACAACACCACCCTATTGAACCTACTAAGCATTTTTTGAGGGATCCAATGTTTGGCACCTTAATTTTTTCTATTCTATGTACAACAAAAGGGGGGCTTTTCCTATTTACTACTTTGTACATAATCATATATGAGACATAAACCCAATGCTATGGTAGACGTACCAAAAGTATAAATTTTTCCTTCAACAAATTAAGTTGACCCTATTTTTTTATCTCACACCATTTTCTAATACACCAAGTAGGGAAGAGGATTGCACATCAACAGGTAATTGAATTAGTTTAAAAAATTTAACTTGCATACAAAATTTCAATGTATTTGTCATAGTTTGATTATTATTTCAATTACACTTTTATGCACTAAATAAGTTTTGTATTTCATTACTACTACTATTAAAAAAATTGTTGAGACAAAGCCTTCTAGCTTTAATGCTTTTGTTATAAGCTAAATGATAATGTGATGATAAGTTGGATGTAAATATGAATCCTTCACACCAATTGTCTTCACTACAATATAAAGAGCCACATATTCAAATGTTTTGTTTGTAACTTTTGTTTGTTTGTAAGTCATCAAAAGTTGAATATAAATAGTCCAACATAATTGTTTGATTTGTTAAACACTGACATGGCAATTACACATACCATTAAAATTGCCATTTTTCAACTTCTACTTAGTCAAAATATTCCATTTATTTCAATTACTATAAATGTTACATAAAGTTTCATATTGAAACTACTTATCACAATATTTATTATTTATTGAAAAGAAGATTGAAGAAAATGCCTTCATTTCACTACTAGAATGGTAGTCTTGGGGTACTAAGGAATAGTGCTAGAGTAGTGAAAAAGGCCCACATTGGCATCAAACTAGTGCCAATACGGGCCTTGGGCACCATACTCTCGCACTATTCCTTGATGACCAAAGACCACCTTTTTTAATAGTGTTTGTCCCTTCAATTGGGAGGAGTCCAACTTTAATTGTAGGTGATTATTAACTTAGTTGTGGTTGTTGTTGGATCCCATAGTGAATAAGTACAAGGCATACAAATATTCACATTCATCAACTTACAAAATTTTGTCAACACATATAGCCCTAAAGGTCTGTTGACCTATTTGCAACCCATCTAATATCTTTACTCATTTTGGTTCTAAAAATCTCAATGTGGATCGCAATTAACCCTTTTAGAGGTTATTGACTATGTTTTCACCAAAAACATTTCAAAACAACCATTTCTAGTACAAGTACCAAATTTTAGGAAAGAAACATTTTTGGAAACATGAAACCTTAAGATCTTGTAGGTACACTAGTTTGAAAAGATATGGAAAAAAATTCAAAAATTTACACCATTAATATAGATTGCATGATAAGAATGTTTGAATTGACAAAAAAAAAAATTTGGGCTTGTCACAAAATTAGGCAGCTACACTTTACATGGTCACATTTATATGAAAAGATGCCCAAAATGGTAGTAAATCTTTGTTATCATGCTTAAAGGCAAGTTGGCTACATGCTTGAAGATTTCAGATCATATGAAATTGTACATCATATAGGAAAGAATATTAAGTAGATAAAAGTATAGTATGATTCAAAACACTAAGTTGTTAAGAATTTAGTTAAATAATTGAAAAATCTCAATTGTAGTGGTTGTAATGTTGTAATAAACAATCTACACTCAATGTTTTTGTGCAATGCTGTAACTCCCTCTATTTGTTTGTATAGTTGAGCGATGTTGATGTGCAATAGGGGAGATGGTGGTCCAACTCTAGGGCTGTCGGTATGACCACAATACAAAGATATGACAAGAACCGGCCGTTCGCCACCACCTAGGGGGTATTGCAAACAGGGCAGTTGGGTGCCTGGCTTGAAACCACCCTTGGAGGTGAATCCAACAAAAAACATGACCACATATGGTAGCTACTAGGGAATTTAAACAATTCTCTAGACAAATCCAGCACGTAAACAGTAAAGCCATAGTGATCTTTTCGTCTATAGTTCCGTAACCTTCAGAAAGTAGAGCATATTTCCCATTTCCAATGTGAATATTCCTCAATGTTCAACAATATGAATTCAAGACAAATATGGAGGAATGTTCTAAAACTTATAGTCTCCAAAGCTGTTGTAGGCACAGTCGATGAGGATCTACAAGAAACGCAATTGATGAGGATCCGAGATTGCAATACCACTAGTAGAAAATAACTGACCAAAACAACAAAAATCCAACACAGAAGTGTTGATTTTTTTTGCTACAAAGGTCGAGTTGACTTGGACAGTATTTAACACAAAAGTATTGATTTTCTGTTACTGTTTTTGTTGATTTCGTCGGGTTTTTTTTAATAATTTTTAAAAGAATTTAAAATTGTTTTTCTATTGCGACATGGCAAAATCACGTCGCACCACATGGCAACCACCGCCACGTAGGCGGCCACCACCGTGGGGGTTTGAACCTTGGACCTCACGGTTGAGGTTCAAGGCTCCAACCATTGAGCCACCCCAAAATCCATATGAATATAAGTGAGTTAGAATTAAATTTATATTTTTTTTTTCATTTTTTTGGTAAGAACAGCAGACTTTGGTGGCCGTTTCGGCATAGTAAAACACTTTTTTTGAAAAAAAATTGAACTAATAAAAGTTATAAAATTAAACTATCTTTCACCTCCAAAAATCCTTTTGAGATTTTGAGTCTTAAATTAAAAGTTATAGACAAAATTCAGAGCGGGTGTTTAAAAATGTCAAAAAAAAAGTTCATTTCAACCCTGCTCTGAATATTGTCCATAACTTTTGATTTAAGACTCCAAATCTCAAACGGATTTTTGGAGGTGAAAGATAGTTTAATTTTCTAACTTTTATTAGTTCAAAGTTTCTTCAAAAAAAGTATTTTACTGTGCCGAAACGTCCACCAAAGTCTGCTGACTTCAAAAAACACCGAAATGTGAATGATTTAGTGTTAAATTAAATGAAAATTGTACATAGAATTTAATCGTGGGGATTTAAACATTGCCCAAATGACGAAAAAATATTTCAAACTTTTGTAAGTCTAAATAAACAAAAAAAGTGTTGATTATGTTGTTGATTTGGACATTGGACTACTGAAATCAACAAAAAAATTTGACCATTTTGTTGCTCGTGCCAAATCAACAAAAACTTGTGAATATGAACAAAAAAGTGTTCACAGTTTTGTTGATTTGGACATTGTGTTACCAAAATTAACAAAAAATTGTAACCATTTTGTTACCTTGTGCCAAATCAACAAAAAATTATGAAAATGGTCGATACAGTGCCCAAATTAACAAAAAGTTGATGATTTTCTGTTGATCTGGACATCATTTTCTACTAGTGTACGTAGTCTCTTCAAATCCAACTTGTAAAATGCAATTTGTAAAATGTCATTACTACCGGCAGCCAAATTGATTTGCAAATGAGCAAGTACAAAAATTGAAGAAAGAAAAGGCAATGTAGAAGTGGAGAAGAGACTTTGTATAGCGCACTAGGGAATGGAAGGCAACGAATGAAGAGATATTCTAGGAGCAACATACGAGGTCTACTATCATGTGCGTGTACTGTTTCTTCTATCAATGGTAATTGTCCATGTGTTTAAAAAAAATAACATTGAATGAGTTTGTACAGATGAAAATCATTTGGATTAAAGAAGTGTGTCATCATATTGTATTGTGTATTTGTGTACACATTATTTAATTCTGTAAGGACGTTGGGAACTTAAAACATCTGATGGGTTCATTGTTGAAACACATAATGCATAGGCTATTGGTCCAATAATGGGATTGTTTGGGTAACTAAGGTAATAGGTTCAAAATTTGCCTAGGCTCTAAAATGGCCCACCTCCTTAATTGAACACTATTTGTACATGTTGTTTTTACATAGTCTTTAGCAATGTACAAACAATGTACATTTTAGGAGGTGGACGATTTTAGAGCCTTACGCCATTTCAACTTCAAAATTTTATAACTAATTCCCACAAAGCTTTGAAAAATATGAAACAACTTCGGTTAGATGTCAATTGCACTTGTCTTTCAAGGAAATTTTACTAAAAAATATTTCACCTCCCTAAAATTTAGTTCCAGCCCTTAGATGGTCCATTTATGAACTTGTTACCTTATCTTGGGCATGTGGAGTTGCATCCTTCCAAGGTTAGAACTCTCATTGATAATGTTATATAAGATAAGTTTCAAAATACTTTTACATAGATCTTTTCATTTGCAATGATTGCAATTTTCATGATAATATTATTTTATACTTCAATTTGATGTTTAATATCTTAAATCAATTTCTAAGGGCTTAGAAAACACATTTTTAACTTCTAAACTTACAAATGTACATTCTACAAAAATGATGAGGTAGAAATTGCCTTGAATTTTTATGAAAGTCATGAGTAAGCTTGGCATGGATAGTCTCATTAGTCTTGTCACCTGGTGCAATATTCCAATGCAAAACTAGTACATATTGAATCTTTCACTAATTTCAAGTACATCATGGAAATTGGTATACAATATGTATGCAATTTAGTTTTTTCCAAAAGAAAACCTCTTAACACTCTTTGAAGAACTTCATCATTAAAAAAAATTGGGGGATTTTTTTCACTCTTCAATCTTCATTAAAATCCTATGATTGGAAATTTGAAATGCACTTTCAACAAATTCCAAGGCACATTCCAAACTGACTTCCAAGCTTATATTTGGCACATAATATCAAATTAAAATCACCATGGAACTTTCTTCCATGGCATTTTACCACTCTTTACATACAATTATTGAACATTTTTATCTTCAACTAGTCAAACTCACTCATTATTTTTTCATACAAGTACTTGTATTCTCACTAGTTAAACAATTGATAAAAATAGTTAGTAGTAATGAACGTTTCATTTCATTCAACTCTAGAAATAAAAATAATATATTAATAAATTTAGAAGAAAAACAAAAAAATCAATGAATGTCAAAATTCCAAATGAGTTCATTTAAATTCAAAAATCTAAACATACAACTTGTTTAAAGATTTTCAAATTTATTAATTTATCAATTATAATTTTACAATTCTAATATGCAAACAAGAAATTATAATATACAACCTCTAAATTTCAAAGTCCAAGAATTTGTAGATTTTAAAATCTTAAACTTTCAATTTTCAAGATTTCAAATTTTATGAAAATAATGAATTTGAAGAAATCTATTATTAAGGATTTAGTCAAAAATAAAATATTTGATTGAAAAATATTTTTTATAAAAGTTAAAGAATTTTAATGTATTCATACATTTAAACTATTAAATTCTAGTGATGGCCTTTAGATCAAAATTGGTTTAGCCAATATTTGGTGATATGTATTTTTTGTTGATGAATATAGGGTGCAATATAGGATGTGTGAAGAGACCCAACTTTGCTATGGGAGTTTGAGGCAAAACAACTAAAGCCGTGAATTGAAGCCATGACATGGGTGAAAAATCAATAGTCATTAGATGTCATACAATTGAAGTTATAATACAAAGGCACAAGAATGCAACCACAATTATTGGTTCAAATAATTTGAGTCTCTTTGCATTATTTTAATAAAATTGACCTAGTTCTTTGAGAGTTGAAGAGCTACTTGGAGGCACAAATTTATTTGTAGTTTCTTTTTTGTAATCAAATAATTTGTGTGTTCTTAGTTTACCCATAATTGCATTTTCAAAATTATTTTAGTGAAAAATTCAAGGTGGATAAATTTGCCTATTGGAAGTTGAAAAAGTATTTCAAATGCAAATTTATTTTTCATTAATAAATAAATTTAAACACAATTATTTTCAACACAATGCAATATCAATACAACACTAGTACACCAATAACAACATAACCACATTTATAAATTTGTTTTGTATATAGAAATTGTACTCTACATACATACATTAATTCCTAAAGTACACTAGATAGATTATATGGTTTGATTATCATGTCACCTATGTATAGTTGAAATTCAATTGAAGATCAAGTATAAGACTTTTATTGCAAAGAAATCATAGCCTCAAGGTTTAGGGTTTAGGTCTTTGATATGAATGTACATTGGATCCCAATCAAGAAATGATAGAGGAAAGTAGACAATACCTTTAAAATTACAAGATAAACTTCTCTAACACAAACCACCCAACATTTGATTCTTGCAAAATCCACAAAACACTCATATCCACAAAATAATCAAATGGATATTCAAAGAAGGTTGTGTAAAATTATTGATAGAAATGTACATTGAATAAAATATTTATTATTAGAAGAAAAAAAAAACATTTTTTATGGCATTCTTCCTCATCCTTATTTTGGCACACATTGAACTCAATTTGTCAACTCATATCTCTCATATCCTATAGGCTGAAATGCTTAAGTTATTAGAAATAAATACCTCTATCATAGTATGACATGTGTCATTGGGCCAATGGGGAATGCATGTGATCTACATGCCTCCAAGCAATAGACTCCTACCTCAAATAAGCTCCCCATTGGCCCAAAAAAAACTAAATAAAATGAAAGCAATATACCTAAAATCACCACCTAGGCATCCTAACACCACACAATCATCTAATATGCACTCAAAGAGATTAAGGCAACATTCCATGCCAAGATATCCTTGAAACTCACAATTAAGGCCCTACAATGAGCTAAATTGAGTCCTAATAATTAACTACAACACATGACATTGATCCCATCACAAAAAATACTAAAATATCAACTATACATTGAATGATCCCAAATAAATTTTATACTTCAACCTAATTTCATATATTCACCCACAAGGTCTTCTTTTCAATTCCTTCAAGCTATTTAGGTTGGACCACAT
The DNA here is from genome assembly GCA_947034895.1 of Rhytidiadelphus loreus. NCBI lineage: Eukaryota > Viridiplantae > Streptophyta > Bryopsida > Hypnales > Hylocomiaceae > Rhytidiadelphus > Rhytidiadelphus loreus. The sequence continues at coordinate 8,951,860 of OX344763.1, forward strand.
GCACTTGTGAATTTAAGGGCATGTACATAGTCTAATACTAATGACTAATCACATTCCTTTTGCTTCATTCACAACTATGGCTTACAATCCATGAAACACCCAAATGAACTCACAACCATACATCACAAATATCATCTAATCCAAGAGTTCAACTCACAATAGTGTCTATGGACATTTAAGGCCCATGGGTAATCTACCCTAAACCCTAAGATGGGTAGCATATTCACTCACAACTAAGAAGGTAGCCAAGACCCTCACAATAGAATGACTTCCATGTCTTTGTTATTCATTCCCTTGTAGTAGTGTACCAGGCTTTTTGGAAAGCTACCTTCAAGCTTTACTACCGCTCTAAAATTCAATTCTATCCCCTTCATAGTTTTCCCAATGTCATCCATTGAGGTTGGTAGCATTAGATTCACTTGGCAATCAACCCCCTTTCACTCTAAGATCTACTCCATTCATTTTTCTTGATATCCTCCCACAAGAATGTGGGAACCTATTCAAAAAATTATTTAACTCATAATTATAACTCAATCTTTCCATTCAAAAGACTCCTTTTCATTCAAAACTCTAATTGCCAAAAATACACACATATTGAACAAATGAGAGAGACAAAGAGCTCCAAACCCTAATTTTCCTACACTAAATCCCAAACTCAATTTTCATTTTAAAAGTTATATGCAAGTTTAAATTTTAAATTTTATTACATAAAACTTTTTCTGGACTATGAGTGAGAAAACTTTCATAAAAAAACAAATTTAAAGCATGTGATTATTATAATATCCAGTGTAAAAGATGAAAATCAATTAGAAATTATATGAAGAATATCCTATTATTTTGAATAGAAAATATTTATTTTCACATTCCAAGCTATGATATTTAAATCAAATTATTAATCTAGACCTAAATTTATAAAAATTTAATATTTTTAATACATATAATAATATTTACTAAATTTTTTTTATCATTTTCAAGAAAATTGGTGTAAAATACAAATACAATACATTACATGCTTAGAAACATATATTGATTGTTTGCAAAACAAGATGCTTCAATACTATCACATCACTAATTCAAATCTAGAACATATAAAAACTTTCTATTACAATCATTTTATTTTGGACTATCATATACTTTATTTTTTGGGCTATGTGGACTCAAGCATTTCGAACTTACTTATATTTATAGTGGTATAACTTTTGTTTTCAAACACCAATAGAGATAACACTTACATTTCCATAAATCTAAAATGTTTAACTTTCTTAAAAAAACTTTCAAAAATTATAATCATAGGACTTGCGTGAACTCTTGTTTGTTCTTTGAGGGGACAAAGGTCTTTGAGGGGTTAATAGAAGAACATTACATCAAACAATACAATGAAGCTAGCAAAAATGAACTATGAACATTTTGGGGAGGGGGAGAGGGAAAGGAAAAAGAATATAACAATTCAAATGTAAAGGTATTTTCAAGAGCAAAACTCACACCTGTAGATCTACCATGCCAAAGGAGGCTAACAAAAGTCAAAGCTACGGAACTGCATGGGTCATTATATGTTTTGTGCACTAATGCAAAGCGCTCCTACAACTATACCTCCCATGCAACTTAGACAATAGACATTGATATAAAGATTAAGATAAGTGAGCCCATTGTGGGCAAAATGGGAGCAAGCCCATTGTAAGTAAAACTATATTAGTAAACATTTTAGAACTTGAATGTACACACCATTACAATTTTGTCCACAATAGACTCATTTACCTTAATGTATGCAACAATATATGTAACCTACTTCTAATGACCAAGTTTTTATTTTTATTTTTGGACTCTAAGCTCAATTCTTCAACACATTCTAGAATTAGACTTTACAATGGCATGATTACAAATTAAGGGGATTCAAACCTAAGAATCTAGTTTGAAAATGTGAAAAAAATTCTTTCACAATAAAACACTACTATCTTACTATCTTTTGTGATTACAGGATTGAGCAATTGGGGGTCCTCCTCCCCTTGAAGAAAATCCTCCACCCTTGATTTAGAGAAAACAAAATACATTACCCCCTCCCCTACCGTCGATGCAAACATAATTTAAAAAAAAAATGTTATTTCCTGTATAGACAAGTTGGGCTGATTTGCTCCCTCCCCATGTGTTCAGGAAATAAAGAACTCTCTTATGTTCGTTGATATCCAAAAATACACAAGCCGTTGGATCTTTGGAAGTTGAGATCTCATCATCCAGAGGATTCACACTGTAGGGTTTCAGTTTCAGAGTAGGGTTTCAAGTTTTGAGTCATTAACCCATATCATTTGCCCATACAAAGTTAGTCTGAAAAATACAAGTAAGTCTGGTTGGAGGGATGGGGTTGAAATAAAATTAATAACATTTTGAATTAATTATTTCAAAATGAGCAATGAGTCACTATCTGTTCAGAATACAGACACTATAGGTGTGTCTTACACAATCAACAATCTTACAATCTAGATGGTTGAAAGTTTTTCCACACGTTCTCATATTAGTTTAGGGATTTCTCTATACTACCGGTAGTGCTTGGGATTGCTATTTTTGAGCTTTACATGTTTTATGGTATACTTGGTTGTACTCAAAAAGGTGTTACATGTGTGCTAAGTAGGTTGTTGATTTTGGGTTTTATGGCATGTGACCTGAAAGCTGCCTTGTGTCCAATGAGTCTTGGTTAAAAATTTGTTCAAGTTTTGAAGAAGACGTATAAGGTAAACCAGCCCATGACAGGCCAAGTGTCTAATACAGACACCTACTAAACCCCCCCATTACAATCCATTTCAGATTTTTGCTGCTATGACTTAATTAGGTTGGTTAGTGGCCCACATTAGTGTATAAGGTGATTGTGATAGAATTAGTAATGAATGTCATAGGACACTTACACATTGTGAGTGTAAACTCATCATAAAAAGTTTTTTTTAAATTCCATTATGTGGTGGCCACATTAAAAAATCTTGTTGTTTTTGTTAGAAAATCTAAAGACTGCATTAGGTGGTAAGATGACCATCATGGAGACATATTTTGTTGATTTCAGGTAGTCTACAAACTGTTTTGGAAAAATATTTAAAAAATTCATAAAAAATTCATACTTTGTCCAAAAACTAAAATTTTAACTGCTTCTTTCATTTCTCAAAGTTGTCTCTGCATAGACAAAAATCTGATTTTATTTTGCTAATGGCAACATACCAATCAGTCATTCTGCCTGTCATGGGCTGGTTTACCTTACAATAATTGAAAAAATGAAGCACCATTTCAATGAGAATTGATGGATGTACCAGTGTTAACTTTGAAGGTTTTAACCCATGAGGACATTTTTCGGCACATGAATGAAAAAGAATCTCTCCATATGAGACAAAAGTGCAATTATTCATCCTTCAAATTTTGTGTGAAAAGGGATTGTCTTCTACAGTAGTTTGACTTCCAATGAGTGCTTTTGCATTTTTTTAACCTCTAAAGTCCTGATGTCCCCTCGGGGGACAATTTGGAATTTAGGCAGATTCCTATAGGCTGAAATTTTACCCTAATTTTTTGAAACTTTTTTGAAGATAGAAAAGCTGATAAGCTTTGTGGGAATATAATTTTTATTTCAATTGGTGCCTGGAAGGAAAAGTTGTACCACAAAAAGCCCAAATTTTAACTTAGTGGGCAAAAAAATAAATCTATAAAAAACTTAAAATTATATTTTTCAATTTTTTTCCTTGTAGATCATATTTTTGTCTTCATGTGAAGCTTTGATTCATTCCATTTTGATTAGTGATGTGAAAGTTATGAACAATCTTATTTTTGGGCAATCTAAGCATCTTCATGAAAAAATAACTTACAGGATACATTTCAGAATGTGATTTTCAAATTTTTTCATTTTTTTTTTGGAAAAGGTTAAGTTTGCTTCCAGAACAATCTCACTGTTGGGATTATTGTATTTCAATCCTATCTAAGAGCTATTAACAATTTAGTTTTTCTTTTAATCTTGAAGTATGTAAATCTTTTTAATTCAAATTCCATAGTGCAAATTTTTTCCGCAAATAGCAGTCAAAGTCATCTGATATTGCAATCTAGTGTTCAAAAAAACTTGTTTTTTCAACTTTGAATGCTCATATCCCTCAATCTGTATGGTCAAACTTCATGAAATTTTTACCACATGATCTCAAACAAGTAAAGTTCAAGATCCTACGGTTCAATTCCAAAAAAAGTATTTTTTTGTTTCTTTAGATAACGCAGTAGAAATGCCAGTTTTGAGTGGTTTTGACAGAAAAATGGCCTTTAGGGGTTAAGCCAACAATTCACACAATTCCAAAACAGCTGATTTCCACGGTGACCAGCTCGTTGTTTAAGGGTTCATCTCCAAGTTACATTTTACACATCCTTTGCAAATAAGAAACAAAATGCAACTTACTGGATATAGAATTCTAATTCACAGTCATGTGCTTTGAGTTTCTAATTGGGTTATCATTTCCTAATTGTTTTGGATTCTCACGCTCCTTGAATTGCCTTCAAAGCCTTCCAAGGTCCCCTTTGGAGAGGGTCTTCCCCGACTTACTTCAGTGTACAACTACAACAATGCTGTCAAAATTCTGAAGAAACGAGTGACGATTCTTGATTACTCCAAGTTGGACGCAGAATGGGTGTCCACTATCTATGATTATTCAACAAGACTTCAGCCCGATCAAAACTATTCAGTTCAAGAATGTTACTCGTTAGTACTGGTATTGCTTATGACCCCTGAATTTATCAGCATTGTCAAGTTCTGAAACATGCACACAAGCACACTTGAAATTCATTGACCATTTTCCTTAATATTCTTAGAGTCAGAATTCACGAAAAGCAGGACTATCGATCATACTAAAATAAGAAGTCCAAAATCCTTGTTTACCCAATACAAATTTACGCAACAAGAATTAAGAGACGAAGAAAATAAATTTGCAACGATTACAATGAAATTTTTACGGTCCAATCAACTGCCAGATTGCTAACTTAGTCTACCAAAGAATGAAGGCAGCGTAACCAGCGTTCATTTCATTACTACATGTAATGGAATTACAGTCATTATACTAAATAATAAATAAATGCTCCTCACGAGCATGAAGGAATGAAATATTGAATTTTCTGGGAACTTCATTTACGCAGCTACGCTGATGTAATCAATTGCAGACTTGCAGATTCCAGTCATACTGGCCTCGGGTCCATAAACCTGTGTCAAGGCACCACAGGGGGTAAAGAAGAAATGTTGCAATGTGATAAATCATTCATCGAACAATCCTGGTCTAGCCAACCTTCAAAACATGCCAAGAAGATCGGAGATCATAATTTAACGTGACGGATGATGAATGTTGAGCGTGTGCAGAGAAATACGAAGTGCGCTTGAATCTAAAATTCAAATTAAGATCACGTACCTCGATTGGAATACCAATCTCGGTTCCCAGTTCCCTCATTTTGGCAAGGCCCTTTTGGTAGTTGGGACCACCCCTCCGCACATAAATCTGAACTCTTGCTGCTTTGAGCTGTGCTTGCTGTTGGACAGGCAATACGGATAAAAGTCAAGAGGAAATTATCGGAACGATGTACCGCAGAAAATGCCATCCAAAAGTGCAACCGATGATGTAGGTACAGATCTTTGAATTTACCTTCTCCCTGAAAGCTCGAATAATGCCATTGAATGTAGCGGCAACATCAGTGAAGTTGGCAATGCCACCTCCCACCACTAGTGCTCTTCTGCGACCATCGGGATTTGCAGTGCAACACTGACAAATACAGAAATTTCATTAGAAATTCTGACAACCCTTATGCAGATTAGACTGTCTACCCGTAACGTCGACTACTGTACAGAGTCCTGAAGACCAAACAGCGAGTTGTGCAGCAGAGGTAAATATTGAAACACCTAAAGTGACCTGTGACCTAAACCTCAGACCACTTGCACTGGTAAATATTGAAAACACTACAGTACTGCCATGAGTTAGAAAATCAACAAGTGGGAAGCAGAATAGGTACTCAGAACAGAGAAATTAACAAAATTCTTGGCAAAATACAATCTAACTGGAGAAAAAGCGAGCTTACGTCGATAAGAGCACGGGCAAAATGTAGAGTTTCTTCCTCGTTGGGAGCGCCGCTGTACTCCGCATAGTTACCCAGCTCATTGGCGAAGCCCAAATCTCCAACCTGACGAAAACTCATAAGATTTCAGCGACGCAAAAATAGACAGATAATGCTTCAGTGTCCAAATGACTCACTTCAACTAAACATGGTTTGTCAATCAGACATATTTCCGCACGAAATGGAATGAAGACAGGAGCCAGCAATACCGTGTCAGAGTAGATGACACTTGCACCCCCTCCAGCAACCATAGTCCAGATACGACCTTTAGGGTTCAAGATGGTCAACTTCAAGGAAGCACCGGTCTGCAATCATAAAATGCAAGTTGTAAAAAAAAATTACGACATAAGTTATTGTCAATCTAGTTCTCTGGCATATTACCAGCCAAGCGTTACTACTTGAGCGAACTCATAGAAATATCTACCTTCTCATCCATGCGGTGGATTTTCTCCTCAGCTGGACTCATTGTCCTGCCAAAGGGAAGAGGGAACTCCACATTTCCCCATCTGCACATTTCCAAAAAAGGCTGTGCTCAGCGATCAAATCAATATTGACCGAAACACAATGTATAACACAATAGAAAAAACAGTTCAGGTCAAAACAGGCCCATACTTCTGAAAATTCTTGAACAAGGCAGTGTCATCAAGTTCGCCCCGCATGTCCAGAGGGTATGGGGTTCCATCAACAATGGTGAATGGGTTCATTTCCAATAATGTGAAGTCCAACTCTGCAAAACCACCAAAACCAGGAAATTAGAGGCAAAGAGACACAATATATTTATGTTCTTCACAAATTAATTCCAACAATTCTCAACCAGTAAACTTGTCAGAAAACTCTCTGAAGAGGCCGACCCTTGAAGACCTTACTTGGAAGGCTGTTAGGCTCAGATGAATCTGAACTGGGTGAAGTAATCCAGATTGCTCGAATGAGACATAAAAATACAAATCAAATGACATCATGTGGCTCGTAAGCATTCAATCTACGCACTAGCTACAAAGATATAATTGCCAACATAGTAATGACAGGTAAAGTAGGGCCAGAGGAATACCACAGAAGACAGTGAACACAGCCTGGATGAATTCCTCAATCTTTGGTCGAACCTGAAGATATCAGACGAAGTTAAGAATTGCTAACATGGTTCAAGTCATTACTTAATGCAAATGAAATAAGCAGAACGTCAGTGCAGACTATTAGTTCAGTGAAAGAATCGGCGACTAAACCGAAGTGTAGAAAAGATGGAGCAAAGAAAGTAAAGGATTTCAAACGGAAGACAAGCTGCTAAGTTAACTTTCAATCTATAATGCACTTTTACGACGAATCCATTAAGAAGAGAATAATTACCTCAAGTGGAAGAGTAGCGACCAAAGGAGCAGAAAGTTCATTTGTGAGAGAAGTTTGCTCCGTTGGCACAAAGATAGCCTTCACCTGTTCACTCCCAAAACAGTACAGACAGTACAGTACACTTCAGAACACGCACTCACTGGCATAACTCTGTCAATCTGGATCTCACGGAAGAAAAGAGGCCACCTGATGTCTGCAACAATTTCGGTTACCTTATCCCAGTTTTCTTCAATGTCAATACCACCACACTCGGAGAAGCTGATATGTGCTCCGAGACGATCAGACACGATCGACAGGTAGTATTCATCGGTGTGAGGAACGAAAGGCTCCACAATGAAAGTAGTGATTGGTCCCTTGGTGCCGCTCATCTCAACCTGGACACATTGAGTTTTAGAGCAACCCATTAAGAAACGAACTGGCTTATTTTTGAAGAACTGCAGGAGATTGCTCTCTATATGATGAAAGTAAAATTATCATTACAAGAATTCAAGTATCAAGAAACAGAGAGCGAGAATATCCTTTAACAACGGCACTTACATCCTTGCCCACGCGTTCCTTTATGAAAGATTCCACACCGCCCAGATCAAGGTTCAGCGCCACCTGCATAGTTTTGTATATCACTAAGAGAGGAGATTGCCGAAATAGTGACAAGATCAAACCTAATGTGATAGAAACTAACGCAAAAACAATGCAAAGGAATTACAAATCCACCCAATTTTTTTATCCAATGTATCTCGAACCGCTTCAAGAGATCAGAACATACCAATCCGCTCTTTCCCCGCTTGCCAAACAGCATGTCTGGTTTCACAACAAGACGGGTGGAGCTCAGCCATGGTTCCTGATCAGCTAACTTGGTAAATTCCGTACTCTCCGTCACCTGCAATATCAAAAGTTTCATATGAATTTTGGCACATAAGTAGTAAAACCCTGCAGGATCCTCAATTCTTCATACCAACACTCTTCATTCACGGTCTGTTAGTAGATATTTAACGTTTTTTTGTAGCATAAACAAATGCGAAAATGAAGGCACAGTACCTGAGCGGATTTGATGCCAAGTTCAATCCCAGCAAGCTTCTTCAAAAATTCCTTGAGGATGCGCTTGGAGTCGTATTCTCTAATTTTCTTCCGCGCCATCCCTCTAAACTGAACCTGTAAAACAAGACCATCCGACCAGCTCTTAAATACTAAAATTCATTAACAATTGTGGAAATCTTTCATTGCCACATTTCATGAACATTCTTGTCAGCTGAATTTACACTGTGAAGAAGTTTCATTAGACTCTTTCATAATGCTACTGGTTGAAATAATTACCACCTACCCCACCTAATGTTTAGCAAATTCTTTTCTATCACCAGTACCAAATTTATATCCTGGATACAGCGATACCATTCAATTCAATACGCTCAAATCTTCGAGAAGCTAGGCTAAGTTCCGAGTTAAAGCTTGATACAGTGCACATGCAAATTCTAGGCTCGGTGAGGGGTGAAGAGTACCCTAAACCAACCCTTCAGAGATATCAGAGTAGAAGGAACACCTAAAGCTCCACAAGACTTCTATATTCTTAGTCGTGGCCTTCTTCAACTCTGAGTGACATTCAATGGTCCTATCCGGCATCCAATATTTGCACTCTTACAGAGTAATGCACCGGGAGATTACACACGAGACAATAGTTTCAAGTCAACTCCCCTAGCACATCCATTGGCTCAGTAGTCTCTCCTTCACACTGCTAAAACTAAAGCCTGCTTCGTCGTTACTTTTTATCCGACAACCAGAAGATGCAACAATAGTCAACGTTTCCCCTTGCATGTCGAATAGAATGAAAGCCAAGAACGCGCTAAACGACCAGATCAAAACCAAGCAGAATTCGCTGTTCATTTTCAAATTCAGAAATTTTTCACCAATCTATTGCACCAAGGTCATGGCCTGGTGAAGAACAGAGCCTCAACCTTCGGCAAATTGAGAAGAAATCCACAGCAAGGAATAAGAAACTCGAAACCCGACCAAATGCGTATCTATTCTCACGAACACCGAACCAAAAGCGTTCCAATGTCGTAAAATGTAAGATCGAAAACTCCGAAGATGTCACGCAATCCAACCCCCCACAGATCTGAGACATCTCTAAAACGTCGCAAATGTAGACAACATTCCTCACAAAATTTACATATTCCATCTCCAGATTCATCAATCGCATCATCGATATCTTATTAATAACACCAAGTAACCCTGCTACTGGATCTAAACACTAAAGCCCCACAAAACACACAAACACGAATCCGGATATGGCGACCTACGAGAATAAACGCGATACGCAACCATACCTGAAAAAAAAAAATATGATACGATTCCTCTTCGAGAAATAAGCCGAGATCCGAGATCCGATGTAATTGTGTGCAGGCACGGCGTGAACGCGAAGACGTGAGACAGAGAGAGAACAAGCGAGCGAGCTATGGCTATGGCGACGCGGAGGAATGGAAGGTGACAGCGGCGAAGGGCCGAGTTCAAGTACCCAGATCGACGATGATTGAACGAATAATGGCACTCATTGGATGAATGATTCTAGTTACTCAGTACAGTAGCCCACATGGTCGTTCTGGCTGGTCCTTTATGACTTTGGACCGAGGGAGCCTTTTGTTGAGGGAACCCTCCTTTTGACATCAACTTTTTCTCCCCAATGCTTGCTTTCTCCCAAATTCTCCCAAAGGAATTTGACTTGGAAATGGGAATTGGGGGTTGACAAAATGAAAGGAATCGGGGTGGAAATTCAAATCACTCGTTGAGGGTGGAACTGGGAGACTGATTTGGGTTGACCCATGCTTCCAATTTACTTTAAAAAAAAATTTAAAGTGTTGTTTCTGAATTTTTTATATGGTTTTTTGTGGGTTGTGGGTTGTGGGATGTGATTTTTTTTAACGTTTGTAAGCAAGACAATTCAATTAGTGCAAAAGTTTGAATAGTGCAAGATCCTTCATATTAATTGCATGAATTATAGGATGAATGTGATTTGATTATTGGGACATTTAACCCCTAAAGGACCAAGGGACCATTCAATGTATGTAAGAAATCTCTTGGTAGGTTCATACAAAGTCAATCCCAAATAGATGTTCACAAATTATGGGATCACAAAATTTTGACACAAGGTGTGAATATGTATCCCTTTTGTGAAGATATAGTTTTCTTTTTCTGATAAAAAGAATCTTGTTGCTTGCAAATTTTCAAGCATAATAGATAGCTTTGAGTATATGTGCAAACGCTTCTTTTACTTTTGAAAGTTGGCATATATTGTATCTATCATGATATAGGATGCAACTATAAAAAATTATAGAAAAAATCAAGTGTAGTATAAAAATCTCACTTTTAGGAGTTAAAGTTTGCTAACATTGTTGGGTAAGCTCTCAGGTACGCTTGGATTATTTAAAACTTTTTCTTCCAACTACCAAACCCTATAATCTTTTAAATCACATGGGCAAGGTTTTTGAATTTATTTCCACACATTCCAATAATAATCTAGTAGGAATTTTTAAGGTTTAGTTTTTCAATTAATTTTTTCTTACTAGTAGTCTTTGACAATTTTTGCTTCAAATGTGCTTCAATTATTTAGGAGTTAAATGAAATTTGGATGAAAGCACATGAAATGGATGGAAAGAAATTAGATGAAGAAATATGAAATTTGGATGAAAATTAAGCTATTTGGGATTTCATAAGAATATAGTACAAACGACACTATTGTATTGATACTTTAGGAAGGCTTTGAAATTGAATGTACATTTGAATTTATAATCCTATGGGATATATTTCACTTTTGATTCTTAAGAAACTCTCAATATTGGATGGATTCATAATCAACTTCAACCTCTACATCTTTTTGTTTTGTACCTCTAATGTTTAAATTGATTAAAAAATGGAGTCTGAAGAGGTACAATTACTCTAAAATGGACAAATGGGGTCTATTGAATATTGATTACAGTCACTTATTAGAGGTTAAAGGAGTTTTTTCTTTAGCTTTTTCAAGTTTACTTTTACATTTTGAATTTTTAGCTTTTACATTTACTTTTACATTTTGACCTTTTGCTTTATGAATTTCAAATATAAAAATGTCACAAAGATATTGTTGTTATAATTGTGTTAAAGTATTAAGTACATATATATATATATATATATTTATCATCTTTATAACATTTTATCTATTTACACATTGAGGTTATTTTTTTAAATTCACCATCCATTCATTATTTTTAACCTTTTCAAAACGTCATCCATTTAAAGCAAGGATTGCAAAGTACATGGAAACATCATCAATAATGGAAGAAATGAATGTTGCAAATACTTCATTGTCCCTTCTACTTGAAGATCCACATGTCATTAACAATGACACACCAACATTGTGTGATGAAAGAGAAACTTATAATAGAACACTTTCAACATTGTCTAATGAAGGAGAAGCTTATGAAAACTCAACAACATCATGTAGTGAAAGAGAGGCTTATGATAGAGCACTTTCACACACGCCCAATTCCTACAACCAAAGAAAAGTAAAGAAAGCAAAAAGGACAAAAAGGAGGAAAATGATGTCAAGAAGACAAATTTCAAATCACATTATTCAAATAATTGTATGTAGGATGTGTAATCGAACTTCTACTTCCCAACAAGCAATTGAACATACAAAAGAATGTACTTTGACACAACATAATAGATACCTTAAAATAAATTTGAAATGTGTATACTAGTATAAGTATAAGTTTGAACGCGTGTTCAAATTCAATAGGTTAGCACACTTTCAAAAACCATTTTCAATAGCATATATGGTAATTTTTGATGTTCTTAGTGAAAATAAGCCTCTTCTACATATAAATAAATTTCATTATCACGTCATCTACCATCAAAAAGACCAATTCCAAGTGATATATAGGAATTTATAATTTAAAATGTTTCATTTCTAATAAAACCTTCATTGCTTATTAAACCTTGAAACCATTTCTCATCATTTTGTGCATTTTCATTGTATCAAATGTGTCTGGAGCAGGCAGGGGCTTGTTCCTTGTACACTTATTTAGTTCTACTTGTTTCTCTGTTCTTTGTCTAGTCTGCTTGGCTTGGCTGCTTTGTACGTGTTGTTCTGCAATGGATTTCCATTTGTTTCAAAAAATTAAAAATTAAAAAATGCACATGTATGCCAAATTCATCCAATGATATAGTTTTCTTATGATTAGAATGTTTGAAAATAATTGAATACTGGTTTTTAATAACCTAAATTAACGTAAATGATGACCAACAAACTTCAATGATTTAGTAAAATCAAAGGCACTCCAATATCTAATTATTGAATTGGTGGAAGCAAATTAAAGAATTGGTCTTCTCTATATGGACTATAACATCTGAAGATCATATGGGTGCAAATAACAGTGTCAATTATCCTGGTTTATGATGAGATGAGTGGTACTCAATCGCTACCTGATCCTTTATAAATGCAATTCTTGGGTCACCAATGGCAGATGGTCCTCTCCTGACTTAAAATCTAATGCTCTTTCCTGACACAGTGCGATTGCCTCGGCTGGTTATCATGAAAGAACTCTAATCATTAACTGTCTTTGGGTTTGGAGATGGTGCCGTACATAACATACAAGAAAGTACTCCAAATGTCCTCTTGAACCCGAAAGGAATATACAGAACTTCGAAATAGTTTAAAGCGTGAACTGCCAGATTATGCATGGTGTGTAACTCGTTGACGCCCTTCTCGTTCTGCCTTCTCCTCCGGAGTTTCAATCTAATTAGACAGAAGACGTTAGAATCATATCCCTTGGCGAAAAATAATTCCATGCAAAAAGGACTAGTAAAGCAGCAGGATCATATTGTGCAGAATCTAAGTTCAATATGGAATCCACAGAAAATCGAAGGTCGCTCAGATCGATACAAATGACCCCGCAAGCTCTAGAAATGAAGAATTGCAAGAAGGTCTTCTCTACCTCACTCAAAGCCTGAAAGACAGCTTTGACAGTGTTATGAGGATGTCTTGAACCCACAACCTGCACCACAATAATTTTGCAACGATGAGACTTCTTTCAGCACAAAAAAACATGGAAACAACAAATTCAATGTACTAACACCAAAGTCCTTCCAAGAAAAGAGATAGAGAACTTGCCTTTGACTTCACATTTTTAAAGCCAGCTAAGCGTAATATGCCCCCAACTGTATGGCTGGCTCTCATCCCCGTCCCGGACTGAGCTGGCCACAAATAAATCTAGAACCAGAAGAAAAAACGTGTCAAAAACTAATCAAGCCAACCAAGTCGGCATATCCAGAACTAAATGCCGTAACTCTTTGATGATGGCAATGTGAGCCTGGGCATTCTTAAGAATTGAACCGTCCTTAATACCAAGTGCTGCAGGACTGAAACAAGCACCTCTCGCCTTCCTTATGCGAAGGCATATCACACCTAAACAGCTTTTCCTCAATTGTCTGTACAATCTCAGTCTGCAAATACCTTGGTTTGACCATACTTGGAGTTCTTCTCGTGAAAAATCGTATGGCCATCAAATCTCTCAAAATAGTGTAAATTGCGCAGAGCTCGAGCATAAGCCTGCCAAATACATAGAGGACAGGTTAATGGCAGCTTGAGTGCAATGAAAGACGACTAGGCAACCAATTCTGTGAGCGAAAGAAGAAACTGTTGATCAGTAGTTGTCCACGTACGCCGACCCACATGTAGTGAATGAAGAAAAGTAAGGTCGCAAACAAAGCTACAAACCTTATCGACAGCTGCTGAAACTTCAGCAGATTTGCCCTTTCCATATCCGGCTACCCCATCTCCATTGCCGCAAATGACCAATGCAGTAAAATTAAGAATGCCCCCTCCCTGTAAAACAATCGATTCCAAGCTGAACTCTTGATCTGAATGAGGCTCCGAGAACTCACTATTTACCAGGGTGGTTCATTGAACATCAATTGTGGATCACTCCAGAGCAATTTGGGTACAATGAGACCAAATCTGGAGGTAAGCAAGTAACATTAACTTGATGTAAATTTAACATTACTGCAATACTGATCTGATGTTATATTAACCTTAAATTAACATTAACTTAATAATAATAACTTTACGAGCCTCATAAGGGAATCTTCTGAGATGAGATTCTACGATTGGTCCCAACTGAAAAGTGCGACAATTTAGACAAAACTGAGATAATCACCTTTGTCACTTTGCACGTTCGATTGACATCAACGACCTTCATTGTAAATCCCTGCATTGAAGACCAATAACAGCCATAAGCATGTAAAAAATTGCCCTATAACAGAAATTGATGAGTTGACATACAAATGCATTGTAGGGTGGAATCTTACTTGCTTCCGGGGTCTTCCTTCGGTTTCGATGTTTCGAATTTTCAGCGCATTTTGTAATATGAAACGTTGCTTCCTCCGTGGAGCATTCTGCAGCTCAAGTTCCAAACTTGAAAGTTCACGGGGTGGACTTTCGGAGACGATTTCGCCAACGTCTTCCTCAAGCGGCTCATCATCAATTTCATCCTCCACATCGACCTCTTTCGGTCTGAGAAGGGGTTCCTTCTGAGCAGCTGGAGTAAAATTATCTGTGACAACGACAAGGGAGTGGGGAGAATTGAGTGTTATAAATACACAAACTTTAAGCTTCGAATTGGACCGCCAAAGCGACCTCCAAAAGAAAATGCTTCAAACATGAATGAAATTGTGAAATGAAACCATCACCACTAGCTTCCCAGGATAAGTGACACTTTAGATTGCAGAGGTCGAAGAAACAAGCTCGAGATAACAATAAAACCTAATCTTGATTGGCGAAAATCTATTTTTATTCATTTTGCCTGGGTTTGTTCAGTGATGACTTTCCGCTTGACCAAGTAACAAGAATGAGAAAAAAATGCACTTATAAATCTCCTATGTGGTATGCTAATAAATTACTTGAGATCACAAGGTTTAAAGGTACATCTTTGAGGTGGATTGAACACTTGTTACATCAATGCATTCCACTTGGTTACCTCAAAACATTCCAAATTTCCAAGGCTTCCTGATAAATCCGATTAAGTTCAGTCTACTTTCATTTATAGGCATACCTCCCACTGGACTCCACAATTCATACTTTATTTTTACGAGAGTTACAAAACCAGTTGCTTTCATTTTCATTTCATGACGTTCTAATATGTTTTTTGGTCGCCACACCAACCCCTCTGAGATCCTTGATCCAACAAATTTAGGTCCTCCTTCCATATCTCAAGGTTGTTGCTTCGACCAGTGCAATCTAAAGTGCCCGGACAGTTAGCGAAGCAAGGAATGCAAGTTGAAGCTTACCAGAAGTAGACACAGCTCGAAGGCACACGGAGCTTGTAAAAAAACCCTAATCACCACACCATCATCAAATCACTAAAAACGAAAGCCAATTACTGCATATATTAATAAATTCGAAGTAAAAACGAGGGCCACATACTCTAACAAATTAGAACATGCAGACATTCACATTCCCTTAGCAATGCGAACTGAAATACCAAATCCATTCGGCCAGGTTCTGGACTTTCTCTCTCACAATCCATCCTATCAATTCCAATCCACTCAGCCAGATTCTTCGGCGTTCAAGAAACACGATGAACGCCTGCTTCCATCTAAATATACGGACGAGACCCGTAGTGCAGACACAAGAGTCTCCAATGCAAAATGCCGCGCTACCATTCTCTGCTGCAGGCCCAGCAGGGCACTTCCCACAGGCCTCCAGCACATATCTTTCGAAGCCGAGGCTACTGCGGACTCCGAGCGAGGCGCCAGGATCCATAGCGAGAGTGGCGAGTCCAGAAGCGAGGCACCGTGTTGTTGTTGTTGTTGTTGTGATGACGATTTAGCAGCAGCAGCGCCTTGGCGATGAAGAAGCTTGGGCAGACCAGTGCGCCACAGGCGCGCTCCCCTGGCGCCCCACATGCCGACCTCCTTTCGCAAGCTTTTTCTACTGCTGCTTCGATGAGTGCAGGGCGGAAGAGGGGTTACGCCATAGCCAGGATTCGTCTCCTTCGGTGCGATCTGTGCCTCAGGAGGTTCCAGGAGGTTTTAGGGTTTTAGGGCTCGCGCTTCTCTCCAGGGCCTGATCCGAGTGCCGAAGGAAAGGGGTCGTCCCCCGGACTGGGACTATAGAAGTTACGAGGCACCGTATGCGCACCTGTAAATCCTGTAATCCTCACTAATTCCAACTGGGCATATTTATCATTATTAGACATTATCTTTATTGGATCCTAATGCCAACTGAAAGAGCATTGTACCGCTATTTTGCATGCATTATCTGAACATTGTATGAATAAGTTTTGAATTTTTAAAGTATTATATATTTCTATGCATACTAAAAACAAACACTGGGTTCTCATAGACTCTCATGTTTTGATTGTATACATTTTGTGTAATCAGTATTTAGATTTATGTGACATTTTTTGGTTCAAATGTAAGTGTCTTATTTGGAGCAATGTTGAATATTTGTATGCATACCTTGATCAATTTACATTGTTGATTCTTTCATTTTCAATATCTTGCATATTTTTGGCTAGTTGGCACCATTGTGCATGGCCTATGCAATTGAACCTTTTAACAAGGTAATACTCCGTATAATTTATGAACTTAAAAATTCATCACAAAGTCTACCTTCAAAAAGGAGACAACAAAGCTAGCACTAGTAGAAAATTCAATGACCAAATTAACAAAAATTCAATACAAAAAGTGTTGATTTTTTTTGTTAATTAGGACATGTTGATTTGGGTAGTTATTTAACAAGAAAATGTTGATTTTTTTGTTGATTTGGGTGTTGCAATATTCAAATCAACAAAATTTTGTGACCATTTTGTTAACTTGTACCAAAATCAACTAAAAATTGTGAATTTAAACAATATAGTACCTATTTCAACAGAAATTTGTTGATGTTTTGTTAATTTGGTCACTATTTTTCTGCTAGTGTAGCCTCATGCTACCATGTCCAAGACACATGTCTACTTGAACTACCTCCAACAAATTCTTCATTTATAATGGTCTTTGGACCAACATTATCATTATTCTAAACTTCAAAATTACAAAACCTTAATCTTTTTGTTGTACCTAAGCACCTTTAGTATTTATGAGAGTATTTATCATTTCCAAAACAATCATATTTCATGAGTATCCACAACTAAGAACCTTTTGCAATTTCATATGTAACTAATCATTGCAAGGCTTCTCCTATTTCATGATGGCAATGCCAAGTTGGTATAGAAGGTTGGTTGTCCCAACCTTTTTGGAATGGCATTTCCTAAAAGGTTGTCAAGTAGAGAATCACTAGTAGAAGCATGGCACATAATAGGTAGCAACTACCACTATGACAAGCCTTTATGACACTCTCAACTAGGGCATTGGAGTAAGCTACCAACAAGGATGAGGAATGAAGAATAGAAATTTCTTCTTTTTTGATGTAAATTCCTCATAGGAAAGTGACTTTTTTAGGCCTTCATGTTATGGTCATGTGACCACTTTAAGTGAATAAGATGACCGTTATAGATACACTTTTTTTGTTATTTGGGGGATAATTTAAAGACTCTTTTAGGCCAATTGGGCAGTTTTCTCAAAGAAATTCATGACAAATTTATACTTTGTCAAAAAAAATTTAATTTCAATGTCTCTCTATTTCTCACATTTGTCCATATATTTAAATCCAATAATGCCAACAGCGCAAACCAACCATTTTGCTTGGAATGTGATGGTTTATCTTTTGGGGGGTGAGGCGTGGAGTTGCCAAGGGGATTTCATTCTTTTGGGATTTCCTTTGAGACTCGGATCGGGCCCTATGGAAGCCCGAGCGCTAAAACCCTAAAACCCTCCTGGAACAGACGACGAATCCTGGTTACAGTATGGCGTAACCCCTCTCCCGTCCTGCACTCATCGAAGCAGTAGCAGAAGAAGCTTGCGAAA
Source organism: Rhytidiadelphus loreus (assembly GCA_947034895.1). Taxonomy (NCBI): domain Eukaryota; kingdom Viridiplantae; phylum Streptophyta; class Bryopsida; order Hypnales; family Hylocomiaceae; genus Rhytidiadelphus; species Rhytidiadelphus loreus. The sequence goes on from OX344763.1 coordinate 8,970,229, forward strand.
GGAGGTCGACATGTGGGGTGCCAGGGGAGCGCGCCTGTGGCGCACTGGTCCCAAGCTTCTTCATCGCCAAGGCGCTGCTGCTGCTAAATCCTCATCGCAACAACAACAACACGGTGCCTCGCTTCTGGACTCGCCACTCTCGCTATGGAGCCTGGCGCCTCACTCGGAGTCCGCAGCAGCCTTGGCTTCGAAAGACGTGTGCTGGAGGCCTGTGGGAAATGCCCTGCTGGGCCTGCAGCAGAGAATGGTAGCGCGGCATTTTGCATTGGAGACTCTTGTGTCTGCACTACGGGTCTCGTCCTTATATTTAGATGGAAGCAGGCGTTCATCGTGTTTCTTGAACGCCGAAGAATCTGGCTGAGTGGATTGGAATTGATGGGATGGATTGTGAGAGAGAAAGTCCAGAACCTGGCGGAAATTTGACCTAGGCCAAATGGATTTTTACATCTCGTTGTTTGGTCACTCGCCCTTGAGAATGGTGGTTTAGGGTTTTGGTATCTGATTCGAGTTTCTGTGAAAAATTGAATGCTTTCATGCTCTAGGCCCTCGTTTTGGAAGCCGTGATTTGAGGCGATGCCACTTTCTTCTCATAAATGGTACAATGTAAGGGATGTTGCTGGTATCAAGGATAGAATCCTGAAAATTTCCCGATTTGGAGACACTCTGGTGTAGATTTTGTTTTGAATTGGACGTTTTTTTTTGGAGCAGGGTATCACGACACGGTCCGAGTCATTACAAGCGGTAGATGGTGGAGACCAGCCAGTACGCTCGCCTCTTTCACAAGCCCCAGCTCCTGTAGATAGTGCTCAAGCTGGCTCGAAACCTTTAATGGGAATAAAGAAAGAGACGCAGGCTGTGTTAACTTACATCAAGCAGGTGAGTTCCAGTATTACGATCTTCCTATGTTCATGGCATTCTTCTGGATGTTGTTTGTACCGAAGGTAGTGGGTGCTGATCTATCACTTAAAGCTCTGTTGTCCCTTTTCTTTGCACAAATAAATATTAGTTTGAATTTCCTTTTGAATGGAAACTGAGATGAAACAGAATGCACCGCTAGAATTAGTTATAGGTTATGAAGTGGACAGTATGTAACGTCCTATTCTTGTTCACTAGAGGGGCCAAACACAAGTCTCTATGTTCTTAAATGGCGCCCAGCGTTCACCATAATCAGACCCTGAAATTTATGAATCAACTTCCAATTCGTTTGTTACTCCCCTAACTTCCCATACTGTCCTGTCTCGTTACAAGTAGAAAAATCTCAAAATCAAGACCTGTTTACCTACTTTCAACCTGATGCATCCTTATTTGTGTCTAAGTCAGTTTCCTTCCGATTAAAGAACCCAGTGTCACTCTTGAACCCATTTTTATAGGGGCAGTTTGAAGAATAGGGACAGTTTTAGAGCCCTCTACAATAAGTGTACATTTGGCAGGTTTTCGCTTCTGCTGTTTCCACCTGTACTACGTTTTCCTTCCATTCTGTTTTATCAATGTAGTTCTCTGGTATGTAACTCAATATTTGCTTTGCATGACTGTCGAAACTGTTCCCATCCTGTAATGGTTATCATCTGTTTACTGGCTGGCCACACTATCTGTTCATCCTTTGTATTTAGTGTTTTTTATGCAGGTGATTGTGTTTGGTCCCAACTTGGTAGAGTGCGCTATATAGAACAATTCTGAATGTGAAATTATGGGGTGGTTCGTTTACAGAGCCCCAAGAAAGTGAATTTAGTTGCGGAGCTGGTGCGGGGCATGCGTGTCGATGATGCGTTGATGCAAATGGCAGTCTCTACTAAGCGAGCTGCAAAAGTTGTCACCAAGGTAAGTCCTTCCTCGTATGTGGAGTTCACTTTTTCATAAATCTTCCAGGGATGTTCACATCACTATATTCTTTTTACGGCGAAGGTGATGTCGAGAAGTCAGTTGCTGCATACAGTAGTTAAGAAGCGTTGGAGATTATTATTAAGTGTTAACCTTTTGATCAATGTTTCCATTCAGGTGATAACTTCTGCTCGTGCGAATGCAATCCATAACTTCGGTATGGACAAGGATCGACTAATCGTTGGTGAGTTAATCTATATCACAATCTCATCCCAGTTTCTTAAATTTGTAATTGACCGAGAACTCTTCCCTGGATTTGATATTTCACTGTTTCTTACTGGATTGGTCCCTTTCATGTGTCCATCTAAGTCTGCTTCATTATGCAGTTTGGTTATAATAATTGTAGAGTTCTTCAGTTCGTTATACTAGGTCAGTAAATCTGTCCTGTTCTTTGCAGCCGAGGCATTTGTTGGCAAGGACAGGTACTTGAAGAGATTGAGGATACACGGAAAAGGGAAGGCAGGAAAGATGGTGCGTCCCCGGTGTAGACTGACTGTTATTGTGAAGGAATTGTCGGCCGAGAGAGAAGCAGAATTGGCCAGAATACGAGTTCATAAATTTCATAGCAAGAAAATCCGTGGAAGTATCAGGAAGCTGATGCCTCACAAAGTTCTCGCTACTCAGTGGCAGTGGTCACGGAAGCCTCGCAAAGGAAGCATATCTGTTGAATAAGAATTTGAAGGTTTTCTGGTGGACAGGATAAGATCAATGCCAGGACTTTGGCCTCATCCCCAAAAGTGCGCATAAGGGTTTGGATTACAGATTCAGACTCAAAATGGATGCAGAGATAGATTCGTACATGCAACTTTACAGGGAGTTACAACTATTGAGAACTTCGTTCATTCAGAATGTCATTCTGACAGCATCCTCATTCGTAAAGGATCCTGGTTTCCGTGATGCAATTGAAGAGCTGGCATGCGCAACAATGAAGGATTGCTGGTCTAGTGAATACGCACTTCAGCCCTGAACACTTTAGGAGAAAAGGTAGTCTAAGCACATTCTTGAGGGCTAGAATACTTTAACAGCTTGGCATCGAGTGAGAGTTTTTCTTTCGGCTTCAGCCAAATTTTCTTTACTGTTGATTAGGCAATCTTATATGTTGGCAGAGTTTGTTCACTGAGGTCACAATTCATGGTACGCTGAAGTGCTGATTTAGGCTGGGTATAAACTTGAGCTGCATCAGTAATTAGACTGGAGTATTCTGAGCCTGTGTGTTCTGGTGATGCTCTTTGCTAATTGAAATCTAGTGTCTTGCACAGATATGAGCCCTCGTGAATCTATGATAATTAAATTGGTCCGGACATATTCAAAAATTCAGTGCTTGTTGTTTGAGAGGATGTCTTTTGTGGATGGGTGGGTAAGGGTCTGCATGAGTTGTGATTGGTCATCAAGATTGGCAGGCCTACACAAATCCAGTGGATGGGGCAATGTATACTTCGTACTCTTGTGGAGTGCACACCTTCACTTATTGGTTGATAATTAGTCCATAAATTGGTCTTTTATGAGCTTTTGACCCATGAATATTGTGGGTTATTACAACTCTAATATGTCATCATATTCACCGCATTACATAACATTTTGCAGCTTCAAAGTGGTGAATCAGAAAATTGCATACGCAATGTATTGATAACCACTCACATGCAATCATGAGCATTCATAGTTACATTGAATTCTCTTTCCAATTTCTCTCCATTGTTATCATTTATGATATAGGAAAGAATTGGCATCATAGATTCCCAATAGTAGGAATATTTTTTTTATAATTTACAACTACTGGTAATTCCAAGGTATTATAATATTTTTCATAAATTGATGGCATCATTATAAACATTCTTTTTTTTCTAACTAGTCTTCTAGATTTGACAAATTGTTGAAAAAAATTGAGGTACTAATGTATACCTTCAAAAATGACAGTTATTCAATGATTGAAATTATGAACTCCAATAAGTGACAAGATAGATTAGATTTATCAAATGATAACATTCTTTCTAGTTTAGATTGCATGCATCTCACTATTCATGACCTCCAAGCATTCCAAAAAAATATGGAGTATAACTTCTACGTATGTGATGGTCGATTGCTTAACCCCTTAAAATGAGGTTTGAATGAAACATTGCAATTGCATGCTCTATATGTTAAAAATCCAAATCACACAATATCTATTGTTTTTCATTTTCATTTTCTTTTTTTAAGATGTTTTTAAAATTTAATTCCAAAACTACATTTTTCTTTTAAATTTTCATTTATGGTAAAAAAATTAAATTATTATAATATATACTATAATTAATACTAGTGTGTCCTCTAATGTTGCAACAATCAATACATAATTAAAAGTAATTTTTAATTTTTTAATTGAAAAACAACTAAAAATGATGCCTTGTGCCATTGCTACAATATAATAAAATAAAAGTAAAAGATTCTTTTATAAATTTTTTTAATTCATAAAAAATTCAAAATTCAATATCTTTTCTGCTATGAGTTAGAATGCCATGAAGTGAAGTCCGTGCACCCCTCCTCACAAAGGGCTTTTCGACGGTACCAAGAACACAATTTTGGGATGCATGGTCCAAAAGATCTCATTGTAACAAATAAACAAAACATAGTAACAAACTCAATATTAAAGGTATATCAAAATTATTTATATACCTTTAATAATTTATCAATAAAAATTACAATAATTTATCAAAAAAAATTAAAATATCAAAATCAATAAAAAAACACATTTTTTTACAAATATAAATTATTAAAATTTTATTTATCAATTATATAAAAGGAAACAATTAGCTTGATAGTGTAATTTGACTTGAAGTATCATTGTTTTGGGTGGAAAATAAAATAATGAATTGATAAATCTTCACATCAATCTTCATTGCTACTTGTACTTCTTGAAAAAATTTCAAGTTAATTTAGACTATTTTTGCTATATTTATTCATTGATTTTCACTTTTTGCTACAAAATTTGTAACAATGAAATTTTTTCATGAGATGAATTGAACATTAGATGGGATTTAGACTTTTGAAAGGGTTGTTTCAGGTTGGTTTCCATTGCTAGGAACTATCCAATGCTGTCTGGAAAAATTAATTAATTAATTAATTTTAATTTTAATTTTAATTTATAAAAAAATTATTTTAAATTTTTTGTTGATGTGATCATTAGTAGCTTGCGTAGTGAAGTTCCCAAAGTTTGGAACGCAAGGGAACTCGCAACCTTGTCATAACAGAAGAAACTCATCTAATGTTTTTCACAATGATAGACAATCCATAATGTCTTATAATAAAAATCTAAGATTGATTTTTGAAAACAATTTAAAAGGCTAAATTTATCTCAAATATGATAAAAAAACATTTCACAATTTTTTTTTTTTTTAGGGATTATAATGAAGGCACCCATAATCGATCAAATAAGAAATTTTGGACATGATCATGAGTAGTGCAAGGTGAAGCAAATCATTACATGTGTTTTGGCTGCTTGGGAGGGCTGCAAGTTCCCAACTCGAAACCCTCCTGAGAACCGTTGAAACCCGCCGTTCCCTACTTGTGCTGACCTGGCCAAAAGACTGTCAGGTCAATTTTTTCGAATAAATAAATAAATAAATAAATTTTAACTTTTTTTCTCATTTTAAGGAGTTAAATGTTTTTTATTTTTTTATTTTTATTTTTCAAAAAAAAAAAATTTGACAGCGGCGTTCTTTCAATGTCGGGGGAACAACGCCGGGAATGACCCTGAAACGGCCCTCTGGGACCCCGAAATCTCATCTAATGATTTTTGAATGTGCAATGCTAGAAATGATGGGGATTACAAAAACTTTGGTAATTTTATTGCTTGAACTAAAATTACTATGAATTTTGAAAGGCAAGAGTTGGTTAAGACCCATGTCCAATGTCTAGAGTCATCCAATTCCAATCATTCAAGAACTACTTTCCCGCTCATTACTTCCTACTTTCTTGCTCACTACTTGGGACATGTGTGTCATGACTTTACTAGTCCCAACTTTGAAAAGGAGAAAAAAAAACATTCCAAACTTTGGTTGGAAATAACTATACCCTATAGGTTGGGCATGGGTCTATAGTTGGAAATAGGTGGTCCCACCTTACCCTCTAAAAGACCAATGCACATTTTAGGCATAAATTGTGAAAAAACTGCAACTTTTTAGGGCAATGAGAAAAAATGAAAGTAAAGCGTTTAAAAAACTTCAAATTTGTACAAGGCTACCATAGGAATGTGTGTAAAAAAATTCAGAAACTTTGATTGCACGGATTGAAATTCCAAAACTTTGATCGCAGGGAAATTCCAAAACTACCCTTCTTTTTGCCAATTTTCTTTATTTCTATTAAAAAAAAATGAATGAAACCACCAGGGTGGTTAAGTATCACTAGAATGAAAAAGTATTATCTAGGAAAAGTGCTTAAGTATTACTAAAGTATGATTACTCGTTTAGCAGATTGATGAATGTAGAAATATATTATTTCATCAAAATATAACTGAACGCCATCTTCACACTTTCTCGAAAATGAAAAAACCCTGGAACAAAAAGCAAACATCCATTGGGAACTCCCTTGGGAGTGAGGGGAACATGAACCTGCTCTTGGGAACAAAGCATGAGTCTTGAGGCGCACAAGCTTCCAAGTCAGCCTTGCCTCCCTCCACCTCCTCGCCGCTACAGGTAATCCATTGCGACTCCGTCTCATAAATTTGTAATTGGGTCCGCTGCATTTTGTACTCGCATTGTCCAATTCTCACCTGCATTTCTTTTCGCGCATTCCGGAACTGTTGTTGCACAAGAAAAATACCAGTACATACAAGATTGTTGGAGAAGAAAGAACTCTTCGTCGGTGTGTATTGGAACTCCTTTCAGTCCTGGAACTCTTGGACTTCTTTCATTCAGTATTTAGTCCTGAGGTTTTCCTTGAGAAGAACTTTGTTTCCTTTTTTGTTTGGACTGTGAAGGAATTTGTTGCTCTGTTTTCTTTCCGTGTTTGAGAATAATCAATCTCTTGGTCACACCCTTGTTGCCAATTTCATCACCTCTGAGATAGTCTTTCGCAATTCTTGAGCATCCTTGTGAGATGAAATGTGTAGGCTGATCTGGAAATTCACCTTTCTTTATCTCAGAAGAATGAGGGAGAGGATGATGGAACAATGAAATGTCTAGAAGAGAATGGAATGGATTAGAACGTTTAAGTTGGAGCTGAAAACATACTTCTTTCACGCAGAAAGATGTCTGTGCATGATTGTGGTGTACAAGATTGTTGGAGAGAATAATGGAGAAGTTGGTGGAACCATCACATGGCTAGGCGTGAATGGAGAACGCGTAGAATTTCCATTTTATTGTGATTGCGTTTTCTAATTGCATTCTACATTCTTTTTCAATTCTTCTTACAATTCTGTGAGTAATGTTAAATAACAATAAAAGCATTACTGAACTAGAAATCAGTAACTGGTTGTATTCCATTTTCTGGTAACCCTTTTTGTAGGAGCCAAAATAAGATATCTTTGTGCGCAATAAATGTATTTCCCTAAGATTGGTCTACTGGCCATTGAAGAATGTCATGAGTTCATTGATAGGCAATTGATTCACAGGAGACTATCACACTACTCACAATCCTTTTGGGGGGGACAGCAGGAACAGAGAAACTTTGACAAGTATGTCCCATGCGGTGGGCTTCCGGCTCATGCCACAGACATCATCACGTGCAGTGACCCTCGGACAGGAGTGTTCACCTATCAAACTTGCGCACAGGAACTGTGTTGTGACAAAGCAGCAAGCAGGGAAGAGAGGAGCTTTTAGGGTGCGAGGTTTAGGGTTTAGGGAATGTGTTAGGTCAAGAAGGTCTGTGGTGACGAATGTGGCAGCTCCGGACCAAATGCGAGGGACTATTAATACACCACCTTATGAGCGCATCAGGGAGTGTCTGGTGTACCCTTCGTTGGACCCCAGTGGAAGGACCAAGGGGTTGATTCATTTCCTGGGAGGCGCGTTTATTGGGGCTGCTCCCGACGTGATTTACAAGTACTACACCTTCACCATGCCATGTCCAACTTTTTTTTCTTGCATATGTTCATCTATAAGGTACTTAGAGTCTATATTTTCAACATTGGAATCTTGACCAGTGTGTAAATTATTCGGTATTACTTGTTCTTCTATGGTATTAAGAATCTTAGCCAATAGTATTAAGAATCTCTCAGGATAATTATTCAATAGTATTACCGGTATGTTTTATATCTATACCTGCACAACTGAAGATTGTTAAATGTACATTAAATTGTAGCAGAGGACAGTGTTAAGACAATCCTCAACTAATAGCAGTGGATAGTATTAGGAATCTTAACCAATGTGTAGGCAATACCTAGGAGTGCGCTCTCATTGGGAGATCACTTAATAGAGCTCACTGGAGTGCTCAATTTGGGTAGTTTGAGAGCCAAACTCTCTTTAAATCAAATTTATCTCACTCAATGTATGATAATTTCTTATGTGATCACTCAATTTAGGAGGTTGTAGGCAATCCACTATTGAAGGGACAGTTGACATCCCCACTTCCATTCGAATGTCGGCGGCTATAGACATTTAGCCAAGTCATGCTTACACCCAACTTGCTAATTGAAGTTTACTTTGAGTGTATTGGAAGAGATGAGTTGCTGTTGGTGACAGAGGCTTAGGTTAGAGGACAGGATAGTGGTTTTAGTATCCTCTTCCTTAGTATGTGAAGGATCTCTACCTGGTTTGGACGTTTTGAGGTTAGACTGGTCATGTTCATGCATGTAATTTTGCAATATTTTTTATTGGTCTAAGTACTTAGTTACATTTTAGGGCATCCGATTGACGTATGTTGTTGTGTGTTTGGTGTGCATGGGCAAGCAGTGTGTTGATAGAGCTACTGGCGAAGGAGGGTTTTTTGATAGTGGCAACCCCTTATCGTTTGAGCTTTGATCATACTGTTTCGGCTCAGGGTATTCACACCCGTTTCACTAGCTGCCTGGATTATCTGTCGACCTCAGGGTTTGGGGACCTCTCTGCAGAAGAATTCTCGTCGCTTCCCGTGTACAGTGTTGGTCACAGGTATAATAATGCGCCTCCTTTTTTAGAGTCTGATGAAATGCCAGTAGATCTCATTAATGTCTAGTAGAATACTTGGATATTTTTAGCTAGCATAGTTTTTTCTGTTCTTACGAAGAAATAACTTACCTGGCTCTTATGCACTCTGTGAGTTGTAGCCTGGGAGCTTTAATGCAGGTGCTTATTGGAAGCACTTGCTCAGGGAGACTGCCTCAGGTACCAAGCACAGTATTTTCGGCTTTCATTTTCAGTATGCATGAAATGTTATGTTGAAAGGTCCAATTGTTCCGCAAAAGGTTTCGTTAGATTCGGTTGGTTGTTTAAAAAAGAATTGCTGGTGCATATCTTTTGTGAATGCTGAAGGACATGTGTGATGCATAACATTCCGGATAACCTTGTTAAGCACCCTCTGAATGCGCATGAAAAGGAATCCCGACACTTTGTTTTGAATAGTTGAGCTCAATTCGGGCTCCAGAAGCCAATGAGCCATTGGCTTCACATGTGAGAGTATGTCATTTCTTTCATTTTTCTTGATTTTTTCGATTTGAAATAACTAGGCTTTAAAGAACTCTTTATTGGCACTTTTCTCAAAAGTGCCAAAAGTGTCGAGCCACTTCTAAAAAAGAACATTATGTGTTGGTCAGGCGAATGCAATTATTTCATTCAATAACAAGCCTGCTGCAGATGCGGTACCCTTCTTTGGGCAGGTGAGCCGCTTACTCTGTATTTGTGAGTGCTGTTAACAAGCCTACACAACTAGCTGAGTCGAACCTGCATGCAATTTAGCTAGCTTAAATACCATGTATTTGCTGTTGTAATGCGTTATCTCTCCCTTTTTTTTCACCGTGGAGCTTTACTAACATGAAGTTTAAGTTATTATTCAAGTTATTATTCAAGTATTACTATCTTCGACTGCAGATGGGTCCTACTATGGCGCAGGTTGCGCCTTTGGTGGAGTCTTCTCCGGTCACTGAATTTGCCCGAGCTTTTAGCTGTAAGTTCTTGCTTAGCCTATGGTGGTTGATAATCCCGAAGCCTTTAGAATAGCTGGCAAGATTTTCTTTCGATATAAAGCTCTCTTATCCACATGGTCAGTACATCTTATTGATGTTTATGAGTCTGATCGAATGGTGTGTTTTCAGCAGAGGCGATTAGAGCAGTTTTGGATTCAGGGATTCCCTTTCCACCCGCTGTTGGTGATAACTTGCAGTCAGTCCGGCAGTTTCTAGACCAGATTCCTGCTGTTTTCGACCAGGTTGCTTTTCTGTTCCTCATTGATCAGGGTTCCTATCTTTTTATTCGGACTTATCTTCGCTCCTTTTCTGATTGATGCTCCAGTAAACCTGCTCTATGTTTGATTTCTGTACGTATTTTTCTATTTCATTGAATTTGATACTAATGTCCCATAACATTCTTAAGGAGCTGCTTGAAGACTCTGGAATCAATGAACAGTTAGCCTAGAAATAGAATCCAGATTATTTACTGGATAATATAGTTGTATTCAATTGATGTTAAAGTGCTGACTTTTCTCTTTCTCAATCCAACAGATGTCACAGGGAGTATCTGAGTTCACTCCGACGCCCTTACAGAACCGTGCAACTGCATCTCTTGCATATGCTGTACCCAATAACCTTCTGGTATGCTCAAATGAAACAAGCTAATTATGATGACAACACTATTTGATCATTTTTCCTTGTTCCTTAGAGAAAGTACGGGAATCATATACCTCACACTTGTTTTCACAGGTGAAGTTCACCCAAGACGCTATTGATGAAACAGATACATTGGAGGAAGTCTTGAGGGGTCGCACCGAAGCATTAGGGGGAAAGTTGAACAAAGTTGTACTTAATGGAAATCACCTTACCCCAATTGCTCCTGTAAGTGGTCTGACTTTCGTACATCCTCTTTTTTTACTGCGTTCATTTTCTTTACCTGATCTTAACGCAAAACTATAACAAAGTAATATTAAACTCTGTCAGGGAAATTCAATAACTTTAGACTGTCAGGAATTTTCAAACATCACTAAGAGAATCTTCTTCATGATTCCCGAGTAGCTGACAATGTTCATACAAAGGCCCATATCATAGTGTGGTCTTTGTATAATCATTGCGACCTCAGGGTGATATAATTGTACTGAAAACAACCTTCTATTGAATTAAGCCTCTAATTTTTCTAAACCCTTTTCTATTCAATCAAACATCTTGTCTTGGCTATCGCTTCAGTTGTGTGATTCTAAAATGTTGCTTACAGACTCAAATCTCCTCTTTTTCTGTTTTGAGTTGATCCTGATAAGAGTGGCCGAATTTGTTCAAATTCAAAGATTTGGTTTTGCATTAGGCGTTTGTTTGTTTGTGTGAATTCCTTAGTATTGGCAGGACACCAAGAACAATCCAAGAACACGCACATAGCTTGAATTTGTAAACTTGATGCAAGTGAATAACAAAGTAACTGTGTACCATGTGTAGGATGTCAAATGGCAACCAGGTCGAGAATACAGTCCAGCTGATGCTGTCGCCCAAGTGCTTAGAAATGCGGCGTTGGCGGACTTGCGAGGTCTATCCAGAAACATTGCGGATTGGTTTACCTCTCTGTAGTCTACATATGATAAGAGGCAGTCTCCATCTTTCTTCTGCAAATAGGGCAATTTTTCTCACCTCTTGATTTTGCAAGTCGATGGAAGCTCCATTCTTGCAGTAGCTCTATTGAAGTTTATCATCACATTGATTCAGAAACGCTATGTAGTATGCCGGTCTGTGAAGCGACGATTGTTGTAAAAATCAAAACTATTGTAGATTCAAAGCTTCGAACATGTCTTACATTTATTAACGAATGGGAAGTCCTCGACCTTAATCCACTGAACTTGTCAGAGGATATGTAAACCTACTATCAACAACTCATCTTTTCAGATGCTTGATATATTGGACTTATTCACACAAGTGGTGTAAATGTTTCTAGCCACTTGTCTTTGAATGGAATCAAGGTTGTCTCATGTTACTCCCACTCATCTTTGAATGGAAGTGGGAGGTTGTGATCTTCAACCTCCCATGGTGTCCAACACACCCCAAAATATCTTGCATTTAGAGGATGTCCCCCGAAAAGCAACTACATGAGCAAGATTTCATTTTTTCTCTAAAGGAATCATTTTTTGGAAGAATCAAAATCCAAAGCTGAATACAAAGCTTTTCTTCTCTTAATCAAGTACAATTATTATTTTTTTAAATCTCATGAATTTTCACTAGAATTTTTGCTAGTGGTTCTAAAATTGTTCTAAAATTGCCATTTTTTGTGCATTGAGTGAAGATTGGAAAAAAAAAAATTATTTTTCATTTTCAAACAAAAATTGTTTCTCAATACTCCTTTTGAGAATGTGAGGAGAAAATTTTAATCCATTCGACTTTATAGATTGTAAGATATAAGTGCTCAAAGTTAATGGAAAACTTGGGGGGCACTTTAAAGTGTCCATTAGAAACCATGTGCAAACAAAACTCTAGCCCCCCTATGTATTTTTTGAATTTCAAATAAAAATAAATAAAAAATATGAATAGATTTTCCTAATTTGAAAGTTTATGTTTTGAATTATTGATATTTTTATTTGTTAATAATAATTAGTTACAAATTTTTGAAGTAAAAAGATACACTGTAGAATTGAAAAATAACTTTCATTCCCCTATATTATATAAGAAAAAATTGTCTAAAAATGAAAAAGAAATTTCTAAAAATAACTCTTTATTGAAAGCTCATTTTGAGTTGAATATTGATTCAATGGTCATCTACATGTGCTCTCTATAATTATTTGAATTGAAAAACATGTCATTTTAGTTCATTTTCAACCTCTTCTAAAAATCATTTCATATTTTATTTGAGTTGGAAATTTTGGTAATAGAAACCTATAGTCATTATTAAACAATGGTTAAAATTTTAGATTGAAATTATAGTTTATTAGAAACCACTTGTTTGCAGGTGATTTGTAAAACGAAGTGCATCCCCCAAGATGGAAAAAAATCACAACTTGTGTGACTACTTGCTTGACTACTTCTTCTCTCTATTAGCATTGTCCAAAGCTATCTATAGACTTTTGAGCCCTAGAACTTTTGATTCAAACCTTAAATTGAAAAACAAATTATATTTTTGGAAAGCTTATATAAATGTGTATCTTTGGTAAGAATTTTACACAAATGTATCTAAGCTTTCAAAAAGTTCCTTGGGAGCTCAAAAGAATTTTAGAAGCTCATTAACAAGTAGATATTATAAAAAGTGACAAATTTCAAGGTTTCATAATAAAAGTACAATAAAAGTACATTATAAAAGTACATTATAAAAGTACATTATAAAAGTAGAAAAGTGCTCTATATTTCATTTCCATTAGGAGACATTTCAAGCACTTGGGAGATTGTTTCAGGGCTATTCCCATTGTTGGGAACCAACCTTGTACAATCAGAATATAAAAATTAAAAAAAAAAATTAATTAATTTTAAAATATATACCAAAATTTTAATTAATTAAATAATTTTTAAAAATAAATAATATATTAAATAATAATATCTGATGTGGCCGTCTCCTAGCCACATTAGATCAACGTTCCCACAGTGTTCCCAGAATTCCCACAGTTTGAGAACTCACAGTCTCTTAAAGTGTAGAAACCTCTTCTAATGTAAGTAATTATAATTACATACATCAACAAAAAAGAATTTATCAAGAAGTCAGAGGGAGAAACCTAACAAGCTACAAAAGTGTACCAAAGTTTATATTCACTTATTCAAATGTAACTACCCATTGATTGTCACTATTGTGTCAAGGTCTAAATACATATACCACACATTAATATTCAATCCTTGAGTACATAGCATTCTATATCTTTTTTGCATTATAACATTTAATTTCTCTATATTGGATTCTCAAACCATAATGACTACAATAAGATCACTATTTTCTTACAAGTTCAATCTTTATCATAAAACAAAAACTAACATTTGTTTAAAAGTGTCTATGAATTCCTAGGATTTAATGGTTTCCTTTTTTTCAAATTCCCACATTCATCCGAAGACTTCATCATCTCTTTAAAATATTCTTCTTTAAATATAATTGCATACTCTTCTGGAATGTCTTTAGTTAACGGTACACTACTTTGATGTGTTAGTGGTGATGCAGGACTACTCCAATTTGCAGGAAGTGACGCCGTTGTCGGAGGATCTTGTTCGTTCCAAATACCCAACTCTTCTGAATTATGTGCATCCGGATGATTGTTAATACTTTGAGATGCAGGTTGAAAGGGGGGTCGTTGATTTACAGTTGGCATCACATAAGTTTGTTGATTAATATGAATTCGATATGTAGGTTGAGAGTGGCGTTGCTGAATTCCAGTTGGAATTTGTTGTTGCACAAGAGTTCTCTGCGGATCATTAGAAAAATAATGTTGAATTCCAGTTGGAATTTGTTGTTGCTGAATTATAGTTGTTTGATATTGAAGATTGTTTTCAAATGAAGGTTGAGAGCGGCGTTGCGGAATTTGTTGGTGCTGAAAATTTCTTTGATCCCAATTATTATTATGAACTTGAGGTTGATGGCGAGGTTGCTGAAATCGAGGTGCAAGTTGCTGTTGCTGATTAGTTGTATGATTATTTTGAAATGATGGAAAGTGGGGTTGTAGAATTCCAGCTGGAAATTGTTGTTGCGAAGAAGGTATTGAATTAGAATGATGAAAATTAATTAGAGTTTGAAGTTGCTGATTTTGATGTGCAATTTGTTGTCGCATAGTAGTTGTTTGATAATTATCATTATATTGAACTGGAGTTTGAAGGTGGGTTGGTTGATATCCAGGTGGAATTTTCTGTTCCAGAGAAGAAATTTGTTGATGCGGTACTTCCGATGTTGCTGGTTGCGTTTGAAATTGATTCGGTTGCTGATTTTCATGTGCAGATTGTTGTTGCACAGTAGTTGTTAGATAATTATCGTTATGTTGAACTGGAATTGGAAGGTGGGTTGGTTGAAATCCAGGTGGGATTTGCTGTTGCAGTGAAGAAATTTGTTGATGCGACGCTTCGGATGTTGCTGATTGAGTTTGAAATTGATTCGAAGATTCATCAGTTTCCTCCACACTCACAACAGCTTTTGATTTTTTTAGGGGTGAAAAGAGTTTATTGCATCCTCTGCACACATACCGCGGTTGGTTCATGTTTCCATTGTTGTAGCCTCTAAATTTCACATTATTTACCACGCCACACTTGTCACATACCTTCTCAAGATTCTTCAATTCCTCAGTTTCTTCTTTCGGGAGCTTGGCATAACCATCCTTGTGGTGTTGTCGCTTTGGATTAGGATTGAAAAAGTAGGGTTTTCCGAGATCGGAAGTACAATCCATACATTGATACCGTGGTTGATCGACCTTTTTGTTATTGAAAAATTTAAATTTGCTGTTTGATGCTCCACAACGGTTGCATTGTTCTTCCGACATGTTTGGGGTACTTCCTATGAATCTTTGAAATATATTTATTTTTGAAGAAATTGCGGATCAAAACAAGGTTGTACAAGGTTGATGTTGAAATCTGTTACACACTTTTAAATTGCAATAATTAATTAATATTGTATTCAAAGACTTCACATTCACAAATATGAATAACTTTCTGAGCATAATTTGGTGCAGAAAACAAAATCACCGTCAAGCAAAATATGCCTAGTAAAAGCATTGCATCCTGGAAATTAAAAGGAAATTACCTTCTTTTGCAAAAAGTAAATGAACCCTTATATTACTTGGTTATATTGATGATGTTCATACATGTGATGATCTAGAAGTTAGAAGCTTTTTATCAATTTATATGTGATTGGTAGTTGCCATATTTGTAACTTTTACTATTTTCTATTTTTCTTTTCTTTTTCTAATTTTAGATAAATACTACACTAATGATGATAAATAGTGTTACCTACACTAATTAATTTAAAAGAGCTATAAGTTTTTACTGTTGATGAATATTTTTACCAACTATAGGTGTAAAGTTCTCCCACTTAAAATGATATTAGGATCTATACACTCAGTAAAAATATTCTTCAAAAGTAAAAACTTATAGCATTTCTAAAATAGTTAGTATGGCTAACACTATTTATCATCATTAGTGTAGTGTAGTCCTATGTTGTTGGCCTAAAGTAATAAAAGATAATGTAAATCTAGCTGAATACGTACATTCTTCACACATAAAAATAGAAAAGTAAATAAAATCAAACTTAGAAGACACAAATCTAAAAAGCAAATAAATAGAATAAAATTGAAATTAAATAGAGACTCTAAATTAAAATTATATTTTTAAGCAAAATCTAGAAGGCAAAGCAAAAGCTAAAGGCAAAACTAAGGTAAACTAGCCCATGAAATGTAAACTATCTAATGTTGTCATCTAGAAAATCATGCATTAGACTCTCACATCAATCCATGGCATTTTTTTTTAATAAATGGGATTAAGACTACATTAGGCTAATTGGCCATAATCATTGCCTTGGGAGATGGTCATGGAGTTAATAGTCATTGTCATAGGACACTTATACCTTTCTAGTGTAAACTCATCATAAAAAAATATTTTTTTACTCCATGTCATAACCATGTTAGAAAATGTTGTGACTGCATTAGGTGGTAAGATGACCATTATAGAAACACTTTTCTGTTGATTTGAGGTAGTCTACAGATTCTTTTGGGCCAACAAGACAATACACTTCTAAAATTCATAAAAAATTCATTTTTTGTCCAAAAAATAAAATTCCAGTTGCTTCCTTCATTTCTCACATTTGTCTTCATATGAAAAAAAATCTGAGCCTAAATAAAAATATGAAACTATAGTAAGTGGCATCATTGCCGTTGAGGAATAACGAAATGAAATGAAATTGTTTATATTTAGGTAAACCCTCTCTAATATCAATATCAATAATGAAATAGTAAAATATCTATTACAATAATTCAAACAAAATATTTAGAAAAAATAATAAAATGCATTAGAAATGGTAATTTTTGTGAGATTTTAGTAAAACATGATCATGGAACTTTAGAGATTACAAATTATATTCAAAGATTTCTCTTGATAATATCTAAATATTTTTTCCTTGATGAAAGGGTTGATTTGAGTGATTTCTAGTATGTTAGTGTCAGTATGATGCTACTAGAATGTAAAAGAAAAAAGAAAAAGATGTGATTGTGTGGATGCCTTTAAGATCAATGGTTGGATTTGTTGCTTGAAAGTTGAGAAGAATTACTTGCATTAAGTGATTTTTGAGGCCATTAGATTTTTGAGGCTATAAGTTCCCCGATGTTTCCGGATTGTGGGAATGTTGCAAGACCAACAATTTGTTGTGGTAGAGAGATTGCCACATTGGATTATATTAATTAATTAATTTTTAGATATTTTTTAAAATATTTATATACATTTACATAATATGTTTAAATATATATATTTATTATTATTAAATAATCTGATTGTCTAGCCATCGTTCACAACATGGGGAACCATAACCAAACAATCTTTTAGAGGCCTCAAATCTCCCCTTATGTTTTTTGAGGCCTCTAAGAGACTATTTTGGCTTGGTTCCCCATGCTATGAACTACGATTGGATAGTCAGATTATTTAATAATCAAAATAATAATTAAAAAAATTTTAAAGATCAATTTTTTTTTAAAATATTTTTTAAGAAAATATTTAAAATATATATTATCCGACATAGCAGTCTCTTTATCGCATTGGACTATTGCTGCAACAATGTTCTCACACTCTGGGAAATGTTGGGAATTTGTAGTCTTCCAAAGGCCCCCCCAAACACGTAATGTTACCATCAAGGTCCTCCTACAAAAAATATCTACCTCAAAATCATACAATAAGGAGATTTGACATATCTAAGAGGTTGTGAAGGCATTAACCCTTGAAGGATGCTAAGGCCAAAAAGTGATTGATGGATGACTTCATTCTTCATTGTAGAAACAAAGAATGCACTTATTGGTCCAATAATCAAGGGAGTTTTGGAGAGTGCCTTACTTAGTCGTTGGGCCGCATCTTTTAAGTGTTAAAACTGAAACAGAGAAACATGTCTTTAATCAAAATTCAAAGAAAACATGGGAGAATACAAGTAACCAAGATGATTACAATGAACTTCTTCAACTTTTTTTTTCTTTCACAAAAAGCACTTTAGTACAAGAGCAAAAGATAAAATATTCTAGATTATGAAAGAGTGGCCTTGCTTTTGGCTACCTCATTGTGATTACTATCATTTGATTATGGTCACTTAAAAGTGCTCATACCTTCTTGCCCTACTTGGGATTCACCGCAAGAGTCTTCAAACCATCCTCATCATCGTCACTACCACTACCATGATCTCCATCTAAATCTTTTATTTTTCAGCTGACAATTTCACCATCCTTTGGAGCAAATTTATATTGAATCCTCTCTTCATGCAACGGTGAGGTTTAAGGCCACTTTACACTATGTTGGAAAAGTGCATTGGTTAGTCAAGAAGTTTTGGTCAAGACATGATTAATTGAGGCAACTGGTGGGATGTTGGACAAGATGAAAAGACAATAAAATAATGCTATAAGAAGTCTTGATTGGTTGTAGTATAAACACTAAAGCATAGAATTCTTCAATTTCAAACAACTCACAAATTGAAGTCCACAATTGAAGTTCACGAAGAAGAGAGTTTTGCAATGTAAAAGAAGAAGAGGCAAAGAGCTAGCTAATGCTATTTGAAATAAAGGAAGTCTTCAATTGCAAGGCTAAGATATGCCATGATGAAAAGACAATAAATGAAGCTAGAGTTTTCTAGAGGCCAAGTTTCTTGTTTGGAGTATTGAGGCCACCTAAGAAACTTGACCTTTGGAGAACTCTCCTCAACAAAAAGTATTGTCACATAGGCAACCATGTCATTTTTCACCCATGCTTGAAGTTCTCTACCCAACAAGTTGTGGTTGTGGTGTACACCCAATTTGGTGAAGAACTAAATTTCCTTCTATCATATTGCTCTATTTGCTACAATTCATAACTAGTGCACTTCTCTACCATAGTGTAAAGTGGCCCTTAACCCTTAAGAATCCAAAGGATTTGGACAAAATACAAATGTGTTATAAAATATAAGTTCTATAACTTTTTTGAAGTTTGCATCAAAGAAGATAATGTGAAGCATGAAAAGTAGAAAGTATATGTAGAGTCGAAATTATAAAAATATTTTTAGATTATCCTCAATTGAATTTTTAAGATATAATTTCAAAAATTCACCAAAAACATAATTTCTATATTTAGCATTTGAATTTTTTTTTATTGTTCAAAATTGTGTTTTTTATTGATTTGTGAAAAAATGTATAAGATCTAGTAATGAGAACACCAATATTTTTCCAAAATAGTAAGTTTTTCAACAGTAGACCAATTCCAAACACTTTGTGCTATTTCTCTTATAATTTTTGTTTGAACATAGCGATCTTAGATTTGAATAAAAATATTGAAAGACAATCCAATATTTTTTTTAATTGGAAAAAAATTGAAAAAAAGTTTTTTTTCTACCCAAAAATGCTGCCCGAAGTTAGACAACGACCCAAAAATGGGCACTTGATTGCTTAGGGGTTAAATCTCTATTTAGTAAGAAGAAAATTTGATGTATTTAGATTGCATGTACCCATGCCTTGTTGTCATTTCAAAAAAATACAAGTAGAGTAAGCCATGCATTGTTATCATTGCAAATGTTCAACCTTGGAATTTGGTGTGAAAGGGGAGATTTTGCACAATAGTTTGACCATCAATGAGTGCTCTTGGATTTCGTATCAGCAAAGCTCCTGGATTAGAGAGATATTGAGCAAGGCTACTAATAGTATATGCCATATCAAGACGTGTGTGAATGATAGCATGTATAAGAGAGCCAACTAAATTAGAATAAGGAACATCTTTCATCAAAGCCATGTCTTTGAGGGTTTGAGGACTTTGAGTTTTAGAGAATTTAAATCCATTTTCTAAAGGTGTGCTTATGCCTTTACAAGCATCCATAGAAAAATGAAGCAATAAATTTGTAAGGTATTGTTGTTGATGTAAAGCTAAAGTTTTTTCAAATCATTGCCGGTGGATTTGAAGGCCAAGGTTATAATGAAGTTCACCACTATCATTCATTTAAATTCTTGTTGCATAAGTCATTTAAAGACTTGAATCAAATGAATAGAGTTGCTAGCCAGAATACAGTCATCAACGTAAATAGCCAAAATAATGAAGGCTGGAGCTTCATGTTTGATATAAATATTGCTATCGGTTTTGCTTTGATGAAAGCCAATTGTACATAAATATATATCAAGGCGATGATACCACGCTCTTGATGATTGCTTTAATCTGTAAAGTGATTTATTGATCTTACAAACAATAGAAGCATTTTTAAAATGAGTGTCACGGATGCCAAAAATCTAGAAGTTTCTAGAAGATCCTAGAAAGTCCTAGAAGGTTCTAGAAGGTTCTTAATAGATCTAGAAAATTCCATAGACTTGCTAGATAATTCTAATAGACTCAGATGACTCTAGAAGTGACTAGAAGATTCTAGAAGTGACTAGAAGATTCTAGAAGTGACTAGAAGATTCTAGAAGTGACTAGAAGATTCTAGAAGTGACTAGAAGATTCTAGAAGTGACTAGAAGATTCTAGAAGTGACTAGAAGATTCTAGAAGTGACAAGAAGAACTTGGAAGCTTCCGGCGCAACTTACTTAGCGACCGCCAGTCTTGAGGAAGCTTTTGGTACAATTCACCTGACGTCCACCGACCTTGAGGAAGCTTCTTGGGCTCCTTCTCAAGCTTGTCAGAGAAGCTCCTAGAGCCTCAGGAATTTAGGTATATATAGGAGTCGAGATTGAGAGGCTCCTTAGTCTCGACAACTCACTCTTAGATCTTAGTCTCTTGGATCTTGTTCTAGTATTATTTCACAACAACTCTCTTTTGGAATACTATTCTAGTCGTCTCTATTTGGAAAATACTCTCCACATCTTTGTCATTCATCTTTGTTTCAATTACCTCATCTTATCCGAGTCCATCTGTAATAGTTTGTCGAGACTAACACATCCTACAATACTAGAGTTCTACCCTAACCTTCTTGATTGAGTGTTGAATTACCTCCTTTCTTGAAGGTTTTAGAGCATTTTAAAAGTTATGGATTATCCACCTTTAAGTTAGTATTGTTGTTTGTTGTAAAATCTATCTAATTGAGAGTGGACTACTCCTCAATTGGACAAGACTTTCGACAATTTAGAAGTTGTGGACTACCCACCTCTATACTGATGCATTGTCTTGATTTTGTAGTTGTTGCTATTCTGTTTGTGTTTAGAAACTTATGGATTTGAATAGGCAACCCTTTCAAGAGTTCAATTCCAATTTTAGCATTCATATTGTCAACAGACTTAAGCTAGAACTTAGAGAGTTGTTTTTACGACAAATATGTCAAGACAGATTTGAAGAACTATTTGCTTTGCCTACACCTTTTGTCTTCCCAATAATTCGAGGTTGTTTTGTATTCATTCACATATATTATTAGAATAAGTTTCAAGTCTTATATATTATAGACAGAGAGTAAGAAGCTACTATGGATGGGTCCAAGTTAGATGCCATCATGGCTGCTATAACAGCCATGTCCGTAGAACGTAAAAAAATGATGGAGCAGAACGAAGAGCTACACTCGCGGTTGTACAGTCTTGAGGCAAGATTGCAACAACATGCAAGACAAGTCCTCGTGGAGGCATCTACTTCTACGCAACAAGCATCAACTTTCACAAGCAACGGGAGCAAGGATCCAAGAATCAGCTTCCCAGAGAAGTTTGATGGTATACGCTCAAAGTTTCGAGGTTTTGTCAACTAAATACGATTGATTACGATGCTCCAACCACAACGATATCCAACAGATGTATCTCGTGTTGAATTAGTTGAGACCTTGCTAACAAGTCAAGCACTCTCTTGGTTTGCACCTTTGTTCGAGAAGAATTCTCTGATCCTCAACAATTTTGAAACATTTCTAGAGGCATTTGAAGAGGTGTTCAGCAAACATGACAAAATTTGCGGTGCAACGACAAGAATCCGAAGCTTGAAGCAAGGGAGACGATCGGCGTCAACATATGCTTCAGAATTTCGACAGCTTGCTTGTGACATCGATGGGGAGAACAAGCTTTGACTAGCCAATTCTAGTATGGTTTGCGTGATGAGGTGAAAGATTTATTATTGTCTTTGCCAGATCCACAAACACTTAACGAAGCAATCAGCCAAGCAGTGAAATGCGATAATCGACTTTTCGAATGACAACAAGAGAAACGTGTTTGGGCACCACCGCGACAATACACCGGATTTTCTGCTAGTTCTTCAGCAACAAACTCCCATAAAAACAATGGAGTCGAAGACATGCAGATTGATGCAGTGCGGTTCAAGCGACTTATGGCCAAAAAAAGAAAGAGGTGTTTCGAAGAAGATTTATGTCTGTATTGTGGAGAACCGGGCCACAAACGCGATAGCTGCCCCAAAATACCAACTCACAAGACAAGAAGTACAATGATGGGAAATAAACCGCTCTCAAAAAACCACAAGGCCTAGCCACAGTAGAGGCCGTGTGGTTGGATGAATTTAAATCTCATGGTCTCTTTCTATTCGGTGACCCCTCTCGCTGTTTTGAAATTTTGTTTTCTTTTAGTTCTTTGAAGCTCCAGACACCTGCATTAGTAGACTCAAGAGCTTCTGCTTTATTTATAGATGAAAACTTTGCAAAATCCAAAAACATTAGCCTTGTTAGAAAACCTCACCCTGTTTCTGTAGAAGTGATAGATGGACGACCTCTAGTCTCTGGACATGTTACTCACAAAACCATCCCTTTGAAGATAGAACTAGAAGGTCACAATAGTTTTATTGTTTTTAATGTTATCAAATCCCCAACAATTTCTGTCATATTAGGACTATCATGGCTTAGAAAATATAATCCCAATATAGATTGGAGTAACCTCAAGATTAGATCATTTCCAAAACAACAATCTAGAAAGCTTACTAGACCGAAACCCCGACATCCTAAACCTTTGTTTATTGGAGCTTGAGCCTTTATGCGCGCTGCCAAGAGTGGAAAATCATTTGTGGCGTATGCAACTCCGACATCTTCAGAGAATACGACAACATCTACACTTCCACAGCAATACCAAGCATATAAGGACGTCTTTGAAAAAAAAAATGCAGATGTGTTGCCCGAGCATCGACCATATGATTGCGCCATTGAACTTGAAAATGGTGCACAACCACCTTTTGGACCCATCTACAACTTATCACAAGACGAGCTTGCCGCATTGCGTGAGTACATTGATGAGAACCTTGCAAAGAATTTCATTCAACACTCAAAATCCCCAGCAGGAGCTCCTATCCTTTTTGTGAAGAAAAAAGATGGATCACTACGGATGTGCGTCGACTATCGCGGCCTCAATAAAGTAACAATCAAGAACCGTTACCCACTGCCGCTCATTTCTAGACTTCTTGATCAACTTGGTCAAGCAAAGATATACACCAAAATTGACTTGCGAGGAGCATATAATCTGGTGCGAATCAAAGAAGGCGATAAATGGAAGACCGCGTTCTGCACAAGGTATGGCCATTTTGAATATAATGTCATGCCTTTAGGACTTATGAATGCACCAACCATCTTCCAACACTTGATGAACAATATATTTCAAGAGTTTCTAGACGATTTTGTCGTTTGTTATTTGGACGACATTTTGGTCTTTTCCAAAGACAAAGACAAACACAAAGAACACGTTCGACTTGTTCTAGAGAAGCTTCGGAGCGCAGGATTGTACGCGAAATTAAAGAAATGCGCTTTCCACACGTCTCAAGTGGAATTCCTTGGATATGTTATCTCAGGCAATGGAATATCAATGGACCCAAAGAAGATTCAAGCGGTTATTGACTGGGCGACACCAAAGGTAGTATGAGACATTTAGTGCTTCCTTGGTTTTGCCAACTTCTACAGAATCTTCATCAAAGATTATTCCAAGATTGTTGCCCCTCTTACACGACTTACTTGCAAAGAGAAGCTAGATTGGACTGAAGAAGTGGAAAAGGCGTTCGAAAGTTTGAAGTTCGCCTTTACTAAAGCACCAGTATTAATCCACCCTGACTTTTTCAAGCTATTCTTTCTGGAAACCGACACTTCTGACTTTGCCCTTGGAGCGGTATTATCTCAACTTGGAGATGGAGAAAAGTTACATCCTTTGGCTTTTCATTCTCGCAAGTTTACAGCCGCTGAAATCAACTATGAGATCCACGATAAAGAACTACTTGCAATCGTGGATTCCTTTCAAGAATGGCATCATTTCCTTGAAGGCGTTGTTCACCAGGTGACAATATATTACTGATTACAAAAATCTCGAGTATTTTATGTCCACACGCGTCTTGAATCGTTGGCAAGCTCGGTGGAACATGTCTTTGTCCAGATTCGACTTCGCTATTGTGCACTGGCCTAGGAAACAACAAGGTTTGTCAGACACTTTGTCTAGACGATCAAACCTCATGCCCAAGGAAGGGGAAGCAATTTATGATCAGCAATGTACAACGCTTTTGAAGCCTAACCGCTTCCGTCTGTGGGCAACTCAGATTTCGATACCTTTTGATCCAATTTTTTTAGACAATATTCGAGCAGCTTCAACTGAAGACCCTTTTGTTCTTGATATCAAACTACGACTTAGTACTTCTTCCGATAATGTCAAGGATTTCAAGATTGAAGACAATCTTGTATATTTCGAAGAGCGCCTATACATTCCTGACGGACAACTACGTCTTCGAATTCTGCAATCTCGGCATGACCTCCTGTCTGTTGGACATTTTGGATTCAACAAAACATTAAAGCTTGTTTCTTGTGACTTTTGGTGGCCTCAAATGTGGAAGGCTATTAAAGAATTTGTGACTTTGTGCGACACCTGTTCTCGATCAAAGAATTCGCGACACCGACCATATGGACTTTTGCAGACTCTACCGGTTCCGAAACAACCATGGACCTCTGTTTCTCTGGATTTCATCACGGATCTGCCACCATCAAACAATTTTGACTCAATATGCGTGGTAGTCGACCGATTCTCAAAGATGGCTCATTTGATTCTATGCAAGAAGACAATTACTGGCAAAGATACTGCCAAACTCTTCATCGACAACATCTATCAATATCATGGTTTGCCTAAAGATATTGTTTCTGACCAAGGACCTCAATTCATCTCCAAGTTTTGGCAATCTCTTTTTGAGATCTTATAAGTAGAAATCAAGCTTTCTTCTGTGTTTCATCCTCAGACCGATGGACAAACGGAGCGT
Organism: Rhytidiadelphus loreus; assembly: GCA_947034895.1. Classification (NCBI taxonomy): domain Eukaryota; kingdom Viridiplantae; phylum Streptophyta; class Bryopsida; order Hypnales; family Hylocomiaceae; genus Rhytidiadelphus; species Rhytidiadelphus loreus. The sequence continues at coordinate 8,995,460 of OX344763.1, forward strand.
GTCAACCAAGTTCTCGAACAATACTTGAGGTGCACTATGAACTATCAGCAAGATGATTGGACATCTTTGCTATCATTTGCTGAATTTTCATACAACAACAACATGCATGCATCTACACAGCAGACTCCGTTCTACATCAATTACGGACACCATTCAAGGATTGACATGTTGTCATCTTGGAGAGGGAGAGCCCCGCTGCAGAAGACTTTGCAAGAAGCATGAAGGAACTACATTCTACAATGGAGTTATAGTTAAAGGAGGCTCAAGAACGATATAAAGAAACGGCAGACACAAGAAGAAAAGAGCAACCACCATTTCAAGTAGACAACAAGGTGTGGCTTCTATGACGTAACATAAAGACTACTCGACCTTGTGATAAATTGGATTTTCAAAGAATTGGCCCATTCGTCATCAAAAAGCAAATCAATGCTGTCGCATATCGGTTGCGACTTCAAGCATCAACGAAGGTACATCTAGTCTTCCATGTTTCGCTTTTAGAGAAATACACAGAATCAACATTCTCGGGAAGGATTCAACCACCATTGCCTTGCATAGAAGTGGACAATTACAAAGAATATGAGGTCAAAACCATTCTTGATTCAAGACTTTGGCATAGACAGCTAGAATATTTTGTCCATTGGCAAGATACCCAATCAGCGAGCGCACTTGGGAACCAGCAACAAATTTACAAAACGCACTTGAGAAGGTTCAAGCTTATCATCAACAATATCCGATAAGACCAAGAATGCGATGAATACTCTTCAAAGGATCTCGGAGCTTGAAGGAGGGATAATGTCACGGATGCCAAGAATCTAGAAGTTTCTAGAAGGTCCTAGAAAGTCCTAGAAGGTTCTAGAATGTTCTTAATAGATCTAGAAAATTCCATAGACTTGCTAGATAATTCTAATAGACTCAGATGACTCTAGAAGTGACTAGAAGATTCTAGAAGTGACTAGAAGAACTTGGAAGCTTCCGGCGCAACTTACTTAGCGACCGCCAGTCTTGAGGAAGCTTTTGGTACAATTCACCTGATGTCCACCGACCTTGAGGAAGCTTCTTGGGCTCCTTCTCAAGCTTGTCAGAGAAGCTCCTAGAGCCTCAGGAATTTAGGTATATATAGGAGTCGAGATTGAGAGGCTCCTTAGTCTCGACAACTCACTCTTGGATCTTAGTCTCTTGGATCTTGTTCTAGTATTATTTCACAACAACTCTCTTTTGGAATACTATTCTAGTCGTCTCTATTTGGAAAATACTCTCCACATCTCTGTCATTCATCTTTGTTTCAATTACCTCGTCTTGTCCAAGTCCATCCGTAACAATGAGAAGGTAGTATCAAGCCTTTGGGAAGTTCCATATAAATTTCTTCCTCAAGGATGCCATTTTAAAAGGCTGTAATAACGTCCATTTGATGGACTTCAAGATCTAGTTGAGCCACAAGTGCAAGTAAAACCCAAATGAAAGTGATCTTGACGATCAGTGAAAAGGTCTCAAATACCATAAAAGACTTAGCTTTTTAAAAAGTTAAGTCTTTTATGGTATCTTCATCTCTATCTCTCTATATATAGGTGAAGAGACCTATACATCTCTCTCTATATATAGGTGAAGATTACATATATATATAGAAAGAGATGTAATCTTCACCAACAATAATATAAGAATTGTGTATTTTATTCTTGAATTTAAAAAGCTAAGTCTTTTATGGTATCCTAATTATACTTCCAACTATGAATTCAAGCAATTGACTTGAATTCTCAATTGCATGGAGAGGTGTAAGAGGGAGATGTGTAAGGAGTGCATCCGAGTCACACCATTGTTGGTGGACTGTAGTCTATTGATGAAATTGTTGGTCCTCTGTGTAGCCCACTAAGAGTGGTTTGAAACTAGTGGGCCAAATAGTAGCAATCAACATCTCTTACATCAAACCTCTACCCATAAATGGAAAAGCTTGTTGGAAAGGTGTTATTAGTTAGGAATTAATAGGAGTCCAAACCAATGTAAGAATAAGTGGAACAAACTAGGGTAGACATTAAAAAAGTGTATGATTATGAAAAGAACATGTCTAGTGGAAGACTGTCTTTTTGGTCTTACCCCAAAATTGATGTAAAGATATTGTTCAAATTAAAAACCATAATGAAAAGAGAAGTATATGATCATATAATCTCTTTGTTATTTAGAGCATCTCTTTGTTACGTATGACTGGATCATGTAATGAATACTACAATGTTTAACAATCCATTTGCACTACAAGGAAATGGGGGTAAATGTAACCATAGAAGAATGATTGCTTGTCCGGAACGACTTGAATATGACTCATGTTCCCTAATTGCACCAAGGATTTGGGATTGTCATCGTTAAAGTCAATTTAGAGTCACATTCGCGACTACAGGATGACGACTTAGCGGTAGGGAGTCTTCATCCACATTTTTACATCTAGAACGTGCTGTCTTTATCTAGTCCCGCAATGTGCTGAAAAACTTGTTTTTTCCACTTTAAATGATGTGAATATTATTTTCTAAAATCTAGGAAATGTGAATATTATTTTCTAATATCTAAAATATTTGAAGATTATTTTCAAGCCATTTAGTGTGTGAATACAAAGAGTTCAAGTAACAAGACTTTTATACAAGTGGCGTGGTAAGAGGCAAGACAAACCATGTGGGATTTGTAAAATGTTGATGCAATAGTAGAGTAGTGATGTGGAAGTCATTATGTAGTTGTGTTAGAGTAGTAGGGATTATACTCTAACACAACTACATAATGACTTCCACATCATCACTCTACTATTGCATCAACATTTTACAAATCCCACATGGTTTGTCTTGCCTCTTACCACCCCACTTGTATAAAAGGTTTGTTATTTGAACTCTTTGTATTCACACACTAAATGACTTCAAAATCCATTTGACACATATGTAAAATATAGTGTATTGTATATGGTGTATGATGTATGAATCATGTATATGGTGTATGAATCATGTATTTGTATATGGTGTATGAATCATGTATTTGTATATGGTGTATGAATCATGTATTTGTATATGGTGTTCGGTATATGGTGTATTCATTTTGCACATTTCACCTCAACTCGAAAATAATCTTCAAATCTTTTAGATATTAGAAAATAATATTCACATTTCCTAGATTTCAGAAGAAAAATATTTAAATTTCCTAGATTTTAGAATATAATCCTAGATTTTAGAAAATAATATTCACATTTCCTAGATTTTAGAATACAATCCTAGATTTCAGAAGAAAAATATTCACATTTCCTAGATTTCAGAATATAATCCTAGATTTTAGAAGAAAAATATTCACATTTCCTAGATTTACCACTTCGGAAGTTTCATCCAAAACCCCATCCAAGCTCACAATGGATGGTGATAATACTATGGCAGTCATTTATAAAAATGACTAGTCCACTATGACTCTAGGGGCCAAAATCACACTGCAGTCATTTTTGTCCACAATGACTCCTATGCAGTCATTCTTTGCAGTCATTTATACATTGTTTTTCTTGTAGTGTTGGTAAATGAGCTATACCTTCTTGTTTAGTATGTGTTGTATTTTTTATTTTATTTTATTTTTAATTTAGCTAAACTTCATTTGATGTTTCTAAAAATTATAATGAATTATTTGGTACTGAAAATATTCAATGAAATGCCTTGTTAATTTTAAGGGAATGAATGAAGACCTTTTTCACATGTATAAGTATTTTCTAATGATATTACAATGTTTCATGTGTTTAGGGTATGAACAAGGGGGTCATGATGCATTTGAGTGCGGAGATGATAGTAACGACGATGTAGAACCAACGGAATGCCAATTGAATAGTGCAAAAAGAATGACATTGCCACGAAGCTCTATAGGATGCACTTGTCTTGAATAGAGAGAAACTTGTAGAAGTTCTTGATAGAATTCAAGATAGAGAGGATGCCAAGCATAGAGAACTTGTTGAGATGGAGAGAGAAATTAGTCATAGCTAGAGAAAGAGAAAGTAGAGGCCAATAGGAAAACCTCACAAACTTTGGTTGGGGCTCTTTAATGTATGGCAAATGCAATGACACTATTGGGGCAATCTCTTGCACAAGGTCCTCTATGTCAATGAAGAAGTGTTTGCACAAGAATACAATGACATATGTAATTGATGATTATAGAATGATATTGATTATTTATTTCTCTCATGCTTGTGCATATTTTTGTATATGAGAATAAAGATATGTGTTCAAAGTAATTTAGAAGTGTCTTTTGACAATTTATAAAGCAAACTTTGTAATGTGTTTGGAATTCTATACAATTCTTTGATGGATTTTCATAATTGTGTGACTTCTTATTTTTTAAGGAACATTTGCTCCAAACATAATTACACCCCTAAACCCTAATTTTATTCTAAAAGATGTTGTAATTTGATTGGCTTTTCTCCATTTTTTTGCACACAATGTTTATGCAAAGCTAATCCCTACACTTTAATTATTTTGTTTTCAAGTATACATAAATAATTACACACTTCTCATTCTATCTCCCCAAATGCAATTTTTTTCTAAACTACCACTATGCCTACCAAATGGTAACACTTTCATAAGATGTTCTGAGGCCCTTGTGCACAATTGAAGCAAGTAAGGAATGAGGTCCATAAATGGACCATGTAAGGGTTGGAACTAAATTTTGGGGAGGTGAAACATCTTATAATGTTTTTAAGTAAATTTTCCTTAAAAGACAAGTGGAATTGACATCTAACCCAAGTCTTTCATATTTTTTTAAGCTTAGTGGAATTATTCTTAAAATTTTGAAGTTGAAATGGCATAGGGTTCTAAAATGGGGCACCTCCTAAAATGTACATTGTCTGTACATTGCTGAAGGCTATGAAAAAACAACACGTACAAATAGTATACATTTAAGGAGGTGGGATATTCTAGAGCCTAAGCACTTTAAAATTTCCAACCTTCAATGGTAATTCACAGAACCCTCAAGGAGATGGTTCCCCCGACAGTCCAGAAACAACCGCTGTAAGATTTTTTTTTTTTTTCTTTTTTCAATTTTTTTTTTTCAAATTTTCAAATGAAACAACAAGTTGAATTTTTTCTGTCTTTTTATTTTTTATTTTAAATTTAAAAAAAAATTGATGTGGCAATCGCCATGCCACGTCAAGCAATAGTTATAGACTACTACAAGGCTGTTCTCAGCCCAGGGGAACTCACAGCCCTCCAGAGGAGCTAAATCCCTTCTAATGCTGGAGTTATTCCTCCATGCATAATGGCAAGCTCTTGGATCCTTTAGACCTCCAACAGTTGGAGCTTTGATCTTGCAATGGCAACTAGCTCTGAAGGTACTCCAATTGTAAGTCCAATTGTACTCCCAATTGCAATAGATTCATTAATATTCAAGTAGGGACACCTGTAGCAGTGGTGACCTTAGTCGCCATTGCCGGAAGAATGCCCAGATGAGTGCCTTCCTGCCCCTCCATTTTGTCCAACATACGAAGGACATCCGCCTCGCCCCCCAATATTCTAATTTTTAATTTTTTTATAAAACCAAAAAAACAAGAGCAATCAACTCATGTCCATTACCCTGATTTGTGTATTACTCGATGAACTTCATCTTTCCTAGCAGGGGTTGCCTAGCGCATTAGAAGATTTTCAACTCCCATGGAGGACTATGAGTTCCCTAGGTTGCCAACGTCAAGGGAACAGCCTCGCAACAACTTGCAGCTGCTGAGTGACGTGACGGAGGCATTGCCACGTCACCAATTTAATTAATTTTTAATTAATTTTATTTATTTATTATTGCTTTTTTTGCATTTAAAATTTTTCAAAAATAAAATTTCAAAAAATAAAATAAAATTTGACAACGGTTGTTTCCGATTTGCCAAGGGAACAATGTTAGGGGAAGAGGCCTAAAACGGCCCTCGAGCCCCCTGAATCTCTTCTAATGATCCTTTTGGCGCCATTGGCAAGGTTGCCGTTGCTATAGACTAAGATAGAACTGCCCATTTCCATACAAATTTGCTATCTAGGTATTTTGGAGAAGTTACTTTTGAACTTCCATATATTCTAGAGATCGAAAAGTTTGAGAAAAGTCATTTGCAAAAAGAATGAAGCCATTCATACAAGAAGTGAATTTTTTTTGTGATTTTTCAAAGGTGAAATGTTAAAGCATGAGTAGACCCTTGTTGAAGTATGGACAAACCCTTGTTAAAGTGTGGGCTAATGTGTAGGCTTTTCAAATGCATTGCCATTATGATTATAGGTTGGTGAGATTATGGTAATGGGTGGATCACTGACGGTACTCTAGGTGTTGAAATTGGGTGGATGACGATAATGGGCAAGTCTACCTTACTCCCTCAAGTTTTTAAAGATTCCATTTCACGAAGATTCAGAGTGTGCTCGAAGTGATGATGGTTCTTCGCTAAGTTGATGGTTTGTTGGCTACGTAAACCACTTCTAGAAAATCGCCGTTCATTTCCTGAGAATGTTCTATGGCGCTATAATCTGTAATGCCCAATTACGTGGGTTTGCCCGCGTAATTGAGCATTATGGATTCTTCATCCAACTTTGTTTTTTCATCCCAAATGTTACATCCAACTTCAATTTTCCTACTCGTGATTTATGTCAGGCAATGTCCCTCATCATCGGGCATTTCGTGATATAAAGTGCCTCCTTGTCGGGCTCCGCCCTCCTCGTCAGCCCTTTATATCGCGAAATGCCCTTCTCCTTGGGCATTGCCCTATGCAGCATCAATTAATGCCATCAGTGTAAAAATGTAATCCTGAAAACAAAGGAAGCCAATTCACTGAGAGTGCTGCAGCTTCTGCAACTGAACTGCCTGAGTGATTTTTGTCACCCATTGACCAAAGGCAAGGGCTTCGCAACTCAGTGAGTTAACTTACTTGATCGTGACACTAGGCTGAATAATTTCCTAACACTCATGAGTCGCGACCAATTTACACTCTCACTGCAAGAAAGACAACCTTACAAATTAAAAAGTCAATTGCTTGTTTGCTTGCATTGATGGATTGCTTGCTTACGGCTGGTTCCCACCGGGTCTTATGGTGGCAATGTTAAGGTATTAAATGAGCTCTAAATTGTAGCACATTCCCACCTAAGTGCTTACATATCTATCAAACCTACATGGCAACCGAGGTGGCATGGACTTGACAGTGATACTACGGCCATTAATAACTTATGCTTTATTGGCCCACCACTATAAAAGTAGTCCGTAAAAAGAACTTGGCAATCCTCTAAAAATGAAGATTTCAGCATTCGACAGCTACTCTTATCAAATGGAGCTCTTGATGGCCCATTACATAATAGAACTAGTTTCCCAAAGCAAAAATTAGCAAGACCCAACTTAGGAGAATCAAAAATCTTGAAGTTTTCCAATAACTAAGGTAACATGCTCTAAATGCGCCCATCTTCTTCAAACCGCCCCTATTTTTAGGTGGAAAATGGAGATGGGGTGATCTTTAAATGGACCACTTTAGCAATTGAATGCATCAAAGAAAAATTGTTTTTTTTTATTGTAAGAGCCAATCATTGTCTTTGATTTCTGCAAATTTCTTTACAAGTTGCAAGTGGACGCATTTTGGGAGACCTATGGTCACAAATAGGTGCCTACGCCTGAAATCTTTGAAAATCCATAAGTAATTCAAAAATGCTTGGAAAATTACGAAACCACTTGGGTTCTCTGGCGAATTCATTTGTCTTTCTCTGAAAAATAATCCAAAATTCTTAAGGTCTCCATAAGCATATGAAAAAGGTGGAACATCCCGTAAATGGGTGCTTTTAGAACATGTTACCTTACCTCACATCAATTAGAAAGTCTTTCTTACTGTAAGGGTTTGGGGTGTATAGGCAATTTATTTATATAAGTGGAGTGATGGGAGGTAAAACAACCCATCAATGTGGGATATGTAGATTGGGATGAATAGAAGCTCAACCACTCATACTTAGTTAAGTCAAGAGCAAAATTTGTGTTTAATGTAGAATTTTAAACCTCATTTAAGCATAGTGGAATAATTTTTTTCAAGAAACTTTGAACTACAAAAAGTTGTAAAACCAAGCTAAATTTCATCTCAAAAAATTAGTTTGAGGTTTAAAGTCTCCAATAAAAAATTAGGGATAAAATTCAAAGAGGGTTAACCCCTAAACGTCAAAGACTATGTTTTCACCAAAACTACTCCAAAATTGCCCTTGCATTTACAAGCACCAAATTTTAGATGAAAAACATTTCTGGACAAATTTAACCATAGGATCTTGTAGTAAAATAGTTAGAGAAGATGTGGAAAAAATTTCAAATTTTTTCACCATGTAGATTGCAAGATATTAACGTTTGAAGTGACAAAAATCCCTTTTTTGGCCCTCTGAAAATACGGGCAGCTTCACTTCACAAGGTCACATTTGTATGAAAAAATGTCCAAAATGGTGGTTACTCTTTAGATTCATTCCTCAAGTCAAGTTGGATACATGCATGAAAAAATTTAGATCATTTGGAATTGTACAACATATAGGAAAAAATAGTAAGTACAAAGAAGTAGAGAATGATTAAAAATACTAAATTGTTAACAATTTATTTATAGAATTGAAAAATGCCAATCCCAATGGTTGTAATGTTTTAATAAAAAATGTACACCTAATATTTTTATTTTTTTCAAAAATATTTAAAATTGAGTTAAATAAAGGACTTCCAAGTTCATTTTAGAGTAAAGATTCCATAACTACCCACAAACTAATCCAAACTAAAATTCCTCATAACTTTCATCTCATTAATCAAAATGGAATGATTCAAAGCTTAGCACATATATAAAAATATAGAGAATCAATTTCAAATTTTTATTTTTTTTAAAGTGATTTTCAAAGAAGTTTTTTTTCCTACCCGGGCTGCCTATTGCCCACTGAAAATTACATATCATGCAATAACTTTTGAACTATGTAGTCAAAAGTTATGAAAATTGTTGGGCCTTAACCCTTGAACATCAACACGGACACCAAACACCCGATGGATGACAAGGAATCTTTTGAGTGTAGGATGAAAGTGCAACTATTCATCCTTGAAATTGGGTTTGAAAAGGAAAGATCTCCTATAGTACTTTGACTTCCAATAGGTGCTTTTGCTATTTCTGTGATCAATGATTTACACAATAATACAAAAGGATGATTTTGAGCATCACCCCTTTGAAGTTCAAGGGTTAAAGCTACTCCTTGGGCAAACATTGTGTGAAATTTTCAAAGAGAAAAAATAAAAATTCAGTCTGTAATGAGCTGCCCAAAATCGTTGTGTTGCCAAAAAACGTTGTTTGGACGTTTAGGGATTAAATAAGAGGAACATTTTCTTTGACATTTTCAAACATCCTCTCTAAATTTTGTCCCTAAATTTTATTGGAGGCTTGAAATATCAAACTAATTTTTGGAGATGAAAGTTATCTTGATTTACCAACTTTTCTAGGTTCAAAATTTCTTGAAAAAATTATTCTACTATGCAAAAATGAGGTTTGAAGTTCTACATTGAACACAATCCTTGCTTTTTGACAATGAGTGATCAAGCTCTCATCTTTGAATTGCCTTTTGAGGTTTCATGATGAAAAATGAATTTAATTATAAAAACAACCTCTCCATCCGTTATTCAATGAACATATGTTGGCAAGAAATTACATAGACATCATTTCCAGGATTTGGTATTTTCCCAAGGGGGGCACTACAAAGGAAGTTCATGGGTGAGGAGCAACCAATCCCTAAAAATCCATTTCTACTTTTCCTAATTACTTTCTAATAAACTATAATTTCAACCTACAATTTTGAGCTTTGTTTAATTATGTCTATAAGTTTCTATTGCCAAAAAATTTCAATCCTAAATAACATGTGATATATTGTTTAGAAAGGATTGAAAAATGAACAAAAATGGCATGTTTTTCAACTAAAATATTTATAGAGATCATGTGAAGATGACTATTGTATCAATATTTAGCCAAAATAAACTTTCAATAGAAAGCTATTTTATAGAATTTTTTCTTCATTTTTTTTTCTTATATAATATAGGGGTGTGAAAGTTATTTTTAGCTTTACAGTGTATCTTTTTTCTTCAAAAATTTGTAACTAATTATTATTAACATAAAAAAATACCAATAATTTAGAACATAAACTTTCAAAGTAGGAAAATCTAATAGTATTCATATTTTTTTTAGAAAAAAAATAAAATATTAGGATATAATATAGGGGGGTCAAAATTTGGTCGCTCCTCACCCATGAACTTCCTTTGTAGTGCACCCCCCACGGATATTTCCTTACAATTAATCTTTCTTGGATTTGGCAAGATGATTTTCTAATTTTCAAAATCATTCAGATTTTAGAATTTTGAATATTTTTTGGTGAGGATGATGTTTAGCTGTAGTGTGCGGTCCTTCAAGACAGTTGAAGAAGTATGAGCCATGTGTAAATTGCATGTAAGCTTATTTAAAAACTCTTGTAGTAGTTACGAACTTGAGTTGAGTAAGAAAAGATTATTTCCCTCTTCTGCAGTAGTTTTATCTTCTTAACCCCTAAAGTTCCAAGGCCATTTTTCTGTCAAAAAACACTCAAAACTGCCATTTCTACTGCATGAGTCAAAAAAAGAAAAAGAAAAAAACTTTTTTTGGATCTGAACCGTAGGATCTTAAACTTTACTTGTTTTAGATCATGTGGTAAAAATTTCATGAAGGTTGACCGTACAGATGAGAGATATGAGCATTCAAAGTTGAAAAAACAAGTTTTTTTGAACACTGGAGTACTAGACTGCAATTTTAGATGACTTTGATCTCTATTTGTGGAAAAAAATTACATTGTGGATTTTGAATTTATAATTTATTGTGTTGAAAAATTGAGTTGGGAGTCTAGGAAAAAAAATTCAAAAAATAACAACTTGATTTTCATACTTCAAAAAATTGTCAAGTAGAATTAGGTCCAAGATTGAAAGAAAAACTAAATTGATAATAGCTCTTAGATGGGATTGAAATACAATAATTCCAACGGTGAGATTGTTCTAACAAGCAAATTTAACCTTTTCAAGAAAAAAAATTTGCAAAAATTTGAAAATTGCATTGTGAGATGAATCCTACAAGTGTTTTTTTTCCAAAAAGATGCTTAGATTGCCTGAAAAATAAGATTGTTTATAACTTTCACATCACTAATCAAAGTGGAAATGAATCAAAGCTTTAGATGTAGACAAAAAAATTATCTTTGAGAAAAAAATTAATTAATTAATTATTTTGAATTTTTGCAATATTTTTTGTTCTGCCCGACGAGTTCAGTTTCAAGCTTTTTGTGGTATAACTTTTGCTTCCGGGCACCGATTGAAATAAAAATTATATTCCCACAAAGCTTATCAGATTTTCTATCTTCAAAAAAAGTTTCAAAAAATTTGGGTAAAATTTCAGCCCATAGGAACCTGCCCGAATTCCAAATTGTCCCCCGAGGGAACAATGGGACTTTAGGGGTTAACACATGGTATTGACAAACACCACGTGGGAATAGGTCTTTATTTTAAAAGTTAATTGCTTGCTTGTGCAACTTTTCAACATGGTGGGTATGAAGTGGAAATTTCAGTGGTCTGTTAGTGAGAGAAATCTGAGAGAAATCTTTACTACTACCAACCGGTATTAACTTAGTGAGTGCGGATCCACTTAACACAATCTAACTGCAGGAAAGTAAGGTAGAAGGCTCAAGAACAGTTTGGGCATTTAGAACCGCCCACCCAATAAATGTACACAGTTTGTACATGCTGTTTTTTCACAGCCTTTACTGATGTACCAACAGTGTACATTTCAGGGGTGGGCGGTTTTGGAGCCCTAGGGTAGTTCAACTTCAAAATTTCATAACTAATTCAAAAATGATCCAAAAAATACGAAACGACTTGGGTTAGATGCCAAATCCTCTTGTCTTTGAAGGAAAATTCACTGATAAATATTTTGAGAAGTTTCACCTGCCTAAAATTCAATTCCAGGGCTTAGATGGTTGGTTTCTGGACCTTCTACCTTATTGTGTCATGTTTTGTTGGTTAAGCAATCAAATAAGTCAAACGGATCAACTCTCCTACATTGACATAATATCCAGTAATTGCAAAGTTGGCCAAGTTATAAAAAAAAATCACAAGTCATTACCAACTTTGCTACTTGTGGCTCAGTAGGTCCTAATTGGTGATTATTTTTTATAACTTGACCTACTTTGCAATTACCTAGTCCGTGATGCCAAGTTGAATAATGTTCAACACTCACAAGTAGCAACCAATTTATAGTATGCACTTTGCAAAGAGGAAAACCTAACAAATTAACAAATTAAAAACAATATTGATACATTGAGTTGTCTTATTAGTGTACGTGACACTAATTTATCAAAGTCACTCTATTGTGAAATAACTAAATTTGTACAAGCTAAAATTTTACTATATTATAAAAGTTTTTCGATAAGACTTAAATTAGTTGTGATATTAATTTTTGTAGGTGGCAATAATAATTTTGCACCCACAATATTATAAAAATACAATGTAGTTTAATATGATTAGTTCACAAAGTTATTTGGTCAATGGTGGGAGTTGATTCTAGCAAAGGCTAGAATGGAAATTGCTTCATAACATTATGGAGTAGGGCTGGCAAGGTTCTTCTGTTAGAAGAGTCCTTCAAAAATTGAACAAGCTCATCTTTTGCATCTAATCTGACTTGAATTGAATTGAAAGCCCTCCCATTAATCTTACAACCAATGGCCTAATTCCACTTACAATATCCAATTGTAGATTGGCATGCAATCCATTACTTGACTGAGTATAAGGAATAACTATTCTATTTATTGACACATGTTTCCCCAAACCAATGCTTTTGGGTCATAACTTATGCATTACACATGCAAGGCCACATGATTCAGAAATTAGAGTGTCTAATATTTTAACTATTCATTAACTAAAACCATCCTATATAGAAAATTCAATGAATTTGGAAATAAAACAAGATGCTAACTCAAGTATTGTAATGACTCATTCTTTTTAATTGATTGAACCCTCAAACTTTGTAAAAAGTCAATTCAATATATGTGTACACATAATGTATTTGATTTTATTGAATACAATCACCACTGACTCTTCTGTGAGGTGAATCTAGACGGTGTACTACTCCTGCACTAACTCTACGCATAGTTACAAACTATTCATGTCAAGAACTTGTTCTCCTTGAAGCTTGCAACCATTTCCTGAAGAACCTCCTCCAAGGGCTGAAACTCCACTCCTAAGGCCTCCGCTTTCTTGGTGGAGAGGACAAACGGGAGGGCTCGCGGTTTCTGATTCTCATCTTCCCTGTAGTGTCAAAAGACATCGGAAAATCTCAGTATATGAAAGCAACCCTAAACCCTAGAAATCATTTGACTAATTGACTTCAGAAATTATGGTTAGCTAAAGTTGAACTTTGAACCTTGCAAACTTTGCAATTTGTCTCCTTAAGGGTTACTGGAATGTAAATGCCAATCCATCTGAAGGACAAGAAGTACTGGCATATCCAAATGTGCTCATGAAAAACTGCCATAAGGGGTGTTTTGTGTTCCTGTTTTGCAATGAAATGTACTTTGATTGGCATTTGTGTCCAAAAATAGAAAACAGTGGAAAAATAAGAAGGCATGCGGAGTACAATTTCATACCTGGTCTCGATGTTGTATTGTGGAAACAGCTTCTTCAGAAGAGCAGCAAAGTCACCGTAATGCATCACTTTTGTGCTAAGGATATGGCGGCCTTCAGCTTCAGGCTTCTCATACCCCAAAATATGTGCTTTCGCCACATCCTTCACACCAACCCAACAGCCCATAATATTGGGGATGTCCTTCATGGTTCCTGCACGAAGTGACCAGTCACATTTTTCAGTCCATATGCACACAGGATGGGCCGGAATCTCCTCTGCGGACAGGACTTCAATTTGCTAAATATATCACCAGGTTTCAACGCAATTTCTGTTCTATCTAGAAGCCTTTAGGAACTTCAGGGAGGGTGATAAAAGTGAATGATGATTTGCACCAGAAACTAGATTCTATCTACCCAAAGAAGGAAACCATCATTATGGAAAATTGGCCACCATTAGTTACACTCTTGCCAGCAATAACTCGAAACAAAACAAAATTAAAAAACTCACAATAATGCACATCGGAATCTTCACAGAATAGGAGTTAAGTAGACCACAATTGCATAATTGATTTACAGTGAAGGAGTGCATCTGGGAGAAATTCTTACCATTAATAATAATATATGGAAATTCGTTCGTCGAGTTCATAGTATCCGACAGGGAGGGACCAACAACCCACACGGGGTTCATCGCCACCATGTTCAAGTCGTGTTTGTTCACAAAGTCCCAGGCTGCTTTCTCTGCGAGCGTCTTGCCCAGAGTGTAGGCTCCATACTCTGGACTCTGTATCATAAGTAGTAGACATATCAGAGGTCATGCACGAGAACGTGGTTCCAAACAACAGTTGAATGCGTGACAATACATGGTACAAATGCATACGAAAGAATGACAATATAACATGCAGGATTCAAGTCTAGATACTTATGAGTTCTGGGGGGAGTTTAATTGGTCCTGACCAGTTTTGCGCGAATAATGTCAGGCTCACTCCAGAAGCTCTCATCAACGACAGCTCCTGGAACATTTTTGGGTGTAAGGAGAACAGCCAGAGTTGATGAGGTGAGCACAATGCGCTTTGGGCGTGCCTTGGCGCAGGATTCCAGAACGTTCAGTGTCCCCTGGACTGCTGGCTCAACGAACACGGCCTGCATTCAATTCCATTCACACAAGTCAGCCATAATTATAGTCTTCAAAATCCTCACAATTTAGATGAGCTCTCTAGAAATGTGCTGGAAATGGCACGTACAACACTCTTCTTATCGGTAGTATTCCTCCCAATCACTCTATTTTTCAACCTTATTCATTTTTTACTCTTCACTGCAGGGGAGAAGCTAGGGATTACATCAGTACAAGCCACAGAGAAATGAGAATTAAGTATGAGTACGTTCTGATGTGCAGTTGTTGTTGCCACTCAAAAATTGAACCCTAATCCCTAATACGATCCGAAATACGAAAAATCTCTTGTGCAGTTACAGTACGAAACTAGCTGCGAATTAAAGTCTGTGATAGCTTTGTTCCTGCACCGCGAATGGGACAGAGTCTCTCTCATTGCGCAGCCCACTCACAATCGTAACCCCTTTTCACTTACAAACGATACTCCACTAGAAAGGGGCAGTCTATTTCATGGCTAATGGGATAGAATGCTTCAACAAATATGCAGGCCGATGTTAGGAACATGCAAATTGACAATCGAAGCTTCAACAAAATGTCAACAAAAGGACTCTTCACTTACTTCGGGGTTAGCCACAGTGTCACCAGGCTTCATGGAGACCATGGGAGATGCAGTGTGGAAGATACCATCGCAGCCCTGGAAGATGGAGTCGAAGGAGCCTGGTACGAGGAGATCAGCTGCGCACAACTGCAGACGCTCCTTGGCACCTG
Source organism: Rhytidiadelphus loreus (assembly GCA_947034895.1). Classification (NCBI taxonomy): domain Eukaryota; kingdom Viridiplantae; phylum Streptophyta; class Bryopsida; order Hypnales; family Hylocomiaceae; genus Rhytidiadelphus; species Rhytidiadelphus loreus. Next base: position 9,010,956 of record OX344763.1, read on the forward strand.
GCAACTCGAGCAAGAACTTCGCCTTCTCTGCAAAAACACACAGCGCAAGAAAAAATTCTAGAATTCTTAGAAATTGATCAAAAGGGTACTTTGGGGAGGGATCACGATCAGACACTCTTCTAATGTGACACTGAAGTTTAATTTCCACTCTACCTGCATTCATCATTTCACATGCGGTACATGATGCGATCGATACAGAGGAGAGTATAGGAACACAAGACATTAGGATTGACCGATTTCATTGAAATATACAATTCAGACGATCGAGGGGAAAATTGGTACTCTCCAGGAGCAGTGACGAACATTGCAGGTGTCGGTCGAACTGAAGTGAAAATTAGAAAGAAAACCATACGAGTCCCTAAATGATCCACCCAAAAGTGCTCAGAAAATCACAGTTAATAGCCAATTTCGGCCTGTGGAGATTAAGGTCGGAACGTGGACACTGAATTGAATTGTCAACTGAAATGAACAACAGAACATTCATTTCTAAGCAGCGATTCAAGGCGTACATTCCTAAATACTTCACAGTAAATTTTCACTGATCTGAACCCTCGTTGTAAGCCCTGACCACAACTAAGAAACCGGTGGAAGTTAGTTGGACTAGCACTCTGAATATTGTGGGATGCACCATTGTAGCAGTATCTACCAAATATCCTCTTCTACTAATTTTGCAGCAAACTATCGACACTAATTCGACGCCCTCACTAATTGATAGGATAAATCAGTGTAGTAAAACTTATGTCTGTCATGCAAATAATCTTGCTGCAGGAGAGGACAAGCAAGCAGCTTAGTAAAAACTGATAATACGTTTTGCTTTAAAAATGGCGGTATTACACAAACTGGGAGCTTTTACCTTTAAACCGGGTGGTCTGACATCTATACCAGTCAAGGACCTTTGAGCTAAAGGAGAAAATGAATGGAAAAATGGCGAATGGAATACCCTCATTTTAACGAAATTTCGCATGCAAGCTGATAATCACGTACACAGTAAGTCCTCACCTGGATTCCGAACGGTAGCCTTCACATTGTATCCTTTCTCCAACAACGACTTGACCAGCCACGAGGCGATGAATCCCGAAGCCCCTGTCACAGCCACCGTTTCCCCGGGCGCCATTTCTAGCTAGTGTATGCACAAGCTTCCTTACGTACGTACGAAGAACTGAATGGAAAATGATCGATTGCACTGATTGAAGAGGTAAGTTGTCTGTCACTCTGGTAATTTGCACCTGAGTGATTTGCAATGCTTCTTATATTCTGTGCATTCCCGAGCTTCTCTCGGACTGCCCATGACAAGAGTATTGCTGCATATTGACTGACAGGGATTGGAATTGAACTTCGAGGTCTTCCGCGGTGCAACTGCCCTGGAAAGTTCCGAAACTCACCAGGGCCCCGCCACTCTGGGTTAACCGTACTCTGTCACTGTTCTGGCGTCCCCGGGAGTTGAGATTTGGGAACTTGGGATGCTCTACTCAGACTTGACTCGGACAGGACAATCCCGGCATGGGTCGAAGTTCATTAGTTTTGTATGTTAAAATGTATATCTCAAAATTTGATATTTTTCTCACGTAATAAATCTACGTCTGAGAATTATGTTCATTTATTCATAACTGACAAAAACAAAATGAAATTTAAGTACTTTCTTTTGTGAAAATCAAAGTGATGACAAAAATTCTTCATGCAGTATGATAGTTACGTTATGCTACCCCCAATAGATTCATTATTCAAGTACTAGGTTCAAACTCTGGTTGCTCCTCTTCCATGCCAGTCTTCCGTGATGACTGCTGTTTGTGCATTAAATACAGATATTTTTTGATTCGTGGGGTTTTCAAAGATTCCATTTCATGAAGATTCAGAGTGTGCTCCACGAGGGTCCTTCGCTAAATCGAGAGTGCTTCGTAGGTAGAAGCCCCTGCTGCAACTATATACAACTGCTCTGTGAAGTTCGTCACTCGTGACCCGGGGGCTTCGCAACTCAGTGAGTTACTTATTAGACGTGACGCCAGGCTGAATAAGGTGCTTCCCGTACCACGCGCGAGTCGCGACCAATTTACAGTCAGCAACATGGACTGCCTAACAAATTCAGAACGTTAAAAATGATACCGATACATTGAGTTGTACCGCTATTTGTGCATGTGACATAATTGATCAAATCATTTTATTGTGAAATAATTAAACTAGTGTAGGTTGAAATTTCACTGTCGTGTACCAAGATTCTAAAAAAAAAAAAAATTTGTTGGGATATTAGATTTGTAGGTGGCAACAATAATTATGCATCCACACTATTACAAAAATGCAATGTAGTCTCACCTTTTTAGGCTGAAATCTCACTATTATTTGGTCGATGGTGGGAGTTGATTGTAGCAAAGGCTAGAATGGAATTTATTTAATTATATTCTTGAGTAGGGTTGGCAAGGTTCCTCCATTAGAAGAGTCCTCCAAAAATTTGAACAAGCTCATCTCTTGCATCTAAGACTTCATTTGAATTGAAAGTCCTCCCATTAATCTTACAATCAATCATGGTCTAATCCTAGTACTTACAAATCCCACTTATAGAGGGGTGTACAATCCATTACTTGACTTAGTGTAGGGAATAACTATTCAAACTTGACAACTTGAAATTACAATTGGGAGTGGGGGCTTTCTAAAGAATTAATTTGAGGCTCCTAGACAACCAATATCCAAATTTGGAAATTTGCAAGGCTATCACTTCGAGGAGATTTGAAGTAACTACCACAAAGCTTCTTGCATGCAAGATGCTTTGTTGAAATGGCTTTTGTAATTACCTTGCTTTCGTATATAATTACAATAGAGCTCCCTAACATAGTATTCCCAACTATGATATACATTCCTCTTCACACAATATACTTTGCAGAGATGGTAGTGTTGGTTTGGTATTCAAATCGTGAATGAGGATCCTTCTATGTTCATGGACAAGGAATTATTCGAGGTTTCCTTGTACTTATTAGTTCCTGGATTAGTTCATTACTTCCAATACCAATGAACCAATAAGTTTTCCCAAAATAATTGGGCCCCTTTTGCAGCCGCCTCATAACAATTGAAATACTTTTCCAATTTGAGATCCACAATGGATAAGGGGGTGGCTGAGTCATCCCAATGCTCAAGAATGCCCTTGCGGACAGTTCCCGACTTCCTGATTGCTTATGGCGAAGGAAAGATGCTCAAACTGTTCCGGAGATGACGGGGGACTTACCATCCTACCATAATTTTTACCACATAATCTCAAACAAGTAAAGTTCAAGATCCTACGGTTCAGTTCCGAAAAAAATATTTTTTTGTTTTTTTGGACAAACGCAGTAGAAATGGTAGTTTTGAGTGTTTTTTGTCAGAAAAATGGCCTTGGGACTTTAGGGGGTAATTCTTCAAATGCAATAAGAAGTTGATTTATTTTTTTATTTTTTTATTTTTTCTTCAGAAATGTGTTGGCAGCCTCTCGGTCACATAGGACCATTGAGGTGTCATGAATATCTCAGGGTGACCTCCAAGAGGGGCTCATATTTTTCATAGATGTGTGCTTGTTTCATGAACCAAATCCAAGATGAATTATGATTTTTTTGATTAAAATTATATAAATTTCTGAAGTGATTTGACTTGAAGTTACAAAACCATCAGTATAGAATGGAATTACAAACGTCCCATTAACAACCCATATATAACCACCTTTCCATGTATCTAATGGTACTTAAATATTCACCAATAAAGGATTTACACGTTACCCTTTGTTGGCATTAGTGCATTGATTTTGTCAAAAAAAGAACAAATTTGGATGAATTTTGTGACAAAGTAGGGGCCAAAAGTAGAATGATGAAATTTGGCAAAAAAATGAACATATTTGGATCGAATTAGGGCAAAATTGGGGCCAAAAGTTAGATGACGGAATGAGACAATTGGTGGAAATGGGCTAGTCTACCCTACTAAGAACTTGCTTGATCACATTGTGCCATCAAGGCCATCTAAAATTGTCTGAAAGGGTCTAAAAGTACAATTTTTTTCTTCTCACTTCAAATGCAAATATGTGATCAACTTGACAAAAATATTACCACATGTTCACACACAAGTTAAGTGCAAGATCCATTGGTTCATTACTCAAAACATTCATTTTTCCATCTTTTTAGATCAATGCAGTAGAAATTACAGTTTCCAGTGAATTCTGATGGAAAAAAGGCCTTGAGCATTTTAGGGGTTGAGATTCAAAGTCAAACCTTAGTTTGTAATAATACACGATACATTTTCATGTAACATGAGCAAACAAGTGACTACCAGTAGCCTTGCACATTCAATTGCCAAAGTGGTCCACTTAAGGATCATCCCATCTCCATTCTTCACCCAAAAATAGGGGTGGTTTGAAGAAGGTGGGCGCTTTTAGAGTATACTACCTTATGGGCATGAAGGATACACATATACAAGTGTAATACAAGCACATGAGACAATTATTCTAGAGGAGAGCTAAGCAAACGGCCTCCGATGGGCCAGGGTGAACTGCCCCCCTCGCTCGTCCTCCTATGGATGGAAGTAGGTGACGAAGTGGTTCATTTATCATCTCTTCCTTAACTCAAGTGTAGTTAACCCAAGGTTACATTTGTCGTGTAGTGGGAAGGTGGTGGAGAATAAATGTGCTTGTCTTTTTGTGGAAGAAGAATTAAAAGGCGTCACTTTTTTAATCAACTTCCCATAATGTCATCTATATTTAAGTAAAGAGGCTTCATATTATGCCATGTGGCATGCTTTTAGCAACCACCAATGCTCTTTTCTTAAAAGACAATGTAGTGGGAGGTGTGGATTTTTCTATTTCAAAATTAAAATGGATGATGGACATAGTTCCAATTCAAAATTAAGGGGTCATTTCCCTCTTAACTTCCCAATTTAATTAAATCTAAAAGGCTTCTCTAATATTAAATTTCAATTAGTTTTGCAAACCATCCAATGAGATTGTGTGATAAACTAGGGTTTACAAAAACATTACACTATAACATCATAACCTCCAATATTGTTTTCATAAGGTGGGAGTACAATGTTAGTATCACCTAAGCATTGAAGAGGTATGGATGTATGGCTTACTTGTTATCTTTTGTATTTTCTTTTTAGCAAAAATATCCTTTTGCAATGAAAAAATATGTATGAATTTTATGGAAATTGTAAGCAATATGACATGAGGGTGTAGTGCCCATTACAAACAATCATTCTCACCAAAAGGCCTACATGATCCATTTATCCCATTTAAAACTAATTTGTAAACTATATTACAATATCCATTACAACGCATGTCCCATTTCTAAAACAATCCTTGGCCTACCTTATGCAATTAATGCATTCTCTATTAAAAAACTAATCCCTAGACTATCTTATGCAATACCCATTACAATGCATGCTCCATACCTTAAAGATACTTTAAATAGTTTAAGATTAAGAGGTAGGGATTAGTAGTATGTTTTCATCATTAAAGATTTCATTTCAGTGATATCCACTTTGATTCTTTTCCTCTAGGTATGTGTTTTGTTTCTTGTATTTTCATTTGAACATATTCAAGTAAATTTTGTCTTTAATGCATGTTGCCAACTTGTCATTCTTAACACTATATTCATTAAAATGAGAGGTTTCCAATGAAATGGGAGTCTATTTTGAACATGTTGCGGATTTGTGGATGAATTCAAACTTAAAACAAAGTGTTTTCCTTCTCAATGATCATGGCCAAAGCAATTGATAGGGTCCCAAACAATGTATTACATAAAACAATGCAGTGATTGTGTTATGCTTCATCAACAGAAGAAGATTCTCATAAAATTTACAAGTAATGGATGAACACATAGTAAAACGAGCAGGATAAAAAGCATTGTCTACCATTTCATTCCAGGGAGCGAAGTTCCGCATTCCCATTTCCCATATTATGTCGTGATTTTGAAGTGTGCCAAGAGTATATAATGGTAATTGGGCCTATGACCACAAGGTCTTAGAACCACCGAAGTCAACAGCAGAGAAGTACTCTGCGAAGGAGTAGTCCCGAATTCATATAACCGAACCCTCATATCCCCTCCGGATTTCTCTATAAAGCGGTTTCAACAATTACTTTTAACGCTTACTTTACATACTAGAGAATACTCCAGTCGTTGCAATATTCCACTCGTTGCCTTAGAACATATGTGATTCCAAGCGCTATTAACAATTTAAGTTCGTTCACTAGCTACAAAATAGTAGAGCACCATGAATGCACTACTTTGAATTCTATACAGTAACTGCACAACTTCTATGACTGTGTAGACCGTGCATGAACAATATGAACAGGTACTACATGTGTGTTTTACTCTTTAACATTTCCATTGCCCGAAAGATCTCCGGACCCCGGCTGTATCCATTGTCTCGTTTTTTGTACTCTCGCAGCATCTGCCGCTTCTGGAGCTGAATGAGCTTACGATCCCACGTGTCTAGATATGGGGGTATGCGCCGAGTTGGCAGTATTCCATCGTGAGTCTTCGACTTCCGCGCGCCAGAGGACCTAACATTGTCTCGTGGATGTGGTGGTCTACGAGAAGGAGGGACGACCACATTTTCTACAATTTTTCCAGGCACTTCTTCCTGCAGCATAGGGAGAACTGAGGTTCCAGCTTCATCGTACAATCTTCTTTGTGGCACTCTCTCTGAAGCAGTCAGCGACACTTGAGACGCGAATGGAGGTCTGGAGCGAAGGGGAGAAGGGGAGCATGATTTTGGCGGACGAGGAGTTCTACTTGGCGGACTGTCAACGACATCGTCATCCACCGGCTTCAGAGAGAAATCCATAGTGGAATTGGCTGTTGCAGCAGAGCATAGGAAGTTCCCAGTGCTCAAAATTGCATTCTGTCCATATTCCCAAATTGAATCAACCGACGCAGCGCATGCAAGACTTGCATTTGGATCTGAGGACGTGAAGATCTGATTGCTCTGTAAAAACGAAACATTCAGGAAATATTTGTAATGAAGAAACACATGATTCACAATGCAAACATTACATCATGAGAACTGAGAAGTACTCAAATAATAGAGGTAGAAGCAAATGAGATCGCCCCAAACAAAAATACACAAATATATTGAAATTGAAAAGCTTTCCAGTTTTATTAAAAACATTACAATATGTACAAGAAATTCAAAAACAACCATAGTCGACTACTATCTCAAAAACAGCTTCACTCCAGCTACGGCTGACAGTCCTCGAAAGAGGTCGACTCGAGCTAATTCTCTCAGTCCTCGAAGTGGTCCTAAAATAATTGCCGAATACGATGATCAGACCTAAACTAGAAGGGACGACTCATGTCAGAGTCTTAGACACTCTAACCACGTCCATGAGCCTGTTGTACTCTCGCCTATTGCGCTCGTCGCACAGCATTCGTCGACCAATTTTTGCCGAACTATTAGCCCTAAATGATTTGAGGCCAATTTCACGACTGCAGTGAAGACGCCTCAACCACGGCAGTAGGACATCCAAGAGGAACGTATCCTTGGGACCATTCCCCCTGTTCGTCCAAGTGTCTGGGAGAATTACATTCTCGCTCTTGTTCATGATTTGCTTACTTGGACTATCGTCTATTATAATAGTATTATCAGACGTAAAATCCCCCCGTGAGCCATTGAACAAGGCACTCAAGTTCTTGAGGAAGAGGTCCTTATTTGTACCCAGCTCTTTGAAAGTAACGACCCTTCCAAAGCCATCCCTGCACTTAAGAGTCGTGCAGGTGTCTTGAGCAAGTACAATTACGGGGCTCTCTAGACCATCGAAAAGATGCTTGACTACGCGTTCAGTGTTGGCCATAACCATGGAGCTCCACACTGAAATAGTAGCTATCTTTCCTAATTCACTGAGGAACTGAGAACAGTGCGGCCTCACATGGACTTCTTTCGATCCCAGAATGGTGGGATTTGTGTCCGACTGGCCCTGCGAAGGATCTAGTACGTGACTATAATAGCCGTTCGATTTCAAATATGTAGTCGCACATAAAATCCCATTCAGGTCAAGGATGACGTTGAGCCACTTCTCCGTCACCCCGGACCTGGATGGAATAGTTCCCTCCCTTGACGGCTCTCCACGCAGACGTGGAAGATCCGGACCCTGCTATCAAAGATACAAATGTGCAGCCAGTTACTAGCCTGCACTGACACATTTACGAACTGAACGCCAAAATACAAAATGAATGAAAAAAAGAAAAAACAAGATGAACTCGGGCTATTGTATAGAGTATGACGATCGAGATTACGGCAATTTTAATTTACAAGCACAGAAGTAATACCTGATTAAAATCTGAGTCCCGCGACATTTTGACGACATCAGACACCTTCATTGAGGAATGGTGCAGTGCGACCTTCCTGGGCGAAATCTCAGGAAAGGCTAAATCATCATTGTCAACTTCCGGTTCTGTTGAGGGTTGAATTTTGGCTTCCAGGGTTGGCAACTCCGTGACTTTCAGGGGGACGTCCAAAATATCATCGTGATCAACATGAAGACCTTGATGCTCTTCATTTCGATTGACATTGCAGGATGAAGGCACAACATCAACAGGGCCTGCCATTCGGAATTATAGAAAAAGGAAAATGTAAGAACATCTTGTATTAATTCCTCAGAAAATAGAAAATACAACACAAGACATATTGATCAAAATTATGAACTTCGTCGTTCCATTCACTAAGAGTATTCATTCACCAAAAAATAGTTTGTCTCTGATTTAAAACCTACACCTACGTATAATACAAATCAGGTCGAGCCGACCTAAAACTACAAAATTTCACCGAGTGATTATTTGGATCAACCTGCAAATTCATCTGGTTCATCAAGTTGGACAGGCCGCTGGTCGACAGTCATTGGTGTTTCGTCCACAATGACATCCAAATCAACAGAGTCCACAGGATCCACATCAGGTGATACAATCGAGTCCCCCGTTCCAGTAGCCTCGAATTCAATCTCGGATGGTGGCGCTGGAGTGTCGGGGACAATGTCGCTCGGAGGAGGCGGAGGCGGAATGTCTGGGATGAGTTCCGTCGAGGGAAGCGGCGGTAGAATATCAGCTCTAATGTCGCTTAAGGGCTGCGGCGGAGGAACGTCGGCTCTTGTAGGTGGCCGGGAAGGATTCGGATTCGTCACCTTGCGTTGAGATTGACTAGCATCAACAGTTGAGGCCCCTACAACGTCCATCGGATCAGAAGACTGACTTTGGATCATCAGTTGTGAAGATGTCTGCGCGGGCTCAATTGTTGCCAGAGGAAGTACACCACTTATCCTATTCATGATGGCTTCAAACTGGTTACCCGACCGCGTTGTATAATCACATATTAGATTTTGGAGCTGGTCTAGTCGCACATTCGTCTCTGCATACATTGCAAGATTGGATGCCCTATCTTGAATCCTCTCTGCTCGCAACTGCGCAATTTGCGAACCGTAGTCCTCCTGCTCGAAGGCGGCCCTCCTCCGCTTCCCTTGGTTCACGGGTGGCGGCGTGGTCGATGGCTGTGTCTCGACCATTTCAACGCGAACCGGTTGCCCCGACGACGCTGATGATGTTCCCACATTCTGGGACAAATTAATGGGAGTGTAATCCTCCTCGAGCGCTAAATCATCAGAATTGTCGTCGTCATCGTCAGTGTCCAAATCGACACTCTCTCGCTGCGATGGCCCTGGTTGCGATGAAGGAGTCTGTGACAAATTCCATGCAGACTTACGCCTTCTCTTAGACGATAATGGCGTTGAAGGACCACCAGGTTTCCTACTGTGGTACATCTCGTCCACGTAGTATCCCCCGGAAGAAAATCATGTTTGTCTAATGATTTTCCGAGCTTGACAATTGATGTCCAGGGCTCTGACTCGTCAGATGTCCCGACGGCGTAGACATTGAGTCCTAGCATCTGCACCATCATTTCAACATTGGATGTAAGAAAAGTGGTTTCATGCAGTTTAGGTCGTGTCGACCTTAATATCCCTAGGACTGCACTTGAATTCAAATAATAAGCATAAGTCAATGTCCAGGCTATTTCAGTTAAGCAAATCATAATTAATTCTACACACATTTATCAGGTCGACTCGACCTAAATGAAACATACCATTGCAGCGCATGTGAATTTAGCCCCTGCAAACAATGACATGACAGCCCTACAGCCGATTGAGTAACGCCTAAGGATGTTTATGTAAAACTCCATGCGCAACTCAGTGTTGTGGATGCGGTACTCCAGCTCATTGTATGCCCGTGGCTTATTGAAGACGTCGGTGTTGGGAGCACGGTAGGCCGGTTTCGGGGGAATGATTGTCGCCTTATCTGGATGCTGCAGAAAGGTCAAATACACTTTTTCGACTCCCTTGCTATTACTTGTGTCGTACGCGCAGTCTAGGCGTAGGTATCTTTAACACCACAAAAGCGTTAAGATGACACGAGTTATCGTCCCAGGGCTAGGGGAGGACACTCTCACTACATTTGGGGTACCCACGTGCGGCGGTGGAAAAAGTAATACATGTAATTCACCTTGAATAAACTATAATTTCATTCTAAAATTTTGAGCTTTGTTTAACAATGACTAAAGGTTTCTATTGACAAAAAATTCAATTCCAAATAACATAAGATATATTGTCTAGAAAGGGTTGAAAAATGAACTAAAATGGCATGTTTTCCAACTAAAATATTTATAGAGCTCACATGAAGATGACTATTGCATCAATATTCAACCAAAATAAACTTTCAATAGAAAGCTATTCTATATAAATTTTTTTTCATTTTTCAAATTTTTTTTCTTATATAATATAGAGGTGTGAAAGTTATTTTCAGCTTTACAGTGTATCTTTTTTCTTCAAAAATTTATAACTAATTACTATTAGCACAAAAAAATACCAATAATTCAAAACATAAACTTCTAAAGTAGTAAAATCTATCCATAATTTTTTTTTTGAAAAAGAAATTAAATTTTAAGGTGTATTAGTTGTTTTACTTTTTCCGCCGCACGTAGTTTGCTAAAACATAGGGAGTGTCCTCCCCGGGTCCCAGGGAATTCCAGATGTTGTCGTGATAGATAAGTGTCCGGAACTACGGATCTACCCAGAAATGACAATCCGCAGTAGGATCCGGCACAACACAAACCCAAGTTCCGGAAATACTGTCTTCCGGAATCAAATCCGGATCCTCCCTGATCCGGATTCCTACTCTCACTATCCGTCACACCGGTTTTTGGTACCTCTGTTTTACCCTCAGAGGGTCCTCACTTGCTCTTTCCGAGGGGTGGGGAACATCACCACTCAAGTAACACACATATCAACTCCTAAACAACAAACAACTATCCGTCCTCAAATTTCTCAGTCCGGTAAGGAGGAAAGATGGTCCCTCTCACAACATTCCGGGTGGCCACCCGGAAGGTAGGTCACGCAGAGTTACACCCACACCCGTCCTTACTACAACGACACTCAGCTATTTTCCGGATCAAGCTTTCACCTACTCCTGAGGATGGCAGACCTTCCGGTGGTTTGGGAATATTCCCCTAGGCGGTTGCCGACTTCCGCACGGGACTCCTCCCGAGTTCCCGGACTAGCTCCCTGACCACTACCGGATCCCACCGGATCACCGTTCCAGCAATTTAAAGGCACCACGCACAGCTCCTCACTCGTAAACTAGACTCAACCGCAAAACAACCGCGGATAGTTGGAATCCGGAACTAAAGGACTTACTTCCTAGCTGTCGACCGCTCTTGAGGTTGGCAGACCTTCCGATGGTTTGGGAATGTTCCTCTTGGCGGCTGCTGACTTCCGCACGAAACTACTCATGAGTTCCGGATTAGCTCCCTGACCGCTACCGGATCCCACCGGATCACCGTTCCAGCAATTTAAAGGCACCGCGCGCAGCTCCTCAAGTTCAATCTAAACTATTTTGCAAGACACCTTCAGCCGGATCCGGATACCAACCAATCCGGATTCCTACCTTGCACACTCTCCCGGATACACCCACCCACAAGTAATCAAGACGCGATACGCAAGATAATGATTCCCAAGGTGTTTATTCTTGGGTGCTCAGATTGAATGACACAAAATGGAATGACAGGCCACAAGCCGGCCCGTCCTTAAAAACCAAAACAACACGACCAAAACGGTCCAAAGAAAAAGCGGCCAACGGCCAGCTGAAAATCCGGACAACGGCCAAGTGACCGTTCCGGGAAAAATGGAAAGCCGTTAAATTCCTAGAAATCCGGAACTACTTAGCATTCCGGATCAGCGGGTCCCACATCCGGAAAACCCGCGATGAAGACAAAATACTAAAACTAACAATCCAACTACGCAACCTAGTCATTTACCCTTCCGCGCCTTCTTCGCTGACGTTTCGCCCTTCGTAATCCGGGTCGGCGCCTTCGGCCGGATCTGCTTCGTCGGGGTGGACTTGGTTGCGGATCGGGTCCTTGCCGGACCTGGATCCGTCTCCGCATACTCTGACTCGGAAGAGGAGTTCGTCACCGCCTCCTCTTCCTCCGACTCGAGAACCTCCACCGGATCGCTGTTGTTCTTCTGCCGGGTAGCCTTCTTCTTCTCCAGATCAATGAACTCGATGGGAGTCGATGGTGGCGGCCGCGGAGGAGTCTCCTGCTGCATGTGGGTGAACTCCTCCGGATGGGTCCGGGCCGGATTCTGAATCCCAACCAGATCCTCCGTCATCGCCGTCACGTCTGCAGCGGGATCCTGGAGAGGTGGGAAGAGGTTCACTGAGGTAGTCCGGGGCGTTAGAACCGGATCCGGAATCCTCCTCCCATCCGTAATATCCTTCTGCCCCGAGGATCTTCCGGGTTGCTGGGCAGACGATCGTTCTCCCAAGTTCAACTGAGTTATCTCCGGAAACTCACCTCCGGGTATCTCCGGAAACTCCTCCAATTCGCTGAGTGGATCGAAGTGGCCCACCAAGTGCCGCATTTCCTTCAATGCGACCTCAATCCGCGCCTCGAACTCTACCAATATCTTCACAACCTTGGTTCCGGAAATGTGGCCTTCCCTGGTCATCTGGTTGTTCCAGAGCGCGGATCTGGTGATGATATCTGCTGGCGGGTCGATCAGGTCTCTCAACTTCCGGACCAGCTCCGTCGCATCCGTTGCTCGTTTGTTGGCGGTGTGCATCTCCCTCTCCGCCCACGTTGCGCGGTTTTGAAGATGGTCGCGCTCCGCCTCTACTGCCCGGATCCGTCCCTCCAACAGGCGGATCATCTCCGGATCCGGTTTGCTCTTGATCGCCTCCACGATCTCCGTCTCGTCCGCTACCTTCAACACTGTGCAGACTCTCCGGATCAGGGTGGCCATCCGTTCGTTGGCAGTCTTCTGACTCCGCAGCCAGGAGATTGTCGTCTCGAAGATATCCAATTCCGGATCAGTGTTCCGGGATGGAACAGGATCCGGAAGCTGATTCTTTCCTCTTGAATCCGGGTCCGTGCTCTTCCGGTGTGATTCGTGCCTCTCCGGTGAGTCATGCTCCAGTTCCGGCTTCACGTCCTCTTCCGGCTCCTCATCCGTCGGATCCGAATCCAGAGGTAGGCCGTATCGGAGTAAACTATCTCCCTGCCGGTAGATGATGTCTTCTGGACTACTGAGTACCTCCTGCTTGTGATACAAGTGGAGGAGGTACAGACTGATGGGACTGGATTTCTTTCCCACCAGGTTTCCGGAAAGCTTATCCACTATCGACTGGATAATGAGCCCCCAGCTAACTGGTCTAGGGGCCGGTTTCCCCCTTTCCCCTAAGGCTCCAAATACCGTGTTTGCCAGCGTTACTGTAATCCGGCTGGGCTTTTCCGGATACAGGATGGGGCTCAGAAACTCTAAGAGTCTCTGGTCCCTAGGATTCCGGCAGTTGGATGCGATGTATCCCTCCTTCGGATCCGCCGGGTTCCGGAATCTATCCGCGGCGAATTTCTCTGTCCGCCCGGCCCATCCGGATCCTCTAGAGGATGCGAAATAGACTCCGGCCCATATCTCTGCTGTCCAGGACTTTGGACGACCTCTAACGGTTAGGTGGTACTGATTCGGAGCGCCATAGACTAACTCGTCTATCATCTCTTCACTCCGGATGCTCCAGGGTCTTTTCAGAAACCCCAGACACCCCATATCCGTCAGGTCATCCTCCAGTTGGTGGTGGTGTTTCGGATTCTCAGGGATTTCCGGATTGATCATCCGGGCCGTAATCCCTGACTTCCGTACACTGGGCCCTGCCATAACAACTGCCATACTCTATCCTCACTTCCGACTCACTTCCGCTAAGTTTCCGCTAATCTTCCGTTAAGTTTCCGTCGCCTGATCCGCTAAGTTTCCGTTCTACTTTCCGGTGCAATCGGCACCGGCCTCCCCTTCTCTCCTTAACGCGTTCCTATCTCACCACACTTTCACTCACTAAGCGCCATCGCGATAATCACGCGGAGAAAGAGGGAGAATGAAGCAAACAGCGGGGGTTAAGTAGCTTTTCGGCCTGGCGTTCCCGCAAGTTCCCTAGCCGGACTAGGCCCTAGGGCCTACTCGGCCGGAACTTTCCGATTTCCGGATTAGGGTTAGGGTTTCCGGATAGGGTTTCCGGAACCGACTGTAACCCTAATTACAGTTTAAGGTTTTCCGTAAAGCCTCTAATTTCTATTTCCGGTTTTAGGCTTCCTATTCCCTACCTATTACGGAAATTTTGAAAATTTCTACTCTATATAATTACTATTGTCTATTATTTCTGTCAATGTAGATAATGCGTACTCCCACAACTTGCGGAATAATCACCCATTCGTTCATGCTTTGAAGGCACGTAGTCCGCGTAATCCATGTGGTAAGTCTTGAGGACCTCATCGCTCTGAATATAGTGCAGAGCCTGAGTTTGCTCGACCAGATCGGAGCAAATGAACAGCTAGGTCTGAATTTCATGAAGTAAGGGCTTCTTCATTTCCTGGAACGACTTCATAACCGCAAAGAAATACGGCATCGTTAGAGTGCACTTGCTTTTGTTAAGCACAACTGGAGTATATCGAAAATCCAGGATGCCGAATTTTATTCCAAACAACGTGCTCTCCGTCCACGCACGTACAGGCCAATTCGAGTGCTCATCCTTGTTTATGTCATACGGTCTGTAATGCGCCACTGCAATGGGCTTTACAAATGCCGCACGCTGAGCCAAGAAGACTTTGAAGAACTCAGCTGCGTAGGGAGAAATTACTTCTGTCTTCTTATTCCTTGACTTCGTCTGCTTTGCCTCCTTCCAATAGTCATCTCCCGGTTGCTCCAGCAGAACATTCATCGTCGCTCTCGTAATGCAGTGGCTAATTTTGAACTCTCTCCATTTCTGGATGTTGAGTTCATTGAAGGCGTTGAGCAAGCCAAGGCTGGGGTCAATATTGTTCAACTCCTTCTTCACGAGGTACTTCCTCTTTCGTCGCTCCACCCACTCCTTGCATGTGTAACAGCTCTCCAGAACGGAGGATGCCTGCTTGATTGTCACCTTCGGATGACTGTGCTTCCTCTTCACTCTGTCCTGATGGAGAATGTGTTTCGCCAATTTACTCATGTCGTCATACGAGAGGTTGCCAAGCCACTTAAAGAATTCATGCGTCAGATTTCCTGACTCTGACTTCCACCCTGCCTTCTTATTAAATTTGACAAGAGTGTCGGGGTCAATGAGTTCGCCATGAGCGTTGCTTGAAATTACTTCGCTCCATAATGCGAAGACAGGATCTGGAGCGGTTATGATTTTCAGTTCATTCCTAATCTGCAGCTTCTCTTCAGCATCCTTCCCTCGGGATGCTCTCTGCGACTTCACGACATCCAACATTGCGAATTGCTTGTTCATGGCCTTCACAAATTCCTGCAAACATCACCCAACCACATTTAGGTCGAGTCGATCTGAATTGGAAGTATGCATGAATACGACATTCCAATTTTACAAGATCAGGCAGTTTGTCAACTACTTGAAATTTTGCTTTGTTCGCTTTGTTCTCAGCATTTCTTTGAGCATTCGATTGCGTACCCACTGGGTTCGCATCCTTCGGGTTCCTTGGCCTTCCCATTGCCTCCCAAACAGTTCTGGCACCCAGTATATTTGTTGACCAGGACGGCTTCATAGCTACAAAATGGTTTATTCGATTATAGTAGGCGGAGATGGCCCTCAGTTTAGCAGTATCTTGAGACCACACCACGTAGCAATCCCACTGTCGAAAGTTCTTGACGATGGACTCGTCTAAATTCATGTCTACCATCATCTTGCTGGCCGTCACGCTGTGCTGACCATTAATTAAAAAGAACTCCCCGTTTTTGATCTCCTCCCATGACTCTTTACTGGGTTTTAGTGCCTGATTTGTTGGCATCACGCACAGAGTCTGCTTCGTTGTATGGTCCGGCATATGTACAAGAAAGTGCAACATGTCCGTCGCCAGTCGATCTTCGTGGCTTCTAATGTTCATCTCCGCTGGTGCCGCGATCAATTGAGAAATATGGATCGACTTCTTCTCTTCTATTTCAAATATGTACGCATCAGTACATGTTGCCCAGTAGTTTTTGTACGCCTCAGCGGATTTCTTGTAATCGTGTTTCCTCTTGGGATCATGCGCCTCTGGAACATCTATCACTTCAGAAGCAAAGCTCGGTTCTATGTTGGCGGAGGCAGCGACAGTGAGCTCTGCAACTCTCCTCGATGAACTGGACGCCAGATTGCTTTTTCTTGGCCCGGGCGGAGGTGTCGCGCTATTTAGGATTCTTCTTGTTCCTCTGTTGGACTGTGTGCCGGGGGTACCCATTGAACCCTGGCCTTCACCGCCTTGGCTTGGGATATCCTGCGATACTGATCTGGGCGCCATATCTTTTCTTTTGGACTCCAACTTCGCTGCTAGCACAGTGAAATCGGTGAACATCTTCCTCAGTCTGTTACACAATGTCTTCCCAGTGAACGTCTTACCAGCAGTTGTTCTAAAAAAGTTATCGTCAATTTTTTTCTCCAACTCTGGAATCTCATCTCTATACTCTGTTGGCTCAAGCGTAACTAAAAAGGGCGTAATGTTGAATGGGATTTTCGCCGAGTCTACAATGAATGTGAAATGGTATTATTCTTTCTCCGGAACCCCAGATAATGCCGTGACACAGTGAATTTTTACAATGCTGCCGGTGTCTGGAGCGATATCCTTGATCTTCTCTTCGAAGGAGACAGAGTAGTAGGGTTCACTGTCGACGTACATGTAAGTGAAGCAGATCAAATTTTTCCAGGGAATCATCTTTAGACTCCAGTACTGCATTTTTTCGGGGTTCTGGAACTCCCAGTACTCTCCCTCGTTGTCGATGTCATCTCCATCGTCTTCTTCTCTTTCACGTTGTGACCGCTTGAAGAAGGCTTCAAGTTTTGGAACTTGAACGTCCATACTGCAGAAACATACAATTTTGCAACATATTTAGGTCGAGTCGATCTAAACTGACCAATTCAAGCATTACACTATTTTATTTCAGTATATCATTCTTTCTCGGATGGCTTAAGTGCTTCAAACTTCTTATTTTCTCAACTCCTTTTAGTTCGGGCCGACCTAATTCGCTAGCTTGAAAACTTAGTCTCATGTCTTTCTTGTTATCGCTGAATTATGTGCTAAGGTCTTCAGATTAGGTCGAATCGACCTAAGTTTATTTCATTGTCTGTCACGTCTCTCTTTTCATCATTTGATTATCTGGGAAGGTTTCCCAGTTAGGTCAAATCGACCTAACTTCATTTTCAGTCTTTTCATTATATGAAATCGTCGGTTTATACGCCCTCCATCTTCATAGATTTTTATATTTTTCATGTATCTCTGTTATTTAGGTCGAGTCGATCTGAAGTGGGGTTCTCCAATAAGGAGTGTGGAATTTTAAAAGTGATCTTCGGTATTCATTTTAGATCGAGTCGACCTGAATTGAGGACCGCCGCATGTTGTTGCTGAGCCAATTCATGTCTTTGGCGCATGTCATTTTAGGTCGACCAGATCTGAAATGAAATCTGTAACCATAGAATAAAGTGTAGTCGATCTAAAACGACAGTAGTCAACCTAAAACGACATTGTACGACCTAAAACAACAGTATTTGACCTCTGGAACTGTACGTTGAGCTAACTACTGAACGGTTTGTCAGGAGGCCGGGTCTTTCGGATCAAGGCTTCCAACCAGATGAAATGCATCAGAAACTGAAGCATGAATTACGAGTTTAGGAGCTGGAAAAACCTGTTCCTTCGTGCTTTGTAATTTAGGTTTGTGTGTAAAGTACGTTCTAAAAGGCAATTTCCCATTTAAATGCAAAGCAGATTCTTCAATGTAACAAAACCACGAAGTACACCACAACGTCAAATGGAAACATGAAGTATAACACACAGAAAAAAGAGAAGAAGTATAACAGAACGATGAAACCACTCTTTGGAAAGCGTGAAGGCGTCAAAATTAAGTGAGATCCTAAAACCCTAAACAAATATGAATCCCTGAACATCAAAATTAAGGTGCCAGATGAAATGAATCAGAAACCAGGTGCCAGATGAAATGAATCAATTCAGGTGCCAGATGAAATGAATTAGAAACCCTCTAAACCGCAAGCCAGATCGAAATGAATCAGAAATCTCAATTCCCGAAAACGAAAGCTTTCCCCCCTCCAGAAAACAATTGTAAAAGATGAAGCAATCAAGAGAATACAAACCTACTCCAAACTCCACGAATCGCACCCCAGGCAGCTGCGCGCAACTCCGAAGCAACAGCAACAGCGCGCTCCTCCCGACTCCTCTCCAGACGAACTGCAGCAACCAACCAACCTTCGGCAGCAGCGCGCGCTCCTCCCGCTCCCGAAAGTTGAAGAACTTCAACGACACCCGCCCTCCAGCACTTCCGCGACCTTCGGCAGCAGCGCGCGCCTTCCCGCTCCGAGAGTCGACGAACTTCACCACCAGCACCTCGCTTGAACCGCCTCCTCCCGAGACTCGACGAACTCCAACAGCAATCACACAGGCACACAACACTCACAGCCCACTCACTTCCACAAGAACGCAATGCCAAAACCACAGCAATCACAAGCCACACGCCAAACCCTAAACACAAGTTAGCAGTTCCTCCTCCGCTTTCTCCCCAGACTCGACCCCGTCCGACACCCGCCCTCCTGCCGATACCCACCCTCTCCTGATACCCACCCTCTCCCGGTACCCACCCTCTCCCGATACCCACCCTTTCCCGAGACCCGCCCTCCTCACGACACCCGGCCCCTTCCAAAACCCGACCGTATTCCAAGATCCACCCTCCTCACGAGAACCGGACCCTCCCAAAACCCGACCCTAAACCCAAGACCCGCCCCCCTCACGAGACCTGGACCCTCCCAAAACCCAGCCCCATTCCACAACCCACCATGTATTTGGGAGGTTCACGAAGAAGTGTAAGTGTAATCATACTAAGTACCGAATTTGTAACCATCACAATGAATGTGGTTTTTTATTCGATAAAAAGACTATAAGAAAAAGAAAAATATAAAATATAAAATTTTGGAGATAAAAAATTTTGAAATATGTAATATACTTATCTTAAATCACATCCTAGATTTTGCATGACTCTTTGAAATATGGTTGCCTTATACTGCACCATTGTCAAAGATGAAATTGTCAAAGATGTTTTCGAAGGGTAAAGCCCTACAACTCACAAAGTTCCCTAACTTCAAGCTAGATTATGCAAAAAAAATAATTTAAAAGCACCTAACCTCTAACACTTACTTGGAGCCCACATCCACATTCTCTTAAAATGAAAAGAAAAAAAATGAAAATACCTTTGCCCAAATGCATATCACTATATCTTCAAAACTTAAGTACAAAACTTTAGTACAAATTCGTATCCATCTATTATAAAAATGGGAATCTTAAGTACGAATTAATACCCATTACAACATCTTTGCACCTTAAGTATCAACCGTCTATTGAAAATTGAAATTAAGATGCCTTATTTTGAATTTAGAATATTTTGTAGTATATAAATACTTACAGTTCTTTTATTATATAAATAAAAATATTTTTTTTTAAAGTTTTAAGCACACTAAATTATGAATGTTCTATAATATATTAAAAGTTGTACTCTACGATTACATTTTAAATACTTTTAGGGTCAATCACTATTTCTGCGACATGAACCTCTCTTAGTAAAATTTGAAATATGTGTACGTATCTTGAATGACTTCAATGGCTTGTAAAGTATTTTTCTTATACTAAGGCTACTTAATTGTTCCTTAAACCTTTTTTATTTTTATTTTGAAGAAGTATAATTAATGATCTCATATTGTCCCTCTAAAAATTAGAGCTAATACACCTTCTTATTCATACCCTAGCACTTCGTTGATAACCTTATATATTATTTTCGAAGATTCATATGCCTCTTCCCTATTGATAATGTGCCCCTTCCTCACGTGCAAATTGTTGTGTAAAGCATACACAAAATAGTGAAAATGGATTGCTACACACTATATATATAATTTATAGGTATCTCACATTTAATTAATATTTTAATTTAGAGCATCGTAAACCCAATTCTTTAAATTTTGGATTGTTTAGATTAGGATTGATAGACTGTGTAAGAAAATGAAATCTATAAGTTTGTATGATACGTGAATGGCTTACAAATTCTCGTTCTGAATAGAATGCAAAGGCATAATAAAGGCCTGCGGTTTGAACTATATCATAATTTTTTTATAAACAATTTAATATGAATACATCCTTAAAATTCCAAATCTATACCCAATGACTGCAGAATGCATCTATACGTTTAGGTGACATCATCTACCTCTACAAAAATAATAATTCTCATTAGAGTTTGTACAACTTTATAAGTAATTTTTTTTTCACTATACAATGTAAGGATAAACAATTCCACCCCTATTGTACATTAAACAATTCTTACTTAGGCATTGGTTGGAAATACACTGTATCATCATTAATTAAGTATTTTAGGGAATTCTGTAAATTACTTGGGCCTACTAGGTTTTAGCTTGCAAAACAAATAAGCACACATGATGTCAGATGTTCAATAGTTCATGAAATAGATTTTAAAGGACATAATTGATTAAAGACACCTAAACCCATTTGAATGCATAGTAAATAGGTTCTCAAAAAGCTTTTCCAATTAGAATTATTTTAAAATTTTAGAATTTGTTGAGGTTCTATTTGAACACAATTCAAGATTAATTCTAATACTTCTCACATTTAAAATATGTAATTCAAGTTTTCTTTATTCATTTACATTCATAAGAATTAGGTCAATGCTTTTATGAAATTCAATACATATGTACATTTAGGTGACATGATCTTTGTCACTTTGTGAATGATACCCTAAACAAATATGAATCTTTTTCCACACATTCACATAATAATTCTATGAGTTCTACTGCACACTACATGCGAGTTCTAGAGTATATGTTCAGCAAAGCGCTTTAATATAAAATTTAATTGTTATAAAATTAAGTAAGCCTTTCCCAAGAAAGTGTACAATTCTACATGATGATAATTGCTATAATTTCAAAAAACAATTATGCGAAATTAGTGCATGCTTACATAACCTTCAAAATATAGAGAACATTAATAAATCCTAAACCATCAATCATATTCATTCAATCTTGGCGAGTTTACAATGACTGGTGAAATTGATGGCCTCCCTAAACCCTAAAACAAAGTAATCATTAATGACAACTATAGGATACATCATGCTAAAGACCGTGCTTTGTAATTTAGCAAATTCATACACTTAAGAAGAATCATGAGAAATTCAAAGTCTTTTGAATGTGTCTTGAATTAGTAAATTCTGCAATTATGTCTGCATGTAGGGTGCATGAATAAATAAGGTATAAATATAATGCATCTTTGAAAAGTTAGTAGGAACCATAAAATTAGAAGTCATTCTTTTAGAAATGAACCTTTCAAGCTATAATTACAATTTTTTTGGTAAAAGCACGAATGTACTACAAGTACATTGTCTCTCCGCCTAATAAGATAAATAATTATGTATGATGCACATTCTTATTGTTTATCAAGTACTTTTTTCTAAATAACAACATATACATATACAATGTAATAGGGTGAATACTTAGAAGTTGTAATGAACAAAAAAATGTACCATCTAAGGTCTTGATTTTAATCTTCATTCGATAATTTTTATTAGATTATTTCGGCTTCCATTATAGGTTTTCATTTGATATTTCTGTCAAATATCTTGATATGACAATGTCTCTATGTTGAGATGTGAAATTTAGTCTACGACTTTATTTATTAGAAAGCTTATAGAAGGACTTTTATACATATGTCCCCCTTCCACATGAAGGTGCCTGAAACCTATATGGCCCTTAAATCTTGAACTTCACATTGTACACCTTGGGATATTGGATGCAGTTCATAGAATCCAATATAGAAACATTAGACCATAAACTAATTTAATAATTTCATATTTACTATTTATTTATTCACTATGTATTTTATCCATATTTAGATTATATATCATACATATATATATAATCATAATTTTTTTTTTGTTTACTTTTTATTCACATTTTCGGAAGTGAAGTAATAGCACAATTCTAAACATGAATCACATTTTCGATTAATTTTAAAAAGAAGAGGCTATATTTTGAAGAATTATTTGACTTGAATTTCGGCTACAAATATCCCTAAACATTGTTGAGTTTGTTAAAAATATTTGTAGCCAAAGTGCAAGTCAACTAATTATTTCACTTGTAAATGCCAACGCACCAAAATCTAGTTTTTGCAAAACGTCGAAGTACCCTAAACCCTATTTGGTAGTTCATACTTTTGAAAAACACTTCTCGAAGTTTAGTTCTAGCATTTGAATTTCGATCAGCAAAATAAATAATATTGATTTCTCTATTCATGATTTTGAGCAAAAGTAGCCATTACAATGTTCACTACCTGTGTTGTTCAGAGATTTTGAAAAGAGCATAAAAAACACTAGGTTTTGGAGAAAAATTATATTTAAAAACATTATAGAATAGATTTGAAGTAGCCATAAATTGATAGGAATTATACATGTTCGACTGTTAAACATCATCTTTCCTCGATCACCAATTTCTTACATCCTCACTTCTACATACAACATTAAAGACTTCACATCACTCTTGCAATTTTCAAACCTTAACCCTCAACCCTCAACCCTTAAACCGGAAATTGTGAACCATGAACCGTGAACCCTAAACCCTAAACCCTAAACCCTAAACCCTGAAACCAAAATTCCGTACAGTTACAATGAAAATAACAATTATACAACGTATCAAAATGATGGCATTTCGGGCAATTTGGAGGAAATTCCAGAAGGCTCAGAATACGCCATGGTTATTTACGAGTAAAAATAGTTCAGGGAATCAAGCAAAAGTCCGACCGATCACAGAATCATTAAAGCACTTTTAAGTATAGGGTCAGAAAGAGATTTTAGGAAGCTTCCAAAATAAGTAGCAAAAAAGTTTATTCTAAAACGAAATACCCAAACCCAGAATAACTTTGACTCTAAACTGTTAGCCCTAAATAAGGTGAAGGAATAGAGAAAGCTACCACTTGTCCACGTCGTTTTCCTAGTGAACAGTACCTTATCCCAAGAATTTAGAGTAAAAGCACAAATTTTGCTGGCATGGCATCTTCGAATTCGAAATTCGATGTTCCATTTGCCGCCATGTCCATTCCCGCCCAGCAGATCGTGAGTAGTGTCGACTTCTGGCTTCCTCGTTCTTCTTTTCTCCTCTCAAGTGACTCTGAAGCTCCGCTTACGCATTGTTCCTTTGTTTTCCACCACTTTTGATTTCCGTGAAGAATTGTTGCAAAAAAGTTCGTGTACGATTGTAGCGTTGTAGTTCGTTGAGGCGCTCGACGTTTCTGGTATGGCATGCAGGAATCCTTAGTGAATCGGGATATTTTCATTCAAATGTATCTTAGGGTTCACGGTTTTGCTAATGAATAGCCTTCTCCTCACTCATAAATTTCATTGTATCTGAAGATAGTCAAAGTGTTTTCTGCAGAGTACATATTTTGGAAGATGGTACACTTGTAACTGCTGCATTGTGTACTTCTTTCATATATGGATCAGTTCATGGTATTCGAGAATCGTGTAGTAGTAGTAGTAGAAGAAGAAGTACTACTACGTGAAGAGCATCCGAAAATGTCGCCGTAAAACACGGAATACGACAATACGAAAAAATAGTCTTTGCAGTTCCTGAATTTCCGGAGATATTCAGGTCGAGTCGACCTAATTGAACACCATGATGATCCTCATGATGTTGATCATGCTTCAAACAAAGTGAAGGAAATTTATCTCTGACATTGACTTTCAGGTCGATTCGACCTAAATGACAATCGTCTTTTGATCTTGTCGACATATATGCAATCATTAATTTAGAGATTCATAACTTTCAGGTCGAGTCGACCTGAAAGTTAGATTTCTGAATTATGATTTTTCAATTAATTTAATCTCTTTCCAGAACACGGTTATACCCAAAGAATGCAATTAATAAATTCTTTAGTGTATAATTTTTTATTTAGAAATACTTTTGATGGTCGCCTAAATGAAATCAGGTTACTAAATTCACGACTTGAATTAACTGCAGGATCTAAATTAGATATTGCTTATAATGTTCTTTGTTACAATATAAATTAATCCTTATCTCTTTTTATTTTGAAGACCTCCATTACTTTTGGGACTTAGTTACATATAGACATCAGGTCGACTCGACCTAAAATAAATATTCTCATTTGATTATTTTTAATAATCGATATTGATGAATTACATGAATTTCAAAGTTCGATATTCATATTTTATTTTAGAATTACTGTAAGGTCTGAATTTATGTAAATCGTTTTGTTAACAATATTCTAAAGTTTATCCTTTAGGTCGACTCGACCTAATATATTCAGTAGCATGTGATTCTATTTGTTGAGCGCATTCGGGGATGTTTTTAGTAACTGTAAATCACTTGTTTCCTGTGTAGGTACTATGGACTCCATGATTGATCCTTTCAGCAATATACTCTGGTCTGACGATGATCAGGATACCCGAGATGAAATGCCGGTTGACATTCCTGAGTGTGAGGGAATCCCTCGACATCTATGGAATACGAGTGTTATTACTCTCTATAATGAGGAAGGTGCTCTTGTTGGTGATGGTGTATGTCATAGTGCCAATTCTGAGCTCGTGCTCGGTGCCGACGGTCCTCTTGGCGATACTCATGTAGCAGTGCACATTTCCAAGACTCATTCTGAAGTACATATCCCCCAGGAGAGGGTACGTGCGTTGGTAGCTTGGCCTATTCGCCTAGTCCACTGCCGCGGAGCAAGTCTGCATGACCATGATGCCAGGGATAATCACAACCGATTACTAGCAAGCCGTACAAACCGACCTTCCCTGAAGTCAACTCGATCATACTCAAGTAGCATTCGAAATCTGCCTCGTGAGTCCTGCATCAAAATGAAGGACCTTCTCAGTCAGGAATCCATCAACTTGGTGTCTAGTAAATTGTGCTGTAGTAGAAATTGTGTGCAGCCTTTTTCAAGAGAAAAAATTTGAGCTTTCCGGCAGCGCATGTACCAGAACTCAACGTTCAAGCATAGAGCTTTCATGAAAACTGAAGTGCATAGACAAGTGCATCAAGACTCGAGAGGTAGAAGGGTGGTTACAATTGATGAGATAGATGTTTGCATGAGAGCTTGGATGCACATTGCTGGGGTCCCGGAGTCTACTTTTTATCGCTATCAGAAATATGCCTTGAAGGACGGTCGTGAAGCCAGGGAGCATGGTAATTTGGGATTGATGAAGCCAAGAAAGCACACAGAACAAGCGGCTGTTACTCTGAAATGTATTTTAGAAAAAGAAGCAGATCACATGCCACATCGTACCCGAACTTTGAAGTCGGGGGACAAGGTCGTCTCCAAAATCTTACCCACTACTTTTCAATGGAAAGGGCAAATGGCAAAAATCAACGAGACCAATGTTGCATTTGGGCTGAAGGAAGTGTCTACATCTAACTTGAGCAAAATCAGGTCTACTAGGTTCCCTGAGTACGATGTGAAGCAACCCGGAGATAATTTTGCTCGTTGTGGTACTTGTGACAAGTTACGAGAGCTCATGAAGAGTGCTCTTGCAGGGTTTGAAACCGCTCTGTTATGGTCTCGGAGGTTGGACAAACACCTTGCCATTGCTCGGGCTCATAGAGAGATCTACTATGCAAATCGTTATTGGTCGCATAATTCTCCCCATGAATGTCTGACAATCATGCATGACAAAATGGATCATGCAAAAACAGCTTCACTTGTCTTCTCTCACAAAAGTAAGGAGCTTGATGGTCTTATGAAGGTGCCCGTCTTTGTCACTGGTATGATTGCGCATGGTCACGCCGACGTCCGGTATGCACATTATGGCTTGGATCTCTTTCCCCATGATTCAAACTACACCATTGGTTCAATGGCAAAGTTGTTGCGAGACCTTGAACAACCACCAAAGTCTTCTTCTAGACAGTTGTTTGTCAATGCAGGCTCATCACCATTGTTTGAAGCAGTGCTCAAGGGCAAAGAGATGTGTCAAGCGTCACTTCCTGAACCGCCAATAACCTTAGTGCCTGCAACGCCGTTGCCACCTATTCTTAATGTGCAAATGGATAATGCCACAGGGGACAACAAAAACAGATATGTGTTTTGTTTTTGGTCTCTTCTTGTTGCGAACAGGATCTTCCGTGAAGTGTATGTGAACTTCATGATCGTTGGTCATACGCATGACGATATTGATGCGTTGTTTGGGAGATGGAGCATGCTATTGAAGAAGGAGAGTTTCCCGACAGTTCCTGCGCTCATGAAGTCTTTCATGGATGTGGAATCCATTCCTACTATTCCTCACCTAATTGAAGAGGTGCCCAATTTCAAGGGCTTCATTGCAGGTTCGTTTGTTGACGGTGGCGATATCCTCGTTGGACATACGAGGCCACAACAAGTCAAATTCTATTTAGATTCAAATGGAACTCCGGTCATGAAGTACAAGCTACTATGCACTGATGTGGACTGGTTGGGGGACGATGGAAGAGGCATTAAGTTGTGGAAAGAAGATGCTGAAGGGCTTAGTTTGTGGCCGCGTGGAGTACCTTCGGCTGTTCAACAAGGAGCCATGAGAGGCGCGCAAGACATTATGAAAGGTATACTTGGATTTGAGAAGTATTGGGAAAACATGTGCAATGCAGACGTTACTGGGGAGTACCAAAGGCGCTATGAACATTTAGTGCATTATTGGCATGATGTGAGGGTGGCAATGCTAAACCCGGTACCGGACACTACTGTTCTACGAGACGGTTTTTGGCCAGTGACGCGTATTCAAGCGACTCCGGTGGATTAGTTAGGTGAGGATGGCGAGGATCGTGAAGAGTTTGCTGAGGATGATGCCTATGTTGGGCCTTTGTCAGGTCGCCCACAACCATCCTTTAGGGTGGGACGTGATCTCTTCAATGGCTATTTTGTTGCAGTTCGACCTGCAGATGGTGACAGTCGACCAGTTTGGATTGCAAGGGCATTGTCTGATCCAAACTGTAATGCAAAGAAACCGAATTGTGTATTCATTCAATACTTCCGTCCAACATCTAGAAATCAAGATGTTCAAGACTACTACACTGGATGGGATAGCGAAAGAGGTTTGCGTTGGAAGGTCGATGAAAATGAGCCGCCGGTTTGGGAGCATACGAACGCTCTAATGACAGCATGGAGGTCACAAATCAGAAAAGATGTCGTGCGATGTACTATCAAGATCCCGGCTGTTCAAATTGAAGTCATCAACCAAAGTCTTGCATCATACACTTGATATCTAATGATAAGTATGCATGCAAGATGGAATAGTTTCCTAATTATATTATAGTACATTGTCATGTTTTGTAGAATTGATGGAATTTGAAAATTAGAATACGTGGAATTTCTTTAGGGCGATGAATGTATGTTATGAATGTTTGCTAATGTATAAATCTTTCGAAGTGTATGTTTTTAATTTACAAAAAATAATGCACAATAAATAATGCATTTACATCTAGTATTCATATCTTTTGTAATATATTATGGTGCTCTGTTTTCTCTATGTCTCATTCGATTCATTTTATTATTTCACATTGTGTATATTTCATTTTAAAATGTACTTTGAATAATAACCAAAAAAGTAGTGGGTATACCCACTTTTTTATTTGTTAACATGTTAAGCACTTGTCACATTTAGGATAGGGGGCCGGTTGGAGGTTACAACTTTTCTGCTTGTAAAGCTCACTTAGCAGCACCAAGTCATGTATTTTTGTCATGCGCTCATACGAATTCAATGAGAATCAAACCCGGACCGCTTGGATGAGAAAAATGATCTCTTACAACCAACTGCAGATGTCATGACTTGGTGTTCAGGATAGGAAATGATCTTCACTTATATGAATCAGAAATTGCTATTACAAAGAATGAAATGTATTGCAAGACTCTATAAGTCAAAAAACTCTCATTTTAATGGAAATTACTCTAATGACATGAATGAATTCAGTGTATATCAACCTAAATTGTCTAAATCCAACATTCAATTTTTAGCATCTAAATAGATACATTATTTTGAGAGGGTCCCAAACTCCCAAATTAATGAATATAGTGTTTCTTTCTGTGACCATTCAAATTATGTTGATTATGTCTATAGCTCTTGTCATGCCAAATGTCCGTGCCACCTTTGAAGTTCAAATTCATCCACTAGGGCCCATCTCATTTGACCAAATCCTATGAAAAAATACAGAGCAAAAAGACTGGAGATATGGGACTACTGTCATGTCTGCATATATCTCCTTTCATAAAGTGGATGAATTCATTGGAGGTCAAACATGTCCAGATGGATTGCCAGTGGATTGGAATCACTACAAGAAATTGGGGGTAAATGTGACTGCAAAATGTGATTGTCTGAAAGTCATTTCAAATAATAATGACTAGAAAATGACTTGGGGTCTTGGAGTCATAGTAAACAAGTTGTTTAAATGTGACTGCGCCATTGTATTATCACCATCTACTTTTGCCTTGGATGAAGGATGGATGATGGAAGTACTAGACTGTTGACATGGAGAAGGAAATTTTAGGAGAAAAGCGGGCAATTGCCCATCTTTTTCGGAAATTTAGCTTATGTGGACGACTAGGTCAGTAGTGGCATCGCAGTCATGTTTCAGTCACGACCATATTTTCTTTCGATTGACGTGGACCTTTATCACTACAAAAAAATGGAGGTAATGACTTGTCCACAAGGACTACACCGACAACAATGATTGCAAATTAGTCATTTTACAGTCACTTTGAAGTCATTGTTGTCAGTGCAATCATTGTGGACAAGTCATTTATACTCCCATTTTCTTGTAGAGTATGTCAACTATATTTTAAAGTCATTTTTTAATAGTGTTTTAGTTTCATTTTGACTTACACAATATACCACACACAGTACATACACAATATACCATACATACAATGTACCATTCAAAACACACGACATATCATACACAATACAACATACATCATATTTTACAGCTTTGTCAGGTAGCTTCAAAGGACACTTACTATGATTATAGAGAGTTGGAAAGACAAGATATTTATATAAGAGGGGTGGTAGGAGGTATGACAAACAATATGGGATATATAAAATGCAAGATTATATTAAAGTAAAATTTTAGACCACATTTAGGCATCGTAGATTGCATTTAAAAAAAAACTTTAAACAAAAAAAAGTTGGGAAAACAAACAAACTTTCATTTCTAAAAATC
The DNA here is from genome assembly GCA_947034895.1 of Rhytidiadelphus loreus. Taxonomy (NCBI): domain Eukaryota; kingdom Viridiplantae; phylum Streptophyta; class Bryopsida; order Hypnales; family Hylocomiaceae; genus Rhytidiadelphus; species Rhytidiadelphus loreus. The sequence continues at coordinate 9,040,706 of OX344763.1, forward strand.
CATTTGAGATTTCAAGCCTTAGATAGAAAGTTATGAACAAATTTTCAAAGAGGGATTAGAAGGGACTTTTTCTTTGACAATCATCTTCATTTAGGCGCATTGGCAGCCCAAAGCTCCCGTGGCTATATCAACATTGCCATTTCTACATCATTACCTTGGAAATTCAGTTTAAATTTGCCCTAGTCACATGTAAGTCACATTTCAATCACTTATAAGTTAAAGCAGTCACATTTTGTAATTACGTAGTCAAAAAACGTGACTCCAGTGTCTACTCCAGCTTTAGCACTTCAGAATGGACAACATTGTGAACAAAGAATGGTGGATGAAAAATCAATGTCGTTGACGATTCATCTTGCAGTTGTAGCAACGACTATAGAATGACTGGGACGTTGGAGACAACAAATTATGGAGGGACTAATCGCGTTGCAGTCAAATCGGACACACAATTATATGTGCCCAATCTCATTTACCCCCAATTTCTTGTAGTGAATGTTGTAGATAGAATCTTGGGGAAAGTGAAGAAAAGACCACAAATAAAAACTTTCATTGAGCATGTGTGGTATGAGTGTGCTTATGGACAGGAAGATCATAGAGGAGATTTACAACATCCACACTCAAAGAAATATGGATGCATTGCAAAGTTTTCCATCAAGCAACTACTTTTGCATTTGGATGTCGTTGAAGTTGTTTACTACCATGTTGATCATACCAAAGAAGATGGGACATTTGTGCATGGATCTGATGATCCCTATTCCATTGGTCGTAAATTTGTATATCATCCTAGGATGTCCAATGACATGAAAGATTGGATCATCAATCAGTTGAATGAAGGTTTCACTGCTAAGCAAATTTACGAAGAGCATAAACGCAATTGGATTGAAAGAAAAAAGATGAAGGCCCCTAAGGTTCATGATGACTTTGTAGAGCTTAGGGACATTGCTTACTATGAGTGTAGATCAAAAATGGGAGATGGTGTAAGCATCCCAAGGATTTTGAAAGTCTGAAGATGTGGACTCAAGAGAAGCCCGATCGACAATATCTTCATTTGGCATGAGAAGGATGAGGCGTGTGATTTGCCATTCATTATTGGGATTAAAACACCGTGGTAGAAACATATGATGATGAAGTTTTGACATAATGGTGCTATAGCAATGGATGCCAAGTTTGGTACCAACTTGTCCAAATATCCTTTGTTTACTTTATTTGTCTTTGATGATTGGAGAAATGGGATTCCCGTGGCGTGGATGATTACTAGTCAGATGACTAAGGAAGACCTTGTGATGTGGTTAGATTCTCTCTGAAGACATATAGAGAAGGACATGCTTCATTTCCTTTTTTCTTGTTTCATAGTTGATGATGATGACTACGAATGGAATGCTATAAAACGAACATGGCTTGAGGATGAGGTGCCCATTTATTTATGTTCTTTCCCTATTTTAAAGAATTGGAAGAACCATATCCTCATTAAAGTTCCAAACTTGGGTACACTAAGAGACCTTGTGTACCGGATTCTACATTATTTTTTATACACCCCTATTGGGTATGGAGAGTCTAAAGAGGATTTCCTTAAACGTGCTCGTGAGATGAGCAAGTCCATCTTCAAGTACTTATACATCAATACAATGGAGGAATATATGCAAGTTCATTATGATCATCAAGGTGACTACTTCACTCTACATTTTGTAATGCTTACATTATATTTAAACGTTTTTTGATTTATTTGTGTATGCACATGAAGTTTGTTACAGTTGTTTAGAATTTATTAATTTTATATTCCGTCCTATATATTGTAGGGATGTACCTAATTGGCCATTGTAGGAATCCTCACTCCAATCAAGACACACAAGCAAGTATCGAATCATATCACGGGGCCTTGAAATGATGAATGAAGATTGATAATCATCAAATTCGAGGTAGGAGAATAGATTTTCTAATTTGGTGTCTTACCAATCCTGTGGAGACATACTACATGTACATCCAAGATAGGAAGTTGTATGGATTTGTTTTGAATAAGTTTGTGGAGAAAATTGTGGTAGACAGCATTACAAATGCAAAGACCATTCCATTTGAGCATATTTGCCAGCATGAGTTTGACAAGAAAAAATGGCAAGTATACTCTCAAAGTATGGAAGACCTTTGGTATGACATTTCTTATCCATATACCAATTATGCATCATGCTCTTGTAAATAGTCTATTCGTAGAAATTTTTGTAAGCATCAACTTGTAGTGATCAAATACTCCACTAATATGTCATAGAGCCTTATGTTGGAGTTCCTTGGAACATATTATGGTTCTATATGTGGAGGTTTAGAGGCCATGTTCAAGCACAATGTCCCTCTTGATCCATTTGCCAAGGTCTATGACAATGGCTATGGAATTATCATAGTTCCTGCTATAGAGTCTAATATTGATGAAGGAAGATCTTCTGGGCATATGGAGGGACTTAGGCTACTACAACCATGAATGGAAATTTCATTAGCACTAATTGACAATTTAGTGCACGCGGCAATTGAAGGCGGGGTCCAATTAGTTCATCATTTGCATGCAATGATGGTCAAAGTTGTAATCGATGTTCGTCGTATACAAGTCCATCATTATTCTAATATTCTACATCCTCAAACCGTTTTTGAGGTTGTAGATGACAGTGCTCCAAATTCAATTGTACAAATGAAGGATGTCCATGAGAAGATGATGCGAGAGATGATGTCTTCTTAGAAGAAGAAGAGACACACTGGACTTTCATTTGTCATACCTAGAATGAATGGTTTTTTCTTTAAAAATGTCTTTATATGTTTAGATTTGGATTTGGATTGTAAAAGACATTTTGACCTATATATAAACTACATTTGTTGTTTCATTTTTTGAAAATAACATTATTGTTAATTTGTCATAGCTTTTCGTAATTTCAATTTTATTTTAAAACAACAATGCTAGTGTGTGAGCATGGAAATTAGAGCATATGAGCCTTCAGCAAGTGTTTAAGTACAACCATTGAAGGTTCTTATAATACAAACAACTATAATGTAGGCATCTATAACATAATTATACTATAATCATCAAACACTTCTACACTATAGACACTTATAAGATAGGTATATAGTTTTCTAGGCTCTGAGTTAGGCTCATACTTATAATCTTAGGCTCACATAATAACAACTTTCTATTTTTTGATAACATCTTTTATTAAAAAGTTCAACTTAAACATATTGAAATACCTATCATGGCACATGTGATCCCTACAAAGTACTACTTGGCCTACCTTGTACAATGTCCGTGACCAGGGTTGTCTTGTCTGACATATTTTTGGGTTTAGGCGTCGTGTATGACGTCTGATGTCGTGTGTCGCGTGTCACGAAGTGTCGAGTTTACTTGACATCGCGTCGCGGAGGGGTAAAAAATTTTACCCCATGGTAAATAGATTTTGCCTACGTGGCAGGGCTTCGGAACTGACCAGGGTTGTCTCCGTCACGTCCTGTCCGTCCGTCAGGATTCAACCCCGGCGTCCGTCAGGATGAAATCTGGACGAGAACCGTTCACAGAGGATGAAAACTACGGAAATGGATGGACGTTCTTCGTCGACGGGCACGCCGGACGGGCGAGCTTCCGTCGACGGGCACGGAACGGGCGTGATGGATGGGTATCTGGACGGGCGGGATTTAGGGTATCTGGACGGTTTGGATGGACGGGTATGTGGACGGAAAACTGGACGGGCGGGTGGACGGGCATTTGGACGGGCATGTGGACGGGAGGGTGGGCGGTTGTGTGGACGGGTATCTGGACGGGCGGGATGGACGGGTATGTGGACGGAAAACTGGACGGGCATCTGGACGGGCATGTGGACGGAAGGGTGGGCGGTTGTGTGGATGGGTATTTGGACGGAAAACTGGACGGGCGGGTGGCCGGGCATGTGGCCGGGCATCTGGACGGGTAAGTGGACGGTTCTCTGGACGGGTAAGTGGACGGTTCTCTAGACGGGTAAGTGGACGGTTCTCTGGACGGGCATGTGGACGGAAGGGTGGGCGGTTGTGTGGACGGATATCTGGACGGGCGGGATGGACGGGTATTTGGACGGAAAACTGGACGGGCGGGTGGATGGGCATGTGGACGGTTCTCTGGACAGGCATGTGGACGGGCGGGTGGACGGGTAACTAGACGGTTCTGTGGACGGAAAAATAGACTGGCATCTGGACGGGTGGGATTGGATTTTTTGCCTAAATGCCCGAAGCACCCAAATTTGGTGTTGGCTAAACTTCGAAGTTAAATAAAACCTAACCAAATTGCTATTTTTAGTATTATCCAAGTTGCTATTTTTAGGAAGTTCTTCTTGAAGTCTAGTTTTAGCATCAATAGTCTATTCTTAAAAATAAATGATAGTGATTTATCGTTCCAAGACTTTGTGCAAGGGTACCCATTGCAATCTTGACTTCTTGTAGCATTGAGAGCTTTTGGAAATGTGCCTCGAAAACACAACAAGATCTTGGAGAAAACATCACATTCAAATTTGAAATTTAATTAAAAGAAAAATATGGAGTATACTTTTAAAAGCCATAAATTGTTTGGGGTTATACATGTTAGGCAATTTAACCTCATATTTTTTGGGTCTAAATTTTTTTAAATTTTACTTGTGAAAACTGAAAAGAGGATTGGAAGACTTCACATCATTTTTGTAGTTTTAACACCCTCATGTTCAAACATTATAATCTTTTACTCTATAAGTGATATTGTTGTGTTTTAGCAACCTATGAGATTGCTAACATGTCTTGTTTGAATTTATACGGTTACAATTTTTTGCAAATTGATACACCTAGTCTCCTAATCAAAAATGTTGACATTTTGTTCAATAATGCCATAATGCCATTTGAGAAAAAATGGAAAATGTTAAATACTTTAATTTGTAAACTTTGGATTTTTAAAAAAAATGAGGGAGTAGTCAATCATGTGTCCAACTAAAAAAAGATTCAAACTAATAGAAAAGAAGTTACAAAATGTGAATTATTTAGGGTTTAATTCTAAAGACTTAAAGGAGATTTCATCAAATATGAAGCAATAAAATAATTTGTTTATTATTTTAGGCTTTGGTAAAGAATTTCCATTGTTTTTATTTCTTAGACCCTAAAGTAACATACTCTCATTGTCCTTGCTGGAGTTGCTGCAAGGGACAAAATGGATTTTCGATAGGCACCCATGATCTAATTTTTCACTCAAACTTTTGAAAACTTTTTCATAAGAATGATAAAATAGAATGATAGATAAACTTATGAGTTTATTCATAATACAATTTCTATTCCAATCGGTGCCTAGGAGCAAGGGGTTAGGGATATGCCACAAGAACAAAATAACCTCAAACATGGGAGATCGGGACACTGGGCGGTCCAGGACTCCGGGTAGACAAAAAAATCCACAAAAAAATGAAATACAAATTTGTATATTTTTTTCTAGTTGCATTATATTTTCTTTTAAATGGGAGGCTTTCATTCATCCCATTTGGATTAGGAATGGAAAAGTTATGGATTTTTCTATGGAGCGGGCAATCCTAGCCACTTCTTTAAATAGATTTGGAGCTTTCACTTCGAATGCTAATAACTTTCAATCCATACGGTCAAACATCACAAATTTATTATCACGTCATCTAAAACAAGTGTAGAACAAGATCCTTTGGTTCGATTCAAAAAAAATTTGGAAAATTTAATTCATAGGTGAACATAGCAAAAGAGGTGGTTTAGGGTGGTTTGGGCCAAAAAATGGACTTCGGACTTTAGGGCAACACCCAAAATAAAGATAGAACACTCTTTTACCTACCATCTAAGCATACAAGCTTCTTCTATACTATTACAAAAAGGTACAATAGATTACAAAAATAGACAAAGGCGAAGCAACAATACACAAGGTGGAAAGAAAACGATAAATGTACATACTTTATAAATCCGCTGAAGTATATAGTAAACTAATAAAGGCTTTATATAATTACAAATGTTTGCTTTGTACAACTTCCGGTATTTAATTCTATACATCTATCTAGTTATACACAATCTAGTCCAAAACTATCTATTCTACTTCTTCGATTACAACGCCTCGTGCTATGCTGTTTCTCAAAAACTGTTGCAATTCTCGTCGCGATTGCAAAGTCGTCAAAAGTTGAAATGCGTCGATGTCATATCTATTATGTAAATGGGAATAAATGGCACTCACGAGAGCTGGCTCATGGAAGGTATTGTCTTCAATGTACGTCATTTGTTCTTCAAAACTCAGTTCACCCTCAAATCCGACTGGCGCGCCTTGAGAGTTAAACATGATGTGCTGTGGATGTGGTGCACGCACAAAAATGGAGCGGTCTTGGTCCCAATGTCCACCCGCAATCTGACCAAAATATAGTCGACGCCCTGGATCACCCTCTCCAAACACCCTCTTGATCACCTCTGTCACTTGGGCGTCACTCTGCCAATGTATCTCAGCGACCGTTCCTGCCGGGAGGTGTCGGTTGTCGTGGCCCCACTTCCAAAGCCATGTCACGTCCGACCTCCAATGTACTCTATTACCGAGGCCCGGTAAATTTTCTTCATTGTACTCGTAATGTGCAGGCATGTGGTCTTGAAGGCCAAACGTTTTGTACAGTCGTGCATGAAATGGAGCTCTACATTGCGCACATCTCTTTCTGGTGACCATGTGAGGAATGAGACACCCGGAGTGGTATAGATGGCCACATGTACCAAGATTCCATCCACCTTCTAGGCCAAACGGTTCTTGGCAAATTATACATGTTGTTCCATCTTGTACAAAAGTTGGAACGGACGGCCACACTAATGGTGTAATGCCATCGCGGTTGGGTGGCCCGTACCATTGGCGCTCGATATTGTACTGGAATTCCAAGTCTGCACGGGAATTCCAATCGATGCTTGAATTCTCGGCGAACATTGGCAAATCGTCGGTGAACATTTCTTCCACCCGAGGCCACGAGGTCAAGCCAAAATAACGTTGACCACCATCATTGAATTCCGCAGCCACTCTCCTCACTTCACGCTGCATTTGCTCAGCCTCGTTTAGCACCATGCTGCATGTCAACTTCATGTTGCACATTTGAAGCAACATCTGTTCCTTCTGAGGATTGTGGACCAACCGCATGTTTTTAGCACTCATTGCGGTCATGGTCTGTTCCATGTCAGTTCGAGCTGCAGTCAACACCGCCACATCTGCCTCAGCGTTGTTGGCACGGAGTTCCAAAGCACGCATGGTGCTTGTTAATTCTTCCATGCTTGTGCGAGTACTTCCAACCGCTGCTTCAGCCCGCTCAGCACGTGCACGCATAATATCCAACGTGGCACTTTCTACACTTGGAAAAATGGCCCGTGGTCATACCACAAACTCACGTGTATTGCTCGGGCCTGCTCTGTCTTCGTCTGCCCCGTATGTAGCACGTTCCACTACAACATCGAGTGGTGGAACTGAGTCTGTGCTGAACCGCCTCTTGCACTCTACAAGCTCTGCTTCACATGCGATGAGGCACACATTTTCATCTACAAGGGCCCGCATCCTTGTACTTTGAACTTCAAACTCTGCTGCATGAAGTCGTAGCGCTTCTTCTTTTTTCGCTTGCAGTGTTTGTACTAATTGGCACAAGCGAATTAGTTCTTCACTGTCAGCTTGGGCTCCACCAATCACATTTTGTTGGTTGACATTTGCACCGCTGCTCTGACCAACTTCTACTTCTATCAACTCCGTCTTTGGCTGCTCCACGGGTGGAACCACATCCATTTGCACATTTTGAGTACCAACCAATGGCACGGCAGGAATTGGTGCATTGTCTAGTGGCACGGCAGGATTTGTTGGAATGTGGCGAGTTCTATTTGGAAACTTGTTATCCCGTTGTCTGCCCAAAAAGCTTCTCCAATCCACATCCTTGCCAAGAAAAACCTCCGCATATGCCATTTGGCACAATGAAAGTGTCTCGTCCTTCTTTGATCTTGAACCCCAAAGTGCCAATGACACTTCAATCATCCTCTTCTTGAAGTGCGGATGGGTGCACTGGTCAATATTCACCACGCCAGATTTCACGTGCACCTCGTACCGGTCGTGTGGCCAATGGCGGTTGATGTGGGCCCAATCTATAAACCGCTGACATGTCGCTCTTGTCCATGGTGATTCTGCCTCCAACCACCCAGGGTTTGCCATAATCGCTGGGGCATTAAGTGTGCCCCAATCCAAAGTTGCTCTATTTCCTTTCTTCTTTCTACCGCTTACCTCACCTCCAGGTCCCGAACCTCCTGCTACATCCTGTGCATCCATTCTTGATACCTGCACAATGACACACACGATACTGTATGCGAATACAATGACAATTTGCTTTGCCTTCTGTTGCGTGAAGGCAACTGAAATGTGGCAAAACAATGTCAAATGTATAACACTTCCCCTCAAATTGCAATGCGAAGCTTTCTCAAGCTAGGACAGTGCAATTCAAAAGAGGAAGCAAGGGCAAATGTGAAAAAAATGTCACTTATACCCCCAATTACCGACCCGGTTAGCAAGGGTAATTAACACCTAATCAGCCCGTCCCCCCCAAATCCAGACCGTCTAGGGCGGGGGACAGCCCTGGAATGGACGGCCGATCCCTCCACGGACGTCCGGCCTCGGGTCGGAACGCTGTCAACGGATTCGGGGCGCCGTCTCCAGGTTCGGGGAATGATTACACCGCCGCTCGAGAGTTCGATGGACGGCCTTTCCGTCCTCTAGACGGGCTGCCCGTCCCCTCGACGGCCTGGATGTGGGAGGGGACGGGCTTTCCGTCCCCTGGACGGCCTGCCCGTCCCCTCAATGGCCTGGGTGTGGGAGGGGACGGGCATTCCATCCCCTGGACGGCTTGCCCGTCCCCTCGACGGCCTGGATGTGGGAGGGGACGGGCTTTCTGTCCCCTGGACGGCCTGCCCGTCCCCTCGACAGCCTGGATCTGGTCCTAGACGGCTTTTCCGTCCCCTCGACGGCCTGCCCGTCTCTTCGACGGAAAGCCCGTCCAGGAGGATGGTCTGCCCGTATCCTCGACGGCCTGTTCGTGGTCTGGGACGGCCTTTCCGTCCTCTGGACGGCCCTTCACAATATATATATATATATATATATTTTTAAATTGGTTCAGGGTGGAAGTTTTGACAAAATCACGTTAAATAGAAAAGTAATTTTCAGATTTTCAATTTTTCACCATGTGTATATATCACAAGGACAAGGACATTAGAATTCATCATAGTGTAAACTTAATTTCCATTTCATGATATATTTGTTTTGTACTCAATGTAGTAGACATTAAAAACACATTCGAAGTTCAAATCACAATAATGAAATTTCAATTTAGGGTTGTGTTGGGGGATTTTACATAAAATAGGAACTAGAGAAAAGGACCTTTTGTTTGATAGTTAGACTCAAACTCCCAAAATATCAATTTTGGGGAGAAATCTTAGATTTAGAGTAAGGAGCAACAACTTCCTAAAATACACTAAAGGAGCATATTTTTTTATTTTTATTTTTGATAAACTCGGAATTACTTGGAGGCAAATATTGGAAAGACTACAAAATCAATTGGATACACTTTGTAACTCAACATGGCAGGTCCCAAGAAAATGAAATGAACGCTTCCAACTTCTTTCCATGTCATTGAAGTGATTGAACTGCCATTAAATTGGCACTAAATGATGCCGTTGGGTGTTCAAAGGTTGAAGTTTATTGTAAATATCTTGCAATCTACAATTCTACATAGGTCAAGTTTGTGAAATTTCTTCCGATCAATTGAACACTAGTCTAGTACTCTAGTATGAGATCCTACATGCTACAAGCAAAGGTGCACCTTAGAGGCCTAAACACATTCATTTTTTTTTTTAATTCTTTGCTATAGAAAATTAGAAATGGCAATTTATTCAGATTTAGGATGGAAAAGACTCAAAAGAGGCCTTAGGACTTCAGTTTGTTTAGTGGCTAACATACGATACTACATAAGCAATTAATAAACAATCCATAAGAAAAACTATAGTAATTCACCGCTAGTTGCATTATAATTTAGAAGCCATAAAAAAAATATAGACACCACAAAAATGTCAAGTTCATGTACTCAATGTTGCATTTTGATTTTGAGAATAAAAATAAAAGGCAAATGCCATATGTTATTATGTTATTGTTTTAGAGTTTCCCTTTGTGTGGAAGACTACATGGAACATTAGAATCCATTCGTCCTTTTTTTTTCCTTTATCTTATGGACTTACACCAATCCTCTCTTATTTGTCATAGTTACATAAACTTGAACATCAAATTCTCTTAAAATTGCAACAACGTTTAGGGTTTAGGGTATAGGCCTATAGGATTTACTTCAAAACCTAGGTTGGACCGGAAACTACGAAACATGTCCTTCATTTCGGTAGTTGGCATTACAAGTGCAAAACTCAATCAAGATGTAGTCTTTGAAGTTTGAATTGGAAAAAAATAGATTAATGATTTAAATTCAAAGTTTTAGAAAACATATTGAAGACACCAAAAAATGGCATAACAATATTTGTAAAAGGTAAAACATTCTTAAGTATAGATGTATAGGGCTACATTTTTTTTATATAATGTATGAATGGAAAGAAGAAACAATGTTTTACATGAATCAATGATATGCATATGACATATGTTGTTTAGGAGGTCTTTCACTTATTTGATAATTAACCATTTTAGAGTATTAATCTTACTACCTTTAACTAGAGCATTTAGAGGGTTGTTTTTGTCTTGGTCTTTGTATATTTGATCCATTCTCAGTAAGTTATTGAATGTTTGTACGATTGAGACTTTGAATTGAGTATACTAGTATAGACAGGGTTTAAAATTCAACAAAATACTAAATTGTCAGGTGCACTTACATGCAAAGAAGGATGGAATCAAAATACAATAATTCCAAAGGTGAAATTGTTCTACGTATAATTGATAAAATTCATTTGAATTCAAATTTGAGCCCTACAGATTATAAATTATTTTAAGGGATTGCGAGATTCTGAGGTTTTGGGAATAAAAACATTGCCCAATGCCAACGACTTTCGTGAAAATGGGTGCAATTAGAATCAATAGAATGAATCAAATGTTAACATGAACATCCAAATAGAACATTAAAGGACCGATATTAAGAAGTTTTCAATTTGACCTTCTATGATTTTTTGGGTTGTATCTCCCATTATTTACGTGCAACAAAATAGAATTTCATTCTAAATGAGCAGTAAACCTCGTTTTCAGCATTTGAATGTCATCCCTGGTATTTATTTGTCCTCTAATTGAAACAAATAAATACATTAAGTTAGCACTCCTAAACTACCCGCCCCCGTAGACTAATGCCCGATTGAGAGGAAGGACACCTGTCCTGACAAGTCCGAGAGTGCCGAACCACATAAATGAAAAATTCGTGGAACAAGGATTAGAAATGAATTCCACTTGTTCGAACGTCTCGCTCGACGACCTTCCCGCCCTCTCGATGGCCTTCCCGTCCTCTCGACGGCCTTTTCGTCTCTCGAGATTCTTCGTGTCCTCTCGACGACCTGTGCCGTCTCTCGAAAGTCTTCACGTCCTCTGGACGGCCTGGCCCCCTAGACGGCTGGTCCGTGGGGGGGGACGGCCTTCCCGTCCTCTGGACGCCCAAGGTTTAGGCTGGACGGTCTCAACCCCTGCACGTCCGTCCGTCCTCTCGACGGCTGGTCCGCGGGCTAGATGGCTTGTCCCCCTGGACGGCCTTCCCGTCCTCTGGACGCCCTGTCCGTCCTCTCAACGGCCTTTCCGTCGACGTGAAATGGGTATATAAAGACTGTTTTTAGGGTACTTTCGCCACAGTCTCTCCTGCTCTGACGGTGCTCTCTTGTCTTGGATTGGTTGCAGTCCTTGCTTGCGAGCGTGGGTGCTGGGTAGAGGCTGGTTTGAGGAATAAGGGGGGCGGTTTTTCACTTTGTGGAAGCCGAATTCCTAATTCCTATCATTTTGATTATTTGTTACTTGTTACTGTTACGATGGCTGGTCGAGATTTCTCAAAGAGAAAGTTGATGATTGGTACACAGGTATTGGAAATGCACCGATGATGGACTCGGATGCAGAATCACCAGAGCCCGTTTCAGAGGCTGTAGTTGCAGAAGGGTCCGTAGCTGCAGAAGGGGCCACAGCTGCTGGGGGGGGCAGAGAGTCTTCGAAGGGGAAAAAACAACAACGAAGGAGGCACAAGGCTACAAATCCGGAGAAGTGGCCAAGCAAGGGTGCAACGCGAAAATTGCATGAAGTGGCGTTGGATTTTTTTGAGCAGTATTCGATTTCGCAGTTGAACACAACATACGTCTCGCGCGGATTACAGGGAGTGGATGTCATAAAACAAAAGTTCCACCACATGTTTTGGACAACAATGAGCGCGGATGAGTGGCATGAAGACCGCACGAAAGAATGCTTCGATCATTGGTTGGAGTCACAAGTGCAAACATGTATCTTCAACCTTGCCCAAGTTGCGGAAAAAATAAAAGGCTTTCAGAAGAGTGTAGTGCCCAGACAACAAGCATTGAATTTGTTGCACAAGAAGGTGTATTGGTGGCATGAAGCAATGCGTGGACTATCTTCAAACAACATCCGTTCCGCTCCGTGGTTTCAACGAAGTCAAAATTTGGCCTTTGGTCAACAGGCTGCAGGAGGAGTGGTTTTTCCTGAACGCGGAGTGGTGGTGGTTCCTTTGTCTGGCCATAGCAAACAAGGGGGGCATGGGAGGGTGCGCAAAGTATGTATTCAAAATTCAAAACATATTCCGGAGAATATGGAATTAGCTGGGAAGTCAGCTTTGCGCGTGGATGAATTGAAGAAGTCCAGGGAGAAGTTGTCCATCAAGGCATTGGTATGTCCATGCGAGCATCCAGGGGTCATCAAATTCTTTGCTATAAATGATATGACCATGGAGTGTTATTCGCAGTGGTGGAATGGCGGTACTCTCGACGCCATGTTTACACTGGATGAGAAGAACTGAGATCCAGATGAAATTGGAGAGGTGGCTTACGATGCAACTCCACAAACAATGCAAGCCATGAAACGACTCATGGCATATAGACGCAAGCGCACTGAACTTGCGTGGGCAATGATTTGCATTGTGGATGCAGTGCAACAATGCTCTGTATTGCACAACGACATCACACCGGAGAACATTATGCTTCATTTTCCGAATGATAATGGCAGAACCGTGTGGATTGGTCTATGTGATTGGGGAATGGGTAGCCGCATCAACGAAGAAACCCTTTCTCTTTACCAATTCAATTGTCCAAGGAAGTTGCAGGCAACCCGAGCGCAACGTTGGTGGGTGGCTCCTAAGTTGATGTACTTGACTGGAGAGACAGGAACTTCATCATCTCCTACTCGCAGGGTTAAGCCACCGTGTGTTAGTATACACACAGATGGATACTCCATAGGCAAATTGGCTATGAAGGTATGGAAAAAAGATCGCGGAAATCTAGAGATGATTCCGGACCATACGGCATTTGGTGCATTTCAAACCATGTTGGGTGAATTGTGCAAGGTGGAGCCACTACAACAACGCTCGGTGACATACGTCGTGCAACGTCTAAGTGGTGCTCCAACGTTTTGGACACCAGCTGTGGATTGCTATCGTGAGGCTCGCAAAGAACAAGACCTTCAAGAAGAGCAAGCGTGCAATGAAGATTAGATAATAGTGTATTACCATATAGTTGCAAAGTTAGTGTTTACTTAGCACATGCGGTTATTATAATGTAGGCTTGAGGACATACGTAGCAATGTAGCACACTTTGTGGCTTCAATGCATTTTGTACTCATTTTGGTTTATATAAAGATATAAAAGTATTTTACTTAAACATTGAGTTGTAAAGAACTTATTGTCTTTCCTAACTTTATCATTTAAATTGAGTTTAAACAAAAATCTTATATCTTTAGTACTAAAAACTCTGAATTGTATATCATTATAAGAAATTCCAATTAGTTTTGTGCACAATTGTAATTGTCATCATTTTTGTTGCACTTCGTGCCATAAATAAGTAAAAATAGAAAAAACAACTCACGAGATTCTAAATTTTTAGTTTTTTACAAGAGGTACAAATATCAATAGAGATTTCTAGTCGAACCAATTTTCAATTGGTTATTTTAGTTTTCACACCCGAAACTAATAAACAACCACAAAGACGGGCTTGAAGTCAAATTTCACTATCAAACCAAATTTATATTTTTATTGAAAATCAGCAAAATATTTTAATATTTCTCCCCACTCGTAAGAATTTATTTTAAATTTATTTTATTTTTTTCAGAAAATTTAATGGAAAAATGAATTTATTGTGATTTTATAAAGCTAAACGTGGAAATCAAAGTTTATCTTTTAGAATATGTATCAGAATAACCGGAAACTCTTATCATAAAGTCATAAACGAAGGAATGAATGAAAAACATAGTTTTAGAATTTTAATTTAAATTAAATTTGAAAAAAAGAAAACATACATGAAAAAAACACCAGACTGTCAAACTGTGTTATTTGGATTTTAACACATGGAGTTTTCAATTGCAATAACTCTTTCAAATTTTGACCTCGATTCTTTCGTATTCACAAAAAAAAATTCAAAAACAATAGTGCTCCAAACTCCAGAGGCCAAATTTTCCATAAATCGTAGTGAAAGTTAATTTGAAATTGCAAAGCCCGCATTCGGAAAACTAGTTCTTCCAAGTTTGAATGCTAATATCTTTCAATCTATTCGGTCAAACTTCATGAAATTTTTTCCACGTGATAAAAAACATGTGAAGTACAAGATCTTACGGTTAGATGTTGTAAAAAACATTTTTTTCCACATGTTGAGGCAAATGCAAGAGAAAAAACAGTTTTGCGTCCCTTTTTGTGTAATGACTTTGGGACTTTAGGGGTAAATAGTTCCATGAGAATGAAAGGAACCTAAGTCATATTTCATATTAATGCTGATTTTAATATGCAAGGTATTGAGCCTCTACAAAATTTGCATTTGAAAATGTGAAGACCCTATTGTCTTTTCAAAAACATTCAACGTCTTCCATGCCTAAGAATGCGCATAGAAGTATTTGCATTTGCTTCTTGTACTATTGGTTCATTACCACCAATTTCTTCGAGTGGACCTTGTCGAGGCACCGTCCCCCTGGCTGTAATCACTATCTCCTGGAACCTCACCATCTTCACCTATAGTACCACCGATGGATGCACCATCATCATTGGAATGATTGGATGGTGCACTATCACTTTCGCTGGAGGCCTCATCATTGCGGTTTCGTTGTGGTCGAGCTATAGAAGACAACGTCCGAAGAGGTCGTTGGCCCGTTGCGTCCATAATGCCATCTGTATTGGGCCCTCCTGTTTGAACTTCTCTTAAAAATGGTTGGGAAGCCGCTTCTTCCCTCCTCAACCTTCTACGTGCTCTAGTATTCACACGTTCACTAGTAGTACCTTGTGGTCGTGGACGCTTCCCTCGATTATTGGCATGTACAGGTGGCCGCAATGAATTCGTATTTCTAGTCACACGTTGTGACACCATACCAGCCAATCGTGTACCTACCGACGAAGTTGGTTCGTGTGGACGAACTTCGGAACTAGACGGCCTTGATGAACTTTGGATTTGTAGATTTTCCAATACTGGCATCTGCCGTTGTGCAACCGAGACTCGATTTGGAGGGGGCATATGTGCTTCTCCACCTTGAGGGGGCCCTTCTCTACAAGTGGTCCTCATGGGCAAGGATGGTGGTATTACTACTTCTTCTTCACGTCCTCTTCCAACGTCAACCCCATCTCTGTCTATTGTGGCATCAATTTGTACATCCATAGGGTCTGGACTTAGTGGTCTCGGTGCCACAACGTCCTCATTTGTATTGCCCCCACTTGGCCCAGCATTCCACGTTTGTGGCATTCGTGGTGGACTTCCTTGATGTCCCTCGGAGTCATTGTCGTTATTATCCCCCTCTTCAAAGTCAAATACGGATGCATCAATTAGAAGACGCACTCCTCCCGCCCCACGAAATCTATCAAACGGTGGCTCATCATCGTCATTGGAACTATCATCTGAATCGTCATCATCTGGATCAGAGCGAACCGAACCACGGTCTAGACCATCAGATTCATCTGTCATGGAATCCTCTGACATCATGTTTTCAGTGTACCACCTTGTCGGATTTGCTGCAGCCCTTTCTCTTAGAGTCTTGGAATTGGTATAAATGTAAACCAATTCCTCAGCACGCTCAGATGTCAATCTATTGCGTGATTTGTTGTGGAAAAACGAATACATGCTCCAATTGCGTTCACATGACGATGCAGAACACACTTGTGCGAGGATCTTTTTGGCAATCGGTGCAAGTGTACGAGCACCGGCTCCGAGAAGGTCCCACCATTTGTGAGGCTGCAAATTCAAGGTGTTTACATCAGGGAGTCCACTGAAAATGCCTCGCCGATCTCTAAATGCTTGGTACTCAGACAAAGCTGACGCAAATGCTTGATCTCCAACCGCCAATTTACGCAGAACTCTCAATATGGCTTCTCTTGCCTCATCATCATCCATTAGCAAGACTTCGTCAAGTAAAAAGGGATTCAATAGAGCCCCGGCGTAATGCAAATCCGTCCTGAGCATGTCCCAACGCTTGTAGAAATCATCGATGGCGGAAATTGCATACCGTGGCTCTAATGAAAATGGTGGATCCCTCAAAGATAAAACATGCTTTTCCACCTTTTTCATCACAAGCCATGCCTTGTCCAAGCACGGGTGCTTTCCATCAAACTCTCGAAGAGCCATCAACACGGGCTCCACTATGTGCACAAAGTTTAAACATCTCCTCCAAAATTCATCCGTTTGCACATATCGTCGCACATCATTAGCTTTTCTTTGCTTTTGACTGGATACCAATCTCCGTGTGTACTCATTCCACTGTGGATCGTAGATTGTCGATTCTACCGCTTCCCTCACCTCCACCAAACGTTCGATCATGAGGAACATGGTTGCAAAGCGTGTTTGAACGGGATTTTTCAAAACGTGATTAGGAGAATGTCGTCGAAAGATTGCAAGTGGCATGTGATGCGTTCGAATGTATTTCACAATTGACTTGGCTTTCTTGACCATACTTGTAATCCAATCTTGTTTTCCCCAATCTTCAAGTAGAAGGTCAAGTACATGTGCTGAACACCCTTGAAAATATATGTGTGGAAATCTACGAATTAATAGAGCGCCAGCGGCCAACATATTTGCTGAATTGTCTGTACAAACTTGTACCACGTTTTGTGCCCCTACCTTGTCAATGTAATCACCCATGCAATTAGCCACGTAAGTAGCATCTTTGCATTCGCCTGTTGTGTCTATCGATCCAAGAAATACCTCTCCACTTGTACATGCGAACATGACATTCATCAATGGTCGATGTGTCACATTATCCCATCTATCAGAGCATATTGTAACGCCATACTTGTAGATTGGTGCCCTTGTCTTCTCTGCTACAATTGCTGCCACTTCATCTTTTGTAGATTTTATGAGCTTTGTACGAAGTGCATGGTACGCTGGAGGTTTGTAGCCAACTCTCGATTCTGATGTTGATTTCACTGCATCCAGAAAAGCAGGATGCCTCACTACATTGAATGGTATATTGGCTTCATAGAAAAACTTAGCCCACTTCTTGTCTAGTACTTGCTTGTTTGATGCGTTCATTCCATCTTGTACAGATAATTGCCTCATCGATCGACTGTGGGTCAAATTAGGAATGGGCGCCTCCGATGATCGTACTTGAGAGCTTTGCCCCCTAGTGTTTTCTCCTCCATCATTTCCTGAGATTGAAGCATTAGGTTGTTGCTCACCACGTACTACACTTGGTAGTATCGTTGATGGTGATGTCACTTCCACGTCGCGTCCAGGTCCATGCGAAGTGTCCGTAGGTATATGTCCTCCACAATTCCAAAACATTACCTTCACGGCTGCATTGACTTTAGTGCACGCTCTCACTCCCTGGACGGTGTCGTTTCATCTGTATCCCAAATGGAAAAGCAACCGATCCTTTCGGTAGCTTAGCAAAGTTTCGCAAAACTTGCAAGCAACTTTTCCATCTGGCCGTAGTGTGTACCAAGGTTCCCATTGTGATCTTCCTCCACCCATTGCTCTTATCTGTCCTCCTCTACCTGCCCCTGCACCAAAAAAAAGATTAGTATTCTGTTTGAAATGTGATGTGGCAACAACACTTGTTGCTCTCACAACAAGTGCCACCACAACACACTCTTCTTGGACTTCGCTCTACCGCAATGGTTGTACTCCAACCAAGACATGAAAGGCAAAATCAGCAAGGGAAAGTAATCTTGAATAGGCGGAAGTCCTTAATATACACCTTGAAGCCCTCCCTAAAACCCTAAACCCTAAACCCAGCTAGACGGACATCCGGCTGATGGGGTGGACCCTAAACCCGCAGCCCCGCACCCTAAACTGTCCAAGCGGCGACTGTCCCGTCCAGCGATATTCCGGTCCAGGGGACGGGATGGATTCCCGTCCTGTGGACGGTTTCCCGTTCAGAGGACGGATTCGCGTCCAAGGGACGGATTACCGTCCTGGAGACGAGAATTCCGTCCAGGAGACGGGCTTACCGTCCAGGGGACGGATGGGCTCTTCGTCCAAGAGACGGATGTCCATTCGGCGACGGAATGACCGTCTAGGAGACGGCCCGACGCCGTCGCAGACTGGACAGACTTCATCCGCGCCGCGGATGGTCCCGTCAGTATTGGCGACGGGCTGTGACGAGTCAAGACACGTCCGGACAGACGCGTCATGACATTCGGACGTAAAAAGCCAACGTCACGTCCGGATAGACAACCCTGGAACTGACGCGGACAGCCAGCGTGGGCGACTACGGGTGTGGGCGCGTGCAGGTTTGCCTTGGGCGACCTCGGGTGGAAAAATTGAGGCGACTGCGGGTTTAGGGTGGAAGGCGACTACAGGTGAAGGGGCGACTGCGGGTTTGGGGCGCTAGGGCGACTTCGGGTGAAGGGGCGACCTCGGGTGGAAAAATTGAGGCGACTGCAGGTTTAGGGTGGAAGGCGACTACGGGTGAAGGGGCGACTGCGGGTTTGGGGCGCTAGGGCGACTTCGGGTGAAGGGGCGACCTCGGGTGGAAAAAATAGAGGCGACTACGGGTGAAGGGGCGACTGCGGGTTTGGGGCGCTAGGGCGACTTCGGGTGAAGGGGTGACCGCGGCTTCGGGTACTGAGGGCGACCGCGGGTCCGACAGGTAGGGGCGACTGCAGGTTACAGGGCGACTACGGGTCGGAGCAGCAGACAGCGACCGCGTGTTCCAGGGCGACCGCAGGTTCAGTTTAGGATTTCAGTTTGGCATATTCAGTCTTTGAAGTAACACGTCACATAGGTGTTTTATAAGCGCAGAATTAGGTGCTACGTTATATTGGGGTTTACAATTTACAAGTGCAAATAATAGAGCCCATGAAATGTAAATTGGACAAACTTCTCTAATCCCAAAAATTCACCTAGTATAAAGCCACAATAATAATGTCAACAACAATTATATTAATAAGTCATCGATATTGCTTTGAGGCGGACTTCAAATGTAGCCATACTTGCATTGCACTTTTATAACCTCGTTGCAGTCATCACCTAACTGCCTACCAATTAGAACTCAACATATATTTTAAAACCGGTAATCTGTCCCTCACTCTAATATGCTCATATGCTTGATGAAGCATTACAAAATCCTTACACATCAGGATGAAGGCTCAAAGCTTGAACTACAAAGATTTGCTACCTAACATATAAGCTAAAACCTTATAACTATAATTATAACTATAACTATAACTATAATTATTGTCTACTTCTCTAGTACTCTAGTCACCAGGCGTGAATGTGGAATCGCTCGGCACTTCATCAGCATTAGGGTCTGTATCTTCGTAAGACTCTTCGTTGCTCCTGTTGTCGCCCGAGCTTTCGATTTCATCATCTTCCCTTGTTACTACTTCGATTTGTACCTCACGCTCTACCTCTGAGTTCAGATTTCGAACTTCTGTATCTACACCACTTAACCCTTCAATTTGCACAAGTCGTTTCGTGAGCCTCAACGCATCCGTAGTTCCATCCATGTTGGATGCAGGGTGTCACCCTCCTCTATTTGATTGTCCAACATTCTGGGTGGAACATCCCGCTCCAATGGTACACCGTTGGACAATTTGAGTGGGTCGTTTAGGGTTTCGAGGTCCCCTCTCGTCAACCCTCCTAATACGCCTTTTCTGGCCTCTACTGTTGCGCCCCTGGATTCCTAATGATGATTCACCAGGGCCAGACACAGATGAAGGTTGAGTGGGTTGTGGAGCTGTGCCGTGAACCTCTTCATCAATCGTCCGTAGAACACCTCCACACATCAGTGGCCTTGTTGGAAGGGTTGGGATAGACCTCCTCACTGTTGCCACATTTGTAGTCGTCTCTGGATTCAACGGCACATTCCGACTTCGATTCATAACATATGCCAATGGCACATCATCATCATCATCTGTAGTAACAGTTGTTCTGAGGGTAGATGCGTTCAATACAACGGGATTTGGTATTCCCTCGTGTACAACTTCATTGACTTCGATGGCCTCTTCTTCATGTTCGCTTCTCATTGGAACTTGTGCATTGCTTCTTAAATTGCGGGCCATATTTGGAGGCGAACTAGTTGATATTGGAGATCTACCTTCTTCCTCTACGGGTGCCATGGGAATAGGTACGCCTTCGTCGTTGTTGTCGGGGGTGCTTTCCCTCCTCTGTGATGCATGTGCCGGCGAAATTGCATCCATAGTGTGCACGACGTTCTGCGGTGGACTGCGTACAGGTGAATTTCCAGGAGAAACATACCCATCGTCACTAAAGTCAAATGTATTCCCGTATATTGGTCGTGGAGGACTAGGTGGCGGCCTAACCATTGCATTCCAAGGATTGTTGCGCAACCGATCCTCTTCATCCCTGCGGTTCTCGCGTTCTCTCATAAAATCTGGAACAACGTCGTCTTCTTCCCCTGAAGACAAAGGCCCATCACGCTCGTCCTCATCGTCTCCATCTGCAAGCATCTGGTCGTAAAAAATGGCTGGGTTGTGTCCACATTTTTGACGTTCAAGTTTGCTGTTTGCGTAGATATACACCAATGTCTCCGCCTTTGTCGTGGCCAAGCGGTTTCGCACTTTATTGTGCACAAAGGAATACATGCTCCAATTCCTTTCACACGAAGATGTAGAGCACGTCAAACCGAGAATTCGCTTTGCAATTTTTGGAAGAGCATTGCCCCCCACACGATTCCACCATTGATGAGGCAATAATTGACATTCAATGATATCGGAAGCCTCATGTACAGGATCGAATGCACCTGTCTTCTCTTCAAATTGAGTTAGCTCCTGCATTGCTTCCACCACTGACACGTTCAATGGTACGCTCAGTTTTCGTATGACTCGATTCAAAGCTCCCTTCACGTAGCCATTGTTATGAATAGCCTCCACGTCACTCAAGTATGGATTTAGTAGTGCCCCTGCATAGTGTAGGTCAGTAATCATCAACTTCCAACGAGCATCAAATTGTTTCTCATATCGTGTTGCCACCACTGGATCAAGAAAAAATGGAGCATTCTTGAGAGAATAAATGTGCTCCTTCAAGGCTGTCATCATTACTAAAGCTTTCGGCATTGCCGGGACTTTTCCATCAAAATGACGAAGACAAAGTCGTACGGGCTCTACCATATGGAGGAAATTGTCGCACTGAATCCAGAACTCTTCTGAACGGATATCTTGCCTTGCAAGTTTGGCCTTGCCCATAATGAAATGTCCATTTCTGCGGTTTTGCAAACTCAACTCGAACATCATGTATGTCTCATCCAGTGTCACGTTGTGCACTGCTTGCTTGCAGTCTACCAAACGATCAATCATCAAGAAATTTGTGGCAAAACGTGTTTTGCTTGGAAGTCTCAACACTTTGTTTGGTGAAAATCTCCGAAACAACGCCAAAGTATGTTGGTATTTCTTGATGAACTTCACAATTGATGAAGCCTTTTTTACCAACTCCTTTATTCTTTGATCCTTTCCCCAGTCTTCTAAGAGTAAGTCCAAAATGTGTGCCACAGAACCCTACCTATAAATGTGAGGGTACCTTTCTTCCAACTTTGCCATCGCCCCCGTCATGACTGCAGCATTGTCCATACACAATTGCACAACGTTGGTAGGCCCAACTTCCTCAATGTATCGTGCCATCGTCTTAGTCGTGTAAGATATATCCTTCTTCTCCCCAGTACTATCCACTGATCCCAAAAAGACATCCCCGGCGGGACACACCAACATCATATTTAGTAACGGCCGTGAATTAGTATCGGACCAACCATCTGAACAAATTGTCGCTCCATACTGACTTATTGAAACTCTCGTCCGCTCCGAGACCATGGCTTCAACCGATGCCTTCTTAACATCTATCATTTTCGTGCGAATCGCATTATACGGTGGCGGTTGGTACATGAATCCAGCTGCTGCAGTTTGTTTAACAGCATTCACGAAGGCCGGGTGGCGCACAACATTAAATGAAATGTTCGCCTCGTAAAAGAAAGAAGCCCACAACCTATCCAACTCTTGTCTGCGGCCCGTCTGTAATGATTCATCCATGCTTCTTTGCCGAGAAACAAATGGCATGTTCCTCCTTCTCTCAAGCGTTGTTCCAGTAGAATCTACTGAATCAGGCGTAGGATTTGGTCTTGCATTTGATTCAAAGGGATTGAGAGACCCTTCTTCTTCAACATCCAACGCAGGTGCGACAATAGACTCTGCAACATTAACTGGTGCATCATGTCTAGTCGGTGCATCATACATCTCTTCGTAACTCATGGACCTTGGAACTTGCCCCTCGCCAGTCCGAAACTTTTCTTGTACAATTCTAGGGATCTCCTTACAACGCTCCGATGTAGTCGAGCCGCCATAGCCAAAGTGAATCAATGCTCTCTTTCGTACAAATGCTTTGCTCCACCCACAAAACACGCATTTTCGAGCATGGGGGGAATTATCAATTGGGGTACACGGTACTAGCCAAGGGTCCCAATCCTTTGTGGACCTCCGCGTATCATTCATGGTCCCCCCCCTCCCAACACCTTGTCCAGCCATGTAGTAGATCAACACTGGGTCTTCAAAGAAAATGACTACAATAATCACACTAATACTATGGAAGATGTAATGACAAAGCAACCCGCTTAGAGTGGTCTTGTAAACCCTTCTAAACACGGTTGTTGCCCTCCAAAGAAGTTAAACGTCCGCATGAAGCCTCTTTCGAAGGTCCAAGACAAGAGTTTTATCAACGGAGCCAAGGTGATAAAACAAGGGGTACCCCTAGAACTTTATACAAGAAAACTCCTTGGACCCGCGGTCGCCCCATGAGAGAATGCGGGTCCAAAAACCTGAAATAAGTCAGGTGATGGGCGACTGCGGGTCCAGAAGTGGGCGCCGCAGGTCCAGGAGTGGGCGACTGCGGGTCCAGAAGTAGGCGCCACGGGTCTAGTAATGGGCGACTGCGGGTCCAGGAACGGGCGACTGCCATTTGTTTGGATAATTCTTGCATCCCCTGGGGTAATTTGGGGCCTATAATTGAAACTATGAATTCATAATTTCCACAAAAAAAATAAGCCTTGAAAAAAAAAAATTCTAGTGTTTGCCCTGGAGTGGCAATGAGTAGGTCAATTCACCCTAGCCGTGACAATTGCTCTGAACTTCAATAACAAGTTCTTTTCCAATCCGGCAAGTTTTTAATTTTCCTTTTTTTTTAATTCTCTTTTAATTCCGAAAGTCCGAACTCCCAAGGTCATTTTCCTACCAAAATTCCTAGAATATTCAAGTATTCACAACATTGCAAACATAAATAACCAAAAATTCATATCTATATTTATGTATTCTTGTCAAGGAACTACATAGAATTCAATGTGCTTGCATTGGAATGTTCAAAATGGATAATATCCTTTTATATATACATAAGATGGAATATACATAGTCCTCAAAAATGTGCTAAAAATGAAAATCATTCAACATCCATTTTGGCCTTTTCTTTGCGGTCATGAGCCTCACGTTCCATCTCATACAAGACTTTCCTACCTTCCAACTGCAAATTCCTAAGGTATCGGTCATCCTTCCCCAACTTCTTTTCCAACCAAAATTGCTTGTATGATTTTTTGAACTTCAAAAGCGCCTTCAGTGCATCCCGATGTTCTTCCAATTTTGGATCCAATGACAAAGAAACCCCAAGCTTCTTTTTCAAGTCAACTACTTCCGTAAGAGACAATGTTTGTTTAGTAACCACGTCTTTCCAACCACACATTTCTGCAACACGGTCAAGGGGGGCTTTGTCCTTTAATGCTTTCAAGGAATTTAATCTTGATCGTGCTTCTTCCACCCCTCGCTTCTCCAAGTCTATCTGATCTTCCTCCAGCTTGCATGCTTCCATAATTTTGGCAAGCCGTTCTTTCGCAAACTCATTGCTAGAAGAACTAGATCCTCCAACATGCTGAGAAGAGAATCTAAGGTAAAATGCTTCCAAGTCTAAAATCTTTGTTATTTGCGTTGACAAAAGAACTTGCCGACTTTCAAGTTCAGCACATAAGCTATTTACAATATCTCCACTCAAAGTTTGCGTTTCTTGATTGTGAAGCTTCTCACATTCTAGATGCTTTTCATCCAACTCATTTAGAAGCTTCTTGAGTTGAGCTTTGTAAACAACTTTGGTGTCCAACATTACTGTGTCAGGGACAGTTCCATCTTCAACGAATTCCTCACTTTGGTACATGTCATCAACACAATCCAATTGGAACAAAGAAAGCTTCACATCTTCTTCTGTTTCCATCTCTGTCCAAAAAACATCATCTTTTGCTTCTTGCATGCATGCAAGCATATACTACAAAACTTTGTCTTCTTCAGTGCGAGGGACTGTAATCGGATTCACCATAGCAAGAGGCAAAATATCAAGATTTTGTGGTTGCCTAGCTAGTTCACCTTCTTCTTCCATTCTCGGGGGAGGTAAATTTTGTGAAGTAGAAGCCACCATCGCCATATTTTGGGGCTCCATTGGAGGGTCTTCACCAAGGTTGTCTTCTTCTCCCGAAGATGAATCAGATGACGTCCAATGAAACTGCTCATCGGGCACTCCCTCCTTCAAGTTTTTCTTTTGGCCTAGCCCTTCACATGGATTGGCAGATAGAGCCGCCCTTGGAATGTCTTTTGTCGGTGGAAGGCGAGCATGCTTCACTCCCTTGATTGAACTCCAATCCACGCTTCGAAACAAAATGAGTTCCGCATACACCATTGCACATATGAAATATGGGACTTCACTCCTGGGCACTGAATATGTGCCATACAAGTATCGATAAATTTCGATACAACGTTGCACAAATGCATCATTACGGCATGGATGCAAATTGGCCGTATTGTTGCGCCGATTCGTGTAGTGCCGATGATAGGGGAATAACTTGTCGATGTGGCACCACCCCACGAAGGACTTACAAGTCTTGGCGGTCCAATGGCCCGTAATTCGATCCCAACCTCGGTAGGCCGCACACGCTGGGTCCAAAAGGATGCGTCGTTGCCTAGGGTGCATGGCTCTTTTTGCCTTGGTCTTCTTCTTGTGGTCCACCATTGGAGATGCTCTCGAGATTTGGGGCAAGGAATCTAAACTTAACCCTAAACCGCAAAGTATTATCTAACTAAACTTAACCCTAAACCGCAAAGTATTATCTAGCGATTAGTGAGTGATGGAGTAAAAACAAGAACATGAGCCACATGTAAGTGAAACTCAAAACCCAAGCTCCCGGGCACGCAATCAGCCACTGTAAAGTAGGTGAAAGGCAGTACACAGCAAGAAGGGAAAGTGACGAAGTCGGGTGGGGAGACAGCTAATTAACCCGCAATCGCCCTAGGACGAGTGCGGGAAGGGGCGCGTGCAGGTCTGAGAGCAACCGCGGGTAGGGCGACTGCGGGTCTAAGGGGCCGATTGCGAAGGCAACTGCGGGTAGGGCGACTGCGGGTCTGGGGCTACTGAGGATGGACGACGGCGGGTCGAAGGCTATAGAAGTACTGGGGTTCTGGGCGACTGCGGGTAGAGCGACTGTGGGAAGGGCGACTGCGGGTAGGGCAACAGCGGGTCTGGGGCTAGTGGGGATGGGCGACCGCGTGTGGGGCACCACAGAGTAATTTCTAGACCCCTACAATGGGGCGACCGCGGGTGGGCGACTGCGGGTACAGGGCGGGATTTTGAATTTCTGAACCTCTAAGACTTTCACTTTGAAGTTCTCTTACACAAAATTGTGGACATAAATTTTAGTTACCAATGCACTTCATAAAAATGTATTGCACCTTTTCATCTTTTATTTAAAAATTTGGGTTATGCATCTTTAGCCATTTTATTAATTATTGTTGCAACTTATTAGATTTGACATGCAAAAAGAGGATTCCCACCCTAACATCACTTCTGCAATTTCAATAAGAAAATAATCAAACATAAAAAATTTACCATCCATGATTCACATGGTTGCGTTTTATTTTCCAATGCAATCTCTATTATGTTTAGTTTGAATTTGTATGGTGAATCCATTGTAAAACAAGATCCAACTATGAAGAATGTGGGATTCTTGATCAATGTAGACCACTTTCGGAGAGCTCCAAAAGAAGGGGTTTGGGAATTGAGGGATAAATACCTTTTATTCATTTATGGTCAAGTGTGATTGACACATTATAAATTGCGTGAGAGAACAAAACTCAATATAATCAATTATACAATGCATAGGATAGGTGTAGTAAGATGGTTGTTCAAATATCCCATAAGGATTGGGTGTGACAGCATGAGCTCCCATATAACTTTCATCATGTGCTTCATCAAGCACCGTGAAGGTGTAGCTGAGAACTAATTGTCACAATTAATTGTCATAGCTATTTCCCAGTTGTTTTCATGGTTTGTTCAAATTTTATTTATCTGTACATTCATAGGTATCCAAACAATAAAACTTGTTTCATATTAATTAAAAGTGTAGCCATCATATTTACAAACGAAGGGATTAAATCAAGGGCATACATTTGTACATTTTCAATATTTGGGGATTTCAAACTTGTGAACCAAGAATAACAAGCCACAACATTTATGGGTATATATTTTATTGGGGGGGTCACATTTATGGGTATATATTTTTTGGAAGGGGTCACATATGTAAACCATTAAAGTATTGGGCACTAACCAATTAAACATTCATATACTATGGACTGTTTAGCAAAATATGATCATCCATCTGAGATAAACAATCCATGCATTGTTTAGCAAAATCATAGTATAGAAATGTAAAATGAAGTTCTTTGTCAAGCACATTGCTATTTCACATGTCTAGCATGACTTTAGTACTATTATCTTCATAAATAACTTATTTCTTTTTATGATCCCAACTCAAAAATCAAAATAGGGTCTTATGCCATGGTACAAGGCTGCCGTTTGATGCACCACAACAATGTCTCTAGTCACGAATGATTTGCCCGTGGCACAAGGTTGTCCAAGTTTGCGCGAGCTTGGTTTAACCTATTATTGGTCCGCTCAAAGATATCCGTGGTGTTGATTTGAACGCTCAGAGATTGTGTAAATGCGCGTTCCGTCCTGTGCTCATCATCCTAAGGTGGAATTGTCATTAGTACATATGATATTCACAGAATGGGGTACAAACAATATTAACCTAGCAAGTATATTAACTCGTGTTGTGGTATTGCACAAACAATATTAACCTAGCAAGTATATTAACTCGTGTTGTGGTATTGCACTAACCTTAATGAGTTGTAACAACAAGTATCCATTCTCAGACTCGGAAAGTTTCTCGACATCCTCAAATTCTTCTAATAAAGCCGTGCATCTCCCGACCCCCCATATCAATGAATATTAAAACATAACAACTACATATGGGTATTTTTAGCATATAATCTTATAATACAAGTTCTATATTAGAACAACCGAACCTAAGGTTTGTGCAATCTTTTCCTTGCCGAACCCACACATATTCTTCCATCATGGCCCACCCCTCCCTAATGGCCTCATCAAATTTGGCTCCCCAAACAATATCGCATGTATTTTGTATCAAACACATCACTCGTCCTGCAGCAAATAAGCACTAATAGTGAGATGAAATGTCCACCACCAACTATCCAACTAGAAATGTTCATTAATACATGTTCATTTCATTATTCAAGGATTCAAATCACCTATACAAAATGAAGGGCAATATTTTACTCACCCATTTTGCTGGCTTGGAAATGGCCTTTGGACTCATTGCACTGGCCATAATGAGCAAAGCAATACAATTTGTAGCCTTTCCAAAAGTCCTTAATCCTATTTCAAAGATCACAAATCAATTCCAATAGAATAGTCATTGTCATGGTGATTCTCCCACCTATTAAAAAGACATTGTCTACAATACAAGTAGATGACAATAAGGAAATCAAAGGCAAACTAAACAAATTTTTACCGGAAATATTCATGGTCGAGAATAATTATGACTTCCTCTGAGCACTTGCTAAATTGAACACCTGCCATTAAGCCTGTAAGGAGCCAAATAACTAATCATTAGCAATGCAAGAAGATTAAATTTGAATAGGCTACATAACAATTGAGGCCCTCCTACGTTACTATAACACCCAAAAATGAAAGAGAATCAATGAAGAACCAAATGAATCATTTTCATTTGAATTGCTAATTGTTTTAAATGTGAATTTAGTGTACCCTTTTTTGGTGACTTCACACCCATTTGTGTGTGCATCCTTATTATTCAACAACTTTGCCACAATGAATGCAATTGCCGTTTCAAGGCCCTCTACATCAAATGGCTTTGATATTCTCACTATCCTAAACTAATGGAAAAGATTTTGGGTTCATTGAAGTATACAAGAAGTTTCTGCTGTATTGTTGGCTATTTGTTGGAAACCAAAAAACCCACGAGACCTCCACAACATTGGGCCCACATTCAGCCACTACAAGGCAGGTGAACTACAAGGCGCAGTTATGAAAATTATGGACCACAGGCTGGAACAACCCATGAAATACCCGCGGTCGCCAGGCGCATGCGCTAACCCTAATATGGATACTAGGGCGACTGCGCGTGGGGCGACCGCGGGTCCGGTCCAAGGATCCCTCGCGTCTTTCAAGGGCGACCTCGGGTCCTCGAGGGGGAAACACATTTCAAAATCCCCCCTCCATCAGGGCGACTGCGGGTTAAGGAGAAAATGCAAACTCCTTGACCCGCAGTCGCCCCCTACGCGTAGTCGCCCATATGGAGGGGGAGGGAGACACCAAATAATTTTCCGCCCTCAATCAGGGCGACTTCGCGTAGGGGGCGACTGCGGGTCAAGGTGGAAGACACCAAAAATTTCGAAAATGCAATCTCCCCCCTTCCATCAGGGCGACTGCGCGTAGGGGGCGACTGCGGATCAAGGTGGGAGCAACCTAACTATTTCAAAATGCAATCTCCCCCCTTCAATCAGGGCGACTGTGCGTAGGGGGCGACTGCGAGTCAAGGTGGGAGACACCAAAAATTTCGAAAATGCAATCTCCCCCCTTCCATCAGGGTGACTGCACGTAGGAGGCGACTGCGGGTCCCCAGATCACTTCCAAAATCAGACCTGGGGTTCTAGGGCGACTGCGCTTTGGGCGACTGCAGGTATGGGCATGATTCACGAGATGGTGTTTTTTTTGGGACCTCTCCCTTATTGTTTCTAATTCCCTTTAATCATATGTTACTTCCTCCATTTTGTTTACAAATTCAACAAAATAAAAAAGACATGATTCTGTTTTAGGTCTAAAACACTACATCTCGTGTAGGATGTGTAAGTATTTTATGTAGGTTTAAGAATTTGATTCTAGATAAAAGTTTTATTATTGTTTTCCAAGGTCTAGGGTCTAGGGTTTAGGGTTTGGGAACCCCTTCACATTGTGAGAATAATTCTTCCATTGCCTTGCCATGTCTTTGATATGAACTAACGCCTAACATTTATTACCAATTTAGTATGTGAGATAAGGAAAAATCAATTAGAATATGCTGCAGATGCTAATTAGTGTTGGGTCAGAATGGTTGTTGGTTTAGGGCGACCTCGGGTCAGGGGCGACCGCGGGTCATCGACGAAGCAAAAAACACATTTGAATCAGGGCGACTGCGCGTAGGGGGCGACTGCGGGTCAAGGAGGGAGACTAATTTTTTGGAAAATGCAAACTCAATCTCCAGTAGGGCGACTGCGCGTAGGGGACGACTGCGGGTCAAGGAGGGAGACTGATTTTTTGGAAAATGCAAACTCAATCTCCAGTGGGGCGACTGCGCGTAGGGGGCGACTGCAGGTCAAAGAGACTTCTTTGTGGGCGACCGCGTGTGCAAGTTTCGGGATGGTGTAGTTGGTACCCGCGGTCGCCCACGATCCGCAGTCGCCTTTGATGCGCAGTCGCCCATTCCCGCTGTCTTCAGACCCGCAGTCGCCCCTCCTCAGACCCGCAGTTGCCCCACTTCAGACCCGCAGTCGCCCCTCTTCTGACCCGTAGTCGCCCCCTCCTGACCCGCAGTCACCCAAACGCACGCGCCCTGAGGCGACTTCGGGTACTTAAGCGTTAGCCCCACTTCCGATTCTCACCTTACTTTAGCCTTGCGCACTGTCTTTCACCTACCTTCAGGTGGCTGGATGCGTGCCCGTGGGCTGGGGTTTCAATTGGGGGGGGGATTTTTGCCCTTTCAATCTACGAATTTTGAACTACGGTTTTGAATTGTTTTTAAGTACAACATGGCTTTTCCACATGAAGGCAACACTACAAGGAGAAAGTCTTTATGGGATCTGGACCTTGATGATCCAATTTTTTTCGAGGTTCCGATAGTTGTAAATGAAAACGAAGAAGGAGGGAGTCAAGAGCGACGGAAGGGCAAAAAGCAGAAGTCAGCACATGACAAGGACTCCAATTATCCTCCCCCGAGTTATACCCGATATGCATACAAAGCGTGTCTCCAGTGGTACGCAAGGAAAAGTGTACAATTCTTGGAGGCAAGCTATTTGAGGTGTCCTACAACTGGCAGTGTGGCCTTGCCAAACGATTTACAGGCACGGATTTTAACCAAGCTAAAGGGATCCGATGATTTCGCAAACATTGACTTGACATATTCTTCGAGACTATTTGAATGGCTTGATAACACATTGAAAGCGGTGATGTTCAATACCAAGAAATTGATGGAGGAACATCGACCGTTACTTCCAATAGTAGAGGAATCAGAAGACATCAAGGCATTCCGCCAAAAAATGGAGTGGTGGTCCAGCGCAGTGAAGAAATTGGCAAGAGGCTCGGCAAGGGGTTTTAAGTGGAAAAATGCAGCGGTGCAGGCAGCATTTGCACGAGATGGTGGATTGTGTATCACGTGGATCCCCGATACAGCGAAAGTGGTGCCCCTTAGTGCTTTTGAACGTGAAGGGGGGTATGCAAAAGTGCGTAAGGTACGCATTGAAGGAATGGATACAATTCCAAGCTACATCGCTTTTGCTGGGAAAGTATCCAAGGCAATAAACCCACGCGAGGGGAGAGCGCAACGATCCATGGAGGCCCTTGCATGCCCCTTGAACCACCCTGGCATCATTAAGTTTTTTGCCATTCATTCTCGCACGAATGAAGCGTACACTTTGTGGTGGAATGGGGGCCATTTGAATGAGTTGAGGCATTTAGATCGTTCTGTATCACCAACCATTGACTGGCATGAAATGCAAAAAGCCACAAGACTTCCTGAAGAGAAACAAAAGGAACTTGGTCTCTTCCGAAGGCACAAGGCAAAGTTGGCATGGGCTTTAGTATATGTGACAAATCTCATGCACAAGTGCCGCGTGCTACACAATGACTTGTCTCCCATGAACATCATGTTGCATTTTCCGGATTATTCAAACGACATAATCAACATTGGAATTTGTGATTTTGGAATATCAAGTCGTTTTGACGAAAACGCGCCTTCACATTTTGGAAAGCCATCTGAGGCCGAGAGGGATCAATACCGAGAAGGTCGTTGGTGAGTTGCCCCGGAGTTGTTTTATGCATATGGACCTCCTAATTCTGATACAAGCATACCGATCATGCAACAACGGTATAAATATACGCAACAGTCAGACTCGTATTCTATTGGGAAGTTGACCGAATGGATGAGAATTGGTGATATGGACGATTGGGACAAGGATTTGTTCAAGAACCGCGAGGGATCAATGTACTTTGGAATGAAGTTGCGTGAACTCGTGAACACCGACCCAAAGAAGAGACCAACGTGTATAGAGATCACAAATTCCCTTATGTCTCCACCATGGTCCATGATGCCCCCCGAATTGGTGTTCCGAGACTCACCTTTGTAATAGGATAGTCTAGAGCAAGAGTTTAGTGGTGCAAGCAATGAGCTTGGTGGCCAATTATGTGTTGCTTACTTTGTAATATTTTCCTATAATATATGAAGGAATTTTATGCTACGCGCCTTGTCTTTAGAAAAACAATTACTCAATGGGCTATTTGTCAAATTGTATATATTGAATATGGCCTTTTACACATTGTTATGCAAAGTGTAACAACTTTTGAATTCAAATGTTCTTGGTCCTTTTTGATTCCGTAGTATATAATGGACGCAAGGAAAATAAGAAAATGAAAATAAATTAGTTGGTAATTGATGTTGAAGACTTGTATTATTTCTTGAATAAAATGTGCTAGCATGCAATTGAAAGGAGTTTTACTTTCATGGTCATTGAATTCAAATAGTTGTTTTTTCAATCCCTAAAAAAATGTAAGTCATGCATCATTTACATTCTCTTATTATTTTTTCTATTTCCAAAAATAAAAGCAAGTTTTTTTTTTTTTCCTATTTATTCTAATTCAAATATAGGAAACATAAATTTTATACTTTTTTATACTTTTCCTTTTTATTCGTACTTTACCTATTTCAAAATAGATGAGAGATGTTTTTATTTATTTATTTAACCTTTTTCGCTCTCTTCCTATTTATTTTATTTGGAAAAAGGAAGTTCATTGACTTCTTGCGACCCTTTTTTATTTTTTTGACAATGAAACAAGAGTGGATATTGCAAAAAAGATATGTAGCCATAATCTTTGTCATTTATTAAACACGCAATTCGAGAAAACTTGGATGAATTCAATAATAAATGTAAATCTGGTTTTACCATATATATTATTCCTAGTAGCATAATGTTTTCCTACCATATTCTTTTTTTTGGTATATGTCATCCAAATTGATAAAAACACACATTCTTTCATAGATGGTTGGAATATGATATAAGTCCAACAATGACTTTCATTTATAGATTTGTGTCCGTACAAGAAATTTAGTTTAGGCATGTAATTTACCAAAATTAGTGTGTGTAACATAGTATGTAATTTGAGTCTACATCCAAAAATACATAATGAACATCTCATGTCAAAACAATTACAAAGACATTATTGTTACAATTGCAATGGTTAATAATCATAACATTGGTTATTAACAATTGAATTAGTTATTAACAATAAAATTAGTCATTAACAATGAAATAAGTCATTTACAATAAAATTAAGAATTAACAATGAAATTAATTAATAAGAAAAAAATTAGTTAACAACAACTTCTTCTAAAACAATTGCAAAGATTTAACTTTTGTTCAGATAATCAATAAGGAATCCATTTGTACCACAACCGACCTCAACCCTAATGGCTCCCCAAATATAGTATAAAGTATAAACTAGTATTCCATAAATTTTGCAACACAAATGGGATTGAGCTCACAATCCTTTTTTTTTCCCTTGAGATTTGGTGCTCAAAAGCAACAAAAAATTTAGGCTAGCTATAAGCTATAGGAATTTTTTAGGAAAATTTTGGATGAAATTGCTAGAAAAACTTCAACTTCTAGAAAAGTCTTCGATGAAATCGCCACAATGTAAATGAAAATAGAATTTTAGATACTTAGTATCACATTCTCTATCCAGTACATGGATGAATGTTGAAGCTTGGAGCCCCTCCGTAACATTTAGTATCACCACTTTCCCAGCGCAAGGAAAAATGGAAAAACAAATATCACAATCTATAAACATGTACTAAGAAAGAAAAGAAAAGTCCATGCATTAATAGATGGACCCGCAGTCGCCCTAGACCCGAAGTCGCCCTGGACCCGCGGTCGCCCACTCGCCCGAGCTCCTTCGACCCGCGGTCGCGTTGGAGCACCTGTCCAGACCCGCAGTCGCCCCACTCTAGGACCCGCGGTCGCCCTGGAGCACTTGCGCTGACCCGCACTCGCCCCACTTCAGGACCTGCGGTCGCCCTGGAGCACTTGGGCTGACCTGCACTCGCCCCACTTCAGGACCCGCACGCGCCCCAGGGGCGACCTCAGGTACATCAGCGTTCTCCTCCACCCGCAGTCGCCATTAAATTTTCCCTGGCATTCTGTGCACCTGCTGACGTGGCTGAATGCGTGCACAGAAGCTAGGGGTTTCAGTTGGGGGGGGGATTTTTGTCCCTTTGCACGGCTCATTTTATTCACACTTGGATGACATAGGGTGTTTCACGAGAACATTGTATTTGTGTAAATGTTAAATGTGATAGGATTACGTTTAGCATTTTTTACACCTACGGTTCAGGCTTGCAACCCTAAACCGCATAGTACTTAGTTGGCTACTTTTGAGAAGAAGTGATCATTATGGAGGGCGAGGACTCTCAACCGCCACACGATATGTCAAGATACCGACTTCGGCTCACCAAAAAGGCGGTTCGTGACAAGGATCATAAAAGGAGCGGCAAACCTCGCAAGAAGCGTGTACCCATCTTGTTGCATCCAAAGATGAAGGCCTTTTTGGGATGGGAAGTAGAACCAGAGCCTTGGACATATGAAACTGTAAACAAATATGTGGATTGGTGCCACATCAACAAGTTGTTCCCGTTTTGGCGACACCCTTTGCACGTGAAGTCTAATAAGGCAAATTTGGCTTACTGCAAGAGTGTTGTCTTCCAGCGAAGGTGTTTGGAGGTATGGCAGCAACTCTATTTGGAGTCCCAGCCTTATCGAAATGACAACTTCTCTTTCTATCTTGTGCAAATGGTGTACGTTGAAGTTCAATTGAAGAAAAAGGTAGATTGGACAACCTTGAAGGAGCTTCCTATCGGTGACCGTCCGGACAGACCGATAGTGCTGGATGAAGAAGGACTTCTTCAAGCAAATCAGAAGCTTTTAGAGGCAAAGCCTGGCAAGTTGGCTGTTGGTAATGATCAAGTTCAATGGTCTTCAACTTCTAGCTCAGATGAGCACACTCACGAATACGATGGATATTCTTTTGAGAGTGACGACGAAGACATTGGCAAAGAAAAACAAGAGGCGGCTGAGGACGTTCAAGTTGACAAGAAGGGAAAGAGGAAGCTGGAGGAGCCGCAATCATTGTCCAAGATTCAAAAACAAAGCTTAGATGTTCATGTACCGATCAATGTGGACCGTTCTGGTGCAGACATTGGGTCTAGCGGAAGCAGTGACAATGATTCGGAAGACAATTTGGAGATGTTGGGCACTAAGATCGAAAGTGCACGAGCAACTTTGACTTCAATAGTAGCGGATCTTATGAATTTGAAAGAGAAGGTACAACATCTTCTAGTGAATCCAATTGTTGTGGATGGGTTGAAGAAGGAGTTAGAGGTGACTGAAAACGCCATTGTTGAAAATGAGAAGATTTACTCTAAGTTAAACAAAAGTAGAGTAAATTATTTCAAGAAGATCGAAGACGGGCGAGCACACATTT
Source organism: Rhytidiadelphus loreus (assembly GCA_947034895.1). Taxonomy (NCBI): domain Eukaryota; kingdom Viridiplantae; phylum Streptophyta; class Bryopsida; order Hypnales; family Hylocomiaceae; genus Rhytidiadelphus; species Rhytidiadelphus loreus. The sequence continues at coordinate 9,076,490 of OX344763.1, forward strand.
CCGATGATTTAGCGGTGCTTCAAAATAAACTTGATCTTTTGCAACGTGATAAATGGTCCCATCAAAGCGAAAGGAGAAGCTTGAATCTTCAAATATGTGAGCTAGAGATGGAATATTATGATGATGCCTTAAAAGAAGCCAAAAAGAGTGCATCTTGGCTTTAGCTCCGGATTATGGTAGCAATACAGAAGAAAGAGCAACGCTTTTTTATTTGGTGAAGCTACTGGAGAAAAAACAAGAGTTGTTGCACGAGGGCATATTGGACTTGGAGCGCCACATCCTTTATTTAAGGAATGGCGCAAGTGGGCCTATGAAGCCATAGGTGCCACCCGTGCGAAACTTCAAAGAATGGGACCGGAGCCCAAAGAAAGTAACTTTGTGAATAGTGAAAAAAGTGCTTAGTGGTTGGATCTAGTGTGGTAGAAAAAAACATTTTGGCCTTCCAATTTTTGATTTTCTAAAGGTTTTGTGGAATAAAGAAAGTCACACCTTTGTTTTTGAAATGTACATATGTTTTTATTATATTTTGAATACGAGGGCTATGAATTTGGTGTCTTTGCAAGAATGGATGTCAGAGATGGTACCTACGGGCTGAAATTTGGGACTGAATTTTTGAAACTTTATTTGAAGATAGAAAAAACGATTACCTTTGTGGTAATATAACTTTTTTTCCAATCGGTGCCCGGGAACAAAAGTTATGCCCATATAGTCCAAACTCCAAAGTAGGGGAGAATGGGCAGCAAAAAAATGTGACAAGCATTTGAATTTATTTTTCTAAATTTTTTTCCCTCATAGATTATAATTTTGTCTATCCGGAAAGCTTTTTTTCATTTCATTTGGATATTTTATGAGAAAGTTATGGACAATCTTGTTTATTGGGCAATTAGAGCTTTTGGTGGGAAAAATACCTTGTAAGATTAATTTAGGAACGCAATTTTGGCAATTGTTCAAGAAAAGAAGTTTCACATGGTTTAGTTTGCTTGCAACAACAATTTGACTGTGGGGATTAGTGCATTTTAATTCTATCTTAGAAAGAAAATAGATTTTCATTCAATCTCATATGTACTTCTATTCTTCAATTTTTTTAAGAATGAAAATTAAGTTTTTTTGAAAACCTTTTTTTAATTTAGACTCTCAACTCAATTCTCCACTATATTTGTTTAAAGCTCAAAACTTTGTTAGTGCAAGAAATTAAAGTGAAAAATGTTAAAAGTCAAATAATGTAGTCCAGCAATGTGCTGAAAAAATTGTTTTTTTCACTTTAAATGCGGATATCTTGCAATCTGTAAGATGAAAAATTCTGAAATTTTTTCCACACATTCTCATACTAGTAAGGTGTAAGATCCTATGGTTATGTGTGGGAAAAAAACAATTTTCAAAAACAATTTTGGATACTTTAAGAAATTGTTGAGTAGAAGTAGGTAAGATGTAGTTGTAAAATTTAAATAATGAATATCTCTAAAATGAAATGAAAATGGTGAAAGTGTGCTATCAAGTGAAGTTAACTATGTGACCGGACCTAATTTTTTTTTAGATTGTAGAAATTGCCTGGAGAAACAAATCCTACAAGCAACTTTTAAAAGAAGAAGCTGTAGACTCAAGTTGCCCGCCAAACAAAATGGTCCATAACTTTATCATAAAAAATCTGAATGGAATGAATCAAATTTTTCCATGTAAACAAAAACATGTTGTATGAGAAAAAAATCCAAAAGGAAAAAATTCATTAAAAGATTTGAAGATTGCAATTTTGTGGGGACCGTGTATGGAATCATTGTGCGAATCATTACAACAAATGTATTTGCATTTCACCAATTACATTTTAGGCTACAAATGTATAAGTATGCCTAAACCTTCAAAACCAAAGCAATAGAAGGTTGTTGTCGATAAGCACAGTAGTACAATACACAGCCAAGGCGGTATAGTTTTAGAAGCCAACATCTTAACCCTAACTTTTGCTAGAGTACTACAGTGTGCGAGTATGGATATACTACGGCCCTTTTACTATGGGCCTTACATCTTGTATACTACTACGATTAACTAGAACCACTGTTGAAGTAAGTATCTCATAGAAATATTTAGTTCAAGTCCATTGGATTGTTCTGAGAACCACTCGTTGCACCTTGTTCGTAATCATTGGACTCTCCAACAATGAGTTTCTTCTTAGCACGAGTCCTTGAAGCAGGTCCATCTGCTTCTAAAATAGATTCCAAGACATTGGAGTTCTTGAGAGCTTCAAGTGTCCTTTTAGTTTGTGGAGAGTGTAACTCCAATAGATAATCGAGTGCTTGGCTTTGATAATAAGGCCCGTATGTTGAGTCGAGGTAAGCCATACTATTCAAGTCTTCTGGAGTGGCATTTTCATCACAATTAGCCCCTTGTTCACCTTCAAAATTCCAACGGTGTCCTTCCGGATGAGCACCCCACTTGAAGGTTTGGGATGTCTTATCAAAATATCCACCAAGGCATTGAAAAAAAAACGCCCTCTTCCCTGCATTGTGAGCTCCTTTTCCCATAAGGTTGAATGCCACTTTTAGAATTTCACGCGGGTCCGTTTCCCAATTCAATTGTGAGGCAGCAGCTCCCATTTCTTGATCATGTAGGCCTTCTCGCCAACTCCAAAGCAAGTCTCGTCCCCAAAATCGTGTCTCTGCCGTCGTGTCTCTATTGTGTTCCCAAGAAGGTGGCATGTAAGTCATCAAGTTGAACATGGTATACAAGCGATCATGGAATGGTACTGCACAAATCACACATCGTCGTCTAATCAGACATTGAGTGATGAGACACTGAGGATGGTACACATGTGTACATGATCCAAGTGCCCATCCTCCTTCTGGCCCAAATTGTTCTAGACATATGGGGCATTTGGTATGATCCAAGACGAAATGAGCTGGCTTTGGCCACAATAGACTTTGGTCTTTTTCGTTGAAGTGACTAGACATCTGATTTCCATGGTCCCAACCATTTTGTGCCCAATCTATGACATTTTTTTCCGCCACGTCAAGCATGGACATGTTATCCGGAAACATGTCCTCCATCAATGCCCATGATGTCAATCCATTCTCTCGTTTAGGGGCATTTGCTACAAAGTTCTTCGAAACTTTGTCTAGCTCTTTCGCAACTTGTTGAGATTGATCCACGGAGAGAATGCACGCGACCTTCCAATGATAGTATGTCGCTGCCAACATTGCCAACTTCTCTCGAAGCATTCTATTTTCCTCAGCCAAATCAAGTTCCTTTGATGATTGTAGATGTGGAATGGCAGGAAACGAAAGTGAATCCTGAGTCCCTTGCAAACCATCAACCTGCAGATTGCTAGAATCTCTTGAGACGAACGGAAGCGGTGCCATTGGAAGAATTGAAGAACGCTTCGTACACTTGGCAGGGGGAGAAAGGTGAATGACATCGTTGGTGAGGTCCCCAACAAGCTTGTCCAAGTGATGTGGATCCTGCTCAACAAAGGTTTCGTCCATGTCCGACAATGTGAAAGTCTGACGCTCTTTTTCTCGAAGGCCTTGTAATTCTTTTGATTGTTGAGAAATGAGAGCATTTTTTTGTTCACATGTAGACCGCCATTTCTTCACATCACCTTCTAAGGTTGCAATTTGTGCATCCTTGGTCTTCAAGAGGTCGAGAGCCTTCGCCAACGTCATCACATTGTGAACAACATCAGATTCAGATTGTGGAATGGGAATGTGACTTGTGGCACATACGGGCGAGTTGTCACTTAAAGCAAAGTCGAAGACGTTGCTGGCGTCTTGTGGTGGCAAGATTGGAGTCGCAATTGTGGTTGAGGCTGATGCCAATCTAATTTTCGTGGTGGACCGTCGCACCTTGGCAGGATGCTTCATCTTCTTTCCCGCGATGATGAAGCCGCTTGAACATTTGGATCTGGAACTAGAACTGGAACTTGGACGGGGGTGATAATCTGCTCCTTCACTCGTACAAGCTTAGGAATCCGTGTGCCATCTGAATCATTATCCTCTTCTGATTCTTCCGTGTCCACCTCTTGAGTTTCTTTGTTTTGTGGATCACTTCGAAAAGGCCCAAGTCCACCCTCCAGAAATTTCAGAACCCCTCTTGGAATTATTCCAACTTCTGGACGCTCCACGTAGGTACTTTCTTTGATCGTGGTCTAGTCAACCTGTTTGTTCAAGGCGACCTCAGCATAGGCACCTCTAGCAATGAACAAAGGGGCCTCATTCCTATCTACAAAAGGGGTTTTGTAGAGGACCTGCCACAATTCTAAACACCTTCGTATGAAAGCTAGATTTTCACAATACTTCAAATTTGCCTTGTTATTGTGTCGGTTGTGATGATGGCGCCATGCCGGAAAGAACTTCCCGATGTGACACCATTCAATGTAGTCTTCACACACCTGCATACTCCATGGCTTTGGCTCCTCGTTCCACCCTTTGAAAGCTAGGTGGTTATCATTGTTCAACACATGCCATCGCTTCTTGTGAATGTTACCCCTCCTTTTTCTAGTCTTGTCTTTGGCAGCCTTCCTAATTGCACCAGGAGTGCGTACAGTGGAAAAACCCGGAAGGGACCCATCACTGCTACCTCCAGTTGCCATGAGATTTGCGGACGTCACAAAATTCTAAGAACCAAATGATAGCAAAAAATAGTATATATATTATCCAAAAGGGTCACGCATGCAGCCAACAAAGGTTGCAAGACAGAAAGCCTCAATGGAAAATGAAGGTGATAGCATGATGATGGACTACTGGCTATATAGGGCGAGTGACTTCGGTCTAGGGGGGCGAGTACGGATAGGGCAATTGCGTATCCAGCGACTACGGGTCAAGGTAGGGCGACTGCGGGTCAGGGTAGGGCGACTGCGGGTCAGAGTAGGGCGACTGCGGGTCTGGGTAGGGCGACTGCGGGTCCAACGTGGGTGACAGCGGGTCTCGAGAGGGCGACAACGGGTCCAAATTGGGCGACTTCGGGTCCACCACCAAGTCTAGGTACCTTTTGCGCACCCGCGGTCGCCCACCCAAGAACACTTCCTAAACCCGCGGTCTCCCTGCCAAACTTGCAGTCCCTCGCCCACCCGCAGTCGCCCTTGTCCACCCACAGTCGCCCACCCACAGTCGCCCTCGTCGACCCGCAGTCGCCCCTACCCGCACTCTCCTACCCGTATGCGCCTTCCAGTTTGCCAAGTGGATGTCATGTGGCATCCACTTGGAGGGGGGTAAATTCCTGTAAAGTCAAAGGTAAATTTGACTTTTCGTGACGTCGCGCGGGCTCTATTAGACGTCGCGCGACGTCTGTCTGTCGCGGTGTCGCACTGTCGCAGCGAACAACCCTGTCCGTGACGGTCTATGCCCCATTTCAAATGTAATTTTTGAATATTATTGCAATACCCATCACAACGCATGCTCCATTTTAAAAATAATCCCTGGACTACCTTGCAATATCCATCACAACACATTAACCATTCACAAAGTAGTCCTTGGGAATTTATTGCAATACCCATCATCCATAGAAAATAAATAATCCAATTCCCTACATACTTGTTCATTGCAAATACAATGAGAGAAATCACTCTACACTTATTCATATTTTGTGAAGAAGTAATACCTCCGACTTAATACATGTAGTTTGTAGTGAACATTCAATACATATTTTTGTGTTTTCTAGATGTTGTAGTGACATAATTTGAAGATTTGAGTATGGTAAGCATTTTAATTAAAAAATTTGTTTAAACTTTTGGTACCTTATAATAAAAACTCATAATGTAATTTTGGTTATAGTTTAAGACACTTTGGAAAGTTTCCCTTATATAACACGATATTCGTTATTTTGAGAGAATTCCATGATTTTGAGAGTATGCAGTTCAGGTCGGTTTGCGCTGATCTGAATCACAGATTGGGAAACCGGAATTTTCGAATGGCCATAACTTACTCAAATTTTGTTCAAACTGGGCATATGAGGTGTTTTTTGATATCTACAGAATCTGTAGATGTCAAAAAACACCTCATATGCCCAGTTTGAACAAAATTTGAGTAAGTTATGGCCATTCGAAAATTCCGGTTTCCCAATCTGTGATTCAGATCAGCACAAACCGACGTAAATTGGGAGATAGGAAAACTCCCAAAATAACGAATATCGTGTTATATATAGGTTCACTTATCATATCCCTGATAGTTAGAAAAAGGTATTAGCTCACAATGCTTTGGATAGACAAATAATCAAAATACAACATATTAATTGAATATGATTTACAAACACAGTAGACATGTAAAAAAGAGAAAACTTCATTATAAAGTGTCAAGTATCATGTTTCTTATATCATAACATGAAGAATCCCAAACTAGAAAACATAACTGAAAAACAAAATATGATGTGTTGAAAAAAAAATTGTATTCACTAACATCATCATTACCATCACTACTATCCTCCTCCTCATTATCACCTTCTATCTCTTCACTACTATCCTCATTGTCATCATCACCACTACTTTCTCCATGTTCTAAATGGTAATCATCACATGCCGCCTCAATTCGATCCATGTGGGTGGGATTGGACATTTGATAAAGTGCCCTTTTGAGTTCCAAGAACCGGAAAATCCATTTGCCTTTACCAAAAATTATTAGAGAAGAAATAAAAGAAATGTAGATTAGAAGAAATATGGAAGATGAATAGCTTGCTCTCGATGCCAATCTATTAATTTCTTGACCATCATTTTCCTCTCATCTTCATGTTTCTTCCAATCTTTGTCCATGAAAATAGTCTTCATGGACTTGGATACTCTTTTGTGCTTGGAACTGACCACCAAGTTTGCAAGGTTTTCGGAGTTGTGAAGAGTCTCACATTTGCCTCCATCCAAAAACCTTCGTGGCCAATGAGGTAAACAACCTCATGGGAAGTTCCTCCTCCCTCTTGAATGTGAAGGTCCATGCCTACAAAATAAACAATGTACATATGAAAATTGAAGTAATGTCTTTCAAACACAAGGTAGAACAACATCTCTATTAGGCAATATCTATCAATAACATGTATTTTACATCCTTTCGAAAGCAATATCCAAGATGAAGACGAAATCTTTCATGTTTTATACTTTTATATCATATATTAGATTGAATAATGTAAGTGCAATTTGTATGACTAAAGTCATGTAGAAGCAAATGTAAACCCTCATCATAAATCATAGCATGTCAAGTAAATATATGTATTTTTCTTTTTGTTTTTAATTTTTTGACATAAGCAATACTCATTATGAAGTTAGGAAAATACTGAAAGTGCTCCATGGTTTTGTATGCCCAATCATTCATGATGGGTATTGCATTGTCCAAAGTGTAGTATCACAAATACTTATTAAATGCTATTTTAAAGAACATTTCTTAACAAGCAATAAACAAAGCTTTGGAAGCACAAGGAGGTTTGCAAAAAACACATTGAAGGTTTATATAAAGTATTTTAAGAAATTATTCTTATGCTAGATTGCAATAAAAGCAAAAACAAAGATCATTAATTTTACCTGAAGTAGTTGGAGAATAAAAAGGAAAAAGATGAGCTAGAAGGAAATTTTAAGTTTTGACTATCTGATATCAATCAATTTTCAATCCTGCACTCAAAAAATATCATATAGGCATGAGATAATGCAAAGCAATCTTCATAGGCATAACCACTTGTAATTATGATGTAATATTAGATTAGGAATGACTGCAATTATAATAGGAGAAACTAAACTCTTAAACATGTCATATCCTAAATCTTTAACTATTAAAGGACATTTCATGACTAGTTTTGGTCAAGTTTCATTAGATTTTTACATCAAAAAAGGCATTTACAAATTTGATAGTTCTTGCACGTAGTAATATGTTTTAGTTTTAAAATTTTTGAAAAGAATTGAAATGGTATAAGAAATAAAATATTGGAGCAATATTTTCTTAGTTAAGCTAAAAAAAAGAAATCAAGAACTATGTGAAAATGCTCACTAGCACTTTGAGACCCTAAACCTAAATAGAATGAATTAGATGCAAATACACTCTCAATGAATTGTACAAAGAAACGTCATTGAAAAGTATTCCACTAATCTTCATGAACTTGTATCTATCCCCAAAGGATATTTCACAAGTAAACAAAAACCATTTCTTCAAAAACAATATGGTCTATTTGATCAAGCATGAGTTGGATAGCAGCTTTTAAAACTTTTGCAGCAATCACTACCTTACTCAAAGTGAAGTACCTGTAATCACATTGAGAATATGGACACATGAAGCACCATTACATTGCAAATATTTTTCTCAATGTACATAATTCAAATTATTTATTAGAATCAAACTCCTTCCAATAAACTTACTTAATCAAATTGCAAAGTTGAATTTGATTGAAGAATTAGTCCTCAAATAAGAATTCTAGATCTATGAAGTCAATGTTATTGTTGTCCAACTCGGGTAAGGTGGTAAGCTTAAAGACATTTGATTGTATGAATTGATTATTTGTTTGGTGAAACTGATTCATCACACTCTTATCTTACTATTCATTAAACATGAAAACTGAAGAAAATGATGTAACATGATTTTGGTTCATTCAATCTGTATGCAAATTAAATGTGTAATTTTGATTAAATCAAGAATGATATGCTGATTCTACTTGTTATGGATCCGTGTACCAAGGGATTTTGTTGGAAGGGTAGTTGATTGCGATGAAGCAACACAAAATTGCCCTAAACTAGGAGGATGAAGATTTTTGTGTAGAGGTGGAGGTTTTAAGTTGTGCACAACATCGATTCTTCTTGAATTAGATAATGAACTTCTTTTGAGAAAGTTATGCTTTTGGAACTAAAGGAGATTTCATTTGCAAAATCAGTTAGTTATTTTAATAGTCTTAGAGACTTACTTGACATAATGCTTAGACAAAGAGCCACCCCTAAGGCTCCTCCAAAAGTTGTCAACTAATGAGGAATACAAAAAAAACTTAAGTGCTTGAGTCACTCAAAGCAACAAAATATTGCCAAATGATCATGAATATTGCCAAATGATTTTCGATCCCTCATTTTTCAAAAAATGAAAATACTGAATCTTTTGTGCATGTCAATTGTACGTAGCTCCAAAAGAACCAAAGTAGTGAGTGTCAAGAGATGAACTATCATTGGAATCAAAATGAGGGTTCATTCAATTTTGTATTGCCCAATGAGTGAAATGTTCAAAGAATGTTGTCAAAAAAGTTTAGTTTCATAATATGTTATCAATAAATCGCAACTCCAAAATCTCAAAGACCAAACAAGCAAGATGAACAAAACTTAATAAGCTTTTGACGGCGCAATATCCATCACAAATCGGAGCAAACAAGTGGCTGCGCGAGAGAAGGAGGAGGACCATAGGGTGAGTTTTTTGAAAATAGAAGCATCCACTGTGGGACCCTTGCATGATTTATAAAAAATGTGAGCGTGGATTTAGGTTACTTAATTGGCGACTAAGTTCAATTAACCTGAACCAGGATGGACAAGCAAAGGGCCAATCCACTCCATGCCTCCGATGCTGGACAAAAAAAATGGTGCTCACCTATACAAAATTCACCATACACTGTAGATGATAGTGTTGTCTTGAGAGAGTTTGCTTTAGAAAATCACAAGGATTTTGGCTGCGATTGAGAATAGATTGCTTTGGAGTTCAATCAAATCTTCTAATTTTCAGTCTTCAAATTCTTCTTTGTTAGCCTATTTTATAGTGGTTTTATAAGGGTCAAGGTAAAGGTAGGTGATAAGAATCCACGGCTTTGGACAAGTAAAACGAGATGGCTAAACCACAAGTTGACTGTCCAAAAATTGGCACCTAAATTCAAACCCATGGTGACTAGCAAGCGAGCCTCACCAATGAAAATGACAAAGAAACAACCATGTAGGTGATTGTGAGCCCCAAATTCGTCACTTGGGACTCATTTTTTCTTTTTTTTAGTTTATTACAAATTAAGGCATAAAGTATTACAAAAAGCCCAAAAAAGAGTGTAGAACCAAAATAGGTATGTCACGTATCAGTATAGCATTTGGTCATAAATAGCCTTTTATCCATAGATTACCCACAAAACCCACTTGTATATAGGTTAGAATCCGTAAATAGTGGGAAACAATAGGGCTACCAGGAACTTACCCAGAATAGCCCAAACCCAGTGCATGTGACCATGATAGTCTAAATTGGTCTTAGGAGAGTTAGGAAGATCCCTACATAAATCTCCAAAGATAGGTTCTAGTTTCCCCATTTCATCGACGAAACGTTAGGAATCCAAATTGTTAGCTTGCAGGTGTTACTTGTCCAAGACCGGCCGCATGGAGGAATCCACGGCCGCTGGATAGTGTTCTTGGATCTGGAACATGTCGGGGTATCCACAGCGAAATCCATTTGCCAAGATTCCCTCACGTGTGAAAGATTCCCTGACTGCCGGTGATTCAACCGAAGTTAGTTTTCGCCTCACCACCGACTGTGTGCCAGATTAGCCCAAGACTTGGCACGTGGCTTGGGGGACTCCATGAGAGGTTCCCCAAAAAGTCTCGGTTTTTTCTGATCTCCAAGGGATCTTTTTCCAAGCAGTCAACCGCCAAAAGCCACGATGGGAAATTCATAGAAAATCCCCAAGCTGCGGTAAAATCTCACTAAAAATTAGACTATAATCTTTTATGTTAATAACACGCCCCGACAAAATTCATGGTGTCCAATAGCGGGAGGCAACCGAAACCGACAAAATTCCCCTAATTAATAATTACGGTAGGATCTTTGTGGGGTTGATCGGCGTCCCAGGAGCATATGAAGTTGGAACGAAGACATCAAGGAGTCTTTTCTTCCTCCCTAGAGCCTCCCCAACAACCCTAGCTAGTTACCCAGGCCAAAAGAGGTAACCCCCAAAAGTTAGGTTTTTACCCTTTTAATTGGCCCTAGATGGCACTAGTTTCCGATGGGTTTTGTGATAGAAATAGGGGATAGAGGGTCTCTCAGGCTAAAAATGGCATTTTGAAGCCATTGGCGCAATCCATTTGCAATTCCGAGTTAAACTCCAAAAGTTAGAAGTTAGGACCAACGTAAAACCCAAAATTAGGTGAACATCTCAAATTTGGATGAAAATCCGGATGGATGAGATTACTCGTCGAGGGGGGGAGTGGGCCCTTGGAAACCTATAAAAGGGGGCCCTTCTCTCTCCCAAAACACCCCCAATACTTGTTTTGGGTCCGTGGGTCCGACCTCTTTTTATGTTTTGGTATTTGCCAAAACTCCCCACAGTGTTTTTGGAGCACTTTGCTCCTTTCCTTGTTGTTATTCCATTGTTAGTGTTGAAGGTCCGTGGGAGGCTCTTCCCCTTTTTGCTTTTGTAAACTCTTGCGTGTTCTTTGAAGGCCTTACTTTTATCCAAGTATCTTCAATTGTCCTTCTTGCATGTCCCTTATTAACCCTAGAGCCACCCTCCACCGTACCTTGGCGATGCCGCTTTGGGGAGCCTCTAGTTTTATGTCTTCCATGTTATACTAACCTTCCTTTTACTAACCATGCGTTACTTCCATTATTAACCAAGTCTCTTATTTCGCATTGCCCCAAGTCTTTTCGTTGTGTTTGGAAAAGAGTGGAGTAGTTCCCCCCGGGGTAACCAAATCCCACCTTTCCTTGTCCAAGTTCAGTCCTAAATTGTGTGTTATACGTTCACCAAACGGCGGAGCTTTGAACCTCTAGGGAGCGGCAGTCCTAAATTTGGTGTTAAAACCAAATTGACGGTGAAGCCTTGCACCTCCTTTGTGGCCAGTTCCAAAGTTTAGTTTCCAAAACATTTGGGAACTATTCAAAGTTTAGCGTCCAAAAAACGGTCACTCAAGTCTAGGAGAGTCTACCTACCATCTATTTAGTAATAGCCATTGTGCTTTGATAATTCATAAAAAATCCAAAGAAAGGGTCTAGGGCTTAGTCCAAGGGGAGAGGTCTAGCTTGCGGGGTGGGGGTCTCAGTCCACGGGGAAGGGTCTCAGCTGCCGGGTTGGGGGTCTCGGTCCACGGGGAAGGGCTCAGTTGCCGGGAGAGGGCTCAGTCACCGAGGAGGGTCTCAGTTTGTCGGGGTGGGGTTTCAATCCACAGGGAAGGGTTCAGTCTACCGGGTGGAGGGTCTCAGCTGCCGGGTGGGGTTTCAGTCTGCTAGGTGAGGGTCTTAGTCTGCCGGATAGAGGGTCTCAGCTGCAGGGTGGAGTTCAGTCGGGGGAGGGGGTCTCAACTGCCGGGTGGGGTTCAGTCGGGGGAGAGGGCACAACTCGCGGGGTTGGGTTCAGTCGTCGGGGAGGGGCCTCAGCTCACAAGGTTGGGTTCAGTCTGCCGGGGAGGGGTCCAACTTCGGGGTGGGTTCAGTCTACCGGGTGGGATCTCAGCTGCCAGGGGAGGGGTCTCAGCTCACGGGGTTGGGTTTCAACCCTCCAAATCGGGTGGCCCTAAGCTAAAAGATAGAGTTAGCTAGGGGGAAGAGAGAAACTAACGAGGAGATAGGAAGACAAGGGTGGAGGCATAGGGTGAAGAAGACAATACAAAAGCTTGCCTACACGCATGGGGTAACTAAAAGCTAGTCAAGGCCAAGGAGTCACGCCAACACCATAGCAACACCACCACTCCCTTGCAAAAACAACCACGAGCAACCACCTTTGAATGGAAGAAGAAAGGAGGTGATGAAAGCTTAGATAGGAAGAAGAGACTATAGTGGAGATAAGGGGGGAATCCCTCCCTCCATTAGGAGCAAACTTACGCGCACGGCATTTTCTCCGGGCGTAAGTGGTAGTTAACCGGCCCTTTGACTTTTCAAAACAAGTGAGGTACGCCCCAACCGACCCCCTTTAATAGGGCACGTGGGTTGAGGAGGACCAAGGAGAGAAGGAAAAAGAATTCCTTCAAGGAGGACGGTTCATCTTTCGGCCACTAGGATCAATAACCGCTCTCACTAGCTTGGAGGAGGAGGTCGCCCTTCACCGCTTGCCATGGAGGAAGGGGGAGGTGCAATAAGCTTGGAGACGGACTTCCACGCCGGGGTAAACCACTAACTATTCCCCCACCTCCCGGCGGGGCCAAGGACATAGGAAGGCCGAGAGCTAGATGTTTCTAGGTTCAAGTCAGGTCAGATTAGAGTAGATAGGCTTAGAGTAGACTCCGAGAGGTTTCCAAAAACATAAGACACTTAGGAATCGGAGTTAGGACGACTAAGATATTGACAGATGAAGTTTAGGACCCAAAACAGATGAAATCGTGGAGATTTCATCCAACCAAGTAGAAACTTAGGATTTAGCTAGAAAGTAGGGATTAAGGTCCGTAGGTCAAATTTAACCCTCAACCGAATTGGGAAGCCCATAGAAAACCATGGATGAAGTTTGAGAGCTTCGCGGTCAAAACTTCATCCGCCCATGGCGGGTGATTAGAGAGTCCAAATTGAACGAGCCTTAGGTTTTTAGAAACGGCGTGAGATGATCTCCCACATTTAGGATAATAGAGTAAACTTTGGAAATAGGAACCACAAAACATGACGTAGCAAGATAGTCACCATAGGAGTCAATTAGGACTACCATTAGAGAGTCACGATTAGCGAGTTAGCAAAAAAGATCCATTGCTTGGAAGGCACAATGGATTGACGCTTAGACACCCATTAGAGTAGGAAACTATCATAGGACTAGAACCTGGTTGTGTTCGCCAATTTACCAAGGGTGGGTAAATAAGCGCCCACAGTGATCAATCCGACTTCGTTGCCACAAACACAAAACATGACTAATAATGAATCACAACATGACCTGCAATAAAGTTTACAATACATAAATGAAAAACAACGAGCCTCCCAAATTGACTAGGAACAATATAAAGACAATAAGCCTCCAAAACCAGCTAGGAATAACAAGCTACAAGCCACAACAAACAATTTTACATGTCTTCATATCTTCAACTCTTCAAACCTTGAAGCAAGCCTTGAAGTCTTCATGAAATGTAGAATGGAACTTGAAACCAAACTCTAATCTATCTGCGTTCTTTGATCTATTGCCAAAAACGGCTTCAATCTCCAAATGCTAATTTCAATAGCAATTTGAAAAGATAATGAGATAATCTTACACCCCTCAAAATTTCAAATTGAATTAAGATACTGCTCAAAAGATACAGACAAGCAAAGTCTCGGCTTTCTCTTTTGAAAGGCAACAGATCTCTTCTATCTCAAAATCCTATATCTTCTTGAATTTCTGCTCAAACTTCAAGTATAATAGCTTCTTAAAAACCTAAAATCACAAACTAACTGCTCCTCAAATTTCAAATTGATCTAAGATATTGTTCTAAAGTTATAGACAAGCAAAGTCTCGGCCTTCTCTTTTGAAAGGCAACAGACCCCTCCTCCTTTAATACTCCATAACTCCTTTCATATTTCTTCAAATCTCAAGTGTAATAGCTTTATAGAAAGCTAACATCACATAAAATTTTCTCTCAAAATTTCACTCAAAGATCCTTACTTGAGTGAGAGTCATGAGCCTAAAAACTTTTAGTTGCTTTAGGTGGATAGCCACAAACTCCGTCACCTTTGAAGTCTCATAACTTTCTCAATACAAACTCAAATAAAGCTTGCAAACTCATTTTGGAAAAAAAATCTTGCAAAAAAAACTCTTCTAAATATCATTGCAAAATCATTGGTACAAAAAAAGATATCATCAATCCAAATTCGGGTTCAAACCCTTAATTCTTCCTATACACCTCATAACAAAAAAAACTCACCTCTCTCCATACATTCAAACATCCTTTTAAACAAGGTAAAAGACATTGGCTTACCTTCTAGACCTCAAAGATAGAAAAAAATTAGTCTAAGATACATCACATGGGCCTCCTTACTCCCCCATTGGTTTTAGAAAAACAACCAAAAGTAAGTTTCTATTTATTTTCTAAAATCAATGAACTCCAAAGGTTTAAACTAGTAAACATATCAATTCTATTCTTCTATCTTTCAACTTCTAATATAAAAAACAACACAAAAAATTTAAATTACTTAAAAAATTCCAATTCAAACTAAATAGAAGTAAAAATTCAAGTTGAAGAAGAATGCTACTTCATCTGCAAGAAATTAAGGGTGCGCTTGATAGTGTTTGCCACGTAATCTGCACGTTTGGCTTTTGTTAAAGGATTCACTAGCCCTTTCAACCAACGTTGATGGCTAGTACTTTCTCTATCTTGCCTCATCATACAAAAATATTGGTCTTCGTTTAGACACTTATAACTTGCCTCAAATGTCAAATCTTGAGTGCTCCGCTCAACACATCTTACTTGAAGTATAATCACTAAAGCGCAAATGTCTCTATCAAGATTTTCATGTCAACGTTGTTCCACACGAGGTTTCTTTATCGGTCGAGAAGGTTCAACTTCATCTTGTAGATGGTATGGTTGTCATGGGCTAAGCCCAGTTAGAAGCTCGGATGCACACTCGTTAGTCTAGGAACTCGCTAGTCTAGGAACTCGCTAGTCTAGGATAATTTCAGTTCAAAATAGAACTTAAAGTAAAAGAACTTTTACTTTTAGAGATTAATATATAAGTAAATACTTATTCATTGTAAACTTAATTTCTGGATTAATATTATATTTTACTCAGTAGTATATGTTTGTTTTGACATCTATACTCTTACATAATCCAGAAATTCCCTCTCTCTCTTTGAAGGGGCTTAATCCACCCTTGCTTTTCAAACGGCAAAACTTGGACGAGTTGATTGAGGACTTTATCCACCCTTGTAGTAACGATAGGAGACGACTACAGAACTGGGACTCAAAGGAAAGCTTTGCGAAGCTTGAAGATGTTGGTTGAGGCGTGTCTACTTTTTGGAGATGGGGGACAGCGCGCTTTCCAACAAGGAAATCTTGCAGCAGCAACAGCAAGAAGAATATACGGCAGAGGACTATCGACAGGAGATTATGAGGTTGCGTTCAGAACTTGTTGCTTCACAACAAGCTGAAAAGCAATTGGGAGGTCCATCTTCGTCACAGATGATGCCGCAATCTTTGCAACAACAGCAGTATGGAGTTACTACTCCTGCGTTGCGTAAACGATTGCCGGACATCTCGAAGTTCGATGGTAGTCAGAAGAGCTACCCGATGTGGAAGGTCGAAGCTGATAACAAACTTCGAATTGATGGGACAGTACTCGGGACACCCCAAGACCAAGCGGCGTATTTGTTCACTAGGATGGAGGCAAAAGCGCAGTTGATGGTAGTATCATTCTATCAAATGTCCAAGGATCAACTATTGGTACTACGCAAGACTCTTACGAAACTGTTGGACAACGGCTTCATTCGTGTAAGCAATTCGCCTGCAGCAACCCCAATGATATTTGTTAAGAAACCTAGTGGAGGATTACGATTTTGTGTTGATTATCCTCAATTGAACGAGATAAGTCGAAAGGACAACTATCCGATCCCGCGCACTGACGAGACATTGAGGACTATTGCTACAGCCAAGTACATCTCAAAGGTTGATGTCATCTCTGCATTTCATCGAATACGAGTTAAAGAAGGTGATGAGTGGAAGACGGCGTTCAACACACGTTTTGGTCACTCTATACGAGTGGTTAGTCACGCCATTTGGGCTCACTGGTGCACCCGCAACATTTCAGCGATACATCAATTGGGTACTTCGAGACGAACTAGATGTATGTTGTTCTGCATATTTAGATGACGTGGTCATTTATAGTGATACACGAAAAGAACACCGCGACGCTGTGCTTAGGATCATTCGCAAACTTGCTGACGCAAGGCTTCAACTTGATTTTGATAAAAGTGAGTTTGAATCTAGTATCATTAAGTATCTTGGATATCTGGTGGAAACTGGTAAGGGATTGCGGGCTGACCCGGAGAAACTTGAAGCCATTCAGAAATGGGAGCCGCCAAAGAAGGTGAAAGGAGTCCGTGTTTTTTTGGGCTTTTGCAATTATTATCGACAATTTATAGATGGATACGCGAATATTGTAGAACCACTTACTCGATTGACGCGAAAAGACCAACCTTTCAATTGGACATCGGATTGTCAACTTGCATTTGATCGGTTGAAGGAAGCTTTGGTAAATGCGCCAGTATTAGCAAAATGGACCCCAGGATTGGAAACGGCAATTGAATGTGATTCCTCTGGATATGCGGTTGGCGGCACTTTGATGCAGAAGGTGGATGGACTTTGGCACGCAGTTGCTTATTTTTCGAAGAAACACAGTTCAGCTGAATCCAACTATCCAATTCATGACAAGGAGATGTTAGCAGTTGTTCGTTGCATTCGTCAATGGCGTACGGAGCTTGCTAGACAACATTTTGAGGTATGGTCGGACCATCGTAATTTGGCTTATTTCCGAAAGAAGCAACATTTGGGAGAGCGGCAAATGCGTTGGGCTTATGAATTGAATGACTTTAGCTTTGAGATAGTGCATAAACCTGGAAGAGAGCAAGTTCAATCAGACGCACTTTCTCGTCGCGAACAAGACACTCCCAACGATATGAATGATGATCGGATCATGAACCGACATCATCAACTATTGGAAGGAAATGGTAACGCTTTGAAAGTGGTTGCAAAATCCGCATGGATAAAAGATGGCGATGCGGATTCGGAAAAGGAAATCGCGGCTACGGAGTCAATGATGACACCACGTCCCATATGTCCATTTGCAGACGTAGAGATGATTGCATTGTGGGATGCTGGACTCAAAACGGATCATCGATATTGGAAGATGCGAAAGGTTGTTATGGATGGCGAACGCCGACTACCAAAAGAATGGGGCCTACCGATCACAATTAGTGAATGCTCTGTAGATGGAGCCCATCGGCTACGTTGGCGTGGACGAATATGGATACCGGCGTACGAACCACTTCGAACGCGATTGATTCAGTCTATTCATGACTCACCATTGGCTGGACATCCAGGTCGTGAAGGAACACGAGACTTGCTCGCACGCGAATATATGTGGCCTGGAATGACTCAAGACGTTCGAAGATTTGTACGAAATTGTAATGTCTGTGGAAAATCTAAGATTTGGCGTGAGCAAAAGCAAGGTTTATTAAAACCTTTGCCAATTCCCGCACGGATATGGACGGAACTTTCCATCGACTTTATTACCGGCTTGGCACCAAGTAACACTTATACGAATATCTTAGTTGTGACGGACCGTTTGTCCAAATCCATCATTGCTCTGCCAATGCAAGAAATTCGTGCTATTGATGTGGCTCAAAAACTCTTAGAGCAAGTTTTTCAACATCATGGACTACCGACCGCAATCGTTTCTGACCGCGGAAGTCAATTTGTGAGTATGATGTGGGGAGAAGTGGGGTGTAAGTACGCTACGCCTAAGCAGTTTTGGCAAAACTGAACTGTACTTTTCTGTACTTAAAATACAAAATTGTACTTTTTGCACTTGGATTTAGGGTTGATGTTTGTGACTTCTAAGTGATTGTCAGGGAGGAATTAAGTGTTGGAGATCAACCAATAAGTATATTAGAGGCTAATAGAAAGTGCTAGTGAGATCCAAAGCAGGGCATTTATGAAACATTCGTACTTAAAAATTAAAAATTGTACTAAAACTACTTTTTGTACCCAAAAGAAGTACAGAGTAGTTGTCAGAAAATTAATTTTTTTCTTAATTCAACTTGAAGCCAATCTAAAACTCGGTGCTGCCATTATGAATTTTGGATCCGATTCCAAAAAGTTGGATTTTTCCACTAGATATCCATTGCAAAAGAAAACTCATTGATTCCTAAGATTTTTGCCAAATATGAGTTGTTAACATTAAATTGAGAACAGATTCCAAGACATTGCTCTTTTTTATCTTCTTTGCCAAAAAAAATTCAGTACTTTTCACTTTATATGACCAAGATATTTGTACTTTTATGTAA
Organism: Rhytidiadelphus loreus; assembly: GCA_947034895.1. Taxonomy (NCBI): domain Eukaryota; kingdom Viridiplantae; phylum Streptophyta; class Bryopsida; order Hypnales; family Hylocomiaceae; genus Rhytidiadelphus; species Rhytidiadelphus loreus. The sequence goes on from OX344763.1 coordinate 9,095,327, forward strand.
ATTTGTGCCCTGTGACATAAAAGTGATGGTTCAAAAAGTACAAATTTCTCACTCTCAACTTAGTTATTTAAGAAACCAATGATGCCTACAGATTCTTCACTTGTATATTGTTTAGAAAACCAAAAAAAATATGGAGAAAAAAGCTTCTAAGTTCAAGCAATAACAAGTTCAAAATCATTATGTCCTGAAAAACTGCTTTGTGACTCAAAAAAGTACAGGGTCTAGCATACTTATACCCGGTGTGCCGATTGCTGAAGATCACACGGAGATTGTCGACGGCCTTTCATCCAGAGACGGACGGTGCAACGGAGCGTGCCAATCAAGAGCTTGAGACATACCTTCGCATCTTCACTACATTTGAACAAGATGATTGGGCTCTTCAGTTGCCAATAGCAATGATGACATTGAATAATCGGGTGACGCAGTCCACATGTATGTCAGCATTTTTTATGACTCACGGATTTCATCAATCTCTCATGGATTTTACCATACCTGAGGAGCAAGGATCTTCCTTATCACCGGCGGAGAAGGGACGTAAGCTTGTTGAGCAATGGAGTCATAGTACTGATATGGCGAAAACAGAAATGGCGAATGCGCAAGAAAATCAAGAACGTCAATCTAACGCACGACGTTCCGTGGCCGAAGTCTTTCGTCCGGATGACCGTGTCTGGTTGAAATTGAAGAACATCAATACAACACGGCCGATCAAGAAGCTCGATTGGATTGCCCTTCCTTATCGCGTGCTTGAATGTGTTGGTACACATGTGGTTCGTTTGAATACTCCCGGTATTCATCATGTTTTCCATGTGAGTTTGGTTAAAAAGGCAGGAGTGGATCCTTTGCCTTCTCAATTGGCACATGATAATGAACCTGGTATTGTTTTGCACAATCCACTAGATCCTTCAGATACCACAACTGATAATGACGGCGAGTACGCAGTTGAACGGATATTGCGACATCGGCGCCGAGGACGTAGTTGGCAATTACTTGTGAAATGGTTTGGTTGGCCCGAGCCCACTTGGGAACCATTACGTCATTTACAAGATGCAGTGGCCTTGGATGATTATGAGTGCTCCTTGCGCGATGCAGGTTTAGTTGTTCCTTGGGCAGATCTTCTCCTCCCTTCTTAGTTACGGAGGAGGAGGAGGAGGCATATGTCATGGGCTAAGCCCAATTAGAAGCTCGGATGCACACTCGCTAGTCTAGGATAATTTCAGTTCAAAGATAGAACTTAAAGTAAAAGAACTTTTACTTTTAGAGATTAATATATAAGTAAATACTTATTCATTGTAAATTTAATTTCTGGATTAATATTATATTTTACTCAGTAGTATATGTTTGTTTTGACATCTATACTCTTACAATGGCAATGGTAAAGAAATCATCGGCTAAGATGGTTGAATTGGCAATTGTGACAAGAAAAGCTCTAATTCCACTTCTAGATTCATCTCTGGATCTTGTGACTTCATAAAAACCCTCCAGTTCAACATTGCAAAGTCAAACTTCAAAACTAAGTATAGATTCTATAAAATTGAGAAGTGCACTCTAGACTATTGAAATTTGTTAAAGGTTTTTGTCCTTTTAACAATTCTATTGGCATCAAGTGTCAACTTGAAGCCACTTGACAATTCATCTTGTAGCTTTCTTCTTTAGATTCTTAGCACCTCTTCAAAATACAAAATAAATATATATTTTAAATAATGTAAAAATATACAATACACCACTATTATTCTCAAGGTCTTTTTAATCTTGTACATGAATGAATGAGCAATTATAGTCCAAAATTATTGTGCCAGTCAAAAAGGTAAACATGACTGAATCAGAATGTCGATCATGTTATGAATTTTTACTAGTTCGGAGTATCAATGGGACCTTAATAAGAGGAACATTTACAATTGCAGCCCATCGATTTGGGTTTACTACTCCAACAATTAGCAGTGTTTGGGCAAGGGGTCAAGCATCAATATCAAATGGAAATGACTTCAAAGACATGTTTTATTGTATTAAAGGAAATTCAGGACGAAAGATGAAAGAGATTGATGTAGCCAACGCCAAAGATATTTCATTGAGGCAACGTAAAAATATTTGATCTCCAGCATTTGCCATGAACGTCTCGTAATTGACGTTGCATCAATCCATAAAAGAAGGGAAGCTCTACCGCCATTCAAGTGTACTAAAATTGTTCCTCACTGAAGCAAATAAGAAATCCTATCTTGAATTTGCATTGTCTGTGATTGAACCATCATCCTTGAACACCTACTTGCCGACATTCAAGGGTTCATTCAATCGTGTTAATATTGATGAGAAATGATTTTATCTCACCAAAGAAAGCGACAATCTCTACTTGGTGCTCGATGAAGAATAGCGACAACGTACAACTAAAAGTAAGTGCTTCATTCTCAAGGTGATGTTCCTTACCACCGTTGCACCCCCCCATTTTGATTACTTGAGGAATTCATACTTCAATGGCAAGATTAGAATATATCTTCTCGTATTTCAAGAATCTGCCAAATGATCCAGCAAAAAACGTCCAGTTGGTACAATGGAGACAAAGCCAATTGCAGCAATTACAATTGAGGTCACGAAATGGATTTTGATGGAGAAGGTGTTTCTAGACATCAGATCAGTTTGGCCACGAAGCTTAGATTGAACCAAAACCAATTGAAGTCTTCATTCAATAGGATAATGCGAAACCACATTCAAGTCCAAATGATCCAATTCTAATTGAAGAGCGTGATAAGGCCAGACTCAAGATCTGTTTGGTATGAAACACGATATTCGTTATTTTGGGAGAATTCCATGATTTTGGGAGTATGCAGTTCAGCTCGGTTCGAGCTGATCTGCACCACAGATTGGAAAACTGGAATTTTTGAATGGCCATAACTTACTCAAATTTTGTCCAAACTGGGCATATGAGGTGTTTTTTGACATCTACGGAATCTGTAGATGTCAAAAAACACCTTATATGCCCAGTTTGGACAAAATTTGAGTAAGTTATGGCCATTCGAAAATTCCAGTTTCCCAATCTGTGATTCAGATCAGCGCAAACCGACCTAAATTAGGAGATAGGGAAACTCCCAAAATAACGAATATTGTGTTTATGCCAACCACCAAATAGTCCAAATACTAATGTACTAGACCCTGACTTTTTTCGGACCATTCAATTACTACAATATCAAAAAGCTCCTAGTACGATTGATGAGCTAGTCACTACAGTAATTTCCTCCACTACAAGAAATGGGCCCCTTTCGCGATTGGGCGTAAATGACTTTATGCCCGGTTTGACTTAAAAGTGATTTGTGCTTCCGTAATTGTACCAATCTCCAAATTGGCTCACCATCCCAGTCATTAGGAGTTGTTGCTACAACTACAAAATAAAGACAAGACAATTTCACAGTCTCATCCACAGTTTTCTGTTGACATCACCATCGACAAATTGGCACTGTTAACGAGGTATCATCTATTACAGACACAATCACAGAAGACAACTTATTGAGTCACAAAATGTTACTAGTGTTCACTATGCCAAGAGTGGGAAATAACTAGCAGGGAACTAGATGGCGATAGAATGAATTCAAGCACTATTGACGTGGAAAAGACTATATCTTCTTCTACATCAGCTACCTTGAAGTCACCTAAGCCATGATTGCACCCACTTAGAGGTGACTTCTATAGTCACATTCTAGTAGGCTATAAGTTGACCTTGCATTGTGGCGCGACAAAGACATGACTGCTACGTCACTCATAAATGGATTCTTAGCCTCCCCAACATATGCTAGTTTTCAAACCTCTACCCACTCGGGCAAGGCTTACCTCTGCTCATTACAAAGATGTGACTGCAAAAGAAAAGACAAATTACAAGTATACCCTCAAAAAAGTTGCTTTAGTGGGGAGTCCTTGTCACAACCTCTTTGAACAGAATTGGCTATTGTTTATAAACAATGGTCAATACATAAAAAGAAATTAAAAATAATAAAAATAAAAGAAATAAAAAAATAAAAAATTGTTTTTTTTTTATTTTTAAAATTTAAGATTTTTAGATTAAAATTTTAAAATTTTAAATAATAACACTAATAATAATATTAATAAAATTTTAAATTTAATTTTTTTTGAAAAAAGAGAAGTTTGATATTGTTGCCTTACTACCACATCAGATTGCAAAAATTGTAATTACAAAATTTATTTTAATAAAAACTTTTATTTCAATTATTTTAATGTTTTTTCAATTGCTTTTGGGATCTATCCTGACTTAAAGAAGCACACCAGTTTGCTAGTGTTTTGTTTTTTTTAATCAAAATTTTGAAAAATAAATAAATTGTTGTTGGAGTTCCCTATGATTGGAAACTCACAACCCCTTAGTGGGCTTTTTTTTATACTAATGACAAAACCCTCGGGCCAAACAAAGCAGATAGATGGATCTTGATTAGAGCAGATACAACAAAGGTAGGTGCAATTCAATGGTATGACTTCAAAATGACTCCAACTTAGTGACCTTAAAGTCGCATAACAATAATTTATTCTAAGATTAACTAAGATGTGCACCTCTCTAAGCACTACTGTATATGCAAATTTGTCTATAACTTTTAATTTGAGTTTTGAAATCTAAAACAAATTTTTGGAGACAAAAGTGAGATTGATTTTCCAACTTTTATGAGTTCAAATTTTTTTGAAGAAAATTAATCTACTCTGCATCAATGAAGTAGAAAATATTACTTGTAATTCAATTCCTACATTTTACATATCCCACATGGTTTGTCTTGCCTACTACTACCCCACTACTATAAAACGCTTGTCATTTCATCTCTTAATATTCACATACTAAGTGACTTTAAAAGCCATGCAACATGTATGCCAAATATGAAGTATGTTGTATTCTATACGGTATATTTTGTATGTTGTATTATTGTGGAACTTTGAATGACCTTGGAGTGTGATCTTTAGAATGACTATAGATTTAAAGAATGACTCACTAAAAGAAACTTGCATTTTAGGTGACAATTGACAAGCCTTGATTTTTTGGAATAATTTTTTTTTGACATCTAGGTTGACATCTAGTTGTTTTTATGTCAACAATAACATCCAATGAACATCATGAAAAACATAAAAATAGCTAGATATCAACCTAGATGTCAAAAGAAATCCATTCTGAAAAATCAAGGTTCGTCACCTAAAATCCGGGTTTCTTCTAGTGTATAGAATGACTTGCCATGTGTCAATCCATTTGGATTGTACAAAGACTCCTTCTTAACTTCTAAATGACTTCACAATGACTTAAATATGAGTCTAATGTGACTTAAACATGACCCTAATGTGACTTAAATATGACTCTACTGTGACTCTAACATGAATATGACATAAATCTAATATGACTCTAACATGACTCTAACATGAATATGACATAAATCTAATATGACTCTAACATGACTCTAACATGACTCTAGCATGTCTAAGTCAGTAACTACAAATTGACTGTATAATTGGCTAACATGGACATCCACGTCAACAAAAATTTATTTGAAAATGGATAGCTACTCGGCCTTTCCCATAAAAAAATTTCATCCACTTCATCAGCTACGTAGATCCTCTCATCATTTCTTAATCCAAGGTAAAATTGGATGGTGATAATAGAATGGCAGTCATTTAAGGAATGACTTGTCCACTATGACTCTAGGGTCCAAAGTCATTTTTCAATCATTGTTGTCCGAAATGACTTCTATGTAGTCATTCTTTGCAATCATTTTTACCCCCAGTTTTTTGTAGTGCTTATTCAATGAGATGGGGAAAGAGAAATTGAATGATGTCTTCTTTACTCTTCAAAACTGCCTCATTAGTGTCATAAAAGTTAATAGAGTCAACAATTACAAGCTCCCTTACATGGGCAAAGCAAGATTAGGTTGTCTTCCTATAAATCTCCAATGTCCTATTGACATATTACAAGGTGCCCTAGGTGCTATTCAACACATGTAGATCATTAGGGAGAAAAAATTATGGTTTAATAAGCCATTATTTTTGTTTGGTGGGCAAAAAAATTCCATGATGAGTTGAAATAATTTTTTAAGAAAAATTGTGTCTTATAAATTGTAATTTTATATGTATGAAACTTTGGTTTATTCAATTTGGATTAGTGATGTGCAAGGAAAACAAGTTGTGGTCAACATTGCTTTTAAGGCAACCCAAGCATCTTCTTGAAAAAAGAAGTTGTAAAGATACAAACCATCCAAAGCTCATTGCCCTTAAGTTCCACAATTGAAGAACAAGAAGCTACTAAAGATATCTTTTATTCTCAAGCCATTGACTCTTTAATTCATGCTCAAGTCTTTACACGCCCCGATATTGCATATAGTGTAAATAGTTTATTCTAATATCTTTCTAATCTTGAACTTTTGCATTGGCAAGCTACTAAAAGAGTCTTTTGTTATATTAAAGGCACTATTACTCAAAATATTGTATATCAATAATCTTCTACTCGCCATATTTTATATGGATATTTAGATGTGGATTGGATTGGCGATCAAGATACTCGTTGTTCTACAATTGGGTATTGTTTCTTTCTCACCAGTAGAGTAATTACATGGTCAAGTAAGAAACAAACCTTTGTAGCTCTTTCTAGTATCACATCTGAATATACGGCTTTATCTAAAACTTGTGCTAAAGCTGTTTGGCTTCAAAGATTATTAAAAGATTTAGAATTTCCTCCAAAATATCAAAGTGCAATAACACTTAGTGCAAATCCTAAATTCCATTCTAGAACAAAACATATAGAAACTCAATATCACTTCACAAGGGAAGTTGTACAATCTAATCAAGTTAAATTAGAATACATTTGTACAAATGAAATGATAGTTGATATTTTTATTAAAAGTTTTCCACGAACAAAACACCAAAAGTTTATGAATGACCTTGGAATGAAGGATATTCCAAGCTCAACTCTAAATCAAGCATTAATGACAAGATTTTATGTACCAAGAGATCAAATTCCACCATTTCATTATTTTTCACCTTTACAAATTAGATATTAAATATTTGAAAACCATTTTTATCAACTTCAAGCACAATATAAACAACTTTATGATATATACATTTATAATCTACAAATACTTCAATCACAATATAATTGGCAATTGAAAGAAGATTCAATGTTCATAATTCACAAAGACAAAATAATTTTATTTTTCATAAAAATAATAAAAATAGATACAAAGGTTGGTCCTTTTATATATGGGCATGACCCTTTTTGTATATTTAAATACTTCTTGATATAATAGAATTTACTCTTCATTATATATTACAATTATTCTCATATAGATAGCCTATTTCTCAGTTTAGTGTCGTTTTTTTACCCAAAAAGAAATTTTCAGCAGTTGTTGTACTGTACAAGAGCACAAAGATATCAACTTACCTTTCAATATGCAAGGCTCAAGGAAAATTCCTCTTAGACTTTTCTTGACTTAGAGAAGTAGCTTCCAATCTCACAAAACGCATAAATCCTTCCTTCCAAGCATTACCACCAAGAATCACACCATCACGGGGATACCCCAAATGTAGTGAGAGTGTCCTTCCTATGCCAAGAATTTGCACGTCAGCAATGTGTAACCACATGACTAAAAGTCTAGTTAGTAGATCAATTAGCTAGCAACAAATAGACACACTGTTACAATAAACATATAGTCATGACTCTTGATGATCATCTCTTTCTATATAAACTCTTGTAATGATCTATGTTCATATTATATATTAAAAATATACTTTATGTTTTACGTGAATTCTATTATTCATACATGGTATCAGAGCGAGGTTCAAGTCCGAGGTTCAATGTTGTGAAGTTCAATATAATTTAAACTGCAAATTGTGCTTTGTTCCAACTCCTCGAGTAGATTGTTTAAGCAAAGATGTGTTCAACTTGTTTGTAGTTGACAAAGAAATATTTGAGGTGAAAAATCAATTACGACTCATAAATGGATTCTTTAATCTTAGTCTTGAACTAGTTGAATTCTTAAACAAACTCAAGAATCTAAAGAAATTCAATAGGTGAGCCTATAGAATTCAAATCATTATATACAAAATTTCCAACACACATGCAGTTTATATTAACTCAATAGCTCACTTTGGTTAGTTTGATGCACCTAGACAATTCGACGAAATCAACCATCAATTTTTTTGCCAATAATTCCTATGCTGCCACTTTATATCTTCATCAAGAACTTTAAATATTAATCTAGTATCATGGCTTCATCTACAATGAATTTAGCAAATTGAGCAGTTAAAATATTCCACCTCTAACTTCCTCAAGTTACACATCCTAGAGCATAAAAATTGAAATGCTCCTTATAGGCTCTGAATTATGGAGTGTGGTTGATGGAGCAAAAGCCACTCTTGTTGCTAGTGATCAAGTTGGATTAACAGCATGGAAGTTAAAAGATTCAAAAGCTTGTTTCAATATATTGTTGCATTGTAGTGAAAAACAACTAATCTCACTTCAACTATTAGCCACTTCCAAACAAATATGGAACAGAATCAAACAACTCTATCAACAATCAAATAAAGCCTCTTAAGTCAATTTGCATAAACAGTTATGTCATCTTACAATGTCTGATACAAATGACATTGTTGGTTTCCTTAAAATCTAACAATCTGATTTACAAGAAGTAGCTATTGTTGGTTGCATCTTTGACAATGCTCAACAAGTTATGTTGTTTTTATCAACACTACCAGATTCTTGGAGTGTGTTTGTTACAACACAAGGAGGCCTTTCCAACCTCACTGTCCTCACATTCTCTGAACTATTTTCAAATATCCTTCAACAAAATGCAATAAATACTTCCAAAGGTGAATCTTCTAAAACTAGTGCCTTCTATGTCAAAGGAAATTTATCAAACCACCATCACGAAGGTTCAACATCAACTCTCAACACCCAAATAATAATTTTCAAAAATCAAAACATTTTACTAAGCCGCCAAGGACTAGTAAGCTTGGTACATCCTAGACAAGACAAATGAGTCAACCATCAATCATTTTCTACTACTTTGGCAAGTTGGGTCACAAGGTACCTGATTGTAGGAAAAAAATAGCGTGATCTGGGGCATTTAAAGACCCATGGCAATACTGCCACTTCAATTGATCTCTTTTGTCTTTTTTTTGCCTTTGTTAAAATACAACTTATAACAGACTACAGTATTTAGACTCTGGAGCAAGTCAACACATGTCTCTTCTCTAGGCTTTGTGATTATCAACTATTAACTGAACCCAAGACTATTTTACTAGGTGATAATAGCAATTATAATGCTCTTGGTTTTGGCTTCATGCTAATCAAACTTCTTAGTTCTAAATCTTTATTAATTAAAGATGTCCTCCATGTACTTGATCTAGCTAAGAACTTGCTTTCAGTTGCTCAAATCACGAGTACTGGAAATACCACTATTACCTTTAGTAGCCAACAATGTTTCATTAAGACCATTTCTCCAACCAATCATCACCACAAGACATTTCACATTCAAAAAGATAGTAATTTATTTTCCATAGGTGTTGGTATTGATCCTATTATTCAAAGCAATATTGCTACAGACTACAAAATCCAAAGTTGACACTTTAACATGGTATCATTGCCTAAGCCATCTCAATAGCCAATCATTAAGTATCATGCAATCTAATGACTTTGTCACTGGCTTACTGCCATTGAAATCCACTATGCCATTGTGTACTCATTGTACCTTTGGCAAGCATCATAGGACACCTTATTCTATTGATAATGCCACTTGAGCCTTGGTACCTCTTGCTCTGGTTAATACATATTTGTACATGTGGTCCAATGAAGACTCCCTCACATAGTGGCGCTTACTATTTTCTTATATGTGTTGAATGATGATTATATAAGATATACACATATATATTTCTTAAAGAAAAAATCTAAAGCTCTTTCCTTTTTTTTATTCAATATAAGAATTTAGTTGACAATCAAACAAATCAAAAGATATTGATTCTTTGTTTTGACAATAGAGGTGAGTTTACCTCTATAAAATTTAACCAATTATGTCATGATTATAGTATACAATGACAGTTTACAAATCCATATAACCTAGCTCAAAATGGGATCATTGAATGTAAGAAACAAACATCAGTTGAATTTGCTCACAATAGTATGTTACATATTGCCAAGCTTTCAAATGCCTATTGGATTGAAGCCCTTAACACTGCCTACTATTTGTAAAACTATTCTTATACATTTGCTTTGGATTCAATTACTCCCTTTGAATTTTGGATTAGCTTCAATTTAGATCTTAGTCACCTTCATATTTTCAAGTGTCAAGCTTTTGTTCATATTCCAGATGAAAAGTACACCAAATTAGATACAAAGACTATTCCATGTATCTTTGTAGGTTATGCAAAACCTCACGATATAAAATGATATTGTTTATATGATAAATCTAATCACCATTTATTTACAAGAAATGATGTTATTTTTCATGAAGACTTGTTTTTGCAAGTGGGGGCTCATCTTTGCTCTACATTTACCTATATTTGACTCCAATAGTAATTATCTTGTCACTGATCACCTGCTCACCTTTGCTATCAACCTAAATCCTAATCAAATTGATCAAAATGAAATCAGTTCTCATGTTATCAAATTGAACTCTAATCCAAATCCAGACTTTGAATCACCCTTTGACAAGCCATTTGTCCATCCACCTTCCTTGCCTATAAGTACCTTGACATCCAATCTCATTTAGACTCATGCATCTGATCAACATTGCGACCCTCACTCCTCTCTAATATTACCAACCAGATACTCCACATGTCAGACTAAAGGCCAATGACATTTTACCAAATTTCATGATGAAGCTACCTATGCCTCTACCTTTTTCATACAAATTATTGATCTCCAATCGGTTTCTGAAGCACTTTCAAGCCTTGAAGCCTTACAGTGGCATCATGCTATGGAAGTTGAGTACAATTCATTAGTCAACAACAACACTTGGAAATTGGTTGATCCCCCTATTAATTGGTCCATTTCAATACTAGGTGGATATTTTGACGGAAATATAACTCAGATGGAACTTTGGCTTGCTATAAAACCTGCTTTGTTGAGTGAGGTTTTTTCCAAGTTGGCCTTGACTATTATGAGACATTTTCATCCATCATCAAAATGATGTCATTTTGCCTTTTACTTGCTTTGGCTACACTTTATGGATATCATATCCACCAAATGGATGTTATAATAGCATTTCTCAATGGTCTTCTTTAGAAAAAAATTTATATCACCCAACCTCAAGGTTTTGTTTTACCCAGCAATTAAAATCAAGTATGTCATTTATTAAAATTATTATAGGGCCTTAAATAAGCACCGCAAGTTTGGTATCAATTTTTTTATAAATTTCTACTTAGTTAACATTTTGTTCGATGTTATTCCGACACCAATGTATATTTTAAGTGCTCTTCCAATTCTTTCATGTTTATTGGTTTATATATGGATGACAAGTAGTTGCAAGAAACACTTCAAGTTTTTGGTTCAAAATTACGTTTTTTGGCCATAGGACTGGCAGTATTATGCAATACTACTAATACTACGTTTTAGAAGCGCCCTGACAAATCTGCACCGTTGATTGAAGGCGCCTGCAGATCTACACCATTGATTTAGTACTATGTTGTACTATGTAGTACTACGGACTACTACAAAGTACTGCAGAAGCCACTAGGAGCAGAAAATAACAGAAAAGGGATTTGTAGAGATTTTCATTTTTAGTAATTCAAAAAAAATTCAAAAAAATTCCATAAAAAAAGCCATTTTGCTAGAAAAGACTATACTTGCATTGCACCAAAAAATTCATGAAGGAAAATTTTTCCTTCTTCATAGCTTTCGCGCAAAAGAAGGTCACTTTGACCCCATGTGTGCAATTGACATGATGCTATTTTCATAAAAACTCATTGTCAGCCCTTTCAGTGTTAGTAGACCTCCAACATGTCCAATTTGTGGCTTCAAATTCTCATTTTGGGTCAAAAATAGGACTAAACCCCCCCAAAATGGCCAAGGTAGACACCCAATCGGGAGCAGTTTAAAAATAGTAAATTAATTTTTTAAATTTTTTAAAAATTACGCAAGGCCTATAACTTTAGCATCTACCTTCATTCCAAATTTCATGCCAAATGGACAAACAATGCAAAAGTTATGAGCAAAAAGCCAATTTTTAAGGACAAGGGGACAAGAAATAGGGTTTCTTGCAATCACCCTGACCTTATTTTTTATTTAAAGTATTTCTTTACACGTAAGGCTATGTTTTCCCAATGGTTTACAACAATGATATCGATTACATTCTTGGAATCCAAATTTGCCGAGATCCTACCAATCATACTTTTATTCTTATATAAAATAAATATATTTCTGACCTCTTTGAAAATTTTAATAACACAAATTGCAAACCTATTGCTACACTTATGAAAGTCGATATTTGATATTCATGTTCTCAAGCTGAGAACTTGACTCCTACGGAAACTTCATTTATAGCTTCAATTCCCTATGCCCAAGCTATTGGTAGTTTTCAATACCTTGTCACTTGTACTTGTCTTGATTTAGTATTCTCAGTAAATCATCTTGCTCAATTCATAGCTAAACCAGGCCCTATCCACTAGAGTGCCTTAAAATAAATCTTTTGATATTTTCAGCACACAAAAACTTGGGATCTCACTTATTAGTGTGTATCCTCTTCTCTTCATTCAAACTCTGCTAACTTCCTTTGTGGCTAGAGTGATGCGGATTGGACAAGAGATCTTGATACGTGATGCTTGACATCCAGCTATATTTTTCAACTTCATAGTTCTACACTTTCTTGGTAAGATAAGAAACAACCAATAGTTGATATATCCTCAACGAAAGCTAAATATATTGTTGCTACCATTGCAACAAAGGAGCTACTTTGATTTCAAACTTTACTCACCAAATTGGGTTATATTATATTAAAAATATACTTTACGTTTAATTTAAACTCTATTATTCATACATGGTGAACCAGATTATATTAAAAATGAACACTCCCAAAAATATCCTTCTAAGGGTATCAAGACGAATTCCAGGGTAAAGAATTAATCCTTGAAGGTTCAAGGATTCATGCTTTGAAATTGTTCAATTTGGTTCATTTGAATTTGAAAAATATAATTCACAGAGGGACAAATTTCACATTACTAGAACCAAAGAAGTACAATCATTGCATGTAATGGTAAATAAAAATAAAAATGGACAAAAGATACTCTGCACAAGACCGACTCAATCTAAATAGAAAACATTGGGCTTCTTGACCCTTTAGAATGGTAAGGTACCTCCAAACAATACTTTTAGAACTTCTCCTTCTTCTAGCACTCATTTTGATGCTCACTTTGATTTTCTTCATCACGTCTTTCATCTTTAGATTCTGCCTTCCAAAGTGTGATTTGAATACTTTCTCCCGTGCAAGGAATATAGCCCAATGCTTCACATACAAAACCAGATACAATCTTGTATTGATTTGAACCCTGCTACCCATCACATTGCAAAATCACATGGTTAAGGACACTATAACCATCTACTTGTACTCTAAGGTCTAGATGAAGGATCTGAAGAGAGTAAACTACAACACCATTTGTATAAATAGTAACAAAGTTCTAATCCAACAATTACAAGATCCTAATTAGGCCTTGTGAAATTCTCTAGAGATATTTGTGATCCCCGTAATTGTCACACGGGCCTTGGATTTTTCTTTCTTTTGCTTTAAGTTCATTTTAATGAGTATTTCTATTCAAAAAGTACTAAAAAGTGTATGAACATCGTGTTTGGTAGAAATCTCTACTAATACAGTGTTTCAGGTCCGAAAAATCTAGAAGTGCTTTAAACACTTTCATCTGTTAAAATTTATGCCTTAATAAGTGTTTAAGGGGTCGTTTGTGAGTTTGGAGTAGATTTGAACCCTGATGGCCAAAATAGGAAAACACCTAAAATAGGCTTTTGAAGGATTTGACTACAAAAGGAGCACGTGATATTCATAAGATATGAGAGGAAGAGTTAGAGTTTCCATAGATCTTCAGATTTTAGAAGCCCTGCTAGGAGTTCACGAGGAAACATAACCCAATTTTCAAAAGTTGGAAAAAATACCATCATATGTAACATTATAGGTAAAATCTACGAATTTTGATTGCAAGTGATCGAGGGACAAAAAAAGGTATTTCTAACTATAAAACATGCCAGGAGCGTAACGGTGAAGCCAGATTGCCAAGATTTCCTATTACAAAAATGATTCTTCCTCGAAAGAATTAAAACCAAGAAGTAGAAATTTCCATCCTACTATTATTAATGTCAAGTTTCAATATGAACTTGCACTTAGCTTTAGAGGACTTCTTAGGAGTTTCCCAAAAAGTTTCATATTTTTCTAAATTGCAGAAGATGATTCCATGGGAAGTTAACTGTGTTTATCGTGATTGGAAAAGTCATAGAAATTATCCATGCTACAATAAAATCCCAATAAATATTAGGATAGTATATTTTAGCATAAACAAGAATCCAAAAAAATTTCATTGCATTTTGAGTTTCTGACACCAACATGTACTCCAACTAGTGACGGCAACAACTTTTTAAAGGATTTACAAATTTGTGGCGAGTTGACCGGTGAATTAGGGACATACGGTGTCCAAATGAAGTCAACTTGGACTCTTTTCTTACTTTCTCAAACCTTTCAAATGACTTGGGCTAGTCAAAACCTTGAGAAAATGCAAACTCCGACATTTGGATTTTTAACCTTTTTCATTGATTTGCTAAACACTAGTTTTTACTTGCAAAATTGCCTAGAAGTAGGGGGCAAGAGATCCCCTAGACGAATTTGGAACTTTTAAAGACGATGGCACAATTGATTTGGCATTTGGAGCTTTTCTCCAAAAGTTATAAAAATCACAACAATAGCAGTAGAATTGAATTTAGTTAATTTTTATTTACATGGGAGTAGGTATAGGTAATTAGAGGGGAAATGGGGACCTTGGACAAGTATAAAATTCCCCCTCCTCCTCTTCTCTCTTAATACCCCTAAAAATCATTTTGCAACCTTTTTCATTTTATTAACAACCATATGCGACCACGTTGTTGAATTCTCCTTGGTCACGTAAGAGTATTTTGCCAAAAAACTCATG
The DNA here is from genome assembly GCA_947034895.1 of Rhytidiadelphus loreus. Classification (NCBI taxonomy): domain Eukaryota; kingdom Viridiplantae; phylum Streptophyta; class Bryopsida; order Hypnales; family Hylocomiaceae; genus Rhytidiadelphus; species Rhytidiadelphus loreus. The sequence goes on from OX344763.1 coordinate 9,110,465, forward strand.
TTATTTGCATTTGAAGCCTTTTCTATCTTGAATCTCTGAAATTCTTGTGTTTTTTGAGCTTAAGACAAAGGACGTTGGGGTCCCTTTGCTCTAGCTTGTATTTTATCAAAGTTTTGAAGTGGTTATGCAAATTATTGCGTGTTTTTTAACTTGGAAGTGTTTTGTTCTAACACCAAGGATATTCAAACCAAATTCTCACAATTCCGTTAGTTTGAATGCCTTAGAGCTTTATTAATTGTGTTTTAAACAAGTCCATTTACTGACAACCATTCCATTGAGCTTCTTGTGTGGAATTTCTTACTTCTGGGTTGTGAAAATCCCCTTAAAGCCTTGACATGGAATATGTGGTCCAAAAGTGTTATTTTCTCATATTTTGGAGAGATCTTAAGTTGGATTCAAGACTCTTGAAATCCTATATATCCAAACTCTTGCAAAATTTTCTTAGAATTTGAGGTTAATCCTTCTTATACGGCGAAGCTATCGCCAATTTTCCAAATTTGTTATATGTACCCTCTTTTGTTTTGCTTTCACTAAGTACCCAAATGGCAAAGCTTCGTTCCTAGCATAAAAATTCTTTGTTTGTTTGGTGTTAAAGGGGTCCTCAATAGGAGACTCGAGGTGTGGTTAAAATACCAAAATTTGGTATAAGTGGCGAGCAACAACCACTATAGAAAAAACAAGAACCGTGCGACCGTGAGGCCCTGTCCTAGGTTAACAACAATATTAGTTTATTGATAGTAGATAGAGGGCAAATTAAACAAAAATATTTAGACAAAAGTAAATAGTGAGAAAATTGATAAAGATGATTTCATTTTAGCTGGCAAGTGTTAGAACTATTTACATTAGTTGATTGTAAGTTATTACTAAAAAATAGTGAAAAAAATTCAACCATGTGTTACTGTAAAATTTTATGTCACTTGGTAAAAAAATGTTTTGAATATTTGTAGTAAAATCATGACTTTTAGTCCATATATTCTATAATTTTGGTATTTTACTAGCGGTTGGCGCTTGTTTTGCAACGCATTAATCCAACCATTTTGATACAATTTTTATGAATTTTTATAGATTGCAATAGACTGTCATAGATAATGATAAATTTTATGCATTAATTGCATCTACAGATGCATGAATTAAGAAAATATCCATCCATCAAATAGCAATAATGTCTCATGTATAGTACTTCCATATATTAATATGGAAGATTGTTTCAATTGAGACAATGTAATTGCACACCCAAAGAATGCAAGTTGGATTGAAGGGGACGTCGCAAAAGCATACATGACCCCTAAACATGCAGAGTTTGAAACAAACTCTTAACTTTTCCATCCACCTGATTCAGGTGTAAATGTTTAGAGGACATTACATGACAAAGTCATGAAAAAACTTCATGGTAAATCACATTTTTTACTGTTCCCACAACTTCGTCGTTGTCATTGGCAACTTTAATGTTCGCAGGATGTCTACCATGAGACAAAGCCACATATAATTGACCATGGCTGAATACTTCATTTCGAAGATAAATGCCGACTCGATCATATGATTGGCCCTGCGATTTGTTAATTGTCATGGCAAAAGCACCAGTTATAGGAAATTGTTTCCGGCAAAGTGTAAATGGCAAGCGACTATCATTATAATGATCTGTGATCCTAGGAATTAATACCTCTTGGCCACGATAACGCCCTTCTATAATTTCACATAGTAAGACATTTGATGACACTTGCAAAAGGTGCAAACAACTTCCATTGCACAAACCTTTTGCCGGATTCAAATTCTTTAACAACATCAAATATTGACCACATCTAAGATTTAATTGGTGAGGAGGCAAACCGCTTAACTATAAAGAATTTAAAAATTCTATCGGATAATGATGGGCATGCTCATCGCTCTCATGTACAAAATCTACATTGAAACATTGATGCACATCGCCAGGCATGCGATCAATAATTTTTCGATTGATTTCTTGAGCATCATCATTTCGGACAGCCAAAATGACACATTTAGAGAAATCAACCGGATCATCAAAAATGGCATCAATAAGACCATCTAAAGAATTTCTAGGTGCAACTAATCCTAGCGGTAAATCTACTTCTGCACTGATTTTACCTTCACCAATGTCTAATAAAAATCTTTGAAATCTGGTTGACTTTGTAAACGCATATTAGTAGGTAAATGAAAATGTTGCATTAGTGGAAATAAATATGAACGTCGCAAGCAAGCTTCAATAGTTTGTCTGCGACCTCCATGCACAACAACTGGTAAAGTTTGCCAAAAATCACTACCATACAAAACTATAAGACCACCATTGGGACTATGATTCCACAAATATCTCGCAATGATCTATCTATAGCTTCAAACATAAATCTATGTCCAGCACAAGCTTCATCAAATACAATTAGTTGTATTTTGCATAAGCTTTGACCTAATGCAGATTGGGCACTAATGTTACAAGTCGATGTATCGTGTAATTGTAAAGGAATGGCTAAAGTAGAATGTGTCGATCGTCCTTGATCTAAAAGACATGCAGCAATTCCACTTGTAGCCATTGCCATACACTCGACACCTCTAGCTCAAAGATAACCTAATACAGTATTATCCAAAAAAAAGTCTTACCCGTACCACCTGGACCATCTAGGAAAAAAAAGTTTATTTGGAGAATTAGGTTCTAAAACTGCCGTGGTAATTGCATTGAAAACAATTTTTCTGCTCTTCATTAAGCCTATCAACATCTTCTTCTACAAAAGTAATATTGGCATTATCCAAATTATTATTGTCATTGACATTAATGGCCAAATCAACATTGTTTATATATCCAAACTCATGCAAATCATCAATGTTAAAAAAATGTATAAGGTGTTTATCAGATGAAGACAAATATGAAGACAAATATTCTTCAATGTACAAAATTGCTTTGCAATAGCGATTTTGGTCATTGCGCCAATCATCAGACATTGCATCAAGATGTCTCCTAAGCAAACTAATAGGATTTTGTGGTTGTCCAAACACAAGAACTGTTGCAAACAACCGCCGAATTTGTTTAGACAATGCAATAATATTTGCCTCTTGGAGACAATTCTCCCACTCAGCATCATCCTGTAAAAGTCCTCTTGCAATGCAAATGGATTTATAGGTTGGATATACCATATCACGAAAATGAAGTAAATCTTCAAATGAAGTTGGTGCCTCAACATGAGTCAACAACAAACGTAAGTAAAATACTTCAGTACCTATAGGAACTATATTTATTCTACCAAATACTTTTACATCGTGTTATTTTTTAACCCACATGTTGTTTTTTACATCCCATCTATAATGAAGCAAAAGATCTATGTATCAAAGAAGTATATGATTACCTTGATTACCAGAAACAATTAAGGCACGAATGTGACTATTAAGCTAAAAAAACTTTGTAAGTTTAGTGTGAGCGTTTTGATCAATTACTGATTGTAAAGATGTTCCTTCATGAAAAGAAACATATTGTTGACCCGGAAGATGAACAAGTAACCGACAAATACTATGACTTTTATTATTGGTTTCGAAACCAAAGAGCCTCCAACATACTTTTTGAGCGGCTACATAACGACTTTCTAAAAACTCTTTAATCTCATCTACAACGTCATTTATTTCTACAACACTATGATCTACACCCTTAAATATATATTTGTAAAGATATTTGATAGTTTTTATTGAACTGCAAATTTCAATATTGATATAACAATTGAAACAACCTACTAAATAAGGATTGTATGGCTGTGAGCCCCAAATTTGTCACTTGGGACTCATTGTTTTCTTTTTTTTAGTTTATCACAAATTAAGGCATAAAGTAGTACAAAAAGCCCAAAAAAGAGTGTAGAACCAAAATAGGTATGTCACGTACCAGTATAGCATTTGGTCATAAATAGCCTTTTATCCATAGATTACCCATAAAACCCACTTGTATATAGGTTAGAACCCATAATTAGTGGAAAACAATAGGGCTACTGGGAACTTACCCAAAATAGCCCAAAACCTAGTGCATGTGACCATGGTAGGCTAAATGAAGTCTTAGGAGAGTGGGGGAGGTCTCCACATAAATCTCCAAAGATAGGTTCTAGTTTCCCCATTCCACCGACGAAACATTAGGAATCCAAATTGTTAGCTTGCAGGTGTTACTTGCCCCAGGCAGGCCGCATGGAGGAATCCACAGCCGCCGGATAGTGTTCTCGGATCTGGAACATGTCGGGATGTCCACGGCAAAACCCATTCGCCAAGATTCCCTCACATGTGAAAGATTCCTTAACTGCCGGTGATTCAACCGAAGTCAGTTTTCACCACGCCACCAACTGTGTGCCAGAATAGCCTAAGACTTGGCATGTGGCTTGGGGGACTCCATGAGAGGTTCCCCCAAAAGTCTCGGTTTTTTCTGATCTCCAAAGGATCTTTTTCCGAGCAGTCAACCGCCAAAGGCCACATTGGGAAATTCATGGAAAATACCCAAGCCGCGGTAAAATCTCACTAAAAATTAGACTAGCATCTTTTATGTTAATAACGTGCCCCGACAAATTTCATGGTGTTCCAATAGCGGGAAGCAGCCGAAACTGACAACATCCCCCCAATTAATAATTACGGCAGGATCTTTGCGGGGTTGACTAGCGTCCCGGGAGCGTACGAAGTCGGAACGAAGACATCAAGGAGCCTTTTCTTACTCCCTAGAGCCTCCCCAACAACCCTAGCTAGTTACCCAAGCCAAAAGAGGTAAACCCCAAAAGTTAGGTTTTTACCCTTTTAATTGGCTCTAGTTGGCACTAGTTTCCGATGGGTTTTTTGTGATAGAAATAGGGGGTAGGGGATCCTTTAGGCTAAAAATGGCATTCTGAAGCCATTGGCGCAATCCATTTGCAATTCAAAGCTAAACTCCAAAAGTTAGAGGTTAGAACCAGCGTAAAACCCAAAATTAGGTGAAAATCTCAAATTTGGATGAAAATCCGGATGGATGAGGTTACTCGTCGAGGGGGGGAGTGGGCCCTTGGAAACCTATAAAAGGGGGCCCTTCTCTCTCCCAAAACACCCCCAATACTTGTTTTGGGTCCGTGGGTCCAAGTTATCTTGGCATTTTTGGCATTTAGGCCAAAAAACCTCTACGGTGTTTTTGGAGCACTTTTGGCTCCCGTTGTTGTTCTATTTACAACTTTTGAAGGGTCTTGGAGTCCTTCTCGTTCACTTGTACTTCGTGTGTCTTCTTTGAACATCTTTTGGTCACATTTGGAGAGTTCTTTGTAAAGTTGTCTTGTGTCGTGCATTAACCCCGGAGTAACCCCCCACCGTACCTTGGCGATGCCGCTTTGGGGGGCCTTTGGTGCATAAGTCCTTTAACATTATTGTCTTGCGTGTACGTGTGCCTTGGAAGTAAGTGCTAACCATAGTAAACCCCTTCTTTGTTGTTGACAAGTGGACCCACCCTTCGGGGGACGGCGAAGCTTTGACCCTGTGACCCCTTAGTCCTAAAGAGTGTGTTAAAACGAGTCCTAGACGGCAGAGCTTTGAACCCCAACCCATTGCAAGTCCTAAAGTCGGTGTTAAAACCGATTCTACGACGAAGCTTTGGACCCCGATAGGTCTAAATTCCAAAGTTTAGTTCCCAAGACCTTCTTGGGAAAAATTAAAGTTTAGCTCCCAAGATACCCCTAGGTGGTAGAAAGGCGGAAGAAACCCCCCACCATAAGATAGATTGGTCAACGTCCAAGTTCTTTCCCCCACGGCGAAGCTTTGACTTCAACCACATCAAAATTAGTCTAGCTTTTTGTTTTACCTTGACCATAATCAGTAACGTCCGGTTTAGTTTTTAGTTAAGTGGGTTCCCATACGGGAACCCGAGGTTAGAGAGGGAGTGTAAAAACCAGGGCCAGCCAGCGGACCCAAGCCAGCGGGCAACCCAGCTAGCCGGGCGACCCAGGTAGCGGGCAACCCAGCCAGCCGGGCGACCCAGCAGCGGGCAACCCAGACAGCGGGCAACCCAGACAGCGGGCAACCCAGACAGCGGGCGACCCAGCAGTGGGCACCCAGACAGCGAACACCCAGACAGCGGGCACCCAGACAGCGGGCACCCAGACAAGGCTTCGGGGAGAGGGGGCCAGGACTTCGGGGAGGTTGGTCCAGGCTTCGGGGAGATTGGGCCAGGGCTTGGGGGGGTTGGTCCAAGGGTTTCGAGGGGGGGGAAGAGAGAAAAAAAAGGGAAGATCAAAACAAAACATACATCCAAAAAGGGGGGGGAAATCGGTCAAAAAGGAGGGGGGGAAGAGAAAGACAAGCTCCAAGCGGCGCCCTGCAAACCACATCCTCAACCTCTCAAACCAAACCTCACACAATGATGACAAAATTAGGAAGGGGGTAGTTATAGGAGAGGAAGAAGGGAGAGACGATAAATAGTGTTGCGTCATAAGATTAGGTAGGAAATCTCCAAAGCTTCTTACAACCATTAGGAAAGAGATTAGGATGACACCAAAATGACAACGTAAGAGAATAGGTGACTCTTCCATTAGATTAGCGTCATATGGTGTAAGGTCTCATTTAAGGGGTTGGTAGGAATAGTGTTGGAGTAAAAGAAAAAGAGATAAGGAGAAAGGAAGGGACCATTAAGGGTCTTTAGAGTGTACTACTTCGCCAAGGACTAAGTCGTAGGCAGTTTACTACTTCAACATACGTGTCGACTATGGAATACGAGCACGCGGCCGGATGTATGGAGGAAAAGGTCGCGCATGCCTACATCGATCAGGTGAGTCAGTAAATTAATCCCTAGTGCTTTTTCTTTTAATTTGTGCTAAATTCTGTTAAGAGGTGATTAATGTCGATTAGCAAATAGGAATTAGATTACAAAACAAGGTAGAACGGGATAGGATAGGACTAGGGATTAGTAACCGTTATGGTCACAATTCAACCAAGAAGTTAAACATTAGATGAGGACAAAATAATCCAATTAGGAGTTAAGGTTAAAATAGCCAATCAAAATTACCTTAGGTAATAAAGACGTAGGGTCAAGGGTAGAACGTAAAAAGATAAATTAAATTAGAAGATTAAAGTAGATTAGAAGATTAAATTAAATTAGGGGATAAATTAGATAAAAGATAAATTAGATTAGAAAATTAAATTAAGAAAGAGGATAAATTAAATGAGGGGATAAATTAAATTAGAAGATTAAATTAGGAAAAAAGATAAATTAAATTAGAAGATTAAATTAGGAAAAAAGATAAATTAAATTAGAAGATTAAATTAGGAGATAAATTAGATTAGGAAATTAAATTAGGAAAAAATATAAAATTAAATTAGGAAAAAAGGATAAATTAAATTAGGGGATAAATTAGATAAAAGATAAATTAGATTAGAAAATTAAATTAAGAAAGAGGATAAATTAAATGAGGGGATAAATTAGATAAAAGATAAATTAAATTAGAAGATTAAATTAGGAAAAAAGATAAATTAAATTAGGGAAAAAGATAACTTAGATTAGGAAAAAAAACCAATCAACTTAGGAAACCATGGAAGGGACTTAGGTAATCCCTCCTCAGCCTTAGGAAAGGTCAATTAGCCTCAGATTCCCATAGATTAAGATAGATTCGGTGGTAGTTCGCATAGGTTGCCGTTAGGGGACGATTAGCCCGAATTATTCCCTCGCCAATTGGGGGCAACTCCATTGTCACCTGCGGAAACTAGGAACTTAGAAAAGAAGATCCATTGCTTGGAAGGCACAATGGACCTACGCTTAGTCACCCGTTTGGTTAGAATTTAGTTAACCCCTAGAACCTGGTTGTGTCCGATTAATTACCAAGGGTGGGTAATTAAGCGCCCACAATGGCACAACAGATCGATTATCTAAACGAATAATTTGTCCTTGTACATGTTTTTTGATATATCGGCCTTGGTTTCGGCGACGGTATAAAATAAATCCATCGTCACCCACTACGGTACTATCTCGAGCTTGCATTGGATAATTCTTTGAGCATCTACCGTCTTTTATACATGGACAATTAAGATTGTCCAAACCACACGAGCCATGCATCATATGTTTAGCAACCGCAACATATAATTGCGGTTGCCTATCTAAATCAGAAATTTCAATATATACTACGTGATCTACAAGGTTATAATCATTGATCTTATCTTTCAACCAAAGAAGAATGTGTGCATGAGGGAGACCATGCTTTTGAAACTCAATAGTGTAACAAAAAACAATAGTTTCCCCCAAGATATTCTTCTTGATAATCTCATCCATCATAGCTCTCAATTTGAGCTCAAAAACATGCACAACTACATCTGGACAATCGGAAAGACTTTGATCTGGCTCAAGTTCATTAAGAATCCCAGACCATGTTGGATTACAAGTCATTATAATGAATAAATCAGGTTTTCCTAAAACTCTAACCAAGACCATACTATCTTGGAAGAGTTTTTACATATATCGAGGAGATCCGATAAATGTTGTTGGTAAGACAATGCGACGTTCAATACGTGCTCCATTGTCTTCTTGTAAAGCGTCTACTACCCCTTGATAGCATTCTGCTCAAAGTTCAGCTTGATGTTGTCTAATGAAAAGTAAGTTTTCATGTTCTACACGTAAATACTGATCCACTACATATTGTTGAAATAATCTTCCTGCCCTATGTAATACATTTGACTCAGGCCGCTTTTGAAGCAAATATTGGACAAATGACTTTAAAGTCACTCCAGTATTTGCTTTAAAAGTTGGTGACCACCCACATCGTCCATCTGGAAACAATAAAGGATAGGATAAAGCATTATAAGCTGGATGGGTTTCTTTTATTTGTAATAAATTTCCACCGCGTTGATGAAGAACGATATCTCTACCAGAATTCAAATGTTGTTCATCAAGAACAACAACGACAACTTCTGGAACTATTGGTCGATTGTATCAACGGGGATGTTCACCAGAGGGAACTTCACCGGAAATACGAAGTCCTATGTTATATCTTCCTAAAAGAACATCACGTGAAGATTTGAAACCCTGAACCAAAGCATTTATCGATCCTAAAACTTCTTGGATGATATTAACGGTTTCGCGTTGAAGATCATCGAAAATCTCCATGCGACGATTTGTTTGCAAACCATCATCCAAAAAATAAATTTGTGCAAATTTTGCACCGTCTTGTGATTCAGGCTCTAAACTTCCAATATGATGGCATAATTCTCCATTTACACGAAAAGTATATATCCCTCTTCTTTCAGCTTGGTTAGATTGAAATTTATTACTCATACTTGTAAACGCAAAAGCTTGATTATACTTTAGAATGGATTTAAGGAACTCACAAGAATTAGGTGTCATGCCCATAAAAAGCTCATTGAACATTGGATGGACAATGGGATGACTAACGTGTTCACTGGCAGTTTTACCATTGTAACAACAAATGGTAGATTTTTCTTTTCTATAACGAAATGCTAAACATTCTGGACATTGAATGCACATAGATCCAACTTCCTGAACATTAACATCTACAAAGTCATCAATTGTAGTCAAAGCTAGAGCCATGGTCTAGAAAAGATGACAAATTTTAATTCTAAGTGTAGTATAAAATAACAATGACCAATCGTAAATTCTAAATTGAAAAAAATATAATTTATTAAAAGATGATAATGATTTTATAATAAATCAAATTCTTCAAAGATTAAAAAAAAATACCACAAATTAATGAATTTGATAATCAATCTTAAAAAAAAATACAATAATCAAATATTTTAACCTATAAATAAATGAATCAATAAGTTTAAATTAATTTACAAAAAAAGCCTTGTCATACCTGAATGTGTACACCTAGTAAAAGGAGAATACCTATCCTAAACCTTGTGCAAATTTTAGGAAGGTGGAATCACCCTTCTCTTCCTACTTTCCACTACAAAGCTTTCAAAACAAAGGGTTTACAATTCTTTTTAATAAATTCTTGTGAATTTCAAGGTTGGACCACAAAATAAGTGATGGACAGGGAAAAAGGGCAACCTATAGGACAACTTGTAACAATTCAACTATGCTTTGTGGAGATCATCACTTTCCACAAACACAGGCTCAACAACACAAGAGAATCTTGCCAGTGATCAATCCGACTTCATTCTCAACAAAAATGTCTAAAATTCAAAAGCACCTATCACAAAATACACCAAGTTCCCTCCTAACAACACTAGAGTAGGAATACTTGGATATGCAAATGAAAAATGTCCGTTTACACTACACAAACCATAAGAGGATTAAATTTTTTTTATCTAAATAATGCTCTAACGCTCCAACGCTCCAACACTCCAACGCTCTAACGTTGTCGTGTAAAGAGCGTTTGCTTTGGGAAATCATGAAGATTCTAGCTGCGACCAGAAATTGCTCGGGAATGAAATAAATTGTGACTTGTAGAATCTTCAAATCTTCAAGTCTTCAAATCTTCAAACTGCTACTCATTATCCTATCCTGTTGTATTTCTAAATAGGCCAAAGCTTAAGCTAAGGTGATAAGAAACCATGGGCTTCGGACGTGTAAAACATGATGGCAGACCACAAGCTGAACTGTCCGAGGGATTGGATCCTAAATTTGAAACCCATGGTGATCAACAAATATGCCTCACTAGTGGGAATAACATAAAAATCTCGACCATGTGGGCAATTAATCCCACTTCGTCGCATCCACAACACAAAATGAGATTAGTATTAGTGTAAATCAAACCGCCCGCAACAATAAAATAAAATTTACAAAGCCACAAACCACACACACACAAGTCTTCAACACCTCCTTCAAACTCCAACTCCAACTTTCAATTTTCAAGCTGGACTTTGTTTGAGTGTCACCATTGTTCCACAGCTCCAAATGATGTGAGTGAAACTAACACAAACCTCTATTTCTCTTCCAAGTTACAAACAATTCCAAAACTCTGTCCAACTTCTATGGCCGTCCAAAGTTTCGGCCTTGAGAAAAGAAGGGCAGCAGACCCTCTTTTGCTTCCACATTCACAACTCATTCACACAAACTCTAAACAAAAGGAATGATATCTTCATACAAAGTTAACACAATTTCCTACACTCCTTCCAAATATCATTGCAAATGAAGAACCTGTCCATCTTTTATGACCGGTCAAAACCTCTGCCTTTTTATTTCAAAGGCAACAAACCTCCCTCCACTCAAACTAGCACAACTTTTGATTCACAACTTCAAATCAAGCAAGTGAGAACAATTTGAAAACTACATATCATGATACACAACTCCTCCAAATTTTATTTCAAACTTCTTCAAATTCACAACACAATGGCCTCAAAACATTCAGGTCCTCCCTAAAGTTCCAACGAGAGAGAAGATGAATAGTGTTCACATTTTCTCTATCTTATCTTCACTCTAACCACCCAAACAAGTGGAGTCAGCCCCTAATTCACTTTCAAAAACCACAACATGAATAATTAAGCACTTATTTGGCCCCACAACTATTTCTTTATCTTTAACTTTGAAGAAAATTTACTTCAAATTCACCTAAAAAATAAACTATTTGAATATTTCTCTCATACTATTTCACAAACACAAATTTATTGTAATAAATCACTCCAACTATGAAATGAAGAACTAAAATCCAACATATATCTAATAGAGGTAAAAAAACTAGAGCTCCAATCGAAATGTCATTCCATCTGTAAGAATTTGAAGATGCGTTTAACGGTAGAGGCAACGTAATCGGCATGATCTGCCTTGGTTAAAGGATTAACTGATCCTTCTAGTTGAAGGTTACCGTGCCATCGTTTCTCCATGCGAGGTTGTTTCGGTGGTCGAGATGGCCCAGCTTCAACTTTTGGTCGCCTATGTAACAATGAAAGATTCAATGGCAACTATGGCTGATTCGACAATTGCGATAAAGAAAATCCAAACTCACGCTCAGGTTGAGATTCTTCATCTTGAGGTTCAAAAAACCCCTCTAGTTCGACATAGTATAATCTAAATAAAACAGAAAAAAGAAAAATATCAAATGAGATAAAACTTTCAAGTAAATCCTTCTCTATATAGATGAAAAGAAATTGCGTCATCTTGAAGCCACCTCAAATGACATCATCTTCTTTATAATACTACAAATAATTAAATATATTTAAATCATGTATATATAAATATTCTACATAATGTCTGCATTTGCAGCACGACAACGCTCCAATGCTCCAATGCTTCAACGCTCTAATGTCTCCAATCTCTTGAATCTCCAATGCTCCAATGCTCTAATGTCTCCAATCATCAAGTCTCCAATGTCTCCAATGTCTCCAATTTTTCCAATTTCTCCAAGTCTCCAATTTCTCCAAGTCTCCAAGTCTCCAATGTCTCCAAGTCTCCAAGTCTCCAATGTCTCCAATGTCTCCAATTTCTCCAATGTCTCCAATTTCTCCAAGGCTCCAAGGCTCCAAGGCTCTAATGTCTGCAAGGCTCTAATGTCTTCAATGCTCCAACGCTGTCATGTTGCAAATTCGTACATAGTATAAAAATACGTAGTATGCGTTATTCGTGTAGCTTCAAGGTGACGCCTTCTAGTGAAGATGTGAGTCATCTATATAAGAAGGAGAGTCCCTATGAGAGTTGCATTGAATTGAAGTGTTGTAATTTGCTTTTACTTTAGATTTAGAATGTCGAATTGGAGGGTTTTTTCTGAGTCTCAAGATGAAGAGCTTCAACCGGAAGCTGAGATTGAACTTTCTTTGTCACAACTACCGAATCAGCCTCTTTTGCCACGGGATCTTGTTTTATTGCACGAACGTCCTAAAAATGAAGTTGGGCCTTCCCGTCTACCAAAGCAACCTCGTGTAGAGCGGTGTTGGTACGGAAACTTACTTGAAGATGCTCGAGCGTTGGTGATTCTACTGCAGGTCGGATGTGTTGAGCCCAGTAGCCGAGAAGTAACATTTGAAGGGAGCTTTGAAGGTTTGAACAACGATCAATACTTTTGCATGGTGAAGCCTATCGAAGGAAGTCGTGGCCACCAACGATGGTTAGAGGGACCAATCAATCCTTTAACTAAGGCGGATCTTGTAGAATATGTGGCGGCGACTGTCAAACGCATTCTCAAATTTCTGCAGATGGAGTGAAGTTTCGATTGGAATTCTAGTTTTTTACCTCTAATAGATGTATTTGGATCTTTAGTTCTTCATTCCATACTTGGAGTGAATTTATACAATAGTTTTGTGTGTAAGAAGTAGTTTGAAAGAAATATCCAATTCATTTTCCTTCTAAGTGAACTTGGAATGAATTTCTTTCAATGATAAAGATAAGGAAATAGTTGCTTGGGCCAAATAATGGCTCAATTATTGGGTTTTTTGCTTTGGAAGCAAGTTAGGGGCTGACCCCATTTGTTTGTGTGGTTAAAATGAAGATAAGGTGGAGAAAAAGGTGGGGGGTACTATTCATCTTCTCTCCCGTTGTGAGTTTGAAGAAGACCCGAATGTTTGGAGACTCATTGTGTTGTGATTTTGACGAGTTTTGAAATGAAAATTGGAGGTGTTGAGTATCATGATGTGTAGTTTCCAAATTGCTCTCACTTGCTTAATTTGGAGTTGTGAATCAAAAGTTGTGCTAGTTTGAGTGGTGGGAGGTTTGTTGCCTTTGAAAATAAGAGGCAGGGACTTAGACCAGCCATAAAAGACGGACAAGTTCTTGGTTTGCAATGAAATTTGGAGGGAGTGTAGGAAACTGTGTTAGCTTTCCATGAACATATCATTCGATATGTTTGGAGTTTGTATGAGAAAGTTGTGAATGTGGAAGCAAAGGAGGGTCTGCTGCCTTTCTTTTGTCAAGGCCTAAACTTTGGATGGCCATAGAATTTGGACAGAGTTTTATATTCATTTGAGATTTGGAGGAGAAGTAGATTATTGTATAAACTTTCCAAAAAGATATTACTTGGTTCATTTGGAGTTGTGATGCAACGGTGACACTCCACCAAAGTTCAGCTTAAGAATTGAAGTTGCGGTTGGAGGAGTTTTGAAGACTTTGTGTGATTGTTTGTGTGGCTTGTGGCTTTGTAAACATTGTTGTTGCGGGCGGCTTGGGTAAAACCAACGCTAGCCTCATTTTGTGTTGTGGGTGACGAAGTAGGGATAATGACCCACATGGTCGAGACTTGCTTGTTCTCACGGTGAAAGCTTGTTTCTTAAAGCTGGTCACCGGGAGTTTGAAAGTTTACGAGCCAATCTTTCGGACGGTCAACTCGAGGTTTGGCCGTCCCGTTTTACCCGTCCGAAGCCGTGGGATCTTATCACACACCTTTACCCTTAAACCCATTTAGAGCCACATCAGGATAGGCCAACTGGCACGGTTTCAAGACGAAGAAAAAGATTCGACGTTCGAGTGTGAAGATTTAAGTTTACTTGTGACTTTAAGTTCTCAATTCCTAAACCATTTCGAGTCGCAGCCGGAATCCCCGTGATTTCCCGAGGCAAAAGCTCTCAACACGACAACGCTCCAAGCCTCTAAAGCTCCAATGCTCTAAAGCTCCAATGCTCCAATGCTCCAACGCTCCAAAGCTCCAACGGTGCAACACTCCTATGCTCCAATGCTTCAACGCTCTAATGTCTCCAATCTCTTGAATCTCCAACTCTCCAATGCTCCAACTCTCCAATGCTCCAACTCTCCAATGCTCCAACTCTCCAATGCTCCAACTCTCCAATGCTCCAACTCTCCAATGCTCCAACTCTCCAACTCTCCAATGCTCCAACTCTCCAATGCTCCAACTCTCCAACACTCCAAGGCTTCAACGCTCCAACGCTCCAATGCTCCAACGCTCCAAAGCTCCAACGCTCCAAAGCTCCAAAGCTCCAACGCTCCAAAGCTCCAAAGCTCCAAAGCTCCAATACTCCAACACTCCAACGCTCCAACGCTCCAAAGCTCCAATACTCCAACACTCCAACGCTCCAACGTTCCAACGCTGCAACGCTCCAACGCTCCAACGCTCCAAAGCTCCAAAGCTCCAAAGCTCCAACGCTCCAAAGCTCCAACACTCCAACGCTCCAACGCTCCAAAGCTCCAAAGCTCCAACGCTCCAAGGCTCCATCGCTCCTACACTCCAACGCTCCAATGCACCAAGGCTGCAAGGCTGCAAGGCTCCAAGGCTCCAACGCTTCAAGGCTCCAAGGCTCCAATGCTCCAATGTTTCGATGCTCCAATGCTCCAATGCTTCAACGCTCCAACGCTCCAATGCTGCAACGCTCCAACGCTTCAATGCTCCAATGCTCCAATGTTCCAATGCTGCAATGCTCCAACGCTCCAACGCTTCAACACTCCAATGCTCCAAGGCTCCAAAGCTCCAACACTCCAAAGCTCCAACGCTCCAAAGCTCCAACGCTCCAACGCTCCAACGCTCCAACGCTCCAACGCTCCAACGCTCCAACGCTCCAAAGCTCCAAAGCTCCAACGCTCCAAAGCTCCAACGCTCCAAAGCTCCAAAGCTCCAACGCTCCAAAGCTCCAAAGCTCCAACGCTCCAACGCTCCAAAGCTCCAAAGCTCCAAAGCTCCAACGCTCCAACGCTCCAAAGCTCCAACGCTCCAACGCTCCAAGGCTCCAAAGCTCCAACGCTCCAACGCTCCAAAGCTCCAACGCTCCAAAGCTCCAAAGCTCCAACGCTCCAACGCTCCAAAGCTCCAAAGCTCCAATGCTCCAAAGCTCCAATGCTCCAAAGCTCCAACACTCTAATGTCTTCAATGCTCCAACGCTCCAATGCTTCAATGCTCCAACGCTCCAATGCTTCAATGCTTCAATGCTCCAATGCTTCAATGCTCCAACACTCCAATGCTCCAATGCTCCAACGTTGCAAAGCTCCAATGCTCCAACGTTGCAAAGCTCCAACGCTTCAAAGCTCTAAAGTTCCAAAGCTTCAAAGCCCAAAGCTCCAAAGTTCCAAAGCTTCAAAGCTCCAAAGTTCCAAAGCTTCAACGCTCCAAAGCTTCAACGCTCCAAAGCTTCAACCCTCCAACGCTCTAAAGCTCCAAAGCTCCTCCATTGGAATTCTGTAATATCTTATAGTCAAAAAATGTGATATTATAAAAATCACTCTTCAAATTTCTTCGTTTCAACTTGAAATTGTTTAAAGTTTGAACTCTAAATACATCAAAGTAATAGATCAAGACTCAAATTACTTTCAAATTGTTGAAATGAAGCTCAAACAAATCTTAATGTTGAAAACAACAATTCATTCTTGAAGGTCTTGAAGTCAAATCTTAACAAAAGAATTGTAAACAAAATTGTGTACCTTAAAGGCATTCTTGAGTTCAATCCAATACTTGCACATCACCTGCACTTGATAAAGTTCTTGCCTCACAAACAATGATGACCAAAACTTTGCAATAGGGTTGAAATTTGCAAAAAAAATTTAAAATGTATGCAATTTGCAAAAAAATGCTTTAATGTATCAAATTTTTCATGTCATTTGATAATATCAATCAAATAATAGGGTTACAAGAACATTCAAAGCTCAAACATTCACAAGAAATGTGCAAATGTGTGAAATTTGGAGGCAAAAGAAGTGTTTTGTATCACACCTCTATAATATCACCCTGTCGCCCTCTATAATATCACCAATATAAAAGCCAACAAATTTCTGTAATATCACTTAATGTAAAAATGTGATATTATGGAACAGATTGTGATTTTAGTAGTATGATGATAAGAGCAATTTCTTTATATTTTTTCATATCAAGGATGATCAACCAAAATGTTGAAAAATTAAGTTCTTTCACTATGTTTATATTCAAAGATATTTTTAGGATGGTATTCTTCACTAGATGCAACAAATTGATCAATATTAGGTAAAAAAGTTTGTTGTAGTAAAAGAATTTTTTTTCTGAAACAACTATAATAAAATTCCTACATGTATTGTTATGTACAAAATATGCTAGGATTTAGGTTTTCTTCATTAAATTTAGATATTGATTACAAACATTCAATGATTCATTTATTTATAAGGTAATATTACATTGTAATAAAGATTTGATTGTTTATTGCAATACGAGTGTAAGTATTAATGGGCTAGAAAGTTTAGAAAATAATAATCTTTGAAATACATAACACACACAAATATTTTACATCATTTAATTTGTTCATTGAAATGAATACAATGTTTTCTAATTGTAGATAGTGATTTAGAATAATTTTTACTGCCATTTTTTATTATTAAATGATTTATTAATAAAATTATATATTTTTAACTTTTTAATTTACAATTTTTAAGTGTTTCAAAAACAAAAATTGAATTTTTTTTAGTTTGTGTAAGACCAATTTCTCTATTACATAATACTTTTACTATCAAGATTTGCAAAATCATTTTCATTATTTTTGATAAAATGTGAACAATGTTTGTATTAATTTATTTTGAATTTTAAATTTTAATAAACTAATATATGTAATTATTTATTGAATAAATATATTGAAGTTCTTATATAAAGACTAAAAGACATTCTTATCTAAAGACCTAAATATTTATACTATTTTTATATTAGTTAAATATAGATTTATCAAAAAAAATTGCCATTTTTCATTCATTTCAATTGACTAATATATCTTTTTAGATTTGATTATTTCATGATTTATATTGTATCATTTATTGATTTTAATAGAATTTTTAAATAGAATATAAAATTTGGATTGATTAATTAGAAAAATTGCCTAAACAATTGAATTTGGTACTGAATCTATTTTTTGTTGTATATTTCATTCAATTTCCATTTGTTCTTTTGTCAATTCTTTTAAATTTATTGTCTTTATATTGTGAATCCAAATCTATAACATTATTTTGCATTGTTTTGGTTGATATGTAGAACCACCTAAAACTTCAATGGTTCGAAATGAGTATTTCTAGAAGCTATATACAATATTTCATTGCTAAATTTCCTATCAAATATAATAAATATTATTCTTTTTTTAATTTCATACACTAATTTTATTTTTTAAGTAATTAGATATCCACTAAGTTGTGAAAAATCTCCCCTACAATTCTCCAATAGTCATTGACATGCTCTCTATATTAATAGTGATTTGTATTTCAAACCACTCTATTATGTAAATCATCCAAAAAAAGATTCATTAATTCTATTGATCGAATTTCACATTGCTAAACATTGTTTAAAAAAATGTATTACGTTTATTCATAAATTTAATGATTATTAGATATATTGTAGTAAATATGCAATTAAATCAAATAAACAATCTTCTACGTTATAATATAGCCTATATTGTGTCAAAGAATATAACATCTAATTTTTCATCTAATTTTATTATGTATATATATGTATATACAATTTAAAACCAATTATTTGACATATCAAATTTTTCTATATCAAATTTCCCATACAATTTTTTCTCATATAAATTTTTCCACAAATTGTACAAACCTATACAAAGTTGCTACAATACAAATATACAAATGTACAAAATAATATACAAATGTACAAATATACAAATAAACCTGCAAAACAAAATAAAAATTGTTAGATAGATATAACAAATCATTGAATTGAAATTCAAATATAAGCCAAATAATTGCAAAAGAAATGAATACTCCAACTACTTCGAAGAACATGATAGCTATGACGTTTTTGTAAAATTTCCTACATTTCATATGAACAATCCAACAGGCCTGTTCCATCACACAATCATGGTCAACTTCTTAAGAATCAAAGATAATGTACCATACATTTAAATAATAAGGCCCCAATCTTGTATTTCTTGCGTATGAACTTCCACATAAACTTTCTTGACAATAGTCTACTAACAAAAACTCTCACCACTTGGCATGTATACATGGTCAGATTAGAGTTTGATAGGGAAGTCTTTACTCACCTTTTTTTGAGAGGGCGATGTTAACATTAGTAACATTGCTAGATTTGCAACATTTTGGCCATGTCTCAACCATGTGATTGTTACTATCTAGTGATTGTTGTCTATAAATTGTCCATAAACGCCTCCTGTTGTTCCCTCAACAAATCTCCACATCAATCAACTCAACAAAAAGAATTGAATAAACTATAGGTGAACAAGCTTGAATCAAAACTACTTGGCCTGTCAAACAATAGCTACTTGAAGTGCTAGGTAAATGATGTACCTCGTTTAATATGTACCATGAAATTGCAAACAGCTAGTATACCAACTGGATCCTTAGACTACCTGATGGTTACTTTGAACAACTCATTCAACTTCTTCTCCCTTGTAGTCTCTTCTTCTTCTTTTTGCATGCACACAATCTTGAGAGCAACAATTTAGGGTTTAGGTTTAGGGTCCATACAGACTACAACAATTAATCAAAAGTAGCGAACAATCTCACAATTCACAAATGCAAACCTTTTGAGCAACTTTGGGGTCCTCTATTCCGCGCTTTCTTCGCGAGGTTTAGAGCACCACCACAGCAATGAAGATACTACTGATCTTCCATACACCTGATCTTCACAGCAACGGAGAATTTGAATAAGGTCTCAAATAGAATTCGGTCAAAAATACAATAACGATAAGTTTCAAAACTCCAAGTTCCTAGTACTAAAATTTAGGGCTTCATGTTTCAGAACTAAAACCTGGCAGATGAAACTTGCACACACTATAAGAAACCCATGTTTTTTGTGACGAGCCCTGATTTTTTCTGACGCATTTTTTTTGATGTCTAAGTTGACATTTAGCTGTTTTTATGTTTTTTATGACATCCAAATGATCTAATGAACATCATGAAAAACATAAAACAGCTAAATGTCAACTTAGACATAAAAAAAAATGCGTCAGAAAAAATCAGGGCTCGTCACAAAAAACATGAGTTTCTTATAGTGACAAATTCCCAAGTCTAAAGCCAAACGATATGTCCCCCCAAATAGACGTTTTCGATATTCTCCTTGAAACTTCATTTGAACAATCAACTCAGAATTGAACCAAAAAAACTTAATAGCAACCAAATAGGAAGCGAGTCAAATGTCTATCTTAACCTGAGGTAAATCAAAGACAACCTTCCCACGAAAGAGAGTAATCGGCCTTAGCTTCACCCTCATTGAACTCCACGGTTTCCATACATGATCAATCCAAGATATAACAAAAGAACCTCAATTTTGCTTAATTGCTCGCATTTTGGAAGAAAATTTTGGTAGGAAATTCTCTGGTGCAGGTGGTGCACCCTTCCGATTCCTCATTGTCAAAACCTCAGAGGCTAAGCAATGGCTGACAAAAATCCTCGTGAGACGCAAAGTCATTGGAATAGTCTCTCCAAGGACAAAGCTAAAAAACTTAAAATCACAAAGAAACAAAGAAGTATAAGAAGCATAAGAAACGATGAAGTACAACAAATCAAGAAACATAAGAGCACAAAGAAATGAAGAAGTTCATGAAATAAGAAAGGTATTCTTCTAGCACTTCTTCATTCATAAAATCACCTAACTTAAAAATAGCCTCTCCACGTGAACTAGCATCTTTGGAATATCGTATAGAAAATACGAACTTTACTTAGTAAATTAGAATCTCCATTATATTATTAAAAAAAGGACATTTTTTGGATTTATTACAAAAATCTCACCTAATCTAAAATGTCTAATAAGTCTAACCTAGTCTAATAGTCTAACCTATCTATCTGCTTTCCAATCAATCTAGAATTCTATAAGGTTTAGATAATCTTATCAATTTGCTTCAGGTTATAGATGGTATTAAAAAGATATAAATAAAAAATAAAAACAATTATAGCAAAAATTAAAAATTAAAAATTAAAATTAAAAAATTAACGCCCGATTGAACAACCCCCCTTCAAGCCTTCCCCGCCTAGGCGGCCCTCCCCTCTCCGTCTAGGCGGACCTTCCCCGCCCTTTGCCTAAGCGAATATGATAACTTGTAGTGTGAATGGGGAAGTAGATAAAATCTAGAAAAGTTCACAAACCAAAGTCGATGCAAGTCATTACAATAGTCTCTATCCTTTTGGACAGAGCCAACAAATAGAACCAGTCTATGAAAACCAGCCAGCCCCCCAACAAGGAAGACCAACCAATCAGGCTGACAAGGAAGCTAGCTACACTAAATAGTGAAATTAGGTTGACCCACACTAATTTCTCGACATTCTAAACTATATAAATATGTACTGTTTCTTTACAAGAATTTACTATTTTTTTGAAATAAAAATTTATGCATGTGGGACTTATGAACCTCTATGTGTGCAAACAGAAAAAGCAGTAGACATATTTGTTGATTGGTTGGCTTGTAAAGTGATTTTCTTGAAGTAAGGCAACCTAATTGTTTAGACAACCCAATTTCACTATTTAGTGTAGCCAGCCAACAAGGGCCGAACCCAACAGTGGGTCGGTACTGACAGCTTGACTGCTTACGGTTGCTTGACTAATTATAGGTTTAAAGAAAATTTCAGATTACAAAAGCATTGAGTGACCAGAAGGGAAGGATTTCCTTCTTTTAAATTTCAGATTACAAAAGCATTGAATGACCAGAAGGGAAGGAGAGATTTCTTTTCAAATTGAGTGACCAGAAGGGAAGGAGAGATTTCTTTTCAATTGAGTGACCAGAGAGGGAGAGAATCTGATTTCAGATTTGGAAAGTCAACTGGGGTTGACCAGCTGAGAGTGAAGCTCCAAATCAAGCCCAGAAGCAGTTGCATAGCATTCAAAGCCAGATCATTGCATTTTTAACTCAACAGAACAAGTTTGCCAACACGCCATAACTTCATGTTTGGAAACAAAGTCACAATTCTCAAGCAACATAACATTGTTAATCGGGTTCAGGCCTCCCTTCTTAGCAGAGGGATAATACCTCCCAGGATATCTGGATCGAAGTTCAGTTATAATCTGCAGAGTTCAATTGGCTAGCGAGGTTTAACTTTCCGGCTGGTACTGTACAGTTGGGTACTGAAAACTTACAACCAACCGATTTGAGCCATTCACATTTTCTTGTACAATGTGCAATGTAATTGGTATATTTTGGTAAGCATAATTATCATTGCATCCTTATGCAATCCCAATCAAGCATACCAAATTTCAATTTCAAAAAATCCAAACTCTATTTTCAGTGAATTTTTAAAGTTCATTTTCATGATTTTATATAATATTTTATTGAGAACAATTGGTGATGAATTTTTAAAATTTGATTTCATAGATATGTAGGGAACACCCATATGCACCTCTTCCCTTCAACAAGCATCTCCAAAAAAGATTTACAACTCCTTCTACAAAGATTTTCATGTTTGAATGACAATACCTAAAATGTTGTAAAATAGATATCTCTTTTTTACAATCAGATTTTTCTATTTGCACCTCATGTCGAAACTAATTTCATACAATTGAACATGATAGTACAATTTCTTTGCCAAAATCAAGTTAAAATATAGAAATACCCATTTCTTCAAAGTTTGGTCATACAACACTTTACATTGAACTCTTCATTGATCCTAATTTTGTTACTTAAGGGTTTATTTTTTAATATGAAAGATGTGCATGTGGTTGTTCCCTATGTATCCATGCAGCCGAATTAAAAAAATTCATCACCAATTGAATTCAATAAAATATTAGGTGAAACCACAAAAATTGACTTTAGAAATTCATCCAAAATGGAATTTTGGCTTTTTGAAACTGAAATTTGGTACACTTGATTGGGATTGGGTAAGAATTGAGTGATAATTATAAAAGACAAAAAAAGTCAATTTTATTCTCTATCATGTAGAAATCTTTGAATGACTTCAAAAGGCAGTTTTTTAGCTTTCAATACTTGACTGTACATGCTATTGGTTGGTGCTTAGGTTCAACAATGTTTTTAGAGCGTGGCAACTCCATACTCACTTTGGCTTTGGGGCTACAATATGATGCAACGCTGGAGGACTTTGTGTTTTGAGGGAACAAAAGGAACCCCCCAGCATTGGTTAATAATGTTATAAATAACAAGTTCGAAAACAAGTGTAAGTGAAGGAGATGGGTGTTTAGTAGGAAGAATTAAGCAAATGAGGTTCACCCACTAGAAATACTTTGAACCCCTTAAATGAGGTTTGACTTTAGTTAAAGACAAAAGGAAAACAACAAAAAGAAAAACAATTGACTTACAAATATTTTTGAAATTAGTTATTAATTAGTAGATGCCAAAAGTACTTTGTCTTCAACCATTTGTTTGATTCCTAAACAAATTGGGCATTTGGCAATTAGAAGCTTATTAGATTTGATAGGATTTTATTCTTAAAAAATATCTAAAAAAGAAAAAGAAAACAATCAAAAAGAAGAAGCTTGGGACTTCTCCAAATACATCTAAAATTCATAAAACTCAACAACAAACTACAACAAAAATCGAAGATGGAAGTGGAGCACACCATTGAGAATTTGGTAGCAATGTTCAACAAAGATGGTGTCAACATAGAGGTTAGTAATTAAAAACTTACCCATTCTCTTGTTTCTTTTTACCAAAAATGTTAGATTGGAATTTGACTTTTGAATTACAAGTTAGAATTAGTATTAACTTATAGTCGGTTGAAACAACCAGGTAGTAAGTCCAAAAGTAGTTAGAAAATTACCGTAGTAGTTTAAAGAAGATTTTATCACAACCATTAAAGAAAATTACCAAAAATTTACCCTTGGATGAGAGAAGTTTTGTTACTTACCAAAATACAATCATCTATATAAATGGTTAATATTAAAAAAAAAAATAGTGCTATCTTTTGTATATAGATGTCTGCATCAAAGATTAGTATGATAAATCCAAATAGAAGTAGCAATTTATTAGTTTGATAAATCACCAAGACATTGGTAGTCACTGCCACTTCATGGTGCATAGTGACAAACTGTCACTATGCACCGAAAAGAACCCCTCCTATTTTCTTAATTTAAATTTATTATCCCCCACCCCCTTATTTTCTTTTTTTTTTAAAATTTAAATTTAAATTTTACCCCCCACCCCCTTATTTATTTTTGTTTTTTTTAAATTCGAAATTTTAATTTTGCCCCCCACCCCCTTCCTATTTGTAATTGTGAGGGAGGTGAAGGAGCTGCAAACAATATGGGATATCCCGTATTTGTGCCCCACCTGTATTTGTACCCATATCTGTACCCCCACATGTATTTGTACCCGTAGCTATACCCCACATGTATTTGTACCCATATTTGTTTTCTATATCCGTATCGTATTCCAAATCGACGGCCCAGATCAATGCTGATTGGATGGCTCAGATTAAATCTCATAAGATCAACGGCTTGTGATTTTTTGAGAAATCAACGGCAATTTCAAGGGTCATCATTTTTTTTTAAAAACAATCAACGGCCTATAAATTTTTTGAAAGAGGGAGGGGGCAATTAATGCAAGAGGGGGGTGGCAGACATAACACCATAGATAGTCACCTATGTCTTTGGTGAAAGCAACGATGTATCTTCAGCATGAGAATTAATAATTTGTAGGCATAAGAAGTCACTAGGAGTTTAGAAGTTCGTAGGTTAGTTCTTAAAATATCTAAAAAGAAGAAAAGAAAAGAAAAAAATAGAATGTGACTAGGGGACAAACAGTTTTGGAGATCTCACCATAAAAAACAAAACAAATTGTCTAACTTAATGTATAGATATTTTACAATTTAATTTTAAATAAAATAAAATAAAAGGCAATTTTTTTTAGCCAAATCTAAAATATAATTAAACTTAGAAGACACAAATCTAAAAAACAAATAAATAGAATAAAATTAAAATAAAACTAGAGATTCTAAAATTGAAATTATCTTAAAGCAAAAGCTAGAAGGCAAAGCCAAAGGTAAAACTAAAAGACAAAGAAAAACTGAAGACAAATTTACACAATACAACAATTTAGCATCAAATAGAAAAATAAAATAAAGATATTAAAATGAACTAAATTAGGACTTTGCGTTGTTCCTCACATTCATCAATGATTGTATTGTAAGTAAAAGATATTAATTTTTATTTCTTGTTTATCTTTAAAAAAAGAATCCCATTAGCATTGATGAAAGAACTCAAACATTAGAAGAGATTTCAGGATTTTAAGGGCCATTTGAGGGCCGTTCCCAGCGATGTTCCCCCGGCAGTAAAAGAACGTCGTTGTCAAATTTATTTTTTTTTGAAATTTTTTTAAGTCCTTAAACTGAGAAACAAAGTTAATTTTTTTTTTTTTTTTTTTTCGAAAAATCTGACCTGGCCGTCTCTCGGCCAGGTCAGCACAGGCTGGGAACAGCGGATATCGGTGGTTCTCGGGGGGGGTTCGAGTTGGGAACTCGCAGCCCTCCCTGAGAGCCAAATCACATGTAATGGAAGAAACATTGCAAACACACACAATTTCATTTCATTTATTAATTTATTCCCTAACGACAATGATGCCACTAACCAAAATTTCATATTTCAATCCAGATAAACCCTCTCTAATATAAATATCATTGACAAAATTAAAATATTTAGAAACAATAGTAAAATATTTATTACAATAATCCAAATGAAATATTTAGGAAGTAATAAAATACTTAAATAAATACTATTCAATGATAGATAATTATCAAATAAGTAGGTCGACAAGGAAAAAAAATGATTAAAATAGAAAATAAAACAAAGGAAAATAATAAAATAAAAATAAATAAATAAATAAATAAGATTGTTTTGAAGCCAAAGCTAAGAGACAAGGACAAAACTAAAAGACACATTTGATTCTTTCTACTTGGTAAGCATTATACAATCTAAAAGTTATTGAACATCTTATTATGAAATTTATGAACTATCTTAGAGCTATTAACAATTTAATTGCTACAATCCAAAGTTGTATTACATAGTGCGAACAATAGAGATTCTTTTCAATATTAACACAAATATCTTCTAAACTCAATGTTTTTAAATTTTTTTTAAACTTTTACACATCTTCACACTCTTTTAGTTTATAATCCTATAGTTGAATATAAAAAATTAACATTTTAAAATTATTTCTTAATCTTTGCATTAGAAATGGTAATTTTAGTGAGATTTTAGTAAAACACAATCATGGAACTTTAGGGGTTACAAATTGTATTCACTATTCAAAGATTTCTCTTGATAAATTAAATCTAAATTTTTTGTCTCTGATGAAAGGGTTGACTTCTAGTATGTTAGTGTAGATATTATGCTATTAGAATGCAAAAGAAAAAAGAAAAAGATGTCTTTGTGTGGGTGGCTTTAGGATCAGTGGTTAAATTTGTTGCCTAAAAGTTGGGAAGTTACCATCAAAGTCCTCCTACAAAATGTATCTAGTACCTCAAAATTATACATCAAGGAGATTTGACATATCTAAGAGGCTTTGAAGGCATTAACCTTTGAAGGATGCTAAGGTCGAAAAGTTGTCAATGGATAACTTCATTGTTTACTAAAGAAACAAAGAATGCACCTGTTGGTCCAATAATCAAAGCAGTTTGGGTGACAAGTTTGGTGACTACCTTGGGGGGGCACATCCTTTAAGGGTTAAAATTGAAATGGAGGAACATGCATTTAATCAAAATGTGAAGAAAACATGGGAAAACTAGTAACCAAGATGATTGCAATGAACCTTTTCAACCTTTATTTTCTTTCACAAAATACACCTTAGCACAAGAGGAAATTTTTGTGCTAAGGTGTGTTTGGATTATGAGAGAGTAGCCATGCTTTGGACTACCTCTCAATACTCATTGTCAATACTATCATTTGATTATGATCACTCAAATGTGCTAATATCTTTTTGTTGATTTGAATTTGCCTCAAAAGTCTTCAAATTGTCCTCATCACTGTCACTACCATTAACTTACCATGATCTCCATTTAAATCTTTTGTTTTTGAACTTACAATTTCACCATCCTTTAGAGCAAATTTGAGTTGAATCCTTACTTCTTGCAAGAGTGAGATTTAAATCTCCATTTAGTAAGAAGAAGATTTGATGTGCTTAGATTGCATGTATCCATGCCTTGTTGTCATTTCAAAAAAATACAAGTGGAGTAAGCCAAGCATTGTTATCATTGTAGATGTTCATCTTTGAAATTCTGTGTGAAAAAAGGAGGTCTTGCACAATAGTTTGACTTTTAATGAGTGCTCTTAAGTTCTTTTGTAAGCAAATGATTCACATAAGGTAGGTGGTTCAAAATCCGCCCCTCTTCTTCAGATCGTCTTGTAGATAGCTGTAGAATGGATGCAAGGTGATCCTTGAATGAACCTCTTTGCTCTCTTAATGAATTCAAGAAGAATTGTTTTTTTTTATTGTAAGAGCCAATCATTGACTGTGATTTCTGCACATTTCTTTATAAGTCACAAGGTGATGGATTTCGGGACACCTATGGTCACAAATAGGTGCCTATGACCCCGATCTTTGAAAATTTATAAGTAATTCAAAAATGCTTGGAAAAATATGCAACGACTTGTGTTGGGTTCCACATCTATTTTTCTTTCTCTGAAAAATGAGCTAAAAATCATTTTGTCCTCGGAAACCTGTGAAAAAGGCAAATCGTCTTAAAGTGACGGTTTATGAGCACACTACCTTAGTACCCAAAAGGATGATTTCCACACATGGTGACATGCCAGATGTTTCAAGCTGACTTTATTGTAATAAACAGGATTCATTTATCAACCTTCCTCTAACAAAAACCAGTATTGATCCACAAGCCCAAGTGGCACTTATCCCTCAACCCTCCTCCCACCCTCATTAATTGTTCCCTTTTCTGTGTTTTTTAATGCAAATTGTCACCATCTCTTTGGAAAAAAACAAAACAGTATTGAAAATGCATTAACAGTATCTAGTTATACATAATAATTCAAGTGGCCAGAAGAGGTTGAGTGCACCACCTCTCAAAAACTGTTCTTCTGAACAACAGAAATCAGAGTTTTCCACTGCCTTCAATTCTACAAAGCTGAAAACGTATTTGATTTTATTGAATACAATCACCACTGACTCTTCTTGAGGTGAATCTAGACGGTGTACTACTACTGCACTTACTCTGCACATAGTTACAAACTATTCATGTCAAGAACTTGTTCTCCTTGAAGCTTGCAACCATTTCCTGAAGAACCTCCTCCAAGGGCTGAAACTCCACTCCTAAGGCCTCCGCTTTCTTGGTGGAGAGAACATATGGAGAAGCTCGCGGTTTCTGATTCTCATCTTCCCTGTAGTGCTCAAACGACATCGGAAAATCTCAGTATATGAAAGCAACCCTAAACCCTAGAAATCATTTGACTTATCATTAGTTAGCTAAAGTTGAACTCTGAACCTTGCAAACTTCGCAGTTTGGCTCCCTAAGGGTCAGCTAATGTACTGGAATCTAAATGCCAATCCATCTGAAGGATAAGAGGTACTGGCATATCCAAATATACTCATGAAAAACTGCCATAAGGGGTGTTCTGTGTTCCTGTTTTGCAATGAAATGTACTTTTATGTCCAAAAATGAGAAACCAGGCGGAGGACTGTACAGTACAGTACAATTTCATACCTGGTCTGGATGTTGTATTGTGGAAACAGCTTCTTCAGAAGAGCAGCAAGGTCACCGTAATGCATCACTTTTGCGCTAAGGATATGGCGGCCTTCAGCTTCAGGCTTCTCATACCCCAAAATGTGTGCTTTCGCCACATCCTTCACACCAACCCAACAGCCCACAGTATTGGGGATGTCCTTCATGGTTCCTGCACGAAGTGACCAGTCACATTTTTCAGTCCATATGCACACAGGATGGGCCGGAATCTCCTCTGCGGACAGGACTTCAATTTGCTAAATATATCACCAGGTTTCAACGCAGTTTCTGTTCTATCTAGAAGCCTTTAGGAACTTCAGGGAGGGTTGATAAAAGTGAATGATGATTTGCACCAGAAACTAGATTCTATCTACCCAAAGAAGGAAACCATAATTATGCAAAATTGGCCACCATTAGTTACACTCTTGCCAGCAATAACTCGAAACAAAACAAAATTAAAAAACTCAGAATAATGCACATCGGAATCTTCACAGAATAGGAGTTAAGTAGACCACAATTGCATAATTGATTCATAGTGCAGGAGAGTGCATCTGGGAGACATTCTTACCATTAATAATAATATATGGAAGCTCGTTCGTTGTGTTCATAGTATCCAACAGCGAGGGACCAACAACATACACGGGGTTCATCACCACCATGTTCAAGTCGTGTTTGTTCACAAAGTCCCAGGCTGCTTTCTCTGCCAGCGTCTTGCCTAGAGTGTAGGCTCCAAACTCTGGACTCTGTATCATAAGTAGTAGACATATTAGACGTCATGCATGATAATGTGGTTCCAAAACAGTTGAAAGCGTGAGACAGGTGCATACGAAAGAGTGACAATATAACTTGCAGGAGTCTAGATACTTATGAGTTCTGGGAGGAGTTTAATTGGTCCTGACCAGTTTTGCGCGAATAATGTCAGGCTCACTCCAGAAGCTCTCATCAACGACAGCTCCTGGAACATTTCTGGGTGTTACGAGAATAGACACAATTGATGAGGTGAGCACAATGCGCTTTGGGCGTGTCTTGGCGCAGGATTCCAGCACGTTCCGTGTCCCCTGGAGTGCTGGCTCAACGAGCTCGGCCTGCATTCCATTCACACAAGTCAGCCATACTTAGACAAGAAATGTGCTGGAAATGGTACGTACAACACACTTCTTATGGGCAGTATTCCTCCCAATCGCTCTATTTTCCAACCTTATTCATTTTTGACTCTTCACTGCAGGGGAGAAGCTAGGAATTGCATCAACACAAGCTACAGTGAAATGCGAAAGTATGAGTAGGTTCTGATGTACAGTACAGTTGTTGCCACTCAAAAATTTAGCCCTAAACCCTAATAGGATCGGAAATACGACAAAATCTCTAGTGCAGTTACAGTACGAAACAAGATGCAAATTCAAGCCTCTAATAGCGTTGTTCTTGCTCCACGAATGGGGCAGAGTCTCTCTCATTGCACAGCCCAATTTCACAATCGTAACCCCTTTTCACTTATAAATGATACTCTACTAGAGAGGGGCAGTCTATTTCATGGCTAGTGGGATAGAATGCTTCAACAAATGGAATGCATTCGCAAATTAGGAACATGCAAGTTGACAATCGAAGCTTCCACAGATGTCAACAAAAGGACTCTTCACTTACTTCGGGGTTAGCCAGAGTGTCACCAGGCTTCAGGGATACCGTGGGAGATGCAGTGTGGAAGACACCATCGCAGCCCTGCAAGATGGAGTCGAAGGAGCCTGGTACGAGGAGATCAGCTGCGCACAACTGCAGACGCTCCTTGGCACCTGGCAACTCGAGCAAGAACTTCGACTTCGCTGCACAACACACAGTGCAAGAAAAAATTCTAGAATTCTTAAAAATTGATCAAAAGGGTCACGATCAGACACTCTTCTGATGATTGTGATACTGAAGTTTAATTTCCTCTCTACCTGCATTCAACATTTTACAAGTGGTACATGATGCGATCGATACAGAGGAGAGTATAGCAACACAAGACATTAGAATTGACTGATTTCATTGAAATATACAATTCAGACGATCGAGGGGAAAATTGGTACTCTCCAGGAGCAGTGACGAACATTGCAGGTATTGGTCGAAATGAAGCGAAAATTAGAAAGAAAACCATACGAGTCCCTAAACGATCCACCCAAAAGTGCTAAAAAAATCACAGTTAATGGCCAATTCCGGTCTGTAGAGATTAAGGTAGGTACGTACGTGCACACTGAATAGATTTGTCAACTGAAATGTACAACAAAACATTCATTTTTAAGCAGCGATTCAAGGCGTATATTCCTAATTAAATACTTCACAGTAAATTTTCACTGATCTGAACCCTTGTTGCAAGCCCTGGTCACAGCTAAGAAACCGGTGGAAGTTAGTTGCACTAGCACTCTGAATATTGTGAGCTACATTGGGATGCACCAACCAGTGTAGCAGAATCTACAAAATAACCTCTTCTACTAATTTTGCAGCAAACGATCGACGCCCTCACTAATAGGATAAATCAGTGTAGTAAAACTTATGACTGTACGTCATGCAAATAATCTGTAGAGGACAAGCAAGCAGCTTTAGTTAGTGAAAACTGATAATACGCATTCCAAGCTGGTAATCACGTACACAACAAACATGAATTTGAGACATTTCATAATAAACATGTCCACACTACTTTAGAAACCTCCACACTTAATGTCCTCACCTGGATTCCGAACGGTGGCCTTCACATTGTATCCTTTCTCCAACAACAACTTGACCAGCCACGAGGCGATGAATCCCGAAGCCCCTGTCACAGCCACCGTTTCCCCGGGCGCCATTTCTAGCTAGTGTATGCACAAGCTTCCTTACGTACGTACCAAGAACTGAATGGAAAATGATCGATTGCACTGATTGAAGAGGTAAGTTGTCTGTCACTCTGATAATTTGCACCTGAGTGATTTGCAATGCTTCTTATATTCTGTGCATTCCAGAGCTTCTCTCGGACTGCCCATGACAACAAGAACATTGGAAATTGAACTTCGAGGTCATCCGCGGTGCAACTGCCTTGGAAAGTTCCGAAGACTCACCAGGGCCCACTCTGGCAGTCAGTACAACCTTAACCTTACTTAACTCTGTCACTGTTCCGGCGTCTGTGGGAGTTGGGAACTTGGGATGCTCCACTCAACACGGCATGGGTCGAAGTTCATTAGTTTTGTATATTAAAATGTATATCTCAAGATTTGATATTTTTCTCACGTAATAGATCCGTCTACGTCACTCTGAGATTTATGTTCATTTTTTCATAATTGAAAACATCAAAATGAAATTTATATGGTTTTCTTAAGTAATTTTTTCTGTGACAATCATAGTGATTACAAAAATTCATCAAGTAGTATGATAGTTAGGCTACCCCCAATTACAATAGATTCATTATTCAAGTAGGTTCAAACCCGCTGGTTGCTCCTCTTCCGTGAGACTAACTATTTGCGCATTACAGTTACTTTTTGATCCCTCGGGTTTTCAAAGATTCCATTTCACGAAGATTCAGAGTGTACTCGACGTGACGACGGTCAGGTTCTTCGCTAAGTTCAGTTGACGGTTTGTTGGCTACAGCATCAATCAATGCCACCAGCGTAAGAAAAATATAATCCAATTGTAAAACGAAGGAAGCCAATCATTCAGGAGTGCGACGGAGGTAGGAAGCTCCTGCAACTGCTCTGTGAAGTTCGTCACTCCAGACCAGGAGGCTTCGCAACTCAGTGAGAGTTACTTAGGATGCCTCCTTACTTGTATCGGTCGTCGGGGAACTTTCACAGCGTGGACCCGGTGGGTGGGGATGGAGACAATAAAAAATTCTCACGTATTAGATTCTCTAGTCTCCACCAATGAGGTTGCCCACCCGCATCGGTGAAACTTCAACTCCTCCTTTCTCGCTTGCCCACCCCGGCAAGACCATTGGGGGAGCCGCTTTTGTCTTCTTGCTTGAATTAGCGGAAAGCTTGTCCACCGGGTGAGCATGTAAGCTGGCCCTTAGTCGTGACGTCAGGCTGAATAATAGGGGTAAGGGAAAGCCACCCATCACCAACTAGCACCCTTCGGTAGTTCAGAGGGTGGGACAAATTTCCAAATATGAGTTTTTTAAATTTTTGACCATCAATTCCCTTATTTTTTTCATGACACATCTACTTGATTTGGAGTGCCAAAGTGAACAAGAAGTAGGCTCTTAAATGAGCAATTTTGGAATAGTCTACACATTGAACATGGGTTTAGATCAACTTTTGCCTTCCAAAATTCATAGTAATTTCAATTCAAGCAATAAAATTACCAAATTTAGGCAATCCCCCTCATTTCTATCTCTGCACCTATGGAAATATTTCCTTCGCCTTACTATATTCCACATCATATCCATACTTGCTTATTCAGTCAGGTATGGATGGTCACACCTTCTTTACCCTACTTTCAGTTCTTGGAGAATGGAGATGTGGCGCTCTCTCGTTGGCTGTCTGTGGCTTGTGGAGGTCTCATTCTCCAAGAATGGAGAATGCCCATCTTTTCTTGTGGAGGTGAAGAAGGGTGTGTGAAGAAAATTTCTTGAAGAATTTTTCACTCCTTTGTAGCTCACTTTCACCTTACTTAACGCATTTCTGTTTTGTTACAATCTAAGCTCTGTTTGAGTATTGCGGCACTTGCCCATTTACCTACTCAAGCTCATCTCTTGCATTTGGGACTTCAATTGAATTGAAAATCCTTCCATGAATTTGACAACAAATGGTCTAATCCTACTTACAATACCCAATTGTAGAGGGGTGCACAATCCATTACTTGACTCAATGTAAGGAACAACTATTCAAACCTAACAATTGCAATTGCAATTGAAAGTGGGGCCTTTTCAAAGAATTAACCTCTAAATAACACCATATTCATTAAAATGAGAGTTTTCCAATGAAATGAGAGTTTTCCAATTAATTTAAAGGAAAAACAACCTAAAATACAAAAAATTTAAGTCAATTTGATGAAAGGTTTTATGTCAATTTAGCTCGATTCGAGCTAAATTGACATAAAACCTTTCAGAATGGAGCTAAAATTGAAAGGTTTTGTATCTATTTAGCTCGATTCGAGTTAAAACTCTCATTTTAATGGAAATTGGTGATTCAGGTCGAGATCAGGAAGGTTATTTTGAGAGGTTCCAATTCTCCCATTTTAATGAATATGGTGTTAAATACCCAAGGCTTTTTTTGAGCTTCTTGGAATTTGATCTAAATTGAATAGAAAGTCAACATTTTGATAAGTTTTATCATTTGTTTTTGAATTGTAACACACCCAAATCCAAACTAAAGATGTTAGAGATCACATGAGAAAAGAAAACCCAACAATATCACTTATGATTGAAAGATTATAATGTTTGATCATGAAGGTGTTAAAATTGCGAAAGTGATTTGTCTTCTTTTCACCTGTCAAATCTAAAAAATTGGTCACCAAAAAAATGAGGTTGAAGGACATAGTATACATAACCCCAATCAATTTACGACTTCTCAAAATCTACTCTACAATTTTTTTAAATGAATTTATAATGTGATTTTTTCTCCAAGATCTAGTGTATTTGAGGCTCATTTCCAAGAGCCCTCAACACTAGAAAATTAAGATTTGCAATGGACACCCTTTCATAAAATCTTGAATAGAAAAATCATAATCATTCATTTTCAAAATCAGATTTTTGATACTAAAACTAGACTTCACAAGAATTTTTCAAAAATATAAAATAATAAAAATAATAAAAATAATAAAAAATAGGTTAGGTTTTATTTAACTTCAAAGTATTGTTGACACCAAAATTCAGTGCCTCGGGCATTTAGGGTTAATTTGAATCTCCTAGACAACCAATATCAAACCTTGGAAGTTCACAATTCTATCACTACAAGGAGATTTGAAGTAATTACCACAAAACTTCTTGCATTCAAGATGCTTGGTTGAAATGGCTTTTGCAATTACCTTGCTTTCATATATAATTACTATAGAGCTCCCTACCATAGTATTCTTGAATATAATATACCTTCCTCTTTACAAGACTTTGCAAAGGTGCTAGTATTGGATTCATTTGCTATTCAAGTCCAGATTGAAGATGCTCCTATGTTCATGGACAAGGAATTATTTAACCCTTAAACGTCGAGGAGGACGTTTGGCATCCGATGGATGACAAGGAATCCTTGTAGTAGGACAAAAGTGCAACTATTCATCCTTGGAATTTTGTTGTGAAAAGGGGAGGTCTTCTACAATAGTTTGACTTCCAATGAGTGCTTTTGCTATTTCTAAAGCCCATGATTCACACGATAATGTAAAGGGATGATTTCCAAGGTCACTCCTTTGTCCTTTAAGGGTTAAGGTTTCCTTGTACTTAGTTCATTACTTCGACAACCAATGAACCAATAAGTTTTCCGAAAATAATTGGACCCCTTTGACAGCCACCTCAAAACAATTGAAATACTTTTCCAATTTAAGATCAACAATGGATAAGGGTGGCTGAGTCATCCCGTTATGGACAGTTCGTCCTGGCTGCTTTGGGCGAAGGAAACTGTTCCGGAGATGACGGGGGCTTACCATCCTGCACGTGCACAATGAGCTCATCAAAGTTCCCAATGGTGGGAGCTTCTAGGGAAACTAGGTTCCCAGTAATGGGAACATATAGGAACAAGGGGAACAACGTTCTCAATGATGGATACGGATGGGAACAAATGTAGGAGCAAAGAGGGAGGGATGTTTTTGCATTGGTGCCCAATGTGAAGGTAGACAAGCCTACTACCACAATTTGCAATCTAAATATTTTAGGGCCAACTCCAAGAAGGGCACATATGTTTTAGAGGTGTGTGCTTGTTTCACAAATCAAACCCAAGGGGAATTATAATTTTTGGATTAGAATTGTAATTTCTATAAATTTCTGAAGTGATTTGACTTAAAATTACAAAACCATTGGCATAAACGTCCCATAAACAACCCATAACCACCTTTCTATATATTTAATAGCACTTAAGTATTTACCAATAAAGGATTAACACATTACCCCTTGTTGGCATTGATGCATTGATTTTGTTAGAAAAAGAACAAATTTGGATGAATTTTGTGGCAAAATTGGGACCAAAAGTAAGATGATGTAACTAGGTAGTTGGCAAAAATGGGCAGGTCTACCTTATTAAGAACTTGGTTGATCATATTGTCTTGTCAAGGCCATCTAAAATTGTCAAAAAGGGTCCAAAAATACTTTTTCTTCTCAATTCAAATGCAAATATGTGGTCAACTTGACAAGAAATCTACCACATGTTCACACACAAGTGAAGTGCAATACTCTAAACATTCATTTTTCCATCTTTTTGGACCAATGCAGTAGAAATGGCAGTTTTCAGTGAATTTTGATGGAAAAAAGGCCTTGGGTATTTTAGGGGTTGAGATTCAGAGTCAAAGCTTTGTAAATAATACACGACACATTTTCACTTAACATTAGCAAACCAGTGACTTGTCTACCGGTACCCTCGCAAGCCAAAAGACTTGGCAATCACGAACGGCTTCTCTGAGCTGTCCATCTGCTTCCCTCTGATTTTCCTGCTTTTCACAAAAGAGTTAACACGAGATGTGAACTGTCATTGTGTCTAAGAACAAACAGTAGAATGATACAGAGGTCGGACAAAAATACAGGAGAAAACCTCTCAAAGACGTCCACTATGGCCTGCAGGAAACCTAGAGTCTGCACACTATTCTGTGACTTCAACAGGTGTTTCTGGACACATGCTCTTACATTTTACAAACTCAGATGCAAACCAACCCAGGCTAAGAAGAAGGGTAGGAGGAAAGGGAGTGAATTCCCTTGCATTTGGTAGCCATCCCTAAAGAATGTTGACGTTGAGACATTTTTGTTGATTTTGTCACCGTTCCAAAGATCCCCGATCCTTTCAATTCTGCCTTTGTGAAGAGCTAGATGAGACTCGGTCACCTCTGTTGGTTAGCCCTCCGTTGCCTGCCGAGTTCCATGGCAGCCTCAGCTGACTGTTTTCGCCTTCGGTTTCGACGCCTCTCAACTTGTGCTTCCTGTTCTTCCCATTTGTCCGTCAAGTTTGCGACAACAGCAGCAGTGCTCGCGTCTACCTCGCCGTCTGCTCCCATTTTGTCATTTGGGGTCTTCTCAATTCTGTCCATCTCCCAGTTTCGGGTACCGACTGAGGAGAGTCCTTCACTGCAGCTTCCGGGGAGGAGAAATCTTGATCGGTCTTTCATGTCAGGGAAGCATCCCTCGTTGTCCAAGTCCTCATAATCTGATTCTTCTTCTTCTTCCGAAGAGCTTTCTTCAGGGTCTTTCCAGCGAACGCCTTCAACAGCAGGTCTGCAAATAAGGTCGATTCAGTCCCAGTGCAAACTATGACGCTGGACTTCTCGTCAAGCAAACCGAAAAAAACGAAAGAAAAAAGACGACTAAATCTGCTCGGAATTTGCAAGGTCATGATCGTCGAAGTAACAGTCTCGCAGCAACATTATGGACATTAATGATACACATATACAAGTGTAATACGAGCACATCAAACAATTATACCAGAGGAGAGCTAAGCAGACGGCCTCCGACGCTGGAGAAAAGAAATGGGGCTCACCTACACGAAATTCACCATATACTGTGGATAACGGTATTAACAAAGAGGTCACAGGAATAGGTAGCCTATTTCTCAAATTAGTGTTGCACTTTTGACCTAGAAAAGAAATTTCCAGCAGTCGCTGTACTGGAGAAGAGCACAAAGATATCGACTTACCCTTCAATATGCAAGGCTCGAGGAAAACTCCTCTCAGACTCCTCCCGACTTAGAGAGGTAGCTTCCAATCTCTCAAAACGCACAGATCCTATCTTCCGAGCGTTACCAGCGAGAATCTGCGCGTCAGCAGTGAACCAGGTTACATTAAAAACGAGCGCCCCCCAAAATATCCTTCTAAGCTGTTCGAATGCCACGGTAAAGATTTAATCCTTGAAGGTTCAAGGATTCATGCTTTGAAATTGTCCAATTTGATTGATCCGAATCTGAAAAATATAATTCACAGAGGGACAAATTTCACATCACCAGAACCAAAGAAGTACATTGCATGTAATGGTGAATAAAAATAAAAATGGACAAAAGATACTCCGCATATGACCTGCTCAAACTAAGTAGAAAACATTGGGCTTCTTGACCCTTAAGGGGTTAAGGTACCTCCAGGCGATACTTTTGGAACTTCTCCTTCTCCTTCTCCCGGCGCTCATCCTGATGCTCACCCTGATTCTCTCCATCACGTCTCTCATCTTCAGCGTCTGCCTTCCGAAGCGTAATTTGGGTACTTTCTCCCGTGCGAGGAATATAGCCAAACGCTTCACATACAAAACCGGATACAGTCTCGTATTGATTCGAACCCTGCTACCCATCACATTGCAAAATCACATAGTTAAAGGACACTGTAACCATCTACTTGTACTCAAAGGTCCAGACGAAGACTCTGAAGGGAGTAAACTACAACATTATTTGTATAAATAGTAACAAAGTTCTAATCCGACAATCACAAGATCCTAGTTAGGCCTCGTGAAATTCTCCAGAGGTATTCTAGAAAACCCAGCTGTGGTAATTACTGCCAAGTTGTAATGCCGTTTAAGGCAGTTTTTTTTATCATAAGCCCTGCAAATTGTAATGCAGTTACGTTTTCTAGAATACCTCTGAAGAATGGGTTTTCTAACTTTGACTGGAAACATACCTCTGGAATTACAATCCCTAGAGACTCCATCAGGTCCTCCACTGAGGTGTTTGCATCGACGTCAAAGACGCCAGCAGCCCTTACGACAACATAACCACTTTTCTTTCTTATCTCTTCCTGCATTTAAAATCCCAAGAGAGAACTGATATCAAAAACGGAAACTTACATACAAACATTTACACATCAAAAGTTTCAGCTAGAAAATTCCAAGTTCACTCAATCTCATGAATTTCTTCTCAGAGTTCAGAGAGATCAAGAGAAGTGATTAACAAGACAAGATAGTGAACCAAACCTTAGAATCATTCTCATCGAAAATCTCGCCAACAATTTCTTCCACAACATCTTCCAACGTCGCAACCTGAATATTTGGAACTTGTTTTCATAAGTACTTAAAACGCTGATTACAAAGAGCTAAGCATAATCATTTCCGTGATTGGGCACAACAAGCTGCTTACGATCAAGACAAAAGAATTCACTACTCAACTCAATATATTCTTAAGAGCCTTACCCCAACAGTGCCACCATACTCATTGAGCACAATTGCCATGTGCACTTTCCGTATCCTGAACTCCCTCAACAGATTCCATACCGACATAGAGTCTGCATACCCAACTTAGAGTTAGTAAAGGTAACCCTACATGCATCATAGATTGGTTCAACAATATGGTAGAGCATTTGATGACTAAGTACATAACCGCTACAGAATATCCAGTTCCTGTCAGTAAAGTTTTTTTTACCTGGAATGAAGTAAGCTGGTCTGTGGGCAATGCGTCCAACGTTCATCCTTTGCAACAATTCCACCTGCACCCAAAAAGATGTCAACAGTACGTCATTTACACATACTCAGTTCACCAAAGAAGCAACAATGAGAATATCCATAAATTACCGAACCAGAAAGGCTGAATACAATTCGAATGTATCAGGATGCTTTACCTGCTCCACGTAATCAAGCATGTCCATGGCATATGCTATGCCAACAATGTTGTCAATTCGTCGTTCAAATACTGGTACTCTGAATTTCATCACACAACATACGAAGGCGATCAATTCCACGTGAGAACTGGGACAAAGCACGTCTTCAGTTTGAAGAAAAGCAGAGATTGCACGCCATGCCAGAAGCTAGTAGTTTACTTAAACCCTAAGTAACCAAATGACCAAAAGCGGCCGCTTCCCTATCTACAGGAGTTGAAATATATAAATTATTATGGAAGCTTCATGGTAGGTAACAAAAAGCACGAATGAAAAGAGGAATCATACCCTACATTCTGGTAAGATAGAAATATGCTTTGAAATTTACTATAATGGACTATTAGCTTCCCATGGGAATTTGTATTATTAGCTTGGGCACTTTGGGAATAATCACAATGTCAAGTAGTTACCTTGAATACTGATGCTTAACCCACAGGTTGCGAAATTCCAGCAAAGTTGCAGCCGAATCAATGGCAACTACATCTATCAATGGTGTCATCACTTCGCGGACATATGTATCTTTGATTTCGAGCAAATTCTCTATCATGTCCTGTGGCATAAAAGTCCAGACTGAATAAGTTACCTAGCTGAGTCCTGTAGTAACATCCAATTCAGATACATTGCGTGCATACATTTTACGCAATAGATCAAATATGATTTCTTACACTATTTCCACATATGCAACTCGGCAAGATACTGTTTTATAACTTTCCATAAGATACAACGCATAGTGTACGTATACAATGCAGGAAAAAGAATTCATTTTCACATGCAACAATTGGGGGTTCTATGTCTTATGTTACAGGGGAATACGTCAACAAAAATCTCACATACACAACACAGGAAGATCAATACGGGTTGTAATTATACCTGCTCTTCCTCTTCAATGGCACCACTAAGCTCAGCTCCTCGCAACATGAGCTTAAGTTCCTCTTCACTCACAAAAGGCTCCCTATAAACCCAAAGGAATAAAATTAACATATGACTTTCAATACCTTCACCGTGCTCACTGACAAATTTGCAGCCGATTAAGAGAGCCAACATACACCAGGCCAGATTAAACTCACCCACTGCTTTTTAACCCCAGAAGCTTTAATAGCCTTGTCGACATTGCAGTCACCACACGGCCCACAGGATACAGAATCACTGACAGCCAGGCCACAGGCCGCACCTGCACCATATTAAATTTCTCTCCTAAATTCAAAATTCTTGAAGTGTATTCTCAGAAATACCAGATCATGAAACAAGTGACTCTTTGAATTTCTAGAACATATCACACCAAATCTTGCCGTATCTGAACATTGTCGGG
This sequence comes from Rhytidiadelphus loreus, assembly GCA_947034895.1. Classification (NCBI taxonomy): domain Eukaryota; kingdom Viridiplantae; phylum Streptophyta; class Bryopsida; order Hypnales; family Hylocomiaceae; genus Rhytidiadelphus; species Rhytidiadelphus loreus. Next base: position 9,150,853 of record OX344763.1, read on the forward strand.
GCTCAAACAAGTGACTAAACAACCACTCACCACTACACGCGCAACTTCTGTAGCATTATGCACAGCAATGCTCTTGGGAGCAATCTCCGTCAATAAAAGAAGAACCACCTGAGCAAGTCAATTCAAACCCTTGCTGATTAGTCACCCTCCGCGGTACCAAAATCTCTTCGATATGTTGACTTGGTACATATCAGAACGCAGAGACTGAAACTCCTGAATAAGTCTGGGGCTTTGATACGTTTAGATTTTACGAAAACATCAGAATTGTCAGCAGTCTTGCAGTTAAAAAACTCAGACAACCGGAAACCTCTAGAAAGTCATGAGAAGCTAGCTCAGCAAGCTTGCATATCTCTCACCGTCATAACACCCGTAGCAGCAGTGACTCCAGCTTCTCCAAATAAGGCTGTTGCTGCTTCAGTCACCAGTGCGGTTGCTGCTATGTTAACAACCCTGTTTGAATAAACAAAATTATTGATAAGTGCCGATCAGCTACATGGCACGAGCAATATATGAACACTTTCAAGGGAATACGTTTGAAATACTTGAGAATAAACTGACACTTTGCATTGTCATATTCCGGACATAACACTATAATTGCAAGAGCATAAAACTGTACAAGATGAAGCCCGTACGTTGTGCCGATTAAAATAGTAGTCAGGAAGCGAGTAACATCTTGACGAAGCAATTGAAAGACTCCACCTTCTCCTTCCTTCTCGGCAAGTTCACGAACCTGATATATTTTCCCCACAAGAATTAAATGGTGAGGACTGTAATTGAGTTGTCGTAATTAATGTGGAACATTAACAGCATACGAACACATCATCAATATGCTCCAACACACAATCCTGTAAGCTGCTGTCAACAAACGCTCAAGAGATTGCATAATGACTTCATGTAACATAATAAAACAAAATCACGTCCTTTTACAGTGGTAGTAATCCAAATTTCAAGAAAGTCAAGTCCAAATATGAGTAACTTAGAAACTGCTTGTTCGGTCGCAAAAGAGTATGTGATAGGACTTCGTACCTTCCATGGCCAGAGTGTAGTGATAGAAGTCTCCGCCATAGAAAAGAACGCAGACAGGGCGAGCAAAAAAGAAAGAAAAGGCCCTTGATCTCTCAGCACCTCCAAAACCTGTAGTGTCTTGGGCCACGAGGCCTTTAGTATCTCAGCTATGGATAATTTAGCTTTCCCAAGTAGAGGTGGCGCCAGAACCCCTGACTCAACTTCACTTGCGTACGCTCGCCCACTACCTGGTCAGGCACAACAAAATTCACCAATTTCTCATCTCAGATTTCTTCTCTAAATTCCTGTCTTCGTCTAACCCTTCATGATCATCCACAGATGTTGTGAATATGCAAAAGATGCTAAATCGTACCGGCTGCCCACAGAACCACGCATACGGACGCAGTCCAAATCAGTAGCAATCTTCCAGTCAAGTTCCAACGCGAGAAACTCTGTGTTACTTTCCTTTGTGTAGTCTCACTTACGAGTCGTCCCTCAGTCACCCCTGCAAAACCCTGTCATCTGCCAAATGAGATTTACTATTACTCTCGTAAATGTAAAACCATCTTCCCGTATAAACCGCTAAGTGCTCAAATTGCAAAAAGTGTCTGCTTCCATATCTATAGAGCTTGATAAATCACTCAGGCAGTTTCAAGGAAAATAGCAAAATATACCAGGAAAAGAAGACCATGCACTACATTTTTGAATGATAGAGATATGTTTTGGAAGTTAACTATTAACTTCCAAATTGGACTTTCTAAACTAACATCTATTTTAGTTTGGACGTGTAGGGGTTTACTGGCTTCTGATAATCTAATATTACTCATAATCAATCTATAAAATAAAGATTCAAGAAACAGCATTCCATAAAGAAACACGCCTTGTTGAGGCATGACTATTAATTGAGCAGGTCAAGAGCAAAGAACTGACTAAACGGCACACACCTTTTGTACAAGAAACTGATCACCACCAAAGTAGACATTGCAAAGATGGCTAATAAACGCAGGCACATTTGTCTGAGAGAGGTCCGCCAAGTAATTCGCATACGCAATTCCAGCTGGCCCAGGCTCAGGAATGGTGTGATCTTGGCTGGAAAACCAAACCAATTCCTTAGCCAACCTTCTAGCTCGCACAAACCCGGTCTTTCTAAAAAACTCATCTGCACAAGGATTCCAAATTCCTAATCAAAACTAACACTGTTATTGCAGTAACCCCAAGTTCACAAAATTCAACCAAACACAAGTGAAGTTTCCCAAGAAGACTTCAAGGCTTACAACAATTGGATTTATGCCTGAAAGTCACAGCATCTTCATACCATCTCTAGTTGTTCTATGAGTGCAGCATAGGATATGATTTGGATTCAATCAATATGCCTGATAATGGTGTGAAACAGCATGCAACAATCCGGAGCTACTATAAGGGAGCTACTAAAGTGATTAGTGTCAAGGGCTTCCTTTTTCAAAACTCAAGATGCAAGTGGATGTGTACTCAAGAAAAAAGATGTCAAAACATTTTGACTACCCTTACTCTTCATTGAATTAAGCGATAGGCCCAAAGTGTTAAGAACTCCTTTCAAGAATGTTATGTTACACTTCCAGAAAAATTGCACAATCTCATTGAGTATGACTCACATGAAGGATGGGAGGAGTTCGTAACAATCGTCTCCATGGTTTCATAAACCTTCTTGCTATTCACTAAAAGTTTCAGATACTCTTCCACAGATTGCTTTGCTTGCTCCTGGGCGTGCAACCTCATAGCCTGAAAACGCACTTCGTCCACAAAACCCTGAAATTCGCCCTTGTTCCTAAACACAGGTTTTCCCATTGCAGCTCTCGCGACCAAATTTCTACACAGAAGAGACCTTCCAGTAGCGTTCAGTCCAAACCCTAATTCTTTCCCAAACATTCCAGAGGTTCGGAATCCCATCCGCACTCGCACTTGATTACGAGGTTTGAACGCACACAAGCTCTTCTCACGTGGTGCCCCTCCATGCTTCCAAGATGGTGCCAGGTCTCCCACCAATGTGGACATCATCTAAGCGAACAAAGAAGCAAAATTCCATGAGAATGTAAATCCAATTCATGAATTGGATCAAATGCATTAATTTCAGAACCTATGAAGGGCAATTTCCGAATGTAAAGACGATCACCTGCAATGAATGAGCTCACTGTGACAGTTCACTAACCCTAAAATTGGGATGTACTGCACTTAGCCTTGCAATCCAAAGCAACCTAGGCTCTGCAAAATCACCATCCTCTAGAGGAGGGAGATGATCCAATACCTTGAAGCGGGACGCAAACGTTCGTAACTCCCGTTTCGTATCAAAGACTCATGCTAAAGAGGCAAAACAGACTCTTCACTAGGTCCACAAAGTGGCAATCAAATTCCAAAAGCTGTGAATAGAATAGTAGAATTCGCTGCAAAATGAAAAAGATGAACCTGACAGACACGCAAGAGGAACAACACCGCCCACCGCTACACAGTAATCTTTCCTAGAGAAGCGCTTAAGACAATTCACAGCCGAGAGTGATTACCCAAAGTCCCAAACAGTCACTAGTTACGAGAATTGGACGCCACAGCCAGCAACAAGAGAAACACTGACTTTGCCAAGACTAGTGTCAACCTGAGTATTCAGCAAAGTCATCATACTGAAGAATCCAGTACTGCAAACAGACGATAATATATCCAGCTAGTTGCGTGAACCTGCGGATTTCATTCGCATATTCTTTGGGAGAGCTTCCATTCTGGTAGTTGTTTACTAAAAACAGAAGGTCGACCTTCAATGCCGTGTTTTTAGGGTTTCGTCAAATGATCACATTGATAGTCGTATGTACAGTTTACTTCTGTAGGTATAAGCTTAACTGACTGTGGGTAATAAGGATTTTGTCTAATACCATTTTGGGGACTTCAATTCGGAGATTGCTAGAGGCTTGCTCCAGCATTTGTGCTCGCAAGCATTGTGTGCCCATAACCCTCCTCTGTGTTGGTGCTCATTCTTTTGACTGCCGTCGTCTCCGGCTTCATTGGAATGTGGCAAATGACCAACCTGGTTCTCATGGGGAAGTTTCATTTTCTTGGCCAGAAATTATGAGGGTTAGGGCTCTGACTCACGTTTGTTCTGATGATCCGAAATGCCCTGTCCTGGCTAGTATTCCATTCTTCAGTGTGCATTAGGTTTGTTGTATCCAAGAGTTTAGAAACAGGTGCTCAATGAGGGTTTAGGGTCTTCAGTGTGCATTAGGGTTTAGGGTTTGCTCTGTTTCTAGCCCCAAAACTATGCCACATGTGTTTTTTCAGCAGTTCTGACTAGGTCGTATGGAGACACCTTTCCATTCGATTTTATTTGTTCTTTGCAATGTTCTTCATTACTTTTGGTGATTCAAGACGTTGCTCAATCTGAGTTATTGTTTTTTCACACTATACAATTAATCGAATTGGGCAGTTAAAAACCATGAATCCTGGATCATTAGGGCTTGTTGAGAATTGAGTTGAGAATTCATGAGCAAACTATCATGGTTTGTGCGGATGGGTGATCAGCTTCCCGTGGGTCAACTCGACCATCTCTTACATGCAATACGAAGCGAGCGATAATCTTGGACACCGAATCACGCATTTGAGGAAATGCAAGTATGAGACTTATGAGAGGTGGGTATTGAACCTTCATGGGAACGTTTGCGGTTTCAGTTTGAGGAGTCTTTGTTAGGGCTTCTGAATGTAGTGCATTTCCACATGATCGCTAATCAATCGAGGTTAATCCCTAAATACCAATAATCCCAGATCGATTGGCCTTATGTTTTTTAGCAGATTTGAGTAGGTCACATGAGGGCTTCCGTTTGTTCAGTTTTTGTTTTGTGACCAACACATGGAACGTTCTTCATTGATTCTTATGATGTAAAATTTGGTCCCATTTTGAAGTACGCTTTTCACAACGAGATCAGTCATATTGATTCATTTTCAAGTCATGCATCCTTGGCCTTTTTCGTGGTTAACCTAATTGACTCAAGCTCATGAGTTCAGAGCTTCCGAATGATCCACAAATATAGGGATTATTTCATTCATTTCCCTTATTCGGAATCATGTCTTTCTATGCATCGTGTAATGAATGGAATTCTGGTGTTTGAGTCAAAAATTCTTTGTGATCAGTGTGCAGTTGTGGAATTAGACCACCCTGGAGAGTTCAACAAGCATTTTCTGAGGCGTGAAACTGAGAATGGTAGTATCATCTGATCAAGTGGAGTGAATATGACCCGACCGAAACGAACATCCATACTCTCCATCCGTCCACTCGCATGCCGAATTCGCTCCAAAATGGGTGGCGAATGGCATTGGCCTGTGTCCTTGTGGCTGCCCAACCTCTGTAGTATGTAACTGTACACCCAATCCTCCAGCTTTGATCAATCTTTAGCATTATTATCCTGATTTATATCTTTAGTGTTTCATTGAAAATTTGAGATGAGTTTGTCTCTAAGCAACTCTGCAGCCTGCAGCTTACGTGAGGATTGCAGTATGCGGGAAGGCATTCACAGTGGCCTTCACCGACAAGAAGTTGTTCACCGTGTTGTGGTTGTTTTGGTATGCTGACAATCACCCTTAGCAGTATTGTTTTAGCAGCTTGGGAGGGCCATATGGGGACTTACTGTAGTCCAATTTTATTTATTTTTGACCTGCACTTGCAATGTTCTTCACGGATTCTGGTGATACAAAAATTTGTCCCCCATCTGAATTATATATTTCAAAATAAGATCAATCGAGATTGGTAATTTCTATACTGTGGTCCTTTAGGGTTAACATGGCTTAGTATTGTTTGGCTTTACTGATATCAAGGTTTACCTGCTTCCAGATAATACACTGATTGTGGCGATTTTGGGTTGTCGGTCACAGCTTTGTTTGCAATGAATTGAGCAGATACATTGCAAGACTGATGAACCTGTGTAAGTGATGAAGTTTGCACCTTTTATTTGGTCCCCGATCCTTTATTTCGCTCGATTTCTGAAGATAATGAAGAAGACTAAGAAATTTATTTGAGCCTTATCGGTTTTTATTTCTGATGTGTTTGGGTTGGACTTTGGGTTGGATGCAGCTTCGACGTTGGGTGACGTGTTAGTTCATGTTTCTTCAAGGTATCGACAATCAATTCTCAATTTTTGTTTGACCATTGCTATTTTTCTATGTGGCTTCACACAATTGTTTGCATGTCCTTGTATGTCAACAAAACCGTCAGTGCTACCTTTGTTGAATAATTAGATACTTGATCTTAGAATTAACATTCTGTGCTCTTTATCTCATTCTGGATAAGGCTTTCATTGCTGTAAACAGGATCAGCACCACGGGCCTCTTGCTCATCCTCTCACATCTTTTTAGGTATGCCACCCTGAAGATTAAATTGTGTTGAGCTTATGCTTTCTGTTCATAAGTAAAGAAACGTCACTCATGTATGAAATCGAATTCTTGCGAGTAATGTGAGCAACTTATGTTTCTGAAAGCTTATAATGCTTGTTGGTATACTAAAGCAACGGCGGGCGTACTTGCTTGATTTCGTTTACAGGAGGGATTACAGAGTTTTGCTTCTACTTCTGGAACTTGATATTGCCAGTCACTGGCTCAGGATTTTCTGGTGCGTTCTTCTTGCAATTGGTATATTGCTTACGTAATTTCCTGAACACCTAGATTGCCAGGACTGCATTCCCATGTTCATGTATAAACTTTGTGAATGTTGTGTCTTTTTCCAGATCAGACTTGCAACAAGCTTGTGTTTACATTTTGACAATCAACCAACTTGTCTCGACAAGGTGAAGGTTGTCGTCGCGGAGCCTTCTCATGTGGTGCTTGAGCCATGCCCCCTGCCACCGAGAAGACGAAGAAAACGCACTAGAAGTCTCGCTCGAAATAGATCACGAAGCCGATGCAAATTTGGTATAGCCAATGTTCTGAACAGCGATAATACGGTGCAAAAGTATAAAGTTTGAATTACAAGACTTAGTCACGAGAAGAAGATGAGGTCACTTGTTTGCCGGTGATTAAGCATTTTAGTATTTTTTCCTCTGCAGATCCTGATGAAGATATTGTCGCTGATTTTTGAGAACAGAACAGAAAGGATTTTGCGTTGTCGGGGACCTATGACAACCGAGTTGACGTTCTTTACAGTTATTTTCCGTGGCACACCGAAGTGTATTTCTCACCACAAATTTTGTGAAACTTGTAAAAAAGAGAATGCGGGGCCAGACAAAACAGCAGATGAAGCCTTCATCAAGACCACCCTCATGACTGCAAAACGACATGGAGCGAAAGCTCTTCATCGCACCAAATGTGCGGCCCAGGTCTAAGAACATCAATCCTAAGGTTTTTGAGAATATTTCAAAGCTGATCACATTGCTAAACTAGGCCTCTGATGTGTTGGCTCATTGAGGGCTAGAAGTCATAACAGCTACCCTTTCATGACTTGATTGTTTTTAGATGATGATTCATATAAAGCGGTCACGATCTTTTGAATGAAACATCGTTATCAGGACATCAAGTTGATCCGGAATTTCATCCGACCTTACCCTGCCACCGACTCGTGGATACTTTGGCTTTTCCGAGTGCTGCTCTTTTTCAACAAGTTCAGTTTCTTGATAGCCGGCGTTTCTTTGTGAAAAATATGAGGTACAGTAATGAAATGTGGAGTTAACTACAACACTTTGGAGCAGAGTTTGACTTCCAATGCCGGTGACAACGTACATTACAGGATGCAGGATGCAAAAATTTGGCTTAATAGCGTTGCCTTTGAATAGAATTGTTGTAGTTGTTAGTATAGGCACAATGGACTTGAATTGATGAATTGTTGCTTTTGGAGAAGAGGTTATGTATAGGGGAAGGCCTCGAGGGGAGGGGGTTCTTGCATTTAAGGGCACTGGATTGAGGTCGTGCCCGAAAATGCAGGGACCCTGAGAGGGCTTCCCCTGCATAATGCACGTGAAAGATTTTTTTCCAACTTCGTTTGATTCCTTTCCAATTGGTGTGCGAATGTATCAAGGTGTTTTCTGCTTTTGTGTGAGGGGGCTTTCCACCATGTTGAAAAGATAAAGAAATTTCTATGGTGCATTCTATCATGTTGAACAGTGCATTCCGTTGGTGTTAATGTCCTCCCTTGTGAAATCAATGGTGAGATTCTATTGTGGGAAGAGCAAATATTAATGAAGAGAAATCTTTCCAAGTGCATTATGGAGAACGATTTGCATTCTAGAGGCTATAGCTCAACAATACGTGGCAGTGTTGCTCAAACTGTAAGTTAGCTTCTGAGGCCCACCTAGGCATTGTTATATCTATCCATATGTGACCATAGATGTAACAAAAGTTTTCATGAATGTAGAGGAATTCTTCTTTATTCTCAATGTTGAAGTGATGATTTTCTTTCACGGTTTCTCTGTGTAGGTACGAGTGGTTCGGCTTCAACAAAAACAACAACTCCAACAGTAGGTTCTGAAGATAAGTTTCTTCTCTTTGTTGTGAATGCTTCAAATTCATTGTTGTCCACTACGATGAAGATTGTGCATGTGGACATTTATATCCCCACAGTGGTGGTCATGAAATTATAATTCTTACAAGTGTTGCTACTACTTGTCCACATGAAGTGCCCCCAACCTACAACAGAGTGTTCCCACTGCACACACTTTGCTTGGCATATAAAATCCAGTGGTTTAGGACGTAAGGTTTTCATATTGGACATTGTTGTCGTTGACAATTGTAATTTGATGACTTCTAATGCGAACAAGTGGCACCGCATTAGTGTAGACATCATGCAAGCAAATATTTTGATTTGTCATTGCGATGGTTTAGCTTGCAAGAGCAAGTGGAATCAGATGATTCCAGGCTACAAGTGTATCGCGGACTTCCTTGCACAGAGTGGCATGAATGATTTGGCAAATTAGAAGCTGTCAGCAGTGAGCGGAAGAACGAAGGGTTGCTTTTGTTTTTTCCCTTAAGAGATTTTCTTTCAAATTCATGATTGGCATGGGAGCAATTAAACCACCTCATTCACATAACCTCATATCCGCTGATAGCAACAATTACAAGACGCCAATTGCAAGAAGCGAGGGCGCGGACGAGTTTGACATTTACAAGGAAGAAAATGTCCACCCTTTTGTTGATGTCAATGAGCATGACAAAAGAGAGGATTAAAGTGCATCCACACAATCCCCTCTCATGCAAGTGGGTAGTAAGAAGATTCGGGCCCTATAGGAATTGACGCCTTCCAGTCCCAATGCTAGTCCGACTATTCTTCCTAAAGCAATGGTTCCACCAAGCACGACTCCGTAGCTCATCAACTCGTCCAACATAGTAGAAGAGACCATTCAACGATGACCTAGAAACATGGGAGTCCATCAGAAAAGCACTTCGAGACATTCATTGATCACTGAAGTGACTCATGCAGCGGGTGATGCCATGGCCGTACAAGTGAAGGAAACTGCCTAAGCCAATAAAGAGTTGGAGCAATCGAAGATAGAAGTTCAATTGAAATTATTTACAAAACAAATGGACTACCAACGTAACAGAGACCAACACCTAACCAAGAATGCAAGATTGACGAACGACAATGCAAAGCTAGCAATCGAGAAGCAAGCAGAAGTGGTCCATTGCTTGGCTTGTATTTCCAATGTGCTCACAACAGGGTTACATTAGAAATGCAACGCTGAATCGACTACTATCACTATAGGAGTTCCTACGCAACTTGGCACTTCTAATTTTGGCCCACTATCTGCTACTAACGTTGGTCCATCGCAATCAACATTCACCCCCCTAGGGGGTCCATTTGTCCTACCTTAGGTTGTCGTTTTAGCATTTGAAGTTTACCTTCCGTGACAACTTCCATAGCATAGTGGCCACTTTTGTTTCTTGGGTATACTATAGTCCTATACAATGTACATATAGTAGCACATTTTGAGCTAAAGTGTACTACGTAATTTTCATGGACTCTTACCACTACTAAAAAATGGTAACCAAGTCAACAAAAGATTAACAACTTTGTGTTGATCAGCATACTATATTGACCGTATTAACAATTTTTTGTTGATTTGTTACAAGTTGGTAAAAGTTTAAAAAATGGTCACTAAATTTTTGTTGATTAAGATAATACAATGTCCAAATCAACAAAAAAGTTAACATTTTTTTGTTGGTACAAATTGTTAACAAAAGCTCTTTATACAAATGGAGTGGTAGAAGGTAGAACAAACCATATGGAAGATGTGAACCACTCATAGTCTTAATTCACATCTCTCATATGGTTTGTTCTACCTTCTACCATTTGTATGTAGAGCTTGCCTTTTCCTCTTTTCAATCACCAAAGTTTCCTCTCTTCTATCACTAAGTTAAAACAAGCTTGTTATCTTCTTTCTAATTAAAGTTTAAAAATTAATTTAATTCTCCTATTTGCATGGCAGTTTTTGCCTATGTGGCATTCTCTATAGGAGCGATTTTTAGTTTGTCATGTGACAGCCATTTATTGAGCAAATTTATAAATGAATTATTATTTTATTTTCTTGGCTTGACAACCACAACAAAATGGACAACAGTTTTTTGTTAAGTAATGTCCAAGACAACACGACCGAGGATATAAACGATATCAATACTTTTTTTGTTGATTCTTTGTTATCATGGTCACTGTTTTTCTACTAGTGTACATACTATGCAATCATGTTGCATGAGAATTGTACATACATGCCTTTGCACTTAATAAAGATGACAGTGGAAAATTGTTTGTAAAGTCATTGCGTGGCTTTCGTGACCACATAACTTCTTGAATTTCCTTATTTCTGAAACACTTGTGCAACACACACAAAATAACCGCATCTATGAAAATGAAATTATGTTGTGCAATGTCAAAATCAAACAACAATTGCTATTACTGACACATGAAACAACAAAGTGAATAGCCAAAACTGGAAAGGTACTTCACACAATGTATTGCAACATGGATTGTCTCTTTCGGACCACCAATGCCAATCATACAAGTTGCGCACAGTTGATATTTCACAATGGCAATGGGCAAATGGTTGCAATGACTAGCACTTGCAAAATGAAGTTGTTGAAGACTAAGACGTTGATATGATAGAGAAGATCTCCAAAGTTTTTTACAACTTCCCCTCTATATATGGGGACCCTAAACTCTATGTATCTTTAGAGGATGCCCTGTACTTCCAAATAAAACTCAAAGTGGAAAATGAAAAAATTTAGCAACATTCAATTCAAAAATTACAATCACATTATTGCAACTATAATAGACAGAGTACTGATGATACGAGATGTGCTATGGCCTAAAATCAATGGCAGTGACCATGAAGAAGTGCTACAAGAAGGAAAAGACGCAAGAAAAAAAGCACTTTCATATTTTCCTCACATCGTCTAATGTCTATGGAGAGAGAGGTAAATAGCCAAATTGGTTCTCTTCCATCGACCTTCCAAAGTGTCTGGCTCATCTTCACCAACATCAACTACCCCATCATGCAACCCTAGCCATAGATACCCCATCAACCTCTACTACAGCTACCACCTGTGGATTGTGAATTTTCTCAACTTAAAGGACATCCAACAAAGTCTCCACATCCTCATGGGATTGCTGGAGAAGCAAATTGTGAAGGAGAGCACAACAAGTGACAACATCAAGTATGAATTCTACTCGCAACTCTAATTTTTGGTGCAGTTCACAGAAACTCATTTTCAAAAGGCCAAACACGTTTCCACGATAGCTCCTCCGCAACTAAGCCAACGGTTGAAGAGTTGTTCAGCCACAAATGTGTGCCTCTATTGCCGATTTAGTACCATCAACCATGGCAACAAGAAATACCCTCCATCCCCAAGCAAATAAAGGGAAAAGCCATTGAAGGTGAGGTTGTTGTCCCAAAGAGTTCAATGTTATCCTTTGTAGTATAAAGTGGATCTCCTCAACATGCGCACATCATTTGTCAAACCAGGCATCTCCACGTACAAGTCAAAGAACCATTTGGAGCTACCCACGACAGCTTGGCAATTAATGGAGTAGCCACCAAACTTGAAATAAAATAGTCTGCTGCTCCAAATTTGGGCTTTGAAATAGCTATGTGAGTGCCATCAATAGCACCAAGGACATTCGGAAGTCCACAAAGCTATTGAAATTCTAAAGCAATTAATTTTGTTTTGTCTCCACTTGGCCACAAAATCTCTAAACGTACACTAGAAGAAAACTATGTTGAACTCAATAAAACCAATCTGACATTTTTCTACAATTTTTGTTTTCCAACGCAAAAATGTCAAATTGGTTTTGTTGAGTTCAACACAATTTTCTTCTAGTGGTAGTTGAACATTGATGGCATGAACTACTTGACGAAGCATCATAGAAACAATACTACGACCAATAATAAACATTTCACTACAGATCAAAAAATTGGCACCGTGACTGAGCTTGAACAATGTGCAAGCTAATCAAACAGCAACAAGAATGGATAGTTGATGACACGTATCTTGCTTCAAAATGGTAGGTGCCGAAAGGTGAGCGAGTGAAAAAAACAACTCTTTTGGTCATTCTGAACATTTGCACCCACCTATCATCATCATACTCATACAAGAGAAAACAAGAAAACCAAGTAGTGAACCTCGGTTTCACCGAATAACCAAAGTCATCATCCATATAAGAGAAATTGTTGTATAGCCTAAAGTATTGCAAGGTAGCGCGCATTATTGAATCTAGGTCAAGATTGGAAGCGTTGCACTATAGAGGGGCTATGTCTACATCCGGTAATGAATCATTGTCACTAGATTGTACTTCAATGAAATAGAGCGCTCAGTGCAATTGAAGTAGTAGCAAAAATAGCAGAGAGGTCAAGGATGCAATTTCGACAAGATTGTCAAATACATCCATAGCTGATGTTGTTGAGCTGTCGAAACAATGTCACTACAGTCACATAAGTAGAACAATGCTAAAGACAGAGCTTACAAAAACACCGTGGAACCCTAAAAATGTGTGCCATGAATTGCAGTGCAAACATGAACAACAAAATTTGTAAGCACTCTAGCAAACGTGACACAAACCTAAAGAACAATATATAATGAGCTTCAATGCAAAAACGGCCAACGTAGAGAGAAGCACTTACAATTCTTATCGTCTACTTCTACTACCATTGTTCACAACCCTCATTTCCTCTTGTCAAACTTTGACTACCCAAACACTATCTTGAAGAAAGTTTGTAGGAAGAAAGTGCTTTGCCTAGTGTCTCCAACTCCTCTATGATCATAGTATTATGGGCGAATTCATTCACTACAACTGAAAACGCTACCCTCCCACTATCAAACCGCAATGGTAGTTCTCCTCCAATTTCAACCATTGCCAACACGTTCAAACAAAGCAACAAGCGATTGGGTTGACGACTAGCCATCTAACACTTGCCCACATATGTGAACGCTATTCAATTACTTCTTTGTATCCATAGTAGCTGTATAACTCGAAATCAATAAGCACCAACATATGTGGACTGCGGACCTTTAGTTTTGCATGCTACTAGTTCCTCTAACGTGCGATTGTGGCTAGGTCGACATCATGCATCACATGCCTCAAGTCGCCGTTGTTTAACTACATTACTCTCTTACTAACGTTACTAGTTAAGACCAAGTGGGAAAGCCCCATGAATTTTGTTACACTTAGGGTTATGGTAATTGCATCTAACATCTCCCAAATAAGCATTTGAGCATGGTTCTCATGATTCAAATGTCTATTTTTTTTCATTAGGTCTAGGTCATTGATAAAAGGAGATTCAAGATTTTTTTTAGACACATTTTTTGGACAACATATGAATCAATTATAATTTTAAGAGTGTTAAAAATAGGTGTATCCAAAATTGATCCTAAGCTCTTATGTTCAAAGGACTTGCATTTTAGGCAAGAATCTAGATGGGACAATTTTGCAAACAAGTTACAATTAGGTGTACTTACCTTAATGGTTGTCCAAGGTCATCACTTTTGGTGAAGATATTTGATTTCCACACAATATCATAGATTCTAGATCATTAATAAACTTTGAACACCTAAGTATCTATTTTGTGGTTGATGGATGATCAAACAGTGCCATAACTTATTCAAAACAAATTATTTTCATTTAATTTTGGGGGAAGTGTTTCTCGAGGGTGTGCAACTCTTGGTTGTTGAAAGGCCCTAATTGAGGAATTAGATTATACTTTGGAGAAGAAGATGTCAAATCCATATTGTAGCTTCCTAGCATCTTGGGCAACTTTATCAAGATTTGAACTTTAATTGTAAAATGTCAAACCTATTGACATTGGTGATAATGCCATGGGTCTCACATACCATCTTAAGGAAGTCACAGAAAATAGTTGCTTGGAAACATATTGGACTAGTATGTGTAGTATGCTCCTCAAGAAAAAATCCATATACTATAAGAACCTTATGTTTTATGTGACATTTTCATCATTTTTTGTGAAGGATTTTAGTGGACATCCAATAAAACAACCTATTTTTTTTGTCAATAATAACGTCCAATGTAGCATCTAGATATTGTAGTCATAGTAAAATAGTTTTTCAAAAAACTTTGAACTAAAAAAAGGTGAAAAATCAAGTTAAATTTCATATATAAAAATCCTTTTGATATTTTAAGCCTTTAATAAAATGCTATGGACAAAATTCTAAGAGTGTTTGAAAATGTAAAAAAAAATGTCCTTTCCAAGCCCTCTGTAAAATTTGTCCATAACGTTTGATTGGAGACTCAAAATCTCAAATGGATTTTTGGATATGAAATTTAACCATTAGATGGGATTCAGCCCTTTTAGAGGGCCGTTTTAGGCTGGTTTCTATTCTTGGATCAGCCTGTGCTGTCTAGAAAAAAATAATTTTTAAAATAATTTTTAAAAAAATTTAATTTTTAAAAAAAATTTGAATTTTTTTAAAATAATTTTTTAATATTTGCTGATATAGTCAACTCTTGACCACGTCAACTACTTGCATGACGAAGTTCCTAGCGTTTGGGAACGTAGGGGAATTTGCAGCCTTATATAGCAGCAGAAACACATCTAATGTTTATTTCTCACCTTTTATTGGTTCAAAGTTTTTTGAAAAAAGTTATTCTACTATGACTAAATGAGGTATGAAATTCTACTTCAAACACAATTTCTACTTTTGATTTTACTGTGAGCGGTTGAGGAACTACTCATTCTAATTTACATATCCCACATGGGTTATTCTACTTTCTACCAATCCATGTGAATAGAAAAAGATTTTCTTCTTAGTTGTATCACCAAGTATGAATAGATTCCAAATCAAAGTTAGTAATTTAAGTATTGAAAATATTGGTCTTACTAAATTGGTTGCCATTTTAATTGTTTAATAGAGTTGCAATTTTTTTTATAGTTTTACTTTCCATTTAGTTCACATGTTGGGAAGATCCAACCGTTTGTGGTTGTTAAATGTACCAACCAAGTTTTTAATTACTATTTTGCATTTTTGACTCACTACTTGCCACACTCTGACAAATATCGAAATGTGTTCTTTAGCTACTAATGGTGTGGAATATTCCACACCATTCCGTCAGGTAGAGGGTAGGCTTTAGTGTTATGAACTTGATAATAAGGTTAAGTATTTGATAGATTGAATATTTGCCTAAATATAAAATTATTAATAAAAGAATCTATAAATATCTTAATATAATTATAATATAAATATTTTATAATGCCCATCTTAGATTATGCATTTGAAGATTTGCCCAACCAAAAAGATTGGCTTAAATAATTGTCCACTCATAGATAGGAATTAGGCAAGACTCGGACTATAATATAGTGTATGCTTACATTGGTAATAGACAATGAAAGAGAGAAATTGGGAATAATAAGAAAAGTGTCAAACAATTATGTTTTGAAACCATTCCTATTTAAAAAGTGACCATAAACATTCAAACGATAGACTTATTAGCCTTTTTCAACAAATCCCTATACATGCAACCTTTAGGTTTCTTCGAGCCTAGAAAAAATCCAACTTATATTCTAGCAAAGGACATCTCTATTTAGGACAAATTGGGCAATCTTTAATACAATGACTTGTTTTAAAAAAAACTTGCATTTGATAGGAAAAAAGTTGTCATCTATGATAATGGATGCCTTATGTCAAGTAAAGGAGTTTGGCATTGTAACTAACAATTTTTATCTTCATTTTCTATTAAATGCAACACAATACCTAAGGTTGGTATGTTTTCTATTGGTTGTGTCTAAGCCTATCACTTCTCCTAAGCCCTCAACAATTCATTGAACTATATCCCTAAATTAAGTTGTTTGGAATATGTCCAAGGGTAATTTATGTGGGAAATTTTCATCCCAGTATTTTTTATGACAATCTAGGTGTCTTTGACTAAGTTTAACTTTGTTGAGATCAAATCTAGAAATCCATTATTAAAATACATAAAACCCAAATTTAATTGATATAATATCTATAGTAGTAGGTTGCACACTCTAGTAGTAGACACAACTTTGATAGTGAAGAAACCTCGTCCACATTCTAACCTAAAGACATGGCTCTTTTAACTACAACTTGTACCTATGAGATCTTGACCATTGATTCATAAAGTAATCTAGCAATTTTGCCTCTACAAAGCATGTTATTACAACATATTGAGTGTAATAATCCACTTCTTGTTTGACCACATTTGGATCAACTATGATTTCTCTCTTCTCATCTTTAAATAGAAAATTGGCACCACTTCTAGAGTACCCCCAAGGTAACTAGCCCAAAAACTTCAAGTTCAAGAAAAATCTTGGATGAAATTGCCACATTGTGAATGAAAATAGAATTATAGATACGTAGTATCACATTTTCTATCCAGTACGTGGATGAATGTTGAAACTTGGAGCACCACCATAACATTTAATATTGCTACTTCATGGAAAATGAAAAAACAAACAAACTGTATTACACCTTCTTCTAACAGATCTCCCAAATATCAAATCCACTTCCATTTGTTTGCGTACAACATTGTAGCTTGGACCACCATTGTAGTAATTGCTATGGCTACAATTCTATCAGTGGTGTACTAAGGGCCTTGCTACACATAATAGTTACAATCCCTAACAACACCTATATACCCCTACAAAGCTCTTCTTAGGATGAATGTTCCTCCCTTACTCAATATTAGAGCAAAAATTAATAAACTACTACTCAAGATTGTTAGTTGTATATAGAAACCAATGTGAATTAGAGATGAACAAATCAAACAACTAGCACAAAGTAGGAATATAGATATGTCATGCAATCACAAGGATACCACTCCCGTCTTCTAATTGTAAAAAATAAATCTCAAGCCACCACAAGCTACCTTCATCTTTCCTTGGCATGTATTTTTTGGATACCATATGAATGAACTATGAATTTTCAAAGTGCTAAAAAATAGCATACCAAAAATCAATCCTTGACTCTAATCACTAGAGACTACAACATTTGGGCAAGAACATGTGAAGGCCAATTTTTGAAATTCGTCGCAATTGGGTGTTATTTAATAGAGTGCTTCACACGAAATTAGTGATTTCATTTTGTCATTTTGGAGAAGTGGACAAGTATTTCTTCAATACTTATGTGATATGTTGGAAATACTCTATATCAAAACCAGGTTATACCTAGATATAATTTGGCTATAGGTCTTAGAAAAAACAATAATCAGGCTATTTTTTTACCGAAAAAAAAAATCCTTCACAACACCGGTCTCTTGGTTGCAGCCAACTTACTGGCAAAGAATAGTGCATAAAAAACCCATTGCCCAAAGGATCTGTTTTCCATGTGAACATGTGAAGCTCCTCCAAAGCCACTGGGCTGCGTCCATGTGTAACTCGTGAGCAAAGATACCCCGGCAGCAAAGATATGAACCCTAACTTACAAACAAAGCCAATCTTCAGTTTGGAGGGTACACGGAATCAAATAGTGTAGCAACTGATATTAAATAATACTAGGTATTAGAGTTGATTATGGGTGCATATATCTTATCAGAAAGTTTCCATTAATTCTCGTTTTTTCACATGTCCAAAACTCCCAGCTGTACTCCTCCAATTCCTCCATACCTTAACCCTTAAACGTCAAGGAGGACGTTTGGATGACAAGGAATCCTTATAGTCGGACAAGAAGTGCAACTATTCATCCTCATAATTTTGTTGTAAAAAGGGGAGGTCTTCTACAGTAGTTTGACTTCCAATGAGTGCTTTTGCTATTTCTAAAGCCCATAATTTACACGGTAATGAAAAGGGATGATTTCCAAGGTCACTCCTTCGTCCTTTAAGGGTTAAGGTAGCTAACCTCTTTCTGACCACAACCTATTTTCACTAGTTAGACTACTTTGTTTCCGTTCACTTGTGACAACTCACATGGTTAGTTTACAATTCACACGGTTAAGTTACAGCTCATGGAGCACAAATGTTAGGGAGGTGTACATTGAGTTCATACAATGATTACAAGATGTACATTTGAAGCCATAATTATCACCAACTTTGAAGCATGGTCGATTTTGTAATCAACCTATAGTTGGAAATGTGATGCCCTATATAACAAGAATGGATTGAACAAAATCTTTATGAAAAAAATCAAAAGTATTTTTTTTTTGAAGGAAAAAAATGAAAAAAAATTGGAACCCTCGTCAGATCTATTTCTCTACAGGGGAGATTTTTCTCCTCACCAAATGCATATTGGAACTATGCTAAATTACTCAAGTGGTCGAAATGAGGACGGCTACCTTACAGTGAGATCTCTTGAACCGTGAGTCCCGCAGTAGCGTTCTTGGTATCATCGGAAAGCTCTGTGTGAGAGATATTGAATTCTGAAGTTTTTTTTAAATTAAAAAATTACTCCTACTTTTGTTTTGGCTGTGACAACAGTACAGGGCACATTGGAATGATACTACTCACAGACATATGATCATCATAGTGGGTGTAATGTAATGTCATGTACTCCTTATTCAATTATTTATTTCCTGGTACAGTACAACACGTCTGTTTCACCATTGGGAAGTTTGGTAAGCGTTGCCTTCAAAAGATAAGCTAAGTTAAGTTACACCTTAGAGAGCTTTCAGTACCTTTCTTGACATCCAAGCCTGCAAATTCTGATCAGCTTTCCAACTTTCCAACTGTCACCGAGAAGAACGTGGATAAGCTCTTGGAGTACTTATTGTTCCCAAGCAAGGTACTGTAGGCTGCTCTTCAAGCAACCTTATTGCATTTGAGGTGAAGCTATTGTAACTCTACCCAATTCCGACCAAGTGACCCAATTCCACCCAAATGAAAAGCCTAAATTGATTCTAGAATACAAATCTGTGATTGTTGTACACGCCTTAACTTTACAATACATGCAAGTTAAGGCATGTACTATAGTCACAGATTTGTTTTCTACAATCAATGAGGGCTTTTCATTTGGGTGGAATTGGGTCAAAGGTCGGAATTGGGTGAAGCTACCCTAAAGTTCCTTGAAACAATTTTCAGTCAATTTTCGTAGGAAGAAAAAGGAAATTGGCATCGAACCCAAGTCGTTTCATATTTTTGGGATTTTGGAATTTTTGTTGAAATGCAGTGGTCACTTAAAGTGGCCACCTCCTGAAATGTACAATATTGGTACATTGAAGAAAGAAAAATGTACCCTTGTGTTAGAGGTCACTTTCAAAGCACAAGAGAGAATTATAAGAAATGGAATCCTTATTGATTTCAATAACTTTTGGGTACATAGTGACACAATTGCCACACCTTTCCAATTAATTAATTGGCAATCACAATGTGCATGTGAAATTCATTTTATACCCCCCCTACTTATATTTTTCTTGAAGTTGTTGTCATTATAGGCGATATGGGATATGGCATTGTATCCCACTATCTCATGTGAATGCAGGAGCGTCTGCTTTTGGCCCCCCCCCTCACCCAAGAAAAAATGTGAACCGTAGATTGAAGTGTTAACTACCCATTATAGCCTACCGTAGCTGTTGATTTATTTTTGTGTGAGTGAAACATAGAAACACTCGTGTCATAATGGGAACGTCCTGCTGATCCCCACCTTGAAAATTCCTAGCCATCTGATGAGGTTATAAGAAATCTAGGACCCCCTCCGTTGTCGTTGATTTGAATAATGAATATGTACATATGGAATACGAATATGGTATGCAGATATTGAATACGATATTGGATATAGAATACATACATACCAAATACAAATATTGATATATGAATACAAATACAAACAATATACATATGGAAATCACATAATCCCATATTGATTGCAAGGAGGATTGTCTAGAAAAAAATACAAGTAAGGGGGTGGGTAGGTGAGGTGGAAAAATTAATCTCAAGGATTACTGAAATTGAATACCCATGAGTGAAAATCCTCACTATCCACTCAATATCCACGATTGTATCTTATTTTTAGTATGATGCCCTCTCCCTACAATGTTTGACAAATTTGCACATATTAAATTTTTTTTGGATTGGAAGTGACATGAACAACTAGAAATTGTATTAGCATATTAAAGTGCACTTCCAAAAACCTTAAATTCAAATGAGGAACTATCAAACTCATTCCACAATCCACCTTGCAATTGTTGAAATGCAATTTTTTTTATTAAGTAGAAATTGCATATAACTTCAAATCCAACACTTGCATGTTTAAATTTCAATGGTGAAAATCATGAAAGTGCTAAAGTTATTTTTTCCAATGGGACCCAATTTTCAAGGCAAATGGATAAGTACACTTTTTTAGATTTCAAATCAAGTGAAATTGGTAAGCTTTGCTCAAAGCTGGGAAATGAAGTAAAATTGGCAAGCTAATGATATGTATATGCCTTTTGAGAACCCCTAAAAATCAGACCTTTGTTTTTTTCAGTGAAAAATAAAAACTTTCAATAGTTAACTTCCAATAATTTTTGTGAATTTTTTTTAAAGGGTCAAATGAAATGAGCCTAAAATTTTAGATCAACTATATATAATCAATTAGGTAGTTAGGGGTTAAGGTGAACTAATCTATTACAGCCACCCTTCTCAATTCCACCCTCATCTTCCTGTGGGGGACATTTCAAAGGTGAAATGTATACTACATGTATATGAGGGTGAAACTGAAAAGGATGGTGGTAATGGGCTAGTTCACCTTATATTTACTTGTTGTTTATTGTTGTGACCTTCCTTTTGGGTGTTGGTGTAAGAACACCATCCATCATTGACTTTGCAAAAAAACAAACAATGAACCAACCATAGGCCAATCATGTACACCTTGATAATTAGACTTCTTGGAAGAAAATCATATTACAAGTCAAATAGTTAGAATGTGAGACAACACTATAAAAAACCCACGTTTTAGGTTATGTTTTGTAATTTTAAAAAACTGATTTTAAGTAACGTCCGTTGCAACATACCCATGTTTTATGTCAACATCACTATTGACATAAAAACATGGGTATGTTGCAATGGATGTCATCAAAAATTCGTTTTTAAAAATTACAAAATGTAACCTAAAGACGGGTTTTGTCTAGTGCAAGCGTACAATAAGCAACAATACTATGGTAGGTAAGTGTGTAGAATATTTAAGAATGTCATTGAATAGAAGGTGAGATTAACAAGTGTAGAGTATATTTGTATTTCACCTTGATTCTATGCAATTACATCATCATAATCTTAGTTTTATTAGTGCTAGTCACTTCAAAATGCATGCCTTGTATGGAAAATCTTGAATTTAGATTGCATCCAACATTTGTCACCACTTGAATTGAAAATTGATAGCAATATGAAGAGTGAAGAGCCCAAAATGCATGTCATATATGCCATTAGATGTTTTTTCAGATCTCTGGGAGACCACGGGTTCTAATGCTGTGAGAACCCAAGGAACGTGATTGTTGGCCTGACACCTCAGAGGTCCTACGTGGCCAAGAGGCTATCAACGCGTTTCTGGAAAAAAAATTCAACTTTTTTTTGCATTCAAAGAATTTCATTATTTTTTTTTAATTTTTTTAATTCTTTTGAATTCTTTTTTCTAACAATTGGTTGTTCTTCACTGCGGGGGGAACAATGAAGGGGAACAACCCTCAAACGGTCTCTCGGAGGCCTGAAAAAACATCTAATGAATTTTCTTCCTATTTTGCTCACTTGCACCATATTTTGATTTTCTACACACCCATAACATTAATAAAAAATTGATTCAAATTTCTTTTGGTGAATTACTAATTTACTATTGTCCGTTATAAATGAACAAAAATTATTTTTCTAATCTAACATTTTATAAAGTAAATGGATTTTTTTTATTGCAAGAAGGTGATTTTGTGACAATGAGACAAACATGTGATGATCTTTGTAGGGAGTAACCCTAAATAGGGCCCGAATGCCCCGAAATATGCATAGTCAAACTTTGAGATCCTTGACTCTCAATGCTCCCATTTTGTGACTATTTGTAATTTAATTTAATTTAATTTATTTTTTTCAAAGATGGATTCATATATCTTTTGAAAGTCATAAGATTTTTAAAATTTAAGAATTTTTTTGTGAGAAATTGTAATTCATGTGGATTTTTGAATAAAAATTAAAAAAATTCATATAAGTACAAAATACACTTAACCCCTAAAGGACCAAGACCATTTTCTGTCAAAAGCCACTGAAAACTGCCCCTACTGCCCCTACTGCTGTGTTCATCAAATTTTTCAACAAAATGTTATTTTTAAAAATCTAACCGTAGGATGTCTTACTAAACTTGTAGAAGAAGTGGTAAAAATTTTGTCACATTTGACCGTACGGATTGAAAGATATAGGCATTTTAAGTGAAAGTTTTTTTTTTTTTTCACTGTGCCCAACAACTTCAGCTGCCTTTGACCATTGATTGTGGTAACTTTTTCCACTATGGGTGCTGAATTTAAAAATTTATCATATTCTAAATCATGTTAGGAATGTCTATAAAAAATTTCAAGGAAAAAAAAGACATGGAACACATCCAAATAAATCTTGCAATGCAACAATGTCGGAAAGTTCACAATGCCTCATATAAATTTTTGAGCAAGTTCTCCACCACATAATTTTGAAACTCAAAAATCCAAATGGTGGATTGAAAGATATAGTGTGGCTTTACAATCTCCAAAAAGAAAATTTGGAAAAAAACAAAAACTCTATTTCTTATGGAATTTAGAAGCAAAATGTGAAGAAATTATGGATTATGGCTTCGGGCATGGCATGGAAAAAGGGTTGGGGGTTGTTCCCGATATGTTCCCACTATGTTCCCGGTCTGTTCCAATCATTATAAGCTATGAAGAACCTCCATATTCCCCTCTCCCCCACGTTCCCTTCTTCCCTCCTTCCTGTTTCCCCCTTTCCCCTCCCCCTCCCTGTTTCCCTCCCCTTTCCCTTTTCCCCTCCCCAGCTCCTGCACTTTTTTTAGCTCCCCCACTCAACCCTTCTTCACTCCCTAGCCCCCTACTGCCCCTCACCCGTGCACCTCCTTGTCCCTCACAGCGTGCCCTTCATCAAATTTCAGAAAGTCAATTGTGCCCGTGTTGCCCCCTATGTGTAAATTATACAAGATTTGCGATAACTTTTGAACGACAAAACCAATTTTCATGAAATTTTTTTCCCACGTTATCCTTACAAAACTCTATCTTTTAAAAAAAATTCAATTAATTTGAAAAAAAATTATAGTAGTGATAGCCTACCCGATTTCCACTTTGTCCCCCGAGGGGACTTTGGTCCTTTAGGGGTTAAAAAATCTGAAATTTTCTCCAAAAAAATTCACAATAATTTATATTGTTATACTAGAAAACCAAATTTATTTATCTTTCTATAATTAAAAATCAACATACATTGGTTATAGGTTCAAAAATCAATTTGCAACAAAATACTCAATTTGAAAAAATTCCAAATTTAAAATTGCATTTGTCACTAGACTTGATAAAATTCATGTCATCAGTTGGGCTCAAATTTAAAAAAAAGAGCTTTAAATGGATAATATTCATATTAATAGCAAAAAATTAGAAATAGTCAAAATATATGACAAGTTGATTAGTGTATTAATCCTCAAATACATGCCATTTCTTTTGCCTTGGTTTCAATTGAATCTTTGATAAAAATTGTTTTAGGATTGTTTTGGAATGTTTCAACCTACTAGACCCACTTCTATTGAAAATAAGGCTTGCCAAGCACCACATTCAAGCTGCAAAATAAAATTTTTATTCATAGGTTAATTTTACATGCCTTAATCACATAAACTTTAAACAAAGAACAAGACTTATATCATGTTTAAAGGAAACAAATGTGTATTTCACCTGTTGGATTGGCCACTACAACCAAAAATTGAGTAGAACATTTCATTTGAGAGTTAAGGTGTGTTGCAAGAATCACCTCATGTTTTTGTCTCAAAAACATTGTTTTGGGCCATGGGACTACCATTAGTACAATTACTATGAGTATTGTGCAGAAGTAATGTAGAGTTAAGTCATGAAAAATAATTTTAAAATTTAAATAAAATTTAAAAACCAATAAAATTTAAAAACCAATAAAATTTAATAAAATCATTAAAAATGAATTAAAAAAAATCAGTGTACTACTATGCATGGCTATTGACTGTAGTGAACTACTATAGAGCCAAGGGAACTAGAAATTAGCAAAAAATGGGTATATGAACATTTTTATTTTTGACAATTAAAAAATATACTAAAACGATGTTTTTAAAATGGTCATTTTTCTACATTTTGATGCACTTGAATTGCACCAAATACTTTTGATAGAATTTTTTTTCTCATTCTAGTCTTTGCACAAAGGATGTACACTTTGAGCCCATATACACACTTTACATGTCATAATTTGCATGAAACCTTGTCATCACTACATGCAATCTTAGACAAACAACTACATGTCAAAATTTTATCTTTGTATATGCATTTTTAGGTCTAAAATAGGACTACCCTCCCCACGGCAAAAATAGGCACCCAATCAAGGGCTCTTTAGAAATAGTAAACTAATTTTTTTAAATGCAAAAAATTACTCAATGTCTACAACTAGCACATGTACCTTCATTTCAAATACATTGGATATACAATACAAAAGTCATAGCCAAGAAACCACCCATATGAAGTTAAGGGGATAAAAAAATGGACAAGTGTTTCTTGCAACCACCTTTAAACCCTCAAGAACTAAGAGGACATGATAATTCCTCTTCATATTTTCAATGGCAAATTCTTGGTAGGATAAAACAAATTTCAATATTTTGTAAAGTAGAATCTTGTAAAATAAGAAACTGACATACAAATTGCATATTCTGATTTTCAAAATTTCAATGTGAGAAAAATTGAAAAAATTATTTAGAAAATGTAGTCTTGTAGAAAAAAGGAGGAAACATAATTTTTTTTTTACAATGTTCAAAGGAATAGTGGAGATGAAAAAAAACATTTTCTTGGACATTTTTAGTCTTTGTTCTACATAAACAAACTTGGTCTAGGGAATTTTTTTCAAATTTGTATTTTTAGCAATAATTTTAAAAATACAAGGTTCAATCTAAAGTGATTAAGAAATCAAAATAATTAGAATGATTCCAAATTTTTTGAAGATGCTCCAAAAAATATGCTAATAATATCAATTGCTAAATTTCAAAAATTGATGAATATATAAATTTTTTAAATTTGTGTAGGATCTAATTTGGTCAATTTTAGCTTTTTAACTACTCTTTTTTGTTTGAAAGTGTGTATGAATTTGAGAGAGTTTATTATTTTTCTTTAAAAAAAATTAAAGGTACTATATTTGCCTTAGATACTAATATAATTTTTGTGGTGTGGTGTGGTGTGGGGTAAAAAAGGATTCTTCTTCTTATAGTTTTTCTTCCTCCAAAGTTTTTTTTTAATCTACTTGTTGACCATCCAAAATTAGTATAATCTAAAAATCCAATGGTCAATATTTTCCACAATTAATTATATGCATTTTAGATAAAGTAGACTTTACTTTTGTACAGTTAAAATTAAAATTTTCAAGCACATCCGTGGTCAAAAAAATATCAAAGTAGGACAACTTATTAATAACCTCCATTGTCAAAAAGTTATTAGGCCTTAAGGGGTTAAGCATCCTCTTATGTAAAAAAGTCAATAGCATCATAATGTAGAAATTTCGAACTCCATCCTTTGCAAATGCATTCAAACCACTTTCAAAGAAGTTGAGCAAAAGAATTTTCATTTGCCATCCTCCAAGCCTCTCCAAAGTCATCCAAAGGAAAGCCAAAATTGGTGTTATAAGGTTACAAAGTTACCCCCTTATGATTATGTGATAAAAAGAGATTTGTAAATTGTCTTGAAGTTCTTTAGGCTAAATAAAATAACGGCATGAAAATAATCTAGGCTTAAGCTCTACACAAAATCCACAAAGCACCAATTGACTACACTAGTCACAATGTTCAAGAATAAAAATTATGTTTTTACTCAAAATTTCATCAAACTTGGATGTACTTCATTGATTTCATGTAGCTCCTACAATAAGTTCTTGAAGACATTCATAATCCATCAAGTGAACACTACAACTCTTAAGGGATACGAGAAAAGAAAGATTGGCCTATGACTATAGAAATGAACTTCAAAATCCTTACACTCTATATGCTTCCATTTTGCAATTATATAATATTGTTGAATTTTTTTTTCCAAAGACAACTTATATAAGTCATAAAAATTTCAGATTTTTTTATTTTTTATGGAAATTTGAAATCTTTGTGATATTTTAAGGAAAGTAAAGAAAATCTATATATGAAATACAAATTTTTTCTCAAAATCTAAATATTTTACCATGGCTACATATGATAGTGAAGAATATCATGAAGTAAAAAATTTATTGTGTCTTTCTCTAACTTAAAACTAATGTGAAAGATTATAGTTATAGGTCAAAGTTGAATTGCAATAAAATATTGAATTGAATGAATTTTTTGACAAATTTTCAAGTTGGAGTGGAAACTAAACTTCACTAGTTTAATTATTGGTACTATATTAAAAAATATCATTATTTTATTTCGAATTCAAATCAAGAACAAGGAACCTAATGTTGCAAATATGTACATCACATGGTGATCTATGGACAAATTGAGCATCATCTTCTAAGGAAAAGTCAAAATATATAAAAATGAAGGAGTTCCCAATGTCATTCACTTAAATTACATTTTTGAATTTTTATTAGATGAATCTTTTTTATTATTCAATATGCCACCCTAAAATTATGCAAAGGACACACAATAGCCTCTCATTCATTTTAGGGATGACCTTGTCATTGTCATGACCCTTGTCACAACCTTTGATGGATGAATGCATGCATAGATGAAAGATTTATGATGATTGTGTCATGATTTTCATGTCAAGACTTTTTATAGATGAATGCATTGATGGATGAACTAATCCATGATGCATTGCTTGGAGATAGATATCTCCTGATCGTGAATTTATGCAGTAGAGTTAGACAACTCCATTTGGATGACTAGTGCATTGGACTTAACACATGTGTGTTGAAACTTAGAGTTAGATAACTCCAAGTAGAAAATCAAGATTTGGATACAAGGACTTAAGACATTGTGTTGGAATTTGGAGTTAGATAATTCAAAGTAGAAAATCAAGATTTGGATATAAGATGAATTAGATGAGATATGATTGGAGAAGTATAAGTAGGACTCTTACTTTAGTGAATGGTTCAAGATAGAACCAAGGATAGAAAGTTAAAATTACAAAAGACGTCTTAGTTTATCTTAAAGACTAATAGTCTTATTGATAGTCTCTATTATATAAGATGGAATTTGGGGCAAGGAGACTTTTTTTGAAGATTGATCTGGTCGGGTGGTTTGAGCTCCTTGTAAAACATTCTTCTTAATAAGAGTATTAATAAGTATATTTTGTATTTTTAATTGGAGTTCATTGGCAGAGGTCCATAACAATCATGTTGCAACTTCCGAATATTGGTTGATGTATGACTTCATGAAGGCATTGAGGATGAAAAGAGTAGAATTTCAGTCTCCAATATTCTTGTACAAAGTGCTTGAACACATAATTTGAGACTCATTTTGAGAATGGAATTCAATGTTGCTTCATTGTATTAATTTTGACCTCTCTACATAAAAAGATAATTGATCCCCGGATTACCATACAATGTATTTTGACATATTCTATCAAGATGTGAATTTGATTCATAAAAATTTGATGTGAATTTGATTAAAACAAAATTTGAGCCCAAGTTATGAAATGAAATTTATCAAGTCTACATCCTATTCTACTTTGAAGATTTCCTAAAATGCAATTTTTTATTGCACTTTGAACTTGGGGCCTATTACCATGGAGTACTGATCTTCTAATTTTAGAATGACATTGTAAATATTTTTGAACCATAATGTTCTATACTATTATATACAACTATGGAGAATTATCACATTGTTTTTTGAGCATATTTTGTATTAGATATGAATTTGGTTTCACATTTTATTCAAAAATTTTATAGCAATTTCAAATTTTCACAAAAAAAAATCCGGAATATTTTTGGGCAATCCATAGAGAAGAAATGCAATTCCATCTTTGAAAAAGAAAAAGAAATGGAATCATATGGAGAGCATCTAATGTAGAGAGAGAGGAACTTGAAGTCTGTAAGAAGTGGTCATAGGCCCGTCTTTCAGGAGTAAAATCGATCAGCTGAATCAGTTGATTTTACCAGAATCCAGCCCGGCGGGGTCAGAAAGTTGTCAGGCGAGATAGACTGTCGCTACCGGTAACTCGGAAGTCGCAAACTGAGCTTCCGGCAATCCGTACGACCTCAGACGTGATCTCGTTTCACTGCCAATAAAGCCTGTGACTGCAGGAAGTCGAGTCTATCTACAATTCCACATTCTTCCGTTTCCTGATTTTGCTCTGCTGTAGACCCCCGCCCCGCTGATCATAACATTATCCTCGATCTTGCCTTCGATTCGTTATGAGCGCCGGGTGTTGTTTCTCCTCCTAATCCATTGATCGGCTTGTAAAGACTGTATATGTAAGCAGTTAGGAATCATAGCTAGCCTGGCACCGTTGTTGCAGAAATCCAAACCAACCGCGTTAATTAGTATTGGAGATGATATGTGCATGTGTTCGGGAGGCCAAAGAACGGACAACACGTGAATGAATCTGTAGGTGGGTACAATAGCCAGCTATTGTACAATCAGTAGGAATTGTTTGGTGTTTCCAGTTGAGCTAGCCGATTTTCGTTGCCGCATTGCCAACCTCGAGCAAGCTAGTTGAGATCGAGATGCGATCGATCGGTTGCCTTTGGCATTATTCCGGGTTCATTATGACGCCGTCAGCGATTCCCTGAATATGGTCTTTTTTGCAGCTTGCTTTGCAGAATTTGCAGGAAGATCGGCAATCCAACTCTCCCTCTACGTACGCATCCACCGGACTCGATCGGGGCTCCCTGATTGGAGTATCGATCTGTTGTGATCAGCAGGACCTGTTAGAAGCGTGGCGTCATGGTCATGGCTCACAATCCATTATTGGATGCTCTCCTCCCCGACAATGAACCCGATCGCAACCAAGACAGTCTACCAACTATCCAGGAAGAGCCTGTCGCGCAAACCGAACGAAGCAAGCTTAAGGCATGGCGACATTCCGCTTGGGTAATACTCGCCATCGTGAGTTGCATTGCGGTCCTACATTACTCCACTGCCACAAGATTCCTCACAGACCAGGTGAACCCCAGATCTGCCAGCGAGCTCAAGCGCCTGACGCATGGAGACCGAAGTGGTGGTGACATCAAGAGCTTACCAAACCACCTTCACCGAACTTCGTTTCATTTCCAACCAGAGAAGAATTGGATGAACGGTACGAATAATTCCATTTCAATCTTCATATTCTCAGTATATACATCAATCAAGCTCAATTCTTCAATTCTCACAACCAATGCGTGCTTGACTGTGAGGCCGGGATTCTAATCTCGCTAACGTCTGTATCGTTGGATTGATTGTGCGCATAAACCCAATCTGCGGTTGGCCGGCCTCTTTTGCAGATCCGAATGGTACGCGCAACACCAACCCTGTCATTGCTTTTGGTCATTAATTTTTGGATACGTTGCGTCCGAGAGAATTATTTCTGTTGTAGCGAATCTACTGACCGCGGTGGCATTTTAGGGGCAGCAATCTTGTGATCACGTTGTGTCTGTGTTGAATTATAAGCAGGCCCCATGTACTACAAAGGCTACTACCACTTTTTTTACCAGTACAACCCGCACGCCGCCGTGTGGGGCTCGGGAATCGTGTGGGGCCATGCCGTCTCCTCGGATCTCATCCACTGGATGTACCTCGACATCGCTCTGGCTTGCGACCAGTGGTACGATGCGCAAGGCGTGTGGTCCGGAAGTGTCACTCTGCGCGATGATGGCGTCCCCATCATCATCTACACAGGTGCACACAGCAATCACTCCATCCTAGTCCCTCGATCACTCTGTTTGAACGCACCATCCATGTTCGTTTCCTAATTCCAATCTTATCCTAAATGGAAGTTGAGCTGCGTCAATATTTTTTTATTGAGCTCTCGGAAGCAGGTTGCGAGAAGGTTTATTTAACCTGTTTCGTCAGCTTCGTTTACTTGGCTCGATTCTGGACGCCGAAAACTGTGATATTCATCTACAGAACGCCCTAGAAAACTAGGGCGGGTATAGATTTGTTTATCTGAAAGGGACAGAAGTCTCCGCCAATTTCACGAATTTGACGTCCATAATGCAGGCTGTGTTCACTGACGGGTGAATTCTCAAAGATATTTCCCTCTTTGACAATCTTCATTAACTCAATAGTCCAGCTCAATCTTCGTTGCAATGCAATACATTTCTTGAAATTTTCTTGATGTGTTCAAAAGAATGAACGTGGAATGTAAGGAAACAATGCTTCGGTGAAGTACATGGAATCTTTTTATCTCATAAGCTTATTAGATCCAATGATTAATACTTTGAAAGAGCAGATCCCATTTGCAACCTACCCCTGAAACTTCAGGAAACCGAGCTGGAAACATAGTACAACATGTTTCATTGCATCTAGCATGCTTACATATCAGCACCCTGAGAATCTTGGCTCTTGATGGTTAATTATGTACGTCCACTGAACTCATGGAGCAGAGAGCACGTGAATCGAAACTGAAGTAAAAGAAATAAAGAATATTCCTTCCTTCCCTCTTGACAACTCAAGAACTCCGAATGTGTGGCTCCAAATGCCAAGATTTCACTGTCAACTCGATGCGAAAGTAATCGGTGGTTGCAATGCAAGCAGGCGCGTCGACTACTTTGGAGCAGACTCAGAACCTCGCCACTCCATCCGACCCCAACGACCCCTTTCTTCGCCACTGGTCCAAACACTCTTCGAATCCTCTCCTCCGTCACCCCCCCGGCATCAGCTTCCGCGACTTCCGTGACCCCACGACAGCCTGGAAGGACGACTCCAACCAACAGTGGCTAATGACAGTCGGCGCTCGGAAGGAGGGCAACAATGGCTTAGCCTTGCTCTACAAAAGCCAGGATCTCCTGCACTGGGAGATTCACGAGAACGGCGTCCTGCACAGCGTGGAGAACACCGGCATGTGGGAGTGCGTGGATTTCTACCCGGTGGCAGTGCAGGGAAGTCAGGGTTTGGAGAGCTATGGCGCCAGTCCTGGGGTGAAATTCGTGCTGAAAGCGAGCTTGGATGAGGTTCGACATGACTATTACGCTGTGGGAGGGTATGATGTGGAGAGGACGAGGTTTCTGCCGGATGATGCAGGGAAGGATTGTGGGTTAGGGTTGCGGTATGATCATGGGAAGTTCTACGCGTCCAAGACCTTCTTTGATCCGGTGAAGGAGAGGCGCATTCTGTGGGGGTGGGTGAATGAGTCGGATAGCGAAGCGGCGGATATCTCCAAAGGCTGGTCCTCGGTGCAGGTGGAAACGCTAAACCCTACACCTCCACTGGGTTTTTGGACATGGCCGTGCACGTAGTGCACATGCTGGATTGATGTCAAATTCTGGGTCTTTTGAATTAGCAGTCGTATTTGGAGACGTGTTCAATTGTTTCAACTGTTTGTCTTTTGAGAAATTTCGATGTGATGAGCAGACCTTTGTGTAGAATCAGCTGCGTGGATTGACAATTCTCTTCGATTGTAACCTAACCCTGAATCGTAAACCCTAAAACCTCAACTGTTTTATCTGAAATGATCCTGCACGTAGTGCACATGCTGAATTGATATACAATTCTACGTGTTTGGAAAAT
The DNA here is from genome assembly GCA_947034895.1 of Rhytidiadelphus loreus. Lineage (NCBI taxonomy): Eukaryota > Viridiplantae > Streptophyta > Bryopsida > Hypnales > Hylocomiaceae > Rhytidiadelphus > Rhytidiadelphus loreus. Next base: position 9,183,049 of record OX344763.1, read on the forward strand.
TTTAGCAGTCAAAGCTTGGAGGCGTGTTCCATTGTTTTTGTCTTTCCTTTGGGACTTTTTAATGTGTGAAGAGCCAAAGCTTTGTGTAGAATCACCTGTATGGATTGACGATTCTCTTGGATTGTGAGGTTAGAGAACTAGTTGAAGAGTAATGTTTGCCAACGATTCACATGATTGTGGGATTTTGTGTGTCACTTAGTGCAAGTGGAGGCAGCCAAGCAGAACATGGCTTTGAAAGATATTGTTAGAATTGTGTTGTTGTAGGTGCACCTGAGCATTAAACCAATGAATGCGTGGGAACATACGATGCGGTTCCATGTTGATGTGGTTGCAAACCATTGTGCTGTAGGAAGGAGCGAGCTTCTACCGCCGTGTTGATTGTGATTGATTTTATGTTGGTTTGATTCTGTGGTGTTGTACACGCCAGGCAATTCCAAGAATGGTGTCTTATGATTACAAGACGAGTAGCTTGCTCCAAGTGCCGGTCGAGGAGGTGCAGAAGCTTCGTGGTGCCCAAGTCACGGAACTGGATGTGAAGCTTGCTCCAGGTGCCCTTGTTGAAGTTCAGGGCTCTAATGGTGGACAGGTATGATATTGTATCTTAGCCCGGCTTATGCATATATGTAATTGTTAGAAGCAAAACTTTGTGTAGACTGCAAACACTTTTCCAATTTGTTTTTCTGGAACCTTAGATATATAATGTGATTCCAAGTTCTTAAAAGCTATGTGCACTAGAATGTCACCATTTTGACACTTGGAACTTGCCATTTGAACAAACACGCCCATTAATTAGCACACTTGATTGTGCACATTTCATTGCCATTTACTCTACAAAGAGGTGTAATATGTACACTAATCTATTAAGCCCATATGGCAACCATGTCATTTGATATTTAAGAGGATCTAAAGCATATTGATGTCACTCTTGGTCTTTAATATGTTGTACAATATTTTTGGTTTTTTGAGGTGTTCTTTATTTTCTTTTGGTCATGTATGTGCAGTTGGATATCGAAGTTGAATTTGATTACCCAAACATTACAAACCTCACTTGGGATGGCGGATCCTTTGAGGACGAAGATCACTTTGATTGCAACCAAGGAGGGTCCGCTCATCGTGGCCTCTTTGGGCCCTTTGGCCTCCTTGTGTTAGTAGATGAGAATTTGCAAGAGCAAACGGCCCTCTTCTTCTACGTGTCTTATTCGAAAGTGGAGCTTAAGTGGAGAACTAGATTTTGCAGCGACCAAACAAGGTATGCATCAATGTATTTCATTAATTTTCTACTCCATTAATGTATCTACACTTGAGATTGTTTAAATAAGCATTTCAGCATACTTGATATTATTAATTCATGCACATTTTTGTTGTGTCTTGTTGGGAGTGAATGGAGGGAGGATTCTAAGTTCTCTCAAATTACATTTTTTGGACAACACATGAATAATAACTATTAGTTTTCAAAGTGTTGAAAATAGGTGTACCCAAAATCGACCGTAGACTCTAAGCTAGGTAGTTTGAGCAAGAAACATGTAGGGATTGATTTTAGAAAGACAAAGAGGTTGCAATTCCGTGCAACTACCTTTGAGTCTTTGCATGCCATTGTAGCCTTGTAGGTGCTCATACCTTACATTGTGGATTGCAATTTTCTAAACTCCATTTGTGGATGGTATGTGAGAAGGTCATCCTTGTTGCGTGACGTGGACACCACTGTGTACGGGAGTTTTGTGGAGGTTCTCCCATCCGAAGATTTCCTCTCCCTCCGAGTTCTGGTAAGCCCTTCATTCTTAGAATCACCCGGTGTTTCCTTTAACCCAAATCTCGATTGTTTGATTGTTGTAGATGTCCAAACTTCTTGACTTCACATGATTGTTTTTCTTCACAATGATGGATGCGTGGTCCATCTTCCAAGAATGCATTGAATGGTGCCTGGACTAGAGAAGTATGCCGTCAATTGTTGATGCCCGTGTCTCGTTCTTGAGTTGCAGGTTGATCACTCCATTGTGGAGAGCTTTGTGCAAGGTGGTCGCACTGTGATAACATCCCGAGTGTATCCGACCGTGGCCACTGACCATGCCGCACATTTCTATCTCTTCAACAATGCTACAACATCCGTGAGTGTGAGAAGAGTTGTGGCTTGGCAGATGCACTCAGTGCCCATGCATGCTATTTAAGCTTCGTTTCAACAGCTTACAATAGTCGTTCCATGGTTGTGAGCATTCCCTTGAATGTCTCCATTCAAGCACTTGTTCTTGTACTCTAGATGTACAGTATAGCCGGTCCAAGAATTCCATTAGAGGTTAATATAATTCATTGCTCTATTGAGTTCCTTAATATTTACGAGTATCATTTTAGAATTATTGTTTACTCGGATTAGAATCGGATACAATTTTTCAGGTACCATATTTGTACACTAACAGCTTTCAAAAGGTGTTTATTTAATCCAGTCAGAAACAATCATTAGTAACTCATCATCGCGGTCTTTTGCTGAATTCAGTTTTTTGGGGAATGTTTCTTGGAGTTTTAGCCAAACTTTTTTGGACACCAACAATTTTTTGTGAAATTCTTAGCGAATATTTGGATAAATGAATGCAATTTCCGAACATTAGGTAGGTGTCGGGTTTTTATTGCAACATTACAACAGTTGAAATTGCATTTATCAATTCTATAAATAAATTGTTAACAATTAAGTATTTTAAATCATTCACTACTTCTTTCTACAAACTATTTTTTTCCTATATGTTGTACAATTCCAAATGATCTGAAAATTTTCAAGCATGTAGCCAATTTGCCTAGGACAAATCCAAAGAAGTACCACCATTTTGGACATTTTTTTCATGCAAATGTCACCTTGTGCAAGTAAAGATTCAAAATACGTTTTGTTTTTTGAATCTTTACTTTCATGCTTTAGAAAATGCCTCTTTGATAAACATGTTGATATACAAATACACTTCGGTCTCCATCACAGGAAGATTTCGAGGGATTAGCAGGGGCTAATGTTTCACGCAATAACCCCTACTTTAGCCCCTTTTTACAAGGGACTCGAAAAATTTCAAATTTTCTTTCTGGACGTCACTTTAGACCCCCAAATTGCACACCTTGGTCGGGCTAAAGTGGGGGAGTTCAAAAACCCAGGGGTCTAAAGCTGGGGAGTTCAGGCCCCGATGAAGATTAGACCCTGGGGCTAACGTAGTGAAATCTTCCTGTGCATGCGTCACGCGCTTGAGCTCGCTGGCAGATCTGGGGTTCACCTGGTCTGTGAGGAATCTTGTGGCAGTGGAGTAATGTAGGACCGCAATGCAACTCACGATGGCGAGTATTACCCAAGCGGAATGTCGCCATGCCTTAAGCTTGCTTCGTTCGGTTTGCGCGACAGGCTCTTCCTGGATAGTTGGTAGACTGTCTTGGTTGCGATCGGGTTCATTGTCGGGGAGGAGAGCATCCAATAATGGATTGTGAGCCATGACCATGACGCCACGCTTCTAACAGGTCCTGCTGATCACAACAGATCGATACTCCAATCAGGGAGCCCCGATCGAGTCCGGTGGATGCGTACGTAGAGGGAGAGTTGGATTGCCGGTCTTCCTGCAAATTCTGCAAAGCAAGCTGCAAAACAGACCATATTCAGGGAATCGCTGACGGCGTCATAATGAACCCGGAATAATGCCAAAGGCAACCGATCGATCGCATCTCGATCTCAACTAGCTTGCTCGAGGTTGGCAATGCGGCAACGAAAATCGGCTAGCTCAACTGGAAACACCAAACAATTCCTACTGATTGTACAATAGCTGGCTATTGTACCCACCTACAGATTCATTCACGTGTTGTCCGTTCTTTGGCCTCCCGAACACATGCACATATCATCTCCAATACTAATTAACGCGGTTGGTTTGGATTTCTGCAACAACGGTGCCAGGCTAGCTATGATTCCTAACTGCTTACATATACAGTCTTTACAAGCCGATCAAAGGATTAGGAGGAGAAACAGGAACCGGCGCCCATAATTAACGAAGGCAAAAGGGTATTGTTATGATCAGAGAGTCGAGGAGGACTACAGTCTACGTACAGAACTCAGAGCTAAATCAGGAAGTGGAAGAATGTGGATGACTCGACTACCTGCAGTCACAGGCTTTATTGGCAGTGAAACGAAATCATGTCTGAGGTCGTACGGATTGCCGGAAGCTCAGTTTGCGACTTCCGAGTTACCGGCAGCGACAGTCTATCCCGCCAACCTTGGCAGCTTTCCGACCCGGTAGGCTGGATTCCGGTACAATAGGCCTGGATCGACTCATTTAGCTGATCGACTACCTGTGAAAGGAGGGCCTATGACCACTTCTTTCAAACTTCAAGTTCCTCTCTCTGGATACTCTCATTTTGCAACTACATATGATTCCAATTCTTTAATTTTATTTTTCAGAGATGGAATTACGTGTCTTCTCTATGCCCCAATATTTTCAGATCTTTTTGTGAAAATTAGAAACTATTGTATATTTTTTGAATAAAAAGTGAAACTAACTTCATATTAACTCCTAAGTGCTTAAGCCTTTCCAAGTGTGTTTTTCCCATGAAAAAAGAATATGGGCTTATAGTTATCTCCATTGAAGCAAAATGATTTTTTTTCAAAATCTAACCGTATGGATGTTTAAAGACCTTGCTTATTAGTATGCACACCAATTTTGAGTGCAAAATTGCATAAGAGTTGTGAGATTATACTAAGAGAAATGTATGTTTTCTATTTTTAATATGTTATCCCTCTCCACAATGTTTCAGAAATTTGCACATAAAAGCTTTTTGAGATTGGAGGTGACATGAACAACTACAAATTGTGTTAGCACACTAAATTCCCCTTTCAAAAAACTTGACATCACTTGAAAAGCTATTAAACTCGTTACACAATCCACCTTGCAATTGTTGAGATGCAATTTTCTTTTATAAGTATAAATCACAAATAACTCCAAATCAACACTTTTTTGTTTAAATTTTCAATGATGAAAATCATGAAAACACTTTACTCTTTACATTGGGACCATTTTCAAAGCAAATAGATACATACAAGTTTTTAGATCTCAAATCAAGTGAAATTGCTCAAAGTTGGAAAATGAAGTAAAATTAAAAAGCTTTAGTCTTCCACTAATGGACATATATGGCTTTGGAGACCTCTCAACAATCAAATGTGTACCTTTTTCAGTGAAAAATGAAAGTTTTCAATAGTTAACCCTAAAAATTGCCCGAATTTTTTTTAAACTAGTCAAACGAATTTAACTGCCCATTGCAAAATGAACCTGAAATTTCACATCGACCATATTTGGTTGCCCAAGCATTTAGGGGTTAAATACAAATATGCTCAAAAAACCTGAAATGTTCTTCATACTTAGGTGTATATAATAGTTTAGAACATCATGGTACAAAAATATCTACCATGTCATTCAGAAATTATTGAGGAAATCAACACTTCATGGTAATAGATCCAAAGTTCAAATTGTGATAAAGTATTGGAGTTTAGGAAATTTTCAAATTGGAGTAGGAATATGATAGTGGCTTGAATGTATTTCCAGAGGTTGGAGTTGGAAATTTCCACATTATGATGTTGTTGACTTTTCTACATAAGAGGATACTTGACCCTTAAACGATATTTTTTGCTAAATTTTTTTGCCCTACCCAAAGTTTGTGTGATTAGGGCAAGTAAAATTGATCAATGAACAAAATTTTGATTTTGCAGCTTACTTAGCCTTATTTACAATAGATGTGGCTTTAGTAGGTTGAAACATTCCAAAAAAATTCTACATCCACTTTTTGTCATGGATTCACTTGAAATCAAGCATTAGAGAAAAATAGAGCTTCTATAGAACCACTAAAGTTGAAGCAGTAGTCCAAATTAGAAAATAATATTTGTTTAAAAAAATATTAATTTTTATCAAAATTTGATGTGGCACCTCAAGTGCTACGTTGAATTTTAATCATTTTTCCAAAAAAACATTAATTTTTTATTTGGCTTTTTGGCCTTTGGGGGGAACTAGTTTAGAGTCTAGTAGCCTTTTTGAAGCCCCAAAATTTCTATAATTCTTGAGGGGCATAGCCTATCATTTAAGGATTAATTCATTGATCAATTGGTTGTGCATTTTGGCTATTTCTATCTTCTCGTGAATCTTATCCATTTAAAGGATATTTTTTAGATTGAGTCCAACACATGATGTGAATTTTATTAAGTTTTAGGCACTCATTCAACTTTAAATTTGGGAAATTCCTCAAATTGAGTGTTTTGTTTGGTAGATTGAATTTTGGACCTATACCTTGTGTATATTGATTTTTTAATTATAGAAAGACATGAAAATTTTATTTTTCTATTATAATGATCTACATTATTGTTTATATTCTTTTGGTAAAAATTTCATATTTCTTAATTGTATTTTGTATTTGATATTTAGTTGAACTCAAAATTCAAAAAAGATCACTTTCATGCCTAAAATTTCAGATCAAGAGCAAGGAGGTAGGAGTTGCCAAAATACATTAAAAAAACATCTTTTGTCATCTATTTTTTTAGCATCTTCTTCAATTAAAAAGAAATCATTAATACCTCAGTGAGGGAATTTCCACTACCCAGCACTACGAACACCTTCACAAACTCTCTCAAGAAAAAATTGGATGAAAAATTTGCAGTTTCACATCCTCTATGGGTCTCTCCGTCGAAATCCAGGTGTCCAGTTTCACATCCTCTACGCCACTTTGAGGTACCGTACTACCGTGGCCTTTAAGGATGAAGGGGTTCATCAGACGAGTCACTGAATCCCACACTCAGTCAGTCCCACTGTGCAAATCATTATACTTTATTGGTGTGAATCCGTGTAAATACTATTAGCAGTAGCTACACTAAATGGCGCAGGGAGAATTGGCCCCCTCATTGCCCCGGTCAACTTTGGTTTGAAAAAAAATCCCCCTATGTTGTGCCAATTTTTTGGTAATTCTTGCATTTCTGCAGAGTAATTCGGGGCCTCCGATTGCAAATATGAATTCAGAATTTCGAAAAAACATTTAGCCTTGCAAATAAAAAATTCCAAGGTTTGCCCTGGAGGGGCAATGAGGGGGTCAATTCACCCTGGCCCACTAAATGAGTCTGTGTTCCAGCGTTTTTACACATGTAACATGTGACCCTTCCAGAGTGAAGATTCTTTGTTTATTAGTAGGTGTGGTACATATCACGGGTTACACATGGAAGCAGCCCAGTGGCTTTTGAGGAGCTTCACATGTTCACATGGAGAACAGATCTTTTGTGTGATCACTCCGTCTATAAAATAAGAAAAAATAACAGCCAATTGCAACCGATTTCAAAATTGCAGTCAACTTTCGCAGATTCTTGCACAAATGTACATTTGGGTTTCTTCAATGTATTGGTAGTGTACATTTCATGAGGTGGTCGCTTTTAGTGACCATTGTGTTTCAACTTCAAAATTTTGTAACTAATTCCATGAAGGTTCAAAAAATATGAAACAACTTCGGTTAAATGTCAAATCCATTTTTCTTCCTATGAAATTAACTGAAAATTGTTTCAAGGAGTTTAGCTCCCCTCCAAGTGCAATTAACTCTTAAAAGGTTGCTTTAATCCCTAAAGGACCAAGGCCATTTTTTTGGCAAAAAACACTCAAACTGTCGGTTCTATTGAGTTTTAGAATTTAACCATAGGATTTTGTACTTTACTTGTCCGAAATCATGTGGTAAGAGTTTCATGAAGTTTGACCATACGGATTAGAAGATATTAGCATTCAAAGTTGGAAAAAAAAAATTTGAACACTGGTTTGCAATTTCAAATGACTTGGACCGCCATTTGTGGAAAAAATTTGCACTATGGACTTTGAATTAAGAAAAAATTGTGATGGAGAATTGAGTTGAAAGTCTAGAATTTATTTTTAATAATAGGTTTAAGGTGGGATTGAAACACAATAATTCCAACGGTGAGACTTTTCTATGAAGAAAAATTAACCTTGTCAAACAATTTTTTTTGAAAATTGTAAAAATTGCATTAAAAAATAAATCCTATAAGTTATCTTTTCAAGAAGATGTTTAGATTGCCTCCAAAACAAGCTTGTTTATAACTTTGACATCACTAATCCAAATGGAATGAATCAAAGCTTCACATGTAGAAAAAAATATGATCTATAAGGGAAAAAAATTCAAAATTTAATTTCAAACTTTTATGGATTTCTTTTTCTGCCTAGCAACATGAAAATTATGTTTAAGATGGCACAACTTTTCTTCTTGGACATCGATTGAAATAAAAATGATATCCCCATGAAGCTAAGAATTTTTTCTATCTTATGAGAAAGTTTCAAAAAGTTTCACTAAAATTTAAGGTCATAGGAACCTGCCCAAAATTCATTTTGTCTCCCATGGGGACACTATGACTTTAGGGTTAAGAACAAACTACCTTCATTAGAGGAAATCTAGATCTTGCTCAAGGCCATTTGACTGCATCAAAATGCGCAATTACAGAAAAAATAATATTCAAAAAATAAAAAATAAAAAATAATTTTTGGCCTATATGATCATCTGGTGTGCCATATAGGACTGGGGCCAAAAAAAATTCAAAACAAAACAAAATTTTCTTGAATTTGTACATGAGCTAAAAGTCAAACGGTCCTCTATAAGGGCCAAATTTCCTCTAATGTATAAGGTGAAAACACCCAAATTGGTAGTGTACCCATTCTTGACAAGAGAACTTCTATTGAAAATGTTTCTTAAAGTGCAAATAAATCGTCCCCTTGCTTAAGTGCAATTGGTGAACTCTATTTTGAAACTAGTGATTTTATTGAAAGATTGCCTAATTCCTCTTGGATAGAAATGCTTTGTACCAAAATTGCAAGATGTATGAGTCAATGCTACCCAAAGCACATCACCAAATCAAAAGCACATTAGACCAAGGGCAACTCCGTCTCCTCCAAGTATAGATCATTCTTGTAAAAGAATAATACAAAAATAGACATTGTCAATACTCAAAGTATAGATTCCAAAACGTTAAAAAACTAAAAGGTATATAGGAGCCTTCAATTTGTCATTAGAATGGGACATCCTCCTAGAAACAAGCAACTAACATCAAATAAGCATGTAAGAGAAATTGATGGCACCTCCCAAAGTCCTATAGCCATCATTCCCAAGTCCTATAGCCATCCCCTAGCTAAGGCTTAAAGCCCTAAAAGAGTTAGGAGCAACACCTATAGTAGCAAGTAGCCAACTCGACCTTACACTAATTGCAATATTGAAAAATAACACAATAAGGGACCAAAAAATCTTAGAGAATTTGAACTGCATCTCGGGCACTATACATGTTGGCCAATTCTACTTAGACCTAAAATCCTTACCTTTAGCAAGCTTTACATGTGATTAAAAAGGCCAAATCCAAGATGCCTAAGATGCTATGACTTTTACATCCTCTAATGATGACACAAACTAATAAGCGTAGGAAGAGTTTATACAAGACCAAAATATTCTATGAGGTAGATTTGATTCTCGAATCTCTTCCACAACGCAATTAGGGGTAGTTCCAGACTTCTAATTATTTGCCCACATGAAGCCCCTACCAATTTTTGTACACAAACTAATAGATTGCATTTGATATGTCCAACAAAAATGCTATCTTGCATGATGATGGCAACTCTAGCTCATATTTGATAGTTGTCACCTTGTCAAATGATTAAGAATTCATCCACTAGTTAAGATCTCATGATTTGCAAAGTCAACATTGAAAAATAAGGGACGAATTTGGAATAGAACCTCCATTTTCAGTTCACAGAGTATATTTTCATAGGGCTTGCAAACAATTAAAGCTAGGCTTCTTAAAGAGTGAAACATTTAACTTGGACATTAATAGCTTGACTCCAGATAGATATCGACACCAAAAGCACACCAAAAAACATAAGAGCAAGGCGAGTTATCTTCATCTATAAGGAAAGAAAAAGATCTCCCATCCCCTGTCTTTGTAAATGAAAGTACAAATTATTTCTATAAATGTCCAATGATTGAACAATTTGATAGTTCCTACAAAATTTCATAACTACTTCCAAGATAGATTAGCTAGATTGGATTTTCTTTGCTTACAAGAATGCAAATTAAGAAGATCCAAACTCTTAGAACCACAAAAAAAAATATGGAACGATGCCCTTCTAATCAATTGCAACACCACTTTAGCTTATAACCACATATATGAAGATGAAAGGAGGGAAGAGTGTGCACCCTAATCTCCCCTTATATCAAACATTTGGTACACAAATAAGGAGTATTCAGAGGCAACATGACCATGTGGGTGATGTTCAAGGGCATGCTAGAAGCAAAAATGGTATTACCAAATGTATATGCCCTCAACTCTAGTACAAAGATGATGGACTTGTAGAGAGCTCTTGTTGCACAATTGTTGAGAGGTGTAAGATGATTTATGGGCGGAGATTGGAATATGGTGCTCTATTCACATGACAACTCAAACCCACAAGGGAGGGCATTATGCAATTTAGAGAGATTAGAATTTGCCAAACTCATGATTTTCTTAAATGTAGATAATTTTTTCATATATACCAAGACCTAGTGTTATACACCTAATACATATACAATAGGATGCATTGACATTGAACCCCAAAAAATTGAATTGAATTTATTGCTATCCTAATGCCACAAAACCACCTAATTCACACATTTTAGAATACTCTATCTTTAACGATTGAGTGCTCTCAAACCACTTGCTAGTCATCTTATACTCAGAGAGATCTAAGCTCATAAATTGTTGAGATTTGTAGATTACTATTAGGCTTTGAAATTTTGAACTTCAAATTATGTTTTTTTTTCCTACTTAGGCCGGTCAATTAGTCAAATTGGTGCTGAGTAGTATGCAAAAACACAAGTTAATCCCAACAAGTATTGGAGTGTGTGAAATCCAATTGGTTGATCAAGTAGTTGCTAGTTGAAAATTGAAAGGCTAAGTTGGAAGTTAATCTGGCAACTCTTTGTTGGATCCTTTTAGGCTTTGGAGGTCACATTTTTGTTTTTCACCCATGGTGAGGAAAGTGTAGAGTCCAACCTAAGTTGGTTTTTGTTTTTGTTTTTTTGGATTAATGGCTAATAAAATTTAATTGCCTATTGTTTGTGTTTGTAATTGATGAGTTTGTGTTGGATCTATGAGTGTTTATTGTATGATTGTATGTATGCCAAATTGCAATTGTCAAAATTGTTGGATCTACCTGAATTAATGCAAGTACTGCATCTTCTGAACTCATTGTCATTGTGACACAATATCACAATGAGCTCAAAAAAAATTTAATTTTCATACCCTCCCTACCTCCCAGCCCACCTCTCCTTTGCCTTCTTGTAATTTTCAAAAAGCAATATAATTGACAAACAATATGGGACAAAGAACATCCCATATTTTGTACCCGTATCCATATTCCATATCCCCTACTCATATTTGTATTCATATTCAGTATTGTGCCATATCCGTATTCGTACCCACATTTAGTATTCACTATGTATTTATATATGATATTGTATCTATATCTAGTATTCATTTTTGTATTCGTATCCATATTGATATTTGGACGGCTCAAATTAAATTTCACAAAATCAACAGCTTGTGATTTTTTGAGAAATCAATGGCAATTTCAAAGGTAAGCATTAAAAAAAAAGATCAACGGCCTTTAAATTTTTTGAGAGAGGGGGAGCAACTAATACCCTTGGCAGCATCTTTTGGGCTCATTGTTGGGTTGATGTTGAAGTTGAATTATGTTTAGTTGGAGTGTTGAGCAATTGGGTTGAAAATAGATTCCTAATTGGAACTAAAAGCCAAAGATAATTTCTTTATTGATATAAAATTTCCATCAATAAGCCTCCCTTGGTTCGAACTTATTATACTAAAAAAGTGATTTCCTATTTGGCCATTATTCCCTTTCACAATATCTCAATACAAGATGAACCATTTAAAATAAAGAAAAGAGGTGGTAGAGGCATTGACAAATTTGTAGTTGCAATTTCTAACTACACTTGGTTTATTTGGCAAGATACAATGCATTAGAAGAGATTTGAAGGCTTTGGAAGACTGTGAGTTTCCAATGCCCTCTAACGCTATTGGAATTGCAAGAATGCGTAGGGAACTCTTCACTAATGTGGTGGCGTTTGTGCCACCTCGGAAAAAAAATTCAAATAAAGAGAGGTTCAAAACATGTTTTTGACCAACTTTAAAAAATATTGGGTCATTACTGCCCTAACAGTAGTGGCTAGTACCCTGCAATCGCAAGGAACAGTTAAGGGAACTTACCTAAAACAGCCCTCCTTTGGCCTCAAATATCTTCTAATGCATTGCCAAGATACAAATCATGGAAATACAATTTTTTGCACATTAGACCTAAGTTGAAGTTGCATTGAATTTTCTTTAGAATGTTAGTTTTTGGATAGGGTAGGAAGGATTTAATAGACAGTCCAAAATCTTTCAACAAATCTTCTAGTATTAGTACAACCATTTCACATTGTTCGACCAACTCAACTTACATGTTTTTAGCTTGGAACTTTTATAAATTTATTTTGTAACATTAGGCTCAACAATTCTTCATATTCTACTTAATTTATAAGTTAGGTACTTAGGTCCTTTGAAAATATCTTTAAAAAAAAATTTCAAATGAAAAACGAAAATTTCTACTATCTTTTATGAAACAAAATAGTGACTAATAAAAATAAGTGTAAGAATTGAGGAATGATCCATGAGACCATGTAAGAAGATCCATATGACAAATTTGACTACTATAGTAATTGATATTCTTGTAAACATTTCCCTAGTCTAAACAACCTTTGTTTTTATTATAGGATGTAAAGCAAATCACAATATTTGTTTGTGGCTTGATACCAAAATGCATTTCAAGATAACATTAAATCTCTTGATTTAAAAAAAAAAATTATCACATAGAATAATTTACTTATTTATGATAACCTTCAACAAGCCGGGAACCCCAAGGTTGTTAGTTGTCACCTACACAAAATAGTGAAATTTAAGTTGTTCCATACTAATTTCTCAACACTATATAAATATTTACTATTATTGAACGAGAATGTGCTACTTTTGTATGAGGTGATGTTGTAATTGGGACTTACGAACCTCTATGTGTACAAATGGAAATATTTGTAGAAGTATTTGTTGACTTTGATGTCTTGTAAAGTAACTTTCTTGAGATAAGGCAATCTAATTGTTAAAGCAACCTAATTTCACTATAATTTTGTATAGCTATTATCTATGTCTACGTATAAAAGTTAATAAAACCGCAAGTCTCATATCTTATTCAAATAAAATCCAAGTTCTTTTTACTCTCATCTATTTTCTATCTACAAGGAGATATACACCACACCAAAGGAGAATATCTTATCCTTCAAATGGATAAAATTATCTCCTTTGTAAAAGATTAAGATTGGAGAGAATCAGGGTTGGGTGAATTGCCCCCCTTACTCATCATTTCTAGGGGTGCATGTAAAATAAAAGACCCCTATTTTGTACTTAATAAATTAATCTTCTACATCTCTCCTTGCTAATTTGAGACCTTTGATTGCAAACATGAATTCAAAATTTGCAATTTCTATCATATATGGAAAATAAAAAATTTGAGTGTTCCCTTGAGACAAGCTAGAGGGTTGGCTCATCCCCGCCTGAGAGTCAATGGAGTTGTTTAAGGTAGTATGCTCTAAAAGCGTCCATCTTCTTCAAATTGTCCCTATTTTTTGGTGGAGAATGGAAATGGGGTAATCCTTAAATGGACCACTTTAGCAATTGTTTATCTATTGCAAGAGCCAATCATTGTCTTTGATTTCTTCTCATCTTTTTACAAGTTGCAAGTGAACAATTTTGGAAGACCAATGGTTACAAATAGGTGCCTATGCCTCTAATCTTTGAAAATTTATAAGTAATTCAAAAATGCTTGGAAAAATACAAAACCACTTGTATTAGGTTCCTGATCTATTTTCTTTCTCTAAAAAATGATTTAAAAAATAATCATGTCTACAGAAACATATGAAAAAGGCAAACCACCCCTTAACCTTTAAGCGCTTTGACGTCCATGTTACGATGAACAAAGGATTTTGAGGCGATGTTTTGTCCAACTACCTTTTCATTCATCCAATGTAACACTTGAATCTTGAAAAGACAACCTTTCATGAAATTGCAGTAAATTATATTTTTGTAGAAAGATATAAGCAAAAATGTACCAAAATTAGAAAAAGGATTGAGGCCTTAAGGGGTTAAATGGTCGCTTTTAGAGCTTACTACCTTAGATCCTTTCGGATATAATATATTTGTCCTTGGCGTGAATGAACCCTAACTAGTAGTGACAATGTAAGCAAGGATCCCTTCCAACAAGCAAAGGACATGTGGTCCTCAAGGACAGGCTAGCTTGAAAGAGGAATGACTTAGATGGCTGCCAGTTGTGCATCCATGGAAAAAATGCCTTGCCCAGGGGAAAACATTGTGGAATATTTTATTTGCAATCAGATGATAAAATTTGGAAATTCTGAATTCAGATTTGCAATCAATGGCCCCTACTTAGCTTAGGGAGGTGTAGAGATTAGAAAAATCACAGTGAAAATTAGGGGCTTTTTTTCACAGTAACCCCTGGACGGGACAATGAGGGGCCCGCTTGTCCCGCCTAAGTCATTCCAGGGGTGCATGTAAAAAAAAATCCCTATTTTGTACTTGATTCATTTATCTTCTATACCTCTCCTAGCTAATTCGGGGCCTTTGATTTGCAAAAATGAATTTGAAACTTGCAAATTTTATCATGTGTCACAAGTTAAAAATTTCAGCATTTTCCCTCAAAGACAAGCAAGGCCATCACCACGTACCTCCTTCAAACCTGTGGAAAGAAGTCCTCACTGTAAAAGCCTGTTTACATATTGACCCAATGGATAAAGTGCAACTATGGGTGCTATAGGTGCAAATTGTTATTTGCACTTTCATGTAGACTCCGTGAGTGGGAAGGATACAATATAAGAAATTCACATGTATTAAATTCCTTCAAGATTAACTAGCCTCCACCAATGGGATTGACTAATATTGGTGTCTTCCTACTCTACTTACCCACCTTGATAAGACTATTGGTTGAGACTATTTTGTCTTAGTATTTGAATTAGGCACAAAGCTATTCGTAGTGCCAACATGTAAATAGGCCTTAAGAGTCCTTTAGATATACGGGTATAGGTGTGCAAGATGGTCATGGGCACAACTGCACAGGAGCTAGATGCTCATTATTCCTGGCTTGTTTTCATCAATCTCTGAGGTAGGAGGTCCATAAAGTGCTTGGGCTCTAAAAGCGTCCACCTCCTTCAATGTATACTATTTGTACATGTTTTTTCATTGTACCAACAGTGTACAAACTATAATATACATTTCAGGAGGTGGACACTTTTAGTGACAACTATGTTTCAACTTCAGAAATTCATAATTAATTTAGCAAAGCTCCAAAAGATATGAAACAACTTGAATGGATTAAATGCCAATTTCATTTGTTTGTTGAGGAAACTTTCTTGAAAAAATATTTCAAGAAGTCTAACTTCTCCAAATTAAGTTTCACATCTTAAATGGATACTTTATGAAC
Source organism: Rhytidiadelphus loreus (assembly GCA_947034895.1). Taxonomy (NCBI): domain Eukaryota; kingdom Viridiplantae; phylum Streptophyta; class Bryopsida; order Hypnales; family Hylocomiaceae; genus Rhytidiadelphus; species Rhytidiadelphus loreus. The sequence continues at coordinate 9,198,639 of OX344763.1, forward strand.
GTCCTGGCTACCTTAAAGAAATGGGGGTGTTTTTCAAGAAGAACTGACAAAAACTATCATTTTTTGGAGCATTAATTGATTAAGATTGAAATGAAAAAAAATTCTCTTCCATCCAACCATACAAAAGTGTATTAGTCCATTATGACAAAGTATGGGAAATTTTTAGCCCATTTGACCATGTAAATTGTAAGATTATAATGTTTGAAGTGAGAGAGAAGGTATTTTTCTTGCCTTACTAGTGGGAGTCAACAAACTTCAAGCCCTCTTATAGTGAGATTTTTGCTCTATTCAAAATTTGGCTTCTACACCACGGAGTACTACATCTTGTTAGGTACACTCATGCAACATTTCAAAAGCAAATTAGAGGTCTACCTTATTCCACATTCTCCTACAATATTTACAAAGTGGTCAAGCAAATTGGCAAATGAATACACTTAATCATTTTTTGATGATTTCTTGTGCAATGAAGATATTGTTTTATCTGAGATCCCTACAATGAAAATTTAGACATTTGGATTTATTTATTTTTAAATTTCAAGAACTTTGAAATTAGAAATTGCAAGATAATAGTGTTTGCAATTAGAAGAAAATTACTTGGCCAAAGGAAGGTTAGTAGAGTTTTGACTTCTCTTAGAGTGAGATTTTTGCAATGAATATTTTATTTTTGGGGGAAATTTCACACTACATTATATTCGTTATATACTTACCAAATTTCAAAAGTAGATGAGGAATTTATAAAAGATGACCAAATTGCCTCAATTGCCTGAATTTTTTTGTAAATGACTATCGGGATAATTTGAGATTTGAATACTTATTGCTATGTTGAGCTCTTGCGCATTTGGATAGAAACAAATATGGGATCCTAAAAATCATGGTTGGTTTAGACTTTAGATGTATTAGAGGTATAGACAAGGTGTACATCAACTTTGGGGAGCCCAACATGGGATCCTAAATGAACATACTCTCTAAGTACATCAACTACTTAAGAGCGGTTGGAGTTATTTCTCTCTCTCTCTCAATAAGGTGTGGCTAGTATTTCAATGACAATAAACAATGTAAAATAGAACTAGTGCTTTCAGACAAAATTTTAGGACATCTACCAATCAAACTTAGATGCTTCACAATTTTTGCATATAATATCTAATATAACATTTTTTGGTGTATTGGAAGCGTCTTTCACTCATTAGGACTTTGAAAAATTCACATTTCATCACATGGTGTCTAGGGAATACATGACTAAGATGCACTTCTACATTTCCAATTTACAAACTACTAGGTGTTTGCATTTTTCTGCTTATTCCTCCAAAAAATCAAGCAATCGAGGTGGATTGGATTCAACTTGTTGAGATGAAATTGGTTGACCAAAAATCCCATAAAGTGAAAAAATGACCTATTTTTGTTTTATTCTTTGAATGTTTTTACAATTGTTAAAAAATACAAACTTTAGAGTATCTATTTATTTTTGAAGAACATTGCACATAAAATGATTTAAAAGATGTATATTATATGATTGAGCATTTGGTCGAGTGCTTTCGGTTACACTAACTTAACTCTTAATTCATGACAACTCTAAAAGAGGTTGGAATTAGCTAGTTTCTTACTCTTTCTAGAAACCATGAACTACGAATAACTTAATTAAAGGTAGAAACATCTATTAGTGTTCATATAGGTTGGTATGTATAGATGTAGTCAAAATCACAATTAGGTGTTATTTTGCCCTATAGACAAATCAAAATCATTGAAAAATAAATAAAAATAATAATTTGTAAATTTTTTGGATTTCTTGTGGATTTTCAAAATTAAGATGGGAAGAAACTTCAAAATGTTCACTAGTTGCCTTAAACTAGACTCCAAACCATTCACTAAAAACTTATTACTGTACAACCACGAAGCGCCATTTGTAAAGTAGAAATCGTTCAAAACTATATTAATGATATTTCAATAGACACCTATTTGACAAAAATAGGGGGCACCAAGGGTGAAGGCTATAACTACGTTACACCGGACCTCATGAGCACTTCAACCACCTTGAAAGAGACCCGGAGGACGCGGAGCTCCGTGGCATGATCAGAACAGTCCACCGTGTCACGCCACCTCAGCACGAGAGTCTAGCATCTACCCAATCCAGCTGGCATAAAGTCTGTCCTACGTGGGAGCCACGTCTAGTTTTTACGGCTTGGACGTATAGGAGCGAACCAAGGCTTGTGCGCAGCACACTTTCAAACGCGCCCGAGAAGATTTCAATTGTGTTTTGGGAGCAAAAGAGTTTTTGCATGCACACGCCACCGGCTCAGAGCTTGTTCACGCTCTACTCTACGCATTCTTATTCTTAGCACTAACTAAAGTTTCTCTGCAATGAAACCGTGTTTCTTGCCGTTGCCTTTCGGGAGTGACGGCAATGTTGCATTGATCGATAGAAAAACTTGCACTGGCCTGGAATTTCAGATTGAGCTGCCTGCGATAGTAGTGTGGCGATGGCAATGGCGAGGTCGTTGGAGAGTTTGAGGTTCTTTTGCGGAGAATGTGAAAATCGAGGGTTTGTGCGCTTGGGAGTAGCCGAACTCACCGACCGCAGTCACGAAAGCTTTCGTCCGTTGCGTGTGCGGTGCGGGAAGAAGAAGGAGAGGAATTTTGCTTGGAGGCTCGCGAAGGTGCACGAGCTTCTTAAGGTGCAACGGGAGCTCGTTTTGCTATCGTCAACGGAACAGGGAGTTCGTGATCCGACTGGAGATTTCTTGCCGGAGGATTCGATTCAGATCGCCATCTCTAATCCCGTAAGTGATTCTTCAAATTCTGCTATTGTGCTCTATAGTTTTCGATTGGCTGAGGATTTTGTTCGTATGTGCCGATCGGTGCAGTTCAGATGCTCCTCGGTTTTTTGTTTAGATTGAGGAATGGTGTCTGGCATCGGATGCGATTCTGCATTGTATTCCAAAAATGCGTTCAGTTGTTCTCATTCATGTCAATTGGCCATGTAGTATGTGCTAGACCGGATAATCAAGAGTGTCGATGCTTGAATGGAATGTTTACTTTTCGTTGGAAATTTGATGTTTCGATCGGTTGAGGATTTCAACCTTATGTGCTGATCGGTGAAGTTTAGATGCTCCTCGTTTCTTTGTTTTGGTAGGAGAAGGGTGTCTGACTTCTGATGGGATTCTACGTTGTGTTTTGTGAATGCGTTTCAGTGTTTCTCATTAATGTCACTTGGCCATGCAGAATGTGCTGGAACGGATAATCAAGAATCTCGAGAATCTTCAGGCGGAGGTAGAATCTCTCAACGTCAAGGCAAAGAAGAAGAAATATGGCTCATCAGGCTTCTCATCAGAGTCTGGTGATTTTGACATGGCAAAATCTGTGGACATGCAAGCTCCGTGCAAAAGCAAGAAGTCCGCGAAGCATGCAAGGGCTCCTATTGCCGTCGCATCAGATAATTTTACTTCCATATCACCTTGGGCAACGGAGGCGATGAGGTCTGTCATGCTACCACCATTTCACTCGGCCGAACAAATTGCGGCAGCGCGAAGCACTAGTGATGATGTCGAAAAAGATGAGCCTGCTATTGTTGCTCAGATTAGAGCTCTGTGTAGCACCGCAAATTCTCCTACCAGAGAAATCTTCAGTAGAGGCCCTATTGAGCTGAAGGACACTCCTGTTGGAAGAGTTATTATGGATACAATCTCGTCTTCATTGCCCTCGCTCGTCATTCCCGAAGGTACTATCGAAGTTTGCACAGTTGGCAAGTGTAGGAGGGGAGGATCTCAGGAGATCCTTGCTTCTTTACAAGGATGTATTCCCGAATCCTCTAGTATTTCAGTAACAGCATGCAAGTGTATGGGGAAGTGTAAGAGTGCCCCGAACGTTCGCGTGAAGAATAGCGAAAGACGAGTACAAGTACACAACTATGTCTCTGTGGATGATATTGATTCTCTGCTTGAATTGCACTTCGGTGTGCAATCGCTTGGAAGACAAAGCAGTGCAATGCCTCTATTCGTTCCAGGAATAGATTCTGGTATTCCTGCTGCGTAGACTGCGAAGCAGGTTTTTACTAATGTATCTACTGGCTTGGTGTGATAAACATGCGTTGTTTCAGAAATATGCGTTCCATCCTGGGTAAGTAATAGCATGCATTTGCAGCTGCCACCCGGTTGAATAGATTTATCGCACCTCTGTCAACAAGGTGTTGAGTAGTTTGGTTTGGAGTGTAGAATGAAAAGTTGTCGTGATACTACTACACTTTTAGTATCTTCAACACACTTGCTGAAGATATGTAACATTTTAAAGGCTGATAATTTTAGTGTAATTCATACAGATTTCTTGTAAGCTTCTGATCCTGATATTGTCTTTCCTTAACATATTTTTGTGCTGATAGAAGTAGAACCCTATTTGGATCTTCCATTAAACTTGGACGAAACATAAGGAAAGAGGCAACCAACAGGAGGTATATGAGGACAGTACTATCCTTGAACCACTACAGCTATTATTTCTTTGACTCCGGAGACTGACTTTGTTTCATTCCCTAATCGAGCTGTTGTGTTCACCTGGTCGAAAATTTCTGCTGGCCTTCGAGGTGAAGATGCTTATTGACTGCACCAGTGCTTTCTTGATGTAGTCTCCGAGGTTACCAATGATACGAAGCTTTTATGCCTGCAGCTAACAACCTATTTCCTTCTTGGCCTGTTCTCTGCTGCCCTAAATGCTGAGGGTGATGAGTACAACCAATTACAGTAGGTCTCATGGCTCTAGTCACGGAACTCATTGCTGTGATGGATGGATTGCATTAGTACATAACGATAGTCTGAGTTCTGTTGTGTTACGGAATAAAGATTCGGGGTTGAGAGTGCATCTATATTGGGTTTCGTTTGATTGATTCAGTAGGCACAATAATGCCTTGCTAGTTAAGTTATCTTATTTGTGTGTTAAACAAACATTCAACAATATAAAATGATGGTTTGCCACAGCTTGCAACTCTCTTCTACATTGTCCTTGCATGGGAGATGATCCACTCGTGGCACCCAAATTCTCTCCTTAACAAAACAAAACTAATTGTATGCATTGCACATGTATTTTAGAAGCATAATGTGGCAGGGAGACTTCAAAAATACCGAAGGCTTCATGATTGCACCGTTAATACTGGTGAATTTAGGAACAAGTCTTTATCAAAACATGACAGCGACAAAAGCATAGGATGAAGCATACAAATTCCGCAGACGTGCAAACGAACCGTTACTGTACCTCTACGGGAAAATATGAGACCATTTAGTTTCGCTATTGTTAGATGTCCCACAAGTACACCTTAAAATTGTGTGCAGTAGTTTGACCCAGCCCTCATGTACTGCACATAAACATGAACTGACATCAATGATTAATACGAATATTTGGGACCTCTTTCCTTAACTACGATACAAGACGGTTGGTACAACAGGAATCTGAAGTACGGGTGTCATGGAATACCATTGAGTTTCGAAAACACCACCTCCATTCACTCTCGATAGCTGAAAAGGCTGTTCCCTTCGTGCTTAAATGCTCCGTCCTTTTACGTAACAAGCGTGACACCCCGAGATTTGAAGCATTACAGATCATTGATCATCTTTCTCAAGAATTTTCGTCTGCTCAGATCCTCCTCAGCCAATGCCCTTTCAGTCAGCACTTGCTTGATCCGACACATCGTTCTGCGTACCTACATTCCCAGCAAACATTTACATCGTTAATCTTTAATCTCACGCAGGGACCCATATCACATTTTCACATGCACAGCATGCCACTGGGACGAAGAAAGAATTAAGTAAGCCATCAAGGGCTCCATTTTCTGCAAGTGAAAGCGTCAAGACAAAGTTGATACAATCGGCCAATAAAAGGATGAGAAGTTCAGAAAAAGGTATATCAATGCCTCGGTCCAATTCAGATATAAAAATTGAATAGTGCTCAGAATTATAGCTCAGAATAAGTATTGGAGGAACAGTGACTAAGGTTCTTGTGCAGTATAAACTCAATATCAAAATAAATTCTTGAAAGGGGAATAATTCACTGTCACTTCACGCATAATTGTATTTCAGATTACAGTACACAACTGATTGAATAGAGACAACTCAGCACACGAGAATATACCTTGGGAAATCGTTCAGGGTTTGGCATCCGCATATTCTGTGAGAGCAGCATTTGTTTCTGCGACAGCAGCATATTTTTCTCCTTCAAACAGACATACCATAACTGATGTAAATCTTCCCAAGACTTCTGACGTAGTTCCTCTGCCTTCCAGCTGCGACCTGCAAGTTTATACACACGTACGTTGAAGCTCGGGAAACTTCTATGCATGTCCTCTCAATCATAAAATGTAAGAAGAAAACCGAGAATTTCGAACTCAAATGTTGAGACTTACATCCGTAAGAAATAAATTCGAAACAAATTCAAATAGAAAAAAAATGTTCACAATATCTAAAGCACCAAGGGCACAGTGTACATCACCTTCTTACTTCGCCGTATCGTGGACAATACTGCAAAGATGAAACACAAGGAATTCAGCATTTCGACTACAAGAATGCGCACTATACCGTAAGTAATATTGGCGTCTTGATTGGGATCCCGTCCAGCCTCAAAGAAATCTGCCAGTCCAGTCCTCGTCCTCTGTGAAGCGCTGGCCGCCAAGGGTCTCCGAAGCAACCTGGCCAACATGGTGACCAACAATCTCTCTTACTACGAAACAATAACAGCTCCTTCCGAAACTTAAAATCCTACAAATATTCGATCACATAAGCTACATCGCCCGCAGACTCGCCTCCGACGATCAACAAACGGATCACGATATGTGAACGAGACGAGTCGCGGGCCAGAACCCAAGTGCACGTTGACAGTGATGCCTGGAGAGAGAACACCAAACCCTAAAACCCTGAACCCTACAATCACAATCCCCAAACCTCTTTAATATCACATTTTCTAATATCACATTTCTTGGCCCGCAAACCGAGGTAAATTTTCTAAAGTCAATTTCTTGGCCCAACAACCTTTAAACCCTAAACGTCTGGATTCATCTCCAAAATTGACGATTTGAGAAAAACCATTATAAACTATAATTTGGAAGTTAGATCTACTAATGCTATCACCAATCTTTTTCTATAAATTTTGAAAAGAAAATTTCAGAATTCCTCCTCAAGTCAATTACAAGTAAAATATTATCATTTTTTGAGTAAAAGTTGTTGGAATGGATTTGAAATAAGGTTCTCTTCATATGGTGATTTTTTGAAATTTTTGTGACCTTTGCATGTTTGACCTCATTTTTGCACATCTAGTTTTGAACTAAAGTCAATGCAAATTGACCACTTGACATACTTCCACATTTGTAATTTTAGAAATGTATATATTCTACACTAAATAGTGAAATTAGGTTGCCTTAACAATTAGGTTGCCTTACTTCAAGAAAATCACTTTACAAGCCAACCAATCAACAAATATGTCTACTGTTTTTTCTACTTGTACACATAGAGGTTCATAAGTCCCACATGCATAAATTTTTAATTCTTAAAAGTAGTAAATTATTGTAAAGAAACAATACATATTTATATAGTGTAGAATGTCAAGAAATTAGTGTGGGGCAACCTAATTTCACTATTTAGTGTAGTAACACCAAATCCAATCAATGGATAGGACAACAATTTGATAAAGTATCACCAAAAATTAGGATGACTTTCATCCAAGCAGGAATGAGACAAAAACAAGGATTTGAATATGTTCATCATCCAGAAAATGGACGTCGGAGCGCTCCAAGGTTAACCCCTGAGCACTCCGTCTGTGTCAAGCAAATTTCCACAAGTTTGGACCAGTACACAGAAAATGGCCTGCTGCGATATGATGAACTCAACTCCCGTGAGGTGGCCGTTCAAATTGCATCTATACTAGCCAAATTAGCGACTTGAAAAGTTTGACCGCTTGGATATCCATTTTATAATGGTCAAACTACAATTGACCTTATTGAGAAAACCAAAACGGAGGGGAATGATGCACTTTTGGCAATTGCCATTGATTGCCAAAGTACCCAATGGGGCTGCTTTTTTGCCAGCGGGAAGATAAGACACTTGTCTGCCAGACTCCCAAATTTGGAAATTTTCGGTCAACTATAACATTCGTTTTTGGAGGAATGAATTCCATGTGCTTGGCATGAACCTCTTAGGCGGACCGGAAGTACAGTACAACGTTCACAGTCACGTTGGCACTACACCCGGTGTTAAGCCGTTGCCCTTGCCAAAACTGAAGGTTCCCGCGCCTCTCCATCAACTACCAAGGCTAGCTGAATAGGGCTTCGGCGTGGGGTAGGGTGAACACTGTTTCACAACTACACAACTAGTTCATAGCAAGAATGTCCACAACACTATAGTGCATAATACGGCATGCAAAATGATCGGAACACCATATCACAATGGAGAATATGCGCACTAGTTCTAGGGTCCAATTTCCAATGAAGTGACAACAATAGTACATGAAGAAACGCCTTAGACCAAAAACAACCTACCTCATCATTCAATAGCATACCGACTTTGTGATCCCAAAGTCACAAAGACTATAGACCTACTACCTCGCAATTGCCTCCACTATCAAATTCTAACCGACGCGGCCTATTCCCGACTGCTCAAAACCAAAGAAGCCAGTTTGACTCCATTGGCTTTTGGGGGATGCCTGTGCAACCTTGATTCAACTCCCGCCTCCTTCCTGCATGTGATCTCCATTGCTTGATGACAATCCGCAATGCCTAGACAGCCTAGTATGTTACCCTACTCACAAAAACTCTCATCGTCTTATAGGTCGAGTGACTCGGAGAGTCCACTTTTGTGGGTGTGAACTTTCACAAAACACTTGTCTAAGCACATAGACGCACCAGCGCAAGTAGTGCATCTGTACCACGTTTTGCACTTGTAAACTATACAACAGCACCACAGTTGTGGACGGAGACTACTGAAATGAATTGTACCTGGATGTTAGAGGCACTGGACCTTGCAAATTGCGGGTTGATCTAGCCAAGGTGCAATAAGCTTCTCCGCCACCTCAAGGTGGAATGTCAGTCTCTTCCTATATACGCCCTTTCTATGAGTCAGCCAGTCATGTCTCAACAACATCCAAGAGTTGTTGAGCTAACTATCAACGATAAAAAATAAGTATTTGTGCCACCATTTATGAGAGTGAAATTGGACATTGTAATCCGTCCACATTTGGTCTATGACGTCGACACCAAGCATGTGCATCTAATATTCTACTTGCTGCGGTGTTGATTCAATGGCTTCACAAGTTCTATTCACCCACCGCATGGAACGCGCTCCCTCAACCACATGATCCACAGAAGTGGAGAGGAGGTGAACCGGTCTAGAATCATACCAAGAGGTAGCCGCGATCCTCCGTTGGGTATGCATTCTCCACAAAAAGGTGCCACATGGATGATCTCCCTTCTTGTGACTAAGAAGAGATGTTGGCAATCCCACCCGATTCTCCCGTACGGTGCCAGTAGCCCAGTTTTCGCGCTTGTACAAATCCTCGAACAACTTGGGTGAGCTGAAGTAATTGTCGCATACAACAGTGTGCCCAACATTATCTAATCCCACTGTCAAATCCCAAACCACACACTCACCCTGGCCATGCTCAAGAACTCCACTAGCTCCTGCATAGGAAATTAGGCTATATATGTATCTGGAGGGGTTGCATACACTTGCGAAGAACTTGAATCTATACTTCGTCGGTTTAGTTGGTATATATTGCCTGAAACCCGAATAATGTCCACCGTATGCCACCATAATCTCATTGCATGTAATAAACTTATTAGGGTTGTAGAACGCTTGACTCTTCGTGACGAAGTCATCCATGATGCAGCGCACCTTTGCGAGCTTGTCGTATTGTGGGGACTCCCGATCACTCTCAATAGTTTGGTTGTTGATAAGATGGAGGCATCAAAGTAACAATTCAAAGCAATTTCGGGTAAATACTCGCGGTATCAAATCGCAGTGCAAGAACTCGGAACGCTTCCAGTAATTACAAATAGTGGGCAGTAGCTTCACTCCCATAAAAATGGCAACACCAACAAAAGCACGCACCTCCAACGGGCAAGTGGGCACCCAATGAGGGCTACCATTCGTGGTTTGAGACCGGCCGGTACCTTGTTGATTCGCGTATACATTTGTCTGTTCAACAATCTAGAGGACTACTCTTTCTTCAAAGAAGAGATCAAAAAATTCAATAGTAGGGCGCTTGCGACGTGGAACTCTAGCCTTGGGTCCAGGCGGCGGTCTACTCTGCCAGTACTTGTCATGGTATTGCTCTCTGAAATTAAGGTCATCTAAGTTCCCATCAAATACATAATCCCCAATCTCATGGTGCAAGCCAATGTTGTCCCCACCAGATTCTTCCCCCGACTCCAAGTAATCTAGAGATGAATCCTCACCAACGAAGTCTTACCAATCCGCTTTCCACTTAGATTTGGAGCTACTGTCAATCCTATTATGGGACTCCGCTTCCACTGTGGCCTATGGAGATTGGGGGAGTTGTGGCTTGGCCTGTCGATCCAACGGTGCCACCAAGTCCTCATCGAGAGGGTGCGTAGGGAACTCAAGAACGGCCTCTTTGCTAAAAACATCTTTTGTATTGGGTTCTATGAGGTCCTTGTTGTAAATTGCAATAACCAAAGCTCCAATGTCGTCCACAACATAGCAATCTCGAACATGCACCTTCCTCCCCCCAATGGCACCCTTGAAAATGATGGAGTAGAATTGCTCCCCCTTCTCCTGCCAACGTTGTTGAGGTTCACCTACAAATTGTTGGACCCCTTCAAAATCAGCAGGGTTGTATTCAAGCACTGGGAGGGGAACCCAAAATGTTGGTAGTAGTTGCTGGAGGTTTGGATTACCGAAAGGTCCTTGTAGACGAGGAAATTCATCCTCTTCACCCAACCTCACTTCACCCCTGCCTTCTTGATCGTTGCCTGCAGCCACACTTACACACGCTCAACTGCCACAAAGGTGTCGGTCAACCCGCGACATACACCCGGAGATACTCATCTTAGTCTTCCACCCTACACACTATCAATCCCATGCCATCAATACAGTGAGCACCCCTGAATTGAAATAGAGCCTCTTGCAACTAACATGGATTGCCTCCCATTTGGAGAAATGAATTCCCAATTGATAATGCACAACACATATCAATCTTGAGAATTGACAAATAACAATGTAGGATTTTTGACTGAACCATGTGAATTAGAGACCCAATATGACATACTCACCCTTTTGCAAATACTCTCTGACGTTGGCTGTGATGACCTAGTGTTGCATTTGGTGAAAATCCAATTGTGGCCTGTAAAAGTGGTGTACCTTGAGGCCGTAGCCTCCATAGGCAATGTGGTGATCTTTCATCTGGTTCAATGGCTGAGGCCGACCACCCTAGAGGTGTCAATGCCCTATCGCCTTCGATATTTCGTGGTGCCATCAGAGCCATTGCCACCTTCAATTGGTATTCCCCGTCCAATCCCCCTACCACGCCCACATCCGCGTGGTCAATTGTGTGCAATCCCTCTAGTTGCCGATGCCTCACCATTTGGTACGTCCCTTACACCCAATTCAGGTTTGTCTCTCCCTCCTCATCTAATTCCACGTCCATGTCCCAGTCCACAAGGGTGCCTACGTCTACCTCCTCTGCCTTGAGCTACTTCAAATATGTTTGAATTGTGTTGTATGTCTTCATGCTCTCCCTGGTCACTTGCATTGTGTCCTCTTGTCCCTACCCTCCTAGCTCTTTTGCTTCCCCTTCCCCTACAACTAGTTCCCCGGCCGCACCCCAATTGGTGGGATTGGTCACTATGAATTGCCTGACCTGACGAGGTTAGGGTTCCCTCATGCATGCGTCCTCCTGCCTCTACCTCTCGTTGTACGTCTGCGTCTCGAATTGGAGTACGGGGCAACTGGTTGGATCCCGCACCAGGGTTGTGCATTGTCACCCAAATCTGTATGTGATCTTCCTCGTAAAGGGACTCCTGAATTGGAGAAACTGTCAATTCCTCCTCCTACTTCTGAGCAAGCATTAAGCCACCATTTTTTCAAATGAAGTCATTCACAACAGAAGGAAGGCCATCCGGATACCCTTCCGGAATTCTCTCGTAGCACCCAACACACCTGAAGCATTACCTACAAAAGAGATACCTCCAATTGTTTCCATCAGGATGATCCAGCCAATAGTAATTCACAACTGGTTCCACAAGATCCAACATAAATTCTTCACGCAAGCAGGATGGCCACTTCGTCAACTGAAGCTCGCAATTCAAACATTGAGCCGATCATGCTCGCAAACTCTTCAATTTTTTCCCTCACCATGTCTCCTTCTTCTGATATGTTGGTCACCCTAAACTGTTGAATGTTGTACTCCCCACCAATCACCTAATTCCACGCTGCTTGTAGTTGCCACAATGATGGAAATGGCACGAGTACGAGCTTCCCTTTGCTTGTTTCCGGCACGGTCACTTCATGTGAAGCTGGACTCTAAATCCCATCCACTCCTCAAAATGCATCTCCACTCTCCGCAATGGATGACAATTCCTTGTCCGCCCTCTCATGACCTTGTATAGGACAAATACTTTTGTTTTCAAGCGCCTCCACGATTCCTGATTCCACTCATAAACTAAACCCCTACAAGCGCTCTCACAATGAGGGATGCAAAGCGTGATATCACCACACGCCAAGACGAAGGAGAGAGGTCAACCTGCACAGCCCACCAAATCGCCCAACGGTATGCAACCGGGAGTAGCCGGTGGTTTTAGACATTGTTCCAGTTCCTAACAAGTTTGAAGCCTTAGATTCTGGAAAACAACTATCTAATTTGCTTGTACTCGACCCCTAAACCGCCTAACTCAACTCTGAGTAATCACTCCCCACTCCCTCCTCCCCCTAATACAATTTCTGTGCAGCTCAATCCCCATCTACTTCGTTACTGTCTTCCTAAAATTTTTGAGAGGCGATATTATCGCCCCTCGGGCACTCAGGGATTAACGTGACGGTTTATGAGTAAATTACTTTATTAAGGTAGGAGGCTCGAATGTTGGAGGGGCAATTGCAATGGCCTAGTAGAACTATCATGAATAGTGCACAAACTTTCAAAAATGGATCTTTCTAATCGTGTCCTTAAATCCCTTTGAGTAAAATATACATGACAATATGATGTGGATCATTTTTTAAGAGTCAAAATTATAGAAACTTCCTAAATTTGAAGTGCTTCATTCAAAGGTCAGCAGTGCTATTTTGTGAGCTTGTGAGCATGAGCCTATGAGCATGGAGCAAGGATTATGTGAGTGTTGAGCTTAAAAATTTAAAGAAACACAAGAAAACTTAATAATATTTTTAACAATAGACTTTATCTAAAAAATTTGTCCAAAATTTAATATTTTAGTAAATTTTAGTACCTATTACTACAAACCTATTATCACGGTTATGTAGAATTCACATGAAAATTATAATTTTCAGTGTTGTCTAAAATATTAGAAGTATACATTTTGAAAATGATGAACTTAATTGATGTGAAAGATGAATGGAGATGGAAATAAGTTTGTATACAATATTGGTTGATCATTGTCCTATAGCAATGTGACTCGTCTTGAGGCTAATAAAAAAATACTAATAATTTTCTTTTGATGCATTATTATTGGACTTGTTTAGATTTTAGAAAATAAAATTGTTGATAAGAACTACTATCTTGTAGTAGTGTAGGGTCCTCTCAAGGCTATCTTGAGTTGCGATTTGTTTGACTTGTGGTGTGAATTGGAGACGGCTGCCCATTCCATCCTACCGTAATCGATTAGGCCTCTCCAGATTTGGTACATGAGGTGCTCCAGAGTCCATGACTTTGAGTTGAATACCTTGTTGTTCCTATGCATCTAGAGGGACCAAAGCACCGTGGTCCGGCCTTCAAGTTAGACTCTCTTATAAGCATTGAATTTCCGGGGAATGGCAATTGAAAAAATACCTTGATGCCATGTAAGAGACTGCCAGGGACCTTGGGCACTTGCTCCATAGACCAACACATTGAGAATGTGGGTGGCCCATTGCCACGCAATCCGAGTCGTGGGACACTCCCAGAAGCAGTGGAGAATGGATTCCACTACCATCCTTGGACACATTTGGCAGTAGTCATCAATGACGTCACTGATTTTTCTTCTCCACTAGTTGATTGCAACCGCCTGTGCCAAATTAGCCAAAGAAGGCCTGCTTCTTTCTTAACTTGTTCTGGGGCCCAAACTGAGCTCCATCTAAGCCAAAAGTCATTGGGGAGTGCACTACCCCACTTTCTTTCCACCGAGTTAGGAATGAGGTGGCTTTTCCTTAGAATCTATCTACCCAATTTGGTCGTATATTCTATGAATGGGACTTTGGGACCTACTATGTCCCATTCAAACTTTCATGGGTCCTAGTTGATGGAGTCAATCCTTTCGTATTACAATCGAATGCATGTTTTTCGCGGACCTCTTTGGAGCTACCCTTACTCTGCGGAAGATTCTTATAAGTGATGGGTCAAGTGGCGCTCTTGGGTTTGGACACTAGAAGAAAGCCTTGTTTAATTGGATGTTCTTGCGTCAAAGTTGACGGATTTTTTTAAGCATCCAATGTAACATCTTCATGTGTTTATGTCAACAATGACATCCAATGTAGCATAAAGATGTTACATTGGATGTCATTGTTGACATAAACACATGAAGATGTTACATTGGATGCTTAAAAAAATCCGTCAACTTTGACGCAAGAACATCCAATTAAACAAGGCTTCCTACTAGTGGGAGGATTAGCTAGGAGGATGTTGGATTTGGAAAGCATTGTGAAGCCTTCCCCCTACTAGTTAGATGGCTAACACTTGTTCGGGAGGCCTACATGCGTGGAGGCGCCTTTGGGGACTTGTGTGACGGTGTGTGGGGCTTTGTTCTCTACTTCAGCAAACCAGCCCACCCACTCCCCTACTTCGGCCCTGAGGAGGTGGTTAGTAAGGAGGCAACCCAATGTGCAATGAGAGAATTGGTTACCGCCAACCAAGTCCCTTCTTTTCCCGACTTGATTCCAAAGTTCTTCTTTGCTACTTTGAAGTTGATGAGTTGGCCATTTCATAGGGCGTCTTTGTTTGGATTTATTTTTATGCTCAATTTGTGTTCTTGCGAGTCATTCCGCAATTTAGGAGGTATAAGGTAAACTTGCCTATGATAGGCAAACCACCCATTACAAGCACCTAAGAAACTACCCATTAGAGCCTTATATCAACCCATGATAGATTTTTTCTAATAAATGGGATAAAGACTGCATTAGGGTGATTTGTAGCCATAATCAATGCCTTGGGAGATGGTCATAGAGTTATTAGTGATTGTCATAGGACACTTACACCTTTCTAGTGTAAACTGATAGTAAGAAGTTATTTTTTATTCCTTCATGTCATGTCCATATTAGAAAATCTTGTAGCCATGTTATAAAATGTTGTAATTGCATTATGTGGTAAGATGAACATCATGGAAACACTTTTCTATTGATTTGGGGTAGTCTACAGACTCTTTTGGACCAACATGACAGTGCACTTCAAAAAATCATAAAAAAATCATTTTTTATCCAAAAAATAAAATTCCAATTGCTTCCTTCATTTCTCACATTTGACTTTGTATGAAAAAAAACTGAATTTTTTTGCTAATGGCAACAGAACAAACCACTCATTCTACTTGGCATAGGCAAGTTTATCTTATAACATTGTAAAACAAATTGGGAAGGTAATTATATGCTTTGCTAGATATTTGGATGGAAGGACTTACTACTTAATTCAAGGAAGAGGGTGGTAGTATAGTCTGTGGGAGGTCTCCCCCAAAGGCTTTGTGCAATGAGAGAGCTCGGGCCTCACAAATAGACTCTCACATTGTGGGAGACCTAAGGGGGGGGGGAGGGCTCCTACTACATTGTTTAAGAAGTGGGCAGCTGGTGAGAAATCCTCTTTGAAATCCTACCATTTTGTGGAAGATAAATCTTACAATGGGGTAAAAGCACGCTATGGTTGTCCAAAATCGTAGTCACGATAGAATTTCTGCATAGGATGAAAGTTTGGAGTCAATTTTCCTATAGTTTTTGTTAGTTTTTGTTAAATAGAAAAATGAACCAAAGTCTTACATCTTGTGTATATTGAAATTGCACAACAAAAGTGACTTTAATCTATTAATTTAATGTATAGAGTACAAACATTAAATGTTTGTACTATCATAGATTCAACTTTAGCATTGTTGTACTTATTGTATCAAGTTCAAGGGGTCATTTTTGCAATTCAAAGAGATAAATTCAATGTTCTAATGTTTAATAACAATGCTTTAGCACTTAATTAGGGTTTGAGGAACTTTATTAGAAAATATTGTTGTGAATATGTGATTTTAGTATGAGGCCTAGATTTTGATTTTAAAGTGTATTTTTTTAATTTTTAATTTGAGACTCTATCAAAAGACCTTTTGATTGAGATGGGACAACTTTGAATTTTGATATAAATGACATTTTGGATTCATTTAGTACCAATTCATAAACATTTTGTACAAATTTTGGTACATTTTTTACTAGTTTTTACTTATTCGTATCTTCAGCACGGGAGGCGACTGTAGTGTGCAATCACCCAATGTTTGGTGTCAAGTAGTGCCAAGCACATGCCATTTTGACATATAATAGGGGATATTTCTATAGGGGACTAGTAGCTTAGTGCCTAACAAGGAATCATATATAGAAGACAATTTTGTTCACTAAGGTAGCTACACCTAAAATCGCACACTAGAGATTCTTGCCTAAAATGTACTTCCACTATTCATAAGACAATATGATTACTTTTAGAAACACCTATTTCTAGCACTTTGAAAATTCGTAGTTTATTCATACAATGTCCAAAAAATGCATTCTAAGAGAATCTAAAATCCCCTCTTCTCTACCAGTAGGACTCCACAAAACAAATTCCAATATACTAATGGAAACCATACGGAATTTCTTATTTGTGCAATTTTAGGTGCAATCTTAAAATGGTCCCCTAGCTTTTCAAGAAAGCAAAAGGAATGATAATAATCAAATAAACAAAGAATAAAAGGGAGGGTAGTGCACCCACTAGCATTCCCTAAAGTCATTAGATGGAATCCGGGGAGGTTGGAGGGCCATTCCCTCAGGCCCCATCGCACGCGGATGTCAGATTTATTTTTTTCCAGAAAAAAAAAAAAAAAAATTTAAGTTCTTAAAATGAAAAACAAAGTTAAATTTTTTTATTTTTTATTTTTTAAGAAAAACAACGTGGCAATCGTTCTACCAGGTCAGCAAAGCTCGCAAACAACTAGTTTCGAGGGGTTCTCCACTTGGGAATTCATAGCCCTTTCCAGTAGGAAAATCACATCTAATGTGGCTAAATTTTGCTCGGTTTCTACCTAGATTTTGAATGTGCTAAATGTACATTGGAGAATTTCTGTGAAAAATGAGGATTTGAACAATTTCACTAACATTGTTTGCAAAACCTGCATATTTCTTTAGTTTTTCATTAGCGTTCATCCCCTCCCAATTCAGATTAGGATTAGTTAGAATCTTACTGCGCCATTGGATTTTAGCAAGTCAGCTTCATCTTGGCCGTTAATATTGCAGTAGCGTTGTCGAGTAAAGAGGCCTTGCCTTGGGAAAACGTGGGGTTCTTGGCTGCAACTAGAAATGGCTCAAGATATAGAGGATCCCAAAATCAAATATACCCATAATTAAACCCCATAATTTGCCTCATAATCATGCTCATATAACCTCCATCATGAACCATAAAGATCAAATAAAATATCACATGTTTATACAAAGTGGTGTAAGTTGTGCATAAATCGCACAAAGTCCTCTAAAAGTGTACCCGACACTAATATGAGTGCCAAATCTTCTTCAAAAGTTCAAATTGAGACTATGATATCTCTCTGGAAAGCTAACGTAAAAAACTATAACACATCCAAATTTAAACTCAAAAACTCATATTGTCCGACTTTTATAGCCGGTCAAAGTTTACTCTTTTCAACTCAAAGGCAGCTCACTACTACTTCACTTCCAAGGCTATAACTCTCACATACTAACTCCAAACTGATCATATAATATCTCATTGGAAAGATAACACAAATATATACAACAAATAAAAGTTTCACTCAAAAATAAGATACTGTCCGACTTTTATAGCCGATCCAAGTTCACCCTCTCTAATTCAAAAGGCAGCTCTTCACTACTTCACTTTGAAGCCCATAACTTTTGCATCCTAACTCCAAACTAAGAGAATGATAGCTTTTTGGAAAGCTAACAACTTAATAAACTACCATGCCAAATCTCAAAAGCAAAAACCTCATAATTAGATAGATATGAGCTCTCAAAAATTCTGCCCTCAAACTTCATGACAAATTTTGCTTCTCTCACTCCATCAAGCATAATTTTCACACAAAAACTCCAATTTGAGAGAGTGATAGGTTTTCGGAATCACCAAAACAAGATGAACATCTTCCCAAAATTTCATAGCAAAAATCCCCATGTACAAAGTGTTATCCTCCTCTAAACACACGGCTCTCCTAAACTAACTTGGAGGTGGAAGAAGAAGAACCTCCACCTTATCCGCTACCTCCACCTCCATGCCATCCACCTAAGCAAGTGGATTTTGGCCTCTAAAACGCCACATGGATTATCTTTCATCCATTGGCCATCCCTTTGTCTCCATAACTCTATCCTTATCCCCTACGTAGACTTCTAATCCATTTAAAATCAAACAAAAGGTAAAACAAGCTTCACCTTTCATTTTTAACAATTCTAACCAAACAAAATAAAACTTCAAATCATCTCTAAGTATAAGAATATAAGAACTAGGATTAAGTAGTTATCTAATATAGGTAAAAAAAATTAAAGTTCAAGAGGATCATCACTCCAAATGTCTCTTGAAACTTCAATGAAAAAAAACCCTCCGTTTTGACACACAATTATGGATTTCATATAATGTACACATATACAACGCGACAGCGTTCTCCTTATCACCTTCGGGTTTAGCAAGTTGTTTTCTCCAGCTAGTAATACATCAGAGTTAGTACTAAATAGTTTTCCTTGGATTTGCTTCTCTGGTGCATTGAATGTATTTTGAATCGTTGGTTATTCTGCTATAATGCCAAATTGCCATTGCTTATGCACCTTGGGATTCCTGGCCTAGATTTAGGGTTTGTTGGCTTGGGCTTTAATTGCGCGTTGCCATTTCAAGAAATTGGTATTTAGGAATTGGGAGCGCTAATTTCTGTCTATTTTGAAAACTTGAGTGAAGTTTCACATTTTGTCTAAATTGTCTTCCACGCATTCATTCCAATCTGGAAATGGAGGCTGCCTGCCAGTAATTAGTAGATGGGTGGAGTGAATTTCCTATGCAAATTTTGAAATTGGTGCTAGTGCAGGTGGCAGTCTGGTGGTCTCTTGGCAAATGGCCAAATGTATGTCGTTGTACTTGGGCGATTGGAAGACCTAAGCAATTTCTTTTTAAATGATTGTGGTGGCGGTTGAACTCACATCTACGCTTGCTCAAGTCGACATTGCCTGCATTGAGAGCCCCCTCCCCTTGCCTTTCAATTTTTTTCTCTCTGCTGGTGTTTGCTTTTGCTTTTAAATGTTGCCTTAGTGTTTTTCTTATTGTTGTTTGCATTGTTGTCTTGCTGGGGTGTGGGTGCAGGGTTGCAAACTCGTGATAGAAAAATAGCACCAAAATTGTGGTTGCTAAAAAATTTCCATGTGAAGACGTTCGGGTCTTCATGCAAAAGCCATGGTTTGGGCAAGTATTTGCCTGCGCCCAAGTTGGTTCAACTCATCTTGGAAGACTCGCTTGACCGATTTGGTTGCTCGTCTTTTTCCCCAGTTTTCGTTGTTGTCTAAGGCAACTATTGTCTCGGGGGTGCTTTCTAATCCAGCACCTGAGATGAGTGACAAGAAGGAGGACTCTAAACTGAAGGCGCGCAAGAGAAGAAAAGTTGCCCCATCCATTGTCACAAAGAGGTGGCAGGAAGTTTGGGCCTCCAAATTTATATGGGCCAAAGGAGAGTTTGATGTTGCGGGTAATCTTATTAGAGTCATTTGCAAGAGTTGCAATAGCGTGAGTGGTTGGAAGAAAATCATGGTTTCCAAATGCGACAACCTTGAGAAGCATAAGGAAAAGCGGGTATACAAGTTCAATGGTGAGCCCTTTGCACATTTGAAG
This sequence comes from Rhytidiadelphus loreus, assembly GCA_947034895.1. Taxonomy (NCBI): domain Eukaryota; kingdom Viridiplantae; phylum Streptophyta; class Bryopsida; order Hypnales; family Hylocomiaceae; genus Rhytidiadelphus; species Rhytidiadelphus loreus. Next base: position 9,218,859 of record OX344763.1, read on the forward strand.
AAGGGCGATGCACATACAATGCGGGACTGCAAACATATTCAATTCAACAAGCTTTGGGGTGGGGCAATGGTTGGTGGGTATTATTGTAGATCAGCTTGTCGCTAGTTTGGAGGGCAATGCCAACAGAAAGGGAGTACAATTTTCTACTTTGTTTCAAGTTCTTAGTTCCAGTTGTCCTATGTGTGATTATGAACGACAACACTTACTAAGACATCTTAAGCTTTTAAATGTACTAAGGAAACACTGCTCTGAAACATCTACCTAGAAAATGAGCAAACATCTTCACGCTTGTATCATGGATGCCTTGAAAGTTGTAATTCAATCTACTAGATTTGTGTCAATTAGTGTTGACGAGGTAACTGTTGTGGACAATACCTCGTGGATCGGGGTTCATATTTATGTTGTTGAGTCTTAGAAGCGAATCCCGCACGTACTCCATCTTTCTTGTGTTTATGATTCTGGGACTTCAGCTCACCTTATAATTAATGTGATTATGCATTCTCTACTTAGTGAAGGTGGTCTAATGCGGGAGGAAATCACAAACAAGCTTATGTCCTTTGGGGCAGATGGAGTGAGCACTTTCCAGGGGCCCAAAACTAGAGTCTCCACACAAATTCAAGAGAAGTGGACTCCGTTCTGCCTTGGAGCCAGTTGTGCAAGTCACCGCCTAAATCTAATAGTTGAGACTTTGTCAATCTATCCGATGGTGTCTCGTTTGGAGCCCTTTGTCAATCTCTGTATACTTACTTCTGCCGTAGTCACAAGCATCACACCAAGTTGCAAAAACTGGCCGATCTCATGGAAACTAAGGGCTCAAAGATGGTGAAGAATGTTGACACTTGTTGAATTTCTATGGGAGCCCAGCCCAACAAATTATGTCTGAGTACAAGACCCTTATGGTGAAGATGGGGCTTGACATGTCGAGATCTGGTGGTGGAAAATCCACTATTGCTGTAGCCACCAGCTTTGACTACCTCGCCCACATTGAAGTCTTGCTATCTCTTTCCTGCTTTATTCCACTCTTGAATGTTGTCCACGTCTTATTAAACTTTCACAGGCTCAGGACATATTCATATGCGACTTCTTATAGTCTATAAAAGTGTGCTAGGCCGATTTGGCAAGGATGTTTGTAGATGAGTCTACGGTGTTCTCCATGCCTGAGTTTCAGCGTTACCAAGAGTTGATTTCACTTTCCGCAACCGAAGTAAGTTCCTATGTTAGTAGTGGAGTCAGACCCCTGAAAAGAGCGGTGATTATCACTTGCTCTATAATTTTGATTGTACCACTATATTTGCCCGTTGCCATTGCAAGGTGACCAGAAATCACATTTTTGTCACGGAGGAGGATTTTTTGCAGACACAAGACAACATACAACAACAATTTGCTAGTAGGTTTAGTCTGTTTCCTTATGTTTTAAATTTTTTTCATATTACATTTTTTTTTCTCATTTCATATTTTTTTCCTTGGATTGTGTGGTATTCATCAGGACTCCAGCAATCCTATTGGATTGATGTTATTAGTTTTTCTTCATCTAAATTATAGAGTGGCTTTTACTTCTCAATTTATGGCTTCTTGTAGGTGAATTGAGTCACAACATTGTAAGTTCTTGTTCTTACTATCCTCTAAATTCCTTGTTTTTTGTGTTGAATAATTGTTTATTTTGTGTGGGTTTCTATTGCTTGCTGTAAATACCTTGCAATTTTGAGCCTGTGGTTACTATTGTAGGATGCTTTGCTAATTATTTAGTTGCTTGCTATGGGACTGGCAAAGATTGCTCAGTCTCTTTATAACGAGCTGGATAGGCGCTTCCTGTAACAAGAGTTGCTCAATGCATTTGGAATTATCTACCCGTAGTATTGGAAGCAACCGGGGGTAGATGAAAGTTTTGGTTACCACTTAACAGTCTTGAAATTTTTTTATTCTCATATTATAGTTTTAAATGCAGGCAAGCCGCAAGCCGTTGCATGAACGCATAACAAGCTATACGGCACTTGAGCTCTTTTGCGGTTTCAAAGTTACGATGAAGGCAAACTGTGAAGTCACTTACACTTCATCATCCAATGTGAATCCTATAATTTTGATGTGGCGGGATTTGTCATCGTCACAACACTTATGGAAACTAATTTCTGAATACTTCAAGGTTACTGAAATCAATTGATGCTTGGTATTTGGTTCAGTGGAGGATGAGCATTGTTTTTCCATGTTCAAATTCTTGAAGTTGTGCCAAAGGAACTGTCTGGGCAAACACTTGCCACTCGTAGTCCAAATGTTTGGACAAAAGTATTACAGTTTGGGAAATTTTCCATACAAGGATGCTATTCAATCATAGAAGAGTGTTGTGAAGGTGGGTCGCTACGGAGATGTGTGATTTCAAAAGAAATTCAGCAATATCCTCCCCCTTCTACACACCTTAGTTTTCATGAGATAAGGCCAAGATTTGGTCTCGATTTTGTTACTTTCCTTGACATTGGAGGTGATTTCTTGGACATGCTTGGCAATGGGCGTTTTGACCACATGGATTGCAGGGAGCATCATCAATTGCGGAAAGCACCGTCACATTTTCAGTCTAACTTATTGTTTTTAATGTGGCTTGTTTATTTAGTATTGTGTAGATCCACCAACATTGCCATTTTGGGCAGTCTTGCTGTTTTAGCAAGAAGGGTTTGATTCCCTTGTTGGTGACGTTTTTTATTATGTCGCTTGTTTGAATTCATGTGTTTTTGCTGTGTGTAGATTTTGTACACATTTATTGTTTGGAATTCAAAATGAATGTTGTATATTTTATCTTGTTATTTCAATTCATTTGTCATTGCCTTGTTTTTGGTTCTTCATTTCTTATCTTTGTGCAAGGTCTTTGTACATGCAAGAATTTGTGTATGTTGTGTATGTTGTTGTATATGTTGTGCAAGGATTTGTGTATGTTTCATTTATTCTCAAACTAAAAGACTATTTTGCATTCAGTGTCAACTTATATGTTGTATCATTCAAGCTTAAACTTGTATGTTACATCAATAAAGAAGGGCCAACAATATTAAAGCAAGTAAACATTCACAGAGTTTGCCATTTTCGTATAATTTTTACCACCAATTAGCAATGACACGCATTAAGCTCACAAATTTTAGTTCTAAGGTACGTAGGTAGCTTGGAATTGCAACCCACTTCTTGGAACCGTCCTTATAGGAGGCTGTGAAATGGACACTAAGTGGTTCTGAAATGGGCTTTTGATAATGTGAGAGCTTAATAAGGTTTGTTAGATGTTGGTTTATACTTCACATATGGTGTAATAAGAGCCAGGGTGGATTGATTTCAAACTAAGAGTGGATACAAGACAGGTGTCCACTTCATTTTTGCAAGAAACACATTTATGGTTGAACATCCTTTCACTAAAATAATTCTCAGTCACTCATTAATTCTTGGATTGATATGAAATTTTAGCCACATAAACTAGACTAGTAGGCACAACTTTTCCAACAAGAAATATAGAAAACGGAACTTGTATGAAGAAGTTATAAGCCGCCAAAGTTCACTGTGATCGAAGAATGTCGGGATTTAGAACTTCGAATTGCTCCCAAACATTCAAAACAACTTGAATTGATATGAAAATTTTACCACAATAACCAGACTTCAAGGGGAACATGACCCAACAAATTTTACTAGAAATAAGCTTAGAATGAAGGAAATAGAAGCCCCCAAAGCTGCAATCAGCAAATGCAGTTTGGTGAACTCAAATTGAACTTGTGAACTTTGATTGGCTCCCAAAAAATCAGCATAACTCGGATTGATCTGAAAATTTTATCACACAAACTAGAAGAGAGAACGCACATTTTACAACAAGTTTTATTGAATTTGGAAATTGGATGCAAAAGTTAAAGCACTTTGAATTGGACTTGAAAGTATGTGAAGACAATATTAGTTCCGTGGCTTCAATTTAGTAAAGGTCACATTTAGGAACCTTAAGTATTACTTTTTCAATGCTTCACTGCTTGTTTTTGGTCACACCATATCTTTTTTCAGACTGTGCATGTGTGGGTTTTGCAAGGCCTAGGATCACAAATAGGTGCCAATGGCAGAATTCTTTGGAAATTCATAAGTAATTCATAAATGCTCAGAAAAATATGAAACCACTTGGGTTACATTCCGCATCAATTTCTCTTCAAGTGAAAAATAAGTGAAAATATCTTTAGGCGTCTGAAAACCATCAAAAAGGCCCAACAGCCCTTAAAGTGACGGTTTATGAGCACACTACCTTATTCAGTAACCTCACATTCAGAGAAGTCGCAAGTAGTACTTTACCAAAAAAGTTCTAACTTATTCAAAATGCCACCACTTCTTGGCAAATTTATGATGCTAGCTTTACTGCTAAAACTCTATTTCGCAGAAGGAGCCCCTAGCATACACACTTATAGCTTTGTCGCGAAATACAGTATACATATTCTGGGATCGCTGGCACCCACCTAGTTATGAGCCTACAATCAATTGCTGCAAAGTCGTCAATCCTCAGATCTGAAGTGTCTGTAAGTGTCTGTAAGTGTCTGTAAGTGTCTGTAAGTGTCTGTAACTCATTTGTCAACAATGGTCAGATCTGAAGTGTCTGTAAGTTAACCCAGTGTACGTACGATAGTTTTTATCAGCATCGATCTGCATCCGCGTCTGCGGCAGGGGCCTAATGCCTCATTCCTGTGACTGGTACTTTTACTGAAGGGCGCTGACACTGCGAGCTGAAAGGCACTGACACTGAAACACCAAATGTGTTGTAGTCTTGCAACTTAACTTAGTCCTCTGCTCACCTTGAGCTAGGAAGAAGAACCAAATACTGTATAATATATAAACCTGGAGTTCCACGACTGTCTGATTGTCTGCTTCACTCATGCTTTTGGGACACAAGTTAACCCCTGTGCGTCACAGAGCAAACAGTGAAAGTGATGAGCTTTCCTGCACTTTCTAGAGCAGATGGAATAATTTGAATTGTACTTGGTTACAGAAGTTTTCACCGTTGCAATTTGAAGCCAACTTACTGGTGCGTGCAAATCTGCAATTTCCAGGAGAATCCACCGTGCCGATTTCGAGATCATAAGGTTATTCAGTTCTGTGTCTTTTTAGAATTCCCACAGGGCAATCCACAAATCACATGTGTGCGAGCTTATAGTATGACGTAGACAGTGCAACAAAGAATCCTGGGTAAAAATGGTTCTTCGAAATTCGTCAAATCCCAACTTCGAGGATGTCCAAAAGGTGCAAGATTCAAGGCGGGGCTTGTCTGTGTCCTCGGATTGTTCTGCGCCTAAACCGCGTACTCTACACGCCGCACAGTGCAATTGTGTGCATTTGTGCAAAGATGGGCTCATCCGAGGTGTGGATTGGGGTGATTCGCATCCCTAAACTATTGTTTTAGGCTCAGGTACAGAGTGCGATTGAAATCAGCTTGTAAACTTCACCAAAAACAAAATTTGATTCTGAGCGTCTGAAAAACCCTGACGCACAGGGGTTAAGTATACGACTGTGCTTGTCCATTATTTTGGAAATGACATTGATCAGCATGGAGAGAAACATGTCATGTTCAACAGAATTGCCACGCACTCAAAACTAATCTAGAAGATGGGACTTACCCAGACTTTCAAGATTATAGTCTGTGTGAAGCTAAAGTCCACCAACAAGCAGGACTCCTGACCATATATACATATGAAGTCTTCTACCATATGTGTAAATAATGATGGAACAAAGAACAATTCAATAAGTAAACTTTTGTAGTGCAAAATAATGTGAAACATCATCTACAGTAACTGAAAATAGTGATGTAATGATGCAAGTTGTGCAATATGGAAGCTTTCTGAAGGATGATGAAATGCACTACAATATCAGCCTAGTGCAATTGAATGGTCTATTGTATAATTGGAATCTAAATTATGTATGACTGTGTTCAAGTTATGCATGCGTTATGAATTTGAATTGTTTTTCAAGAAATAAAACAATGAAAAGAATTAATTATTCTATGCAGAAACCTAACCTTTCTTTCTCAATGGATAAAATCGTTGGAGAAATTGTGGATGATATTTTCTATTTGAGGATAAAAGAAATGAGTAGGAAACCATGTTTTGGATATAATTACATCCACATTACTTTGTGAATCTATACTTCAAATTAGGTTGTTTGTTTTGTTTGTTTGATATGCTTAGATCTATGAAACTATGAGTCCTTTGGTCGCTTTCTTGGTACAGTTGAAAAGCTCTTTGCAAGAAGGGGTGCACAGACTTTGTTTTGTGGTGTTTGGACATTTGGTCTTAAAGTTATGGAATTTCAACATTTTCATGAATTAGCAAATTGAATTAAATTATCTATCATTTTGAAAGAATCATGACTTTTACGTCACATGTCTGAATGCCACGAAATGAAGCCCTTGCACTCCTTGCATAAAGCTTTCACTTTGTATCAAGAACACAACCTCTCACACTGCAACAAAGCCCTAAAGTGTGGTGTGAAAGATATCAAATTTCAAAAAAAATTGTACATTAAAAAAAATTAAATTCTACTTTTAATCTTTTATTTTGTCTGTAGCAACAACACAATGCGTACGAGTGTGAATGCAAACAACAGATGATTAAGGTAGGAGGCTCTGAAATCGCACATTTAAGGGCTGATCCCCCTTTTTCATGTATTTATTCGGATGGGAATATTTTTTGCTAATTTTTCAAACAAAGAGATATAGATGAGGATTCTAACCCAAGTGGTTTCGTATTTTTCCAAGAATTTTTGAATCACTTATGAATTTTCAAATGAGCTGGGTCGTAGGTGCCTATTTATGACCCTAGGTCTTTCATAAACCGTTCACTTGCAATTCTAAAGAAAGATGGGGGAAAGCAAAGACTATGATTGGCTCTTACAATTAACAATGCATTTTTTCTTGATTCATTCAATGACTATAGAGTTCAATTTTAGAACCAACCCATGTCCATTTTGCAGCCATTTATACGGGCGGTTCTTAACGCCTGTGCGATTTCAGAGCCTCTTACCTTAGAGCATTAGAGCATTGTGCATTGCCAAAAAAGTACAGTACAGTAGAGATAAACGAATTACAACAACCAACTACCAACTTCCGTGCAACTATTGGACCTTGGACCCTGAACTCCTGCGCTTTCACAGGAAGGTGCCCGGTGATGGCACAGACCCTACTAATGCCGAGCTGTTACAGCGGTACACAGGGAAAACCACGGGTACCGAAGCTTGAAACAGGGATACGCGCTGAGTTTCCTTACGAGGAACTGAGAAGAAGCTCCCTGTGTGCTCCCTCCAACACTCGTCGATCACCGACTGAGGTCTAATTAGTTCCCTGGTTGCTATTGAAAGCATGTGTGGAGATCAGTTCCACAGCAGCTAACTTAGCCTCAATACTCAGTTTCTCTCTGCTCGGGGAGTTTCATCTTCGTCGCTCGCATGTGCATTGTGAACATACGGAGGAGGAGTTAGAGACCGTCCAGGGGAAGTACAGATCGATAAGTGCATGCAGTTTCCAGTTCTTGGCTTGATTATGGAGAACTTATTTCAGTAGGTCATCGATCAGTACTAGGTTAATATCAGCCTCCCGCCCGTGCACCGGGGCCTGTGGTGGCCGGATACGCAAGTTCTTGATCGATCACTGGTACGGTGGAGATGGAGAGTCGTTGCAAGACGGGCATGGGCATGGCGTCCACTCGAAGTGGCGGAGGAGTGGGATTGCGGGGGGATGGGGTGCACGTGTTGGGCTATCGAGGTTTCCTCATGGTCGCTCTTCTCTTCGTTACGGCGACCACGTTCGTAATCAAAGACGTTCACTGCAGCATCACTACCGACACCGTCGCACCTGCACCCACGCCGTCAACACGGCGAGCGCAATACATTCCGATCTTTAATCAATACGAAGGTACGTAGTCCTCTTGATGTGTTGCACGTGCATGTTAACTTCAAATTCGTTAAAAATGGCGCAATTTGATCCGGCGCCAAATAATGCACCATATAATTATGTGCGCGCAGAAAGGTCCAAAATCTAAGACTGATATGGATTTCTGTTTCAGAACGTTCGCGCGTCCTGAAAGGCGCTCTCAGAAGTGCCACAGTATTGGAGTACCGCCAATCTAACGAACTTGCCGTTTCTTGCTTCTGAGTCCCCCTGTTGAGCCCAAAGTCATCCTCACTGAATGAAGTTTCTGTAAGAGTAGAAATAGTACCGTGCATGTCCGACTGAGATTTGCTCGGTTCCACGAACAAGCAAGGTCGCTGGCAATTGGGCCATACTTTATTTAGACACATAAGTTCATTGGATGATACACTGACTCATGAATTCATTATAATTGGCATGCTTGCCTTATCTAGCTACCCCATCTAGAAACGCTCCACTACCTGATTAATGCTTGCTTCACTAGCTCGCGGAAGTTTCATTTTATGGTCATTTCATGGGAAGCTGAGTACGTGTGTTTTGTTGGACACTTGTCACTGTGGCAGCGGATGCTTTGTACGCCGTTTTCAAAACGTGGTCGAAGCAGAGCTCTCAGTTTTCCACTTTTCTCAACTGGTCTCTCGAGCAACATCCGTGCGATAATCTTGTCAACGCCTTTCTAATATCGAGTGGTATGCCCTTCGATGGGGCATGGACCGGAGTTGGATGTAATTCAGTGCTCCATAACGCCACTGAATTCAAGAGATATTATCATATATTCATCACATCCTTGGGGTGAGTTTCATCTTCTAACTTTCTTGAAGCTGTATTGTTATAACGGATATGTGTGTAAATGCTACGGCCTTTCCGATCTCACATTCTCACCGTTAACGTTGTGGTAGAATCGAAGGAGCAAGCTGCAATCTCTCTAGGGTTGGGTTTGGTGGTATTGAATCTTAATTTGCGCTGGAATCCCGCGCAATGCATGCTCCTATATATATATATATATATATATAATCTGTTCAGCTTCTTCTCAGGATATCTGGGAGCAATTTTAGCTGCCAAGATCAACAAGTTATTGAACTTACGGATTATAAGAAAGTCCCGTGTGGCTTCGACGGGATAATTGGAGAACTGCCTTTGGAGATTAGCAAGTTGACCAACCTGCGAGACCTGTAAGTAGTCCCCAATCCTCATGACCTCATCCCCATGCAGCTTTAATTTGATAATCCTGCAGTTGGTCATGATTGCAGTTAACATCAATTTCACCCACGCATGCACCTGAGTTTTGCAGAACCATAAATCATAATCCAAGGCTGACGGGGCCAGTGCCGGTTGAGTTGTTCCAAATGCCCTCCCTATTCAACTTGTAAGTGAAGCCAAGTTGTGTCAGCTATGAAGGAGAGACCATTTCATTCATGTCCAATTGTGTTTTTAATTTGTTCACTGGGAAAGTCAATTTCGTCAAATTGGAGATTTTCCACTCTTGACTTTGGCATGCTTCAGGATGCGTGGCTGATAGCACTCGCTGAAATCTATACCTGTCTGCCCTACGTTTTAGTTTTCAGAGCTTTGTGTAGAATGTAAGTCACAATTTCTGGCACAGGAATCATATTGGGTCCAATTTCACGAAATTAAAAGATATTAAGGTAGCTGACCTCATTCTGACCACTTAAGCAATTTACCGTATTTCCAGTATGCATTTGGTTTTGAACATTGTCAAAATCCCCCGGTAGAGAAATAGATTTGAAGAGGGTTCCAGAAATTGTTCCTTTTTTCCCCTCAAAAACAAAATAATTATGAATTTTTTTTCGTAAAGATTCCATTCAACCCATTCTTGTTAATATATAGGGCATCACATTTCCAACCATAGGCTGATTATAAAATTGACCATGCTTCAAAGTAGGTGATAATTGTGGTTTCAAATGTACATCTTGTGATCATTGTATGTATTCAATGTACACCTCCCCGACATTTACGGTGTGTGAGTTGTCACCTAACCATGTAAGCTGTCACCCTAAACGACAACTGATCGGAAACAAAGCAGTCTAACTAGCAAAAATAGGTCGTGATTGGAAAGAGGTTGGCTTCCTTAGCCTCCACACTTCCTTTACCCAATCCACAGATCTTGCCATTATATTATTTGCCTCTTTCTTGTTATTTCGCATGGCAACAATAAAATTGAAAGTCTCTGTAGTCAAATTGGCGAATTGAAATTCTACGACTTTCCCACTTTTGAGAGACTCAATCCAAAGCTTTACATGTGTAGGTGAATGTCACAAATTTCAGCTGATAACAAGGTGTGATGCTGCAGGGACTTGTCCAACAACTCTTTAAGTGGAACACTGCCATCAGACACTTACAACGCTAACTGCAAATTGTTTCTGATGTGAGATGAATGCAAATTGATACTAACATCATTCCACAACAGAGACAGAATGACTTCCTGCTTTCATGCTTGCTCTTGTTTGAATTTCAGTGTCAGTGGAGGTTTTATTCGGTTTCTAGTTAACCTTCATTTGATATTTTGATGGCATATGTCTTGGTAACAGAGACCTCAGCAACAACAATTTCAGTGGGAGTCTCCGACTAAGCTCTCATGGGACTCTCTTCTCTTCTTCTCTTCTTGTTCTGTGAGTATACCAAGTGCCAATCAAGTTATAAGAAGTCATTAATTCTTGAGCTCCTCATTCCGATAGCACATTGCACGTCTGCATGGCTAGCATGGCTTAAATTGTCAACTATGGAAGGTCTCGTCTCCTGAAAACGCATGCAACTGCCCTCTAGGAGTCTTAGATTCAATGTGTATCACTAATTTGAATGAATGATCATCCATTTTGATTTTTGATTTTGATTCAAAATATTTAAATGGATTATTTTACATTTAATTCATAAATATATTATTTAAATTAAAATAATCTCACAAATATTTCACAATTGTTTCACAAAAGTTGTGATGAAAATTATTGTACAGTACTGGAATATTGTTAGTAAAATATTTGAAAATTTCACAAATGCTAATAATGGAAATAGTCTATTTCAATAAAATAAAATAAAAACTATACTAGATTATCATTTATCTTGATGAAACCTGCAGTATGAATTTGTATTAATGAAAATTGATATAATTATAATTATCATAGTTTCTTACAAGATTTATTAAATTACTCACCTAAATTGAAATTTCTAAGAGAAGAATTCTAGTGATTTTCATTCTTTAATTGGTTGGAATTCACTATTGTAAATTTATTTTAATTTCACTTGTCTTGTGCAGAAATGTGGGATTTAATCAACTAGATGGACCAATAGATCTCCAATATTGGGATTTCAAGTTTCAAGGTAGTTCTAAACTGTAAGATCCTATTTCACTACAAGATTCTACCATTTGAACACATTGTTTCTAATTTGTTGTTGTCACTCTATGATATGATCCATGTAAAATCACTATCAAATGTATTTGAAGCTCAATGTCTTTAATTTTATCAGTACTTTTGATTATGATATTTTTGATTGTGGATGTTTAGAGATTTGAGCAATAACCATTTTGGAGGGACATTCTTCATCAATCCTTATGTTGATATTGAGTCGTTAGACTTGTCATACAATGACTTCACTAGTATCCGGTTTGCAAATCACTCTGAATCCACTCAATTCTATGCCTCAAGCACAGTATATATGTCATCTTTATCATACTTGTGAGTTCATCTAACCTACTTGAACATTTCTATGTCCGTGCATCCCCAACTTGATGGTATTCCATTTATGAGTATTTGAAAAATATACAAGTTGCAATTTTTTTTGTATCCATTGTCTAAAAGAGGTGTATTTTTTTAGCTATATTTTTGGGTTATACCACCAATAGGATGTGATATAATTAAAGAAAATAGGACTATTCTACATGTTATATAGTCTTTTATTTATCAATTTTTAAAATTAAAAACTACTACATTTGCCTTAGATTTCAATGCAATTTTTTTTGGAGTGTAAAAAAGTAGTATTCATCTTTTTATAGTTTTTCTTCCCCCAAAACTGCATTTTTTGCCTATAAAATTGATCATTTAAAATTTTTATAATCTAAAAATCCAATGGTCAATATTTCCACAACTAGTTCCATGCATACTAGATAAAATAGTCTTTACTTTTGTATGGCCAAGATAAAAAAATTCAAGCACATCCATATGCAAAAAATATCAAAGTGGGATAATTCATTGAAAACCTCTATTGTCAAAAAGTTGTTGAGCCTTGAGGTATTAAAGGGTCAATATTATAATTCATAATTTCTAAAGTTCAAAATATCTAATTTCTTGATATTTTTCATCAACCTATTTTACATGTAATTTTGAGAACAAATTGATTTTCAATGAATTTCAGATTTCTTAGGTTTTAGGATTTTTACTGTTGCACTATTTTTTATCAAAAATACTTTATTTTTCATTTGCAAACACATTGAATTAATATGTGCATAGTAGTATTCTCAATGGCCTAAAAATCTTTAGATATTCTTGCTAGATCTTGATATAATCTTTCAACACAATAAAAGCGTGCTTTATAAAAATATATGACTAAACATTGCATCTATTATTGTACTACCATTAACTAAGTCACAACTACCTTATACCTTCACCTTGTGAATTTGAATTGGTTCAGGAATATTTCTAACAACAATTTTAGTGGCCCATTTCTTGAGGAACTTTTTCAAATGCGCTCTTTATCAAAGTTGTAAGTTTTTGTTTTACTATCCATAAGGTCATCAATTATTTTGTGTTTGTCATGCATACTATAAGATGAAAGAGGATGACTTTAGATCTAATGTTAGATCTTTCAACTCAAAGCTAAAATGTATATTCTAATATATTGAAGGATAGGATCAAGCAATCAACCCATATTTGTCAAATATTCTTTTTTTAAAAGTTTTTGAAGATTTTACAATTTTTTGAAAATATTCTACAAAATATCTTTCTCTACATAAAATCACTTTTTTTCAAAATATTTGACATTTATTTTTAGATTTTAATTCCATCAAATCTATCCTATGGCAAACTAATAATCATAGTAGAGGTTTTAGTGCAACATTATTAACTACACATGTAGAATTTGAAAACAATATATGTAAAAACAACCAATTTAATGATTAAGACAGTAAAGTTTGCATAGCTAATAAAACTTGATATAAAACCTTTCCTATTTGCAAAGAAATCTTATAACAATTCTCAATTGTAATGAATTTTATTTGATCTCTTCATGTATATCCAAATGTTTACAATGCTAATTTCAAAAACTAAATGTTAAATAAATTTCTAGACATGACTATATTTATTATAACTATGTTTTATAAATAGATTTTTAATTAAATTTTTTACTTTATTTATTTTGATTAGAAGACATAAAAGCCATAATATTAGATGTTGGATGTGCAGGGATTTGAGTATGAACCACTTTGAGGGGTCAATTGACTTTGAAACCTTGAATGAGACTATACCACTGTATTCCTTGTAAGAAAATTGCCACATTTCAAGGATTTTTAACCCTTTTTGATTTGAATTCAAATTATATCTTTTTAATTGTCTTAATATAGAGAGACTAAATTTCTCAAATAGTATGTTTTCTTTGATTTCAATCACTCCAATTCTTCAATATGTAAATTTGGTCTACACTTCAATTTTTTAATTCAATCTCAAAGAAGACTAAAATTTTATTCACTTAGCAAAACATCACATTAGATGTGATTCGGTGGGGCTAGAGGGCCGTTTCAGGTTGTTCCCAGCTCCGGGCCCCTGGGCCCCGTCGAACGCAGCTGACAGTTGTTTTCTTTTTCAAAAAAATAAATAAATAAAAGTTCTTAAAATGGAAAACAAAGTTAAATCTTTTTTTTTTTTTTTTTTTTTTGAAAATGTCAACCTAGCAGTCGCTCGGCCAGGTTAGCAGGCCCTACAAATGGCGACTTTTGTCCAGTTTTGTCAATTTTGTCCAGTTTTCTTCTTGGGAACTCGAGGCCCTTCCCGATAGGCAAATCTCATCTAATGTTTACAAATGCAATTCAAATATTTTTATTTAGAATATATATATATATATATATACATTTTTTTATTTTATTTTATTTTTTATTTTTTATTTTTAAATTTTTTATTAGTGAAATTGTGCTTTATTAATGAATGGACACCATTAAATGATTTTAAAAAATAATGTGATTGTGACACTTTAGGTTCATATATATAAAGATAATTTGTTTTTTATTTTTTTAATTATCTAATTTCAATAAGTTCATTCTATGTAAGTAGTAATAATCCCCTAAAACATTATTGGCTATGACTTTCAAATGAACTTCACTTAAAACATCTCTAGCTTCAACATGCAAAGCTCGTAATTGCAATATCAAACTAAGACTTTCAAACTTTTAATTATAATCTTGTAAATAGACAAGCATTTGTTCTTGGAAAGCATTCATTAAATTGTTTTTTAGAAAAAACATTGAGAGCTTGGATGCAAAAGTTATGATATAATAAAAGAAAACTTGAAGGAACCAATCATAGTTTGTCATCTCAAATGTATATTTGAAAATCAATCAATGAAACTATACCAATGACTATATAATTATTCTAAATTCTAATTGTATCTTTTTTTATACTTTTGAATAGATGAAAAGAAATGAAAACTTTGTAGTTCTATCAACAAAATGTAGATTCTTAAACATGCCCAAATTCATCAATAAAGGGAAGTTAATATAAGATTTAGAAATTGCATTTTCTTATGTGAAGAATGTTGTAAGCAATTGAATCCCATAATCGACTCATCTTCAACCTCCGCTTACAATATTTTGTTTTGGATTCTCAGGAATATCAACAATAATAATTTCAATGGTACATTCTCCATGGGTGCTTATGTCAATGCCAAAATAATGGACCTATCCAATAATCAATTCAATGATATCACATTTCACATAAACAACAAGACTACACCTTCAAATGGCAACATACTTCTTCCACTTCTTGAAGAAATGTAAGATTAAATCGATTCATTGCTGTTGAAATTTTGAGGTTGGTTAGAATGTTTTGAGTACAATGTTGATAATTAACATGGAGATTAGTCTCACTAATGTTTCATTTGTCTTTATCTTTGTTTAGATATTTCCGAAACAACAATTTAAATGGACAATTTCCAGCTGAAATTTTAACTTCTCCACATCTCCAAATTTTGTAAGTCAATCCAAGTCATATGTACAATTGATATTATCATATTTTTTCAGCTTGTAATCTTTATTTGTGACTTTTACTAAACTTATTGTGTTTTCTAAAATGTGTTGAAGATATACATTCAAACAAAACTACAAATCCAATTGATTATATAGGAATTCCTCTTGGTGTTACTTGTAATTTGTTTTTATCTTTTGAAGTTTCAAGTGGGATCTAAGATTTTGAGATGAATAGACTCTTAATTTACAAAAGGTAAAAAATATAAATATAGGTTTATTTACTTATTTATCTCTTTCTGATAGAAGAAAATACAACCTTTGCACTAATGATTTCTACAATTCATCTTTTTTGATCCATAATTCCTTGGGATTTTATTTGTACTAACTATCTACATTGATTTGTCAGGGACGCTAGTCAAAATGAATATCTCACTCTACAACTTCCAATTCTTCAATTAAATAATTTCAACTTATCACAAGTATTTATAACAAATAATAAGCTTGGTGCGGTACAATATCCAAAGAGTGGCCTATTGTCATCCAACAACCTACAATTCTTAAATTTACTTTTGTAAGTACTTTTTATTTTATTTTATTTGTGATATCTTTATAAAAATTTGATATTTAATTGTTAATTTTTTAAATTTAATTTGAAGTTGAATTTTGAATATCAAGTTCTATTGGTCATTAGAACATCTAAATAATGTCTTTGTTAATTTTGCCTATGCAATTGATAGCCTTGGAGGCAATCCTATATGCGACAAAATTGAAGATATGATTTTATCAAGCATATGTCGCATGGATCGAACATGTGAACCACAACCTCGTATGATATCTATTACATTTACTTTATACATGTCATGCAAGTTGGATGAAAAATTAAAATATTGGATGAAACAAAAGTAATATTTATAACAATATAATTCATTCATTTATTAAAGCCTTGATTAAAGCCTTGTTCATGTTAAGAAGTGTTGGTACAAATGTGATCAAATTGTAGATTTGTATTGGAAAGCAATAACATTTTCTTGACAAGTAATTCTTTGTTGTTGTAATGTGAATTTAGACTTTCTTATTAATATGCAAAATACAAAACCAATTTATATATTTTGTGTGTACTGAAAAAGAATGCAATAATTTTAATTCACTTCAAATTTGACACAAGCATTTGAATTTGAATGGTACATTTCAAGCAAGTTAAGAAATCAACCTTCGTCTTGTTAATAAAAGTTGGCTTATTTGGCCTACATCAATGGATTAAAATTGAAAAGCATTCTTTTAATCAATTGTATATCAATGGATGAAATTTGAATGAGAATTTTGGAATATATCAAATTATAAAAGGCATTGGTGTGAATTTATGTTCTTCTAAGTTGAAGAAAGTCATTTATAAGGAATCCATATAATCATCATTGCCAACTATTTGATGAAGCATTTCAAAAAATAATATTAGTATATGGTAAAATGGGATGCTGCATTTGGAAATGAAGTTGTCAACATGAATTCCCCTCTTTTATTCCTGCAATCAATTTTAAATTGTCATGATTCAATCAAATTTGATATTTTCAATAATATCTCACAATTACCATGATGTATGTATTTTTATTCAATTTTTGTTAAGCTTGTGATGTCATGATTACACACTTCATATGTGATATAGCTCTATATGCAAATCCCAATCAATTAGAAATTTCATGGATTGTTGATTGTTGGCATTTTGTTGTTGAAATAGTTATTAAAAAATCGAATACAAAGATGAAGGTTACAATTGCAACATCAGCATCATCAACTTTTGTGTTAGTAGTTCTGGTAACGGCTATATATATATGGCGCTTGATGGGTAGAATCAAAGCTCTTCATATCATTCTAGAAGGTGAGATAGCCTTAACCCCTAAAGGACCAATTCCTTTTTTTTGCTAGAAAACACTCAAAATTGCCATACCTATAGCAAGGAATAAAAAAAATTTAAACATTTTTTTCCCATATCTAACCATAGTATCTTACACCTAAATAGTATGAGAGAGTGTGCAAAAAAATTTCAAAATTTTTGACCACTCAGATTGTAAGATATAGGCGTTTAAAGTGGAAAAAACAAGTTTTTCAGCACATTGTGGGATTAGATTTTCTTACTTTGAACATTTTTAACTTAAAATTTTTGCACTACAGAGTTTTGACCTTTAAATTTTTATAGTGGAGAATTGAGTTGAGAGTGTAGGTAAAAAATTAAAAATTAAAAAAAAATTAATTATCATTCTTAAAAAAATTATTAAGTAGAAGTAGGTATGAGATAGAAGGAAAATCTAAAATATTCATATATTTTAGATGGAATTAAAATGCACTAATCCCAATGGTGAGATTGTTCTAGCAAGTAAATCAGACCATGCATAAAAGAAATTGAAAAATTGCATTCAGAAATGAATCCTACAAGTTGTTTTTCTTCAAAAAGATGCTCTAATTGCCCGAAAAACAAGAATGTCCATAACTTTCTCATAACACATCCAAATGAAAATAATCAAAGCTTTCCAGATAGACAAAAATATAATCTATGAGAAAAAAGAAAAAGAAAAGAAAAGAAAAAAATTTTGTCCATTTTTTTTGGCTACCCAAGCTGCCCGCCATCCCCTCGTTTGAGCTTATTTGGTCATAACTATTGTTCCCGGGCACTGATTTTGAAAAAAATTATATTCCCACGAAGCTAATCAAATTTTCTACCTCAAATTTTTTTTTTAAAAATAAGGAGAAAATTTCAGCCCGTAGGTACCTGCCCAAAAATGCATTTGTCCCCTGAAGGGACAATGGTCCTTTAGGGGTAGCCTTTCCCAAATTTATTTTCTTGACAAAAGCTAGTTCAATAAAGAAAATTTTAAATGCCAAAATTGAATGCTTTGAAAGTAAAGGTTATCAATACAAATAATTGAACAACTCATTCACTCACCTTGTTTGGATGTATAGTTCATTATAGAATACTATTTTATTTACAAATCCATCTAACTTTCAAATTTGCAACTAATCACTTCACTTTCTAGAGTTGCCAAGTATTTGAAGACGTTGATATATAGTTGCATGCCTACATGTGTCCAATATTAGAAATTCATCAAAGGTGTTTATGTTGATAATATATTTGAATTGGTGATGTTAGAATTTGACAAGAAAGATGTAAAACCCAATTTATACTCTTATAAAGAGGTGAAATTGGCTACAAACAACTTTGACAAGGACAAAAAGCTTGGTGAAGGAGGTTTTGGTGTAGTATACAAGGTACAGTACAATAAATGTTCCAATGCCAATGTCTTTAGCTTCATCTTTGCAAAAGATTGATGGCTTTGTAGAGTTGATTTGTTTCGTGAATAGCAAAGTCAAATTTTAAAGATGGACATACTCACATACCATATTTGACAACTATACAATTTTATTCCAAATTAAATTTCAAGTACTCAAAAAAATGAATTGGTGAATACTTGTTCAAGCATCTAAATGTTTCAATATTTGATTAATAATTCTAAAAAAAAATGCTACAAATTTTGGAAAGCGTGGATTTTCTTGTTCATAGCAATTGCCTTCCTTTATATGTAATATATTTATGTTTTATTTAGAAGACAATTAGTCTTTAGTATTTTAATTGAATTCTATTAGAATCTTGGATTGATTTAGCCTCTAAAACTCTTTCAAAGTGGATATAAGCTAGTATCTATAGATCATCTAAATTGAAGCATCAATATTCGTAATTTATCTTCATATTCTAAAAAATTGGAAATCAATCAATTTTTTAGGAGTCTAATTTCATAAAAATCCAACGATTAGTGAAATAAGTATGTTTCTTTGTTGCTTAAAATCCCTACTAGAAGATGAATGGACTTCATATTGAAGCAAAGTCTCAAGTTAAGAAGAAGTTTGCAAATTTCAACACAAAACATAATTCCTCCCTTGTATAAATCCTAGAGTTATAAATTCTAAAATACAGATTATGATTTTTGTAGTCCATGTTTAGATAAGGGTGATTAAAATAGCTTCATGAGTATTATACAATTTTGAAACAAATAATTTGAGGGGTTAATCTAAGATTGATTGTTGTATTTTTTAGGGAGAACTTTTTGATGGAACACAAGCAGCTGTGAAGAAATTGACAATGTCATCAAAGCAAGTGCTTCATGAGTTTTTGAACGAGGTCATTGTCATTTCCGGTTTAAAACATCGCAACTTGGTGAAGCTAAAAGGTTGTTGTCTTGGAGATGGAGATCAACGCATCTTGGTGTTTGAATATGTGGAAAACAACAATCTTGCAGAAGCGTTATGGATGCATGGTATGACCCCTTTGAATTCCCTCTATGTGTTTGATTTCAAATTTACATATTTTACATACATGTTTCTATAACAAAACTTTGTTGTAGGTGATTTGCAAAGCAACGTTGAACCCCCATGTTTAGATTGGGAAACAAGGTTCAATATCATTGTGGGTATTGCAAGAGGGCTTGCATACCTTCATGAGGAGTTGCAACCACCAATCATTCATAGAGACATTAAAGCAACCAACATCCTTTTGGACAAGAACTATAATCCCAAAATTGCAGATTTTGGTTTGGCATATTTGTTTCCAGCTCTTGATAGCGAAGCTTCACATTTGACTTTGATGGAAGTTGCAGGAACAAGGTAAAGTTTCTTACCTCTTGAAAAATATTTTGAAATTGCTAAAGCATTATGAATTAGTTTAATGAATCATGAATTTTTACATATCATTGTCTACTAGAAGTGAGATGATTTTATCAATCCTTAAAGTGGATAGTTCATTGCATCATGCATTCTAAATTCACCTTGAGTATTTTAGATTTGTGAATCATTTGATGCTATACTTACAAGTCTATTTTATGTTTTGATTTTTAGAGGATATTTCTCACCTGAATATGCGCTCCAAGGTCATGTGTCAACAACACTTGATGTATATAGTTTTGGGATTCTTGTGCTTGAGATTGTGAGCGGAAGGAAAAACATTGATCTTCAAAAACCAAGTGAAGAAGTTTATTTGCGAGAATGGGTGAGAATTTTTGATAAAACTCATATTTAGTTGTCAATGATTTAAATCCCATCTCATTGAGTGTCTATGCTTAATGAGAAATTGCATGTTCACTTCTTTCATCCACATTTGACCATGTACTAAGCTTATGTACTTGAATTATTTTTTCACTATTATGGGAAATTTCATTAAAATGGCGGTTTTCTGTGTGCCTTTTTTAGACCACCCAATCTAAATTGTAAAAAAAACATCTAGAACATATATAGATTTTAGAAATCTTGGACTTATATAGATTTCTAAAAATTGGGACTTCAATAGGTTTCAGATTGTGTGGTTTGAATTGTGAAAGTGACATCTATAACACATGAAGATTTTAGACATCTAAAAATGATATAGATTTAAAAAATCTAGAACAACTTTGCATTTCAAACTGCCCCATTTGAATTGTAGAAACTGCCAAAGCTATGGAATTTCGCCATTTTAACAAAATTGCTCATTATTATCTTGACACACTATTGTTTTGGGTTCTACAATAGGATGTTGATTGTTTATACAATCTAATATGTACATAAATATGGTGTAAAATACATTCATGCATATGGCTATAATTAATGCTTATAATGTATGCAATTATTGATTTCTAGAATTTGTTTATATCTTACAGGCTTGGAAACATTATGAAGCAAAGGCAACAATGGTGCTTATTGATCCTAAAATGGAATATTATCCTCTGGCCTTGGATGCCATAATGCGTGTCATAGTTGTGGCACTTGCATGTGTCCATTATAAGGCTTCGAGACGTCCCAAAATGCATAATGTTTTACCTATGCTTTTTGGAAATATGTCGATTACCGAATTTCAAAGGGACTTTGAATATGGAGGAGAGATTGTTGAAGTTTGTACAGAATTCCCTCTTATATTGGGCTCGACATCTTCTCTTTGGAGCAACGAGAATCTCCATGTGGATAAATGTTGCCTATTGAACAATAGTGGTGACATTGAAATGAATTCTATAGTTAGATCAGATGGCTTACAATGTGCCAAACTAATTACAACCAACTTGTGATGGCAATTGAAGTAGCATTTTGATGATCCTTGTATTCACAATTATCCACAATTATTCACAATTTTGATGTTGTGTAAATGACCTAATAGGATTTTATTCTTTAATTTTAGGTGTTAATTTTGTGGGATTTTGTGCCATTTTGGTGAGGATTTTCTGATTTAGTGTTTCAATTGGGTGATTTTGTATGTTTAATAAACCAATTTGGTAAGTCATTTCTATGTGTTTATTTCCAAATCAGAGTAGTCAAGCGTCAGCCGCTGAACTGATGACGTGAATCAGTCTAGTCGGGGGTCAGGGATCCTAGTTGGCAGAATAGGGTGTGATTCCAATTTGGAATGTCATGTGATTTTATTCCTAATTGGGACTGTTCTAAAAGGAACCTAATCGGAGTTGCGGTCATGTTTCGATTTGGTTTTTGCTTGCGGACATCGGTTAGGGTTGTATTTATTCTGAATTGGTTGTGTAGTGAGAGAATGCCAATTTGGGACTTATGTTTGTGTTTGTTGTGCGGTTATTGTTTGAGGTTCTTATTTGGCAGTTTTTGAGTTTTTGAGTTGAGTTTTGAGTTGGTTGAGGAACCGCCTGGTTGGGAAGTTTTAAAGAGGAGTTTTCCGAATTCATTTTCACCCACTGTTGAGAGAATGCCAGTGCGAGTCCCAGTCTGAGTGGCTGCGTTTATGTTTTCCTATTTGGTTTTATGTATGTTTTCTTGTGTGTGTACTTGTTCTTGTGAAGGAAGTGGAAGTTTGTATCGACCAAATTGGTGGCCACAGTGATGGGCGTGAAGTCCAATTTGGTAGTTTGGAGTGAATGGTAGCTGAAGAGTGGTTACAGAGATCCAATTTGGAATTGTACATGAAGGAGCTGAAGTGTTAATTTCCAAATTGGTGGTTCTTTAGTCAGTAATTCGGAGCCTATCCGAATTGGCTGAGGAATGATTGCAATATTGCTGCAAAGTACCGATTTGGGGTATACGGATGGTGGAGCAGTAAAGCTTGAGTCCAAATAGGAATGTTTGAGAGACAGCGTTGTAATGGCTGTGGAGTGGTGTGATTAAATCCTATTTGGAGTTATGCATGATGATGTAGGTTCAATTAGGTATGATGTTATGATGGATTATGATGGAGAATTCTTTGAGTGTGGGACCAATTTAGAAGTGATTGTTGTTTAGCCAAATTGGTAGTAGATGTGATGAAGCAAGTTGTAAAGTTAACATTGTGATGCTGGATCTAGTTGGAGATTTTAATAAGTAATTTCAGTGAGATTAGACCCAATTGGACTTGGTAGTTGGAGCGTCCAAATTGGAGAATCTAAAGTAGTAGCTAATTTTGAGTGAATCAATTAGTGAAACATTATTTTTGTGGAACGGTGATATGTTACCAATTCGGCTAAATAAAAGGATGATTAAAGCAAATTGGTGTTCCTTGTGTGTTTGGTAGTTTGTATGTATGCATGAGTCTAATTTGGATGTTCAATAGATGTTGCTGTTTTTGCCAAGTTGGAGTTCGGCAGTCCGTGAGTAATACCGAATTGGAAGAAAATGACTGAATAAATGATTTAATGTATGATCCAATTTGGTTTGGAGTTTGTTTGTGAGTTACAATCTTGTGTAAATTTCACCAAATTGGAAGTAAATAGGCTGTTATGAGAAGTGATCCAATTAGGGAGTTTGTTTGTTTATGAGTTCCTGTCAATCATCCAATTAGGAAGAGTGTTCAAGACATGAGAGTTAGTTAAGTATATCCAAGTCGGAAATAGAAGCAATATGGGTTATGGAGAATGACAAGAGTAAAAGTTTAAGTTCCAATTTGAAAAGGAAGAAGTGTCAATGGAGTAGTAATAAAAATTACACTAAACCAAGTTGTGAAGTTAAAGACATAAAGACCAAGTTGGTGAAAGAAAATATGTCTATAAGCCAAGTTGGAGACAAAGGCCAACTCGGAAGTGACATGTCTTGATTGGAGGCAAGCTAGGAGCTGTTTCACACCGAATTGGGAGTTCCTACTGAGCCAGTGCAGATCAAGTCCGAATTGGGAAAGATGAAAGATTTTGACTTGGAGATTGAAGATCGAATCCAATTTGGGGTGATACTTAACCTTGGTGGTTATAAGAGTGGAGAGTAAAAAAATAAATTAATAAATAAAGAAGAAGAAGAAGAAAATAAATTAAATAATTAATTAAGTAATTGTGAGGAGATTAAGTTAATATTAGTTGGAAGCATGTATTCCTTGTGTGTTTTGTTCTCTTATTTGTTGTCTTAGTATCATTGTAGTAAGTAATCCTATTAGAATTGCCTCCCTAGGAACGAACATAACTATTAGTTGGGTAAAATCTGAATAGGTTCCAACATCATCTACATGTTGGAAAGGTTAGTCAATGACCTTCTAAGTTACATGTTATGTTAAAATACATGGTGATTTATTTTTGAATCAATTCATGTAAAACCAACAAATGGCAATTGGTAATGAACCAATGATGATGAATAAAGAGATAGTTTATTGTATGTTTTTTAAAATAAAATTTTGTATACGTATTCATAATTATTTGAGATTTCTCAAAGGAAATCATTTTTGATGTTTTCTTAAAGTTGGTTTGAATTAAAGACAAATATTTAAAATAGCCTTTACATATTTAAAATTCCTTTGTGTGATGTCAACATTCTTAGATATTACAAATTTTTAAAGGGCTAGAGTAATAGGCTAATAGCATATTCAATTTCTAAATTATTTTAAAAATATTGTTGTTTTGGAGGCATAACAATTAAAAATTAAGTACAAATTCTGGAAACCAATTTAGGTCTATAATTGCACATAAATCAATAAATAATTTAATATTTGTCAAGTTGTTTAGTAGTGACAATTATAGATGCTCTAAGGTAACTACACATTAGGATTTGAAGTAATAAAACATTCAAACTCTAGAAGTGTTCTGTAATACATAGGTAGAATATATTACTAGTGATTGATGTGGCCAAATTGGGCTGTCAAAGTGAAATCTAAGTCACGCAGAAGTAATAGGGTACTTTTACAGCAATTCATGTTCACATTCTAAATGATTTCTAGCGCACTTGAAGTAGCTAATGATTGTCTTCTTGGAGTTCAATCTCAGATCCAAAGTCTTCCTCATAAACCTGCGAGCCATAAGGCAGAAGGTGGCCGTGGGAAGCATTAGCGGATTGGCAAGTGAACACAAGTTCTACTTCCATGAAATTCCCTCGGCATGGTGTAAGGTGGACATCTGTGAAATTTTGCAACCCGAAGTGGCATTCATGTATCTTCGTAAAGAAGCAAACCAACTGCACATTGAAGATGCAAAGGGGACCTATATTGTATGGAACCAAAAGTACATGAAGCCCTATAGTTGAAATGGCCTACTACAATTTGCTTCTTTGCAAGATTTGGGGACTTTTGGAGTTCTTGGGACTTTTCCATGATAACTTTGCTATTGTAAATTTAAGAATTCCAAATGCAGTTATTGCTTCTAAGGGCTTTGCAGCCATTCCCTCTCGAAGAAGTCCAAATGTGTCACTAGTCTAGAATTGCGAGCAGAATTGTGAATATTCTAAAGAATTACTTCAAATTGAATGCAATGGATGAAATAGGCTACAAGTGGCATGCTTGAACCGACATTATAATTGACATGGAACGTAGAAATGACTCAATTGTCACTCACAAAGGACTTGGCAATGACTTCCTTGAACCGAATTCTATAACTGCAGAATGACTAGCTACATGTCAATTACTAGAAAGTGCACCGCAACTCACCTACAACTTGAAAATGACAAGCAAATTTAGTTGATGTGGATGTCCACATCATCCACATAAGGATAGTGTCACAACTAGATAATGACTCTAGAATGATTGTTGATGTGGACGTCCACACCAACTAAATTTGTTGCAAAAATGGGCAACTATCCAGCCTTCTCCTAAAATTTCCTCATCTACTTCATCATCCATGTAAATTCATTCATCATTTTTTCATCCAAGGTAGAAGTGGATGTTGATAATACAATTGTAATCATTTAAAAAATGACTTGTCCATTATGATTCTAGGGCTTCAAATCATTTTTATGTCATTGTTGTCCAGAATGACTACTGTGCAATCATTTATACCCCCAATTTCTTGTAGTGATTGCTTAGAATGCCTATTGAATAACATGCTCATTCATATTATGTATTGAAGTGTTTTTCTTTCTTAAAAAGGTTCTCAACAATGTCATACAAGCAGCAAGCCACATTTATAGAGTGTCTCTATAGGCCCTATACAAGTCACAAAATTTGTCTCTATAGGAATTGTACAAAGTCATATGCTACATCAACCAAAATATGACTCTTCATAGTTATATTCTATATTAGCCCAAAATATGACTATACAAAGTGATATATCTCATAGGATTTTTTTTCTTTACCTGAACAATTTAAGAGAAAGCCTCCAAGGTTAGCCAATATATACACCACATTAATAAAATATGGCTAATTATACTCCAAACCTACATGACTACAAGAATGACTCATTAAAAATATGACTAGTTGATAATGACTAGACCCATTTATATTGTGTCATCTATAGTGATTTTTGTAGGGGTCATATTTTGAGATTTTACAACTTATTATAGTTATATTTTGCAATCATAAAACATCCATTTTGTTGTAGTGGTCACTTTATAATTCTACAACAAAACATTGTTTACCAATGATACTATGAGCCTTTTTACATCTTTAAAAATGAGCCCCCTATAGTGAACAAAATTGTCTTAATAGTTATGGCTCCTCAACCAACCCCAATCCTTGAATTAACTGAAAAGTTTCCCCCATGCATCTAGAGAGGCATAATACCTTTCCAACATGGTTATGAATCATTCCATTTTGATTAATGAGATGAAAGTTATGAGGAATTTTAGTTTGGTTTAGTTTGTGGATAGTTATGAAATCTCTACTCTACAATAAACTTTG
Source organism: Rhytidiadelphus loreus (assembly GCA_947034895.1). Taxonomy (NCBI): domain Eukaryota; kingdom Viridiplantae; phylum Streptophyta; class Bryopsida; order Hypnales; family Hylocomiaceae; genus Rhytidiadelphus; species Rhytidiadelphus loreus. The sequence continues at coordinate 9,244,980 of OX344763.1, forward strand.
AAGTCCTTTATTTAACTCAATTTTAAATATTTTTCGAAAAAAATAAAAACATTAGGTGTATAATTTTTATTGCAACATTACAACCATTGGAATTGGCATTTTTCAATTCTATAAATAAATTGTTAACAATTTAGTATTTATAATCATTCTCTACTTCTTTCCACTTACTATTTTTTTCCTATATGTTGTACAATTTGAAATGATCTAAAATTTTTCAAGCATGTAGCCAACTTGACTTAAGGAATGAATTTAAAGAGTAACCACTATTGGGGACATTTTTTCATACAAATGTGACCTTGTGATGTGCAGTTGCCTATATTTTCACAAGGCCAAAAAAAGGATTTTTGTCACTTCAAAAGTTCAAATGTTAATATCTTGCAATCTACAGTGGAAAATTCTGAAATTTTTTCCACATCCTTATAAACTATTTTACTACAAGATCCTACGGGGGTTTTTATCCAAGATTTGGTGCTTGTAAATGCAAGGGCAATTTTGGAGCAGTTTTGGTGAAAACATAGATGTTTAGAGGTTAAAGGACATTTCAAGTCTAGGCTTGGTCACACTTCATTAGATTTTTACATTAAAACGCACATTTCAGAAATTTGATATTTTTCCCTATAGTAATATATGTCTAAAATTGAATCTCATTTTTTTCATAATTAAAATTTTTTAATTAATTTTTAATTAATTTTTAAAAGATTTTTTTTGCAAAAATCATAGTAATTACAAAAATGCTTAAAATAGTATAAAATTTTAAAGAAAAATTATAAATAATATTAAAAAAACATCATATATTCTTTGACATTATATTGAGATAAATTTGATAGAATAAGTTCAAAAGTGGTGTTTTTTTTAGTTTTCAAGATGCTATCTTGAAAGTGTTGCAAAAATTAAAATTTTGCAAATTTAGAAAAAAATTCAAATGGAATAAAAAGTAGATTATTGGAGCTAAATTTTCTTAATTAAGCTTAAAAACATTTAAAATTAAGAACCATGTGAAAATTTAGGTTTTGACATTCAAAATGCATGTACGGCTTGCATTGTCCTTTAAAGGTTATTAAGATGATCACCCATTTCTCACCACTTGAGCAATTTAGCCTATCTTTAGCATGGTGAAGGTCGAGGAAAAATTTCCCCATGTGAAGAAATAGATTTAAGAAGGATGTCATAATTTCTTACACTTTTTCCCTCAAAAACAAAATTATTATAAATGCTTTAAGTGAAGATTCTATTTGTCCAATTCTTGATATATAAACAAACCTATTTGTCAACCATAGGCTAATTACAAAACCGATATAAGTGATAATTGTGGCTTTCAATTTACATGTTGTGATCATTGTATGCTTTCAATGTACACCTCCCGGACATTTATGCTACTTCTCCTCTATGGCAGTTATCACCTAAGGTAGGAGGCTGTAAAACAGTGCAGGCTTTAAGAATGGCTCCTATAAATGGCTGTGAAATGGTGCATCTAAAGTTCTGAAATTGACCAGTACATTCATTGAATGAACCAAGGAAAAAAAATATTATTAATTGCAAGAGCCAATCATTCTCTTTGTTTTCTCCATTTTTATTTAGAATTGCAAGTGAACCATTCATGAAAGATATAGGGTCACAAATAGGACCTACGACCCAACTCATTTGAAAATTCATAAGTAATTCAAAAATCTTTGGAAAAATATGAAACCACTTGGGTTAGATTCCTCATCAATTTCTCTTTGTCTGAAAAATGAGCTAAAAATATTCCCTTACAAAGAAATACATGAAAAAGCAGACCAGCCCTTAGATGCACCATTTCTGAGCCTCCTACCTTACACCACAACTTATCGAAAATATAGCAGCGTAACTTGCGAGAATGGCAAGGCTGGTTGGAAATGGGTGATCTCCATTATACAATGTTACCACACTTAAGTTACTCCCAGCGCTGACTCGGCTGCGACTCACTGGGAAGTGCACCAGTGTGACTGGATCATCCAGCTGCGTCCACCTCCACTCCGCTTTTGATTGATTTTCACCACCAGGCAGGCATTTTCCATTCCACAAAAGCCTTTCCACTTCCCACGTGTGCCACCTGCGTCCTCACCTTCACCAGGAAGTTCAACCCACTCACTCGAACCTTCTCCCCCGCTTCTCAATCTGTTTCGTCGTCAATCTGTCTCTCTGAGTGCCTCATCATCAACGGAGATTTGTGTCACAACAGAGCTCATGTACAGTAACTGCGCTGTTTAGTAACTATGTATATGGACACCAACAATTCCAACGTTACGCACTCCATTCACGGATCGAATTGCGAGCTGTCGCTCACTAATCGACGTACGATCCTGGCGAAAAAGGCGACTGGATTGGATCATGGAGTGATGCGCTCTTCAGATTCGGTAGAACTAAGAAGATTGAGGGCCTGAGAGGTCATGACAGAAACTAGCAAAAGTCGGCTTTGAAATTGATCCTCTTCTCTACGGTGGGTATTTCATCGGTGAAGCTGTGAAGCTTGGGAGCGACAGAACTATCTTCGTTTGCGTCCAATAGCGTCTTATCACTACTGAAGCAGAATATCTGCGAAGCAACGAAGACCACCAATTGTAAAGTGCTCGATGCGCCTGATAATCATTGGACGAGGATCTTGGCGAATTTCACTTTCGGTGGACTTGGCCAGCCCTGAAAATCGTAGATTTGAGCTTTGCAAGGTTGTGTGAGTGTTTTTGAGCTACTTTGTGGTTTGTGGTTAATAGTAGAGGTGCGGCGATGGCGACCTTGGCTGGCGTGAAGGGGAATTCGGTTGCACTTGCAGCTGGGAGCGTGACTAGCGTGAAGCTGGAGAGCAAGAGGGGGCATGTGTTGTTGAATTCGTTTCTGGGTCGTAGGCTAGTGACCGTCGCTTGTGCGAAACCCAAGGAGCTGTCGCAGAGGAGAACGGGTGTGGTGGCCTATGTCGCCCAAAGTCCAGCTGAGAAGTCTGTCACTGAGCCTGCGAAGTCTGTCGAAGATAATCTGAAGGGTGGCCAATGCTTCGGCGTGTTCTGTGTAACCTACGATCTAGAGGAGGGTGAACGGCCGCGGACATGGAAGAAGACGGTTCGTGTCGCAGTCTCCGGCGCGGCTGGTATGATTGCCAACCATTTGCTGTTCAAGCTTGCGTCCGGGGAGGTTTTTGGCCCCGACCAGCCCCTTGCACTGAACCTCCTAGGGTCGGAGAATTCACGGGAAGCTCTGGAAGGAGTGGCTATGGAGTTGGAGGATTCCTTGTTCCCGTTGCTGCGCGAAGTGAACATCGGCGTCGAAGCCGAGGAGGTTTTCGAGGATGCGGATTGGGCGCTTCTCATCGGCGCCAAGCCGCGGGGTCCGGGGATGGAGCGAGCCGACTTGCTGGAGATGAACGGAAAGGTCTTCGCCCAGCAAGGCCAAGCGCTTAACAAAGTGGCGAGTCCCGATGTGAAGGTACTCGTAGTCGGCAACCCGTGCAACACGAACGCTCTGATCGCACTCAAAAACGCGCCGCGTCTCAACCCGAAAAACTTCCATGCGCTAACGAGGTTGGACGAAAACAGAGCGAAGTGTCAGTTAGCTCTCAAGGCTGGCGTGTTCTACGACAACGTCTCTCATGTCACGATCTGGGGTAATCACTCCACGACACAGGTGCCCGACTTCTTAAACGCGAGGATTCATCAAGCGCGAGCAATTGACGTCATTCAAGACGAGCAATGGTTGAAGGAGGAGTTCACTCCGCGAGTGCAGAAGCGAGGAGGCGTACTTATTAAAAAATGGGGACGATCTTCCGCTGCGTCCACCGCAGTGTCGATCGCAGACGCAATCAAGTCGCTCATCACTCCCACTCCAGAGGGAGATTGGTTCTCATCAGGTGTGTATTCCAATGGAAATCCTTACGGAATTGCCGAGGATCTCATCTTCAGTATGCCATGCCGCTCTACTGGAGATGGAAACTGGGAGTTGGTGACTGACTGCGAAATTGACGACTACTTGTTCGACCGCATCAAGAAGAGCCAGGAGGAGTTGGTCGCGGAGAAGAAGTGCGTGGCGCATTTGATGGGGGAGCTCAATGGCTACTGCGATCTTCCGCACGGCGACACTATGTTGCCTGGTGATATGTAAAAACAGAGTTAGGGTTTCATTTGGTACTTTTGACGTGTGTGTCTTGTGAATTTGTAACTGGATTGCAGTTCGGGATGGATTGTAAAGGCAAGATAGGTCTGTTCGACGCTACGAGAGCTGTTGATGAGAAGGTGTGCACTTGTGGGGTTTTTGGTTGAGCTTCTCCGCATGTGTACCTTTCCAATTTGAGACTGCGTCTTGTCACGGAAACATTAGACAGAGTTCAAATAATATGTACATTGATTTCCATTTGAGAATTTGTACTGGCTTTTGTTACAATGTTGCATTGAGCTCATCATCTCGGAGTGCTACTGTGATCTTCCTGACGGCGACAGCGTGTTGCCGGGTGATATGTATAAACAGAGTTAGGGTGTCATTTGGTACTTTTGACGTATGTGTGCTTTGTGAAAATTTTAGCTGGATTGTAGTTCGGGGATGGGTTGTGAAGGCAGAATAGGTCTGTTGGACGCTACGAGCTGTTGATGGGTTTTTTTGGTTGCGCTTCTCCGCATGTGTACCTTTGCAATTGGAGACTGCGTCTTGTCTCAGAATTGTCGGAAACATTAGACAGAGTTCAATAATATGCACATTGACAGGCTGCGTTCAATAATATACCGTATACACTGATTGCCGTTTGAGAATGTGTACCGGTACTCGCTTTTGTTACAATGTTGTATTGTACTCTGCGTCTCGGAGTATATCTGAAAGTTTTTGCATTGGACTACGGTAACGAAGCGGATGTTGAACAATTCTCCTCTCGGGGTCTGATGAATTGTGCAAGTAACTAACGATTGAACTTCTCCATTGACAAAGTGCACATGATGAGCTAGGTTGTATAGTTGAAGTCCTACAAAACGTAAGGATTATTCTGCATGTGACAATCCCGGGTGCATGTGAAAGTACGGGTGCTTGCTTATCCCTGCTTACTCATCTGCTGACTCCTGTAAGAATCTTCGGTACACTGAGGCAATGCAGACAGTTGGTTCCTCACAGATCAAATCAAGATATACACCAGTGTGTGTTTTGAGCAATATGTCACTCAATAGCAATACAATTTTTTTTGAGGGAATATTAGGTGATATATTTCCTCATTTTCATTGAATGAAATTTATGATTTTGCTACATATTTTATAGACAATATTGCATCTTTTTTATGAATGTATACTCTTTTGAATGAATAATTTAAGTTTCATTTGCATTTTGCATGTTTCATCCATTTCTATAGATGTACACAATTGCATCACTCCAATGAAGATCACTTTTTCATTGCCCAAAATAAATGAGAAAAAATCCTTGAGCTACACCTAATTTGTTCTAAATAAGCAATTGAGGATTGTTCCTATTACTAAATTGCCTATTTTTTGTTGAATATTGTTGGAAGTGAAAAAAGAATATTCTCAACTTTCTTCTTCTACATTTTTTGGACACTTTATGAATAAATTATGAATTTATAAAGTGATGAAAATAGGAATGTCTAATAGCAACCCTAGACTCAATCATATGAATAGGAGCAATACATTTTAGACAAGAATCTGTAGGGTTTGGTTTTAGAAAGGGGTCACAACTAAGTGAAGTTACCTTGACATATCTCTTAAAAATCTTGGAACAAATGAACAAAGAAACACGAGAATCAACACTAGATAATATGAGTACAACTAAGTGAAGTTACCTTGACATATCTCTTAAAAATCTTGGAACAAATGAACAAAGAAACTCGAGAATCAACACTAGATAATATGAGTACAACTAAGTGAAGTTACCTTGACATGTCTCTTAAAAATCTTGGAACAAATGAACAAAGAAACACGAGAATCAACACTAGATAATATGAGTACAATTACTATTTTGATTGCACACTATGTCTACTTTGAACTTGACTTTATTAGTAGGAGAGCTCAATCCACCTTTGATCCTATAATGTCAAGGAGGACAAAAGTGTCTACTACATGACTTCCAAGTTCTCCTAGAAAGGAAGAATGTGCCTATCCATCCAACCAAAAATTGGATCATTTTTTGAATGAAAACCTCGGAGATAGGTCCTGTCAAAGAGTCATTCCTTATTTTGTGTCACCTTTGGTTTTCTCTTTCAAGTTCTAAAAGTGAGTGTATTTCAAAAACTCATGAAAATTCTCTTCATCCTTGTACGCTAATTGCACCTTCAGAAACTCAAATCGATCTTCAATCGAATCAAACATCAGAAGTTATTAAATAGGACCTAAGCGATATCAGTTAGTAGAGGAAACCAACACGAGATGGGAATGATCAATTGACACCCTGTTTGTTTGGCATCTTGTGTTTTTCTCCTTCATTTAATTCCTTCACAATTCCTCTGCCGCATTGTAAATTAAATGGCGTAGAATCTTACATCTTCACATTTGGACATTCCAGTTTATCCATGGCTACAGTACCTTAGATAAGACTGCTGACTCTGTCTGTCCTCCTGCTTCCCGTGGATGGGGGATTGCGGATTACGTATAGGGCAATGCCCGAGGAGGAGGGTGTTTTGGGAAATAATGGGCCGACAAGGAGGGCGGAGCCCGACAAGGAGGCCTGTTATTTCCCAAAACGCCCGACAACGAGGAGCCATTGTCCGATGTAAATCATGACCCAAAGGATGAAAATCGGGGATGAGAAATCGAATTCGGATGAGAAATCCGTAATGCCCGATTACGCAAGAAAACCCGCACAATTAGGCATTACGTTGCAGAAGCCTCTCAGGAAATGAACAGGCAGTTTCTTGGGAGTATGTGGTTTACGGTATTCAAGTGTAGAGTCAGGGCGTCCGTCATGGCAACTCAACCCATTAAGGACCGCGGTTGAGGTTGATTTGAGGGTTTGGCAAGACAATTTGTGGTTTTAAGCAGAAGATGGCAAAAAATACCAAACAGTGAATGATGCATTCTAGAGATTTTACCTAACCGATGGAATTCGCATGAATGCTTGGGATTTTGCAATAAATGCATGACAAGTTTTGCATTGATTTTTGTATAAATTTTATTTATTTTTGTATTTTTATCCAATATTTTTTTTTACCCCCAAAATCGCATACTAGCACAAATTATCATGATTCTTGTCCCAATGCATTTGGCTCACAATTCCCCACACCTGTCCTCTTCCATCTGGTTCCAAATTCATTGTAAAACTCTCTCTACCAACGAAAAAGGCAAGACGTTAAATCCTCCATTCGAAGGTGGGCCCAGTCTGACTTGGCCTATCTGAGTCCCGGTTCAAGTAATGGGACCCGGCCAAGCGTACGAGGGGTGGGGTTGGGTGCAGATGCAGGACCACAATCTACAGGAAGGTGATTGTAAGAAAGACCGGTCCTATTTGGCGTCACAATTGAAGTGACTAAGTTGCCATCAATCATAACTTTCGGAAAATGAAGCCGATGGACTTGAAACTTTTATTGAAGATAGCTAACTAAGAAATCATGAGATTCATTATTTTTCATAAATTTTGAAAAATAATTTTATAATTAAATGTCAATTTAGCTAATTTGTCACACTTTACGGTTTAGGGTTTTTTAGTACTGTGGAGCATCCAAAAATTATGATGTTCATTTTTTGAATTTTTTGTAGTGATGTTCACTAGATGAGCATGTGCCTACCAAAGGGCATTAAAAAAAACACAATTCTTTGTCCTCAATATGCATGCGAGTAGGGGTCCCTTGTGCATAGCACTCCAAACATTCATGACGGTTTCAACTTTTATTTTTTGGTGAAATGTAATCACTATTAAGTCTTTACAAATGGCCAATTTTTAGTTTCTTTTTATTCATGATTTTCTAATTATTATTAATTTATACTTAATTTTATCTACTTTTTGTGACAAACTGTCATTTTTTTCAAATAGTATTGTTTCAGTATTATTAAGTACTCAAAAGTACTTTTGGCTGTTGATTTTTCAGATCAACGGTTGAGATTGCTCTATTTTATAGTACTGTAGTACTCATAGTACTAAGCACAAAACATCATAGTTTTGGCAAAATGCTACCAAAATTGTTCGGTCTTTTTTGCAATCACCTAGGATACAATCTTGCAAAACAACAATTTTGGAAAACCTAAGGACAACTACTACCATTCTCATCCTACGCAGGGCGACAGATTTAGGGTTTAGGGCGGCAGTTTAGGTTTTTAGAGTCTTTTTTTAACTATGAACTTATTTACATATCCCACATTTTTTGTGTTACCTCCTACCACCCTGTGTGTATATAATAAGTTGTCTTTTCAACTCATACCCCAAATCATACATGAATGGCTTTTGAAGCACAGTGAAATAGATGTGGTGGTATGCTGCATCAACATGGGCCTATTTCAAATGGATGATTTGACAAATATTTTCTAGAGAAGGACAAAATCCAAACAATTCTTTTCAAAGTTTTGGGTGATTGCAAGAAATACTTGTCCTATTTCTTGTCCCCTTGCCCTTAAAAATTGGCTTTTTGCTCATAACTTTTGCATTGTTTGTCCATTTGGCATGAAATTTGGAATGAACGTAGATGCTAAAGTTACAGACCTTGAGTGATTTTTAAAAAAATTTAAAAATTAGTTTACTATTTTTAACCTTCCTCCAATTAGGTATCTACCTTGGCCATTTTGGAGGGGTTTAGTCCTATTTTTGACCCAAAAATGCAAATTTGAAGCCACAAATTGGACATGTTGGAGGTCTACTAACACTTAAAGGGCTGACAATGAGTTTTTATGAAAATAGCATCATGTCGATTGCACACATGGGGTCAAAGTGACCTTCCTTTGCGTGAAAGCTATGAAGAGGGAAAAATTTCCTTCATGAATTTTTTGGTGCAATGTGAGCGCAATCTTCTCTAGAAAAATGGTTTTTTTTATGGAATTTTTTTGAATTTTTTTTGAATTACTAAAAATGAAAATCTCTACAAATCCCTTTTCTGCTATTTTCTGCTCCTAGTGGCTTCCACAGTACTTCGTAGTAGTCTGTAGTACTGCATAGTACAACACAGTACTAAATCAATGGTGTAGATCTACAGGTGCCTTCAATCAACGGTGCAGATTTGTCGGGGCGCTTCTAAAACGTAGTATTAGTAGTATTGCATAGTACTGCCAGTCCTATCGCTAAAAAATGCAGTTTTGAACGAAAAATGTGAAGTGTTTCTTGCAACTATCCTTTTACAAAAACAACATTTTGTGGAACAATTGGAAGAACATTTTTTAAAGTTCTTGTAGAACTTATAAAAAAATTGATAACACTTAAAACAAATAAAGCTTATATAAGATAACGATTTGGGTGTTAATATTTTATAATTTTGCAAATCGTTATCTTATATAGCTTATACTTTGTCTTTGACAATAGATTTGCAAAATTATAAAATATTAACACCCAAATCTTTTTTGAATTCTTATACTTTATAGTTTATACTGGTATATCTTGTACAAGTATATATATTGTTACCTTAAACAATTTGTGAAATTGGTTATAGCTATTGGCAAAAAAAGTGATTTTAGATTTAAAGTTTCAAACATTACTTTGGATGAATTAGAAGAATTTTTAACAAAAGGTCAATGGCCCTAAACAAATTGCAAAGTATTGACATATACAATAAGCACTTGTACATAAATTTTTTGGAAACATGACTAAGTAAGTGGTTGCATAAAACACTTGCTAATATTGTTGTGTTTTTAAAGTACTCTTGATTTTTTTCTAAAGTACTTTATAATTAGGAAAAAATAAATAAAAATTTAACTTTAGCTAGTGTAAAGACCTTTAAGAAGATGGTACCCTAGGAAGATCTTTAAAGAATAGAAAAATTCTTCGAGTAGGAGAACCAAAAGATGCAAAATCTCAAGAAAAGAAGTACTTTCACACTTTAATTTAGAATTTTAAAAAAAAATGAAAAAAAACCACTAGAAGAAAAACACATCCGGCACAACTAACTACTATGCAACTAGTGCCCTATGCAACTGTCATGCAACTAGTTTCCTCTCTATTTGCACCAAATCTAATGTAGTTGTTTTGTGTCATTGTTTTACAACATTCATTCTTTGTTTTAGTTGCAAAGTAGTCATTCTGTAGTTGCAAAAAAAGACTAGGAAACAACTAGTGTCCTATGCAACTATTATGCAATTGTAAAATGACCATAGTTGTTTCCTAGTTGTACGCTAGTTGTTTCTTAGTTGCACTCTAGTTGTTTCCTAGTTGCTTTCAAAGTTCATTCCCATTCGTGGTATATCAATTGACCCTTATCAATTGTAAAGAGTACCATTAGATTGAACATATAAGACTTGTAAGTTGTTATAGTCTTATGTAATGAATTCTTTTGATAGAATTCTAAGATTTCTATAATTTGTGGGTTTCTACAATTTGTAGATTTTGTATATAAGAATTTAAAAAATAATTAAAATTCAAGAAATTTTATAATCTAGGAAATTGAATTTTGAAATCTAGGAAGAAGGTAGATTTGAAATTTTGAAATCCAGGAAGAGGGTAGATTTGAAAATTTGAAATCTAGAAAAAGGTAGATTTGAAATTCAAAAATCTAAGAAAAAGGTAGTTCTGAAATTCAAAAATCTAGAAAGGAGGTAGATCTGAAAATTTGAAATCTACAAATCATTGAGATTTATATTTTAAAATTTACAAATTTACAAGTTGCAAGCAAGTTGCAAACAAGTTGCACACAAGGATGAAGTTCTTTGCATGGTGTCGGATGACAAAAAACCTTGCAACTAGATTGCAACTAATGCGACTTGTCCACTGCAACTACGGACTCTACATTGTCACCTAGTTGCAAACGTCCTATGCAACTACAAAATGAGTTGCATACTGTAGTTGCAAAACCCCTCATTTTCTTCTAGTGAACAGTCCGTTTGTAACAACTCTACAAAGATGATCATTCACCAAAAGAACCACCAAAATAATATTTTACATGTTTAAAATGCAATGAGAAAGAAGCTTGCTTTGTGAACTTCCGTACAACATTAGAATTAAGAATTTTAAAAATTACTTTGAATCATAGCTACTAGTCTACTAGAAGCATCAAGCATGCCAAAAAACAAATCAATAAATAGGAAATACAAATACTATAATTGCTAGCTAGTTGGTATTCATCATTGAAATATAAAAGGAACTTAGCAGCAAGCTTTACTATGTGCATTCCATGCCTATCCACAAGCCGATGGACAAACATGTGAAACATCATTTCGCTAATAAATTGGCACAATTCCATTAAAATGGCACATTAGACCATAAAGGAAAGAAGAAAATGCAATGATTTAGGGAGCTAAGAGAGGGGAATGGAGATGATGAACACCTTTGCTTTGAAATCTATAATATTGTAGATGAAAATCAATTTGCATACTAATTTGCATACCTATTGGAACGACATTCAAGCTAATAGTGTAAATTTCAAAACAGACCGTGCGGAGTACCGACAATTCAACGAAATGGACCGGTTATGATTGTCATGTAATGTGCATCACGTCCACAAGCAAGCAGTGTTCATTCAATTGGGTGTCATTGTATCTTGGGATTGCTGCCTTAAGTTTGATGCTTTGGCAACCTGAAAGTTCGAGCACGTTGGTCAGCAGACTCTACGTACTAATTCTCAGTCACTGGAATTGCACTGCTTAATTACCCAAGGAACAAACCAAAATTGACCTCTTCAGTATCATACTAGTACCATCATTAAAGAAATAATTAAAACAGATGTAAGACCTGTAAAATCTGAGTTTGTTTGCAAAGTGAGGAATTGTAAAGCAACGAGTCAAACCAACCTGCTAGATTGTCAATTGAAACATCTGCAGCTGTGTGCATCACGCATTTCAGTCAATGTCATTGCAACTAGAGAGTGCTCCCTTCTCAAGATTTCAAGCTCTAGCCATCTGAAAGTCAGACGCTCAACTTGGTTAGCTATCTCAAGAATTCAGACTGATTGCAAGAGCCGCGTTTACTCAAGGAAGTCAAATGAATCCTCCGCTTCACCATCTGTGATGTTCTGAGCAATCATCTATATTGTTCATAGAATGATGATGTATGATGCAAATACAAGGAAATTCAAAGTAATGAACTCACTTGAAGGCCTAGCTAGCTTGCTTCAAAAATTAAAGAGGAAGAACACACCATATAATTATTTACAATCTCTTACATAATGAACACAGACATGTATACAAACTCTGATCCTCTAACCATTTAATTCTAATATTTAACCACAAACAGTAGTCTAAGTAGTGAAACCTACCTCCAAAAGGAGTCAACAAGGGCACGTAGCGTTCGCTATCTCTGTCTGTGTGGCGTGGTTAATTAGTACAACTACCCCGACATACTTTGCATTCACATTAGTATGAGGACTAGAGTTATTCTTCATCGTATTCAAGCTAGTCAAAAACTAGGGTTTACGACAGACAATTCTCACAAAAAAAACTATAAGAGGACATACTATCACACTGGGATAAATCTACATTATTTAACAAACTGGAGCTGGTGCAGACAGGTGCGGATAAATCCACAGTTAGATGCCGCTGAAACATCGTTTCCTCAAGCAAGGCTCACTCCAAGGTCTGCTCCAAGACTTGAGTTTGGGGATGCCAACCGCTTCGTTATGCACTGAAAATTAAATACACAAAAAACTTACAGGAAGCCATTCTTACCGTACTCGATAGCAAGTTTTTTCACTGTACGCAAGAGCTCTGCATCAAGTGGCTTTCCACGCATGCGATCTTTGAACTCCGTGAGGATGGTTTTCGATCTTTGTTCAATGTTTGTAGTGTCCGTTGCTGAATTCTTCTTCTTCTCACTCAATAAGAACCTCCCCACATGTAAGGCGCGTGCTGCTTGACACCGGGTGTCAAAGGTCCCAAGCCATAGTTTGCCTTTGGCTTCCAGATCGCTATCCTCAAGAAGCTTCTTTGCGATTCTTATCTCGCACGTCCACTTGTCAGATTTCTTTTTCTTATTCACTCCTTTGAAGAATTTTTGCTTTCTAGTTTCAACCTGTCGAACACATGAAAATACATTCAATGAGGATCTTTCAAGCAAATCAACTTAACTATGTTATTACACAATTGAGAGACAGGAAACTCAGTATCTTGCTAGCAATACATTATCCCTGGCATTGACGAAGGGTACAGATACAATTACACTAAATTTGCAGGTTCAAAGACAAATTCAAAGTTTCAAACGATGTATATCTAGAGCTCTGAATGTGCTTTCGATCACTTCAATTCTCTACAGGTTTCGGTACGAAGACCTCGGATGCTGTTAAACGATGAGCATCATGACAAGCAGAGGCAGGCCGCACGCAACCTGTGCACGTCCTCGAACATCCTGGTTTGCTCAGCTCCGACGGAAGAACAGAATTCTCAGGGTTGCTCACATTGATGCAGTTGCCGCAACTGTTGTCAATTACCGACTTGGCACCTTCCATTGCGTTTAGAGCTTCGGCATCTTCCGGCGACGAGGGTATTGTGGGGCATGAGTATGTCGAAACTGGGGACACCATGGGCGGTGATGATCCATGGTCACGCTCTGTGCCCAGCGGCGGCAGGGAGATGTCATTATAGGGACTTGAGTCGTCAGGAAACCATGGTGGAGATTGGACCATGTGGCACTTTCCTGCTAAGCATAGTTCATTACACAATGTTGAATCAAACTCGTCTGTTTTGAAATAAATGTCGTACAGCTCTTGATGGTCTTGAATAGAAGAGAAATCCGACACCGACGACTCCAAGCTTGAAGTCCCAGGCTGTTCAACCTGTTCTCTATTATAGAATATCGACCTGGTTCCATTTACCGAGGTCTCGTTGGGATTCATGGCTGCCAATGACAGAAACAATTAAAACGGTTATTACGAAGGGTATATATTACTCGTCTCTTAATTCACGTATTGGCGCCCGCCGGAACATGTACGAACTTTCATCCATCGCATGCCTTGGAATTCGTAAAGTCTAGAACGTTTATACCGACAGTTCAAAACTGATACGGTTTTGAGTCAGCTACAGCTATGAAGAGATCGTCAAGAGTTCAATTTGCTTTAATTTGTAAACTGGTTGCGGGACTGGTTGGTTCTAGAATTCAAAATGAATCCACAAAAGGGACAGACTTCGAATAGCAAGACTGGCTATAGAATGTAAGTTAGTAGCTCACCTATGCAAAGAGAGGTAGCTTGATCCAAGTTAGGGTTCGTACTTGGTGATGATCGTCGTTGTCTCTCGGGTGAAGCTACGAGTCGATGACGACTACAAATTCGAAGCCTACATGAAGAGGACGTGGCGGTAGTTACACTCTTGGGATAAAACGGCGGTCTTCACCACGTCTTCGCAACGTGGTCCACAGCACAGGCTCAGCAATACCTACCCCACCTTCATCACGGCTTTTCTAGCTCACAGCGATCGATTTCTCGTACACTCTTATTCGAAGACGATGATCCTCAGGTTTGCTTACCCAATTAAACTAGCTTCTCAGCACAGGCTTTCAACCGATCGATCGATCGATCGAATGCTGCAAACTTTACTTCTCACCCGAACGCCGGAGCTCGCTAGCTAGCCACGTTAATTTAGCCTTCTGTTACGGTTGTGTGTTTCCGGACCTTGTTCAACAGCCCGAGCTCGATCTCGATCTCGCTACGACGACGAGTAAAATCACCATACGATTAAGGTTGAACCGCTCCATTTTCCAAAGCGTGCGTCTACCCACGTGCACAGCCTTACGAGGACGAAATTCGGTGTTCTTATACCCAGCGCTCCGCTTCGTCATCCTTCTTCGTTCTGAACCCGGTTTGAATCCCGATCAGGAAGTCAAACGAACTGAACCCATTCGCGGGTTCCTATGTACCCTCCCTGCAGACCCAGAAACTCCATGTTTGCAAGAATCCACGCAACTAGCTAGTAAACTACCAATGCAACCATACGTACGTACTGCAAGCTCCAGACCTATCTCACCGATCGAACTACAGAAACACACACACACGTTGACGAATGCAACCATGTCAGTGATTGAAGCTAGTCTTTATAGGATTGAGTATTGAGGAATTGGGGGAGCTGTACTTGAGCTTGCCGATCGATCAGTCCCTGGCCGGCAACAGACAAAACGGCGGAGCTCCAACCCCTCGCTCGACGGAGAGAGACGCAGTCTGGAGGCTCTGTGCGTTTGCGTTGGATTGGTACAGACTTTAAATGTCTGTACAGACTTCTGTACATAACAAGTTTGAGCCATGGCATGGGCCTATCATATTGAAGACATATTTGTGCATGGAATTTTGGGCAGTTATTCGCTGTCATCCGATGAGAATGCGCCCCCCGTTTGTGCCCCCTGCTCAGATACATAAAAAAATGGCAAGATTCAATGAGGAATTGGGAAGGACGCTAACTTCAGGAGAACGCCGTTGACGACGTTAATTGTCGGTAGAGATTTCCCCGAACATCGGGAGTCCATTCGGGGCCCCTTCGTGTTACTTAGTCGGCCCAGATCTTTTGGACTGTGCCCGTCGGGTGGAGCGGAGCGGCCAGGGTGAATTGACCCCTCACGTACTGCCCCTCACTGCCCCCTCATTACCCCTGGGGAAACACTGGAATTTTTTTATTTGCAACACACAATAAAATTTGGAAATTTGGAATTCTTACCTTACAATCAGAGACCCTAAATTAGGTGTGAGGGGTGTGAAGAAATACATGAAAAATGCAGCACAAAATAGGGGGCAATTTTTTTACAATTACACTTGGTTGGGGCGGTGAAGAGGTCAAGAGGTCAAGAGGTCAATCTGGCAGACATCGCGACAACATGACAAATAGACATGAGACAATGTCTAGTAGAGCCCTCTGCCCTCTGACGTCCATTAGATCAACCTTAAGGTTGACTTTCAAATAAATGACTCTAAAGGCCTGCTAACTTGACACATTCAAATCTCACTTTAGTAAAGTGTCTCAATTTGATAAATACATTACATTCTAAATTTAAGTTCATAATTATAGTGAGATTTAAAATTATCTAAGTGGGTAGTTGATGAACTTATTAGATGCTTATAGACATGTTTATTCGACACATTGTCCACTAGACACGCGACGTCTAACATGTCACCAAAACCCAAAATTGTGTCAGACAAGACAACTTTGGTCAATCTTCCCTTACCGGGCAAGATGAGATGAAGTGGGGGTTAATATTGTAATCCATATGTCCAAAAAAATATTTTCTAATCCTTTTGTAGGTAGCTAGGTACTGCACTGTAAGTCACAACCTCAATTTCATGTAGTTTTTTATTTTTTCCAAAGTTTTAATTAAGAACTATATGAAATTGAGGTTTGACTTTTCAAAGTGCCCCTTGGGCTTGGTTTGTTCTCTAAGGGTTAACTTTTTTAAGTGGGTAAAAATTCAGGGTATGAGGTCCTCTATATGAAGCCAACAAAAGAAAGCAAACTCTTAAGTTTATACCATTGGAGAGGCTTTGGAGTTGTGCTCAACAATGCAAGTGTGTGAGCATAGAAATGTGAGCATATGAGCCTTGAACTAGATCCCCTACAACCATTGAAGGTGCTTATAATATAAACACCTATAATATAGGTTTCTATAACATAGTTACACTATAATCATGGAAGGTTTCTATAATATAGACACCTATAATTACATAGGTGTATAGACTTTTAGGCGTGTGTACTCATGATCCTATGCTCATCCTCATGCAAGACAGTCTCCCCAATTTATTAAAATCATTTCACTGATAGTGACTAGATGAGTGGATGAAAATTATTAGACCCCAATTTTTGTGGCACAAATGAATCAATAGTGATGAATCTTTTTTAATTGAATAATTTTCATATAGATCAAAATAGATATTTTCAAATTATTCTTGATATGTAAGCAATCTCAAAACTTTTGTAAAGATTATATGAATGTTTTTGAAAGTGGAAACAATTTTTTTTTTAAATCATCATTCTCAATAATATACAATAGGATCCAATTGCTTTAACAAGAAGTTTGTCATGTAAAATTTAAAAAGAATTTTAAAGAGAAGTGGTGAAAATTTATTCTTAGGCAAATTTCAAGCACAATTAAAGATTGCCAGTGCATGACATGGATATTAACATCAAAACTCTTAGTTTCATCCTTGCTTTTTTACAAAACTTGACAAAGATGGATAGATGGTAGGGAGGTCTTATATATGGAAGGAATTTTTTTGCAAATCTTCAATTTCATTCCCTAGACTTTTATAAACACTATAAATTCTCTGATGAAGAATAGTCCACTATCATTATTTTGGTGATTGTATATATTTAAATTGTGATTGTGATTGTAAATCGTGATTGTATATTATTTAAATATATATAAATAAATTTAAAATGCTACTTAGAAAACAAGTGAAAGAATGGAAACATCATCCTTATAAAGAATTTTACACAAATAAATAAAAACAAAATCCAAAGAATCACACAAACTAATCACGTCTTGCTACCCAGACAACCAACAAATTTTATAGTATCTTTCTAGGGTCTTTTGAGCATTGTTTAGTTCACTTTGAAAGATTTGCAAGGTATATTTTTTTTTTGATGATTTCTTAAAGTGACCAACCAACACATTCAACATAGAATCTACTACAACAAACATTTCTTTGCAAGATTCATTTATTGAGGCCTCAAAGGCAACTAAATTTGTTTTATGAGCAATACAATGAGTTCATAAGGAATGGATTTACCCTTTTCAATTGGGTTGCCATGCATATACTCGTATTCTCTCCAACCATGGAAGAAGCTCTATTGGATCCAAATCGATTGCATTTACTCAAATTCACCTCCATGTCTTTGTAGCAACCATAAAAATGTCAAATATCATCTTAAAATTCTTTTTTCCATTCTCAATCCGCAAGAAACTTAAGAAACACATAATAGGTAGATTAGCCTCAAAAAAGTCACAAAGACTAAAAGGTGCCTTTTAACAAAATATGAGTGGACTTATCGATCATTAAGCCAAAGAATTCAGAATCTCTAACTCTATCCAAAACTTTCCTTTGAATTACAAAAAACTGTAAAGTTTTCCAATGATGGAAGCTTTGCAGGAAAGAAGAAGATCACACAAACTTTGAAACTTGTGAAAAGGGAGATTTTCCTTTCCTATGAGATAGGGAGCCCAAAATAAAGATAGCATTGCTTCATCATAGCTACAATTTGTAGTTGCAAAAACTTTTTACAATACTTTGTCCAAGTCAGCTTTTGTGTTTTACAATTTTATTATAAACGGTCTTTTAATGTTGAAATCTTAATATTTGTGGATCCCTTAGTAGCATATGCAAACCTACCTCTACCTTCCTTACAAATCTTACAAAAGCCCTCCCCAAATTACAATTGAATTTTTGCCAATCATACAAACTATATCAAGAATCTTTCCAGTCTAGATTAGCTTTTTCAATGTCATTGGATTCTTTATTAGGTATAATGGATGAAGAAGAAGTAGATCCGTGCATGTTTACCAAGTTTCTACTAAATCCAATCCAAAATAGCTTATCACACATTCACACATGTTCCTCTGCCTTTCAGCTATAAGAAAAAATTTACTACCTAAAAGGGGGTCAAAAATTATTTTCTTAGGCTTAAAGTAGCTAGAAAGACTCTAAACTCTTAAGCTCTTAAGTAACAGCATTCAAGCAAGCAATAACAAGCAAACAAGAACAACAACAATGAGGAGTAACCACTATAAGAAACCTATGTTTTCTGTGGTGTTACAAAGAAATGGGTCATGTTTTCATTGACATCAATGCATCACAAATTTTGAACCTATAAAAGGCAGATTTTTGTTGATGTTTGGAAAGACATGGGGGTGTCAGAGCAAAAACAAATGGATGACATAAAGGACGTGTATGTTTTTTTGGACATCAAATAAACCATGGTCATATTTATTAAACATCCCCTAAAACATGAAAGTGCTACATCAATTAGGAATTTTAGATTCACTTGGGTAAATTTATGTAAGTTATTGTAGGCTAAGATAAAATGTAAACTAGATGTGAAAAAAATAGGGGAAGGGCAACCATGTAGCATGCTTTGAAAAAAAAGGAAAAGAAATGGATGTACACTATGGATGAAAAGATATACTCTTTATACAAGTCTTGGGGGGGTCATTTAGAGTGTCCATTAGAAACCACGTGCAAACAAAACTTTGGAACCCCTATATACTTTTTGAATTTTAAATTTTTAAAAAAAATTCAAAATTTAAATAGATTTTCCTACTTTGAAAGTTTATATTTTGAATTATTGATATTTTTATTTGTTAATAATAATTAGTTACAAATTTTTGAAGTAAAAAGATACACTGTAGAACTGAAAAATAACTTTCACACCCTTATATTATATAAAAAAAAAATTGTCTAAAAAATGAAAAAAAAATTCCTAAAAATAACTCATTATTGAAAGCTCATTTTGAGTTGAATATTGACTCAATGGTCATCTAAATGTGTCCTCTATAATTATTTGAGTTGAAAAACATGCCAATTTAGTTCATTTTCAACCTCTTCTAGAAATCATTTCATATTTTATTTGAGTTGGAAATTTTGGCAATAGAAAGCTATATGGTAGCCGACCCATACCTGATCACCCTCCTATTCCTGGCCAATAGACTGTTGGAATCCCAACCATAGGCTGTTTTAGTTCGCAGAGTTCAGGGAGCAATTCTGGCACGTTATGATTGGTTGCAATGCTGTGAATATTGCAATCAGCCCTTGGTCGACTTTGCAATAGCCTACATCACCATTGTAGGTTGAATAGAATCTTTCACTAAAAAAATCATAGTAATTACATTTTTTGTAATAAAATTCTGGAAAAATATGCAATCCTTCCAAATACTATTTCTGTACAAGAGGAAAATTTAGCACTCAGAAAACCTGTGCTCCAAATATGCGTAATTGCTTAAGTGATCAGGTATGGGTCGGCTACCATAGTCATTATTAAACAATGTTCAAAATTTTAGGTTGAAATTATAGTTTATTAGAAACCACTTGTTTGCACGTAGTTTGTTATAGTAGAACTAAATGCACCCCCCGAGATACAAGTAGGGTGGTAGGAAGTAAGACAACCTGTACGGGATATGTAAAGCAAAAATTTTGTTTAAAATTGAATGTTTGAAAAAACATCCACATGTTTAAAGCAACAGGATATTTAAAACAAAATTTTTGTTTAAAATTGAATGTTTGAAAAAACATCCACATGTTTAAAGCGACCTCCAAATGTCGAAAATGTCAAAATAACGTGTAGATGTAAAAAATCGTTCTCATATTTGAAACAATGGCCACATGCAATGTAGTCAAGTTCCCATCTTTGAATTATCCCATATCCTTTGTCATGGATGGATAGTGGATTTTAGTATAAAGGGGACCTCTCCACCCTTTATTCTCACTAAATGCCAATGAAGTAATTACTTGACTTTGCAATCAAAAATTCTTTTGATGGTAAATGATAAATTCTTGGTGAATTTGACACATTACATGTTTTTTTGCTACTCTGGAGGGTTGTGAGTTTCCATCTGGAAACCTGCCAAAACTTGTTGTTCGCAAGTTGCCCTAACCCAGACAAGCGATTGCCAGGTTATTTTTTTTTTAAATAAAAAAAAATTAACTTTGTTTTGCATTTTAAGGATTTTTCATTTTTTCTTTCTTTTTTTGAAATTTTTTTTTTTGACACTGGTGTTTGATGAGACAAAGGAGAACGGAGTTGGAAACAGGTTGGAAACAAGCTTGAAACGGCCCTCCAGCCTCCCTGGATCTCATCTAATGATTTGTCTTGTTTATTTTTTTGGAATTTAAAAATAAAATTATTTCATATATATTTAAGAAAATTATTATTATTATTTCATACAATTAATTTCGAATGTATTTTTCAGTGAGCCACATCATTTGGCACAATGATTTTTTTATTAAAAGAAAGGGACATTGCCCAAACAAAAAAAGATGACACGGCTGCCATGTGGCATCCACATGGCAAACTTTTGGAGAGTGAAAACATGAGGTATCAACAATTGTTTTCACAAAACATGCAAACATTGGAGCACGTTACAATAGATTTCAACCGTTTGTAGAAACGCCTACAACGGATTTTAGGTGACATTAGAGTTGGCATGCCTTCAATTGAAAAAAACATACTTTCATGTCTTTAAAAACACCACATAAAACATGGGTTTCTTCTAGTGAACAAAGGTGGGATTGCAAGAACTTGCCAATGGCGCCATGTAAGGAACCCTAACCCACCCAATCTAAATAGATACTTTCCTATACAATATCCTTTGGTTGATACAGTACCTTGCCTCTCTTGAATATGACCCTCACTTTGCTTAGTTATTATGCAATGAATACTATCTCATGGCAATTGAAATCTACCAAGTTTTTAAAAACTCGGGTAAAATATCCTTCAATTTTTTGGAGGGTACTAGTTGATTTCTAGCCCTACTAATTTCAATTCAATTTAACCCCTAAAGGACCATTGTCCCTTCAGGGGACAAATGCGTTTTCAAGCAGGTACCTACGGGCTGAAATTTTCTCTTGATTTTTTGAAATTTTTTTTGGAGGTAGAAAAGTTGATGAGCTTTGTGGGAATATAATTTTTTTCAAAATCGGTGCCCGGGAACAATAGTTATGACCAAATAAGCTCAAATGAGGGGACGGCGGGCAGCTCGGGCAGCCAGAAAAAAATGGACAAAAATTTGAATTTTATTTTTAATATTATTTTTTCTCATAGATTATATTTTTGTCTATCCGGAAAGCTTTTATTCATTTCATTTGGATATGTTATGAGAAAGTTATGGACATTCTTGTTTTTGGGACAGTTAGAGCATCTTCTTGAAAAAAATAACTTGTAGGATTCATTTCTGAATGCAATTTTTCAAATTTTCAAATTTTTATTTTTTTCCATCGTCTGATTTACTTGCTAGAACAATCTCACCATTCGGATTAGTGCATTTTAATTCCATCTAAAATATATGAATATTTTAGATTTTCCTTCTATCTCATACCTACTTCTACTTAACAATTTTTTTAAGAATGATAATTAAATTATTTTTATAAAACTTTTTTTTACCTAGACTCTCAACTCAATTCTCCACTATAAAGATTTAAAGCTCAAAACTATGTAGTGAAAAAAATTGAAGTTAAAAATGTTCAAAGTCAAAAAATCTAGTCCCGCAATGTGCTGAAAAACTTGTTTTTTCCACTTTAAACGCAGATATCTTGCAATCTGAGCGGTCAAAAATTCTAAAAAAATTTCCACAAACTCTCATACTAGTTAGGTGTAAGATCCTACGGTTATATATGAAAATAAAACAATTTTTCAATTTTTTTTACTCCTTGCTATAGGTATGGCAGTTTTGAGTGTTTTATGGCAAAAAAAAGGCCTTGGTCCTTTAGGGGTTAACATCTTTTGTTTTCAAAGTACAATTGGTTTTTTTTCCACTTCCATTGGCTAACTTTGAACTAACTATTGATTTTTCCCAGCCATTGATGGATGCTAAACTTTTATTTTTTGCTAAACTATAGGGCAGAGCCTTTTATAAATGTAGGCTTTTCAAATAGTTTAGTTTTGGACAATCCCTTGTCCAACTTACTCATGGTCAATGCTTGGATTGTTTTGAACTAGTATTGTAGCTTTCTAACAACTTGGTAGCTTTTTGCCTAATATTTAATTAAAGTACAAAAAATATTTAGTAAATCCTAAAAATAATATGTTAAAATTTTACAATTCTAAAATATAATTAAAATAAATTAGGCATTCATCCAAGTTGTTTTTACAATTTTTGGGTGGTTGTTGCTACTTTCATCTAAGGCGCCCGCATTTACCTAAACCCTTACCTTGACCTCCAAACCCTAAATTCTCTACCTTGTGTGTTAAGGTTTTGTTAAGTGTCATATATATAATATTTTTAGGACAAATTAGGTCAATAATTTTCCAAAAATTTAGGCACCCTTTCAATTATATATTTTCTAACCAAGCTACTATAAGGCTACGATATTGCTATCTTCCAATGTTCTTTGACTTCTTCCTCAAATTTAATTGGCACACAAAACATTGGTTTCAAGTTTTATTTTGAGAGCAGTCGTTGAGTCGCTCATCCCTTCACTGCCCAAATGAAGGGGCTGGAAAGTATCCACTGTGAATAAAAAAAAGGAACCACAATCAAACATTATAGGAAAACAATCCAACCCCTTGATTTTAGATTTTGATGTTGCATTTACTACACAATGAAGCTAGTCACTCATCCCAATAGTGAAGATGTCAAAGTGCACTTTGATTTTTGGGTAGTTACAAGAAATACTTCATGTTTTTCGTTCAAAACTGCGTTTTTTGGCCATAAGACTGGCAGTACTATTCAATACTACTAATACTACGTTTTAGAAGCGTCCCGACAAATCTGCACCGTTGATTGAAGGCGACTGCAAATCTACACCGTTGATTTAGTACTATGTTGTACTATGCAGTACTACAAACTACTACGAAGTATTGCAGAAGCCACTGGAAGCAGAAAATAGCAGAAAAGGGGTTTGTAGAGATTTTCATTTTTAGTAATTCAAAAAAAATTCAAAAAAATTCCATAAGAAAATCCATTTTGCTAAAAAAGACTGCGCTTGCATTGCACCAAAAAATTCATGAAGGAAATTTTTTCCCTCTTCATAGCTTTTGCACAAAGGAAGGTCACTTTGACCCCATGTGTGCAATTGACATGATGCTATTTTCATAAAAACTCATCGTCAGCCCTTTTATTGTTAGTAGACCTCCAACCTGTCCAATTTGTGGCTTCAAATTTGCATTTTTGGGTCAGAAATAGGAATAAAAACCTCCAAACAGGCCAAGGTAGACACCCAATCAGGGGCAGGTTAAAAATAGTAAACTAATTTTTAAATTTTTTTAAAAATTACTCAAGGTCTGTAACTTTAGCATCTACGTTCATTCCAAATTTCATGCCAAAAAGACAAACAACGCAAAAGTTATGAACAAAAAGCCAATTTTTAAGGGCAAGGGGACAAGAAATAAGACAAGTGTTTCTTGCAATCACCCTTTGTGTGTAACATTATTTTTGGAGATTGGTGCACTCTCCATGGGTGGTGAGGGGTTTATGGTAGGGTTTTCTTTCATTTATATTAGACAGTGCAGAAAGCGATAATCACTAAAAGGACAAAGCTACTTACATCCATGGAAATGGATGAAACTTGCAACATATGATGAAAATTCATTTATTCATCCAAAACAATGTACATTAATCCAAAATAGAGCGATATTGTCCTAGATTTGATAGCAAATTATTGATTTCATCCATTGAAAAGCAAGAATATTTTGCCCAAGATTCCTCAAAGAAAAATCATTGCTTTTCAGCGAAAAATCGCTCAATAAAAAACCCTTTGTTTTATGATGCTGAACTTTCACCTAGCAACTTCAAGGCTTCTAACTTAGTTTAACCCCTAAGGACGAGCCTCAACGACGCTAGCATGTGAGCGTGTGAGCGTGAGCCTTAGAGCGGTGAGCAGGGATTGTGTGAGCCTAGAGCCTAGAAATGTAAAATATGATGTAATTTGAAAATATTTTTGATTAAAAAGTTAAAAGACTGATTTTTTTTCACCAAAATTGCTATGTCTAGAGAAGAAATGACCTATTACCATGGGACCTATGCCCGTGGATTTTATATCTAAAAGCTTGGGAAGTTGGTGCTATTGCATGTTTTGAAGTTTATATTACATCTCGTATTACATTCTAAGAGGTTGTTTGAGGGTGGATTGATCAAGTGAGATTACATATAATTTATAGTGAATTCTAAAGATAAGAGGAAACAAATGCAGTGAAAATATTGTAGGATGTAGAGCATTGTGTACATAATAAAATATTCTTTCATTGCAACAAAGAATACATATTGGAATATGAAAATAATACTTTTTTACTTGAATTTAGAGATTTTGAAGATAATATATTGATACTACGTATCTACTTCATATTATGCTATTATCTACCAACTAACTTGAACACTCACACATCTTGATGATTCTAGCAACAACAATTACTTGCTTTATTTCATCTAAGTTGAAGGTAGGAGCGTAGATGAATGTGTCTATCTTATAATCAAATTTACACAAATAATGAAAGATATAATAAACGTGTTTGTAGTTTATGTACATGTCACGTTTTCCAATAGAGGCCTCATTTATATTTCCATAATGAGGACAAGTACAGGTTCATGGAAAATTGCAAAGTGTAATATTATAAACCTTCTGGTTAGGGTTTGTACCAAACAAAAATATAATAATAGCACCTACATGCTAGAAGTTCAAACAAGATAGTAAGGAAATAATTACCCCAATTGATATTAACTTTGAATGTATGTGTAATTTTTTGTTAAAGACAAATTTTGAAACTTTATATCATTTCTTGCACTTTGAAAGCACAATTCCAACGGTATATAGCATATAAAAAACAGATGCATATTGAGTCATTTATGACCTCAAAACTACAATAGCATCTTGAAATTTAGCTTGAAATGTTTAGATTTCAAAGATTTTAAGGTGCCTTGCTACCCCCAGTCGTTGACGGGTGCAATTTTCAGGGTTGCAATTTAGGGCAACAAATGTTAGGATTTAGTCAAACACTATAGTTCATGTATTCTTTACTATCCTCTGTTGTTAACGGCTACGCTTTTAGAGGATTCAACTTCGCTTCTTCAATGAACCTTGCTACCCCCGTCGTTAACAGTTGTACTTTTAGAGGATCCAACTTCGCTTCTTCGATGGCTCTTGCTACCCCCCGCTGTTAACGGCTATACTTTTAGAGGATCCAACTTTGCTTCTTCGATGGCCCTTGCTACCCCCCGTCGTTAACGGCTGTGCTTTTAGAGGATCCAACTTCGCTTCTTCGATGGCCCTTACTACCTCCCCCCCCGCCATTAACGGCTACGCTTTTAAAGGATCCAACTTCGCTTCTTTGATAGACCTTGCTACCCCCTGCCGTTAACAGCTGCGCTTTTAGAGGATTCAACTTTGTTTTTTTATGGACCTTTCTACCCTCCGCCGTTAACGGCAGGAGATATAGAGATGCAACTTTGTTTTTTTTATGGACCTTGTTACCCCCCGCCGTTAACGGTGGGGGGTTTGGAGATGCAACTTTATTTTTCTTAAGGACCTTGTTATCCCCCGCCATTAATGGCGGGGGGTTTGGAGATGCAACTTTGTTTTTTTTATGGACCTTGTTACCCCCGCCGTTAACGGCTACGCTTTCAAAGGATCCAACTTCGCTTCTTGTATGGACCTTGTTACCCCCGCCGTTAACAGCGGGGGTTTGAAAGACCACAATTTTTTTTCTACATACCACCATAAGTAAAGGACAAGGTTGGCACTTTCATGTTGAATATTTTGGAAATTCAACATTATATTGAATAAAATCCTAAATGTTCATCACAAAGCCTGAAGAGTCACTTATTTGGATGTTTATAAAATTGAAGAAGATAAGATCTTTATACAAATTGGATGGTAGGAGGTAAAGCAACGCATGTGGGATATATCAATCTTGAAGATTAGTAGGAGTTTAATCTTCAAATTATCCCATATCCTTTGAAGGTTCATAAGGAACAATGGATTTCATTATAAAACCACTTCTTTACCCTCCATCCTCACAAAGTATCATTGTAAAATTTCCTTTAGGTTTTCATCGAGTATTTATTTGATTATATTTGATCTTTGAACATTTCGACTTGTATTAAAAAAATTATTTTTTTACAACAATTTGCTCAATTAATTCTTGTTGAATTCGACAATTTCTTCTCTTCATTTTATTTATTTTTCCGCATACTTCAAAATAATTATTTTCCACTAATCTTATCTTTCACCTATAGTAGAATCCATATATTGCATGCTGAAATTTTTCACCTTACTACCTCCAGCCATTAATCACTTTATTTTCATGATTTGATATTTGATTTCTATTGTCTTGTTTCTCAAATTGAATTGACCTGTGTATGATGTGGCAACAATTTCATTCAATGCCTAAAACTTCATCCTGTGCCCAAATTGAACAATAAAACATGAATCTTAAATCACACTCCACCATTGAACTTTATGAAATTCTAGAAAATGAAATTTAACTTAGAATTCAATTAAACTACTTCCATTGAATTAATCATGTTTTTTATTTATTAAAAATGTTTTTTATTTAATAAATAAAATTTAAATAAAGATAGTTAAAAAAAAGGGACATCAATTAGCAAAATGGTCATTTAGAAAATTAAGGGTTAATACATTTATTTGGTGTATAATATATATCTACTATGTTCATTTTATTTTTTTCATATTCAAGATATTTCTAAAAAATTTAAAGCATAGTTAAAAAAATAAAATAAAATAGGTGGACCATTTTCATCCTTTAAATTTATATAAAGGCCCATGGTTCAATGTTTTGGTACAAAATCATTAGTAGCATATTCATTTGTTGTTTAGTCGGACTATACATCCTTTCATCTAATTCTACGGTCATAGGTCCTCAATGGATTTATAATTTCTAAAAAGAAAAAAAAAATTGGAGGCTCACAGGCTCACAGGCTCATAGGCTCACAGGCTCATGCTCTTAGGCTCACATACTAGCATCCTCGAGACGAGCCTATGACATAGGTTCAAAAGCCTCATTGCCTGGCACTCAATTTG
Source organism: Rhytidiadelphus loreus (assembly GCA_947034895.1). NCBI lineage: Eukaryota > Viridiplantae > Streptophyta > Bryopsida > Hypnales > Hylocomiaceae > Rhytidiadelphus > Rhytidiadelphus loreus. The sequence goes on from OX344763.1 coordinate 9,272,689, forward strand.
TGACCAATTTTGAACTAAAAATGTTTGAAATTTTTTATATTTATTCTTCAGAGATAAAGTTATATGTCTTCTTCACCTCACAACAATTTTAGATTTTTTTAAGAAAAATTGATTTTTATGAGAACTTTTGAAGAGAAAGTGAAGAAAAAATCACATCAAATAGAAATTTATTTCAAAAAATCTGAAAATTTTACTATGGGTGTACATTGTAGTGACAAACATCATGGTGTAAACTTGAGTAATGTTTCCTTCTATAATTAAAATATAAAAGACATCAAAGTTACATCCAAAGTTCAAATTCTAATAAAATATTCAATATTGCAAATTTTTCTAAAATTCCAATTGGAGTAGAAACTAGAATAGATTAAATTCATTTTGTTAGTTGGGCTCAATTTAAAAAAACATCATTTTCAAGGAGAAATTTCAGATTTTGAGAAAGGAGCAAAATACACTAAAATGGCAAATTTTGCCATCCATTTTTTTTTCTTACTTCTCATTCATGTGAAGACAAACACTATCATGATTGCAAACTCAAGTGGATACTATTTCCAATCCTCTATGCAAGGTCCACAAACAAAAAGTGAATGAAAAAGCACTTTCAATTTCTCTCCAATTCAGTTTCTGTTCATCCAAACGCCACAAAATGGCCTCCTCATTGTTCCTGGGTTAAATTCCTCCTGAATCAAATTTTGCAGAGTAAAAACCTACAAACAAACAAAGCAAGATATGTCTTGCTCAGCGGTCATATCTTACCCCTAGTAAGTTAACTCAGCAGTGAAATTGATTGTAAGTTGTGTGCAATGGATTCCAATTCAAGCATTGCATTGCTCTCACTGTTTTTCACACTTGTATTAATGTGAGGAAAAAATTCAAAAATTTAAATTTCAGCAACAACATGAGGTCAAACTCCTAATTTTGACTATAATGGGTTGTTTTACCTTACCTTAAATTGTTGATAAGAATGATCAATCACTTGTACTTATGGTGTGATGTACAGGCAACTTGGAAAATATTAAGCTTTGAAACTCTGTGAGAATGGGAGAAGTCTAGGAACTTGGAGATGATCAATAGCAATAGGCAGTGACTGCCTCTTTTTAGTGGATTGTGTAACATTTGTCACACAATCCTCCGATTCAATGCTCACATTGAATTAATTCATAATGTAATTAAATTAAATTTTAATACCCCCCCTCCAACCATACTTATATTTCCCAAACCAACATGTATGGGCAAACGATACAGGTTAATTGTATTTCATATCCGTATTTCTTGTATATAATTGTATTTGACTATGTATCTTACCCTATTCTCGTATAGTATTCATATCTGTATTTCTTAATTTTCAAGATCAATGGTGTTAGAGGGGGGAGGGAAAATCGTTTTCTTAGAATCAACGACTCTCATTTTTTTCTAGTGAGTGTGTGTGTGTTAATTGAAAACAGGTGTGTCGCTTCTTTTCAGTGGATTGTGGATTGTACAACAATGGTCACTCTCACTCTAGAATTCACTCAATTTGTTGGAATCCTTCACTTCTCTCTTGCATTTAAATTTAGTGTGGGCTCCATTTTAGTGCGAGAACTCGTAATACACATGGTCCAAGGTTGTTGTTTTCATCTATTTTAGGCAGTGCAGAAAGCAACAATCACTAGAAGGATGAATAGTTTTACATCCATGGAAATGGATGAAACATGCAATGTATGGATGTAATTTTATTTATTCATTCAAAATAGAGTGATATTGTCCCAAATTTGGTAGCAAATTGGCGATTTCATCCATTGAAAAGCAAGAATATTTTGCCCAAGATTTCCTGCAAAAAAATCATTGCTTTTCATTGAACAATCACTCAATAAAAAACACCCTACACTTATTTGGTTTGGACTTTAAAATAAAATAAAAATCTTTGCCTCTTGCTTCTTTGTTGGGTTGTTCATTGATAGGGTTGCCAAGTAGTCTTGCGCCACAATCAATGTCTTACCTAACTCTAATGGAATACTTAGTAACCACATTAGAACATGCCAACGACAATAATGTAAGTGGCATAAACCCGGTAAAGTGACCGGGCCCGGTCACTTTATTGCCCCACGGCAGGCACGGTCAAGGCCTAACAATGGCCGGCCACGGCCAAATCTACTGAGGTACCGGCCCCCAATTGGCACTCAAAAGAATTCAATCACATTTAGCAATTAATAATTTCAGAATAAATGAAATGCGCAAAGGCATTTTCACATACAGTAGAGTTACCTTTACATAAGTCCAAAATCATTTGATAAATGGAATATGAACGTATTTTGAATTTAGAGGGTGAGTGAGAAGATCAATATATACACATACGGTGGTAGGAGGTAGAACAATCCATGTGGGATAATTATAATTAGTAGGAGCTTCACCACTTAAAATTAAGTTAAATTAACATAACCCACATGGGTTGCTCTAGCTCCTACTACCCCATGTGTATAAACAGATCCACTTTTCTTTGGGATTTCAAGGAACTACTTCGAAATGCATTTGAATTCATTTTCAAAGGTATTTTTTTTATTTTTTTAAAATTTAAAGCAAGGAAACTTCTTTGGATTCCATAATTCATTTGAAGCCTCCTTTTAGCGTGTTGGCTGTTGGGCACATGAGGAGCTTTCCGGCTGCGGGCTTTGAAACCGCACTACAAGCCCCCACCGGCCAACTGTATTTGTTGCGTCTTCCGTGGGGATGCTCTTAGGAACACCCAACTATTTGAGTGTGCCTCACGGAAATATTGTGACTACTTTAGAAGAGTAAGGTGACCATTATGGGTATCGTTGCACGCTGGTTTGGGGTAGTCTACTGACTCTTTTGGCCAGAACACTTTAAAAAATCCTAGTGAATTCATACTTTGTTGAAAAAATATAATTTTAATTGCTATTGCTCTTTCTTACACTTGTCTACATGTGGAGAAGAAATTGAAAAATTCGAGTAACCATGTAAGGTCAAACTCCTAATTCTGACCACAATAGGTTGTTTTACCTTACTTGTGTCTTAAAAAATGTAAAGGGCTTGGTTTTGTGGTTTTGTGTACTTTTTCCTTATCAATGGAATTTATCCATGTGTTCCAAATAAAATATATTATTATTAATTAATTAATAATCACTATTCAAAAGTTGTTGCCCAGGGATTCCATTGTTGTTAGTAGAATATAAAATTTTGCTTGTGGTGCCCAGAATGCTGAAATCTTCACAATACAAAGATTCACTGGGTTTGATGGATATAATGGCTGGAGTGAACTAACCCCTCACTCGTCCCCGAAGGAAAATCCTAAATTTTTTTATTTCCCATGCATGATAAAATTTGCAATTTTTGAATTCATAATTGCAATTAGAGGCCTTAAATTAGCTAAGAGAGTTGTAGAGCATACATTTTTTGGGCACAAAATAAGGGGTCTTTTTTTTACTTGTACCCCCTGGACTGACTTGGGGGGATGAGCAAGGGGGTTAGTTCACCACGCAGGGAGAATTGACCCCCTCATTGCCCCGGTCAACTTTGGTTTGAAAAAAAAGCCCCCTATATTGTGCCAATGTTTTGGTAATTCTTGCATCTCCATAGGGTAATTTGGGGCCTCTGATTGCAAATATGAATTCAGAATTTCAAAAAAAAATTAAGCCTTGCAAATAAAAAATTCTAGAGTTTGCCCTGGAGGGGCAATGAGGGGGTCAATTCACCCTGGCCTTAGTTCACCCTGACCAATATAATTGAGCTACTGGTAAGGGCCAGGGTGAATTGACCCCCTCGCTCAGCCCTACGGGCAAACTCTGGAATTATTTATTTTTCGCTCATGAATTTTTTTGCAAATTTTTAATTCATTTTTGCGATCAAAGACCCCAAATTAGTCAAGAGAGGTCAAGAGTATACCCTAGAACGGCCAAAAATAGGGAGCTTTTTTTTACATGCAGGTCGAGCAAGGGGGTCAATCCACCTCGATCCTGGTAAAGTGGTGGTTTAGAGCACAATAGGCCAGGTTGAATTGACCTAACCCCCTCACATTTCCACCCTTCTGGAAAATTTTGGAACTTTTAAATTTTATTTTAATTTGCAACACATGAGAAAGATGAAAACTCATTCATTAATTCTATAATGTATCCCTCAAAAGGAACAACTCTATCACAAGATGAATCTTGCTTTTACATTTTCATTGTTTCATATGTTGCTAATAAAGATATATGGTTTTTACTTTTTCTTTCTGATTAATGTAAAATTATAATATCAAAGATACTATATCATACAACTAGTTTTTGCACACATTGATTTGGAAGATTTAACATCACTCTTTTACTTTCTTGCTTTTACATTTTCATTGTTTTATCCTTCAATCATAAAGATACATGGCTTTTACTTTTTTTTCTTGTGGTTACTGTAAAAGTATGATACTAGTTCAAGGTACTATATAAACCAAAAATATACAACTATTTTCTTCACACATTCATGTTGGAAGGTTTAACATCACTCTCTTAACTTCTTCTTTGTTTGCTTCACCAACTTGTGAGTTTCTATTATCCCTTGTACTTGAAAACTATTCTACATTGTTCCAATTGAGAAGAAAAATGTTCTTATCTCTTTTTACTAGTGCAAATACATTTACAATGTATTGAGCCATTTTCCTTATTGAGGCAAGTCTTAGGTTATCACAAGTTTTCTCAATACACTAACTAAGTTTGCACTATCAATAGAATCAAGAACAATGGGGGTCAATGTGAAGGCAAAAAAGGCAATGGTTGGATCCAAGAAACCATCCATGGTGAAGAGAGTCATGACTCTCAAATCTAACTTACTCGGGATTACAAAATCATCTCAAACATCAAACTATTATGTTAAACCCATTGTTGTGAAGGGAAAGCATTCTAACTCAAAAGTTGAGGTTGTACCGGCCTTTGGAGATCTTGTAGCCAAAGCCAAGGTAGCTAGAAAAAAAGCTCTTGATATCCAACAAAATTTGATAGATGAGCAACACTCCTTGCCAAGGATTTTAGGTTTTGAAGAATTTTGTACAATGTATCAACAAGAACTTGACGTTACTCTTGAAGATGATAAAGTGGAAAACACAGTTGTTTAGATTAACCATTTCACAAGTCTTTAATGAAGATCCATCCGATAGATAAGTAGTGTGGGTGTGGGCACATTGTGATCAAATTGGCCTTGATTCTACAACAATGAAAAGAAACACAAATGCTACATTTGCAAGAATATCAGACAATTGACGTATTGGAGTTAATATGACCCGGCCTCTTTTAATGTTGCTTCTCTATATTGAAATTGAAGCATCCCAAAGCACTCTAAATCTGGAAGAAAGCTTGGTTGTTTTTGTTTTGTAATTCTTTTTAATGCAATGGTTTGTTCATTTGTTTAAAAAAGAAGATTTATTCTGGAACATCCCTCTTTCAAGGGTAGTATTCTATCTATTGCCAATCATATTGTTTCCTATATGGGAGGAGTTGCTTGTCTCATTGAGATCAATTATGCATAAGATCATGTACACCACATACTATCCATTTTTCAGAAAATGAGCTCTGTTTTTATGATATCTATAAGACATGAGGTTATACAAGGTCTACTCATAAGAAAGTCTCCAGCCTTCATTTCTCAGAAAGCTCAAAAAGTATTTGCATATCTATGTTTGGACTATATACATCCATATTCATAACAATTCTCAACATATTGCATCAAAGTATTCTACATGAAGAGAGAGAGTATATGGTTTTCTACATGAGTCAAAAAGATGCTCCAAGAGGTTGTTGCCCTCACCTGTGCCCATCCCAAGACCACAACAAGCCAATGTTATGTTAGAGGGATACATCAGGTGTCTTAAGGCAACAACGCGTGTTATAGCTGTCACTTAGTGCAATCTGAAATAATCAAAGCAAAAAACCACAGTAAGTAAACTCAAGTCATGTAATCAAATATGTTTCTCTTATGAACCTGTGAACAGCTGGTTCGTTGCGATGCAGCCATGCCTCTATCTTACTTGCCAGAAACTCTCATTGTCCAGGTTGAGTGCTACAGAGAATATCTTGTGTCTAAAAATACTCACACCACCGTTTCAGTTCACTTGGCTAAAAGAGCATTGTGACCGTCTCTTCGAAAGAACAGCCTGCCCAGGAAGCTAACGTAACTCACTTCCCTGAATGCGAGAATATGAAAACTGACTAGCTAGCACCTCCAAGCCTCCAGATGACTGCGGTACTGGGGAAGTTTGATCGACCCTTATGCTGTGGTGATCAGGTACAGTAACCGATCCCTCCTCAATTTGCCGCCTCCAAGTTTGAAAAATGCAGTAATGGCATCAAGGGCCGAGATCTGCACAGAAAGGATCCATCGTCCTATTTCAATTTTAAATACTTGGTATTTGGGGGCTCTATAATAAGTATACCTCATTAACAATTTAATGACTGTTAATTGTATCTGTAGGTTATAATTGCTGACTAGGTAGCAATTTCCCTGACTGCAACTGGTGTGCCCAGCACGGTTAAGATTTCTCCAGATTGGGAGAGATTGTGTATAAATGGCAATATATCCCATCTTTACTATTCTTTTTATTGACAATGAATCATCAAGGCAAATATATCCTTAAGTTTATATTAGAGTATTTGGCATTTTAAGCATGAAATCGCTAATTCAAACCCTTGTCAGAATTCTGACACTAGGTTATGAAATCTGGAAAGAAAAAAAAAAAAAAAAAAAATTGAAGAAAATGAAAAAAAATTGAGGAAAATAATATTGTACCTGAACTCAAAAGAATTTAGCCTTCTTTTGTTGTGGAATGGAATCCCATTTCTTTCCAAAAAAGAAAAAGAAAAAAAGATTTGGCATCCCCGCTCTTGAGCATTACCTAGTCCATACCTCTTCCTAGAATCATATTGAGATGAATGTTGAATGCGAAATACACACAAAATTATTTGATATTTTCCCTTTCTAATCCAAGTAAGTCTTGGGAAGAAGCAACAAGCCGTGAAATGGTCTAATTGACCAATTGCTTGCTACCAAATTACTACTTATTAAAGAATTCATTTCAAACTCGAACTTTGGAATCCCCTTTTATAAAAAAACAAGCACTTACAAAAAATACATTAGAAGAGGTTTGAGGGCAAGAAAGGGCCGTTTCAAGCTTGTTTCCTTTTCTACGAACTACAGTATTTGCAGTCATAATATTTAATAATATGTGTATTTTTAATTAAATTAAATTAAAATTTTAAATCACAAAAATTATTTTAAAATTAATTAAATAGTAATATTTGACGTGGCAAAATCTCAACCATATTGACTACAAATGTCACGGAGTTCCTATAGTTCCCATAGTTTGGGAACTCATAATTTGTCAAAGCCTTCAAATTTCATCTAATATCACGAGAACATTTAAAAAGAAGTACATATGCCACAAAGGACTAGAGCAGTGGCAACCAGTGGCAACCAGGCCTTCCATGAAAACATATCAGACTGAAGTTTTTGAAAGTGCCAAATCCAAACCTTGAAGATGGTCCACCCACAAATCATGCCCACATGAAACTAGATTTAGAATTCAAGAATGTATGTATTCTTGAATGTCTCTATTGTGTAAAGAAAATCATATCAATTATAAAATATATTAGAATAGTCTAAAGCATATATAAAGGAAGAGGTTATGATGGAAAATAAACAATAAAAATTTGAATTCAAAAGTATATCTCGGATGGAAATTTTAAAGTAAAATCCCATTATATTTAGTGATTTGGATTTGACAAATAAGCTTTTAATTATGAATTATGGTATATCATTGACTATATTAATTTTTCAATTTTTATAATTGAAGTGGAAACTATTCTTGATAAGTTTCATTTTGAAGGCTATAATAGTATTGGGCCTTTCAGTGCTTAAAGTAATTGATGGAATATAGTAGACACTATGTATTGAAGCTTTGATATAAAATGTATTTGTTTTGTGATTGAAAAAAATTTAAAAACTATGAATATAAACAATTGATCAAGGAAAACCAACAACATGCTCTCATATTTATTTATTTATGTTTATTTATTTAACAAATGGAGAGAACCATTGCATTAAAAAAACTAGAATACAAGATAGCCAAGCCACAAAGGCTAGACAAATGAAGAGATGAGAGCAAAAAGGAAAAGGAAAGAAAATAGGCTAAGAGAATAAACAAGAAGGGGCCCCTTTTTGTTCCAAAAAATACTAGTACCAATCCTGCTAGTCAAGACAAGGGATTTAAGCCAAATAAGATTGAATTTGGCCAAAATAGTTTTCATTTATTCTTTGCTTCTCTTGATTTCTAGTTGCTTTGTTTTGTCCCTTTCTATTATTTCTTGACTTTTTGCACACTTCATTTACTTACATTTTTCCTTCTCCAAAAGCACACAATGAATTTTTCTTAAAGAAGTAACAATAATAATAATAATATTTTGATCAATAGTCTGGGCTTTAGTTTGGGCCAATATTGATCAAGTGTTTTTTTATTATCTTAAAGTTATTTTCATATTATTTGTTTTCTACCACACCAATTTGTGCCTCCATTTTGACAAAAGCAATTGTAGTATAATGAGTTGAAATATCTTTCTAATCCTATATCATGAGTGTGTGTTAACCCCAAAGTGACATTCAATTTATGGGATTCAGAAACATCATTGCTTTTGAATCTTTATGGATCTAAATGTCTTCAAGTTATATAAATCTCAACCATACAATCTTGTAGTGTATATGTTGTAGAGGACATTTTTTTGGAGTCAAAGTTAATTTAATTACCTACATTTTTCTCACTTGGACAAATTTTGAAAAAAAATGGATTTACATCAAGTAAATAAGGTCTAATATTTTGCCACAACACAATAATTGCTTTAATCTCAATATGCCTAAAGCACCACACTTCAATGCCCACAAAAGTTTAAAGTTAAATACAAATTTTTAATATTAGTATTTCAATCCCCTCTCGATGAAACATTATAATTGTTTGATCCACATTTGATAATGTTGTGTTTTATTTTGCTAAGTGATCCATAATATGTTTAGTTGAAGATTGTATAGTTACAATTCAATAAAAAATGATAAAACTTATCAAAACTTGGATGTTTTGTTTAAGTGTAGAGCAAAATTCAAGAAGCTAAAAAAAGGCTTTGAGTATTTAGGGGTAAACCAAATATGGAATGATAAGCTCTAAAATATCCTACATAGATTATTATACCCCCTACTCCCCCACTTGGATAAACAACTTGACTTCTTCCCCAGTACTACAAACATTGAGTGGCTTGTGAAGCTTTGTAATGCACAAATAGTCAAGTTTGCAAGTCAAATTTGACCAGGAATTCATTGCATCTACCAACACAATGTTTTTCATTGCCTCCACATAACATTCAGTAGTCTTCAGAGAGGTTGCCTTTCCTCTTTGTGGAGGCCTCATCCACAAAAAACATCCACAAGGAGAATTAAAATAAGCTTTAGAAGCAGACAACAGGATTGTGGCAATAGATATATATGGTATACACTATTCTTTTTGCTACATCTTGGACTGACTAAGCAAATTAACAAAGAAATCTTAAAATGATTTGCCAAAAATCTTGAGAATCTTTTGAATCAAACACCAATGTCGTTTAACTCTTTGCCATCAAAAATTAATTTCGATGGCTCAATGAAAGAATTGCTTGGAAGACATTTGAGGGAATCAAGGTTGGAGATGTCATTTTTATATTGAAATCAATTGTCCACCATGAATCCTCAAAGAGTATGGGATAATTTGAAAATGAGAGGTTCACCGCTCATTGTCAAAATGTCAAAGCTATGCTTGATATAGAATTTCATACCTCATAGTAGAATAACTTTTTTCAAAAAAATTTGGGCTAAGAAAATTTGGTAAATCTATCTAAATTTCATCTCCAAAAATCTTTTTGATATTTCAAGCCTCCAATCAAAAGTTATGGACAAATTTCAAAGAGGATATTTGAAAATGTAAAAAAATTTGTCCCTTTCAACCCCTCTCTAAAATTTGTCCATAACTTTTGATTGGAGGCTTGAAATATCAAAAAGATTTTTGAAGATGAAATTTAACTTGATTTACCAACATTTTTTTTCGTCCAAAGCTTTTTGAAAAAAATTATTTTACTATACCTAAATGAGGTTTGAAATTATACTTCAAATACATATGAGCATATGAATGACATGTCTTCTCACTTATCTTCTAAGTAGATAGTCAGTCACACACAAGACTCATTCATGTGGTTACTTATTAATTTTGATTTAATTGGCTCCCTTGGATTTGTATACAAGCCATCCATCCAAATACAAATATAGATATGTATACAAACTCTCCTAGTCACCACCTTGAGGGCATGGTAAATTTTCCCACCTCACCCCTCTTTGTATTTTCTTAAATGAATCTTGTCAGCAAACGATATAGATTAATGGTTTTTCTATGTATTTTTATATTCAGTATATGTATTACTGTATCCATATTTGCCTTTATGTATCCAAATCAACAGCCAGATCAATCAACAATTAGATCGATGGTTCCTCTTTGCTTTTCTCCAAACATGATCAATGGTAGGGAAGGGGGGTCCTTTTTCCCCTAGTATAATCAACGGCTTTTATTTATTCGGCCAGGGGGTGGGTAGGTAGGAAATGCATCATCACAAGAGATAGAGTAGTTAAGCTCCCACTAATTTTAATTTATATATCCCACATTGTTTGTTTTACCTCCTACCACCCCATATGTATATAAAAAGTTGTCTTCTCGATTTAAAAACACAAATCATGAATGATTTTCAAAACATAGTCAAGAAATTGAAACATTGAGTTCAATTCAGTTGATTGCTATTTTCTTGAAATTTTTATTCAAAAATATTTACTATATCACTAACCCAATTGAGTGCGTTGTTTTTTCTAACTAGTTTTGTTACCAAACTTAACTGCAGTTCTGGTCAAGCAACGAGACAATTTTCTAACAATTTGCGACGCATGGATACTAACTAATTTTGTTACAAAGCTTAACTGCAGTTCTGGTCAAGTAATGAGACAATTTTCTAACAATTTGCGACGCATGATACCTAGTTACTGATGGATGTGGAATATATTCCACACCATTCCATCCAAGGGAAGGCAGTCCTTCCCTCTGCCAACTTACTGAATGTTATCCATGGGCAAGCTCCCTAGCTCGCAACAACTCCTTTCTCCTGCTCTGCGCTCCATCTCCAACAACTGTTGCATTTGCCAACTCCAGACAAAACTTTGCCGCTCGATCTATTGCCATACCTCCATCGCCAGCTCCACTGCAGCTCCATAACGGAACTCCATTGCTGCTACTTTGCACCTCCACCTCCACCTCCGATCCTTGCTCAGTCCACAGCTCGACCTAGGTCATTTGCTCTAGATCTTAGTTTGTTTGCTTTGATTTTGCAGATTTGCTCTCTGTCTGTACTGTACATTTCCCAGAATGAATTGTATTGCAAGGGACATGGACAAGACAAGATTCAGGGTCTGCATTGTTTCTTCTCACCATTTAGGTAGTACTCCAAATTAGTCGGAGTATAAAAATTAATTTCGTTTTGGATCAAAGAAGACAACAACATTGATAGCTTATTTTCTACGTCATTGAAACTCACTGGTTTAGGATTCTAATTCTATTTGCATGGACAAGACAGAGCTAGTGTAGAACATTAGAGAAATTTTGGGGTCTCTAGAGGGCTGCCTCGTGGTGACAGACCAAGCTATTTCGAGTTTGATCTATCACCCTGAAAAGTGCAACACATTTGGTGTCATCCAAGATGAATATCTCAAAATCTGCTTGTTTTTGCGATTTCTTTTTTTAATTTTAAATTTAAAAAAAATTATTTCAGCCTGGAAATTTTTGTTTTTTTTAGGCAATTTTTTATTCATTAATTTTGATTTCTGCATTACTGCCACTACAGATTCAGGTAGGTGAAAATAGGGGGAAAACTATTTTTTTTGCCAAAAAACCTCAAATTTCAAGGTCCCTTAAGAATTGCAAAGTAGCCCTCTTGCGACCCCATATTTTCTCTAATGACTGCATATTCTTCATCTAGTTTTTTGGTTCATTATCATTTCTTTCAATCTTTGTTTCTCTCTAAGTAGTTGTTTGTAAGCCAACACTAAAAAATGAAATCGATACTATGTCCATGTACAACATACACATCCACAACAAATTCGGAATAAGCAAAACTACGACCTTGTTTTTGCTTGTCAAAATATATACTATATAAGTGTATATCCTATCTTAGAATTATACAACTTTTCTACATGAATCTAAACATAACTGACAATACGGGTTGTCACACCTTCTTTGAAAATGAAACTTCTATGAAGAATGAGAAGTTATGGAGTGAAAAGAGGAATCAATTGGGGCCCTTGGCTCCATGAAGAAGGTCTAACTCTCTTTTTGTGTGGTGTGGAGAATGGAGAATGAGATTTACTCGCGATTCAAGATGAAGTAATTTTCCAGTGTGTTCACTTCATTAGACAATTCAACATGATTATGGCAATACATATTGACTAGCATCCGGATTCTAGTGATTGGGCTCTCCAACGACAACAACAGTGAAATTGGCAAGAAAGATGAAAACTTTGCACGTGAAAACTTCTTCATGCCCATTCTTCACCTTTGGAGGAGAAGAATGAAACTTCTCAATTATCAGAGAATGGACCCTCTGCAAGTCAAAGAGAGAGTGCCATGTCTCCATTCTCTAAAAATTGAGAGTGGGGAGAAGAAGATGTGGCAACCCTAGATATATCTTTACTCACATTGTAAGCACACAATCCAAGTATATAATTTCAATGCACCAACATTCATATATCAATCATGCCATGGGGATATACATGCTAAAAATCTAAAGAGAATAAGGTTATTCAAGTCACTACAATCGACAATGTCCATACTTTGTCTTGAAACCTAAATCACATCTCATGACAATAAAGAAATATGAATGAAAGTATAAGCATACCTGTACATATATATGATGTCTACAAGTTAGAAGATGTACTCAATATTGCAATATGGAATTTTGAACTCCCTCCAAAGTGCTTAATTCATTCTAGGCATTTGCTATTGTCACTTGCACCTTTCAAACTCACAAACTGCATTGGTGCAAATAGTCATTTACACGTTTGGAAGCTAGCAATTAATTTTAAAAAATGAATTTAAAACATAGTCTATTCTCCTAATGCATAAAAATAGCATACGTACAATTGCCTTCATAACGGAAGCTATTGTCTTATCTTAATTTCTAGAAGATTTTAAATTGTACACGTCTCCTTGGTTATCAATGATCTCTAAAAATGACACTTTGAATTCATTTTGCAATCATGCGAGAAAATTTGAATCCCCTTTTTTTAGCTTGTAGATACTAGTGGTGACCCCCACCCCCAGATGTATGAAAACCACAAACAAAAGCAAATAGATCCATTTTCATGCTTAAATGCATTCATGTCATTTCAAAATATAATGCCATTTAGAATAAGAAACGAGTTAGCAAGAAAATAAAATGTGATGTGATTGAACTTCTATAGTAGTTGTATAAAATATAGATAGTATATGAAGTGTTGCATGGTTTTCATTCCTACATCAACAATGGATTTTAATATTAAATGAAAGATTGTTTGATGACATATTGTAAATTTCCATCAAGAATCCTAAGCAAGATGTGTTCAATGAATGAAAAAATTATGAGTAATTTGTAAAATCATTTCAGGGATCTACATTGCTTCACAATAATGTCAAAAAGCGTAGAGCCACGATCTATGGCTTTTGTCTTTTTATGTGGAATTACTAATATTGAATTGCTACATCCAAACTTGCATTAATTACATACAAAGTAATGACTAGTACACAAATATGTATGAATATTCAATAGTACTTAGTAGTTATTATGTACTCAAACTAAAGAAGATAATATCAATATAGACTATGAAAGAACCCAATGGGATTTGGAATTAGTTTTGTTAAATAATATTTGAATACTCATGGTGTTATCATATAAACATTTCAATAGTTATATATACTTTAATTGTCTCACAAACATCTTGTTGTAAAATATCTAACATTTCTTAAAAAAAAATAAAGCAACCTATAATATTGCATTCAATAATGAATGCAAATATTTGAAGGATGGAAGGTGTTTTGGAAGAAGGAAATTCCAAAACTAACAATTTTTGATGCATCGTCTAAAATTTTAAAAATTAATTAATTAATTTTTTAAATTCCAACTGTACAAAATTGTATTAAAAAAGTAAGGTAATGTATAGAAAAAACTTCAATCCATTTGACAATGTGGATTGAAAGATTATAAGTAATATTTGAAGTAAAAAAAAAACTTTTATCCATTCCTATAAAACAAGGTCATTAGGCTTTTGCTCTACACAAAAATGAGGATTTTCACCATTCATAAGTATATGATGTTAGGTTTATTCTTGCAAAATTTTAAATGCTTCTAAGATGTCTAATTTACTCTAAGTCACTCAGCAATGCAAGGAGGTTAAGTAAACTAGCAATACACGTACTAGTCATTTTTGGATGATTTCTTGTACAATGAAGAAATATTTTATTTGAAATCCCAATATGAATAGTTAGAGACAAACATTTGGAATAGGTGGGAGAAATTCAAGAACTTTGACTTTACAGACTGCAAGATAATAGAGCTTGCAATTTTAAAAAGAAACTATTTATTCATGAAACCGCCCCAACATAGCTACCAAAGTTTGACTCCTCTTAGAATGTGATTTGAAAATTAAAATTTGTTTTTTTTGGAAAGTTTTATACCATATTTTATTAGTTATGTACAAGCCAAATTTCAAAAGTTGCCCAAATTGATTGGATTACCCAAAAAGTTTAGAACAATATAACTTTAGATTAGTGCACTCAATTGAAAAATAATTATATTTCCACTAAGAAAGGACAAGTTCACACCTTGTATCAAAATTTTGTGAACATCCGACCCAAATTAACTTTGTAGTAACCTCCTGAGATTTTCAATTGTCCATTCAATCGACAATTGTCTTTAGGGGATTAATAAAGAACTACTTGGATCTAACAATTCTAAAAGTTGAATAATAATGCAACAAAATGCAATGAGTAAGTACTAATCTTAACCCTTAAAGGACCGTCACGATACTTTCACCAAAAACGCTCCAAAACTGCCATTTCTAGTATAAGTACCAAAATTTTGGAAAAAAACTTCTTTTGACATATCTAACCATAGGATCTTGTATTATATAGTATCAAAAACATGTGGTAAAATTTTCAGACATTTCCACCAGGTAGATTGCAAGATATAAGCATTCAAATTAACTAAAAACATTTTTTTTACCCTGCGAAAAGCAGGGCAGCTGCACTTCACAAGCTCATATTTTATGAAAAAATGACCTAAATGGTGGTGCTTCTTTGGATTTGTTTTTGTAGACAAGTTGGCCACATGCTTGAAAATTTTCAGATCATTTGGAATAGTACAACATATAGGAAAAAAATAGTAAGTAGGTAGTAGTAGAGAATGATTAAAAATACTAAATTATTTACAATTTAAATATGGAATTAAAAATTTACAATCCCAATGGTTGAAATGTTGTAATAATGTATCTACATCCTAAGATTTTATTTTTTCCCAAAAATATTGAAAATTGGGTAAGATAAAGGATATCAAAGTTTATTTTAGAGTAGGAAATCCAAAACTGCCCGCAAACAAAAAATCCTCATAACTTTTGACTCATTGATCAAAATGGAATGATTCAAAGCTTTTTATGTATATAAAACTCTAGAAAATCAATTCCAAATTTTTGTTTCTGAAAAATTTGATTTTTTCTGATCTGCCCGAACTGCCCGGTTGGGAAAAAAAGTAACATATTAGGCTATAACTTTTGACTCGTATTTCCAAATGTCATGAAATTTGGTGCATATGAAAGATCTTCCTCGCCCCCACATTCTATTAAAATTTCAGCCCCAAATATGAAAATCTCCGCTTGTAGGTACCTGCCCAAAAAATTTATACAGCCAAAAAACACAGTCCGGTCCTTTAGGGGTTAAAAGGTCATTTAGTAAATAAAACCTCAGTAATATAAGTTTCTTATTGAATAATTATAGAAATCAGGCACTATAGTGATTTTTATTCATAATATTATATGAAGATCTATAATTTTTTCTAAAATAAGGCTTGAATCTTTTAGTAAGTTGTGGCTATATTTAAAAGCATCCACACAATGACAATGACAATGAGCCCAAAAGAGGTAGGGAACCTTGTGCCTGCCACCCTCCTGCTACCAGAAAAACCTGAACCATTGATCATCTTAAGAAAAAATTAAAACCTCTCCAGCTGCCGTTGATCTGATTTATGCAAACACCGTGAATGGCGGTAAATGTGGTTTGTCGATCCTGCTAAAAAAATATGTTACGCTAGGAACAACTGTCGATGGAGTACAACTGAAAGAAAAAAATTTGGACCGTTGATGAAGAGATAGGGTTTGGCACTCTCCGCATGGTTTCAGATGCATTGTCCCATATGCATTGTCAGAAGGCCCACCCTCTCAAAATTATAAGAGGAGGTGGGGGCAGGGTGAATAAATTAATTTAAAAATTAAAAAAAAATAATATTAAAATTTAAAAAAAATAATATTAAAATTTAAAAACTTGAATTAGATTGGGGAGAGGCTAGGGTGAACAATTTAATTTTTAAATTTTTTGAGCTCATTGTGCACAATCTCACACAATGACAATGAGCTCAAAAGAGGCGAAAAGAGGTTGCCCACTCTAGTGTATTAGTTGGCCCCCTCTCTCCCAAAAAATTTAAAGGCTGTTGATTTTTTTTAAATGCTTTCCCTTCCAAAATGCCGTCGATTTCTCAAAATTTCTCAAGCTGTTGATCTTTGAGATTTAATTTGAGCCATCCATCCAAATCCAAATCCAAATATGGAATCAGAATATGATTATGGATATGGTATCAAAATATTGAAATATGGTACAGTACGGGTGTGGATACATATACAATATACAGATATGAGATATGGGATTTTCATTGTCCCATATTGTTTGTTATATTAACCTCGTTCAAAACATTACAAATAGGAGGTGGGGGAATGAAGAATTAAGAATTTTTTTTAAATCCCGGGGTGGTGGGGGAATTAATTTTTTTTAATTAATTAATTAAAATTCTAAATGCATTGTGACATAAGTGTTACACAATGCACTCAAAAGTAGTTGTACCAACCAGACGATATAGCAATGTTGTGTATTACCAACAACAAAGGTACATATATGTTTTTTAAATATCAATTAAGGTACATATTGTTCAAGAGTCATAAAATATGACACATAGTATAGTCCTAAAGAGTGATACTAGGTCTAAAAATCTATTTCTAATATAAAGATTAAAAACAATGTTGTACTTTCTATATTAATTTCAACAGATTTCTGTCAAAATTTGTCAAGGTCAACACAACAAAAACAACAAAAATTTCATATTTTCTACTAGTGAATGTAGAATGGATTGTCTTTGAATAGGGTGTATTAAACATATAAATTGTTGTTGCCTAACATTTTAATGAAGTATTGAACACAAAATAGATAATACAATTATTGAAGTGCTACAAAATTACTATAAGGGAAAAATATTGTTGTTTTTGGATCACTCCTTGCCCATTCTATGCTAATTAATGCTAGTTGAAATTTTAGTCAATCAAAAAAATATCACATGCTAAAGAAAGTATATATTTTTGGTGAATTGTCAAAGTGAAATGCTTTGTAATTGATTTAAAAGAAAATAAAAAAAATTACATATTTAATAGTATAGATAATTTGTGATTTTAATGATACATAACAATATACCTTTTGATATGAAACTCAATAAAGTTGTAAAACTTGACATATTTCATAGCACATCTAAATTTTGTCCAAGAAACTTGGAGAGTCAAGAAATTCCCACATTATAAAACAAACAAGATTGACTATTCATTAAATGTTTTTTCGGGCCTTCGGAAGACCGCAAGTTATAATACTGTGATAACCAGTGAACATGACTGTTGCAATGACACTGCAACGATCCTACGTGGCCGAGAGGCTGCCAGCTTATTTCTCAAAAAAGAAATTCATCATTTTTTTTCATTTGAAGAATTATTATTTTTTTGAATTTTTTTCCTGACAACCAGCTGTTCCTTCACTGTGGGGGGAACAATGAAGGGAACAGGCTTGAAACGGTCTCCCAAAGGCCCAAAAAAACATCTAATGTCAATTGAATTTTGTATTCATTAGTAAAGTACCTAAAAACAAAATTATTTGTAGGATTTATTTTGTGAAGTTCAAGAATCCTTACTACTTGTCATCCACACTTCAAATTATGTTTGATTACTAGTACACATTTCTTTTGGACTACGTACTGTATGACCTCCTATAAACAATTCTTTAAAGTTAATGTATGAGAGGAAAAGCTAAGGAAAATTTACAGAAATTATAATTTAAAAAAAAATCCAAAGTATAAGATTTTAATTTTGTTTGTTTGCACCATGATTTATCAATACATGAAATATAAGGTAGCCAACCCATTTCCAACCACTTAAGCAATTACACATATTTCGAGCGTAGGTTTATTGAGTGTGGATTGATTTTTCCCATGTAGTGAAATAGAGTTTGGAAAGATTGCATATTTTTCTAGATTTTTATTACACAAAACATGATTACTATGAATTTTTTAGTGGAAGATTCTCTTTGACCTATAATAGTGATATAGAACTTTCTATTTCTAACCATAGACTGATTGCTTTGCAACCAATCATAATGCACCACAACTACTCCTTGAACTGTGCCACAACTTCACGAAAAGATATCAACCTATAGATTGGAAATGGGGTGGTGGTTGGAAATGGGTCAACCACTAAGGTTACTTAGCCTATGACAAGTCAAGTTTGAAGCAACCTAATGTAGGCCAAAAAATTCTTGTGAATTACATGTACATCTGAAGAATTTTTGGGCTTGCATTAGGCTACTCCAAACTTGGTCTGTTATAGGTTGAGTTATCTTATATCTTTTGGTGACACCCGAACTCTTCTCCTCGGTATTCAGTTGGGCGTGCGTGCTTGGTACTCCACTTTCCTGTATCCCGGTACTCCGCTTCCCTGTATCCCGATACTTCGTTTTCCTGTATCCCAGTATTCCACTTCCCTGTATCCCGGTACTCTGCTTTCCTGTATCCCGGTATTCCACTTCCCTGTACAGTAGCGTTTTCCTAGTTTTGCACTCCACACAATGCCAAGAAGTACAGTATCAAGGGCTCTGTCCTTCTGGAAGATTCGGTTCTGCCGCTTTGGACCCCACAGGCCCCGGCAATGTGAGGCATCGGTACATCACAAATTTCCATTGTATTTTCAATTGCAAGAATCAGTTTTCTGTTTGCTCTAAATTTGTAATTTTAACTCTCAGCCAACTAATTGGCAGTGCAGTACAGTAGTCCACACGAAAACCACCTGCCGGCCACCCGTTGTTAGTTTCTTCACATGGTTGACAACATGATTGGTTTAATGATTGATGAGTTGACCCTGGAAAGACCAGAAGTGAAGTCATATCCATTTATTTTATTTCAAAAAGAATTAAACAATTTTCCAAGACCAACTCCAAAAAAATTACATATATCTCAATGTATGGAAAGAGGGACAAAATAAACGCCTCTCAAATCAAGGGATCAAAACCACGGGTGATATTACATAAACCTAGAATTATGAGCACACAAGTATAAGAATCTATGCACCTATATTATAGATGTCTATATTATAAAAAAAAATAATGATTATAAATAGATATATTATGGATACTTATATTAAAGGTGTTTATACTATAAGTATTTTCAAGGGTGGTAGAGTATCTATTTATGTGGTGAAGGTTCCTAGGCTCAGATTTCCATGGTCACATGCAAATGTCGTTGGGGATGATAATAAGTGCAGTAGACTCGTGCTACAAATTGAATTGTGACACAAATAGGATGGCCTTCAAAAGAACTGAAAAAGAACCCAAAAAACCCAAACTTTTCTTTTTCTTTCTAAAAGTTTCGGCTTGACGGACACCTCAAGGAGAAATGGGTGATGGAAGCTGACGTGGAATAAGCCCGTGGGTCAGAAGGAACCAGGAAGCCCAGGACGCTGAGGTGGAAAAAGGGTGGGGTGAGGAGGCCCAGCGTGGCAGTGGGCCCAGCCACGTCGGAAGATCGCCACCTGCCACCAACCAAACCATCACCCTACCAGCACTCCATTCCCTTTCAATTCGAGAACTGGCAGTTGACAAGACCCGGATGGTGTCCCCTATGGATTCTACGCCTGATTCGGCCGCGCTCCCAAGCAAAACTTGTAACTGAAAGTGATGAAGCGGAAGCTTCATAGCCAGCCAACCTGCCGCAAGCACTTTCCGATCTTTGCTGCCGCTCATTCAATTCCATCGCATCGCATGCTTGCGATTGATTCAGCTTCGTTGGAACTCGTTTCTTTCCCATTCCAGCCTTTCTTGTCTGACGGAATTCCCGATCGTATCACGCGTCGCTGTGGAGTTGTGACTGGCGGTTGGTGTGTCACGGCCGAGGGGAGAGGAAGCGCCTAATAACCTTCGGAAACGATCTTGGAAAAGAGAGTTTCATTGTGTTGAGGTCTCTTTCTGCTCTGGCTTGGTGTTGGAAGCTGCGCTGAGGACGTTTCTTTTCTTTTTCTTTTTTCCCTCCTTGCTGCAGGTGCGTGATTTCGATTTCGGTACGAATTGGTTTGGAGGAGTTAATTGACTTGCGAGTTTTCTTTTCTTTCTTTTGTAAGGAATTTTTTTTCGGCTTGAAGAGGCGGAATTTAGATTGACTTTCTAGTTGCTTGTCTTCTTGGCCCTTCCCCTGTGATAGACTTCGTGATATTGTGATACGTTGGAGGCTTTGGTTTGTTCGTTGGTCTCCCTCTCTATCATTTTGCGTGTTGAGTTTCCGTGCGTATCTCTGTTTTTTTGGTTTTGTGTGTGCGACCGCTTGTGTGACGGCGCGATGTGGTGTTGATAGGGGATGCATTTCCAAGGGGAATTGGTAATTAGTTACAGCGGTTCTAGCGAAAGCAACCCGAGAAATGGATTATCTAGGTTGTGCGGATGACTCGTTGCTGAGTGGTATTTCGTAGTACTGTATTTCTGGAATGTTTTTAGATGAGACTGGGAGAGGTTGCTTCGCTGAATGGATTAATTACGTTTGCGTTCCGAATTTTGTGCGTGCTTTTCATGATTTTGCATTTCTGTAGGTGCAGGCCTGGGTTGGCTTGTCGTGCTATGTATTTGTTGTTGGGAGGATTCTCTCTTTTGGTCCGTTTATTTTCGAAATTAGATTGGAGCTTGCAATATAGTCCATCTGTTCTATTTTAATTTAGAAATTAGGGTCATTAGCGAAGAGGAGAGCTTCGGATCATTATTTAATTTCATTCATTTTTTTTTGTAATGATAAGCCTGGATCGGTGTGGAATTGCAGCATATATGTACAATTTTGCTATTCTGAAAGTCGTTGAGCTAGAATGCTTGTGTGCAATATGCAGAATATTCGGAGTATGTTCTCAGTTTGGCCACATCTAAGAAGTGCGCTGTGCAAATCTTTGATAGATCGACTGATTTTCAGTAACAGTAGACTTAGAAAAGGCTTCACTCTGTTCCGAATCTCTTTCCTAGTGCTCTAGTTAGGATTAGGAGAAGGCTTTAACTTTTCATCGACTATTCATTTTGTCCGACATCGATTGCTAGACCGCTGTGCTGTCGAATCTTAATGAGTGTTCAGTGATCTTGTTGATCTTGTGTTTTGTAATATTCTTTTGAATATCGGACTGACACTGAGATGTTTAGTTTTTCTCTAAAGCTCTTGTATTGACGCCTTATTATCAACAGGTAAATCATGTTGTCTCGCTCAGCTAAACGATTACTCGGAAGATCTCGTGCTCTTGCGAAGTATCATAATGAGGCTTCTTCGAAACCCGCGCATCTTTCGTCGCTTCCCTATTTTCAAGGGAGCAGTCCCCTGTTGACAGAACTGAGCACAGTTGCTTCTTCGAATGGAGAATGTTCTGGCCTCTCGAAGGGCATGTGGAAAGGGGGAGTCTTCTCCGGTCATCGGATGCATAGCACAACAGGATTTCGAGTGGCAGAGCCATTGCAGCAAGGGATGACAGAGATGGTGCCCGATTTGGGTCCTTTGCCATCTGATATTCGCTCTGAGGACCTCGTCATCACAAGATCGAAACACCTACAGGTTTGTGCCTTCCAGGAACCGAGATGCAGAAGGTGGTTTGGTGTTTCTTTTAGAGATCCGAATATTACCGATATGCCTCAACACAATTTAAAATCTAATCCATATGTTTGAAGCCATAGAAGACGGACCTAGCTCAAGCTCCTTAGTTTCTCTTAGGGTTTGACATTGCAAATATGAAATCCTTGTTATGACTTGTCATACAGTTTATTTTTATCGTCTATCCCTTCTTCCTGAGAAATTTCCTTGGCAGGTGAAACCCAGGTTAGACGCGGCGACACTCCAGTTTGGGGCGGCGTACACAGACCACATGCTGAAAGTTTCTTGGAAGGATGGTCTTGGATGGACAACCCCTTCGATTGACCCGCTTGGCCCTATTTCTCTTCATCCATGTGCACAAGTCCGTTCCTCTGTCCACATTTCGTTCCTTTCAGAGTGAAATTTTTGAGAGCAGAACTTACAATGACAGCATTGGACGTGTGACTGAAAAGTCAACTTCACCGCTATAGTCTTGTTAATTGAAAGTACTGTATTTACTAAACCTTTAAGGTGAAACACCCAAAACCGTCCAAATAAGCAATTCAGCGTAATTGGAGGCACCCTTATAAGAAAAAACATTTTAGTGGTATTAGCAATTGAAAATCATGAATTTAAAGATTGAAAAAAATCAGGATTTTTGGATAAGACATGTAATTACTATCATTAGAAAGGAATTGAGGCCTCTGGGAGACATTCCGGCCATGGTTCTCCATGCTGCGAACCATGGCCGGACAGTCTGAATAAAAAAAAATTAATTAATTTTAAAAATTTAAAAAATTTAAAAAAAATATATTTTAAATTTTAAATTATATATATATATATATATATATATATATATATATATATATATATTTTTTTTTTTTTTTAATTTTAATTTTTAATTAATTCATTACTGCAGTCCGACATGGCAGTCTCTGTGCCAAGTCGGACTGTTGGTTCTCCGACGTTCCCACAGTCCGGGAACGTCGGAGAACTGGAGGTCTCCCAGTGGCTCTAAAACTCTTCTAATGGAATTTTCAAAGTGGAAGCTCCCTAGGCCTTTGAAATTGTCACAACTTGAAATTGAGGGAATCAACAATCAAGTGCTAGCTTGGTCTGATAAAATCAAATTCTAGGGAATTAACAATCAACTAAACTCAATTGAGGGAAAGATTTGATGGAACTTTGGGGGACACTTTCAACGCAAGTGTACTTGTCAGGAATAGGTACAAGAATGGTTTTGGGTTTTTTCACCTCAGTGCATCTTGTTGTGTGAGGCAGTTGTGATAAAGTTGAAATTGAAATTGCTGGAGTTCCTCTTTTCAGGTGCTGCATTATGCGGTCGAATGCTTCGAGGGAATGAAGGTCTATAAGGGAAAGGATGGCCGATTGAGGCTATTTCGCCCTGACATGAACATGGATCGATTGACTCGTTCTGCTGCTCGTCTTACCCTGCCTCAATTTGATAAGGTTGACATTCTGTCCTCACCGTTCGAAGGCTAGAGAATATTCTGTGCATGATGCATATTTGGTACAGGTTTACAAGACCCTGTCAAACTGGATAATCTGCTTTAAAATTCCTCTGAATAAAATTTCAAGAATATTTGAAACTTAGCACTGGTCACTCAATTCCTATTTCTGATTCACTGTCAACATGTGTGAAGAATGATAGCTAGAAAGGATTCTCTATTTTTAATTGCTTCATCAATATTAATTTTTTCCTCTTCTTCCTAATATTGAACGGAAATGAGCTTTTTAATTCTGAGGATTAAGGAAATGTCTTCCGCGTAGCAATTGCCGCTGTACTGAGTCCGACTCTCTGTCTTTTGTGCGCAGGCAGAGTTGCTTGAATGTATAAAAGAGCTTGTGCGAGTGGAGCGTGATTGGGTTCCGGATGAGGAGGGTTTTTCAGTCTACATTCGACCAACCTTTATTGGCACCCATCCATTTCTTGGGATCTGTCCAACAAGAGAGGCCATGCTGTATGTTGTTCTCCTACCAGTTGGTCCATATTTTCCCAGCGGCTTGAAACCTATTAAACTGTACGTTGAGACAGAAAATGTGCGTGCCTTTCCTGGAGGTGTAGGAGATAAAAAGATAGGTGGCAATTACGCCCCCACTCTAATGTCTCAACGGCAAGGTTCTCGACTGGGCTGTTCGCAAGTACGTGAATACCTCGAAAACTTTATACCATTTTTGAAATTGTCTTGCATAGCCTGAAATACCTCGGGTGACCTAATTCCCAGTCCTCTCAACCGTCGGTCGCTTGAAACATTGTTTTGTTTGTGTCCTGCTCGCAGATATTGTTCGTACTGCAAGATGGAAATCCTGATGGTGGTCTAATCGGAGAATCAGGGTCGATGAATTTGTTTTTCCTCATTCGGCAAGAGAATGGGGAACTGGAACTCGTAACTCCTCCCTTGGATGGCCTGATACTGCCAGGTGTTACAAGGGACACGGTGCTTAAACTTGCCCGGGGTTTTGGAGATATGAAGGTGTCTGAAAGGTCTCTACGTTTTGGAGAGGTGAGTTTGTATTGCGGTATAATGCGGGACTGGGGTCTTGACAACTAAATACATTGATCCTTAGGAGTACAACATCACTGATTCATAAGTGGATATGGATTTAGAAGCGTGAATTGTTTTTTTGCATCTGTTGATATGCTGAACATGTGCAGGTGGAGCGAGCTGCGGAAAGTGGTCGCTTATTGGAAGTCTTTGGTACGGGCACAGCATGCATGATACAGCCTGTGGTGGGTCTTGTCAAGCAAAATAGTGAGATTACAATTCCATTCAAGGACGATGCTGCTAAGCATTGGATAGCGAAGCCACCCGGATTTGCTTCTTCTCCCAATTCGTCAGTGGGAGAGCCTTTCAGCCTTTGTGGTCGTCTTAGTAGAGCACTCCTTGACGTTCAATATGGGCATGTTGACAGCGACTGGTCAGTTGTGATTGACCCATGAACGGACCCAATTCTTTCTGATGGTATCAGTGTTCGTGGATATCGACATATTGTTCGCCCAACTCAATGGTAGAGGTTCCAATCTTTGTAGAAACCTTCAAGTTCCTGCTTCAACTGCAGACAGATCTTCTCGAGTGAAGCACTATGAGGTACACCTCACAATCTCTGAGAAACATTACAGAATCAATTTGTACGTTACAGAATCTTTGAAGCCTGTACAGCCTGAGTTGGATATTTGGGGAAACTCATACACCAGTATTCAGTAATCAACTGAGCTTATGGTGTTAAGTCGGAACTGATTTCAGTATTTTTATAAGGGCCTTGCGGCTACACATTTTTATGACAGTGTCACTGACCTAACCATCTTTCAAGCAATGGAAAAGGTTGTCTGCGAGACTGTTCAGGATTTATTATAAGAAAGTGTCAGTCTGACTCGAGCTGTGAAGTAAAGGTGAATTAAACCGGGGAAGATGATTTAACTCCAGTGGTCTCTTCATGTTCAACTGATTAGATAATCTTACTTTCCCCGTCTTTTGAATATACAGTTTTATTCTAAAAACTGAATCGATGGTAGATTTAATTTCATTCAGAAAGCTGTAACACGGTCATGCATAAATACAGTGACTACAAAAACCAAATATATTACAGTGAGTCTAAGTATGTTGTGTTCAATTTCAGTTCGTGTGCCATATGTTGAAAAGGAATGGACAAAATCCAAATGAGCAAACACAAATATTGTAGTGTCTTCTGTGCACTACAATCCTAAAAAAACTTGAAGCAAAAATCAATTACGGTTTGAAAGTAAATGAATTCCAAAGTTGACCATCCCATAGACTAAGTTATTGAGGTGGATTTCATAATCACTCTAAAAATTGTCTATGCTTTTTTTTTGAGCCTTTGTCTTGAATATTTTACTACATGTTGTACACCATTTAAGACCCACCCCCATTGGTATTGTAAAAAGTTGACATATGTATGCTTCAAAAGAATTATATATAGAGAAAAATGTTGATAATTTTAATGTGAATGGAATTTGAAGATTTCTTATGAACCCAAGACTTGAGGTGTCATTTACAATCATACATGATCTATAGGTTGCAATTTGAATTGTTGTTACATCTTCTTTGAGTAGATTTGAAGATATTTGTCGTAATATACAATTAACACAAATCATTATAATTTGTATTAAGCAACCAAAACAATTACTTTCACAACAATCTTTTTGATTCTAATATATAAGTTTAAAAGGGTTGTGTATAGTATATTGGTTTAGATTGTAGGTAATTTAATATAGCATAACAACAATTTACCAATACCAAAAAATTAAAGTTATTTTGAATAAGTATGTTTAATTAAAATTTAATGATTTATTTGTAGGCCACTGCTTTTGCCGTAAAAATTTGTTGAGGAATTGTTGAATCCCCCGATGATCTCCTTCAGGATATTGTTTAGACCAACCCAGTAACCTCTCGATCTGTCAACGACACAAATAACACCAATTTTGTGGTCCTGGATTGTTATGCCATTGATGATTCCACCTGGGTTGCGGTAGTGATAGCAAGAAATCTTCCTACATGTGGTTAACAACTTTTTGTGTGGTAGCTTTGCTGACCCTTTTATCCAAAGCCTAGTGGAATAATTTGTCTTAAACATCGAGCACTTCCTGTTTTGTAGCCCGCCCAGCCCACAACGCCGTCGTCATCTTCTCCACAATCCCAATGGAATTCAAACTATCACTGCTACAAGGTCGTAATTCGAAGTAGTGCGCCTACCCGCGACCCCCCACTCGCCAAAAAAATGGCGCCGCCTTCTTCCAACACTCGTCCAAATGATGCATTCTCTTGCGCTCCCCACTCACCCTCCTCATACACTCGCCGAAATGTACAAACCCAGCCTTGGATCTCCACCAAATTCGTGCAATGTGACGTAGAATTTGCATTTTAACGAACCAAATTCTAGCACTAGTCATTGTCGCGACAACTCTGTTCAACAATTGAGTGCTCCTAAACCTCTCAATTAGCTAGGCAACAATTGGCCATGAGAACCCTAAACCCTATGATATTATCCTTGATACTGCAAATGGATCCAAAGGCCAACGGTCCACCACCGGCCCCTATTGGTCATTTTTTGGACATTGGGGCAAAGTGCCATGTTTTGGTTTCTTCTGTCAAATTTATGCGAGTAGCCTACCACCTACCTTGTACCAACAAGATTTGCATTTACATCATTTTAGTTAGTGCAGCTAGCTTCAATTCAAGACGTCTTTTATAACACCCACCCACCCACATCTTAGATGGCCCCAGACCTTTTAAAATTTCCAGTGGCCAGAAAATGACCACTTGGATGGTCTAGGGTTAAAGATACTTTTACATCTTGATTCTAAGATATGTCCACTAAATAATGCAAAATCTAAAATCATTTTTTAAACTTTAAAATCATGATTAGAAAAGTAATGAATTCTTTGAAAGTTATCACTTTTACTTTCCTATACAATGGAAAAAACCATTTAACTTCCAAGATTATTGCCAAAAGTACAAAAACATATTTAATGATAGCCAAATAACTTATTAATAAAAAATGAAGTGATGAACCAAACTTTCTAATTTTAAATAATTATTTGGCAAGGATGTACCAAAGGTGACCTCATGCTACAATAATAAAAAGAAATGGATATTACCACCAACCCCTTTCAAAGACTAAGAGACTTCTAAATATTAGAAAGTTGAACACACTAGATATTGTTGGTCCACAACATACTTAATAAGAAGACCTAGAGTAGAAGAATTAAGAGTGGAAAAAGGTAAGCATTAGAAGAGATTTGAGGGCATTGGGAGATTGTGAGTTTCCAATGTCCTCTAACATTGTTGGAATTGCAGGAACGTGTAGGGAACTCTTTGCTAATGTGGTCGCGACTGTGCCACCTCGGAATTTTTTTTTGGTTTGAAACATGTTTTTGATCATTTTTTTTTGAAATATAGGGTCATTATTGCCCTACATTAGAGAAAAAAATGAGGCCTCCGAAGGGCTGCTTCAACAGCAGCTCAACTACCCTTCCATCTTTTATTTTTGGCAAAAAAAAAAATTCCTGAAAATCGTCCATTTCAAACCTAAAGTTTTCAATGTTGCCAGTGGCAAAAGAACCTAGTTTTACATTTTTTTTTCAATAAAAACAACAACATTTAGTTGCAGAAAAACAAAACTAAAAAAAACAAAACTAAAAACAAAAACTAAATTTTTAGTGGCCGGGGCTGATTGCTCTGGTGATATTCACTCAAGGCAACTTTCCTCTGCAGTTAGATTCCAGCCAAGGACTACTTTGAAAACAATAGCTTGTTTGGTCACTCTGAAGCAGCCCTCCAAAGGCCTGAAATTTTCTGTAATAACAACAGTGGCTCGTATCCCATAGTTGTTGAGAATGGCCAAGGGAACATACCTAAAACAATCCTCCCTTGGCCTCAAATATCTTCTAATGGGTAAGGGTAATGTAGACTTCATAGATTGAAAACAAAGTACACGAGTATCCAAGACTTGTGCTTTCAAAATTGAGGTTTCCCTCATCTTGCCTTTAATATATATTATCACTATGTCTTGAAGTTTCTTCAAAGAAAACTAAGAGTCTTAAAGAAATCCTATAGGATATTAGGGGATTTGAAGAAGCTCCACATCTAGTTTAGAGGAGTTACTTGAAGGTTTCAAGTAGACATACAAATATGTAAAAGGAGTTCTTTGAGATACTTGGCAGATATACCTTAACAATGAATGGTTTGACTTCTATAAAGTCCAATAAAAGTAAGAGAAGTTATCTAAGTTGATAAAGGCTATATATCCATTATATACATGTCATATTACATGATACTTGTAATATTACACTCATTTTTTTTAACACCTCAACTTGACGTGGGAGCTTTGGAACACGGGGAGGACACTCCCTATGTTTTAGCAAACTACGTGCGGCGGAAAAAGTAAAACAAGTAATACACCTTAAAATTTAATTTCTTTTTCAAAAAAAAAATTATGAATAGATTTTACTACTTTATAAGTTTATGTTTTGAATTATTGGTATTTTTTTGTGCTAATAGTAATTAGTTATAAATTTTTGAAGAAAAAAGATACACTGTAAAGCTGAAAATAACTTTCACACCTCTATATTATATAAGAAAAAAAATTTGAAAAATGAAAAAAAAATTATATAGAATAGCTTTCTATTGAAAGTTTATTTTGGTTGAATATTGATGCAATAGTCATCTTCATGTGAGCTCTATAAATATTTTAGTTGGAGAACATGCCATTTTAGTTCATTTTTCAACCCTTTCTAGACAATATATCTTATGTTATTTGGAATTGAATTTTTTGTCAATAGAAACCTTTAGTCATTGTTAAACAAAGCTCAAAATTTTAGAATGAAATTATAGTTTATTCAAGGTGAATTACATGAATTACTTTTTCCACCGCCGCACGTAGTTACCCCAAATGTAGTGAGAGTGTCCTCCCCTAGCTTTGGAATTAATTGTAAAACTAGTAAAAGCATGACCTCATAATCTACAAAGACAAAGGGGGCTATTATATGAGCACAAGATTGTGAGCCTATGAGCCAAGAATACCACACACCTATGTTATAGGTGTGTATACTATAGAAGTCATCTATGATTATAGGGTGCACGTGTTATAAATACCCATATTATAAGTGTTAACTTTATGATAAGTACACCATCTATAATGTGTGGTATCTATATTATAGGTACCTATATTGTAAACTCAATTTTCACAAGCTCGCATTCTTGGGCTCACATACTAGCACTGTTGTCTATAAAACCAACATACGATCAAAGTAAGAGAGCAAATTTGGGTATTAATAGTAAAATATTATGTACTACCTTATCTTATAGAAATTGTTTCCATTAAGGGGGAAATATCTTAATATTGAGAAAGATAAAATAAACCCACAATGATCAAAAGGATCAAAATAACCCCACCTACCAACCTCCATCTCAATCCTTCATCATATTAGATGTTATTTTATTCCTCTTAAAGTTTAAATATATTTTTTGGTATAAATGTATTGATAGAATCGCAAGATGGTATATAAAAACAATTCATCTTGATATTATTGGTTTATAAAGGTAGTGTAATGCATAGATATTAACTAACCGTTTAAGGATTCATTGTTTTGATTAAAAAAACACATTCAATTATAAGATTCTTTAACTTCTTTGAATTTGGATTTGATATAAAGATTGTAAAGCATGTGAGCGGTTGCCTTTTATGTACAATAAATATATTTGATCTTTGATTATAACTTTTTAGACAAAATTCTACCAAAATGTGTCTTAACCTTACTAAAAGGACATTGCGGACACTACCATAAGTGTAGGGTAGGGGTGGCACTTCTTTGCCAAATATTTATTTTTTTCCAAAAAATAAGGTTTGACAGATACTAAAAATAAATAAATAAATTGCCAATATTTTCTTTTTCACTATACAATTTTCCTATTTTTTGAAAAAATAATTTTCCTAAAATTCCAACATCTATTTTTAGAATTGTTTTTTGCCAACCCTGCCCTACAACTACAGTAAGTGTAAAAGTGAAAATGTTCACCTATAGAATTTTGTATGAAAAAGGGAGGTCTTGTAAAGTAGTTTGACTTCCAATGAATGCTCTTGTTTATTTTTTAGCAAATGATTCACTCAATACCAAAAAATAATTATGGATCCTAGAACGCTCTACATGAGGGTCATATTCAACAAGGAAGTGTCAAAAGGGACATTCCATATCAGATTTTAAAAGGTCCACGTCATCACAAGCCGACCACAGAATGACATGTGGCACTTTAATTTTTATTTTTAATTTTTAAATAAATAGGAATATGGCTTAATTTACCGGTATCACAGGAGCCAACGATACTGTGGGAAAAGGGGTGAACACAGCAAGCTGAGATTAGGGTTTCGGGATACGACGCTTTAGCTTTTGCTCGCGCTTCCAGGCTCCGCCGTTGCCACGGCTCTCTCTTCTCTCTCCCGCAAACCCTGTTTTCTCTCATCCCAACACGGGACTCCTTAGTTTGCTTCTGGCAGGGATTCTACAAACGGTCTCGTTGGACTTCTGGTCTCGGACTTAGAGTCCCACTTCATCTTCTTTCGTTCGCGCTTGCCGTTTCAGAGATCGCACCAGCGGGCCATGGGCGCCGCCGACTCTCGCACAGGTTCCACACCCCGCTCCCTTGTACCTTTCGCTAACCTAACTTGACCCCCACGCAGCATCTTCGCCTACGTAATCTTTGTGCCTGCGCTCTTTCTCTTGCTTCTGATCGTTGGTAGTGGTACGAAGTTTCCTGGACAGCTGGAAATGCTATTCCCTATTGTCTCTTGGTCGGTGTGGTCTCGGTGGTGTGCCACCGGCTTGAGTATAAATTGAATTCTGCTTTCAGTTCGTTGTTTTCATTTTGTACAGTGACAACTCGACGGAGGTTTAGGTTTAGGAAATCGCCCAAGCAGGTAGTCTTTGTATGAAGCTTTTTTTTTGCTATTTTCTTCTGATGTTTGGAATACGATTAAGGTCAGTTGCGACGTTTTTTGTGGTGATGTTCGATGCGATCTTGCCACGCTGTGTGAACGTAGTCTGAAAATGTTTTCGCTGCGGAAGTTTGGTATGCTGACAGAGTATGCGTTACGTATGTGATTCTTCGTCTGTGCAGATTTCGAGATCAGACTTCGGGGTTGACCCTTGCGGCAGTGAAAAAGAGGTTATTCAGCGTTTTTAAATAGTAGGTTGTAGGTTGAAACGAATCACAGAGCGAGTTTTCAGTTGACGAGAAAGAGCGGTTTCTTGACAGAGATATGCCATCAACATGGGCAGAGTCGCCACCCGAAATGGTGGCTACTGAGAATGGTAGTGGAGCCGGAGGAAGTGGTGGTCGTCCTGTTAGAGCGTCGTACGTGCCTCCTCATTTGAGAAACCGTCCCCAGGGTAGTCCAGTAGCAGACGGTGTGGGCGCAGTGCCGATTGTGAACAACCAAGGTCCTCCCCGAGGCGCACCAGGAGGTCGCCCAGCTTGGGGGAACCCTAACGCAGTGGCGGTTGCTCCGCCTCAAGCGGAAGCCGGGGGTCCCGGCAAGTCCGTGAACGGTTCTGGTTGGGGTGCGAGCGGAGCGGTGAACCATTCCGCGAGTTGGGGCACTTCGAATGGTTCCGGCAGGAGCTACGGAGGGGGCGGTCGAGGGAACAGGGGAGGATGGGAGAGGGAGGCGAACCCTTTCGCGAACGACGAGCCCGTTTCGGAGACGATATTCGAAGCCGAGAACACGGGTATCAACTTCGACGCGTACGAGGACATTCCCGTGGAGACGAGCGGGAATAACGTTCCGCCTCCGGTGAGCACGTTTGCTGAAATCGACTTGGGTCCGGCGTTGAACGAGAACATCCGTCGCTGCAAGTACACGAAGCCTACGCCTGTGCAGAAGTATGCGATCCCGATCAGTTTGCATGGTCGTGATCTGATGGCGTGCGCGCAGACTGGATCCGGGAAGACGGCGGCGTTCTGTTTCCCGATCATCGCTGGCATCATGAGGAACACTCCTCCGGGTCGTCCCCGCGGCGGCAGGAAGGCGATGCCTTTGGCTCTGATCCTGTCTCCTACAAGGGAGTTGTCTTGCCAGGTGTGGAAGCCGTTTTTTGTTTTTCATTGTCCTTCTGTATTGTTGTGAGGATTCGTCATGTTAAGCGAGAGGGTATGGAGGTTTTTGTTTCGTTTGCATGGTTGATGGTTGCCTCTGATGTCCCATTTTGTGTCTTGGCGTTCGAGGAAGTATGGTTTCTTAATGTCGTCGAGCTGTGTTGACGGGGTTGTTGTGGTTGTGCAGATCAGCGACGAAGCGAAGAAGTTCGCGTATCAGACCGGCATCCGAGTCGTGGTCGCTTACGGTGGTGCTCCGGTCCATAACCAGGTATGCAGTTTTTTCTGTTTCTCTTTTTGGCAAGTGCGATGGATAGAATGTTTGTGTGAATGCATTGTTTTCTGGGTCCCTTCCCGACTATGTGCCCTTCCTAATGTTTTTATTGTGGAGCATCTGTAGGTTTGCGTTAGAAATGTTCTTGATTTGAATGGTTTCGTTTGTCTGGGCCATAGCCTGTTTAGCAAGTCTCTGAAGATGGTCTTCTTTCGGACCTGCGCAGGACCTCTAGGTTCTTCACTTTTCTGCTTATCAAAGTTTGGTAAGAGCGATGCCTGTTTTCGGTTGGTTTACGGTTGTTCTGTGTTGTGTGTGCAGCTGAGGGAAATGGAAAGGGGAGTGGACATCCTTGTGGCGACCCCCGGTCGTTTGAGTGACCTGTTGGAGAGGGCTCGAGTATCCCTTCAAATGGTTCGCTACTTGGCATTGGACGAGGCCGATCGAATGCTGGACATGGGTTTTGAGCCCCAGATTCGGCGGATCGTGGAGCAGATGGATATGCCAGCTGCGGGTGATCGTCAGACCATGCTTTTCAGTGCCACATTCCCTCGCGAAATTCAGGTACTTGTCGATGTCGATGAGCCGATGAAAGTTTCTTGTTCGATTTCTAGGTCAGTCAGTGTGGCTTAGGCCTGTGAGCGACTAGAGCTGTATTTGGACTCGTCATTCCTGATTAGTTTAAGTCGTTTTATGTTTTAGATCTTTGTATTGTTCTGGTTTGGAGCTTTGTGTGTTCCCTTTTACTGGAGAGACATCTCTGGAGTATGGTCTGGTTGAGATTCCCAGAACGTTGCTTGTACCGGTCCGCAATGTTGGGTTGGTCGTTATCTTTGGGTAGAGGGTTGTTGAGGGTCCAGAAAGGTAGTGTATTTCCTGTTGTTGTTCTGTATAGTTTATGTTGTGAGGAAGCTGTTGTGGTGTTGACCTGGTTATTGTTTGATTTTTGTTTTTTCAGAGGTTGGCATCGGACTTTTTGTCGAACTACATTTTCCTTGCCGTGGGAAGGGTGGGTTCGAGTACGGATTTGATCGTGCAGCGCGTGGAATACGTGCAAGATGTGGACAAGCGCAGCATGCTGATGGATCTGATCCACGCTCAAAGTGCGTTGGCTCCCCCTGGTCAGCAGTCTTTGACACTTGTGTTTGTGGAGACGAAGAAGGGAGCTGATGCTCTTGAGGATTGGCTTTGTCGCATGGGTTTCCCGGCGACGACGATTCACGGCGATCGCAGCCAGCAGGTATGCTGATGAGCCCTTGTGGAGTGTTTTGTCATGTTCTCTTTGAGTAGTTCTGTGATGTGTTGATGAGCGTGAGTTGTTTTGGAAGTGCGAGCGAGCGAGGGTCATGGTGAAGCAGTTGAACTACCTGTTCGATTGTCGAGAACGTTGTAGGAAGTTTGATTGAGTTTCGGGGTCCACCCCAGGACTTGGATTTGTTGACGATGTCCCCAGGATTCGTGCTTGAGATGCTCTATTTTGGCGCTTCTAGGTTTGAGATGCTATATATTGGTTTTCTGTTGTCAGTATCCTACTATTTGCCTTGCAATAGTGAATGAGGTCTGGTTATTGGAGTGTTTTTGTCTGTAGGGTGCAGTTGGATTAATTTTTTGATCCTAGGTTTTGAGTGTGTCTTGATGTTGAACGCAGGAGCGCGAACATGCTTTGAGATCGTTCCGTACGGGTGTGACTCCCATTTTGGTTGCGACGGACGTGGCCGCTCGAGGGTTGGACATTCCGCATGTGGCGCACGTGGTGAACTTCGATCTGCCGAGTGACATCGACGACTACGTGCATCGCATCGGTCGTACTGGTCGTGCTGGTAAGAGTGGCGTGGCGACGGCCTTCTTCAACGAGAAGGACCAGTCGTTAGCGCGTCCTCTGACGGAGCTGATGACGGAGTCTAACCAGGAGGTTCCCGGTTGGCTGACGAACTATGCGACGCGAGCGAGTTATGGAGGTGGCGGTCGCAACCGACGTTCTGGAGGTGGTGGATCCCGTTTCGGTGGTCGTGACTACCGTCGCGAGGGCGGTCGAGGAGGAGGTGGCGGCGGCGGTCACCACGGTGGGTATGGCGGTGGTGGCGGCGGTGGTGGTTATGGAGGTGGAGGTTATGGTGGGAGCAACAGTGCTTGGGATTAGATGTAGTTTTGGTTCCGACGTGCAAAGTTTAGAGTTTAGGTGGTAAAATTTTGGTAGCTTCAGCCACAGTCCCTGGTGTTCTGGGAGTTCTGTGCACAGTTTTGCTCACAATTTCTTCCTCGGTTGTTTAGACATGATGAGTGCCTCCCCTTTTTTTCTTCGAGGTTGTTGATAGGCTGGTCGGCTCTTACTTGGCCGGGTGTATATTAGCGCTCAGTACTTTCGGTAGAGCTGAAGAGTCATGGATAGCCGGGGCCTGCATTTGTCATGGGGTTCTGTCCCACAATTGTCTGCAAAATGTAGAAGAAGCTACATATGCAAAAGTACACTTGGTATCGAAATTTGTTCAAATTGCTTTCATTCGTTATGTTGGTCTGCGATTTTAGGATTTTAGAGGAGATTATGGAAGAACGTTTTCATACGTTTTTCCTTGAGCTGTGTATAATTTTCAATTAGAGTTTTTATATCACAAACCGATTTTTTGAGGTAACAGTGAATTTTATACCCCACATTCTCTTAGTTGTCTGCAGTCTGCTAGAACTTGATTTACAATGCGTAAATGAGGTTCAGAATTCCGCTTTTAATTACATTTATTTCGTTTTTTCGTTAGCAGGGAAGCTCCCATCTTGCTTGAAGTATCCCATATCCTATGAGAGTTGGTAAAAACATTGAATTTCGGGATATTGTAGCCGACCCTTTCCGAACCAAGCAACCTCTGAATGCTCAAGGCCTTTTTTGAGTTTCTTGGAATTTGTTCTAAATTGAATCAAAAACCAACATTTTGATAAGTCATCAATTTTTTTGGAATTGTATCTATACAAATGTAAAGTACACATGTTACAGATCACATGGAATAGAAAACACAACAATATCACTCACAACTGAAAGAATGTTTGATCATGAAGTGATTTGTAGTCTTTCAATCTTTTTTTCACATATCAACCTTAAAGAATTGGTCACTACAAAATATGAGGTTAAAGGGCATGACATGCATAATCCCAATCAATTTATAGCTTTTCAAAATCTACTCTACAAATAATTTTATGTGAATTTCTAATGTTATTTTTTCTGTAAGATTGAGTGTATTTGAGGCTAATTCCCAAGTGCTTTTGCTACTAGAAAATCAAGATTTGCAATAGCCACCCTTGTACAAAATCTTTAATAGAAAAATCATAATTGTCCATTTTCAAAATCAAATTTTAGATGCTAAAATAGACTTCAAAAAGATTTTTTTGAAAATATAAAGTACTATAAAAAATCATAACTTTGTTAGGTTTTATTTAACTTCAAAGTATTGTCAACACCAAAATTTGGTGCCTTGGGCATTTAGGGGTGAAGGAATTGAGCATATCTAGAGTGTTGGTATGTTGGGAGGTAAAATTATCCCGTGTATAGAAATAGATTTCAAAAGGATTTCATAAATTTTTACAATTTTATTTTCCAAAATAAGATTCCTATGAAATTTCTAGGTGAAGATTATATTCATCCCATAGTGATTATATAGGTCATCCTATTTCCGACAAAGGGTTGGTTGCAATAATGAGTCTTATAGCCTATCATAATGTACGACAATTGCGCCATAACTAATCATAAACTAATCTCTCTATACATGGAAATAGACCATCCTACGCTACCAAAATGGGGGTTAATTAAAAATGGGTCAACTACCTTAACAACCTCTCCATTTTTTTTAGAGCATATCAAAGAAGCTAGCCCTTCATATATCATTGTACAAAAATATGTTTACTTATGGAGCATGTGATACCTAATTTAATTTAAACCATTGAATTTTTGACATTATATGACTTGAATTGCACCTGTTTTCAATATATACAACTACTAATTTAAAAAAATAAATTGACTTGAGTTTGTAGAATTGTTTTTTGTTGAACCTCCTACTGGCCATGGAAAGGTAGGAGGCTCATAAATCACCCATCTAAGGAAAAATGAACCTCAATAGGAAAATCAATGAAGCATAACTTTTTTCACATATTTTGGGTGGAAACTGGAAAGAGAGAAGAGAAACAATGCAATGGCAACTTCAATCGTAATTTCCTGACTAAGAATATATTAACTAAGATTTTTCAAAGTGAAAGCTATGTAGGTAGCTATTGATATTCATAGATTGAACGAGTCATTAATTGAATAGAGCATGTCAATCCAAAAATGATGAATAAAGAATTTAAAATGTCCATCTAATTCCATGCACCCAATTCATGTCAAAAATGAAGTACATGACTAGTAAATTAATCTCTCCATATTTTGGCAATCTGAGAATGATCTAGAACTTGCTCTAGAACTTGCTTTCATTTAATATTGCTTGATAAGAATCTCTATTGTACTCATAGGGAATTAAGAACACAATTATGAGCAAAAAGCACACTCAACAATTGCACTTGTCACTTGATCAGTATCCTAAAATGATGGACCTTGGATGACAATTTCTCACTACACAAATTGTGGTCCATTTTTAAACTATCTATACCACTTTGGGCAATTTTGTAGGGTGATTCTAATTGCCCAAGCGGAATTCAAGCCTCCTATCGTAGTGTGTGAATTCCAATGCCATTCAAGCATTGGAATTCCCATAATGAATTTAGTATAACCAAAATTGAAAATAAATAAATGTCACAAGTACAATATAAATCAATACTTTCTATGTTCAATCTTAAAAGGATGGGCCTATGACTACTTTTCAAGCTGAAAGATTCATGGCTCTCTACACTCCTTTTTTGCAACTATATATGATTGAAATCTTCTATAAGTTATAGGAACTTCAAATTCATTTTGTAAAGATTTGAAATTATTGTGAATTTTTGAATAAAACATGAAAAGTTCATCTCAAGTGTAACATATGCTTAAAAAATCCGAAAATTTCTTCAAAGGTGTATATTATAGTTTAGAACACCATTGCCCTAAGCCTAAACATGTCATTCTAAGATTAGAAAGTCAACACTCCATGGTTATAGGCCCAAAAGTTCAAATTGCAATAAAAGATTGAATTTTAGGAATTTTCCATAATTTCAAGTGGGAGTAGAAACTAGACTTTATAAGCTTCATTTTGTGAGGTGGACTCAAATTCAAAAAGACCATTTTTATGGCTAAATTTCAAACCAAGAGAAAAGAGCAAAAACTACCACTATACACTACATGGTGATCCATGAATTTGCCATTTTCTTATGCAAGAAAGTCAAATAATATCACAAGGAGTGAATATCCAACATCTTTCATTGAAATTAGATTCAAACAACTCCCCGAAGAAATTGGATGAAAAACGTTTTTTTCCATCCATGAAGCCTCCCTGAAATTATCCAAAGACACAAAACGTCCTCTCAGGCGTCCCAGGGTTTATGGAGGTATTATAATTTAAGACTTACCAAACTCTAAGTGGGAACGTACCCACAGTGCTTTAATCAAATATGAAGGAGCATCAGCTTCACAATTAGATCATGTGAAAGGCATTTACATGGACATCTAATCTACCTGTAAAGTACAAAGCTACTGTAGTTCCCCGTAATCCATGGTATGCCATTACCTCACAATGAATTAAAACACAGCTCCTCGACGAGATGAAACGTTGATTTGCTGCTTTATTTCAATCCTGATTCTGCGTGAGCGAAATTGCACTGCCAGCTATGAAAAAGGCTCCGAGTAAACCTACTAGTGATGGAGTCTCGCCCAGAAATGCCACCCCAAGCAAGTAGGTACAGATTACCTGAAAGTACAATGAAAATTCAATTATCAATATACAAAGAACCGATGTTGGGAGACGAGGCTTCTATTAGAAAAGCTGAGCATGATTCACTAATATACTCCGTAGGTTCATGCACACAACCAGGTTAAGCGTGATCTCAATAAGAGGTGAGAGATAAGTACCTTGAGATATTGTAGAGAGGTTGCCTTAGCTGCATTCTCCAGCTGCAGGCCTCTTGTCAGAAATACCTGACACATGCTCAAGCTCAGTCAGAGAAACGTCCATAACTATCATTTCGTCAAGATAATATCACTTGGTAGGATACTAATCTTAGTGTCCAAATGGCCAAAAGTGGCTGCATCCATATCTACAGGAGTTGAAATAAATCAGTTCGGAAGCTCAAAGGCAACAAAATATACCAATTTTTGATGACATCATGTCCCACAAATTTTGAACAGAAACGTGTTTGAAAGTTACTATACTAGACTACTGTCTTCCAAAGGAGACTTTCTATTTTCAAATTCGGCACTTAAGAGGTTAATGAAGTTTAAGTCAGTAGAAAGGACGTGAAACTCCAACCTGTGCAGTAAATGCAGTCAATCCCACCATCAACAATCCAGCTGCCTCCAATGGAGTCGGAACTTTGAATCCCTAGGAAGCGAAAAAACACGAAAATTAGATGTTACACAGGCATGAGAATACTGTAGCAACCCCCTAAATCCACTGCCTTGTTCAGTAAATCAGAAGTCGGACAATATTCTATGATAGAAGCTCTACCTGGAAGAACATGGCCACTGCAGAAAACGGAGCAGACAAAGCAGCAAAGGCGAAGACGCAAACCCTGTAGGAGAACCCCACAAGAAAGGACTGTTACTGTTATTGTGACTTATAACAGAGGTAGCCACTCTGTGTACCACCTGACCAGTGAAAGAATATGTTGGAAATCAATGTCTCTGAAAACACCTCACTTTTCTACAACCATGAAATACATGTATATGCGCCAAAGCAGCTCCAAGTGAAAGAGGTCCAACAGCTAAGAATGCATTCTCTTATAGTGGTGGTTCCCCCAGGCGACCAACTGCTCGCAAAATGATGTACGAAAGAGCTCCTAAAGAGGATCCTAATATGGCTGCAAAGATGCCCACGTATGTAGAGTTTGTAGAGTTCACCGTTGTCCCGCCTGCGATAAGAAAATGTTGCACAGTACTGGTCATGATAAATTGTATCCTGAACGCTACTCATTCAACTTAAAGACCTTGACAGATGCCTTTAGTGTCCCTTCAACTTGCAAAAAGACACTGTTTAGGCTACAGATCTGTTATGCTTCAGAGATGATGGTACCTATCAAGTCATCCTGATGATCCCTGTAACAAGATACTGCAAAAATTATACGTAAAAGCGTCCAACGAATCATCTACTGAAAAACTTATCATATATAATTTTTGACTTCTCACACCTATGCAGTCCATTTGTCCATTGCCATCTGATGAGCTTGATCCTTTAATTTACAGTGTTTAACTCAGGGCGTATTGATGCTTCCAATGACGGTTTTAAGCTGCGTCATTCTCACATATCATGCATTCTTCCTTTGGCCATACAGCTAGGTGCATGCTGAACATTGCATGCAGTACCAGAAAGCACATCAATCCCAACGATAGTTTATAGAAGCAGTAAAGCAGAGAGCAAACCTGGGAAGATGAACTGCGGTTGTGAGACAAGAACGACACCCAAAAAGCTGAAGAAAGTCCCTGAAATTACAAAATTGAAACACCCAAGTCATATGTCATTAATAGGCAAGTTATCAACCAAGTCCTCAGTAAACCGTCCATTTGGATTTTAAGAGCACGAAACTCTTCCATTACGGAGTGACTGCTCTTCAAGGTTCACAGACACCTTGATTGTCAGAACTAGCACACCATATCTGATTCATTGTATTTAGTTTTCGTTACCTAGACTTAAATCGTGTTTCCAGCCAAACGTACTCTCATATTTACCAACCATATACGCTTGAATTGGTGAACTGACTTACCGACAACTTCACGTGACCCCCAGCTTTCGTTCAGTATAAGAGCTGCCAAAATTGCCGTGAAGATGGGCATTGTGAAGTTGAGCACTGTTGCATCTCGCAAAGGTAACACCTGAATGCTGCACACTTTTCAAACAAGTTCATAGGCTCATGTTCTCTTTCTCAAGGATGAAAAACACGAAACATGCAAAGTGTGCAATAAGTCCAACCAAATTACTGAATAGCCACTGACAGCATCACAATTTCAAAGAGTACCAAACCAGCTCATAGGGTAGAACTCTCTCACCATAAGAGACTCACCAGGAATCCTAATGATCAAGTGTCAAGCAAGAATCGGATTTCCAAACAGGGTAAGGATTCAGACGAAATATAGTTACTGAATATCACACTGCCGTAACTCAGGCCACGGTCTTTATAAGACCTTGAAAACTTGATCTAGTGTTATTGATGTGATCGGAAATATCACCTGTAGAAATAAGTGGATAGGGCAAAGTAACCCACTACAGCTCGAGCTAACACTAAGTGCCTCACTTTAGAGCTGCCGAGTAATGGATGTCCCATCCTCTTTAGTCCTGCTCCAGCCAAAACTGCTACGACAGTGCAACGGCACATCACCGTTTCTGATGATGGCACTCC
Source organism: Rhytidiadelphus loreus (assembly GCA_947034895.1). Classification (NCBI taxonomy): domain Eukaryota; kingdom Viridiplantae; phylum Streptophyta; class Bryopsida; order Hypnales; family Hylocomiaceae; genus Rhytidiadelphus; species Rhytidiadelphus loreus. The sequence goes on from OX344763.1 coordinate 9,314,337, forward strand.
GCTCACTGGAGAAGTTCACCAACACATTTAAAGCCGCAAAAACCCAGCGAGCATGGCTTGATTAGATTGACAAATTATGCTATCGTAACTATTGATACATATCGAACATTTACAATCCGATTCATACACACGCAACCAACAGAATCAAGTATCACCACATGAAATTTGAAGATGTACTCTTAGAATGCTTTAGTGAATATAGGCTCAAATTTGGTACGTATAATCAATGGCTTATCTACCAAGTGTGTAGACAGATTTCACAAAAGGTGATAAGAGTTGGCAAAGAAACTACAGCAAAGAAGTATGTGAGATTTCTTGGGAATGCGCGCACCTGATAGCAGCTTCACAAAGAGACCCATAAAGCTGTAGGCAACAGATGAGATCACCATGCAGACAATGCCCGAATACCTTGAGCCACCCCATACCCACCAGTTACTCAGCTTGCTGTCAGTTATAAGAGAGACCTCGTTCGAAGGACGGGTGATTCTGCTACTAGATTGCCGGCTCAATAGCCTTGTTTCTGTGCTTTCGCTTCTTCTGACAGGAGAAAGGATTTGAATATTAAACTCCGCCTTCGATGATTCCTCACTTGTTGACATGATGACTGTCGAGCTAGATCAGGCCATGTCCTCTGAAAACATGCGAATCAGTTTCAGGTAATTCAGTTTTTCCAACACATCATCACATCAGATCACATAACTGGAACCCTCCCAATAGTAAAAAATTATAATAACAACTAGTCTGGCCATCAAAGTTCAAAGTGCTGGTTCTAAAATTGAGGTGTTTGTTGGTCCCTACAAGTACATATGAAAGTAAAAGTAATACATCACATGTTGTACAATCAGATTCCAGGGCAAAACCCGACTGGAAAAGGTGCATTCTCTTTTGTGAGGAAAAGAGACTAAAGGATACAATAACCGTTGGGAACCTGATCCCGCCTCCTATACTGACCGCTGTTACGATCTGCAACTCATCTATAATTTTCTCACACTTGCTTCATCTTATTAGCATGGCATGGCTAAACGTCTATGGGCACTCATCTTTGAATGGAATGGGATTGTCTACTGCCATTTACAGTAGTTTACAACGTCCCACTTTTAATGATTACATCCGAAATTCATACACACTTTTATCTCAATAGATTTGGCCCTCGTACCCAAAGATCTCTCCACAACTTTGTGCATCTCGCAAAAATCACTCCTAAACACGCTAAATTGCTTAGTGTGACGCAAATGGCATCCTCTACATTACTTATTAGTTTTTTTCCTCCCGTAGAAATGTACAAATCTCTGTAGATTGAAAGATGGTCATAAACCAAACGTGGTTGCAAACCTACTTTCTTGCCAGTTCGGATATCAGATCACATCAGCAACAAACGAACGCAACCTCCAGAAGTACCTAGCTGCAACAATTCGGTTCTATGCCTGGCATTCTGAACGGATCATGTTCTCATGAGCCGGCCAACCTTAACTCTCTACTCTGCTAAAGAAAAGCATCGACACCAAGAATTCTTCCCATTCAATGCAGAACTCAAGCATCTCTCTTAAAAATGTAGACCGACGACCTTCACCTCCAAGCACGTAAACCTCTAAACCCAGATTTCGGGGAATCTCATTCATCCCAGAAAATCCAAGCGATTTGACCCCGCCAGGTTTCTTATTTCCTTACACGAAAACTAGGATTTTTCCGTGAGGCTCTGCAAATGATACCATTCTGAAATAACTTCATGGATTCGATCGGGAACCATTTCACATACAAACGTGTAGTGAGGAACTGTACCTCGGTGGATGAGTGAAGAGACAGAGGTTGCCGATATCGCAGATTGATCGCAAGAGGGTTTGAAACTAATTTCCGCTTTTGCGAAATGCCATCCAGCTCGCGAGAATCAGTCGTGATCCGCGGCACACGAATGGGCTGCGAGATCGGGATGTCCTTCATTTGCTGCTACTGTGTTGTTGACAATCGTGCTCGTTGCAGACGCTAAACCCTAAACCCTCTTCAGGACTGTGATTTCATGGTCAACAAAGACCGATTGAAGTGATAATATGGAATTGTGAACATGGTCAAATTTATAGCAGCATGGTCAGTGAACAACATTGCATGTGCTGGTCGATGAATTAACCTTGAAGCTGATAAATTAACTTAGCAACTTGGCCGGAAAATAAATAATGTAAAGGGTGCCTAAATTTTTGGAAAATTATTGACCTAGTTTGCCCCCCAAATTTTTACATATATTAAAGGATTCCCTAATTTATATAAATTCAGCTCACATTCAATTCATAAAATTCAACTCGCTCCACACAATTTTGCATCTCTTCTTTGTCAAAAATTATAAACATACATTGCAAAGTTTTTGCCTTGCCATTATGAAGTTTTAAAGCACAATCTCTTGCAATTTGCAAACAAACCCTGACACACATTTAAGGTACAAAATTTAGGGTTTGGAGGTCAAGATAAGAGTTTAGATGAATGCAACCAACTTAGATGAAAGTAGCAGCAACCATCCAAAAATTGCAAGGACAACTTGGATGAATGCCTAATTTATCTTAATTGTATTTTATAGCTACCTAATTTTGATATATTATTTTTTAGGCTGCTAGTAAAAAAATTTGCACTTTAATTAATTATTAGGTAGAAAGTTACTCAAATTGCATTGAAGCTATAGTAGGCAAACCCATATCCAATTGTTTTCCAATACTATACTTTATAAAATCCTAAAGTCACATATTATTGAAGTGTAACATGTCAACTATCAATTTTTTGAATTGGTGCCTCTAAAAATAATGAAGCTCTAGTTTAGGGTCATTAGTTACATTCAGCATTTGCAGAATGTGAATTGCCTTCCTTTGGCTCCCTTGTGTTTGATTGGACATTGAGTTCTTAAGGAGAAAATGGTCCTAACAGGCATTGTAAATATAGTCCAATGTTGCAAAGGTGTTGGAAGGGAATAATTTTGTAGAAGAATTTATGCCAATACTATTGGATGCATCCAAAATCATGAATCTAGATGAAGTTCAACCCACGTCACTTGGGAGTGAGGTTGTCGACCTTATAATGATCCTTCAAGAGACTACAAACCTCAAGATGGAAACCAAAGAGCTAGTAGGGCATATGGTCAACTTCCATGCTAAAACTGACAATTGAAGCAGTCGAATGAGGTGGCTACCTACAATTTTTAGCACAATTGTATGGCATTCTACTAAGAGTATCCTACAATTACACTTTAACAAAGAAAAGAGGAGGGTAGGGAATACTCAACCTGGTAAAAAAAAAGATTTGGAAGCTTACATCTTCAACATGCAACCATGCAAGAACTTGGATATCCTTTGACAATTAACCAACTCCATCGCAAAGTATCAGACATTGTTCAAACTCATGTCAATGCTTTCACAAATAGAATTCTAGTGGTTGGTTAGTTGTAGTGGTTTTGAAGATGACATCCTCATCTTATGTAGAGATCAACATAAGGACTTGATACTAATAGAACACAAGGATTGTATCAAGAAAACATCATGTCGTTCTACCACAACTTCCAAATTCTATTCACATAGCACAACTATAAAGTCAATCATATTTAGAATTGCAACAAGTTGAGGGATCAACTGGAAGCTAAAATGGGTGTGGTACCTTAGTCTTTACAAAATGTAACTCACAATTCTTGTGCACTATAATTTCTAATCAATGGGAGTGGTTGAGCATTCTATTGTGCATAATTAAATACAGTTGGTGAGTACATCCTCCACTTCTACATCTTTAAGGAAAAATGTAAAAAACAAAATTATATAGAAAAGTATGAGGCTAATATGACTATAACTATGCAAGCAAAAGTTTGGATGATAGGCTTAGTTTCTATTCTCAACTTGGATCTCCCATTCTGTAAGGCTCTAGAAGGACATGGAGGAATTTCAACTATCAATAGACACTTGTTGATTTTAGATAAACATGGTTTGTATGTGACACTAGATCAATGTTGTTCACAAAACATCTCAAATTAGATTTCTTGGCATGTCTTGGCATTAACATCACATAATAGACATAGACTTCAGCCTCATGTTTAGACCTTTCAAGTGTGCTTTTTGTGGACATCATGATGCTTGGACATTGAGAAACAAGAGGAAGGTTACTTAGAAAGAGGATTTGTTCCACCCTCAATGATGCTAGCATGTGAACATAGAAATGCAAGTATATAAGCCTTAATCTGAACCTTGGTATAAGTAGTTATCTTACAACCATTGAAGCTTCTTATAGCATAAACACCTATAATATACATATTTATAATATAAGTACTCTATAATCATGGAAGGTTTCCATAATTTAGGTAGTCTATAGACTTCTAGGTTCATGTGTTTATGATCATGGGCTCACATAATAGCACCCTCCATTGATCCTATGGAAAGTTCTAATGACTTTGAACATTATAAAGCAATTCTCGAGATAAAAATCCAGTCCTACAATTCTTTTGCTATGCAAGACAAGATGGACCCTAGTAGATATTTCCATCACTCTACGAATCAAGACAAAGTGGCAGTAGAAGAAGGCATTGCAAGGAATGGGAATGTGGTAAAGGTTTAAGCAATGATCTTGTGTCAAATGTCTCCAATAGACTAGACAATCAATCCAATGTACACTTCTATAGCATTCAAAATAAAACATGTGACAGTGACCAAGACCATGACAACAATGTAATTGGGCAATAGAACAAGGGGAATTCCGACAATGAGAAGGATAGTGACAATCCAATACTAGGTGACAATGTCAATACGCAAGAGCTCCTCGAGGACAAAATTCTATAGTCACAACCAAAAGAGAGCCATTTTTTCGTCAAAAATTAAACAAAGTGCATCCAACATTAGGGACTCCTTCAATTCTAAAAGTGAGACAGATGTTGGTGATGAAATGGGCACTCCAAATGCAAGAAACTTTGCACCAAGACCCTCAAAATTTCTTTGAATTGTCGCAATTCCATGATTTTTCAAGCAGGTGGCGTGGTAAGGACCCCATCGTTGATTATTCTAAATCAATCATTATGAACTACATAATGGCCATAGAGGGTGCCAATACTACCCATAGGATCAAGCCATGGAGTGACAAGAGCAAATCCTACATGTTGATTTGTCACCCTCCATGGTCATTATCATTTCGGTAGCAACCACAACCGGAATTCTCGCCATGTGACGTGGTGCTATTTGCCAATCGGTTTGTACCTAGTGTTGGTCATTTTCAACAAGTGCCCATTAACCAATCACAATATGTCAATTATTTGCTACCTTGCCAATCTTCTTAAGCAACTTAAATTACGTAATTCAAGGTTGGAAAATGTCACGAAGGGCACACATTACGAGTGATAATTTGCTTGCTCATACTACACCACGTTGGAGAGAATTCTAGTTGTGGCCATTACGACAAGTGACAATTACTTGTGTGCTATGGAAGAGGAAGGCCCTATAGAAAGAAAAAGCTGAAAAGAGTAAAGAACTAAAAAGGAGGGAGGTAGAGTATACCAAGGAGAAGAAAGCTAACAAAAATTAAGGGCCATAAAAGGAATTAACAAATTCACAGAGACAGCCAAGGTGATACAATAGCACGTCGTGGTTCTATAAAAGAAGTGGTTACCAACTGTGCTAGCACAAGCAAGTGATGAATTTCCATCGGAGAATGAAGCTGGCGCAAGCAAGACATGAAATTCCTTCGGAGAATCAAGGTGGCGCACGCAAAAAATGAACTCAGTCCATCGGAGAATCCAACGCAAGTAACCCAACGCTCTCGAGAGTGTCGGTATTCAGGCAAATTTCTTCTTAATTAATTTAATGCATGGCCCTCTGTTGAAAGAGCCATTCAAGAAATCGCAATGGAGTGCCTTTGTGGAAAGCACTTAGGGCAACCAATCTACAACAATTTGCACACCATTCCTCCTCTAGCTGGCTTTGAGATCACCAACCAAAGGAGATTTGCATTGATCAATCAAAGAGTGAATGTGAATCAAATTCATGCTAAGGTGGGTCAATCTAGAATAAGTGAAACAACTAGAGAAGCTCACAGCAAGCTAGGGTCGGACTAGGATTACTCCCAACCTACGTAGAAGGGCTGGATATGGGTCCATTGTAAGTCTAAAATTTAACTTGAGAGTCTCAAATGAATACTCCTCATGGTAAAACATAGTGTAGGCCTATGTGTGTTAATAGAAATGTAGAGGTTTAGTGGCTTCCAAATGAAATATAGGACTACTTTTGAGCGTTTTACATTGCTCAATTGCTTGTAGAAAAGCTAGTGAGGTCGTAATTTTCCTCTCATTTGCTGAGGCCTCTTAATGCATGACATCTTTGAAGGAACAATTATGGATTTGCCTACCTAACTAGTAGATATTCACCACATTGACATTTTAATGATGGACTCTAAGAAATCATCATAATCATAATAATAACATTGGTCTAAAGACCCTTAATATGAATGAAGAGTTTGTTGGAGGTAGTACAATTACTATTCATGAGTCAAGAACATGGATAATACTACAAAATCTATACTTGGACTAAGTTCTTAGAATCATTGAATTCTCAAAATTTGATTGGTTAAGAGTTGAGAAATTAGAATTTGTAGTCTCACACTCAATTTCAATTTCCAAATTCCAATTCACTTAGAAATGCCTATATGACCCTCTACATGATAACATGATTTAACCCCTAAAGGTCCATTGTCCCTTTGGGGGACAAATGGGATTTCAGGCACGTACCTATAGGCTGAATTTTTGTCATGATTTTTTGAATTTTTTCTTGAAGATAGAAAACTAATTAGCTTCATGGGAATATTATTTTTTTTTAGTTAGTGCTCAGGAACAAAAGTTTTGCCCAAATAAGCTCAAAATAGAGGAGAAGAGGCATAAAAAAAAATTCTAAATTTCAGTTTTCTTTTCTTATAGATTATATATTTTTCTACATGGAAAGCTTTGATTCATTCCATTTGGATTTGTTATGAGAAAGTTATAGAGAATCTTGTTTTCTAGGCAATTAGAGCATCTTCTTGAAAAAATAACTTGTAGGATTCATTTCTAAATGCAGTTTTTACAATTTAAAAAAAGAAGTTCCACATGCATTAGATGAGATTCGGGGGGTCTGGAGGGTTGTTTCACGCTTGTTCCCCCAAGGCTTATCGAACATCAATGTCAGAATTTTATTTTACTTCTAAATGAAAAAAAAAATGAAAATGAAAAACAAAGTTAAAATTTATTTTATTTTACTTAAATTGATGTGGCAATCTGTCTACCATGTTAGCGCAGTTGCTGAATTGTAGTTTTGAACAATTTTGGCATGGTTCCCACACTAGGAACTCAAAGCCTTCCACAGGAGGAGAAATTTATCTAATGGTTTAGTTTGCTTTCTAGAACAATCTCACCATTGGGATTAGTACATTTTAATTCTATTTTAGACATATTAATAATTTAGATTTTCCATCTATCTTATACTTACTTCTCCTTAATAATTTTTTAAAGAATAATTTTTTTTTTTAAATTCCCCAAACTCTCAACTCAAATTCCCCACAATAAAGATTTAAAGCTCAAAACTCTATAGTGCAAAAATTTTAATTTAAGAAGGTTCAAAGTCAAATAATCTAGTCTCATAATGTCCAAAAAACTTGTTTTTTTCACTTTAAATGTATATATCTTGTAATCTTGCAGTCAAAATTTCTAAGATTTTTTCTACATATTCTCATACTAGTTAGGTGTAAGATCCTATGGTTAGATGTGCAAGAAAAACAATTTTCAAAATTTTTAACTCTTTGTTATAGAAATGGCAATTTTGAGTGTGTTTTGGCCAAAAAAAGGCCTCGGTCCTTTAGGGGTTAAATATTTGGGAGCCAAGGAGTTGAGACTTTGAGAAAGAGTTGACAAACTATTTATAGTGGATATAGGTAGAATTAGTCTACTATATATAAAGACTGAAATTTTGTTTTTTTATTTGTATGTTGGTTGTTACAAAAAATTGTTTTGAGGCTTAATTCCTTAGGAACAAACATTCAAATTTTGAATATATGAATGCAAATGTGTCCCAAGCACATAGAATCTGGTCTATTTATCTATCCATCTAAATGTTTGTAGTTTTCTGTGTTAATCTTTTTAGATTTGCAAGGTATAGTTTTTAGAATTTTTCAAGCAATAAAAGTTTGTTTGAACTCAACAAAAAACATTTTCACTTCAAAAATGACCCTTCAAAAACAACTTGAATAATTTTTTTTTTTTTAAATTAATTAAAAAATCACCAAAATCAAAACTTAACAATTGAACTAAAAAAATTATAAAATTATAAAAATTCAATCTATAATCAATTTTAGAACCAAAATTTTCATTATAGGTTTTAAATTTATCAAAAAATGTCTATTTAATTGTATGAATATGATAAATAGATTATATTTTCCAACTTTTGCTCTTTGCAAGGAGGGATGCATGGACTTTGTTTTGTGGCGTTTGGATCTAACTAACAATGTGAGAGCTCTTGCAAGAAAATTTAGTTGGTAATGCATTGGAGGCCAACTTATCATCCATGAGCAAGTATGCAATATTTGTGAATTAAGTGATGTTTGTATTAAGCTTAACTCCCTATGACCAATTTCCTTGCAATATTGTTTTACATTCTTGAAACAATTTGATTTCATCAAACACTATTTTGAATGTTTAGTCTATGTGTCAAATCATTTCATAGGTGTAAGAATAGAATGAAAGAGATTGTTTCCTTTCATTGATAGAGATAAAATGAAAGTAAAAGAGAGTTGAGGCCGCAAATTTTTATGTAAAACAATTTGAAAGAAAAAGAAAAAGAAATGAAAATGAAAATGAAAGTAAAACCAGGACTTCAATCCCTTAACCCCTAGGAAGCCCAAGAGGTTTTTAACAAAACACAAATGTGTTATAAAATATAAGTTCTATAATTTTTTTGAATTTTGCATCAAAAAAGGTAATGTAAAGCATGAAAAGTAGAAAGTATCCCTACAATCAAAATTATAAAATTATTTTTAGATTCTCTTCAAATGAATTTTGAAGATACAAATTTACAAATTCATCAAAAATACAATTTCTATTTTTAGCATTTGAATTTTTTTGGATTGGAAAAATTTATGGTTTTTATTGATTTGTGAAAAAATGCATAAGATTTAGTAATGAGAACACCAATACTTTTTCTAAATAGTAAAATTTTCGAAACTAGGTAAATTCTAAACACTTTGTGCTATTTCTCTTATAATTTTTGTTTGACTGTAATGATCTTAGTTTTAAATTTAAATATGGAAAGACAACCGAGTCTTTTAAAAAATTAAAAAATTAAAAATTAAAAATTGAAAAAAAAAATTCTGCACAAGAATTGAGCACTTCGGGGTTAAGAACTAGGTGTTTCAATTTGATAAAAACGGATGCATGCAAATATGCCTCATGAACACATAATCCTGATTTTTCTGTCCATCTAATCGTTTGCAAATTCTTGTGTAAGCTTTCTAACAATTTTACAAAATAGATTTTCAAGACATTGCTTTGCAAACATTCTAAAATTCAAAGGTTATAAGTGTGTTTCATCTCAATAAGCAACTTTGCCAATTAAAAAAATGACTATTCCATAACAACTTGAATCAACAAGTGAAAAAAAACGTAGGGAGTCAGATTGATCGTAGGGAGTTAAGCTTAACACAAACATCACTTAATTCACAAACTTCGCAGACTCATGAATCATAAGCTGACCTCCCAATGCATTACCAACTAAATTTACTTTGCAAGAGCTTGACATACTTCCTTGCTCAGTAACTGATAAAATAATAATTTACAAAAGCACAACTCCAGACTCATGGAATCTTAAGTGATTTAAGTGATTCAAGTAGGAGGTAACTTAACTTCAACTTCGTTTGCAGCTACAGTGGTGTCAACAAAAGTGGAAAAAAAAAAGAGGTCTATGTAGAATCCATACGATTCTTCTATATCCACTCTACCACTTTGATTATTTAGTAATACATCACTAGCGACTCTGCCTGCATAGAGAAATATGATTCAATATACACACTCTAATGTGCTGCAATCCTCGTATAATCTGATACATACACCAGTTGGAATGTAGTGGAAACAAAAAACGATTAATGCTGCTCTCTAGATAGGAATACTGTTTCAGTCATTTATGCAAAAGTCGCCAACAATTTCAGCCTTGGCTCTCACCTCAAGAGGATTTTCATCAGTTACAGATGAGAATGTCGTCAACATCATTCACCGTTCATTGAAAGTATTACGATTTCCTGACTTCACGGGCTGCCAAACAACCAAACCACACCGTGCTCAAAACTATGGAGTGTTTGAATTACAGACAACAATAACAGACTAAGTATGCTCTGTTTCCTCAATCTGCACAAGATACAATGGCACAATTAATGTGAACTGAGAACGTTCTGTGTCGGTGAAGAAGTTGCTATGCAAAAGGGTGGGGTGGGGTGGGGGTGGGGTTATACAGCAAGATGCACTTACTCGACATGCTCCAGCAGCTCACAAGATACTCTGACAAGCAAATCCTGATATGATAGCAATATGAAGCAAGCAATGGACACAGTTGCTGTCTGTTAGTCATGGCCTCCCCAATTGGCATCCTAAATTATAAGAGCGACAAGTCAGTTAGACTAATTGCAGCAACGTCGTGGTGTCAACAACGTCGTGGTGTCGTCGTCGTGCACAAAACGTGGGTTGAGAGAAAAAATAGGGTTTAGGGTTTAGGGTTTAGGGTATGGTTGTTGCATACATACCTTGCTCTCAGTACTTGGAGCAGTTCTTAGACCTACAATGCCTGATGACGGCTGCTGCTGCTGAGAGAGCTGCCCATGGTTGCTATATGGGGCAATGCTCTTCCTTCCGTCATTATCGGTGAACTTGGCTGAGGAGCCTTTGGTGTACAGCGTCGTCGTTGCTGGTTCATTCTCGAAGCGCCCCACTGAAGGAAACGTGGTAATGGTGCCCTGAGGAGGATGCCAACCCTTTCCTGAGGGACTGCTTCTCTGATTTGACATAGGTCTTCCCTCTTGCTAGGCACACTTCAAACTGCAATCCAGACATGGAAAATATTACCTCAAATGTTGTTCAAGCATTTTAACCAAGAGATCATGGTTGGAAAATGAGCAATTTGATTCGTCATGCTGTGAAAAATCAATGATTCAGCTGAGCGGAATTTTCTGTGACCAGAATCAGTGAAAAGCATTGCATGTGTTGGTCCAAAATGAATAATAAGATGGGACAAAAGAAAGTGCTCCATATGAACTACTGAAAAGCGTGTTAGGAAAAACATGACGCCCGATTTGGGCCTGCAGGAGCTATTTCGGCGTTTAGCTATTCTGACGCCCGATTTGGACCAGAACCGCAAGGATATAGTTATTAAGGATATAGTTATTGTGATGAAAAGATGTGATGCACCGACAATCGACTTTTGCATGAAATAGGGAGGAAAACTTTCAATAATCGCATTACTGTTGGAGTGTTACTTCATTGCATTTCAAGTACTCTCTCAACTTTCAATCCACACAAAGCTAGTTTCTCTGAAACAGCAGAATTCATTTAATATTTGCTTCCAGAAACGCCAACTCTTTCTCACGACCTAAAATCCTGAGATTTCAGAGGCAGTGTTGGGGGGGATGAGACGATCTGCCCAGAACGGCTAAAACACATGCACAAAATCCAGTCAAGATCGTAAACCATAACTTGTCAATGCATTCAAGGGAGGTACAAATCCACCCACCTTCAAAGACTTAACAATACAAGACCTAGAATAGCAGTTGTCAGCAACAAGGCAACACAGCACTGCACACGGCTCACCCTCCAGTTTCTACAAAACATAATGCCCGGCAACACAATCAAGGAACTGGAAATTTTTCCTAAAATGCACAACAGGCAGCATCGCATCGCCCACAGCCCTATCCAACCTTGATCACAACTCGAAAATCAAGGACAACAAGGGAGATTGCATGCCACGATACACGCAAAAACAGAGTGCACCACTTCAAACTATTTCCTTCCTCACCAGACCGATCTTCAAAATCACTCGCAACACACTCAACTCACAGAAGAATTTGGCATTCAAGAAAATTCATCAATTCAAGAGGACAAAGTCCCAGAGCCTTCGATCTTCACCGCTTGAAATTGGTGAGCCTTTGCTACTGAAAACTGAAATCTTGAACACCACGACAAGAAGAAGAGGATTCAGACGGTGCCCATTTGCGACGAGATCATGGTCGCTACCTGGCACTTGGGCGAGCAAGAATTTGATGCAGCAACAGCCAGGATCGCACAAGTTTTGCAGCTTGAAGTGGAAGAAGGTCGGTGTCGATTCACCAGGTCGGTCAAGGAGCTCCGACACAGTAAAAAGGAATTTTTATTTTATTTTCCTGAAGAATCATCGTGAATGTTAAGCTTAGTTTGTACATTTGGTGGAGACCACATGACGAAAACTCTGGAATTTATTACAAAACCTCGCAGACAATTGGAGGGACCCCACTTCGGCAGTCCGCCATCCGTCAAATAAGTTAAGCTTGGGAAACACATTCTGGGGGGTGTCAGTTCTGGACAGTGCCAGGCTCTGGGTGATTCTCCGGTACAGGCAACTGAATTAAATTTTCTTCCTTGGAGTCAGTTCTTTTGCTTTTCATTTATTTGGGGCAGTGCAGAAAGCAGTCGTCACTAGAGTGATGGAGCTATTTGCATCCATGGAAATGGATGAAATCTGCAATATATAGATGAAATTTCATTTATTTATCCAAAAGAGTGTAAATTCATCCAAAATAGAGAAATATCATCCCTAGATTTGGTAGCAATTTAGCAAGTTCATCCATTGAAAAAGGAAGAATATCTCATCAAGTATTCCCTATTATAAAAATTGCATTGTTTTTAAGTAAAAATTTGCTTAAAAAAAGCTTGATTAGAGGGCATCAAAATAGGAGGTTGATTTTTTTCGGTTTTCTAGGCATTTTCGCCACAACAAGAAGTAATAGACTAACCAAGCTCTAGCTTTTACTCCGAAGGTGACCTTGCTTGTGGTGAAGGGTTTTGTTTCCCCCATCAAATTAGATGATTGTGTTTAGGTTGTGGATACCAATATGAATCAAATTGTAGACCTCATCGGGCCAATGAGTATGATTGATCATAAATGAGAGCCATTGGCAAGAGAGAATGTGAACCACAAACAGTTCAATGAATGCACTAACATGGAGTAATAATATTTAGTATTTGCAATATTACATTACAAACTCTAACTAACTAAATGGCAACAAAGTTGTTAATGTTACTGACATTAAATGTCAACATGAACACTAATCATCAACTAAATTTCCACCCAAAAATCTAAATTAGGACTGAGATAGTTTACCCTATACTAGAACAATATTCAACATGAACACTAATTGCCAACTAAATGAGAAGTAGAGTGAGTTACATGATTGGGTAAATAACACTAAAAGTACCATAATATTACATTTCATTAATAGTGTAGTAAAAGGTGCCTTGACTAATGGACTAGAGAATGAAGTAATGAGTCAATATGTCATTTTTGGGAGGTGCATTGGCCAAGTGCAAGATGAAGAAGGCTATTTAAGCTATTTAAAACTACATTCAATGTTTATTGGCTTCAAATAGAAAAAAAAAGCTTTAAGTTACCCTAAAGAAGTTTGAGTAGCTACCTTACTTGAAATTGCGAGTCATTGCTAGAGAAGGTTGTCTTAAGTGGGTGTGTATTGCATAGGTGTACCTAAATGTACAAGGATTATGATTAGCTATGGAATTTCTCCAGTCTACACAATCCTAAAAAAGAGGCCCCCTTTGTATTGTGCACCTACAACTTCATCCCCTTTGCTAGAGGGACAGAGTCTCTTGTATTGTAGCCCATGCTTGTTATAATAAGAAAGGTGTGACAAATATTGGGACAATCTTAGATTCAACAAATGTTGTTCCCTTCAAAAACCTTGAAATTCCTAATTAAATCCCACAACATTGTATAACTAGGCAATGGTCCTCCTCATGTTGCGAAGGTATTATACTTTGTTAGGTTCCCAAGAGGGGCTTATCAAGGATTTTGGGTGGTTGAGGAGCCATAGAGGACCATTTTCTTCATTGTCAAGTAGGAGGGGCAAAAACTACCCATTTAATCCCTAAAGGACCAAACTACATTTTTTTGGCAACTTAGTAATTTTGGGTAGCTCACTATGAATGGAATTTTTATTTTTTTTCTTTGAAATTTTCACACAACGTGTGCTCAAGGAGTAGCTTTAAGGCCTAACATTTTTTTAAACTTTTCACTACATGGTTTAAAAGTTATTGTATGATATGTAGTTTTCATTGCTTGAAGGGGAACTAGGGCAACTAAAAAAACTTTTTTAAGAAATAAAAAATTGAAATTGGTTTTCCAAGATTTATATATACACTCAGGGGGGTCACTTAGAGTGTCCATTAGAAACCATGTGCGAACAAAACTTTGGACCCCCTATATACTTTTTTTAATTTTAAATATAAATAAATAAATAAAATATGAATATATTTTCTTACTTTGAAAGTTTATGTTTTGAATTATTGATATTTTTATTTGTTAATGATAATTAGTTACAAATTTTTGAAGTAAAAAGATACACTGTAGAACTGAAAAAATAACTTTCACACCTCTATATTATATAAGAAAAAATTGTTTAAAAAATGAAAAAGAAATTCTACAAATAACTCTCTATTAAAAGATCATTTTGAGTTGAATATTGATTCAATGGTCACCTAAATGTGTTCTCTATAATTATTTGAGTTGAAGAACATATCATTTTAATTCATTTTCAACCTCTTCTAGAAATCATTTCATATTTTATTTGAGTTGGAAATTTTGGCAATAGAAACCTATAGTCATTATTAAACAATGTTCAAAATTTTAGGTTGAAATTATAGTTTATTAGAAATCACTTGTTCACACGTGGTTTGTTGTAGTAGAACTAAGTGCCCCCCCAAGTATATACATGTAAAGCTTTGAATCATTCCATTTTAATTAATGAGATGAAAGTTATGAGGAGTTTTAGTTGTGGGTAGTTTGTGGATAGCTATGGAATCTCTACTCAAAATATACTTTGAAGTCCTTTATTTAATTCAATTTTCAATATATTTGGAAAAAAATAAAAATATAGGATGTAGATTGTTTAATATAACATTACAACCATTGGACTTGGCATTTTTCAATTCCATAAATAAATTATTAACAATTTAGTATTTTAAATCATTCCCTATTTCTTTCCACTTACTATTTTTTTCCTATATGTTGTACAATTCCAAATGATCTAAAATTTTTCAAGCATGTAGACAATTTGACTTGAGGAATGAATCCAAAGAGTAACCACCATTTTAGACATTTTTTTATACAAATGTGACCTTGTAAAGTGTAGCTGCTTGATTTTTTGTAGGGCCCCCAAAAGGATTTTTGTCGCTTCAAATGCTATATCTTGCAATCCACACGGTGAAAATTTCTGAATTTTTTTCCACATGTTCTCAAACCAACCTAATGCAAGATCTTATAGTGTGTCCAAAAATGTTTTCTTTTCCTAAAATTTGGTACTTGTATTAGAAATGACAGTTTTGGAATGTTTCTGGTAAAAACATAGTCAAAATCCTTGAGGAGTTAAGACCTTATTGACTTAGGATCTCTTCTATGTGGATTTAAGCATTTTCTAACAAATTTTCAAGGAAAGAAGAAAAGGAGACACATCCATCACAATTTTTATTCGTAATTTTTAGACTTAAAATTGAATTAGATATGATTTTCTAAAGCTTACAACAATAGGGTGCTATTGAAGGCTGTATGTACTAGCATTAAATGTGAAACAATTGTCCAATCAATGGTGCAAATGGAGTTAAAAAATGAAGGCATGCAAACCTTAAACCTAATCAACATGGTGCATGTAATTGCCTGGGATGGCACAAAGTCTCCCATCCACTCCTAACTCCACATTATTACACTTAAATTTTGTCTACTTCCAAATCAAACTTATTAGTCTCCAACCACTCTTAAAATTGTGCATCAGTAAATCCCAATTGGCACCAACTCATCACAAGATGCTTTTTCATTTCTACAGTAACAATTCATGGTTTAATAGTAGGGACAACTCTTAGAGCACAGGCATAATATGGGCAAGCTACTTTTTAGAGGTCCCCTTTATCAAAGATGCAAAAGCGGAAAATTTGGCCACAATCAAGTATAGCCTATCAATGATGCCCATGTGAAGTTGATTTTTGATGATAAATCGCCAAAAAAGTCAACATTGTTGATTGTTGATCATGCCTTTTTTTTGGCATTATAGTGCCAGATTGCAACAAGAAAAAAGATGGGCTAAAAAATGGCAACAAATCATGAATTTTTTTGCCACAACTTTAATTTAAATAAGAAATCTTAGATGAAATCATCAAATTATGGATGAAGACCTAATCATGAACATGTGATAATTATGTGCTGATGTGACTGATTTTCTATCCAATATGTGAATAAATGTTGAAATTTGGAGCACCACTATAACATTTTATACAGCCACTTTGGCACTTCATAAAAATTAAAAATTAAAAATTAAAATTTAAAGACCTGCTGAGTGCTGACGACTGCTGATGAGCCCGAAGCCAGAGACGGCAACGCCAGGACTAGAGGAGCAGAAGCCCCCACCACGAAAAGGAGCCCCGCTTTTGGCAGCCACTTGCGCACCACAAGTCTGGGGTGCAGTTCCTGTGAGAGGCTGGAAACGCTCCACCACGAACTCCAAATATCTCCGCCGCTCTTCACTTGTCAGCCACAAGCTGGCCATGGAGTTAACTTATTATAACAGAAAGTTATTGCTAACCCATGCACGACCGGCCAGGGAGAACTGCCCCCCTCGCTCGGCCCTGCGGGCAAACCCTGGAATTATTTATTTTCTGCACATGAATTTTCTTGCAAATTTTGAATTCATTTCTGCGATCAGAGACCCCAAATTAGCTAGGTGAGGTTTAGATTATACCCTAGAATGGCCCAAAATAGGGGGCATTTTTTTTACTTGCACCCCTCGTAAGGACGAGCGAGGGGGGCAATCCACCCTGATCTGCACGACCCTGCCGAGGACGTTTTTCCAACCGATGAATGACAAACAATGGATGACAAACGATGAATGACAAACGATGAATGACAAACAATGGATGACAAACGATGAATGACAAATGATGAATGACAAACGATGAATCTCCGTCTCCATGTTGGGATAAAAGTGTAACTATTCATCCTCTAAATTTTGTGTGAAAAAATGGGAACGTCTTCTACAGTAGTTTGACTTCCAATGAGTGCTTTTGCATTTTTGGAAGCTAGCAATTCACACGGTTCCAAAACAACTAATTTCTACAATGACCAGATCGCCGTTTGAGGGTTAATAAGATATGTGTTGTTTTAAACTTTAAAAAGACGAACGGGTGACCTTAGAAATCATCCCTTTTCATCACCATGTGAATCATTGGCTTAAGAAATTAGCAAAAGCACTCATTGGAAGTCAAACGATTGTAGAAGACCTCCCCTTTTCACAACAAAATTCCTAGGATGAATAGTTGCACTTCCGTCCTACTAGAAAGATTCTTTGTCATCTATCGGACGCCAAACGTCCGTGTCGATGTTTTAAGGGTTAATGAGGTGTAGTGGATTTTTCTTTTCATTTTGGAGAAGGAAACAATTAGTGATTCTTCAATGTTCGTGTAATACTTGGATGATACTTGGTCAATAGGAGGAATTTGAACCCACAAAGAGGCTTTGAGTTTTCTTACTAATTTTAATACTAACTGAATGAGTATGAAGGTGGCCATATCCTCGTTACAACCACCATGTGGCGTATGCTCCATCCTTTCATGAGATTTATGAGATTATGGAGATGGATTGGGTAATGATGACAAATTTTTGAATTCATCATGCAATTCTTGGCCCAACTACACAAAATAGTGAAATTAGGTTGCCCCATACTATAGTTGACCATGTATGAAAGTGTTAGATATGAGAAATTAGTGTGGGGCAACCTAATTTCACTATTTTGTGTAGTGAGTTGAGAAGGCTCTTCCCATCCAAATTTTTGCATTACAAAGCGGCCTCTTTTGGGGTCCAATTTTCTCCTAATAAATGTGATATCTGTATGAAACTAGGTGATAAATAGGTAAAATTTGGCTACTAGTCTCAAAACATAGTAGTAATCCATCTATTTTGACCCCCTAAAATGATAATTTCTTTTATAAAAAATAGCCAACATCTTTTGGTTGTAGCCAATTGGCAAAAAATTATGCATAAAAAGAACATTGATGAGGTGCTAGTCATAGTGTAGCTCCGTGACATTGGCCCAACTAGATTTTGTCATGGTTTAATTGTCATCCCTCTCAAAAGATCCATAATTTAGGATAATTTAAGATCCAAAAATAACTCAAAAATTCATAACTCTCACATTGTATTGTATGTCCAAATGTCATGAAACAAAGTCCGTGTATCCCTCCTTGCAAAGGGCTTTAGAACAGTATCATGAACATGACCAAGGGACACATGGTTCCAGAGATCTCACCATAACAAAGAAAACAAACAAACAACCGCATCAACCTCGAAATTTTTTTTACTATGTTTTCACCAAAAATGCTCCAAAATTGTAATTTCTAGTACAAGTACCAAATTTGGGAATAAAATCGTCATGGGATGCATATAATTGTAAGAACTTGTAGTAAGCTGGTTTGAGAAGATGTGGAAAAAAAATAAGGAAATTTCCACCATATAGATTGCAAGATAATAGCATTTTAAGTGACAAGAATCCTTTGGAGGGCCCTACAAAAAATAGGGAAACTATACTTCTCAAGGTCTCATTTTTCATTTGTATGAAAAAATGTTGATGTTGTTGGTGTTTCTTTGGATTCATTTTTGAAGGCATGTTGGCTACATGCTTGAAAAAATTTAGATTATTTAGAACTATACAACATATAGGAAAAAAATAGTAAGTAGAAAGAAGTAGAAAATGATTCAAAATATTAAATTGTTAACAATTTAATTATGGACTTGAAAAATGCCAATCCCAATGGTTGTTATGTTGTAATAAACAATCTACATCCTATGATTTTATTTTTTTCAAAAAATCTTGAAAATTGAGTTAAATAAAGGACTTCAAAGTAGAGATTCCATAACTACTAGCAAACTAAAACTCCTCATAACTTTCATCTCATTAATGAAAATGAAATGATTCAAAGCTTTCCACGTATATGTAATTTTAGGAAACCAATTTTTAAAAATGATTTTTTTGAGCTATCCAAGGTACTTGTAGTTCAAAGAAAATTACATGTTATACAGTAACTTTTTAACCATGTAGTGAAAGGTTATGAAAATTGTTGGGCCTTAACGCTACTCTTCGGGCACATGTTGTGTGAAAATTTAAAAGAAAAAAAAATTCCATTTGTAGTCAGTTGCCAAAAAACATAGGGTTGAGGTATAGACTAGTGTAGCCTTGTGTTGTTGGCCCATAACTCAAAATCTATAACTTTCACAGCATATGTTCAAACACCATGAAACAAAGTCCATACACCCCTTATTACATAGGACTTTCTAAGTGCCTAAGGGATGCATGGTTTTAAAGATCTTACCATAACAAACAAAACAAATAAACAAAGAACCTAATTCAATGTATGGAAAAGGTAATAATAATTTTTTAATTTTTTAATTGATAAAACTTTCAAATTCAATAACTTTCAAATGTGCATAGGAACACCACAAAACAAAGCCCATACACCCCTCCTTGTTGAGGGCTTTCCAATAGTACCAAGAACATGGCTAGGGGATGTACAATCTAAAAGATCTTACTGTAATGAACAAACAAATGAAACTAACTAACTAAAGGTATGGATTGAACATCTACATTGTTTTCTATTTCATTTTTTCCTTTGAACTTCACTTAAATATATTTGTCATAATAAAAATAGAAGAATTTGCTAATGTAGGTATGGTATTCCAAGAATCTCTCTTGTTGTGTCTACATCTTATTAGATTGGACAATATTCAAATATCAATACCTATAGGCACTTTTGAGTGTCATTAAATCTTTAGCACTCCTATGCCCCAATTATGGACAATGAATAGAAGGATTTTTCTACCACATAACTTCTCATTCATCCAAATCAATGCTTCACTTTTTAAAAACTACACTTTCTATATGATGAATTTGATGAAATCAAGGTAAATAGGATTAAAGTATTAACAAGGGTTGATACAAAAGGTTGATAAGGTGTTTCCACATACTCATGAGTAAGTCTAGTGACTTAACCACCATCCCTTGTCACTAACTTTTCATTTCCACATACTTATGAGTCAAACTACTCTATAAAAGTATTTTTAGATTCCATTTGTTTGGCATGGTCTTGTGGCATGTTAATATAAATTGCAATAGAATATTCTTTGGAAAAGAATGTTGTAGGTCCCTGACCCCTGGAAGACACTTTAGTAGGCTCACTAATGTAGCTTTGCTTGAGACTTGCTCAAAATACTCACTATAAAATCGTCTTCTTCAATGGATTGTTGATGTGCTACAAATCCTAGGACATTATCACAATTTAGAATGGAATTTTCATCCCAATTACATATGTTTCATCCCAATATATATTTGAATGAATAGTTTGAGGGAATTTTCATCCCAATTCTATATGTTTCATCAACATAAATAGCTTCACCATTCCAGCTAAGTTTTCATTTTGCATTGCTTAAAATAAGGGTTGGTTTTCACTATGTTTTAAGTCCTAATTCAAGGCCAAATCCCAACTTTCTAGGGTTGTCAAA
Organism: Rhytidiadelphus loreus; assembly: GCA_947034895.1. Lineage (NCBI taxonomy): Eukaryota > Viridiplantae > Streptophyta > Bryopsida > Hypnales > Hylocomiaceae > Rhytidiadelphus > Rhytidiadelphus loreus. The sequence goes on from OX344763.1 coordinate 9,335,144, forward strand.
GGTGAAAACAACAATAGTTTGTGAGCCTATTTAGAGTCCAAACTAATGTGTTGCCATGGATACCGCTCTTTCCTAGCCTACATCGTGTTTCATCAAACAAACTCCTCTTCATGCTACAACTATTTTAGTGGAAGTCACTAGTTTTTATGTGCAAATCATTATTGAAGTGAATTGAAGCTAAATTTTTACTTTGTCTTTGCTAAATCCAATCACTTGGTGCATTTTGGATCCAATGAGGCTTTCAATCTTTTCATTGTGTACCTAAGTTAATAGAAATGACCAATACAATGAAGACATTCATTGAATACTAAACCGAGCACTCCAAATCAATAGTAAGCCATGGATAGAGAGACAATGTTTAACCTATAAAATTCCTTGCAACCAAATTTTAGTCTTTCATGTTTTGGACAAGCCTTAGAGGTAAAAAAAGCTTTTAAAATTTGAATTCCCTCCTAAATAATGGTATTTTTCATTAGCTTTCCAAAAATATAAAATTCAACAAATAGATGTCTTCAACTTGAACACTTGGATTTGAATATTAGGTTTTGAAATGTTTTGAAATGTTTTTGGAATTAAAGTAGTGAATGGAAATACCCAACACGTAAATACTACCTAACTCTTTTACACTTACTTATTTAAGTCTAAAAAATGGATAATATGGGGTCAACCAAATTTTTAAGTCATTTCTAAAATTGGTCAATGTAAGAAAAAAATCTCCATTCATGAATTTATGAATATTTCTCGATGGTTTGACTCTTCACAAAGAGACAATGATAATGCAAGGGGTATAAGTATTCCATAAAGTGAATTCAAATTTTGATTTTAGGCTTAGTAATTCTCAAACCAAGCATCTACATCATAGTAAAATACGTAAACTAAATTCCACATACTCTTGAATTGTGAAGCTAAGTACACCCATCAGAATCCAATGAAAAAACAACTTAATACTTCAATCATATAATCTTACAAAAAAACTTTTTGTATGTGTTTTGCATGAAGTTCAAATTAAGATTCTATAATTACAATCATCATTTTCTACAAATTTTTCCATCCCAAAATCTTGATCCCAAACTGGCCATTTTCTGTGCTTATTGAACTCGAAAATGCCAAGGATTTTGAAGGGTTAATATTCATGTCAGTGTGGGAATGAAATTGGACAAGCACATTTGGAGATCTTCAAATGTTTGAAACATCTTTTCTGGTCTACATGTGTTCAAATTATTTCCTCATCAAAAGCTTGAACTTCATTTTCTAAGCAGAAAAAACACCAGCAGCCTCAAATCGGATCGTTTCCAGTCAAGAACGAAGTGTTCCATCACTTCCAGCAGTGACCCCGAGACAGCGAGCTGAGCAATTTGTGCAAATATCCACTCTGTAAAGATGTACACGCCACTTCAATACGAGGGTGAATATTTGCACAAACTGATCAAGAATTTATCAAGCTGGCCATCTAAAATAGGACATTGTGAAATGAATACTTCAATGAAGTACACCGATAGGCCCTGATACCGAGGAGCGGAAATTATCGGCACCTAGAAAATTAGGGATTACAACAATACTTTCTGAAACCAAAGCAAACAGAATGAATGAAAGCAATTTGAACAAATTTCGATACCAAGTGTACTTTTGCATATGTAGCTTCTTCTACATTTTGCAGACAATTGTGGGACAGAACCCCATGACAAATGCAGGCCCCGGCTATCCATGACTCTTCAGCTCTACCGAAAGTACTGAGCGCTAATATACACCCGGCCAAGTAAGAGCCGACCAGCCTATCAACAACCTCGAAGAAAAAAAGGGGAGGCACTCATCATGTCTAAACAACCGAGGAAGAAATTGTGAGCAAAACTGTGCACAGAACTCCCAGAACACCAGGGACTGTGGCTGAAGCTACCAAAATTTTACCACCTAAACTCTAAACTTTGCACGTCGGAACCAAAACTACATCTAATCCCAAGCACTGTTGCTCCCACCATAACCTCCACCTCCATAACCACCACCGCCGCCACCACCGCCATACCCACCGTGGTGACCGCCGCCGCCACCTCCTCCTCGACCGCCCTCGCGACGGTAGTCACGACCACCGAAACGGGATCCACCACCTCCAGAACGTCGGTTGCGACCGCCACCTCCATAACTCGCTCGCGTCGCATAGTTCGTCAGCCAACCGGGAACCTCCTGGTTAGACTCCGTCATCAGCTCCGTCAGAGGACGCGCTAACGACTGGTCCTTCTCGTTGAAGAAGGCCGTCGCCACGCCACTCTTACCAGCACGACCAGTACGACCGATGCGATGCACGTAGTCGTCGATGTCACTCGGCAGATCGAAGTTCACCACGTGCGCCACATGCGGAATGTCCAACCCTCGAGCGGCCACGTCCGTCGCAACCAAAATGGGAGTCACACCCGTACGGAACGATCTCAAAGCATGTTCGCGCTCCTGCGTTCAACATCAAGACACACTCAAAACCTAGGATCAAAAAATTAATCCAACTGCACCCTACAGACAAAAACACTCCAATAACCAGACCTCATTCACTATTGCAAGGCAAATAGTAGGATACTGACAACAGAAAACCAATATATAGCATCTCAAACCTAGAAGCGCCAAAATAGAGCATCTCAAGCACGAATCCTGGGGACATCGTCAACAAATCCAAGTCCTGGGGTGGACCCCGAAACTCAATCAAACTTCCTACAACGTTCTCGACAATCGAACAGGTAGTTCAACTGCTTCACCATGACCCTCGCTCGCTCGCACTTCCAAAACAACTCACGCTCATCAACACATCACAGAACTACTCAAAGAGAACATGACAAAACACTCCACAAGGGCTCATCAGCATACCTGCTGGCTGCGATCGCCGTGAATCGTCGTCGCCGGGAAACCCATGCGACAAAGCCAATCCTCAAGAGCATCAGCTCCCTTCTTCGTCTCCACAAACACAAGTGTCAAAGACTGCTGACCAGGGGGAGCCAACGCACTTTGAGCGTGGATCAGATCCATCAGCATGCTGCGCTTGTCCACATCTTGCACGTATTCCACGCGCTGCACGATCAAATCCGTACTCGAACCCACCCTTCCCACGGCAAGGAAAATGTAGTTCGACAAAAAGTCCGATGCCAACCTCTGAAAAAACAAAAATCAAACAATAACCAGGTCAACACCACAACAGCTTCCTCACAACATAAACTATACAGAACAACAACAGGAAATACACTACCTTTCTGGACCCTCAACAACCCTCTACCCAAAGATAACGACCAACCCAACATTGCGGACCGGTACAAGCAACGTTCTGGGAATCTCAACCAGACCATACTCCAGAGATGTCTCTCCAGTAAAAGGGAACACACAAAGCTCCAAACCAGAACAATACAAAGATCTAAAACATAAAACGACTTAAACTAATCAGGAATGACGAGTCCAAATACAGCTCTAGTCGCTCACAGGCCTAAGCCACACTGACTGACCTAGAAATCGAACAAGAAACTTTCATCGGCTCATCGACATCGACAAGTACCTGAATTTCGCGAGGGAATGTGGCACTGAAAAGCATGGTCTGACGATCACCCGCAGCTGGCATATCCATCTGCTCCACGATCCGCCGAATCTGGGGCTCAAAACCCATGTCCAGCATTCGATCGGCCTCGTCCAATGCCAAGTAGCGAACCATTTGAAGGGATACTCGAGCCCTCTCCAACAGGTCACTCAAACGACCGGGGGTCGCCACAAGGATGTCCACTCCCCTTTCCATTTCCCTCAGCTGCACACACAACACAGAACAACCGTAAACCAACCGAAAACAGGCATCGCTCTTACCAAACTTTGATAAGCAGAAAAGTGAAGAACCTAGAGGTCCTGCGCAGGTCCGAAAGAAGACCATCTTCAGAGACTTGCTAAACAGGCTATGGCCCAGACAAACGAAACCATTCAAATCAAGAACATTTCTAACGCAAACCTACAGATGCTCCACAATAAAAACATTAGGAAGGGCACATAGTCGGGAAGGGACCCAGAAAACAATGCATTCACACAAACATTCTATCCATCGCACTTGCCAAAAAGAGAAACAGAAAAAACTGCATACCTGGTTATGGACCGGAGCACCACCGTAAGCGACCACGACTCGGATGCCGGTCTGATACGCGAACTTCTTCGCTTCGTCGCTGATCTGCACAACCACAACAACCCCGTCAACACAGCTCGACGACATTAAGAAACCATACTTCCTCGAACGCCAAGACACAAAATGGGACATCAGAGGCAACCATCAACCATGCAAACGAAACAAAAACCTCCATACCCTCTCGCTTAACATGACGAATCCTCACAACAATACAGAAGGACAATGAAAAACAAAAAACGGCTTCCACACCTGGCAAGACAACTCCCTTGTAGGAGACAGGATCAGAGCCAAAGGCATCGCCTTCCTGCCGCCGCGGGGACGACCCGGAGGAGTGTTCCTCATGATGCCAGCGATGATCGGGAAACAGAACGCCGCCGTCTTCCCGGATCCAGTCTGCGCGCACGCCATCAGATCACGACCATGCAAACTGATCGGGATCGCATACTTCTGCACAGGCGTAGGCTTCGTGTACTTGCAGCGACGGATGTTCTCGTTCAACGCCGGACCCAAGTCGATTTCAGCAAACGTGCTCACCGGAGGCGGAACGTTATTCCCGCTCGTCTCCACGGGAATGTCCTCGTACGCGTCGAAGTTGATACCCGTGTTCTCGGCTTCGAATATCGTCTCCGAAACGGGCTCGTCGTTCGCGAAAGGGTTCGCCTCCCTCTCCCATCCTCCCCTGTTCCCTCGACCGCCCCCTCCGTAGCTCCTGCCGGAACCATTCGAAGTGCCCCAACTCGCGGAATGGTTCACCGCTCCGCTCGCACCCCAACCAGAACCGTTCACGGACTTGCCGGGACCCCCGGCTTCCGCTTGAGGCGGAGCAACCGCCACTGCGTTAGGGTTCCCCCAAGCTGGGCGACCTCCTGGTGCGCCTCGGGGAGGACCTTGGTTGTTCACAATCGGCACTGCGCCCACACCGTCTGCTACTGGACTACCCTGGGGACGGTTTCTCAAATGAGGAGGCACGTACGACGCTCTAACAGGACGACCACCACTTCCTCCGGCTCCACTACCATTCTCAGTAGCCACCATTTCGGGTGGCGACTCTGCCCATGTTGATGGCATATCTCTGTCAAGAAACCGCTCTTTCTCGTCAACTGAAAACTCGCTCTGTGATTCGTTTCAACCTACAACCTACTATTTAAAAACGCTGAATAACCTCTTTTTCACTGCCGCAAGGGTCAACCCCGAAGTCTGATCTCGAAATCTGCACAGACGAAGAATCACATACGTAACGCATACTCTGTCAGCATACCAAACTTCCGCAGCGAAAACATTTTCAGACTACGTTCACACAGCGTGGCAAGATCGCATCGAACATCACCACAAAAAACGTCGCAACTGACCATAATCGTATTCCAAACATCAGAAGAAAACAGCAGAAAAAAGCTTCATGCAACGACTACCTGCTTGAGCGATTTCCTAAACCTAAACCTCCGTCCAGTTATCACGGGAAAAAAATGAACTGAAAGAACAACTGATAGGATACAAATTACACTCACGTGTCGAGACCATAAAGACGAGACGTCGCCGACTACAACGATACGAATACAAAAAAGTAAGAAAAAATACCGTTGCAACATACCCAGGAAGCTTCACAACAGAAAACATGCAGAGGGAACAGAGAGAGGACAGACATTAAGTAGACCTGCTCGAAAATGCGGCACGAGGCCCAGGTCAGCGCAAAGCACAAGGGAGCGGGGTATGGAACCTGTGCGAGAGTCGGCGGCGCCCATGGCCCGCTGGCGCGATCCCTGAAACGGCAAGTGCGAACTAAAGAAGTTGAAGTAGTGTTCTCCGTCCGTGTCTGGAATTCGAACGACACCGAGGGAAGAATCCCTGGAAGAGGCAAAAAACTAAAGGGTCCCGTGTTGGGATGAAATAAAACAGGGTTCGCGGGAGAGAGAGAGAGAGAGAAGAGAGCCGTGGCAACCGCGGAGCCTGAAAGCACGAGCAAAAAGGCTAAAGCGTCGTATTCCGAAACCCTAATCCCGCCCTCGCTATCTTTCCCGTTTGTTTCATTGGTTTAGTCTAGTGCATTCTCCTCCAACTAACGGTGGCTGTCAGGGCTGGTCCACTGAAGGAGGGACCCACTGATTCTAAAATTCTAAAATTCTACCAGGGAGTGAAAGGTCAAAACCCTAAAAAGTGTTTTCAGCCAATTTTGACACAATATAGCAAATGCGTATTGAACCATGCAATTCCCAATAATGAGGCGAAAGTTACGAGGAGTCTTATTTTGTAGGCAATGAAAGCAAGAAAAATATATATAAATAGGCATTTTTTTAACTCAATTTTGAAAATATCCTAATAAAATCCAACAAAAATGGTACCTATTCTTTACTAGAACATTATCACCATTGGGACTAATAATTCCCAATTTCTTATAATAGTTGTTAGTGATTTCGTTTTTTCTTTCATTCAATAATTTAGAGATTGCTTTGTGTCTTGCCTTAGGAGTAGGAGACTAGAAATCTCCAAACTTTTTAGTCTTGCCCTTGACATTTGTACCTATTAGAGATTTTGTATTTAGATGTCACAAAGTCAACCTATGTAATATGAGGTGAAGAAATTTGATATAGTTTTTGCACCAATTGACGCTAAGAATTTGATAGGCTTTGCAACAAGGGAAACAAAATAATTATAAATGTATTTCACACGTTTCAAAATTCTTTTTTATTTCTTTAGTACTACATTGTTTTCTTTAATAAAATATATAATAGTATTGCTAAATGTGATTGTTGCTTGATTGTTGCTTGACCTTCTAAACTGCTTGTTGTTGTCATTTTATTGTCTCTATCCGTAGGGAGTGATATAGCAATGCTACAAAAGTTCAAGAGTTCCATAGGCAAATGAAAGTGAAACATGTGTTTAAAGCAATAGTTGCATGTTGGGTCCCATCATTCCTAAGAATTTATCTCTTATATATAGTAAAATTGTGACATGTGGATAATTAAAAGTAATAGCATTCTACAATTGTCACATAGGGATTTTTATATAATAATCAAATAGAGGATTGTTCATCAAACTAATGATGTCATGGGAACAAGGTAAACCCATAAAACTCATCAAAATTTTCTTGTTTCACAAAGCTCTCCTCCTGTTGAACCTCAAACTTATTTGGAGAATGATGACCAGGTACAGAACAGACAAAATGAGTAAAATATTTGAAACCAAATAAACCTACCACACACAGTCACTTCAATACAAGCGGAAAGGATTCTAAGTAGGATATGCCATTACACCCTTGATATAGTGCCAATGCAAATAAAAACGGAGGGAGGTCATAACAACTTCATCACCGTCCACGATGCACCAATTTGGTAACTGTCAATCTTAATTGTATGCTAAAAAATGAGGCAATCTCTAACAATTGAGAATGTTACATAACATTGGTGAATTGTTCTCATTCTGCACAACGTAAGTATAGTGAACATTTCTCGCAGTATCATTGGAAGGATTGCTTGTTACTCATGTTCCTTCTGTTCCGTCTTCTGGATGAGGAGGTTGATCCTGGAGTTTAAAACGCCTGATCCGAGTTCTCCCTTTCAAGGCCAAGGCAAGAATGTCAAGTTCTTCAACATACCACAGCTCCTTAACCCTGGCCTGCAAACATACAATTGTATTGAAGCAATTAGTACACGTGTATGAACTGAGTGAAAGATTAAGACGAGTCACATCGACGGAATTACTAAGAAAGCAATCTGATATTGACTCTCAACGTGCTTTATTAGGTACTATTACACCCATTCATTGAGGATACACGCCAAAATCCTTTCTCGTTAGCAAACTAATCACATGACGGACAATATCGAATCTTTCAGTGAAATCGTACCTTGGTACAAAGCTTTCGATTCAGCTCCAAAACAAGCTCTTTGAAAGTTTCCAGCATCGACTCCACAGATTGGTCCTACAGTCATTTGGAAGAGAAGGTTGCAAAAGGTGAAAAACATGAAAAAGACTTCCTAAGAGACTGCAGTTGAGTAATATTCAGCAAAATTTCAAGTTCTGGCTTCGAACATTAAATACAAAAAAAAATTTGTTACTGGAACAAGTATCATCATTGCATGTTGCATGGTGATTCCACTAGCAAGCAGTTGTGATATTTAATCTGCCTACGGACTATAGAATGGTGTTTATCTGACCTTGTGTGCTGTGATTGGCGGGCTCAAAATTCTTGCTAAGGAAGTATAAAATATAGCTGGATTATACTGCAACAGGCATACAAACGATGGTATTTCCGCAAACAAAAGATGCCAAAGCATAAGATTTGCAAAGCAAATAACTCCATGGCTCCAAAATAGTTACCATTTGCACAGTTTTGAACTGAATATCTCAAGTTTAGGTAAGACTTTTAGTGCCTGTCTGCATACGTGCCAATTCAAGTCTTGAATGCATGTGAATGCGGAATTTGATGATTTACTGAGAACTCACCACCTGCTTTGCTGGCGAACGAGGGAGAGCCTTTCTCAGCTCTTCTCGTAAAACCGATGGCTCTGTACCCTTCAGTACCTGTTCATTGCAGATTGCGGCTGTCCTAAACATTGCTGGAAATAAGGTATGATAGCTCCAAAAAATTGCAGAAGTCACGTAGCGATAGTTCAATTCCCCAGGGGGGGCGTCGAAACGAAAGATCACCTCATTGCATTTCAATCTCAAAAAAAATTTAGAGGCAATAGGACAGAAGGAAAGGAGCCAAGAGACTTCATTGACAAAAATTGGAGGTTGCGAAGAGGAAGAGTAGAAAAAGTACCTGCCAACATCCTAAGAGAACGCCTGACGGAGTAAGTACTACTCTTTCTAGCTCGATATCCAAAAGGAAACTTTGATCTGCCACATGCCTTACTGCGGCAGCTTCAATCTCTACCTGAATCAATAAAAGCAACCGTGTTACACAACGAGGTAACCTATGATAGAGTAAATGTGACACGACTCAACCGAAACACAGAATATCGTAACATGCCGAGCTTGCCTCGTCTGAAGTCCAGTCTTCCATTTCTATCGGCACTTAATCAGCTATAAGTCGGTGTCAATTTGGGACCTCCTTACCTCCTCTGAGGTGGCAGGCACAGGGTTTTGATGGTGTGACGCATGATGCACACTAAAATGGTAAAGATCCGGATCTTGATACCATACCCCTGAAAACATAATCATGTATAAAGACATTTAAGGTATAGCCTGCATTCAAGTTACGCCACAATATTCCCATGATATATCTAAACCTGAATCGCAATTAAATCCATCAAATCTAAATATTAACAGGACTTAAGTAGATATGTTATTCACCTGATTCCGGAAAATGAGGAGAAAGAATACTCTTCACTGTCCGCCTGCACGAACTCAAATATCATCAATGAGCATTAACGAGCTTGTGCCCAAGTAAGGATATTTTGGTGGGAGGTATTTTTAGCCCCTAAGTGCCTAGATGACCTAATGTGGCTACTTCTATATCTGTAGGAGTTGAAATCAATAATTTAGGAAGCTTAATTGTAACAAAAGTACCAAATGAATGAAGTCATTCCCGACAATTTTGAACGAAGGAAACTTGTTTTGAAAGTTACTATAATCACATACTAGCTTCCAAACTGGAATTTCTAATTTTACCCTGGGCACTTCGGGGTTAACCGAATTAGAAGCAAAACATGGATGATTGCCTCCATTATGATTTCACCAAAATAATAATAACCCCCAAAAAATCTTTTAAGTACTGGGAAGATGACATAATGCCAACCAGATGAGAATCTGCTCCTTCTTACCATTGATATAGTATCAACAGTATGAAATACAGCTCAAGGTGGGACCATGAAAAAGAAAGCAGGATCTGATTCCCACAGAGAATTTAATGATTAACCAGGACGACTTGTAATTCATGATTGCTGACACGCTTCTAAGCTACCGTAAGCTTAGTACTTTATCGGAGAATGACTTGACAAATTGCAAAATGCAGTCCGAACAAACATACGAGATTTCATGAGCCGCATCAGGGTCGAGATACAAGACAACTGCCCGCACTGGTGGGTTTGCAGCCTGCTCAAGAGAAATGATTTAAAACATGTATAAATAACTTCAATATAAAAATGCGAACAGGGATTAGCTCCAATGTATCACATTCTTGAAAGGCACAGGAGTTCACACCCACAACGACACCACAACTGCGTCTAAGCATCCACTCGGAGATCATAAGACATACCTTATGGATGGGGACGATTTTCCCTTCCGACACAGAAAACAGCTCCGACAACTGCGTGCACAGAACAATCATCATCCTTAGTAGGTGAAACGAATCGGTGAATCTTATCCTCGTGAAGAAGCATCATCAAAGGTACCATACCACTAGAACTACCAATTGCAATCACGCAGTGTAGATGAGCGAACCTTCAGAGACTGTGAGGTTTCACCTTCCCCAAGAAATACAGGCCCCTGCTTCCCAAGCTCAGCTGCCATATTCTCGTACAGCTTCGACCGCTCGTAATTCTGATAGCTGTATGCGGTTTCTGCAATGAGAAACAATATCACCGCCAACAGAACAAGATTCAAATACTAACAAAACGAAGAATTATGGTATGATCTACCTTGCACTGAACAAAGTTGCCCTACGGTGACATTAGCAAGTTCTTTATTAACTCCAAGGGTAAGCATTGCATTAACACGAAAAAACATATGACACAGCCAAATCATACATCTCAAGCAATGAAAAAATTCTCAAGGCATTGCAGCAGTAGAGTAGATTGCCTACTTGTTTCAAAATGAAACAAAAACTCTCCTAATCGCGGTTAGTCGAGTTGATTTTCCTAAACCAGATATTTCGTGACAAACAGATCGCATCATAAGTAAGAATCTGATGTGCAAATTACACGCTCGGCGAAAACGAAAACTAGACAAAGTGAAGTGTGAGCATACTGTCATTCCAGGAATGCATGTGCCTGCATTGCTGGACACGAATGCGTGGGATGCGAGTCAAACTCGCCAAGAGCAGCCACGAGGAGAGGACTACCAGCACGAGAACGTAGGCCACATTGAGCGTCCTGGTCCCCATTATGCGCGCGCACCGCCGCCATGTCGCTTCCAAATACGCCAGCACCAAGTCCACAATCTCTACAAGCGCAATCAAATTCATACTCTATCTCACATACCGCGAGGGAAAAATAGAAATTACAGGGACAGAAATAAGCGCAAATCACATGCAGCTGTGTTCTCCGAGCTTCCGGCACTCTGTTATTCAAGGAAGCATTCCAACAAACTGTGGCAAGATCGGACACCGATAAGTTTGACGGTGCATACAAGAATCGATAATGTCTACTCGAAATGCAAACCTCGTCGTCAATTGAAGAGCGCAATCTTACAGAAGAAATTGGAGCAAATTATTACTGTCTAGAAATGATCGCTTGAAAGGTCTCGAACAGAGCGCCAAACCCTAATTTTAGCCTTCAAGACTTCGAGGTCCGTCCCACGTGGACCCAAGTGTGCAACACTGTCGCAATAAACCACCCCTCAAGGACGCAGCCCATGACCATGTAATCAAACCTCAAAACCCTGTGTTTCAAAAAAAACAGAAAGAAAGAACATTTTTTATGACATATCAGATTCTTTTGTAAAAATTGATATTACAATGAAATTTTGAAGATAAATGAATAACATTGATATCAAACACAAAACATGCTTTAAAAATCTAAAAAATTCACAATAGAAATAGCAATGTTTGGAGAGAACTACACTAATGATGATAAATAGTGTTACCTACACTAATTGATTTAAAAGAGCTATAAGTTTTTACTGTTGATGAATATTTTTACCAACTATAGGTGTAAAATTCTCCCACTTAAAATGATATTAGGATCTATACACTCAGTAAAAATATTCATCAAAAGTGAAAACTTATAGCATTTCTAAAATAGTTAGTATGGCTAACACTATTTATCATCATTAGTGTAGTGGTTAGTTCTTTGTTAAATGTTTCTTTTGAAAAAATAATTGTTTGGAGTGTGAAAATGGAAGAACCTAAATTGAAAGAAAAAAAATTGAGCCAGCAACCAATTGGTGTGCAAAAATTAAAGGTGGATATGTAGTTGTTGCTTTCATGAAATTGTTAGATATTTAGCCACATGCCATTTTGAATCCAAGGCTAATACTTAAGTTGCTAGAGGCAGATATATTCTTGAACAAGTTGAGGTATTGCTTTAGGGTGTCTTGTTAACCCCTAAAGCCCCATTGTCCCCTCGGGGGACAATTTGGAATTTGGGCAGGTTCTTATGGGCTGAAATTCTACCCAAATTTTTTGAAACTTTTTTTGAAGATAGAAAATCTGATCAGCTTTGTGGGAATATAATTTTTATTTCAATTGGTACATGGAAGCAAAAGTTATACCACAAAAGCCTAGAACTAAACTCGGCGGGCAATATAAAAAATATTGCAAAAATTCAAAATAAATTTCTTAAATTTTTTTTTCTCAAAGATTATGTTTTTGTATACATCTGAAGCTTTGATTCATTCCATTTTGATTAGTGATGTGAAAGTTATGAACAATCTTATTTTTCGGGCAATCTAAACATCTTTTTGAAAAAATAACTTAAAGGATTCATTTCAGAATGCAATTTTTAATTTTTTCCAATTTTTTTATTTTTAAAAGGTTAAGTTTGCTTCCTAGAACAATCTCACCGTTGGGATTATTGTATTTCAATCCAATCTAAGAGCTATTAACAATTTAGTTTTTCTTTCAATCTTGGACCTACTTCTACTTGACATTTTTTGAAGTATGAAAATCAAGTTGTTATTTTTTGAATTTTTTTTCGTAGACTCCCAACTCAATTCTTCAACACAACAAATTTTAAATTCAAATTCCATAGTGCACATTTTTTCCACAAATAGCAATCAAAGTCATCTAAAGTTGTAGTCAAACTTCATGAAATTTTTACCACATAATCTCGAACAAGTAAAGTTCAAGATCCTATGGTTCAATTCCATAAAAAGGACTTTTTTTTTGTTTTTTTGGACAAATGCAATAGAAATGGCAGTTTTGAGTGGTTTTTGACAGAAAAATGGCCTTGGGACTTAAGGGGTTAAAGGGGCCTAGAGTGTTTGGATAGGATAGGGGCAAGTATTGCTTTAGGATTGGTTTTGGTGGCTAGCCCTTGCTCCGTCATACATGTCTACTTGATGTAACAAAATTTCAAGTTTAGTTTCAAAACCGGCATGTCTTTGAAAGAGCCTTTGCAAATTATAAAGTTAAAGGAAAGTGTCCAATGAGAATTTGATACTAGAAAAAATCTCGAGGAAGAAATGAACTAGGAGATTTTGAAAAGGAGAAGATGCAACCAATGCCCTTAGAAAAACACCAATTTTTATAAACAAGAGATAAATTACCAGAGTAACTCTAAAAACTTTGCTAATGTTGAGAAGTATTTCACAATATAGAACATTTATTAGAGTATAAAGAAAAGTTATGTAACATTGTATATTTAATATTTGGGTTATAGATTATCTTTGAGATCAACACACTCTATATTGATTTGAACTAATATTATCATTTACAATATTAGTATATCTAAAAAAATTGGGGGGAGAAATTGGCATAATACAACAAAATGTGAGGCTACACAAATTCAAAATAGTGTATTGTCACATACATTAATACGACAAATCAATGTAGTTTTAATGTTGTGAATTTTCTTTGACCTCTAGTATGTAAGTATATTTAATAATCAATAGAATACATTCTACCATTCCAAAGTAATAATAGAAACCCTAAGGACTCAATTTATTAATGCATCCAAACAATGGAAGTATAGGATAAGAGATACGAAGGTTCAAAGTTCATCAAATTTGAAGGTGGCATGAAAAACAAGGTAAAACATATCACATTAAAGTAGTTTCACCCTTGCAAATCCAAATATGCATTCAAAATTCAATCTTTATAAAGACATCAAGGTCTTTTTTAATCCAACTTGTAACCAAAAGAAGATAATTGCACAAAACAAAGTTTGAAATTCAAAACTAGAGTTTTTCATAATGACATATTAGAGATATTTATAAAATCCATTCTAAAATTGAAGGATGTCACCATTGCCTTTAACTTTGTATAACTTAAATCAATTATATGACTCCTAACTTAGTATATCCAAGTTCATTTCCTTGGTGACTATGTCCCACTCTAATTAGGCTATTGACATCTTCTTCCACTTCTTTTCATTAGTGAAACTTGATTCTAAATCCTTCACTTCCATTTGATTTGTCCCTTCAATAGCTATTGATCTCATGCTTCCAATTATAGTGGCAACGTGACACTTGGCTACATGAAGAAGATAATTTAATTGCACATTGAGGCAATGAACTTGACAATTTAATGTGTTAGAAGAAGCTCCAAGATATTGCCAAGCTAATAGGCTTTGGGCATTCTATAGACTCTCAATGTCACTTTCATATATGACATAGCTAACACACACAAGTACATAGATCTTGAGGTTAGAAAATAGGAACCACAAGAAGTTTCTAGCATTTTCCATGCTAAAAGTTCCCCCAAAACCATCCCCCAAATTGTAAACGTTTACAATTTGGGGGATGGTTTTGGGGGAACTTTTAGCATGGAAAATGCTAGAAAGAGGCTCTTTGCATCAAATTAACAAAATTCTCCTTAAGCAAGTCACAAATTGATGATCTTTTTAGAATGTGACTAGAGGCCCCAAGTAAGCTTACATTCAAGTGTTATCATTATAACCCTTAAGTTGTTCTTTTGAAATGCTTTTAGATTTACACATGGAACTGCATGGGGCTACATGCATGATTGTAAAGTAATAGAGCCTTCAATGAATGGTTTTCAGTCTTCTCGACAACTAAGGCTTCAATCATGCAGTTTCCCGTACGACACTTTCAATCTGATTCGTAGTCAGTAGAGTATTGTACACTCAAAACCTCGATGAGATGCAAGCGCAATAAAACAACTACAGTTCCCAAATATCAAAGAAACCATTTCCTTCCTGTCAAGACTCTCAAGAGTTCCTTCAAAACATATTTTACTCACACCCTTGACTTGCAAGTATCTCCCAAATCTGAATGCACAAATCTACAGTTTCCATCCCCCGTTACTCAACATCGAAATTCAGACAAAACGCTGCTCTCTACAACAATCCAAAACCAACTACAAAATGCACTGTACAGTCATAGAGATACACTCATCCATTACCAAGCTTCTACTACTGCAACAAAATACAAGTGCTAATCAGTAAACCAAAAATATCTAAATCAGCAAAAGCTCCATCACCTTCACAGACCAATTCCTTAAACTGATTGAGTAGAAGGGATAACAGGGATTACAAGTCTATAACCTTCGTTCGACCAACGAAAGAATGACAAGATTGCGGGTGGGGTTCGCATTGTAAGCCCCCTAGCCAGTGACTGACTGTTCCTGTTACTCAATATCTAAAATCAGACAAAACATTCCTATCGCCAACAATCCAAAACCCAACTACAAAATGTACACTCGTAGAGACTCAAAGACTCATCCTTTATACTACTAACTGCAACAAAATACAAATGAGGATCAGCTAGTAGAGCTATAATTTACCTAAATCAGCAAAAGCTCCATCACCTTGACCGATCAGTTCCTCAAACATTGAGCAGAAAGGATTATAGATCATGGATTCCAAGTCTAAAACCTTTGTTTGACAACCTAGTGACAACATTGCCATGAAGCGTGGGCTTCCCAATGTAATAAACCTCCGAAGTTAGTACTTCCCCGTGACCTTGGAAAACAAAATCTTCCCCAAAGCAGGAAGAACCTCCTGCGCACTCGAAATCCCGCTCTCCGAAACCCCGAACACCTTCTGAAAGCTCGGTCGTTTCTTCAACTCCTCGTAGTACCGTTTCACATTCGTCCGATTCTCGAGATACTCCTTGTCTTTCTTCAATTTGTAGACTCTGTACAACACAGGCGTGAAGATCACATCAGCCGCAGAGTACTCCGGTCCAGCCAGGAACTGATTCCCAGCCAGCCTGCTTTCCGCTTCTTCCAGAAGCTCCACGAGTTGTTTGCGATTAGCGTCGCAAATCGCGGCATCCGTGGGTTCCGTGATGGTTTTCTGGAGAGCCACCGCCTTCTGGTTGTAAAGCTCCGCCATGTCCGGGTACCGCTTTGCATTGGCCTCAGCGACTTTGACCTTGAAGGTGGTGGCGGTCTTGAAGGCGCCGGCGGCACTGGTGTTGGCGGCCGCGAATAGGTTGCCGTCCCAGGCGTCGACTTTGGACAGCCAGGCGGAGACGAAGGGTTTGTCGATGGAGTCGCCGCCGAGGGGGGCGGCCCCTTGGCGGTCGGCCCAGCGGATAATATCGGCAGACTCGGTGATGGTATCGGTGCCGACCACGAGGGTGGGGGCGGCGGCGGAGGGGTTGAGCTTGAGGTACCAGGGCTCCAGGGACTGGCCGTTGAAGATGTCCACCTTCTTCTCCACGTACTGGAGGCAGGGAAGCAAACAGACAAGACAGATAAGGAAATATAGATAGAAAGGAAGGAAGAAACAAACAAACAATGCTCGAATGGCTGACAAACTCCTTCTGAAGTTGCACCAAGAATGTCTAGGACACAAATTTTCAGACAATGCTCGAATGGCTACTTCACAAGGTCACAGACAGGCAGACAAAGAAAGAAAGGAAGAAACCAGCAAACAACCAGTGCGGGAATGGAAGGAAAACTTTTTCGGAAATGCACAATGACAGTAGTTCACAAGTTCACAGACAGACAGACTGAGAAGTAAACAAACAAACAGTGTCTGAATTGCTGAAAAACTTATTCGGAAATGCACCAAGAAACTAGTTGAAAGACACATCAACAAATTGACATATATCTTCGTTAAATTGACACGATTGTGGGCGCCCTAGTCAAAAACTGTGACAATCATCAGCACAAAGCTCTCAAAACTAGGACTAGTATGAGTAGTGTTATAGAGTAGTGATGAAGTCGTGGACTTCCACCAATTTAATGAATTGACGTTGTGTGTATGTGTCAGATAGTTAGTCAGGAGTTGGCAGGGTTGATGTGGTGATCAAACATCACCCTTTATTTTTAATTTCACCGTCACTTGATAAATTGCAATCGGAAGAGATTACGATCCGGAGTCATAATCCTCTATCCTACAACTGTAAGAACCCTTTCATCCAAGCGATCGATAGCTCGAGCTGTTCTTTTTCATTTTTCGATACTTTGATGGAGTGACTCCAAAACTCTGTTGAGGCTCCTAATGCTGAATTTTTTTGCATAATAGATGTTGGTAGCTACAATACAATTTCTGGCAATTTATAACAAGTTTTGTTGAAATTTGGCTTGAAAACTGCATTGCCCTCTTTCAACTTACTATGGGCTTTTGGCACAAAATTGTTTGACGATATCCGGCGACACATAGCCCAAAAATAATGGCAAGACTGATGTTGACAGCAGAGGGGTACATGAGAACACGAGATCGAACACTGAAATGAGTGATATTAGCATGACAGAGGTGATGAGCCTTGGTATGTAAGATTGACTTACCTTAATATTATTCTCCTCCAAAGCAAGCCTTGCCTTGGCAGGGTTGAAGGCAAGTGCATAGTTGTAGAAGATTACAGTAGCTTGAGCTCCATCCGAATCTGCATTCCAAATAATTACCGTGTTAATCGCTTAAAGCTGGTTCCATACCCAATTTCAACTTCACAACCAAAGCTCTTCCCACAATTTAGAAAGCTTCACGATCACACTCCAGCTCAAGCACCAACACGTACTCGTTGCACTAGGCTGCGCTCCCGCTGTTTCAGCCATAGCTGCCGTGCACACAAGCAACCAAGACGCTACGCAATTCCTCAAAAACGCCCTCCTTTCCAAACCAAAATCACCTGCAACACACACACACCCAAAAAAATAAGAAAATTAACCAATCACAATATGCGCAAACCCAGCTAACAACAATGCACAGCCACACAAGCTGATTCCCACCATAAAATCTACCAACAACAAACACGACGGCTCACACCATCCCGGGCACCATACATTCAATCTTCTACGACTTCATCTCAGCATCAAAAAATCCCCCATCTCACTTCACATCCTCTCCACCTCAACTCCCAAACATAAAAAAGAAGTCGGACCAAAAGAAGAGAAAAGCTCAGCAGCTCCTGAAGGTGACACCTAGTTTCCGTTCTCCAGAAAGGAAGCATGTAAATAATTTCTGCGTGCCACAGCCTACTGATCTTCCCAAACTTAGAAAATTTCGAACTCCGGCCAATTGCCAAATCCCCAAACCGATGTCGTCCCTTCCAATGCTTGCCGAATTCCGAATTCCAAAGCTTACCGGAGAATTCCTGGGCACCCAGATGCTCCTTCGACAACCGAACGACGACAGGCCGCGTGATTGAAACCCTGGATCCGGGAAGAAGACGTGGAAACGCTAGCAAGCCCCGGGTCTTGCCCAATACATCCTGGCGTCGTGTGCTGGTGGCGATGGCGCCCGGGGAGCGCCCTGCTGCTGCAACGACCACCTGCAGTACGGCGGCCATTAGGATATAATAATATAATTCGAGTCAGTGCTGCTGCTTTGGGGGAAGGAGAGAAGCGGCAGGTTGGTGGGATGGCCAGGTGCACTCGGTGGTCCAAGACCCAGGAGTGATCGTGGAGAAATCATGTGCTGCCGGTCGGTCGGTGGGTCAATCTGTGCTGTCTCTACGACTCTCGGGTACGTCGCGGCGGAGCTCGCGAGGGAGAGTAGTGCTGCTGCTGCTGCTTCGTTTGGAATGGGGGGCCTGTCTGCGTGCGTCGGTCCAGTGGTCACATGCTGATGGGATAAGTTAGTATATGACGGTGGCACTCACTCCTGGCACCCCACGTGGCTTGGCTGCATTGTATTTTTTTTGAGAAGTAGCTAGCTAATTCTTCAATACTTGGGTGGTATCTATATCAAAATTAGGTTATACGTAGGTAAAATTTGGCAATTGGTCTTAAAATACAATAGTAAAGGTATGTTCCCACTTGGCCTTAAGCTGGCGATGTTTGATTGTTAAATGGGTTTTAAATAGTTGTGCATTCCCACCTGAGTACCTTAGTATCCTTTGAACCTATATGACAGGTGATGTGGCAACAAGTTAAGAGCGCAACTACGGCCATTTATGATTTGTGCTTTCTTAGCCCACCACTTGCAAAAGGAGTAGCTGGCTATCTTCAAAAAATGTAGATTTCAAGTTGTGTTGGTTGCTCTTATCAACTTCAGGTCTTGATGACCTATTATGGAAGAGCGCTCTCAAATTTGAGCTACAATTAGCGGAATTTTGGGGTGCAATCAACAAAATTCTAAATTTAGAATGACTTGCACTCTTGAAAGTGACGTTGCATCACTCCCCTCACTTGAATTGCGCAAGCCCACCATTGTTGTGACAAAAGTGATTGAATAAGTGGGAATGATTGTGAAAAAATTAGAGAACGTATATATGGACTTAGATAAGACCTCTTCATCATAAATGCGTACTCCGTGTTTTTTTAACGTACAATATAGAAATCCTAATCCAGTACATGCTTAGTGTGAACCCACTCGAAGGTAATTTCTTCACTGTGCTTACAAAAAAGTATAGGCTCCTATCTAAGGCCCACTGGGAATAGCCCTTAATCTGTCTATTTTGACCCCTTAAAATGAAAATTTTCTTTACAAAAATAGTCAATGTCTTTAGGCTAAAGTTAAATGGCAAAAAATTATACATAAAAAAAACACTACGTGGGTAGACTAAATTTAGAGTGAACTTCCTTGTCTTGTTAGAGTTGGAAATGAATTTTCAAGTTTTACAAGGGTAGAATTGGCTTCACCAAGTTTCATGATGCTTTTGTTTCTATATAAGTCAGGAGAAATTATATTTTAGGACTATCTAGCTTGTTGTAAAACTAAAAGCAATTAAAACAATCAAGTTCATTGTTTTAGATGTTTTTTCAAAGACGGAAAAGTTGCCTTCCCTACTTTTTTTGAATCTCTCTATAAAATTGCGCCAACCAACAATTCCAAAGTTCCCCACGGAGATCACTTCGAGTGTCCATTTAGAAACTATGTGCGTTAAGATTTTAAACTCTCTATCTTATGTTCTAAAATTTAAATAAAAGAAAGAAAGAAAGAAAATATATATTCTTACTTTGAAAGTTTATGTTTTGAATTATTGATAATTTTATTCATTAATTATATTTAGTTAAAAAAATTTGAAGTAAAAAAATACACTATATAGCTGAAAATAACTTTTACACTCCTATTTTATATAAGAAAAAATTGTCTGAAAAATGAATACAAAATTCTTGAAAATAACTTTATATTGAAAGTTCATTTTTCTTGAATATTGATGCAATGGTCATCTAAATGTGTTCTTTATAAATATTTGAGTTGAAAAACATGCTATTTTAGTTCATTTTTCAACCTACTCTACAAATCATTTCACGTGTTATTTGAATTGGAAATTTTTAGCAATAGAAACTACAATCATTATTAAACAAAGTTCAAAATTGTAGGTTGAAATTATAGTTTATTAAAAAGTATATAAGGGGTCAAAAAATCACTTTAACACACATGGAACCTTACTTATAGATACACTAAGTGATCTCCCCAGGCAAAGTTCTAATTGTAGAATTTTGAAATTTCTTTTGTCTTCTATGCAAAATTTGGCCCATTCTAAGTGAATGGATGTCCACCTCTAGAGTCCCAAGGAATTTTTGTCTTGACAAATTGAAGGGGAGCTTTTTTGTGTTTGAATTCTTTGTTTACCTACCCATGCAACATGATGTTCTCCTTTTAATTTCAACCAATCACATGCCTCCTATGTACCTTGTAGAAGTAAAAAGAATCTCAATCATTATTAATCCATTGAACTATTTGTAGAAGAAAAAAAAATTAGTCATGATGGAGTTGTCAACCTTGGCAAAATTCCAACTTTTTCTCATGCAAAAGATAATACTTTGTCAAGTCATGGATTGATTTAACAATTTTCAACCCAAAAATGACCAAGATAGCTAGAATCTTGTGTTGTTGGCCATGCTCTAAGAGTGTCCACAATGGACATAATCGAGGACTTAATTAGCTACAAAACTTAGAAATTATATTATTAACCTTTGATTGAACTAGAACTAGAACTTGGGAGTATTTTCATTGGAAGCGCATCAAAAAACACTTCAAATATACACAAGAATATTTGAATCTAAAATTTAGAAGACCAAAATAGACTTTGAAAGAAACACCTTCAATGCGGTTGTTACGTTACAACCCCTTGCTAAATCACTTACTTTGCAATGTCCCTCCTACCCAACATTTGGAAGGACTTTAACAAGTCTACAACTTCCATCTATGTGGAGATTCAGACATTAATCACAATGACTAACTCTTCCATCCCTTATTGCAATCTTTTGTTCTATAATTCTTAGCCAAAATTATTGTCTCTTGAGCTCTACAACAACACAAACAAAACATATTTAGGGTTGGGCTCGTGAAAGCACTTTGGCTTGGTTGTATACAAATATTCTCAAGCTAGGATGTGGGCTCATAGAGAAGTTGTCCATATTGCAATTCCGTGTAGTTTTTAAACAAAGAGTTGAATGAAGATGCCCAAAGAATGAAAATCATGCAAATGGACCAATGCAAGTGATTATTTTTCCATTTGTATTATTGTCATGCATGCCTACATCCATGAAATTCATAAAATCACCATTTTGTAATCCAAATTCCAATCTTTTCAGCCTCCATTAATTATACACTCAATACATCTCTACATGACATGAGTAAAGTTTTCACTACATTAGGAATGATGGAACAAAGTAAAATTGAAACCAATTGTAGGGGTCACTCTTGGAGTCTAGGATTGATTTTGGATTATCCTACTTTACTCACCATTTTGTATATTCTAATTATTCATTTTCCATGTAAAGGTTGAAGGTGGACATTCTCTAGTGGACTATTTACACCTTAAAGAGAAAGTCTTGTCTATTTTTCATTAGTTTTCTGTAATGGTATACAAACTTCAAAATCTAATATTTTTGCCCATAATAATCTACATTACATATTTGTTTTTCATTTTTTCATAATTAGAAACATCAAGCTAAAATTTAAATAATTTTCTTGTAAATATTCTTTATAAAAATCATAGTCATTCCAAACCCTTGTAGTATGAATTTTTTAGCAAAATGGAAATAATTGTGGTAAGCATTCTAGAATAAGTGATGCACTCTTGAGCTCAAGTAAAGTAAAATTCAAAAAAATTAGTTCAAAAGCAATGTATTTTCAAAGCCTTCAAGATGTTACATTGAAAGGGCTACAAGAATTGCAATTTTAATAATTTTTGAAAAACTTGAAAGAAAATAAAAGTAGATTATAGACAATTCACTTTGCAAATATCCCTCAAGTTTGCAATGTCCTCAAGCTTTAAAATGTAGCTTTCAATGTTAAGAATTCATCATATTTCATGCTATGTGATTGGAGTCTCAACCTCATGATGTCAAGTGAGCCTTCTATTAACATAACTACACCTAATTGCATCCGAATAAATAAATGAATATTGTTCTTATTATTGAATTGCCTAATTTTTGCATTGAATGTTGTTGGAAGTCAAAAGAGTACAATTCTAAATACTCTTCTTAAGCACTTTCTTGGACACCACTTAAATATACTATGAATTTTCAAAGTACTCAACATAGAAATGACCCCAAGCTCTCTTATAGAGTCCATTCATTTTAGGCAATTTTTTTTTATCTAGGGGTAGTTTTAGGAAGGGGCCACAATCAACATTGTTTTTTTTAGTGATATTTTGCTCAAAAGCAATACCAATTTTTTTGAGAGAATATTAGGCAATATATTCTTCCATTTTTAGTGGATAAATCACTAAATTGTTACATATTCTAAAGATAATATTGATCTTTTTTTTGCATGTAGATGAATGTTCACTCTTTAAGATGAATACTTGAAGTTTCATTTGCATGTTTTATCCACTTAAAGAGACGTAATCAACTGCATCACCCCCAACAAAAATCTCTTATCGCACCCCCCAAAACCAATGAAAAAAAAAATCTTTGGTCACAATGAGAAAGTTGAGAGTAAGGGATTTCTAAATTAAAGTATGCATTAATACAGTCCAATGTGGTCCTCCCATTCCAGGCAACGTTGGAAACACTCAATGTTGCACATTCTGCCTCCCAAACTAAGGAACATAAGGTGAACTACATTACTGTACGCCTTCTCAATTCTGTGCTGCAAGGACCTGTATTGTATATTTCCCCTCTAAAATGTACCCCATGGGTACATGAGGGTGGAATTGAGAAGGGTGGTGGTAATAGGTTAGTTCACCTTATATCTAAACCCTACATGACGGTGAGTTTTATTGCTGGTAGATGAGGACCACACTAGGAAGTAGGAAGTCATTGTTGCATTAATAAGGTAGGGTGTTCCAAAAGTGATCTCTAACAGAGGTACATTTTACTTTCTTCAATGTACCACTAGTATACATTTCAAGGGAAGAGCGCTTCCTCTTACCACTACGTTTCAACTTCAAAAATTTGTAACTAATTCCATGAAAGTCCAAAAAATAAATGAAACTACTTGGGTTTGATGTCAATTCCATTTTTCTTCCTATGAAAATTTACTAAAAATTGTTCCAAGGATCTTAGTTTCCCCACAAATGCAATCGGCTTGTAAAAGGTCACTCAAGAGTTGACTACCTTATGCTTCTTGTTGTCCCCGAGCCAAGGCAAGATAGATCTCACATAAATATACCCATATAGGACACAAACTATATGTTACATAATACTACTACTTCTATCCCACTAAAAAACTCCAAAAAAAATCCCAAGAGGGATTAACTGTATTTTTAGTCTTTGTACAAGTGATACATGCATTCAAAAACCAATAACCCATCTCTCAAATCTATGCAAAATATCTAGTTTAGTTGCCATTGTTTAGGCACCCAAAATCCATGTAAAAAATATCATATTTGAGCACAATTTGTGGATGCTGCTAGCTCATAATTTTTTATGATTTAAAGGTTGGTGACAACAATGAGATTCTAGACATATCTACTGCAACAAAAATACATGTAGCAAGAAAACCCAGCCCACTTCATGAACAAATCTTCATAGCACCCAAGTGGTCACCAAACCCATTGGCAACACCACTATCTAAAGAAGCAACAAGTACAAGGTGCCTCATAATTTGGCCAAACTTGCTAGGAGAGGAATGCTCTATGATCGCTTGACTTGCCCCCCACAAGGTTGTTCAATAAGGCCAATGCTTACAATGGACATGCATAATTACCTTGTGTTGCTTCTTCCAAACACTCAACACACAAACATAAAACTTAACTTTGTAACGTCGGTGCAAACACTAAGTGTCTAATGGATGACAGAGAACCCTTCTGTGTAAGACAAAAGTGCAAATCAATTCATCCTTGAAATTTTGTATGGAAAGGGGAGGTCTAGCTTACACAATAGTTTGACCTCCAATGAGTGCTCTTGAGATTCTATAAGCAAATGATTCACACAGTACCCAAAAGGATGATTTCCATGGTGATCAGCCCAACATTGTAGGGTTTTTAACAAAACAAAACACAAACATATTTAGGAATATGAAAGTCATGGTGAATGTTAAGGTGTGTTTTGGGTTTTCAACTTAACTTTGGTATTGAAGTCATTATCCAAGTGTTTCAACTTTGCAGGATAAATAAGCAACTGAAGACCCCAAACTGAAGACTACAGATCAAACACATTTTAGTACAGGTACCGGGTGCGTAATGTAATCTGTGAGTTCCTAAGCGTGTGAATATCACTCACTAGAATGCTTTGCTTGCTTGATGAATTTCTGTATTTTGGATGTGGTTTTCACTAGTCGGTTGGGCACAAGTGTCATTGTAATCAGGGTATCAGGTAGGTTCTGAATATTGTTATTCCAACCCCAAACTAGTCTGGTTTCAAATTTATCATATTAACATAGAACTGCTCATTACCACACAAATTTGCTATCTAGGTACTTTGGAGAAGCTATTTGTAAGCTCACGTGTTTTTTCAGAGAATGAAAAGTTTGAGAGAAATCGTTTGCAAAAAGAATGAAGACATTCCAACAAGAAGTGATTTTTATGTGAATTTTCAAAACTCAAATGTTAAATTGAGAATAGACCTTTGTTGAAGTATGAACATACCCTTGTTAAAGCATGGGCTAATGTATCCGCTCCCCAAGTGCATTGCCATTATGATAAAGGGTTATAAAGATTGTGGTAATAGGTAGGTGACCAATGCAATTAGGAGGATTTTGTAGGTGATGGAATTCAATGGATGGTGGTATTAGGCAATTCTACCTTATCTTTGATAAAAGTGTTTCAGTAGTAACATTCATATGTACCATGGTTGTTAACCAACCTTGGAGGTTTCAATTTATTTAAACTTTACCTCATATCATTACTATGAGTGCAATTTAGATTGCCATAAAAATATCATTAACGTAGTTCAAGGACTTGGAATTTGCTAGTAGCTGTAGTAAGTTAGTGGTTGTGAGTACAATTGCTGCAAATTCAATAATTTCAATTGGAAAGGGAGAATTGCAATATTAAGTCAAATTAATTTTTGTAACGCTTGAGGTTCTAAAAAAGTACAAGACCTTGAAGTTCACTCCTTTTTGTAATGTTTTGTTAGATTTATTGAGCTATATATAGAACAACCATAAATTTTGTAGTTTGTTCGTGTACTAGCTTGAGTGCTAGCATGCATGAATTAAAAATACCCATCAAGTGTTCAACAATTGGACAGTCTTAGCTAATACTAGTAAGCATACTAATTCAGTATGCATTTCCAAAAAAAAGTTGAAACTCATAACAATACATTGATGTCAATAAGACATTCCTAATTTTATTGATACTTTTTGTTTCTTTGTTCAAGTACATTCTAGAACAAGTAACCTCAAGCTCAATGATACCCTTAAAAATGAATATGGCTACCCATGTGGTATCTCCAAAATCCAAGCCACGCTCCCAATACTAGTTTTGACTTCTTTTTGTGACAGGAATTTGAAGAACTATGAGGCCAAAATTGGTTGTCATGTTGGTATACCACCCATATGTTCCCTCCCCTCCAAAATTTCCTAGCCGTTGATATGAAATTAAAAAATAAATTGACCTCCCCCCTTTCATGTTGTTGATTTGATACATATTGAATACTGAATATATATTGAGTACAAATTGAATGTAAACCAAATATATATCGAATGTTGGATACGTACCAAATATATATCGAATATTGGATACGTACCAAATACATATCGAATATGAATCAAATACGATGATAAAACTCATATCGATTGGTGTTTATAACTGTTCATAAAAAATACAAATGTGTGTTTTGGAGGCGGGGGACAAAATAAAAAATAAAAATTAGGGGTGGGGGTGGGGTAGTTATATAAATTGGTAGTTTTTGCCAATTCTAGGCACATCTGCCTCACTAACTATGTGTTTGCAATTGTCGTGAATGATTCTGAAGGCAAATTGATGCTTCCTATATAATAGCTCAATTGCTCAATGAGATTTTCAAATTTCATCACCATTATTTTTCAATACAAAATAAAATGAACAAATTCACCAAAAATGAAAGTCTTTGAAAGATTAGTTTTGTAAGTGTGTGTGAAATTGGGATTATACAATATTCTTCTAGTGAATGTACACCTCACATTTTGAATTGGTGATTTTATTGGTGTTTCAAGAGCTTACTATGGGAGCTATACAAAATGGATGATGTATAGTACAATTGGGTTCAATAATCTTACAAACTACCTATTTTGTCATTCAATTTTTTTTTGCATGGTATAGAAAAGAATTAGAATTTTTTCCTCTTGTATATTTAAAACTTGCAACAATACATGAGATTTGAGGGCAGGGAAGGGCCGTTTCAGGCTTGTTACTTGCCCTAGGAACAGTCAAAATATAAAATTATCATAAAATTATTTTTTAATATTTTCATGACATGGCAATGCTCTTGCCACATTAGACTATAGCAGTGCATGCGATCCTGTAGTTTGGGAATTGCAGGGAACTCGTAGTCTTTTAAAGAAGGTATATCCCCTCTAATTTTCAATCAAGCATACCAAATTTTAGTTTCAAATAGCAAAATTTTATTTTTGATGAATTTTTAAAGTCAACTTTCATGGTTTTACATAGTGTTTTATTGAAAACAATCGGTGATGAATTTTTAAAGTCAACTTTCATGGTTTTACATAGTGTTTTATTGAAAACAATTGATGATGAATTTTTTAATTCAATTGCATAGATATTTAGGGAAAAAAATGTTGATTGTTCATATTAAAAAAAATATGAACAATGTTGTGCTTGATTGGGATTGCGTCATTGGGAAACTTTTTTGGAGATGCTTATTGATGGAAAGATGTGTGAATCGATGTTTCCTTCAAATCTCCACAATCAAATTTATAAAATTCATCACCAATGTTTTTCTATGAATTATCATATAAAACCATGAAAGTTAAATGAAAAAATTCACCAAAAATGGAGTTTTGTTTTTCCAAAACTGAAATTTGGTGTGCTTGATTGGGATTGCGTCAAATCTGAATGTTCATTATGCTAGACAAAAAAATGTCAACTATACTCTATATTACACAAGATTCTTTGAATGACACAATAAATATTTTGTAAGATTATTGGACCCTACTATACATTTAAGTATACTAAGAAAGTAATTTTTGTCTTTTCTTTGATGATGTCACTTGCTTAGTCATTCAGTGCTTCATGATTTTTTGCATGGCTTTAAATTGGTTCATGTTGAATGGGAAGTGAAAGAAAAATGAAGATCTTCTGTCATGATTCTCACAAAAGCTCACAAATCATTTCGCCTCAAAAGCTCCAGACCTACATTTCCCCTCGTAGAGACAATCAAGAGCTACACTGAATAAGAAAATGCAAAAAAG
This sequence comes from Rhytidiadelphus loreus, assembly GCA_947034895.1. NCBI lineage: Eukaryota > Viridiplantae > Streptophyta > Bryopsida > Hypnales > Hylocomiaceae > Rhytidiadelphus > Rhytidiadelphus loreus. Next base: position 9,363,194 of record OX344763.1, read on the forward strand.
TTTGAGGAAGTTCGAGTAGGTTGCCACTCAAGCAGAAACAGACCTTTTTCAAAGCATTGCAATGACCAACCTTACTCATCTTCAGAATTCTATCCACCAGGGTTACATTACTTTGTGACGATTCACATTTTCTGCAGGGTTTGCAGGGTTCATTGAAAGAAACACAGAACAATTGAGCAAAGCCACATTAGAATTACTTGAGCAGATCCTCGTACTGAATGATACATCAGCTGACACTTTGCGAAACGGATTAATGGATACAAGAGGGTAGCATATCCCAGAATCATGCCTCAAAAAATTTGAGAATTGAATTAGCAACAGAACTCTCATCGAGTGCTGCGTAAAAATGTCGGCGAGTTAGTACAGCAAACCAAGATCCATTCTTACGAAGGATCCATTGATAGTACACCATCAAAGAACACATATGCAAGTAACTACATGCTATACAGAAGCTATATGTATATGTATATAATCGATCTAAAAGGCCCCAAATCCTCCAGCTCCTACATTCCCTTTTTGTAATTATCTAAATGGATGTATTTCTATGTAGTAGCTATACATACAAGCGGAATTTCCAGTTGCAATCAGAAGAACGAATTGAAAGCAGGTTTGAGGATAATGTTGAGTACGTAAGCTTGGAAACGTCTGGGCTGTGAAGAAGACGCGGCAGTCCTGTACATATGTTCGTCTCTGCTTCAGCTTGACAACCTTGGTGAAGATCTCCCTCAGTCCCCTGTTTTGTACATGAGTGACGTCCACGTGCTAACACCAAATAGGGTTTTGAGACATACTACCCAGCAACCTAGTAACCTAATATGTACTGTGGATCCAGTACTGGCAAGCCACAATCCAGGCTTCATCAATTTCTACTACTACCACCAGAACTTATAAATGTAGATCCACTCAATCACGTTTGCTTCTGTTGCTGTTTCGCATTCCTGAGCTGCTGGAGTTCATCACGCAACTTAGCTGCGTCAATGAACCTCTCCTCCACAGCTGCAATGTACATGTCCCGGATTATAATGAACTCTTTGGCATCTTCACAATCTCCGGAAAGGGGCTGGTCCATGTCAGTGATGATTTGTCCATTCTTTATGATGCTGGATGGGAGCTTCTCCGTCTCACTCACAATGCGGACACCATCTCCTAACGCCAAGTCCTTGTTGACCTGTAAAAGAAAAAAAATCACAAATTTATGAGCAACCTTGTCACCCACTCGTCCATGTCAAAGCATCCAACACCCAAAGAGAAGCTAGCATATAACACGGGTTTGTAGTAAAATCATGCTGATAACAAGGAGATCTCGTAATTCATTGACTATTATTCTTTATGATACAGTCTGAAAGTTTCTGCAACACTCAAATTTCACTGTAATCTATTACGAGCGAACTTGGCAGTTCCTTCCATATCGAAAATTTCACACCAAAAGAGAAGGTTCCATGAAACAAAGTTTTCAGTAAATTCTTTCTGACTACAGGGAGATCTCGTAATTCATGGCGCAAACTTTTCTCTACGATGTTGTCTAAAAGTTTCCGAAACACTGAAATTTCAGTGGAATCTATTACGAGCAAACTCGTTACCCCTCGTCCGTATCAAAACATTCCAAAACAAAAAACCAGATTGCATAAAACAAGGATTTCAGTGACATCATTACGACCATACGAAAATCTCCCCACGAATCACGGTGGAGATTCTCGTTGAAGCAGTCAAATCTACTGAAAAAACTTGTTACGTACATTTGATAAAATCAATCGGAAGGTTGTCAAGAGAAAGTGTAGGTCATACCTGAATGGGGATTTTGCACCTCACAGCAAGGTTAATAGCATCCGAGGGTCTCACATCCAGACTAACAGGCGCCGCGCTCTCATCCCCATCCTTCACCAAATAAATCCTCGCAAAGTACGCCTCATTCACTCTCTTCGTCACGCGCACCACTTTCGCTGTGTACCCCGAAACCTCCAGCATCTTGCTCATCACTTGGTACACCGTCGGCCTCGCGATCTGCACATTCCTCACGGCCTCCAATAGCATCACACTCGGCAACTCCAGCACAATAATCGGCAGCAGCAAGTTGGATCCATCGTTCAACTGCAGCACGATGGCTGGCTGAGGCGCATAGACGGGGAGCTTCCCTCCATCGCTTTTGTTGTGCACGCACTTGAGCACATTCCCATCACGCATTTTGATGACGAACCCATCAGGGCCACTCTTGACCTCCAGAGCTTCCACGATGGAAGAGTCCGCGTAGTCCTCGTCGTTCTCGCTGAAATTCTCCGCCATGCTGCCGTTGTTGAACGACATGCTGGAGTTGCGGCGAGAGAAGGAGGAGCGAGGGGTGTTGGTGTTGATGGGTTTCAAGCTGCAGCGAGTGGCGCCGCCAAGAATGGTTGTGCGGAGAAGGGCATTGCGGGCGGAACCGAGAGAGGAGGCGTTGGGGGTGTGGCGGTGGTGGAAGCTCATGTGGGAGGCGTGGCTGTGGAGCAAGCTGATGGCTGCTGCAGGGGCGGCCATGGTTGAACTACGACCGAATTCTGATGAATGGGTGGCGATGGGGAGAGGATGGGTTGGATTGATGGCTGTGTTAGTTAGTGCATACCTGCACAGCATATAAATTATTTAGCGTCTCAGAGTAAGGTAGTCACTCGGTAGTCACCGAAAATCTAGTCATCACAATGTGTGCTGCCTCACCACACATACAAGTAGTAGTCAGAAAGGCCGACTGTTAAAAAACAAGACAAAGCTCCAAAAGAAGCACTTCAGTAACAGATCGTCACAAAATTTGACTCAATTTAAAAGGGAAGAAAAGAGATTCGTAGATCCACCCAGGAAACGACACTGAAAGAGCCCCACCAGCAAAATTTCAACGCACGAGATTCCAACGCACATGAGCATGAAAACCACTCTTGAACCGACAATTACAACAAGATCTTGCGAATGATCTCACATCAGCTCAACACCCGAAAAAACATCCATCACAATGCGCAACCAACGAAACGCCCGCCACCCATCCAAACACAACTCGAAAGCACTCACTCGCTCCTCTCAAAACCCAAGCCAAATCCGCAGCTCACCAACAGATCGCCACCACAATTTCACACAATTCCACACAAATTGCACACAAATTGCAAGAAAAGCAAAACACAAACTCATAGATCCACCATGCCGACGCCATAAACCGAGACTCACCCCCAAACTCATTCCAAAGCAGCATGCACGCAAACCACCTGAAATCCTCAAACCCAAAGCCACAATTCCACCAACCTCACACAAAATTACACCAAAGCAGCGAAGTACCTTCCCACAGAAGCTCCGAATCAGAGCAAATGCGTGCTGACTACGTTACGTTAGCCCCGTTGCGCGAACTCCCAGCGCAGACTCCTCCGTCCCTGAGAGTGTCAATTTCTGCATAGAACAGCAAATTGGACTAACTGGTGGAGCGAATTGGAGGGACGTTGTTGGTGGATTGTATTGTGGGTGTGATCTGATCGCAAAAGAAAAGAAAAGAACTGAAAAGGTTGGGGAATCATCCGACCCACTTGCTGGCTTGGACCCCGCCAGAGAGTAGTGGATGGAGCCAAGTGATGGCGTGTGCGTCTACGCAACAGACGCTTTGGTTTGCCTGGAGTTCGCTGCTCTTCCTTCCTTGGCTTCAGGCGTCCTTCCTGACTGCACGGACGACACTTTCTCCACCGAAAGAAAAAGAAATTCTCGAGCAATAGAAAGAAATGGAAGAGGAAGAAAAAGGGGGCGGACAAAAGGCTCCGAGGAAGATTCAGTACCGGAAGTGAAGGTCATATTCGGCATAAATTAAGTCATTTAAAAAAAAGAAGTGTCAGATGTCATCTGGTGAATGGTGTAAGGTGACGTGGATCCTTGAGAATCTAACGTGAAAATTCAATTTTTGTAGACCTTTCGATGTACGATACTTGGTGTTTTGGTGTTTCTTGTTGGAAGTGCAACATGCACCTGGGCAATGCACGCATGTAAAAAGAAAATGGATAGAATCCTTCATGGGTGTATATCTCATCCACGAATGGCATGCATAGAACTCGACAGAACTCACATACTCATAGAGAAGATATTGTGAAGAAATTTGTGTAGCTACCTTACTTGATGAATGAAATGGAACATAACTACTTTATGTAGTGTAGCTACTAGTTTTTTTAGAGGGATTTGGAGATTTCACTCATTTATTTTACCCATTGCTATGTCCATTGTTTTTAGACAATATAGTGGCACAAATGTTTCTGAGGGTTGTCATTACATACAACATAGTGGCACATTGGAAGAAAATGTGTTCATGTTGAGGTTCAAAGTAGCAATTTTGGAATAGTCAACATTGACCAAGGTTCCAATCATTGTCTCTTTCATCTCACACAACATCTAAAAATGATAATCATATTAATGACATAGGGACTCAATTGAATCAAAATAGTCCAAAGGATAGGAAAGGCCAAAGGTAATCCCTCCCTAATGTCCATAATGAAAAGCTATATATTTTTGTTTTTTACTACTACTAATATATATATATATATATATATATATATATATATATATATATATAAGATTAATAGATAGAAACTTGAAATGCCCTTCAATTTGCTATTCTACTACAAAAATAATTGAGTTTGATTTTAAAACATAAAATAGATAACCCCACAAAATATAGACAATGACCATAATGACAACAATAAGGTTATTCTACCTTGCATCACAACCTTTATAGGATTAATCTATATTGCATATCTAAATCTTTATTTTACAATTTTTCATAGCAATAGAGCAAGGGAGAGCACATATGCTCCTCATATAAGGTAGGAAGCTAATTGTGGACCCTTTGAGAATTGAAAATAGTTACAAATAGTGAATTCACAAAAAAGTACCCCAAAAAATCGAAAAATTAAATAGAGAATAGTCTACGTGTATTTTGGTCAATTCATTTTTAAGAAAAAGATATATTTGATAGGCTAATAGTCAAAACAAAATCACATTGCTCCCTACTATAGACCCTATAGAGGACTATTTTTGTTCTTTTGGATGGGGGAATGCAATTGTGGGTATACAATGTAAGAGATGTTCCTATTTGGGGCAATGATTAGGCCTTGGAATTTAAGGGCCAATCACAACCCTTGCACACTAGCATGCACTTGTCATGTACGCACTTGCAATTAAAGTTTTGTATATTGTTAGGAATTGAAGATACTTCTACATGTATAGAACTATCTACATAAGAGAAAATTTGGGGTCTCAATAGGATAGGCATTGAAACAGCTTAAGACAATGGTTACTTGCACTCGTGAGGTGTTGAATGCTTGTTTACCCCCCTATAGGTTAGAACACCGTTTTTTGGTAGCATAGTGATTATAGGCAACTCACTACGAATGGAATTTTTATTTTTTTATTTGAAAATTTCACACAACATGCACCCAAGGAGTAGCTTTAAGGCCCAACAACTTTCATAACTTTTGATTACATGGTTAAAAAGTTATTGCACAATATGTAATTTTCAATGGTCGCCAGGCAACTTGGGTAGCCCAAAAAACTTCTTTAAAAATCACTTTTTTAAGGAATAAAAATTTGAAATTGGTTCTTTAGATTTGTATATGGTAGCCGACCCATACCTGATCACTTAAGCAATTACGCATATTTGGGGCACAGGTTTTCTGAGTGCTAAATTTTCCTCATGTACAGAAATAGAATTTAGAAGGATTGCATATTTTTTCAGAATTTTACTACAAAAAATGTAATTATTATGAATTTTTTAATGAAAGATTCTCTTCAACCTACAATGGTGATGTAGGCTATTGCAAAGTCGACCACGGGCTGGTTGCAATATTCACAGTGTTGCAACCAATCCTAATGTGCCAGAATTGCTCCTTGAATTTTGCAAACTACAACAGCCTATGGTTGGAATTACAATAGTCTATTGGCCAAGAATAGGAGGGTGATCAGGTATGGGTCGGCTACCATATACATGGAAAGTTTTGAATCATTCCATTCTGGTTAATGAGGTGAAAGTTATGAGGAGTTTTAGTTTACAGGTAGGTATTTGATAGGAATTGATGGCCTTGGTCTTGCCATAATCAATGCATAGTCACTCACTCAAATCAATTGGTAATTTTCATCATGAATGCCATTTGAGGCACCAACATGAAGTTTCATATGCCACTTCCAATTTAAAGTAGGTCATGAATGAAAATGATCATAATGCAAAGTTTACAAGATGAGTCCCCTTCTCACCCCCTGACTCTATGTTAAACAAATTCTAACCCTAATGTGTGTACAAGGCAACATTGGCCGTGTTTTTTTCTTTTGTTGAAAATTTTAGCTTTTAGTTTTTAGTTTTTTGGAGGGGACTGTATTGTATATTATCTATTGTGATCTATTGTACACTATTGTACACTATCTACTGTGATTAGAGGCAAATTGATTTGGCCTCCTCCCACCCAAGACACAACTAGAGCCTTTGATCTTGTTCCAAAAAAATCCCGCCGTCCCCTTGCCATAGATTTGAATTAGATTCATCTTCAAATTTATGTGAATGCAAAATCACTGTGACACACCTAGTTTCAATTACTCCCCCTCATTGGAAAAAGTGAGAGCAGGTGATTATGAGAAAATAATTTCTCCTCCCCCCCTCTAACACCATTGATCTTGAAAATTAAGAGATATGAATACGGATATGGTACGGGATTAGGGTACAATACAAAGCCTGATACGGATATATACAAAAAAATATGGACACGAAATAATGAGCCATTAATCCATATCGTTTGCCCATATAGGTTGATTTGGAAAATATAAGCATGATTGGAGGGGGGATATTTAAATAAAACTTAATTACATTCTGAATTAATCACATTGAATTAATTTTAGATGAGCACTATGGAAGAGGGCTTGAAAACAGTTTGGGCATAAAGAATTGTTCCTATAGAAGTGCCATGAATAGTGCAAAAGGATGTTAAAAAGGGACAATTTGTAGATACTAGAGAAATAGGGTCATGTGTGCATGATTCTAGAGTAGTTATGAGGTGAAAGAGATGACTGTAATGTGTGATTTTGGTACAAAGTGGAGTTATAAATACAATGAAGGTAAAAGTGAAGTGCACTTAATGGAGTTATTAGTTTTTTGGCTAAGAGGTGTACAAATGGTAGCTAAATTGTTTTTATTATTTTTATTTTTTGACACAAATGCAATTGTGTTCTTTTAGAAATGCGTTGAATGCTTAAAAAATTGACAAGAGCATTTTCAGGCTTTGTTGAATCACTTTATGAAGTTCACCGGGGGGGGGCAAAGCTAGGTTGTGATTCATTGATCTCCTACCTATGAGCATAAATAGGCATTTATAGCACTTCACCTTTAGAAAATTGTATCTAATTCATATTGGCTCTGAAAAGTCTTTTTAATTATGCCACTGAACTGTTCATCAATTCTCTTGCTACCAAAAATATGTCGACTTCTTTTTTCAGGCACTCATTTCTCCCCAGAAGGCTGTTTTTCCTTAGATGGATGGTATTTGAACCTTCTACCTTATATGAGTCAAAATGAGTTCACTGTCCATCCAAAGTACAGCACACAACCTATACTTTACACTGTACAACATGCAGGACACCCCTCCTTGTCCTTCCTTGCAGCGGAACTGAATTTTGAAGGAAATGTGTTCCAAATTTTCAGCTTGGCTTCAGTTATATTATCCACAGAAAATTCCAAACAGACATAGATTTACCTTATCAGTCAGCCATATAAGTTACATTGTTAAGTACCAATGACAGAGGCAAGAGTCCCTTTTGCATCCATCCTTGAAAAGGGACCCCCAACAGTGAACAAAATTGTCTTTATTGATGGCTCCTCAGCCAACCCCAACCCCTATCCCCCAGGTAAGTACCTGATGAGTCCCTCCCATGCATTTAACAAAGCATAATATCTTCCCGACATGGGTAGGACCATTGCATGGTTATACTGTGCAATGTTATGGTTGCTGGTACTGTAAGCAACTGTATAATACCCGTACAATATGATCTCACTCCCATATTGTAGGTTAGGTCCTCTATTTGGGCTCACAGTTGAGGCGTGCACACAAAGGGATTGCATTATTATTATTTTTATTAATTAAAACAACACGGAAATACAGGACCATCCGTCACTTCATCACATGCATATTCAACAGTTACAATTGTGTGTGTATGCGGCTACTGGTATTCTAAGGTAACAGGTCCAGCGATTGTCCACCTAAGAGCTGAAACTGAATTTTTAGGTAGGCAAAGCTTTTCTTGAAATAAATTTCAGTAAATTTTTCTTAAAAGACAAGTGGGATTGGCATCTAACCCAAGTTGTTTCATATGCTTTGTGGAATTAGTTATAAAATTTTGAAGTTGAAATGGCATGGGGCTCTAAAATCATCCACCTCCTAAAATGTACATTGTTTGTATATTCTTGAAAGCTATGAAAAAGAAACATGTACACATAGTGTACATTTGAAGATGTGGACGGTTTTAGAGCCCGTGCAATTTTAGAGCATGTTACCTTACGTGTTAAGGCTTCGTTCACTTCAATTTTTCATACGCAAGACGCTACACCCGTCCCATCCGTCTAATGAAGTGGGACTTGTAGGGTGAATTTACCCTTGGAAAAAAACACAATTTTTTTTATCTACCACACATGATACAATTTGCAAATTTTGAATTCATATTTGCAATCAAAGGCTCCAAAATAGTTAGTAGAGGTGAAAAAAACAAAATTAACACGGTGCAAAGTAGTAGTTTTCTTTTTACAATTACCAAAATTTAGATTGAACACAAAATTCACCCTACGTGACCAACCTTGTAGGACAAGTGTAGTGTCCTGCCTTTCAGACTACTTTTAACCATGTAAGGGACGGCTAGTCATTGTGAAAATCATCCTTTTGAATACAATGTGAATCATCTACTTAAAAAAATCTAAACTAAAAGCACTCATTAGAGGCCAAACTATTGTGCAAGACCTCCCCTATTAGCACAAAATTCCAAGGATGAACATCTACACATTTTTCTTACATAGAAAGATTTTTTGCCATTCATTAGACACTTGGTGTCTGCAATGGCGTTATAGGGTTCACCTTCTTCTTGAGTTCTTATTCTTGTATAAAGACACTTTTCAAAATACCCTCAACATTGAATGGTCTTCTCTCACTCTTGGCTAGATCTTGAACAAATGACACTTGAATTATGTTTAAGGTAGGAGGTCCATAAAGCGCTTAGGCTCTAAAAGCATCCTCAAACGTAGAAGTACATCATTGCACTAGCAATCTATAAATTGTGTACTTGTTTAGAGTGACCATTGTACTTCAACTTCAAAAATTTATAACTAATTATGTGAAGCTCCAAAAAGTATGAAACGACTTGGGTTAGATGCCAACTACATTTGTTTCTCAAAGAAAGTTACTAAAAAAATCTCAAGAAGTCAATGCTTCTCCAATTGCAAATCAATTTTTAAATGGGCACTTTATGGACCTCCTACCTTAAGGATTAGACTTGCAATTGGGTCCCAGGGAGATCACTTAGTGTATCTATAAGTAACTATGTGTGTTAAAGTGATTTTTTGCCCCCCTATATACTTTTTAATAAAATATAATTTGAACCTAAAATTTTGAGCTTTGTTTAATAATGATTGTAGGTTTCTATTGCCAAAAATTTCCAATTCAAAAAACATGTGAAATGATTTGTAGAATAGGTTGAAAAATGAACTAAAATAGCATGTTTTTCAACTCAAATATTTATAGAGAACACATTTAAATGACCATTGCATCAATATTCAAGAAAAATGAACTTCAAATAGAAAGTTATTTTCAAGAATTTTTTGTTCATTTTTTAGACAATTTTTTCTTATATAAAATAGGGGTGTGAAAGTTATTTTTACCTCTACAGTGTAGTTTTTTACTTCAAAAATTTGTAACTAATTATAATTAACGAATAAAATTATCAATAATTCAAAACATAAACTTCCAAAGTAGGGAAATATATTGATAATTTTTTTTCCTCCTTTTATTTAAATTTTAGGATATAAGATAGGGGGTCCAAAATCTTAACGCACGTAGGTTCTAAATGGACACTCTAAGTGATCTCCCCGGGAATTGGGTGGTTGTCTATGGTAAGTTGTACACTCACCAAAATGACAAATTTTTTTATTGTGGAAGAAATGTTCTCATTAGAATGTGTCTACATCAAACACTCAACCATATGGATACTATATAAATATTATAAGAAGAAATAATATTCTTCTTATAGTTTTAATCCCTAAGTACTCAACATCCCTTGAATAAAAAATGATTGTTGTGAAAAGTACACTTCATTCAATTAATGCTAGAAGGAGATGGGCCTATGACTTCTTTTCTAAACCTTGATGTTCCTCTTTCTGTATGCTCTCATTTTGTAACTATATATAATTTTTTTTTAAATTGATCGATTTTTTTTCCAGAGATGTAATTACATGACTTTTACAAGTTGTAAAATTTTTAGATTTGTTTGTGAAATTTTGAAATTACTATGAATTTTTGAATAGAAAGTAAAAAAATTAATATCAAATACACAATGTACTTTAAAAATTTGATTTTTATTTATCGAAGGTATAAATTACAAAGTAGATCACCATGGTGCAAAATGTTTTTACCATGTCATTCTAAAATTAGAAAATCGATACTCCATGGTAATAGGTTCAAGGTTCAAATTGCAATAAATCATTAAAGCTTAGGAATTTTCCAATTTTTTTTTTATTGGACTAAGAACTAATGTTGGTAAGCTTCATTTCACTAGTTGGCCTCAAATTTAAAAAATGATCACCTTTGTGGCTTAAATTCAGATTCAAAACAGGGAGCACAAATTGTTAAAATACACTTCTATGGGATAACCATTCCGCTATGAAATCAAGCAATTCCTTCTCATTTAGGTTCTTCAAAGAAGTATTTGACCCCTCACCTCCATGACATGCTCCATGAGGTGTTTGTTGAACCTTGTGTCCATGTTGAGTAAATAATGGATGAAATGGTGATTTACATTCATTCAAAGGACATTTTGAACGTGTTCTCCCAAACCTTCTAGAGTTTATATTCATCGAGGAAACTTTGAGAAAATTCATGTAATATCCATACCTTAAGTTAGGTTGTTTGTTTTGTTTGTTTGTTACGTTGAGATCTTCTGGACCGTGCATCCCCTAGTCACATTCTTGGTATCATTAGAAAAATCTACACGAGCAAGGGGGTATGGGCTTTGTTTCGTTACATTTGTGATTTACGGTGTGAAAATTATTGAATTTCAAAGTTTTTATGAATTAGAAAATTACTTTTACTTTTATTGTGGCAACAACACATGGCAACACAAACTAATAATGATATTGAGTGTTATGTTACTAATAGTGTTACCTGAGCTTTTACTACACCTACTCTAAATTTCAATTGGTTTGCATTTAGTGTTGTGTTCACAATCCTTCAATTCATATATTTAGGTTTATATTTTTTTCATGACAATTTGGTGAAATAATATGTAACACTAAATGTAATTTTGTAAAAAATTTATATCCAATAGTTGACAAATAGTGTCTATGTTGACATTTAGTGTTGACAACATTAGAAGGATTGTTGACATTTAGTGTTGTACTTCGTAATTAGTGTTGCAGATACTAAATACCATTCTTAGTGTAGTGTAAATGGGAAGAAGAAAGAATGTTCTAAGGTATGTGAATGATATAAATTAATATGCTTGAAGAGTGGAGATCAGCTCTTTTTAGTCATATTTTGTTGGTAAGTGCCCTAAAAGTCTGAAACTATCTTCCAAGAGCGATTGAAGCAGATTCAATTCAAAGTTTTTATTTGGGAGGGTGGAATCTTGGCCATGAGCCTCAGTGCCTCACATTCCAGACACACTAAATTGTATAATAACATACCTTGGAATAGCCAACAATGACCTTTGTTTGCAGATCTGCGTGGGGCAAGTCTGGATCCCTCTATATTAATGGCAGTAGGGCTTCCGATGGACTCGCAAATGCTGACTCATTTGCCACGTCACTTCATCAATTCCATGTAAGGAAGTAGCAAGTACAAGGTACCTAGTCATATAGGCAAGGTCAAGCTTGATAGGAGAAAAATACTCCATGATCGCTTGACTTGCCCCCCACGAGGTCATTCAACACGACCAAGGCTTACTCAGTAATGGAAATTCATAAACGGAGTTTTTAGTGGGACAAGAACTGTGCCTAATTTAGAGGTTTTTAGTGGGACAAAAGGAGTATTAATCTTAGAGAACATTATTTCTTCATAAGTAGGTTCTCTAAGATTAATACTCCCTTTGTAGCAAAGCTTAACTCACTCATTAGACTCTTCTTATATGCATGTTGGACTACACTTTTCTTCTACTAAGAGATTAATCTTAACCCTTGAAAGGCCCTTGGGGGTTCCTGTATTTAGCCTTATAATTTTTCAATTGTGATTTAATATACGAATTGTGATCCATTGTTATTCACGTACTAGCATGATCATTAATTTACTTTGTATTAAAAAGTATTTGGTAAATGTTTGTCTAATCAAATACCACCAAACTCATAATAAACTATATGACCGCAAAGGGCTTTCGGCCCCTTCAAGGGTTAAACTACATCGAGATTATGCCCGATAATTCAAAAGCAAACAAAATTATGAGAAATAATTACCTTGCTCACCCCTGCTGTGGTTCCCGAGGTCTTAACATGCGGTTAGAGCAGCCCCACAGCAACACACTGAAACAACACTCTGAAGCAACACTGTAAAGATTCTGCACCATTGATCTTCTAATAATAATGAGGAATGTCCTTCATTGATTTGTTTCACAGTGTTGCTTCAGCGTGTTGCTGTGGGGCTGCCCTTGCACTGCATAATCTTGAAAAAACTAGTCCATAATGGAGCGGCAACGCAGAAGCTAGGGTTTCAAGTCGATTTCCTTGGACAGAGAAAAGCACGAAACGCAGATGCTGGGGTTTCGAGTCGACCTGCTTGGTGCGTTTTCCATGATCTTGAGCCTGCTCGCGTCGTGCTCCAGCTTGGTCGCGTGCTGCCTCTGACAGATCGTCACCGGATTCTTCGTGCGCAGCTTGCCGAGCGAGCTCAATTCGTCGAGGCGGTGTGCAGGCGGACACACATTTGAGCAAGCCATCGGCGGAGTCGTGGCACCGTCTCCACCGCCTCGCTCATCGTGAATTCCTGCTCACTCTCTACAGCTGACAAAATGTGCATCACTACCGCTACTCCGAACAACCTCGAAGCAGCTGTCATTCGAAACATCGCAGCTGACTTGAGCATCCGGCCTCTAGTGCTCGCCGATTGTGAAGCACATCTAATTTATGGTGTTCACTTTCTCCAGAGACTTGACATCCGTCAGATACAAAGCCAGAAGCAGCCGTGGCCATCAGGACCTTGCAAGAATCATGTTTGAGAGGCCATCGAAGCTCCAGAATTTTTTATGATGCAGGTTGCACATGTGACGAACGCCTGTTTTGAGATTCATGTTGCAAACTGTCGTATGTTGCTAATCTGCATTCCAAAGGTTCTACGATGTTTTTTGAGAACTTATTGGTTACCTACAGGCAGTCTGGCAACAACAGACGAAGTCAGATGCATGACTCGTTACAAACATTTGCGGAGTTCCTTTGGTTTAGAACGGCATCCGATTATTGCAGTCCCGAGTCCCGACCTTGTGAAGGGAGCTACGGATTTGATGAGTGACAGATTCTTGGTTTACTTGAAAGTATTAGGAATGGAGGTGCCAATTAAGTTTCTGTACGTACTGTACATAATGTGGAATCTGTCAGCCGATACATGTTTGACATTATAGCTCGTGGGGTAACTGGGGTTGTTTGCTGGAGACAATGGAAACGACAAATTACTGTAGTGTCCAGAGAAAAGATTATGTGTGGATAGCTAATTACGCCATCTTTGGAAGAACTTGCGTACAAACTGGCTGTTATGTGCAACATGACAGTTTCATCAAAGATCCATGGTAAGTTCATGACTGTCTCAACTTTTTCACTAATTGCTCTCAGTTTCTACATTGTCAAGGTGATCCTTCCTGAGGGACGCATAGTCTCTTTTTATAATTATAATGATGATAATAATCCCACTAATTTGTTGATGGTTGAGAGCAAGTTGACATGAGTCTGGTTTCTCTCTCGATATTAGAGATATCTGCGAAATGACTGGGATTTCGGTTATGGGTTTGATTAGTCATACTAAATGATGTTTGTTGGTCCTCAAATGACAAGATCACACAACACCTAAGGCACTATCAACATCTATGGTAGCTTTGATTGTCCTTGAACAGTAAAATTTATTGCGTGTTTGCAACTCACACCCAAACTCATTAGGTCTTGTCTGCAGGTGTGAAGGTCGTGATCGATGTTTGATTGTTGTAGAAATTCGTGTCTATTTTGAAACGAATTAGGTAGTGTCCGAAGAAATTTCCAAGGCTTCGATGTTTGATTGTTGTAGAAATTCAGACATCGCGTCTGTAATGAAACGGACTAGGCCATGTCCATGGAGGTTAAGGTCGTCTGCTTTGATTGTTGCACAGATTCGTCTTCCGCTCATCAAGCGAGGTCGGAGAAGGAGCCAATCCAAGACACACCGTCTCCGAGCACGAAGAATGAGAAGCTTGCAGACTTCACACCAGAAAACACGTTCCTGCTGCTGAAGAACGTGCGCCACCCGGGCATGTCTGACACAGACACGAACTGGTTCATGAGTGGGCTGCCTTAAACGCGCTCCCTCGGAAGGCACCGGCGTGAGACCTTCGACCTCCCTCACGACGACCCGCACAACCGCCTCCTGTGTGTCCGCGGTCAAGACGAGCGCGACGGTGCCAATAACGCCTACGGCCTCTTCTACAAGACATCGCTCCCTCAGAATGCCATCCTCCGGCGCGGCGCGACCTTCGTGGCGGACAACTATAGAGCATGTGTGTGGGCTGTGGGACTACAACAACATCTAGCACGCGCTCTGGGTGATCACGAACTTCGGGACATGGCGCCTGGAGAATCAGTGCGCGTTCCCGGACTGGTTGCTGCTCTACCATATGGAGAGCTCGTCACGTCCACGACTCCATGGGCGGGTGGATCACGCACGTCCTGCAGGCGGAAAAAATATCCGTGTGCACTGCAAACTGGCGTTACGAATTCCTCATCGATCTGCTTCGAGCGCGCGGTGGAGCAGCGGCGGGAGCTCGGGGCGTGGACGCGTATATGTGAAATATATATCTATTTTATAATATAACTATAACTACATGTTATTAATTAATTAAATATATATTAATATCATTAACCCCTAAATGCCCAAGGCCTTTTCGGGATTTGCTCTAACCTGAACAAAAAGCCAACATTTTGATAAGTTGTATCACTTATGGATTGAGAGATTCTAATGTTTGATCATGAGGGTGTTAAAATTGCAAAAATGACTTGAAGTCTTTTAATCTTCTTTTCAAATGTCAAATCTTAGAAGTTGGTTACCAAAAAAATATGAGGATAGAGGGCCTAACATGCATAACCCCAATCAATTTATGGCTTCTCATAATCTACTCTATGATTTTTTCAAATGAATTTCTAATCTGATTTTTTTCCCAAGATCTAATGTATTTGAGGTTTGTTTTCAAGAGCCCTCAACACTATGGAAAATCAAGATTGCAATGGACACCCTTGCACAAAATCTTGAATTGAAAATCATAATCAATCATTTTCAATATTGGATTTTTGATGCTAAAACTAGACTTTGAAAAGAATTTTTCAAAAATATAAACTACTAAAAATAGCAACTTGGTTAGGTTTAATTTAACTTCAAAGTATTGCCAACTTCAATTTAACTTTGATTTTGGTGCCTTGGACATTTAGGGGTTAAATTATTACCTTGAAAAATGTATGTCTTGATTTCGGCGATTTTCCAGCAGTGGCCTTCGGTTAGGATTTGGAGATGAAATCTGGCCGCGAGGAGGTCCGCCTGTTTAGAATTTCTCGGTATGGCTACACGCACATCTTAGCAAGACTGCACTAAATCTTCTCTTAGAATTTTAGCATTTCAACTTCTGATGTTTCTCGCTTTGTGATGTTTCTCTGCTGTGTCTCCGAACTGTTGTGGACAATTTTGAGACTACTTCATGTGAATGGTTTTGGGCTTACTGGAAATTATTTTATGCAGATATGCATGTGATGAGATGCGGAGAAAAGCGAGCTGCGGTGTCACCAGATGTTGTCGCGTAGGAATCCGTCATGGCCAGCGACAACGACACTCGTACTTCAGGTTTGCTATTTCACAAGAGAAATGCTGTCCGTTTAAGAATTTCACAAGAGAAGCTGCTGGTTTAGAACCCTAGGTGGAGAAGAAAGAGAGAGCTAATCAAATTTCGTACTAAGTTCGTGGTCTGAACTGATATTGACATATCCATTTTTGTGCAGGGCCACAATCTGAAGAGATCTTTGATGTGTTCCTCAACCACAGAGGGCCAGACGTGAAGGACTCATTTGTGAAGGAGCTGTACGATGGCCTTCGGGCTGCGGGGGTGCGTCCCTTCCTGGACGCGCACGACATCGAGCGTGGTAAGAAAACGTGGAATTCCATCCTGGAAGCCATCAGAGTAGCGCCGGTGTGCATATGCGTTTTCTCGCCGGGTTACGCCGAATCTAGTTGGTGTCTCGACGAGCTTGCTGCGATCCACCGCAGCAGCGACAAGCACATTCTGCCCGTGTTCTATCATGTCAAACCCTTTCATCTACGGAGGCCAGAAGGCTTTTCATCTCCATTTGCAGAAGGATTGAGCAAACAGAGAGGGCGCTATGGAGCAGAAAAGATGGAGGAATGGAGAGATTGTCTTACTCGCTCTGCAAACCTATTCGGCTTTGAGCTCGAGCGCTTCTTCGGGTATTTTAAAACATCCCCTGAACGCATGGTATTTGAAAGAGTTGTTGGAATTTTCTACTGTTTCACAGGATGCTTGGTTTCTGAATTGCGTAATTAGTGTTTTTGAGCATGGGTCTTTAATATGTAATTGTTGTGCAGGTCTGAGACAAGCCTTGTGCAGGCAATTGTTAGTAAAGTGCTTCAATACCTGAAGTCGCGCTTTCCAGTGGCACTCGACCAACCAACCGCGGAGCTCTCATCCATACTGTTACAGAACCTGTCGAGAGGGCCATATATACTGGGAATCCATGGCATGGGTGGCATTGGAAAGACCACATTTGCAGAAGCGATTTTCAAGCGCTTAAAAGCTGATTTTGCTGCATCGAGTTTCTTGGCCGATGTTACAAGGGAGCTATCCAAAGGTGACCTAGGGCTTGTTTCTCTACAACGTCAGCTTCTGAGTGATTTGAGTGGGAACAAGGAGGATGTCAACGTGGGAGATGTGATCTCCTTGCTGAGGCAGTCGTTACAGAGCAAGCGTGCGCTTATTGTTCTGGATGGCGTCGAGAGCTTCTTCCCAAGAGATGTTTTGTTTCCCAGCGGCAGTCTTGGAGTGGGTAGTTGTTGCATCATAACGTCTCGGGATATGGAGATGTGTTTGATGTTCAGTCCGAATGCGGTGTTTGAGATGGAGTTTCTGAAGCCATCAGATGGGAAGCAGCTCTTTTGTTGGCATGCGTTTGGTTTGATTATTGCTGCTCAAGGATTCGAGGAGCTGGCAAGCGAGGTAGCTCTGGCTTGTGGCGGACACCCCTTGACATTAGAGATCATAGGCAAGCTTCTAAACTTGGAACAGAACCGGTCGGTGTGGAGAGAGGTTCTGGAGCGTCTTCAGAAGCATGATACATTGCAGGACCACAACAGTCTATTACAAAGACTGAAGATCAGCTATGATTCCTTAGAACCGAGACATAAGGATATGTTCCTCGATGTAGCTTGCTTCTTGCTCGGGACATCGATGCGTTTGTGCAAGGATATTTGGGCATCACTGGGATGGTCAGGGGAACTTGGCCTCCGAAACCTCTTGAAAAAATCTTTGCTGAAGATCGATGGCGAACAACGCCTTACCATGCACGACCTTCTGATTGACTTGGGTCACACGATCGTCGCCTCGGAGGCAGAACTAAATCCAGGGAAGCGCAGCCGTTTATGGATGCCCGAGTCGGAGGAAACGCTGCTAAACGAAGGGGTAAGACTGGCACTTGAGAAATATTTTTGGCTTTAAGATGCTGCACAATGAGGTAGTACTGGTGTGGTAGATTTTGGTGAAGATCTTATTACTTAAAGTACAGGTGTATGCGTCGAAAATGAAATGAGGATCCTGTTTCCATGTTTCCATATCAGCAACATAGCCTTACGTATTGTAATTTGACTTTCTGATTGTACAGGTGACAGAGAAGGTTGAAGCAATTTCTCTTGCTGAAAGCAAGACCGACCTTTCCAACCAGAACCTGAATGTGATGGAGGTTTTGCGACTACTCAATTTGGACGGTTGCAGTGGACACCACATCAAATTTCCGCGTCTATTGAGGTATGTCAGGTGGCAGAGACTGCCTATGGAGGCGTTGCCCTGTGAGATGCTGCGCATGCGGAAGTTAGTGGTGCTTGACTTGACATCGAGCAAACTGACTCACCTCTGGGACCCGGACTCGAACGTCATGGTATGTAAATATATGTGTCCTCTTTTGTCTGCCGCTTATTTCCAAATGATAAAAGACACCAAAGTAATGCCCAGTGGTTATACAGTGAAGGAGTCATCTTTTGTTCCGTCAATACCCTGAACACATTCTGATATTTTGCGGACAATCAGAGCTAAGCGGAAGTTTGAGTAATCACCTTGGCATGTCTATTAGCTGCGAATAATCTTTTTGCGTTGCATGTGACAGTTTCCAAAGTTGCAGACACTTATTCTCGATGACTGCAAAGATTTAAAAGCGATACCTGCTTCCATCAGTGGCTCGAAACAGTTGCACACTTTGTATTTGGAGCATTGCTCCAGTTTGGAGAGCCTTCCAGAGACCATTGGGCACCTTACTGAGTTGGTGGATCTCAAACTCCGTGGATGTACGAAGTTAGTGCATTTTCCCGAGTCTATGGGAGGGATGAGCAGTTTGACGCGCTTGAACTTGACAGACTGTTCAAACCTGGTGTCATTGCCAGAGGCGATCGGAAGCTGTGAAGTACTAGCTTCGTTACTGTTGTTCAGATGCTGCAAGCTGGAGGGGGTTCCAGAGTCGGTGGGGAGGCTGCGGCACTTGGTGAATTTTGAATCCGTTTTGTGCAACAGGATTACTCAGTTTCCTGACTCCATGAAAGACCTTCATAGTCTGACGTCTCTAAAGGTGAGTTGCAATGGCACAGCACTCCCCTCATTCATTGAGCATCTTCATGGACTGAATGAGCTCTGTATCCATGGCCCAAAACTTCTGGAGGTTCCCCGCGGTATCAGTTTCCCTTGGTTGCAGAAGCTGTTTCTCTTTGAGTGCAAGCTCATTGAAAGTCTACCAGAGGAGATCAGCACCTTCAAAGAGCTGATAGTCCTGAATTTTGCTGGTTGTCTGAGCTTGAAAACGCTACCGGACTCACTCGGGAAGCTGAAGAATCTGAGAGAGTTGAACCTCTTGGGCTGTGAGTGCCTACAGAATTTGCCGTCAACTTTTGGCCAGCTCACAGGTTTGCACACATTATGCCTCGACGGATGCTACGAGCTGGCGAAGCTGCCGCATCCAAGCTCCCTATCCATGCTCTCACGAATTTGCTATGTCACATTGTACAGCTTCCTTCTGTCCCGATGCGAGCAGAATGTGAGGCAAGGCAAATGTGCCAAGGCGGAGGAAGACTTATCATACCTTCTCAGTGTCCAGAACGATGACCCTCATCTCTTGGAGATGCAAGCATTCATAGACGAAGCAAAGCAGAGGAAACTGACACTTGTGTCAATGGACGTCGAGATGCTGCGGCAGGCAGCACGGACCAAGGTTCTGCAGAATGACATGGTCCAAGCTTCGGAGTTCATCGATAGAATGGTGGATCTGGAGCCTCGGAGCGAGCTCGCCTATCTGACACGAGGGGCGTTACGACGGCTTATCAACGATAACAAGGGTTTGCAGGAAGACATGGAGAAGTTATCGGAGTGTACCGCAGCACGAAAACTTACGGGGTTGACGTTGCCGCAAGAAGTGTTGGACAGGGTTGACAGATTTAAGGTTCTCATGCTCACCGACTGGAAAGGTTCCCTTTTAGCACTTCTGGATGCTGGAGGCAGTGAAGAAGCCAAGCAGCTCACCGCGTCTGCAGATGCACAGACAGAATCTTTTCCAGGCTAGATTTTCAAGTCCTAAATTTGCAGTGTATTATTTTCTCTAATTAAAGTGCTCTTAGAGTTATCCTTAAAGTCCATCAACGAACTGGGAGTGCTACCCTCTTCTTTGTACCATGAGTTTTGCCTCTAACAAATTGAAGAACTTGGTGGTCCCTCCACTAGAGTCATAATTAGGTGTAAGAGCATGGTGGTCTTTCAAATCAAATTCTTTGGTGAGTTGGAAGACCATCAAGCTCTTACACACCTAATATGGAGAGATCACCAAGCTCTTCCATTTCTTATTACTACTTGAGTGACATAACTCATGATAAGAGAGAATAAGAGGGTAAATTGTCAACTCATGGTGCATTGCTGGACTTTACAAATAACTCTCTATCATGTTCCATTTTACACTCATAAACGAGGCTATCATAGTACACATTGGTTAATGATTTAGTGTATAAAAAATCAAATTTTTAACACTCTTGCAGACCAACTCACTGCACCTTCTTTCGCATGGTTCAAAACCTCCAGGAAAGCAAGCTCTGGGATGGAAAACCTGGAAGGAGGTCAATGACACGCAACCTGAGCAAGCCGCAGCATTGAGACTGGAGGCATCAATCAAGTGTTTTGCACTGGGGGATTACTACGGCGCCATGGCTCACTTGGAAGCAGCAAGGTCTCATGATCCCGACAACGTGCTAACCCTGAGTCTGCTGGGACAAGCAAAGTATTTCACTGGTGATTACGAAGGAGCCGACGCCGCTTACAGTCGAGCTCTGGCGATCAATCCGAAGCACGACCCCACGCTATTTCACCGGGGCATGCTGCGAGAAGCCGCCTACCCATTTGATCTGGTGGGAGCGCTCAGTGACTATGACAGAGCCAGTGAGGCCAATCCTTATAATTGTGCAGTCACGTACAAGGCGAGGGCCAAGGTGAAGTTCAAGCTTGGGGACTTTGATGGTGCTGGAGCCGACTTGGACCTGTCTTATGAGATGTACCCACATCCTCAGACTTTTCAGTACAAGCAGGGACTGCTGAAGTGGAAGGAGGGGAAATTCGAAGAGGCGCTGGAGGACTTCGAAGTGCCTTATCACTTTCTTCCAAATCCTTGTGTTCTCCGGTACAAGGAAGATGGTGGGAATACAAAGGAGAATGTGCAAGGTGAATAGCAGGACATTCTTCAGCGGTTGGTGCAATTAGGTGACTATTCCCATTATCCATCTTTGCACAGTTTTGTTCAGAACAGAAGAGGGCTTCGCAGGGCAATTGGAAGTTGTAGTCATGGAAAGCACCAGTTGTGTCGATCCGCAAGCAGCAGATTTCTCTTGTTGAGTTTATTCACGGCACTTTGACGGCACGATGCTTGCTGTAGAAGTCAAAAACTAAAAATCAGTCAGCTTCCATTTCGAAACCAGTGAACTCAAGTACACGTTAAAATGATGGACAACATGTACCTCGTTAATTACAAGATTTAGGTGCAATGTTCCAATAGCTTAGCTTTTGTCTATGCTAAAACAAGCAATGGTTAGACACCAATACTCTGCAAATGCATCTTTAGGTGTGAAGTCTATTGTAGGATCATTTTACAAGAAAACCGCTCTTAAGAGAGCAAAGAATGGCAATTTCATTATCAATCATCGTCTAACTCTCAGCTCTGAGTCTACATCTAGTGAAGAAAGCTGCTTTTGTGAAGAATAAATATTGTATGTAATCCACAGGAGGAAAAGTTTCTATGGTCCAATGTGAACGATGCCCAGAATATCCATGTGCACTGAATTATGTATGAATGGTGATCACGTTGCTGCTGAATCTTTCACGTCGTCTGCTGCCAAAGGTTAAAAGTTAAGTGGTGAGAATCAAGAGTTTACTTGTGAATTGTAAATTCAAGACAAATGATACGGAGTAGTATTCAAGGACCATCAATGGTATTAAAGACGTTGACAATACTTTGATTATTCTGGATTCTTATTATACGGTAATCAATTAATGCTTAACCCTTAAAGGACGAAGGGGTGACCTTGGAATTCATCCCTTTCCATTGTTATGAATCATGGGCTTAAAGAAATAGCAAAAGTACTCATTGGAAGTCAAACTACTATAGAAGACCTCCCCTTTTCACAACAAAATTCTGAAGATGAATAGTTGCACTTTTGTCCTACTACAAGGATTCCCTTGTCATCCATCGGACCCCAAACATCCTCCTTGACGTTTAAGGGTTAATCAAACTCACAACCAAATTCCAATCCACTTTCTAAGGTGAAGGCACCCAAAAGCATCCATGTTTCCATTCTTGTATCCTAGATTGGCACTAAATGTATCCGTAGACTTTAGTTAATGTGTCCTTAATTCTGATTCACTGATTCACTGATTTTTGCAGATTTCAAATTAGGGTCTACCTATGTGACACTTTTAGTGGTCTAGAGAGCCAATATTTTGAAAAATCATAAAAATTACATACTACACCCTAAGAATCTATTTTTTTTTGGTCCTTTTGGACCTTTGCAGGGATTCGTGTTTCAGCCACCTTGTTTGTCTCTTTTTATAATGAAATTCCGTTTCATTTTTTTTAAAAAAAAAAAAAAAAAAAAACTATTTTTTTTGCAAATATCCATAATTTTCACTTTTGGATTTTCCGCTTTCACAAAACTCTAATACAACAATAATACAACAAAAATATTATTTTTAGGAAAGGATATTTCTACCGTGGATATATCTATTTTCCTCATATTGAATTCCATTGAAGTATTCTAGACATGTCTTTTAATGATTTTGAGTACAAAATCTTCCATTAAAATGTCTTTTTTCCTTTTAGTGCCGTCTTTCCAACACCCATTTCTTCTCTCTTCTTCCCCTTTCCTAGTTTTAAATACACATATTAGTTGTAAACATCTAATTAGTGAATGCTCTCTTAGTAGTGAAGATGAAATGTATGGATTCTTTAATTCCTAAATGTCCATGCATCCACACTTTATATCACAAATGAAATCTTTAGTGCCCAATCAACAGACATTACTTCATCCATTCATTTTTTGAAGATTATTTACTTACCACAACCCATATGTGAAGGTGATTCAAATAATCTCAGTATTTTCCTATTACCAGATATGAAAACATGAAGTGCGGGTTTTTATTTTTAGTAAAATTGTTTAGGGGTTACAAAAAATCATCCAAAAGTGCTCAAAGAATCACGGGAACAACTCAGTAGGGATGTCACACCATTCTCAAGAAAAAGTTTATGTGAAGATTGAAAAAGGATATGAGGGTTTGTAGGCATTCTCCATTGCAACCCCACACACACACACAATGACTAAAGGGTCCACAATGGGTCATCCTACCTTACTCTTACTTTAAACTTATACCAAACTTTCATTTTTATGATGATGGCAACAGGAATTGACAATTTAATTCATGAACTGATAAAGTACAGATCAGAAAATACCAACGGCCATATTGATTTCTGTAGAATCAATATGGTGCACAAGTACAAAACTTGAAAATCGAGATTCTGTACGAACTGAAATTGGTCCGAATGCACTGAGTTCTAATGAATGAACACAAATATAGAATTCCTTATTCCAATAAAAAAACAAGATAGTTCAGTACTGGAATTGAAGAAAGACGTCCATTAAATGACAAGCTCACTGAGAGCACATGTTATTACAGTACCTTCATTCCAAACTGTGACAGTGTACTGTACAGGCGTAGTTGTGAAAACATCACTCAGCACTTAAAACTGAAATAGCATAATTTAATCAAAGGGTCAAACAGATCTTGCTCACCACAACTAAAATTCCAGATGTGACCAGTTGTTGCTGCCATCTCCATCAGTAGTAACGCATACAAGGAAACCTCCAAGTAAGATCCAATGCACTTTGCAACAGAACTTCTGTGGAGGGTCATCGAAACAGCATGCTCATCCTCTTTCAACCGTCTACGGTTTGACAGGTTTTGCTGTTGTTTTTCATTCCTGTAAAACATTGATTCTGCTTGAGTAGAGATGCCGTGTGTAGAGAGACACACAACAATACGTCAATTCCTCGCACTCCTAAAAAGATTAGCATCAGAATACCCCAACTGGCAACAAACACGTATTCAGTTAAGACTCACCTCCCTGCACTACCTACTGACAAATACACTTCTGACGGAGCTAGCCTCTAAGGAGTATAATCTCTCATGCCATAGTAGCAAAATTGGCTTAATCTGAAATCCGCATCTCTACACCCATAAGATCCTTCATCAACTCGTATGTCACAAATGCCAGTGCAATTGATGGCACGACCTGGCAACACCACAACAGGTAGTTAGCAAGAGAGATACCAACACTTGGTCGATACCATCACAAGTATCACTGGTCATAATATTAATGATATTGAATGCCTGCTGGTTGGACAAAGCAAACACACATAAGCTAATGATAAATTAATCTTATTCTAATCTCAAATTAATACAATTGTACGAAAAGAACATTAAAGTAACATCACATCATTGGGGTTGAACTGACGCTACATCCATAGTTATTAAGGTTACTGTTGAGGTGACACTAAATTGACATTAACATCAACTTAACCTTGGCATAGTAGCCCTTTTAAATAAACAGGGAGCTAATGTTGAGGAAAATTTCATGATGACATGCACAAACAATGCAAATGAATGAGAGAATGGTTAAGACGAATACTTTGACAGAATTGGGCACAAGTCCCTTGTAAAGAGCTCCAAAACCTTCATATTTCACAGTTTTTCTAAAAGCATCTACCATGCCTGTGTACTGCATTGGCTGCTTCACTTGCCCATCCGGTGTGATGATTGGCGAACCAGATTTCCAGCCAACCATTTGCAAGCGTCGACGAATGACATCCAGAGGGTAAGCAACTGTCTGGCCTACGGTACCCGCAGCTGCCCCACAGCCCAGCTTCGTGAGAACATGCAAATCGGCCCCATCATCAGGTTGCCATTGAGGATGCTTCAGAATCCAGTCCTTGAGAGATTCATAAACAGCAAAATTAAGCCCAACGTACGGAACCTGCAGCACGACAAGAGTAAGTACTCAGAGACTTTGAACAACAAACTCCTCCTGATATTTGTCTTTGCCAAAGCCATAACTAAAACAGCAGATATGATTCCACAACCAGATAGCGCAAATCTAACACCCATGTAACTGCCATCTCATTAGAAAACACAGCCTCAGAATATCAAAATGAAGCGTGGTAGCATACCACTCCAATAACAGATGGAAGCCATCCTTTGTAAAGAGCTCTTGCGCCCTCCTCCTGAGTAATCGTCCTGAAAGCATGGAACATGCCTCGGTAACGATTTGCGGAAGTCTCCGACTGGAAGAGAAACCAGTACAACAATGTAAGGGTTTTACTGAAATATGGGAAAGAAAACAGAAAGCGCAAGAACACCATACTACTTACGCCGAACAAAGAAGTATTAACATCAAGAAGTCCTCTCACATTCAATAAGGTTGTAGGCACAGCCAAAGGAATCTGTCCACCAATTTGTACACACCATAATTACAATGCACAATGGAGGAAAGCTGCATCTCCTACAAAACTCATAGTCAGGTCCAGTTTGTAAACAGTTTGTTTGTGCCTACATTTCTAATTATGATCCTGAAATGTATAATTCATTGTTACAGTTAATTTCAAGTACCAAACCTGGGTTACCAACAATCTTAGATAAGATGATTCTTACAATCATTCGATAAATCACCGTTCTTATTCACAATTTTAAACCCACCTGCACGGTCAACCTCCCTCGCACCATATCCATTGGATATGTGGCTGACATTGCGATAATCCCCGCGGTTGCTCCAGCACCCAAACGCAGAACAGGGGTTAGTTCAGCGTCAGCTGCAAACAACACGATGTTCACCCAGTTAACGTAAGACCTGAACATTGTAAATCTGCACGGATGACAGCTACAAATTCAAAACGACAAATAAAGGATCCCCTAAGTGCCGGGATCATAATGCAGATCCAAGCTAATCAGCGTTTGATAAATAAACTCTTAAATAAGGCCTGTACATTTCACAACGGTTCGTTACTGAAAGTTAGGCATTTACAGCATCATGAAACATATTCCGAAAGCATTGGTTAAGAAATTACGTTGACCCGTCTCCTTTCGATACGCCCACAAAATCATTCTGCAGGATGGAAATTCAAAACAGAAACATTATAATGTAATCTCTAAAAATTATATAACATCTTCGTAATATATAACAAAAACTATATATCCTAGTATCGAATAACAAAAATCACAAGATCTGCACAATATGGAGCCTTCACTTGCACTGAAATAAAGTTCATTTTCTAACGGCACAAACCTGGACGCTTCTTCATAACTGAAGAACTTCACAGCGGAATTGGGAATAATGCGAGCACAGTTAGTACCATTGCCCTTGAAAAACCCACGTACTCCTTCACTTCCCCAAATGGACCTCAAGCCTTGGATGGTGCCACTGTACTTTGGGCTGAACGGATTTTGTACCTGCACTCGAGAGCAAAAAAATCAGTAACTTCCCTGATGCTTCCGACATAGAAAGCAAATATATACTTTCAAACCGTGCGAAGGAAAGTGCGAAGGAACGTGCAAAGCCATTTGAAGCCCTCAATACTTTCACAAGGACATGAGCCCAAACCAATAAAATCCACGAAGTTCAATTTTGAAGTAAACAGAATTACAACAAAGAAAAATCTAGTGCACCACACAGCACAGTAGAGCACTTACAGGCGCATCAAAAACTTCAGCAGAATCTTGAGAATTCAAATACGACTATCATGTCGTGAACAAATAAAAGAAAGCGAACCACACCTGCAGAAGAATCTTAATACGTTCCAACGGAGCAACAGCAGTGCGAGAGCTGCATTCAAAGCAGAGTAAGAATTATTACGCGATACTCAAGGGTCGATTTTGAGAGGAACCAGCAACCAAAAAAATTAATTACTTTACCATGTACTCAAAAGCAAGGACAGAGTCATGGGGTCTGTGCAGCTCAACGTGATCTGTTATTCAGAAGATCATCTCACTAACGCAAGAAACCATCGAAAGACAGAGACAGTGTTGTTAACATTATGGAATTACAAACCTACAAAATAAAAATAACCGTTCACCATAACAACAGGCAAGCACTGCGGAAGGGACGGAAAGGATCGCAGGACTTACACCCCACCAGCCACGCCTCCAGCAACGAGAGATTTGCAGACGGACAAGATTGCATTGCTAGTAGGAGCCTTCACTTCTTCCGTCGCCAATCTCGCCTCCTCTGCCAACGACACAAACTTGCCTGCTGCCCCATCTTTGCCGTCAACGTAAAGTGGAGAAGTCTGACAGTACACGGTGTTCCCCTGCCCCATCCCCTGCGAACTCCCCTCCGGAGGTTCCTGGTCCGCAAACTTCTTGAACCTGGACGTCACATCTGTCTGAGAAACCATCGGGTTGCAGCTACCAGTGAATAAATTCGGTCGGCTACCAAGCTCACGCACTGTTACTGGGAGGAAAAGATACAAATCTTGTGATCGAGAGCGTATATTCGCAAAGGTGCTCCCACTTGCCACAACAAAACCTCACTGGATCCTCCTCGAGTACCTTAATGGCATGCAATCTGGTCATCTGAAAGGCAACATCTGCTCGCCATTCAAGTGCACTAAGCAGCACCTCGTCGAAAAATTTCGTAAATTCGTGGAGATAACCGCGAGGAAGACGAAAACTAAAATGCAAAGATGTGCAACATCTGTTTAGGGAAACTTTCAGCTCGAATTCCCCAAATCAAATCGAATCTTCGGAGTCTCCGATGCCGAAACCCTTATTTCCACTTGTGTCACCGCCGGAGAAGGGAGCGTCAGCACCAGCACCGATCCAGCACCCAAAAATGGCGCTCCTCGTGTGGCGCTCCCGCATGCAACGCGTCCGTCAATCCAAGCATGCAGATACGCTGCCTACAGCCCTTCAAGCGCCACGAGTCACACCGAATCCCAATAAACCCTCAATATTCTCACCAACACCTCCGCAAAATCCCTTACTCCCCACACTACTCACCCTAAATCAAACCCCTAATCAACGTCGGCGACTCGACCAAGAGCCGCGCGACTGCACAAAACACACACCACAGAATCTGAACTCGCAAATTCCAACCAGAATGGAACCCTGAATCCACCACCGGATCCCCAAACCTAAACCCTCCACACAAGGCCTCAGAAAACCAAAATCCTCACCTCAAAAACGTCCTAACTCACCGAGATCGAACAATACAGAAAAACAATTTCAAGAACAATGCCGTGGTAGAAAACGAAGCTCTACACGCTCACGCCACGCCTCCGCAAGCAAGCAAGCAAGCGCAAATGAGAGCACCCCGAACCGCCTGCCCTGAAAACAACCCCTGCCACCCGAAAACTGCACCAAAACCGACGAGAAAAAAAAGAGGGAGAAGATGAGAATGGGAGGAACGCGGCGAAGAGGATGGCGACAGGCGTTGGGGCCAGGAGCAGCCGGCGGGGGTGTCTGGAGCGGCTGCCGAAGCTCGAGAGCGTGGCAACAACAAACAGGGGAGAAAGGGAATGGCGCATGGGGGAGCGCACCCGACGGGCCTTGAGGTGGGAAGCAGGGACTGGAAGGGCGCTAACTTACCTTAGTTAGGGCTTACTAGGCTCCGGGAATTACCTAAGTTGGCCGAGGTGCTTTACTTGGGGGTTTAAGCTTAGGGCCCGCTAACTTATATTTTCATATGGCTGCCAACCTGCACCGGCGCCCATGCCCATGTGTTGCAGGCCAGGGTGAACTGACCCCCTCATTGCCCCGTCCAGGGGTTATTGTTATTGTGAAAAAAAGCCCCCTAATTTTTGCTGTGATTTTCCTAATTTCAACACCTCCCCTATTTAATTAGGGACCGTTGATTGCAAATCTGAATTCAGAATTTGCAAATTTTACCATCTGATTGCAAATAAAAAATTCCACATTGTTTTCCGCAGGGGTAAAACGGGGCAATGAGGGGGTCAGTTCACCCTAGACCAAGGGTTTAACAACACGGATCAATAAAATTTTAAAAATTTTAAAAATAGGCTTTCTCATCTTATAATTGATTGCCACATCGTCAATGTGGAAAATTTCAAAAAAATTACACCAATTGGAAGAAACTCCCACTATATCAAGGTAGGAGGTCCTAAAACAGTAAGGGCTCTAACCCCCTATACTTCCCACATGATCAAACATTGTGATCTCAACCCTCTCCCTACCAAATGTAGAAAGGACAAAAATTCCCAATTCATGAAGAAGGTAGCTTCCGCATTCAATGGTAGAGGATGATGCAATTTTTAAGAAATTGCATCAAGCCACATGCCTCTCATAAAACGTATTGGTCAAGCTAGGGCCATGAGGGATTAACATGGAGGTACATATTGCTTTCTTCAATGTACTAATTGCATTTGTCAATGTACCTTATAGTGAACATATCAAGGGGGTGGATGCTTTTAGAGCCTTTAGTGATTTCAACTTCAAAATTTATAATTAATTTCACGAAGGTCCAAAATATATGGACGAGAAGCCAATTTCATTTTTATTTCAAAGAAAATTTATTCAAAAATATTTCAAGAGGTCAAGCTTTCCCAAATTGCAAATCAACTCGTAAATGGCTACTTTCAGAACCTTGTATTGTAGAACTAGAAAACTACTTTGAGATGGAAAAATTAAATTCTCCAAATTTTTACTTCAAGAAAAATGCAAGAACAAATTATTCGCCACAAATGATCAAATCCAAAAATTTGGAATTCATATTTCAAATCCTAGACCCAAATTGAAGTGATAAAAGTCTAGAAATACAAAACTAATGGTCCAAAATAGGAGATAGGTTTTTACATCCATAACAAGTGTTGAAAAATAATACCACCTTCCTTTGAAATAGCACTACTCTAGACAAATCCCATATCTGGTGGGCAAATTTTATCCCACATAAATATTGGAGAAGAACGTTGACTGTACTAGTTAATCCTTAACCCCAAAGTGACATGGGATTTTTTTCCTTTCAGAATTGCTTGTACAGGTGTTCATTTTTGAATTTTCTTCCAAGAAAATTAGTTAGAATACAAAAACACCAGTGAATGGATCAAATGACAACTTAAAGTGTTCATAGCGCTCTCTAAATCATGCAAAACACATCTTAATTTAGTTTAGTTCCAACTTACAATTAAAAATTACTGCATCTCATTAACTACACTTCACTTCCAGTGTGAGGTACATCATCATTCATTCATTACTAAATACTATACAATATAATCACCTTTTCCAACTTAAAATGATTCTAGAATGAACCACTTCAAATGGGCGGTTCTCAACATAAAAAGTCTACATCACACAAAACTGCTTCTAAACAATTTTCACAACATTTGGAGGGGCGACTGTAAATGACTAAGCGATTCTACAGCCTCCTTCCATAGGTTTTCTAGAATCCGACAAATGCTCTTTGTTGCATTATTCCATTCAAGTTTAGCAAATGACGGAGTGTGCGTGCCAAAAGGCAAGGCATTGTTGCCAGGGGAAGCCAAGGTGCCTAAATTGGTGCTGAAAAACTTCAAGGACACTTTCTATCCTCAATGTCACTTTGGGGTTAAAGGTCCAAATACCATTTTTGGTAACATAGCAATTTTAGGCAACTCAATATGAACGGAATTTTTATTTTTTTTCTTTGAAATTTTCACACAACATGTCTCGAAGGAGTAGCTTTATGGCCTAACAATTTTCATATTTTTTTACTACATGGTTAAAGTTATTGCATTTTCAGTGGTCAACATGCAACCTGGGTAGTTCAAAAAAATTCTTTAAAAAATTTCATTTTCATTAATGAGGTGAAAGTTATGAGGAGTTTTAGTTTGCGGGTAGGTATTTTGTAGTGCAGAAATCTCACTTTAGGAGAAGGTCACTCCATTGACCTTGTCAGATAGGGGTTTTTTTCTTCTAATTTCAAACATTCAATAATCTTTGAATCCACTTGATCAAAGTTTTGGAGATTTTTTCCACATATTTATATAGTAGTCTTATACAAATATATGTGGTTGAATTTCAAAAAAGAATATTTGTTTTGATTCATTTCCTTCTTACTATCCTAAAAAGTGGCATTTTTTGACAATTTATGCCCAAAATGTGCTCTTGTCCTTTCAAGGTTAAAGGATTATACACCATGTCAATCACTTGTTTAGAGTATGCAGAGTAAACCTACCATTTACCACACAAATCCCAAAACCAAACAACAATTGTTCCAATTACCGAACAATAACCACACAATACAACTACCAATTCAATTCTAATAGAACAAAATTTTGTATCACCACTCAATGACCGCACATGTAGTGAAATTGGGTTGCAAGGAAATTTTTAGCTCGAGTTCAACTTCATTGCCTTTAAATTGCAATAAAATTTGTAAAAATAAATCTTCTTGCATTCTATTTTTCGAAGGTAAATCTTAACATGACATTTAATAATCCACCTAAATTTCAAAACATACAAGTCTGTACATTCATGTAGAAGAAAAAGGGTTTTGAATTCCATTTGTGCGGTGATTTCCAAGATTACTCCACAATGTACCAAAAAGAGGCAATCACAACCTATTTAAGATTCCGTCGTCCCAACCCCCCCTCTCCAAAATTCAGGAGTCATTGGATGGGGGGAAAAATATTTCCACCCCCCCCTCAAAGAAAAATTTGTAGCCATTTAATATGAATACAAATATGGGATACATACTAGTACAAATACGGCAAAAATATAAGGTTTGGTATATGGTTTGGTATACGGCCAATATATCCCATATTGTTTGGCATTCTTACACCCCCTTGAAAATTACAAGAGGGGAGGGAGGATTGGGGGGGGGGGGAGAAGGGGTGAATGGAAATTTTAAAAAATATATATTTTTAAAGGTTTTATTCACTACCACCCTCCCAAAAAAATTTAAAATTAAATTAAATTTTTTTTTTGAGATAGGGGATGGGGGTGGTGAATAAAAACTTTAAAAATATATATTTTTTGGGCCCATTGTGACAGTTACTGCCATCTCTCAATCGTCCATTGTAAGCAACCCGAGAATATGTTCAAAGATATTCTACCTCAACCTTAACTTATATTCTTCAAGTTGGAAGGGACCCGACCCGTGTATCATTGTTCGAGAAACGGATGTCCTCTTTCACATGGGAAAGCTGATGAACCAATTGATCTTCGTAACTTATAACCCACCCGTACTACTGCATGAAGATGTTCATGAAAAGTTTGAGGCTCAAAGTAGCCCCCAATGTGGGAAGGATGACATTGGGGATCCAGTACTACTGTACAGTAACTTACATACATTCTGTTTTCCACATGTTGGGGCTTTTCTCCGTTTCTCGAGGTCCGTAGGAATGGGCCACTTTCCCCAATAAGTTGGAATCAGGGCTTTTGGGGGGGCTTTAATTTTCTTGGGATGGAATCATTTCCATCATCACTGGTTTCCAGGAGCAACACAATGCCTTGCCCTTCAAGTTCCCCAGAAGGAAAAAGAAAGTTAACCCCTAATAAATACCCCGGGGCCTTTTTATGTTTAACCCTTATTAACCCCTAAATGGCCGAGGCTTGTTTTTGAGCTTTGGGGAATTTGCTCTAAATTGAACAAAATGCCAACAACATTTTGATAAGTTGTATCAATTTCTTTTTTAATTGTAACTGTACAAATTTAAACTAGTCATGTTAGAAATCTTATACGAAAAGAAAACACAACAATATCACTTGTAGAATGAAAGATTATAATGTTGGACCATGAAGGTGTTAAAACTTACTGCAAAAGTGATGTGAAGTCTTTTGATCCTCTATTTACAAGTCAAAACTAAAAAGTTGGTGACCGAAAAAATACAAGGTTGAAGGGACTAACATGTATAACCCCAACCAATTTATGGCTTCTTAACCCCTAAATGCCCAAAGCCTGTTTGAGCCTCTTGGAATTTGTTCTAAATTGAACATTTAAAGCCAACATTTTGATAAATTGAATCAATTTTTTTTGAATTGTAACCTTTATTACAAATTCAAACTAGACATGTTAGAAATCACACGGGAAAAGAAAACACAACAATATCATTTAAGGATTGAAAGATTATGATGTTTGATCATAAAGGTGTTAAAACTACGAAAATCTTTGAGCTCTCTTTTTGCATGTCAAATCTAAAAAAATTGGTCACCAAAAACATATGAGGTTGAAGGGCCTAACAAGCATAACCCCAATCAATTTATGGCTTCTGAAAATCTACTCTACAATTTTTTTTGGAATGAATTTCTAGTGTGATTTTTTCTCCAAGGTCTAGTGTATTTGAGGCTCATTTCCAAGAGTCCTCAATACTACAAAAAGTCAAGATTGCAAAGGGTATCCTTGCACTAAATCTTGAATAGAAAAATCATGATCATTCATTTTCAAAATCAAATTGTTGATGCTAAAACTAGACTTCAAAAAGAACCTTTCAAAAATATAAACTACTCAAAATAGCAATTTGGTAAGGTTTTATTTAACCTCAAAGTTTTACAAAGTTTCTCAAGATTATAGTGTTTTAGTGTTGAAAAAGGATATTGAAATTTTCCTAGTAGCACATTAGGAGGTGAAATGCAATTTCTAAACCCACT
The DNA here is from genome assembly GCA_947034895.1 of Rhytidiadelphus loreus. Lineage (NCBI taxonomy): Eukaryota > Viridiplantae > Streptophyta > Bryopsida > Hypnales > Hylocomiaceae > Rhytidiadelphus > Rhytidiadelphus loreus. The sequence goes on from OX344763.1 coordinate 9,397,061, forward strand.
CGAATATTAAAAAAAAAGTAACTGTAAACTTCTTTAAAACCAACATACAAACATAGTGGTGAATGAAAATATCATTCGATTGACTCATTGTGTCTATAGAATGTCTTTGAAATGTAAAAGAATAGCAAAAAAAGTTGCACCTCCTTCTACTAAAATGCTTCTCAGTCATTCTTAACTTCTAGGATTGATATGAAATTTTAACCACAAAAACAAACATTGTATGTAGAAGAAACAAGCCAATGAAGTTCATTACAATCCAAAAATGTCTGGATTTTGAACTTTGAATTGCTCTCAAACATTCAAAACAACTTGGATTGTCATGAAAATTTTACCTCAGTAACTAGACTTTAAGGGGAACATAACCCAACAAAACAGTTTGAAAACAAATATTGGATGAAGGAGATATAAGCCCTTGAAGTTGCAGCCATCAAAATGCAATTTGATGAACGCAAATTGAACATGTGAACTTTGAATGGCTTCCAAAAAAACAAGACATATTGGATTGATATGAAAACTAAACCACACAAACTAGAAGAGAGAGCGCAAATTTACCAACAAGTTTTTATTAAATTTAGACATCAATTGCGAAAGTTAGAACACTTCGAATTGGACTTCCAAACTATGTGAGGACACTTTGGGGGGGTAGGGGTTAACCCCTAAATGCCCAAGGAATATGAGCTTCTTGGAATTTGCTATAAATTGAGCAAAAAGTCAACATTCGATAAATTTTATCAATTTAAAAAAAATTGTAACCATACAAACTCAAACTAGGCATGTTAGAGATCACATGGAGAAAAAAAATACAACAATATCACTTATGGATTGAAAGATTATAATGTTTGATGATGAGAGTGTTAAATTTGTGACAATGATTTGAACTCTTTCAATCCTCTTTTCACATGTCAAATATAAAGTTAAAGTAACCAAAAAAATATGAGGTTAAAGTACATAACATACATAACCCCAATTAATTTATAGCTTCTCAAAATCTACTCTACAATTTTATTAACCCCTAAATGCATGGGTGACCAAATATGGTCAGTCTGAAATTTTAGGCTCATTTTGCAGTTAAATTCGTTTGATCATTTACAAAAAATTTGGGGCAGATTTTAGGGTTAACTATTGAAGACTTTTGTTTTTCAATGAAAAAAGTACATATTTGATTGTTGAGAGGTCTCCAAAGCCATGCATGTCCATCAGTGGAAGAGTAAAGCTTGTTGATTTTACTATATTTTCCAACTTTGAACAATTTTACTTGACTTGAGATCTAAAAACTTGTACTTATCCATTTGCTTTGAAAATGGTCCTAATGGAAAGAGTAAAGTGTTTTCATGATTTTCACCATTGAAAATTTAAACATGCAAGTGTTGATTTGGAGTTATTTGCAATTTGTACTTATAAATAAAATTGCATTTCAACAATTGCAAGGTGGATTGTGTAATGAATTTGCTTGCTTTTCAAATGATATTAAATTTTTTGAGAGTGCATTTTAGTGTCCTAATAAAATTTGTAGTTGTTCATGTCACCTCCAATTCCAAAAAACTTTTATGTGCAAATTTTTGAAACATTGTGGAAAAGGGCAGCATACTAAAAATAGAAAACGTACATTTTTCTTGCTGTAATCTTACAGCTCTTATGCAATTTTGTACTTTAAAATGGTGTACTTACTAATAAGCAAGCTCTTTAAACATCCACATGGTTAGATTTTGAAAAAAAATCAATTTGCTTCAATGGGGATAACTATAAGTCCATGCTCTTTTTTCATAGGAAAAACACACTTGGAAAGGCTTGGGCACTTAGGGGTTAAACGAATTTCTAGTGTGATTTTTTCTCCAATATCTACTAGATTTGAGACTCATTTCCAAGAGCCTTGAACCATAGAAAATCAAGATTTGTAGTGGACACCTTTGCACAAAAGCTTGACTAGAAAAAATTGTAATCATTCCTTTTCAAAATCAAAATTTTAATGCTAAAACTAAAATTCAAAAAGAATTTGCCCGTGAAAAATCTACTAAAAATATAAACTTGATAAGGTTTTATTTAACTTCAAAATTTTGTCAACACCTAAAATTTGGTGCCTTGGGCATTTACGGGATATGTCCTTCGGGCTTTGATGTCCTAATTTTAGATGATGAATAGAAGAGTTCCAAAGACTTTTTTTACCACAAAACTTCTCATTCATCCAAATCAAATAACCAATGCTTGACTTTTAAATACCCTCACTTGATGTATAATGTATTTGATGAAATTGAGGCAATTAATAGTATGTTTATAAAGATATAAACAAAAATATGCAAAAAATTCAAGAAATTATTCAGGTACAAAAGGATTAATCCTGATATGAAAAAGTGGCATGCATGAAATGGCTCAACTATCTATGCCTCACAGACCTAGATGGTGAATTTCATCCCTAATGCTTCCATTAGGAGGTAGACCTTGGAAAGAACTTATATGTTTCTTTCTCCAATAAAATCTTGGGTTCTTATGCGACGACAAGGTTATTTGAATCCATTATGGTTGGGTAGACTATGATGGTAAACACCTTGCTAATGCTTGGGTTTGAACTCATGACCACTTCACTGGTGCACCAACGCCAAAGCCACTTAGCCAAAGTTACAAGTGCCTTCAAATCCTCCACTCTATTTCTTTTAGGTTTTTTTATTGTTTGGTTGAGTGGAATCCAAACTTTTGTACATTTGGCTCAAATCCTAGTTATTTTTGTATAGAAAAGTTGAATTGGAAAGGAATAGCAATACAATTATGAGAGTCATAGTTTCAATGAAGCCTATTTTAGGACAAATGAGAGTCTCTCATTGGCTGAGGAGAGACATGCTATTTTTTTCATATTATGGGGTTGCTTTAGTGTTGCAATGGCCTTCTTTTAGACCTTCGATTGAATATAGTTGACCAAGATTCCATCATCCAATATTGAGGTTATGTTGTGGGTAATGAGAAAATAGAGTTGTTATAAGAAATAATATCCGTTGCTACTACCATGGCTCATCATATTATTTCTCATAATGAGTCTCTATTTTCACATCATGTAGCCGTCCCAATTGAAAGGACGGCTAAACCTTGAACGTTCTTATAGTCCAAATCTCCCTTCTAAAAAAGCACATAAGAACTTCTTATTTACCATTAATGATAAAATTTAGATAACATGAATTAATTTTTTGAACACGCCTTTGAATTAGTTGCATCTAGTCTAAGAAAATAAAATTAACCAACTACAAAATGGAGTATATTTTTTTACATATATTCATCAATGTGAAAAAATATGAGTTTTTGCACCTTGGGACTTAGGTATTGTAGTCTAAGTTTTTGTTCATCTCACAAAAACCCCAAGACTAAGTATAGGGGTTCCAAACTTGGGAATAGTCAAATAGTCTAACGTATTAGTAGCTAAAGTCACTTGTATCTTATAGAAAAAATGAAAAATATACTTATATAATCTATTGGCAATTTATCAATATCTTATCGATTCTCTATATACAATTCCAAACTAGAAATTGCTTCATGGTCAATTGATCATATATACCTTATAAATGAAATTGAACAACTCCCTGATCCACTAATTGATTGGCAATTTGCATGATGAAAGAATTTGAATCAACATCCGTTGGTCCTCCAGTACCTTGTCAATTTGTCAAGAACACAATGCCAATTCATCACACTTACTTATGTGATAAGATTCATCCCAAAGATATTCAATCACCATCTCAAATTGACAATTTGATAAGTCAACTCCAATTCCCAATCAATGGATAAGTAAATGCACAATCGCAATCTTTTGATTTTGGTAAAAGACAAATTGTTGTATCTCACAAAGTTTCGATCACTAAGTCAATACTCTCACAATCATATGCTCACAAAATTGATACAAGACAAATTGATTTATCACAACTAATCAACCACAAGGCTGGCACAATTACACGGAAAGATTCTCCAATATTTGAAAACACTTTGAAAGAATGGCTGGTCCAATCACTGGTACACAGCAACATACAAATTTTTCAATTATTCAAATATCCAAAACCAAATAAATCCAATCACTGGATCAATAGGTGGCTGGCCCAATCACTGGTACTCAGCACACACAAGTCAAATCGACTAATACAATCTACTGGTCCAATCACTAGATCCAAAGATGTAAACAAATAAAAATTACACAAGGCAAATTGCTCAAAATTCCATTGAAGAAATACACCGATACAAAACAAGTTGATTGCCAAAAAGAGAGCCCAAAAGGGGGAGAAGAAATGACAAATTGTTCGACTATATTCTACTATTGAAGACAACCTTTCAAATCATAGGTACAAAGTCATATTGTCTCTCATGCAATCTAATTCCTTGGCGACTTTACAAATCCATTTTAACCCATCAATTTGCCTATATTATTACTCTATTGTGGGAACCAATTGCCAAGTTTACTCTATTTACACTATTTTCTACAAGTTCTCAAAAATAAAAATTTCACAAGACTACAGGTATACAAACTAGATGAGCTCTAGCCTTCGCTTAATGGAAATAAAGCATGGACTATAGCTATTAATAGTAGGATAATGCTTTAGCAATCCTTTTTGTTTCATAGCATTTTTAATTAGCTTGACTACAAATTTTACCTAAGTTGTTACATGTGAAGAAAAAGCTCATTTGTTGTCCCCAAATTTTCATACATTTTGACGAAAATTCATCTATTTTGATTGTATTTTATTCATTTAGTAATAACATCTATTTTGATCACAAAAGTCTATTATTGGTTTATGTTTTGCCTTAGTATTCCAATTATAAAATTTGTTGAAAAATTATTAAACATTAGACTCTAAATCATAGATTCATGATGGAATAAAGTCACTATAATCATAGAACCAAACTACATATCCAAATTTGCTACATTGCAAAAGCAAAATCATTTTATATTTTTCTACATCAAGCCATGTGTACATTGTAAGAATAAAAAATCATTTTTTTTGGTGAAAAACAAATATCTACTCTTAAAAACTTTTAAGCAAAGAAAATTCATATAAGATCAATTACAGTATTGGTTGAAGGATTAGAATTTTTACCAAAACTATCAATCATCATGAATAAAATGATAGTGTATACAAATCAACAATAAATAGTAAAATTTTGAATAGATAGGTTTATCAATATGTAAATTAGAATTTTTTTTACCACACTTTCTAAGAACATTTGAAAAATAGTCACAATCTCTATAAATTTATTTTATCTCTAATGAACATACACAAATTTTTGTTGAAAGCCTTCATCTCAATAGTCATTTATATTATCAATATGGCAATTCATTCTAAATCTATCTACTATCATTTTATTGTAGCTAATTTTCTTAATTCAAGAAAAATTTGAAAAAGAAAGCATTTTGAAAATTTAGGTTGAACTCTTCTTGTAATGTAGGTTGAAATCTTATATAATTATTAATCTACACATCCTGAGACACATCCCCTTTTAAGGGATTTAAAACAATATCAATCAAATTGGCATTGTTTCCAAGAATAGAGAGATTTAATAAAATTGGCTTCATTTTGCTATATTGTTGCGACAACTATGTCGATTTGAAATTTTAACATTACAAGTCATACATATTATAGAATAAGGTAGCAACACCTAATTGCAACACCTTTCATTTTTTGACATCTAAAAAATGACCTTGAATGAATACTTTTAAGATTCAAAAACACAACTTAATTATTCAAAAATAACCAATGAGAAGTGCAGAGTTTTTTTGAAGCAACTACCATAAGTTGAGACTAGTATTGTATTGGTATGTAAAAGTCAAACATACACAAGGTATGGATAACTGTACTAGTAGGTCATACCCAACCTAACAAGTCTCGTTTGTGGACATACTAGGTAGATACCCTTACTAAGGTAGTACAATTAAAGTGACCAACTTCAAATTATACCAAAGGATATTTTTTCAATTATTTTGGATAGTGTAGAAAGCAATCTTTACTACGATGATGTAAATGTTTACATCTATATAAATAGATGAGACTTACAAAATGTCAATGAAACTTAAAGTATTCATCCAAAAGAATGTACATTCATTCAAAAAAGAGCAATATTGTTCTAAGAATATATTGTAATTCACTACTATCATTTCTTAGACAAGTTTTCCATAACTCAAAAGTTCTTAATATAGCAATATAGAAGTGAAAAATAGTTCTTTTTGTAGGCTTAAAATAAATTTATATATAGTTGTATTGTTTTGATGAAATTGTTAAGATTTGAAAACATATTATATATGTCAAAAAGATACTAAAATCATACTTTCAACTGCTAAAAGACATTAATCCCTCAATCTCTAAAGATCAAATTGGAGTTGAACAACGAAATGAAAATTCAAGTAGGTTCCTACAAAGTCAATTTTGAATAGATCTTTTTAAATTTTTGATACAAAATGTAGACATGTATTACCTTATTGGGAATATAATTTTTTTTCCAATTGAATTATGTTGCCCAAAGTTTTATTGACAAGGCACACAACTTCAAGGAACAATCATGTAAAAAAACTTCTTCTACCTTTGAAAATTAATAACATGATATATGAAGCAATTGTAAGAAACACCATGTATAGTACAAAATCTCACTTCAGGAGCTAAAGGTTGCTGCCTTTGTCTAGCAAGGTCAAAGAAAAAACATTTTTTTCTAACTTCCAATGCCATATTCTTTCAATCTACAAATTAAAATTTCTGAATTTTTTTCACTCATTTCCGTTTTAGTCTACTACAAGTTTGCACATTTGAATTTCAAAAAGACATCATTTTTTCATTTTTTTCTTAGTACCCTAAAAAGTGGCAGTTTTTGATAATTTATGACCAAAATGTGTCCTAGTCTTTTTAGTGGTTAAAGACCAGTCATTCAAATTTTGATCAATGAATGAATGCAAACATATTCCAAGCACACCAAAAGCTCACAAAAGTCGTGATTTTTTCATCAATCTAAAAGTTTGTGGATTCTTGCATTAATTCTCTTGCATTTGCACAATACAAATTTTGAGAATGTTTATTTCCAAGTATCTTATAGTTCAAGGACCATAGGTACAATTGCCCTCAAAAAATAACTTTTCTAGTTCAATTAATGACTCAAAAAAAAACTTGAATAGAAAAAGAAAACAATTTTTTTTTTCTTTCTAAATTGCCAAAATATTCAATCATTTTGAACTTAAAGAAAAAAAAATCTTGTAAAAATTATAAATATTTGTAGAAAGAATTTCCAAATTTCGGTTTCAAATTTTATTGAAAAATATTGGTAAGTGCAATAACTATAGCACATCTAACCATATGGATATGATTTATGAATCATAGTTTAAATCTTTTGTTTTATAAGCCATCATTAGATTACTATGCTAAATTTCACTTTATAATATATATATCTTTACAAGTTTCAAAACCTGAACTATCCGTGATACCCCTGATCCGCAAGGGATTAAGCATGAAGACTCCATTCACACAATGGATTACAATACTGATATTCTTCAGATACCCATACTCTATATATTTATGAAATGAGTCCAGAGTGTCACATCTTTTCAAGAATGTGATTATGCAATGTGCAAATACTCTCTTTCTAAGGCTTTCAACGCTTTCTGACAGTCTCAAGAATATAACTGTAATTTCTTGTGCAAATGCATGGATGAATAAGTCAAATAATGCTATGGATTTCTAAAGTTTCAGTTTTCAAATAGCATCTGTCGGACCACTTTTGAGGGTTAGCAAAACAAGTACTTGCAGATTGGTGTGATGAGATATCACCTTTGTAGATGTGAATCCACAGGGCTGGAGAGTGGCACACTATGAGCTGCTCTCTACGCATACAGTGAAGCTGCCCTGTCATCTGGCCCAGGAAACATTTCAAGCACTCAACAGTTGATGAGCAGAACATCACATTTGCTGCTACGATTTTGGCCTCCTGTGCAAGCGTAAGAGCTTGTAGTCTCCGGAGGTGTCGAGGATGTCTGGTGGAGGTTGAAAGAGACCTGCGTCGATTTCAGTGATTATGAGAGCCGAAGTGACCCTGCGCAGATAAATGGACTCACAGATGAGTAAAATGTGAAACCACTAAAAAACCAGAAACTTATTATCTTCAATCTGTCGAGCGTCCTTAAGTACACGATACAGTGGGCCAAAATCCCAGGAACATACCAAGGTGCTGCTGCTTCCTGGATCGCAATATTTGCCTCTCGAGGTGAGTTGAAGAAAGCTGTTGGCAGCCTACAAAATTCAGACACATTATGACGGGTTGGTCAATTTGCAATCAACAAGCTCTCCCACATCCGAAACATGCCAGAGGTAATGAGCAGAACACAACAAAAGGTACTACTTATAAGGAAGTTGGAACTTACTTGCTGTAATAAACCACGCTTGGCATCCTCGTCCCCACCATAACAAGAGGCTCACCAATTTTCTGCTCAAAAGATTACACACACAAACGTTATTTCAGCAAGGTTTCCTACTACCCAAATAGAAATGTATAATTTTCATATGTCTCTTTCCAAATAGTGCTTAGTGCAAAATCCTGCTGATTGAAAAAATCAAAAACCCTATTTGACAATCTTAGAACGCCACTGTTCCTACAACATGTCACGATTCTATAAGGCATAAGAAATTCATTCTTTGGAATGATGGGCAAAACATCCTACTGCTGCTGGTAACACGTCCCGTTTCTTTTGTTAACCAGAACTTTCTAAATCTTCAAACCATTTCTCTCCTTGGGGTAGAGACAAGAAACATAGTGAACATTGTGCCTTACTCTAATAGCAATTCCCTCACTAAACTCGAAATAACCGGTGGAAGTAATCTATTAGTCACAAGGTAGAAGCAATGCAACACTTCAGAGGGAAATCTGTGCAATTAACCTCCTCACAAAGCACACCTGCCCACGGTGCTACCTATGAATTTGACTGCTACAGACCCACTACACCCTAAACGACCAACAGGTCCATGATCCAGACAGTCAGTACTGCATATCATGATACTGTAAAAGCACAACCATCATTTACAGGGTTTCAGTGGGAGGGTATGAACCTGTTCTTTTGCAGCAGCGTATGCTACATGCCGAAGAGGAGCTTGGCGAATACTATCAGTCAAATTGTACACAGGGGTCAAGAAAATTCCCAAAAAACAAGCCATCACTGTTGTGTGGACTATCCACATTGGCAGAATGGGCTTCGCAGACTGAGCCTCTTCCTTAATCTCCACAGGCCCGAACCGCGAACCAAACTCTGCTGTTCCAAATGTCGCTATTCCAGCAAGCGCAAACAGCACAACCGCAAACTGATGCAGACGCCCTTCACTTACGAGTCTTCCTATTTCGGCAGCCTGCATTCGAGGGCAGGCTTTGTGATAATGAAAACATTTATCCAAGACGAGGCATCTAATGCCTCTTCCTTTCAAATGATTAAAAGCAATCCAGTCAGTCGGTGAGAATCTAAATACATGATTCTCAACTGCTCCACAGAAGGAGACATAGGAATCGAGAAACTTACCACTGAATCACCAGAATTTTGGAGACAGGCTGGTAAAAACCAGAACCCTACCGCTAGTGATAGATACAATATTGCAGGTACAAGGCATGAGAGTACCCCACCCTTCTCTTGTGATGCACCCTGGGATGCATGCACAGCGGCAAGTAGTGCAATGGCTGGCGCTACAGGCAAGTAATATGACGGCAGCTGTGCGGATCAAAAATGGGGAATTTAGTGCTACAAATCTGTCACTCATCTCTGTTTAGTACAGAAGCATAATAACACCACCCAGATCATTGAAACTCTACATGTGGCTTCTGTATACCATTACTAAAGAAACAGAAGAAATTCCAGAACTGTTTACCTGACTCGAGGAGAACGCGAAGAGCACAAAACCTGCAATCAGCCAACTTGCTGCAAAAGAAGGGAGCTTTTGACATCTCTTGGCCTTTCGCCATGGCTGTCTCCATGGACCAGCTTGCAGAAGTGCTGGAGGTAGCGATAATGACCAAGGAAAATACATAACAGCTACCACAGCCAAACCATACCACCACGGCCTACCTCCATGATGATTGACACCTCGTATGAACCGCTGCATGCCACAGTTGTTCTCGTTAAATTGCATGATTGACAAGAAAGACGGACAAACAACAAGTTTCATGTCTCATGTTTATCAATAAGTTTCATGTTTATTGCAGACAGTCGAGGGAGTGTAGAAAGCTAGTACCTCAATATTGTGGTAGCCAAAAAAGGTGTGGATGTAAGCAACTCCGTGCTTTGCAGTCATTAATCCATACCAAGGTATATTTATAAGTAGTAGCGCCAGGATACCCTTCCAATATGGCATCTCCTCACTGCCAGCAACACCAAAAAAGCAACCACACTAGTGTCAAATTACAATGCATTTAGGCATACACAATTGGCAGAAAATCAATGGAGAAATTTAGTGTGCTCAAAACTTGTGCTCAGCAGAATTGTCCAACCAACCAATGTTGGTTGCCACATTGATGAAACAACGTTCACAGCAGTGCACAGGGCCTTCAGAAAAATGCATGGACAGCATCTACTTGCCCACAATCACATCAAAGCGATCCGACATCCTCATAAAAAGTAGCATCACGGATCTTACACAAGGACGTCTAAAAGCTCTCCCGTACTTAGAAGAAACAACGCACAGACCAAAACCTGCAGTCTCAAAACCGAGTCCGTCAGGGTACACCACACACTCGTACTGAAGCACAACGAAATGAAAAAGTGCAAGCGAAAGTATTTCTCCAGGAGATGCACAGCCTCAGGGATAACAAAAACACGTAAATGCATCTTTGAACTCAGAAATTGGTTGTCAGTTGCGAATATCAAGCTTGACATCCATTAGGATGCAAGAAATACTCACGGGAAATGCAATCCCAATGGGCCCTTTTGAAAGACACGCAAGGCCCATAAAGATCTCGGAGACTGAATAACCCCATTTGTGCTTGGAAGGGGTAAACTTACGGCCAACATAACCCCAGAAAAAACTCAGCAGTGATCCCCCAAGCATACTTGTCAGAAGCATGTCGGACAAGGCCGTGCTTCCCCACGCCACAACCTTCACCAACAGGTTAATGCAGATCACGCATGAAGAACTCACACAACCTCAAATACAAACATACAAATAGACAAATCATAACAGCAAGCTATGAAACTGCTACTGCAGCAGTTACAGGTTCACTTTATCGATTAACCCCTCGAGGAACAGGAGGTCCAAACTGGGACTCGGATCAGTTTCAGCAGGTCACATGGAGACTTGCTTTTGTCCTATGATGTTTAATCTCTCATCAACACACGTAATATTCTTCACTAATTCTAGTGATATAAAACTTGACTCCAATCAATTTGGTCCATAACATTCTATATCAAATAAAACTATGTATCTTTTTGGGGTCCTAGAGTGGTTAACGGTAAGGTCAATCACGCAATCGACATAGTTGATCGACAGCAAAAAGGAATTGAATTTTGAACTGACCTCGAGATTGAGAGCAAATGCGGCAATTGTGATGACAGCAGGAACATAATGATCTCCCGTAGGTGATGATTCATCTGATTGTGTATCAAACGATGTCCTTAACCCGAACTCCTTCACGGTCACAAGGAGGCCCAAGAGAAGCCCTAGTGCACAGACAGCAGATGGTAACCTCAAGGCCGCAACACTCGGCCCCAACAATTTCCCCTGCAATTCAAACACCATCACGAACTCTTGAAGATTCATGAAGGGTGATTTTGTTTAGCCCCTATAGAATCAATAAATCATGATTTTAGAATGATCAATTTGATTAATCATAATAGAATTCAAATTGGATCAAATTTTGTATCCCCAGAATCAGTGAAGAACATTGCATGTGTTGGTCAAATAAATAAAATTGGACTAAAGAAAGTTTCCATGTGACCCCTCCTGAAAAATGCAAAAATACATACGGCCCAATTTGGGACTGTTGGTTAGAATTTGGGGTGGCTTACCGAAAGGGCCATCAACCAGTAGATGAGGATGGGCTTGTCAAAGCGAGGCTGCGCATTGAACTGCGGAGTGATGTAATCGCCTGTCAATAACCTAGCGCACACACCATTTCACTAACATGATGTGAGACGACACTGCAATGAACACAAGACTTCATCCTAAAACACGAAGGATTCCTGGATTCAAAATGGCCCATTCGATTGATTATATTGTAAAAAATACAATTCAGATGGAGCCAAATTCTATATCACCAGAATCAGTGAAGATCATTGCATTTGTCGGTCAAAGGATCAGTAAAAATTGGATAAATGAAAGTCCCCATATGATCCCTACTCAAAACTGCCCCAAAAAACAAAAAGCATGAGGCCTAATTTGAGCCTCTTGATCCTTTAGGAGTGCAATCACACTCATGCGCACACAAGAGTTAACCCCTGAATGAAAAACTAGGATTCAAATAAGACCAAACTTTATATCACCACAATCAGCAAAAAACACTGTACTCGATTGTCAAAGCCCAAATACAATCAGACACAAGAAACTCCCTTACTGACCTGCTAAAACCTGCCCAAGAAAACGCAATTAGGGCTTCAGATTACCTACATTTGGCGAGCGGACTCCGCAAAGAGAGGCTCCGTGTCATCGACAAGGCCTGCAACAGCCAAGTTCCGAAACCAAGCAACCCCTGCCAACACGCACACAATGGCCGCGCCCCACAGCATCCGCTCCATTGGGGACAATCTCTTCGCAAGTTCCTCCAAATTTGAAAACAGCACCGGCTTGCGTAACGCACCCCAAGCACCTCCTCTTGCCACTCTCTGTTCACCATCATTTGCCTTGCCATTACACCTGACAATCGAGAGCTCTGGCTTACGAAAACCTTTAGAGTTTCGTCTAATGGCGCCGAATTTGGAACTCGACCAAGAGGTTCGGGTAATAAACCCTAATTCTGAAGAACTGATGGCATGTCGGAGCTTCAGTTGCGGACAATGTGAGAGGTACATTGCGAGGATGCTCACTGTCGAAAGTGAGAATTCGTGTAGACCTATTGTTTCAAATGAAGATCACTCCATTGATAGTAGCCAGGTATCCTATGCTGAAACAAGGAAGGACAAGAGGTTTGCCTGTGAAGAATCTACGCCAAGGGAATGTGACAGCAACAAGAGCACAGCCAGTGCATCGATTCCTAAGCATATCCTTGAAATGGTTTTGAATGCTATTGAACTCGACCATGTGCATCTATATACTGACATTTGTAGAATTTTGAGAAGATGGGGAGAAGACGAATCGGGATATGGATGTAGTGAATGGAAGAGAAACCCAAAGTGTTGAGGCTGATGACACTTTCAGGCTTGGTGAAATTCTCAATACATCCCTTTATCGAAAGTAAAGACGTGTGGGCCCCGCAAAACCCGCACCCCCACCCCCTCGAGTATAAATACCAAGCTCTCGTAAACGGATAATTCACATATCTCTTCTGATTCAGGTCTTGCTCAATGTGAAACCATACTACGTCTTTTTGAACGCACATACGTGTGAAAGAATATTGTATCGTGTCGCACAAACTTGTGATGCATTTCCGAGAGAACAGTGCCAGCTTAGCTTCACCTTGACATGAATTTCATGATGATGCCATTGGAAACAGAAGAACGGAGATGATTCTTTTTGCAGTTGGAGTGAATCCGCGGTAGAGGTTGTGCCTGTGTGGGCATACGCAATTGACAACGGAATCCATCTGGGTCCGGCAGAAACAGGATTCTGGCAGGGAGACGAAGCCGAAATTCAATCAGCCGAAATTCACGCAGCCGGAATTCTCGCAGCCGGAATTCACTCGAGAATTGAAGTGGAGAGACGACGCTGGAGAAGCCCAGCAAGGCCTCGCATGCCTTGCAGCTTTTCAGCCTCACCATCACCGTCGATCTCAACACGTTTCCCAGCGTTCACTGCAACTTACTGACAGATTACAAGACGTGATGTCGTCCACCCAAGAAATCGTTGCGCCAGAGCTGTACCGTTGCTATCACTGTGGACTTGAATCTACACGAAACTCGTTCAAGTACTTTGACAACAAGAAGGTGGAGCAACCGCGGTTCCGATGCGTCCATTGCCACAAACTCTTCACCTTGGGTTGCATGGTCGCCCGCAAGGCAAGACCTACGTCAAGAAACGTAACGAGGACCCCGCGGAGTTAAAGAGCCTGTCGCGCCAATGTCGTCATTGTGGCGTGGCCGACAACGCACTCTTCAAGTACTATAACAATAACAATCTCTTGCAGCTGCGCTTTAAATGCTTGAGCTGTGGAAAGCAATTCCAAATGCGATTGTTGGGGACCGGCGAGGGAAGGCACCTAGTGCACACCTCATCCCAACAAACAAGAGCCCCCTACCGCCGAAAACAAGGTGTACCTCAGCCATTCCCAAATGCTTCCAGTACTTTGCCAGTGCCCTCTGATTCAGTGATGCCCCTTGAGCCCGATGTCAGGTTGCTCCCGGAGATGGGTGATGAAGATGTGCAGTATTCAAATTTCCTTGAGGCCGAATTGACAGAGGAGGAGAATTATGAGGCTAATTTCAACTGTTGGACCGGCAATGGTGACCATTTGGAACCCCCGCCTTGCAGCAGTGAGGATGCTCCATATTCAAATTTCATTGAGGCCGAATTATTGGCAGAGCAAAATAATGAGGCTCCGAATGAGGATGCCTTCTCTTCTACGGCCAATGTTGCCGATGCATTGCCTCCGGCTTGGAGCAACGAAGATGTGGAGTTCATGGAGGCCGGTGTCAGGCACAATGAGGCTCCGTCTGTTGATACGGTCTCGGACAATATGGCAGAGATGGTGTCTAATCCACCTCTGCTAATGTCGAGGTCATGTACGGGACTTTGGTGTTGAAGAGTCCTATTGCGTCTGGTTCCGAACCATGGCCATGGACCCATAATGACACATCAGTGGATCCATACAACATGAGCTACGCGGACGCTGCTGCAGCTTGTTGCTTCCAAATGGATTTGGAAGCGGCCATTGATAGTTCCATGGAGCCGTTGCCCTCGGTGCAGTCCATGGATTCAGAGTGCAATCTCGACCAAAGTGTTTGCTGATCCGTTCCATGTCATCCCCGAGCTCCATTTGTTCCAACAAGCCTTCACAGACGATGAGCAGTGTTTTGATTTTCACTGGAACGAGGGAGAAGAGGCCGAGGATGACATGGATAAAGCTCCTTGGGCTTGGGCTACATAGAATTAAGAAACTTAGAATTCTAGCTACTGTAGTGTATATCAATTACTTCCGTATAGATGTGTACGTAGATAGAGCCTTTTAATGAACATATATATATGAACCACTATTGCTCCACTATGAGCATGTTGTTATCATTCTCTCTGTAAATAAGAAACACATGATCAGTTACAACGTTACAATATTGTGTCATACCTTTCTTGAATGAGACCCTCTCTACTAGTTCTGTAATAATTATGTTTGTGTTGCTGAAGTTTCTATATGTTGTGATGCTGAAATAGTCACGAACTGTTGTGTTATATGTTTGTGTTGCTGAAGTTTTTTGTATGTTGTGATGCTGAAATAGTCACGAACTGTTGTGTTATATGTTTGTGTTGCTGAAGTTTTTTGTATGTTGTGATGCTGAAAGAGTCATGCACTGCTGTGTTATATGTTTGTGTTGCTGAAGTTAATAGCTAAGGGATGCTAGTCGATGAGTGTGGCTGATTTATTATAAGTCTTAGACCTGCGTGGGGTCTTAATTGGAGGCAGAATTGATCTACTACTGCAAAATAATCTCGAAGACAAAATGATCAAATGTTTCTTGGACTAGTGGAAACAATATTTAATCTTGCACAATCACAGAACTCAAACAGTGCAATCCAAGAAATCTCTGCTATTGAGTTTCCATAACTGAATAAAGCCAGGATACTCTAATTCGATGACTGCCCTCAATCCAGCAAATGCGTGTTTTATCTGCGACACAGTAAACATATCAGGGCGTCAGAATGGTGTTTAATTGTGCCTGGAGGGGGTGGGGTGGAGATGCACTTACAATTAAGTCTAATAACTTGCACCTCGTCACCTGGGCTAGAATGGTAACCCACCCTCATGCTTGACGTTCTTTCAAACAAATTACTGTGCCCTTACATGCAGTAATTCAGCCTCAATAGAAACTAAAAAAAGGAACAAAATTATATTTCATTTGCATCAAAAAACTCGAGGTATGTATCTATTGCTTGTATACACGTATGAGTTACTTGTGCAATTTCAAAGTGGGAGGTTGTACATAGGCTTACTGTCACATATAAGTCCATTACCGTATTCTAGCGATCAGTGGCCATACATATTTCGTAAGTAAGTCCAACCAAGTGCACAAATGCATTCAGAATTGCTGTTGATAACAATAGACAGTATGCATCAAGTCCCTTAACAGATTTAGTATCCGCTACTTTAACTTCCGCATCAATATTGATAACAAGTTTACAGAATTTTCACAAACCATTTATTCATGTATCTTCACTTTGATGAATCAAGTCTCAACCACTTGTAACAAGCACGCACTCCAGGAACACACGCACACAAATTAAGGAAAAACATTTGAGCTTACATATTAAGAAAAGAGAGAAAGAAAATAGCTCCCACCACCACTTTCAACTTCATCACAAAGATCCTACAATTCCAGGTGTATCCTGGACGATGGTAATTCCTCCCCCAACCTTGGGTTCCCAACAATAACGAAGCATCGTTCATCGTTCATCGTTCAGCAGCATTAGGATTACCGGTAAGTCCGTGTTAATCAGCTTACAGAAATTTGAAGTAGTTGAACATCTAAAAACATGGCATTTGGACCGGACTCACTGCTGAATGAAAACGAACCAACTAAGCTTATGTTCAGCAGACGACAACTTCGTCATGAAGATCACGTAATTAAGGTTGATGAAATTATATTGAAGGTTGAAGATGTCACTGTATTTGGCAGAGGATTTTGTGGAAAACTCAGCACCAAAACTGTGCTTGAATCCAGATCATCTCTAGCTTACTTTCCTTCCATTTGAAAACGAAAGAGGCAATTTGAGGTCCTACGTGTAATATAAGTGACCCAAGCATAGAATAATCCCGAATTCCATTTAGATCGATTGAATAACAATAGAGAAATTAATGATTTGATCCAAGAAATGTAATTCCCATCTGATTCATCATCGAACTACAATAGTTTGGTCATGTTGAGAAGACCCTGCCTGCCTTCAGATGGAGGAGATTATCAAGCAGTCCACCATGCTTCAATTGCAGCAGTATGACATTAAGATGAAGCAGCCTTACGAACATGTTGCTGGAGACCCTGCGCAAGGGCTCTCAAATTCACGCCATCGTCTACCAATATACTTGTCGCGCCCAACTGAGTAACCTGTCATCCACTCGTAAGCCAAAAAGAGTCAGAACTACAACGGTGTCGGCACTTGGTGCACATCAAGCAGCTTGTTTCTGGTCGTGCAAGAAGAGCAGAGACACCGACTCAAGTTGATCACAAACAAGTTCATTGAAATAGAATCCAACATTCAGGACTACGCATCAAATTATTTCCAGAGAACAACACTCCAATCCAGCATCGAGTTATCACCACAGCAACTATGATCTTCGCGCTACTACAGAGCACCCAGTGCTGTGCACTCTGTTACTTTAGTTAAAGGGGAATAGGATGACCGAAACAAAAGTACCGAGCGGATGTTGCGATCTTCGTCATCAAAAAATAACATATCTTTGTATGGCACATCTGTGCCCTGTAGAATTTTTTGAAAGTGCTCCACCTTGTGACTCCAACTAGGATAAATTTGCTGCAACAAACCACCCAATGCAGAATCAATACATGTCCACCAATCCACGCATCCATTGGTTGACAATGATGCAATACAACAACTACCAAACTCAAAATTAAAGTATTCAGTTGAGTCACGTCAAAATTACAAATCTTTCCTGTTACAGGTCTTCGTGGAAAGAATCCACTGAGTGGCTTCAAAATTGTCGAGCACAATCAGAATACCCATCACAAACAAATATTCGTGGATTCAAAAATGAAAGAATGCCTCAATCAGCAGGCAGCGGATACTCACCATATTCACAAAGTAGTCTGTAATGTTCAATTTGTTAAGAAAGCATCGAGCTATGTCGGGAGTTGGCGTCCGCGATGCAACAGCCATGGTGACACCCTTCTGCCTCAGAGCGTTCAGCACCCCTTTCGCTTCAGGGTACAAAGATGGATTCTCCTTCGATGAGCGGCACTCACTGCAGAAACCACAGAGCAAGGAACCCTCAAACAAGCTATATTTGCAAAGTGAACCTGAAAACCACACCTGCAGAACCTGAACTGACAAACCAAGATGGTGCCTAAAATGCGATTGTTGCCGTCTCTGGATTTAGGCTTCGAAGAGATGTGAATTTTGCTACATAACAGGATGCTGCGCAATTGCAGCTATTCATTCCTGTTTGGACTTGATCTCGCCAGATTCCAACAAGCTTTTGGTCTTACTGCAGGCTCATGTGAAATCAATGGAGGGAAATGAAACTATTTAGAGAGAATTCGATGAAAATTTGTTGCAAGTAAGCAAAAATTGTCTTAGAAGTTAGCAAGAAAATAAACATATTACGCAAAATTTACTAGAATTGGTAGCCTCAACCAAATTCTTGGAGCCACCGTGACTGTAGATGCTGGATTTAGGGTTAGAAGAGATGTGAGATTTGCTACTGAAGAGCATCGAAGGATGCTACTTAATTGCAGCTATTCATTCCTCTTTGAGCTTGATCTCTCACCAGATTTCAAACAATCTTTTGGTCTCGCTACAGGAATATATGAAATGAAATGAAGAGAAACGGAACCTTATAGCAAGAATTTCATGAAAACTCGTTGCAACTCCCAAAAATTGGTCTTGCAGCTACCACGAAAACAAGCATGATATTGCCAGAATTGGTAGCCTCCACCAAATTCTTGGAGCCACCGCTGATATTGCAGATGCTAGAGTCGTCACTTACCACCAGAAGGGCCAGAGTGTGTAGTCCAAATCGAAGACGACCAAGCGAGGAAGGTTGCTGGATTCATTGAGTAAACGCAGAGCTTCCTCCGCGACCTCGTCCTCGTTCTTCATGCGCTTGCCCGTGGCCCTCGGCATCGTCCTGCTCCCTCCAATTCGCTTACTACCACCCCACCACACTGTTGCAACCACAGAACTCTTCGTAAAGAAAAGAGAAGCGGGGCAATTGTTGAAGTTGGGCGTCTTCGGAGCAACAAAGGGATGCATCCTTCAAGAAAACAAGCACTTTTACAATACACTACACTGTGAGAGAGTCGGTCCCTGTAACTTTGAAAATGAAAAAATTGCAGAACCGACTGACTCTTCAGTTTTGCTGTGAACTGAATCTACTTTTCATTTGGGTGAATTTTTATTTTTTTATACCATCGCTGTTTACTCAAACTTTTCCTCGTTTTCACTGTAAGGTAGTATGCTCTAAAAGCGACCATTTAAGGACTTTTTCATAGACTTCTGTGTGTGTATAGAAATATTTTTAGATCATTTTTCAGAGAAAGAAAAATGGATGTGGAACCTAACACAAGTGGTTTTGTATTTTTCCAAGCATTTTTGAATTACTTATAAATTTTCAAAGATTCAAGGCATAGGCACCTATTTGTGTCCATAGGTCTTCCAAAATTTGTCCACTTGCAACTTGTAAAGAGATGTACAGAAATTAGAGGCAATGATTGACTCTTGCAATAGAAAAATAGTTTTTCCTTGATACATTCAATTACTAAAGTGGTCCATTTTAAGATCATCCCATCTCCATTCTTCACCCAAAAATAGGGTCGGTTTGAAGAAGGTGGGCGCTTTTAGAGCATACTACCTTAGCTCTTGTGAATGCAAGCCTTGCAACTAAATGAACTCAATAGGTACAAAACATAAACAAGGTGTGCTTTGAGAGGAGAATGAGTTCCTTTTTTATATTCTTCCAAGGGCACCCACTTCTTCTCATTTTCAAGTGGTAAACTATTCATTTAGGATTTTCATCACCCAATCTCCATGTTTGATCTAAACCTAATCTCCCCTTCAATCCACACCCAATCTCCTCCCAAAAAATCATACAATCTGAACAATTCAAGCCTACAACGGACCGATTTATCTTAAACCCACCAAGACACCACATACACTGTTTCTTTTTTTATACTAAATTCAAGATATATTTGTGGTCACACTTGTTGGTTGGTCACTTAAGGTTTCATCACTCAGTAAGGTAGGAGGTCCTTAACCCTAAAGTGCTCCGATGCCCATATTTTGAACAATGAATAGAGGGCTTCAAGGCATTGTTTTGTCCAACAAACTTTTCATTCATCCAATGTAACACTTGAATCTTGAAAAGGCAACCTTCTTTAATGGTCAATTTCATGAAATTTTGATAAATGAAATTTTTGTAAAAAAAATATAAGCAAAAATGTGCTAAAAAACTAGAAAAAGGATCGAGGCGTTAAGGGATGAAATCCACACAAAATTCTAAATGAATCTCTTATCTACAAATTAGTGACATGCTCCCTGGAATATTTATTACTGTCATTGATGAGGTAGTCAAAATAGACGAATTTATGAACCTCTTACATCAATAGTGTTGACATCACTCCACGCATTGTGACTAATCAAATTGGTTGTTGACTTCCAATATCTCAATTAGTAGAGAAGTTGATGGATTCTTCAACCCTAGTCTTCAAAATCACAACAATAGTGAATAGTGTTGACGAAAATTTCAGAAGGTCCTCCATTTGATTTCCTCCTTCCACAAAAATGAAACAATTTTTTTTACAATAGTCACCCACTTGCATCTACTTGATCACAAAACTACCAGTTTATTTCCTTCAATCTCAATTTCTCACCAACCAATTTCCTCCAAATTGAAATCAGCCTTAGTTTGGCTAAATTGCTAACGTCTTGTAATGAAAAAAAAAAAAATCCAACTTAATTAGCAACTATGAAACCCGAGAGTTGTTCTGTCCACGCCGCCGTTTTTTCGCGGCCATTGATGGCGAGAGCAGCGTAGCATTGGCGAGCGGAGCTCCATTTATATCGGCGGCGGACTGACAATGGCGGAGCAAGAAACGAATCATCACCACGCTACTCCGCGCATCGCTTGCGCCCTGCCTCTCGTCGATTTCGACTGGAAGCTTAAGGTCAGAATTGGTGTCTTTTCCAGGGTTTGGAGGGTTTGGAAGGTTTCAAGGTGTAGCAATGAGTGTCACTTTCGTTTCTGAGCCACTTTGTTGTTGATGATGTTGCAGTATACAGTTGCGAGCGCTACGATTGCCGCTGTTAACAAGCCTCTCTTAAGACTGGAGTTGTACGTTTCCAAGGCGTCAAGCAAAGTGGCAGACGTAGGTCTTGGAACAACAGTTTATCCGGAGAATCAGATACAACCACTTGTTGCGGAGTTTTCCAAGGCGCAATTAGATGCGCTTCTCGGAACGATGGATGCTATAGAACAGGTGTGTCTTCAACTGCTGAACAGTAATTTATATGGATTTTTCTGCTTTGAGGGTATCGCTGTAGTCCTCCCAATTGGGGTCTCAACTTTTTCGCTATGGCATTGTTTGAATGTGTGAAGTGCGCTATGGTTGATGATAGTCTGGCAAGTGCGAAGGATATTCTAGAATTTCATTTTGGAGAATTTTTAGTGGAGATCTTGGAACGTTGAAATTTTTAGTGGAGATCTGAGTGGAGATCTTCGAACGTTGGTTATCAAAACCTTGCTGCTGACATTTGAAACCCTAGCCCTGTCGCTGTGATCTTAATACTGAAAGGCAGAACATGAGGTGATGACTTGTTCGAAGAGCATTGTTCGAAGCTTTCAAGTAAGCGACCCCTTGCATGATTTGACCTAGAAACGAGCAAGAAAAGACGCAATGCTGGGCATAATTTGTATGATTCGGCTCTCTGTTAGTCATCTTTGCAGCGCAGTATCGATTGCTTGTTGTATGTCTCAACACTGTGAGTTAGGAGCTGTATTACCGTATAGCTTATTAAATGCACAAATTCAGCAGCTTTCCAGCAAGATACCCGGAAGCATTTATTTGAGCATGGAGCATGAAATCTCAGTTTGATTACATCGTCTCTGGCTTCCTGGGCATTTATTCCCGGTGTTCCAGTTATGCTATTTTGGATTGTGCTGGCCATCCTCCTGCTTGAAAGCCCGAGTTTTTATAATGCAATAGATTCCTTCATATATTGTATTTGTTTATTGTATTCGTTTATTGTATTAGTAATCACATCATTAGGCCGGAGGTACACCTCTACCTCTTTGCCCGGGGTCTCAATAGTTTGATTATGTGACAAATGTGCTACAATCAATGATGGTGTGACAAGTGTGCAAGATGTTCTAGAATTTCATTTTGGAAGTCATCATCATGCACTTTGCATTGGCATGTGTTCAGGGGCTAGCAGGAGCGGACAGTCCAAAAGATGCTGTAAGGTAGTGGTGCACGCAAAGTGCAAGGAAGATAGAGACTTCTGCTAATAGGATTGTTGTAAAGAATATGGGGCAAAAATACAAGGATTCCACCAAGGCTGCGGCGGAGGCAGATAGGATTGCCAGCATAGCAGAACAGAATCTTCAGCAGGTAGTACTGTCCCTCAGGAACTGTTTACATGAGGTAAAGAAGACAAAGCGGATGCTGGAAGTGGACCCTGATTGTATCTGTGTGAACTCGAACGATCGGGAGTCTAAATGGAAGAAGAGGAGACGAGAGCTCCACGAAGAAGCCAATTCCATTAAATTCGCCATGGAATACCAGTTTCACAACTATCTCGACGGGATTGAAACCAGCCTTGTGGATACAGATGGTATGCTTGAGCGGTATAATTGTCCAGAGAAGGTTGGAGATGACAATTTGTTGTGGTGTGATCGTGTTTGTGTCCATGAAAAGGTCGATATGGACAGCGCTCTGTGGTGTAATACGCCACAAACCATCTTAGAATTAGTGTTTACTCGGCTCCCCCTGCACCAGGTCTTTCAGTTGCGCGGCCTGTCGAAGCACTGGAGAGCTTCGATCATGTCACCGTCGTTTCAGAATGCTTTTGGCACGACTACTTCACGCAGGTTTGGATGCCTTGATCTTCAAATTTAAGAGGGCCTAGAAGTTTCATCTTTTTTTTTCTGAGCAGTTTTGAGTAGGTTAGGTGGGGATACTTTCTTCCTTTTGTTCAATTTTTATTTCCTTTTTGAGCATCACTAATTCTGTCGATATATTATTTGACCCTATTTGGATATTGTGTTTTTACAATCTGATAAATTAAATTGGTCATTTTGGAAAGCATGAATTGAGTTGGACCTCATGTGTTTTTTGGCAGTTTTGAGTAGGTCAAACGGGGACTCTCTTTTGAACATTTCTATTTCTATTTTTAACAACGCATGGAATGTTCTTCACTGGTTCTTGTCATATATTGATTGGCCCCATCTGATTTATATGTTTCACAATATGATGAGTTGAATTGGTCATTTTGAAATCATGAATCCTGATTAATCTGGTGTCATCTCGTGCCTTCTCGTGAAGTGTGTCAATTTCTAGTACTTAAAACAGTTCACTTTTCTTTTTCTAACATGAATTCTCATCTCACAGGTTTGCCATCATATCTGGATGGGAGCAGAATAGCTTGTGGAGTTTTGGAACCTCACAGAGGAAATGGTACAAACTTCCGTTTGAGTTCTTACCAATTGATTGTCGTTCTCCAGTTGCTGGAGATGGAGGATTGTTGTGTTGTAGACGTCCAGCACGTCCAAGCAGAAGCAGCCAGGTCAGTATCGATACTCGATGGGATGTCAATGAAGGCGTTCAGTTTTAGAAAGATGGGTTAGTGCGCATATGCCTTTTCCTTGCATCCCTAAAAGAGTAAGTATTTATGGTTTAAAATGCCCAGTTCGATTGATCATATTGGTAAAACAATAGAGATCAGATGGGGCTAAATTTTCTATCACCAGAATTGGTGTACAACATCGCATGTGTTGGTAAATAAAATAAAAGTTTAAGGGCAAAAGGAAGTCCTCATGACCTACTCAGAACTGCCAAAGGTAATAAGGCTCAATTTGACCTCTTGGTCTTTAAGGGTTGAAAACAGAGCCAACTCGCTATAAATGGTCTCTATAAGGGTAGAGGGTTCATATAGCGACTATTTTCCAGATGATCGCATTTTCGGGGAAGCTAAACGCTATCGTATTTTCTTAAAATAATTCTGGAAAGATAAATAGAACTAGCATCTAACACAAGTCGTTTCATGTTTTTTGGGCTTTTGTGGAATTAGTTATTAATTTTTTAATCTCAAATGGCATAGAACTCTAAAAGTGTTATGTTCACCGTTGTTACATTCAATCTCCAATATGTGTTAAGAGGACGCTTTTAGAACACGGGTGCTTTTAGCTCCTCCTACCGTACATGAGCATAGTAAGGGATATTCTCTACTTCTGTAGTAGGCGCTAATGGCATATTCCTCAGTTGACGTTCTTCTCTGGAATCTTTGCATTCCGGGTGTTTCTGCGCGAACAGGTGGAGCAGGACTTGCAACTGTACGTGTGCAATCCTCTGACGCAAGCATGGAGAAAACTTCCCCTCCCTTCGCTGGTGCAAGAGTTTGATTACGTACAGCTGGTAACAGACAGACAATCCAAGCAGTACACCATCACGGTTTTACATGATCTACAACCGGGGAAGCAACACGACTGGGACACCCACAGCTGGAATAAAAAAGCAGTTGTGGAGGTTTACAATTCCTCAACGAATACGTGGACGGCCTGCAATGGTATATTCCATTCCACGGGGACCAATCTCATCTACTACAAAAAATACATGCCTCAGCGGTTTGTTGGAATAAGAGCTTATGACAAGACCACTGGCTACATTAGCATACCCGTTAACGTCCCTGAGGACATTTTTTTCTCTGAACGGAGGGGCTTCTTTCCTTTGGCCGAGTATCGAGGGCAGATCTATATGCTGCAGACTGAAGCGGCTACTAGTGGGATTTGGGTGCTGCGAGGTCCGAGCCAGGAGTGGGAAAAGATCTACTCTGTACCTGAACCGCCGGAGATCCTTAAGATTTACCTCTTCTCACTCTATGTTTCTGCAGATGTGATAATCATCTCTGGTGACAGACGTAGCTTCCATGTTAATTTCGCTGTTGATGATGACGAAAAGCCGGATAAGTGCAAATGGTTGCTTGACAGGGCCCAAGGTGAGTGGATTGACTTGCTTGACACGGCCCAAGGTAAGTGGGTTGACTTTATCGAGTACGAGTGGGACTACTATTCTTCTTCGCACTTCATGTTTGAAATACGTCTCGATGGAATACCATAGAAATGTTCTTTATTGCTCAAGCGAGTTTCTGTGCAAAGCAAAGAGGCTTTAGCAGCAGCAACAGCAGCTTAATCTTCCTGTAGTAATCCCAGCGACGGTTGCTTGGATTTGAGGATCTTCAGTCATTTTGTAGGGGTTTTGAGGTCCTGACTCTTGTGTCAGATGCAGAGATAGAGCTTCGACAAGGTCGATATCATATGTATAGATGTACAGTACAGAAGTGCATTTTGGAACTCCATGTTTATAAGATCAATTTTCTCTGATGTGTGTTCGTTCTTATCATGTTGAGGTACTGTCCTAATCGAACATTTTCTAGCAAGCGCCGCGCTTTATTATTATGAATGCATAGTAAGAAATAATAGTTGCTTCACTTTCCTATGCAGGTATGAATTTCTTGTTTTGGACTCTTTGGTCTCTAGCGTTGTTTTCTACAATTTTGGCTTGCTTGCGGAGAGGTTTAAGAATGTTATAACAAGTCCTTTTGGAATCCTACACGGCCATAGGGGATATTGTTTTCTCAATTTTTATGAGCATTTTTCTTTGCCACTTTGTCGAGGGAGACTTAATAGAGTTTTAATGGACCATCAAACCTTCAATCTCGTAATTGTAATTTGTTTCTATTTAATGAATCGTGTAATTCACACTCAAATTAACAGAAGCCTGTATTGTAAGCCTCTAAGGGGAAGCCACCCATTCCTAATCAGGGTCCAATAACCAACGTACAGACTGCCTTATTTCCAGCCATAGCTAGAATGATTTTATTTCTTTTTGTTGAAATTGAGACTAATAAATTCATGACACATCTCCCAAAGTAGTGAGTAAAGTAGTGAGTACGCAGGTGGAAAGCATTTAGTAAGATTGTAGTTTTTGAGTGATCGGAATTGAAAGTCTAGATGGAACACTTTTTGTCTTTCAAAACGCATAGTAATTACAATTCAAGTAATAAAATTACCAAAGTTTTTGCAATCCCTGTCATTTCTATCCTTCCACCTCTGAAAATATTTGCTTCGCCCTGCACTACTCCAGATCATATCCAAAATTGCTTATTTGATCAATTACAAGTGGCTTCACCTTATTGTAGTCTTTTTCTAGTTTATATCAAGACCATCAAAAATATCATTATATTTTTATTTTGGGCTCAATTTTCACAGTTACATCCACCAAAGTGGCATACTATTGAAATCTATAGTCACTTTAAATGGGTTGGGTGTTAACCCTTAAAGGATGGATTGGTGACCGTGGAAATCATCCCTTAGGTTATTGTGTAAATCATTTGTTTACAAAAGTACTCAATGGAAGTCAAACTACTATAAAAGACCTCTCTTTTTCACAATAAATTTTTTAAGGATGAATAGTTGCACTTCTATCTTAATGGAAGGATTCTTTGTCATCCATCAAAACGCTAAACATCCTCATTGACATTTAAGGATTAAGTGTCTTTGAGATTGTAAATGCAAAAATATGGTGGGATGAAAAAGAAAAAGAAAAATCTTGAAATGTTTATGAGTGTTGTCAAAAATGGATTGAAATTTCAATAGTTGAGATGGTCAAATTTGAAGTCTAACTAATAAACAATGATTGAATTTTGAGTTGAAATGTTTCTTACAGTGTCCAATATGCTACATACTACAAGTTTTATATTTTACAATATTCAAATTTATTCATAAATGAACATGGTGTAATATTATCTAACAATACAGTTGAGATTTCTTTTGATAATTTGAATTGTCCATATTTCAAATATGTTTAAATTTACAGTCGTTTTTATTTATGATTTTTTTTCAATTGCATATGCAAGTTTCTTCCATATATTCTTAACATATAAGGTGCATTCTTAATACCTTTGACATGCAATATAATATAATGCATCCAGAATGTATTATGGGAAACAATTAGCTATTTTGCAAGGTTATTTTTTAGATTCTCAATAAGGTGATATTTGAGACCATTTCCACATGTATTGCAAATAAAGAGATAAAATCATTTGGAAATGAGAAATGCACAATTAATGCTTGAATGTGACAAATGATTATCTTTAGCACAACAAAAATTGTTCCATAGTTGGCAACTTCACCAAATGCTATTGGATTAACAATGATTGATATTTTTTTTGCTTTTGCACACTAGGAAACTTATTGTAGGCTACAAGTTCTAGTTTCTTTTCTCTCTTGTCCGTGCCCACCTCTATAAGCTATTTTTGTAATGGATGTTTGGCAGTAAACATATAGAAATGTTGTTAGTAAATTTTGTAATTCATTGTATCCCATGTATGATTTCTAGCATATCATAATGAAACTAAGTGTTATTACACTAATTGATTTTGAAAATGTTGGAATTCTTTCCTCTTGATGAAGATTTTTACCAAGAGTATATAATATCAATACAATTTACAAAAGGAGGTCTCTATAAATATAGTTGGTAAAATATTCATGAAGAATAAAAAATTATAGCAATCTTAAATCAATTAGTGTAGTTTATATCAATATCAGTGTATTATTAATTTTCCAACTAAAAATTAAATCACTTTTTAAAGAAGAAAAAAAACAGAAATTAAATGAATAATCTTTTTTTACCCCTAAATGTCCAAGGCACCAAATTGTATTGTTGACAATACTATAAAGTTAAAATAAAACCTAACCAAACAATTTTTAGAAGTTTATATATTAAAAAAAAATTTAAGCCTAGTTTTAGCATCAAAAATTCCTATATACTTTTTGAATTTTAAATAAAACAAAATTTTAAAAAATATGAATAGATTTTCCTACTTTGAAAGTTTATGTTTTGAATTATTGATATTTTTATTTTTTGATAATAATTAGTTGCAATTTTTTGAAGTAAGAAGAATTATATAAGAAAAAATTGATTAAAAAATGAAAAAAAAATCTACAAATAACTCTCTATTGAATGCTCGTTTTGGGTGGAATATTGATTCAATGGTCATCTAAATGTGTTCTCTATAATTATTTGAGTTTAAAAACATGCCATTTCAGTTCATTTTCAACCTCTTCTAGAAATCATTTCATATTTTATTTGAATTGGAAATTTCGGCAATAGAAACCTATAGTCATTATTAAACAATGGTCAAAATTTTAGATTGAAATTATAGTTTATTAGAAACCACTTGTTTGCATGTGGTTTGTTGTACTAGAACTTAGTGCACTCCACAAGTTTAAAAATGAATGATAATTATTTTTCTATTCAAGATTTGGTGCAACAGTGTCCATTGTAAATTTTGATTTTATAGTGTTGAAAGCTATTGGGCCTCATATACACCAGATCTTGGATTTAGGGTCTCATTAAAAATTCATTAAAAGATTTGGTAGAATAGATTTTCAAAGGTCTTAAATTGATTGGGGCTATGCATGTTATGCACTTCAACCTTATGTTTTTTTTTATGACCAATTTTTTAGGATTTACATGTGAAAAGAGGATTGAAAGACCTCAAATCACTTTTAGAGTTTTAACACCTCCGTGATCAAACATTATAATTTTTTAATCCATAAGTGATATTGTTGTGTTTTCTTTTTCCACATAATCTCTGTCATGTTTAGTTTGAATTTTTACAGTCACAATTCAAAGAAATTGATCAAATTAATCAAAATGTTCACTTTTTCTTCAATTTAGAACAAATTCCAAGAAGCTCAAAAAAAGTCTTAGACATTTAGGGGTTAAGGAATGTAGGGCCATCAAAAACATAATTTCAAAGTATGTATTGCCTTTTTTGTTTATACATAGTTTTTTGCTATGGAGCTACAACTAGAAGGCATTGGCTATTTTTTGTAAGGAAAAGATTCATTTTGTTCGATCAAAATAGCCATATTATTGTTGTATTATACAATAAGTCCAATAGCTAAATTTTACCTAAATATCTCCCAGTATTGATATAGATATCACCAAGTATCACATGGGTAATGAAGAAATAGCCGCCTACTTCTCCACAATGATTTTTAAGAATAAATTATAAAGCACTGCTTCCAAGGACCCATTAAATGGACAATAAACTTTAAACTTTAGGCTTTTTCCTATTGAATTGACCATCAATCTTATATTGATTGGTGTAAGGTTGATCACCTATTTCCAATCACTTAAGCAATTCAACCTATCTACAACTTTTGGGAAGTTCATGGAAAAAAATTCCCATGTACAAAAATACATTTCAATAGGATTTTACAATTCTTTAAATTTTTATCCTCAAAAACAAAATTACCATGAAGTTTTTTTGGTCAAGATTCTATTTGTCCCATTCTCAATATGTAGGCAAACCTATTTCCAACCACAGGATGGTTACAAAATTGATGTAAGGCTATGAATGTACATGTTGTGATCATTGTATGCTCTCAATGTACACCTCCCAAACATTTTTGTTTCTCATGTAGATCCTATAGTACATGAGTTGTCACCTACAGTTTTGCTGATCAGAAATGAAGCAATCTAAGCTGCGAGAATGGGAGGCTGATTGGAAAAGGGTGATCTCCTTTAATTGATTTCTACACGAAACTAATTCGAAAAGGATAAGAATTTCCAGGAATCTTCGTAATATGTAGATAAGCCATATCAACTGTTTAGACTTTTTAGAGAATTTAAATGTACTTTAACTTTTTACTTCCAGACTTGCCTGGATAGTCCCAAACACTCCCAACAACAGAAACCATCTTTACAAATTTAAAGTTTGCAAAAGCCACGTGTTCCTCAATGGAACATTCTGATAGGATGTGACTAATTGAATTGCTGGCACAAACTATGGTAAGTAACTTAAGCTTAAATGAATCTCTTCCCTGGAAATTTATTTCAAAGGAACTAATCTTGAAAAAAGTGGGATTACACTTGCCTAATAGTGTGGAAGGCTAATTAGTATGACTCAGCTAGGTTTCGTCCCCGGAAATGATGGCCTGCTCTTCATATAAGGTAGCAGCACCCATAACCGTTAATTTAAGGGTGTGGGACGTGATGTCTACTAATATACATCCAACAAATTATTGGACCCTACTAGCAAAAAAAAAAGTAATTCATGCGCACTTTCAAATGTATTATTTGGACAATGTGAGAACTCGGGGGTGCACTTAGTTCTACTACAACAAACCACATGCGAACAAGTGGTTTCTAATAGACTATAATTTCAATCTAAAATTTTGACCATTACTTAATAATGACTATAGGTTTCTATTGCCGAAATTTCCAACTCAAATAAAATATGAAATGATTTCTAGAAGAAGTTGAAAATGAACTAAAATGGCATGTTTTTAAACTCAAATAATTATAAAGAACACATTTAGATGACCATTGAATCAATATTCAACTCAAAATGAGCTTTCAATAGAGAGTATTTTTAGGAATTTTTTGTTCATTTTTTAGACACTTTTCTTATACAGAGTATAATATAGGGGTGTGAAAGTTATTTTTCAGTTCTACAGTGTATCTTTTTACTTCAAAAAATTTGTAACTAATTATTATTAACAAATAAAAATATCATTAATTCAATACATAAACTTTCAAAGTAGGAAAATCTATTCATATTTTTTTAATTTTGTTTTATTTAAAATTCAAAAAGTATATAGGGGTCCAAAGATTTGTTTGCATTTGGTTTCTAATGGACACTCTAAGTGACCTCCTCAGTGTGAGAATAAGTTGTGAATTTTGAAAGAGTCCACTATACATGCACCTAATACCTACACTCCGATATGTTATTTAGATGTAGTACATCTTTGTAATCACATCTATTTACTTCCCAATATTTTTCAAGATTTTAGAGGTGATAGTTATGGGTACAGTGATGGTTATGGGTGTTGCTACCTTAGTCTTAGTGTAGTCTTTCCTTGTGTAGAGATGAAATGGGATAAATATTAAAAAAATTGAGGTCTTCCATTCAAGGCCATTGTTTTTGTGTTTCATGACCTCTCTTAACTAATTTAGAGTTTAGGGTGTAGGATTCCAAATATGAATTCAGATTTTGCAAATTTGATCATGTGGTGGTAAGTAGTATTATCATGACATTGTATAAATAACCAAACAATGGTCCTTTCCATGCTAGGAAAGTATTATGCCAGATATATAGGAGGGACTTATTAGGTAATTCAAAGATTGGAGTTAGCTAAGGAGTCATTACATAAGAAAATTTTATTTGCTATAGTGATTGCCTTTTCAAAGGATTCAAAAAGGATCCTTCCCTCATTGGTAAACAATGTTATGAGTTTCATGCGTTTTCACTCAAGGTGAAAAGACCACAAAACTAAATGAGCTCTAGGCATGGCCCTACCTAGAAAACAAATCCTCAATAGTTTGTATTATTAGCATCTTTTTAGTTCCATAGTTTTTGTCTTAATTATGAATTCAAATTTCACACATTTGATCATGTGGTGTTAAACAATGACATAACATTGTATAAGCAAACAATGGTCTTTTTCATGTTGAAAAAGTATCGTGCTTTGCTAAATACCTGGAAGAAACTTATCACTTAATTCAAGGATTAGAAATGGTTGAGGAGCCATGAATAAGACATTTTTTTGTTTTAGTGTAAAGATCTTCTTTTTGAGGATGCAAAAGCCGCCCCCCCCCCCCCCCCTCATTGAATAAACAATGTTATAAAATTCATGTATATTTCCTTAAGGTGTAAAGACCACAAGGCTAAATGAGCTCTACCCGAGGCACTACCTAGAAAATAAAATAGATCCTCAATGTTTTGTGTTATTAGCATCTTTCTATTTTCACGATTTTATGTCTTCAATAAGAGCAATATATTAATATTCCAACGTCCATTGAATGAAGAGTCAATGCAAGTCAAGGTCGCAAAGAAATTACAAAAGGGCTTCAAATTGATAGAGGAAAAGGGCTTTCAGTGAGTTTGGCAATAATGCATTCCACCGAAATTGTTGGGAAAGATTGGTTTGAATTGGGACCTTATTAAAAGTCGAGAGCAATGAATAAAAATGATTTAAAAGTTAAATTTTCTTTTAAAGAAAGGGTTGGGATTAAAAGAAAGCCTTTGAGTTGCAGGGCAATCAGATTGGACGGCAACGTCAGCAACGAGAGTCACACTAGACGAATCGTTGTCGTTGAGGTGGAATGAATTGTCAACCAAAGCCGGTACAAATAAAGGGGGTCCCAACCGATTCCCTGGATAAACTTCATAAATACTAGCCCCCAACTAAACACCACAATAATATAATATGTATTTTTTTTTAATGTAGGCCTAGACCATTCGGTAAGCTTTTATTTAGGTTATTGGAATCTATTTCCTTGATATTTCCTGAATTCCCAGCACTACAATGATTAATTTATCCTGCTTGTGTGTCAATTTGATAAAAAGTCGGTCACACTATTTTAAATTAGTGCGGAATATTACTACTAACTGTGTATTTATCTTCACCGCAAAAGAAATTTATGCTGACACTGATTTTGCTTTCATTCAGGTAGGAGGCTCTTAAAGTAACCCTTTAAAAGCTGATTGCATTTTTGGGGAAGCTAAACTCCTTGAAACATTTTTCAGTAAATTTTTGTAGGAAGAAAAATGGAATTGGCATCTAATCCAAGTCATTTTACATTTTTTGAACTTTAGTGGAATTAGTTACAAATTTTTTAAGTTGCAATGCAGTGGTTTTTGAAAGCAACCCCTCCTGAAATGTACATTGTTGGTACATTGAAGAAAGTAAAATGTACCTCTGCGTTAGAAATCACTTTTAGAGCCAAGCCGGTTTTAGAGCCACCTACCTTAGTGGAATAAATCCACATAGTAGAAAGGTGGTTAAAGTGGAGTTCCGTTGTGGAGTCAAAATTGGAAGATAAATCTTGAGTTTTTCGGAATTAGATTTGCTTTGGTTGACTTCCATAATGTTTTTTCTTCTCTGTGAATTAGGATAATGTATATTTTAAGATTAGTTTTTCTTTTTGTATAAGGTTGAAATTACACTTCAAGAGCAGCTTTGACTTTTTGTCAGACTAATAACAACCCAAAAGTTCAAATTCAATGTTAACTACTGCGTTTTTTGGCAACATAGAAGTTTTGAATAGGTACGTGTGACTAGAGATTTCAATGTTTTTGGCCCAAAGTTTAACAGAAAGTGTGGACAAGGAATATCTTTCATGTGCATTAAAATTTATGACATTTGGAAATATGAGTCAAAAGTTATGACCTAATATGTTACTTTTTATTGTAATTGGACAATCTAGATAGATTAAAAAAATTGGTTTTTTAAGAAAAAAAAATTTGAAATTGGTTTTTTAGATTTTGTACATACATGGAAAGCTTTCAATTATTCCATTTTGATCAATGAGTCGAAAGTTATGAGGAGTTTTAGTTTGCGGATAGTTATGAGTTCTCTACTCTAAAATAAACTTTGAAGTTCTTTATTTTAATCAATTTTCAATATTTTTTGAAAAAAATAAAAATCATAGAATGTAGTTTGTTTATTACAACATTGCAACCATTGGAATTGGCATTTTTCAATTCTATAACTAAATTCTTAAAAATTTAGTATTTTGAATTAGTCTCTATTTTTTCATTACATGTTTTTTGGCCTGCCTAAAGGGCCGTTTTAGGCTATTCCCGTTGCTGGGAACTTGCCACTACTGAACAGAATAAAAAATTATTAAAAAAATCAAAATCAAAATTATTAAATATTTTTAAAATAATTATTAAAAATTAATTTATTATTATTTGACGTGGCAGTTGTCATGCCATGTGAACAGGCTATTGTGCTTGAGTTCCCAAAGTTTGAGAACATAGGAGAATTTGAAGCCTTGTACAACAGCTAAAAATCATGTAATATTCAACTTACTATTTCTTCCTATATGCTGTATGAATCCAATTTATCTAAAAAATTCGAGCATGTAGCCAACTTGCCTTGAAGAATGAATTCAAAGAAGCCCCACCATTTGGGACATTTTTTTCATTCAAATGTGACCTTGTGAAGTGTAGTTGCCAACTTTTTCCACATGGCCCCCAAAAGGATTTTTGTCACTTCAAATGCTCATATCTTGCAATCTACATAGCGGAAAATTTTGAAATTTTTTCCACATGTTTTCAAGTCAACATACTAGAAGTCCCTACAATTACATAAGTCCAAAAATGTTCTTTTTTCTCTAAAATCTTATAGTTAAACCAGGATTGGCAATTTTAGAGTGTTTTTGGTGAAAACAAATTTACAGTCCTTTAGGGGTTTAAACAAGTTTTTCAAAAGTTGAAAACTTATTCTCCTCACTTTTTATAGGCTTCTTTCTATTATCTTACTAAAAAACTATTACAATTCTTTCTTTGCAAATACTACACTTCCATATTAATAGAGTTCTAAATTTTTTTTGGTCTATTTGTACACTTGGGCTGATTTCAACATATAGATGTCCAAACTTTGGTAGTGTAAGATAGTGTTAGATTTGCAACTCTAATTTTGTTTCTTATGTTTGTTTTACTCTTGAAAAATGAGACTTCGCTTCATATTCAAGCATGTTATTATTGTTAAGGCAATTGCATCTAATTGTTGACCTATTTTAGCTTAAGTTGGCCTCCTACATATTCTAACCTACAATGTGTGTCTATTTTCAACACTTTCAAGAATTCAATCACTGTTTATTCATGCGATGTTTAAAAAATGTTTAAAAATAAATAAATGTATAATATTATTTTGCCTTTTAACAAGGACCAAAAAAATGAGTCAATCTATTAATAAAAATGTTGTTTAATTGTTCATTTAGATGCATTTAGATGTAGTCAACTTTAATCTTGGGGCCAAAATTATTCTTAGAACAAAAGAAGTATGTTCAAAATTTTATTGATTACTAAAGGCTTGCTTACATATTGGCTTAGTAGGCAAAGTGCAATAGTGGATGCTATAGGTGCAAATTGCAATTACATTTTCATACGACCTTGACAAGTGGGGAAGGATATAATAAGAAATCAACATGTATTGGATTCCTTCAAGATTGACTAGCCTCCACTAATGGAATAGTCCACCGATATTGTGTCCCCTTTTTCCGCTTGCCTACCCTGGCAAGCCAATTGATTGAGCTTATTTCATGTTATTACTTGGATTAGGTATAGAATTGTCTACATAGCTTACCCAATATGTAAACATGAACCAAACCTTTATTGATTGTGTCCTTTGGACATAAACTACGACATCAATTCTAGTTTCCAAAATCCTAGTTTTCAAATCCCATCTACAACTTCATTCACATTACGCAAAGCAATTACTAGGGTTTGGTTGGAGTGGGGATGTGGAGTCCAACTTATCAATAAATTAATATTGTTGTTTACCTAGGACAAAGCCTGACGGTTACTCCATTCTTTTCTTTTCTTTTTAATAATTAAAAAAAAAAAACCCTGAAAACTAGAAATTAGAAACTTGTCCAAAGCACCAACACTGTAAAACCCTAAACCAGACCTTGATATAGGGACAGCGTCCCCCATTCAGCTCTGCCAATGAGAGGGCCGGGGGGCTATTTTGCCGTGTCTAGTAGGGGGTAAATTTAGCGTGCATGCTGAAACTCATGGGTGTGTGGCGGCCCTACCGTTCCCCATCAATCCATAAAGTGCGCTGCAAAAGGGGCGCTATATTGGGTTCCCTTAATTTGGAGGCGCTTCACAGCTCATGGGAGCTAAGTGTATAATTAGGGTGGCAGTTTAGACGACGTGGCCCCCTCCGAAACACAGAATCTCCCTTGGAAGGTGGATTTAGAGACGTGGAGCCACTAATCCTGATTTCCCCGAATCTTATTACCGATTTAATTCTCTCTCGGTGATACCGGAGCCGGTTTAGACGGGAGAAAGTAACGGTATTCGTCAGGCCCATACCGGCCATACGGGAAGAAAATCAGCATGCCGATAGGGGAGAACGACCGAATACCACCGGTTCATTTTTTTACCCCTGGAACGAGGTTGCCGAAGAGAAAGGCAAAGACTAATAAAAGTGAATGTCCTATGAATGACTTTCAGTAAATTAAGTTTTGTTTGGAGGATTTTCGTAATTTCTATGGATATTAAATATCAGGAGTTTATAATGTGGAATAGGTCGTGGTGAATTGACCACTCGCTTGTCCTGATTTTTACTCCTAAAGAAAACATTTAAATTTTTTATTTGTCACCGTGATAAAATTTGGAAATTTGGAATTCAGATTTGCAATCAGAGGCCCCGAATTAGTTTGAAAAGGTGTAGAAGATAAATTAATCAAGGACAAAATAGGGGGTCTTTTCCTTTTTATGTCCCCTTGGAATGACTTTGGGAAGACAAGCAAGAGGGGAGGCGTCTACCCTTGGCTCTTCGACAAGGTGCATCCTTGAAACTTGTCAAGAAAGATCCTACATTATTCACTAAAAATCATACAACTTTACAACTATTTTATGTTATTTGTAAAGTTGGATATAAGTTGATGATTTATTAAGTTTCTTGTTAACAAAATGAAAGATGATGATTCCAACACATCAAATAGCATGCTTTGGAGAATTTTTTAGATTGGACTGAATCAAGAAACCATGTGCCATTCATAGCCTCTCAGCACATTGTTTTAAAAAGTAATATGAAACAATTTGCCACTTTCATGAGTTGTTATTCTAGTGACTAGCTTTGGATACAAAAAAGTTCTTTAGAAACTTCTCATTGCCTATTCTCATCATTTTTGTAGAACAATGAAGTCTTTGAAAGTATGTCATCCCAATTACAAGATTATAACTTCATCTAATCGTTAAATGTTTCTAAAACTGACACCTATAGATTCTTGCTTAAAATGAACAACATTTGTTTATAGAATTGATAGTTGATTTCAAGTTCATTGCTTTTAGTACTTTGAACATTCATTGTTTATTCATATCCTAATGAAAAACACATTCCAAGAAAATCTAGGATCTCTTTCTATTACCAATAAGTCCCAATAAGAACTTATACAATTCAAGAATAGGAACTAGACGCTCAAGCCCAAATTGAGATGATTATAAGGTAATTACACCTAATTTTGATTGCTTTCTAAAACTAATCAATCTATATTCTTAACTAAAATGTACGTATACTATTCATAAAAGTCTATAGTTGATTTTAGAAACACCTATTTTGAAATTTTCATAGTTATTCGTATATTATCCAAAAACAACATTTCAATAGAATCCAAAATTCTCTTTTGAACTACAAATGCTGTATTTAACTACTTTTGGGCTTTTGAAAGTCTAGAGGAAAAAAAATTGTCATAGGAAGATAATGCAAAATATTGGGAGATCTATGCAAAACATCAGGAAATCAATAGAAAATATTTAGAGATCTATACAAACATCCGGAGATCTTTGGATGCTTTGTCTATAATTCATTGAATAGTCCAAAAGTAGTTACATGTAGCATACAAACAAGGCCCTACTAGAAAAGCTTTTCAATATAAAAATGGGAACCACGTTGAATTGCTTATTTGTGCTATTTTAGGTGTAATTACCTTAACTGATGTTAAAGTAGTATATTTTCATTATGGATCCCCTTCCCAACTACGTCCCTAACTCCCTGTCTATTTGTGTCCTACAAGTCGATGGTTGAAATGTCCAACATGCCAATGGTTGAAATATCAGAGGTAGATAGGAGCATCGCCACCCTTCGCTCGCCGATTGTGGCACTCTCATATTTTCCATCTAATTTTGAAGGGCCCTGACTTTTCCTTGTCCCTCACCCTTTCTTCACCAAATACGACCCATAAATAGTCTAGTAGAATAAAGGATAAACTTAGGATGAATAGTGACTTCAAGGGCCAGTCCTTGGCACGCTAAACTTTGAGTGTTGAGAGAATCATTGTGTGAAGGGCCCGTAATGCTGTTTTTTTCATCCACATTTGAAGAGTGTCAGACCCCTAGCACGTAAGGGTGCCCCATGCTCTAAATAAGGGCTCTCATTCATTCATTCAATTAATTGGGAAGGAAAATCCATGAACTGGGTTTATTATTTATGCCCCCTTATCTTCCCTTCCCCCGTTCTTCCTGCAGGTGAGCCAATTAGTGTGGGCACTGTGGTGGGGGTAGGCTCAGCCAATGCCCGAGGCAGTCGTCCGTTGGGCATTGAAAGGGTAGGGCATCCAGTCAGAGGCCGGAGATTTGGTTCCATTAACACGGCAGGGGGAGTGCCGGCTCCACCCTACCGTTTCCGCAATTAAAAAAAACGTCCGGCCGGCAGCGTCTATTAAGTTAGTATAAGCGTAAGTAGTAACTGTCCAACAGGGAGCTAACTCTTATAAGTTATACTCCTGGGTTGAGAAATGGGGGCTATTTTGAAACTGACTGAAGTTAAGCTTATTAGCTGGTGGAGGGTTAGGTCGTCTTGGTTGCTGCGCCTGAGGAGGGAGGGACGGACCCTTTTCCAACTGCTACTGCCCTGGAAATCCCAACAGTAAAAAGTGGCCCTTGGTTCAGTTCCTCTGCCAAATCTGGATTCGGAAAGTGAAATATATAGTAATTGGAAGAGTCATGGTTGGCATTCAGCACTTTGAAAACTGAATTAGCCTGCATTCTGGTGAAAGCAGGCAATTTGAAAAGCAGGACGCTAAGTACTGTACTACTAAACCCATCCCAGGAAGTGGGACCAGCAGGGTGAAAAAATGCAGGAATTTTACCCCCGGGGGAAAAAAGGAAGGTATTTATTTATTTAATTAATTTTTCCCACACACGAGATCAAATCTGCAAATTTTGAATTCATATTTGCAATTGGAGACCCTGAAGTAGGTGGGAGAAATCTTGAGCGTACCTTGAATTGATGGCACAAAATAGGGGACTTTTTATTTACTTTTATCCCAAAGAACACAAAATTCACCGTGTTGGTTCGAGTTTGGTAGAAATGAAGTCATCTTTGGAAGAGAAAAAAAAGGTGCCACGTGTCATCTTGCGAATCTAATGTGGAAATTCAATTTTAGCACTTTAGTGTTGAATCAGACCTTCACGTATGATAGCGTCTTGCATTTGAAAACATAACATTTGTCAAGAGTTTATTGACACTCAGTGCAAAAATGAGTTTTTTTTCTTGTTCATGTTGTTTTCACTCGCCTTGGAGCATGGTCACCCATTTCACCTCAAATAGGACTCATGAAACGTGGTGGCAGGGTCCATGTACCTCCCATTCACAATGACAATAGACCCTCCACTCGTCCTTGGGCTTACAACTCGTCAAAAAAAATGAAGACACTTTTTATGACTAGGTAGACTGCGGTTTGTCATGGTTGCTTGAATTAGCAAGAAAGAGTAGAACCCATGTAGCTAGAGTTTGGCAAGGAGTTGACAAATATATGTGATGACAAAAAATGTATATTGTCAACAAGCATGGTGGAAAGGTTGTCCTACAATTTTCAAAGCGATTTCTACTATAAGTGGGCTCCTTATGTCCCTAGATAGGTCCATAGTGGGGCAAATATTTATGGTTGCCAATGATTGGTGACGTTGTAAGTGGAATATGACCTCCAGTCTTTTTCCTTGGTTGACTCGGCCTTGAGAGACAAATTGATCGTATCTTTTTCTTTTTCTAAAAGCAATGTCACTTTTCAAAGAAAAAAAAGAAAAAGATAACATAACATTGTCAACCCTCTAGCACTTTGACATCTCAATATTATGAACAATAAATAAAGGGCTTTCAAGCAATCACATTTAGTCCAACCAACTTTTCATTCATCTAATGTAATACTTGAATTTCTAAAAGACAACCCTTCCTTGATCACCAATTTCATTATATTTTGTACAAAGATATATTAAGCAAAAATGTGTAAAAATTCAAAACAAGCATTGAAGCATTAAAGTTAAATAACCAATCTAAACCATTTTCCTTTGGAGATTGTCTCCCTTAATTCTTGGGAGTGAATTTATAGAAAGTCGTTAGCTAGTTTAGAAGTTGCGACGTTGTGGGCTACCACTTTGGGGGGAGAAGCAAAAGAGCCCCCATTCAATGTTGGTTAATAATGTTATCAATCCCTAATTTTACATCATTCTTGAATGAGAAGGTTGAGGTCGTTGGACAATATCAATCAATGTAACAAGAATCCATCATTGGATACAATAGTACATAGTTCATAGGCAAGCTTGCAATCAAGATTATCTATTTTTCAAAAAGAGCCTTGATTCTTAGAAAATAAAGGGTCCCCTCCCTTGAAGTTCAAGAATATTAGGTTTGTGATTAACAAGAATGAAGTGGCCATTTGTTTGAATCCTCACACCAAAATTCACAATAAATGCAATAAGAGAGGAAAATCAAAATTTTTAAACAAACAAGTAGAGATTTAATTCCTTTATAAGAATTAACATCACACTAAAATTGGAGGAATCAAACTTCAATGCAAAAACAAATCATCAAAAGTGGTAAAATAACCCAATTTGAGGTCTTATTAGTTTCAAATTGATAAGTTCAAAACCTACCTTCGCACATATAAAAAACAAACTTCTAATGAAAACATGGTTTGTGTAGAACATGCAATGACTCACAACAAGACCTTCATCACAAATTTGATGACCAATTAAATCAATTGTGGATCTATTGTAGCCACATTCATGGTGTACCGCGTTCCATTACTAAGGGTACCAAAGAATTTGATGTTTTTTCAACCTATACAAATAAGAAGTACATGTACTACCTATGTGGCATATGGTCCCTTTTGTCAAAATCTTTCAAAATATTCATGAAAACAACCATGATTGTATCCAATAAACACTTTTGTCCCTACAATGGTGATATTTTAGTCATATCATGTTTAATTCATGCCTTCGGGCGCTTTTATAAGTAACATGATATCCAATAGCCTTCATGCCCACTGTGTCTTTCTTCCATGCACCTTGCCTATCACATTGAGCCTCCACTTGTCCACTTATTAGCTACTAACGAAATACTCTTGGGTGTAGAATATTCTACACCATGTACAATAGAGCCAAGGCAGTAATGGTGACAATGCATACCTTGAATATTATGAAAGATTCATTGTTTAACCCCTAAAGGACCAAGGCCTTTTTTCTGCCAAAAAACACTCGAAATTGCCATTTCTACAACAAAGAGTACAAAAATTGAAAATTGTTTTTTCCCACATCTCACCGTAGCAGGATCTTACACTTTACTAGTATGAGAATGTGTGAAAAAAATTCAGAATTTTTCACCGTACAGATTGCAAGATATTTGCGTTTAAAGTGAAAAAAACAAGTTTTTCAGCACATTGCAAGACTAGATTATTTGACTTTGAACATTTTTAACTTAAATTTTTTGCACTACAGAGTTTTGAGCTTTAAATCATTATAGTGGAAAATTGAATTGAGAGTTTTTGAAAAATAAGGTTTTAAAAAAAACTTAATTTTCATTCTTAAAAAAATTGTAGAATAGAAATAGATACAAGATTGAATGAAAATCTATTTTATTAATATATCTAAGATAGAATTAAATGCACTAATCCCCATGTTGAGATTGTTCTAACAAGAAAACTAAATTACGTGGATTTTTTTTTTAAATTATCAAAATTGCATTTAAAAATGAATCAAATATTTCTAGATAGAAAAAAATATAATCTACAAGGGAAAAAAATTTAGTAAAAAATTTCAAATTTTTTCAAATTTTTTTTGCTACATGATCTCCTATGTTTTGAGTTACATGGGCATAACTTTTGTTCCCGGGTACCGATTGGAAAAAAATTACATTCCCATAAAGGTAATCAATTTTTCTATCTTC
Source organism: Rhytidiadelphus loreus (assembly GCA_947034895.1). Lineage (NCBI taxonomy): Eukaryota > Viridiplantae > Streptophyta > Bryopsida > Hypnales > Hylocomiaceae > Rhytidiadelphus > Rhytidiadelphus loreus. Next base: position 9,439,037 of record OX344763.1, read on the forward strand.
AAAAAAAGTTTCAAAAAATCAGAAGAAAAATTCAGCCCGTAGGTACTTGCCCGAAATCCATTTGTCCCCTGAAGGGACACTTGATCCTTTAGGGATTAATAAGAGTGGGGTTCTCGTACCATCAATTTATTATGCATTCTTGAATTAGGGATGCCCTTTCCACCTACTAGAGGTCTGACCATGCCCCTGGAGGTCACAATTGCGCAAATTTCAGCCCTTTGTCCACTAAATCCCGGGTGAGGCTGATCTTGGGCCTCTTCCACACCAAATTCGCTCAGCCTCTAAGTTAGGTGTCACATAATTTGTGAGTTCTCACCCGCTTCTCATCCTTTTTGAGGTTTCTTGCCAGATGCAATTGAAAGCAGACTGGTTCTGGGGAGCATGCCAAGATGATTGGAGTCTAGAACTTTGGACCTTGTATGTTGGCAATCATTGACACAAACAAAGGGATGTTGGCAGGCAGAGCTCCACCCTTAATAAGTTAACTTAAATTCCTCATCAGACTCCACAGACTAAGTTAGAGCATGGATGGTATAATTTAAGGTAGTCTGCTCTTAAAGCGACCATTTAAGAGCTCATTGTCTTTTCAGGGAAGCTAAAACTCAAAGGTTGAAAAAAATTCAGTAAATTTTCATATGAAGAAAAAAGGAATTGGCATTTAACCCAAGTCCTTTCATATTTTTTGAACCTTCGAGGAATTAGTTACAACTTTTTGAAGTTGAAACGCATTGGTCACTAAAAGCAACCACCTCTTGAAATGTACACTTCTAGTACATTGAAGGAAGCAAAATGTACCTATGTATCATGATTGCTTTTAGAGCACGGGCACTTTTAGAGCATACTACCTTAGTGGCGAGTTATTGCCAAATCATGGTGAAATTTCCAAATTGATTGGGGTTCATTCAATTTCAATCAAAATAATCTCAATTCGGTTTGCAATGGTTTTACAACAAAAATTTCAATTTTATTGTGGTCGTCCAACATTTGACTTAGGCAAATAATCTGGACTCTGTGTATTTAAAATTGTTAGGGGTGTAGATATCTATGACACTTTTTCGAGGGCACCTTCTGATAGACGTTGGTTTAAGGATGGAATTTGCCATCTAGGTACATGGAGCTTAAATAGTTGACCCATCCGCAACAAACACTTCATTCTCGTTGGTGTTTCATACCAAAGTACGTCCTCTTCTCTCAATTTCATTGATACTTCTCAAATGCTTTCAACACATCCATGTATTTCTACTCATTTTTGCACAATCTTTAGTGCTTGATCAAACACATAGAATTAGTACTTGTGATGTTGCAACTAGATAAATCTTGTCCCATCTACATTGATGCATGCATGTGACACTAATTTTTAAAATAAATAAATAATTATATATTTGATTATTATAGACTACATTATTATTGTATTGCAATATTTTTCACAACTTTTTTTTAGTTGAGACATTAAATAATGCACCTTTAGTGATGGGATAAGTAAATTTATCTTGATTACTTGTTTTTGGAAGCTAACCACATAACAAATACTAAAGTTCTAGAACTACATGTGCAAGGTTTAATTACTATGTATGTATATCTAAAAGTGCCCCCTTTCCAATTCTTTCCTTATCTATGTCGGTGTAACAATTTAATCCTAAATCTTAACTTTTAAAGCATGAATCCAACCCAAGGGACTTGGTTTTACGAGAATCTTTAGGATAGCATCTTTAATACTTTATTACGTACCAATTTTTTGATAAAAAAAACATTTGCAATGCATATTCGGCTTACAAGCCTTGTAACAGCAAATGGTGCACCATTCTATGTGGCCTCCACAATGTCGGGTTTTTCTTTGAACAAATTGATCCAGTGCAAAGTCGGCAATCCAAATGTCAAATGGACATTTTTGTATTATATAAAGAAAGAAAGAAAATAATCCATATTATAAAAAAAAGACTTTTAATGGAAACAAGGGAAGGTTGAATTGATTAGCAAACATAACAATGCTTGAAAAGTGTTGACAATAATGACTAACTTACAAGCCCTGCACATTTTGCAAATTAGCTAGTCCCGGGTGGTCACATAGCAAGGCCATGGAATTGGAGTCTCCAATAATAATTGCATTGGAGCACCAATTCAAATAGAAATTTGTCTACACTCAACATAGTGCCAATATTGTCTAGGATATTGGATAGATAGGAGATGCTCTAACATTCTCTTTTGTACTCAAGAGATGCATCTATGATGCTAAGATCATTTGGATTCAAAAATACAATTTGAATGTGTGATTCTTGCTTTGGAAAATTTATTAGTATTTAAAAAAAGTAGCTTTGAGGTTGTCCACTACTTTGACGAGGGCAAGGACAATTTAAGCTTGTCAAAGATTTGACCTTTTTTGAACAAGCTTCACGATGCCCGTGTTGTAAAGATTCCTCAAACCCAATGTTAGGGAGCATCTCAAGTACCCAAAAATGACCTTTGAGGGTTAAACTACCATAGTCTAGGTGGAGGGCCAATATTTACCTTGACTGCATTTTCTTTCTTCCTCACTTTTTCTTTTCTTTCCAAAAGTTTGGCTTCAAGGTTTGTGAATATTCTTCACAAGCTGAGATTGGGTAGACGGCAAATCCAAGAGTGTCTCATTTGAACTGGGTTTCAAATTTAATGCACCAGTGAAACCATGCCACCCATCACCCATGTCTGGCTTTTGAAACCACTGCCTCAGTCCAACTAAATTAAATTGGAACTAAAGTATAACAAACTTACTTTTTGTAAGCTTAAAGGTAGATAGACAAAAGTTTCAGTTTCTTTATTTGACACACTTGTATTTATCTTTTCAGATGGGAGTGGATGAGGGAACTTTTATCTCAATGGTTGGGAACTCTTATCTCGATGGGAGGGAACTCGTATCTCAATGGTTGGGAACCTTCTTGAGCATCATCACAGTTCACAATTCTTAAATGTACGGTATTAATTTTAACTTTTTGATTTCAGTGGAATGAGAATTTGGGAATACAAGAATATCACTGGATTTTAATTTTGGATGACTAAAAATAGACCAATTTGAAACTGAAAACAACAAAAATGATAGAGGGCATGATAAATCTAATCAAAGAAAGGATTTTTTTATTTTTTTATTTTTCTCAAATGGCACAAAAATGTTGCAGACCAAGTCATTTGTATGATATTCCCTTTGAAGGGCATCATCAATCTAATGCAAGAAACAACAAAAGTGAAAGAAGTCATCATAAATCTAATCAAAGAAAGGGGAAAAGAATTGTCAAATGGCTCGAAAACATTGCAGACCAAGTCATTTGCATGATATTCCTTTCCTAGGGCATCATCATCCCAATGCAAGAAACAACTTAGAAAATGTTTTTCTAATTTTGGATTGATGTGAAATTAGACTTGAGAGTTCTACATTAAAAACCACTTGAAGTTCAGACTTCGGACGACCGAAATAGGACTAACCCATACGAGGGAAGATGAAATACAAGAAAAACAGATTGCCGTGGCAAAAACTCCTTAAAAAAGAAAAGAAAAAAATTGAAAATGGCACGGCAAATTTTCCAAATTCAGTTCATATGTTAATTAGTGTAGTTCATAAATCGTTTTTAATTACCATTCACCTGCTCGTTGACCTACCACAATACAATACAATTCAAAAGTACAAAGTCTGCAATAATTGTACTCTTCAAATTGACCATCTTGTGCTGTATACCAGCCAGTAGTCCCATCTGAGTCAGTACCATTGAATAAGAAGGTAGTCTGCTCTTAAAGTGACGTTTTAAGAGCTGATGGCATTTGGGGGAAGCTGAACTCATTGGAACAATTTTTTAGTAAATTTTAGGAAGAAGGAAATTGGAATTGGCACCGAACCCAAGTGGTTTCATATTTTTCGGACCTTCTTGGAATTAGTTACGAATTTTTGAAGTGGAAACGCAGTGCAACCGGACACCTCTTAAAATGTACATTGTGGGTACATTGAAGAAAGTAATATGTACTTATGTGTAGCAATCACTTTTAGAGGAGGGTTGCTTTTACAGCACTTGCTACCTTAGCACATTGGTTTCAAGAAAAAATTCATTACCTTGGGCATTGAGACTTTTAGAATTTAGGATTGTCCAAATATGTTCGGGCATTAAGGTTTGTTTTCAAAGTATATGTATCTGGGTATATATCTATAGGAAGAGTAAAACAATAAATTTGTTGTTAATCTTGTTTTGCCAAGTAAATCATTCAATACAAAATCCATGTTCTTTCCTGCTTACTAATGATTTTCCCTACTAATTTTCACAAGGTTGGGGAATTTTTTAAAGTTTTTTCAATTTTTTATAACATATGGTAGACCATTGCATTAAAAGAGAGCAGGTAGGGGAATTTTAGACGGAGGGTGAAGAAGAGGTGCAATGATGCATTCCTTAGCATACAAGGTAAACCATTCCTAGGAAACTCCATGTTCATTTCTTGGGAGGCTTCTATAGCATAATGCCTGATTGTGCGGGTTTTCTTGCGTAATTGGGCATTGCGGATTACTCATCCAACTTACTTTGATTTCTCATCCTCGATTTCTCATCCTTCTGGTCGTGATTTACGTAGGGCAATGGCTCCTTGTTGTCGAACGTTTGGGAAATAACAGGCCTCCTCATTGGGCTCTGCCCTCCTTGTCGGCCCGTTATTTCCCAAAACAGACTCCTCCTTGGGCAGTGCCCTATACTTATTACATCATACTTGTTTTCAATGGAATTCGTTTCATTTGTTTAAAAAGAAAAAAAATGTTACCATCCGAACAGTATTCCAATCAGTAGAACCCTGGTTTGTACCGTATTTCCGCTTTGGAATACGTACCGTTGTCATGTATTGTACCCTTTGCATGCAAAATTCCGACGTCCCAAGAAATACCGGTAATTAAGAAAAAAAAGAATTTGACACGAATCTCCATGAACTAGACTAGACCAGTACAAATAGCCTTTTAACTGAACTGGGGCGGAAGTCCAAAGCCGTTTTAAGTTACGACTGCAAAGAGTTCATGCACCCGGACGGCCCCCATAGAAAATCGTGAAGATCTTAAACCCTAATTATATCGCCGTGGACGTCCCTAGCCCATGCAGACAGACAACCCATGCTGCAGTTTAACCTTAACTGAAGTTACATTTAACCCCGGTTAGTAACATTTAGTAAGGTAAATTACCACCCGTCACTCCTAGCCGGGTCACCGCCAGTAGCCTCCTACAGCCGCAACCGGCCCCAGCCGGTAACAGTGGGCGCCACGATAAAAGGGAGGACTATTCATAAAGAAAGACGCGGCGTAAAAGAAAGAGCCCTATTCCTGCGCACCTGTGAAAGCTCCAGGAAAGCGTACGACAAACCGGTCGCGACTTCCCTCCTACCCGCGGTCCCAGCCCTCGGTCCCTGGCCTTGGGCCCTAGGCCATGGAAGATTGAACGCGAGTCCCGGCGAATTCCGTGAACCTACGGACCCCGGAGTCGCCATCCGTCCCTCCCCTTTGACTGACGAAATGCGCAGCTTGCCCCCGCCTTGCGCTGTGCCCTGGGGTGTGAATAGAAGTCGACTAGCTTGTCGAGATTCGTTTGTTCCTGGCGAGAGATCGTGCGTTTCGGGTGGGCATATTCGGTTTTTTCAGGTCAATTCGTATGCGCATGCGTGGTGTAAGCTTCTGGGCAAGGGGCAGCAGGAGCTTCAGTTATGTGAGTTCAAGTTATGATGAGTCCTGGTTTTGGACGTGTGAAGCTTGGGTGAAACGCGATTGCAGCTTTGTGAAATGCGTGCAAGGAACAGGGGAGGTGGTGTGTCTTTCAGGAAGCAGAAGATGAGGACAGGAAGCTCTGTAGGGTGAATAGTGTCACGAGATTGCGAAGCGGAAGCGACGTGAATAGAGAGGCTGTTTGATGAGATGAGGACAATTTTGTAACCGATCAGCCGTTTGGTTTTCTCCTTTGTGAGAGGTTTGGGAAGGGATTTGGGGCGAGCAGGGATGAAGACGGAGACGGGGAATTCGTGAGGAGGCAGGGTGCGCCATTGGAGCTTTGAATGGTGGTGAGACGACAAGCTGGAGAGACCGGCTGGCAGGAGCAAGAAAGGCATTGGGGCCTCCTTGGGGCGGCCGCGCGAGAGATGCCAATGCGAGGCCCAGAGATTGGTAGTGTAGGAGGCGTGTCGCTGCTGCGTCCCGATCAGACGCTTACGAAGCCTAAGCCATTGGTGACGTTAATGCCTGCGGGGTATGTCACGCTTTCGCACCCTGTCAAGGCTTAGGAAGTCCTGCAGTCTGGCTTTTCATGTGCAGCCTCTCCCGCAATTAGATTGGTGCACTTCTTTGTTTGTAGATATTGGCTACCGAATTTCAGCAAGTGAAGGGTTGCGTGCTCACTGTGAAAACCGAGGTTACTGCAAGCACAGTGGATAGAATGGGTAGAGTGACTGGGTGTGGCGAGGCGTATCGACATGAACTGCGAGTGTTGATTTAGTTATTTATCTATTTGTGTGCGTGTCTGTGTGTGTGTCGTGGAATTGCTAGGCGTGTCAAGCAACAAGTGCTGAAGAATCCGAATGGTAGTGCTACTCCATCTCCGACTGAGCTTCGTCTCATTCAGAAATATATGCACGAGGCGCGCACCGTGGAGGAGGGAGCCGACGAAGTGGCGTTGCGGAAACTCGTGAAGAGCACCACATTCAAGAAGTTTGTCCGGCGCCTTGAACTCGAAAATGAAGTAAGCTCGCGCTTTGCTCTGCCTCTCCAAGGACTTGCAATTTTTCTTTTTTCTTTTTTGGTTTGGATCGAATTGCGTCGGCAGTAGTGCTCAGCCATGGACTCCTTGTTTGTGCTCTCCAAGGTGGCGGAGTTGCACCAGCAGCTCGAGAACGAGGTCGAGCTCCACAGCACATTACAAAGCGCCCTCGCGCATGTGTCCAGCACTGCCCAGCTTCCCGAATCCGTGCTGCACGACCTGCCCAGCAATGTGCAGCGGCTGCTTACCGATATCGCAATGCTGGAAGCCACAGTTCTGCGGTTAGAGACGCAGGCATCTGCGCTTCAGTGGGATATCGTGCACGAGCGGACAAAGCGCGAGGCGATCGAGCACACTTTGCCCGTTGCGAGGCCTGTATTGTTGTCGTCGCGTACTCTGTCACCCCAATTGCCAAGCAGGCTTGTGCCTGCGTCGCCGAAACTGGCGCCTGCGTCGCCTCCCAGGTTGCCAAAGGTGCGCATGGCGCCGCTGTCGCCAGGGAACAAGGCGAAGTCGCCGACGCTCGCAACGCTCAAGGAGCTGCTGCACACGGCGGCGCCGGAGCCCGAGGCGACGCTGCAGCAGTTCGAGTTTTGCACGCCGCCCAAGTCGCCGAAGGGGTCGCCCAAGTCGCCGCGACAGAGTTTGCGGACGTTATGGACCGCTCTGGATGGACAGCAGCCGCAGCAAACGACCCTGCCGCCCATTTTGAAAAAGGTATGCGTGAGCCGAATCTCGGGTTTCATGGCAATTTACGAGAGAAATCGTGTCCAAAACGTTGAGTGATCCCAACGTTGGAAGGGGAGGATCAAGAGGATGGTACTTCGAATGTCGTTCTGCTGTAGGTTGTAAAGTTGAATTCAGGAAGCAAATTATGTTCAACCTTGGAAACCCCATCTTCTCTCAATTAGACGTAGACAAGTCTCCGCCACTAGTCGGTTTCATACTTCTCAGTGCAAGACTTCTTGGGCAAGAGTTTTCAGTCGACCAAAGTTTATTGATCTAAGAAATGTGAAACGCGCAATTGGTAGCATGAAGATGAATCTGCAATCGCAAATGATGTAGATCAGCTGAAAATCATTATTCATCTTCTTGAGTTGGGTGAGAACTTTTAACGGTGGAAGAGTCCGTCATTGAAAGAATGTGAATGCGCCACATGACAAGGTTTGTCCAACTATGCAAGTGTCTTCTCTGAACCCCACGAGTGTCTTGCAGTCCTTTGTTGACTCTGGACCTCATGGGAGGAGGCTTTGCGTCATCTGAGGTTTGAGTAGCTACCTTACTTGAAAACCGAGACGCTCTTAAAAGAAATTGAAGAAGAGAAACTATTCCTTCATCACCGTTCCTCTTTCCTTGTTCCACGTTTTTAGGACTTTAGGGACAGAGCCTCACGCAGCATAACTTGTTGTGATTCGCTTGCTCACATTTTTGTCCTGCAGCTGCACTCGAAGGATCGTGCGCGGATTCACCAGCATTCGTCTCCCGATGCGACGACATGTTTCCCGTCGTCAGCACCCGTAGTTACGCCATCCAATTTGCACCAGCCGTTGTCTTCTCCCTTCACTCCCGGCGAGCCCCCGCGCACCACCACGCCCGTGACGCCTGCAGCGGCGTGTCAGCAACCCTGCGATTCATCATCGCCAAGTCTGAAAATGTTGAACCCTGCGCGGTTGCTCGTTTCCACCAAGCGCCTCGCGTTCTGGAACTTCTCCTCCTCAAATATGGATGACGCGGCCTCACCCAACAACCGGTCTGCGAATCCGACTCCGGAAGTGGAGCTCCAGAGGAGCAACGCCCCGGAACAACACGACTGTTCCTCCATCCTCGATGAGGTACCATTTCTTCCCATTTTTGGGCACAACTTTTATTGAACGTTGGTTTGAAAGGTTTTAAAAGAGGAAGAAATGCTGCACCCCGACCCACCCCGATTCTTAGTTCCTTTCAGCCAATATTGCATAGTTCTAGAAGAATATACTAAATGGCAATAATCCAGTGTCGCCCAATCCTTGGAAGTATCTTGAATTTGGCAAGATGATTAATATGCTAAATGGAAATGATAGACTTGTTGGCCTGGACAGCTTTGTTGGTCCTAGACATTGCCCGTGACAATGCTAGTCTCTTGAACTTTCGTTATCTTCGCGAAATTGACGTTTAGGGTTCTCATTTTTCAAAATGCACTTCGGGATGCGCAATAGTTCAGTATGATTGCCCAATCCTTGAAGAATCTTCAATGTCGCGCTACGATCAACTTTCTAAACGGCAATCAAATACTTGTTGGACTATACATCTTTGCTGGTCCCAGGCAGCAGGGGCCTGCCTGCAACCTGCCAATCTCTTGAAATTTTGCCATCTTCCTGACTTTGAGGTTTTAGGGTTCTCATTTTCCAAGGTGCATTCCCTAACATCAGAGGGTTCAGCATTTGGATTGAGTTCTAGAAGAATGTACTAATTAGGTGTTCATTACTGGTCCTACTTCTCCACGGGAGCTACATCAAAGTGGCAGAAATTTTCTTGGAAGTACTTTGGAAGTCTTTACTCTCCTGATCGCGGGTCTGAATCACGGATGTGTGTGCCATACCAGGACCGTGCGGAGTTTCACTCTAAGTGCGAACCCATCAAACCTCTCTTCTCCTGCCAATTCTACTATAGCATCTAATCTTTCTTTCTCCTGCATTCCTTCCCACCAGGATTTCACGGACGACGTACGCATGCGCAAGCTCCGACGCAGCCGCGGCATGAAACGCCAAGACCACTCTCTTTCCTCGTCTTCCCACGACGTCTCCACCCTGACCTCTCCTCGCAAATCCTCCTTTAACCAGGACTCTCCTCGCCCGAGCTCCGTCTCCGTGGGCTGCACGGAACCTGCTCTTCTTCTTCCTTCCAACCCCAACCGCGTCTCAGAGGAGATGGTTTCCTGCATGGTGGACATCTTCTGTCACTTGGCGGAGCCGAGCTCGTCCGAATCGCGAGCTTCCCAGGAGTGTCCTTTGTCGCCGTCGTCGCACACGGGGCGTCTGTCGACGTCGTCGTCCTTGTCGAGTTCTCATTCGGATTCGTCGCCGTCATTGTCGTTGCTGTTGCCGGTGGGTGCGAGGAGTCCGGAGCTGAATCCTGGGGTGTATGGGGAAGTCATGGGGGGAGAGACGACGAGGGATCCGTATAAGGCCATGGGGAAACTGGCCTGGGCCAACATTGGACCGTATACGGATGCGGAGGAGGTGCCTTGGTTGTCGGTCGGGAAGAATCAGCTGGAGTATGTGGCGCACAGTCTCGGCAAATTTCGGTGAGTTTTTGTCTTGGTTTTTGTGTCCAAGTCTTGAACTGAAATGGTCTCGTTTCGTTCCTTAGCTAACGGGGTGAATTCTCAATGGGAACTGGATTGGAGTGTGTTTGGGAGGGGGATGTTTGTGATCAAACTCAGCTGGAATTTATGATTCTTGAACAAGAATGGTCTGATTTCATTCTATCAAGTTTTGGGTGGGAACTGGATTGGAGTATGGTTTGAGGTGATGTGTTTGTGATAAGAGTCAGCTGGAGTATGTGGCCTATTGTGTTGGCGAGTTTCGGCGAATTTTTGTGGTTTTGCGTCAAAATCTTGAACAAGGGTCTCGTTTCGTTCCATCATGTGTTGAATGGGAACTGGACTGGAGTATGGTTTGAGGTGATGTAATTGTGACAAGAAGTACTAGCTAATGTGTACAAAATGTTATGTGATTTATCCTTGAAGTCAACTCTATTTCAGTTTTCTGGTTGAACTTTGAATGGTATCTTTCATTAGATTTTTTCCCATTCACCTGGTGGTGATTTGCTTGTGATCAGAAGATATTAGAGAAAGAATAGGGTTGGGGTTTGGTATAATTGTAAGGGTGAGTGTCAATTGGACTGTGGAATGTTAGAATTTGACAATATTCTGAATTACACAAGTCTTATCGGGATTTTGGGTTCTTTTATTTTGAGCTTCCTTCTAAATGAGGATGTAATAGAAGTTCAATACTACAGCGTTTCGTTATTGGTGTTAGCCAAGAGGATAATAGGTGTGTCCATTAGTTTTGGTATTGGATATCATGTAATCTTATTTTCAATCACAATTCTCCATCAACAGTGATAAGAGTGATGAGTGTACATGGCTAAAGAATGTTGTATATGCTGTAGCTGAATGAAACCCATCAGCTGGATCGCTAATAGTTGTAGGACTTTGGGTGCAGGTTACTGGTGGAGCGTCTGGCTAAAGTCGACCCCTCAGTAATGACTCACGAGGAAAAGCTGGCGTTTTGGATTAATCTCTACAATGCCCTTCTTATGCATGTAAGCGCATTTGCAATTCTTTTAGAAATTACTATTATTATTTTTCATGTTCATGTTCATGTTCATGTTCATATTCATGTTCATGTTCATATTCATGTTCATGTTCATATTCATGTTCATGTTTTTGAAGCAAAATTTGCAGCACTGGAATGTTAACAATGTCGGTCGTCTGGGGCTGTCGTTGTCAGGCTTTCCTTGCCTACGGAATCCCAAGAAGCGACCTCAAGTTCTTCACGCTGATGCAAAAGGCAGCTTATTGCGTTGGAGGACACTGGTTCAATGCTGCTGCCATCGAGTGCAATCTTCTGAAGGCCAAGATCATGTTACACCGGCCGCAATTTGTAAGTCCTGCAGGCCCATTTACATTCTCGTCATGCGCCAGAGGAACGAACCCTGAAGTAATATTAGGTAGAGTCACAGTTGTGCGCGTACTGGCCTCTTCCTCCCTCCCCACCCCTGTTGAAGTCCTTTAGTTATCGCTTTCAATGAAATACTTCAACCCAGTTCTCAACCCATTGGAGATGGAAAATGAAAGATTGAACAAGTTTCTATGGAAAATGCATTACAGCTTTCCACCTAGTCCTCCATAATGTAGTCAATACAGATGTGCCATGTTTCTTTCGATTGAGAAGGAAAGGTTATAACTCATCATGTAATGTTCAATGTAAGCCCTTTGATGAGCCAGAGAGTACACTCATAGATGTGCTGGATTGAACAATATAACTTGGTGTTATGTCCAATAACCTTTTCTATCCTTCCTGCTCTTGGCATCGAGTCATTTAGACCATCTTTTGGTGTGAATGGAAGAGGGATGCAATGCTGAAGACTAGGGATGAAAATCAGAATTGCATTTGCAGTACCATCAGGGTCTCCCAGTGGATTCCTTGCAGGGAATCTATCTGCAATTTCCTGCAACTCTCACATCTCCCCCATGAACTTTAACATCTGTCACGAAACCTAAATTGTAACCCGCCAGGCCACCTGTGGCTGGCGGTTTTGTTCCCCCCTTTTGCAATGAAATTGTAAACCCTAAACCTCAACATTTCTCCACAAACCTCAAAAATTATCACCTGTTGAACTTTGTGGACAGACTTGGCTTGGAAATGAGTCCCCTGTTCAACTTTTGTGCACAGATCTGGCTTGAAAATGTGTCCCTGTGGCATGAAGATGTGTTTCACAGAGTGAGACTCCGTTGTATATCACACCTGACGTTTCTGCTTGCCCAATTGTGTTCCCAGGCCTTGATCATGGCCCTACACAACAAGAAGCTGACGGAGGAGCAAATCCAGTTCGGCATCGAGAAACCCGAGCCTTTGGTGAACTTCGCGCTGTCCTGCGGCGGCCACTCGTCGCCCATGGTGCGCCTCTACACCCCAGAGTACATCCACGACGAGCTCGACAGCGCCTTCCAAGACTACTTGCGAGCCACCGTGGGCCTCACCTCCAAGTCCCGCGTGCTCCTGCCCAAGCTGGTCTACAACTACGCCCGCGAGTTCGTGGAAGACGACGCCGTGCTTGAGTGGGTGTGCCGCTTCCTCCCGATCTCCCAAGTCACCGTCATCTACGAGTGCGTCCAGCAACGACACCGGCGACGGATATGGAACCCCACGTCGCCGTTCTCGGTGGCGCCGTATAGCTTCGCCTTTCGGTATCTGTTTCCGAAAAGTATCTGCGGCGATCTTGCAGCCATTGGCTCTGGGGAGGATTGTGAGAAGAAGAGGTTTCATTTCTGCATGTAGACTCTGATGAGAGTGGGACATTCTTATTACTTGTGGATAGGTAGCTTCGTACTGTAGGGGTGGTTTCGGTTGAGACTGTTGAGAGCGGCAATTTTGTTGACAGCTGCGTTTGTACAGATGATTGCATGGAAGGGCATACTTGATTGGGTACGGAATTCTGGAGTTGTTGGTTTGCCTGATGAACATCGTGGTTTGATATGCTATTGGTTTGTTCTTCTTGGATGATGGCTCTGGCTTTGTCACTTTTCATGTTTTCATGGTGCTAAATGCGCTCGACCCTCTCTGAGGTGATGCATGCGGTAGAAGTTGTTTTTAACTTCAAAATGGCAATGCTCTCCCGTGCGTGTGGAATGTGTCCGTGTAGGGGTCTACACTGCATGATAGATTCTCAGGATGTACTTGGAAAATGTTGTGATCATTTCTGTATTTTGATTTTGGGAATGAAGGGTATGCATATGAGAGTTAAAGAAAGGGACTTCATGGGACTAGTGTACAGGAAGAGTCCGTTCATTCAAGGTCGCACTTGGAAGCCCTTCTGGCAAGGCGAGTGACTCAACAACCACATATTCCAACAAGAGAGTATACTCGATGTAATCTGAATTTTTTCCAACTAAGTTGAAGTGATGTTCAATTTGTTTAAAGATCGTAAATGGAATTAAAAATGTACACTATTTATGTACGTGTAAGAGTATGAATAAGTAATCGTTTATTGCCTTCATATTTGTACAGATTCATTGCACCGATATACGGACCTTTAATGACAGCGAAGTGAGCGATCTTGTATATAACAATTGTTGCTACACCTAACCCCCAGTCCCCATTTCTAAATACTGTATGCCTCGTCTACAGTACTTACAGCTACACAGTGAATATGCTTTTAACAACTGCTGTATCCTAATCCACAGGAAATAAACGAGTTAATACCAAATGGGTTGACTTTAAACACCGCCACGGTCGGTACAGTGTGAGCCAAGGACTCTGCAAGTTGAAATGTTTTGATTCTGTTCGAATTCTTTGACAGTTGGGGGCTCACGTGTGCAACAGTGTTGTCCTTGAATCTCGACGTGAACCGTAACTTAATCGGTGAGCGATTCGTGGAGATTGTTTCTCGGGTCGAGGTTTGAATTTCTGAAGGTCTAGATACCCCGTGACCCTTGCATTCGTCAGTGTCGTTCTTTGCAGATGCAGAATTCCATTTGAGGAATGCAGCCTTGACTAGTGACACCGTGATCTCTGGCTTTTATTAGCAAGATTGTGAGACGTTGACGAGGCTGATGAGGGTTCCCATGACATTCACATGTCTTGATGAGTTGGTAGAACCGTAGTAGCCGGGGTTGCCATGTCTGCTGAGTGCTGACTGCATCAGTGACACCAGCATTGACACAATATTGGCACCTAAACTTTGAATGCAGATTGTGAGAGCAATTTCACTTCAAACCTAGCATGTGGTATACCATTGGAAAGGTCTTCGAAATGTGCTTCTAACGATACGAGATGTGTCTCAAAAAATTCAAAACACTGACAACAAACTTTCAAAGCCTCTTGCTCATGAACTAAGACTAGGGGAAACAATTTCACTTCAAATCTAGCATGTGATATACCATTGGAAAGGTCTTTGAAATGCACTTCTAACGATATGAGATGTGTCTCATAATTTCAAAAAATTCAAAACACTGACAACAAGCTTCCAAAGCCTCTTGCTTAGGAATTAAGACTCGGGGAAACAATTTCACTTCAAATCTAGCATGTGATATACCATTGGAAAGGTCTTTGAAATGTGCTTCTAATGATATGAGATGTGTCTCATAATTTCAAAAATTCAAAACAAAACAAGCCTCCAATGCCTCTTGCTTAGGAAATAAGACTAGGGGAACAATGAGGAGAATGTAGGAGAACACAAGGAATGAAGACAAAGCATTACATGAGTTTCAGCTACTCTTCAAGATTGCGAGTTCCCCTACATTCTAATGTATTAATATGAGGTTTGAAGTCCATGTTGAACTTTGATCATTGCACGTATTTTGACTTATTGGATTTACAATTTTTTTTGCGAGTTTCCCTACATTCTAATGTATTAATATGAGGTTTGAAGTCCATGTTGAACTTTGATCATTGCACGTATTTTGACTTATTGGATTTACAATTTTTTTTGCGAGTTCCCCTACATTCTAATGTATTAATATGAGGTTTGAAGTCCATGTTGAACTTTGATCATTGCACGTATTTTGACTTATTGGATTTACAATTTTTTTTGCAAACAAATGGCAAATTAGAGAATATTTCACATGCACATATTTTGATTAATTAATTTTTTTTAATGTAAGATTCATTATAAGTGTCCAAAGCAACACAAATGGGTTCTCACAAAGTGATGTACAAGGCATTGTTATGGTCTAGTTAAATACCTATGTTGATACAATGATAATTCACAAGTATCACTCAAGACCTTAAGAACATGAGTTAATCTCCTTTACCATGTGTGTAAAACTCATAGCTATGTCTACATATTTCACAAAATCACCTCTTTTCCACTCAATTTTAACTCTTTTAACTCCAACTTGAAATTGTTTGGATATAAATCTGAACACAACTTTTCTTATGTTTTTATGAAAAGGAAAAAAATTAGACACAATTGTCATTGGCTTGGGGCTAATCTTGGTCTATTCTACTTACTAGGTTTCACACTTTTCAATTGACCCTGATAGTAGAATTTATAGACATCAAAATTTGACCCTAATAGTAGTATTTCTAGTTCAATAAAAGCAAAAATGCAAAATTCATTAAATAATAGCATATTTATATTTGTGGAATCAAGGCATGCTTAATCACATGTATTCATCTATTCACTCTTCATGTAGGATTATTCAATGTTAGAGATTCAATGAAAAATAGAGTACACTTCCATATTTATCACCTTGTACTTTGAAAATAGAAGAAATGTGGAAAAAAAGGCTAGAATATTTGGAAGATAGAGTCTAAATTAATTTAATGTTCGGAATTAGTTATTGCAAAAAAGAATTAAATTTTTTGTTCATTTGTTTTTGTTCATTTTTTTTTTTTTTTTTTTTTGCCACAATATATGTGATTTCTTCTATTATACTTTAAATTTAGTAAGTCTATTCCAATTTTTAAAATAAAGTTAATGTTTAGACTTTTAAGAAGATAACATCTTAAGGAGTGCTATTACGCAAGCTTAGGATCGTGAGCACATGAGCTTAAAAGACTATACACCTATGTTCTAGGGTTTTAGATTACACAAACCTTCCATAATTATAGGGTACCTATATTATAGATATCTATATTATAGGCATTTGTATTACAAGCACCTCAATTGGATAGTAGGATATCTATTTATACATATACTCAAGGCCCATATGCTTGTATTTTTATGCTCGTATGTTAGCATCATTGCATCCTAAGAAGATTGAGTAGTCAAAATAATTATTAAATATGAGTACTAAAAAAATACAAAATCTTGAGAAAATAGACACTTTGATGATTCAATATATAAAATATGGGAAAACAATTGAAAAATAAAAATAAAAATTGGACATTGGAATCAACTTTATCAAGATTTTCATGAACTAACAAGAAAAAATTTGCATGTTTCAAAATGCATGAGAACAGACAATCTATTTAAAGAATTCTATTTTACATATAATTAATTATTCTTTAAATTCCTTCATGTAGTAGGTCTTCATACCATCATTCTGAATATCTCAGAATGAATACTCAATATTGCATTCCTGACCTCCAAATCTGTAATGAGGTGTGACGTATTTTTCAAATAAATAATTCCAACTGATTTTTTTTCTTAAAATCAAAATTTGAATTCAATTTAGGATTTTCCTATACAATTTTGCTATCCAACTACTTTGGATCAATTTCAGTTTTTTTTGCTTGTTTCACTTCAAGAATCACTATGACAAACTTGAACTTCATAGACTATAGAAATGACCTATATGAAGACTCATTCACAATGAACTTGACTACTACATTCTTCATTCTATTTAGTGTCGTTCACACTAAATAGATACCATTTTAGATCATTTCATTTTGTGTCGCTACCATAATTTAAAGAACCCACATTATTAAGGTAGAGCCACCCATCATCAACTAGTCAATAGGAGGGCAAAAATGTAGCAGAAGATGGGACTAATTTCAAAATATGAGTTCTTGATTTCCGACTATCAATTCCTCTATTCTTTTAATGACACATTTGCTTGGTTTGGAGTGCCAAAGTGAACAAGAAAGTGCCCCTTAACTGAGCATTTTTTGGAATAGTCTACACATTGAACATGGATACAAACCAACTTTTGCCTTCCAAAATTCATAGTAATTTCAACTCAAGCAATAAAATTACCAAATTTTGGCAATCCCTCTCATTTCTTTCTCTGCACATGTGGAAATATTTCCTTTGCCTTACTAAACTCCACATCATGTCCACAATTTCTTATTCAATCGGTTGTGGGTGGCCACACCTTAGTGATTGAGTCTTTCTTTGTACTTTGAATAGTGTTATAATTACTTGTATAGCGTGGTCTTTGCCATTCATGGTGTTCGCAATGGGGTGAAGCACATTTGACAGTTACTGATGATAAAAACTAAAGTGAAATACAATCTACAATAATCAACCTTTTGAAGTTTATTTTTAATTGAAATACCACCCTAGAATGGGTTTTCTCACAATCTACAATAATTGATGATGAAAGCTCTATTTAGTGTGGCCCCATGTTTGTAGGAGCAACACTCTTTGAGAAGCAACACTGAATAGAATGAAGAATTTACTGGTCATTTTCCTAGTCTACGCAGCCCAAGTTTCCCACATCTGTATTGAATGCTCCAGTGCAGAATCCTCTCATGTTCCCAGGGTGTACATTTTATACATTTCTGGCAAGACTCGTGAATTTCGAGAGGGCTCCCTTCCTTCCGCCGCCTGGCGCTGTGAATCAGAGCACACAGCGGTTCCATGCTGTCCACCCCAAACACCGCCACCTCCCTTCTCCGCTTTCCACTTGCTCAATACTCCTTGGCTCATCTCTCATGCAACCGAGCTCACTGGCATGCTCGCAAATGCTGACGCAGAAAAGTAATCTACTGTACACCCATCACCGAAGTGAAGTTCTGTACAAAATCTCAACTCCACCCATCTTCATCTTCCTTACACCCATTCCCTTCTCAAATTTCAGCAATTTCAAGCAATCGGAGAGACCAATTTTAGTTCAGTTCACGAAGAATCTGCACTTCACGAAGAGCCTGCACTTCTGGTGTAGAGGGTTACTGTAAATTGCCCGAGTGGTACATTTGCTGGTGGGTTGCAATTGCTAGTCGAGCTATGGCCAGCGTTCCTGGTGAATTTTGGGTTGTTGCTCATGGTTTGGGGAGGTTACATGGGGACTTTCGTTTTGTATGAGTAATTTGAGCATTGAGTGCTTGTCACTGATTCTGGTGATGTAGAATTTGGGGTCCATGTGAGATTTTCTTATAATTGAATTGGGAATTTTGTAAGTATGAATTTTTGGTTCTTTAGGGTTTGTTTAGGCTGGTAATTGGGGTGGCGTTTTTTTTTGGTGAATGAATTTGCGGAAATGGGTGGAATTGTGTGCAGGAATGGCGACTGGTATGGCAAGTGTTGATAAGAGCAAGGAGCTCGGGCGGCTTGCCACGAATATCATTCCACACATACTCAACTTGTGAGTTGGTCTCTTGGTTGTTCTTCGTATATAGTTTGGCCCCTTCTGGATTTTCTCTATCACTTATTTTATGATCAAGCAACTGGTTATATCAATACCGTGAATTTTTTATTTTTAAGGGGTTAGTTGGGAAGACTTTGGAGAGACTAGGAGTTTGATATTTTGATGATGGCTTTTGGAATTCTTGCACCAACATAGTAACGGTTCTCATGGAAAGAAACGAGAACCATTTGGGTAAGATTTTAATTCTGTTTTTGTTCAACTTATAGGTACAACTGTAAATCAACAGCTGCTGATTACGAGATATACACCCCTAATGCCACTTTCGAGGATCCCCTCATGAAAGCTCATGGGTAAGCTGATTTCTTAAACCCTAATGGGGTGCATGTGTCGTTTTTAGCTTTTTTTGGTTTTTTTCTTGCAGAAAGTGAATTTCAGTAGTGCGTACTGTTTGTATTTCTCAAATGGATTCGTATCCTGCTAACTAATCGCTAGAGGACGAAGCTTAGACGTATATGCTTGGTTTACTCACAAAAATTTATCCAAATTGCGTACTTAAAAATTTTCAAATGGAAGAAAGCATGTGTTCTCCAAGATATAATTTTGAAGTATTTTTGAAGAATTTATATTATTCTATAAATTTGTACAGTCTCTGGGTGAAGAATATTTATCATTTACAAATGGTGCTCAATTTTTAGTTTTCCAAAGGTGTGTTTTTCCTTAAAATACATCAAGGTGTCATCTATGGCAAGAAAATAATTCTGTGTTTGGAAATTCAATAAGGTAACCTGCAACCAGAACTGAACCTTGGTAATATTCAAGCATCTTGCAATTCCAATCAATCTTTCAAATAAACCAAATTATTTCTCTAATTTTTTTCACACGAACATATATATCCATGCACTACCTACCACATAAACTTGAGAATAAAATTCGTATTTTGAAGTTTTGAAGGTTTTTTCCTTTGTACAACCTGGGTCTGATCACCCAGGATTTAAGGGTTAGTGACCAGTTTTTTACTTCTGTATTTTCAGTCGAGCTCGTTACAGATATGCTGAACTGAAACGTCATCCTTGGAGAACATTTTAATCACAATTTTTAGCTAATGTTTTTGGTGGTCACGGTTGGTATGCAGTGTGGCTCAGATAAAGTCTGCATTCTATTCCATTCCCAAGGTACTATTCTCATATTTGTGTTGGCGCTCAATGTTACTAAGGATAATTCATCCTCATTGGCAATTTTTAAAAGCATGTGATAGATCTGGTATATAATGTTTTCGTAGATATCTTTTTTTCAGAGTAGTGAAATGAACGTATGTTTGCTTTAATATCTTTGTCGGACTCGACGGACTTTATCTTTATCTACTCACTGCTTGAGTTGCACAAAGAGTGTTTTCGAAAAATTTGTGTTCATAAGCTTTTGAGGTTTGACGTATTTCTTCAGGCTGTACTGACTGTTGAAAGCTGATAGGTTTTCAAGGAGGGTAAGATGTTGGAGTATACTGTAGAAGAGGAAGAGAGGACTCCCAATTCTGGAGAGGTAACTTGTTTACTGGTTTAATCTTCCAAACTGCTCCTTATGTTTTTTGCAGAAGTTTTGAATAGGTTATGTGGATACCTTCTTTTGTCCAATTCTATGTCTTTTTTGACCAAGACGTGCAATACTCTGCAGTAATTCTAGCTATAATAGAATTCGGTCCCATCTGAATTATTGTAACGATTTCACCTCCATTTGCTTATCATACTAGACGCTAAACATAAATGGACCTATGGCAGATCCGGCTTCATAACCTGCAACAGTACAAGATTTTATCGAAGACCATCGACATGCGCTCTCTCATCAAACTTCAGGTTAGTATGAGGGCATCATAACTAATTCTCTTCTGAATTTATTGTTCGGAGGTTGATCTTCTCGGTTGTCGACTTACTCACGAGGATGCAAAGTTGGGGGCATTATTTGCTTCTCATTAATAAGCATTTCAATATAGGAGTGATTTTTGGGAGATGTGTAGGGAAATGAAGAGATCTCTGGGTAAAAGAGTTAAATCTGTTGGTATCATTCAAAAAAATTATTCATTCAAAATCCCTTCGATAGTAGATTACTACTGAAGGGATAGTAGACAATTCCATGTCCATTTTGGAGATCAATGGCCATACAAATTTAGTTGTGCTTTCACCAATTGCGAATTCGTCCAAGCAAGTGAATGAATTGGTGAAAGTTCGCAATTGAGTTGCTGTTGGTCAGTCTAGGAGAAGGGATAAGGTACCTTACGGCTTTATTACATCTTTCTTGCGTTCATTACCTCAGTCTTGTATTCAACTTGGCTTCAATTGGCTATTTCCGTACTCTTTCTGATCACGGATGGTTATGTTCTGCAGGTCGAAGAAGGAAAAGTCGTGCGACACGTAGACTTGTAAGTTGGATATCCAATAAGTGGGAGCGTGGTTTCACATTTTCTCTACAATTCTGAATGGATTTCTTGTTAGTTCTTTTTGGATTTTCACGACGCTTAAGATGACCCAATCAACTTTTGTAACTATTACATATGCAAAGAAATCAATTTGCGTCTCTTAGGTAAGAATTTTCACTTACGTAAGAGTCCGTTTTCAACGCAAACCCCTGAGAAAGAACTGAATTATTACTTTAACTTGAATATCTCGAAAACTTATAAGTTGATATCCAATAACTGCGAGGGTGGTTTCCAGTACTTTTCACACTTCTCTACAATTATCTTAATTTGTCATGTGTTTAAAAAAGTCGAATTTTCATGACACGTAAGATGATGATCCAACCAGCTGTTTCGATCTATTGCATGTGAAGAATATCCTAGTTTTAGATTATTTAGAATAATTCTATGTGAACATTCATTTTACAGTCAGTCTCACAAGAAGGAAATAAGCTTAAAATTATTGTTTGCAGGTGGGACGAGAATCCATTGTGGGACAGGCAGTCAGTGAGGTTACCACTGGTGGGGCGATTGGCAGAAACATGGCGCCGTGGCAACATGATGGTCACCCACGTCCTCATGGGTTTTGGCAAAGATCCCCGGCGTGCTTGACTTGGCGGGTTTTGTACAAGTAAGAAGATTTAAAAGTGTGGGTTTGCACATGATGTGGTTCTATCATAATTGTCTGTACAGCACAACTAAGTTAGCATTTGTATTAAGTTAGCATTTGTATGATTTTGTATTAAGTTAGTATGATTTTGTAGAACGTGGTCGTTCTGTTTGTGCATTCACGTGTAATAAAGTTCCAGCTCTTTGCCGTGAAAGAAATTATGTAACTTTCAATTTAATTTGCTTATTTTTGCTTTCCTATCTGCACGTTTCTTGCAAGCACGTTCTTTGTTGCCGTTTCGTGTGACATTCGAGTCTTTCGCTGTACTCATTTGAACATGTGAATGCTTGAATGAACTCAAAAGTAACGTATGCTTGGTTGGTCTTCTGAGGATCTGTGTATTTGGTGTGGACCCTGGTTTTCATTAATTAGATGTGTACACCTAATTTTGACCGCTTTCTAAAATGAACCACTGCAGATTCTTACCTAAAATGTATCATACTCCAAGTATTGAAGAGTGTGTGGTCGATTTTGGTAACACCTATTTTTCAGCAATTTGAAAATCTGTAGTTTATTCATATGATGGACAAAAATATGCATTCATAGAGAATCTAGGTTCTTTTCTTGACTACCAATATGTTTCACAAGAAAATTTTCAGTATAATAATGGAAAATATATTGAATTGTTTATTTGTACAATTCTAGATGTAGCTACTTTAATGAAAATGACTACATTGAGGATAAATATAGCTAGTATTTTTCACTTTGTCCCTATCCATGACAAATGTAAATAAAATGTACAATTACAAAGTATGTCAATAGATTGAGTATTGTCAAAAGATTGAGTGCACAATAAGAAAAAGCTAAGTGGAAAAGTTGAGTTTGGAAGGTAGGAAGTCTTGTAGTTGGATATTTGAGCCATATAGAGTAGTTTCTATTATTAAATTATTATAAATGTATTTCGAATTTGGCAATTTGAGAAAGAATTCAAAACTCTTTGTCATATACTTTTTGGACATGATATGGCTTTATTGAAGGTTTTCAAAGTCATAATTTAGGAAATTTCTAAACCATGTCCTAATTTTGGTGTTCATGGTTTGAATATTGTAAATTGAGGATCTATTTATTTAGAACATTTCCAAGACATGGTTTGGGTTAGATGCTTGAAATTAGGTATGTCAACCTTCTTCGAGTCTCTGCAAGGCATGTATACAATAATCATTACTAATTATAATTGATCTCAGTTATTTTTATGAATCACAATGATTTTATTGGATTTTATTGGCAAATAGAAAGAAGGTTCCAATGCACTTTAGCATGCATGTGAAGAAGATGAATTTTCAAAGTTGTGTCTCTCAATGAACCAAAAACTAACTTTAGGCTCTTGTAAAGTGATAAGGTAATTACACTTAAATATATCTGAATAAACAATTGAGCATTGTTTTTATTATTAAATTGTTTAATTTTTCAATAGGATGTTATTAGAAGTCATGAGAGTCAATATTCTAGATTCTCTTCTTACGCATTTATTAAACACATGATGAATAATCTATGAATTTTCAAAGTGTTGAAAAATAATTGTTTCTAAAACCAACCCTAGACTCTTATGAACAATGGGAATACATTTTATACTACTAGAAACATAGGTCATGCAAAATGAGAAATATGCCTCCAAAGACCCACACCTAGTCAAAACTTGCCATATGGGGTCTTCTCAAGGATCTTTTCTTTAGAGTACATGACCCATGCTTTTACTAATATTAAGTAGTATTGATTATGGATGTACATGCTTTACTTATATGTATAGACAAGAAAGAAAATATAATAATTATACTTGAAATTGTCCAAATATGAATTTGAATATGGTTGCTATTCTCTAGATATCAAACTTTTTGCTCAGTCTCGTTGGGAACTATATTTTTTTGTGCATAGTGTACGCGCTCATTGTGGCCCTATCAAAATTATCATAAATAACAAATGGGCCAAACCAATCAAAAACTTGGGAAATTTTGCTAGAAAAGAAAATAGTTGATTAGGAATCAAAACATGCATTTCTTAGATATCTTTTGAAAACACTAGAATTTCAATTTTTCAATGTTTGGAAACATATTGAATCTAAAATCCATCCCCTTAAAGGATGTATACTTTAGGCAAAAATCTCTATTTGTCGGTTCTTTATCTGTTAGTTTTGCAAATATAGCACCACTAGGTGTATTCATTTACTGCATGTTCGATTTTCTGAGGGTACTAGAGTTAATCTTAAAGTACTTGAAATGAAGGGCAACAGAGAAAAATACATGACAAAATTCCTTAAACTACCAATAAAAAGGTTTGGTGACGTGTTTCTTTTGTACTATTCCTTGTTGAGCTTTCTTCTGACACCCTTGATTCAAATTGGGGAGAACTTTACAATTAACTCTATTAAGGTTATATCCATCCCTGACAAGTAGAGTTCTATTGAAAGTGTCCCCTTAAATGCAATCAAATTGTTCCCATATTCTTCCTCAAGAAGTTCAATAACACCTAGTTACAAACCAAGTTCTTTGGTGAGCAAGCCAAACTGTCGATGCAATGGAAGATTGCTCAATCTAGGATAGAGAGCTTCAATTGATTGATGGCCTCTCCAATCTTCCTGCTTGATCTTGACTTCCCTTGCTAGTAGATTACTATGTTTTATTTGGTCTTTTGAAAATGATGTCTAAAAACAAAAATATTTTTATTGAGGACTAGTTTCCTTGGTTCTTTGTATTGTTTCCTCTATATCAATGGGAACTGTCCACGTGTTTCAAACAAAAAAACAAAAAAACCCGGCTAACTATAGTTAGTTGACTGATGATTATCTAGATTTGGGTATTACAACCAAGCTATGTGACAATTTCAGTGACCTAGTAAGTTTCCACTTTGAAAATCCATAGTAATTACATGTTTTACTCAAAAAAAAAAAAAAAAAATTGAAAATTCATGATTTTCAATTGCCACATCAATTGCTAAGTACTACAAGTATGTGTGTGTGTGTTTTTGTCTATAAAAAGGTGCCTCCAACTATCAATTGGATTGCTTATTTTGACAAGTTCGGGTTGGGTTTTTTTTGGGGTTTTTTTGGGGTTTTTTTTTGAACATATGGATGAGCCATTGCATTAGAAAAACCCCCACAATACAAGGCATCCAAGCCAAATGAGGTTGGACAATGAAGAGATAAGAGCCAAACGAAAAGCAAGAGCCAAACGAAAGGAACAAAGAGGGGGGGTCATCAAACTCAGTCACTTGTTCCAACAAATCAAATGAGACTATCAATCCTAGTAGCAAGGACCGGAGATTGTAACCAAATGCTAGTCCAAATTGGATCCCTATGGTTTGGTTTGTTTCCCACTCCTCTTATCTGGATGAGCTTCCATTAACCCTTAACCGCTCCGACGTTCATATTTTGGACGACGAAGAGAGGGCTTGCAAGCGCTGTTTCATCCAACTACCTTCTCGTTCATCCAATGTAACACTTGAATCTTGAAAAGAGAACCTTCTTTTATGCCCAATTTCATGAAATTTTGGTAAATGGTATACTTGTACAAAGATATAAGCAAAAATGTGCCAAAATTTGAAAAAAGGATTGAGGCGTTAAGGACTCCTGATATTTGGGGATCATTGAACTTGCAGTACAAATTGAACTGCTTGGTGGGGTTGATGGGTCCGGCAATTGGATTGGAATATCCCCGAGGAAAGTGAAGCCGCAGTCAGTTTTTCATTGCCTCCTCCAACCCTGGAAGGGTTGTTGTTACAGTGACTGAAGGGAAGGTTTTGAAGCTTCATCAGTTGGTGAGATGCAAAAACTCAACAACTGACAAAGCATTTTGGAATCATTTTTAGAATGCTGAGGACGCAATCAAGTCCGGCCAGCCTTCAGTTCGCATGCCTTAGATCTTTCTCCCACGATTCATGGAATTAGAGACAGTTTTTTTCATGGGGGAAAAGGGGAGAGCAAGCCAGCAGGGGAAATTTTTACAACATAATTGACTGCTATAGCTTTAGGCAAATGATATGGTTGTGATTAAAACAATAGCCTAAAAACAAATTTATAATTACATAGCACGAGTACAATGAAAATTTCAATGAACCATGTGCAAATACCGATTACATATCAATCACAGAGTCAAATTTCAAATTGTTGCAATGGATTCCTCATCAAGATTTTGAATTTCAAAACTCCCATTTTCATACGGAGTAATAGTTTGACTGTAATATTGCCCATAATTAATTTTAAATCCCAAAATTCACAAAAATTCTCATCTTCAAAATTTAATTTCAACAGACATTCCTAAAAACTTTCATGAAAAAAAGTTTTAAAAAAGTAGATAAACAATTGAATTAAACTATAACTACATACCATTTATTCTAAAAACAAAATTGATTGATAAAATTGATTTTTTGGGGAAGTTTTTTATTTTCACATGTTTGAATATTTGAAAAATTATATTTCCAAACTCCATTAGTAAACTTCTTTTACATGAAGATTGATGTGCCCTTCTATGATGGGATTTATATTATTAATTTTTAATTTGATGTATTTCTAAGAATGTAGTCACCATTTCATTAAATTTTGGGGGATGATAATTTAATATTGACACTCTGAACCCACTTTAAATTAATTTTACATCAAAATGAATATTCAACTTTTCTTCGTGATTTTTTTAAAATCTCAAAATTGCCCATCTTCTACACAAAGGCACAAAAGTTGGTTAGATCCTATCCTCCATTCATTGTAACCTTGAAGTCAACTTGGAACTCCCAAGATTTTTTGTATTCTTGTAATCAATGATTAAATTTTTACATTTTAAAATATAAAATCTAATTAAATTTCCTTAATTTTAGATTACTTCTTAAATTATTGGTGAAAATAAATAAATAATGATGACTTCTTAAAGACAAATGAATTTTTAAAATTATACAAAATAATTATATTGAATTATTGTAATCTAAAATCTTTATGGAAATGAAGGTTAGAGGGGAAATGATAATTGAAAATTGAAAAAGAATATAGGAATAAAAAACAAAAACTACAAAAGAAATATTCGACAACATATTCTCCATTTTTTAAACAAATGAAATCATCATCTTGTGACCAAATCTTAGTATACACCTAATATGAATAAATAAATTATCATTCATATTTCATCTCTCTATAGATGTAAATTGCTTCATCACTCCGGTGAAATCTCTTTCTACACTATCCAAAGCATATCTCTTTTTTCATTCATTGATCACATATTTCATCCATTTCTAGACAGGTGTTCACTTCGGGCAATCTCCTCATTGTTAGGAATTCCAAAAATAAAGAGGCATTCCTTGTCGGGTTGTGCCTTCTTCGTATTTTCATCATTCCTTCCACCTTAGTGATTGCCCTATACTTTTCCTTTGATTCCCTTTTATTGCACCGTCTTCTCAAGTACCACGTTCATTTTTTTTTTCTCTCTATTTTTTACTCCAAATAGAAATCTTATTGATTTTTTCACCCATGTTTTTTTTTTATGTTTTCAAATTGCAATTTTTTTTTTCCCCAATTCCACTGGCTAACAAAATGAATGAATGGACAGAGAATGTCGGATGAAGAAAAGCCAGAATGTCAGTTCAGTTAGTCTGTTAGTAATGAATACCAGACAATCACCTCCTGAAGGGGAATAATTGGGGAATGTGGCCTCTCCTACCGTGCCACGTTTCCTCCAAGAATGTCACCTGCCACCTGGCCTATGCCCACTTGGATATTTTCTCATTCACGGATCAGGACACTCCCTCTTTAATGTCACACTGTACGTGTCCAGAATGTACGTGATAATATATGGAACTCTTTAACCCTTAAAAGCCCAAGGGGTTTGAACAAAACACAAATGTATTATAAAATATAAGTTCTATAAAAATTTTGAAGTTTGCATCAAAGAAGATAATGTGAAGCATGAAAAGTAGAAAGTATCCATACAATCAAAATTTCAAAATTATTTTTAGATTCTCTTCAAATGAATTTTGAAGATATAACTTCAAAAATTCACCAAAAATACAATTTCTATCTTTAGCATTTGAATTTTTTTTAATTGGTCAAAATTGTGATTTCCATTGATTTTTTGAAAAAATGCATAAAGATCTAGTAATGACAACATCAACACTTTCCCCAAATAGTAAGTTTTTCAACACTAGCCAATTCTAGACTCTTTGTGCTATATCTCTTACTCGTATAATTTTTGTTTGACCGTAGTGATCTTAGTTTTGAATATACTTATTGAAAGACAATCCAATCTCTTAAGGAAAAAGAAAATTAATTTTAAGAAAGTTTTTTTCTACCCAAAAATTCTACCCGAAGTTGGACAGCGACCATAAAATGGTTGCTCGAGCGCTTAGGGGTTAAAGGGACATAAGTCTCTAACCTACTACTAGAATTAAAGATAGTTTGTACACTTTCAAAAATACATAACAATTATAACTTTCTCCAAAATGTCTATTTTATATCATTGAATCGTTAAAAAAAAAATTGGTTAGATATCCTACACTAAGGTCAAATTTGACATAAAATTATGTTTTGTTTTTTCTTCCCAAAGTGTCATGAGGTTGCAACACCTTATTTCGCCTTTGGACCCAATCCAATGCAAATGAAGTTCATGCATTCATTTCATAACAAGAATCTAGGAGAGCACATGATATCTTATTGCTTAGTCCAAAAGAGATAAGAGATCATGCACTCTCCTATATTCTCATGTTGAAATTAATGCAGGGACTTCATTTTGCATAGATTGGGTCAAAAGATGGAATAAGGTGTAACTACTTTATGTCATCTTATGATTAGTTTAAGGTGACATGGACTTCTAAGTATTTAATGTGGAAATCTAACTTTGGTATGTACTTCTTTATTGAAATTTGATCCTCGTATACAATACATTTTATGATTTTTCTCGAAGCACCCTCGATGAATTTTAATCCCTAAAGGACTAGAGTCCATTTGGAGTATAAATTGTCAAAAACTGCCACTATTTAGATTAGTGAGAAAAAAATTATATATAAAAGTTTTTTTTTTCAATTTCAACTATTCAAATTTGTATTATATATCTATTGAAATGTCTGGAAAAAAATTCAAAATCTTAGACTATGTGGATTGAAAGATTTAAAGCATTTGAAGTTAGAAGAATTTTTATTTCTCAACCTTGTTTGATAAGGTTAACAGACAAATTGCTCCTAGAGTGAGATTTTTCATTGCATGAGGTTATTTTTTGACAATTTCATCTTGTATTATATGAGTTACATACTTGCCAAATTTCAAAGGTAGATGTGGAATTTAGCAAAAGATTCCCCAATTGCCCCAATTGCTTTGACTTTTTCAAGTAGCATAACTTTTATCTAGGCACTTGATTGGAAAAAAATATATATATCCATCTAGGGATTCATGCCTCCACATTGTCTCAAATTTCAAAAAGATCCATTGAAAATTGATATTATAGGAACCTATCCAAATTTCCAATTGGTCATTCAACAACCAATTGGTCCTTTGGGGTATAAACAAAGGGAAGGAGATTTTCAAACATTATACATGTAGTAGATGGCTCCACATTCAAGAATTAAAACATAACATTATTAAAGCAAATACAATGGAGGGGGACGTTCAAGCATAGAAGTGTAATATTTTCTATTGTATCTACCTAGAGAATGGTGGAACATCTAGGAGTGAAACAATACTTTAAGTTTTGAGGTTAGGAAGTGGTCAAGAATCATTTTCACACTTGTTGAACTTAATTATAGAAAAAATTAAAAAAATTAAAAAACACAATATATATGTATGTATATATATACATACATACAAAATAATATGCACTTTGTTGTGACATAATAGAACTTGATAGTAAGAACACATAATGAATTGTGAATTCAATAAGTTTATTCTTTAGGGTTTGGTACCAACTCAAAAGGATGTGATATTAGAGATGTGAATGGGGGCTAAGTGTATTTAGTTCCTTCTTACTTTGAGTATGTTGTTGTCTTTGCATTGTTAGAGAAGAGTGAATTAGCTTCGGTTATGGCTCATCAAAATAAAAGAAGAATAACTTTGATCCTAATACTAACATGGATTGAGATTTTTTGGGCTTAAGGTCTACTAATTAATTCATACAAAGTTTTTTGGTAGTGGATATTTTTAACTAAGCTACATGGTTTAAGAATTCAGACCATAGTAAATGTTACCTACGATGTGATATAGATATTATTTGTAAATGTTATAAAACATGAACATGTTTTAAGATAGTGAATGCTTCCTACTAAATTATATGAATCTAGATAGTGAATGAT
The DNA here is from genome assembly GCA_947034895.1 of Rhytidiadelphus loreus. NCBI lineage: Eukaryota > Viridiplantae > Streptophyta > Bryopsida > Hypnales > Hylocomiaceae > Rhytidiadelphus > Rhytidiadelphus loreus. Next base: position 9,468,874 of record OX344763.1, read on the forward strand.
ATCTAGTACTATTGGAATTGAGACAACTTTCTTGTGAGACACATGAACCTAGATAATGAATGATATCTGCTACTGAAATTGGGACAACTATTTGGAATTGGGACAGCTATCTCGTGAGACACATGAATCTAGACAATGAATGATATGTGCTATTGGAATTGAGACAACTATCTCGTGAGACACATGATCCTAGATAATGAATGCTATCTACTACGCTATTGGAATTTGGAGGGGAATATTGGAGGACTTGGAAGACAGTTACCTTTTAGCCATTGGGATGTAGATATTGCTTGCTACTTACTGCATCATACGAATCTAGATAGTCATTGCTTTCTAGTATCTACCCTGCATGAATTTGGAATTAAAGATAGTAATTGCTACCTACTATGCCATTTAGATTTGGATAGTGGATGTTATCAACTACACTACCTAGAGTTGGATAATGAATGCTACCTATTATGCCATCTAGATTTGAATAGTGAATGTTATTGACTACGCTGCATAGATAAGGACATTGAATGCTATCTACTACACCATTGAATTTGAATAGTATTAGTATCAACTTAGATATGATTTGATTGTAAGACCTATGAATAGATCCATCTGGATTTAGTGATAGAGAATATTGCCCTTCATAATTGAATTATGATTTTGTAATTGTAAGTCAAAACCATGTGCTCATATGCCTTTCAATTTTGGGGATTATGTTAACAAGCTTGTTGAGAGTATATAAAAAAAACTCAAAAAAATTGAAACTTATCTATCATGGTTGCTCAAAACTGCCCCTATTTGAAAAAAATGTCCTTTGGAGGCATAACTTTTTAATTGGTACTTGGGATGTTGTAAAATTTTCTAGGCACCAAGGTAGTAGTGAAGAACACTACACTAAAGATGATATTTAGTGTTGAGTGACATTTAGTGTTTTTACCCCCCTACTAGCTACAACACTAAATCTGAACTTGTCCACAATTAGTGTTAGACTTGAATGTGCCGGCTGCAAACTTCAGAGCCTTGTAACTTTTGCAAAAATTCTTCAAATAAGGAAAATGAGATGTTTTTCGGCATCTACAAAAAATTGTAGATGCCGAAAAACATCTCATTTTCCTTATTTGAAGAATTTTTGCAAAAGTTACAAGGCTCTGAAGTTTGCAGCCGGCTAGCCCTAATCGGTCCGATTCTGTCGGTGAACAATGATATTCCGTCTGATATGACAACTCTAGTTTACATTTAGTGTTTGAATTGACATTTAATGTTACTTATTTTCATAGGGTAATTGGCTTTTAGTGTATGCCTTCGTATTTAGTGTACAAGACACTAAATATCATCTTTAGTGTACTAGTAAAAATTTCACAACAATCCAAAAAATATTGCATCTCGAAGGGCTTGCCCCAAACTAGAAAATAGCTTGAAATCATGCTTCAAGACTTTAGTGGGTAAATTTCAAATTATTTGGATAATTCTCTTTATAGCACTCTAAATTTCAAAATGAAACAAAGACCTTAAAACATATATAAATATATATATATATATATATATATATATATATATATATATATATAGTTCTGCAAATTTATTTAATTTTTAACATGCTTCAAATTTTACTTAATTATTTGTAGCGGACGCAGTGAACCCGGGAAGCCTGGTCTCGCGCGCGGTTAGCCGCGTGGTTTGTACGGGGACGCCATATCCTGACTGACTGCGTCCGTGCAGGGCCAGGAGCCCTAAGCTTACTGTAGTCGCAGTCCAGCAGAAGGTGCCTTCCTTTTGTTGCTGCCCCTGCTCTTCCTGCTTCTCCCGTCGTCACTACTAATAAGTTACCCTTTTCCCTGCTCCTCTCCCCGTTCTACTCACCGCCTTGATTCTCGCCACTTCCTTCCTCTCCCACTTGTCCTTTCCGCTGCCTCATATGGTGCAGAGTTCACTTCACACGAGCCCAAGTTCTGTCCTTGAGCCTTTCGAGTGGAAAATCTCGTGGCTCCTCGCAGAAGACACGAAAACCTGCATGTACGAAGTGCGGGAGGTCGAGCGTGTGGCGGAGGTCCAGCCCGAATGCTGAAATTGAGTGCTGGTAGACGTATGGAGTGATCGACGGGGGTTTGGGAAGACCTGGGGTTTGGACAGATCGAGTCGTGGGAGGCGAGTGACGGGAGGAGTTTGCGGTGTGATCGGACGAGAAGCGGACCTCCGTGAAGGATGTCGGTGGTGGCGGACTGGCGGAGTGGTGATGCGCAAGACCACGGTCGATACGAGTAACTGCTTTTAGGGTTAGGTTGGGGGGGGAGCAGGCAGCAGGGGAAGATTTTGCATTGGAATTCGGTTTGGTGCAAGAGGATCTCGGGGTTTCGGACTCGTAAGTTTGGGCAACCTCTTGATTAGGTTAAATCGGGGTGGTGCATCGGGGGCTGTGTGTCCAAGGCGCACGGCCTTTTGTGAAATTTAGAATGGAATTGAGATTTGTGACGACCGTGATTTTTCGTTTTTGAGTGTTTTGAGTGTGTTCAGAGTGGCGCTGCTCTGCATGCGGGTATTTCTGCCAATTTGGAGGGTTCAGCTGAAGCCAATGTGGTTTTGGGGATCTGGAAATTTTAGTGGATTCGGAATGTAGAATCTGAGCGTTAGGGAGATGGCCTGTAGAAACTTCTCAACAAACAGTTTAGATGTCAGCAGTAAATTCGGTGGTTCTCGAATTCGTGTAGCAGAGGGTTCGAAATTTGTTGCGTAAAACTTGGATCGATCACATTATAGTTTTCAGTTTATTGTCCCGAAACCAAAGGTAGGACTTTGTGACAATAGTTATTGTTTCGTCCAGCATGATGCTCTATGCGGGGGCATTGGGGTCCGCAATTCGTATTCGTAGCTTAAGTCGATGAATGATTTGTTTTGAAAGATCATCCACGGTGTGTTGTACGGCTTGTTTATTTTGGCTCTAATAGTACTGCAGCTCGTTTATCAGGAGGTGACCACGAGATTACCAAGGGAAACGACAGGATGCCAAATAAGCAAGAGAACAAGTCGGAGAGTGACGCCATGAGCGCAGTTGACCCTCCTGACGATAAAGACGGGGATGATGTCGAATTCGTTGAAGTTGACCCAACTGAACGCTATGGAAGGGTATGTTATATGGTTTCAGTTTTGAAGAACGTGTGTTGTCCTAGTAGTTTATGTTAACGTGATACGACCTTGTCATCCTTTGAATTGGTTGAGTTGTGAGACAGCTGAGTTTGTTTCTGAACAGCAGATCAGCGAATCTTTAAGAGCGAGAGACTGAATTGTCAATATGCGTTGTTGAATGTGGGAAATCCCTTTTTTATTCATTGATTTGTGAATCTCGGGTTTGGGTGTTGTTACAGTATGCGGAGGTATTGGGCAAAGGGGCCTTCAAGACAGTGTAAGTCCAGGATTTTAATTTTGAAATGTTTACATAGCAATATCTTGCTGTCACTTGAAAACTAGATTCGCAATTGCTGCTTGCATGTAAAAAAGTGGGAGATTACAGGAATTTCTATTTTTCCATGCATTTTGCTGACCTGGCAAGACTTTTTGAGTCTGTCGTTCTTTGGTAGCTTTATTATAGTCATTTGTCATCATGTTTCTTGTTGTGTTTTACTTCAACTAACACTTCGTCCTCCACATCAGTCTCGACGTGAGCATCTCATGTAGTGGATCCTATTAGTTTCTAGCAACGGACATTTTGTTGCCCACGGGTCTTAGGTGTACATTAATTACGACATCTGTGGAGCTTATGGTCACTGCCTAGATGGGCGGAGAATTTTGTATTGAGTGTTTTGTTCTTTTGTGTTTTGTTCTTTACAGCTACAGGGCATTTGACGAGGTTGAGGGTATCGAGGTAGCTTGGAACCAGGTGAAAGTACAAGATGTTCTGCAGAGCCCTGAGGACTTGGAGCGACTTTACTCTGAGGTGCACCTGTTGAAAACTTTAAAACACAAGAACATCATCAAGCTGTATAATTCTTGGGTCGACACTAAGACGAAGAACGTGAATTTCATCACAGAGATCTTCACTTCAGGCACTTTGAGGCAGTACGTGTTCCGACTCGGTCACTTATTGATATTTTTTGTTGCATACAATATTGGACATGGGTGAATTTGATTACGCTGATAACGGCTAAGAACTACAGAGCATAGAGCTGGGTGCTGTCTATCATTATAATATAAAATATTGAACTTGAATGGGTTGGCAGGTACCGCAAGAAGCACAAACATGTGGACATCAAAGCGGTGAAGAATTGGTCGAGGCAGATATTGCGGGGTCTGCTATATCTTCATAGCCATGATCCCCCCATCATACATCGTGACTTGAAGTGCGACAACATATTTGTGAACGGCAATCAGGGGGAAGTGAAGATTGGGGATCTCGGGCTTGCGGCGATCCTTCGCCAGGCACATGCTGCTCACAGTGTTATCGGTGAGTGTGATTTTTCATTGTTTATGAGTATATTTGAAGCTTAACTCAGCTGTACATGTTGATTTGGTTGATTGTTGAATCCACTGTAATAGAATTGCATTGATACTTAATTTTATCTGACTGTGCCTTGATTTGGTGTCGCTTTGGGAATTAGTGACGAAATTTGTGCAGCTGATTCCTATTAGTACACTGGTTTTTCAGGTACACCCGAGTTTATGGCTCCTGAGCTATATGAAGAAGAATACAATGAGCTGGTTGACATATACTCGTTTGGGATGTGCTTGCTGGAGATGGTGACTTTTGAATACCCGTACAGCGAGTGTACTAATGCTGCTCAGATCTACAAGAAAGTCTCATCGGTAAGATCCTAGTCTGATCGGCCTATTGTGCAGGGACGTGTTGATAAAGGAACTTTTTTCTCACTCGTTTTTCGTGCTTCTCAATTCTGACAGTGATCCTGTACTTGGCATCTGTATACAGGGGAAGAAACCTGCAGCACTGGAGAAAGTGAAGGACCCTGAAGTCCGGGCTTTTGTGGAGAAATGCCTAGCCACTGCGTCGAGAAGACTCCCTGCAAGGGAGCTCCTGATGGATCCATTTCTGCAATCCGATGGAGATCGTGAGGCTATAGAATGCCTTCCTACTATTACTCTGTCAAAAACTCGAGCTGACGATTTTGAGGAACTTGGGGTGATTTGCGAGAATCGCGTACCAAGCCTCAAGGCTGGGGAATTGTATAATAGCCTGAAGTCACATAATGACGGGAATGAGAGAAAAAGTCGTGAAGAAGAGAGGTCGCAAAGTGGTTCGAGAAGGTTGCCAGCATTGTCTTCCGGAAGACGTTCTGATGACGATGATGATCCTTCTGGGAGCACTCGGTACTCCAAAGACCGTGTCCGGAGAAGCAGCCGGGATTTCCGAGTGAAAGGAAAAAGGAAAGACGACGTTACTATATTCTTGAGACTACGAATTGCTGATCATGACGGTGAGTGTTTGAAGATATGGTTGTTGGTGCGCGTCTAATGGAAAAGAGTTGTTATCATGATGAAGGATTCCAATACAATCTTTATCTCTGTTGTGCAGGTCATAGCCGCAACATCCACTTCCCTTTCGACATAGAGGTTGATACTGCAATGTGCGTTGCTAGTGAGATGGTGGCGGAGCTGGACTTGTCGGACCAAGATGTAACAACCATTGCTGAGATGATTGATGCAGAGATATTGGCTCTAGTTCCGGAATGGCGACCTGGGGTTGCCGTGGATGACGGAGGGCCGGACCCAGACGTTGCATACACAACCGCAGCTGATGGATCCGAAGTGGTGGGTTCAGACGATTCTGTGCTTGAAGATTTGCCTTCTTCTAGTTGGAAGGCTCGCTCCATGTCTCCTAGGTATGGCTTTGGATACGACGTGAATTTTGATTTGATGAATTATAGCATTGCGTGATGTTGTGAGATGATTGTACTCATGGAGTAAAAGCAAGGGGTTAATTTATTCCATTTTTTGTGCTTCTCTGTTTGCTGGTAGTAGAATCAGCCATCTTGTCGCTGCTTCCCCTCCGAGGATGGCTGAGGGTACAATGCATGGGCGTTTCGAAGAAGTGACGTATCCTGCCCGAGCCAGTTCTCGACGTGGTTCAGAGCCCATCTTTACTAGTGAGTCGTCAGAGGAGCGAGATGATATTGACGACCAGGGTTCGAAGTATGACGTGTCACCAGACGAAGGGTCGCCTGCATCGAGCTCAAAACAGGAGGGGCGGAACCGCTGGAGTGGGAGCTTCAACGAGTTGGTAGAAATCCGGAGGAATATGGGAACTTCTTCATACTCTCATGAACCATGGGAAGTTCTGCATCAGGACCAGGAAAGACTAGATAGTAGTATTCAGGATGAAATGCCCCTTTCAGGGGTGGATGATGACGATGAAGTGATTTCCCGAGAGCTGGAGTATCTGGCGCAGAAGCAGGAGCAGGAGCTGCGGGAAATGCACCAGAGGCATGAGCAAGCCATGCTGAGCCTGCGGAATCGACGAAGGGGGAAAGGGGCCTCGTATGGTGAAGTTGGGCAGCCAATTTCACCAGGGTCTCAGCGGACGGACTCTTCGAATGAAGTTTTCCATCTAGCAGAGACAAGGAATCCTTTGACGGGGCGGCCAACCTCGAACCTGGTTTCCAGGAGTGATTCCCAGAAGAAGTTTGATGTAGATAGTCGCAATGGGAAGTCACATGTTGAGGAGGCTGATGAGATGGCCACCCGGCCGGGGGAGATCAATGCGGATGTGAGATTTGTGGGTGCACCGAAGGCATATGGGTTGGGGCATAACTTGCAAGGACATGCTATTCCGGTATCATCCTCCGTGGAGAAGGACTCTGGGAGGACGACCTCATACCACTCTGATGCTTAAGAAAGTAGTCATGGCTGACCTTACAGTTTGTTGAAATCTGGTTTTACGTAGGGTGTGGGTAGTGGTGGGTGGTAAAACAGTCGCAAGAAGTTTTTGAGCTTGACGAATGCTCCTGTGCTAAGGCTATTAGAAGTCATTAGTCTATTGGATAGGACTGTAACAGTATGTAATTCGTGGATGGACAAAGGTCGGTGATCAGAATTAATATCTGAGTTGGGCAAGGCTGATGTTGCATCTCAATAATTGGTGAGGACCTAATGTAGATGGTGACCTGGTGGTTTCCTTGATGTTCATTTAGTTTCTAAAATTGCTAGGGAACCTTTGACGGGGTTGATTACCCATGTTCCAGTATCATGGCCTTCTTGATGTTGATGTATTGTTTTCTGTCTAGTGCTTATAATTGTATTGAGAGGTATTTTTGTATATACAATGGACACCTACGATCCTCAATAGGTATGATTATTACTGTTATTTGCATACATTGTTTATCGTTGTTGTGGTCGTTGGCTTGTTAAATGACGTGTTTAGATTATCCAGAGAAGTCGGAGAAAGAGACCCTGGATCTCCAAATTTTGGATGAATAATGTGCAATTAATGCTTACACCCACCTTTAAATTCACTTTGCTCCACCTTATGTATTGTGTCATGGGGGAGGACCATTGCCTATTTATATAATGTTATAGGTGTCGTTACCTTGTATTGTATACATCTTGTTGGATGAACACAAAATCATTAGGGGTAGTTACACCTTCACTTTGCACTTGGAGAATGGAGAATGAGAAGTTGGTGAGGGTTTGGAGGAGCCAATGGGAAGCCATGGTGGGTGAAGAAGGTGTGACACCCCTAAAAGATGTGTTGAGAATGGAGAATGAAAAAAGTGGAGAAGCAACTTACCTAAACCTAAGATTAGACGTAGAGTTGGAGGGAAATTGGCAACAACAAGCAACGAAAGGTAAAAGTGTAGAGCACAAAGGAATACATTTAGTTGGATATATCTTCTGCACTTCCAATCTTCACCTCTGGAGGTGAAGACTAGGAGTGCAGAAGATATATCCAACTAAGTATATTCTACCAACATGAAGCCAACCCCAAGCCGCCATGTTTCCATTCTCCATTTTTCAAGTGCCAAGTGAAGAAGGTGTGACTACCCCTATTATATTAATTCCTAAAGTCCTAAGGCCTTTTTTCATCAAAAAATGCTCAAAATTACCATTTCTATTGCAAAGAGTCAAAAGGTTAAAAAAATGATATTTCTTTCGTTGGACTAAGGTAGAAGCACCCAAAACCGTCAATATAAGCAATTCAGCATATTTGGACACCTTTTCCTAAAATTGATATTTTTGTAGTATTAGCAAGTGAAAATTATAAATATTAAAAAAGAAAAAAAGATTTTTTGGATGTAGTATGTAATTTCTATGATTTTTCAAAGTGTTGGCTCCCTAGACCACTGAAATTGTTACAAAAGTGGACCCTAAACCAAAATCTGCAAAAATCAGTAGTTAGCAAATCAGAGTTAAGTATGTGTCCTTCAAATGCATTAGCAAATCAAAGGTAAGTATTTGAAGGACACATTAATTAAAGTTTAGGGACACATTAAGAGGCAATTTAGGGTACAAGAATAGGTATAGGGATGCTTTTGGATGCCTTCACCTTATTATAAATGTGTAGAAGAAATTTCAAAAACTTTGACTACTCAAATTGCAAGATATTTGCAATATTTAATGCATAGAAAATAAGTTTTTTTGCACCTTGCTTGACTAGATTTTCTAACTTTGAATCCTTTTAATTAAATTTTTTTTACTTATGAATTTGATTTTCTAATTTTTTATGTTAAAGAATTGAGTAGAGACTCAAGGAAAAAAATTCCAAAAAAACACACTTAATTTTCATCTAAAATATTGTTAAGTAAAAGAGGGTTCAAGATTGAACAAAAAACTAAATTGTTAATAGCTCTAAGATGGAATTGAAACACAATAATCCTGATGGTGAGATTGATCTAGCAAGCAAACTTAACCCTATCTTACATTTTTTTTGAAAAATTGTAAAAATTGCATTAAAAAATGAATTCTATAAGAGTTATTTTTTCAAGAAAGTGATTTGATTGCCTAAAAACAAGGTTGTCCATAACTTTCTCATCACTATACTAGACAAAATGAATCAAAGCTTCACATGTAGACAAAAATATAATTTTTGAGAAAAAAATTAATAATTAAAAAATTCAATCTTTTGTGATTTTTTGTAACTGCCCCTTGAATTGTTTTTTTGGACTTAGAGTGGCATAACTTTTGCTCATGGCAACAATTGAAATAAAAATTATGTTCTCAAAAGCCAATATGACTTCCTATATTCAAAAAAAGTTTTAGAAAATCTTGTCAAAAATTGAGGTCATACAAACCTATCCAAAATCTCAAGAGTCCTTCACAAGGATTTTGGAACTTTAGAGGTTAAGATGTAGAGGCAACCCTTTTTTTTGTTAGAAGCTAAGCTTGTGAGCATAACATTTTTCAACAATGGACATTTAGTTCAAAACATGTTACATCATAAGGTATATATATGACCTATGTTTGACCAAGTCTCCATTTGCACAATATAAAGTGACTTATTTTTATAAATGAGAGGAATATGATGTTGACCATGACATTCATTATTGTCTGACAAATAAGACATTGACCCCTAATGAAGTTGCTAAGACCAATTTTTAGTAATGCACTTCTTAGAAATAGATTTGTCTATACATTTGAAACAAGTTAGATTGTAATCTACACTTTGTTATGTGGTGAGTATCCAAGTATTTTACAATTTTAATTTTGGATTGAAAGATTATATTGTGCCTTGAAAGACCACAATTTGAATTCCCACATGGATACGAAATTTATAATGTTTGTTGTAATTTATAAATGTGGTTAAAAATTTTAAAATTCTAGTAAGCTTTTTTTTTGAATTGCAATAAGTGATAGTCATGGATGCTTATATCTTAATCCTACAAGGATGGGCTGGTTATAGTAGAAATTATCCTTTTTCATATAGTGTGAATCATCTACTTAAAAAAAAACAATTTTGAAAGCATTGGAAGTCAAACTACTGTACAAGACCTTCCTTTTTTACACAAAATTCCAAAAATAAACACATGCATTTTTGTCTTACATAATCTTCCATAAAAGAATTTTTTGTCTCTTATTGAACCACTTCGGTATGTAGTGTCTTTAAAAGTTTAACCTTGAATATGGTACCTTAACTTTGAAGCAATACAAGGGTCAAAAGTGCTTGATGTGACTTTTTAAGGTTATTAGAAAATGTACCTATTCATCCAAAAATTTGATAGTTTTTGGCAATGATAGATCTTCTCATCCTTTGATGGTTACTTCGGGGCCATAAACATAGATCTCTAGAAAGGCTAATTTTCATGCATTTTTTGAGTTCATTCCAACATTGTTCAATTAAATTCAGCAAAAGATTATGAACCAATCCATACCTTAAGTTAGGCTATTTGAGATATTTGGAATTGTACATTGTCTAGTCGCATTCTTGGTACCATTGGAAAGCTCTTTGTGAGGACGGATGCACGGGCTTTGTTTCACGGCATTTGGACCTATGGTGTAAAAGATATTGAAGTTTTATGAATTAAAAATTAGAAAACTACCTTTACTTTTATTTTGGATGCGGCAATGGTATAAGGCACATTAAGGTAAACCAACCTATGACAAGCAGAATGACTAATTTGCCTTGTTAACATTTTTGAAAAAATATTATTTTATTTTTATATAAAGACAAATATGAGAAATAGATAGAGCAATTGAATTTTTTTTGACAAAGTATAAATTTGTTATGAATTTTTGAAGTGTGCTACCCAATTAGTCCAAACAGTCTTTAGACTACCCCAAAACCACATGTAATGACCACTATCTAAAGTAGTCACAATATTTTCTAACATGGTCATAAAAGAATAAAAAAAGTTAGTTCTTGTAATGAATTTATACTAGTTCCTAATGCAGTCATTAATAACTCCATCACCATCTTTCAAGGCATTGATTTTGATCACTAACCACCTCAATGAAGTCCTAATCTCATTTATTAATGGATAATTTTATTAAATGGAAAAATTCCGCAACTAGGCAGTCTGAAATGTAAAACTGTCATAGATTTTTTAAATCTATATCAATCCTAGGTGTTTGAAATCTACACGTGTCATAGATGGCACTTTCACAGTTCATATTGTGTGGTTTGAAATCTATATAAGTCCAAGATTTTGAAATCTATACTTGTCATAGATGTCACTTTTACAATTCAAACTGGGCAGTTTGAAAATGGCACACAAAATACCACCATTTTAACAAAATTCCCCATATTAGCAAAAATTTGCCATGGGGTGATGTAAAACTATAATGGGTGGTTTTCTAGGTATCTACATTGGGAGGTTTGCTTGTTATGGGTTGGTTTACCTTAGTCCATACCTTAAATTAGGCTATTTGTTTTGTTTGTTTGTTACATTGAGATCTCATGGATTGTGCATCTTCTAGTCACATTCTTGGTATTGTCAAAAAGCTCTTTGTGAAGAGGGATATACAAACTTTGTTTTGTGGCATTCTGACTCACGACAAAAAATATATTGAATTTGGAAGTTTTTATGAATTAGAAAATTATTTTTATTTTTATTTTGGTTGTGGCAACGACATAAGGCACACTATTGTAATATGAAATTGACCATGAATCAAAGTGATTGTAAGAAATAGATACCCAAATAAGAAAATAATAATTCAAGATTATGTCTTGTCATCCATGTTCAAGAAAATAGTTCAATCCATAAGTTAAAGGAGTACTAAGAAGATTGTGCACTCTTGATTCTTGCATGTGTTAATGTGTTAGATCATCTCCGCCTCCACTCACTACACTTGGCCAGGGTGGGTTTAAGGTAAACTACCCCATTACAGACAAAATGGAAGCAAGCCCATTATGGGCAAAATTCTAATGGTAGTATACATTCAAGTTCTGAAATGTACACCACTATTATATTTCAACTCACAATGGGATTTCTCCCATTATGTTTGTAATGGGGTAGTTTACGTTAGTAGGGATTGGGAGCCAAAATAACCCTTATTATGGCATTGGGCGTAGTTTTCCAAGCATTAGGTGTGCCAAATTTTGAGTAGAGTACTTGAGCTTCATGTGGACGGGGAAGTTTTGAGTGAGCTCAGAATTGACCAAATTCTGAATTATTTTCCTTGCTTATAGTTTTGAATGTGAATTAAATGTAGTTGAAGAGTTGGCAGAAACGAGGGGACAGAAATGTTCAAATCTCAACCCTTTCATTATACAGAGCGCGCCATGCCTTTTTGGGTAGATGCTCTAAAATCATTTTTTCAATGTACATACATATTGACTTTCAAGATGTACATAGAGTGCAATTTGGCAGTTTTAGGTAGGGTATGATTTTGGGTGTACCCACCTTAAAGCTTATTAGAAGGTAAGAAGGATCTAAGTGTCTAAAAAATATGACATCCTTAATGAAAGAGTTGAAGGATTGCATTCTTTATGCTTCTTGAGGTAACCATACCTAAAATTGCATTGTTAGAAGTAGTAGTTGAGCATGGTTCCCAAAATTAAACGATCTAAAATTTTGTTGGAACTCCTTGGGAGCCCAAATATTGGTATGCATGTAGTTTTTGGACAATATATGAATAAATTATGAATTTCAAAGTGCAAAAAATAGGTGTACCTAAACTCGGTCTTGTAAACTCTCATTTTCAAGAAGGCTTACATTTTAGGTGAGAATCTACATGGGACGGTTTTGTAAATAGGTGAAAATTATGTGTAATTACTCTAATGTAGACCACTTTATTGAAACCCACACTTTAAACCCTTTAACTCTGTTGAGGATTGATGAGTGACTTCAAGGTTTCAAAAAATTGTTTGAATGAGTGACTTCAAGGTTTCAAAAAAGTGTTTGAATAAGTGACTTTAGGGTTTCAATAAACCCTAGGAGACAACCCTCGTAATGAAGAGAGAGGAGTGTTCAGTGAATGATGACTTCACAGAAGACTATCGATCCTTCGCAGGCTACTTTCAGCTCCAAAAAATCAATCAAGGCTTGTGTTGAAGACTTGCAAGTCCATCTTTTGGAGACACCCTTCTCTGTGAGTGATTCTGCGGCAAAAGCTGGGCTGGAGCTCGCTGTTGTTAGGCTTGAAATCGTCAAATGCTATTCTGTTTTTAAACTGTTAATGTTATTAGTGCCAATAGAGTGTGTGTGGAAAGCCATTCTGTGGTTCCCGGATGCAGCCAATTTTCTTGGTTTAGTTTCATGAGGGGTAAATTTCAGCACACAAAGTTCACGAGGTATCTGAGGAGGAGTTGCAAGGGGGAGCTTGCGTGATTACGGTGGGTAAGTGGCGGATTCCTCTAATTGCTCGTACTCGAAGTCGAAAAAACTTTGGTTCTGTGCTCAAGGTTTCGGAGATTTCCTGATCACGAGGGTTTTCCTGCTTTCAACAACTTGTAATTGCAAACTGTAGTCCAGTGTCAGGTATGGCTTTCTTTGAGAGATTTCATCCCAATCAATACAACTCATGTTAAGTCTGTTCTCAAGAAAATGTGTGATTTTTAGTGAAGCTCTTGGAGCTCTCATGCAGGAAGGAAGCTTTTGTGACAGATTAGTGTCGGGAAATGGCAGGGAAGTTTATTTAATTGAGCTTGAATTTGGCTACTTGAGAATCGATGCTGCCAAATTTTGAAGATGTAACCCGTGTTGTTGATTTGACAAGAAATGCAGATTTTGACCCACAGAATTGGTTGGTTAGGTTCGTGTATTGGAAATGTTCTCTTGGAAGGCAATAACAGCTTCAAACATCATGGAAATTGTGGACTAAGCTGATCTTTAACGAGTCTCACTAGTGGCTGACATTTCAAAGTTTTGCCACAGGCTGAAAGTCCACAACAGCTTCAAACATCATGGCTGCACATTCAAACCAGTTGCCTTTGACACAAGTGCCCATCTGCCGATCATTCAAATCAGATCAGGAAGACAATGCAATTGCTTCAAATTGTGGTAAAGCTCCAGAACGCCGCTTCCACGCATTATTTAACAACATTTTCCTTGCTACTGTAGTGATATTGCCTCCTATAACTCTATCCCATTGCTCTTATTACTTCACATTCTTGAACTTCATGGCAAGGGAGCCTATGCTTTGCATGAATTGAGCCTCCTTTCATTCTAAAATAATCTTGAATTGAAGCTTGCCTATGAATTGTTATCCATTGTCTTAGGAGTTATTTTTGGTATAATTAGAGTGTAGAAGGATCTCAAGACTCTCTATTCAAGAATGTTATGTATTTTTCTTATAACTAAGTGAGTTAAGACAATTTCGTATATTTATAAAATTGTATAATATTTTTCTTTCACCATAATACATATATGTTTCTTGGTTGTATGTGGATAGATACAAGGGAGGTGGACACAAAAGATGAAAGTGGTTACCAAGTTCGGAGTGAAGATGAACTTTCAAAAGTGGAGCGGTTGTGTTTAGACACCTTGGATGACAATCCTATGGCCAAAAAGTTGATTAAACTAGATTTTGCAACCTTATTTAAAGGGCCTAAAACTCAATTGGAGACATGGCCATTGTTCTTCCGTTCAAAGGAAGAGTCTGGCATTGAACTGCAACAAGGACTTGTGACGCTTTGGAGTAACTACTTGATTGAAGTAAGTTACTACCATTCATTTTCAATAATCTGGAAATTGCAATATTAATGTTCTATGCAGCCACAAATGTTGTTGCTTTATGGTCAATTATTTAAATTATAAACAATGATCATGAAGAGAATGAATAGAAATTAAATCTTCTTTTGTAAAAACAAACTATGAATCAATGGAAAAATTCTTTTCTTCACATGGGTATGTTTTAAGCTCTTTGTATACCCATCAATTCTCACCAACTTTTCATCACTTTGGTGTGAATGTACCCTAATGACTAGAATATCTTTGGAATAATATGTGAGATGATCAAATTTTTTTGCAAATGTATGTCAGGAGACCTTGATGGCAGCTATATCAATCCAACCACTTGTGACGGTGCCTAATATAGCTCACAAGTGGCAAGTAAAACTTTATGGATATACATGGATGATGTCTATTATATGCGACTTGTGGGGCATTGCAATCACAGCCTTATTTTTGGGATTCCTCCTCGGATGTCCAAACAAGGTTGCTTGGAAATGGATGTGTGAAATTGGTTGGGTGCGTAGTATTCCTACCGTACTAGTACTTCTAGAGACAATCTTGACTTTGGCTGCCATTGCATGTACTTGTTGGATTATTTATGGATACAGAATGGGGATAGTTTGTGTAGTGGTAGAAGCTTTTTTTTTGGGTACCATGTACAAGCTTGCGGACATCCTTTATAAGGCGAGAGACAAGGTTACTAATAAGAACATGCAATAAGATAATAATACCTAAAATTGTTTGACTAAGGGTTTGAGCATGGTTCCTCTTACTGATTTTTCATAATTTTATTGAATCATGTTGGAAGTTAAAAGACATCCTAGATTCTCATTTTATGTACTTTTGGAATACAATATAATATGTGTGCCCCAAGTTGACTCTAGTCTCTCATGAATATATGTAGTATGTATTAGGTAAGAATATAGAGGGATGTAAAATTACTTTTGATTGCTTGATGGTTGGATTTCAATGTAAAATTGTTCAATAATAGACCAAGGATTCTTTATCCACTTGACAAAGGCAAAGTAATCAATTGGATAGTCATCCATTAACCTCTAAAGGACCAACATGTGTTTTTTGGCAACATAGAAATTTTGGACAGGGACCTATGACTAGAGATTTGTATATTCTATGCTAAATTTTTAATTGAAGATGGGGATGAGGAATATCTTTCATATATGCTAAATTTCATGGCATTTGAAAATATGAATTAAAAGTAATAACCTAATATGTCACTTTTTTTTGTAAATGGGCAGTCCGGGCAGATTTTTAAAATCACTTTTTTAAGAAAAATAAATTTGAAATTTCTTTTCTAGAATTATATATACTTGGAAAGCTTTGAATTGTTCCATTTTGATTAATGCATCAAAAGTTATGAGGAGTTTTAGTTTGCAAGCAGTTATGGATTCACTGCTCTAAAATAAACTTTGAAGTCCTTTATTTAACTCAAATTTCAATATTTTTTTAAATAAAAAAAAAATCTTCGGATATATATTGTTTATTACAACATTTAAACCATTGGGATTCTCATTTTTTTGACTCCATAATTAAATTCTTAACAATTTTGTATTTTAAATCCTTCTCTACTTCACTAGAAGAAAAACACGTCCGGCACAACCAACTACTATGCAACTAGTGCCCTATGCAACTAGTGCCCTATGCAACTGTCATGCAACTAGTTTCCTCTCTATTTGCATCAAATCTAATGTAGTTGTTTTGTGTCATTGTTTTACAACATTCATTCATTGTTTTAGTTGCAAAGTAGTCATTCTGTAGTTGCAAAAAAAGACTAGGAAACAACTAGTGTCCTATGCAACTATTATGCAATTGTAAAATGACCATAGTTGTTTCCTAGTTGTACGCTAGTTGTTTCTTAGTTGCACTCTAGTTGTTTCCTAGTTGCTTTCAAAGTTCATTCCCATTCGTGTTATATCAATTGACCCATATCAATTGTAAAGAGTACCATTAGATTGAACATATAAGACTTGTAAGTTGTTATAGTCTTATGTAATGAATTCTTTTGATAGAATTCTAAGATTTCTATAATTTGTGGGTTTCTACAATTTGTAGATTTTGTATATAAGAATTTAAAAAATAATTAAAATTCAAGAAATTTTATAATCTAGGAAATTGAATTTTGAAATCTAGGAAGAAGGTAGATCTGAAATTTTGAAATCTAGGAAGAGGGTAGATTTGAAATTTTGAAATCTAGAAAAAGGTAGATTTGAAATTCAAAAATCTAAGAAAAAGGTAGTTCTGAAATTCTAAAATCTAGAAAGGAGGTAGATCTGAAATTTTGAAATCTACAAATCATTGAGATTTATATTTTAAAATTTACAAATCTACAAGTTGCAAGCAAGGATGAAGTTCTTTGTATGGTGTCGGATGACAAAAAACCTTGCAACTAGACTGCAACTAATGCGACTTGTCCACTGCAACTACGGACTCTACATTGTCACCTAGTTGCAAATGTCCTATGCAACTACAAAATGAGTTGCATACTGTAGTTGCAAAACCCCTCATTTTCTTCTAGTGCTTCTTTCTACTTACTATTTTTTTCCTATATGTTGTACAACTCTAAATGATTTGAAATTTTTCAAGCATTTAACCTCGCATTTAGCTAACTTTCCTTAAAAGAACTAATCCAAAGAAGCACCACCATTTTGGACATTTTTTCATACAAATGTGAGCTTGTGAAGTGCAGCTACCCGTTTTTTCACAATGTTAAAAAATAATTTTTGTCACTTCAAATGCTCATATCTTGCAATCTACATGGTCAAAAGTTTTGAAATAATCTCCACATCTTTTCTAACCAACTTAATACAAGATCCCACAGTTTTGAAGTGTTTTTGGTGAAAAAATAGTCAAAGAACTTAAGGGGTTAATAATTCATTTTAGGTTAAGGGTCATTTCTCCTTATTTATCATTCACTCTTGATTAAAGGTCTACTATTTACAAAAGATTTCATCACAAGAATTTTAGTAATGGATTTTTAAATTCTACTTTAATAATGTTATAATATGGTTGTAAAAACAAAGGCCTATCACAATGGAAGAACTTGACAACAAGGGTTGTTAGGCCCAATGAAGAAGGTTCTTTCATTGTAGGAGCCTTGGTGCATCAAACCTCACATGGCACAAAACTTGTAAGTGGAGGTTAATTAATAACCTAATTGAGGTATTGATGCTCACAAGGACTACCATGAGGCATCTATGTAAGCTATCTCAATATTCAATGGACTTGGAGTCCCATAAGTTTCCAAAGAGTTTTTAATTTGTATAGAGAAAAGACAAAAAAATGATTTTCTTTTGTCCTTTCTTGGCATTCCCTTCTACTCCACATATGCTTACACTTGTTGTTTTGAAGAATGAGGATCAAGTTTTTCGGGATTAAAATTTTTTCTATAGATTCTCAATTGAATTTGCTTGTATATTATCTACTTACTCAAGTTTTGGAATACATGCTTTTTTTTCTTGAAAATCTTAAAAGATAAAATTGCACCTTTAGGAAACACTACTAAATTTGTTTTTCCTTGTTTAGACATCACATTCTCATAATTGTTTGGGTTTTTTCACTTCAAATATTATGAAGACATACATCAATATGTTAACCAAAAGATCCAAAAGCTGAATTAAAAAAAAATTAAAAATCAATAAAAATTTTGTATTGTGTTTAGAATAGGCGTTTGGAAGGGCCATCCAAGGTGAAAGAATTTTAGGGTTTAATTTTCATTTGTACAATAGATACTTGGTGTTGTGTAAACACAAAGAGGACATCACAATGACAATGGACTAATTGTAGCAATATGGTTGCTTTTACAGGCTCTACTTCTAGTGCAAATATGAATATGTAATTGCCTCTATGTAAGGGTTTCATCGGCTAGCATTGAACCTCATTCCAATTCCAGAAGGTAAACATGCCTAATTACACATCTCAAAATGATTTTTGTTGAGTCTTGTTGGCAATTAAAGAAAGATTTTAGATTCTCTCAAATTATATTTTTTGGACATTGTATGTATTAATAAATAAATAAAAATTTAAATGGTGATTATTAATCCATCTCAAAAATCGATCTTTCAGACACTCTCATGTCAGAAGGTTTTACATGTTGCTTGTAAAGAGTTTTTAGGGGTTTGTTTTGCAAAAGGATTGCACCACAATTAGGGTGTGGTTACCCTATATTTGATGTTGTATATATGAACTATAAAACCAGGTGTTCATATTCGTTGTTGTTCCAAATAGAAGCCAAATTGGATATTTTGGACAGTCAAGTGCACATATACTACTGAGGACACGTCCCAGAAACTGCCAATAAGATAGTAGCACCCATAACCGTCATTTAAGGGTTTTGAACATGATGTAATTTAATAGACATCTAACAAATTATTGGACCCTACTAGCAAGAGAAAAGTAATTCCTATGCACTTTTAAATGTATTTTTGGGGCATTGTAAGTATAAGTTATGAATTTTTAAAGAGTAGACTATAAATGCACCTAGTATCAATACTAGGGTTTGATATTTACATATAATACATCCTTGTAATCACATCTATTCACTTCCCCAAGATTTTTTAAGATTTTAGAGGAGATGGTTATGGGTACTATGAGGGTTATGGGTGTTGCTACCTTAGTATGACATTGTAGAAACATGGTTTTGAAAACAATGCATTTCTCTACACTAAATAGTGAAATTAGGTTGCCCCACACTAATTTCTCAATATTTGACACTATACAAATATTTATTGTTATTGTACAAGAATACACTACTTTTGAATTAGGTGTTGTTGTAATTGGGACTCGTAAACCTTCTATGTGTACAAATGGAAATATTTGTTGACTTTGATGGCTTGTAAAGTAATTTTCTTGGAATAAGGCAACCTAATTATTTAGGCATCCTAACTTCATTATTTAGTAGAGCACAATGGCCTAGTGATGGGATATAGGAGATACAAATTATAGCCAAAGAAGATCTAGAAAATTTCAAGACAATTATTAGGTATCATGGTGTTTTCTCCTTGTTTTTTTTAATGCAAACTTTCTTTCAACTCCAAAATAATTAGGTACCATAGTTGTAGAGCAAGGTTGGCACATTGATGCCAAATAATTAATTTAAATATAAAATAGCTTCAACACTTTGAAATTTAATTTTTTTTAAATTGGCCTTAAATTCAAAAAAACAAAAAATAGTAGGCATCTATCTCACATAGCTTCAAAAGCCAAGTTGTTTATACAAGTGGGGGGAGTGGGTAAGAAGTAAAACAACCCACTTGGGATATGTAAATTAGAATTAGTAGGGCTCAAACTCTCATAATTAAGTCAAAAACAAGAATTTTGTGTGAAGTGGAATTTCAGACCTCATTTAGGCACTACAAAATTATTATTTTTTAATTTGAATTAAATTGATGTGGAAAATTAAGATAACTTTCATCTCTAAAAAAACGTATGAGATTTCAAGCCTCCAAATCAAAAGCTATGTACAAAGAGAGGGTTTGGAAGGGACATTTTCTTTTGACATTTTCAAAATCCCTCTCTAAATTTTTTCTATAAATTTTTTTTGGAGGCTCAAAATCACAAGCGGATTTTTGGAGATGAATTTAACTTGATTTTCCAAATTTTCTTCATTAAAATTTTAAAAAAAAAATAATTCTACTATGCTAAAATGAGGTTTAAAATTTTACTTTAAACACAATTCTTACATTTTGACGATGAACAATCAAGCTCTTACTATCTTCAAATTATCCCATATCTTTTGAAGACTAATGATGCGTTGCTACCTCTTTTGAGTACATTGTGACAAAGCATTAATTTCAAAGAAAACCACATGATTTCCAAATAAGGGTACATGTGTCATTCAAGCATTGTTGGTTAATCTTTTCCAAAGCATTTTAGAAGGGTACACATGTTACTTTGCAATCATTCAAAGAAAGAGACAGGTGCTTGTGACTTTACCCCCCCACCTTATATTTGTATTTGTTTGACATTAGTTTGGCTTATAAACAATATGGTATATTTGAAATTTGTTTGGTGTATCCATATCTCCATATATGTGTTTCGGATCTGTAATTTGTATTTGTATTTTGTATCTCATAGCACTGACAGCCAAGATTGTTTCTCACGACAACAATCAATGGCAATGGTTTACTTTTTAAATAGGAGATCAACAACATTGGAGTGGGGTGGGAATTTTTTTTGTAACTGAATCATCGGCTCTAGGTTTTTCTAAAATAGGTGGGGGGGGAGAAATTGGACCAAGAAGACATGTTCACCTCTTTTTGCCTCATGCCTCATTGTCATTGTCAATGAAGTAATTTTGCCATAAAAAATTTCTTGATGGTAGATTGTCTATTTTATATATATCTCGAGATATTATTGAACCCATGATTGCATTGGACTGTACACTTTATTTTGTCTGTATTTTGAACTTTTGACAAACACTAGATGCTCTTTATTTTCAAGAACCAAACTTGATCATTTAATTCTTGTTTGCCTTTGACAGTTTCTCCTGTTCATTGTATATTATTTTTTATTTTTTTTCAAATAATTCTTTGCCGCCCCTGCCCTGCAGCTACCGTAACGGCTCTCAAACTTCCCCAAACTTCCCCAGAAGGCCATAACTTATTTGTTTTCTTCAGACTTCTCCAAACTTCCACAGTAACTTATTTGTTTTCTTCAGACTTCTGCAAACTTCCCCAAAAGGCCATAACTTACGTAAGTTATTTGAATTCTCTTCCAGACTTCCCCAAACTTCCCAAGAAGTTAAATATTTGTTTTCTATGAGGGACGGCATAGTCGGTCCTATCAAGGGGGCACAAAATTAGGGACACCTGCAAAGTTAGAGTCATTACAATTTTACAATTTTATAATTTCTGGACAGTAGTACAATACAGTGAGTGATATTGCAACACAAAAGTCACAATGAGCTCAAAAGAAAAATCGGATTTATTTATTTATTTATTTCAACCCCCCTCCTTCCCCGGTGAGAAAAAAAAATGAATTAAAAAATATTTTTTCAAGTACCCTTCCATCCCACCCTTTTGTAATTTTCAGTTGAGGTGGGGTGGGGTTGGCATTTGATATGGAATATGTCCCGTATCCATCTTTTGTACCATATCCATATCTACATCTCGTATCCCATATCCCATATCTAGTATCATGTATTTTGTATCCAAGATCAATGACATTGGAGGGGTCGGGGATTTTTTTTTGTTTTTAAATCAATGGTTGTCAATTTTGGAGGAAGGGGGGGGGGGGGAGAAATGGCATGATTGCATCTTTTCGGCTCATTGTGAGTGATATTGCAACCTACACTAATTTAAAATGGCGTAACTTTGGTAGATCACAACTACCACATGATTTGTAGAATAAGTTAACCTATAAACAACATTCATGACGTTTTTTTGTTGATGAATGACAAAGAATCTCCATGTAGGACAAAAGTGCAACTATTCATCCCTACAAATTTTGTGTGAAAAGGGAACGTCTTCTCTAATAGTTTGACTTCCAATGAGTACTTTTGCATTTTTTTAAGCCAACAATTCACATGATTCCAAAACAATTGATTTCCATGGTGACCAACTTGTCGTTTAAGGGTTAAACCAGTGAAGTTGTCAAATTCCGATGGCAAGTCTTCTTCCCTACCATTGAATGAATGAATTAATCATCCACAAGCAAAATCATTCTTCATCCAACTTGACCCCATGCAAAGTACACTCCGTCGATCTTTAGACACTCAAGATGATTACTCATCATTTACAGTATGGTAGTTTGCTCTAATTCTGACCCTATTCTTCAAACCATCCCTAGTCAAGGTCTAAAATGGACATTAAGAGGTTGGAAAATAGATATGTGTTAAAGCATTGAATGTTTTGTCAATGTTATTAGAGCAGTTAAGCATTTGCCAAATGTTCCTTTATACTTTGCTAGTGGATGGAATAAGAGCCAAGGTGGATCCATTTCTGAAATGTTTACTAGTATTCAAAAAAAAAATTCCCCCACAACTTTGAATGCTAGTATCTTCCAATCTATATGGTCAAACTTCATGAAATTTTTATTACATGATCTCATCCAAGTATAGTACAAGATCCTATGGTTAGATTTTTTAATTTTAATTTTTTTTTTCCTTAGATGAAGGCAGCAAAAATGGCTATTTCGAGTGATTTTTGTCAAAAAAAGAGGACTTGGCACTTTAGTAAAAGTTGCATTTTGGAACTCTGTCTATTACTTTCTGCATGCCCCAATGCTTGTTTTTTGTGAAGCCATATCTTTTTCTAGACTACACATGTGTGGGTTTTGTAAGGCCTACGACCAAAAAAATGGGTACCGATGGCAGAATTCCTTAGAAACTCATAAGTAATTCAAAAATGCTCCAAAAAATATGAAATCAATTTTTCTTCAAGGGAAAAATAAGGAAAAATAATTTCGTGCATCTAGGAACCATCGGAAAGGCCGACCAGCCCCCAAATGGCGCTTTGGGAGCAGACTACCATAGCACTGCAGCTGATTATTATTCGTTTGCCCCCGTGGGGATGGGCCCTTGACCGTGGGCAAATGGCCTGGGAACACCCAAGTCCGTGTACATTGAGTTCCCCACTTCCCCCCAACTGAGAGTGGAGTGAGATTCATTGCAGATGGGACTGTTCTCCAGCACTGGCAGGTGTGATTTTAAAAGAAGAAATTTGCACCTAAAAAAAAGACACTCTCCTAATTGTGCCACCTATCTACAGCTATCCAAGATTTCAAGCTTGAGATCTTCGATGGTTGTAGATAAGTGGAGCAATTAGGAGAGTGTCTGTTTTAAGCGCACAGACATCTTTGCTACAAAATATTGAAAACAAAGATGATCAAAGGGGCAGAGTGTGTAAAGCCCCCATGAGAAGCATCCAACAGCCTGACATAAAACTTACAAAAATTGATAAAAAAAACAAAAAACAATTCCATCCCTTGGCTTTCAATCACTTTTTTGCTAGGACCGACCATTTTCCCAATTCCCACTAAACTATCTTACAATACACTAAGCTCATTCACTGGGAACTCTTAGTAACTAAGGTAGAACTACCCATTACCACACAAATTTGCTATTTAGGTACTTTGGAGAAGCTATTTGTTAGTTCCCATATTTTACAGATATTGAAAATTTTGAGAGAAAAGTTAATTGCAAAAAGAATGAAGACATTCTGACAAGAAGGGAATGTTAAACTATGAATAGACCCTTGTTGAAGCATGAGCACACCCTTGTTAAAGCACTGGGTGATGTGTCCACTCCCCAAGTGCATTGCCATCATCATAAAGGTTTTTACAGATTGTGGTAATAGATGGGACACCTAAAAAAAAATTGAAACTCACATCAACCACATAAGAACTTCAAGACTCATATATTCCCTTCATCCCAAAATGATCTTCTAATTCCCCTTAACATTTTGTCCCAAAATGATCTTTACTTTGTGATAAGGAGAAAGGACCTACAGTCTTGGCATATTCTCATAATATCTATTGGTTGCTTGTGCAATATTAGAGGGGTGGAGTTGGTCAATCCATACAAATCCTTGCAATAATGCCAAAAAAATGAGCCCCCCCCCCCCCCAACTTTGTCCACCCAAAAGTTAACCATTCAAGCCACCTAGAGTGCCACTCAGAGGCTCATCTAAATTTGACAAAGCCTCCTTTCCATGAAAAAGGATGAGGATGTTGGGTGTCATTGGACTAGAAGTTCAATACCCTTTTCATTGATCATTTTCTTTTTTATTGATCGTTTACACTAGGGACTAAGCAATGAGTGGCCACCAGTGGTCCTTAAAAATGCCCTTTAAAATCCACTTTTGAGTGTTCCAAAACTACACTTTGAAAAGGGCTTTGAAACTCAATTTTATATGATGGTAGGAGTGTAATAAACTCTACTTACAACTAAAAAAAATTGAAAAAAATGTTATTTCAACCTTAATATAGAACATTTTGTCTAATAGGAAGGTCATTTGGGAATAGAGGGCTGGGAGTACTTAAACATGTAACCGTGGGATCTTGTAGTATGATGGTTTGAGAAGATGTAGAAAAAAATTCAGAAATGTGTTTGAAGTGACAAAAAAATAAATTTGAGCCCTACAAAAAATCAAGCAGCTACACTTCAGAAGGTTACATTTGTATGAAAAAATGTCCAAAATGGTGGTGCTTCTTTGTTAGAATATACACTCCTAAAATTTTAGAATAAGAAACCTGACCAAGATCAAGTTGCTTGAATTTCAAAAAGAAGTATTTTCAACTCTTCTCAAATGGTTAGTTTTTATCTTTCAAACTTTTTACACAAAAATGTGTAGATCCTACAACTTGTTACTCTCCATAATATGCTAAAGAAATAAGTTGGCAATACATATAAAAAATTTCAATTTTGTTTTTTCATTTTCATCTCATTAATCAAAATGGAATGATTCAAAGCTTTCTACGTGTATCAATTTAAAAAAACAATTTCAAATTTTTATTTCTCAAAAAAATTGAATTTCTTTTAGCAACCTGTTTTGCACAACAAGCAATGAAAATTACATATCATACAATAACTTTTTAACCATGTAGTCAAAAGTTATTAAAATTGTTGTGCCTTAAGCAGTTAAGCCTTCAGGACCAAGAAGACACAATGTATCTTCTTCAAATTTTCAATGGCAAATTCTTGGTAGAATAAAACAAATCTCAATATTTTGTAAACTAGGTACTTATAGAGTAGCAGATTGACATACTTGTTGTATTTTCCAATTTCAAAATTTCAATGTGGGAAGTATTTAAATTTTTATTTAAGAAATGTAGTTTGGTAGAAAAAGAGAGAAAACATAATTTGTTTATAATGAAAGAAATAGTAGGGATGGAAAAAAAATATTTTCTTAGACATATCTAGTCTGTACTTTGCACAAACAAATTGATTCTAGAGAGAAAAAAATTTAATTTTAATTTTTAGAATTTTTAGAATTTTTAGGTTCAATGTAGTATGATTAAGAGTACCAAAATAATTAGAATGATTCCAATTTTTTTTTAAATTTTCCAAACAATATGCAAATAATATCAGCTGTTAAATTTTAGAAATTGACATGTATATTATTCTTTTTTAATTTTGTAGGACCCAATTTGGTCAATATTGGCTTTACTCCTTTTGTTTGAAAATATGTATAAATTTGAGAATTTTTTTTATTTTTATTAATTTTTTTAAAAAATACTAAATTTGCTGTAGATTCCAATTTTTTTTTTGTGGGGAGGGGATAAAATAGCATTATTCATCTTCTTAAAAAATTTCTTCTCTCAAACTTGCATTTTTTGAATATGAAGTTAATTATCCAAAAATTTTATAATCTAAAAATCTAGTAGCCAAAATTTCCACAATTAATTCCATGCATACTAGACAAAATATTCTTTACTTTTGTACGGTTAAAATTAAAAATTTCAAGCACATCCATGTGCAAAATAATATCAAAGTGGGATAGTTCATTGAAAACCTCCATTGTCAAAAAGTTGTTGTGCCTTGAGGGGTTAAATCTACTTTTGGGGCACATGTTGCGTAAAAATTTCAAGGCAAAAAATAATTTTTTTGTTCTTAGTGAATTGCCTAAAATTGTTATTTTGCCAAAAAAACAATGTTTAGAAGTTAAGTTTGGTGAAAGATCACGAACCAATGTAATATGAAATTGACCATGAAAGTGTTTGTAAGAAATAGATACCAAGACGAAATAATAATAATTCAAGGATATGTCATGTCTTCTACGCCAATGAGAAGACACAAGGTGTGAACATGTAACCCCTTAGTAGAAATATAATTATTATTTTATCAAGTATCCAAATAAAAAGTTCTCAAATCACATTTTAACCCCTAAAGGACCAAATTGTATTTTTTGGCAACATAGAAATTTTGGAGAGTATGTGTGACTAGAGATCTCTATATTTTTGGTCCAAATTTTAATAGAAGGTGTGGATGAGGAATATCTTTCAGGTGCACTAAATTTCAAGACATTTGGAAATATGAGTAAAAAGTTATGACCTAATATGTAGTTTGTTTCTCAACTCAAGCAGTCTGGGTAGATTTGAAAAAATCACTTTTTTCAAAAACCTAAATTTGAAATTGGTTTTCTAGAGTGTTATATATATCTGTGTGTGTGTGAAAAGCTTTGAATCATTCCATTTTGATCAATGAGTCAAAAATTATGAGGTGTTTTAGTTTGCAGGCAATTATGGATTATCTAGTCTAAAATAAACTCTGAAGTCCTTTATTTAACTCAATTTTCAATACTTTTTGAAAAAAATAAAATCATAAGATGTAGATGGTTCATTACAACATTTCAACCATTGGGATTGGCATTTTTCAATTCTATAACTAAATTCTTAACAATTTTGTATTTTGAATCACTCTCTACTTCTTTCTACTCACTATTTTTTTCCTACATGTTGTACAATTCCAAATGATCTAAAAACTTTCAAGCATGTAGCCAACTTGCCTTGAAGAATGAATCCAAAGAAGCAAAACCATTTTGGACATTTTTTCATACAAATATGACCTTATGAAGTGCAGCTGCCCGGTTTTTCGCAGGGACAAAAAAAGGATTTCTGTCACTTCAAACGCTAATATCTTGCAATCTACACAGTGGAAATTTCTGAAATTTTTTCCACATCTTCTCAATCTAGCTTACTACAAGATCCTATGGTTACATGTGTCCAAAAATTATATTTTTCAAAACTTTGGTACTTGTATTAGAAATGACAGATTTTGAGCATTTTTGGTGATAACATAGTCAAGGAACTTTAGGGGTTAAGGGAGTCAAACTTTGTTAGCCATGTCGGACCAATTTCAAGAAAAAACATATTCTTTGAACTTCAAGCCCTATTATCTTGCAATTTGTGAAGTCAAAGTTCTTGAAATGTTTTCTCTATATTCCAAATGTTTGTCTTTAACTTTTTACCATTTTGATTTCAAATAAAAAATTTCTTTATTGCACAAGAAATCATCAAAAAATGACTAGTGTATTGCCAATTCATTTAACTTCCTTGCATTGCAAGGTGATTTAGAGTAAAATATTCTCCATATTTGCTTCTAAAATTCTTCATGAGTGAACCTAACATCATATACTTATAAATGGTCAAAATCCTTAATTTTATGTAGAGCAAAAACTTTACTCCAAAAGGGCTCAATATCTGCTGATTCTATTTCACATAAATGAAAAAAAAAAATTCCTTCACTTAAAATGTTATAATCTTTCAATCTGCGTAGGCAAATAGGATGAATTTTTTTCCACACATCGACTTGTTTGATACACTTTTGTACGGTTTGAATTCAAAAAAGAAGTTTTAATTTTATAATTTGTACAATGCATCAAAAATTGGCAGTTTTGGACTTTCCCTCTTCCAAAACACCCTCCCTTGTTTGAGGGGTTATCCCTATACCTTTGTTGAGGACAAAAGTGTGTAATGAATGACTTTCAAGGGTTCAACAAGTGTGTAATGAATGACTTTTAGGGTTACATCAAACACTTTTTTGAAAAATGAACGCATGAAAAAAATTGGTAGTTTTTTCAAAGCACTTCATGAATGACTTTGTAGAAATGGAGGACATGGCGTTCTACAATAACCTTGGAAGGACGCGACCCTATTAATGAGATAGTGAATTAAAATTATTCTTGGATGAATATCGGTACATTCTTTGTTTCTACGAGTTCCCTGAAAGTCATTCATTGGTCCTTGACGTCCGTGTGTACGTCAGTATTCAGTGAACGATGACTTCATAGAAGACTATCGATCCTTCCCAGACTACTTTCAGCTCCAAAAAATATAAAAAGGCTTGTTTTGAAGACTTGCAAGTCCATCTTTTGGAGACACCCTTCTCTGTGAGTGATTCTGCAGCAGAAGCTTGACTAAAGCTCGGTATTGTTAGGCTTGAAATTGTCAAGTTTTTCTGTGCTTTAAACTGTTACTGTTAGTGTCAATAGAGTGTGGAGAGCCATTCTGTGGTTCCCGGATGCAGCCGATTTTCTTGGTTTGATTTCGTGAGGGGTAAATTTCAGGACACAAAGTTCACGAGGTATCTGAGGAGGAGTTGCAAGGGGGAGCTTGCGTGATTTCGGTGGGTAAGTGGCGATTCCTCTAATTGCTCGTACTCGAAGTCGAGAAAACTTTGGTTCTGTGCTCAAGGTTTCGGAGATTTCCTGATCACGAGGGTTTTCCTGCTTTCAACAACTTGTTGCAAACTGTAGTCCAGTTGTTGTACGTTACTAGCAGCTTAGGCACTTTGCTTGTGTCGTATTTATAATTTCAGTGCCAGGTATGGCTTTCTTTGAGAGATTTCATCCCAATCAATACAACTCATGTTAAGTCTGTCCTCAAGAAAATGTGTGATTTGTAGTGAAGCTCCTGGTGAATGAACGTTTTTTTTTTATCTCACAAGTAGGAGGGTATCAAAGAGTTGGAGCTCTCATGCAGGAAGGAAGCTTTTTGTGACAGATTAGTGTTGGGAAATGGCAGGGAAGTTTATTTGAGCTTGAATTTGGCTACTTGAGAATTGCTGCTGCAAAATTCTGAAGATGTAACAGTGTTGTTGATTTGACAAGAAATGTAGATTTCGACCCACAGAATTGGTTGGTTAGGTTCGTCTGTAGGAGGTGTTCTCTTGGAAGGCAATAACAAAAACATGAAAATTGTGGACTAAGGGTCCCTTCACACCTGCAAAACGATGATATGTAGTTTTTCAAATTTCCAGACCTGAGCAGGGTTTACAATAGCGTAGTTAGAAACCAAGAGTGATACTGTACTGAGCAAAATCCCCAAAAGAACTTGGAGTCCTTGGCTTCACGAAACTTTACAATTCTTGGAGTCTTCGTCTTCTGCCAACAGTGTCTTCCGAATGACAGGAGCGATTGTGTGATTCAATGAGGGTTTTTTTACGGTCATGACAAGAGCGATTCTTGCTTTCCAGCGATTTTTGCTTTCAATTCTGTTTTGCTGTGCGATTATGTGATTGAGGCAATGAGCGATGACAGGGCCTTGTGCGATTCAAACCCTAGAATCTTGAACGCCACTCTTGCTTTCAATTCTATTTTCTTGAGCGATAGAGCGATAGAGCGATGACGACTGAACTCTAGTAATCCGCCGTCTTAGTGAATAATTATGAGACAGTTTGAACTTTGAACGGAAGATTAGCTGCCTTGATAGCTATGTGGTCATCCCTCTCAGATTCCAATCTTCCCAGACTGTGGCCTAGCCTGTCTGGAATAGCAGAGCCAGTGCCGATCATGATCTAGCGTGCTCCAGCTGCAATTAATTTGTGTCACCGAAGGAGGAAATTTCATGAAACCATAGTTTGAGGAACCAGTGTGAACTTCTCCTGGGACCTGGGACCTTCAAGATTCCCGCCTGACTCGTATGCACAGGGATGAGTATTTGAACTAGTATTGAGATTAGAACTGTAAGGTTCTTGGACTCTGTCAGAGATTAGTGAATTCTACTCTGCCAACAAGAGTATTGAAATATGATACAGATAGTAAATGCTTTTCTTGTGACGACAGCGTCACCATTCTAGATTAGATTGCATCTCAAATTGGATCTCAAATCTTCAAGCTTCACGTCACCAGACTACAGAATCACCCACACCGGTGCTTAAAGTTTCTTCAATCTTCAATCTTCAACGAATCTTTCTAGTGGCTGACATTTTAAAGTTTTCCCACAGACAGAAAGTCCACAACAGTTTCAAACATCATGGCTACACGTTCGAATCGATTGCCAATGAGCCAAGTGTCCATGCGCCGGCCATCATTCCAATCAGATCTGGAAGCTAATTTCAATGCTTCAAATTCTGGTAAAGCTCCAGAACGCCACTTCATGCATTATTTAACAATATTTTCCTTGCTACTGTTGTGATATTGTCTGCAATTATACTTCTAGGGGAGCCGACCTCTTTTTGACCAGCCACCCATATTTGCTAGTTAGATTGTTTTGTTTTTGATTAGTTGTGGCTTAGGTGATAGCTTGTGCAGCACAAATGTTGGGGGGAGGTGTACATTGAAAGCATACAATTATGATCACATGATGTACATTGGAAGCCACAATTATCACCTACATTTAAGCGTGGGTGATTTTGTAATCAACCAAATAGGATGACCTATATAACAAGAATAGGTTGAGTGGAATCTTCATGAAAAGAAATAATGGTAATTTTTTTTTTGAAGAAAAAAATGTAAAAAAAATATGAAATTCTTCTAAAATCTATATCTATAAACAGGGAAATTTTTCCCCTCACCATACCTATACAACAGATATGCTAAATTGCTTAAGTGATTGGAAAGGGGTTGCCTACCTTGCTCTTATTACTTCACATTCTTGAACTTCATGGCAAGGGACCCTATACTTTGCATGAATTGAACCTCCTTTCACTCTAAAATAATTTTAAATTGAAGCTTACCCATAGAATGTTGGACTTTGGACTAGGAATTATTTGTGATACAATTATCGTATAGAAGGATCCCCAAACTCTCTATTTAGATTGTTATGTATTTTTCTTGTAGTCAAGTGAGTTAAGAAAAATTTATATATTTATAAAATTATATGATATTTTTCTTGCACCATAATACAAATATGTTTCTTGGTTGTAACATAGGGGAGCTTAACACTAAAGATGAAAGTGGATACAAAGCTCGAAGTGAAGATGAACTTTCAAAAGTGGAGCGGTTGTGTTTAGACACCTTGGATGACAATTCTACTGCCAAAACGTTGATTAAATTGGATTTTGCGACCTTATTCAAAGGGCTTAAAGATCAATTACAGACATGGCCATATTTCTTCCGTTCAAAGGAAGAATCTGGTATTGAAATGCAACAAGGATTTGTAACTCAATGGAGTAACTACTTGATTTCAGTAAGTTTCTACCACTCATTTCAATAACTTCAAAATTGCAATATATTACATAAAGCCACAAATGTTGATGCTTTATTTCATGATTTAAATGATAAATGATGAAAAAAATAAGTGAAAATTAACTCCCTTTTTGTAAAAACAAACTTTGAACCAATGGAGAAATTGTTTTGCTCACATGGGTTATGTTTTAAACTTCTTGTACATCCATGAGGTTAACTTTAATTCCCCACCTTTTCATCACTTTTGATGTGAATGTATCCTAATGACAAGTATATTTTTGGAATACTATGTAAGATGATCAAATTTTTAATGCAAATGTATTCCAGGAGATTTTGATGGCATCTATATCAATCCAACCACTTGTGACATCCAACCACTTGTGACATCCAACCACTTGTGACAGTACCTAATATGGCCCAAGGGTGGAAGTTTAAACTTTATGGATTTATATGGATGATTTCCGTGATGAGCGACTTTTGGAGCATTACAATCACAGCCTTGTTTCTGGGATTCCTCCTTGGATGTCCAAATAGGATTGCATGGTATTGGATGTGCGAAATTGGTTGGTTGCGTAGCATTCCTTCTATATTAGTGCTTATAGATGCAAGCTTGACCTCAACTGCCATTGCCTATACTTCCTGGATTCTTTATGGACACCAAGTGGGGATAGTTTGTGTGGTGGTGTTTTGTTGTTTTGTTGTCATATGTTTTAAGCTTGTATTCTTCTTTAGTTCTATAGGAGACAATGTTTTCGGTAAGAACATGTAATATAAGGTAACTACACCTAAAATCGTTTGAATAAGGATTTGAGTATGTTTCTTCTTATTGATTTGCAATAGTTTTATTGGAGGTGTGCTGGAAGTCAAAAGTAACTCTAGATTCTCTTTTTATGTATTTTGGGACATAGTGTAATATATGTACCTCCAATTGACTCTAGTCTCTTATGAATAGATATAGTATAAGTTAATGTCATGACTCACTTATAATTTGTTAAGGTTGAAATGCAAGATTTGCTTTGCATGTAGCATGTATAGTAGTGTGTGCTAAAACTACTCTTGCTCTTAAAGTACACTCTAAAACAAAAATACATTTGGGATTTTCATTGTAGAAAAAATGATTAGGTTTCTAAAAGGCCCCCCCTCCCATTGAAGAGGCAAAAGGCTAATAAGAAAGGTGTATCCCTCCAAATCCTAGTGAGTAGTTGGTTCCCTGAGTTCAAGCAATGAAAAGAGGATTTGGGTGAATGCATTTTGGGAGGTGGATGAATTTTCAGAATTCTTGGTTACATGGAATTTATGAAATCAATACAAACTCTAAATTTACATTAGAATCCCTCATGAAACCACAAGGGAAATGCACTAAGGTAAAAACACCCAAAAACATTCATGTACCCATTCCTAACAAGTAAACTTCTATTGAATTGTGCAATTAAATTAAATTGCAATTATATTGTTTCCACACTTAATTGCAATTAGATGACTATTAATTATTTAGATTTCAATGGCCTAGGAAATTTCTACTTTAAAAACTTATAGTAATTATATGTTTATCCAAAAATAATTATTTTTTTAAATTCATGATTTTCAATAGCTAATACTATTAAAATATTTCTTTTGAAAAAAGGTTCTTTTAACTACGTTGAATTGTTTATATTGATAGTTTGGATATTTTCACCTAAGCAATGCTTTATGTAACAACTCAAGATGGAAATATTCTTATAGTATCCAAATTCTGATTTCTAAAATTCATAAGTAATTATTAAGAGTCCAAAAAACATGAATCAAGGTAAACTACATGCTATTATATCTACTCACCTTTCAAAGAAAATTAGGAAAAAAATTATAGATAAAAAAAATTGAGGTATAGACTCTATGAAAATCCAGATCAATGTGATTCCAAGGGCACTTTGTGCACACTTTACATAAATACTAGAATAATATCTTGAGTAACCCACTTGGAAGTTCTCCAAATTAGTGAAATTACCCCTAATTAAAGCTCTTGTAAATCCAAAATGGTTTGGGGCTATTTTGGTCACCTCAAGTGAAGTGGCAAAAATTGTTTTTTTGCATGCATGGATCTCACTCATGCAATGCCTTGAAGGCCTAAAATTATTAAATGTCATTGCAACACAAGTTAAAAATGAGATCCTATGGTTAGAAGTTCTTCAAAATGCATAAAATTTTATTTGCAACTCTATTTGTCCAAAGTGGTGTTTTTGTGCAATTTTGAGAGTGTTTTCTTATTTTTGAGCCAAAGAACTATAGGGGTTAAAATGCAAGCTAAGTCATGATATGATCGTGGCCACAACAAAGTGAGAAGGGTATGTTAATGGTCCGAGATGACCCTAAACTACCAGGTGATGGTGGTGAGGTATAGTAGAAGCACCCATACCTAATCACTTAAGCATCTGTAGAACAGATGATGAGCAGTTGGCTGCGTTTGAAATTTTTCCCATGTAGGGAGATAGAAAATATTGGGACTGCAAAATTTTCAAAACTGAAATTTCTGTAAATTTTAGAAGGCAAAAAGTGGTCCGAACCAGTACATAACATTTAGAATCTTGCAATTCCACTCATAGGGGAGGTTCCTTCCTATTCATGCATACAAATTTCAAAATAATAAATGCTGTAATACATGGCATTTAGCAATTGGTCTTTTCCGCCTCGCATATTGTGCATGTCATTAAATCGAGACTCCCAAACATGATTCATAGAGAAGTTTGGCTTGGCTGGAAATAGGGGTACTCTACAAGTCAGGTACCCATCCCTGGTTGGAAATGGGTGCTCCTACTAAGGTAGAACTACCTATCACCCCCCTGATTTGCAATCTGACTATTTTGGGGTTAATTTCAAGAAGGGCACATATTTTCAGAGGTGTGTTTTTGTTTCACAAATCAAACCCAAGTGGAATTATAATTTTCCCATTAAAATTGTAATTTCTGTGAATTTTTGAAGTGGTCAGTCCTGAAATTACAAAACCATTTATAGAGTGGGGTCAAAATTGTCCCATAAACAATCCATTACCGCCTAATCAAGTACTAGATATTCTCTATTAATGGAGTGACACGTAACCCTTGTTGTCATAAAAATCCCTGATTCTGTCATAGAATTCTCTGATTTTGTCATAAAAGGAAGGGAATTGGAGGGGATTTTAGGCGGAATTGGGGCCAAAGTTGGTGACGGAATTGGGTTGGTCTACTTGATGGAATTGGACTGCAGAACGGTAATGGGTGTTTTGACCTTATACCCAAACTGAATGGCGTGGTTGTGGGTTCAATACATGGTGGCAAGAGCAGGTTCTTTACCTAGTGTGAAATTAGCCTCTCTTCCTGATGGAAAACCTTGCAATGTGTTTCTTTAACACACTTGTGTCAAAAAAAGAAAAAGAAAAAGGTATGTTAATATTCTATCAGAATGGTCAAATTACATCCAAACCAGGAATGCCGTGGTGAAAATTTTCTCTCCAATGAATCATGCTGTCCATGATTACGAAAATCATTTCCTGTGTAAAAATTAAAAATAATAATAACACAACTATATCGAGAGCAGGTGGATGCTAATACTCCCACAACTGAATACAGTCCTCACATGGTGCAGTATGTAGCTTCATTTCAGCCTTTTTTAGCCTCTTGGAGGTAGCTTTAAATTGAACAAAATGCCAACATTTTGTTAAGTTTTATTATTAATTTTTTGAATTGTAACTGTACAAATTCAAACTAGTCATGTTAAAGATCACATAGGAAAAGAAAACACAACAATACATCTTATGGATTGAAAGATTATAATGTTTGATCATGAGGGTATTAAAAATGTGAAAGTGATTTGAAGTCTTTCAATCCTCTTTTCACATGTCAAACCAAAAAAATTGGTCACCAAAAAAATATGAAGTTAACCCCAAAGTGACATTCAATTTTTGGGGTTCAAAAACATCATTGCTTTGAAGCCTTATGGATCTAAATGTCTTCAAGTTATACAAATCTCAACCGTACAATCTTGTAGTGTACATGTTGTAGATGACATGTACAAAATTTGAAGTCATTTGGCCACATAGATTGCAAGATCATAATGTTTTAGTGTTGAAAATGGATGCTGAAATTTTCCCAAAAACACATTTGGAGGTGAAATTTGATTTCTAAACCTACTCAAATGAAAAAACTTTACACTACAAAAAGATTCAAAACTAGTATACAAACACATTGGTGGGAAAAAAATTCATTCAATTGAATCATTGTGTCTACAAAACGGCTTTGAAATGTCAAAAATCAACAAGAAAAATTGCAAAAAACACATCTAAAGGTGAACCTCCTTCTACTAGAATGCTTCTCAGTCACTCATTAATTCTTGGATTAACATGAAATTTTAGCCACAAAAACTAGACTAGTATGAGCAACTTTTCCAAAAAGAATTATTGAAAATGGACTCTGTATGAAGAAGAAACAAGCCACCAAAGTTCACTACACTCCAAAAATGGCAGGATTTTGAACTTCGAATTGCTCCCAACCACTCAAAACAATTTGGATTGACATGAAAACTTTACCACAATAAGTATAATTCAAGGGGAACAAAACCCAACAAATTTTATTGAAAATGAGAAATGGATGAAGGAGATACAAGACCCCGAAGTTGCAGCCCTAAAATGCAGTTTGGTGAACTCAAATTGAAGTTGTGAACTTCGATTGGCTTCCAAAAAATCAATACATCTTGGATTGATCTCAAAACTTTACCATACAAACTAGAAGGGAGAACACAACTTTCCCAACAAGTCTTATTGAATTTGGATCTTGAATGCAAAATTTACAGCACTTTGAACTGGACTTGAAACTCTGTGAGGACACTTTCTGTCCTCTTTGTCACTTTGGGGTTAAAGGGCATAACATTCATAACTCCAATCAATTTATGGCTTTTCAAAATCTACTCTACAAATTCTTTAAATGAATTTCTAATGTGTGTTTTTCTACAAGTTTTGGTGTATTTGAAACTCATTTCCAAGAGCCCTCAACACTAGAAAATCAAGATTTGCAATGGACACCCTAGCACACAATCTTCAATAGAAAAATTATAACCAATTATGTTCAAAATTGGATTTTTCATCCTAAAATTACACTTCAAAAATAAATTTAAAAAAATACAACGACTAAAAATAGCAACTTGATAAGGTTTAACCCCTAAACGTTAGAGACTATATTTTCACCAAAACTGCTCCAAAATTGTCATTTCTAGGACAAGTATCAAATTTTAGGAAAAAAATAAAGTTTTAGAAACATGTAACCATAGGATCTTGTAGTACACTGGTTTGAAAATGTGTGGAAAAAGTTTCAGAATTTTCCACTATGTAGATTGCAAGATATTAACGTTTGAAGAGACAAAAATCTTTTTTTGGGCCTTGTGAAAATACGGGCAGGTGCACTTCACAAGGTCACATTTGTATGAAAAAATGCCCAAAATGGTTGTTACTCTTTGGATTCCTTCTTCAAGTCAAGTTGGCTACATGCTTGAAAATTTTCAGATCATTTGAAATTGTACAACATATAGGAAAGAAATAGTAAGTAGAAAGAAGTATATAATGTTTAAAAATACTAAATTGTTAACAATTTATTTTTGGAATTGAAAAATGTCAATCCCAATGGTTGTAATGTTGCAATAAACAAAATGTTCCTATTTTTTTTTTTTTTTTCTAAAAATATTTAAAATTGAGTTAAATAAAGGACTTCAAAGTTTGTTTTAGAGTAGAGATTCCATGACTATCTACAAACTAAATCAAACTATAACTTTCATCTCATTGATCAAAATGGGATTATTCAAAGCTTACCACAGATATAAAAATTTAGAGAATCAATTTCAAATTTTTATTTTCTTAAAAAGTGATTTTCAAAGAAGTTTTTTTTCTACTCAGGCTGCCCGTCAAACACTGAAAATTACATATTATGCAATAACTTTTGAACCATGTGGTCAAAAATTATGAAATTTGTTGGGCCTTAAAGCTACTCCTTCGGCACATATTTTGTGGAAATTTCAAAGAAAAAAAAAAATTTCATTCGTAGTGAGCTGCCCAAAATCGCTATGTTGTCAAAAAACGCATTTTGGTCCTTTAGAGGTTGAACTTCAAAATATTGTTGACACCACAATTCAGTGCCTTGAGCATGATTGTAGGGGGTAATGCATAGGTCCCTAATATGGATCTATTTAATAACACAAATTTATCTACAATGGTATTTGCCATGGATTAGAGGAATTGATTATTAGAAGCCTATGATTCTGATCTGAGGAATTATCCAACCTTGTTATTTTTATAAAATGTGTACCAAAAGAAATCTTTCATACCATGCCAACCACAAGAAGGTTGAGAAGGACGCCCTACAAATATAAGTTCAAAGAATGATAGGGAATCCTTTCTGGTGGATGACCTTTAGACCTTAAATGGTAAAAATGATAGTGATAAGTACACATTCGAAATCTACATTGAAAAGTGAAATTAGATTGTCCTTTACTAATTTCTCAATATTCTACACTATATAAATATATACTTTACTTTAGTCGGATGCAATAATGAGAAAACCATGTGTGTTGCATGGATTGCTGCAGTAGTTCATGACCCAAGTTTAGAGTATCACATGTGCCTCCATCTAGACAAGTAGTGAGTCATGAGGTAACTTCTCTAGGTATGGCAACATAATTGTTAAGGCAACCGAATTTTAGTATTTAGTATAGTGAATTCAACGACGTAATAAAGATGATGAATCAATGCTTATCTACAGTTCTAGAATTCAAAACTTATACATCCAATATCCAAGTAATACATACAATAGTTTGGTGCATTGGAATTCTTTATGAAAATTGGGACATGGACTTCATTAAAAAAATCATCTAAATGAAAGAAACTTGAGTTCCCTACTTTAGTGTACCTTGATGATGTTGTGGGATCAAGACAAAGCTCCTACGTTGGCCAGTAATGAAGATTTTGCTTGACTGTCTTGGCTGCCCGTTCAAGTCCACAATCTTAATATGCACAAATATCCCATACTCCAATTCTTGGGTCACGTCCACAAAATCTTGTAGATTCAGAGTGGGCTTCCCATTGACCTCCACAATCCAGTGGAGGGCATACAAGGTATAAATATACATAAGGTTTCTTTAATACTACCAAGCCATACACACTCCATGCCCTTGCTAATGCAAAAAACTTAGTGTCTGAATTGCAAAATGGGGCTTTTGCAAGACACATCTCGCCCAATTCACCATTCAAGTGGTTCCAAAGCCATCATGGTCATCAATGCCGACCTCAATGTTGATTTCTCACCCTTATCAAAGCAATGCCAAATCCAAAGTTTTAGGTGCCAAATTTTTTAGATCTTCAGAACAATGTGTCATAGTGGCTTCACAAGCAATCTCCACATCGCAGAAGCACGTCGCGAGTTGCCCACTAATAGCCAAAAGCATGTTCCCTTGGTCCAACACACCATGAGTCCATGACCCTACCAAGCACCCCGTCACACTCAATACGCATCAATGGCATGGATCTTTTCAAGTCATTAATGAACAAGGACGGATTACCAGAGAGCCCATTTACAATGACATCCAAAACCTTACAAATGGCATGAATTGGAATCCCCACACAAATTGGTGGGGACTTTAGGTGAGTTATCTCCATACTTCACTTGTGTGGAGAAGCTAGCCCACAAACCTTGAATTGTCTTCCATTTCTCAATCAATGAGCACTTGCAAGTCTGCCATAAGTTAGCTACTACAAATGCCAAAGCAAGGGGATAGAGGAAGCAGGAATGTACTGTACAATGAAGTCGCGAGAAGGTGGATAAGGTGTTGACAAGGGATGAAGCGTGGATGTAGTGAGAGTGCTCCGTAAGAACTGAAGTGGAAACGCCTACGACTTCACTCTTTGATAAACTTTTCACGTTTTGTATGAAATTGAAACGGTGGAGCTGCTCTAACACGCCTTAGCTGCAGATCCGAAGTTTACGGGCGCCTTCCCTATCGTCTTTGCGCCACTAGACTATTCAACTGATTAAAACACTGCAAGAATCAGCATAAGCTACTCATGCTTGGCCTTGATGGTGCAGGCATGTTGATCTTGATCCAGTCTGTTTTTCTCTTTGAAATATTGGTAGTGACCGTTGTGGGATTGCTTTTATGTGTGAAGATTTTTACAATTAATTGCAATTGTTTTAGGGATACTAGCTATACATTGTAATCGAGCTTTTGTTTCAATGTGATTGAGTGTCCATTTCTAGGGTTACAGGCAAGACCACTTTGCTTCGTAAAATGTAGGTGTAACTAAAGTTCTTGGCACCGTCTAAAAAATTGTCAATTTTGAGAAATTCTCCCAATTTCACAAATTTGGCAAACTAAGTGTGATTTTCCTCTTTGCATGCGTGTTAGCATTAGGTAGAAAGCTAGAAGAGAGCTTGACGGTCATGCATATTCTTAGCACATTAGCTCGTAATGTATCAACTTCAAGTAGAGGGCCTTCACTTAAAGGCCATGGACTCTTTACTATCTACTGGTTTGGTCAAACACTAGAGAAATTCTGGGGTCTCTAGAGGGCTACCTTGTGGTGATAGACCAAGTTATTTCAAGCCAGCGTCAAGTAGAGGGCCTTCACTCAAAGGCCACGGGCTCTCTACTATCTAATAGTTTGGTCAAACATTAGAGAAATTTTGGAGTCTTTAGAAGGTTGCCTCATAATAACAGACCAAGATATTTCAAGCTTGGTCTGTCACCCCGAAAAGTGCCGCACCTTTGGTGTCAGCCAAGGTGAATATCTCAAAATCTGTCAGTTTTTGCGATTTTTTTTATTTTAGCCTGAAAAAAATTTATTTTTTATTTTTAGTCAATTTTTTATTCATTAATTTTGATTTCTGCGTTGCTACCACTGCAGATTCAGGCAGGCAGAAATAGGAAGAAAACGATTTTTTTGCAAAAACAAAACAAATTTCAGGGTCCCTTAAGGATTGTGGAGTAGTCCTCTTGAGACCCCGAATTTTCTCTAATGCTTGTTCCTCGACTTTTCTACTTGTTAAAATCTCTGTAAATTTGAAGCATTCAAGCAACAAAGTAGCTTACTCTTTCCAATGGAGGAGAGCAACAAGCACTCACGACTTCTAAGTTCAGGCAATTTGTGATTATTTTTTATTTTTTATTAGGCTAAATAGATTATAGTGGCCAGCAACAACAGATCGATCCTTCGCCTGGTACCACATGAAAACAATCAAAACAAATCTCTAAAATTCTTCTCGCAAATGAAAAGTAAGTACACACAACACACACAAGCTAGTTCAGGATCTAATTTTGGTAAGTATCATGAGGGCTCGATAAACCATGGAGACAAAGAATCGCAATCTCCAACAATCGCAACAAACTCCTCAAGTGGTAGCCTCATAGCCCAACAGTTGATATTTTAATCAAAACTTGGATTGAAATTGGTAAAAATAATACACCCACCTAAAAGAATTTTTAAGAATTTTTAAGAACTTTAAAAACTCTTTTTGATTTTTAACTAATTTAATCAAACTTATAATTAGTGAATTTTTTTAATGCAAATAACTTATTTTCCTTAATACAAATAACTCTTTTTGATTTTTAACTAATTTAATCAAACTTATAATTAGTGAATTTTTTTAATGCAAATAACTTATTTTCCTTAATACAAATAACTCTTTTTTATTTTTTAACTAATTTAGTGGAATGAGAACTCTTCTTAGAATTTTTAGTGGAAGAATTTCACAAAATTTTAATTTTTTCTAAGTGACATATAATTGACTAAAACATGACTTAAAATTTTTTACTTTTCTTACAATTAACTCAAAAAATCTCCTAGAAATGTGGAAAAGCTGAATGATATAACAAATGTTTACTTATTAGATTTTATGACTACCTCTCAATTGTTGTTTATGACATGTGAAAATATAGTCATACTTTAGTTACTCATATTAATATGAAGTCATATTCTTAAAATTTCACAAATTCTTACCTTAAAATTATAAATTCTACTTACTAAAAGATCTTGAAAAAAAAACTATACTTTAATTTATATCATTAAAACAATGCAATAAATTCCACACCATTTTGTGAAAGTTCACTTTCTACAATATATATTTTGTACAAATATATAGCTTTATGCACAAAGGTATGGAGTACAAGGGCATTGTTTTGTAGCATTTTCCATGTGTCAATATTATATTTTTAGCAAAATCAAAGATATTGTAATTCAATTTTTTTAATTTAAAAAAATCCAAGAGTTTCACAAAGTAGGCCAAACACCACAAAATTGGCATGAATACAAAACTTTTTGCACGTAGGAGTATAAAGGCTTTCATTGTTTCATGGCATTTTGACATGCGACGTGAAAGTTCAAGTTTTTCCAAAATTAAAAATAATGTATTTCAATTATCAACCTCATAAATATTTCAAAATTCAATAACTTTCACATTGTTTGTGGAAATGTCAAGAAAAAAAGTCCATTCACCCCTCCTTACAAAAACTTTCCAACCTACTTAGAACACACCCAGGCACTTCACTCCCAAGCACTTCATGGTTTCTTAAAGGTTAGCTAAATAAAATAAACAACCTAATTTCAGGTATAAAACTAGTGAGCCCTGTATCGTTCCTACAATATAATCAAAAGTAATTAAAATTAATTTAATTTCAGATTTCAATTTTGTAAATCTATAACTTTTAAATGAGATCACAAAACGGAGCCTTTGAACTCTTTGTGCACAAAACTTTTTATTTGTGCCAATTTCGTGGCAGTTGGACTTATCTTGTAAAAATTATTCATTTTCTTAAATTAGAAAATTGAATAGAATTATCTTTTATTTTGGAATAACTATATATTTCTCATGTCATGTTTTAACCCCTAACTGCCTCATCAACGATATATGGTCAATCTGAAATTTCAAGCTCATTTTGAAGTGGGCAGTTAAATTCGTTTGCCCGTTTAAAAATAAATTGGGGCAGTTTTTAGGGTTAACTATTCAAAACTTTCATTTTTCACTGAAAAAGGTACATATTTGAGTGTTGAGAGGTCTCCAAAGCCATTTATGTCCATTAGTGGAAGAGTAAAGCTTGCTAATTTTACTTCATTTTTCAACTTTGAGCAATTTCACTTGATTTGAGATCTAAAAACCTCCACTTATTCATTTGCTTTGAAAATGGTCCCAATCGAAAGAGTAAAGTGTTTTCATGATTTTCACCATTGAAAATTTAAACAAGCAAGTGTTGATTTGGAGTTATTTGTGAATTATACTTATTAAAAAAATTGCATCTCAGCAATTGCAAGGTGGATTGTGTAATGAGTTTAATAGCTTTTCAAGTGATATTAAGTTTTTTGAAAGGGTATTTTAGTGTGCTAACACAATTTGTAGTTGTTCATGTCACTTCTAATCCCAAAAAGCTTTTATGTGCAAATTTCTGAAACATTGTGGAGAGGGACCATATATTAAAAATAGAAAACATACATTTCTCTTATTATAATCTCACAACTCTTATAGAATTTTGCACTCAAAATTGGTGTACATACTAATAAGCAAGCTCTTTAAACATCCATATGGTTAGATTTTGAAAAAAAATCATTTTGTTTCAATGGAGATAACTATAAGCCCATGTTCTTTTTTCATGGGAAAAACACATTTGGAAAGGCTTAGGCACTTAGGGGTTAAGGCCACAATAATGAGCCCTTGCATTTTTTTGTGCATAGAGCGTTTTATTCATGGTAAGAAGAAAATTTCTCACACCGCAACAAAGCCAGTGCATTCCTTTGTGCATTATAAAAATATATATTGGACAATTAAAAAATTAAAATTTTTTTAAAATTTTTTATATGGCCCAACAAGGCATATTAGTTTACATATATAAATTTTTTTTATTGCTGCTAGGTTTCATTAGTTGATAGGAATTGGTCTAATAACTTTATTCTTCAATACATTCAACTTCATAGGTGACTTTGTTGGTCTTATATAATGTGGTTGTTACAGCCACTTCTGAGTGCATAGGCATAGTGACACTTCTACCACAATGCACTTAGAATTTTAATTAATTAAAAAAAAATTTAACTCCCCCCAACCCCACCCCGGGTTAAAAAAAATTATTAATTAAAATTAATTTCTTGATTCCCCCTCTCCCCTACTTGTAATTTTTTGAACAAGGTTAACATGACAAACAATATGGGACAATGAAAATCTTGTATCTCATATTTGTATATTGTATATTGTATTTGTATCTGTATCCATATTCCAATATCCGTATCCTTATTTTGGTACCATATCCGTACCATATCCGTATCCATATTCGTATTTAGATAAATGGCTCAAATTAAATCTCAAAGATCAACGGCTTAAGAAAATTTGAAAAATCAACAACATTCTGGAGGAGGAAGCATTTTAAACAAAAATGAACAACCTATTCATTTTTGAGGGAGAGGGGGGGCAACTAATGGCAAACCAAATGTGTGTTGCCACTTTTGGGTGCATAGTTATAAGTGCAATCAGGTAAATAAAAGTAGCAATTTATGAGGATATTTCATTCCAGTAAGTTTTAATCATCCTAAATAAAGCTTTGGTATTTTTTAACCGTTCTTTTATGACCAATTTGATAACTTGAGGAAACTTTTAAACAACATTTGCACAAAGACATAAGAAAAAATATACAAAAATTCAAAAAATAATTAAACCAATTGTTACAAAATTAAAACCTACATAAAAATTGACCACATGATTTAGTATTTCAGGATTTAAGAGTTCAAGTGTACTATTCTGGTACAAGTCTAAGTTCAATTCAAAATAAAAAAATTCTACATAATTAATATGTATTTTGTGGTTGTTTATTGAAACAAATGAAAAAGATTATTGATTACCAAAAATAAAGTGTTCACTATATTGTTTTATGTATACTTGTTGGGATCACGGATTGCATTTTCAATTAGTTTTTAAAATACATGATAATTAAAA
This sequence comes from Rhytidiadelphus loreus, assembly GCA_947034895.1. Classification (NCBI taxonomy): domain Eukaryota; kingdom Viridiplantae; phylum Streptophyta; class Bryopsida; order Hypnales; family Hylocomiaceae; genus Rhytidiadelphus; species Rhytidiadelphus loreus. Next base: position 9,513,235 of record OX344763.1, read on the forward strand.
GATAATCAAAACTTGTTTAAGTTATATTTGACACACAATATTGTAGATAGAAGTCACAATTAGTACAAACTCTCTTAAGGTGAGCAGTTAAAATCCATTTCACCAAGACAATTGGAACTTTGACTTCTACCTACTTTATGCACGTTGTCCACATAAAAAACACAAACATTATGATTGTGCAAGGTACCAACATACGTTAATATCATCTATTAAGTTTGCATGGTATATTCTTCTATATTTGGGTGCCATACTTGTTTGTTTGTCACGTTGAGATCTCCCAGACCGTACGTCCCCCAGTTGCATGCTTGGTATTGTCAGAAAGCCGTTGGTGAGGAGGGGTGCACCGGCTTGGTTTTGTGGTGTTTGGACCTACGATGGGAAAGTTATTGAATTTCAAATTTTTTATTGAACTAAAAAATTAGAAAATTACTTTTACTCTTATTTTGATTGTGGCAACAACACATGGTACAATAGTTTAAACTAAATTAATTAAAGCATTTGGTTTTGAGTTGAATTCTTCTATTTGTCTTATAATATAAATGTTGAAGTATTGAATTATTCATATATATGTTTGATTTTAATAAACAAACATATCATATATATACAAACACAACATACGTTAATACAAAAAATAAATTTAAAGTGTACTTTTTTCCTAGACTCCTTGAAAGGTTGTAATGTTGATGTAAGGTTTTGGAATGCTAAATTGCCAAATTTTGAAATCTTAAATTCAAAAAATGGACAAGTACATAAAAATTAAATTTTGGAACTTTTAAATTCTTTATTGTTTGTATCAATGGACCAATGCCTTTTTTCCATCAACAAACAATGAAAACTACCTTTTCTTTTGCAAAATCTTTAAACATATTTTTATTTTTTTGCATATATAACTATAGGCTCTTATATTTGACTAGTATAATGTATGGTAGAAATTTCAAGAAACTCTTACTGCATATATTGCAAGATATATGCATCTACATTCTACAATTAACATGAATTTTGCAACATAAACTTGCTTGAAAAAAATTGTTGGCTTTGAATGTTCAAAACTAAAAACTTTTTACTATTGGTTTTGATTTTTAAGTTTTCATGTTGAATAGTTGAATTTTGAATCAAAAAACAATTCAATCAAAACTAACTTAATTTTTACTCATTAAAATATTATTGAGTAGTAGTAGATTCAACATTGAAGGAAAATTACATCATTAATATTTTTTAGATAGAATTGAAATACAATAATTCTAATAGTGAGATTGTAATAGCAAGCAAAATCAAACATGTAACAACTTCTTTTAGGTGTAAAAACTGCATTTACAAATGAATCATATAAGTTATTTTTTGAAAAAGATGCTTTGATTGCCCCCAAAACAAAGACAGTCCATAATTTTCTCAACACTAGCCCAATAAAAATGAATCAAAGCTTTAAATGTACACAAAACAATAAAATGTGAGGAAATTTATTTTTTAATTTTTTTAATTTTTAATTTTTTGGGGAGTTGCCCACCAACCTTTATTTTGAGTTTATTGTACCATAACTATTTTTGACAAGCACCAATTGAAATAATAAAAATAATATATACAAAATGATCATAAACTTGGAAATCCTCAAAAAGTTTCAAAAACATTCACTACAGAAACCTACCTTTTGTATATATTATTTGACAAACATATGGTCTTCTAATGGACAAACATTCATTTAGGGAGTCATAATTTTCACATTATAGTATGAGAAGTCGAGCTATTGTACAAATAGAGTACAAAGATTTTGTTATGTCGCTTTTGGACATGTGTTGTAAAAGTTATAGTTTTTTCAAAATAAGAAGTATTGTAATTCAATTTTGTAATTTTCATAAATCCATAACTTTCACATCGTAGGTCCAAACACCAAGAAATTGACACAAATAGGAAACTTTATCATGAAGTAAGCCAAGGGCTCTCTTTTGATGCGTTTGGACATGTGATGTGAAGTTTTTGTTTCTTCCAAAATAAAAGATAATTTATTTACATTTGTTAATTTTTATAAAAACTTTGACATTGCATGATTTTCACTCTATTTTTCTAGACGCCCCAAACTGTTAAGTCATTGCTCATTTGATTATACTGATATACAATAGACAATAGGTCTGAAGGCCTTTTCCAAACGAAATACCACTCAATACTACTATTTCTATTGCAAAGAGAAACAACATCCAATAATTGAATTTGGTAGTTCTATAGTTTAAAAATCATAATTTGCCATAGCACTAATCCAAATGCAATAAATTAAATCTTTTTATACTAACAAAAATTCAATTTTTAATTTAAAAATTTATTACATTTTTTTCTGGGTGAAACAAATCTCAATATTTTACAAACTAGTTTCACGTAGAGTAAAAAGTTTATATAATTGTTGCATTTTGTGATTTTCAAAATTTGAATATGAAAAGTATTTTTAAAAATTATTTAGAAAATGTAGTCTAATAGAAAAAGGGAGAAAACATAATGTTTTTGCAATGAAATAAAGAATAGACATGAAAAAACATTTTCAAGTCTTAATTTTGCAAAAACAAATTGGTTTTGGAGAGTTTATTTCAAATTTGTATTTTGAGCAGTTTAACTCATAAAGGACCAAGCTGCCTTTTTTGGCAACATAAAAATTATGGGCAAGTACATGTGACTAGAGGTTTCTATGTTTTGGATCCAAACTTTAATAGAAGATGTAGACAAGGAATATCTTTCATGTGCATTGAATTTCATGACATTTGATAATATGAGTCAAAATGTAAGACCTATATATGTAGTTTGTTTCTTAACTCAGGCAAATCGGATAGATTTGAAGACATAACTTTTTTCAAAAATAAAAATTTGAAATTTGTAATTAGATTTATATATACATAGAAAGCTTTGAATCACTCCATTTTGATCAATGAATCAAAAATTATGAGGCATTTTACTATTTGAAGGGAGTTATTGATTTTCTACTCTAAAATAACCTTTAAAGTGCTTTATTTAACTCAATTTTCAATATTTTGAAAAAAACAAACATTACATGTAGATTGTTTGTTACAACATTGTAATAAACATTGGAATGGGCATTTTTCAAATCCATAAATAATTGTTAACAATTTTGTATTTTGAATCATTCTCTACATCTTTCTAATTACTATTTTTTTTCTTTATGTTGTACAATTCCAAATGATATAAATTTTTTCAATTATATAGCTAACTTGCCCTGAAGAATGAATCCAAAAAAAGTACTTTTGTCACTTCAAATGCTAATATCTTGCAATCTACAAGGTGGAAAATTATTTAAAAATTCTACATTTTCTCAATCTAGTGTACTACATGATCCTATGGTTACATGTGTAAAAATGATATTTTTCAAAAATTTGGTACTTATACTAGAAATGACAGTTTTTGAGTGTTCTTGGTGATAACATAGTCAAGGAACTTTTTGGGTTAAAAAATAAAAGGTTTAATCTGGTGTGATAAAGAATAAAAAATAACTAAATGATTCCAAATTTTATGAAGAAGTTTCAAAGAATATACTAATAATAGAAATTGTTAGATTTCATAAATTTACCCATATATAGATTTCTATAATTTTTGTATGATCCAATTTGGTTTATTTTGGCTTTCTGCTCATTTTATTTGAAAATATGTACAAATTTCATATTTTTTTATTTCTCATTTTTTGTAATTTAAAAAATAATAATTCTACCTCAGATTCCAATACAATTTTTTTCTGTCAAAAAAGGTTATTTCTCTTCTTATAAATTTTTACCGTGAAACTTGCATTTTTTGCCTATAAAGTTGATCATCCAAAATTATTATAATCTAAAAATCCAACAATCAAAATTTTCCACAGTTAATGCATACTAGACATGCATACTAGACAAAGTTATCTTTTACTTTTATATGGTTAAAAATATAAATTTCAAGCGCATCCATGTGCTAAAAAATATGAAAGTAAAAAAATTTATTTAAAATCTCTATTTTCAAAAAAATGTTGGGTCTTGAGGGGTTAAGAGTGAAAATTAACCCCTAAAGTTCTTTGACTATGTTTTCACTAAAACACTCCAAAACTGCCATTTCTAATACATGTACCAAATTTTTGAAAAGAAACTTTTTTTGACAAATGTGATTGTAGGATCTTGTAGAATACTGATTTAAAAATATAAGGTAAAAAATTTAGAAATTTCCACTACATGGAGTGCAAGATATAAGTATTCAAATTCATTGAGATCATCTTTTGGGCCCTGCAAAAAACAGGGCAGCTGCGCTTCACAAGCTTACTTTTCTATGAAAAAATGTCCAAAATGGTGGTGCTTCTTTGGATTCTTTTTACTAGACAAGTTGGTTACATGCTTAAAATTTTCATATCATTTGGAATTGTACAACATATACGGAAAAAAAAAGTAAGTAGAAAGAAGTAGAAACTAATTCAAAATAATAAATTGTTAACAATTTATTTATGGGATTGAAAAAAGTGATTTTTTTTATCTGCCCAGACTGCCCGGTCGGGGAAAAAACTAACATATTAGGCCATAACTTTTGACTCATATTTCCAAATGTCATAAAACTTAGTGCAAATGAAAGATATTCCTTGCCCCACCTCCTAATAAAATTTCAGCCTAAAATATGCAAATCTCCAGTCACACGTACCTGCCCAAAATTTCTATGTTGCCAAAAAACACATGTTGGTCCTTTAGCAATTAAAGATGCTTGGTATGAAATTTTTGTTTTATAATTTTGATTGAAATTTACAACATAAAAAATTAGGGATTTAAAAACAATATTATAATAGTTTTAAAAATAAAACATTCACAAGCTAAAAATATACTAATGCAAGTTGCTAAATAAAATAGAAATAAAAAATTTAGAATTAATATTTGTAAGCTCAATCCCGAAATTAGGGTTCATTTGAGTGAACTAACCCCATTGCTTGTCCTCTAATAATTCATTCCAAAGATGCATGTAAAAAATGGACCCATTATTTTGTACTTCATTGGTTTAATTTATACACCTCTCCAAGTTAATCTAGGGTCTCTGAATGCAAATATGAATTCAAAATTTCCAAATTTTATCATGTGTGCCCAATAAGAAAATTCAGTGTTTTTCATCATGGATGAGTAAGAACTCACTACATCACTGCCCTAATTAGCTACAGATGTGGAGACTATAAGTTAATCCACAATAACAAAGAGATATTCTTATCTACAACCTTGATTGACTTCAGATGGACGACCTGGATTGAATTCAGGTGGATCAATGACAGGCAATCTTATCCTTCAGTTGTTTATCGTCTCTCTCAAGTCGGCTTATCCTCGGCATCATTCTCTGTCTCGGCAAGGCTCCTTGTCAAAGGACACACACTATGGTTTGCAACGCTTTGTCATACAAACACGTTGGAACAATTTTGTGTCCTACCAATAGGTGGTGGACCCTTTCTTTTTCAATTTGCTCTCAAGGCGTTCAAATATGTGAAGCGTTACGATGTGTTGAAATTGAATTCATTGAACCTTGCTTCTATCTAATTTACTTGTGCAATTTTGCTTACTAGTAGTATTTCATACACATTGATTGAATTTGTGGTAGAGCACAATGCAAATAGGCACACGGTTCAAAGATGTTCTATAACTTATCGGAATGAACTCTCGCATGCTTCATTATTCTTCGTTTGTAGTCGAACAACTGCGACGGCTTGAGTGTTTGTCAATCTCGCAACAACCTGAGGTCATTGCCCTACACTTTGGAAACTTTTCCAATGTGAAGTATGAGCATTGGGGAGGTTACAGCCTGATTTCTTGTCAAGCAGAAATTGGGCAAGTTGGGGTGATCTGATTTTCGTGCGTGACCTAGGTGCTTTTGGTAGTGTGCATGACAAGAGTAGAAGGAGAGAAGAGTAGGTGCTACTAACTGAATCAATGTCGATCGTGCTCAAGACTTTGGACCAATTTAGCTAGAACAGTTCTTTGGAATGATTGAGTTGCATGAGCCCCACCAAAAGAATTGGTTGTTCAAAGATGGGGATGACCTACCATTTGCAGACCATTTTTACTTGAGTGTGAGGATTTAATAGAAGCAGTGCCGTCATCACAGATTTTTGTGATGACAATTGTATTTTTCGACCACATGATTTAGCAATTAAAATCCATTTTCATCCATCTGTTATTTTTTTTCATCCATTCACAAAACCATTTTTCATCAATTTTATTCCATTCAATATTTGTGATTTTGTCCATCCATAAAACAAATTTGCATCCATCTTCATCCATCTAGTATTTTTGGTTTCATCCATCCATAACACATAATTTCATCCATGTTCATCCATTTGACACTTTTGATTTCATTCATTCGTAGCACAAATTTTCATCCATATTCATCCATCCAATATTTTCAATTTCATCCATCCATAGTACAAATTTCCATCCTTAGTCATCCATCCAATATTTATGATTTCATCCATCCATAGCACAAAATCTCATCCGTATTGATCCATCAAATATTCATGATTTCGTCCATCGGCCCAACAAAGTTTCATCCTTCATTCGTTAAATTACAAACCTATTGGGCCCGAGTTTCCTTGTGATATTTTTCCCTATGTCCGTAGGAGTTCCCCTCCGAGTTCCCCTTTTCCTTGTGCCCCAAAGTTTCCCAGTGTTCTCTTCCTAACAAAGAGTAACAGAGGGAACTTTCCCAGTTTTCCCCATGGGGAACGGCATATGAACTCCCTATGCAGAAGGAATTAAGGAAACTTATGTGCACTTGGATTCACCGCCAGCGTACTTGGGTGTTGGACACTTGTTACCGCATCATCCACAATTGTAAACATCTGCGGTCAGCTCAATCTCGCACCCATTCTTCCAGCTCCAGTCGCAGTTGTTAAATCCAGGCTATACACAAGCATACACATGCTTCCCACACAGGCACTTGCTCCACACGTTCGGAAGTGTCTTGCATTAATTGCACACCACAAGCACCACAGTTGTTGAGGTTAGTACCATTCGACCAGTTGCCGTCGCAGTTGGAGAATCTAGACTTGCAATAGTAATCGTTCTTCCTATAAATAGTAATTAAATGCAATAGTAATTTGTTTTAGCACTTGGTTACTGTGTTCAGCACATCCAGACATTTCACGTTGCAAGTTCAACAGTTGGGTAGCAACAATGACGAGGGAGGGCGCCCGTAAACTTCGGATTTGTAGCTGGGGCACGTCAAGCGTGAGGGATAGCAGTGCCCAATGCGAGGGCGGGGAGAATTTGTCTAGGCTACCCACATCCCATACCTGACCCCAAAAATGGCTCATCACATTACTATAGTCGTAACCCGGTACCCCCATCCCAACACTGTAAAGTCAAGTCCAGCTCAAATCCGAATTTTGGACCTCACCCTTCTCGTTTAGTGTTGTAGTGTCCCTAGTTCACGACGTCACCCACATCACGGTTGAAGGTTTCCATGGGCCTATTCCCGTGGTCTTATGCACCCCATAGTCTTCTTTCTATTCCAATTAAACGTGCCGGAATCATGGGGCCCATGCAATTTTTCATAGCTCCTCCCATTACTGATCCAAAACTTGTCTGCGTCGCCACTAACTTCACCACCCGCTCACTCCTCCATGGCTTCCTTTCCGGTGCTCCTACTTGCGCTCGCTGATTGCCTATTTCTCCAGGTCTAGCTCGAGACCACCCTTCCATTTTTTTCCATCCCCAATTCCTTACATTCTTGCTTGCATTTGCTTACACCTTCCGGTGCTCTTTTTCCCATTTTTGGGCTGATTTTTTGCAAGGGGGGGTATAAACTTAGCCCATTGACCTTGACTCCTTTTGCATGACCAACATATATGGTTTATTGGCCCTACCTTCGCTGACCCGCCGCTTTTGCTCTTGCTTCGGTGCGATTCCAGCTTCTCTACTGCATCTGTTTCTACCACTTTCAACGATACTTTTCCAATTGGATTTTCTCTTGCTTCTCTCGCTCCAAATTTCAGGGGTTGCACACTCTTTTCAAGATTGATCTGTTGCCCAAGCTCGCACATTCAAATTCCCTATTGTTGACTGGTGAGTCTCCTGATTTCTGGATGAGACTGCATACACGTTTTTTAATTTGAATTTCCATCATGTCATGTCATAATCCATTAGTAATCCATCATTTGAACTTGCATTCTTTTAGATTGTCATGTGCATACGGACGCTAAGCAATCATGAGAGGGCTCTCATTGTGGGAATGCGGGAGGGTGGAGTGAAATCTAGCCGCATTGCCGAATTGATGGGAATACCACGTTCTACTGTGTCCTTAGTTTTGACAAAGTGGAAGAAATTTAGGTGCGTTACTATGGGTAAGCCAAATCCTTTGACAACAAAACTCTCAATTCGTTCGCTTCAAGACCTAGCTAGAGAAATCCAACAAGATCAACGTCTTTCTTTAGCGGCACTTGCTCAAAAGTTCAGAGTCTGTCCAACCACTATCCACAAGCATGTGCGTCTATTCAGATTTGGGAATCGCATCGCTTTAAGGAACCCTTTTTCTCAGTGCAAAGCATAGAAATCAAAGATTGGCATTTGCTTGTAAGTATAAGCGTTGGACTGCAAAATAATGGAAGAATGTAATTTGGATAGATGAGTCTTCTTTCAAACTTGGCAAAGAGAGTCGGTAAATTTGAGTTTGGAGAAAGGTGCACGAGAAGTATGACGACCAGTGCTTGGTGCCTATTTTCAAATTAGGGAGAACATCAATCATAGTATGGGGTGCATTCAGTGGATTTGACATATGTCCACTCATTTTTATGCCACAAGGAGAGCGCACTGCTAATGACTTCGTGCAGAATGTATATGAAGGTACTCTCTCCGGGTTTTATTTCATGCATGATGCACTAGAATAGCTCATTCTCATGAAAGATGGCGCTCCCATGCATCATGGCAAAGTTCCAGAACTTTGGAGGAAAACTCACGAGATAGCCAAATTGCAATGACCTCCGAATTCAACCGACTTGAACCCGATAGAAAACATGTGGAAGATTATGAAAGATTTGCTCCGCCACCAGAAGAAGCCAAGCAACAAGCAAGAAATGATGGACACCATTAAAGCGGTTTGGGAAGAGGTTTCTCTTGAGCAACTACAAAATTTGATGGAAAACATGCCCAATCCTAGGCCCAATCGAATGAAAGCAGTTATTTTAGCAAGGGGTGGTAGCACTAGATGGTAGGGACTATGCACAACAAATCAAATATGTTATATGCTTTTCCAGTTCATATGTAAATATTTGTACAGATAATGAACTATTCTTTACTAAGATTCGAACACTACAACAATGGTAGTGTTTTATGACTACAAAAATATGACTGAGAATGATTGGCGACTACTCGCAGTCATATACTTGGAGGTCAATACCTTGGGGAGAAATATGACTACAAAATATGACTACCAGTCGTTTTTGGGTCTTGTACTTCATGGGCGTATATTATACGCCCGTTGAGAACACCAAAGTATTTCATGGGGAATGGTAGGGAACTCGTTTGAGAACATTGAGTTATATTATTAGTCATATTTTCATAGTAGTAACATTTTTTTATTTTTGGGCAATCTAAAATAAACATAGGCAATCAAAAAAAATATAGACAAGCCATTGTTTAAAATTTTAAAACCTAATCACCACTTTTTAAGGGTTTTGAAACCCTAGCCACTACTTTTTAGGGTTTTGAAACCCTAGCCACTACTTTTTAGGATTTTGAAACCCTAGCCGTCATTTTTTTAGGGTTTTGAAACCCTAGCCATCATTTTTTTAGGGTTTTGAAATCCTAGCCACTACTTCTTTTGACTCTTCTTCCTTACCTTTTGTTGCCTTTTGTCTCTTGTCTCTTTGAGTTCACTCTTGTTTCTTAGTTGTTGTGTTTTGTTGCACTTTGAGTTCACTCTTGTTTCTTAATTGTTGTGTTTTGTTGCATCTTGAGTTCACTCCTGTTTCTTAGTTGTTGTGTTTTGTTGCATCTTGAATTCACTCTTGTTTCTTAGTTGCTGTCTTTTGTTGCATCTTCACTCTTGCTTCTTGTTTTTTTCTTCTTGCATCTTAATTCTTTCTTCTTCTTATTTCTTATTTCTTATTTGTTATTTCTTACTTTTTGTTCTCTCTTTTTGTTTCTTGTTTCTTTTTGTTGCATCTTAACTCTTTTTTGTTGTTTCTTGTTACTTCTTAGTAGTTTCTCCTTATTGTTTCCTATGCATTTTAACTTGTATTTGTTGTTATTTTTTAGCACTTGTTGCCTTTTTTCTTCTTGTTCCTTGCATCACCATTGTTTTTCTTCTTACCCTAAATTTGTATTACATATTTTCTATTGTTGTAAACTTTTGAAGATTGAGCTTTGTTGTATGTTCATTAAAAATTAACCTCCTATTTCTTTAATTGTATATGCAGGCAACAAAATTGGAACAAAGTCGTTGGAGGCTACTTGCAACTCACTTCATATTATTGTAAGAAAAATATAGTCTCTATTGACTTGTGTAAATAATTCATTGTGATATACATATTTTGTATTTGTAACTAATAAATTATAAATGTCATTCAAAGGAGTCACATTCCTTCTTATATATTCCCTCTCCAATATAATTGTTTCTTGTATATCTTTAAAATCATATGTATTTGTTTTTAACTACATGAAATCTTTTATTCAATTGTTAAATCATTTTAATGTATGATTGCAAATATGCTTAGGTATCCTACAACCGTTGTATGATTTGTTCAATTCATAGTTCAAAATACATATCAATAAAAAAATGACTACTTGGAGTCACAAAATGATTATAATAATTTCCAAAAAATGACTAGGTCACTAAGTGCTCTCAATATGACTGAAAAATATGACTGAAAAATATGACTGAAAAGAGTCGTTTTACGAATCATCAAAAAATATGACTCACCGCAGTCATATTCCACATGACTGCAAAATATGACTCACCGCAGTCATATTCCACGTCATCAAAAAATATGACTCAACGCAGTCATATTCCACAAAATATGACTGATCACAGTTATATTCCACGTCATCAAAAAATATGACTCAACGCAGTCATATTCCGCGTAGGATTTTTTCATTTATCTGGGCAACTCAAGAAAAAGTCATTTATCCGGGCAACTCAAAGAAAATCAAAATATACGCCTTATTGGCATATTATGGCTAATTATGGGTATTTATACCCCTCAACTTATATGACTACCAATATGACTGATGTCTGAAGCAACTGATGTAGTTATATTCCGAGTCATCTACAGTGATTTCTGCACCAGTCATATTTTTTGATTTTACGACTGACTGCAGTCGTTTTTTGCAGTCATAAAACACTGCTTTTGTTGTAGTGTGACACAACTTTTGCTTTAGGAATCCGTTCATTTTTGGCCCGAATATGGCTTCCACTACAAGAAATCGCTGTCTGATGTGACTATCCGGAATGACTGCAAAACTGTCATGTTGCAGTTACGTGACTAATAAATGACTTCAGGGCCCTACTGTCATTTCGGACAAGTCATTTATTAAATGACTTCTAGTTTATTATCACCATCCAATATTGCCTTGGATGGAAAAGTGGATGATAACAGTGAAGGAAAAGAAGGATAAAGAAAAGAGCCTAAAGAAGATGTGTTCAGTCATTTTGAAGTCATTTTCTAGTTGCAGATGACCCCTCATGAATCTGACGTGGACTTCCACGTAGGCAGTCATTTACTAGTCATTTTATAGTCATTTTAAAGTCACAATAGACCCTTTACAAATCTGACGTGGACAGCCACATTAGAAGTCATATTGTAGTCATTTAGAAGTTGCAGTGGAGTCTTTGCACCACTCTAGTAGACTGACACGTGGCAAGTCATTTCTGAAGTGATTTGAATTTAGGATTTTCAAGTTGTGGCAATGTGTAAAAAGGATTGTACTAACAATTGCATGGGAAGTAGGCATTCTACAATCACATATGAAACAAGAAATCATATAAAATACATCATACGCCATATACAATACATCATACATCAAATACCATATACAATACACAATATTTAACAAATGTCTTGCATGACTTTTAAAGCCACTTAGTGTGTAAGTGTAAAGAGTTGAAATGACAAACCTTTTATACAAGTGGGGTGATAGGAGGCAAGACAAACCATGTGGGACATGTAAAACACAGAAATTGTGTTGTAAGTAATATTATAGATCTCATTTAGGACTAGTAGATTAATTGTTTTAAAAAAACTTTAAACTAATAAAAGTTTGGAATTCAATCTCACTTTCATCTCCAAAAATTTGTTCTAGATTTTGACCCTCAAATCAAAAGTTGTGGATAAATTTGAGAAGAAGATTGGAAAGAATATTTTCTTAACATTTGTTTTGATTCTAGTAATGTAGAAGAAGTAATGTAGTTGCATAGAAGTGACAAACCCTACGTAGTTGCATAGAAGTTACAATGCAGTGTAAACACAGTCATATATCTTTCCTCCCAGTCCTTCTTACGCCGTTATCTTTATCTTTATCAAATACTGAAAGAAAATGTATGTATAGTCATTTTCTAGTCTTGAGGAAGTCATTATGCAGTCATTCTTAAGTGAGTTCCAGACGTTTTGTAACCGATGTGTGACTTCATTGTGACTACCAAAAACCAGTCAGGAACGCGATCTGCCACGTCACGATGTTCGCAGTATAGTGGAGGGTGATTGCAAGAAACACTTGTCCTATTTTTTGTCCCCTTAACCTTAGACAGGTGTTTTTTTGCTCATAACTTTTGCATCGTGTGTCCATCTTCTATGAAACTTGAAATGAAGGTACATGTGGTAGTTTTAAATGTTGAGTAATTTTTTGGGTTTTTTTAAAATTATTTTACTATTTTTAAACTGCCCCCGATTGGATGTCTACCTTGCCATTTTGGGGGTTTGTAGTACTATTTTTGATCCAAAAATAAGAATTTGAAGCTCAAAATTGGTATACAAGGACTTATACTAAAGTTACACAATCTCACCAAATTTTTTTCTAAAAATAGTAAGCTGTCCACCCTCCACATGTGCTCAAAGAGCACTACCTTTGCGCAAGTGTAGAGAACACAATTTTATTTTTTCAATAGTGAAAATTGGTGAAAAGGAGTATCTATAAGTTAGGAAAAATGGCTTTTTTTTTTGAGAATTTTTTGAATTTTTTTACTATTTTTTAAGAATTAAATTCCAAACTCTCTATTTTCTTCCATTTTTCAACCCTCTTCCATATACAATAACTCTTAGAGATAAAAAAATTTAGGTCTGAATTTTTGCACATATCATTTTTTTAATGCTTTACACATTATCCATATTTTTTTTTATTTAAAAAAAAATTATTCCAAAATCCATGAACAGGAGTGAAATTGCCGTTTTGAACGAAAATCGGTAGGTGTTTCTTACAACTGCCCTGGACGGAACGCTATGGATGAAACTATACACCGTTCTTCTGTTCATCCCGCAATCACAGTCGCGACTGCTACGTGACTGCGCCTGTGCAGTTTTTGGCAATTTGGTGCAATTATGGAGGTAGAGTCACACTACAATCACATCAGACAAGGAGTTACATTTTTGCAGTCATTCCGACAGCGTTTTCTTGTAGTGTTCCTGAAGTTGCACCGATTTTCAGTCACGATTGACTCAGACCTAGAATTTGTAATTGAGCTAGATCTGACTATACTCCATGAGACCATTGCATTGTACGCGACTTCTTCGCATCAAGTCTTGCAACGGAAGAAGAACCAGAAGTCAACTCGCAAGGAATCTCATCTTTTTCCTTAAAGTGTGTGGGACAACAACCCAAAGCCGCGCATCTGACTCCCCTAGTGCTTGCGTTTCGGCTTCCAACGATCCATTATCTTCTAATTATTGAATCAGGTCGGTTACACTTCCTCTCCATCATTCCAGTTTTGCTTCACTGATGTGGACTCATGATTGTTCTTTTGGATCCATCTTGGTTTCGTTGATTTCAATTGCTACCAAGTTCGTTGTACCTCAACCTGGTTTTTTTGTGTGGTTTGGATAGGTAGTTGATGCCAACTTGTGTGGTGGGTGGGGAGATTGAGTTTGAGTGTGTGAGAGTGGGGGGGGGGGGGGATCTTGAGGTTTGTGAGGAGGTTGTTGGAAGAATTTCAGGGATTTGGTGTGTTTTGAAGGTACTGGAATTTGTGAGATCGTTGTTTGGGGGGTGGTTGGATTTTGGAATTGTTAGCAAGGTTTAGTTGGACGCGAGTTTTGTGGTAGGGTGGTTCTAGTGCGCGTCATTTTCTTCTTTTACGTTCAATCTGTAGATCTTGGTTCTATGCAACTAATTTCTTTTTTATATTTCGAGTGGTAAATTTTAGCACACAAAGTCCATGAGGTAGATCTGAGGAGGAGTTGTGGGTATGTGGCATTTCCTCTACGACTTCTTATTGCTCATACTAGAAGTCGAAAAACTTTGGTTTTGTACTTTAGGTTTCGGAGATTTCTTGATATCTAGGGTTTTTCTACTTTCAACAATTGTATTGCAATTGTTGTATGTTACTAGCAGCTTAGGCACTTTGCTTGTGTACTATTTATTTTAGAACAAGGTATGACTTTCTTTCAGAGATTTCATCCCAATCAATACAATGCATGTCATTGCCCTCTAGAAAATATTTAATTTTTAGTGAAGCTCCTAGTGAATGAATGGGTTTTTTTATCTCACAAGTATGAGGATATCAAAGAAGCAAGGCAATTTGCATACTAATTCAACATTGATTAGTATATAAGATAAAGAATCATTTCCAATCATACTTTAAAAGCAAGTACTAAAGTAAAAAAAATATGAAAATAAGACTCAAAAATTTGAAAACAATACCCCCCAAATAGCAATTCAATATTCCTAAACATCAAATCGGCACCCTAAAATGTCAAAACAAATCTCATAAATGTCAAAACAATATTCAGAAATATCAAAACAACATTCAAAAACACCAAATTAGCAGTTTAGTACCCTAGAACACCAAACCCATGGTGGCTACCCTAATCCCTATAAACCAAACTTTGAATATGATAACCAATTCTAATTGGATATACCCTTGGGCAACTCAGCTAAAAACCATCTAGAGCTTGTAGGGGATAGTTAAAATTTGCTTGTTCTTGATGGAAAAATGATGAAAAATTGTAATTTTTTCCATAAGTGGTTCATCTCCTATAATCCTATTTTCCCATTTGGTTATACAACCTAAAATATTGAAAATTAAGACAATAATTTTTTGATTTCACTCGTTTGATTTTACACTAGCTTTCCAATCTCCCTATACATTGTAATAAACCATATCCAAAGAAGATCTAGAAAATTTCAAGACAATTGGATATCTTGACCATTACACGCTATGTCAGACTGGCGACAATTCTTTAATATTTTTTAGCATTAAAAAATTAAAATAATAATATTCTTTTTGTACTTGTACTACGGGGCTATCAAAAATCAAAAATTGGCAACCTTTTGTAGGCCTGAAACTTTTCCTAATGGTTTTCTCCTTGTTTTTTATTAAATGCAAACCTTCTTTCAACTCTAAAAAAATTAGCTACCATAGCTGTAGGGCAAGGCCGGCACATTGATGCCTAAAAATTAATGAAAGTGTAAAGAGTAGCTTTGGCATTTTAAAATTTAATTTTAAATAATTTAGAATGAAATTCACAAAAGTATAAATTATTCAACAACTACCTTTTACAGTTGCAAAAGTCAATTAAGCTTATTTATCGTGCACGTAGTGGATAAGAGAAGTTGTCTATACAAGAGGGGTGGTAGGAGGTAAAACAACCTAATGTATGTGGGATATGTAAATTAGGATTAGTAGGACTCAACCGTTCATAGTTAGATCAAAAGCAGTAATTGTATTCAAAATAAAATTTCAGTCCCATTTAGGCAATGTAGAATAAAAAAATTCAAAAAATATTTAACTAAGACAATTTGGGAAATCAATCTAACTTTCACCTCCGAAAAATCGTTTGAGATTTTAAGCCTCCAATCAAAAGTTATGGACAAAATACAAAGAGAGTTTGGAAAGGACATTTTCTTTAACATTTTCAAACATCCTCTTTGAATTTTGTTCATAACTTTTTTTCACAAGATTTAAATCAAAAAAGGGTTTTTGATAATGAAAGTTAGCTTGAATTTCCAACTTTTCTTAGCTCAAAAAGTTTTGAAAAAAGTTATTCTACTATACCTACATAAGGCCTGAAATTTTACTTTGAACACAATTCCTGCATTTTGACAATGAGTGGTCAAGCTCTCATCTTCAAATTGTCCCATACCTTTTGAGAATTCGTGACGAACAATGAATTTCACTATAAAAAAAAGACCTCTCCACCCTGCACTCTCTCAATAAGTCATTGTAATAATTCCTTCATTTTGTTACCAAATTTTTTCTTGATTGTAGATGGTGTAAAACACATGAGTTGATAGTGGGTGTCACCCATAACTGCACTGGATTGTGAACTTTATTGTGTCTGTATTTTGGATTTTCCAGTTAGCATTGGATGCATTTTTTGTTTTGTTTTCCTTCAACAACTTCAGTTGGTCATTTAATGGGGTGCATTCATTACCAACTAGCATGCCATCGGCAGGCAACAAGTGGCAGAAATGCAGCCAACTCTAGTAGGACAAGTTTCCAAACATGTGCTGTGCTTGACTTTGGTGTTGCGTATGTCCTTCCATTTTTGTTTTGGTCCTTTCACCCCATGCACATGCCACCATCAGCGATCTCAAAACTGGCTAAAATTCGCTTGGTTTCTACTTTTTTTGAAAAAAAATCTTCCCAAAATGAACATTTGGCTAAAAACCCTAAACCTGTTTTGAGATCACTGGCTACCATAGTGCCTCGCCATCCGCCATCCGCCTGGCCAGGTGGCGAAGTGCCATAGGGTGGCCTAAAATTCCGGGGCGGATGGCACTGGTGGGAGCAACTCCGTACGCACCTGCAAATAAAACCCTCCAGATCAGGCCACTCCACGCCAGGCGGAAAAAATATATATATAAAAAAAATGTTTGAAATTGAAATTGAACGTTTAGCAAAAATATAAAATATTGCCCCTACATTACAATTGTGATAAGGTACATTAATTTCTTTTCGTATTGTCCATAATTTTAAGCATTG
Organism: Rhytidiadelphus loreus; assembly: GCA_947034895.1. Classification (NCBI taxonomy): domain Eukaryota; kingdom Viridiplantae; phylum Streptophyta; class Bryopsida; order Hypnales; family Hylocomiaceae; genus Rhytidiadelphus; species Rhytidiadelphus loreus. The sequence continues at coordinate 9,530,341 of OX344763.1, forward strand.
TAATGTACATGTAGCCCAATAATATCATTTTCCAAAGTGAAGCAATTTTTGAAATGAAGTAAGAGTTAAAGGAAACACTTTAGTGACCATGCATTAAATCAAATGGAATAAACCAATATGATCAAATAGAGTTATTGCTTAAACAAATAACTATCTTTAATTCCATATATATTGCAAATGCAAAGTATTGAAATTTTGTAGCCTACATGTATTGCAAATATTTTAATGTCAAAATTTAAAGTCAATGAAACATTTTTTTATTTTTTATTTTGAAAACAAATGGAAATTCCATTACAAACACCAACATACAAAGCAGCCAAGCCCAAAGGCTGGACAAAAAGGGGAAAAAAGATGAAACATTTTAGTAATCACTATATTTCAACTTTGAAAATTTGAAACTAATTCCACAAAGGTCCAAAAAATATGAAACGATTTGAATTAAATACCAATTCCATTTTTCATCCAACTAAATATTACTCAAAATTATTTGAAGGAATTCAGCTTACCCCAATAGGCAAATCAACTCTTCAAAAGTTGCACAAAGGAAGGTAGAGTTGTAAAAAAATGAAAGTTTCCTCACTCCGCCACACTTGGCGGTGGTTAAGTCCGCCAGGGCTCCCTCCGCTGGCCCGCCAAGCGGAACCTGGCAGATTCCGCTACCCCTCGCCATTCAAACAGGCATGTGCGTGGGGTGTTTGTCCTTCTTGTCCCACCACTTGTAGCTGGTGCTTGTATTCTTTTCTTTTGCAATGAAACTCCATTTCATTGGTTCAAAAAAAAAAAATGAGTTCTTGATGTGAACTATCAATTCCTCCATTCTTTTCATGACACATCTGCTTGGTTTGAAGTATCAAAGTGAACAAGAAGTAGTCTCTTAAATGAATGGTTTGGGAATACTCTACACATTGAACATAAGTTAAGACCAACTTTTGCCTTTCAAAATTCATAGTAATTTTAGTTCAAGTGATAAAATTATTAAATTTTGGCAATACCCTTCATTTCTATTGCAACACTTGTAGAAATATTGACTTCGTCTTACTATACTCTACATTATGTCTCTAGTTGCTTATTTGGTTGGTTATAGGTGGTTCTACCTTAATTCTTGCCAACTTTGACAATTCCTCTTGTTCATTTTTTTTTCCAACTTTCTTTAAGATCATTATTTTCCTTGGATCCAACCCCTTACAACGACAATACTTTAACATAACTATTTGTTGACTTTTCAACACTAACATGGCACTGTCCCACTGGCAACCTTGTCACCATTGCCATCGCAAGTTGTAACACATAACCTTCTTTTTATTCAACTTGCTTCCTACACCCTTGAATCATGAAGATCAAAGTTTGTGATTGAAAAATGTACAACCGGTTATGTACGAAATCCTATTCGCCGCTAGCACGACTCACTGGTTATCTAATACTTCCCAAGAAGAACATGGCAACGAGAATTATAAAATTTTATAATTCTATAATTTCTAGACAATAGTATGATACAATGATATTGCACCCTACACTAATTTTAAATGGTGTGACTTTGGTAAATCATTACTGCCACGACTTGGAGGATAAGTTAAAGATGTCAATTGCGACGGCAATTCTTCTTCCCTAAATGAATGAATTAATCATCCACAAGTAAGATCATTCTTCATCCAACTTGACCCCATGCAAAGTACAGTCCGTCGATCGATGATTACAGACGGCTGGCATCATTTCCAGTAGCACTGCAGCTTATAATTCATTGATTCCCTTGTGATGACTCCCCTTGTCGGTATCTCACAGCCGGTCGGTCGGTCGGACCCAAGTCCAAACGGTCAGAGACTCTGAATCCGCGCTGAAAGAATCTGGTCGGGCATCTAAGCTTTCGGTGGCCCACAGCAAACTCCGAAATCTTGAGCTTTTTGTAGATTCACGGTCACTGGTGTGTTGCAACTGTGCAGTACTGTAATCAAAGCTTTGTCGGAAACTCGGGTTGGTTTGTTCCTCCAGAACCCAGAACACTGTACCCAAAAGTGGGCCAGGGAGAACTGACCCCCTCACTCGGCCCTGCGGGCAAACCCTGGAATTATTTATTTTCTGCACATGAATTTTTTTGCAAATTTTGAATTCATTTTTGCAATCAGAGACCCCAAAATTAGCTAGGTGAGGTCAAGAGTATACCCTAGTATGGCCCAAAATAGGGGGCATTTTTTTTACTTGCACCCCTCGTAAGGCCGAGCGAGGGGGTCAATCCACCCTGATCTCAAAAGTGGCGAGGGCTTTGGAGTCCCGTGAGATGCGGTTGTGCCGTGATCACATAGTGATCTCCACTAACAACCCTCTAAAATTGGATTGAGCATAATTTTTCAAGTGCCACTGAGGCACTGGACACTGTGGCTTATTTTTGGAGCTACAAATTTTAGGATTGAGTTTTTTTGTTGAATAGTGCAATGGATTTGTGGATTAAAAATAAAAACATTATTTTGTACTCCACATGAACTCATAGTAACGGATTAAAAATAAAACTTTTAATCTTGTACCCCACATGAACACATAGTAATGGACTAAAAATAAAACTTTTTATCTTGTACCCCACATGAACACATAGTAATGGACTAAAAACAAAAGGTTTATCTTTTACATTAAAGGTATGTATAACATATACATGTACTTATTAATATTTATAGAACTTATAATTTTAAGTTTGAATGAAACTTAAAATTATGTTTTTATATGAAAAGTCTTTTATTAATTTTCCCATCCTTCAAGAGTGTGGTGTGTGCATTGAAAAGTTTTGGTTTCAAAGCGTCCACATATTCTTGAGGGTACACATAAGAAAAAGACTTGTTCGTATTGTAGTGCTCCATGATGTGTCTCCAAAAATTTCCACTCTTCTGTCCAGTACCTTACTTTGGATTTTATAAGGTTGTGAAATGTGTAAAAAAGAAAAACAAAGTTGCTTTTCCTCCACTTCACAAAAGTTTGCAAAAACTTCTAAAATAATATGAATTTTTTTAGATCTCTAAAAAATAAAAATAAAACTTGTCCTTCATAAATAGTTGTTTAATCAATGTGATGAATAGAATAGCACATCTACTAAAAAAAAGAGCATAGTTGCTTGTCCTCATCCTCACAAAAGTTCTTCCCCTTCTTCGCACCCCCCATTATCCTCCATTGCATCCACGTCGACATCCATTGTGCCCACAGTCTTCGTTGACCAAGTTAGCGTTGAATGTAATATTGCCTTCTACAAAAGCCCTTCGTTGCCAGGCAAATGTAGAAGTGATGGGATAAACGGCAAAAATAGTACCGTGATGTGATGTTGGTGTGGAGCCATTTTCCGCTACCCAAGCACGGCAAGTGCTGTGTATTGTTGCCGAGACCTTTGGAGACAACTGGTGGCAATGCTCTAAGACAGTCATACTACCTACTACTGTATTTTTCCCAAGAGCCTCATTTTGTTCACACCGCAGAGCCATATCTGAAGTTTTTTAATTCCCAAACCTTCCGAGGGTTTATAGAAACCCGGTTAGAGCATCACCGCCCGCTTTGCAAAATGCGGGGTGGTTTGGCTTGCAAAATGCGGGGCCATCCAATTTGCAAGCCAAAACGCTCCACCCATTGCATGCTATAAGTCTATAATTGCATTTTGCAAGACAGGTAAGCTTCCAAATTTGGATCGCTTTGCAAGGTCTACCAATGGGCTATAGCGCTAAAGGTCCGTACTTTGGGGGAAAGTGCCGGTGCTCTTGTCTCATGTGGTTTGCAAGCTAATTTGCAAGCCATGCTTTGGCTTACAAAAAAACCCATTTTACAAGCCACCCAAGGCTTTTTGCTCGGCCTCTTAACAAGTTCATTTGTCTTGCAAGACAAGTAGAACACTTTTGTAAGCCGCCTTCGACAAGTCATCCGTTTTGTAAGATGGGTGGGGATGCTCTTAGTAACCTAGGGTTTCACATTACAAACTAACCAACGCTAATTGTCCTCCTCCTTGCTTGAGTGGGTCGTGGCTTCTTCTCTAGTTTTAGGGTTTAGATTAGTTTTGTACTTGATTGCTTGAATGGATCTTGGCTTCTTTGCCGGTTTTTAGGGATTGAGGAGTAGCATTCCCCTTCCCCCCCACAACTGCATGTCCAAGCAAAGGTATGGCCATTTGTATTAAAAAATAAATAGCCAGGTGCCAGTTTTAGTTTTGTATTCCTTTGCTTATTTAGGATTGCCTCTTATCAGTCGAAGTTGTCATCTTTCGGGTTGCAATCACTATCATCTTGGAGGAACTTGGGTGCAATTGTGAGAGTCTTGGTTGGAATGAAATTCATTCTACTCTAAGTTTGATTATTGATTGTGTGCATTTGGAGGGTTGTTCAAAGAGTTTGGCGATGGTGGTTAGTGAGTAGAGGAGATCATGTAAGGGCTTGTCCTAGGCTTGGCAGTGTATGACAAGAAGTGAGCTTGAAGGTGTCAGAGGGGATGAAATTGTTTACGTTGTTAGGGCTACTCGTATAAACAAAATCAATTGAGTATTGCTTGTACTGAATGAAAATTGAAGAAGTTGTGTTGAAATCAAAGTTCTCACAATGTTCGCTAAGTTGGGAGAGGTAATCACATTCATTACAACATTGGTCTTGCTTTTGCTAAGTATTTTGGTAGAGATGGCAAGGGTGCAAGAGGTTGGAGAAAAACATCAATTGTAAGTGAAACTATTGCTCATGTGCAAAATGCTATCATGCAAATGCATCACATTATATCCTGTGTTCTTTACAATTTCCTCATTGATAATGTATGAATGTTGTTGGACTAGGAATTAGAGTTTTGGATTAACCCCTAAAGGTTTTTGACTACATTTTCACCAACAATATTCCAAAACTACCATTTCTAGTACAAATACCAAATTTTAGAAAAAAAATCATCTTGGACACATGTAACCATAGGATCTTGTAGTACATTAGTTTCAAAAGATGTGGAAAAAATTTCAAAAATTTCCATCATGTAGATTGCAAGATATTAGCATTTGAAGTGACAAAATCCTTTTTGGGGCCCTACAAAGAGATGGGCAGTTGTACTTCACAAGGTCACATTTGTATGAATAAATGTCCAAAAGAGTGGTACTTCTTTGAACTCATTTTTCAAGGCAAGTTGGCTACATGCTTGAAAAAATTCAGATAATTTGGAATTGCACAACATATAGGAAAAAAAAATGTAAGTAGAAAGAAGTAGAGAATGATTCAAAATACTAAATTATTAAGAATTTAGTTATGGAATTGAAAAATCCTAATTCCAACAATTGTAATGTTGTAATAAACAATCTACATCCTATGATTTTATTTTTTTCCCAAAATATTGAAAATTGTGTTAAATAAAGGACTCAAAGTTTATTTTAGAGTAAAGATTCCATAACTATCCGCAAACTAAAACTCCTCATAACTTTCATCTCATTAATCAAAATGGAATGATTCAAACCTTTCCATACATTTATCTTGAAGTATTACAGCACAGTCGATAACTCAACACGTGGGTGTACGTGATAGAGCCGTTGTACTAGCTGGAGTTACAATACAACTCAGTAACAAACGTTCTTGCTCACGATCAAGAAGACAAGGTCTGTAAGTATCATAATCAGTACGGTGTGGACGTATTATGATCAAGCGTAGTGTGTGAATAGAGCACATATCCTGTGCAGAGGATAAAAGCAGCGAATTAATGTTAGTATCATGTGTGAAGCAATTGGCTGTGTGTGTGTGTTCTCTAGCTTTGGTGTCATGTGTATAGGCGATCTAAATACTAAGCATTAGTACATATAGTATGTAAGTGCCTACTTATGGAATATATCGAGATTTGCCTGATGAACCACGAAGTGCTATATTCTTGTGTAACGATGTGTATGCTGACTGACACATTAGTTTAGTATTGTTATTTCAATAGGTTATGGGCCCACAATGCTGTCTTTTATGCTGCGTTTCCTCTGACTGATTGTCAACGAATCTTGGGAGTTGTCAATCACTGTAGCAATTGTAGTAGTTTAATACCAGCCTTAACCTGCTATGACAGAGAGTAGTCGTGAGCAGACAGGATACATCTCTCGTTTTAAAGGATCCAATTTTCACATATGGAAGTTTCAGATCCATGCGATCCGTCTGGGAAAAGATCTTATGAACGTAGTAGATGGCACCGAGGCCAAACCTGCAGAAACAACATCTGTAGAAGACAAACTAGCATGGAAGAAGCGAGATAATGCTGCATATAGCCTTCTGACTCAAGCATTAGATGAGCTGATCCTACCCCATATTATGAGTTGCATCACATCTAAAGAGGTCTGGGACACTTTTAAATTGTATCATGAGCAAAATGCTTTTGAAAATGTCTATAGCTTACAACAAGATTTTTACAAATGCTCGATGACTGAAGAAGAGAGTGTGGCTACACTAAATAGTGAAATTAGGTTGCCTTAACAATTAGGTTGCCTTACTTTAAGAAAATCACTTTACAGCCAACTAATCAACAAATATGTCTACTGTTTTTTTGTTTGTATACATAGAGGTTCATAAGTCCCACATGCATAAAAAAAATTTTAATTCAAAAAAGTAGTAAATTCTTGTAAAGAAACAATACATATTTATATAGTGTAGAATGTCGAGAAATTAGTGTGGGGCAACCTAATTTCACTATTTAGTGTAGTTTTCTTGGTCGTCTCCAGTTGATTGTCACTCAGTTAGAGAGCCGCGGTGACAAGACTTTTAATGAACAGGCAGTCGTGTCCAAAATTTTGTGTAACCTTCCCAGCTCGTTCGACATGCTTATTCCTGCATGGAGGATGCAACCAGATGCGTCCAAAACACTCACCAATTTGACTCTTCAACTTCTGTAGATTGAAGGCACACTTAAAACTCGTGCAAATTCAAGTGTTGCTACAGCTGCCGCATATGCTGCATCAGTGAACGGGAAGAAGTCAGTCTACACTACAGAAGAACGTGCTGCACAACGCAAGGACATTGATGAGCGCAAGAGGACCAGTTCTTGCTGGAAGTGCGGCATGAGGGACACTGGGGGCGAGAGTGTACTGCATCTGATGAAGCAATCAAGCAACATCAAGAATCTCAAGCTGCCAAGAAGGACCCAAGTGGAAAAGGCAAGTACCGAGGCTACAAAGCTTACATGACTACCATTGGCCAGAGCAGTTGCGATGTTCTTGAATCCAAGTTTTGGTACGTGGATAATGGGTGTACAAACCATATGACTGAAACCCGCTCCTTCTTCTCTATGTATAAGGACATATCGATGGAACATCGTCTAGTTTAAGGCATCGGAGGAGTAATGTTACAAGCTGTTGGGATTGGTGACATTATCATCAAGATAAAACAAGCGGAAGGATATACATTTGGGATACTAAAAGGAGTTGTGCATGTCCCACACCTCGGCCGGAACTTGTTTTCTTCATTTGTCGCAGCTCAGAAGAAACTTTATACTCTCCACATGGACATTGGTTGCCACTTGCTCAACAACGGAAACGTGGTGATGACCGGGACTATCCACAATCGCTTGTATCATATGGAGTTTGAAGTTGTATCGCCTGAAGAAATAAGTACTGCACTGGCGGCTAGTACATTCGGCATTTCAACCGTTGCAGACAGTCGACAGTCCCTCAAGGTATGGCATCAACGTTTTTCACATGTCAGTCATGCAACAATTCAGCTCATGGTTGCACAAGACTTAGTAGATGGTTTGATTCTTCAGAATAAGGATCATAAATTCTGCCTAGGTTGTGTCTACGGGAAGCAACATAGAAATGCGTTCCCGCATAGTGAGCATAGGCTACGCTCAGAAACACCTAGAGATTTGGTGCACACGGATCTATGTGGCCCCATACATGTGGCCTCAGTTGGAGGTGCTTTATATATTTGCTTGTTCAAAGATGACTCATCAGGTTTCAAAGTGATTAGCTGTCTCAAGTCAAAAATTGAAACGCTCCAAGCCTTCCAACGCTTTCTTGCTCAATTGAAGCGTGAGACTGGCCACACAGTAAAGGTGCTTCGAAGCGATCGTGGCACGGAATACACCAACAGAGCATTCGTTGAGTTTCTTGAAAAAGAACACATCTATCAAGAGTTAACTATCCCATATAGTCTAGAACAGAATGGTGCAGCCGAGAGAGAAAATCGGACCATTGTCGAAGCAGTCCGGACGATGCTATATACAGCTCGTGTCCATGTCAAATTTTGGGCTGAGGTAACTCATACAGTAGTCTACACGCTCAATCGGACTACAACTCGCACGCTCACTGGGAGCACACCATACGAAAAGTGGTACAACATCAAACCCTCAGTTGCACATTTGCGGATATTTGGATTAGATGCATATGTGCATATTCCCAAAAATTTACGGAAAAAACTCTCTGCTAAGAGTCGGAAGGGTTTTTTCATGGGCTACTCTATGACTAGTAAAGGGTATAGAGTTTGGGTAAATGAACTTAGGAGAATTGAGGAGAGTCGTGACGTGATTTTTTATGAGGATCCTAGCAATACAGAAACTAATGGGAGCCAGATCGATTCTACACAATGGCTACGAATTGCTGGAGAATCAGTACCTACCTTCGTTCCAATCGATCCACCTCCACCACTTGCACAACAACGACCAGAAATTCAAGTGCCACATAATTTGCTAGTACTGCAAGTGGGAGTACCACCCATCCCTGGAATACCGATTCAACTTCATCTAGGTTCGCAGGATGTCTTGAATAGTCCAGTTGTTCCTAGTGTTACAACTAGTGGCTCAAAAGATGCTATATTGTTACTACAAATTGGTCTTGATTTAATGGCCAAATCAAGTGACTATGAATCTGAACGTCTTACTGATGAAGTTCGCGATGAAAGGGCTTTGGCTGAGGCATCGGAAGCTTTAATCACATGGCAGCATGAGCCAACCTCCGCAACTGATGTTCGAAATCCGTCACTCGATGCTGAGCCAACCATGTCAATTCTCCCTGTGGCTCCGATCTTAGGCGTTGAACCAACAACTGAAGCTGCTCCAACAAGTGGAGCTCGTCAACGACAACCCCCATTGCGTTTTGGGGAATGGATCTATCCAACAAACCACAACTCGTATTCATGTGTAGCGGCAATGAATGAGCTTCCGGAGGAACCAGAGACCTTCGAAGAAGCGATGCGATCGCCCCAAAAGGATGAATGGCTCGCAGCAATGAAGAATATCAGTCACTCATGGAGAATGACACTTGGGTCATCAAAGATCTACCGTCTGGGCAACAGACTGTGAAAAACAAGTGGGTTTTCAAGCTAAAACTTAGCGCAGATGGAAAAGTCGATCGTTATAAAGCCAGACTGTGTGCTAAGGGTTTTACTCAACGAGCAGGGGTGGACTATAAAGAAACCTATAGTCCAGTCGTCAAAATGGACTCTATAAGGGCCATTCTCTCCATAGCAGCCGCTGAAGATCTCAACATTCAGCAATTTGACGTACGTACAGCTTTTCTGTATGGCGAGTTGGATGAAACCATCTATATGGAGCAACCTCTAGGTTTTCACGTCCCTGGTGGAGTATGTCACCTAAAGAAAGCCCTTTACGGACTAAAACAGTCTCCACAAGTATGGAATAAGAAGTTCGATGCCTTTCTACAAAGGTATGATCTCGTTGTTTCTGCTACTAACTGTTGCGTGTACGTAAACAAACAAGACCCCAAGCTTATTATTTGCATTTGGGTCGATGATGGCATTGTTGTTAGCACGCTCTATAACTGTATTACAAGTATTTTGAATTATATGAAGGGCGCATTCCGCATAACCGAAGGACTTGCCGAAGTTTACGTAGGCTTACAGATCACACGAGACAGAGCTTGACGTCTCATCCACCTAGACCAGCCCTGCTACCTTGAGAGAGTATTAAAACAATTTGGCCACGAATTTTGTAACCTTGTGGCAGTTCCAGCAGACCCCAACAATGCTGCTTAGCTAGTACTTCGTCAAACCTCACCAACCATTGATCTAGTTGAAAGTTATCCATATAGAGAATGTGTTGGTTGTCTCCAATGGGCTTCCATTGGCACCCGATTTGATATAACATATGCTATGAGTAATGTAGCTTGGTTCAGTAGCTGTCCCAAAAGCTCCCATGTGGGTGCTGTCAAGAGAATTCTCAAATATATCAAAGGTACAATCGGCCACCAAATCACGTATGGAAGGAGCGATGTTCTTCATCAACTCACGGCATACTGTGATGCTGATTTTGCATCTGATCTTGACGACAGGAAGTCTCGATCTAGTTTTATTTTGATGATGAACAATGGTCCGATTGCGTGGGGGAGTCGAAAGCAAACTTGTACATCCATAAGTACAACCGAATCCGAATATGTGGCAACTTGCTTGGCTACGCAAGAGCTCCTATGGATGCGACGATTCTTAGCCAGCATTCGTTCACCGCAGCAAGTACCGACGACGTTATTTTGTGACAATCAAGCGGCTGTACGACTCATTATTAATCCCATTTTTCACCAGAGAACCAAGCACATCGACATTAAGTACCACAAGACTCGCGATGTTCAGCATAACGGAGAAATTATGATCACTCATATTTCAACTGACGACCAACTTGCAGATCTGTTAATGAAACCCCTTGCACGAGATCGCTTCAATCGCCTCCGAAGTTTAGGCGGCATGACTAACGCAATGTGTTGAAGTGGAAGTACGTGTTGAGTCATCACAGTGCTGAGTGGGAGTCTTGAAGTATTACAGCAAAGTCGATAACTCAACACGTGGGTGTACGTGATAGAGCCGTTGTACTAGCTGGAGTTACAATACAACTCAGTAACAAACGTTCTTGCTCACGATCAAGAAGACAAGGTCTGTAAGTATCATGATCAGTACGGTGTGGCCGTATCATGATCAAGCGTAGTGTGTGAATAGAGCACATATCCTGTGCAGAGGATAAAAGCAACGAATTAATGTTAGTATCATGTGTGAAGCAATTGGCTGTGTGTGTGTGTTCACTAGCTTTGGTGTCATGTGTATAGGCGATCTAAATACTAAGCATTAGTACATATAGTATGTAAGTGCCTACTTATGGAATATATCGAGATTTGCCTGATGAACCACGAAGTGCTATATTCTTGTGTAACGATGTGTATGCTGACTGACACATTAGTTTAGTATTGTTATTTCAATAATTTATGTAAATCTAAAAAATCAATTTAAAAATTTCATTTCTTAAAAATCACTTTTTAAAGAATTTTTTTGGATTGTTTAGACTACCCGCAAATCACTAGAAATTACAGATCATACAATAACTTTTTAACCAAATAGTCAAAAGTTATGAAAATTGTTGTGCCATGAAGAAAAAACTTGTCGACCTATTGTGTGAGAATTTCAAAGAAAAAAATATACAAATTCCATTCGTAATGAGTTGCCTAAAATTGCTATGTTGCCAAAAAATGTCATTTGGTCCTTTAGGAGTTAAACCACAATCAATGGTTTGGTTTTCAATTTTCTTATGCATTGAATATGATGACTTTTGATGAATTCAAAACTTTTGCATGTTGAAAAAGGCGACATTCCAATTAGTTGCGAGACTTGAGCCATTCATTTAGAGATAGGATACCAAATTTCGGAGAATTGTTCCTATAAGAGTGAGAACAATGGCAACAATTTACAAGCTTGTTCAAGGAGCTCTTTTGTTGATGGTTTCCAATTTTTTTGCAATTGGCTTATAGACTATATTGAAGTTGTTATGAGAAGTTGTAAATGTAATTAATATTGTGTTAAAAAATGAAATCAAATGGCCTAGCCGTGAACAAACAACTATCAAAATTCAAATGATGGTGTAGCTTGCCAAGGGTCATTGGTGCAATTGATGCCATTCATTTTAGCATATCAAAACCAACACATTTTTTTAGAAGACTACTACTATTTCAGGACCGACAGTTATAGTCTCGTTTGCCAAGCTATTGTAAAATTGTCAAAAGAAATTCCTTGATGTATTTGTTGGCCTACTAGGAAGTTTGAATGATATAAGAGTTCTTAGAAGATCAGGACTATTTTCTAAAGTACAAGAAAGAAACGGGCTTATTGATGGCATGTCCATTCCCTAATAGGCATCATTAAGCAAACTTTAATTCTTCTAGGAATGAGATTTTTGGACTAAATATGTTTACTTTTTGACAAATGCATCATACTATATATTATATTAATGAAAATCCTGTCAAATTTTAGAAGTAGAAAAAGAGTTCTATACACAAAACAATTTTATAATTCTTGACATCTCGTACATCTATATACTTAACCCCTTTAGATCTAGACATTCAAATTTCAAACAATAGTTGAATGCAAATGTGTCCCAAACTTGGGGGGTGCACTTAGTTCTACTATAATAAACCACATGCAAATAAGTGGTTTCTAATCAACTATAATTTCAACCTAAAATTTTGAACATTGTTTAATAATGACTATAGCTTTCTATTGCCAAAATTTCCAACTCAAATAAAATATTAAATGATTTCTAGAAGAGGTTGAAAATGAACTAAAATGGCATGTTTTTCAACTCAAATAATTATAGAGGACACATTTAGATGACCATTGAGTCAATATTCAACTCAAAATGAGCTTTCAATAATAAAATATTTTTAGGAATTTTTGTTCATTTTTTAGACAATTTTTTCTTATATAATATAGGGGTGTGAAAGTTATTTTTCACTTCTACAATGTATCTTTTTACTTCAAAAATTTGTAACTAATTGTTATTAACAAATAAAAATATCAATAATTCAAAACATAAACTTTTCAAAGTAGGAAAATCTATTCATATTTTGTTAATTTTGTTTTATTTAAAATTCAAAAAGTATATAGGGGGTCCAAAGTTTTGTTTGCACGTGGTTTCTAATGGACACTCTAAATGACCCCCCGAGGTCCCCAATACATAAAATCTTGGATTTTTCATCCATTTGAATGATTGTAGATTATTGAGTTAAGCTCTTAAAGAATCCTTGACTCAGGTTGTTAATTCTTTAACATTTGTATGATATAGATCCTTTCAACTTTCCTTAAATTGTGAATATTCTATTGTTAAAACAATACAAATTTATTTCACTTAAAAAATATACTTTTCCAATTCCAAAAATGGATCTTAAAATTTGACTTGAGTAAGTAAATAAATAAAATAAAAATCTTAAAAAATCACCATAATTAAAACTTAACATTTTGAACTTGAAGGAAATAATTTCTTGTGAAAATTTCACAAATTCAATCTACAATCAATTTTAAATCGAATTTTCTACCATTGATCATGTTCTTTTACTAAAATATATTGGTAAATGTAGCAATAGATCTAATTGTATGAGTGTATGGATATGATCTGTAGATTATATTTTATAATTTTTTTTAATCATCAATAAATCATTCTTCTAAGTTGCATTTAATAATACATCTTCACAATTTTGAAAATATAGACTATCCATGGTCCTAAGTGGATTAATAGGTTTTAAAGAACAAGGATCAAGTTTTTGGGGGTTAAATTTATTCCCATAGATTCTCAATTCAATTCTCTAGCATACTATCTACTTATTCAAGTTGTAGAATACATGTTTTTTTTTTTAAAAGTCAAAATTGTGCCTTTAGAAAAGACTATTAAATTTATTTTTCAAGTTTAAACATTAAGTTCTCATAGTTGGTTGGATTCTCTCACTTCAAATATTAAGAAGACATACTTCAACATGTTAATAAGAAGATCTAAAAGTTGAATGCAAAAGAATAAAAAATAAAAAATATCTTGCATTGTGCTTAGAGCGAAGGTTTGGAGAGAAATTTGGCCATCTAAGTGAAAGAATTTTAGGGCTTAATTTACATCTAAACAATAGATTCTTTGTGTTTGGACAACACCAAGAAGACATTACAATCTGGATATTTTTACAGGCTCTACCTCTAGTGCAAATATGAACATGCAATTGCTTGCATGTGAGGATTTCAAATTAGCATCTGGCTTGATCTCAATCTAGAAGGTAAAAACACACCTAAAAGCACCTAAGTACACATCTCAAAATGGTTTTTGTTATTAAATTGTGTTGATTTTTGTTGGGTGTTGTTGGCAATTGTCAATTGAGAGAAGATTCTAGATTTTCTCAAATTGTATTTTTTGGACACTATATGAATAAATTGTGAATTTTTTAAATGATGATTATTAATCTATCCTAAATTGATCTTTCATTCTTATATTAGAAGGTTTACATGCTACTTGGAAAGAATTTAGGGATCCATTTTGCAAAAGGATTGCATTACACTTAGGGTGGGGTCATAGTACAATGACTTGGTGATGGAATATGGGAGATACCAAATCAATGAATGAGGAGTTTATGAGGTGAATCAACTTTTTACCCTTCTTTTCACATGTCATTCAATAGTTCTCCATGGTCATTAAGTACAACCTTAAACCCTAAATCCTAAGCTTAGTCATTTAATTTAGTAAAAAAACAATTTTTTTTGACATTCTAGTCGTTCTTTTTAAGTTTGCAAAAGCAATCACTTAAAAAATCAACAAATAAAATTACAACTTTGTTCAAATACTAAGATGAAGACAATTCATCAATCAAGGCAAATTTCACACTAATTTAGTATTAATTACTGTGTAAGATAAAGAATCACACTTTGAAAGCAAATATTAAAGCTAGAAAATATGAAATTGAGGCTCAATTTTTTTTGAAAACAACACCCTGTAATGTCAAAACAACACTCATAAACCTCAAAACAACACCCTCAACAACAATCATCAAAATAATATTCAAAAATATCAAAATAACATTCAAAAACATCAAATTAGCACACTAAACACCAAATTAGCATCTTAAAACATCAAACCCATGATGTCTACTTTAATCTCTAAAAATTGGATTTTGAATACGAGAACTAGTTCTAATGGACTATACCCTTGGGCTACTTAGCTAGGAACCAATACGAACCAATACGAACTTCTAAGGGTAGTTAAAATACACTTTTTCTTGATAGAGAAAGGATGAAAAACATCATTTATTTTTTATAAGTGGCTCATCTCCTATATTTCTAGTTTTCTACTTAGTTATGTGACAAACTAATCTAGCATTAATTCATTTAAGCAATGTAGAATAATTTTTTTCAAAAAAGAATTGAACTAGATTAATTTTGAAAATCAAGATAAGTTTCATCTCCCCAAACCCGTTTGAGCTTTCAAGTCTCCAATCAAAATTCATGGACAAAGTTCAAAGAGGGTTTGGAAGGGACATTTTCTTTGACATTCATTAGGGGAGATTTCAGCTAGTTGGGAGACTGTTTCAGGGCTGTTCCCATTGCTGGGAACCAGTCCTGTACAGTCAGAATATAATAATAATAAATTAAAATTTTAAAATTTTAAAATTTTAAAAAATATATTAAATTTTTAATAAAAAAAATTAAAAAAAATTAATTAATTAATTTTTTAAATAAAAAATATAATAATAAATATAATAATAAATATAATAATAAATAATATCTGACGTGGCCGTCTCCTGGCCACGTCAGATCAGCGTTCCCGCAGCGTTCCCACAGCGTTCCCGCAGCTCTTGCAGTTCGGGAACTCACAGTCTTCTAAAATGCAGGAATCTCCCCTAATGTTTAAAAATCCTCTTTGAATTTTGTCCATAAATTTTTTTCAAAGTCTCAAAATCACAAAAGAATTTTTAGAGATGAAATTTAGCTTCATTTTACAACTTTTCTTTGTTCACAGTGTTTTGAAAAAAGTTATTCTACTATGCCTAAATGATGTCTAAAATTCTACTTTAAACACAATTCCTGCATTTTGACAATGAGTGGTCAAGCTCTCATCTTCAAATTATCCCATACCTTCTGAAGATTCTTGAAGGACAATGAACTTCATTATAAAATGACCTCTCTGCCTTCCACAATCACCAAATGTCAATGAAGTAATTCCTCCATTTTGTCATGAATTTCATTTTTGATGGTCCATGGTCCATGGATAGATTATTGGGTAGTACTCCCTCTATCCCGAAATAAATTCGGGGTTTCCTAGAAATGGCTAGATTAGTGCATGAAAAGCTCCTATTTTCAAAGGATTGTGTAGTTACTATAACTTTTAGTAAACCCCACTAGATATGAAAGAATAGAAGTCAATAGTAAAGCTATGCATGTTGAAAACAAGTGACGAAATTGATAAATTTTTGTCCTTTTTAGAATTGCTCCAATGATATTAATTTTGCTCATTCTTTGAGCAACGTTGGTGCAGTAATGTCCATTGATGTTCTCTATATTCAATTCCGACAATGTCTTGTGATTCAAGTCTAGGAATTCTCAATAAGAGATTTCTTAGTAGCAGTTTATGTATAGTTGTAGGTTGAATTCTTTGCCGTTGGTTGACTAGAAGTTGCATTTCAATTCCCTTTGTAAGGATCAAATTGTTATATAGTTTCTATAGTGTGGTATTTGTTGATTCTTTTGCTTTTGATTGTTCGAACTAGCTTCAATTATTGTCCATGAAGTTGTGGAGAGCCAATTTCAAATTTAATTTGGAACAAGTATATTTGGAAACCCTAGATTTATTTCGGGACGGAGGGAGTATGACATACATGGTCAATTTCGTTAAAATGGTGGTATTCCGCATGCCATTTTAATGGAATATCTTCTACAAATGGAGAATAAGTGTGCCACGATAGGGTCATACATGTGCCAATTTTATGCTTAGCACATTCAAATCACTCCTAGTTCACGCATTTCTACTCCCCTCGGACAATCTTTCCATTGTTTTCATTCTTTCAATGGTTTCATTTTGTGCCATTTGAATGGAATACCGCCATTTTAACAAAATTGACCATATACCCATAATTTGCACCGGTTTATAGACTTTGGTTTGTCTATAATTTGGACTTTCTAGTTAACATGGGACCTTTTTTTTCTTCAACAACTTCAGTTGGTCATTTAATTCTTGCTGACTTCAACAATTCCTCTTGTTCAATTTTTTTTACGACGTTCTTTAAGATAATTAATTTCCGCCGCCCATGTCCCTACAACAACGGTTCTCTAACTTCCCCCTGATGGGCATGGCCAATCCTATCAACAAAGTTAGAGTCACTACAATTTTATAATTTTTGGACAGTAGTACGAAACAGTGATATTGCAACATGCACTAATTCAAAATGGCGTGACTTTGGTAGATCACAACTGCCACACGACTTGTAGAGTAATTTAAACTAGTGAAGCTGTCAATTCTGACGGCAGGTCTTCTTCCCTACCAATGAATGAATTACTTAATCATCCGCAAGCAAAATTGTTCTTCATCCAACTTGATCCCTATGCAAAGTACAGTCCATCGATCGATGATTACAGATAGCTGGCTCAAAATGTTCTTTTTGTATTACCGTGTGAATCATTGGTCAAAAAACAAAAGCAAAAGCAAAAGCAACTATTGGAAGTCAGTACTGTAGGAGATCTTTCCTTTCCAAACCCAATTGCAAGGATGAATAGTTGCACTTTCGTCCTACATTCAAAGATTCTTTGTCATCCATCGGATGTTTGGCGTCCGTGTTGGCGTTCAAGGGTTAAAGTTAGCTGGTGGAATAGGAAAAAATACTGTTGTAATTTGAAAACATCAACAAAAATCTAATAAATCTAATTGGACTTTGCTTAAAAAACCAGTTCAATTTTGGAATTGAAGGAAAAAAGGCTCGTAAAACTTCCAAAACTTCTGCAACACTAATGATGACTGATGACTCTCTGTGTCCATAACATTAGATGAGATTTGGGGAGGTCTACAAGACCGCGAGTTATCATGCAATGGATACAAGCGAATTAGAATGTTGCAACGATACTACAGTAGTCCTACACAGCCAACAGGTTGTCACCTAATTTTTCAAATAAAAAATTAATTAATTATTTTCAACATTTTACTACATTTTAAGAATTATAATTTTAAATTTTTTTTAAAATTCTAATAGTCAACTGTTCCTTCATTGCAAGGGGAACAATGAAGGAAATATGCATGAAACGGTCTTCTGTTGGCCTCAAATCCCTTCTAAATTCTAATGCTTGATATCGACAAGTGACCAATGTTTGATTTCAGTGGTTGGACTGTTGGAGATTCTAAATCCGCACTAAAAGTTGTTTTTTAGTCTAGCATCTAGAAGTATCCCCACCGCAACTCAAAATTAGGCGCAAACTTGAGATGAGGTTGGGCCGAGTGAAAAGAATTGCTCCACTGCAAGCACAGCAAGACCCCCAAAGAAGCTAGCTATGGCCCAAAATGGCGTGGACACAGTGGTATAGTGTTTCTCGCAAGGGCCCGGCGGAGGGGTTGACTATCGTTTTTGACCCAGATACCAAGGCAACAAACCTCAACTAGCACTCTAAAGAGCTTAAACACATTAAAAAAATTGGGAATTAATAAAACACTCAAAATTATTATCACCTAATGCCCCAAAATAAATTATAAAAAAACAATTGAATTTTGATGTACGAAAAGAAGTTCAATATATCCACATGGGGTGGTAGGAGGTAGTCAGACCAACCCATGTGGGATATGTCAACTAGAATTAGTAAGAGCCACAAGCGGCCTAGCAAGGGACGACAGACATAGGGATAGACTAGATATAGTGACCACAATCACAAGAGGGAGCGCGTGGAACACAACATTTTGGGGGCAAGTAGCCACCCGCAGCCAGAAAGGGTGATGCCACAACCAACCCAAAGCAACTTCAAAGTGGATCAAAGATGAAGCCCTTAGAAGGATTGGAGGCTACTCATACTAGGTGGCCATCGACCATGCTAGCAAAGAAATCAAATTTACACCTACGATCTTTAAAATCCTTAATCATCTTGCAAATCGACTCCTGTGATCTCCGCATGTTGCTAATAATTTTGGCCCGTTTGGCCCATCTATAGTCAATCATTGCATTCCAGATGTGAATCTAGATCCTCTCTGGGAACCACGGAACTGCATTAAATGTTTGGTTGTTCCTCTGCAGCCAAAGAGCCTAGAGGACGGCCGCCCGGAGTTCCAACCAAACCCGCTTGAAAGGGTTGAATTTGTGAGGGAGTCTCACAGAGAAAATTCCTTGCCTCCAGATGAGTGGGCGCCAAGGGCCTCTTGCATCCCTTCCAGATAGTGCCGCGTTGAAGATGTGGATGGTCCAAAGCGAAGCATGTTGTGCTACAAGGCATTCCCAAAATTGGTGGAGGACAAACTCCACTACGTTACTAGGACATACTACGCACTTACACAGCTAGTGTCGATATCGTCTTTGATCCTACTTCTCCATTGGTTCACTGCGATTGCCCTATGCCAGATAAACTAGAGGAGGCGTGTTTCTTTCTTGGATTGTTTTGGGGACCACACGGTGTTCCATCTTAATCTGAAATCAGTAGGGAGGAGGCCACCCCACTTGCGCATCACCGGGTTGGAGACCACATGGCCTTTTTTGAAGAGTTTCCGTCCTAGGCAGGTGGTGAATTGCAAGAATGGGACCTTGGGCCCTTCTGCATTCCATTCGAATTTGTTTAGGTCCCAATTGAACTGGTTGATCCTCCCGTAAAAGAAGTAGACTGGGGTTTTCTTAGGGCCTCGTAGAATGGTAGCAACTTTCACCTTGTGGATGAGCCCTGGTGTGGTGAAGGCCTTGGAGGGCCTGAATTCCGAAGGATTGGCCAACAAAATGCCAACTCTAGGCATGACTGAGAAGCTTGGGTCGTGCCAACCTACCGACCATTCTTAAAAAATTGTTCTTATTTGCGTGGAGGTTCCACTTGGAGCTTGAAGAACAAATGTAGGCACACGATTATGTTTGGCTCTGAACCAACCCAACCATTCTCCTTTGGAGGAGGGAGGATGGGCGACTGTGAATAAAGACCCCCACTGTGCTTGGAGTAGGCAAATAGCAGTCGACCAGGCTCCGTGTTCCTCCGGTCAAAGTCTGAATCTGTCACTGGCCTCAATGGTAGTGAAGAGTCTCCCTTGCTAAGGTTAAGTTTGATTTCTTCCAATCTAGGACAGTGGTTGCAGACAAAAAAGATTTGTAAATACACGATCGATATTTGTAGAAGGTCAACATTTGTAGAAGATCAAGGAATGCTTCAATCAATGATACAAACAAAACTTTAGTCCTTAAAGGATAGATTGATTACTGTGGAAATCATTTGGCTTTTGGTATTGTGTGAATCATTTGTTTAATAAAATAATCAAAAGCACTAATTGAAATTCAAATTACTATTCAAGACTTTCCCCCCGGGGAGGACACTCCCTATGTTTTAGCAAACTACGTGCGGCGGAAAAAGTAAAACAAGTAATACACCTTAAAATTTAATTTCTTTTTCAAAAAAAAAATTATGGATAGATTTTACTACTTTATAAGTTTATGTTTTGAATTATTGGTATTTTTTTGTGCTAATAGTAATTAGTTATAAATTTTTGAAGAAAAAAGATACACTGTAAAGCTGAAAATAACTTTCACACCTCTATATTATATAAGAAAAAAAATTTGAAAAATGAAAAAAAAATTATATAGAATAGCTTTCTATTGAAAGTTTATTTTGGTTGAATATTGATGCAATAGTCATCTTCATGTGAGCTCTATAAATATTTTAGTTGGAGAACATGCCATTTTAGTTCATTTTTCAACCCTTTCTAGACAATATATCTTATGTTATTTGGAATTGAATTTTTTGTCAATAGAAACCTTTAGTCATTGTTAAACAAAGCTCAAAATTTTAGAATGAAATTATAGTTTATTCAAGGTGAATTACATGAATTACTTTTTCCACCGCCGCACGTAGGTACCCCAAATGTAGTGAGAGTGTCCTCCCCGGGACTTTCCCTTTTTACGCAAAATTTTGAGGATGAATAGTTGCACTATTGTCCTACATAGAAGGATCTTGTATCATTCATCAACTGACAAACAACCACAACATCTTTCAAGGATTAACCCTATAAAGATAGGCTTGTGACCATTGATTTGAAAGCTTCATAATCCATCACTTTGTTAGTTGCCATTTTGCAACTAGATATGAATGAAAAGATTTATATTTATTGTTCAAAGATGGAGTCATATGTATACTACTAGTTGTAAAATTTTCAAATTTTTTTGGGAAAATTTGAAACTACTATGATTTTCTTAAGAAAAAAAATGAAGAAAATTCATATCAAATATAGACTTAATATACTCAAAAATTTGAAATTTTCACCGTAGATGTATACACTACAAGGGGAATTCTATCCACAGTGACAGATATTTGACAAAAATTTGTCAAATGCTCTGTCAATTAGGATGTATTGATTGAGACGTCGAATTAATAGATTTTTATCATTTCTTCGTCAATTTAGACAGCGAATTGTCAATTTTCTATTAAAGTAGTATCCGGAGATTTCAGGGTTCAAGAAGGCATTTCCAACCCAATATTTAACCGCATTGTGAAGAAACCAATTTTAAATCCAATTTGAATTTCTTTTAATTTCCAAGACCAAACCCAAATAGCAATGCAAATCCAAATGACAATCCAGAGTCATGCCATACTCATACCATATTCACTGCCCCACCCCCATTTTGTAGTTTTAGATTGATTATGCTTGGACAATCAATATGGGACAATGGATTCGTATGGATAGCAAAGATCCGACGCTTTTGATGGATCAATGGCTGACAGTTTTTGTTCCACCATTTGATCTGATAGCAAAGCAAGAGTCAATTTTTTTCCAAATTTAATCTGACGGTAGAGGATTTTCCAATGGAAGTGGAGGGAACCTCAAGGATGGACTTTTTTTTCATCGAATAGTCAAGAAAATTGATGATTTTTTGGTTCAAATTGTTTCTAAACAACGAATTAATTAAGCTTTACAACTTAAAAATATTACTAATCAAAATTCGGTTTCACATTCAAATCTACCTTCTAAAAGCCTTTGACTACAAATAAATTGAAAAGAGAAGACAAGTCCTTTATACAAGAAGGATAGTAGAAGGTAAAACAATTCATATGGGAGATATATGAATTGGGATTAGTAGGATCTCAACCGTTTATATTTAACTCAAAAGCAGAAATTTTGTTCAAAGTGGAATTTTAGACCTCATTTATGCATAGTACAATACTTTTTTTCAAAAAACTTTAAACTAAGAAAAGTTGGGAAATAAATTTAATTTTCACCTCTAAAAATCCATTTTAGATTTAGATCCTTAACTCAAAAGTTATGAACAAAACTCAAAGAGGATTTGGAAGGGACATTATTTTTTTACATTGTTTCTGAATTTTGTCTATACTTTTTATTGGAGTATCTAAATCTTAAAAGGATTTTTGGAGATGCAACTTTAATTTATTTTTCAATTTTTTTTAGTCTAAAATTTTCTAAGAAAAAGTATTCTACTGTGCCTAAATGAGGTCTAAAATTCCACTTTGAACAAAATTCCTATGTTTTCACAATGAGCGGTCAAGCTCTCATCTTCAAATTATCCCATACTTTTTGAGAATTCTTGATGGACAATACATTTCAATATAAAAACAACTTCTCTACCCTCCAATCACGAAATTTATTTGCCTAAGTTTTTTTAGTTGGCATTTGTACATTGCCTATACATGCCTATTGTCAATTTAGACAATTTTGTGTTCAAATCTTATTATTTCAGACTTGTTTCCCTTGTAGCATGTCTAAATTGACAAGAAATGATAGATAATTGACATTACTTTGACAATTTTTTCTTTTTAGTATTGTGTTGCTTACTTTCATCTTAGACAGTTTTGTGTCAAAATTGTGTCATTTCAGACGTGTTTTCCTTGTAGTGACAGCCTACTGTCATTTTTTTTTTAAACTGTTAAAATCTCGTCATTTCGGACCCATTTCCCTTGTAGTGATATTATAGTGTGGAACATCATGGTATAAACCAAAGTTACTATGTCATTCTAAAATTAGAAAATCAACAAATCCATTAGAGAAATTTTGAAGCCTTAGGAGGGCCGCTAAAAAGGGACATAACAAGTCTATTAGCAATGGAATAGGTTGACTAACAATTATAGCTATAGTGCATCGTCAGCTTGTGTGAATTTCAACGTATGCAATTTAATTGTGTTATGACAAGTTCAAAATAATGAATGCAGATCTGTATACGCTGAAGGCATGGGATACAATAATGAACTGCATACACTGAAGGTATGGGATGCTAAAATAAAAGTAATTGTGGGTGAAAGCATGCTACACCCCTGTACTAAGTACGTCACACTGTAATTTCAGGTCAACCACTGGTACTTCAAGTTGAAAAAACCGTATGCAAATTTTGATGAATTCCACAAATTTTAGCTTCTGGAGGAGGCCAAATATAATGTTCACAGAATGCAAGACATGATTGCATATGAAGAACCGTTCTTCAACTTGAAAAAAGTACTTTTCTGGAAAATCAAAAGTACGTCACGCACTCACGCAACAACAAAAATGCACAAAAGTACAAAAATCTATCCTAAAAAAAAGGTTCTTTGGGGTGGCACTTCAATGCCATTTTACATGATGGGCGCATACAACAAAATGTTGTTTAAGTTTGTTCAGAAAGTGTAAAGTATCTCATTAATTTGAAAGTAAAGTACAAATTTTTTGGAACAGGAAAACTACATAAAAAAGATGAAGATTCGCTGATCAGTGCAATGAATGTAGAAATCTTCGGGTGCCTCTAAGATGGCAAAGGTCCAAATCTGGTAAAAAAGAACCCCAAGCCACCTTAAAAAAAAGTGGTCACATATTCGATTAAGGTACAAATACGTACTAAACGTACCTTCAGTACTTTTCACGATCATTGAGTACTTTTCACGGTCAGATCGTGCAATCCTCACCGTCAATTTCAAATCACAAAACAGCAGCAACAGAAGTCGCCACCGCCACTCAAGTTTAGGGTTTCGAGAACTAGGCTGCCTTTAGGGTTCAAGAAGGTCAAAAAGGCACCGGTCTTAAGGATCCAAGTAATAAATCCAGGTAAATATTTGCACTTCCAAAAATGTTACTACTTAAGGTAGAGATTTACTTCAAAAGGGATTATCGGAGACATGTGCGTAAGCGCCTGTACCCACGGCGCACATTCTAGTTTATAATTCACGGCATACATGTACCCACTGCGTACATGTTTGTGCGAGTATGTGGGCGCTTAATTACCCACCCTTGGTAATTAATCGGACACAACCAGGTTCTAGGGGTTAACTAAATTCTAACCTAACGGGTGACTAAGCGTCGGTCCATTGTGCCTTCCAAGCAATGGATCTTCTTTACTAAGTTCCTAGTTTTCGCAGGTGACAATGGAGTTGCCTCCAATTGGCGAGGGAATAGTTTGAGCTAACCGTCCCCTAACGGCAGCCTATGTGAACTACCACCGAATCTTTCCTAATCTATGGGAATCTAAGGCTAATTGACCCTTCCTAAGACTGGGGAGGGATTACCTAAGTCCCTTCCATGGTTTCCTGAGTTAATTGGGTCTTTTCCTAATCTAAGTTATCTTTTTCCTTAATTTAATTTATCCCTTTTTTTTCCTAATTTAATTTCCTAATTTAATTCCTAATTTAATTTATCTTTTTTCCTAATTTAATTCCCTAATTTAATTGATCTAATTTATCTTCTACTTTAATCTTCTAATTTAATTTATCTTTTCTCCTAATTTAATTCCCTAATTTAATTGATCTAATCTCCTAATTTAATCTTCTAATTTAATTTATCTTTTTTCCTAATTTAATTTCCTAATTTAATCTTCTAATTTAATTTATCTTTTCTCCTAATTTAATCTTCTAATTTAATTGATCTAATTTATCTTCTACTTTAATCTTCTAATTTAATTTATCTTTTCTCCTAATTTAATTCCCGAATTTAATCTTCTAATTTAAGGTCCGTTTTGCTAAATTAACCCGAGCTCCTAATTGGATTATTTTGTCTTAATCTAGTGTTCGCTTCTTGGTTGAGTGCTAACCTTAACGGTTACTAATTCCTAGTCCTATCCTACCCTACTCTAATTTGGTTGCTCTGATGGTTAACTTCTATGTATGAGATGGGTTTGGATACTTCTATCGATAAACTTCTATGTCTAAACTTAAGGCCTACCCCTAATCCCTATTTGCTAATCAAAATTATTCACTATCTAACAGAGTCTAACGTAAATTAGAAGGGAAAAAAGACACCGGGGATCTGTTTAATGACTCACCTGATCGTTGTTAGCATGTGCGGCATTCTCCTCCATACCTCCAGCCGCGTGCTCGTATTCCATAGTCGACACGTATTTTGACGTAGTAAAATGCCAACGGCTTAGTCCTCGGCGAAGTGGTACACCCTAAAGACCTTTAATGGTTCCTTCCTTCCTCCTTGCCTCTTCTTCTTTTCTTTCAACACTATTCCTACCAACCCTTTAAATGAGACCTTACACCATATGACGCTAATCTAATGGAAGAATCACCTATTCCCTTACGTCGTCATTTCGGTGTCATCCTAATCTCCTTCCTAATGGTTGTAAGAAGCTTTTGAGATTTCCTACCTAATCCTATGACGCAACACTATTTATCGTCTCTCCCTTCTTCCTCTCCTATAACTACCCCCTTCCTAATCTTGTCATCATTGTGTGAGGTGGCTTGTTGGTGAGGGACTTTGAGAGGTTGTGCAGGTTTGGACGCGTGGGATGGCGACTTCTCTTCCCCCCTTCTTCCTTTAGCCTTGAGTTGGTCTTTCGTTAGTTTTTCACTAGACCCCAGTTTTCAATCTTAGTGTGATGAAAACCCAAAAAAAAAGGTGTGGTGGGGCCCCGCAGGGCATCGTCCCGTAGTGCTGAATTTAGTTGAGGTAAGGATTTCTCCTTCCCCCCCCCCCCCTTGGACTCCAACCCCCTGGCCCTCCCCTTGAGCTCCCAACTCCCTGGATCCCCGAACTGGCTCCCCGAACTGGCCCCCGATACCCGGCCCCCGATACCCACCCGGCCCCCCGATGCCCGTTGGCCCCTCGATACCCACCCGGCCCCCGATGCCCACTAGCCCCCCCCGATGCCCATTGGCTCCCCGATACTGGCTACTGACTGCTCCTTACGGGCTCCCCGATACTGGCTGCTGACTGCTCCTTGCGGGCTCCCCTTCGAGCTGCTGACTGCTCCTTACGGGCTCCCCTTACGGGCTGCTGACTGCTCCTTACGGGCTCCTCTTGGGCTGGTCCCAAATCTTCTTACTACAATCCTTCTTTTCCGGGTTCCCGTATGGGAACCCACTACACAACTTAAAATTGGATAGGTCAGGGTCAAAGCTTCGCCGTCTAGGGGGGATAGACAAAAGTTTTAACAACTAGCAAAACAACGGCCTAGTGGCGGGGTTTCTCCCTATACTTGTCTACCACCTAGGGCACTCTTGGGGGCTAAACTTTGGCTTTTCCCAAGAAGATCTTGGGAACTAAACTTTGGAACCAAAAAGTATAGGGGGTTCAAAGCTTCGCCGTCGAATTGGTTTTGACACCAACTCTAAGACTAGTGACGGCCCCTGGGTCCAAAGCTTCGCCGTCTAAGGCTTGTTTTTGACATACACTCTAAGACTAGGGTAGGTTACAGGTTCAAAGCTTCGCCGCCTCAAGGGCGGTGGGGTCCACTCGTAAACAACACGGCAAAGGTGACTATGGTTAGGACTTACACAAGAGGCAACCGATTCCACAAGGTAAACATAAACGAGACAATACTCATGTACTAAAGGCCCCCCAAAGCGGCATCGCCAAGGTACGGTGGGGGGTGACTTTAGGATTAGTACAAGACACCCAAAAAGATACACGAAAACACACGCAAGTAGATGGAAACCGCTTGACTTGCATACGTACAAGGTAAGGTAGAAGGACCTCAAGGACTTCAAAGAGCTTGAAATAAAGCGACAATGGGAGTCAAAAGTGCTCCAAAAACACCGTAGAGGTTTCTTGGCTTGAAACGCCAAAATTCCAAGATAACTTGGACCCACGGACCCAAAACAAGTATTGGGGGTGTTTTGGGAGAGAGAAGGGCCCCCTTTTATAGGTTTCCAAGGGCCCACTCCCCCCCTCGACGAGTAACCTCATCCATCCGGATTTTCATCCAACTTTGAGATTTTCACCTAATCTTGGGTTTTACGCTGGTCCTAGTTTCTAACTTTTGGAGTTTAGCTCGGAATTGCAAATGGATTGTGCCAATGGCTTCAGAATGCCATTTTTAGCCTAAGGGACCCCTACCCCCTATTTCTATCACAAAAAACCCCTCGGAAACTAGTGCCAACTGGAGCCAATTAAAAGGGTAAAAACCTAACTTTTGGAGTTTACCTCTTTTGGCTTGGGTAACTAGCTAGGGTTGTTGGGGAGGCTCTAGGGAGTAAGAAAAGGCTCCTTGATGTCTTCGTTCCGACTTCGTACGCTCCCGGGACGCCGGTCAACCCCGCAAAGATCTTGCCGTAAATATTAATTGGGGGGATGTTGTCAGTTTCGGCTGCTCCCCGCTATTGGAACGCCATGAAATTTGTTGGGGCGCGTTATTAACATAAAAGATGCTAGTCTAATTTTTAGTGAGATTTTACCGCGGCCTGGGTATTTTCTATGAATTTCCCAACGTGGCCTTTGGCGGTTGACCGCTTGGAAAAAGATCCTTTGGAGATCAGAAAAAATCGAGACTTTTTGGGGAACCTCTCATGGAGTCCTCCAAGCCATGTGCCAAGTCTTAGGCTATTCTGGCACACAGTTGGTGGCGTGGTGAAAACTGACTTCGGTTGAATCACCGGCAGTCAGGGAATCTTTTACATGTGAGGGAATCTTGGCAAATGGGTTTTGCCGTGGACATCCCGACATGCTCCAGATCCGAGAACACTATCCGGCGGCTGTGGATTCCTCCATGCGGCCTGTCTTGGGACAAGTAACACCTGCAAGCTAACAATGTGGATTTCTAATGTTTCGTCGGTGGAATGGGGAAACTAGAACCTATCTTTGGAGATTTACGTGGGGACCTCCCCCACTCTCCTAAGACTTAATTTAGCCTATCATGGTCACATGCACTAGGGTTTTGGGCTATTTTGGGTAAGTTCCCAGTAGCCCTGTTGTTTCCCACTAATTACGAGTTCTAACCTATATACAAGTGGGTTTTATGGGTAATCTATGGATAAAAGGCTATTTATGACCAAATGCTATACTGGTACGTGACATACCTATTTTGGTTCTACACTCTTTTGGGGGCTTTTTGTATTACTTTATGCCTTAATTTGTAACAAACTAAAAAAAAAAATAAAAAATGAGTCCCAAGTGACGAATTTGGGGCTCACAGAGTCGCGAGAACTATGTGATGTTTGGCTCTCTTTTTCCCCTGCTCGCGTCTCTTCTCTAGCCAGCTCTCGCACTCTCACAGCCGTGATTGTCATCGTTTGATCTAGTTTGTTCGGTGACCGTAGTGATTTGTAGGTCTCTTTCTCCCTTGCTCGCGTCGTCTCTCCTCTCGCCAACTCTTGCACTTTCACCACCGTCTTTGTAGTCGTTTCAGCTTGTTTCGTCGACGAGCGCAGTGGTTTGCCAGCTTTTTTTTCCCGTTGTTTGCCTCGTCTCTCCCCTCAGCAACCCTCGCTGTGTCGCAGCCTCGATTGTCATCGGGCATTTTGCGCACTCTCACCACGGGGTTCGCTTCTGGGGTTATGCTTGCATTTTAGGTTTTCGCCCGTGAAGAGGGTGAGTGGGAAGGGAGTGGCGGCAGCATCGAGGAGAGTGGTTGTGAAGGCAAGAGCGTCGGACTCGACATAGTTGAGGGGGTGCGCGAGGATATCAAGACGGTGTTGAGGGAGAAGGAGTGCCACCCAATTCGCCAATCTTGCCAATACGTGGAAGTCCGCCTTTACAAAGTGACAGCTTTGAAACAAACGTTACATTGAAACATGGCTAAAATGAAAAATTATTTTGTTCAGAATTTTGCCTTTGTTTTGGCAACGTTGATATAATGTGATAGAATTAGGATTAGGGAATGAAGCAGGTTGGAGGGCGATCTTGCCATCGTGATTAGCCCACTTTTTTGGAGGGTTGAAAGTTTTTGCACATAATCTGAGTAGACAAGGCTGATGCTTTTCAAGTGGGTTGTTAAGTGCACAGGCTCATTCCGAATCTATGTCACAGCACCCACCACGACATACTGTAACCAGAAAGAGATGGAGTATAAGACGACTTGCAGTATTTCTAAACATTTCTCTGACTGTTTTTGCTCTTCTGTTGTACACTTGGATCTCTCCTACACCATCTCTATTTGCTCCATTGCTCCATTCTTTTGAGTTCAAAATTTATGAGAGAGTTTAAGCAGAATGCATCAAGACCCAGGATTACAAGGCACAGACGTAACATTTTGAAATTCAGCCACCCAGATGATTATGACGAGCCATCAGACTATCCCTCATGGAATCTCCATGGAACAAAAGGCAGCTTCACGGCCAGCTTGTTCTTCATCATCATGGAGATCGGAATCAACTACAAACCATTCTACTTGGATATTGATACAGGCAACTCCTTGACTTAGGTCCATAGCCGCTTGAAACCTGATCTCACAAGCCCTAAACATATAACTTGCAACCCCAACTTAAATTAAGTTGCAAAATGATTATTATTCAACATGTATACATAATGTGTTGAAAAGAATACGTGTAAGTATTGGTTGTGAATTGTGTACATTTTAGGCTACCACTGGAAATGTGTAATTCACCAGCAGCACTGAATCTTGAAAACTTTTTTATGATCTTCAAATAATACATGCTGAGTGGCATTGAAATGCCTTCTGATATGCTAAAGCAATGGAGCAATGGAGTCATGTTTGTAAATTCAACTATGGCTGTTCAACTATGTTTGTAGATATCCTAAAGAATATTCAACTTTTTTTTTTTGGACCTCCCCAATAGGATCCCTTTTGCAAATATGAATTTTTTTTTTGGTTCCTCAATAGGATCCCTTTTGCAAATATGCGGGGGGTTTTTGGGTTCCCCAATAGGATCTCTTTTGCAAATATGCATTTATTTTTTGAGTTCCCCAATAGGATCCCTTTTGCAAATATGAATTTTTCCTATTGGGTTCCCCAAGAGGATCCCTTGTGCAAATATGCATTTATTTTTTGGGTTCCCCAATAGGATATATTTTGCAAATATACTTTTTTTTTTTGGGTTCCCTAATAGGATCCCTTTTGCAAATATGCATTTTTCCTATTGGGTTCTCCAATAGGATCCCTTTTGAATATATGCATTTTTTTTTGGGTTTCCCAATAGGCTCCCTTTTGCAAATATGCATTTTTCCGATTGGGTTCCCCAATAGGATGTCTTTTGCAAATATACATTTTTTTTTGGGTTCCCAATAGGATCCCTTTTGCAAATATGCATTTTTTTTTTGGGTTCCCCAATAGGATCCCTTTTGCAAATATGCATTTTTCCTATTGGGTTCCCCAATAGAATCCCTTTTGCAAAGATGTATTTTTCCTATTGGGTTCCCCATTAGGATCCCTTTTGCAAATGTACATTTTTTTGGGGGTTCCCTAATAGGATCCCTTTTGCAAATATGCATTTTTCCTATTGGGTTCCGCAATAGGATCCCTGTTGAAAATATGCATTTTCTTTTTGAGTTTCCCAATAGGATCCCTTCTGCAAATATGCAATTTTTTTTGGATCCCCAATGGGATCCCTTTTGCAAATATGCATTTATTTTTTGGGTTCCCCAATAGGATCCTTTTTGCAAATATGTATTTTTCCTATTGGGTTCCCCAATAGGATTCCTTTTGCGAATATGCATTTTTTTTTCGGGTTCCCTAATAGGATCCCTTTTGAAAATATGCATTTTTTTTTTCGGGTTTTCCAATGGGATCCCTTTTGAAAATATGCATTTTTTTTTCGGGTTTCCCAATAGGATCCCTTTTGCAAATATGCATTTTTTTTGGTTCCCCAATAGGATCCCTT
Source organism: Rhytidiadelphus loreus (assembly GCA_947034895.1). Taxonomy (NCBI): domain Eukaryota; kingdom Viridiplantae; phylum Streptophyta; class Bryopsida; order Hypnales; family Hylocomiaceae; genus Rhytidiadelphus; species Rhytidiadelphus loreus. Next base: position 9,561,210 of record OX344763.1, read on the forward strand.
TTGCAATTATGCTTTTTTTTTTTGTGTTCCCCAAAAAAATCCCTTTTGCAAATATGAATTTTTTTTTGGGTTCCCCAATAGGATCCCTTTTGCAAATATGTGTTTTTTTAGTTCATAATTAAATGTATTCCTAATTTGCAACCCAAGAGGCGGTTGGAAACGAGTGGACAGAGTGTACTTACACCAAGGCAGCCCCAACAGGCCAGAAAGTTTCGGAGGGATGCAAGTTGTTGATTTGTTGATTTAAGTTGGATTTGCCAAAGATATATACCGTTGAAATTCTTGCAAGATTTGGTTGCTATTGCTGTTGTTTAAAACAGTGAGCAAGTGGGTTTGTATTGACAATTCTCTAAGTGTCTGCTCTTCAAAATAGAAGTTTGGCTCGGTAGTTCATACATGCTTAGTGCTGTGCAGCCACGCGTCCCATAACTTTGGGTGGCGGCGGACTGTGAGGCATCGTCTCTCTCCGGTCTTCCCGTGAGAATGTTGATGCAACTTTGTACTCTCCGATGCTACTGAGATCCTCTGAAATCATTGTGTACTGGAATGTAGCGAAGCATGAGCGACAGTCAAGACAACCATGTAGTCCAGAGATTAATAACATCTTATTTTTTTGTAGCTGAGAAGGTACCTGTCATTGTGACTTTGTCCTCTAATTTGCCAAATCAAGTTGTACCACCAGTTGTGAATTTGTCGTCTGAATTGAATGTGAGATTGCTCAAGGACGGAATTGAAGTTACCCACATCTCCAGTACTCTCCAGTCATAAATCGGAAAGAAGCGAGGGTATTTTGGTACTGGATCAAGTACGTTAGAGACAACTCCAAAACGTTGGGAACGCTGTGAATCGAACACCGGTGGAAGGCCTCAAGCATCAATAACCATGGATTCCCCTTTAGAATCGGACTGTGAGTCCGTGAACCCTAGAAGGCGACAACGTCTTTGCTAGGTGAGTTCAGAGTGTAGTGTTATTTTTTTCCTTCTGCTGGACTCTGGAAATCCCTCAACTCTTCAACTATGTACTTGGTTTATTGTTTTACACATTTTTGTTAACTCTCTTATTCCATTCTACGTGACTTCCATCCCTACAGGCGGAATTCAAGATAGGGGATTTTGCTCGGAGAAAGAGGAGGCCGAAAGGTATCAATCGCCCTGGACCAGAAGAACGTGCCATTGATTCTCTACTTGTGGAGGAGGAGCGTGTGAAGCGAGCTGTGGCCACTAGAATCAGGCAAGCACGCCATAGATCTGAGATCCGATGGGCGGAACAGCTCACCCAATCTTTGGCAAGTGCACCAGAAGATCAAGGGGACATTGCAATGACTGAAAGAACAACAAATCGAGTTTCGAAGAGGCTGGCCGCGTATGTAGTTGGAGAGTTGAGGACTTGCCCTGGTCCTAGTGCTAGAAGGGATGTCATGGAGAAGCTGTTGAATCACAACACTGTATGGCCTTTTCTCCTTGGTTATTATCCCAGACCCGCTGAAGCCAAGGCAATTTTCCAGTTTGTAGAAAGCTTCAGGTTCGAGTTGCAAGCTGTGAAGAAAGGGAACTCGCGAGACACTCTGGCTAGGAAAGGAGCTCTCCTGGACGCTGCAATGAGCTTGGGGATGGAACGATCAACTACCTTGTCACGAGTTCTTCAAACAAATCCGAGCAACATCAGTGCAGCCTTGGAGAGAAGGGTGGATCTCACAGCACCCACATTTTTTCCTCTTGTTCGGAAGAAACGTCAAGGCCTCACTGAATACATCAAGGCAACGGTGCGTACATGGTGGCATGAGCATACTCGGGTCAGCCCCAACAAAAAGGACGTAACCAGATGACGCATTGGACGAAAGCAATACCTTGTCCACCCCACCCATTATCTCACCGATACCCAAGTAAGGACAGTCTTCCTTCTTATGATTTTTTCTCTTCTATTTGCAAAATGATGTTGTCTATGGATTTTGTATGGTTACCTTGTATGTTCAATATAGTGGGTATGATTTTTGAGTTAAAATGCATAGATCTGAATGATCTTTGGCAGAAAAAATCTCACTTAGACTTCTGCAAGTAATCCCTGAGATAATGCTCAGATTCATTTCTAAAGAATACTCAGTTTCATATTCAAATTCAGCATAACGATCCATTTGAGCATACTTCAGATTCAGTTTTCTTTTTGCTCAATGTATTGATATGCTTAAGTATGATAGTGACTGTCGCTCCAACTTCTTGTTACAGTCTTCACAACTTTACGGTTGTAGGCTCAGTACGATATGTATTTCAGTTTATATAATATTTCCAGTACGATATGTGTTTCAGGCTCCTTTTTAGTGTTCATTGTAGTACTACTTTGACTACTGCATGTACTGCATTCTTTGGGATCATGTACTACTAATAGTATTGATACCTGATGTGTACTTAAGTGTGGTTGTCACTACTTTCCACTTTGTACTTCTCAAAGTACACTAATATTTTTAATGTACCTCATTTTATTCAGGTTTAGTAACAATGTTCAAATGTTCTACTGTGAGTCCTAGAAAAACATTGGGAGTGCTACTCCCTAGTACTGCGAGTGCTAAAAGTACATTGCAAGTGCTACTCCCTAGTACTGTGAATGCTAGAAGTACATTGGGAGTTCTACTCCCTAGTACTGTGAATGCTAGAAGTACATTGGGAGTGCTCCTCCCTAGTACTGTGAGTACTCTAGAGTTTTATTCGATAAATTGTTTGGGAGTACAAAGTATAGAGAAGTACATATATGCAATACTTTATGGAACCACTATGTACTTGTGGTACAAGTACACCGGGAGTGCTGGTTCACGGTACTCCGGAGTACTATAGTACTTTCACGATACATTGTTTTGTAGCACAAAGTATTCAGAAGTACAAATATTCAGCAATGTATAAAACTTTTTTGTACTTTTCTGAACTTAGCATTTTTTCCACAGAAGGCTTGATGTACAATTCGTATCATATGTCTGCATTGGTTTACCATTTTTGTGCGCTCATGTTCTCTAATTTTCTGGATTAATCTTCACCTTTTGGTTTATGTCATTGTATTTTGCAGACGTGCTTTTTCTTGCAGTTCAAGAGAAGTCATCCTGAATGTCGGATTAAACAAAGATGTTTCGAATACTTGAAGCCCTGGTATGTGAAGACCTTGAAAGACCAGAACAATTGCTGTTGCATCTACCATGTAGAAATGGACATGATGAAGGTGAGCTTGAGTAACATGAGAGATCAGTTACAAGGCCTTCATGCATCTATTTCTTGTGCATGCACTTGCGAAGTTTGTGTGGGTGGAGACGAAGGATGTTGTGCTCATGCTAAGATTTATAAGCGTATAACTTTACTGTGGATGGAGTGTGTGTGTCCCAAGCAAGAATTGGACAAGTGGCACAAGTTGGCCTGCCTCATGGGTACTTGTGATGACTGTGGCGTGAGAAGATTGAAAATCTGCCCTGAAGAACTGTCTACATCGACTACTGCATTGGTGAAGTGGAAGTGTTTTGAGTTAACTGAAGTGGGAGTTTGTGAAGAGTCAGGGCGCCCAAAAAAACGTATTAAGGAAGTCTTCAAGGAAACTACCCCTGGAGATTTTGTGAGGTACTTAATGCCAAAGGTTCAGAATTTCGTGACTCACAACTTTGTGGCCAATTGGCAGGATGACTAGTGCAAAACGATGATGGAGTTGGCTCCGGTTGGAGTCCTCATTTCTCACATCGACTTTGCTGAAAACTATACATTTGCCATTCAAAACGAGGTCCAATGGATGCATTGGTTTTCAACCAGTATTTCAATTCTAGTGCACATTACAGTATTGAAAGGAGAAGCAATTGAGCCTGGTCAAGAGTGTGAGGTTTTTAAACAAACACACTACTACATCTCTGATGACAAGAAGCATGACTCACTTTTTGTTCAACATTGCATGATGTTGCATTGAGAGTGGTTGAATGCTACAGGGATTAGGCCAAGTGAGCATTGGGTATTCAGCGACGGTTGTGCTGGACAATTCAAGGGAGTGACGGCTATGTATTTTGTAGCTCGATATCCAGGTCTCACTAGTGGTTGCACTATGCGGTGGAATTACTTTGGCTCTGGCCATGGCAAAGGTTGTAGTACTCCTCACTAATCAAATATGTACTGTCAAATTCTAAGTGTTCTAGACATACATGCTCTTAAATACTTTGAGTACTAGATGTACATTATGTACTCTTTGTACATTCATATATTGTAATTTTTGTGTGCATGTTTATTAGTTTTTCGAATTTTATATATACAAATACATATACTAACCCTCTCACTCTAATCTTCATTAGGTGAATGGGACGGTGCTGGGCAGTCGTTAAGAGGGCCTTGAGGATTGTGAGCCCTCAAGTTGGCACTTGGAACTCTGAACTTATTTTTCACGATTTTTAGTTAATTTTTAAGTGAAAAATAAGAAAAAACATATAAAAATACAATTATTGTGGGTTTTGGTAGAAGTCCCTACCAAAGAGGTGTGTCATGGCCTTAAATGCGTGAAACACGTAAGACGTTACATTTTCACTAATTTTAGGTCTTATTAGCATAAATAAGTAGTTAAGTTAGTAATTCCGAGCGATGTGAGAATTTGAGAGTTAATCAGTCCTAGTGTCTTGTTCGTGGAATACAACAACTATAAGTATACATGTAACAAACTGGTTAAAAGTTAAAGTCTAGTCAGAGTCAGTCCAAATCAAACTCGAAAAAGTTAGATTTATTGTTTGCAGGTAATTTTGAGAAATACATTCATTCACAGACCAAGATGGAGTAAATGATGATTGGAACATACAGAGAGGTGCTTTTCTAGGTCAAAGCATGCCAGGAGGTCAAATAGAAGCCAATCATCCAAGATTCCCCCGGTATCAAGAATAATTTCCCCCCCGGGTGGAAATTATTAAAGAATTGCTAAAAATAGCATTCTTATTGGAGATTTGGTTTTGCCCTTAGTTGATGGACATCTTATAGAAGATTGCCCAAAAGTTTCGGGATTTTACAAAACTCCACGATGACTCCATGGGAAGTCAACCGCTTAAAACTGCATTCGTAAATTCCTAGAAATTACCAATGTTGCAGTAAAATCTCACTAAAAATTAGGATAGTATTGTGTGTGCCAATAAAGAGCCCTGTCAAGTTTGAAGACATTCCGACATTCCCAGCTACCAGAATTAGGACTGACAGCGAATTTTACAAGAATTTACAACTTGGCGGCGGGTTGACCGGTGAACCAGGAGCTAGCGGTGTCCGAATGGAGCGTTTCAAGGGTCAATTCTTACTCCCAAGAATATTCTAAACCACCCAGGACCGACAGTTTCATCAAAAGACGCAAACTCCAAAAGTTAACTTTTTAACTTTTGTTCTAAGTTACCGTGACTCAAATTTGCGCTTTAAAACGGCTGGAGAGGTAGGGGTAAGGGGTCCCTTAGGCTAATTGGGGTCTTCTGAACGCGATGGCGTAGTTTGTATTCAGTTTTGAGTTGTCCCTCAAAAGATAGAGAGGGTCAGCCCTTAGTTTGACTTTTAAAAGGTAATTTTTGATTAATCTGGGTTGATTTTGCAAATATCTCTTGTAAAATCGAAGATTGGATTTGCCCAAGATACTTGTCTTGCGTAAGAAGCCATCTTTTGGACTAAAGAAAGCCAATTTAGAACTAACCCTAGATTAAAACACAAAATATCTTGGTTAATTAGGTAGGTTTTCAAAATATCTTTGGGAAAATCAAATATTTGATTTGGGAAAAGATTCTAAGGCCATTTAGGGCCTAGAAGGAACTCGCTTGAGAACCTTCCTTCCCATTAAACAAAGATTATTTAGAAAATACGTTTAGGTAGTTTAGCAAAATATCTAGATTGAAAGTGAAGATTATTTTACGAACAACTTATCGGGGGGGGGGCCAGGAGCGAGTATATAAGGCCCTTCCTCAAGGTTGTTCGTGGCCCTCATTCTTTGTTTCATTCTTGTTGTTGCTCTTGTCGTGCTACCGACACTTGTCGGAGCACTTTTAAAGCCAAATTTTGGCTATTTTCTTCTATTTTCTTCTATTCTCTTGTACTTTGAAGGTCCGGAGGGCCCCTTCAAAGCTTTGTTTTCTTTTCTTGTTTGAATTTGGAGGCTTCAAGCCCCAAAACTTTGCTTTTCAAAGAGTTTAGGTGGAGGAAATCCCCTAACTCTAGTGTTGTTTGTGTTAACTAACTTATTTCTTGAATTTGGAGGCTTCAAGCCCCAAAACTTTGATATTTTGGGAGTTGTGGGAGTAGTGCCCAAACTCTACTTTGATTTTATTGTTCTTTTGGATATTAACCACCCATTTGTGCGAATTGATACTAATTCGTGAACTTAAAACTTTAAAGCGGCAAGGCTGGACTTTGCCAAAAGGTTTTAAGAATCACCACGTGCCAAAACTCGTTGTATAACGGGTGTTTGGTTTGAATAGTCGCTAATGTTCGGTTAAACACTGTCATATGTACCTCCTTTAGTGATTAAACTTAAAACTTTGTTTGGAATTTTGGAAATTAGTTTTTAATGTTCGGTTAAACACTGTCATGTGTACCTCCTTTAAGAATTAAGTTTCGAAATACCAGTTTGGATCCTTGGATACTGGTTATTCCTGGGGTTGCTTCCACACAGCGGAGCTTTGACTTTGAAACCTGGAAACGGGTACTTGAAACTTAAGTTGTCAATTATTTTCTGAGGTTGCTCCCACACGGCGGAGCTTTGACTTTGAAACCTGGAAACGGGTACTTGAAACTTTGGTTTGACTATTAATTCCTAGGGTTGCTCCCGCACGGCGGAGCTTTGACTTTAAAAGGTTAAAATTTACTTTTAAACTGACCATCTAATCGTGAATTTAATCTGCATGGCGAAGTTTTGAAACCAAGGAATCAATGGAATAAGATTCTTATGAAACTTATTTAAGAACCAGGTTTCAAAGATTAATTTCTCGTTTGTTTGTGCACGTTGTGGAGGTATTCTGTCTCTAAACTACCAATTGTTGTTTTCTTTTCGTTTCTTTCATCAATTTGTTAAAATCCAATTTCATCTTAAAAGATTATCAAAAATAGTTATACTTGCATTGTTTCCATTACCACAGAAATTAACGTTGCTTTTATTAGATGATTTTTTAAAGGATTGTTTGGGTCTCTTTCTTTTCAAAATATTCAGTCTCTAAGATTGTGAAAATCAAAAGCTCTTAGTTATATTGATTTCAGTCCGAGCAAAGGTGGGGGTCACCGAAGACCTGGACAGGCAAGGACCGGACGGGGAGCGACCAACGCTGGGAACGACCAGACGCTGGGAACGACTAGACAGGGAGCGACCAACGGGAACGACGGGAACACTGGGAACGACCAGACGCTGGGAAGGACCAGACAGGGAGCGACCAACGGGAACGACGGGAACACTGGGAACGACCGGACAGGGAGCGACCAACGGTGAACGAAGGGAACGCTGGGGACGACCAGGACGCCAGCCAACGGCGCCTCGCCACGCGGCAGACGTTGGAGACGCCAGGACGGGGAACGACGGAACGCTGAGGACGACCGGACGGGGAGAGACCAACGGGTAACGACAGGAACGCTGGGGACGACCGGAACGCCAGCCAACAACGCCTCGCTACGTGGCAGCGGGGAACGTGCGGCATAAGTGTATCCAGAGCCAGCAACCAGTTCAGCTTGGCCCATATTACTGAAATTAAGAACAGAACTCGGAAGCCATCCCAGGACTGGGTAAGCAAATCACTTCAGAACTCAGGTTGGATTGAATTCAAAAACAATACTAACAACTAACTCTTTTCTATTATTCAGCTACAATTGTCATACTAAAAACTTGGATGTTAGCCAAAACGAAAACTTCTCTCCCATCAAAAATTTCGCAACTCATTCTCTTGTGGTTGAACACTAACTCTCGCCATAGCCAACAACTTTGAAGTTTCAAAACAACAAGAGAATGAATTAGGAAGAGAAGGGAAGAATAAGAAGGAAGAATTCGACACGTGAAGGAATTAGAAGACTAAAAAACTATTAAGGTAAGAATCTAACTATTCATCAATTAATTATTTTGGTATTGTTTATTCGGTTTATTCTTTTCACTATTCATGGTTAGATTTGTTTTAGATTATTTAAGATTATTTTATTAGATTACTATTCATTCATTTGGTTTTAGTTATTAATTAGGATTCCAAAGCCAAATTAGTTGTTTGTTTGTAGTTTGGGGGATTTGTTTTATTAGGCCTAATAAGCCAAAACAATAAAAACAAACAACAACTAATATCTTGGAATATTTAACAAAACAACTATTAAAAATTGGCAATCGAATAAAACTACTATTCATTGAAAATTGGGAGAAATGAATTAAATTTATCATCTAATTTAATTTCCTAAAATCAAAGGATTAGTTTTAAATTGCCAAAACTAACAAATTTGGACTTTGTAGATAGGTTTTAAAAACAAGAATACTAAGACTTCTTCCAAATTCATGAAAGACAATGGAGAATTTCGAGGAGACAATTATGATGGTGTTTTGCGATGATGGGACGATCGACATTCTCGACACCAAGGTATGATTTCAAATTTTATCTTTTGTCTTTTCTTTTGCTTTCATTCTTTAAAAATTTAGATTAGAAAATTAAAACTAACAAATTAATCATTAAGAATCCAATAGCTAGTAGAATTTAAATTGTTAGAAAACCTTTGAAAATTGATCTAAAATCGTAAAAAATAACAATTAGATTAACTTTGAATTAATTTGGAAAACGAAATAGTAATCTCATCCAAAAGAATCTCAAAAGGAATCTAATTTAATTTAGGAACTTAGGGAATATTAGAATAATTAGGGAAAATCAAAACCTAATTTATCTACTTATTCTCTTGAAAATTATTAAAGGAAGGAATTCCATCCAACCAAGGGGAATTTTCATCCATTTAAAAGTTTTCACCTAAAAGTTATAAATTCTTACTTTTTATCTTAACAAGAAGTTAATTAATCACTTTACTCATAAAAACCATAAAACCCTAAAAATTCACTAAAATTAGAATAATAACTTAGAATTAGGATTAATTAAAGAACAATTAGGAATATTCTCAAGGCACGACTAAGGAATCTTTTGAAACTATAATCTTTTAGAGAATCTTTTGAAGATTCCAAATCCACCTTTTACTTTTAAAATTACTTTAATTTGAAGGATAAAAGAGTGGATGAAGATTTGACCTAATTTTGGATGAAAAATCTTAAAATAGGTCAAAATTAGGTTTTCTCTAAAAATTCCATTAGTTAATTTAATCAACCTTTCAACCCTGAAAATTGGATTTATTTTATATTATTTTGCTATTTTTTAGTTGACGGATGAAGTTTTTAGGATAGAATTAGGTACGAATTTCATCCACACATAACTTTCATTAGGAATATCAGAATCCAACTTGCTTTACCATTTTGGAAAGGGCAAATTGTATACTTTGATTTAGTTTAGGTAGAATTTTAGTTTAGCTAGAAGTTTAAATCACAATTAACTAACTCTCAACAACCTTTATTTCTTAACAATTAGAGTGTTTTGAAGTACTTAATTTAGGTAAAAATCAATATAACAAAGTGTCCATTGCTTGGAAGGCCAAAGAACACTGAGTTTACCGTTCACCCAATTAAACCATTAACTTATGCCGCTAGAACCTATGTGCAACTTTCTGACTTAAAGGTGGAGTTAGAAACACTCACAAGGATGCATCAAATTCAACCCCCAGAGCATGAACTTGCAAACACTGAGCAATGCATGGAGTTTCTACATTCACGCTTCTCAATTTGTGTTGTAAGTTCATATGAACAGTCCACATGTGACAGTATAAGGAGGGAGTTTTGGCATGTGAAGGAGGAAGATGTAGATAGGAGCAACGATTGGGGCTGTAAAACAATTCCGGGTTCAAGAAAATTCCACTCGATCTTTGGTTCTTCTTCCTCTGATCCCACAACTCTGATGGTGAGAGATTTATCTTGTTTTTGTGGCCTATGTATTGACCACAATATGAGTGGTTGTGAGAACGATCTCATGTGAGTTCTTGGCGTCTTGTACGTCTAAGGCCATATGACACTCATTCTATACGCCTTCAAATTGAAGCACATGATGATCCCGAAGAATGGAAGTATGGAGGGGTAGGTGAAGAGTTGGGAGATTTGTTGTAGGTTGGAGAAAACTTTGCTGTTCCAACACTAGATGAAAACGATGAAGGAGTTGAGTTTTACATTCTTCAGTGCCAGAAACCAAAATTTCGGGTAGAGGTTGCTTTTGTGTATCCATGGGGCGGTGACTTCAAAATAGGAGACTATGCCATTGCTGGAACATACTACAAAAAGCATGGAAGGTCATCTGATACTTACGTGTTCCTTGACACGGCTGCAGTGGCGCATGTAGATGCTCATCTTGTAAGAGCTTGCAAATTTCCCATGCGTCTTGCTGCACATAGTGTAAAGGGTAGGAGTGCAGTTTATAAACTGTCCCAAGAGACTAGAGAAGTTATTGAGCAGGCACTTCAGGAATGGTGGGCTCAGGAGTAGCCTAGCTGCAACTGCAGTGCTCAGTTCCTTAGGTTGCTGCTCAACAAAAAAAGAGTGTTGTGTTTGTTTTCAATACATCTCAATTATGTTAACATGTATTTGATTTACATAAATATTATATGTGTGCTCATTTTACCATGGACTGTCCCTAGGTCATGTATGAACTATGGGGTGTGAAGATGGGTACGGAAATGAATTGGAACTTCACAAATGCTAATGGAAATAAAAGGTATGAAAATTAAGATTTATACAAAGAGAAGTATGGAAAGTATACAATGTACAATTTTACAATTGATAAGTATTTCAAAGTACAAATGTTTGTATTCAGAAGGGCTAGAGTACAAAATTAATAATACATCCTAATAAACCATTTCCAAATAATTAACTAACAACGCCACCCAGGATCACGACAGTTTTGGCTTTCACATAGGCAACAGAAAACAGGGATTTGATTATTCTGTTGACTAAAGTCTATGCCGTAGTCCTGCATTTCAATGTACACAGAAAAATGTATTAAAGGTATTCTGAGCACTCTTAGCATTGCAAAGACAGAACCGTATGTGTCAAAGACAAAAAATTCAAGAATGCTTACCCATGTCAATTCTTCTAATCGTTCAATGGATCTGTTTGCAAAAAAAGCAACGTGATAATAGTACGGGTTGTTCTCGTTGATTCTCACAGGCATGTCCAACAAGTTGGAACCCTCACACCTATGATTCAAGAAGCGAGACACGTTTGAGAAGACAGCACCATCTATACACAAAGCTTCATAATCCGTAGCAGTGACTTCATTTCTCCAATCAGCATCAAGCTGAAGTGAATATGATGTAGAAGTAGACATGAGATCATTCCTTTCCATCATTTCAGCATTCGTAAGGATTTCACCTACGAATTCAAACAAAAAAGTGCTAGCTTCAAGTGGCTGCAGTGTACGCACCCCCCATCCTCTAGACCCAGTCCAAAAAACCTACACAACAATCCACACAAACACAATCAAGCATGAGACTTGGGCAAAACAATCCGAAACATACTGAGTTGACAAACACTTACCTGAACCTGTACCACCATTCCTCGTTGAACCACCCAATTAAAACAGGAAAAGTGGCAGTTGCACTTTGAATTGTACTCAAATATGAAACTTCGGTTCCAGTGACCTTTGCACTGTGTGTCACTAGAACCTTGTTTTGAAACCACATTGTCTTGCAAGGCAAGGCAACCATTGCCTGGATTACAGAAGGCTTCCATACCACCCTACAAAGCGCAATGAATTAGAAACGTGAAACATTAAACCACATACAAGTACTACATTCCAATATCTAAGTACCGAAGTACCCCAGTTCTCACAGATAGAAGTATCTAAGTACAGAATGTTCAAAAAACTGAAATTACCCAAGTACAAATATCAAGGTATCAAAATACCATAATACCTCAATATAAAGACCTAGAGCTTTACAGAATCACACAGTTTAGAAATTCACCTCTTCTATTAAGTCAGCTCTAAGGAGTCCCTAGGAAGTGTATGCAAACTTGCCTCCGTTTCGTCTGGCACAATTGCAACAGAAATCTGCAGTCATGCAGTCCCTCTCACAGTCATAACAACTGTCTTCCTCCTGAATATTTGATACATTACTGGCAAGAGACGCCATTCCAGAAACAATACTATGGCAAATATAATTAAAAGGCAAAAGTGTGACATTGCCATGTTGGGGCATATTCACCGTCACCGGTATGGCCTCCAATCCATTAGCAATATCAAAAGTATCACACGATCTCACCTGGCCACAAGAGAAAACGCCCAAATCAACACAACTTCTGTACATACATTAGCCATAAAAATAATAACTTAAACATATGAGCCAAGAGCATGCTCTTGCTTGTCAAAACATTGATTGGTCGTGTATAGACCCTAAACTTCACTTGAACACAAAAATGCCAAAACAAATTGTATGTACTAGCTATAGTCTATTGCCAAGACCCTACACCTAAATCCTATGACAGAATTGCAAGCTAAACATTAGGGTAACTCTGGATTAACGTTTTGGTTTTTTTTTTGGGCTCTTCACCTTTGGTTCCTGAGTCTCATCCTCCTTTGCATTGTCTGGCTGCAAAGGTAGAGTGTTCTTACGTTCCTTTTTTGATTTTTTCATCTTCTTACCCTTATCCAACTCATCAGGTTTGGCTTGCCTTCCATCCTCTTTGTCCTTCATCGATTCTTTCTTGTCAGGGCGTACTTCTGGGCTAAGGGACTCAACCTCGGATCTCCTCCTCTTCTTGGGTTTGGGCATCTTGAATTGTTGTTCATCGTCTTTGTTTGTCATGAGCCTTGTCTGGGCCTCCTTGAATTCGATAGATTCATGCCAGATGGGTCATCCAGTTTACCAACGACATCTGAACTTGTTAGATCTTGTTTAGACACTACCGTATCCTACCCAGCAACTGGCATGTCTTCCTTGGGATGTGCATGAACTTCCACGCTCCCACTAGCCTCTTGCCCAACCTCATATTCAGCAACTCCCTTGTCTTGGTCGGGACGTGTCTCAAATTCGACGCACCCACTAGCCTCTTACCCTGCAACTGCTAAGTCTAGCTTGGGACCTATTTTAACTTGCACACATCTACTGGCCTCTAGACCAGTCAAGTCAACTTGAAACAGTTTTTCTTCAGTAACAGGTTGTGGTTGCAGTGTCCCATCAATGGCGTCCTCAATGTTACCGGTTGTAACTTCCTCTTCTACCTTTTCATCTCCTTCCTCACCGTCAAGTGTGACTGATAGATTTGCAGCCACTTCGCCTTCGATCTCTACGCCACAGCCAACAATGCCCGGGTTTTCCTTCTCTACTATGAAGTGTCTTAGAACCCTATTAGAGACGTCGTTTTCCTCTGTGGACTCCCCCTTCGTTCTCTTTGAAGAATGCGTTGAAATACTTGTGCCTGAGGAAGAGTGAAGTTTTAGGTCAGGTTCTGCACATGTCCAGACCACATACACAGAATTAGAACACAAGATCAAAGGTAATAGATCAATTGCAATACATGCCGGAAACATATGTCAAGAGAAAAATCTTATTTATCATTATTTATAATATACTAAAACATGGAGAGGCATACGTATGGTACCCTGGACTCTAGAAACTAATATTGACATAGGTATTACCTGAAGAGTTTGTCTCTTCACTGCTGGAAGAGAGGAGTGGCTCCGCTGTTCGCTTCTTTGAACTTCAGGAGCCCTACAGGCATTCAAATTTGGGAGCTTCTGTCTTTGGAGTAGGTGGTCTCTTACTTTCACTCCTCTGTACAGGATTACGGTTACCAATAAGACCAGATACCGTATGTGGAGGTTTTTTGATGGAAGGTTGCTTCTCAGGAACCGTATTGGAACACAGAACTTGGCTCTGGGCACCTACACTCTGATTCTCGTTTCCCATACCAAACTTGGGCTCGACCACTGCTAAGGAAGACCCTGCAACCCACAAACCATGCACTGATTTTAGATCCTGAAAGATTACTCCATGTATCCACCTTTCCATATTGTCAAACACTATGAAGTAGTCAGTTATTCTGTTGCAACATCAGCATCATTCACCCATATTTGTTGAATACAAATTGAGAAGCTGATAGTACATTAGTACTTAGATTGACCAACAGAGTACATGGTTTTTAAATTCAAAATACTCCGGAATTTGAAGCATGAAAAAGTACACTCTTGTACTCATTGAAGACACTCTTGTACTCAGTGAAGACACTCTTGTACTCAGTGGAAACTCTCTTGTACTCAGTGGAAACACTCTTGTACTCAGTGCAAACACTGTTGTACACTTGTACTCAGTAAAAACAATATTGTACTTAGTGAAAACACTCTTGTACTCAATCTAGACACTGTCGTACTCAATCTTGACAGTCTTATACTCGGTGAAGACACTCTTGTATACCAACAATATATGAAAGTATACTTTAGATACAAAGTTTTATAAGTAGTACGTACCAGTCAATACTTAAGGTACATGAGTATCAATGGCATGGTACACGATTAGCCACTATATTGACCAAAACAAAGGTTAGGGTCAAATAACTATGGACCTTAGATACAATTGGTATAGAAGTGATGCAACCAAATGCAAACACAGTGAAAGCAAAGGACTTACCAACAGTAAGGCAGTTTGCCTTTGCCTTCTCTTCTCGTGCAGCCAGCAGCCTCGTACCCTCCATTTGGCACCCTAAAAGTTGGGCTTTTTCTTGTATGAATTCATTGGGCACTCCCCACCCAAAGCTTTTAAACCAATCCGGATGAGGGTAACTGCGGCAGTTAGACTTAACACATCTACCGGTATCCTTCCCAAAAACTACCAGAGCACACCAGGGATGATACAGATGGACACAGCTAGCCACTACAATGTCAAAATTAGGAAAGTCAAAACCACAAAGAGAGCAAATTGTAACATGGACGTACTGTAATGCAGTACCATTTGGTCTATTATCAGGATATATCAGTGGCCATGGCTGCAAGCCAGATGGACAACCTCCTCTCTTCAATCGGGACAAATCTTCAGTCATAGCTGCAAGTTGAGTTTGCTTCAAATCCAAGTTAGTCAAAACTTGCTGGTACTCAGATTCTGTCCTGGCAGACTCCTCTTGCAATTTTTCCAAATTATCCCTATGCTCCAGAAGCATGTCAAGGATGACATCCTTCTTGGCATCATCTTTGATGGTCCTGTTGGATGGAAGTGATGCCTCAAATGCCTGCAGCTGGGCTTCAAAAGATTGCAGTACAAGTTCGACACCCCTAACTTTTTGTGCTGATTCATTCCTCGTCACAGTAGTTGACCTTTCCTCCGTTCTCAAGGTCTCTAGCTCCATTAGCAAAATGGACACCACCTCCGAATCTCCGATAGGTGTGCCATTCTCTCTGGTACAGCAAAGTCAAGGCCACCCTCATTCATTACATGTTGTTTTGAAGCACAAACCTCCGACTCTAGCTGCAGATTAAAAAAAAGAACACACATAAGTATAAGCAATGTTTTATTATTTTCCTAATTTTGGCACACACTTACAGAAATTAACAATATTCTACAAATTTGAATGCTGAATTGAAACAGTGGCATAAAATTCGAGGAGATTACAAAAGTTAAAAAACAGAATTCAAAGAATTCATGACATATAAGTGAATGAAAATAAATATATCAGCCCATTCACATGATCTGAGAATGAAGCATTGAAATCAGTGAGGCATGTGAATTGCTAAAGATTTAGCCCAAATTGCACACACCATACTACGATTTAAGAAAACGGCATTCAATGCAGAATTCTATTGCAACACAATGTAACTACTATCCAGTCAATGCAAATAAACAAGTGGGCATGGAAATCACCTTCCTAGAGACACTGGAACCACTCTTCTCGACCTTCACCTTCTTCCAAGTGTCTTTTGACACTTCCAATCCTTTCTCCTTGCAGAGTAGAAGTTTTTTCCGTTGGTTTGCTATCCTGGTCCGTTGTATGTTGTTGGTAACCTGCCCAAACGCTACCTAGTCGACCTTTTTACTGTTGTGCTCTAAAGCAATGCCGTGTGCAAATTTGATTTTTATGAAAGTGGGGATTGAATCAGCGTCATGTTGGTACAAAATGGGGTGCAGTAACTTAATCCTATCCACTACAACCCTTTCCTTGCAATCAGCCCAACGGTATCCAGCTCTCCCAGCTTTGCCATGCCGTTTTCCAAAAAGCATGGATACCCACTCCTTGTTCTCGTCTTCTCTCCTGAGCCTATGGAGGTTGATTCCCTCAAATTCAAGCTTGTATTGCTCAATGAAATCTTCACGCATCAGTAATGGAGGCATTTCTTTTAATTTGCCCAGCTCCTCATCGACGTCTATTTGGTCGACATCGGCGGCGGCGGCTTCGTCTTTAACATCCGGCTTCAGGCTACTCATTCGACTGTTTGCACTCCTCCCTTGAGTCGTCTTGTTGTTGCCATATTTTGGAGTCATGTTCAATGCTTTTCTGGACTCACAAATCATGCAGTTGTGTAAGACTAGGCTAGGAGATACCACATCCTAAACGCCTAAATCCTAGAGCAGAAGTAAGTGGAACGTTTGTAAGCAGAGAACTCATCAATTTCAAGTCTAACTGTACAGGCTGTGCTCAACCCAAAAAAAAACTTGTGGAAAAAAACAAAACACATACAGAAGAGCACGAAACATACCCAAAGGATCCACCTGCCCTGTTCAAGGCGGCAACTTTGTAAATAGATGGTGTCGTTGTCAGTGTTACGCTCGCCTTGTCATCAAGTCCCTGTACTAGAGAAAAAAGATTCACATTACCACCCTTAGCAATCATGGTCATGTTTCAGTAGCGGCACAACTGACTGGAGACCTCAATCTCATGGGAAAATCTCTATTAGGTAGATACGGAATAGAAGCCACAGCTCATTGCAAAAATCCTCCGACCGTTAGCATCTACTTTGAGAGAGAGATGTATAGGGTTAGAATATACTAGATATTAAGTACAATCATATGTGGATGACAGCACATGGAGGTACTACCAGCCAGGGCCTAAAACGACATGGAAAATTTGACAATCTCACATTGAGAATAAGGGTTCAACATGAATTAGAATAGGTCAGCCAACCATAGATACATAGAACTGAATACCTCAATCTATGCCTTCAAATTAGAAACTTTCACTTGAACAGTAAATGACAAGCAATCCTTTCTGAAGGGAGACACACAGCAGATAGTGTGCGCTCCACAAAAACTCGCTCAGGTTTTAGATTCACTACCAATCCCAATACTAATGACAGTACCCAGTGAGGGCACAAGGAAAATCATCCTATTCGATTTCTACAATAAAACCAGTACTAAGGTGATTGTAACTATTGTGAGTTCAAGCTGAAAAAATCTGGGGTAGAGTTCACATCAATTTTTTTTAAGGTTTATACAACTTTGGATGCAAGGGGTATCCTGAAAAAAAAAGTTTTCTGAAATAGAGACGAAGACTATGGACATACAGATACGAAACTGGAAAGGCAATTATCTGTAGTAAGCCAATTGGCGACCCTTTCCATCACAAACGCCTAAACCCCTAAACCCTAAAAAAAAAAAAAAAAACTTTGGCTCCTCTTTGAAATCCTATTGTCGACAACCATGCTATTAAACTTAGACATTGAGAAACCGAAACTCAGAAAAAGAAGCAAACACAACAGAGAACCTAGATAACTATGTACAAGTCCCATGTAACGTCCAGATCTAAGAAAATTAAGTTAGAACCACACAAAAAAGCAAAGTGATCCAAGGAAATCAAGAGGTGGTTGCAAAATGACAAACACTTCAGCAAATTGATCATGCATACGAAGTCGACTAGCTGTTTCTCCATCGACGAAAACGTGCTACGACTGACGTACCTATTCTCCAGCGTTTGGCAGCATTGGTGGCTCCCCCGCACCTGAATGTGACGACGGCAATGGCGTACAAGTCTCACAAAAAAGCAAACCACTTTCCAATTCTCCAAGCCCTGAGCACTACCCCACCCCGCCTCCCTACACACGGTGTCTGATATTTTTCTGTCTACTAAACCTAACACGAAACCCTTAGCAATGTTCATGAATCTGCAAACAACACGAGCCCGCAAAAAACACGAGCCCGCAAAAAACAGTCTCCACGCAACAGAACTCTTGAACGGCAGAGCGAGAGGTGCGAGACGACTTCATAACCGGGTACCACCAGTTCCATCGGGCAAGGTTAACCGGCTACCTCCCGTTCCTCAATTTGCACTGGCCAATGGCCGAAGCAGAACCGGCACGTCCAGGTAACCCAACTGCGACAAATAAATAAGCACCGTAAAACTCTCAAATCCCAGATCTATGCAGATTCTGTGGATCGTGAATTAGGCCGTTGATTCAAAAAAAGCAAGATGGATCAATCTCCACCGTAGGATAAACTCTGTACACAGCCGTCGATGTATTTAAAGGCGCCAACAGTAAGTCCAAGCCACTCCAAGCCGTCCATTTTCGATGACAGAAAGAACGGCTAAGATTGAACCAAAAATAAAACCCATCCTAAATCCTTGGTACAGTAGGTACAAAAACGGTACAAAGGGTTGTCTAAAAGTATAGGGGGTGTAGTGTGCTTCTACCCTTGTAAAGAAAACTGAAATATTGTAAAGAATTTCATTACAATTCAATGTCAAACAATATCTACTAGACAATGGTTGGAGTGATCATTTTTATAATGGAATTCATTGTCCATCATGAATTCTCAAAGAGTATGGGATAAATTGAAAATGAGAGCTTGATCACTAATTGTGAAAACACAGGAATTGTATTTAATGTAGAACTTCATACCTCATTTATACATAGTAAATGAATTTTTTTCAAGAAACTTTGAACTATGAAAAGTTGGTAAACTAATCTAAATTTCATCTTAAAAAATTCGTTTGTGATTTGGAGCCTCAAATCAAAAGTCAGGAACAAAATTTGGAGAGGAGTAGGAAGGGTCATTTTCTTTGACATTTTCAAACATCTTCTTTGAATTTTGTCCATAACTTTTGATTGGAGTCAAACGGATTTTTGGAGATGAAATTTGGTTTTCTTTTCTACATTTTTTAAGTTCAATTTTTTCTAAAAAAAATTATTCTACAATGCCAAAATGAGGTTTGAAATTCTACTTTCACCACAATTCCTATTTGTGCACTCCTATGAGCAGTTGAATTCCTACTCATCCAAATTATCATATCCCACATGGATTGTTCTACCTTCTATATCCCACTTGTATAAAGAGATTGCCTATGCAAATTCTAGAACTCACTTCAATAGTGCCTTCCTATTCTTTGCGAGGTACTTTCTCAATTAGTAAAATTCTTAGGTATTTACATTATTAGAAGAAATATCAACCTTTTGGAGGATTGCTTTAGAGTGACAAGCGAAGCTATTTCACAGCTGGGCTTGTCACTCTAGAACTGTTAGTTGTCAGCTTGCCGAAATAGTTAGAAATCGCGTTTTTGTTTTCTTTGTTTTTTTAAATAATTTTCTTAAGAATAAATTTTTAAGAAAAAAAATTTACTCGTAAATTTCTGTTCCTGCGCCACTGTCGTTGCAGGTTCAGCTCGGCGGAAATAGAGAAAAAATGAATTTTTGAGCAAGAAAAAAGTAAATTTCAGGGTACCTCGGAGGCCTGTGGAGTAGCCCTCCGAAGGCCTGAAATTTTCTCTAATGCATAGTTATAGGCCCAAAGTTCATATTGCTATAAAATATTGAAATTTCTAAATTTTTCCAAATTTTCAATTGGAGTAGAAACTAAACTTGATAAGATTCATTTCATTAGTGGACTCAAATTGAAAAATATCATTTTTATGGCTAAATTTCACATATACATAAATAGCAAAAATTGGTCAAAACACACTACAAGGGTGAATTCAACATCTTGGCTTCAGTAGAAAATTAGAAATTTGCAATACTATTCACTAGAAATGTATTCAATAAAATTCTAAAAAAACATTGGATGAAAAATAAACTGGATTTGGAAACCTTATTCAAAGGGCCTAAAAATCAATTGGAGATATGGCTGTACTTCTTCCATTCAAAAGGAGACTCTAGTATTGAATTGCAACAAGGATTGGTGTTGCTTAAGATAACTTCTTGATTGCAGTAAGTTTCTACCACTCATTTCAATAACTTTGAAATTGCAATATCAATGTTTCATGAAGCCACAAACGTTGCTTGCTTTATTCCATGATTTAAATTAGAAACAATGATTATGAAGAAAATGAGTGAAAATTAACTCTTCTTCACATGGGTTATGTTTTGAACTCCTTGTGCAATCCAGTGAAAAGAGTCTACCCACCATGATTTGTATTAGTTGCCCCCCCCTCCCAAAAAATTTAAAGGCCGTGGATATTTTTTTTAAATACTTCCCCCTCCAGAATGCTGTCGATTTCTCAAAATTTCTCAAGCTGTTGATCTTTAAGATTTAATCTAAGCCATCCATCCGAATACGGATACGGATACGAAATTAGAATATGATTATGGATATGGTACCAAAATATAGGTACAAATACGTGATATTGGAATATAGTACAATATGGATATGGATACGGATACAAGATATGGGATTTTCATTGTCCTATATTGTTTGTCATGTTAACCTTGTTCAAAAAATTACAAGTAGGGAAGGAGATGAAGAATTAAGAAATTAATTTTAATTAATAAAAAAATTTAAAACCCGGGGTGAGGGGGTCGAGGGGAGTTTAAATTTTCTTAAATTACTTAATTAAAATTTGAGTGCATTGTGACAGAAGTGTCACAATGCATTGCACTTAAAAGTGTCTGTACCAGCCGGCCATAACTGGCTGTATACTACACCCATGAGTTCACACTGATTCATCTCCTCTCGTGTGAATTTCGCCGGAATGCCGGGCTCGCCCAAGGGCTTGCTCCTGCGCATGATGCGCGTTCTCTAGTGCGCAACGCTCCTTCCAGTGAGCTTCACATCCGATCTGCAAAGGGAAGAAGAAACCAGAATTAATTCAGCTCGCAAGGAATTCCGTCTCCTTCCATAAAAAGCGTGGGACAACAACCCAGAGCCGCGCATCTGACTCCCCTGCTGCTCGATCGCATTTCGGCTTCCGACGATCGATCCATTTATCGTCTTCTGATTATCGAATCAGGTCGGTTGCACTTCCTCTCCGTCATTCCAGTTTTGCTTCACTGATGTGGACTCATGATTGTTCCTTTGGATCCATCTTGGTTTCGTCGATTTCAGCTGCCACCAGGTTCGTTGTGCCCCGACCTGGGGATTTCGCGAGTTTTGTGATGGGGTGGTGTCGATGCGCGTCGTTCTCGCCTTTCACGTTCGATGTTTTTATTTTTTTTAAAGTTTTTGAATTGTAAATTAAATTTCAGCACACAAAGTCCACGAGGTACCAGAGGAGGAGTTGTGGGTACATGGCATTTCCTCAACGACTTCTTATTGCTCATACTAGAAGTCGAAAAAGCTTTGGTTCTGTGCTCAAGGTTTCAGAGGTTTCCTGATTACGAGGGTTTTCCTGCTTTCAACAACTTGTTGCAAACTGTATTGCAGTTGTTGTATGTTACTAGCAACTTAGGCACTTTGCTTGTGTAGTATTTATTTTAGAGCAAGGTATGACTTTCTTTTAGAGATTTCATCCCAATCAATACAACGCATGTCTGTCATGTCCTCAAGAAAATATTTAATTTTTAGTGAAGCTCCTAGTATTGAGTCTTAAGTGTCTGACATTTCAAAGTTTTCCCACAGATTTCAAAGTCTACAATAGCTTCAAGCATCATGGCTACACATTTGAATCGATTGGCTATGACAGAAGTGTCCATCCGACAATCATTCAAATCAGATCAGGAAGACAATGCAAATGCTTTAAATTCTGGTAAAGCGAGTGCTAAAGCTCCAGAACGCCACTTCATGCATTATTTAACAATGTCTTCCTTGCTACTGTAGTGATATTGCCTCGTATGCTTCTATCCCATTGCTCTTATTACTTCACATTCTTGAACTTCATGGCAGGAGACCCATGCTTTGCATGAATCGAGTCTTCTTTCACTGTAAAAGCATCTTCAATTGAAGCTTGCATGTGGATTGTTAACCATTCTAGAGGGTTGTTCAATCTTTGTTGTCCAGATGTGCAAATACAAAAAAAATAAATGAAAAAAATAAATAATACATATATGTTTTTTTTTTAATATTAAAAATCATGGACCACTAGTTAGACCACAAAAAAAGAAAATAAATTTTAAAATATATATCTTTTGGATTTAAAAAAAATAAAATTTGGATTTAAAAAATATATATTAAAAATCATGGACCATGTGATTACCTCAAGTGCCACGTTATATTAATATATTTTAATTATTATTTTCAATTATATATATAATTTTTTATTTTCTATATTTGCAAAGTTGAATGATGTATCTCAACCTTTTTGAGAGTCTACCAGTAGATTTTTAATATTAATGATGCCAAAAATTATTTCTAGTACAATTACACTGCAAACTGATTCCACCCTAAATTCTCTATTTAAGAATGTTACGTATTTTTCCTGTGACTAAGTGAGTTAAGAAAATTTAATATAAATATTTTTCATATATTTATAAAACTATATGATAATTTTTCTTGGACTATAATACAAATATGTTTTGTGCTCAAATATGGACAGACATAGTGGTGCTTGACACCGAAGGTGAAAATGGATACAAAGTTCGGAGTGAAGATGAACTTTCAAAAGTGGAGCAATTGTGTTTAAACACCCTCGATGACAATCCTACGGCCAAAAACTTGTTTACTTTGGATTTGGTAACCTTATTCAAAGGGCCTAAAAATCAATTGGAAACATGGCCATTTTTCTTCCGCTCAAAAGAGGAGTCCGGTATTGAACTACAACAAGGGCTTGTGTTGCTTTGGAGTAACTTCTTGATTGCAGTAAGTTTCTAATACTCATTTCAATAGCTTCAAAATTGCAATATTAATGTTCCATGAAGTTATGAAAGTTACTATTTTATTCTATGATTTAATTTATAAACATTGACCATAAATTAAATGAATAGAAAATTAACTCCCCTTTTGTGAAAACAAACTTTGAACCAATGGTGAAATTCTTTTCTTCACATGGATTATGTTTTAAATTCTTTATATAGTACACCCATGAGTTCACATTAATTCTCCACCTTTTCATTTCCTCTGGTGTGAATGTACACTAATGACCATAGTATCCTTGGAATAATATGTAAGATGATCAAATTTTAATGTAAATGTATGCCAAGAGACCTTGCTGGCAGCTATATCAATCCAACCACTTGTGATGATGCCTAATAAAGCCCATGGGTGGCAGTTAAAACTTTATGGGTATATATGGATGATCTCCATGATAAGCGACTTATATGGCATTGCAATCACAGCCTTGTTCTTGGGGGTCCTCCTTGGATGTCCAAACAAGGTTGCTTAGAAATGGATGTGCGCAATTGGTTGGTTGCGCAATATTCCTTTCATACTAGTGCTTCTAGACACAATGTTGACCTTGGTTGCCATTGCCTATAGTTGTTGGATTCTTTATGGATACCAAATAGGGATAGTCTCTGGAGTGGTGGAGTTTTTTTTTGTTGCCACTGGTCTAAAGCTTGTGTCTATCCTTGATAAGGCAAAACAGAAGGTTACCAATAAGAACATGCAATGAGGTAACAATACCTAAAATCATTTGAATAAGGATTTGAGCATGGTTCTTCTTATTGATTTGTAGTAGTTTTATTGAACCAAATTGGAAGTCAAAAGCACTTCTAGATTACCTTTTTATGCATTTTTGAAACACAATGAAATGTATGTACCCAAATCAATTTTAGTCTCTCATGAATAGGTGTTGCAAATGCTAGACAAGAGTATAGAGGGATTCATTTTAGAACAAGTTGCAATTAGGTGTAGTTACTATGGTAGGATTCAAATGTAAAGCTATTCAACAATGGACTAAGGGTGTCTATAGTTATAAATATTGTATCCACCTAACAAGGGAGAAGTAATTGATTGGATGTTCATCCATTTTTCATTCATTTTAGTCTAAGGGTCATCGCTCCTTTTTTTTTATCATTCACTCTAAGTTAAGGGCCTAACAATTATAAAAGATTTCATCTCAAGACTATTAATAATGGAATTTTTTGTCCCACTTAGTATTGTTAAAATATAGTTGTGAAAACAAAGGCCTATCACAATGGAAGCATCAACAACAAGAATTGGTAGGCCAAACAAGGTAGGTTCTTCCATTGTAGTCCTGAGCCCTATTGCATCAAACCTCACATGGCACAAAACCTACAAGTGGAGGTATTAATGCTCACAAGGATTGCCATAAGGTATCTATGTGAGCTAATCCTATGGACTTGGAGCCTTCATTTGAGAAAATTTGGACTCTCTAAAGTGTTGTTTCTTAGATGGTTCGATGTGCAAATACAACAAAAAGTGAAAAAATAAAAAATAAAAAATAAATTTTCATTTTTTATTTGAAAAATTGTGTACAACATGATTGCTTTGAGTGCCACGTCAGATTGCAATTCTTTCTATATTCAATTTTTTTGAATTAAGAAAAAAATTATTTCTTGTATTTGCACATGTGAATGACGTGTCTTAGCCCTTTAGAGAATCTAGATTATGTCTATTGGCAAGTCCGTAAAGAATTTTTGATCCATTATTTTTGTCTTTTTTTGAACCCCTTCTATTTTAATACCCTTGCCCTTGTTGTTGCCACACCCTTCTTTAAAAAAACTTGTGCACCTAAAAACTTTATCTAAATTGGTCCAAATATAAAGTAGCAAACTTGAATGAGATTTATTTATAGATTGTATTTTAGGACATGAATTATTTCATTGTATTGAACTACATCAAAAAGTAGACAACTTAAAGGTGTCATTAACCCCTAAAGGACCAAGTTTCCCTTCGGGGGACAAATGGATTTTGGGCAAGTACCTACGAGCTGAATTTTTCTCCTAATTTTTGGAAACTTTTTTTGAAGATAGAAAAATTTATTACCTTTGTGTGAATATAATTTTTTTTCCAATCAGTGCCCGGGAACAAAAGTTATGCCCGTATAGCTCAAAACAGGGGAGACCGGGCAGCAAAAAGAAATTACAAAAATTTGAATTTTTTCTAAATTTTTCTTCTTCATAGATTATATTTTTGTCTATCTGGAAAGCTTTGATTTATTTCATTTGGATTCTTTATGAGAAAGTTATGGACAATCTTATTTTTTGAGCAATTACAACATCTTCTTGAAAAAATAACTTGTAGAATTCATTTCTGAATGCAATTTTGACAATTTAAAAAAAATAAAAATTCCACATGGTTTAATTTGCTTGCTAGAAAAATCTCACCATGGAGATTTAGTGAATTTTAATTCTATCTTAGATATATTAATAAAATAGATTTTCATTCAATCTCGTATCTACTTCTATTCTACAATTCTTTTAAGAATGAAAATTAAGTTTTTTTGAAAACCTTTTTTTTTCCTAGACTCTCAACTCAATTCTCCACTATAATGATTTAAAGCCCAAAACTTGGTAGTGCAAAAAATTTAAGTTAAAAATGTTCAAAGTCAAATAATCTAGTCTCGCAATGTGCTGAAAAACTTGTTTTTTTCACTTTAAACGCACATATCTTGCAATTTGTAAGGTGAAAAATTCTGAAATTTTTCCCACACATTCTCATACTAGTAAGGTGTAAGATCCTATGGTTAGATGTGGGAAAAAAACAATTTTCAATTTTTTTTACTCTTTGCTGTAGAAATAGCAGTTTTTAGTGTTTTTTGATAGAAAAAAGGCCTTGGTCCTTTAGGGGTTAAATGAAGATGTTGAGCACATAGACTCTTCTTCTTCATTCTTTGTTCACC
Source organism: Rhytidiadelphus loreus (assembly GCA_947034895.1). Lineage (NCBI taxonomy): Eukaryota > Viridiplantae > Streptophyta > Bryopsida > Hypnales > Hylocomiaceae > Rhytidiadelphus > Rhytidiadelphus loreus. The sequence goes on from OX344763.1 coordinate 9,587,136, forward strand.
GTGGGCTCAAGCTCAAGCATTGTGCACAATTTTTTACTTCAAGTGATGGGTCATAAGTAGTGCAAATTATAGGCTTAGCAATAAAAGTACATATTGGAATTTTCATAGTAGAGGGAATGATGGGGGTTTTAGAAGCCCCCCACTAGAAGAAAAACATGTCCGGCACAACCGGCTGGTATGCAACTAGTGTCCTATACAACTACCCTACAACTGTAATCCTTTCTATTAGCACCAAATCTAACATAATTGTTTTATGTCGTTGTTTTACAAATTGATACATTTTTTTAGTCGCAAAATAATCAATCTATAGTTGCAAGAAACGACTAGGAAACAACTAGGAAAAGATTGGAATTGTAAAATGACCATAGTTGTTTCCTAGTCGCTTTCTAGTTGTATGGTCAATTTCGTTAAAATGGCGGTATTCCATTTAAATGGCACAAAATGAAACCACTGAAAGAATGAAAACAATGGAAAGATTGTCCGAGGGGAGTGGAAATGCATGAACTAGGAGTGATTTGAATGTGCTAGGCATAAAATTGGCACATGTATGACCCTATTGTGGCACACTTATTCTCTTTTATAGAAGATATTCCATTAAAATGGCGTGTGGAATACCGCCATTTTAAAGAAATTGACCATTTGTTTCATAGTTGCTTTCTAGTTGTATACTAGATGTTTCTTACACTATTTGAGAATTCAACTTTTTTGTTGATTTGGTTGTATAAATTTGATTCACCTTTTTGTTGATTTGGAGAGTAATTTGTTGATTTGGATAAAAAGTAATACAAAAGTGAACCAAATGAATGCAACCAAATCAACAAAAAAATTGAATTTTCTAGTAGTGAAGCTAGTTGTTTCCTAATCACTTTTAAGTCATACACTAGTTGTTTCCTAGTTGCTTTCAAAGTTCATTCCCATTTGTCTTATATCAATTGTCCCATATCAATTGTAAAAAGTACCATTAGGTTGGACATATAAGACTTGTAAGTTGTTGAAGTCTAGTACAATGAATTCTATTGATAGAATTCTAAAAGTTCTACAATTTGTAGATATCTATAATCTATAGAAATCAAATATTTAAAAGCCAAAAAAAAATTTAATCTATGAAATTGTAAGGTTTCCTTAACCAATGAAATCTATTAAATACCAATATTTGAATTTTTGAAATCTAAGAAGGTAGATCTAAAAATCTAAAATCTAAAAAAATGATAGATTTGAAATTCAAAGATCTAAAAAAATCTAGGTCTGAAAATAAAAAATCTAGAAAAATCTAGATCTGAAATTCTACAAATTAGATAGTGAATTTTGAAATCTGTAAATCATTGAGATTAATATTTTTAAAACTACAAATTTACAAGTTGCAAACAAGTTGCAAATGAGTTACATGTGAGATGTGACTTTGACAATTGCTCTACCTATTTCCTAGATTTTAGAGTGTCCACTGCAACTACAAGTCTCCAAATTATCACTAGTCACAAACTAGTCACAAATGTCCTATGCAACTAAAAAACCATTTGCATAGTGTAGTTGCAAAACCCCTCATTTTCTTCTAGTGTAAAGAGGGCATATTTTTCCAAATCCTAGTGAATAATTGATTCCCTAAGTTAAAGCAGTGACAAGAGAATTTGGATGAATGTAGCTTTTTTAGAAGAAGAATTTTTGGAATTCTTTGTTACTAGGAATTTTTGGAATCAATACAAATCCTAATTCTACATTAGAATCCCTCTTGAAACCACAAGAGAAATCCACTAAGGTGAAAACACTCCAAACCATCGATGTACTCATTCCTAACAAGTTGACTTCTATTGATAATGTCCTTTGAAGTGCAATTAACTATTCCAATACTTAATTGCAATTAGTTGATTGTTGATTCTCTAGATTTCAATTCTACAACTAGGCTATGTGACAATTTCAATGGCTTAGGAAGCTTCCACTTTGAAATTTCATAGTATTACATGTCTTATCCCAAAATTCATTTTTTTTGAAAATTCATGATTTTCAATTGCTAATACTATAAAAATATTTTTTCTTAAAGATAGTACCTTTAATTATGGTGAATTGTTTATTTTGATGGTTTGGTGTGTTTTCACTTTGGTGGTGCTTTTTGTAGCAACTAACAGTCTTATAGCACTTCAATTTCCAAAATTCATAAGTAATTCATTAAAAGTTCAAAAAACATGAATCAAAGTGTATTACATGCTAATTCTACTTGTCTTTCAAGGAGAATTAAGAAAAAAAATTACAAAAGCATATTTAGTTATAAACCCTAAATTGGTACCCCCTATCCCATCCATCCAGGGAGAATGCACCAAGTGGGGTGCATTCTACTAAAAAGCAAGCCCGTGGATGAGCGCAATAGGGTGAGCTTATGGAAAAACTTTTGTGCCAATTGCACCCTATAAAATGCATTTCCTAGGGTCAAGAACAATTCCTCAAAGTTCTTATGTCATTTATGTGATAGAATTGGCACCCGTTGTTTATATTACATTTAATTTGTCCTTTGAAAATGTTTGAATCGATGAGGACTGCTCTTAACAAGGAGAAGACTTAAGAGAAGAAATAGAGACCTAGGAGTGTCTCTTACCATTGTAGATGGAAAATGAGGTGGATGAGGGAGGACATTTGTTGAAGGAGACAACAAGGATGAGGAATGGGACTAGGTTCCTTCATGGTGACATTGTAGATGGATGTGGTTTAGACAAGGGCCATCATTTGTTGAGATTGTGACGATAGTATGTCGTTGATGTACTAAGAATGTGGTCTTATATTAGGCAATGACTAAGGTGGAGGGAATCCTAACAAAAAAACACATTGACAAGGAGGGTGCAACTCGACAAGAAATGCCCGTTTTTTGATAAGATTTCTAAGAACAAGGGGATTGCCTAGTATAAATATCTATCTAGAAATCAAGACATAGGAATGAAATATGTGATGGAAGAATGGAAAATCCATAATCATTGATTATATATGAATTTCATGCATCTCAAAGGACATTGTAGAAAATTACATGCCCTACTTTTGAATACAAGATATTTTGGTGGCGGTTTACGTGGATGGAAAGATGTTTGGATGAGGTCCACTAGTTCTTCAGAAGCGGCTACTACTTAGTTAGAATCATGACTTATGCGATATGTCTTTAACACAAAAACCAATTGTTATCCGTATCACAATCACAAACCAGTCAGATTCACATACTATGCCCTCTCTTCATCTCTCGTAAAACGAAGTTGTTCTGATTCTTCCACACTTTTGTAGTAGTTTGCACAGAGCTTTGGTTTTGCAGTTGATCACACTTAGACAGGAAAGATAGCAAAGGAGATTGAAGCTACCATGAGTGCTGCTTCCGTTTAGTTTCATTTATGTTCAAATGCTTTTCGCCTCTACATGGCGGTGGTAATTTCCTCTTGCGGTTCCTGTGGTACAGGTGCTTAATTAGTTGATAAGCTAGCTTTACACACTAATGTTTCTTGGGTCTTTTTAAGAATGACGCTCCTTCGTTACCAAGCGCATACTCCCTGACTTACATGGTCCTGATCGGGAACAGTGTGGAGTGATCGAGGGTGACCTTGTTTTTTTCTATGTAAAAGACATGCTCAGAATTATGTGGCAACCCTAGCTTTGGAGCTGCTCATTCTGAGATCACCGAAGTTCTAGAATGGAGTTTGTAGCTGGTGCAAATTGATCGCAGATTGATCTGGATGGATAGAGGCGTACTCATTGATTTGGGTAGAGTGCTGCTCAAGGGACACGCAGTGTACGTGTGGAGAGATTGTAAGTTACTACTGAGTTGTCGATTTCAGAGGGTGATGTTGACAGTCGCCTCTGGTGCTCATGGTACAGAGACTGCCCCTAGCAAGTTGCGGAATCGGGGGAGACTCGTGGGAGCTGGGCGGCAATGAAATTGCACATGGTGCTCAACATGTCTGTAACGAACAACTTCAACGTGCGATTCGTGTTTGGGTGAAGGCGCAAAATTCTACGAGACTTCGACGCGGCGATCTTGGTGGCGATTTTAGGTTACAAGTGTTTCGGGATGTTATGCGAGCAATTGCGTCAGCCATTGTGATCAACATGAAGTCGCCGACGTAACTTTTGGAGTACATCCCCCCCTCGAGCGCGCGTGGCTGGAACGCCATGGTGCTTCTCATCGTGGTGAATTGCCTCCTCCTCTTGTTTCAAATCTCTTCCAATGCCTCGTCGCTCCAGCCAGGGGCGTAGCCAGCTGGTGGTCAGCCTCGTCGCTCCAACCCATGCCATGCACCAACACCACGCTCGCCATGGATGAAACACTCGACACGTCCTGTCTCAACCTTTCTCACGAGGAGGTTCGAATTCGCTACTTCCGCGCGCACGGGATCGCGACGCGCTTGATCGTGGAGACCGGCTCATACCGCAACGGCCTCATCACTTGTGATGACGAGCAAGCGCTTGAACAATTTGCACAACATTCTCTTCGACTGCGAGTGGGTGACGGGCGTGGACCGCCCAGAGGTGAAAGTGAAGGCGCGCACGCTCAAGCCCGACTGGAACATGGGCGAGTTGTACGGCACCATGGTGATCGTGTGCGCTTTCTCTCACGATGTCGGCACCGACGGGTCCGGCGGCAGGTTAGTCTTAACCGCGAGCTACCCGAACGCGTTTCGTGCGCCGGGGAGGTTCATCGCGCTCACTGAAATGCGAGGAGAGTACAACACCAGCCGATACCAAACCCCGTACCCTTACGAAATCACCTTCTGCGGCTCCCGCTTTACGGCAACATCAGCCCGCAACGCATCAGGGAATGGATCGCCTACCACGCCTACTTCTTCGGCAACAGGACGCTCTTCATATTCCAGGACGCGGGGATCCATGACGACGTGTACCGCGTGCTTAAGCCGTAGATGGACCTCGAAAGAGGGCAAGTCGCGAATCTGCGACTAGCGGAGGTGTATGAGGGATACTATCATCATCAATTCACCATGCTGAATGATTGCTTGCAGAGGTCGCAAACGCTCAGCAACTGGACGTTCTTCTTCGACGTCGACGAGTTCCTATATATCCCGGGACAGAATGGCTCCCACACGCCGGGACATCCCAATGCGATTGAGGCCCTGCTCGCGGAGAAAGCGAGAAATCAGACTACACAAATCCTGTTTCAGAATGTCAAAGTCTCGGATGCGCTCTGCCACAAACGCAACCGCGAGCTCCCGGATCGCAAGTTCCGCGACGAAATCTCCAAGTAAGGGCGCCAAACCCTAAAACATTAGCGAATTCGTTGCATTGCGAGCTTGGTAGTTGGCATCGCGAGAACTCGGTCCTCGTGAGTGCACTAGAGAAACGATATTGAATATGGGGTCAATCTAAATTCGATATTGCGAGGGTATAAGAGTGAAATTTTTGCTCCAAGGAATGAGGGGATGTAAGCAACATGATTTTCATGTCCGTTTGGTTTTGATGTGGAACCGGGTTGCTTTTGAATGTTCAAAGTGACCATAGAGTCTACCTCTCAAAGGAGACCCCAAGGGAATAATGTAACTTCTCAATTCACCACACCAACAGGGAAGCATTTCCATTCACCATTTACATAAAAATTTGAACCTATCCTTCCAATAATCTAGAAACTTTCAGTATCTAAAGTTTGCACCTGTATTTTGTGGCAAGCTGAAAATCAGCAGCGAAAAAATGAACGTCAACAAGCTCAAGTATTTTCTCATTTACCACAATTCAAAGTTCCCGTGCCTGGTCCATGGAAGCTCGAATGTACTGTTGTATGGGTTATGAGAGCTTCTACTTCAGTCTCTACCTGTGTCCACATAAGATTTCACTGCTGGCTTTCAATGTTGTTTCAAATCCTCACTACCATTGTGCTAAACGGGTTAGACTACGTAAACAAACAGACTCTTTAATGTACACCGGTTGTTCCACCAAAGAACCGAAGTTCCTTCTCTGTGTGAAAGTCGCCTTAGAATGAACCTCGCAAGAGAGTACCGAGGGTAGCACTCGCTATCTGTATCAATGTACCCCAGAGGCTCCAGTTCTTCTTTTCTTTTGTTGAATGTGAGACTTGTGTAGGTCAATACTGATTCAACGTTGCTTCTGTTCTGTTGAGACTTGTGGAGGTCAATCCTGTTGCAATGTTGCCCTTCTCTTCTGTTGAATGTGAGATTTGTGGAGGTCAAAACTGTTTCAATATGTTGCTTCTCTTCTGTTGCTGAGATTTGTGGAGGTCAATAATGTTTCCCGAGCTGTTTCCATGTAGCTTCTCTTCTGTTGAGACTTCTGTAGCTCAACACTGTTGCAATGTTGATAGGAGATAGCTGGGATTGACACGATATCAGACAGGAACCCGGAATCCCAGGAGATTAGATGTTTGGTGCTTGCGGATCCCGTGCCGTATCAGAAATGGTGCTGTTTCTCATGCGTTGCTCACTCACGCAGGAAATGGGCGTGTACGCAAACTGCAACTACGGGTGGGTGTCCGTGGAGTCACGGAAGTATGCGCTTCAGCCGCAGCGCGTGTGGGCCACGGGGGTTCACTACTCGGAGCACATGAAGCAGGGCGGCACTCAACAAGACATGGACCCCGCCACGGAGCTCCGTTCGTACCACTACCACAACACCGTGAACGCGCGCAGCGAGCTTTGCAGGGAGTTTCCGCGCCTGCTCTCCGGCGAACCCAACTCCGTGAACGTCACGAATTGCACACTAGATTTCACCATGGCGGCCCTCGCGCCCGCCGTGCAGCAATACGAGCTTCACATGGTCGGCGTGCAACCCTTCATCCTGTAGCTTCTGCTCTGTAGCATAGAATTGAATCCACCAGTAGTCGCCTCTTGTAATCTCGTATAAATTCTTCATTCATAATTAATCACGTCGTAGTGGGTCACCATAGATTTTTTAGTTGCGATTGCGTGCATGTCTCAATCCTTCTTGTAGATGTGCACAAGCTTCCAATAATCACAGAGAGCACATGTGTGTACCGGTTCAAGAGCAATTCGAGCTTCCGCTTCGATCACGTAACGGTGATCTTGCAGCAAAAGGTGTAACGTCTCTCCTGTACGAATTGAGTCTTCTCTCTATCGAAGTGACTGTTACTTTATGTGAAATCATCTTAAATCCCTAAACAGTAACTCTAGGAGATTTGTAACGTGGAAGCTAATTTCCGAAATTAGGGCTAGCCGATGTGGAGTGACCCCCGATCAGTTACAGAAATCGGGATGTGTGTCTGATTATTTGTCAGGCTGCGCGTAGTCACTACAGTAGTGTGCAATTCCGCAGGGAATTAGGTGAAGAAGATGAGCGAACTAACTCTGGTTTGTGGTGTCAGTATTTAGTGTGACGGACGGTGGACTTTAAAGAATTAGTTTTTCTTACCAGAAGCCGGTTTCACTTTTTTTTGGCAAAGCTTGAGGTCCCACATCGAGCTCGACTTTGACTGACTGACCGCAAGAAGAAAGATCTTGCCGGATGCTCACAGCTTAACCCCTAAATGCCCAAGGCCTTTTTTGAGCTTCTAGGAATTTGCTCTAACTTGAACAAAAAGTTAACATTTTGATAAGTTGTATCATTTTAAAAAAAAATTGTAAACCATACAAATTCAAACTAGATGTGCTGAAGATAACATAAAAAAAGAAATGACAACAATATCACATATGAATTGAAAGATTATAAAGTTTGATCATGAGGGTGTTAAAACTACAAAAGTGATTTGAAGTCTTTCAATCTTCTTTTCACATGTAAAATCTAAATAGTTGGTTACCAAAAAAATATGAGGAAAAAGAGCCTAACATGTATAACCCCAATCAATTTATGGCTTCTCAAAATCTATTCTACAATTTTTTTAAATGAATTTTGAATGTAATTTTTCTCCAAGATCTAGTGTATTTGAGGTTCATTTCTAAGAACCCTCAACACTACGGAAAGTCAAGATTGCAATGGACACCCTTGCACAAAACCTTGAATAGAAAAATCATAATCAATCATTTTCAAAATTGAATTTTTGATGCTAAAACTAGACTTCAAAAAGGATTTTTCAAAAATATAAACTATTAAATATAGCAACTTGGTTAGGTTTTATTTAACTGCAAAGCATTGTTGACACCAAAATTTGGTGCCTTAGGCATTTAGAGGTTAACCCATAAATGATATTGAGGACATTTTCTAGCCATTGAATGACAAAAAATCTCTTTATGTGGGACAAAAGTGCAACTATTCATCCTCCAAATTTTGTGTAAAAAAGGAACATCTTCTGTAGTAGTTTGACTTCCAATGAATGCTTTTGCATTTATTTAAGCCAACAATTCATACAGTTCCAAAATAATTGATTTTCATAGTGACCAGCTTGTTGTTTAAGGGTTAAGTTGTTGGGCAGTGCGAGGATTTCGAAAACTTATCTTCGAGGTTTTTAGTGTTTTAAATTATCTTATGTTCTTTTCTATCATGGGAGATGTTAAGTACCCCCTCTCGAGTAAATTTCGAAGTCTACACTGGGGTTCAATCTGTCAACTTTTGAGCAAGTCTTTTGTTTTTCCCTACCCAAGCTCTATGTCTAGATTCCGTTATGTTCATGTTGTCTTTGCCAAGCGTCCCTCAACCTCTCATACCTCACACTCTTGTCCCTCAGCTTCCTACTCCAAATCACTTCAACCCTAGACAAGTAGTGGAAGGAAAGTTGTTGACAACCTACTAAGTATAGACTTTTCAATCTTCAGTAAGTTTTAGTATTCTATAGATCTAGAATTTCAATTCATTAAGTTGAATGTCAGTGTTGAAGATGTTTCTCTCATGATATATGTTCGTGAAGCTTCTGTATATTCTTTGTTATATGTGGTGCACATACGTTGTTTAGTTTGCTTGAGTGATAGGAACTTGAGTGCATGTAAATGTGTGAATGGAAATCTTGTTGTTTAGTTTGCATGGATCATAGGATCCTGTGGGTATGTAAACTTGTATATCTGGGCTTCAATTCATGGTAATGATTGCCTTATATTTGTACTCACATCAACTACCGAATGAGAGTTATATATATTCGATGTGGGAATTCATTTCAATTTGGTGTTCTTGTTGTTTCATAAGAAATTAAGTGTGTTTTGGGGGGCTTTCATCAGAAGAATTTCAATACCTTTGCTTCTAGTAAAATAATGTATGAATACAAGTACACTTTGATTTAAGGTTGGACATGATTTGGACGATGCTTATATGGATGTGTGATTGAGGAGTGGTAGGTGATGGAATTTGTTGCAAATAATAACTAGAGCTTTGAAGTATTACTAATGTTTATTACTCATGTTGTTACATTAGTTGAGGTGAGCAAATGTGCACTTCATCTTAGTGCACATTATCTTAGAATTGTTTCTATTGATGCTCTCATTGCATTCTTTCATATATCTTAGTAAGAGGGTTGGTTTTGCACACAATAATTCATTTGTCAATCCCAGGGTGGCAACTCACAATACAAAAGGTGGTGCTTTCTTAACTTCTTTAATCCATAAGAAAGGAAACTACTTTTTATTTTGTAGGTCATGAGATCATAGTAGGAAAGAAGACATTGAAAAGAATCATATGGTACAATTTTATATCAATTATAATAGTTTTGGATACTCAAAATTCATTTTTTGAATCTATAATAAGAGATTTTTTTCAAACAAAATAGACCAATCAGATCCCCTGGGCCCCTAGGCTTTTTATTATTATTTAATTTTTAATTTTTAATCATCTTCTAAAAACATCCTTCTAATAACATTAGTTAATATTAGACTTCATTATTGCATTCACTGCATTTAACTATTTATGCTTTAGGATTTGTGTATTAGTATTCATCTCCATTCAACTACTTTAATCCCTCACTGCCCAAGGCCTAACCATGACAAAAAACAACCTTGCTTTTCAAGTGTTATAAGTCTAAATGTGAGATACGTATGAAAATCTCAACCGTACAATCTTGTAGTGTGCATGTTGCAGATGGTGTAAATCAAATTTGGGGTCATTTGACCACATAGATTGAAAGATTATAATGTTCTAGTGTTGAAAAAAGATGCTGAAATTTTCCCAAAAACACATTTGGAGGTGAAATTCAATTTCTAAACCTACTCAAATGAAAAAAATTTAAGCTACAAAGTGATTCAAAACCAAAAGACAAACACTTTGGTGGAAAAAAAATCATTCAATTGACTCATTGCGTTTGCAAAATTGTTTTGAAATGTCAAAAAACAGTGAAAAAAGTAGCAAAAAAACACATCTATGGCTGAACCTACCTCTACTAAAATTCTTCTTAGTCAATCATAACTTCTTTAATTGATATGAAATTCTTACCACAAGAACTAGACTAGTATGCGCAACTTTTCTAACAAAAATTATTGAAAACAAACCCTATCTGAAGAAGTTATAAGCCGCTGAAGTTCACTGTAATACAAAAATGTCTAGATTTTGAACTTTGAATTGCTCCCAAGCATTCAAAACAACTTGGATTGACATGAAAATTTTACCACAATAATTAGACTTTATAGGGAATAAAACCTAACAAATTTTTATTGAAAACTAACTTTTGATGAAAAAGATACAAGCCCCTGTAGTTGCAGCCATCTCAATGTAGTGTAGTGAACTTAAATTGAACCTGCAAACTTCAAATGGCTTTAAAAAACTTAGTACATCTTGGATAGATTTGAAAGTTTTACCACAAAAAATAGACTAGTATAGGAGAGGGCTCTAAAACAGTGCGGGCATTTTCAACTGTCCAATAGGAGGTTGTAAAATGGATACCTGATTGTGGGAACATGGCCTCTTGATTACATCAGAGCATGATAAGATTTGGTTTATACTTCTTCAATGGATGATTTAAGAGCCACAATGGGTTCTTTCCTAACTAATTGGATAGGTGTCTATTAATTTTATTCAAAATAAGAATTGGTTGTTCAACTACCTTCTTACAAAGGTTAAAAAATCTGAAATAGTGATTGATTCAAGCATTCATTTCAGTTTAAGAAAAGGTCACTTGTAGAAACCATTTTTACATGTTGCAATGCTAGTTTTTGAACAGAACCATATTTTTCTTGAAACCAAGCATGTGTGGTTTTTCAAGGTCTAGGAATCACAAATAGGGACCTATGCCAGATTTCGTTTGAAAATTCATAACTAATTCCACAAAGCTCTGAAAAATATGAAACGACTTGGATTAGATGCCAATTCTACTTGTCTATGAAGGAAAATTCACTGAAAAATATTTTGAGAAGTTTCACCTGCCTAAAATTCAGTTCCAGTGCTTAGATGGTTGGTTTATGGACCTTCTACCTTATGTGCAACTTTCCCAACAAGTTTTATTGAATTTGGACATTGGATGCAAAAGTTACAGTACTTTGAAGTTGATTGCTAGGTTGTGTGAGGACACTTTTGGTCCCCTTGGGCGGTGAGGGGTTAATGAAGCATTCAATCAATTGGCATTCAAGTTGCCTATATGCTGCAAGAATTAAACTCATTGATTACCCTCACAAAACATTCAATCAATTGGCATTCAAATTGCCTATATGCTGCAAGAATTAAACTCATTTATTATCCTCACAAAGCAAAAATTAGAGAATAATAGTATCATCAACATGAACATTGCTAATGGGCTTTGATCATTTGTCATTTTTGCAAAACTAGCTATGCATCAAAAGTGCTTGAAATTCTATCATAAATAAGTAGTTGGTAGAATTAGAATTTAATAGAAAAGATCTCACTTTCAAGATTTTAATGTTCCTTATGAAATATGAAGTAGAACATTTACTATTGAAGTTGGACTTTCCTCCACAAGGTATTGAAATTCATCAGAAATCTTAGCTCTAGCTCTTCATTGCAAAAGCTTTATTAAAAGCTATTTTAATGTTATAATAAGTTCTTAAAAATGAAGTATCTAACTTTTTTCCTATTCACAAAATGGTCTTTGGTTATCAATGAAGGTGTCTACAAGCATTACTATATCTTAGTCATAATAAAAGTTGTTTTGATAGAAATGTTCACTTTTGAACTTGCGGACCACTTTTGCATATCTTTCTACACATTAGGATTCATGAAGAATTCAAAAAACATTCTCCACATTGCATTGGCAATTGACTTATTGTTGCAATATATATTGTTTTGCACCTAGAAAAGAGCTACAAATCATTTTATGAAGAATTGAGTATGTAAGCTGATATTATTTATTTTATATTTGTTTTGGTATGCAGAAATGCACTTTCAGTTCGAACAATTCCTTTTTGTATCTATGTTTTTTTATTTATGTGCTCATACTTATAGTAGTTACATTGAAATGTAGTAAGTGTTTTCAAAAATCCAATAATTCTACCTCTTGAAAACACTTATATACAAACTAACAAATAATTTTTTTTTGCATTGGATTCTTATTGATGATTTCACTCAAGTACCAATAACTTTTGAAACTATTGGTTGAAAGTGAAAATAAATAAATGAAACAAATTAAAATTTCAAATGAAACATAAATGGCATAAGTGTAGTACAGTATAATAATTCAACAATAAAAAAATATTTTTGATTTTCTTTTATTCAATATAAGATAGAAAAATAATTACATGTATAAGTTAAAGGAGTGTGATTTCTAGATAATTTTTTATTTTAGCAAATTTCAATTTTGGAGTTATAAGAGTTTACAAATTTTATAATTTCTCCCCAAAAAATCACATTCCATAGATTTCTCTTTTTTTTAACTACGTTTAAGAATTACAAAATTTAGCATTTTCTATGATGGTAGAAATGCCTTTAGTACTTTAAAAAATAGCCATTTCAGCTATATGTATTAGGTTTGATATATTATTCATTTTATAAACTAAAAACTTGTATACCAAAAATTATGCAAATTACATAATAAGATGATTGTTTCAAATGCACAACCACTATAGAAAATGAGAAGTTTTTTTGAAGACCTATGACAAGGGATTGAATTTAATCGCCACTTGTTTAATGAAAAAAAAAAAAACTATCACAAAACAATTGTGTTGAAGACTACAATGGTATGATGATATATATTGTCATCAAGTTTACATGAAAATGCACATAAAATGTTCATCCACTTTGTATAATTCCTTCTATCTATGTTTTATTTGCTTGTATATGTTTACTACAAGGTAGTGCATCATCTTTGTTTGTTTAACCACATTAATTTATTAGATATGACAATATCAATAATAATTATGCTATTCTACATTTTATTTTATTTTTTTCGACTCATCTTTTAGCTTCTTTGCATAGATATAGGTGTCACTTTGATCATAAAGACTACTTAGGATTAGTTTCTTAGGACATAGAAGCCCTATTACATTCTACCCAATAAAGGCACAAGAAGATGGTAGAGAAAACAAAGCGAAAGGCAAGAAAGTCATCCTTGAATATGATGCATTTAGAACACAAAATTCTTTAGGAGACAAAAAGAAGCGCATAGGTGTAGAAGATTGTTGGAACCTACTTAGGAATTACCCAACTAGTATAAATTCGTTCCGAGGAGGTCATTTAAATAGGATTTGATTCTAAAATTACACCTAGTAGGTCATTGCAACCAAGATTTATAAAAGAAATTCCTTAACCACATGCATATTGTTATCCTCACGGTAATTCTAATTGCCAAATTTTTCTCTCCACTCTTAAAGGCTACAAGGGTGAAGAATATCTCCCAAATAATTTATAATTCTTTAATTAATCTTTTTCTTTTGACTATCTTTATAACTTTTATCTCCACTTGGAATTCTTTATTCTTTATTTCTTTAATTTTCTTTATTCCAAATCACTTCTAGATCTCCAACTCGGTATTGCAAACCAGATACAACAACTCCAAATCGGGCTTGAAACTCCATACAGGTTCTAAATCAGCCTTAACATTGGTACAAACAGGTACTTCCAATCTTCAACTTGGAATTCTTTTTCATTTACTCATTTATTTTTATCCTCCATAAATATTATTTCACTTCGAAACATTTAAAAAAAAAATTAATTCTTTAATTTATACTAATCCATACGGACATTCTCCCAATTCAGCACATCTTACAAACTTTTAATACAACTCCAATTAGGAAATATTACAACTAGTTTCTTTCTAAACTCCAAATTGGAATTCTATCAAAATCAGCCCACATCAATACCAAATCAGATCATTGTGGGCGCTTAATTACCCACCCTTGGTAATTAATCGGACACAACCAGGTTCTAGGGGTTAACTAAATTCTAACCTAACGGGTGACTAAGCGTCGGTCCATTGTGCCTTCCAAGCAATGGATCTTCCTTACTAAGTTCCTAGTTTTCGCAGGTGACAATGGAGTTGCCCCCAATTGGCGAGGGAATAGTTCGGGCTAACCGTCCCCTAACGGAAGCCTATGCGAACTACCACCGAATCTTTCCTAATCTATGGGAATCTAAGGCTAATTGACCCTTCTTAAGACTGGGGAGGGATTTACCTAAGTCCCTTCCATGGTTTCCTGAGTTAATTGGGTCTTTTCCTAATCTAAGTTATCTTTTTCCTTAATTTAATTTATCCTTTTTTCCTAATTTAATTTCTTAATTTAATTCCTAATTTAATTTATCTTTTTTCCTAATTTAATTTCTTAATTTAATTCCTAATTTAATTTATCTTTTTTCCTAATTTAATTCCCTAGTTTGATTGATCTAATTTATCTTCTACTTTAATCTTCTAATTTAATTTATCTTTTCTCCTATTTTAATCTTCTAATTTAATTTATCTTTTATCTAATTTAATCTTCTAATTTAATTTATCTTTTATCTAATTTAATCTTCTAACTTAAGTTGTCTAATTTATCTCCTAATTTAATTTATCTAACTTAGTTGCTTGTATGGGCCACTCCTATGTATGAAATGGGTTTGGATACTTCGAGTCCTATTTGATAAACTTCTATGTCTAACTCAAGGCCCCCTAATCCCTATTTGCTAATCAGAATTATTCACTATCTAGCAGAGTCTAACGTAAATTAGAAGGGAAAAAAGAGACACCGGAGATTTGTTTAATGACTCACCTGATCGCCGTTAGCATGTGCGGCATTCTCCTCCATACCTCCAGCCGCGTGCTCGTATTCCATAGTCGACACGTATTTTGACGTAGTAAAATGCCAACGGCTTAGTCCTCGGCGAAGTGGTACACCCTAAAGACCTTTAATGGTTCCTTCCTTCCTCCTTGCCTCTTCTTCTTTTCTTTCAACACTATTCCTACCAACCCTTTAAATGAGACCTTACACCATATGACGCTAATCTAATGGAAGAATCACCTATTCCCTTACGTCGTCATTTCGGTGTCATCCTAATCTCCTTCCTAATGGTTGTAAGAAGCTTTTGAGATTTCCTACCTAATCCTATGACGCAACACTATTTATCGTCTCTCCCTTCTTCCCCTCCTATAACTACCCCCTTCCTAATCTTGTCATCATTGTGTGAGGTGGCTTGTTGGTGAGGGACTTTGAGAGGTTGTGCAGGTTTGGACGCGTGGGATGGCGACTTCTCTTCCCCCCTTCTTCCTTTAGCCTTGAGTTGGCCTTTCGTTAGTCTTTCACTAGACCCTGGTTTCAATCTTAGTGTGATAAAAACCCAAAAAAAAGGTGTGGTGGGGCCCCGCAGGGCATCGTCCCGTAGTGCTGAATTTAGTTGAGGTGAGGATTTCTCCTTTCACCCCCCCCTTTTTTGGACTCCCCACCCAAGCTCCCTAGACTCTCCGACTCCCCAGCCCAAGCACTCTAGACTTCCCAGCCCGAGCCCCCTGGACTCCCCGCCCAAGCTCCCTGGACCCCCCGACTCCCCAGCCCAAGCACCCTGGACTTCCCAGCCCGAGCCCCCTGGACTCCCCGACTCCCCGCCCAAGCTCCCCCGGTACTGTGCCGGTACTGTGCCTGTACTGCTGCCGGTATTGCTGCCGGTACTGCTGCTTGGCTGGCTGCCGGTCCCGCTGCCGGGCTGCCCCGGTACTGGTGCTGGTGGCTGGTCTGGCGCTGGTTTCTCTCTCCTTCCTAAATTCCTCCTCTCGGGTTCCCGTATGGGAACCCACTCAACTAAAAACTAAACTGGATATTACTTTTTGTGGTCAGGGTAAAATAGGGCTGGACTAAAGGTGACGTTTTTGAGGGCAGAGCTTCGCCGTTAGGGGATAAACTGAGAGTTAGCCCCGCTATCCTATGGGGGTTCTTCCGCCTTTCTACCAACTAGGGGGTATCTTGGGAGCTAAACTTTAATCTTTCCCAAGAAGATCTTGGGAACTAAACTTTTGGAACTTAGACCTTCCCGGGTCCAAAGCTTCGCCGTAGGATCGGTTTTAACACCGACTTTAGGACTTGCCAAGGCTTGGGATTCAAAGCTCCGCCGTCTAGGACTCGTTTTAACACACTCTTTAGGACTCAAAGGGTCACAAGGTCAAAGCTTCGCCGTCCCCCAAAGGGTGGGGTCCACACAATCAAGGGAAAGGGTTACTAGGGTTAGATCTCCTTCTAAGGCACATGTACATGTAAGGTAGTAACGTTAAGAGACTTTATGCACCAAAGGCCCCCCAAAGCGGCATCGCCAAGGTACGGTGGGGGGTTACTCTGGGGTTAGTGCACGACACAAGATAAACTTCACCAAAGACTCTTCAAATGGGACCAAAAGAAAGCCAAAGAAAGCACACAAAGTACATACGTACAAGAAGAAGGACTCCAAGGACCTTTAAAAGCTGCAAATAGAACAACAACGAGAGCCAAAAGTGCTCCAAAAACACCGTAGAGGTTTTTTGGCCTAAACGCCAAAAATTCCAAGATAACTTGGACCCACAGACCCAAAACAAGTATTGGGGGTGTTTTGGGAGAGAGAAGGGCCCCCTTTTATAGGTTTCCAAGGGCCCACTCCCCCCCTCGACGAGTAACCTCATCCATCCGGATTTTCATCCAACTTTGAGATTTTCACCTAATCTTGGGTTTTACGCTGGTCCTAGTTTCTAACTTTTGGAGTTTAGCTCGGAATTCCAAATGGATTGCGCCAATGGCTTCAGAATGCCATTTTTAGCCTAAGGAATCCCTACCCCCTATTTCTATCACAAAAAACTCCTCGGAAACTAGTGCCAACTGGAGCCAATTAAAAGGGTAAAAACCTAACTTTTGGAGTTTACCTCTTTTGGCTTGGGTAACTAGCTAGGGTTGTTGGGGAGGCTCTAGGGAGTAAGAAAAGGCTCCTTGATGTCTTCGTTCCGACTTCATACGCTCCTGGGACGCCGGTCAACCCCGCAAAGATCTTGCCATAAATATTAATTGGGGGGGATGTTGTCAGTTTCGGCTGCTTCCCGCTATTGGAACTCCATGAATTTTGTCGGGGCGCGTTATTAACATAAAAGATGCTAGTCTAATTTTTAGTGAGATTTTACCGCGGCCTGGGTATTTTCTATGAATTTCCCAACGTGGCCTTCGGCGGTTGACCGCTCGGAAAAAGATCCTTTGGAGATCAGAAAAAACCGAGACTTTTTGGAGAACCTCTCATGGAGTCCCCCAAGCCACGTGCCAAATCTTAGGCTATTCTAGCACACAGTTGGTGGCGAGGTGAAAACTGACTTCGGTTGAATCACCGACAGTCAGGGAATCTTTCACATGTGAGGGAATCTGGGCGAATGGGTTTTGCCGTGGATGTCCCGACATGTTCCAGATCCGAGAACACCATCCGGCGGCTGTGGATTCCTCCATGCGGCCTGTCTGGGACAAGTGACACTTGCAAGCTAACAAATTGGATTCCTAATGTTTCGTCGGTGGAATGGGGAAACTAGAACCTATCTTTGGAGATTTACGTGGGGACCTCCCTTACTCTCCTAAGACTTAATTTAGCCTATCATGGTCACATGCACTAGGTTTTGGGCTATCTTGGGTAAGTTCCCAATAGCCCTATTGTTTCCCACTAACTACGGGTTCTAACCTATATACAAGTGGGTTTTATGGGTAATCTATGGATAAAAGGCTATTTATGACCAAATGCTATACTGGTACGTGACATACCTATTTTGGTTCTACACTCTTTTTTGGGCTTTTTGTACTACTTTATGCCTTAATTTGTAATAAACTAAAAAAAAGAAAACAATGAGTCCCAAGTGACGAATTTGGGGCTCACAATCATGTACGCAAATTACATCCAATATTCACATAACCATGCTAATACACATCCAATTTGAAATCAAATAATTTATTCACTCATTGTCATTCACATACAATTCGGATTCATAAATTCAATCAATTATATAGATTGGAAAAATTAATTCCCTTGCATTACAGCAACCATTGTTCAAAAAATATATTTCTTTCTATCACATTCCTAATCGGTGAACATATCACCTTTTAATATTAATCAGATTTTTAAAGTTTCACAAATCTAATCCATAGCTAAATTAATTTTATAATTTTGACTATATCAGTTTGTAATTTAGCTTTTCTAGTCTTCTCCTAATTGGATTCTTACAATAAATCACTACAGGACTTTCCAATTAGTTCTCACAATTCCCACAGCTTAATCCTCACAAAGATTAAACATTTCCACTCATATTCTAAAACTCATAAACTTTCAGACATTTCCAAAATAGGAAGAATTAATTCCATCTTTGCCCTCACATACAGACACATCCCAACTTGAACACAAAAACACATACAAGCAAAACAAACACACACATAAACACAAAGAAAATCAAACACAGCACGACTAGCTGGGACACACTGGATACTTCGACAGAGGGTGAAAAAAACTGAGAATCAAATTGGACTTAAGAGAAAACTCCAAGACAGTTACCAACTCAGCAGAGACAGCCAACTAACATCAGCCACCCATTTGGATCCCATTCGGCTCACATTCACTGTTCTCATTTACTAGAATGCTCTCATCCAATTCGGCTGACACGCCCTACCACTCAGTCACCAACCATCTAATTGGAATCCTCAATATACTAAAAATACTTAAATGACCCAGTTTCCAATTTAGAAGGACTGACCCCAAACCAATCGAACTTTGCCACATCCAACTGGGAAACATTCAGCCCATCATCAACAAGACACACTAGAAATGACAACTGAAGCCAAAACAACCATACAAAACCACCCAAATTGGACCATAAACTCACAATTAGCCTAAAAAAAGTCCTCACTTTATCCCAAAATGGCACAAAAATTTGACAGCCTTTACACCCCAGTCGGTTATCTACAATAGGAAAGAACCAATTTGGAATGTCTATTAGGCATGGATGCCAACGATCTTTCATCGTCAAACAACCATACTTGGACAGCAATCTTTGCCTAATTATCTACTACCAAATAGAATATGCATGAGAGAACATGTCAACAAGGAGGGAGAACATTGTCATGGGAGTACTATAGGAGGATTCCATCATGCTATGGGTAGCACTCTTTTTGATGGCATGAAAAATCGTTTGTCTATAATGCTAAGCTTAGGACTATCACCATCCTAGGTGATGGCCCAATACAAAGTAAATGTGCGTGAGATGGCGATTTTAAACATGCATGTTACTCAGGACACGTTTGTTTTGCCCCATGATGTGTGCAATTTGTCTAATAAGCAAGCAATAGAGCTTTGATAAAAGCATCCAAACGATCATGTGAGCATAAGCATGTGGGTGAAAGACTTGAATATAGCATTTCAAGATGATGCCCTATTTGTGCAAAGAATACAAATAGAGTGGCAACTCAAAATGATGGTGAAACATGATTAAAGACGTAGATTGGCATTTCAAGCTACATTTGGTACTTCCAAAATAAGGGTAAGCTATTGTATGCTAGAGTAAAATTCTTTATCATTTTGCATAGTATGAAGTCATTTATAATTCAATGTTTATTTGTTCAAAATATTCTTACAATCCTTCATGATCGTGATGTAGTGTCCATTGTACACAATTATGGTCTTTGATGAATAGTGAAATGGAATACCGGTTGGTTTCTTTATTATCTTAAGAACATGTGAGAAAGAATTGCAAACTATTCTACAAGAACTCAAAGGCAGAGTGTCGTTTGAGGCCCCTAGGCTTGTTCCTAGGTGGACATTGAGCTCAATCATAGTAGACAATGTACATGTTGAAATAAATGTTTTTGGGTTAGTTTTACAAACTCTTTTCATTCCTACTAAATATTTGATTGTACTCATTTCCTACAAAGTTTTTTTTCATTCTAACTTGACATTTTTATTCACCATTGTAATGCAGATCTTTACGTCCTAAGGCAAGGATATTTTTGTGTCTTTGGTATGTTCAGAAGAATTGGACTGAGAGTGTAGTGACAAAGATTGAGATGGTTTGAAAAAGAGCATTTATTCTCAAGGCATTAAGAGATATAATGTATGGTAAATGAATGTTAGATGACAACTCTTTAATTGAGTAGGTACAACAACAACTAGACAATCTTGCCTCAACACGACCTATAGTTGTAGTATTCATAAAGTATATAGTAGACTATTGGCGTGGCAAAGCCAAAATGTGGTGTATTAGATACTGTAGCATCCCTCATTATGGTCAAAATACCAATGCAACTATTAAGTCTTGTCGTGGGAACTTGAAGAGCATTTCACACTCTACAAAAGAGAGATTAAACGGTAGACGTATGGACTAGCCAAATTACCATTTTGTTGAGAATGTTCTATCACATTATTGGTACAATGTGCATATGAAGAAATTTGGATTTGTAAGAAATACTCGACAAGAGTTTATAGTAGTATCTGCCACCTAGATCTGCCATCATCCATGCAAAGTCCATTCAATACTAAAAAATGGTGTCCAAGTGAACAAAAAATTTAACAATGTTTTGGTGATTGGCATACTGTATTGACTATTTTAACAATTTTTTGTTGATTTGGTACAAATTAACAAAATGGTCATTGAATTTTTGTTGATTCAAATAATACAACATCCAAATCAACAAATAAGTTAACATATTTTTGTTGATACAAAGATGTTAATACAAGCTCTTTATACAAATGGGGTGGTAGAAGGTAGAACAAACCATATGGAATATGTGAATTAAGACTATGTGAACCACTCATAGTCTTAATTTACATATTCCATATGATTAATTTTGTTCTACCATCTACCACCCCATTTGTATAAATAGCTTGCCTTCTCTTCTCTCCTATCACCGAAGATACCTCTCTTTTAATAGCAAGTCAAAATAAGTTTGTCTTCTTCTTTCTCATAAAAGTTTTAAAATTAATTTAATTCTCCTATCTACATGGTAGTTTTTGCTTATGTGGCATTCTTTGCAAGGCCGATTTTTGGTTTACCATGTGATGGCCATTTATTGAGCAAATTTATAAATGAATTATTATTTTGTTTTTTTGACTAGATGACCACAAGAAAATGTTTTTGTTAAGTATTGTCCAAGACAACGTGACTAAGGATACAAATGATATCAACCCTTTTTTTTATGGTGGTTATTGTTTTTCTACTAGTGATTTTGGACTCACATTTTTTGCTCTACCCAAATGGTGATGAAGTTGCTTTGGTGACCTTAGTCAACAACAAACCAAAATTTTTTATAGTGCACTCCCCTGATTCAAAATGGATTTACTACAATTGTCCAATTGCAAATGAAAATATGATTTGCAAGCATTCAGTTAAAGTCTTCAAAAATTCTCCATCTAGACATAAAAGATGGTCTCATTGTTAGGAAAGTTAGAACTCGTCATGGAATTGACAAAGACATTCTTTTATCAAAGGGTTTATTCTCATTGATGATGATGTAGAAGCAATGGATATTCAATCTATTGAGGAAGAGCCTATAGTCTCTAAGGAGAAAAGTAAAAAAATGTGGGGGGATAGTTTGGCCTAATCCTCATGTTCTTTTCAAAGATCTATTAGCACCGACAGTTGAACATAATTTGCATAATCATTTGATAGCTGATCTTCAAACCATTTGAGAGAAATATAAGGGCATGGTTGCACGAGGTAGGGCCAACCTATGAGGATTCAAGAGTACTTGATCTTTCTCTAAATTGCTTGGTGATAACATTTTAAAACAGTGCAAGAGATTCCTAGAACCAAAGTCCAAAAGAAATAAAAGTTAGTTTGTCATTAACAACATAGTACGTACAAGTTTAGCCTTTGTGTTATATGTCTCTAAATGTTATATGTAGACACTATTTTGAAATGGTAGAAGCCATATATTCTTATGAAATTCTAAAGTGATTGAGTGCATTAAATTCATTTGTGAATTAAATTCCCATAATTTAAAGAAATAAAAAATTTCACATTATGCAATGTGCTTACTAAAACAATTTCATGTTTAGAATTTTTTATATTTGAATCCTATCTTAGAGCCATGAAGAATTCAATTTTGTCTTCTGTAATACACATAATTGAACCAACAAAAATTTTAAAAAGGAAAATAACAGAGTTTTCATTATGTTAATTTTTCCAAACTCTCAATTTAACTCTTGAATATAAATTTACTAGAATTCAAAATTCTTACTACAAAAAATTTCAATTAACTCTTAAAGGACCCCAAAGCCTAAATTGGGCTTTTTGAGAACTTAGGCAAGCTCTATTGATTTCATGATTTCAAGTTTTTAGATGAAATTCTTATGGTGGATGAAACTCATCATAATGTATATGTGAAGCTTTGTTTCAAGTCATTGCATTAAATATTGTAGAATTTATAATTTTTTTAAATTTCAATGTCAAACCAGGTAGAAAAAATAATATTTGAAAAAATATATTAATCATTGTTTGGAGATTGTATAGATTGATACCTACTTAAAATTACTTGAACCATTCAATTCCAAATAATATGGTAAAAGTTACGAGGAGTATTATTTTGTAGATAATGAAGGTAGAAAGAACATATGAAGTTATCTCTTGCTCTCAAATTTTTTAATTCAAATTAAAGATATGAATTGTTTAATAGAACATTCTCCTGCACCATTTGAATTAATAGTTATCAACTTTTCCTAAAAGTTACAAGCAAATTAGTTTTTTTCTTATTTGGTACCATCTTACAAGATGATTATGAAATTTTTTTTCATTAAATTTTTTTATATATGTTTTCAATCCATTTTTCTACATACTGACTAAATTCTCGAGTTATAGGACATACTTGTATTTTTCTAAAAATGTTGAAAGACTAAACTTCACCATTTAGAAGGGCTAGAAAAAACTACATTTTAAAGTTTTGGCATATTTAACCTTCCAATAGGTGGGGATATTTATTCTAAAATTTTGAGACAACATACTTGAATAAGTTAACTAAAGGATCCTATAGTTGAAGATTTCACCTTTACTTTTGGGATGAGTAGTACTTAAGAAGAATTTTCTTTTGTTTTTGAAACATGTGAAACAAAATTTCATTGCAAAAAAAAAAAAAAGATACAACTAGCCACAAGTGGCATGGCAAAAAGAGAAAACACTTAAGAAGTATTTGAAATGGAATTTCAAGTCTAACTTTTGATGGTTCCATTATCTGAAAGAAAAAAATTTAATTGCTTCAAACATTTATTGCAACATATTTGACTTTTGATGATTCAAGTACATTGTATTTGGGAGGCAATCTGGCTAAGGGATGGGAGGCTAATGGATAGGATCATAACATTCAGTAGTAGTAAGAAGAACTGCCTTTCCTTGGGCGGAATGGTGTAGAATATTCCACACCATCAATAGCTAAACAACACATGTCGCAAATTATCACTAAAGTGAAGCTTGCTTGCCTAAATAACTAGCTATAGTTGCAATTACTTAGTAACAAATTGGGTTACTGACAAACAATTCACAAAATAGGATTAATAACCAAATAAATATTTTTGAATTCAACAAATAACATTCAATTCATTGCACTCAAAGTAAACATTTGAATTTCCTCACTACATTTAGCAAGTCATACATGATTTGTGTATAGAAATCTGAAGACAATTCTTTATATATATTTAGGATGGTACAAGGTAAAACAAACAATGTGAGATATATAAATTAGAATTAGTAGGAGCTCAACTACTCATAGTTAAGTCAAATTAAAGCAAGAATTGTATTTGAAGTAGATTTTCAAACCTCATTTAGTCATTGTAAAATAATTTTTTTCAAAAATCTTTGGACTAAAAAAAGTTGTAAAATGAAGTTAAGTTTCATATCCAAATATTTGTTTGATATTTTTTAGCCTCCAATCAAAATTTATGGACAAATTTCAGAGAGGGGTTGGAAGGGACATTTTCTTTTACATTTTCAAACACCCTCTATGAATTTTGTCTATAACTTTTGATTGGGGACTTGAAATATCAAAAGGGGTTTTGAAGATGAAATTTAGGTTGATTTGACAACTATTTAAAGTTCAAAGTTTTTTGAAAAAAATTATTCTATTATAACTAAATGAGGTTTGAAATTTTATATCAATTTTTTTTTTGACATTTTGACAATGAGCGGTCAAGATCTCATTCTCAAATTATCCCATATCCTTTGAGGGTTCATGGTGAACAATTGGTTTCAATATAAAAATGACATCTCCAACCTTCATTATAACAAATGTCATTGAATCAATTCCTTCATTGGGCCATCAAAATAAATTTTATTAGCAAAGGGTTAAATGACATTTGTATTTGATATGGATTCTTAAGATTTTTGGCAAATCATCTTAACATTTCTCTGTTGATTTTTTGGTTGGTCCAAGATTTAGCAAAAAGAATAGTGTATAGGAGCTGATCCATGTCTGATCACCTTCCCATTCTTGACCTATAGATTGTTGTATTTCCAACTAGATTGTTGAAGTTTGCACAATTTGAGGAGTAATTTTGGCACATTATGATTGGCTGCAAGGTTGTAAATATTGCAACCAGCCCTTGGTTGATTTCACAATCAACCTATATCACCATTGTAGGTCAAAGATAATCTTTCAATAAAAAAAATTCATAGTAATTACGTTTTTTGTAATAAAATTCTGAAAAAAAATGCAATCCTTTCAAATTCTATTTCTGTACATGGGAAAAATTCGACACTCAAAAAACTTGCTCTCCAAATATGCGTAATTGCTTAAGTGATTAGGTATGAGTCGGCTCCTATACACCATAAATCTGCTGCCACGATCCTAGCACCCGGTACTGGAGCTTACTTTAATTCCCCCATGTGAATGTTTTTAGTGGATCAGGCTTCAAGAGAGGGAAAGGCAGCCTCTTTGAAGGCTACTCTACTGAATGTTATGGCGGAACTGGGACCGGGCAGGAAGGATGGAACGGAATCCACGCAGAGAAGCTCGATGTGAAATCATCTTAAAACGGCCTTGTATTTTATTCTTCTTTTGCAGTAAAGGAATCCCTTTATTTGTGTCAAAAAAAAAAAAAAATCATCTTAAAACCCTAAACTATAAGTGTAGGAGATTTGTAACGTCAAAGCTAATTTTCGAAATTAGGGTTTGCCGATCAGGAGTGAAATCCTGATCAGTTACAGAAATCGGGGTGTGGGTCTGTTTTATCGTCAGGCTGCACGTGGTCACTAAGAGATAAGAGGCTCTGAAATGGCTCATCTAAGGGCCGATCCACCTTTTTCATGTATTTCTTAAAATGGAAATACTCTTAGCTCATAAATCGTTCACTTGCAAGTTGCAAATTCAAAAGCAAAATGGAAAAGCAAAGAGAATGACTAGCTCCTGCAATTAATAATTCTTTTTTCCTTGATTCATTCAATGACTATGGAGGTCAATTTATGAACTACTGTTTGTCCATTTGACAATCATTTATAGGGTCCATTCTTAATGCCCGCTCCACATTAACCCTTAAACACTCAACTTAGCATATGGTTTTTGAATTACTGAATACAATACCATATGCCTAGCAATAAAGAGAATGAATTGAAAGCTTTACAATGCACAAATTTCTACCCATTGACTATTGATTGATTCTACAATTTTGTGCTTTTATCCCACATCCCAATGTTGATCAAATTTAATGAAGGTCCAAATGAGTAAGTGAAGGAATGAGCCATCCATTCAAAATTGGCCAACTCAAACCATGGTACAAAAACTACGTTAATCTTACTACACAATTAATGAACAACCCAAAAGCTAAACAAGAGAATTTCATTAAGACCAAACATACTATATGGTATCAAAAATTGTAGGCCATTTTGGGCTGTTCTGAGCGTTTAAGGGGTAAGGTAGTGTGCTCATAAACCGTCACTTTAAGGGCTGATTTGCCTTTTTCTTAGGTTTCCAAGGACAAAATGATTTTTAGCTCATTTTTCAAAGAAAGAAAAATATATGCCGAACCCAACATAAGTAGTTTCATATTTTTTTCAAGCATTTTTGAATTACTTATAAATTTTCAAAGATCTGGGTCATAGGCACTTATTTGTGACCATAGGTGTCTCAAAATCCGTCCCCTTGTGACTTATAAAGAAATGTGCAGAAATCACAGCCAATGATTGACTCTTACAATAAAAAAAACATTTCTTCTTGAATTCATTAACAGAGCAAAGAGGTCCATTCAAGGTTCACCTTGCATCCATTCTACAACTACCTACAGGATGATCTAAAGAAGAGGGGCGGATTTTGAACCACCTACCTTAGATGTGTTTTGGGCTCCTCGGAGGACTCTTTCAGGCTGGGAACCAGCCAGCGCTGTTTGAAAAAATTAAAATTAAGAAAATTAAAAATTAATCAGTCTCCCGACCACGTCAAAGCTTGAGGTCCCACGTGCTCGACTTCGACTGACCGACCAGGCCCGCCCCTCACTTATTGGGTACCGTGAGGATTGCGGAAACTTATTTTCGGGGGTTTCACTATTTCGGTTTCTGTTCTTTTTAGTCACTAGAGTTAGATCTCCACTCCCAGCGGCGGAGAAGGAAGCAGAGCGGAGAGAGCTGCTGCTGGAGGAAACTGGGGGCGTGACAGCATTCGGACAAATCCACCTTCGAAAAGTGTTTGCGCACTGGGATTGCGACTCGAAATGCAGGCGCGAAGGCGGAGTTTCTGTACATGAGAGTTCGCGGTCACTGTCGAGCTGCAGCTGCAGGTGAGGTCTTGTCGCGCTTGGCGTTAGGGTTTCGTTTTCGCAAGTTGTAGGTTCATGAAATCATCGCAACTAAGGGCGATCTAGATTCGTTTCAAGTATCGCTTAAACTCGGGATTCGCTTGTCATCTAGAATTCAGACGATGGCCTTAGATCGTTGGCTATATCAGTAGAAGAGAAGTTCGCTCCGATTTCAATTCGTTTGAAGGGCAGTTTTGGGCTTCTTGGGCAGGGGTGCGAAACCGTAGATCAAGAATCCCGTTTTGTGACCGTAGTTAGTGCGCAGTTCAGTAATAAGAAGAGTGCCTGTTCTTCTTCGGAGTTTTCGCGGTTGGCAAAATGTTGTAAGTCGTTGCTCGGTTGAAGTCTGGCTCCGCCAGCTCTTCATTCTTGGGTACACATTAGTGTGAGTGACAAACTTAGTTTGCATCTCAAAGTTTGGCTCCACAATCGGAATCTTAGCTTCTTTGGAAATTCCGCCTAGACGAAAGGAAGCCCATGTTCTGTCCGGGACCAGAGCATGAATTGTGCACCAACATGTGTGCATGGTAGATATCGAGATGTAAGGAACTTTAGAGATGGGAGAGATGAAGCATTTTTCTTGTGAATGAGTCTGTGTGACTGATTTCAGTTGCAAATCGTTAGATCGAGGCTTTAGTTTCGTAAGTGTAAAGGTCGGCGCGCATTTCAATCATAGGAAGCTCTTTATTCTTCTTCGGAGTGTGTTCAAGGGTTGCAAAATGATTTAAGCCAGTAATTCCAGTACGGAACTTCGCATTCCCGGGAGGGGATGAAGCGGCTGGCTGTTCATTCTTGGGAACACGTTAGTAAGCATTTGACTTCCTGCGGTAGTATGTCATTTCCTGTGTTAGCGTCCACAATTTGACCTAATAATCAATATCGTAGCTCCTTGGTAGCTCCGCCGAGATGTAAAGGAATTTAGTTGAGGACTGCATAAATCGTGCACTCTCATGGCTTGTCTTTGGAGTCAGTGCGCTCGAGGGTTGCAAAAATTCTTATAGTCGCTTGTTCAGTTGAAGTCCATCACGGAACTTTGCAGTCAATGAAAGATCTTCATTTTTGGGTACCTGTTAGTTCGTGGTAGCATTCATTTCCTGTGGTAGTGCTCGAATGTTGTCCCATTAATCAGAATCTGAGCTCCTTGAGAACTCCTCTGAAGAATACAGTATTCTGTTGGGGACCTGAGGACTGTGCATAAAATTCTGCGTGACACGTTAGACCTGCGCCTTGGAGAGATTGATCGTGGTTCAAGATTGTCCCGTGAGTTGAGTTTCTGAGTAGGTCTGCGCCCTCAAAGATGAATGTTTCTGATATTTCAAGATAAATCTAGATCCAAGCAGGTAAAACACTTGAGGCAACTCGTCGTTAGGATTTGAACGAGGTGATGGAGATTGGTCGGTGACTACAGCTTGCTTGAAGCTCATGGACAGAATTCAGAGCTTTCGTGATATTTGAACGTTCGCTTCAATTAGGGTGCAACGGATCTACGACTTACAAATACGAATTGAGGATAATCTTTGTCCGGAAGCTTGACGAGGTTGTCAGTGGGAGAATCTAGCTGCTTTTCTGGGAACTCGGCCCTTTTCTACTTGCTTTCTTTCGACTACTCTTGCAATTTAGCCTTGGATTTGGATTTCAAGAGGTGTAAAGGGATGATTTCAAGCGGTGTCCTTGGATGATTTCCTTGCAATTCAATTCCAAGAGTTTTTTCAATTAGCTTTGTTGAAAATGTAATTGGAAATTTAGTGCGTTTTTTTCCCTCTAGATGGAACATTTTCCTGTTCATCATGTAGCTTGTGACATGATTAAACCCTATCCATGGAGAGCTATATTACCAAAGGATTTCTCTACAATAGTGCATGATGTATAGCTAATGAATGCATGTGGCATGTGATTGATGTGAAAAGAACAAATCATAGTTGGTTTCATGCAATAACCTCTATGAATTACAAGTTCTATAATTTTTGTGAATTTCATGTTGTTGTTCCTCAGGTTTTAGGAGGTATAAATCAACATGAACTTTTGCTTGTTTAGAAAGGGTTGGATGAAAAAGAAATCATGGAGTATAGGGTAGTTGCAAGAAACACTTGCCGGTTTTTGTTCAAAACGGCCATTTCACTCCTGTTCGTGGATTTTGGAATAATTTTTTTTAAATAAAATAAAATATGAATAATGTGTAAAGCATTAAAAAAATGATATGTGCAAAAATTCAGACCTAAATTTTTTTATCTCTAAGAGTTATGCACGGTCAAAGAGGGTTGAAAAATGCAAGAAAATAGACAGTTTGAAATTTAATTCTTAAAAAATAGTAAAAAAATTCAAAAAAATCTCAAAGAAAAAGCCATTTTTTCTAACTTATAGATACTCCTTTTCACCAATTTTTACTATTGGAAAAATAAAATTGTGTTCTCTACACTTGCGCAAAGGTAAGTGCACTTTGAGCACATGTGGAAGATGGAAAATTAACTATTTTTAGAAAATCTTTGATAAGCTTGTGTAACTTTAGTAGATGTCCTAGTATACCAATTTTGAGCTTTAAATTCGTATTTTTGGATGAAAAATAGTACTAAAAACCTTCAAAATGGCCAAGGTAGACAACTAGACATCCAATTGGGGGCAATTTAAAAATAGTAAAATAATTTTAAAAAGAACCAAAAAATTACTCAACATCTGAAACTATCACATGTACCTTCATTTCAAGTTTCACAGAAGATGGACACACGATGCAAAAGTTATGAGCAAAAAACCACCTGTCTAAGGTCAAGGGGACAAAAAAAACGTGAAGTGTTTCTTGCAATCACCCTATAGATCTTATACCTCAACGTTAAGCTTTGAAGATATCAAATCTATCCTTGAAATTCTAAGGTGGTTGGATTTTTTAGCTTCCATAATGTGGAGAAGATGCGTGCCCTTCAACATAAACTTATATGCAACTTGCATGCTAGGCTCTTAGTGGTGAGCAAAGTTAAATTGGTGAATTTGAGACCGTATGTAATTCCTTTCTATGTGATCTTTTTTTTTGATAGTGACAACCTTTGGCATTTTGTTCAAGACTCGTTTTTTTCATGCAATAGTTCTATGTACTAGCATCTATCATTGGATGTATTCCTTCATCTCATGTTTTAAACATTTGTTGTTGTTGATTCCATTGCTTTAGCCTAGTTGTGTTGACCTAGAGACCATGAACATCTTGTTATTTGATTGAAGGCTGACAATTGGTGAAGTTACATGGATTGTTCATTTATGTTTCTCAGTTTCACCACTCTTTGTGGGCACTCAAGCAATTCATATTAAAATATTAGGGTAGGGGTTTTGTCTTGTTTTGTTTGTTATCTATTGCACCATAAATCTCTATGTGTGGGGCAATGGGGGTGTTTTTGTTGTTGTTGGAAAGTCATTGAGGAAGTGGTGTGCACATTGAAAATTTTACATCATTTGAACCTCTAGGGTGGAAGATGTTGAGTTCAAAAAAAATCTGTAATAGAAAAGTTCAAAAAATAGGGAAGGACGAAGAAATTTGAAAAAAATAGATAAATTAAGAAATTTGTTTTGTATGGGTAATAACTTTGGTAGTAGGGTCCATTAAGGTAGAATTACCTATCACCTTCCTAATTTGCAATCTGAATATCTTGGGGCCAATTCCAATAGGGGCACATATTTTTCAAAGGAATTGGAATTATAATTTTCCGATTAAAATTGTAATTTCTGTGAATTTTTGAAGTAATCAGCTTGAAATTACAAAACCGCTAGTAGACTATAGTAATAAACGTTCCCTAATGAACCCATAACTACCCAAATCAAGTACAAAATACTCACCATTAATAGAGTGACACATTATTCCTCATTGTCATAAAAAATCAGATTTTATCATAGAACGTTTTAATTTATGTCATAAGATGAATGAATTTGGATGTTTTTTGGATAGATCTGGATGTTTTTTTGGCAAAATTAGGTGACGGAATTGGGTTGGTCTACTAACTAAAATGGGAAACTAATGGTAATGGGCTAGTTTACCTTAGATGGAGTGCCACCTTTATATACTTGTTTCCCTACACTTTGAGAAGGTTGTATGATGCCATCTTTCTTCTTTGTTTTTGTTTGTTTTGTTTTGTTTTTAACCACTATCTTATATAGAAAACTTCAAAAAATGGAATTATTTGTCAAAAAGTGTGGATTTAGCCCTCATGAGACTACTAACAGTTCATATTATTGTGTCTATTGCAAATGATGCATTGTTCTAAGGAAATGAGTATGACATTGCATTTGTGTGTAGAGGGAGATTCTCAAGCCAAACAAACAAAACTTTTTGTGGACATTTGATCGTTTATCAAAGGTGAACAAATCAACCAAGATGAACAGAGTACAATCCATGAAGTCAGAGAGTGCAGAGGCTTTGAAGTTGGGCCTAACAATGGAGTTGGAGCCACCTATCTTTGAACACGCAAGCAATGCAGAGGATTGGCGCAATGCATTGAATAGAGTAGTCCCTGCAGTTGTTGTTCTTCGCACCACTGCCACACGAGCATTTGATACCCAAGTGGCTAAATGTAGCTCTGCCACAGGCTTTGTCGTGGACAAGAAACGTGGCATTCTTCTCACCAACCGCCATGTCGTGAAGCCTGGCCCCATTGTAGCTGAAGCCATATTTGTGAATCAAGAAGAGATTTCCGTGCACCCTCTATATCGAGATCCCGTACATGACTTTGGTTTTTTTTGGTTCGACCCTGATAATGTCCAGTTTTTGGAATATGAGGAAATCCCTTTGGCTCCAGATGCTGCAGCGGTAGGGCTTGAGATTCGTGTAGTAGGGAATGATAGTGGTGAAAAAGTGTCAATCCTTGCAGGCACACTTGCAAGGTTGGACCGTGATGCACCTCACTACAAGAAGGATGGCTACAACGACTTCAACACGTTCTACATACAGGCTGCATCAGGGACAAAAGGTGGTTCTAGTGGCTCTCCTGTAATTGACATTCATGGCCGGGCTGTTGCACTTAATGCTGGAGCTAAGTCTACCGGTGCCTCAGCCTTTTATCTTCCTTTGGAACGTGTGGTGCGGGCTCTACATCTACTACAAATGCAAAAAGACAAGACTCCAAAGGATTGGAAGCCTGTAGTGATTCCACGTGGAAGTTTTCAAATGACGTTCTCTCATAAAGGGTTTGATGAGACACGACGATTGGGGTTGAAACGAGATACTGAGCAAATGGTGAGGAAGGCATCGCCTTCATCTGAAACTGGGATGCTTGTGGTGGAGTCGGTTGTTCCCGGCGGTCCTGCACACAAGCAGTTGGAGCCAGGGGATGTTCTTGTGCGCGTTGGCGGTGAGGTTTTAACACAGTTTTTGAAGTATGAGACTTTATTGGATGATAATGTGGGGAATCCTGTGAGCTTGGAGTTTGAACGAGGAGGGGAGACCATGACCGTATCGATTATAGTTCAAGATTTGCACTCCATTACTCCCAATATGTTTTTGGAAGTGAGTGGTGGAGTGATCCATGCTCTTTCGTACCAACAAGCTCGGAATTTTCACTTTGTGTGTGGCATTGTGTATGTAGCTGAGCCTGGCTACATGTTGTCTCGAGCAGGTGTTCCCAAACATGCTATTATTAAGAAGATGGCTGGGGAGGAGATAGTTAGCCTTGATAAATTTATTTCCGTTTTTTTCCAACTTACCAAAGGAACTCGCGTTCCACTAGAATTTTTCAATCACATTGACAGGCACAGGAGCAAATCGGTTTTGGTGACTATTGATCGACATGAATGGTATGCACCCCCTCAGATTTACACCCGAAATGATGCGACTGGGTTGTGGGATATTCGACCTGCAGCTCCCACTGCAGAGGTTCCATTGATAGCTTTGAAAGTTGAGTCCATAGAAACGGTTGTCAATGGGGTTCTAAAAGCCAAGGATGATGTCAAAACAATTGTTTGTAGTAAAGAAATCCAAGTGGAAGCTACTACAAAGCCTCAAAAAGTGGATAAAGAGTTGTCCACCAATCTTCCTAGTCCTACATTGGACAACTCTTCTAGGCAAAGAAGTGGGAATGTGTTGGGAACTAGCTCCTCTGTGGCAGAGCATGTAATTGAGCCAACTCTCGTGATGATGGAAGTGCACATCCCACCTTCAACTATGTTGGATGGTGTTCATGCCGAACACTTTTTTGGCACAGGTGTTATTGTACATCACTCCAAGGACCTTGGTTTAGTGGCAGTGGACAAGAACACGGTGGCCATCTCAGTTTCTGATGTCATGTTGAATTTTGCTGCATTTCCAATGGAAATTCCTGGTGAAGTCGTGTTTTTACATCCTGTGCACAACTACGCGTTAGTGGCTTATGATCCAGCTGCTTTGGGTGAAATGGGGATGGTAGCGGTGCAAGCAGCTCAACTCTTTCCGGATCCTCCATTGCAAAGGGGGGACTTTGTTTACCTTGTTGGTCTTTCTCGAAACTTGCAAGCAAAATCGCGAAAGTCAACTATCACAAATGTTGGAGTTGCTCTTAATGTGGCAGCTAGTGATTGCCCACGCTATCGTGCTATGAATATGGAAGTCATTGAGCTAGATACTGACTTTGGGCATACATTCTCGGGGGTCTTGGCTGATGAAAATGGGAAAGTACAAGCCTTGTGGGGTAGTTTTTCTAGGGATGTGAAGCATCGAGCCAGTTCATCTAAAGCCCACGAATTTGTACGAGGGATTCCAATTCATGCCATCTGTGAGGTTTTGGATGTCATTGTGAATGGACTCTCTAACGGTCCATCCTTGTTTATTAATGGCTTGAAAAGATCCATGCCATTGATGCGTATCTTGGAAGTTGAGCTTCAGCCAACCTTGTTGTCCAAAGCTCGGAGCTTTGGTCTTAGTGACAAGTGGGTACAAGCTTTAGCTAAGAAAGATTCTGTGAGACGACAAGTCTTGCGCGTGAAGGGGTGCTTGGCAGGATCAAGGGCTCATGGTATGTTGGACCATGGGGACATGCTTTTGGCTATTAGTGGGCAACCAGTGACGTGCTTTCGCGATGTGGAAATTGCTTGTGAAGCTACCAAGACGACTTCTTCTAAAGATCTAGATAATTCAACACCTGGAACTTTGGATTTGACATTGTTTCGACAAGGTCAAGAAATCAACATTGAAGTAGGCATTGATGATCGTGATGGCTTTGGAACCACCCGAATGGTGAATTGGGCTGGATGTGTATTGCAAGAGCCCCATTCTGCAGTTCGAGCGTTGGGTTTTTTACCTCAACAAGGGCATGGAGTGTTTGTGGTATGGTGGTGTCACGGAAGCCCTGTACACAGGTATGGCTTGTATGCCCTCCAATGGATTGTGGAGGTCAATGGGAAGCCTACTCCGAATCTGCAAGACTTTGTGGACGTGACTCAAGAGTTGGAGCATGGAGCATTTGTGCGTGTCAAGACTGTGCATTTGAATGGGAAGCCAAAAGTGTTGACGGTAAAGCAAGATCTTCATTACTGGCCAACATGGGAGCTTCGTCTTGATCCCACAACAGCAATGTGGCGCCGTCACATCATCAAGGCACAGTGAGATAGGATCCAATCTAGGTTTCCTTAATTTAGATGATTTTTTGTAATGTGGCTCTTGTCCCCATTTTCATGAGGGATTCCAATGCACCAAAGTACTATATGTATTATTTGGATATTTGATGAATAAGCTATGAATTTTATATCTATGGGTAAGCATTGACTCGTTAGCTTTATTATGTCATTGTATTCATTAGATTCTAAATGTGTAACATTTTTACCATTTAAGGTCTAAAAATCACCCATGAGAAAGGATTTTCTATCATTCTTTGAACTTATATGTTTAGGGCATCCTTCTCAACGTTCTTGTGGTATAAGTTGGCATGAAAGGTTTCTTTTGGTACGTATTTTATGAAAATAACAAGGTTGGAAAATTCCACATATTAGGATTATGAGCTTCTAATAATTCTTTGTGGTCCATGGCAAATACTATTGTGGACAAATTTGTGTTATTAAATAGATCCATATCAAGGAACTAAACATTAAGTTGAAATGAAGCTACATACTACACCAAGTGAGGACCGTATTGTAGGAATAACTACTCTTAATATTGTTGTGTTTTTATTTTTAATTTTTACACAAGAAGTGATTTTAGTAATCATGGACAACATGATTCATTGGAAAGAAAATTTTCACTAGGGCCTAGTGTGGATGTAATTTGACCATTCTGATAGAATATTAATATACCCTTTTAACTTTGCTATGGCTACGATCATATCGTGACTTAGCTTGCATTTTAGCCCCTATAGTTCCTTGGCTCAAAAATAAGAAAATACTCTCAAAATTGCACAAAAACACCTAAAAACTAATCCCTCAATCACTATTTGTGGGATATATTGTTTTCCAAAGTCTATGGAGAAAATTACCCCTTTAGAGTAACATATGATTTTTATAAGGAAATGTTTAATCCTTATAAATAGTTCAAAGTTAGTTATTGGCCTATTTTTTTAAGGCTATTGTGTAATTGCTTTGTACTAATTTTTGGTGGGTTTTGTGTTGTTTTATTTATACCCCTACCAAAGTATTAATTACCTAATTACTAGGCTAGAAATTTGTTTTTAGAAAACCTTGGTTGGAGTTAGTTTTACTCACCATTTATGATATGATTGTCCCTCTCTCCCTCATGTCTTTCAGAAAACTTTCCCTCCTCTTAGATTATTTGACCATATATTTTCTTTTCCATTCTTTCGAAGTATTGGTACCAATTTGTATGATTTTTCCATCATTGGTTATTATATATATAAATATAAATATACATTTTTCTTTTAAGACTAACTTTGGTGATCCATTGAAGCAACACACTATAGTTAGTTTGAGTTTATTTGTGGTTCTAATTTAATTACACCAATAGGATGTATATTAAATTTTACCACATTAATGGCTATGTGGGTCTTAGAGGTTATAATATCCAATTCCATATAGATAATAGTTAAAAAGTGACATGGTTAAACCATCACATGTTTGTACCATTCCATGGTAGCTATGGTAGCTATTATTTGAAAATCAATGGGATCTATATGCACATGGTTTTTGTTTATCCATGCATAAAGGACTCATGGCCCCATATTAATTGTTGAAGGCATTATGGTACATGAGGGATTGACTTGACCCTTTCCTTGGTACCCAAGGCATGCTCCTTTCATCTAAAATTAGGGTTTTTTGGAGCCCAAAGTGTTCTCCTTTAGTTTCCTAAACTTTCTTCCTTGGTTCCCAATAAATTATTTTTTGGTTTTCAAGGCAAAGAGATAGTATAAAGGTTTAGTTATAACCCTACCTCAGCCTCTTACACCTTCTTAATTGTGGCTTATTGAGTTAAGTGTCACAAAAGGTGTTTTTTGGAAGTGGCTGCATTTGTGAGGAAGGATGGCATCTTCACATTTTTTTAAACTCACAATTTGGTGGACTATTTTTATTTGTCATTTTCTTGTGTGAAGTATTAAATTGATGGGTAGTTTTCCTATTGTAATTGCAATGATACGTTGATGTGAATTGAAGACACCTTGTATAAGCAATTCTAACTAACTATGTGTTTGTTAGATTGTATGGATGCAGGTGAGGTTCACAACCTCTTTAGTAATTCTAACTTGATAGATTACTCCCAAGATCATGATAATTATTATTTTATAGGATAATCATAATAAATCATGTTGTATGTTGGTTTTAGTTATTAGCTTGATGATGATTTTTTAGATTCTAAGTTACCAGCTGACATTTTGGAATACTTTTGCATGTAGGGATCTTGAAATAGTCCTTATGTGGTTTTAGTTATCTTTTATTAAGGATGATGATGATTTTTTAGTTCTAATGTAATGTTTTATTAAGTATTACCAAAGACAATCCAATTTTATTAGAGTTATTAGTAGTACTAAGTCTATAATTTCCTTAGAAAAATTTCTAAAACCTTATTGATTTGGTGTAATTTATGGAATACCAAATGTTATCAATTTAGGTAGAGAATTTGCAGTCTTTATTTTTTCTTTGAGAGCCTTGATGATTTGATAGATTTACTTTGTAAAGTACCTATCTTATCAAGTACTAATTGGATTCATTAGTCATGTTTTAAACTATGATTTCCATAATAAATTTTTTGGTTTGGATTGGATAGTCTTACTTGGATAGTACCTATCTTATCAAAGTCCATATGGAGATTATTAGTACTATAAAGTCTCTAATTTCCATAAAGAATTTTTAAATCTTTTATTGATTGGGTGATTTGACTTGAAGAAAATATCCACATTATCAATTATAGAGATGTTACTAGTCTGTGATTTCTTAAAAATTTATAGAACTTTGTTGATTTGATAGTTGATAGTACCTATCTTATCATAAACTCTGGAAATCATTAGTTTGTCTTTTTCTATGATTTTTTCAGATGTTTTTAAAATGCCTTTCTTAAAATTAATGGCTTTACTTAGGCTAATAATTAAATTACCAATTTAAAAATTATTTGTATTGTTTTAAACTATAATTTCTTATGGTATTTATAAAACCTTAGTGATTTGGTGGTTTTAATTTATGTAAATATTCACCTTATCAAATGTTTGAAGATCATTTATAAATTTTTTATACAACTTTTAAGATGCCTCTAAGACTTGATAGTTTTACTTTGTAATATCTATCTCAGCAATTGGAAATCATTAGTTGAGAATCCTCTATGATTTTCCTATGGCTTTAATGATCTACAAGCCTAACTTGAATAGTACCTATATGATCAATTACATTAGGGGAAATTCAGCTGCCTCACATGGCCGCGAGTTCCCTGAGTTTTTGAACTCTGGGAACTCAGCCACATGCGCAGTCTGATGTGGCCGAACTTCGGCCACATCAGACTGTAATATTTAATTATTTTTAATTATTCTTTTTATAAAAAAAAGATTATTTTTTATTTTTTATTTTTTATTTTAATATTTTAATATTTTTTATTTTAATATTTTAATATTTTTTATTTTATTTTTTATTTTTATTTTTTAAATTATTTTTAAATTATTTTTTTATTTGACAGCGTACGTTTGGTTCACAGCCAGGGGAACAGGCCTAAAACGGCCTTCCCCTGGCCTAAATTCTCTTCTAATGCAATTTGGAAATTTTTAGTACCATTATGAATTCTTTGGGAAGATTGTTGATCCAAAGATTTAAATTATATCTTTCAACAATAGTTTGGAAAATTATTTTTAGAGTCTTGATTTGATAAGGTTTTATTTGGAAGTACCTATCTTGTCAAAAATTTAAAAATCAATAGTTATGTTTATTCTATGATTTCCTTGTACATTTTATGGTTTCGTTGCTCTAATGGGCTTAAAACTTGGGAAATGCCTTTTCTATCAATCATTGTTTGAAAATTATTGACAAGTTTATGATTTGGAAATTTATAGAAAAAGCCCTGTATAGGGATGTCCCACCCACCCACCCGGATTTCCTACAACCTCAACCCCTAAAAACGTTAACCCTATATCCTAATCTCTTAAATTATACACTCTATTACTATAAGTTGTTGACCGAAATACAATAAATTGAAGCCCCTATTACCATGAACCCTACACACTAATGCAAGATGGTCTACATTTTAATGCATTAATCCTATAACAAATATCATACATAGTACCAAGAGTTGCCCCTAGTAACCTAAACCCAAAATCCCAATAATTTTTACCAAAGTTTTGTGAACCTTGAGAAATTGTACTTCACACAAAAAAATATAAATTGAAATACGATCACTTAGAAACCATGAGTCCATGAACCTCCAAATAGAAATACAGTACCGTAAGCCCAAAAATACAATTACGTGAATCCTATAATACGTAAATTTAGGCATCACAATTCACGAAGTGTAGAGAATACTGCATTAAAATGTAGACCATCTTGCATTAGTAGTATTGGCTAATATGAACCCATATGATAATAAGGCCACACAAACATTGAAAATGGATTGTTGAAACAATCTACTTCATGAAGGGTGTTTAGTACTTATTTCGATATCCATGAACCATAAATTTGGTGATAAGTGATGGTCTGATGGTGCAACAATATAGTCAGTGAATGCAACAAATTTGAACAGTCCAAAGAAGATTCGAAATAAAATCACGCATACACCCCTTCACCTTGTTAGTGTTGTACAAATTTCTAGAATGTAGTCAAATTCGGAATGAAGGATGGCACGCACAACCTCCTTGCGATCAATGCTGCTTGACATTCATGGATGTAGTCAATATTCCAACTAAATGACCGCATTTGTAGATCTGTCCTCTGGTCAAAGAAGCGCACACTTCAAGAATGTGCAGAAAATTCAAAAACCAAAAGTGCACGTCATTCTTAAATTCATGGCAGGAAACTAGAGCTTTTGGATCCCAACCAATTTCAGTCATACCTCTCAAGCTAGGTAGAGCTTGTTCTTTTGTGCATGTGAAGATGAGTGAACACTGCAGAGTATTTAGTCCATGCTTTTCAACGTTGCTAGCGCTTTGATGTGGAGTCAAAAAAGTAGTAGATCAATCATTTCATGTGAGGTATGATATCATGACTTGGCATTGTTTGGTGGTTGAAATTTTTTAGGTTTCATTAGTCATCTAAACGAAGCTACATATCGTCATCCAATAACCACAATTAGTTTGAGAGTACATCAGCATACATCAGCCAATGTTGTCTATAATGACACAAAGGTAACTATGGTTAATGGCTTCAAAGCCCATAGTTTACAAGTTCATGGACTTTCAAATGTTTAGTAAGTTGTGTGATGCATGTGATCCACCTTCAAGATTAGGGAATGTAGACCGCAAACCTCAATGACTCTCAAATTTAACCCCTAAAGGGCTGAGGCCATTCTTCTGTCAAAAACTATTCAAAATTGTCAATTCTGTTGCATTCATCCAAAAACACAAAAAAAAAAAAAAAAAAAAATTTAAATCTAATTTTTGGATCTTGTAGTTTACTTATCTAGGATCATCTGATCATTAAGTTTGACAATCCAAATTGGAAGATATTAGCATTCAAAGTTGGGGAGAAAAGTTTTTTTGAACACTAGCCTGCAATTCTCGGGGGGATCACTCTTTGTAATTTAAGGTTTACACTTGAATTAAGAGGGTATTTGATGTGGGGCTATTCACCTTAATCACCGCATTAAAGATGACCGTATTTTTACATAAAAAGCTAAAAGGGCATATTTTCAATACCCTATAGTTTTTATAAATTCATTCATGCAAGTTTTTAAGTGGAGCTATCTTACATATAAAATTTAAGTGTCCAATTTTCTCCCACCCCCACCCTTCTTCAAAAAAATTCTCTTCCATCTACTGCATCTATATATGGGGTATACATTCTGAAACCAACAATAATCAATTAAATTCAAGTGACAATTTTTAACCCCTAAAGGCCAATTGTCCATTGAATGAACAATTGAAACTTTGGGTAGGTCCCTATGAAGTCAATTTTAGTCAAATGTTCATAAAATTTTGATACAAAATGTGAACATGTATCTTCTTAGTGAAAATATAATTTTTTTCCGCCCTAAACTTTTTTGGCAGCCCTTGCAATTTGGGCATCTTTGAGGCATCTTTGCAAAAGCTCTCATTAACTATTGAAATTTGGCATTTATGATACTAATAAAATATGTCATACAATTATAAAAAAAATAATTTAGTTCTCAAATCACATCCTCAAAGGAGTCAAACTTTATTAGCTATGTTAGGGTGGCTTAAAAAAAGAAAATTCTTCTAACCTCAAGTCCTATTATCTTGCAATATGTGAAGTCAAAGTTCTTGAAATTTTTCCCAAATATTCTAAATGTTTGTCTCTAATTTTTAACCATTTGGATTTCAAATTAAAAAAATCTCATTGCACAAGAAATCATTAAAAAAAGACTAAAGTATTGCCAATGCACTTAACTTCTTTGCATTGCAAGTTGATTCAAATTTTTCATGAGTGAACTTAACATCATATATTTATGAATAGTCAAAATCCTCATTTTTGTGTAGACCAAAATTTTTATTCTAAGAGGGCTTGAGGTCTGCTAATTCTAGTTTGCAAGAATGAGAATAAGGGTTTTTTTTCTCACTTCAAACATTATGATTTTTCAATCCACTTGATCAAACGGGCTAAAATTATTTTCATACATTTTCATAGTTATATAATACACTTTTATACAATTGAAATTTTTTTAAATAATTTTTTATTTTAGACAATGCATCAAAAATTGACAATTTTGGATTTTTCCTCTTCCAAAACACCCTCTAGTCTTTAGGGGTTAATAACATTGAACACTTTAGAATTCCTAATGAAACTATCCCATGAAAATCTCATTCAATATGAGTGTGATCAACACATATGGCTTCAAAGATTAGAGTTAAATGGACTATAAATTCTATCATCATATTGTACAATTTTCAATTTGTTGAACCCACTAAGGTAAACCTCCCTATTCATACAGTGTGAAAATTTTTCCACTTTTAGTTGATGTCTTACATTTACATTAAAGAATACTATTTTATATATATACTATAAGTACCATGGCACAATTTTAGTCGACCACCCATTATTATAGATTTTCTTGACTATGTCCATTTTATCATCCATATGAAATTATTTGTCCACATCTATACTCATCATACTATGAAAAATTTGCACGGCTTCTATTTGTCAAGACTAACTTATTAATAAAAATTCCTATTATATGATGTTTTTACATGCCCTAATTTATATATATTAGAGTGTGTAGCATTTCATGAACCCTATAGTAGTTCTACAAATTATACAAAATTTTCTCCCTTTGAATTAAATGAACCCTATCTTTTAATTCATGTAGTTTTCTAAAAATCGTGAGTGTTCCCCCCGGGCTACAATTTCAGATGACTTTGATTGCCATTTGTAGAAATTCTTTGCATAATGGACCTTGAATTAAATTTTTTCTTTTTGAAGAATTGAGTTGAGAGTCTAGAAAAAAAAAATTCCAAAAAAACAAGCTTGATTTTCATTCTTTAAAAAATTGTTAAGGAGAAGTAGGTTCAAGATTGAAAGAAAAACTAAATCATTAATAGCTCTAAGATGGGATTGAAACACAATAATCTCAACAGTGAGATTGTTCTAGCCATATAATTTAATCTTGCCAAACAATTCTTTTG
Organism: Rhytidiadelphus loreus; assembly: GCA_947034895.1. NCBI lineage: Eukaryota > Viridiplantae > Streptophyta > Bryopsida > Hypnales > Hylocomiaceae > Rhytidiadelphus > Rhytidiadelphus loreus. The sequence goes on from OX344763.1 coordinate 9,629,249, forward strand.
TGAAAATTGTGAAAATTGCATTCAAAATTGAATCCTATAAGTTATTTTTTCAAGAACATGCTCAAATTGCCCCCAAAACAAGATTGTTCATAACTTTCAAATTACTAATCCAAATGGAATGAATAAAAGCTTTACATGTAGGCAAAAATATGATCTTTAAGAAGAAGAAAATTAAAATTAAAATTTCAAATTTTTGTGGATTTATTTTTCTACCTGATGACGTGAAATTATGTTTAAGATGGCATAACTTTTGCTCCTGGGCACCAATTGAAATAAAAATTATATTCCTACAAAGCTAATAAGTTTTTTTTATCTTATGAGAAAGTTTCACTAAAAATTGAGATCATAGGAACCTACCCGAAATCCATTTTGTCCCCCAAGGAGACAATGGTCCTTTAGGGGTTAAAGGGACCCGCATGCACATGTATTTTGAAGTGAGTGCATTTTGTTCTTGCACCACCTATATGAGTGTTTTACAACAAGGTTTATGTTTAGAAGGATGGCTAGTCCAACCGTGTTTTCCAATGAATGCCGTATGAAAGTTTAGTGCTGAACGTGACGCAAAAACGAGTAGTAGACGACTGTACAATATATGTATTGGTCAATCGTACGTGTACATAATGGTCTACGATAGCACATGTGAATCCATTTCAAGCATTGCGAGATATCATGATGGATATAACGCAATGTCTATGGAAGGACACATCGAGAGATCTTGCAATGTATTCATTGTAAAATCTGTCAACAAGTTCATTGTGAGATGTTACCTTTATTGTATCATGAGATTCTATAATGGGGTGATTGCAAGAAACACTTGTCCTATTTTTTGTCCCCTTAACCTTAGACAGGTGGTTTTTTGCTCATAACTTTTGCATCGTGTGTCCATCTTCTATGAAACTTGAAATGAAGGTACATGTGATAGTTTTAAATGTTGAGTAATTTTTTGAGTTTTTTTAAAATTATTTTACTATTTTTAAACTGCCCCCGATTGGATGTCTACCTTGGCCATTTTGGGGGTTTGTAGTACTATTTTTTATCCAAAAATAAGAATTTGAAGCTCAAAATTGGTATACAAGGACTTATACTAAAGTTACACAATCTCACGAATTTTTTTTCTAAAAATAGTAAATTGTCCACCCTCCACATGTGCTCAAAGAGCACTACCTTTGCGCAAGTGTAGAGAACACAATTTTATTTTTCCAATAGTGAAAATTGGTGAAAAGGAGTATCTATAAGTTAGGAAAAATGTCTTCTTTTTTTGAGAATTTTTTGAATTTTTTTACTATTTTTTAAGAATTAAATTCCAAACTATCTATTTTCTTCCATTTTTCAACCCTCTTTGACTGTGCATAACTCTTAGAGATAAAAAATTTTAGGTCTGAATTTTTGCACATATCATTTTTTTAATGCTTTACACATTATCCATATTTTTTTTTATTTAAAAAAAATTATTCCAAAATCCACGAACAAGAGTGAAATTGCCGTTTTGAACGAAAATCGGCAGGTGTTTCTTGCAACTGCCCAATGGCTTCATGAAAACATCATCTGTTGGCTTCATTGTGAGATCACACAGTCCCAGAATCGTGAGATCCTTGGATGGCTTCATGAAAATATCTCGTAATGGCTACACCGTAAAATCACACGGTCTTTCAATCTTAAAATCGCAAGATGGCTTCCTGAAAACATTTCTCTGTGGCTATATCATGAGATCATACGATCTCTCAATCTTGAGATGTCAAGATGGCTTTCTAGAAAAATTCCCCAGTGGCTGCACCATGAGATCATACGGTCCCTCAATCGTGAGATTGCACAGTGGGGCCTTTATAGGATGTTTTCATGACGCCATTAGGGGATCTCACAAAGGCTGTACTTGCAGATAATTAGCATTCTTTTTTGCGGATAGGTTTTGATGGAACCATGATTGGAAACCTCTCTTGTAGCTGAGGTTCACCTACATGGATGATGCGTATTGTAAATGGACCAGATTAAAAAAAGTGAAGGTCTTAGTATGTTTTGCTTAGAAGTTGTTATTTTCTTTGCCTTTAATTGGATTGTTGTTCATGTTGTAAATTTCAAAGGAACCATCAATTTTATTTTCAGATAGAAGGAGTAGTGCTTTTGGAGTTATCCAAATATTTTGTTGTATTACAAGGTTGTGAGAAGGGTGTTGGTTTCAGAACTTGCCTAACTCTATGTTGTCGCCTTGTTATTTGCAGGAGTCTCAACTACTGTGAGTTTTCACGATATCATTTCAATAGACAGCATGACACACATAATGGATTCTTGCTCAGATTTTGTCAGTTATGCAATTATTCCAGACATATGCCTAGAATCAACAGAGGATGATTCACAGAAATCCTCTTCTTGATCTTCTCCATTTTCTAATGGCAATTTAGTGAAGCTATTTGTCTAGGGATTTGGAAAAGTAGGCAAAGGTTCTATCATGGAGGATCGCCTTCAAGGGCAATGGCTGGGTGTGGCCATCCCATTGGAGCTGTAGGTATTTGTATTGTTACGGACTTGTTTACTTATTGTGGGAGCTCATGGTTTAAGATTGAACCCCTACTAGAGGGTTTTAGAACGTTGACAAATGTGCTAGACCGGATTGTATTGTAGAGAGCGTCCGATGTTGTAAAGTCAGTAGAAGATCATGTTCCTGTAGATACCTTTCCTTATATTTTTCAAGACGTTTGGTTTAGGCTTGAGGTGCATCACATGACCTCTGAAAGTGTACTTCTATCCTCAAGTTGAATCAACTACTCAATGGTGGACGATTACTTCCAAGATGAAACATTGGGAGAGGATTACGTTGGTGTCATTGTCTTGGATGTTTTTGTGGATAATGATGATGAGTCGATGAGATCATGACTCATATTCGGTGGCCTATTTCAAAATGTTGGTTCCCTAATGGTTGATCATTAAAAGAGACCTTGGACCACTTTGTAGCCAATGCCGTTGTCCAAGATCCACTTGCGTATCTTGGGGGGGAGAATAAAGGCACCTTATTGTGAGTGTTTGTAACTCCACCCTTAAGTCAGAAAGTTACATATGGGCTCTAGCGACGTAAATAAGTAATTCTTACGAGTGAATTGTAAATCTAGTGTTCTTTGTCCTTCCAAGCAATGGACACTTTGTTTATGATGATTGTAATCTAGTTTGAATACTTCAAAAAAACACTAAATGTTAAAAGGTTTGAGATCTTTGATGGTTAAATGAAAGCAAGTAAACCTAATCTAAACTAAAAATCTATCTAAAAGAATTTGTAGAATGCACTTTGCCCTTTCCAAAATGATAAAGCAAGCTGAATTTCGATATTCCTACTAAAAGATATCTAAGGATGAAATTTGTCCCTAATTCTAATCTAAAAACTTCATCTGTTGACTAAAATAGAAAATAAATTCAAAACAAATCTAAATTTTAGGTTTTAGAGTGTTAGTTAAATTGAATAATGGATTTTTGAGAGAAAACCTAATTTTGACCTATTTTAAAAAATTTCATCCAAAATTAAGCCAAACTTCATCTACACTTTACTCCCTTAAAATTAAAGTAATTTTAAAGTAAAAGGTGGTTTAGAAATCTTTAAAAGATTCTTTAAACGGTTGTAGTCTCAAAAGATTCTTTAATTGTTCCTTTAGAATATTCCTAATTGTTTGTTTATCAATCTTAATTCTAAGTTATTATTCTAAATTTAGTAGTTTTTTGGAATTTTATGATTTTTATGAGGGAAGTAAGAAATTACCTTTCTATCAAGGTAAAAAACAAGAATAATTGACTTCTAGGTAAAAACTTATGGATGAATGAAAATTCCCCTTATTTGAATGGAAATCTTTATTCAATAAGTTTTATATAGAATAAAGGAAGAAATTAGGTTTTAACTTTCCCAAATATTTTTTAGATTCCTAAATCAAGTTAGATTCTTTTTGAGATTTTTTTGGATGAAATTAATATTCTTTTTTTCCAAATTAGTTCAAAGTTCATTTGTTTATTACTTCCACAATTTAATTAAGTTTTATAAAGGATTTTAGCGATTTCTAAATTTTAACCATCAAATAGTATTCTAATTGTTAATTGTGATTTTTAATCTAATATGAAGAGAAAATTCAAACAACAAGGTTAAAAGTCATACCTCAGTGTCAAAAACGTCAACGGATCCGTTGTCGCAATACACCAACATGATGGTCTCCCCACGGTCCTCCATTGCCTTTCAAGAATTATGAAATTTTGGTAAATTTCAATGACCCTTTGTTCAATTTATTGTTCTAAAACCTATCTAAATATTCAAACTACGTTAGTTTTGGCAATAGAAAATAGTAATTTTTGTTTTAGGGATTTCCGGATTTAGCCTAAATTGTTTAATTCATCTTTATCCCCTAATTTCCAATGAATAGTTATATTATTGTCTTGCCAATTGTTTATTAGTTTTTATTTTAATATTCCAAAGATATTTAGTTGTTTTTTGTTTTTATTGTCTTGGCTTATTAGGCCTAATAAAACAAACCTCTAAACAACCTTTGTCCAACAAATGCAATTGAGAATCCTAATTAATAACAACAACCAAACAATGAGTAGTATAAGAATAAAATCTAACGAACAAAGCCAAAAAGAATAATAAGATTCTATACCTTAATAGTTTTTTAATCCTTTAAATCTCTCACGTGTTAGTTCTCTCCCATCTTATTCTTTTCCTACTTTCACTTGTTTCATTTGTTTGTTGCAATTTGAGTTTTGGCTATGGAGTTTTGTCAATTGGATGTTGTAAGAAGTATGAGAGATTTTATGAATTTTCCGAAGAAACTCAAAATTTTGGCCGTGGCTCCAACTGCCGGCTATGAGATTTAGCTTTTCTGAGTTAGCTAATACTTGGAAATTGAGTCCGAAGTACTGAAGTTCAGTTTAAGCTCTGAGTCAGTCGAGCCCTAGTTCAATACAAGCCTTGGTTCAGTTCAAACCTTGGTTTAGTCTGAGCCCTGGTTGCTCCAACCCAAGTGATGCCACGTAGCGCTCCCCCGTTACCTCGTTCCCGCCTTGCATCCCCACGTTCCCTCCTCGTTCCCACGTTCCCGCCTCATTCCCACGTTCCCGCCTCGTGCACCGCCTCCTTGCTGTCCGGTCTCCATGCCGTACCAGCCTCCTTGTTGTGCCGGCCTTCTTGTTGTCCAGTCTCCTTACTGTACCAGCCTCCCTTCAAACTGAAATTGGTTGCTTTATTTTGATTAGTGAAATTCAATTAAAGATATGATTATGCTAGATTTTTAACTATAAAAATCAAGCATACTTCAAAGGACATAATGGCTGAATTAGTAAAAATAAAGTAAAAGGAAGTTAATTTTTATGGTTTTAGTGAAAATAAGATAGAACAACAATAACTGTTTTTTTATGAATTTTTTAAGATCAAAATGACATCTAGCAATTTAAATGAAAAAGATACATCACATGGCAAGTTTGGAAGCAAATACCTCTACCACGTGTTTCAAATGAAAGAGAGAAATTACCGGAACTTAGCCTTTAAATAAGTCCCCCAAAGAATAATGTTCCGTTGATTCTAATTTGAAAAGTCAAAGCTCCGCCGTGCGGGAGCAACCCCAGGAAAAATTGAACAAATTAAAGTTTTCAATTACCCATTTCCAGGTTTCAAAAGTCAAAACTCCGCTGTGTGGGAACAACCCCAAGAACAAACGGTATCCACGAACACAAGAATAGTATTTTGAAAGCTTAACTTTTAAAGAAGGTACACATGACAATGTTTAACCGAACATTAAAAACTAACTTCCAAAATTTCAATCAAAGTTTTAAGTTTAATCACTAAAGGAAGTACACATGACAGTGTTTAACCAAACATTTACAATTAATCAACCAAACACCCGTTATACAACAAATTTTGGCACGTGGTGATACAAATTTTTTTTGGCCAAGACTAGCTTTGCCGCTTTAAAGTTTTTAAATCACAATATGTTATCAATTTACGCAGTTTGTATGTTAGTATTCAAAAGAACCAAAGAATCAAATAGAGTTTGGGGTCTATCCCTTCAACACTATTGGAATTAAAGTTTTGGGGCTTGAAGCCTCCAAATTCAAACAAGAAAATAAATAAATCTTTGAAGGGGCCCTCCGGACCTTCAAAGTACAAGAAAATAAAAATAAATAGCCAAATTTTGACTTTAAAAGTGCTCCGACAAGTGCTCCGACAATGTGTCGGTAGCACGACAAGAACAACAACAAGAAATGAAATAAGAGAATGAGGGCCGTTGACAACCTCGAGGAAGGGCCTTATATACTCGCTCCCGGCCCTTCCCTAGTAAGTTGTTAGTAAATATTTTCTTACTTCTTATCACTAAATCACTTCTTACTTCTTAGATATTTTGCTAAACTAACCTAATGTATTTTCTAAATAATCTTTGTTTAATGGGAAGGAAGGTCCTCAAGCAAGTTCCTTTCAGGCCCTAATTGGTCTTGGAATCTTGCCTAAATTAAATCATAGATTTTTCCCAAAGATATTTTGAAAATCAATCTAATTTACCTAGATATTTTGAAAATTAATCTAAAGTTAGTTACAAATTGTCTTTCTTTAGTTCAAAAGATGGCTTGTTACGCAAGAAAAAGATATTGAGCAAATCCAATTTTTGAATTTTCAAAAGATATTTGTAAAATCACTATAGATTAATCACAAATTACTATAAAAAAAGTCAAACTAAGGGCTGACCCTATCTATCTTTTAAAGAAAAACTTGAAATCAAAAACTAATTGCACCATTGTGTTTAGAAGACCCCAATTAGCCTAAAAAAAACCTCATCCCTACCTCCTCAATCATTTTTAAGCGCAAATTTGAGTCACGGTAACTCTAAACAAAAGTCAAAACTCTAATTTTTGCAGTTAGCACTTTTTGATGAAATTGTCTGGCTAGGGTGGTTTAGAATATTTATGGGAGTAATAATTGACCCTTGTTTTGCTCCATTCGGCCACCGTTAGCTCTTGATACGCCGGTCAACTCGCCGCCAAGTTATAAATTCTCGTGAAATTCGATGTCAATCTTAATTCTGGTACTTGGGAATGTTGGAATGTCGGAATGTCGGAATGTCTTCAAACTTGACAGGGCTCTTTATTAGCACACAAAACACTATCCTAATTTTTAGTGAGATTTTACCGCAACATTCGTAATTTCTAGGAATTTATGAATGCATTTTTAAGCGGTTGACTTTCCATGGAGTCATCGTGGAGTTTTGTGAAATACCGAAACTTTTGGGCATTCTTCTACAAGGTGTTCATCAGCTAAGGACAAAACCAAATCTCCAATAAAGATGCTATTTTTAGCAATTCTTTAATAATTTCTACCCGGGAAAAAAATTATTCTTGAATCTTGATACTAGGGGAATCTTAGATGATCGGATCCTAGTTTGACCTTTTGGCATGCTTTGACTTAGAAAAGAACCTTTCTGTATGCTCTAATCACCTTTTCCTTCATCTTGGTTTGTAAACGGCTTGTATTCTCAAAATTATCTACAAATAACAAACCCAACTCTTTCAAATTGGATTTTGACTCAACATGACTAGACTCTATTATTTAGCCAATTTGTTACGTGCGTTCTTATAGATGTTGTACCGCATGAACAAGATACTAGGACTAGCTAACTTTCATATCCTTTCTTCTCTCGAAATTACTAACTATCCATCTAAACTTATTAATAAGGCTTAGAATTAGTGAAAACATAAAGTTGTACGTATTCACATCTCTAAGGCCATTCCTCACTACTTTGGTAGGGACTTCTACCAAAACTCTCGATAATTCTCTTTTTATGTATTTTGTCATAAAACTAATCTAAAAACTAATTAAAAATTGCAAAAAATAAGTCCAGAGTTCTAAGTGTTAACTTGAGGGCTCACACTTATCGCTTCATTGTTTGAAAGCTCAGTCTGAATGAGAACAATTTCTAATACATCCAAAAAACAGTGGAGGAAGAGATACGGAAGGTTAGTTCTGAAAAATGTTGCACAAGTTGGTGCTGTCAATTTTCCCCCCAAGATAGGACACTTTTGGTTAGACAAAAGTTCTACTTGAAGTCATTTGAAGACCGCCGTGAATGCAAGATTGTTGTTAGCGGATAGTTGCACCCTATAGATGGGACTCGAAAGTGAAAATTTATCACATTGGAAGGTGCTGAAGTTTGTGGCACAGTTTGGTACATTATTCACAGAATTCCAAAGTCAAGATATCACAATTACATTGACAAGTATGAAGAAGGCACGGTTCTTGAGACATACAGAAACAAAGTGATTAAACGTCCTCGAATTGGAACCGTTCAGGCCATTGGAACTATGAGAGCATTTATTAATGATAATACTGACCAAATGCGCAGCATAAGAAATGGGAGAATGGACACTCTGAAGTTTTTGCCTATTGGAAACAATAGGAAGCGCGTTTTGCTTGAAACCAATGAAGTACTACATTACGTTTCTTTCTTTGGATTTAATCACTATGAGGTCTATACATGGAATTTGCCATTATGATATTTCACAGTGCCTTCTTTCTATTATCATTCATTTGTTGTGCAAATTTTCTTCATGGGCCCATTGTTTTATAAAGTCCTATACTGTTGATGCCTTCCTTAGTCCTTCCTTAAGCATTCTTTAAATTTTTGTGCAGTTAAATGTGGACTACAGACTTCCAACCATCAGCCAATCAAACCATCAACCATCAGTTATAAGTAGACTAAAAAAAGAGCATTTCAACAATGTCTTTGTGAAGCCTATTGGAAGTTTATTTGCAGAATGTAGTTTGTGCGATCAATACCAGCAATTTTAGTTGAAGTCACCGAAAGGAAGCCCCAAGTACGTGGAGTTTATGAAGTAATGAAATCAACATCTTAATCATCAAGCATCCTATTGCCGCTTGTACGCTTCATGGTGTGAGGAATCCAAATAGAACCCGCAGGAGATATTATGCGTTATTCACAACAAGATGGATATGTCTAAAATGGCTCTCCTAAGAATGTGGGGGAGGACAATGGTCAACTACTCAACTTAGGGTATCCAAAAAAGTTGTCTTAACTACAATGTCAGTCCATTTCACTGTATCAAACTACTTCATCTTTTAAATATAATAAAGTATGATTTCACGAAATGTGGTTTTAAGCGCCTACACTTATAATTTATTAAGGAAAAAAATTCATTACAATTAAAGAATTTAAAGAATTTATAATGAAATTTTTAGTTGAAAAAAATAAATTTTGTCCTATGCACCTAGAATCCTCAAAAACACGCATTTGGATTATCAAATAATTTTTTTTAACATCATTTTTGCAAGTGACTTAGATTAAGTGGTCCACTATATTAAATAATTAATTTCATTACTAAAAATTTAATGAATTGTGCACTATAATGCTTTGCAAATCTCCAAATTTAGTGTTTTTTCTCACCTCTATCAAAGAATCCAGTTTTTATTTATTTAAAAAAACTCATTAGAAATATAGATTTTGATCTCATTGAGGTGCATGTGAGCACTTATTTATCCACCTTTGGTAAATAATTGAGCACAACCAAGCTCTTGGGATTTTGTGATTCTTCCTATAGGTGCCTAGCGTCAATCCATTGTGCCTTCTAAGCAATAAATCTTTTCTAATTCCTAATCATTCATAGTTATTGGAAGAAGAAAAAATGACTATTTTAGGCTACCAAGTTGTTCCTACTATATGGAGGCTAATCCGTCGTGGGGTTTCTTGAGTAGTGATGTTCTTGCTTCTATCTAATCCACTTGAGGTGGTAGGGGGTCTCGTGCCATTTCTAAAACCATCAAATGCTACTCCATCGGACCTTCCTAACGAAAGATATCAATGAATGAAGTTTACTCAACTAAAGTCTAAAACTTCATCCACCAACCATTACTAACCTACTTTCCAAAATCAACTTCTAGTTGTACTTTTCTGCCTTGGATTATTTCCACCTCCTATTCCTACAATTTTGTTCTTCGTAGATAAAATTGACTAGTTTTAATCCACTACGATCCCTAAACTTCATCCACTGATATCTTACTCAATTTGACTCTGATTTCTATGTATTTTAGGGTTTTGGAAACCTTTGGACCTCTACTTTAAGATTCTTTCTTCACATCCAACCTAACCTATGTCCTACCTCTATCTAGTTCTCGGCTTTACTAACCATGGTGAAATAATGAAGGGGCCAAAAGATTGGAGAAGGTTTAGTGTATTATCTTGTTTTGTAGCTCACACAAAAGGTTGCTCAAGTCCACATCCGATCTCATAATGGTAGTCATACTTCCCGTAGGAAGTTGCTTAATTTTCCTTATAAATCTTGAGTTCAAAAGGACCCCCTTTTTGCCCAAGAGTTATTCCTTTTTTTTTTATGTCATATTGGCATCCACTAGTATCTATTCCTCTACTATTCCTTCTTACATTATTCACCTCTTACGCTAACTTCTTAGACTACGACATGACTCTCCAACCCTTCTTACAATTCTAAATGGGCACAGATTTGTGAATTCTTATGCTTGGCCTACTTATTAATGGACCACAATGGTCTTTGGAATTTCCCTAATCCTTCTCCCTACTTAGCACTCTTCACTACTCCATTCCTATCACTTTTGTGATGGCAAGGGAGTTTGATGTAGGATGTGGTTTCAGTCTTGAGTCCTTGTGGGTTCCTTTCTCTTCTTCCTCTTCTAAATACAAGGAAGCCAATGTGATGATGTGGTAGAGTGTCATGGTGTAGCTGCGTATTGTTTGTGTAGGACTAGGTAGGTGTCGATTTTATAGATACCCAAACTTTATTAAGGTTTTCCTTTCCTCAATTATCCGTAGAATTCCAACTCCTTTTGGACCCCCTAGGCTCCCTCAAACTCCCAACTCCCTGGACCTCCCCAAAATTCCAACTCCCCTTAGACCCTTTGTGGGTGTTTATTTATCCACCCTTGGTAAATCGGCAAACACAACCAGGTTCTAATCCTATGGTAATTTTCTACTTTGATGGGTGTCTAAGCGTCAATCCATTGTACCTTCCAAGAAATGGATCTTTTTTGCTAACTCCCTAATCGTGATATTCTAACCGTGGTTCTAAATGACTCTTAAGTTGACTATTATGCTATGTCGTGTTTTTTCATATTGCCTCTTTCTAAAGCTTTCCCTATTGTCCTAAGGTAAAAGATTATCTCATGCCATTTCTAAAAACCTAAGACTCGCTTAATTTGGACTCTCTAATGCACCGCTATGGGCGGATGAAGGATTGGCCGCTTGGCTATCAAACTTCATCTGTGGTTTTCTATAGGCTTCTACTTCCAATTGGAGGCGAAATTTGACCTACGGACCTGACTCTCTATGTTCTAACTAAATCCTAAGTTTCAACTTGGTTGGATGAACACTTCCAAGTTTCATCCGTTTTGGGCTTGAAACTTCATCCATCAATATCTTGAACGTTTTAACTCTGATTCCTATGTGTCTTATGTTTTTGGAAACCTCTCGGGGTCTACTCTAAGCCTATTCACTCAAATCTGGCCTGACTTGGGACCTAGTGACATCTAGCTCTCGGCCTACCTACGGCCTTGACCCCTGGCTGGTTGGAATGTTAGGGAGAAAAGTTAGGAGTTTATCCCGTCGTGGAAGTCCATGCCCAAGCTTGTCAATTCCCCCCCCTTCCTCCATGGTGAGCGGTAAAGATGCACCCCCCAAGTTAGCGAGAGTAGGTCTTTATCTTTGTGGCCAAAAGATGAGCCTTCTTCCTTGAAGGGATTTCTTTCCCTTCCTTTTTTCTTTCTTCTCAATCCACGTGTCCCATTAAAGGGTGGTGGTTGGGTTGTCCTTCACTTGCTTAGAAAGTCAAATTGCCGGTTAACTACCACTTACGCCCGGAAGAAAATTCCGGGCGCGTAAGTTTACCCTAATGGTGGAAGGGATTCTCCCCTTATCTCTACCATGGCCTTTCCCCCCTATCTAACTCCTCCCTTCTCTATCATTCTTTCATTCGGAGGTGAGTGGCTTGAGGTTGTTGTGGAGGCGTTGGTGTTGAGGTTGTGGTATTGGTGGTGCTTGGCGGGCTTCATGGTGACTTGGTCTTGATTAGTCTCCTTGTGCACCCTATGCTAGGACTTCAGTTTCTATGTGACTTTGTCTACTCTACTTCTTCTTACTCTCCCTCCTTCTACTAGTTGATTTCCGACCCCTAGCTTGGTTTTAGCCAACTCTGGACTGAACTGGCTCCCAACCCCTCGAGTTGAACTGGACCCTTCCCTCCCGGGCGGATTGGACCTCTTCCTCCGAGCTGAACTGGACCCCTCCCCCTGAGCGGACTAGACCCCTTCTCTCTCGAGCTAGACTCCCCGGACTGATTGGGCTCTCTGGACTGACCCGCCGGTTCTCCCAACCCCTCGACTGGACTGGTACCTGGATTGACCCGCCGGTTCTCCCGACCCCCTAACTGGACTGGTACCCGGATTGACCCACCGGTTCTCCCGACCCCCCGATTGGCTAGCTCCCCGGACTAATTAGGCTTCCCCGGACTGACTGGCTCCCTGGACTGACTTGTACCCAGGCTGACCCGCCGGTTCTCCCAACCCCCGACTAGCTGGGCTCCTTGGACTGACCCGTCGATTCTCCCAACCCTCCGATTGGACTGGGCTTACCTGGACTGACTGGGCTCCCCGGACTGTGGTGGACTAGACCTTTCTTTTGGACTGGTTTTCTTCTAAATTCTAAACTTGGGCAAAAAAAATGAACAACACAAGGGGTTCTTCCAATTACAAATGACCCTATTTGGGATACTAAACTTTGGTTAGTTCCCAGAATGTTTTGGGAACTAAAATTTAGAACTAACCTAGGGGGAAGTGCAAAGCTTCGCCGTCAATTTGGTTTTAACACCAAATTTAGGACTATTTTCTTCCTTACGGGTTCAAAGCTCTGTCGTCTAGTGACTCTTTTAACACACAATTTAGGACTAGAACTAGACCCAGAAAGGTGGAGTCTAGTTACTCCAAGGGGCACTACTCCACTCTTTTCCAACAAAAGACGGAAGACTCGGTTCAACGTAATGCAAGAGACTTGGGTTAGTAACAAACGCAAAAGAACACGGGGTTAGTGAATGGTAAGACAGTATAATTACTAAGTTATGGAACTAGAGGCCCCTCAAAGCGATATCGCCAAGGTACAGTGAAGGGTTGCTCTAGGGTCAGTACAATGCACACCAAAGATGATCAAGGACTCTAAAACAAGGCTTCAAGGACTATACAAAAGTTGCAAGGACATGACAAAGAAGAACCCCCACGGACTTTGGACACAAAAAAAATGCAACAACAAGAGGAACAAGAAGTGCTCCAAAAAACACTGTAGGGAGTTTTGGTAAGCGCCAAAACATGAAAGAGAGGTGGGACCTACGGACCCAAAACAAGTATTGGGGGTGTTTTGGGAGGGAGAAGGGCCCCTTTTATAGGATTCCAAGGGACCACTCCCCCCCTTGACTTACTACTAGTAACCTCATCCATCCGGATTTTCATCCTTATCTCTTAAGATTTTCACCTAATTTTGGGTTTTTCGTTGGGCCTAACTTCTATCTTTTGGAGTTTAACTCCGAACTGCAAACGAATTGCGCGAATGGCTTCAGAAGGCCATTTTTCGTTTGGAAGCCTTCCTATCCCCTATTTTTATTGCAAAAAACCCATTGGAAACTAGCGCCAACTAGAACCGATTAAAAGGATCAAAACCTAACTTTTGGAGTTTACCTCTTTTGGCCTGGGTAACTAGCTAGAGTTGTTAGGGAGGCTCTAGGGAATAAGAAAAGACTCCTTGATGTCTTCATTTTGACTTTGTACGCTCCCGGGACGCCGGTCAACCCCGCAAAGATCCTGCCGTAATTAATAATTGGGGGAACGTTGATGATCTCGGTTGCCTCCCGCTATTGGAACACCATGAAATTTGTCAGAGCGCGTTATTAACATAAAAGATGCTAATCTATTTTTTAGTGAGATTTTACCGCAGCCTGGGTAATTTATATGAATTTCCTGTCGTGGCTTTTAGTAGTTGACCGCTCGGAAAAAGATCCTCTAGAGATCAGAAAAAACCGAGACTTTTGGGGGAACCTCTCATGGAATCCCCCAAGCCATGTGTCAAGTCTTGAGCTAATATGGCACACAGTCAGTAGCGAGGCGAAAACTAACTTTGTTTGCAGCCCGGGTACGCAACTCCCATATTATATGGCTTTGATTTTAATTACTTATAATGCATTTTAGTCTAATTTCAAGGGATGTTATTTGTTTTAATTTAGAAAAGTCTTGTAACCCTTTCAACAAGGAATCCAAAAATGTAAATATATACATTAAATGAGTATTTTTGAGGATAATAATAGCATTATAAATCTAATTATATGAGTTTTTTTAATACATATACCATGGGACAAGCTACCCAACTTTTGGATCTTTTTAATAAAATTTTAATATAAATAACATGTGACAAATGAATTTTAATTTTAATTGGAAGGAACTTTTTGTATGAATTTTTTTAAATTATACATAGGCAACTTTGGATGTGATAGTTGAGCTAGAAGATTGATGATTTATATTGGGATATTAGTTGTTTGGCTGAGATATGTACTATTAATGACCAAATATATTTCATTGTATCCAATGCACCTTGAGGGTATGACAATCAACAATATTGAAAACTGGATATCTTAAGGGTATTCCAAGGGTATAGGGCAGCAGGTGTATTCTAAATCCTAGTGTCGTTAGTATCTTTGTTTTCAATTCAGTCTATTTCCCGCCGCTGCTTTCTTCCGCCCAAGCTTTGTCGCTTTCTTCCACTGCTTCTTCCCTCATTTTGCTTCAATCATTTTCTCTCATGTTTTTGTGTACTATTGTCTTCAATTTGGAGGGGTATAAGAATCAATTTGGAAGTGTGCAACAATTAATTTGGAGGGATGTGACAATATTTTTGGAGGCTTGATTTCATTTGACAATTGTTGTGGAGGATCACATCTGGAGCATTGTTGTGGAGCGTCACGTCATTGTGAATGACGTGAAGGATCACGTTAGGTGATAAATTGTTCATACTCCTGGTTAAGTTTAAAATTTTACATTAAAGTAAGTTACTGTTTCTATGTTTTTATCTTCCTGCTTGGATTAGGGTTTGTATTTTCGAGCTAGCTTGTGCACCTTTCTTGTTGCTTTTGTGTTTGCTCTTTGGATCATTGTTTTGAGAGTGATCATGCTTGGCTTTGTTTTTGAGCTTTGCTGTTAACCCCTCATCATTGGAGGGGACAAAAAGTGTCCTCACAGAAAATTCAAAGTGCTGTAACTTTTGCATCTGATGTCCAAATTCAATAAAACTTGTTGGTAAAGTTGTGCTCTTTCTTCTAGCTTATGTGGTACAATTTTCAGATCAATCCAAGATGTACTGATTTCTTGGAAGTCAATCAAAGTTCACAGGTTCAATTTGAATTCACCAAATTACATTTGAAGGCTGAAACTTTGGGGGCTTGTATTTCCTTCATCCAATGTTTGTTTTCAATAAAATTGGTTGGGTTATGTTCCCCTTGAAGTCTAGTTATTGTAGTAAAATTTTCAGGTCAATCCAAGTTGTTTAGAATGCTTGGGAGCAATTCAAAGTTCAAAATCTAGACATTTTTGCATTACCTTTGAACCTTGGCGGCTTATAACTTCTTCAAACAGGGTTTGTTTTCAATAATTTTTGTTTGAAAAGTTGCACATACTAGTCTAGTTCTTGTGGTAAAAATTTCATATCAATCCAAGAAGTTATGATTTACTGAGAAACATTTTAGTAGAGGTAGGTTTAGCCATAGATGTGTTTTTTTGCTACTTTTTTCACTGTTTTTTGACATTTCAATACAATTTTGCAAATGTAATGAGTCAATTGAATGCTTTTTTCTCCCCATCAAAGTGTTTGTCTTTTGATTCTGAATCACTTTGTAGTTTCAAGTTTTTTCATTTGAATAGGTTAGAAATCGAATTTCACTCCCAAAGGTATTTTTAGGAAAATTTCAGCATCTTTTTTTAACACTAAAACATTATAATCTCTCAATCTATACCATCAAATGACCCCAAATTTGATTTACACCATCTACAACATGCACACTACAAGATTGTACGGTTGAGATTTTCATACCTTAATTACATTTAGACTTATAACACTTGAAGAGCAAGGTTGTTTTTTGAATGGTTAGGCCTTGGGCGGTGAAGGGTTAATGGTTGGGCTCGTTTAGGCACTGCATGTCAATTATGTATTCTCAAGTTTGCTAAATTCGTTTGTTCCAAATGTGGGTCTTGTATGCTCATTTGAGGTTTAGGGATGGAATTTTAATGCTTTTAGGGTCTGGTACTATCTCTAGTTGGTTTGAATGTGACCTTGTTTATACTTGTTTAGTTTAGCTTAAATATAAGTTTGTTAGTTTTCTTCCAAAAATATCACCAAAACTTAATATGATTCAATATCATCCATTAGATGGTTAGTTTGTGGACCTCCTACCATACTCAATGATGTCTCTCATATGGAAGAACTTATCAGCTCAAGCTTAAGCTTAGAGGAAGTGAGATTAATCAACATTATTCTTGATAATTACACAAGCATGATGGCTGAATGGAGTAGATATAGTTTCAGTAACTTATATAGAGCTCTAAATTCACCTATTGGGTATGTTAATTGAGAGTGGAATAGTTAATTAAGTTATCCTCTCAATCTTGATAATTTATTAAATTTGCCTTAGTATTATGAGTTGTTTTGTGTTTGAAGAAGTACTTGCTATATTTGTGCACTTAATTTTCTAGGAGACAGATTCTTGTTGCTTGATGTCTAATTTTGAACATTCATCATATTGGTATAGTTTTCAGCAAGGGTGCATCTTATTATCTACAATTCTAAAGAGTGAAGTATCATAATATTCATCTTCCTTCCATTGTGTTGCATTTATATAGGATTAGAAAGTAGAAAAATTAGAGCTTTATCAATAGTGGCATTAATAAATGTTGATGACCTTCAATCCTTCACATTGTTTAGATTTGGTTGTCATCAAAGTTCAGCATTTAAAAAGTTGAGCACAAACTGAATTTTTTAGCCAAGTTTGGTGCTTGGTGTTTGTGACATCTTCATAGAGTGGATATTGCAAAGTTGGTGTGGTCCATTTTTCTCTTAAGGCTTCGTAATCCCTATTTGTTGCATTCTTTTATTTCTCTTTTCTACTTGCACTTTTATAATTCTTGATTTGTTGTAGAATGTTATGAGGAGCATGATTAGGAACTTGATTAGGATGTGAATATTGCAATTTTTTGCAGAGTAATTAGTCTTGCATTGAGGAATAGTCAATGGTTTTGTTTTTGCAAGCTCAAATGAATTACATATGACAATGAGGTAGATTTTTGTATTTGATCTATACATGTAGGTTTGAAAATTGTGGCAGATGAAGCTAAAAATGCAGAAGTACAAGGACCTTGTAGTATTAGCAAATACTATTGTGACATCTACTTCTAATACTCCCATTAGGGCTCTACAAGATTAACAAAATAGCTCTTTCAAATTTTCTTCATATACACTATGAAGATTTTTTTTTAATAAATATGCAACCCCGAATTTTTTGTAGTTATTTTATTTAATTTTGTCTTCACCCAACATTTTGGTCATTTTAATTTCATTTTATTTTTACAAAAACCATCCTTTAAGTTGTTTTAATGCCGATGACCCATGCATATAATATGGGAGTTGCGTACCTGGGAATTGAATAGATAATTTTATTAGCTTTCCAACCATATGTTACACATAAAAAATCTGATAATTATCAAAAAAGTTACAGATGAATTAAAATTAACTTTAAAATTGGATGAAATTATAAATATTCATCCAAAAGAATATTCTATAGGAATCTTAGAATCTAAAAATGAATCAAAGCCCCGAAGTAAAAGTAGAAGTCAACGAAGGTCAAAGTATAAGTAAATTTCAACCTTCATATGTAAACAAGAATTACTTACAAATTTTGGAAAACCGGTAAACGGTCAAAATTTGTTCGTAAATAACATTTATCAAGAAGTTAAAGGAGATTTATACTTTCACCTTTATACATCAAAAAGAGAAGTTATCAAGATAAATTCTAATTAACCAATTAAGAATAAAAGTAAAACTTGAATGATAAAAATGATAAGTAGAAGACTAGGAGTCAAAAGAATTTAACTAAATAACCAAGAAGTTATCTAATAATAGAATAGGGTTAGTAGAGTAAAAAGATTTTTGTTTTTACGAAGACCTATTTCCTTGGAATAGTAATTGAGTCTTAGAAAGTAGATTGAAACATTCAACGAGAAAAAATAAATCAACAAACAAACCAATTAAGAATCAATTCACAAATAGAAAAGAACCTAATAAGAACTTAATGAAGTAATTATTCACTCAATCAATTGCTTGCTATTATCAAAAGTCACTTTTGCTCATCATAGCCAAACTCGATCAAACTAATTACACCTTTTGAAGCTTAGCAATTGTGGGTGAAATCATTAAAGAGTAGGATTAACAAAAAGCTCCATTGCTTGGAAGGCAGCTTGTTGCTATAGACCATTGTGTATGTTGGTCTTAAGGATAGAGATCGAAACACTCACACAAATGCATTCTCAATTATATATAGAAATAGTCTATAATTGTACAAGAAGCCTAGCATTAGTTAAATGTGAATTGAAAGTTATACTTCCCTAATGATACCTTTTTAGTAGCCTAAACTTTTGGCACCTTGAAGCCAACATTTCCTAAGGTGTTCAACAATCATGTTTAATTTTTATAAAGAGAAATGGTATTTTCTACTTTTATGTCTTAACCTTTTAAAGTCCAAATGATGCTTACATATCATAGATGTGATATAAAATGTTTGATGAATAACAAAAATGGAATTCATATACATGGCAAGGTAGTGAATGTATATAGATTACATTTATTGGTAGGGTTCATACTTTTAAAAAAATTTAAATTATAATTTGAAGGTTTTCTTTTGAAATTCATTTGAAATTCCAAATCAACAAATTCTAAAGGCCCCAAAGCAAAGAAAATTCGAAATAAAGAAGTCACCTATTGGCTACTGCTATAATTATTGGATCATCTAGTGTAGTATGTTTTCCATAGATTTCATCTTAATCCATGAATCTTCAATACATAAATGAAAAACTATGTGGGATCATGTATGAAGTGAATTTGTAATGGATGCTTTCAAAATTTTGATACAAAATTGGACAACTACCTACTTCATAGATATTCCAGAAATAATCAATCAAATCCTTGGATCAAAAGTTATTTTGTTTGAATGAATTCAAGGTATTTGAGCAATTTTGGCACCTTCATTTTCTTTTGAATTTAGCATTTGTATAAATATTAACATGATTTAGTATGTGATTTTATTGAAAAAATCTACAATTTAGTACAAAAATATCATTCTAGAAATAGTCAAACTCTCTTATCTTTGTTGAGCAAGATTGTAAGAAAATAATTTCTTCACACCATGAACACTATTATCATAAAATATGTGGCCTC
Source organism: Rhytidiadelphus loreus (assembly GCA_947034895.1). NCBI lineage: Eukaryota > Viridiplantae > Streptophyta > Bryopsida > Hypnales > Hylocomiaceae > Rhytidiadelphus > Rhytidiadelphus loreus. The sequence continues at coordinate 9,648,754 of OX344763.1, forward strand.
AAAGTTCTTTTAACCAAAAACCCACCATTCCAAATATTTATAAGTTTTTCAAAGTTTTTATCTTTTAAATATTTTAATTTCAACTAATAAACACACTCATTTCACAAGTAATGATTGAAAACTTTCAAAAACAGTTAGGCACATTTCTTCCTAGTGACACATTCTTTGCTTGGATTGCAAGGTCATATACATTGTAGATTAAGCTAAAATCTGTATTTTCTTTAAAAAAATTGCATGAGTATATTTACCTAGCAAAATTATAATTCAATGGTAGAGGGATGCTAATTCATAAAGAGGAAACAATATACTCCAAGAAAGTTCATAGTTTCTTAATCTTGTTTAGCAAGAATGAAAAATAATAAAAGATTGACTTACCACATTATAATTCCTATGAATTTCTTAAAAATTCCTATGATTTAAAATATTATTATTTTTAAGAAATTAAAAAAAAAATTCATACGAATTTTATTTTTTTCCAAAAGTTTTTGAAAATCTTATTACTTTTAGCACACATATGACTCAATGAGGATGTGAAGCTATCATTCAAACCCTATTTACTAACAACAACTTTCCATTTAAGTATCCACCTAGCTAGCTAGAAAGCTCATAAAGGCGGAAAGGGGTATGCCCACTAAGAAGCCAAAGCTATAGTGTTGCACAATAGCTAGGGGTGAGTTAGTTTGGCCCCCCAACTATTTAGCCTAAGGGCTACTAGTTTTAGAATTCCCAGTGGAAATTGAATTTCCATGTTAAATTCTTAGGGGTTCACATCACCTCACACCATTCACAAGATGACATGTGGCACCCTTTTTTCAAAAATGACTTAATTTATGTTGAATTGGACTTTTTTAGGTAGCAAAATTGTTTTTCTGCATGAATGAATCTCACTCATGCAATGCCTCGAAGGCCTAAACTTTTAAAAGGAAAATGGCAAAACAAGTCAAGAATGAGATCATATGGTTAGAAGTACTTCACAATGCATAAAATTTTATTTGCAACTCTATTTGTCCAAGGTGTTGTTTTTGTGCAATTTTGAGAGTATTTTCTTATTTTGGAGCCAAGAAACTATAAAGGTTAAAATGCAAGCTAAGTCATGATATGATCATGGCTACAGTAGAGTAATAAGGGTACGTTAATATTTTATCAGAATGGTCAAATTAAATCCACACCAAGAATGCCCTAGTAAAAAATTTCTCTCCAATAAATCATGTTGTCTATGATTATGAAAATCATTTCCTCTAGAAAAAGTAAAAATAATAATAACACAACTATATGGATAGTAGTTGGATACTCATACTCCTACAACTAAATACAATCCTCACATGGTGCAGTATGTCCTTCATATGGATCCGTTTAATGATAAAAATTTGTCTACAATGGTATTTGCCATGGATAAAAGAGAAATGTTAAAAGCCCATGATCCTAATCTGTGGAATTGTCCAACCTTGTAATTTTCATAAAATATGTACCAAAAGAAAACTTTCATGCCAACCGATACCACAAGAAGGTTGAGAAGGATGCCCTAAACGAATAAGTTTAAAGAATGATAGAAAACCCTTTCTCATAGGTGACTTTTAGACCTTAAATGGTAAAAAAGTGTTACACATTTAGAATCTAGTGAATACAATGACATAATAAAGCTAACGAGTCAATGCTTACCCATAGTTATAAAATTCATAGCTTATTCATCCAAAATCCAAATAATACATATAGTACTTTGGTGCATTGGAATCCCTCATGAAAATGGGGACAAGAACCACGTTACAAAAAATCATCTAAATTAAGGAAACCTAGGTTTCCTACCTCAATGCGCCTTGATGATGTGACGGCGCCACATTGCTGTTGTGGGATCAAGACGAAGCTCCCATGTTGGCCAGTAATGAAGATCTTGTTTCACTGTCAACACTCTTGGCTTCCCATTCAAATGCACAGTCTTGACACGCACAAATGCTCCATGCTCCAACTCTTGAGTCACGTCCACAAAGTCTTGCAGATTCGGAGTAGGCTTCCCATTGACCTCCACAATCCATTGGAGGGCATACAAGCCATACCTGTGCACAGGACTTCCATGACACCACCGTGCCACATACACTCCATGCCCTTGTTGAGGCAAAAAACCCAATGCCCGAACTGCAGAATGGGGCTCTTGCAAGACACATCCAGCCCAATTCACCATTCGGGTGGTTCCAAAGCCATCACGGTCATCAATGCCTACCTCAATGTTGATTTCTTGACCTTGTCGAAACAATGTCAAATCCAAAGTTCCAGGTGTTAAATTCTCTAAATCTTCAGAAGAAGTTGTCTTGGTAGCTTCACAAGCAATCTCCACATCGCGAAAGCATGTCACTGGTTGCCCACTAATAGCCAAAAGCATGTCCCCTTGGTCCAACACACCATGAGCCCTTGATCCTGCCAAGCACCCCTTCACGCGCAAGACTTGTCGTCTCACAGAGTCTTTCTTAGCTAAAGCTTGCACCCACTTGTCACTAAGACCAAAGCTCCGAGCCTTAGACAATAAGGTTGGTTGAAGCTCAGCTTCCAAGATACGCATCAATGGCATGGACCTTTTCAAGCCATTAATAAACAAAGATGGACCGCCGGAGAGTCCGTTCACAATGACATCCAAAACCTCACAAATGGCATGAATTGGAATCCCCCGCACAAATTGGTGGTCTTCAGGTGAACTATCTCCATACTTTACTTGTGTAGAGAAGCTACCCCACAAAGCTTGTACTTTCCCATTCTCATTAGCCAAGACCCCCGAGAATGTATGCCCAAAATCAGTATCTAGCTCAATGACTTCCATATTCATAGCACGATAGCGTGGGCAATCGGCGGCTGCTACATTAAGAGAAGCTCCAGCATTTGTGACAGTTGACTTTCGCGATGTTGCTTGCAAGCTTCGAGAAAGACCAACAAGGTAAACAAAGTCCCCCCTTTGCAATGGAGGATCCGGAAAGAGTTGAGCTGCTTGCACCGCTACCATCCCCATTTCACCCAAAGCAGCTGGATCATAAGCCACTAACGCGTAGTTGTGCACAGGATGTAAAAACACGACTTCACCAGGAATTTCCATTGGAAATGCAGCAAAATTCAACATGACATCGGAGACTGAGATGGCTACCGTGTTCTTGTCCACTGCCACCAAACCAAGGTCCTTGGAGTGATGTACAATAACACCTGTACCAAAAAAATGTTGGGCATGAACACCATCCAACATAGCTGAAGGTGGGATGTGCACTTCCATCATCACCAAAGTCGGCTCAATAACATGCTCTGCCATAGAGGAGCTAGTTCCCGGTGCAACAACACTTCCTTGCCTAGAGGAGCTGTCCAATGTAGGACTAGGAAGATCAGTGGACAATTCTTTATCCACTTTTTGACGCTTTGTAGCAGCTTCCACTTGGATTTCTTCACCACCAACAATTGTTTTCACATCATCCTTGGCTTCTAAAGCCCCATTGACAACCGCTTCTATGGACTCAACTTTCAAAGCTATCAACGGAACCTCTGCAGTGGGAGCCGCAAGTTGAATATCCCACAACCCAGTCACATCATTTCGGGTGTAAATTCGAGGAGGTGCATACCATTCATGTCGATCAATAGTCACCAAAACCGATTTGCTCCTGTGCCTGTCAATGTGACTGACAAATTCTAGTGGAACACGAGCTCCTTTGGAAAGTTGGAAAAAAACGGAAATAAATTTATCAAGGTTAATTATCTCCTCCCCAGCCATCTTCTTAATAATAGCATGTTTGGGAACACCTGCTCGAGACAACATATAGCCAGGCTCAGCTACATACACAATGCCACACACAAAGTGAAAATTCCGAGCTTGTTGGTATGAAAGAGTATGGATCACTCCACCACTCACTTCCAAAAACATATTGGGAGTGATGGAGTGCAAATCTTGAACTATAATTGATACGGTCATGGTCTCCCCTCCTCGTTCAAACTCCAAGCTCACAGGATTCCCCACATTATCATCCAATAAAGTCTCATACTTCAAAAACTGTGTTAAAACCTCACCGCCAACGCGCACAAGAACATCCCCTGGCTCCAATTGCTTGTGTGCAGGACCGCCGGGAACAACCGACTCCACCACAAGCATCCCAGTTTCAGATGAAGGCGATGCCTTCCTCACCATTTGCTCAGTATCCCGTTTCAACCCCAATCGTCGTGTTTCATCAAACCCTTTATGAGAAAACGTCATTTGAAAACTTCCACGTGGAATCACTACAGGCTCCCAACCCTTTGGAGTCTTGTCTTTTTGCATTTGTAGTAGATGTAGAGCCCGCACCACACGTTCCAAAGGAAGAAAAAAGGCTGAGGCACTAGCAGACTTACTTCCAGCATTAAGTGCAACAGCCCGGCCATGAATGTCAATCACAGGAGAGCCACTAGAACCACCTTTTGTCCCTGATGCAGCCTGCATGTAGAACGTGTTGAAGTCGTTGTAGCCATCCTTCTTGTAGTGAGGTGCATCACGGTCCAACCTTGCAAGTGTGCCTGCAAGGATCGACACTTTTTCACCGCTATCGTTCCCTACTACACGAATCTCAAGCCCTACCGCTGCAGCATCTGGAGCCAAAGGGATTTCTTCATATTCCAAAAATTGGACATTATTAGGATCGAACCAAAGAAAACCAAAGTCATGAATGGGATCTCGATATAGAGGGTACACGGAAATCTCTTCTCGATTCACAAACATCGCTTCAGCCACAATGGGGCCTGGCTTCACCACATGGCGGTTGGTGAGAAGAATGCCACGTTTCTTGTCCACGACAAAGCCTGTGGCATAGCTAGCTCCAGCGACTTCAGTATCAAATGCTCGTGTGGCAGTGGTGCGAAGAACAACAACTGCAGGGACTACTCTATTCAATGCATTGCGCCAATCCTCTGCATTGCTTGCGTGTTCAAAGATAGGTGGCTCCAACTCCATTGTTAGGCCCAACTTCAAAGCCTCTGCACTCTCCGACTTCATGGGTTGTAATCCATTCATCTTGGTTGTTTTGCTCTCTTTGGATAGGCGATCAAATGTCCACAAAAGATTATGCTTGATTGGGCTTGAGAATCTACCTCTGCACACAAATGCAACATCAAACTCATTTCCTTAGAAAAATGCATCATTTGCAATAAACACAATAATATCAACTATTAGTAGAGTCATGAGAGCTAAATCCACACTTTTTGGCAAATAATTCCATTTTTTGAAGTTTTCTACATAAAAGAGGTGGCTAAAAACACAAAGAAAGCAAAAGAAACAAAGAAGAAAGAAGGCATCATACGACATTCTCAAAGTGTAAGGAAACAATGGTGCAATAGATAACAAACAAAACAAGCCAAAACACCTACCCTAATATTTCAATATGAGTTGCTTGAGTGCCCACAAAGAGTGGTGAAATTGAGAAACATAAATGAACAATCCATGTAACTTCACCAATTATCAAGCCTTCAATCAATAACAAGATGTCCACGATCTCTAGGTCAACACAACTAGGCTAAAGCAATGGAATCAACAACAACAAATGTTTAAAACATGAGAAGAAGGAATAGACCCAAATGATAGATGCTAGTACATAGAACTATTGCATGAGAACAAAGAATCTTGAACAAAATGCCAAAGATTTTCACTATCAAGAAAAAAGATCACATAGAAAGGAATTACATACGGTCTCAAATTCACCGATTTAACTTTACTCACCACTAAGAGCCTAGCATGCAAGTTGCATATAAGTTTATGTTGAAGGGCACGCATCTTCTCCACATTATGGAAGCTAAAAAATCCAACCACCTTAAAATTTCAAGGATAGATTTGATATCTTAAAAGCTTAACGTTGAGGTATAAGATCTATACTCCATGATTTCTTTTTCATCCAACCCTTTCTAAACAAGCAAAAGCTCATGTTGATTTATACCTCCTAAAACCTGAGGAACAACAACATGAAATTCAAAAAAATTGTGGAACTATAGTTCATAGAAGCTATTGCATGAAACCAACTATGATTTGTTCTTTTCACATCAATCACATGCCACATGCATTCATTAGCTATACATCATGCACTATTGTAGAGAAATCCTTTGGTAATATAGCTCTCTATGGATAGGATTTTCTTCATGTCACAAGCTACATGATGAACAGGACAATGTTCCACCTAAAGGTGAAAAGAAAACACACTAAATTTCCAATTACATTTTCAACAAAACTAATTGACGTTCTCCAAGAAAAAACTCTTGGGGCTGAATCGCAAGGAAATCATCCAGACACCGCTTGAAATCATCCCTTTACACCTCTTGAAATCCAAATCCAAGGCTAAATTGCAAGAGCAGTCGAAAGAAAGCAAGAAGAAAAGGGTCGAGTTCCCAGAAAAGCAGCTAGATTCTCCCACTGACAACCTCGTCAAGCTTCCGGACAAAGATTATCCTCAATTCGTATTTGTAAGTCGTAGATCCGTTGCACCCTAATTGAAGCGAACGTTCAAATATCACGAAAGCTCTAAATTCTGTCCATGAGCTTCAAGCAAGCTGTAGTCACCGACCAATTTCCATCACCTCGTTCAAACCCTAACGACGAGCTGCCTCAAGTATTTTACCTGCTTGGTTCTAGAATTATCTTGAAATATCAGAAACATTCATCTTTGAGGGCGCAGACCTACTCAGAAACTCAACTCACGGGACAATCTTGAACCACGATCAATCTCTCCAAGGCGCAGGTCTAACGTGTCACGCAGAATTTTATGCACAGTCCTCAGGTCCCCAACAGAATACTGTATTCTTCAGAGGAGTTCTCAAGGAGCTCAGATTCTGATTAATGGGACAACATTCGAGCACTACCACAGGAAATGAATGCTACCACGAACTAACAGGTACCCAAAAATGAAGATCTTTCATTGACTGCAAAGTTCCGTGATGGACTTCAACTGAACAAGCGACTATAAGAATTTTTGCAACCCTCGAGCGCACTGACTCCAAAGACAAGCCATGAGAGTGCACGATTTATGCAGTCCTCAACTAAATTCCTTTACATCTCGGCGGAGCTACCAAGGAGCTACGATATTGATTATTAGGTCAAATTGTGGACGCTAACACAGGAAATGACATACTACCGCAGGAAGTCAAATGCTTACTAACGTGTTCCCAAGAATGAACAGCCAGCCGCTTCATCCCCTCCCGGGAATGCGAAGTTCCGTACTGGAATTACTGGCTTAAATCATTTTGCAACCCTTGAACACACTCCGAAGAAGAATAAAGAGCTTCCTATGATTGAAATGCGCGCCGACCTTTACACTTACGAAACTAAAGCCTCGATCTAACGATTTGCAACTGAAATCAGTCACACAGAATCATTCACAAGCAAAATGCTTCATCTCTCCCATCTCTAAAGTTCCTTACATCTCGATATCTACCATGCACACATGTTGGTGCACAATTCATGCTCTGGTCCCGGACAGAACATGGACTTCCTTTCGTCTAGGCGGAATTTCCAAAGAAGCTAAGATTCCGATTGTGGAGCCAAACTTTGAGATGCAAACTAAGTTTGTCACTCACACTAATGTGTACCCAAGAATGAAGAGCTGGCGGAGCCCGGTGCTGGACTTCAACCGAGCAACGGCTTACAACATTTTGCCAACCGCGAAAACTCCGAAGAAGAACAGGCACTCTTCTTATTACTGAACTGCGCACTAACTACGGTCACAAAACGGGATTCTTGATCTACGGTTTCGCACCCCTGCCCAAGAAGCCCAAAACTGCCCTTCAAACGAATTGAAATCGGAGCGAACTTCTCTTCTACTGATATAGCCAACGATCTAAGGCCATCGTCTGAATTCTAGATGACAAGCGAATCCCGAGTTTAAGCGATACTTGAAACGAATCTAGATCGCCCTTAGTTGCGATGATTTCATGAACCTACAACTTGCAAAAACGAAACCCTAACGCCAAGCGCGACAAGACCTCACCTGCAGCAGCAGCTCGACAGTGACCGTGAACTCTCATGTACAGAAACTCCGCCTTCGCGCCTGCATTTCGAGTCGCAATCCCAGTGCGCAAACACTTTTCGAAGGTGGATTTGTCCGACTGCTGTCACGCCCCCAGTTTCCTCCAGCAGCAGCTCTCTCCGCTCTGCTTCCTTCTCCGCCGCTGGGAGTGGAGATCTAACTCTAGTGACTAAAAAGAACAGAAACCGAAATAGTGAAACCCCCGAAAATAAGTTTCCGCAATCCTTACGGTACCCAATAAGTGAGCGGCCGGCAGATCTTTCTCCCTCGTGGTCGGTCAGTCCACGATGTGGGACCTCAAGCTTTGCCAAAAACGAAGCGAAACCGACTTCCGGTAAGAGAAATTAATAATTCGCTAAAGTCCACCGTCCGTCAGACTAAATACTGACACCACAAACCAGAGTGTTCGCTGGTCTTCTTCACCTAATTCACGTGCAGCCTGACGAAAAAACACACACACCGATTTCTGTAACTGATCGGGATTTCACTCCAGATCGGCAAACCCTAATTTCGGAAATTAGGTTCTACGTTACAAATCTCCTACACTTATAGTTGAGGGGTTTAAGATGATTTCACATAAAGTGACAGTCACGGCGAGTATAGTAGTACCTACAGTACTGTACCATGTAATTTTGCCACACTCAAAATACAAGTAAAAGTAATTTTTTAATATTTTAATTCTTTTTTTTTCTTAAATTCAAAATTCAATATCTTTTATGCTAAGTGTCAAGACTCCACAAAACAACAAAGGAGTGCAAGGACTTTGTTGAAGTGTGAGAGTTTGTGTTATGGATACAATAGAAAACTTTGTGTATAAAGGAATGCAATGACTTTGTTCCATGTAATGTAAAAGTTATGGTTTTTTCAAAATAAAAAATAATTTAATTCAATTTTTTAATTCATAAAAACTTTGAAATCCAATAACATTCACACCCTAAGTTAGAATGTCATGAAGCAAAGCCCATTCATCCATACTTACAAAGAACTTTCCAACAGTACTAAGAATGCAACCAATTGACGCACTATCTAAAAGATACACAATTTAGCATAATTTAAGATCCAAAAACATCTCAAAAATCAATAACCTTCATACCATAAATCCAAACGCCATGAAACAAATCCCATGCACCTCTTCTAGCAAAGTGATTTCCAACAATACCAAGAATGCAAAGAATTGACACACAATCCAAAAGATACATAATTTAGCATAATTTAGCATCCAAAAATATAACTCAAAAATCCATAATTTTCATAATTTTCACATCCTAGGTTCAAATGTCACAAAACAAAGCCTATGCACCTCTTGACAAAGAGCTTTCCAATGGTACCAAGAACAAAACAAAGCCTATGCACCTCTTGACAAAGAGCTTTCCAATGGTACCAAGAACAAAACCAGGGGACAAACGGTCGCAGAGATCATAACATAATAAACAAAACAAACTAACAAAACAAACAGCCCTTTGCTGAGGGAAGGTCAATTCAATAGAGAAGACTCAATTCGAACAGGAGAGACGTTCACCTTTTGCTGCAAGATCACCGTTGCGTGATCGAAGCAGAAACTCAAATTGCTCTTGCACCGGTACACACATGTGCTCTCTGTGATTATTGGAAGCTTGTGCAAATCTACAAGAAGGATCGAGACATGCACGCAATCGCAACTAAAAAATCTATAGTGACCCACTACGTGATTGATTATGAATGAAGAATTTATACGCGAGATTACAAGAGGCGACTACTGGTGGATTCAATTCTATGCTACAGAGCAGAAGCTACAGGATGAAGGGTTGCACGCCGACCATGTGAAGCTCGTATTGCTGCACGGCGGGTGCGAGGGCGGCCATGGTGAAATCTAGTGTGCAATTCGTGACGTTCACGGAGTTGGGTTCGCCGGAGGGCAGGCGCGGAAACTCCCTGCAAAGCTCGCTGTGCGCGTTCACGGTGTTGTGGTAGTGGTACGATCGGAGCTCCGTGGCGGGGTCCATGTCTTGTTGAGTGCCGCCCTGCTTCATGTGCTCCGAGTAGTGGACCCCCGTGGCCCACACGCGCTGCGGCTGAAGCGCATACTTCCGTGACTCCACGGACACCCACCCGTAGTTGCAGTTTGCGTACACCAGCTTCTCAAACGCCCATTTCCTGCGTGAGTGAGCAACACATGAGAAACAGCACCATTCCTGATACGGCACGGGATCCGCAAGCACCAAACATCTAATCTCCTGGGATTCCGGGTTCCTGTCTGATATCGTGTCAATCCCAGCTATCTCCTATCAACATGGCAACAGAAGTCTCAACAGAAGAGAAGCAACATGGAAATAGCTCGGGAAACATTATTGACCTCCACAAATCTCAACAACAGAAGAGAGGCAACATTGCAGCAATATTGACCTCCACAAATCTCACATTCAATAGAAGAGAGGCAACATTGCAGCAATATTGACCTCCACAAATCTCACATTCAACAGAAGAGAAGCGCAACATTGCAACAGAATTGACCTCCACAAGTCTCAATAGAAGAGAACGGCAACATTGCAACAGGATTGACCTCCACAAGTCTCAACAGAACAGAAGCAACACTGCAACAAGATTGACCTCCACAAGTCTCACATTCAACAAAAGAAAAGAAGAGCTGGAGCCTCTCGGCTGCATCGATACAGATAGCGAGTCCTACCCTCGGTACTCTCTTGCGAGGTTCATTCTAAGATGACTTTCACACAGAGAAGGAACTTCAGTTCTTTCGTGGAACAACCGGTGTACATTAAATAGTCTATTTGTTTACGTAGTCTAACCCGATTAGCACAATGGTAGTGAGGATTTGAAACAATGTTGAAAGCCAACAGTGAAATCTTATGTGAACACAGGTAGAGACTGAAATAGAAGCTCTCATAACCCATACAACAGTACATTCGAGCTCCCATGGACCAGGCACGGGAACTTTGAATTGTGCTAAGTGAGAAAATACTTGAGCTTGTTGACGTTCATTTTTTTCGCGATTGATTTTCAGCTTGCCACAAAATACAGGTGCAAACTTTAGATGCTGAAAGTTTCTAGATTATTGGAGGAAAAGGTTCAAATTTTTATGTAAATGGTGAATGGAAATGCTTCCTGTTGGTGTGGTGAATTGAGAAGTTACATTACTACCCTCGGGGTCTCCTTTGTGAGGTAGACTCTATGGTCACTTTGAACATTCAAAAGCAACCCGGTTCCACATCAAAACCAAACGGACATGAAAATCATGTTGCTTACATCCCCTCGTTCCTTGGAGCAAAAAATTTCACTCTTAATACCCTCGCAATGTTGAATTTAGATTGGCCTCCATATTCAATATCGTTTTTCTAGTGCACTCACGAGGACCGAGTTCTCGCGATGCCAACTACCAAGCTCGCAATGCAACGAATTCGCTAATGTTTTAGGGTTACGCGCCCTTACTTGGAGATTTCGTCGCGGAACTTGCGATCCGGGAGATCGCGGTTGCGTTTGTGGCAGAGCGCATCCGAGACTTTGACATTCTGAAACAGGATTTGTGTAGTCTGATTTCTCGCTTTCTCCGCGAGCAGGGCCTCAATCGCATTGGGATGCCCCGGCGTGTGGGAGCCATTCTGTCCCGGGATGTATAGGAACTCGTCGACGTCGAAGAAGAACGTCCAGTTGCTGAGCGTTTGCGACCTCTGCAAGCAATCATTCAGCATGGTGAATTGGTGATGATAGTATCCCTCATACACCTCCGCTAGTCGCAGATTCGCGACTTGCACTCTTCCGAGGTCCATCCACGGCTTAAGCACGCGGTACACGTCGTCATGGATCCCCCCCGCGTCTTGGAAGAGGAAGAGCGTCCTGTTGCCGAAGAAGTAGGCGTGGTAGGCGATCCATTCCCGGATGCGTTGCGGGCTGATGTTGCCGTAGAGCGGGGAGCCGCAGAAGGTGATTTCGTAAGGGTACGGGGGTTGGTATCGGCTGGCGTTGTACTCTCCTCGCATCTCAGTGAGCGCGATGAACCTCTCCGGCGCACGAAACGCGTTCGGGTAGCTCGCGGTTAAGACTAACCTGCCGCCGGACCCGTCAGTGCCGACATCGTGAGAGAAAGCGCACACGATCACCATGGTGCCGTACAACTCGCCCATGTTCCAGTCGGGCTTGAGCGCGCGCGCCTTCACTTTCACCCCTGGGCGGTCCACGCCCGTCACCCACTTGCACTCGTAGAGAATGTTGTGCAAATTGTTCAAGCGTTTGCTCGTCATCACAACTGATGAGAACGTGCGAGGGCCGTTGCGGTATGAGCCGACCTCCACGATCAAGCGCGTCGCGATCCCGTGCGCGCGGAAGGAGCGAACCTCCCCATGAGAGAGGTCGAGACTGGACGTGTCGAGTGTTTCATCCATGGCGAGCGTGGTGTTGGCGCACGGCATGGGTTGGAGCGATGAGGCTGACCACCAGCCAGGGGCGTAGCGATTGGCATTGGAAGAGATTTGAAACAAGAGGAGGAGGCAATTCACCACGATGAGAAGCACCACGGCGTTCCAGCCACGCGCGCTCGAAGGGGGAATGTACTCCAAAAGTTGCGTCGGCGACTTCATGTTGATCACAATGACTTACGCAATTGCTCGCACAACATCTCAAACACTTGTAACCTAAAATCGCCCCCAAGATCGCCACGTCGAAGTCTCGTAGAATTTTGCGCCTTCACCCGAACACGAATCGCACGTCGAAGTAGTTGGTTACAGACATCTTCAGCACCATGTGCAATTTCATCGCCACCCAGCTCCCACGAGTCTCCCACGATTCCGCAACTTGCCAGTAGCAGTCTCTGTACCACAAGCATTAGAAGCGACTGTCAAACAGAGTCTACATCACCCTCTGAAATCGACAACTCAGTAGTAACTTACAATCTCTCCACACTTACTCTGCGTGTCCCTTGAGCAGCACTCTACCCAAATCAATGAGTACGCCTCAAGCTTATATACATCCAGATCATCTGCAATCAATCTGCACCAGCTACAAACTCCATTCTAGAACTTCGGTGATCTCAGAATGAGCAGCTCCAAAGCTAGGGTTGCCACATAATTCTGAGCATGCCTTCTACGTAGAAGAAAACAAGGTCACCCTCGATCACTCCACACTGTTCCCGATTTAAGCTATTCCAGACGGCGTCCGAGGACAAATATTCAAGGCTGTAGCAAATTTCTCGCACTCCTCTCTCTCTCTCTCTCCCCTCCACCCCGCATCCCAAGAAACCTCCAGAAGTCAGACTACCCTACCAAAAACTATTGATCGAAGCGGGAATGAACATCAACAACCAGTGATTGCAGCACTCAACTACTACAAACACAAAACGAACTCTCGAGGTTCAAGGGTATGGCGTGCACCAGCGATCGAGTGCGCAAGTCGGTACAAAACGCTAAGCTTCAACCACAGTCACGACCACCACAAGGTACCCGTTCACAAGGCCCTTGACCGCCCTCCACCAGAAATTCAAATTCTCTGAGCTCGATCCATGCACCCACGAAAGTACTCTCTTACTCATCAGTCGCGAGCTAGCAAAGTCATCTGCTTGGAAATTTAGGTCACGTCATTCCCAGAGAAGAGATGAAGTCTGGCCCAGGTTTCGATCAGCTGAACCAAGGTGAAATTGCAAGGGCTTTCCGTATCAAATGGAAACAGTAGCGCATGCACCCGGGAAAAATACTTTTTGTATTCCAGCTGCTACGAGCTCATCATTGGAGTCCGTGACGCACCTCTCCATGATGATCCTGGACTGCTGGAGCGCTGGTGACTGTGGAGCTTGCTTGGCTGCTGCCCTTTGTGAAGTGGCTGCACATTCACCGCAAGCTTGAGATGCTGCTGCACTGGCAGGTGCGTTTTTCGTCGCCATGGACAGTTAAACCAACTCTACGGGTACAAAAAAGGTACCTTTTTCCTTTTCTTTTGGAGTGTTTCTTTTTCTTTTGGTGTGTTTCTTTTTCTTTTGGTGTGTTTCTTTTTCTTTTGGTGTGTTTCTTTTTTCTACCACCCAAATCTGGTGTTTGCAAAACTTTGAAGTTAAATAAAACCTAACTGAGTTGCTATTTTTAGTAGTTTATATTTTTGGAAAGTTCTTCTTGGAGTTTAGTTTTAGCATCAAAAATTCAATCTTGAAAATGAATGATAGTGATTTTTCTATTCAAGATTTTGTGCAAGGATACCCATTGCAATCTTGAAATGTCCAAGGCCTATTTTGAACTTCTTGAAATTTGCTCTAAATTGAACAAAATGCCAACATGTTGATAAGTTGTATCAATTTTTTTTAATTGTAATCGTACAAATTCAAACTAGACATGTTAGAGATCTCATAAGAAAAGAAAACCCAACAATATCACTTATGGAGTGAAAGATTGTAATATGTTGTGACCATGAAAGTGTTACAACTCCAAAAGTGATGTGAAGTCTTTCAATCCTCTTTTCACAAGTCAAATCTAAAAAGTTGGTGACCAAAAACATGCCATATGTACCAAAAAAAACTTCAATTTTCTATATTAAAATACACATTTCAAAATTTTGGATTTTTTTTCACACACAAGTATATATATAATTTATTTTATATTTTTCATGATTAAAAACATTAGGATGAATTATATATGATTTTCCAAGTAATTTCTTTGTAAAAATCATAAGGAGTATTAATTTTTTAAATGCCTAAAATAGTATGAAAAATTTAAAAGATTTGAAGATAATAGTAATAAACATCATGGTGCAATTGTTGTGCTCCTTGAGCTCACACAAAGAAAAACTCAATAGAAAATGCTCAAAAGTAGTGTAGTTTAACCCCAAAGTGACATTTAATTTCTAGGGTTCAAAAACATCATTGCTTTTGAAGCTTTATGGATCTAAATGTCTTCAAGTTATACAAATCTCAACCGTACAATCTTATAGTGTACATATTGTAGAGGACATGTAGAAAATTTGAAGTCATTTGGCCACATAGATTGTAAACCTACTCAAATGTAAAAACTTTACACTACAAAATGATTCAAAACTAGTATGCAAACACATTGGTGAAAATAAAATTCATTCAATTGACTCATTGTGTCTACAAAATGGCTTTGAAATGTTGGAAATCAACAAGAAAAATTGCAAAAAACATATCTAAAGGTGAACCTCCTTCTACTAGAATGCTTCTCAATCACTCTAAATTCTTAGATTAACATGAAATTTTAGCCACACAAACTAGACTAGCGTACGCAACTTTTCCAAAAAAGAATTATTGAAAATAAACTTTGTATGAAGAAGAAACAAGCCGCCAAAGTTCACTATACTCCAAAAATGGCAGGATTTTGAACTTCAAATTGGTCCCAAACATTCAAAACAATTGGATTGACATGAAAAATTTACCACAATAAGTATACTTCAAGGGGAAGAAAATTCAACAAATTTTATTGAAAATGAGCAATGGATGAAGGAGATACAAGGCCCCGAAGTTGCAGCCCTAAATGCAGTTTGGTGAACTCAAATTGAAGTTGTGAACTTCAATTGGCTTTGAAAAAAAAAAATCTTGGATTGATCTGAAAATTTTACCATACAAACTAGAAGGAAGAACGCAACATTCCCAACAAGTTTTATTGAATTTGGACCTTGGATGCAAAAATTACAACTCTTTGAACTGGACCTTAAACTGTGTGAGGACACTTTATGTCCTCTTTGTCACTTTGGGATTAATCATTAAAGGTGATATCTTCAAAGTGTCGAAAAATTTGAATTTGAAAATTTTGCATTAGAGAAAAAATGAGGCCTTTAGAGGGCTGCTCCAACAGTCTTTAAGGGACCCTGAAATTTGTGTTTTTTTTGCAAAATAAATCGTTTTCCTCCTATTTCTACCCGCCTGAATCTGCAGTGGCGGCAACGCAAAAATTGAAATTAATGAATAAAAATTTGATTTAAAAAAAAAGGCTGAGAAAAATTTTAAAATTTTAAAAAAAAAAAATTATCTCAAAATCTGGCAGATTTTGAGATAATCACCTGGGCTGACACCAAAGGTGCGACACTTTTCGGGGTAACAGACTAAGCTCAAAATAGCTTGGTCTGTCACCACGAGGCAACCCTCTAGAGGCCTCATTTTTTTTCTACTGGAATAAATTGTAGATGGAACAGATTATTAGAGCTACATTTTCTTAGCTACACTTAAATGTATTTAAAATGAAGAACTATGTGAAATCTGAAGTTTGATCTTCAAAATGCCCTTAGCTCGGGCTTGATTTCCTTTTTAGGATTATGCAATTAATTGACTAGAATTTGGAACATTATTGGATATGGGCAAAAGGAGAGGAGGTCTTTCATTGAGAATGGCTACATGGAAGGAAGTTTGAGTAGGATTTTATTTGAAAGGTAACTACACCTTAGATGAGAGCGCATGTTGTAGTGTATGTAATAGTTTTAAAATGTAGCATGGACATCTCAAGAGTTAGAATGTCCTTAGAGCAACTAGTGTACTAACCCTCCAACTTTATTTTTATCTTTTATTTGGCACAAACTTAGAAATTGTAATTACTCATTGGAAGTGCATCAAAAATATCTTTAAATAGATACAATAAAAAATTTATATGGAAACTTGACAACCAAAGTAAAAACCATTGAAAAGCTATTTAATCCCTAACTGCCTAGGCAACCATATATGGTCGATCTAAAATTTCAGGCTCATTTTACAGTGGTCAGTTAAATTTATTTGCCTTTTTTTAAATTGGGTAATTTTTAGGGTTAACTATTGAAAACCTTTATTTTTCACTAAAAATGGTACATATTTGATTGTTGAGAGGTCTCTAAAGTCATATATGTCCATTAGTGGAAGAGTAAAGCTTGCTAATTTTACTTCATTTTCCAACTTTGAGCAATTTCACTTGATTTGAGATCTAAAAACTTGTACTTATTTATTTGCTTCGAAAATGGTCCCAATGGAAAGAGTAAAGTTTTTTTATGATTATCACCATTGAAAATTGTGTTTATTTGGAGTTATTTGTGATTTATACTTATAAAAAAAATTGTATTTCAACAATTGCAAGGTGGATTGTGTAATGAGTTTAATAGCTTTTCAAGTGATATTAAATTTTTTGAAAGGGCATTTTAGTGTGCTAATACAATTTGTAGTTGTTCATGTCACCTCCAATCCCAAAAAACTTTCATGTGCAAATTTTTGAAACATTGTGGGGAGGGGCAACATACTAAAATTAAAAAACATACATTTCTCTTGTTATAATCTCACAACTCTTATGCAATTTTGCACTCAAAATTGGTGTGCATACTACTAAGAAAGTTCTTTAAACATCCATACTGCTAGATTTTGAAAAAAAATCAATTTACTTCAATGGGGATAACTATAAGCCCATGCTCTTTTTTCATAGTCAAAACACAATTGAAAAGGCTTGGGCATTTAACCCTTAAAGGACCGTCACTATACTTTCACCAAAAACACTCTAAACCTGCCATTTCTAGTACAAGTACCAAAATTTTGAAAAAAAACTTTTTTGACATATCTAACATTAGGATCTTGTATTATATAGTATCAAAAACATGTGGTAAAAATTTCAGACATTTCCACCGGGGGGATTGCAAGATATAAGCATTCAAATTAACTAAAATCATTTTTTTTACCTTGCAAAAAGCAGGGCAGCTGCACTTCACAAGCTCACATTTCTATGAAAAAATGACCTAAATGGTGGCGCTTCTTTGGATTTGTTTTCCTAGACAAGTTGGCCACATGCTTGAAAAATTTTAGATCATTTGGAATAGTACAACATATAGGAAAAAAATAGTAAGTAGGTAGTAATAGAAAATGATTAAAAATACTAAATTATTTACAATTTAAATATGGAATTAAAAATTTCCAATCCCAATGGTAAAAATGTTGTAATAATGTATCTATATCCTACGATTTTATTTTTGTCCAAAAAGATTGATAATTGGGTAAGATAAAGAATTTCAAAGTTTATTTTAGAGTAGGAAATCCAAAACTGCCCGCAAACAAAAAATCCTCATAACTTTTGACTCATTGATCAAAATGGAATGATTCAAAGCTTTTCGTGTATATAAAACTCTAGAAAATCAATTCCAAATTTTTGTTTCTGAAAAAAGTGATTTTTTCTGATTTGCCCGAACTGCCCTGTCGGTGAAAAAAGTAACATATTGGGCTATAACTTTTGACTCGTATTTCCAAATGTCATGAAATTTGGTGCATTTGAAAGATCTTCCTTGCCCCCACATTCTATTAAAATTTCAGCCTCAAATATTAAAATCTCCGCTCGTAGGTACTTGCCCAAATTTTCTATACAACCAAAAAACACAGTCCGGTCTTTTAGGGGTTAAGGGTTAAAAGATAAAAGAAATATAGAGAGACTCTTCAAATCATGCTTAAGGAAGAAAATCCAAACAAATGGTAGTGCAAGTTTCAAATGAAGTGATGTTGAACCAAATTTTGCATTGAGAAACATGTTTTGCCAACACCTCTACAAATTTTGTTTTTTAGTGCATTTTTTATGCAATTTATTTTCATTGTCCAATGTCTAAATTGGAGATTTCTTGTGCCTATTTCAAAATACTTTTGAATACGCTTTGAATGACACAAAAATTCAAGTTCTAAATATAAAGTAGTGAAAAAATAGAGATATATTTGGAAGGCTTGTTTTCAATTCCCATTAAAATGCCCTTAGGGCATCTTCAATGGACTCAAAAAATTTGTTTTGCCAAATATGTAGTATAACTTTAAATTCAAAGTTAGCCAATGGGATTGGGAGAAAAATTGGTTGCAATTTGAAAACATCAACAAAAAAAACCCAGTGAAAAAATCTATAAAATTTATATTTTGAGTTTAAAAAAAAGTAGAAAAAAACATCTGAATTCTGTACTTGACGGAGAAACCAACCAGTTTGACATTGGAATTGAAGGAAAACAACCGACAAAACTCAAAATACTTCCAGAATGTTGGACAAAGGAGCTCTGACGAGTCCAACAGGGAACCACCACGCCAAAGGCAGAATGATGGGGCAACTACAAAAAACATGCATGTGCTCATGTGGACTTTGTGGAGCAGTGCAAAGGGACATTCAAGTGCCACCCGTGCAAGTCCAAACGCTGACCGAGCAGCAAACAAAGGCACTCAACAGTATCAAATCATGCACTGGGAAGGTGGGCCTTGTCCCGTGTAATAAATGAAGCAGCGGCGCGAGCACCAGTAATTTCTTTTGTTTTTTCAACATCAGTCAGTTTCAGTTTTTTGTTTTTGTTGTAAGCGGAAAAGAACACTCAAAAGCCATGCTACGCTTTTCATGACGGAAAAATATGGTCCTTTCCAACAATAAATTGCTACAAAATCTTGGGATGGTATTTGCTCTTTTTTTTCAATGCATGTACTATACAAATTTGGGATGAATAAATGATATTCTATTTGCATTTCACGTGTTTCTTCACGCTATTCAATGAAGATTGAATTTTGTATTGTTGAAAATGAATTAAAAACAAACTAGATGGAGAGATGGCAAAAGTTGTGATGGATTTTAGTGCTCAACATGTAACTATGCATAAGATTTGCACAACTAAGGTGGTACACCCAAAACCGTCACTTTTTACTACTGAGCCTAGTTGTTATTATGAAATTGGTCAAATTTTTACATATTCATGTTGGCAAGTGAAAGGAGGTTCCAACGCACCAAAGAATGCCACATTTGGATATTGTATGCAAAAGTTATCAAGGGTCAAAGTTCGTTTCTGAAAACGCTCCATCCAAACAGGTACATAACTGAAATTCAAAATGTACAAACCTTATGGATGGTGCTTTAAGGTCAGGTGCGATTTAACAACACACTACCTTATAATGACATGAAAAAATCAGCAAATGTTGGAGTAGGGTTTAGAGCTCCCTCTATAGTACACTAGAGCCTAATCCATGCATAAGTTTTGGAAGCCCATTGTGGACCAATTTCTTCTTATGATGAATATGTATGGCCCGATATATGGTCTAAAATGTACATCAAAAGAGGGATTTTTTTGCAATGGGTGTGTTCAAACGTAAGTCTATAATGGGCATTATGCCAAACCATCTAAGCCTTTTCTGGATGATGTTCTAATCAATTTTTGTTTAGTATTTGTTGTTGTTATTGTAGTAGTATTATCCCATGTAGAATAATAATTAAATTGAAGCATAGTTTCTTTATTATGCAATTTCTTTCTGTGCTGGTCATTTGAATAATTTTGGGAGGACAAATAATTATTTTTCTCTCACCTTCAATTGTTCAAATGAAAATTTGAGTGTAGTTCATATTATTAAATTTCCTAATGACATTCTTTGTTAATATTTAGAAGGCCAATGTTGGTTATAGAAATAATTTTGTAAAATCCTACTTTGATAGTAACGAGCAATCCCCATGTATTAGAATCCATCCTAATATCAATAAATGGATGGAACAAGATAAGGGAGTACAAGTTGATGTTAATCATGTCATTAGATCATATCAGTCTAGTGCTTTCATTTATACTACTATAGAAACTTCCTAATTTCATCTTATAAAGATTTTAGAAATAAATAAAATCATTTAGGGTCATTTTTCAATCAATTTTTTTTCATTCTATACAATTTAAAGATGAATGAATATTCCCAGCATGATCCCAAAAAGGGTGCACATTTCCCTACTAAGAAATCTCTTAAATTTTGTATTATTGTCGAAAAGTTGTTTTGTGCTTAAATGTTGAAAGGTCATAATTTGATTTTGAAATTCAAAATTTAAATTTATGCATAATATGCTAGGAGTATCACAAGTCCAAATTTTGTTCAAAATCTTCTAATTCTTCAATTAGTTATGGCAACTTTTGTGTGTATGATGGAGAACAACTGTGTATTTGGATAGACATATTTTGAATTCCTCTTTGGAATATCATGGAATGTACAACCAAATTTTTCAATTTCATCTATGATAAGATTTTGGCATAAATTTATCACACCCATGGTTGGCTCGCTCATCTATTGTGAGATTTAGGGTTATGCAATAAAAGAAAAATAGCACAACAAGACAGAAATTTGCAATCTTTTGCAATTTGAAGGAAATTGGCCAATGAGGGAATGGATTTTGAGGGGAAAAGCAATATTTATTAGGCTAAATGATGCTATTAAAATAATCATGATATTTTGTGTTGCCTACGCTAGTTGATTTTAAAATGATATAAGTTTTTATTCTTGATTAATATTTCTACCAATTATGGTTGTAGAAATCTTCGTCTTTGAATAATATTGTGATTTGTGCTTTTGGAAACTACATTTATTAAGATTTTTTTTTAAATAGTTTTTTAAATTAGTTATTGTAGGAACAATTGAACCTCTATGCTTATTACATCAAGAAGCTTCAAAATCTCATATTTGTTATAGAATTTTGCCCCATTATAGATCTTCAAAGAGAAATTCTTCAAAACATCCTTTGTAAGTATACCTTGCTTTATGTTAGAATAGCCCCACAACTCATGAATGAAAATGCATATACTTATTATTGATAGTCCAAAGTTGATGAGTGTTATATATATATATATATATATATATATATAGCTTGTTACATGTTCTATTGTTTGTACGTGTTAGAAACCTTCTACTTCTAGCATACATAGAGGTTTGATTGTAGCACTAAATCTCATTATATTGTAGTGACTAATGAAGAAAAATGATTGAGAATGCTCCAAAAAATTGTCAATCACTAATTGTTATTGTTAATAAATTGGTTCAAAGTGAAGAAAAATATAATATAATTTTTCTTAGATCATTGCAAAATCTAACTAACCTTGAAATGTTGATGGAATGACAAAGTGGATGATGAATGGTCAAGCATGCCTTGATCTCATTCAAAAATGGATGATTTTCATTCAATTTGGAGGGAAGGAAGTTTTTTGAGTGTATACATCCCTTTGTTGTGGAAATTTCCTCATTGACAAACCATTGAAGTTTTTAGAGAAGAAGATGCTAAATTTATGGATCACAAAAGATGCCTTTCTAGTATATTTGGCAAATTCTTCCTTGTTCTAGATTTGAAATGCAACCATTAGAATGATATTTTCAAAATTTTATACCAATTAATGACATGAAGCTTACTACTCTGATTTAAAATTTTAGAAAATTTCAAATTAAATATTGTATTGCCATTTGAATGTTGGACATATTACCACAATCTTCTGATTTTCTAATTCTACTATGCTATAAAACTTTGGTTTACACCATAATGTACACGTATACTAAAAAATTTAGATTTTAAACCTTATTTTGTATTTTATACAAATTTTCTTCACTTTTTCTTCAAAAAATCATAATAATTTCACATTTTCACCCAAAAAAATCTGAAATTTCTAGCCATGTTTTGAAGAAGAAATTTGACTGAATAGAGATAATAGTAAGTGTGTGCAACAAAGGACCAAGAGCTGGAGTTTGTGCAAAACATAGGATGAAACTCCTTGAAGCACTCTAAATTGGATCTTTAATGGAGTTTGATGTTGTGTTTCTTTTGTACTATTCCCGGTTAAATCTTCCTCAAACACACTTCTACAAATTGGGGAGACCTTTGCAATGGACTCTATTCTCTAAAAGAAATGAAAAATAAAAATTCCAATAGTCATTTCTTTTTAAAAAAAATAGTTCACAAATGAGCCCCTCCCCCTATTTATTTATTTTAAGCATCTTTGAAAAGAGGCCCCCTCCAATGAAGAAAATTGTCTTATTTGACTCCTCAACCCACCCCAACCCTTGAATTAAATCATAAGTCTCTCCCAAGCATCCAGCAAAGCATAATGCCTTCCTAGCATGCAAAATGAGGAAGTCAAATTCCGTTTCATTTGTGTCAAAAAAACAAAATGTGGAAGTCACAAGACTTTGACCAAACGGTAGGTAATAGTCTCCGGCATTTCAGGCTTGAGTTAGCCTAATCATCATCAAAGTAGTATCCCTTTTGAGTATCTTATTATTATGACAGCGACTGTATCAGTGCTTTTAACTGAACTTTATTCCCCAGTTCCCAGTTCCCACCCAATCATGGTTTTGGGAACCATGATTAGCTAACCTTAGCAAGTTCTGCCTGGCACAGAGAGGTAAGGACCACAAAAAAGGAAGGAAACAATACACACAACTGAGTTTCAAAACTTACAACTGTAGTTGTAGCCCTGTGCCGTTGGCACAGTTTTTGTTTTGTTTTGTTTTTGTTTTGTTTTTGTTTTTTTAACATACTACCCTCAAGGGTCGCAGCAAGGATCGACACAACACAACCATGGCAACTGAAGATTAGCCATGGATACCCCGTCAGGACACAAGAAGAGGAACACGCACCACACCACCACGCGATCAAAGTCAGCATCCCTACCTCCTACGCCATCACCCAGGGTAGTTTGGGGTCATTTCAGACCAAATTGGCACTGTTTTTGTCATGCTGATTTAATCATGCAAAAGATCTTGATAATTTAGGAGATAATTTCATATCCAAATAATAACTCTAAAATCCATAATTTTTACACCGGATGTCCAAACACCAACGAAACAAAGTCCATGTACCCCTCCTTACAAAGAGCTTTCTAATTGGTATCAAGAATGTGACCAGGGGACGCATAGGTCCAAAAGATCTATAATCCAAAAATTAAGATAAAAAAATAACTCAAAAATCCATAACTTCACATTGTATGTCCAAACACCACAAAACAAAGCCTATGCATCCATCTTCACATAGAGGTTTCTAACAATACTATGAATGCAAACGGGGGACACATTATTTTTGAGATTTCACTGTAACAAACAAACAAACAAAACAAACAACCCAATTCAATGTATAGACCAGTGTAGCCCTATTCAATCGGCCAAGTTTTTCATTTTATTTTTGGACTAATTTATAATAATTTAATATCAATCAATGAATAAATAAATTCCAATAACTTATGATAATTTAATATCTAAACACTACAAAACAAATCCATACAACTTGTCTAGTAGAGAGCTTTCTAATGGTACCAAGAATGCAATTGGGGGACACATAGTTCTGAAGATCTCACCATAGCAAACAAACAACACGTACAACCTAATTTAATATATAGATTCCACATAATTTAATAACTACCACCGAAAGGATAATTTTCATTGGAGAATGTTGGGCTAATCACCATAGAAATCAACCTTTTGGGTACTATGTAAATCATGTGTTTAAAGATTTGAACATTGTTTTTTGGCAACATAGTGATTTTGGGCAGCTTGCTACGAATGGGATTTTCTTTATTTTAAATTTTCACACAACCTGTGCCTGAAAGGTAACTTTAAGGCTCAACAATTTTCATAACTTTTAACTGCATAGTAAAAGATTATTGTATGATATGTACTTGGCAAGCAGATTAGACAACAAAAAAACTTCTTAATATGACTTTGTCAAGAAATAGAAATTTGAAACTGGTTCTCTAGATTTATATATACATAGAACGATTTGAATAATTCCATTTGGATTAATGAAATGAAAGTTATGAGGAGTTTTAGTTGGGGTAGTTTGTGGGTAGTTATAGAATCTCTACTCTAAGACAAACTTTGGAGTCTTTTATTTAACTCAATTTTAAATATTTATGAAAAAAACAAAACTAGGTGTAGATTGTTTATTACAACATATCAACCCAATTCCATAAATAAATTGTCAACAATTTAGTATTTTGAATCATTATCTACTTCTTTCTATTTAATATTTTTTTCCTATATGTTGTACAATTCCAAATGATTTGAAATCTTTTAAGCATGTAGCCAACTTGTTTTGAAGAAGGAATCCAAAGAGTAACCACTATTTTGGACATTTTTCATACAAATGTGACCTTCTGAAGTGCAACTGATTGTTTTTTTGTAGGGCCAAATTAATTTATTTTGGCACTTCAAACACTAATATCTTGCAATCTACATGGAAAAAATTTCTAAAAGAAATTCCACATCTTTTCAAATGAGTGTACTACAAGGTCCTATGGTTACATGTATCTAAAAATGGGTTTTTTCTAAAATTTGATACTTGTCCTAGAAATGGCAATTTTAGAGCGATTTTTGTAAAAACATAGTCCAAATCATTTAGAGGTTAAAATATTCACCAATAAAGGATTGACAAGTTATTCTTTGTTGGCATTAATGAACTGATTTTTTCAGAAAATGAATAGATTTGATTAAGTTATGAGACAGAATTGTGGTCTGAAAAGTAAGATAAAATAATTAGATAGTTGGTAAAAATGGATTGGTCTACTATAGTTCCAACAACTTTTTAAAGTAAATTGTTATACTTCGTTACTTTGCCAATGTCATATACCACACCATTGACATACTCTTGAAGTGTACCATTATTGTAGCAAGCATACTTAAACTTTGTGAACCTATATGGCCAATTTTGTTAAAATGGCGGTATTCCGCGTGCCATTTTAATGGAATATCTTCTAAAAAAGAGAATGAGTGTGCCGCGGTAGGGTCATACATGTGCCAATTTTATGCCTAGCACATTCAAATCACTCCTAGTTCAACATACAAAATTAACTTGCATTTTTTGTAGTATGAACGTATGCAATGAACTTATCATTGATGCTCTACAAAATTATTGACCGACAGGGTGAAAGATATTGAATTTCAAAGTTTTATTGCACCAGAATTCAAAAATTGGATAAAAATTCAAAAATCTGGTGTGGAGGGCCATCATGCTTTCAAGCCTTTAGGTTAACGTGTTACAAAACACTTTGGTCATTGCAACATTGAACCGATACTTTTACTATTTCTTAGAATTTGGTGTCAAATTAAAGTCTTTCACTTCTATTTTGACGTAGATAGAAGAAATATTTTAGTAACAAATTTGGACAAATACCAATGACATGTTGGTTGTCATTAGGAACCAATCCATGAATAATATTTAACCCCTAAACACCTAAATTGTGTTTTTTAGCAACATAGTGATTTTTAGGCAGCTCACTTTGAACGGAATTCTTATTTTTTTTCTTTGAATTTTTTACATAGGATGTGTCCAAGGAGTAGTTTGAAAGTGCAAAAAACTTAATAACTTTTGATTACATGGTAAAAAGTTAGTGGATGACATGTAATTTTTGATGCTTCGTGGACAACTCAAACAACTTAGAAAAAATCACTTTTTTAAGAAATAAAAATTTGAACTTGGTTTCCTAGATTTATATATACGTGGAAAGCTTTGAATCATTCTATTTTGATTAACAAGATGAAAGTTATGATGAGCAAGTTTAAATTTGTGGGCAATTATGGAATCTCTACTCTGAAATAAACTTTGAAGTTCTTTAATTCACTCAATTCTAAATATTTTTGAAAAAAGAAAAGCATTAAATGTAGATTGTTTATTACAACATTACAACCATTTGGATTTGGATTTTTCAATTCTATAACTAAATTCTTAACAATTTATTATTTTAAAACATACTCTACCTCTTTCTACTTACTATTTTTTTCAAGAATGAATATGAAATATTCTTTGTTAATTTTTTTTTAATATATTTCCAACTTATTTCTTCAACATATTGTGGAGAGTAATAAGTTGTAGGATCTACACAATTTGAGTTAAAAGTTTGAAAGGTGAAATCTAACCATCTGGGAAGAGTTGAAAACACTTCTTTTTGAAATCCAAGCAACCAGATCTCATGATTGGTAAGGTTTCTTATTCTAAATTTTTTTGTGCCCTCCAAATTCCTCTACACTTCTTGGTCAACACTAATAATGACAACAATTTATCTTAAAGGGGGAAGAATTTTGCCATCAAAGCACTAGTCAAACAATCACTGCTAAAATCCTTTGTTGGAGTCAAAATCCTGGTGCCATTGTGGTATTGCAAAGCCATGTAGGGTTCCAAATACCATCGTTGCATTGAGGCATTTAAGATGGTAAAAGCCACAATGAAAAAAGGGAATGAGAACAAAAACTGTATGCAAGGTGGACTAGACCATAACTATTTGTTTTCTAATTCCTTGACCTACTATTTGAGCCCAATTGCATTCACTACCCCATTCAAATCTATCTAGGAAATATCCTAAGCCGTTTCAGATTTTGGGTTCAATGTCAACATGGGTTAATGTGTTAGCTATTGATTGGTGGATACTTTTTTTTTTTTTGAAACAAATGAATGATTGGTGGATACTTAAGTGCTAATAGATACATAGAAAGGTGGTTATGGGTTGTTGATAGGGCGGTTATGACTTTAGTCTATGGGCGGTTTTGTAATTTTAGGTTGATTACTTCAAAAATTCGCAGAAATTACATTTCTAATCGAAAAATTATAATTCCACTTGGGTTTGATTTGTGAAACAAGTGCACACCTCTGAAAAATATATACCCCTCTTCGAATTGGTCCAAGATATTCATATTGCAAATTGGGGTGCTGATATGTTTGTCTACCTTACCGTTTCAGTGTCTTTTTCCAAGCGTAGCATTGACATTAGATGGGATTCGGAGGGTCTGGAGGGCCGTTTCAGGTTGTTCCCAGCTCCGTTCCCCCGGGCCCCATTGAACGCAAATGCTAGTTTTGTTTTTTTTAAAATAAAAATAAATAAAAAATAAATAAATTTAAAGTTCTTAAAATGAAAAACAAAGTTAATTTTTTTTTTTAAAAAAAAAAAAAAAAATCGACGTGGCAGTCGCTCGGCCATGTCAACAGGCCTTGCGAACAGCCAGTTTCGTCCAGTTTCCCACTTGAGAACTCGCGGCCCTTCCCAATAGGGAAATCCCATCTAATGGGATGCTCTAATGAGACACCAATTGTCAATATGACTTCGCTCTATTTTATGGGTAATGCAAGTATTGGCAGCACAGGAATTGGATACAGACTGGTTTCTCAGAGTAAAACCAAATTGTTTTCTCAATCTTGAAATGAGCTTTAGTGTTTGAATGAACACAACATGATTGTGAATTTCAGTAACAGGGGATCAGCTAGCTTCCTTAATGTTGCTCTTAAAGCGACCTTTTTAACCCCTCAAGGCCCAAGGCCTTTTTGGATTTAAGAACATCATAGCTTTTGAAGTTCTATAAATCTAAATGTCACTAAGTCATACAGATCTTAACCGTACAATCTTGTAGTGCACATGTTGAAGATGTCATGGATAAAATTTGAAGTCATTTGACCGTGTAGATTGAAAGATTATAATGTTTTAGTGTTGAAAAAGGATGCTGAAATTTTTTTTAAAACACATTTGGAGGTGAAATTTGAATTCTAAATCTTCTCAAATGGAAAAAATTTAAACTACAAAGAGCTTGAAAATCAGCATACAAATACATTGGTGAAAGAAAACATCATTCAATTGACTCATTGTGTCTACAAAATGGCTTTGAAATGTCAAGAAAAGTTGCCAAAAATTACACCCAAGGCTGAACCTCCTTCTACTAAAATGCCTCTCAGTCACTCATTATTTCTTGGATTGATATGAGATTTTACTGACACAAACTAGACTAGTATGTGCAACTTTTCCAAAAAGAATGATTGAAAATGACCGTTGTATGAAGAAGAAATAGGCCGCCAAAGTTCACTATAATGAAAAACTATTAGGGTTTTGAATTTCGAATTGCTTCCAAACATTCAAAACAACCTAGATTGATATGAAAATTTTACAACAAGAACTAGACTTCAAGGGGAACATAATCCAACAAATTTTATTGAAAAAAAACACTGTATGAAGGAGATACAAGCCCCAAAAGTTGTAGCCATCAAGTGCAGTTTTGTGAACTCAAATTATACTTGTGAACTTCGATTGGATTTCAAGAAACTAATACATCTTGAATTGACCTGAAAATTTTACCACATAAACTAGAAAAGTATGCACAACTTTTCTAACAAGTTTTATTGAATTTGGACATTAGATGCAAAAGTTACATTACTTTGAATTGGACTCAAACTATGTGAGGCTGATTTTGAGCCCCTTGGGCGTTGAGGGGTTAAGAGCTGATTGCATTTAGGGGAAGCTAAACTCCTTCAAACAATTTCCAGTCAATTTTCAGTCAATTTTTGTAGGACGAAAAAGGATTTGGCATTGAATCCAAGTTGTCTCATGTTTTTTGAACCTTTGTGGAATTAGTTTCAAATTTTTGAAGTTGAAATGCAAGGGTTGCTATAAGGGACTACATCCTAAAATGTACACTATTGGTTAATTAACCCCTAAACGACTAAGGCCTTTCTTTTTTGGCAAAAAATACTCAAAACTGCCATTTCTATAGTGAAAAGTAAAAAAAATTGAAAATTGTTTTTTTTCCACATCTAACCGTAGGGTCTTACACCTAACTAGTATGAGAATATGTGGAGAAAATTTCAGAATTTTTGGCCGCACGGATTGCAAGATATTTGCATTTAAAGTGAAAAAAACAAGTTTTTTAGCACATTGCGGGGCTAGATTTGTTGACTTTAAACATTTTTAACTTTGATTTTTTGCACTACAAATTTTTGAGCTTTAAATCTATATAGTGAAGAATTGAGTTAAGGGTCTAGGAAAAAAAAAAAAATTTAATTAATTTTCATTCTTAAAAAAGTTGTTAAGTAGAAGTAGGTATGAGATAGAAGGAAAATCTAAAATATTAATATCTCTTAGATGGAATTAAAATGCACTAATTCCAATGGTAAGATTGTTCTAGCAAAAAAACTAAACCATGTGAAACTTTTCTTTTGAAAAAATTGCAAAAATTGCATTCAAAAATGAATACTACAAGTTAATTTTTTCAAGAAGGTGCTCTAATTGCTAGTTAAACAAGATTGTCCATGACTTTCTAATAACAAATCCAAATAGAATGGATAAAAGCTTTCCATGTAGAATGAAATATTATCTATAAGGACAAGAAATTCAAAAAAATAATTTTTTAATTTTTAATTTTTTTACTACCCTTTGTCCCTTGTTTTGAGCTTATTTGGACATAATTTTTGTTCCTCAGTACCGATTGAAAAATAATAATATTCCCTCTAAGCGTATCAGCTTTTCTATCTTCAAAATTTAAAAAAAAATCAGGGCAAAATTTCATCTTGTAGGTACTTGCCCAAAATCCCGTTTGTCCTTTGAAGGAACAATGGTTCTTTAGGAGTTAAGGAAAGCTAAACGTACCTTTGTATTAGTAGTTGCTTTAAGAGTTGGGCACTTTTAGAACACACTACTTTAATACAATTACTATAGGTTGAATGTATTCATGTAGATTCAATCAAGTGCTACAAGTAACATGCTACAGGCTGTTGGTCTCCACCTAGTGTGAACTACAATTTTAGATTGGCCTCAATCAATGTCTTGGGTGATAGTATTAGAGTGATTAGTGACTATAATACAAACTTCCACTTTTTGAGTGTAAATTCATCGCAGGAAGTGACTTTTCTAGGCCTTTATGTTACTAACACATTAGAATATATTGTGATTGCTTTAACCCCCTAAAATCCCATTGTCCCTATGGGGGATAGAATAGATTTTGGGTAGGTTCTTTTGATCTCAATTTTTCCTTAAACTTTTTGAAAATTTCTCATAAGATAGATAAACTTATGAGTTTTCCAAGAATATAATTTTTATTCCAATTGGTGCGCGGGAGCAAAAGTTATGCCACAATAACCTCAAAATGGAGGAGACTAGGTAGCAAAAAAAATCCACCAAAAAATGAAATAAAAATTTTAATATTTTTTTTCTTATAGATTATATTTTCTTTTAAATGAAAAGCTTTGATTCATTCCATTTGGATCAGTGATGTGAAAGTTATGGAGTTTCTTGTTTTGCGGGCAATCATAGCAACTTCTTGAAAGAATTTTTTTTCTTCTACTTTGAATGCTAATATCTTTCAATCTATACGGTCAAAAATCACAAATTTTTTGTCATGTGATCTAAGATAAGTGTAGAACAAGATCCTACCATTAGATTCTAAAAAATATTTAAAAAATTTATTTCATAGGTGAACATAGCAAAATTGGTAGCTTTGAGTGGTTTTGTCAGAAAAATGGCCTTGGGACTTTAGGGGTTAAATGAGTAACATGACTATCACGACTATCATGGTTATACTTTTTTTTGTTGGTTTTAGGGTAGTCTAGAGACTCTTTGGGGCCAATTGGGCAACACACTTCAAAAATTCATACTATGTTATAAAAAACAATATCATTGTAAGGTTCTAACCAAACTTGAACCACGTTTTGCACTCATGTATGCAGTTTGAATGTAGTTGTAGACAAGATTTAGAAACTTGGACTCAAGAAATAAAGAGAGTCAAATGCCATAAGTTGTGTCTAAAGGACAAAGCCAATAAAATTTCAATTTCTCTCCCCATTTCTCACATTTGTCTTGATGTGGGTTTGTTTTTTTCAAGTTTAAGAAAAAAGTTTTCAACAATGCCCACACACATGGAAAACGAATCCCTCAGCCTCTCATAGGCTGCTTTACCTTACTAAATTTAGTAGCACATGCTGAAAGCCTGCCACGCACGAAAAATGGGGTAAACTACAAAAAGTCAGAATGCTTTGCAGAAAAGAAGGACATCTGGCACTACCCGGAGTAAGTACAAACCAGTGTGAATGGCATGAGAGACAGGAAACTCCTGTATTTCCCGTTTGATTTGTTTCAAAAGAAAAGAAAAGAAACTCCTGTATTTACTGTAGGTCCTGTATTACTGTGGATCCGGTATTTTCTATGGGTCCGGTATTACTGTGGGTCCTGTATTACTGTGTAACTTCCTGCATTCCTGCATTGCTGCCAAAGGGTCGGGTTGAACTGGACATGTTTGGCGCCTCCAAGTCATTCCAGGGGTGCAAGTAAAAAAAAAATCCCCCTATTTTGTACTTGATTAAATTACCTTGAACATCTCATGTTACTAATTTGAGGTCTCTGATTGCAAATATGAATTCAAAATTAGCAAGTTTTATCATGTGTGCAAAATTTAAAAATTCAGCATTTTCTTGAGGAATTGAGCAAGGGGGGCAGTCCCCCCGGCCTTGCAAAGCAATAGAAACTAGGGAATGAAGTGTAAGGGGCACTTCACACTATGACCTAAAGCTTGAGTGGCCCTCAATTTCCACCAATCAAATTGCCAACTTGATATTTTGCAACTTGATTGGTGGAAATTGATGGCCTCACAACCATTGGCCATAGTGTGAAGTGTCCCTAATATACAAAGTAGAAAGTGATAAAAGATGGGGAAGGTTTACAACATTAATCATTTTTCAAAATAGTGATAGATTGCACTAGAAAAAAAAAAAATTTGGTGATAAATGGCAACAAATTGTAAACTTTTTCATCAAAAACTTCAAATTTGAAAAAATCTTGGATGAAATTGCTAGATTGTAGATGGATACAAAATCATGGACATGTGATATGTGCTAATGTGATATTTTCTATCCAACATGCAGACGAATGTTGAAATTTGGAGGACGAGACACTATAGCATTTTATATCGCTACTTTGACGCTTCATAAAAAATGAAAAAAAGAAACTTGCTTTATAGGTTGGAGAAGGGATGTACAATGCCCACTTCTTCTTCTTTTAAATTTCTTGAATAAATTAATTCAATTTTCTCTTGAATTTTTTGGATTGAAGGGTTTAGGATTTAGGGTAACGGGTAACGGGGGGGATGTAACTATCTTGATATCCACTAAATTTTGTCAATACTCTAATATGCAATAGATAGATTTTGGATTCTTGGTATGCATCTAATGGATTTTTGGATTTCACCTAAATTAGTCTTGTAGCCTCCTATGACCTTCAACTTAAATTTTTTATAACTAAGTCCTTTGTGCTTCCAATTTTTAGGCAACCTCTTACATTTTGCTTCATAACCATTTATCAGTGTGCAAAAAAATTGTCATTTTTTCATACATGCCCATGGTGCCACGTAGATTATAAAGTTAGTGCAAAGGGGAATTTGATGTTGCAATGAAATAATTTTCAAATGTCTTAGAAAGAAGCACTAGTCTTGTCAAGAATACATGAACATTGAACACAATGCAAGTACGATCAAAAGTGGTTAAAGATAATGTCTTGGAAATAGACCAAATGTATCTAGTAGACATGAGTTAACAAATAAGTTTTAAAGAGGTAGGTTTTTTTACATCCTTGTAAATAAATAACCAATAATCATTATGAATTTTAGTTTAAATTGTATCATCTAATTATAAATTGATGTTTTATAATCTTGAATCACATTTTGTAGAAATAAAGTTTAAACAAAGTTATAAAATGTGCATATGTCAAATTCATCTAACTAATGAACAAAATCCTCATTAATATGATCAATGAGAAAAGCTTAGACCAATAGTTACAAAGATATTAGTGCTGATTAGGTCCAATTACCAAGCCATAGCTCCCTAAGCTTGAATCTTTTTTGTGCTCATTCTTCGAGGGACTTTCATTTGTTTTTGTTTCACTGATTGGTTTCATTGAATAGTTTTTTGTCTTGTGAGTTTCATTCCTATTATGAGGCCCACTAACTAATCCTGTATATAGACTTGTACGATTTCTCTCACTTTGATAATCCTCACCGTTCTTCTCCATATTGTGGTTTAATGAACGAGATTTCTCAATTATTTTGCTTACATAGCTTGTTACAATTTTCTGTTGTTTCAATTTTTTGGATTTAGGGAGCATCTCATCATAATTCTTGCGTTTTTCATCATCAAATAACACAAAATATGCTTCTTGTACTTTTAGAAATTCATCCCTAGATGAATCTACATCATGAAATTGTTTTGTCTTATCAGGATGGAGAACCAATACTTTTTGCAAGTATGCTTCTCGGATTTTGCTAGTACTTGCATCGTTTTTCAAGCCAAGACATGTATAGTGGTCTTCTTGTTGTGTTTGCTTCTCTTTAGACTCTTTAGTTTCCATCTTCACCAATTTACCAATTAAATTTACAAAACTTGAATGGCACTAAGTGTTGATGTGAAGTGGCATTTTAAGATTGGCAAGTTTGATGTAAGATGAAATGTCAACAAATCTTAGAGACAAGTGAAGATGAAAGTCTCGTAGTACAACCAAAAAAACCTTCCCAATAAAAGAGAATGAAATAAGGTCAATGTTCACCTTTTATAGCACCTTGAATTCAACTTTTACATTTATCTAAGTAACTTTTACATTTTCTAAATGACTCTTTTTTCATTGGATGATAGATGTCAATTTATGACTTTTTATGGAGTTTCCACTTTCACATTTTTTTAAAGCAACTTTTACATTTCTAAATTATGACTCTTTTTTCATTGGATGATAGATGCCAATGTGTGACTCTTGGATGGGGATTCCACTTTTACATTTTGGGATGTTTATTTTGGGACATAAAACTTTGGATGAATATTTACGATGAATTATGAATGAAGATTTTTGGATCCCTTCAGTTGTCTGTCTGTCCTGTAGGAGTTCATTTGTTTTCTTTCTGGCTGGCGCCATTCACTGTCTTTCCGGCTGCAACAGTTTCAGGTCTCTGAATAATTGTGGAAGCTTCAGAAGCTAATGGGTACACCGAAAAATCGGACCCTCCATAACTTTGTCATCGTTACTCTGTGTACATCTCCAAAATTAATATGTACATATATTGAAGAAATAATTCTAATTGAACCCAAAAACATTTTTGACTATATTTTCACCAAAAAAGCTCCCAAATTGCCATTTCTAGTACAAGTACAACATTTTAGAAAATAAACATTTTTGCACACATGTAACCATAGGATCTTGAGGTACGTTGATTTGAGAAGTTGTGGAAAAAATTTCAAAAATTTCCACTGTGTAGATTGCAAGATATTAGTGTTTGAAGTGATAAAAAATCCTTTTTTTGGCCCTATGAATAACCGGGCAATTGCACTTCACAAGGTCACATTTCTATAAAAGAATGTCCAATATGGTTGTAATTCTTTGGATTCATTCCTCAATGCAAGTTGGCTATATGCTTAAAAAAATTTAGATCGTTTGGAATTGTACAACATATAGGAAAAAATAGTAAATAGAAAGAAGTAGATAATGATTCAAAATACTAAATTGTTAACAATTTATTTATGGAAATGAAAAATTTCAATTCCAGTGGTTATAATGTTGTAATATACAATCTACACCTAGAGTTTTTATTTTTTTTCCAAAAATATTGAAAATTGAGTTAAATAAAGAACTTCAAAGTTTATCTTAGAGTAGAGATTCTATAACTACCCACAACCACAACTCCTCATAACTTTCATCTCATTAATCAAAATGGAATGATTCAAAGCTTTCCATGTACATATAAATCTAAAGAACAAATATAAAATTTTTATTTCTTAAAAAAGTGATTTTTAAAGAAGTTTTTTTTGCTACCTAGGCTGCATGATGAGCAATGAAAACTACATATCATACAACAACTTCTTAATTGTGCACTCAAAAGTTATAAAAATTGTTGGGCCTTAATTAAAAATACTCCTGAGGAAAATGTTGTGTAAAAAATTAAAAGAAAATAAATTCAAAGTCCATTTGTAGCTCGTTTGTAGCTCCCCGAGATTTGTAGTGAGCTGCCCAAAATCACTATATTGCCAGAAAAACAAAGTTTGTTTATGACCTTTCATAAATTTTGCATAGAGTATCCAAATGTCCTATTCTTCACTGCAAGGACATTAAAGTAGTCATGCAAAGTGGGCACTGGAGGGTGAACTCTATGTTTTGCAAGGTAATCCCCTCCCCCCTCCTTCCTATTTTGTGGCAAGGTTGAATTGACACCCTCATTATCCAACAATTAACCTTTGAAGAAAACATTTGAATTTTTAAATTTGCAACACATGATAAACTTTGGAAATTTTTTAATTCAAATTTGGATTCATAGATACCAATTCAACGGGGGAAGGTGAAGAAATACAAGAATACGTGGCACAAAATATGGATCATTTTTACATTTACCTTTGGCTAGGGCACCAAGGGATTCAATCCTCCCTGACCCTATTTTGTGCCAGGTTAATTCTATGTTCTTCACCACTCCCAACTCATTTGGGGCCTCTAGTTCCATGTATGAATTCAAAATTTCCAAATTTGATCATGGGTGGCAAATAAAAAATCCCAATATTTTCTCCAAGGATAAATTCACCATGTAGGGCCCACTTTGTACGGCCACTTTGAACAGCCTGCCTTTCTTACTTGCCAACAAGAAAAATCAGCTTATGGTTGGCGTGTTTGTTTCTTGCCCTCACAATGAAATTTTCTTTTTCATTTGTGTCAAAAATAAAATAAAATAAATGGAAATTTGACCAGTGTAATAAGAGTAACTAGGCACAGTAGCCAAACGTGCCGGCGGGATTTGGGGGTATTGACCTTGCCGCAGCAGGCCCATGTGAATGTAAGATAATTGAACAACATGTGACAGGGTTGATTGCTTGACAATTCATGTACACTTGTATGTACTCCATTTCATTTCATTACAATTACAAAAGTAAAGCTAGAGCTCTATACCTGTACTCCAGCCTTGTTGGGAAACTGAGAGCCTCACAAATAAACAATAGTGGAAAGCTGTCCGTCAAAATACAGTCTTGGAATGGGAAAATTAATGACCCCTGTAGTTGACTTGTGCTGTGAATTGCTGTGTCTTTTTCTCTTGCTATAGGCTTCACCAATAAAGGGTCTAATAAAGGACCAATGGAGTCCTTCAAAAGGCTTATTAGAAAACGTCAAAAGCATAGTTACATGCATGAAAAATGATCGTACTGAGATGTATGCAAAATGCAAAAGTACAAGTATAAATATATGTGTGCAAGGTGGTGATGTAAATCGTCTAATTCTTTTGAAGAAATAAATGTTTGATTTTTTTATAGTACATCACGTAGTTGTATATTGATGATATACAACCGTATATTAATTGGTATTTTAAAAAAACTATGGTACAAATCAACACAATTGCTTATTAATCTATTCGTTGCACGCATGTCTAAAAGTTGAGTCTTTGTACTTTACGGGAAAATGAATGTCATGTCAAAAGGAATGACACACTTTAAGAATATATAGTACATAAAGTGTAACAAAGGTTGCTATTCACACATGTATGCATGAAGTTCAGTTTGAAGTACAATAATAATCTTCATGTGAAAGCTGCTTTTGAAAGACAATTCTATGTATTATATCTTTAGAACAACAATAATTGACACTTGACCTTTAAAGGTTTGGGAAGCTCAAATTTGGATGCAACATGGGGTTCATTTTTTTTTGTATTTGGCATATAAGATGCATGAATTGAGGTATATATTAGTGACAATGAAAGATCATATTCATATCAAGCTTGGATCCAATGAAAGATGACATTTCCAATTTAGATCATTTTTACACCTCCCTTCATGAGTCAAAAGTTCATAAATGATCACCTATTTGGAGTGTACTGTGTTTGAGGTTAGATGTCACAATGACATTCAATGAGAGATGCTAATAGTTTAATTATCATTCCATTGTTGCATGTCTTGCCATATTTTTAGTTTATATTTTATATTATAGGAATCAATTACGGTATCATGTATAGGGTTCCCAACAAACATTGAGGGTTAAGGTACTCCAATCATATAGGACTTCTCTAAGGATTGATTGATCCATTTTGAGAAGGCCTAGATCTTTTCAATAAAAAAAATATGAAAGACAAAACTAAAGACTTATTGAATAGACATTCATCCATATTTTTTAACCCCTAATTTACTTGGGTCAAAAATTAGAGAATATTCCAAAGATTGCTCCAAACAATTCATTCTAAAAAGAAGATTGTAAATCATATTTTATTCATTTTTAAGAATTTGTAACAATAGGATCTTATTATTGACTAGTACAAGGATCTCGCTTAAAAAAATGGAGTCTAAAAGCAATGCATGTGTGAGATATGAATGAGCAAAGAGTAGTACGATGTTTTTTTCAAGGTTGCCCAAGCTTTTGACAATGTGGTTTTGTTAAGCTTTCGAGCCCCGTAAATCAAGTTATACTTATGCTTATGCAAAAAGATCTAAAGACTTTAGATTTGAATAAAACCTCAACTATTAAAAAGTAGTGTGCAAATTTTCAAAGTGAAATAATGCTTTGCCACTCCACCTACCTAAATTGGAGTTTGAAAAAAAAAAACATTGTTTTAATCAACCTTTGAATCTTTGTAAAAATTAGAATCCCTAGAGGCCAATTGCTTGATTTTTTAATCTAAAAAAAAATACCAAATCTAATACTTCATTTTGGACGCCCCAAACACCCAAACATCATTTAGGCTTAAAAAGAGCTTTAGGATTTAAAGTTGAATAAATTAAAGAACTAAAGGAATTTTTTCCATTGAAATAGTAAAATAAATCCTATTACTCGTATTCTCATTTTTTGACCTCTTTCCTACTTGTTGGACTCATCTAATATTTGAATTTGTATGATTGCAATTAGTCAAAGAATGGAAGATTTTTCTCCCTGAATTTTCAAATACATTTTTTTTAATGAGGTAGGAATGTAATACAAGATGAAATCTTGGATGATCTTTTAGGTTTCATCTTTCAACCTCTATATATTTCTTAGTGTACACCTCCAATGATTAATTAGATTAAAAATTTTAGTATGTTCAAGAGCTAGTAGTCTAGAAAGGTACAATTCACCAAAAAAAAATACTAATTGTATCCATTTTTGTGTGGCAAAAGTGGAAGACACGTTGGAACTTGGGTGAGATTTATAAGATAACAATTACAATTTTGAATTCCACCAACATGAACTTATGCAACATTTGCAAGAAACAAGGACCAACTTAACCCTTATAGGACCATGAAGTCATAAAGTGGCACTTGGACAATTTCAAATTAACAAAACATGATGAAGAATTACATTTTTTTCTCCCATTTTTTGGAGGGTTCTTGGGATGTGTTTGGACTAGATGTTGGTCAAAATTCCCTCATTGAGGTGTTATTGACTTCTTTAGAAAAGAAGATGCTAATAAATAGATCACAAAATATGCTTTTTAGTTTGTTAGGATGACTTGTACTTCGCTACTCAAAATATGAATTTGAGACAAAATAATTATTTAATAAAAATTGAATTCAACCAATGAATTGAAGTTAATTAAGTCTAATTTGTACTTCAATTTGAAATTTGAAAAATTACAAAATTAAACTATTAATAACTATTTAATCTTTGGACTTGTAACCATGATGTATTGATTTTTTAAATATAGAACAACCCAAAAATTTGGATCACACCATGACATTCCACACTGTAATATACAGTTATGGTAAAACTTTTAGAATTTTCAAGCATATATTGTATTTGATGTGAATTTTCTTCATTCTTATTATAAAAAATTTACAATAATTTCCAATGTTTAGAAATTTAAAAAAATTGTGACTTATAGAAAATATGTGATTTCATCTTTGAAAAATGAAATGAAATGAAATAATTTCCACTCATATTTAGTGGCAAAATAGAACAAACAAAGAAAGGGAGATTAAGGTTGTTCACATGGTCATAGGCTTTGTCTTCTAAGGGTTAAGTTAGTCCTTGATGTATATGAACTTTGGTCCCTCATTCTTGCCATTTCATGAGGTCATGAGATGGCCATGTCTGTCTGTGGATAACCTAGGAGGCTTAAGTAGAGTGAAGGATTTTATGAATTTAAATGTTTGAACCTCTAAACTTTTATAACTATACTTTACTCAATTTTTTTACAAAATTGTCATTGTTAGTGTAAAGAGTATAAACCCTTAAAAGACATTTCATGCTTGGGCTTTGTCAAACTTCATTAGATTTCTATATTAAAACATATATTTCAAAATTTGATATTTTCACATGTAATAATATATGTTTGAAACTTAATCTCATTTTTTCATAATTACAAAAATCAAATTGAAAATTTTCAGAAAAATGGAAAAGATAGTGACAATCGTCATGGTGAAATTGATAATGACTATACTCCTTGAGTTCACATCAAGAGAAATTTGATAGAAAAAGTTCAAAAGAGGTGTATTTTGAGCTTTTAAGATGATGTCTTCAACATGTTTCAAAAATTACAATTTCAACAATTAAAAAAAAATTCAAATGGAATAAAAGTAGATTGTTGGAGTGACAATTTTTTAGTTAGGCTTAAAAACATTTAAAATCATAAAAATTCAAGTTTTGACTTTCAAAAATGCCCATTGGGCTTGCAATGTCCTTTAACACCTAAAGTTCTTTGACTATGTTATTCCCAAAAATGCTCAAAAAATGCCATTTCTGGTACAAGTACAAAATCTTTGAAAAACATCATGTTTGGACACATGTAATCATAGGATCTTGTAGTGAGCTAGATTGAAAAGATGTGAAAAAAATTTCAAAAATTTCTACTTTGTAGATTACAAGATATTAGCATTTGAAGTGACAAAAGTACTTTTGGGAACCTCACGAAAAAACGGGCAAGTGCACTTCACAAGGTTACATTTGTATAAAAGAATGTCCAAAATGGTGGTGCTTCTTTATATTCATTCTTCAAAGCAATTTGGCTACATGCTTGAAAATTTTCAGATCATTTGGAATTGTACGACTTATGGGAAAAAAATGGTAAATAGAAAGATGTAGAGAATGATTCAAAATACTAAATTGTTAGCAATTTATTTATAGAATTGAAAAATGCCAATCCCCCAATGGTTTTAATGTTGTAATAAAAAATCTACACCTAATGTTTTTGTTTTTATCCAAAAAAATTAAAAATTGAGTTAAATAGAGAACTTCAAAGGTTTATTTTAGAGTAGAGAATCCATA
This sequence comes from Rhytidiadelphus loreus, assembly GCA_947034895.1. NCBI lineage: Eukaryota > Viridiplantae > Streptophyta > Bryopsida > Hypnales > Hylocomiaceae > Rhytidiadelphus > Rhytidiadelphus loreus. The sequence goes on from OX344763.1 coordinate 9,689,391, forward strand.
ATTGCCCACAAACTAAAACACCTCATAACTTTTGACTCATTGATCAAAATGGAATGATTTAAAAATTCCATGTATATATAAATCTAGAAAACCAATTTCAAATTTCTATTTTTCAAAAAATGATTTTTTCTGATCTACCCGGACTGCCCAATTATGAAAAAAATAACGTATTAGGCAATAACTTTTGACTCATATTTCCAAATGTCTTGAAATTTAGTGCGTATGAAAGATATTCCTTGACCACACCTTCTATTAAAGTTTGGGCCAAAAATATGAAAATCTTTGGTCACATGTACCTTCCCAAAATCTCTATAATGCCATAAATGCAACTTGGTTCTTTAGGGGTTAAGGGTTAAATCAACTTTTTAAACATAACAAGTTATGTATAACACTTTTAAAGCTTCAAACATTGAGGTTTCTTTCTTTTTCACAAAATATGAACTATCAAAGTGTCAAAATAAGACAGTTTGAGGCATTTATAAAGAAATTTGACATTTTTGACATTTTTTAGAATTTGTTATTTCTAATGGGCATTGCCATTTTATATGTATGAAAACTTCGTGCACAATTCAAAGGTTCCATAAGCATTGTGAATTATTGAATAATCTTTTTTTGTAATGGATATTGACTTTGATAATGAAAGGATAATTGAACAATCTTTTTTTGGTAGGAGTGATGGATATTGCCACATTTCATATAGATCAAGGCATTAGGCATATTTGAAAGGTGCTTAGAGCCTTGTCATTATTTTAGATTCTTTTTGGTGGAATGGATATTATCTTAAAAATGAAAGCTTTGTATGTGACAGGTAGTGACTGCCTCTTCATGGTGCATAGTGAAACTATGTGCACCATGGAAAAAAAATTAATTTTAAAGTTTTTTATTTTTAATTCACCCCCCTCCTCCTTCCCAAAAAATTGAAAAAATAAATTTGAGGGGAGGAAGGAGGTGAATTAAAAATCAAAAACTTTAAAATTAATTTTTTTTTCAATCCCCCAACCCTTCTTCTTCTTCTCTTGTAGTTTTTAGGAGGGGTGGGGAGATCCAATCAAAATGGGATATCTCCATTCACACATAGTTGTATCTGTATTTGTATAGTCATACTTGAATCCATATACGTATTCGTAACTGTTTCTAATTTGTATCCGTATTCAGATTCAGATCCAATGGCTCTTGATTTTTCAGTGAAGGGGGTGGAATTTATTTTCCACTTCCATCCAATGGCTCCTAATTTTTGTGAAGGGGGGGGGCACTTTATTGAAAACCAAGTGTGACAAGCAAGTCACCCTAGATAGTCTTAAAAATGAAAGCACTTCCAACGCATACTTCAACCATACTTTCAAATTCTACTACATGATAATTATAGCTCATAATCCTTCAATCACACTCTTAAAGTGTGTCTTAAATAATTTTTTTGAAATTTAGTTATTGTCTACTCAACTTTTAATTTCCATTTATGTATCTTTGAGATTTATTGGCTTGCATGACAAGGATTATGAGGCCTGCAAAGGGCCGTCAAGTTTTGATTTTTGACACCCTACAATGCAGATAAAGAAAAATAAAATAAAATATTATTTATTTATTTATATGCAAAAAAATTAAAAAATTGCCAATATGACTTGGCAATAATAGTGCCATGTCAGATTTCAAATAAAAAATATAAAAAATATTTTTTTTTTTCTGTAATTGCACTATTGCCTCCAAAACTCGTAGCCTTGTTTTGGCCTAAAATTTCTCCTAATGGATGGCAAAGTTTGGAACATTGATTTTATTATTCTTTTTTGGATTGGAAATTAACCCCTAAATGCCGAAGGCCTTTTTTGAACTTCTAAAAATTTGCTCTAAATTGAACAAAAAGCCAACATTTTGATAAGTTGTATCAATTTTTTTTGAATTGTAACCTTATAGGCAATTTTGTTAAAATGGCGGCAGTTTTTTGCCATTTTACCGGAATGTAGTGTTATTTTCTAACAAATGCAGTGCCATTATACTGGAATACCGCCATTTTAACGAAATTGCCTATCCTTACAAATTCAAACTAGACATGTTAGAGTTCACATTGGAAAAGAAAACACAATAATATCACTTATGGATTGAAAGATTATAATGTTTGATCATGAGGGTATTAAAACTACAAAATTAATTTGAAATCTTTCAATCCTCCTTTCACATGTCAAATCTAAAAATTTGGTCACCAAAAAAATATGAGGATAAAGGGCCTAACATGCATAACACCAATCAATTTATGAGTTCTCAAAATCTACTCTACAATTTTTTTAAATGAATTCCTAATGTGATTTTTTCTCCAAGATCTAGTGTATTTGAGGCTCATTTTCAAGAGCTCTCAACACTATAGAAAGTCAAGATTGCAATGGACACCCTTGCACAAAATTTTGAATAGAAAAATCATAATCAATCATTTTCAAAATTGGATTTTTGATGCTAAAACTAGACTTCAAAAAGAATTGTTCAAAAACATAAAGTACTAAAAACAGCAACTTGGTTAGGTTCTATTTGATTTCAAGGGATTGTTGACACCAAAATTTGGTGCCTCGGACATTTACAAGTTAAGGATTTGCAAACCAAGAATGGGGCAATGATTTTTTTTTATTCTGGTACAAATTGTGCTGACAGGCACTGGATTTGTAGAGACAGAGACAAAAATAGAGATTGTGACTTTTTATTTCAAAAGAATGTACAGTGTCAGGAATTATCATTGGGACCATCTGCTGTTCTACAGGAACCATTCCAGTTTCCGATATGAACCTGTATCTTACATTCGAGTCCAGAGCAATTAATTCAATCTGGCGAAATATGAACCAAGAATAACAAATGAACACTAGATATTCGGTTGGGAGTGAACCCTGGACGTTACCTAGCTAGGACGTTACCTTCACAAGCAACTCTAGAATTTGAATCTTAGAATCATTCAACTTGCATTGTCTGGAACTTACATATTATACGCCAGCTTCATTTGTCGGTAGAGGCTAAATTCGTAAATGTTTCTGAATCAATAATATGCTTGGTTGAACCAAAACTGCAATTGTCATGGTTAAAACGTGAAACGATCAGCATGGTCTAGAATAATGCTCAAATGAATATAACATTTGAATTTCTACTCTTTGTGACTCTACCTATCACCCGAACCAAACCTGCATCTGTAAATCAAAAAGTGGTCAACACACCATACTATTCAGCAAAAGCATCCACGAGAAATGCTTAAAACTCAAACATTCAAAACATGTCGCAGAGAAGGGTAACGAACTAATTTCTAGTTAGATACAAACCTGGCCTTGGCAAGCCGTTCAATTGAGATCCATGTGCCTTCGAAATCAGGAAGTTAATTCCTGGAACGTGAAGGAACTTGTTTCCATAGAATCTGCTTGACTCTTGCATCCAGGTCTAACTCTAAGGCTGCTGCAGCTCCCTGCAATCCTGCCCATAGCTTTGGCAAGGAGCATCCTGTACTCACACAGAAATTCGAGCTATCAGTTCAAGGCTTTCCAAAGCGCCAGGTACAGCAAATGTTTGCACTGGTAGTTTATGTTCTCCGAAGAGGAAAAGAAACTCTGAGTTGGAAGAATGACTTCACCTTGAGCTGCTTCGACAGCGATTTCATGCAGCGCCGCGGACACCAAGGTGTCCATGGCACTGCCTCCACATTCGAATTATCCAGCACTCAAAGGTGGTGCGAATCTCTCCAAAAACTTGAAGGCCTCTGTTATGGTTGTGCCAAGGTTGTGCCAAACTTCTGAAGATAAATACCACTTGTTGATACAATTGATGGCACAATAGATGAACTGATCGACTTGCCAACTAAGGAGGAAGAGGGATGAGAACGAGCACACATATGCAACAGCGGGTCAAAACCTTGAAATCAATGTTGATTGCTACTGCAAGCATGAATTAAGAGGGAGTTAGACACTCAGGGCAAGTAATACCATTCGCAGAAAAGTCCACGCCGGGGCCTACATGAAAACCACCACAAAACGACCAAGATGATCAACAACCGATTGTGAACTCTGCAAACAGCGCCTGTATCAAATTGTTAGAGGTAGGCGCCCTAAAATTTATCTGGCAATGTCCATGAGTTCATCCTCATTTCTCTGCCTGCAAGTTTCATAGATTTCTTTCATCGACACTTATCACAAAAGATCCCTCTTTATATTGACAAAGTTCTTATGTAGTTCATAATCCCTCGTGTTACGTTCATGTTACGTTCATGTTAAGTTCACGTTAGTATGATGTTGGTGAAATGCAAATGGTGTTACTTACCTAAGAGCTTGGAAGTCATATTCTGGATGGACTATGGACAGAGCCTTTAGGACAATGTTTTGGCCAAATAATTTCTCATTCAGTCAAAGTTATACTTAAATCTTTAAAAGACAACCTTCTCCAAGACCAATTTGATGAAATTGAGATAATCATTATATATTTACAGAAATATAAGGAAAAATCTTGAGAATCTTGAAAAAAGATTCAAGGGTTCAAGGTTTAATGTTAGTGAGATGTTAGTCTCATTGACACTAATTTGAAATTTACATTGGCAACAATTAAGTTCATATTAAGTCATCATTAGCCTAATATTAATATTAATTAACAAGTTCTATCAGATTAACAGGAGCTTACTACCTATACATAAATTTGTGTATCTAATAGGGGGATCTCTTGAGATGCATCACAGAATGCATTAGGGTATTCTTTGAAGGAGGAAGGCTCCATTATTTACGATATCAGAGCATCACTAGAAGGAATGCTAGCATGCAACCACTTACTTCTTCCGATTACTCACAAGATCCACCCTAAATACTTGTCCCCCAAACCATAAACCCCATGCGATTGAACCACTCAAGAACCAGCTTCTTCTAATTACGCACAGGATCCATTCTACATCTCAACACATAATAAAGAATGGAAGAAAAAAAATCTAACATTCACGCCTTGTGCCAAAGCTCCTAGTAGCACAGCTTCACGGGCACTTGCCTTCGTCGGAGGCTCCTTCACAAACCCCTTCTCTCCCAAGCTCTCTGGCCCCCTGACGCTCCCTTCAAGTCGTTCAACTCCATACCTAATTCGAATTCACCGATGATATTGGCAGGCAAAATAGGTGCTCAAGTACTCGATATTAAGCAAAATCTGTAAAACTATCAAATAGGGATCACATCCTGTGAACCTTCGAAATGTGATTCAAGCACATTTGGATTTGGACAAAAGCAGCACACGCGAAGCAATTTATGCAAACAGGCAGCGGTTAGAGAAATGAGGATTAGACATGGGAAACAAAGTGAATTAGTAAGAGCGGTAATAAGAAAGACCTGCGATGGTTTCAACCATGGACCTTGAGAGCATCCGTCTAGTTTGATCCCAGCTTGTGCAATTCTGCATCTCGAGAGGCGGAGAAGACCATTTGAACGTAATGACCCATTGCAAACGATACCAGACGACTTAGGGTTTGCACCCAAGGCTCTCACAAAATGACCTAATTCAGAATCCTCAAAGTGACCTAATTGAGACAAATTTAGATGGAGGTTTCCAAGGCGGAAGTCATCGGGACAATCTACAGAGTTGCACACCAAATCAAGCTCTTTCTGAGCAAGAAATCCACGAAGGCAGTATAGCGATCGAACTCCAGTACCACAGATGTTGCACAGCATCTTCGCTTGCAAAAGTGATGAAAAAAATTTAGGGTTGCGCTCCAGCAATTCTGTATATTTGGGTTCCTGGCTTCTGAAGCTGCACTCCCTTGGAAGAACCTTCAGGTAGAAGCACCCGAAACCGCCACTTTCTCTGTCACTACTTGGCTCCGGTGCAATGGAGAGGCCATGAAACAGCAATTGAAGTGCAGATGCTGATTCTAAATTCCAATTTCGTGCACGATTCGAGCTTCATAAAAGTGATTGTGGGAAGCTTACACACTGAGCGACTGAGCGACTAGTAGATCTTGTACAGCACTATAAATGGCCTGCTGGCCAAGCTCTATGTGCTGTTCAATGAATTGCTCCAACAGCTTAACAACGGTGTGATATAATAGACTGCAAACATATATGTGTTTCTCAAGTCTCCACTCTTTCAAACATGAAGATTGAATACATTCAAACAAACTATGAATACATGAGCATGAACTCATCTTACAATTGATATCAATTACACGAACATGAAAATTGCTCAAATATTGCTCTTTGCATTGTAAACTCTTTCGTGGACAAGGTGAAGAGATAAAGGAAAAACAATCACGTAAGGATCCAAACCTATAACGTTCAGTAATATGTGCCTTTAGAAGGATTGCTACAAGATTCTCATGCTTGTCATCAGCCTCAATGGGACCCAAGTTGAGAGAAATGACCGGTATTGATCAAGAAGGTCAAGAAGAGGTTTTTGACATTCATGTTGGCATTGAATGGATCTGCACGATGAAGCATTTGTCTGATGATTTGAATCAGCCAAGACTAATCAGTTTCTAGACTTGGTTGTCAAACTCCATCCATTCCGAAGGTTTGATGTTCAACAGTCCCCGCTGATATGCCACACCATCCAAGTTCCAAGAAATTAGTAGTAAAGCTAAACCATGTAGAGATGGATTACTTGTATGTGTTATGTTGTCACCACCAAAATTCTGTCTTCCAATGACAACAAACTCAGCTAGCTCTTTGTGACCATGAATAAATAATGGCAGATGAGACCAAGAATTGGACACAACCTTACCCTTGTCAATACTAACGATAGGTACATCGTCCCCCTCTTCATCTTTACCAATATGTTCAACATGCAATTTTGTAAAGATGCTCCAAAAGAATAATATATTTGACGCAATGGAATGGGTGAGAACGCTTTTTGGTATGTCCTCGGGAATAACAATGGTCCTTGACTCAGGTTCCTTCTAGATGAAAGTTGAAGGAGTGATATTATGAGTTTTATGAGAGCTAGTTGCTTGAACTATTACACCACTACCATCGAGATAGTAAAACATTAAATCCACCATTTCTAAATTTAGACTGTCACAACTCGTGTAAAACCTTATGTCTCCCACCCATCCTACCTAAGACCACCTTGGAAAAGGGCAAAGAGTGATTGTCCCATTGGAGTGTCTAAAGGCACATTTATCAGGCCTTCTTTTAGCAGATGATATATAAGGCCACATGAGTACAATGCCTTGGAAAGGTTGACAAGGCCACATGAGCGCATCATTGAGGAACAAGTCTGACCAGCTTGCCTCTTCAAAGCATTAAGAATCCTTGCAAAAGCATCTAGACCATCACTTCTGTAAATCAATGTCCGGTCACAATATCCTTCTACCAACTTTCGATAAATACTTTCACAACATTCGACATCTGAAGACCAAGGATGGTGAACTTCTTCCTCGTTTAAACTCCAATGATAAATAGTTGGAGATTTATTGGTCTCCCGAAGGCCATCTTCAACCCATGTGGCTTTTTAGCACTTCCAATACACTTGTTCTGAGGTGAATATCAATGCCCTCCCAAAAAATATTTTCTTGGAAAGTCCAACCTTGACTATACTACACACTTTCATCTAGATATGAAGGCCAAAGTCCATTACCACTCCATGTTGATGGCCCCTTTGGGTCCATAGTCTGCAATAATGGTATGCCCTTGATTGTGAATGGGATTTGCTCTCAAGTTCGTAAACCCAATTTGATACCAAGAAGACCTGCATTTGCATCTTTTCTTGAAGCTGCAACAATTGTGACCAATGCAAAACCAAATATCAAGTCCATTTGAGGGATGAACCTCAATTTATCAACATGATGCATAAGCAATCAATCCAAATATACTTTTCTCCTAGACTCTTGGTCACTTCTATGGCATCGTCAATAGTTGAAGGTAATGTCTTGGTGTTTAGAGATCCTAGCCCTTGGAATAGCTAATTAGTAGATTTTGTAAACATAGGTAATGTAGACTTATCCCACACATAGCTAAGGAGAAAATAATTGTTGTCAGCCTCACCATCTACAACACACCTCTTCTCCACATCAATGAATCAAGTCCAACACATCGACTCCCAATGAAGGTCAAGCTACAAGAGTTGCCATGCATAGCACAACAAGCCTCTTTCCATCTTCAGAAAAGTCGCCTACCCGCAACTAACGGTCTTATACGACCACTATATGCTTGCTCTTCTCTACTTTTCCAATCAAATAAAGACTCTTTATTGCACAACTCTGAGACTGTTGGAAGATGCTAGCTACATTTCTGAAACTGCACTGCAGTATAAAGAAGACTAGGAAGCTCGGGAAAACCCTGCCCGTCACGGTTCTCGGGGCTTACTAAACTGTACAATGCGAATGAAGCAGTAACCTTTCGAAGATCGGGAGCGACCAGCTTGTCAAATTGTCGGAGGTTCCATTCATTAAAGATTTAGAAAATCTTTCTGCCTGAAATCAATGATTTCAGGCAAATTACCTGATCGGTTGACAGCGAAGAAGACGCGCTCCAATTCCTGTCGCAGATGCACTCGCACACGCACCACAAGCACCGGAAAAACCTCAAGCAATTCGCGCACGCACTCTAATTTTTGAGGGAGAAAGATAGCGCAGGCACGGAAACAGTAGCGGCAAGAAGATCACACAAGAAGGAAGAAAGCGCAGCAGGACGTCAAGAAAACACAAGAGAGGGAAAAACAAAGTTGGCGCGAAGAAATCGGAAATGACCAAAGAAATGTCGGGACAGTTTTTTCACGCGTGAGCGACGACCCAAGACCGCGGGAGATAAGCCCCTACCACCGTGGGAAGAGACGCCTAAGCCCGTGGCCTCTCAGCAAGTAAGGGAAGAGGCACTATTTTTCACTAACTTTTGAGAGGATTAAGGTTCTGAAATGTGCACCACTACAATAATTTTGCCTACGATGGATTTCCTCTTATTTTTCTTGTCATAGGTAGAATTACCTTACTTCTTCAAATAAGTTGTGTTTGCAATTTGCTTTCAAAATACAAAGCTTTGATTGTAAAATGTGGTGCTCCAAGTGCCAAATTTTTTGCATCTTCCATGTCGCCACTTTTCCTCTCCTCTACAAGCATGACACCAATTTTTGTCATGTAGTAGCCTTCTTGAAATATATTACCACTGCAAGCAGTTCTTCTCTATAATCTTGGCAATATTGACAATCACCTTGGATGTCTATCTAGGCAGAAAATGGATGAATTCCACACTTTTTCTAGGATGTTTATATGGTCTATCCAAACCTTATAGGGTTAACCTCTAAAGGAAGGATTAGGGGTGAAAAAATACATGTTGTTGAAGCTACTTGGTGGCCTTGTGGTCCTTTAACTCCTAAATGTCGGAGGCACCAAAATGTGGTGTCGAAGAAACTTTGAAGTTAAATAAAACCTTACCAAATTTCTATATTTACTAGTTTATATTTTTGAAAGGTTCCTTTTGAAGTCTAATTTTAGCATCAATAATTCGACTTTGAAAATAAATGATTATGATTTTTCTATTCAAGATGTAGTGCAAGGGTACCCATTGCAATCTTGACTTTCCATAGTATTGACACTAGTAGAAAACAGGGTCAATTGTAACCAGTGAAAAAATGACTGGTGACTGGGTCATTACTACCTCATGCTCAACAGTCATTAAAATGGCGCCAAAGCTGATGTGTCGTTGGGGTCAATCATTTTGTAGTAACCAGTTTAGTATTGGATGACAGGTAAATGAGAGTAGTGATGACAGAAGGTTTCATCTATGGGGCAGTCTGTGTTTTTTGAATTAGGTGCTGATGTGGACTACTTGGAGTCAATCTACAGTCACTTAGTCATATAATGATTGCAATGTGTGACTAGAATATAATTGAGATATGACTAACATTGAAACAACATGGAAATTCAAAATTTTAATTTCCCGTTATTGATTTCTATAATGGAACGGTTACGTTGTAGTCATTTATGTGACTAATGACTTAACCGCATTAATCAGTGGACAATGGAGCAGTAGGGATGGCTTCAGGAGGCAATTCAAGGGGAGAACTTGCTGAGTATATACACTTTCTATATACAACATATCTTATATATTAGAGGCTAGAGCTACTGGATTAAAAAATGCAAAATACATCATACCTTAATTATATATTAGGGGCTAGATTGGATGAAAAAATGTTAAATATAACATATCTTATATATTAGAGGCTAGAGTGGATTAAAAAATGCTAAATACAACATACCTTATATATTAGAGGCTAGAGTGGATTAAAAAATGCTAAATACAACATACCTTATATATTAGAGGCTAGAGTGGATTAAAAAATGCTAAATACAACATATTTTACATATTAGAGGCTAGAGTGGATTAAAAAATGCTAAATTAAAGAACATGAGGGAGCTCTCAACAGTTGGAATTGAATAATCAAAGCTACATAAAGTTGCAATGGATTAAAATGCCGCACTTAATTAGAAAGTACATAATTTGTTCTATGTCATAAATTGAGTTGAGATGGTGAGTAAATGAGTGCAATATTCTGTATATTTTTATTTATTTTCTTAAAACATTTCACACAACATGTGCCCAAGGAGAAACTTTAAGGCCCAACAATTTTCATATTTATAATCTTAGGTATGTAATGGAAACTTGAAACTACTTCAATTTATCATTCATTAGAAAAAATTTAACATAATTCATTTAATTTCAAACAAGACTTGATTTTGAATGCAAGAGCACTTGAATGAATCAATGATTCTGTTAAATTTATTACACAATATACAATTATTACAATATATATGTGTTACACACTAGACATTTAAATTGTATATATAGATCTATGAAATTAAATGTAATACATATTCCATGCCAAGACAAAATTCAATGAATATATGTGTGGACCTTGGGGAGGCATTCCTTCTTAGAAAACATGATGGTGTATTATAACAAAATAACATTCTATTTTAAAGGGGGCTATTTACTTGGTAGAATGAATTATATGACATGGTATTTTCTAAAATAATGATAAATGTTAGTATTTTGGGGCACCCTATTGGTATTTATAATTTCTCATTTCAGTTCTTTATAGACATATATTACTTATAAATAACTTTCTTACAATTGCATTTGAATTGTCAAAGTACATAGCAAATTTGTTAGCTACCACTACTTATAACCGTCCATGCTCTTTACATTTAGAATGAATATATGAATAACTCTATGAAGTGGTTTTGAAGTCATTCTCTAGTGATGTCTTCTTGTAGTGACATTTAAATGACTCTGTCACTACTGTAGTCATTCACAATACAGTCATAAATTTAATACAATTCCAGACAGATGGACGGCTTAGATTGCATCTTGTTTGGGTAGTAAACCCTAAACTACATTTTAGGTCAGCCACCTTTCAACTTACACAACAATTGAAATTTATCATCTTGTATCTTATATGTAGATTTGTCATTGATTTGGTTCCCACAAGTTGCATCTACAAATGTTAAAGATGGACGGTGGAGATTTTGTCTCTCTCAATGACAATTAGGATTAGGTCAACCGCCGTCTCTTAAGTATAACCTCTTCTTCTTGCTACTAGCTTGTTCATCAGCCACTTCTCATTTTTTTCTTCTTGTTTTTGCCTTCCTCTTGCTTCTTGTTCAATGTTCATCAACTTCTTCTCATGTTTTCCTCTTGCTTTTGCCTACTTTCTTCTTGCTCATCAGCCTCTTCTCAATTTTTCCTCTTGTTTTTGCCTTCTTCTTACTTCTTGTTCAATATTCATCAACCTATTCTCATGTTTTCTTCTTGCTTTTGCTTCCTTTCTTCTTGTTCATCAACCTCTTTTCATTTTTTCTTCTTGTTTTTGCCTCCTTTCTTCTTGATCATCAACCTTGTTTCAATTTTTCCAGCCTCTTGCTTCTTTGTGACTACAGGTTTAGGTCAGCGGCTGCCACCTTTAGGTCAGCCGCCTCCTACTTGCTGCAGTATTTTATATCTTTGAGTACTTCTACTGTTTGTTGTTGGTTCTTTGTTGCTTGTTGCTATCTTCTTGCTTTTTGTTGTTCACCATTTTTTCCATCTAAAGAGTTCTTTAAATTAGGTTAGTTTAGTAGGTGAGTTCATGTAGTTTAGATGAGTTTTGCAGGTGAGTTCAAGTAGTTTAGGTGACTCTTGTAGGTGAGTTCAGGTAGTTCAAGTGACTTTTGCAATTTTACATCAGGTGATTTCTATATTTTTTTGGTGGAATGGTGGTTGTTGCTTGATTTTGGTTTTGTAATGTATTCTTTATTAGATATGCTCTTCTCATTTTCAATTGGTGGTTTGTTGCAGTTTTCAATGGAACAACAAACAAAAGAAGATTCAAGATTAGAAAGAAGAAGTATGAACAACATATGGCGTATATAATTACTATGAAGTAACTAACAACATATGACCTAAACAACATATGGCGTATACAATTACTATGAAGTAACTAATATATGACCTAAATAACATATGGCATATACAATTACTATAAAGTAACTAATATATGACTTCACACCGCATCACAGTCATACGGTGGGGCATGTTGATGAATCACTCCTCTAGACACCCTCTTTCCCAAAAATTACTCTAAAAAGACTGAAGCCTTCCGTGAAATTACTACACCTCACCAAAGAATGACTCAAAAATGACTAAGTCACCCCTATGTAATGACTACAAAATGACTGGAACAGCAATGTCCAAGAGTGTCTAGATCATGAAAATGATCATAATTTAGCCACGTCATCACCTACAATATCCACTAGAAAAATGCCATGAGTACATGCCACGTGTATATGCCACGACAAGTCAACTATCCCATATTATCACAGGGCAATGAACTTTTGGATGAGGAAATGGATGATAAAAAATAAATGACTGCCTTTACCGAAATTACGCGTCCTAAATTACAGGGATTCAAATTCTGCAGGACAGTAATTCTGCAGTCATAAGTGACCTAAATGACTGGTTTTGTAGTCATAAACACCAGTAATTGATAGCCCCTTTTTCTACTAGTGCGAGGACTCTTGGAAATGAGCCTCAAATACACTAGAAATTCATTCAAAAAAATTGTCGAGTAGATTTTCAAAAGCCATAAATTGATATTGGTTATACTTGTTAGGCCCTTCAACCTCGTATTTTTTTGGTGACCAATTTTTTAGATTTGACATGCAAAAAGAGAGCTCAAAGATTTTCATAGTTTTAACACCCTTATGATCAAACATTATAATCTTTCAATCCTTAAATGATATTGTTGTGTTTTCTTTTCTCATGTGATCTCTAACATGTCTAGTTTGAATTTGTAAGGTTACAATTCAAAAAAAATTGTTTCAATTTATCAAAATGTTGACTTTTTGTTCAATTTCAAACAAATTCCTAGAGGCTCAAAACATGCCTTGGGCATTTAGGGGTTAAGGCATATGATTTGTTTTCAACGAGGGCCCCATTTGCGCAAGATAGGGTGACCTATCTTTGTGTTGAACATAGCCTTCATTATTATGTGATGAATAACATATTGACACCTAACAAAGTTGCTAAGACTAGTTTCTACTTTTGTGCTTCTCAGAAATAGATTTGCCTATAGATTGAGAATAAGTTGGATTATAATCTACACTTCTTTAATTTCTACTAATTCCAAACTTGATGGAAAAGTAACAAAAACAAGTGCAATCTTCATTATTTATATTCCCTTGATTAGAGAAAATTATCCCATCCACCATTGCTCAAAACTAAAGGTGACAATTGCTAGAAGACATATATATCTAGTCACGTCGTCCTAGATGTTAATGCCATATGATTCACTAGTCATATGGTCCTCGTCAGAAAAATGTATTCTCTTTGTAGTGATAGTGGAAAATTGAAGAAATAAAATGTAGATGAAATTATTGGAGCGAACAAGGTATGCACCATAAAGATTCATGGATAATAATTTGTTCAAGGATGTTATGGATTAGATAATGTGAAAGGTATGTACCATAAAGATTCATAGATAATAATTTGTTCAAGGATGTTATGGATTAGATAATGTGAAAGTAGAGCCTTGCTATGAGAAATAATGTGTTGAGTTAGGGGATGTTATTTCTCATAATTGGAACCTTTGCTTTCACATTACTATTCATAACCTCAAGTTGGATGGTTGGATCTTGGTCAACTATATTCAATCAAGGGGCTTGAAAGAAGTGCATTATAATCTCTTTATCCAATGAAAAATTGTCAATTATCCTAATTGAAGTTATGAATTAGTATTGCAATTACCATCAACTATTGAATTTAATATTATTTAGAACTCTCATGTTGAAAATAAAAATGATTAAAATTCATTGACAAGTTTCCTTTAAATTTTTGTGAGTGACAATTCACAAATGGATGAAAAGATATAAAAAACAACCTCAAAATGGTGCACAATGGACAAAAAATATTCACTTAAAATTTTTGCTGTGTGGTTTCTAACTTGATTCTTTTAGTTGTGTTGAAATGGCGGATTTCTATTTCTAGGGAGCCGTTCCAACCCATCTAATTCCTATTGTGTAAAAATAGGAACATCTAAGTGTCCTTGTCCTTGAGTTTCACCAGTTATAGCTCTCTGGTTTTGAAAATCCTTAACTCTAGGTTGGCCCAAAAATGTAGATTCAAAACATCCATGAATTGCAAAGACCACTTCATGACCCCAATTGCCTGACACATGTAATCTGCAGTTTACATTAGATGCATCTGCCGGGATTCCACAGACAAGTCACGCTCAAATTCTTCATCAAGTCTCTTCAATTTCTCGTTGCAATCCATCATGAAACTCTGAAAGTCGTCTCTCCAAGTGCACCACATAAATGAACTGAATCCCCTCAGTACTGTACATACTAAAATTTTAGGTTACATGACTATCAGCAATTACTGTCAGCACAATAGCTCTAATTAAGTTAGTGCATAATTAGAATACTAATCTTTTCAGCAAAGTAAAGAAGATCCAGAGCACAAGACTGCAATCAAATCAGGTATGACAACTGGAAAGGACTACGCTGTCAAGATTAAAAATAGATATAAATCGCAGCGTGGAAGTCGACTGCCACAGGAAAATTCATGAATGGAGCATTAGGAAATATTGTGAAAAAGGAGAATTAGATGGAGAACGATGTAATTACCAAGATAGTTTTTAAAAAATAGCTGCATAAAGATAGCTCTTACAGATACAGTCGCTCAGTGTACAGCATTCAGAAACATAGACTACCTTCCCTATTCAACTAGAGTAATTTACATTGGTTATTTTCGCAGCTAGTCGAAGGGAGAGAGGTATCTGAAGCTGATTAGATACCACCATGTAACTAAAAGAATAAAACAATGAAGGCTTAATTGCCCAACACGCAGCGCCAGCTGAGGGTGTGCATTTCGTACTTCGACCACTTCTGCCTGCAGAACCTTGCTGTTTCGTGCGCAGAGACCACTCGTAGATTTCAGCAAAACCAAGTTGAGGTTGCTTGGATTTCATCAGTAACCTGGAGTGGGATGCAGTTTCCACTCAGATTTCATCAGTAACTGGTTGGTAAATTCCCACTCACATTACTCATCTTCGAAGCAACCTTTGTCCCCTGACATTGGCTCTCTTCACTCTACCGTTAAGCTCCTGAATATCGTCATGGAGATGCTCAATTGCAGGGGATTGCCTGTAATGAAGAAAAAAGGAAGTTAAAATGTAGGTCCAAAAGATAAAAAAGAAAACCATCAAAAGACTATAATTCGTTGATAATTTAAATAACGAAGTAATATTAAAAATACTGGTATAACATACCTATCAATTTCTGAATTCATATCCATTGACATTTCCTTCATTTGAGACAGAACAGTGCTCAAATCGTCAAGCATGTCATCCTGGGTTTCCTTCTCAGTCTGCAATCAGACACAGACGAGAAACAATCAGAAACCGAATGTGAGGTCAATTAAGCAAGCAAACCATTAGCAGTGCGTAATCACAAATGGAAACAAGAATCAGCAGCGGGTGCCTAATAATGAATCCAAAACAATCACAGAATGTTGAGGCAAGAATAGAAGCATTTGTTCAGATAAAAATGGACGATAGTTGATTTCCGAGCAAAAACAAAATAACAAGACGAAGAAGGGAAGACAAAACTCACATTAATTTGACCCTCAAATGTCTCTGCATCGTGGTTAGAGCCTGAGCGTTCTTTCTTCAATCCTTGGCTTCCATTCAAACCCAAAGCTTCACGATCCTCAGCGCTCTCCTTGTGGTTATCGTTAACTGCAAGATACAACAATTATTTTCTGTTCAAAATATTCCCTTTCAAAACAACCCATAAAGCACTAAAAAGAGTTGAAATACACAGAATGATCATCAAAACTCCAATTCAGTTCCTATAGCATTCTGCAACTATTGCTCTACATTGCTCTCGTATGAAAACAGATACGAAAAACGCTCGAGTCAACGAAATGATTCAAAAATGACCTCGGCCAACCATTGGACCAGTAATTTTCTTCGTCTTCTTGGGTTTCCACGACTTGGAGAACATTCCTCCCAAGCTTCCCAGAAGCTTCTCCCCCTGCACACATCATCAACAAAACCAAACACAACATCAGACACTAAAACTCGGCGAAACAAATCCGGGGACCATACTGAACTAAATGTCCAAACGGCCTGAAGTAGCCACTTCCATACACGTCTACAGGATTCGACTTCAGTAGTGCCCATTTCCATATCAATAGGATTTGAAATCAATCATTTAATAAGCTTCAACGAAGGTCATGCTAGGTCATGTTAGGTCATACGCAGGTTGCAGTACCCTTGCAGTGACCCTTTGAAAAATCTGACCCAAGCATTCTACCGTGGTTTTATAAGTACGTGAGATTTGAAACCAAGAATCATACCCTGCTCAAATGTTGGTCGAGATCCACAGCCTTCTCGTGCGTGCGCTCGATCTGCACCCCTTGCTCATGCAGACTGATGAGCGTCTGCGCTCCCACGCCCATGGTATCCTCCGCCACTCGCAGACAGTTCTTCAGCGTGGACGTCGTCTCCTGCGACTTCTTCACGGCGTGCCTCTCCAAGTCCATGACCGCCTGGTTCACAAACTCATCATCATCCTCTCCGTTGCCGTTACCGTATCCGCTCTTCGGCTTGGAAGATCCGTAGCTGAAAAGCTCCTCCTCCTCGTAGGAAGTCGTCTTCACCACGGCCTTGCTTCCGCCACGAGGCGGCTTCGCGAACGTCTCCTCATCGTCGAAAGGGTTCTTCGGAACCCGCCGTGCCATGATTCAAACGCCGCAAATAATTCACGAAACCCTTAAAACGTAACCCTTGAAATTAAAACCTTTCTTCAAAACAGAGCACGACTCGACTCGCGAATCCCCTACAAGAATACTTTTCAGCGATACTCCTTCAATTCGAAATTAGTAGCAAGATCTGCAAATCCAACGTAAAAGGTGAGAACGACGCGCACCGACACCAACCCACCACAAAACTCGCAACCGACTAAACCCTCGCTAACGACTCCAAACCCCAACCACCCCACACACAACGATCTCACAAATTCCAGTACCTTCAAAACACACCAAATCCCTGAAATTCTCCCAACAACCTCCTCACAAACCTCAAGATCCACACTCACGCACTCAAACTTAAACTCCTCCTCCCCACCCACCCCACAAATTCGCATCAACTATTCAACTACGTACTCAAACCAAAAGAAACCCCCAAGTCGGGCCGCAACAAACCTGGTGGCAGCTGAAATCGACGAAACCAAGACGGATCCGAAGGAACAATAATGAGCCCACATCAATGAGGCAAAAGTGTAATGAGGGAGAGGAAGTGCAACCGACCTGATAATAATAAGCCGATGGATCGTCGGAAGCCGATACGCGAGCAGCAGGGAAGTCAAAAGCGCGGCTCTGGGTTGTTGTCCCACGCGCTATAAGGAAGGATACGGGATTCGTTGCAAGTTGGCTGTTGCCTCTTCTTCCCTTGCAGGACGCGATGCGAAGAAGCTGGGTCCGTGGATTACAGTGTTGGGATGAGGGTACCGATTCTCGCGTGCGAGATGCAAGAAAGTCGCAGTGTGCTGGGAAGTGGGAAGGTGGTGAAGCCCACTGGAAGGAGCGTTGCGGGAAGGAGGCTCAGGAGAGGAGAGGGGTCTCTTACCGTTGTGGATGGAAAATGAGGTGGATGAGAGAGGACATTCGTCGAGGGAGACGGTGCTGGTTCCTTCATGGCGGCGTTATGGATGGATGAAGTTCGGATGAGCGTCGTCATTCGTCGAGGCTGTGACGATGGCTGAGACGGTAGAAGGCAATCACCGAGGAGGGAATTTTGAAAAAGAAAAAGAAAAAGGGCTGATGAGGAGGGTGAAGCCCGTCGAGGAATGTCCAATTTTTGCCATAATTTCCAACAATGAGGGGATTGTCCAGTGTAAACGCCTATGTAGAAATCAAGATACAAGGATGAAATATGTGATGGGTGAATGAAAAATCCATAATCACTAGTCGTGCGGATTTCACGCATCAAGGAAGATATTATGGGAAATAATATGCCTTCTTTTTGAACGTGAGATTTTATGGTGGGGTTTTACATGGTGGTTTTTTTACGTGGATGGAAAGAGGTTTGAATGAGGTCTTTGGGTCCTTCAAAAGTGGTCACTATCAAAACATCCATAGGTTGCTATTTTCAACACTTTTCTGGACATTTTTTTCGAGAGAGTTAACTCCAATTTCAAAAATCACCATTATAGAAACTTTTGATGGGAATGGTTTCAATACTATCTAAGCTTCATTGACCTAGATGGTTAATTCCATCCTTGGTGATCCTATAAAGAATTGACATTTTTTTTCCCACCCAAATTTTTAAGTCCTATATATGATGGCAAGGTCACTTGACCTTCCACCATAGTTGTGGAGACTGTGGTGGTAGGCATCTTGCCAACACCTTGGTTTGAATTCATGACTACCACACTTGTGTGTCGAGGCAAAAGTTAGTGAGCTAAGGCCGCAAGTGCCTTCCACTTTCTTTGACACTTTAGTGTTGAAGAAATATTGAATTCTTTTTTTGATATTCAACACTTTAATGTTGAAAGAAGTGTTGAACCTAATATGCCAAAAACATTTATGAAAAATAGTACTTGATTTTTGATAGTATTTTTTTCAAATTTTTTGACATGTTTTTTGGCAAAGTTTTTGACAATCTTTTTGATATAATTTTTGAAACTAAAGTATCAAAGAAAGTGTCAAAAAATTATCAAAAGAGTGTCCAAAAGATTGTCCAAGAAAGTGTTGAAAAGAGTATTGAGAAGAGTATAAAAAAAAGGGTTAATAAGAATGTTGATAAAGATCTCAACGGATAACATTCTTTTTTTCTCAAGTACACACTCATAGTCAATGAATTAATACTTTTGGTTGGACTTAAATTGTAAGACTGAAACTCTATTGTTGGTAGAGAAACACAATCATTAGATGGGATTCAACCATCTGGGAGGGCTGTGAGTTCTCCAGTCGAAACCACTCTGAACCCCGCCGTTCCCCGCCTGTGCTGACCTGGCCAAGCGACTGCTAGGTCAGAGTTTTTGAAAAAAAAAAAAATTAACTCTGTTTTTTCATTTTAAGAACTTAAAATTTTTATTTATTTTTTGTTGAAAAAAAAAAATCTGCCGTTGAGTTCGATGGGGTTCCCAGGAATGGAGCTAGGAACGGCGCTGAAACGGCCCTCCAGCCCCCTGGAATCCCATCTAATGTGTCTACTTGTTGAAGTGGTCTACAAAGTCCCACTTACATTTCAAAAAAAAATATGTGCTTTCTAAAACATATTGTTTTTCTATATAGATTTCATTCTTGTGCTCAAGGTGATCTTCACAATTCACACATCTCTATAAAGTACTCCCCAAAATCACACATTGCAATGAATTTTTTTGGCATTAAATACCATATGTTAAAGATGCTTTAAGCACAATGTATCACTATATATCCAAACCATGTCATACACATAATAAACACATACAATTTTTAAAATAACATCTCAATTCTTCAACAATAGCAACTCTAAACCCTCTCTAATTTCTTCACCATTAATCATATATTACTAAGAACATGTTATGCTTGTCAGAACAATTTTCTAAATAGTTACATCAATAAGTCTATTATGAATGAAATTCATAAGATACTTTAAATTGTGTGCAATAATAATTTAAAACCAAATTACTTCATAGTCTCATACTAAGCTTTTTCCATTGCTTTGAATTGGTGAACTTCTTCTATTATAGGCATTTGTCCATACTTTTACAAGAACTTTAAGAAAATTTAGTATGCAAATTAAGATTGAGTGTATTACCTACTAATATAAATGAATTGATACAATTCATAACACATAAGATTGTATTATACACATTTTATTTTAAATTTAGTGAATATACAAAATAAAGGAGATAAATATATGTTTTGATGCAAAGTTCATGACTTTGCCTTGTCTCCAATGGTGAAGATACGTTTCAAGAGAGTGTGCATTGTGAACAAATATATTTTGTTGATTTATATCTTGAAACTTGTCTTCTCTTACTTTGTTGATTTATGTCTTCAAACTTGTCTTCTCTTACTTTGTTGATTTATATCTTGAAACTTATCTTCTCTTACTTTGTTCAATAATGGCAGTCATTGAGACAGTCTGTAGAACTTGTCTAAATTTCATTTGCCATTTGTGCAATAAAGAGAACTTTTTATTGAAAATAATTGAATTTAGACAATCATTCACTTAGTTCAAATTAAAATTTGGTCCAAATTCATTTTGGAATACATTGTAAATGTCATGAAGGACATTTGGTTCATGAAAGTAGAAGATTTTAGAAAGGTCACATCTCTAGTGTGTCAAATATCACATTTGTTTAACAAAATTTGATGACCCTTCTTCCA
Organism: Rhytidiadelphus loreus; assembly: GCA_947034895.1. NCBI lineage: Eukaryota > Viridiplantae > Streptophyta > Bryopsida > Hypnales > Hylocomiaceae > Rhytidiadelphus > Rhytidiadelphus loreus. The sequence continues at coordinate 9,710,225 of OX344763.1, forward strand.
TGAAAACACCCTCAACATCACTATGAAAAACCTAAAAAAATTTAAACAAATTTAGGGGACATCCAATGCAACAACCCGTATTTTTATATCAATAGAAATATTCAACATAACATCAATGTTGATATAAAAACATAGGTTGTTACATTGGATGTCAGTTATGTCACCTAAAATCCATTAAATTTTTTTTGGCTCATCACCTAAAATGCAAGTTTCTTATAGTGTGTGTTGAATGTAATGTTTGATGTCTTTTCAATAAGGTGGTTGAAAACCTATGTGGTGGCTTACTAATTTTTGAATTTTTGAATTTTCAAATATTACAAAATTTATATTTGGAAAGAATGGTACTGTATTATAATCTTATAAATAATAATATATTTTCTTTAAATATGAATAATCAAAACAAATAGAATCAAACTAAGACAACATTAATTTTTATTTAGAAAAGATGTTTTCATTTATACAATACATACACATGAAGGTCTAACATCCACATTCTTTAAACTTAGTGCACATTAATTGAACATTAATAGAAACATACAAAGATAAAGTACCTTCATCTAGTTCCTCCCCTATTTGATACATTTTGCTTTGTACACAATGTAGCTCTATTACACTTCCTTTTTATTGGTGTTGAGATTTCGAATCTCTCAACGGATATTGTCCATAAGATGCAAACATCATGCTACTTGGCATATACTTTCATCCACCAAGCGATCTCATCTTTTATAAAATTGTTGCTTTGTATCTTTGTTTCTAAAAGTGTAGTATCATTGCTCTACATTGAACATTTGGGCCGTGAAGTCTAGAAGTAGATGTAGAATCATCTTTACATTTGAAGGACTCATGTTCATAGTAGTTACATCTAGGAGTAAATCTAGGAGGTATAGAAGTCCACACTAAACTAGGTGTGCATTGCCATTGTTACCAACTTTGTCTATAAAATAATGGAGACATTGAAGACTTCATAGAGGGTGTTGTGTTGTCATAATCACCAATTTCTTCAATGAGTCTTGACAATAGAGAAGGCCACATGGAGTAGAATTCATTGCTATAGTTATTAAGTTCCTTTCTAAACCTTGCCAACATAGCATCTTGTATAGATCAAAGTGTATTGCTATAATTACAAAGTTATTTTGTAAACCTCATAGGCATATAACCTTGTTGACAACAAAATGTGTTGCCATAGTAGAACTGGTTGTCATTGGAAATTAGATTTGGAGGTTCATTCAAGTTGACCATGGGCAAAGAGCTCAATTTTTTTTTAAAATCTTGACCTCAAGTACATTTTCTGTAGTGTGCTCCAACAAAGGGTCCAGAAGGTCCAATTCTACTTCTAGGTTGTACAGATCTAGAGGTCTAGGCCTAGACCCTTCTAGCTCTCCAATGGCAACATGCTCTTACCAAGTTCCTTTACAACTATATTATTCCACTTAAATGTTATAGCTTGTTGCCATATTATTCCTTGAAAATCATATATATGGTATTGGAATAATTATATATTAAGTTTTGTTATGATAAATTCAATGGGCCCTTGCTACTCCAATTTGAAGAGATTATAGTGAACGTATAAGGCTAGGGGTTTGCAAGACTAACTATCGCTTCAAAGTTCTTATCCAAAACCAAATTTGATTTTTTCACAACTTTGCGGATTTGTGAGCAAGTCATCATTTAGAATATATTGTATACTCTCAATTTTATTTTTAGATAGAGGTAGGATGTATTGCATAGGCTAGAACGTCATGATATGCAATTAAAAAAATAATCAAATAGATTGAATAGGGATTTTAAGGGGACCCATACTAATTAATTGACATTACACACTATATAAATATCTATCTTTGCTATATGCCAATAGTTATTGAAGTATTTGGGGTTTGTACATCATATGTCAAACATCTACAATTTTTCACAATAAGTTCCTTTTATTTTTTTGGTCCCTTTAATATTCCTATTCAATTAAGTAATCTTTTGTAAGCAAATTTTGCATCTTCCATATTCGACATTTTTTAATTCATATACACATTAATTGGAGGCTTTCCTTTTACCAAATCCACATAGAATCAAAAGGTTTTTGCTAAAAACAAAACCCAAATTGCACTTGGTTGCAACTAGCAAAGTGATTTCAACTACCTAACTACAAAATATGAAACAAATGTAACTATCGGTGTATGACTACATGGTCATAGCAATTTGACACTAGTCATATTAGGCTACAAGTCCTATGTTCATAGTCATTTTCTAGTCACGTGTCTAATCATATGGTTGTAGACCTTGACTAAAACATTATAGGAAACAAAATCTAAAGGTTCTTAACCTCAGGGGTGCACTTAGTTCTACTACAACAAACCACGTGCAAACAAGTGGTTTCTAATAAACCATAATTTCAACCTAAAATTTTGAGCATTGTTTAATAATGACTATAGGTTTCTATTGCCGAAATTTCCAACTCAAATAAAATATGAAATGATTTCTAGAAGAGGTTGAAAATGAACTAAAATGGCGTGTTTTTCAATTGAAATAATTATAGAGAACACATTAAGATGACCATTGAATCAATATTCAACTCAAAATGAGCTTTCAATAGAGAGTTATATTTAATAATTTTTTGTTCATTTTTTAGACAATTTTTTCTTATATAATATAGAGGTGTAAAAGTTACTTTTCAGTTTTACAGTCTATCTTTTTACTTCAAAAATTTGTAACTAATTATTATTAACAAATAAAAATATCAATAATTCAAAACATAAACTTTTAAAGTAGGAAAATCTATTCATATTTTTAAATTTAATTTTATATAAAATTCAAAAAGTATATATAGGTCCGAAGTTTTGTTCGCATGTAGTTTTTAACGGACACTCTAAGTGAACCCCCCAAGTTGGGTATTGTTGTAGTGGAAAATATGATTTTTTAGTATTTATGTGACTAGAGGGCCCAAGTCCCAAAGGCAAGAATGCTCATATATAATTTTAGTTCTTCTAAATTAAAAAAAATAAAAATATTCTAGCCATAAATTCATTAATTCTTTTAAGATTCATTAGATTTGCAATTAAGTTATTATTATTATTATTAATTATCTTCTTCTCCTTATATTTGTTTCATACACTTGGAAACACAAATGACTCAAATGGTGACTAGAAGTTGTCATTGGGGCTTTTTTCTTACTAATTGTTGTCATCCACTCCACGATACTTGAAGTCCTTCATCTAATAAAATCTAGTCATTTCTAACACTAATTATTGTCAACCAATATCCATCCTTAAATGTCAATAATTTTTTGTAGTCATCATCTTCTCTACATTACATAAATACCAACTTTGAGGGCAAATTAACTTGAGGCTCTTGTCGGTAGTACATTGCATCAATGCCTTCTTCTCCCTTTGATGGTCAATTTCGTTAAAATGGCGGTATTCCATTAAAATGGCACAAAATGAAACCACTGAAAGAATGAAAACAATGGAAAGATAGTCCGAGGGGAGTGGAAATGCATGAACTAGAAGTGATTTGAATGTGCTAGGCATATAATTGGCACATGTATGACCCTATCGTGGCACACTTATTCTCTTTTGTAGAAGATATTCCATTAAAATGGCGTGTGGAATACCGCCATTTTAACAAAATTGACCATTTTGATACATTGTCATTTCAATTCCTAGGTCTTCCTATGCTTTTGTGTGAATTTATAATTAAGCTATTTTTTTAAGTTGAACTTCTAATAATACAAAATCCTTTTGAACATTTGAACTATCATCTAATCTTTAAGAGGTTAATCTAAATATTTGAAAAATGGTAACATTTATTATATAGTTGAATTTTATATTAATATTTAAAATAGAAAAAATTGTGAGCGACAACAATCAACAAAGATTTTTTTTTAGGAAAGTTTGTTTACAATGAAGGATAATAAGCTAATTATTCATATTTTGTAGTTGAAATCTTCCATTGGTTCAACAATCACTGAATAAATTATTTACATAAGAAATCTCAGTACTTAGAATCCTCATTTGATTTCAACTATACTAAAAGGGGAAATTTATTATGGAGTAGAAGGAAGATTACATGTGGTCATATGTTCCCCTTGAAAGACCAAAGATAATCAAATGAAAATATGTAGTGAAAAAGTTATAAATTTTACTACAATTTGATAGCCAATAAAGTTATTACTAATTGAAGTCATGAGTTGAACATTGTAATCCTAAAATCTATGGGAAGCTTAGAATGTTGGTGCCACTACTTTAGGATGTTTTACAGTGCCATAGGCTCATATGTAGAAGTAGCATAGTCCCAAATGTAGTGGTATATGGTTGTGTAAGTGGGGGTGCTTCTTTTAATCTACAAATTTGAAGATTTTAAATGTTTTATTGTAGAATTTTAGAATCTTCGTATTTCATGATGATTCCCCAAAAAATCTATTTAAATTTTGGAAGAGGTTGGATACTTATCTCCTACTCTCCATAGCATGCTTTCCCTTAAATAGGACTATTTACAACACTTTACAACATTTTCTTTTAATCTATTTGGATTTAGGCAATAGGTAAATTTTAAATCTTTGATATTAAATACAAAATTTTACAATACACTATCAAAACTTCATCCATTTAGATGGTCATGTATTCATCTTTATACATTTTCATCCGTATTTGGAAGTTTTCTTTGATTTAGAATCTAATTTTGGCAAACTCCTAGAATTACTATATAGGCCTTAAAAACTAATCTCACTCTAGGTCAACCATGTACAATTTGGCCTTGAATGGCCACGCACCTTCATCCAAAACCACTATAAAAAACTCATGTTTTAGGTTATGTTTTGTAATTTTTTAAAACGGATTTTAGATGACATCTATCACAACATATCCATGTTTTATGTCAACAATACGTTCAATATAACATCAATGTTGACATAAAAACATGGGTATGTTGCAATGGACGTCACCTAAAATCCATTTAAAAAAATTACAAAACATAACCTAAAACACGGGTTTCTTCTAGTGAACCACCATAAGGTTTCAAGAACAACTAATGGGAGTTGAAGAGTTGTTTGAGGCAACCAATGGGGAATTGAGCATTTCATTCTTCAAGGTGTCTATTTAAATGGGAGTCTAGGGAACATGTATAGATACCCTATGCTTTCAATTTTGAAAAATTCAGAGTCTTATGTGAGTATTAAAAAATTATGAATAACTTGGATTGATTCTCAATTTTTATAGGCTAACATTCTTACCAAAAAAATCATCATTTTCACCACGCACTGAGCAGGGGCAGCGAAAGTGTTGGTTTTGGTGCTCCACTTTATGCTTCCACAAATGGGATGCTTTTGCAAGGGTTGCAAGGGTAGCACTACTAGTTTGTACTACAAACACGAGTGATAACGAGTACAAAGCGTTTTTTCCGCTTTCATTCAATGAGACAAGTAAAATCACTCTACATTCAAATTCTCATCCTTGTTCATGTACAAAAGTGTGTTGTCACCTCTCATTCTAATATTTCCTATGAGTGCCCAGCCGCAAGGGAGAAAAATCATTTGGTACAAAACGCAACTAAAGGGACGAAGATATGACACAACCCAAAAGTAAGTCACTACAACAAAGTACCGCTTGTACAATTTGCGTAGTAATGTGAGCCAAATGTGGGTTTAGTACTTGCTGATAGCTTCGACTTCATCAAATGGCTCAGAAGGCCAGGAGGTGCAGGGGGCTGTGCTCGCAAAAACTTACGGACTTTCACATGGCCGTCATGTTCCAGCAGTTGGAGAAGCTGCCTGGCTGTCTGCAAGAGAAAAACATGAAATTCACTATAAAACTACATGTAGATTTCCGTCCCCACACTTCAACTTGATAATCATTTAAATAGCTATTTTAGAAAGCTCGCTAAGAACAAACCTCTCCAGAACTGGGCAAAACAGATCACACATTGTTTCTTCCTCATTATAGTCCATTCTAATGTAGTAAGATGCTTTAACCAAAAGACCTGCACAATATTCTAGCTTGAAATGTTTTAACCAAGAGGTAGGGTACCTGTGGATTGAGAGCGCGCAGTTGACTCACAAGGTGTTCCTGTTCCATGCAACATCATCAACTTGAGAGATCCAGCTATGAAATTGACCATATCGCAGACAGAAAAACTTGTCAAGTACGTGCTTACAAGAGGAGAAAAGTGCAGCGTACCTCTAGAATTCCAGGGTTTAGCATAACGATTCCCATCACCCTGCGTGAGAGATTTTTCAGCACTGGAGTGTTCACGCCTCCATTTCCAGTTAGCCATGGCAGGATGGGAACGGTGTGAGTCACGTCAGAATCTTTGTCCCTCGGACTACTATCATCTGTTGACTGAATAGGCGCGTGAAATCCAGTCCAATTCCTTGAACCTGTAGCAATAGAAGTCAAGGTGGCCATTGTTGAGAGACCTTGTGCGACACGTTCACTTGATTCTCCACTTCCTTTACCTGAAGCATCTGCGAAAAGATAGAGCAATAGGGCTATCTCAGGCAAGGCAGTACATTAGAAAATATCCATGACCATGTTCAGCAGACAACAACAACCGTTGAGGGTATCCCAACACATGGTATCAAACACGTTCAGACACAGTTCTCTTCATTCAGAATTATGCCTCGAATATGAAACAAAAAGCTGCTCTCAAGTGCATTCAACAGAAAAATCCACACTCGTTTGAAGGGCATATATCGATCCTGTGGGTATTGAGGTGAGACTAACCTGCATCCGCAGCACTTCTTTCTTCATTCGTAGCTTTAACATGAATAAAGAATGGGGTACTATGCACTGCAGCAATCACTCGCACATGATCATAGGCATTCACCTGCCAATGAATAACAAACTTACGTTAGTCAGCAGAAGATATCAGTAGATAGGAAAATGCAGCGCTCTTCACACAGTTTTGCAGTTATACAAAAGTCTTCACCTGTTTAACGACGTCAAAGGTCTCCAATGCAGTGATGTAAGTCTCCACTATTTCCTCGGTCATTTCATAATCTGACAATCGATTGGCCGGTTAGTACAAAAAAGGAAATTGCCATTCAAGCTGTCCCACGCAAGAGTTCTATAGTATACTTCTAATGATTGTTGATTATTGTGCTCATGCAGAAAAACGAAGGATCGCGAATGAAATTTAAAAACAATATAGAAGTTCGAAATGCATAGTCTGCCCCCTCAAAATAATGAAATTCAGTCAAAAATACCTTAGCCCCGACTCCTAAAGGTTTGTGAACTTCGATATATGAGATGGTGATTTTCTAAGGTTTTTGTAAATGGCGACTGGCGAGCACATAATGCACTTGCTCCACCCAAAGACAAAGGAGTGCAATTCATACCAATGTTTGCAAGAAGACTTGTCAACTGCGGAATGCTGAGTCCTTCGTTCCCTGCCTCCTCAATTGCATGTGCAGCTGCCCTCAAAAGCGGCGGCTCTAGCTTCGAGTCTGTGACCCCACCCGCACTTAATGAATCTTCCGACGTGCGGCAGAAGTGATGTATGCAGGCGTCCAAGTCGGAACTCGTGTCACCTGCAGCCAGGGCTATATTCCTGTCACCTACCACTGTTAGCTCAGATGCATTTTCTGCTGCTGAGGGCATGGCAGCATCGATCTTCGTCGATTCAGGAACATCGACTACTGCTGAGGGCACGACTACATCAATCTCCGGTCTCTCCGTCGATCCAGAAACGTATACTGCTAAGGGCGCGATTGCATCAGCCTCCATTGCCTCTACAGATTCAGAAATATTTCCTGCTCCTGCTGAGGGCACGGCGACATCAATCATCAATACTTCTTTGGATTCAGGAACATTCCCTGGCGCTGAAGGCATGACTACATCAACCTCCATTGCCTCAATAGATTCAGAAATATCCCCTCCTGCTGGGGCCAGGGCTGCAGCAATCACCGTTGCCTCCCTCGATTCAGAAACGTTTCCTGCTGCTGAGGGCACGGCGACATCAACCACTGCGGCCTCGGTCGACTCAGAAACTTTTCCTGTAACTGAGGGCGTCATTTGTTCACGGTCCAAGTCCACTGCGAAAAATTTAGCCAAATACAAAGTCGGTAAGACACCGCTCTTTGTGGATGTGAATATCTGTGCTTTCCAGTGCCTTCAGGACGTAATGAGTAAATTGAACAAGTGAATTGAAGAAGAGTAAGTGTCAAGTACAGTAGGCAGAGTTTGTCAGATTAAGACATACTGTCATTATTTAATTGATCTCCACGATCGGTAGATTCTTCACTTTGTGAGACAGCAGCATCCACAAGCTCCCGAACAGGTTTTGCAGTTCGGTGAATGCATACCTGGACGGCTAATGCGTGAGTAAGGATAAAGGTATGCAGACAAAGGAATCATTTATTGACTACATCTTGCATTAAAACATGTCGCAATTATCTAATCATTCAAGAAGCGCTCTGAAAGTAAGGCTCTCTCAAAATCATACAAAAAGAAGGGAAGTTCAAAGATGAAAATAACCTGAACTCCAGGGAATCCCCTTTCACGACGAAATCCAGGAGATGAAGAATCAGAACGCTGGATCTTCGGTTTCATAAACTGGATCTCCTGGCCTCCTTCAGTTTTTCGCTTCGTTCCCAGCACAACATTTTTGTTGTCCTCACTTTCTCCAACACCTCCCTCCTCAGGGAGAAAAGGGGCAATGATAAGTTCACCATCACTGACAATTCCAAGAAGCTGAATTAACTGACCACAAAAGTTTTCAGTAGGTAGCGGCACCCAACCCGCATTCACCTCGGGACCATGCACAGTCAACCATTGTGTAGTACCAAGTGCCTCAAGGCCTGTCTCAAAAGGAAAACGAGAGGCAGAGGCATTGTAGAAGAATTTCTGAGAGAGAACAAATGGTTGACCGTTGGCTCCGACAATCTGTACCGACCACACAACGCGGTAAAATGAGGAAAAGCAGATGAAAATCTCCAAAAGTGACTGATAAAGTACAAAGCCTTTCACATCAACGGAGAAGTACGACAGACATACGTACATAGATGCTGAATCCACAAATCCGCAGTTCCAATGTCCCCACAAGAAGAACAGTAAACTCACCACAAACTCTTGATGTCGCAGATAATTGAATGCAGCAAAGACATGCGACTCTTCACATCGCCTAAATGCATCAAGCACCTCAGAAGGAACTTCAGTACTTGCCGCATTTAGCAAAACCAATTTGACGAGCTCAATTGCGTTAGCAATTCCCAAAGACCTTCGCACCATCTCCTCAGATGTCATTTCACTCAAGGATGCGGGCTTTTCTGATTTCTTCCGTTTTCGCACGCGGGGAGCTCTTGGTTTAGATTGAGCCGCTGTAAATGAAACACTTGCATTAGAGCTTCAAGAGCAATCCCATTGATGTCAATCACTTCAATATAACCAATTTTTAAGTATATGGAGATTAATCTTGCCTTAGAGCTAATACAAAATCATTTAGATCCCAAGCTTTAGTCAACTAATTTGCTCGAGTTGATCCACAGGTTAAACTTACTAGCTGCAGCATCGCCCTTTTGATCCTTCGAGGCTGTCCCCTGATCCCGACTGGATAGTGGGACTGGTTTTGTTCGTAAAACTGGCACAATTGCAGGAGGTTCAGCATCCTTGATCAAGCTGGAAAGAGATGTTGATACCTTCTTGCTACGCCTCTCAACTTTCTTTGCAGGCTTCGGTACCTTCGTTCGAAATCCTGAACTTCGCTTACTGTTACTTAAAGCCTTCGCAATGTTCCGTAATTGCATAACCTCGTTAAAAGCCGATGACACAGAAATATCATCAAACGAGTCCCAAGGCAACTCTTCTTGAAGGTTAACAACCGATAACTCTAGTTGGTTGTCTACAGTATCTTTGTTGGAGTTAGGTTGCATAACTGCTTCAGAGACGCCAGACTCTATATTTGTTTCCCTTCCTGTACTATTTAATGATATGTAGTCCGGCTGTTTCATATATCTAGCAGACAAGACATTACAAAGGTTCATGAGAGCTTTTCGTATAGCAGGGTCAGATTTTAGTAGAGCGACTCGACGTCTGCAAGAATTGGGGTTTCCAGGAAGATTGGGTATTGAAGCCCACTCCACGCGTTGGTTACAGGCACCCAGTATGGCACGTTGCCTTGTATAGCAACGTATCAAAATTCTGTATCAAAGAGAAAACACATAGGTGAGAAAGAAACAACAATAATCAAACAAAGGACAATGCAACCTCTCAAAAGGAAAAAGAGCAATAATTCCCAATGCACAAGGATGACGAAGATCCAATTCCAGCAATTCCCTCCTTTCAATTTTTCTCCCCTCATGATTCAACAACGAAGAATTGTCAGTGAAATTCCAAATTTGCTGAGAGGTTAAAGGAGTAATGCACACATGCATATCCATCAGGAAATTAACGAAGTGAAGTACCTATCCAAATTTTCTGACCAGGGAAACCGCTTACGCCGCGGAGGTTTCAATTTAGAGATGGTTTTGAGATTATTAAGAGGGTTTTCCTCGGTCCCTTTGTCTTCCTCTTCGTCCTCCTCACCCTCATCTTCAATGACAGCATTGGCTTCTCCCTCGTTTGAATTTAACATCATATCCACAAGACCTGAAATAAGCCATGAAGGTCAAGCAATGCTCCATGAATAGTACTTCTTAGGTCAGACCTAATTGCAGACTCTCACAGTAAGAACCTAACACCACAAAGATGCACAATGCTGGAAAAGGGTCAGATATAAGAAAAGGGCTTTCGAGGATGACGGAATCAACTGTGAATATTGCTTGAATTTTCTTAAGGATAATTCCAACCAAGATACCAACATGAACTTAAAAAATACCCACCCGTAGTTTTAGGCACATCTTCAGCAGCAGAGGCCTGTTCTAATTGGCGCTGTCGTTTGAACGCCCTAACATGAGCTACTTCCACGAGGTCTGCATCGGTGATGGCTCTCTTCTTGACTCCGGCATGTATATTTGGTTTGATTCGATGACCTCTACTGACTTCATTTTCAGACGCTCCACTGGTTGAACCCATATTTTCTTTATCCAGTTGCGAAAGACGATATTTCCGGTTTTTCTCGTATGAAACCTTCAAAACCTGAAATTAACTCTGGTCAATTATCTCTGTTCACAAGACTGTTACGACAAAAAAATCTGCGGTACACAACACAACCATGGACTTTGATATGGTCCAGCAGTACACATCATGCCTTTCTGGCAACCAATTCGACACATCGATTCGATCTGAAAGAGTAGAGAATCTACCAGAATACCGCCAACTTCACTTTCTAATGTACTGCCCATACTAGACGTGGATGCAGAGAGTCAGCACCCATCGTTCCAAATACACTGTTGTTGCCAGAAGATAATTTCTAGCAGAAAAAAGGGAATGTAACAAACGCTGAGGTATTGTTATCATCAGTGAACAGCATGCTTCGATTAGCGTTTCGCAAGTACTTAGCGGTCCACAATCAGTGTTACAAAAAAGCCAGAGATAGACAAAGGATGAACACATGTAGTAACGTACTCGTAATGAGCAAAGTGCATGATTATTAATACACGATACCTGTTCGGGAGTAAGGTTCAGTTCCCTGGCCAGCAATAAACACTCGGCATGCGATAACCGCTTGTCGTCTCCTCCTTCATCCACTCGCTTCATCAGCCTCTGCCGTTGCTCTGAGGTCATTACCCGCAGCGATACCCATGACCGAAGGCCAAATAACTACAATCGCCACAAAGAGGAAGAAATTATTTGGAAGGAAAAATGCATCATGTCGCCATTCTCGAAAGAAATATGCAAAAGAATTCACGATTAAGTGCTCAGGATTTGCGTAGCGAGAGAGCTAGGAGTAGAAAACATCTGCGTGGGAGAGAAGAACAACAGACAACTTCATGGGCAGACAGGTCAACCATTCACAATTTCCTCAAAAAAACAAACTAAGAACAAATTCTGACCTCGGGAACGCTGGAACCTGGAAATGCTTTCCTTGCAACCGAGGACACCGCTCCTGAAAAGAAATACTCTAGTGTCTGCCAGTAGGCCTCCAAACTTTCGCTTGAAGTCAATGTGAACTCATGCCTGGCTCTTGGAGTCAAGTCAAAGGCATCTAAACTAAGAGACGACAAAGGTTGAGGGGCTGGTTCTTCTATGTAGGGCTGTATTTCCATGGCATATATAAGTGACGCTTCAAGAGAATAGTTGGCACCCCGACTGAAGCCAGCTTTTGAATGCCCGAGGGGAGTGCCAGTTCCCATCACCAGCCGAATAAGCTGCATGACGAGCAAACATCGTAATGAGTGTCGAAACATATATGTTCCTTGATTGCAGCAAGATGTCAGGTAACGCGAACTAAATTTGATCAAGGGGTAACCATCTTGCAACAGATGTGACTAAAGCGACTCTTAATACAGTCCATTGAGCATTTGACACCCATTGCATCTGAGTGTCTAAAGCCCCATAAAATCTTTACCAGCAGTATACCATAGAAATTTCAAAGAAGGTGTGGTGATATTGACAAGTGCAACGTACCTTAAGTCGCCGCAAAATATCAATAAGCCACGAAAGGCGACTATTTGCGTGAGAAACAAGTAGTGAAGAACTTTCTGATTCTGGAAGGTCGCACAAGCGTTGTCCCTTGTTGGTGTAGGGCTCTAATTCCTCCGATGACTTGGTTGAGCCAATAACTTGCAGAAAGAGGTCCAAAGGCATTGCCTGTACGTACATAGTGTATACGAGTGAGTATGATATCGATATACTTTTAAATCCCAAACAGCTCCACTAAACATTATCTTGGAATGTTCACTTTATGGTTCGCGTGGATAACAGAACTAGATGCTCAATACAGATGCTCAGTACAAACTAGATGCGCACAGGCCTACTGATATGGCTCCTTGCAGTCTTCTTCACTCTCAGAGTTGATAGATCGCTCACGTTTCTACAGTTGGTGATAAAATTTGTGACTTAGAACAAAAAAGCAACATCTGCTGAAATCGTGTCCCAGAGAAGTTGTAGCTCAATACCTTTACTGCAAGTGCCAGTGAAAAGACCCGACAAGAGCTGTCATCCGGCTTCATCACCAGCTCGTCATCAGCGTACCCCGAAATACCATCTACGTATGACCAAAGAAAAGTGTGAAGCATCCGAACCCGAATCATTTTCGCAGGAACAAATCCATTTTCACTCAACGTCCTAGCTTTCTCGGCCTCTGTTTCAGCTGCAGGTAGAAATTTTCTCTTTCCACCTTTGTGTATTTGCTTCACACTCATCAGAACAGGTACTGCGGAAGCATCTGCCTTGACTTTCGATGAACCGAAGCCCCTATTGATCATGTCGAAGTGCCGGATGCGGTCATGCACTTTGGCAAGCAAATCAGGCCCAACCTGCACCTCGGGAAGAAGAACAACCTCACTTTGCCGACTTCGGCCACAGTTGGTAAGGCCTGGCATGCTCAAGGCAATGCACTTGACCCGACCCTCCCGCCGCAGCTTCTGTAGCAAGCGTGTCAGAGTCTTGCGATCCATCATAGTGTCTTTATGCTCCTTCTCAGATTCCTCAATCCACCTATGAAGCTCCACTCGCGGTATGAACTTCTCTTCCTGTTTCGCATACAAGGCAATCATACATCAATTTTATGCACCAAGCACCTTCTAGTTTTCATCTAAAGGTTACGAAGACTTTACCGATAAATCGAACACTGTGACTTCTGAAAACTATACAAAACAAAAAAGAAATAAAATGAGCATATGATGCCTGGCGGACACTTACAAACAATCTTTGCATGACACGTTGTTCCCGCTGGATGGCCGTGGTGGTTTGAAGCGGAAATGGATACATCTGCTCGGATCTACATGTAAACATTGCAACAATTGGGGTTGAGATTGATGAGAACAGGCATCTTGTGCATGCGCAACATAAATCCCTGATAATAGTGAATCGCTCTGAAAACATTGTGATTCTGTGATCCCTATTCACTCACATTAGAGACATTAATTTCAGAAATGAACTAGACTGATACATTTAGATGTGTAAGATATCAATAAAATGCAGAGGAAGCCAGGATCGTTCTCATACGTGGCTACCAGGGGCTCATCTTCATCCACCTTCACAATCGACAAATCCACTACTGTCATTTCTCGACAGTCATTTAAATTCTCTGGGCTCTTCAACAGCTTATTTGTTGCAGAAGGTGCCCCAGTGGTATCTTCAGTTAGGTTCTTTTCGTGCTCCTTTCCCTTCTCCTTTTCCCTGTTCCATTCCCTTTCCCTTTCCCTCTCTTTCTCCTTCTCCTGTTTCTCCTTCTCCTTCTTCACTTTGCTAGTTGATTTTCTCCGAATTCTTGCAGTAGACGGAGGAGCAATTTGCGCTGAAGCCAAGATCAAACCAGGTATTATTTGAATTAACAAAGAGAAAAACGAACTGCTACCATGGAAGATGTATGTTTTCTACAGAAGTAGCTTAAACAAAATCTGTTAACAAAAGCGTGTCCACACGTCCAAACATGCACTTAACGTACTGACTGCAGTTTTATGGTGATAAAACATTCTGTTGACCACCATTAACCAATTAATGATGTCAGAGATAATATTATAATCTGAAGAGAAGTCGCAGTCTCATACCAGAAAGATATAAAATGCTTTACCCGTGCAATTGACGGGGGACAGAAGAAAAAAGAAAAAAAATTGATAATAAGTTTGTTAAAACAGAAACTCATAGGGCAAAAAACATAGATGTTGGGCACTTATTCAATTATCCAACATAAGGTGTTTCTCCTCATTCATTAGGAATTTAAAAACATCTCATAAATTAAAAAACTATGCTTTGCAAACACATATATAGAGTATATACCTAGCGGAGTGATGTTTTGTGGCTCGACACTTGCGCTTGCAATTGCAATTGCAACACTCACAGCGGCCTTGGAGGCCAGACAGGCGTTAGGTGCTGTTCTTAGCCGGTAAAGCATTGATTTCTTGTGCTGCTCTGCTTCGGAAACAATGCAACCCTTAGCAAGCATGTTGGTTATCCGGAAGTAGTTCCGCTTGTTGTTCAAGCCTAATTGCTTCCAAATCTACATAGGACAACAACCGTTGTTATCACTCGGATAGGTCTAGATTTAGGCAGACGCCACCATGAACAACAAAGCAGTTGTAATGTGTACCATACAAAAGAGAATTCAAGAGTAGGAAAACCAGACAGCTATTCTGATCTTCGATTTAGAGTTATCATTGCAAGCGCCGCCAACCATCTCACAGATCCCAAAACAAGAAACGAGGAGGGCAGTAACGAACAACAAGTATGGCAGATGTTCATTAAACCGGTAAACCGGTTCCTAGGTGAAAGAAGAAATGAGATTCACAACAAAGACAATAGTTCTTTCGACTCAACAAGAGTGTCATGAGCATATTCTTGCAACGAGGCGGATAAACACATCGAATAGATACCTGAAATACTGCAAGCCTTCCCTTGACGACTCGTGATAAATATAAAAAATGAAAATATTGTTGAAAGTTATAATTAAATTTATAAATTTTACTCTAAAACATGGAATTTGTAAACTATTGTGGTTCTTCAAAATCAATAATGAAACTTATTTTTCTGTCATGTCCAAAGAGGTTGAAAATTGAAGGTAGAAGGGACATAATACCACTGATCCTCTGACCTCCAAACCGGCCAGCTGATAATACAGAATAAGCTCTGACCTCTCTATGGCAATCAATACTTCAATGACCCAATCAGCTCCCATTAGGGTAGGTCACGTGTTCAATATACACATGGATCCAGGCTAAATGGAGAGATTACATGTATCTGCATAAACCTCATCTTGTTACCTTACCTTACACCAAAGACAACGTCAAAAGAGAGCAAAGTGTAGGATTCTCAATAAATATAAAGCAAATGGAAGGGCTGTTCGCCTGTAACTTACATCCATCATGTATAATCCGCCAGGACCTGAATTGTCAATCAGATCATAAATCTGGCGATCGAGAGCACTTTCAACCACTTGATCGGTTACTTGGCCACGTTTCACACCACGCAGTTGTGCCTCTGCTTCTGTATCGTCGTTTCCAGCATTGAAGGCCTTGGTATTGAAAGATTTCAACAATCGAATACAAGGTGCAATCTGCAGGAAAAGTCCTCACTGCAGGTTAGGCATCCCGCGACGCACTTCAAAGAGTTTCAAATGACGAACACAAAACCAGACTTCATAGCTTATACATTACTTCTCACTCATAGCCATCATAAGGCTCGAGCATATTCATTACAAAATTCGACCTAAAACAATGATGCAATACGATGTGAACTGCTGACAATACGAGAGCCGGTCTCACTTTCGACCCCGCAATCTGGGCGTTGAAGACCTCCACCATTCCAGCATCTTGCAGTCGTTTTGCCAGCTGCATCAACCAAAAGCATCCCAGTCCTTTAATCTCCCAGCACCGCATGATAAATTCCAATCTCAACCTCCAAATGATATCAAAAATTTAGCTACTGTGCTTACTGCTCTCTGGAAATGGAGGGACATAAGCAGAGTTGCGGTTAAACCACGTGCTTAAGACAACAAAAGGGAAAATAGTCCTAAAGTCACAGTAGCAACTTAAGAGATTAACCCTAAATCAGTTGTACGCAGCCTATTCAGCCTACTCAAAAGATGCACTTTCCAAGAGCACACAACCACAGGGCAATCACTCTACTAAGATTCACGACTACAGACAGACATTCGAAAACGAGATTGAAGCTTACGATTCTTGTTGCATTAACTATCAACACAACGGCAATGAGCGACAGAAAAAAAAAAGCAACCGCGTAACTAAGAAAGCAATAATATTGGCATTTAAGGCGAAACTGAAAGAACAAATATCATAAAGAATGCAATCAAAGATCCATCATCGATCGTAGTCACTTTCTCGTCTTCAGAGAAAAACTTTGAAAAGGGAAACCACATACTCTGCGCCAGCTTCGATGGCCTTGAGCAAAACGATAATTCAGATCTAATTTCACGTCTGACACCACCATCACCTTGATATATCCACACAGAAAACAGAAAACATCAGTGTAACTTACCAGGCAGAGAATAACAACAGAAAATAACAGATAACAATTAGGCAATACCAATTTCTTCAAAATTAACAGTAAAACAGATCACTTCGAGGTGCTTAATAAGACAAGATGATATGCAAGGTTCCTCAACGCCCCACCTAAGTGCAGTTGTGATGGCACATTGCTCCCCCGCATGTCGTTCTAAGACAAAGTGAAATGGCAATCACTTGTGAGGATCAGACATACCTTGTCTTCAGCAGACTCAAGCTTCTCACAAATACGTTGCATAGCAGGATAATCATCATTGATCAAAACCTCCTCTGTTGCTTGTCTGGCATCTTCTTCGCCAGCACCCGCATCTCCAGATCCAGAAGCATTGTTATGTGAAAGATTGGACTTGGATGAACTAGGGATTTCATAGCGTGCATGCGAGCCGAGATTTTGATCCTTCTCATAGCGAGATAGATGGACCAGATTGGTTGCCACAATCGGCACAAACTTGCTATTTGGTCCTTGTGATGCCGGCTGATGAGTTCGTACTATTGTGGCATGACGAACTACAAGTCCACGTGCCTCTAAGGCTTTAATGACGTAAAACATTTTATTCCCGCCTGTTTTGAACTCTTTGCCCAACTGGCTTTGTGTAACTCCCTGGCCCCTGCAAACCATCATAAAAGTTTCTGAATCAATAATACGCTTCATTGAACCAAAACTATAATGGTCATGGTTAAAACGAGAAACGATCAACATGGTCTAGAATAATGCTCTCATGAATATAACATTTGAATTCCTACTCTTTGTGACTCTACCTATCACTCGAAGCAAACCTGCATCTGTAAATCAAAAAGTGGTCAACACACCATACTATTCAGCAAAAGTATCCACGTGAAATGCCTCATAACTCAAACATCCAAAACATGTCGCAGAGAAGGGTAACGAACTAATTCTAGTTAGATACAAACCTGGCCTTGGCAAGCCGTTCAAGAAGCTCTCGCTGGTCTTTTGAAATAGCTGCATCGCATTGTTTGCCATCATACAGGCCCAAGCAACTCTCACGTAGCCCCTCTGGAGCTACAACATGCACCCCGAGCTTCTCTGCTTCCACCACTAATTGAATACACGGATGGTAAGCCTCTAGGGTTTGAGATCCTTGTGCCTTCGAAATCAGGAAGTTAATTCCTGGAACGTGAAGGACTTGTTTCCATAGAATCTGCTTGACTCTTGCATCCAGGTCTAACTCTAAGGCTGCTGCAGCTCCCTGCAATCCTGCCCATAGCTTTGGCAAGGAGCATCCTGTACTCACACAGAAATTCGAGCTATCAGTTCAAGGCTTTCCAAAGCGCCAGGTACAGCAAATGTTTGCACTGGTAGTTTAAGTTCTCCGAAGAGAAAAAGAAACTCTGAGTGGGAAGAATGACTTCACCTTGAGCTGCTTCGACAGCGATTTCATGCAGCGCCGCGGACACCAAGGCGTCCATGGCGCTGCCTCCACTTTCGAATTATCCAGCACTCAACGGCAGCGGCAAATCCTGGCCATCTTGCTTCAAATTGTTGCTCAGCGATTTCTCTGTCATGTTCACACCCAATTGTAAGCAAGACAGAAAGCGATTGTTACCCCTGACAGCCAGTACATCGTCTACCTAAAACCCTAAACCCTAAATAATTTGAAGACTCAAATCTCTGGGAGACCAATTTGGTGAGGACAACTTGCTATTCGGAAACCAAGTCATTCACATACTATCCGATCACATTACACGTCCGATCACATTGACAATTCCTATGAATTTCAGACACTGAGCTATGGAACTTCTGAGGAGAATTCCCGAAGATAAAGTATAGACTGCCAGCACTTCATAATGAATCGTACACATCGCTGAAAATGTACATGATCTTCAAAAGGTCTGTGCACATGAGGCTTACGACGTCGTATGTGAGGGCCTGAAGATGCGGATTTACTCCCTCTCGCCCTCACGACACAGGGCTTACACAAACTGCGACCGTAGCCCTCACGGATTTCTACTGTGGTTTTTACCCGCAAGGAAAAAGAACAACGCCAAACTTACCAATTTCACTCTACAACCTCCTGGCAACCTCCTCTTCTCTCTCCTGCGCCAGTTCTAGCAACGTCATAACCTTGCGGAGTTTTGTTTTCAGTCGAGGATTGTCTTCTTACTCAATTTCAGTATGAAATTAGGGTTGCGATTCTTGGGCGCCAGCACTAGTTTCCGAAAGAGTCGTCGCCATCATGGATTCAGCGGGCGATGAAGCCGCGCTGGAAGGGGAGCTGGAAGCGCACTTGGGAGGAGAATCAGGCGTCTCTGCACTGGCAGGCGTGGAGGCATCCGACGTCGACAATTCTGAACTCACCAATGGTGAGTTTCACCCTTTTACTAACTTAACTTACTCTTCGTAAAATAAATCTTCACCAAAGCGGTGTCTCGAATTTCAATAAGGGAAAGAATTCAAAATATAATTAAATATGCCATCTAATGAAATTTTCAGAAATTATAACTTGGCATAAGGTAACAGGCTCAGAAACCGCCCATCTAAGGGCTGAAACTGAATTTCGAGAAGGTGAAACACCTTGAAATATATGTGAGCATATTTTCCTTGAAAGATAAGTAGAATTTTCACCTAACCCAAGTCGTTTCATATTTTTCAGAGCTATGAGGAATTAGTTATCAAATTTTGAAGTCAAAAGGGCACAGTGCTCTTAAACCGTGCCCTAACTGAAATGTTCACCACTTGTACATAACTGAAGCCAATGAAAAGAAATATGTACAACCCGTGCAGATTCAAAATAGGGCACGGTTTTAAAGCCTAAACGGTTTTTGAGCCTGTTACCTTACATGAATAGTGCAAAAAATATTAACCCTTTACAGTTTGTGCATCCAAAAGTAAATGCACCATAGTCAACCTTGATTGTAACTTTCAAAATATCCACTATTGATATGTGCTTTAAGCTAAGAAAATAAAGCTTGACAAGTTTCTATTCTATTCAATTTTAGAATTTTGAAGAAATTGAAAAATTGAAAGAATCATTGCAATTGTAATCTCCAAGTGTCAAAATCCATGTCACATCATATGGTGTGTTTTTCATTTGAACTAGTGTGTCCTATGTTGTTGCCACAACCAAAATAAAAGTAAAATTAGTTTTTTAATTTTTTGAAATTCATTATTTTTATGCACAAAGGAGTGCAAGGGCTTTATTAGTGGCGTTTGGACATGTGATGTAAAAATTATGGTTTTTCCAAAATAAAAGATAATTTAATTCAATTTTCTAATTCAAAAAATCCAAAACTTTCACACCATAGGTCCAAATGGCACGAATAGAAAGCTTTATGCCTGGAGTGAAGGGGCTTTGTTTTGTGGCATTTGAACATGCAACATGAAAATTATGATTTTTTTTAAATTAAAGATAATTTATTTCAATTTCCAAATTCATAAAAACTTTGAAATTATATAGCTTTCATAACATAGGTCCAAACACTACAAAAAAAAAGTCCGTGCACCCTTCCTTGCAAAGAGATTCCAACACTACAAAGATTGTTACCGAAGGACTCACAGTTTCTTAAATCTCAACATATCAAATAAACAAAACAAACA
This sequence comes from Rhytidiadelphus loreus, assembly GCA_947034895.1. Taxonomy (NCBI): domain Eukaryota; kingdom Viridiplantae; phylum Streptophyta; class Bryopsida; order Hypnales; family Hylocomiaceae; genus Rhytidiadelphus; species Rhytidiadelphus loreus. The sequence continues at coordinate 9,730,825 of OX344763.1, forward strand.
ATGTAACTTAAGGTATAGATTTTCTTGTATTAAAATGTTTTTTTACATTTAAATTACAAATTTATATTTTTCATTTTAACCTTCATTTATGGTAAAACTCATAGATTATTCTAATATCACTACAAGAAAATAGGGATATAAATGACTTGTCCACAATGACTGCACCGACAACAGTGACTTCAAAGTGACTGCAAAATGACTAATTTGCAGTCATTGTTGTCGGTGCAGTCATTGTGGACAAGTCATTTATACCCCCATTTTCTTGTAGTGTATATATTATAATTGATATAATTTTATTTGCACATTTTATTTTTTGAAAGTAATTTGCCACAAAAAATCATTGATCAAACAACCAATTTTGGCAACCACTAACAAAAGCTTCAATTGGCAATAAAGAATCATTCACTCTAATTGCCCTTCCTATTGGTTTTTTCATTGAATTTTTGTCTATCATTTTGGCCTTATCTCTAATGTATAACATTGTAAATGGCTCCATGGCTCTCTTCATACATCTAGGTGCAAATTATAACCTTAGACAATTTAAGACTAAACCCATTGACCATATTATATTTAACATTCAATAACCAATAGTAAACGATTGACACCTTGTTGCAAACACATTAGATGGGATTCAGCCCTTCAGGATGGCCATTTTAGATTGGTTCACATTGCTAGGAACTAGCCTGTGTTGTCTGGAAAAAAAATTATTATATATATATATATATATATATATATATATATATATATATATAAAATATTAAAAAATTATTATTATTATTTTTATATATAAAATAAAATTTTAATGCCTGTTGATGTGGCCGTCTCTTGACCAAGTCAATAGGCTGCGTGGCAGAGATGAGAACGTAGGGGAACGTAGAAAAATTCACAACCCTTAATGAGGGTTGAATTTCATCTAATGCTTTAGTTGATTTGAATTAACTTTTTAAGTTTTATTTCCTCCTTTGATAATTAATTAGCCCCTTAAGTCCCATTGTCCCTATGGGGGACAAAATGGATTTCGAGCAAGCTCCTATGATCTCAATTTTTATTGAATTTTTTTGAAACTTTCTCATAAGATAGATAAACTTATGAGCTTTTGGGGAATATAATTTTTATTCCAATCGGTGCCCAAAAGCAAAAGTTATGCCACAATAACCTCAAAATGGGGGAGAGCGGGCAGCAAAAAGAATTCACAAAAAATAAAAATAAAAATTTTAATATTTTTTTCTTGTATATTATATTTTCTTCTAAATGTGAAGCTTTGATTCATTCCATTTGGATCAATGATGTGAAAGTTATGGAGTTTCTTGTTTTGCGGGCAATCATAGCAACTTCTTGAAAGAAATTTTTTTCTTCCACTTTGAATGCTAATATCTTTCAATCTACACAGTCAAACATTACAAAAAATTTATCACGTGACCTAAGACAAGTGCAGAACAAGATCCTATGGTTAGATTTGAAACAATATTTAAGAAAATTATTTCATAGGTGAATGTAGCAAAAGTGGTAGTTTTGAGTGATTTTGGCAAAAAAATTGCCTTGGATTTTAGGGGTTAACCTTTCTAAGTTTTATATTTCTTCTTTGGATTTGAATGTATTATATAGATTCTCCAATTGATTATTTGTCCAATCAATAATAGGGAGTGGCACTAGTATAATGGTTCCCCTAAAACTCACTAATTCCCTCTCTAATCCCTACAAGAAAAAAAACAAAGACAACAACAAAATAGTTCAAGCTATAGATGATGAAATTCTCTAGTCTTAAGTGGATCTTGCAAGCTCTTCATTCTTTCTCTCTATCCATAGGCAATTTATTCACTCACTTTAACACCCCAAGACTAATCAAACAATCATTGATTAATAATTCATAAATTGTCTCTAACACCTCCTATTGATCAAACAACCATCTATAGGGAATTAAATAATTAACTTTTGATACCCACAACTAATTAACAAAACTATGCACCCCTAAATACAATCTTTGACTACAACACCTACAATTGATTTGATAACCATTTATGAAGAATATATTCCCAAAGCTATACAAACAACCATGCATAGGTAAGTACATTCTCTAACTTAGGCATCCACAATTGATCAAACAATCATCCATCATGAATAAACTCACTAACTTTGACACCTAAGACTAATCAAACAACCATTCATTGAGAATACATTCCTAGAGTCCTTCTACACCCACAATTGATCGAACAACCATCCATTGGAAATGAAATCACTAACTATGACATCCAAGACTAATCAAACAACCATGCACCGATAATTAATATACACAATAACTTTGACATCTACCACCTTCCAACAATGAAACAAAAATTATTAACATCTACTAATAAGTCCTGACCAATACCAAAGTAAATCACTCTCAAACCTCCCTACCCCCTTCATTACTAGAAGAAAAAAATGATGGAAAAGTAAAGTCATCAATGCAAAGTTTTCATCCATGAATAATGAAATTATCAAGTTATTAAAGAGATCTTGCAAGCGATTGATTCATTCTCTCCATCCACTAATACTAGACTTACTCTAACACCCATGATTGATAAGAAAAACAATTTTGACATTGACTAGTGAGCTCAAACAAACACCCAAGTAACACCACTTCTACACTTCATTCACCTCCCTATCCCCTCTCTAGATTGTCAAAAGAAAAAAGTGATAGAAAAGCAAAGGGATCAATGAAAAGTTTGCAAGCATGGATTATGAAATTCATCCAAGTAGATCTTGCAAGCTCTTGATTCTTTCTTTCCATCCACTCACTAATAGAAAAACATGTCCATAATGACTATAAACAAATCATTGTGGACTATTTTACAATAATTACAAATTTTACACTATTTTTCTACCAATGACTAGTTGACCAACAACTAATTGACCAACCAATATCCACACCTACTACCAAGACCTAACTAACACTAGAGTGACACCCCTTGAACAATCCAACATCAACAACAAAGTTTTAGCTACTAGTAATAAAACTCATTCTAATTCCCACCTGAATTAGTATCCCACCCTTATGTACCCGTGGTGTACATTTTCATTCTGAAATGTATTCTACGGGTATAGAAGGTCCGAATTGAGATTGTGGGGAACCTAAGGGTGGAATTGAGACAGGTTAATAGGTTACAATTCACCTTACTAGTTTAAGTGGATCTTGCAAGATCATTGATTCTTTCTCTCCATTAATTCCCCAATGCCGTGTATCCCACGGGTAGGTATATAAGGTTCGAATTGAGACTGTGGGTACCTACCTAAGGGTGGAATTGAGACGAGTTAATAGGTCAATTCACGTTACTAGTTTAAGTGGATCTTGCAAGATCGTTGATTCTTTCTCTCCATTAATTCCCTGATGCCATTTCCTACCATTGACATCCATAGCACCCACGACTCCCACGACGGACCCCCACAACGCATGGAACACAACCAATTTTGACACCGACTTGCAACCCCTAACCACCCCCAAAGTGACACCACTCACTATCCCCTCCCTCTCATCTCCATCTCCATCTCCACAAAAGTGATGGAAAAGCAAACCCAGCAACGGAAAAGCTTCCCCAACGAAGCACAAGAGTCTGGCTGGCAAGGAACTGAAGGAAGGAAGCTTTCAGGGTTGCAAGGAGCCCCTGCAGGCCCAAGCCCAGCCCAGGCCCGGCTGAAAAAAATATATACCATCCATCAGGCCCGCAAGGAGCCCAGAATGTTCCACCCAAGGTTTTGTTTGCCCTCGCCCCTCGCGCTCTCTCCCACTTCCATCACCGTTGCTGTTGCTGCTGCTGCTGCTGCTGCTGCTCTCTCTGCTGCTGGGGCTCCTGCTTCTGCTCCTTAAGAGCTTTCGTAGCGGAACACCCAAGTCGGTGGCTGGCTGGCTGGATTCCTCTCTTGCTCGGATCCACAATTTCGGCCATTCGGGCTCCAATCGGGTTTTCATTTTGGGTTTTCATTCCGGGTTGCCATTTCGGGTTGCCTTTTCTTTCGTTGAGTGGTTTGGTGAGTGGAGTGGTGTGAGTGGAGTGGAGTGGAGTGGGTTGCGTTGTGAGTGAGTGGGTGTGGGTGTTGGTGTTGGAGTTGGAGGTGGTGTGTGTTGTTGGGTTTTGTTGTTGGGCGTTGGCGATGGCGGACAATCAGGCGAGCCTGCTTTTGCGGAAGCAGCTCAAGGATTTGTCTAGGAATCCCGTGGACGGCTTCAGCGCGGGTTTGGTGGACGACAGCAGCGTGTTCGAGTGGAACGTGACTATCATCGGCCCCTCGGAGACGCTTTACGAGGGCGGCTTCTTCAACGCCATCATGAGCTTCCCTCCCGATTACCCCAACAGCCCGCCGACCGTTAGGTTCACCTCTGAGATGTGGCACCCCAACGTCTACCCCGACGGTCGTGTCTGCATCTCCATCCTGCACGCGCCGGGCGACGATCCCAATGGCTACGAGCTTGCTAGCGAGCGATGGTCGCCCGTGCACACCGTGGAGACTATTCTCATCAGCATCATCGCCATGCTGTCGAATCCCAATGACGAGTCGCCTGCCAATGTCGATGCTGCGAAAGAGTGGCGAGAGACCAGGGACGAGTTTCAGAGGAAGGTCAGAAGAATTGTCAGGCGCTCGCAAGAATTCTCGTAAATGGGGGGAAGGGAAAGGAAGCTTCTTCCATTGCTGCTGCTACTGCGACTGCCGCCCCTGGTGGTGCTGGTGGTGGAGGGACACACAACAACAGGACATGACTGTCGTCCTCCTCGAGATCTCTCTCTCTCTCTTCCTCTTTTTCTCTGGCCGTATACCTGTGATACCCTAGATATCAACATTTTTTTTCTCAATCCTGTATGGGCGTTTAGCGGTATGATGTTGCAGTGGGTTGTTGTTGACAGTGTAGGGATTAAACCCATGTAAAGATTACTATGCACAGGAGATTATATGAATGAGTTCTCCAAAAACAGAAACCAGGAAAAAAAACATACCCCCAAAAAATACCTCCTCTGGGAAGTTGATTTCATCTTCGTTCTGTTGTGTTTTAGCATTATATCTTTTTGTCTGTTCCGTAGTGCAATAGAGTTACTCGGGGGTTGCGTCCTGATAAGTTGAAAGGGTTCCTAATAAACACACATCGATAGTCTCGCTCTTTTGTCAACAACTTTTTTTGTTTCTCAACCATGAATGTGAACGTTACCATACTACTAGCTAGCCCTAGTTTGATTCTTCGTCTTTCGTGTTCACCGGCTGAATTGGAATCAGGGGTTATATACTAATCTCTTGAAGCAGGGGACTGGGATAGAGAGTCACATGCTCGTGAATGCAAATTATCTCAAGCGGGGCTGTCCTGTACATGTTTTAGGGTTCTAACCTAGCATTCACGTACTTGGGTAAGATATCACACCTTTGTATTACCCTTGCTTACCCTTGCCTGTGGTGGCTTTATGCATTCTTTTTCCATGAGCGGTGATGCTTGTGGTAGGAGCAACATCGAGGCAGAGGAATTTTTCGCTGAACAGATGCAAGGAATTTGAAACTGAAAGATATGCAAGGGTTTTTTGGGTGTTGCGTGGGACATTTGCGTGGATACATATTAGGTCAAAGAATCCTTTTATTAATTTTGCATTGATAAGCTTTGTAATCCGTTTTATTTATTTTGATCTTGTGTGGATACAAATGAGGTCGACAGGTGGGTGCATTGAACAGCGTGTGTGATAAAACACTTTGTAACACGTTGTTTTGACTCTGGTCTTCAAAGCAATTCTCAATTAGCGTGAAAAATGAACTTTGAGTAGCTTCATTGTGTGAGAATTGTTGTCAAGCACACTCTACTATGCAGTTTATTATACGTTACAGCTGAATGTTTCAGTTGTACTCACCCTGGCCTTCCCATGCTGCTATCAAACCCAAGTGCGTTTTCCTTCTTTCATTTAGCATCTTCTTTGTCAAATCAATCATGCAAGTATCATCATGCAGAGAAATGTCATGGATCCAGAGACAGTTTACAGAAGGTATGCCGCTGGTTTTCCTTCTGGCAATTCCTTCCTTTTCACTTGAATGATGATGCTTGGATAAGGCACGCTGCACACAATGCTGAGCTTGCTGTCACAATCATCATACTTCCTGCAACAGGAGACCCACAAAAGAATCAGATGTATCCAAGTACACAGATACAGTTGTTCAATTCAGGAATAGAGCTTTGGGAATGGCGTTATCGTAGAGTAAATGGTTCTCAGAGTTTCATCAGGAAGCAGCAATGCCTTACATTTTCTGTTGATAGGGCAAATATGCTTCCAGCTGTAATGCCGCATAGGTTTTAGGGTTCCAAAGCGAGCTGCGGGTCTTCCAATTTCTACCTTAAGATGTCTAGACCTAGGCTCTCACAATCACATGACTGATTTCACATGAGAGAAAACATGTGAATTGCAGAATGTTGTCTGCTGCCTGTCAGCGTGACTGCACCTCATGCATGTGACAATTCAGATTACAGGGTTTCTCTCTCTTTTCCTATGGAAGTGATGAATATTTTTGCAAGACTTTCAGAGATCGTGTGATGTTCTCAGAGATCTTCAATGCTATCTCAGGATCATTAATTCCACTATTCAATGTTTTTGGAATTCTCTGAGTAGATGCTGGGGACAGCCACACAGCTTGATGCATGAACTATGGTTGAATTGTGATGGCTTTCTGAACTTACTTCTGGATTGGAAAAGGCCTCCAAATGCCTCCAACTGCAGTGCGATGGCCAGCACCACAAGTAAACTCCCAATCTTCTCCTGCACATCGTGCTTGTGCATGTCAAGAGAGGTCAAGGCTTGCCAATCCAAGTGGCCCTTTGCTTCAACACACCCTGACACTTGCTTCAAAAACACTCCTGTGCTTCCAACTAGCAACCCAGTAGCTGTCACCCTGCTCCACCTGGTAACCCTAAATGCATGATAGCAACTCAATATTGCAGCAACAGCGTGAAGGGACACCCACTGAGGCAATTCTGCACAGGCATGTCATCATAGTTGGGGAAAAAAGTGAACTGACATTTTTGCATTATATTCTATCAGTTGGAGGTATATATATATGTGTATTTTTTCAATAAATTGGGAATTGAATATGGGATGCAAAAGTCTCTTGACTCATCTGCCATCAGCACATGGTGTAGTTATTCAGATTCTTTTTATACGAATCTTGGCATTCAAATCATGTCTGCTTTTTTGAATGGGAGATTGATTGATGGCTTCTGAATTGGGTGTGGACAGATAAGATGAATCACAAAGCTTGACCTAAAAGGACTCAGTCTCTGGGTTGTTGAAAATTTCATGAGCAAAGCAAACTCATTTTCATGAAATTTTACAAGGTTGAGCATGGGGTAATTGTTTGCTGTCAAGTTTCAGTTGAAATTGATAAACCCAAGTGCAATTATGTACAAATTATTTAATCATGTCCAAAAACTCAAATTTTCAAGTACAGCAATCATCATGCAGTAAGCCAACATGATTTCTTTTTTACTTATTTGCTATGATGTTGTGTTTGTCTCTATTAAGAGGCAAGTGAGTGACCTTTATCAACTTTGAAATGAAGTTTATAAATGGAAGTGAAGGCAAAGACAGAGGCCATGAAGAGGCAACCCGAGCTGAAGTCTTTGGAATGGGTACTCATGGCCTTCATGAAGCCATTGCAAAATGGGTTTAATTTTCTCTTCGCAATGATCAACCCTCGGTAATTAATAAATTTAAACCCTCACCTAAACCAAGGTGGTTACTGTTTAATTCATCTATATATTAAATTAGGTTGTTTTGTTTTGTTTATTACGGAGAGATCTCCAGAATTGTGCATCCCCTAGTCGCGTTCATGGTACCATTAGAAAGCTCTTTGTGAGGAAGAGTGCATAGACTTTGTTTTGTGGTGTTTTGGCATATGGTGTGAAAGTTACGGATTTTTGAGTTTAAAAAAAATTAACTATAGATAAATAATTCCAAAAATAAAATGAAAAACAAAAGCATGATGAAATCATGACAAAAATTGGGCCAATGGCAAAGGGCTACATTAGTATCCTTGAAACCACCATCTTAAAGTCTTTGATTTTTATTCATCCAAAACTCCGTCATTTCATACATTGTTTTGCAATACCACAAACTTCCAAAAAGAGGTTGAAGATGGTTTCTTTCTAAGTGCCAAAAGCTTCAACCAAAAACAAGTCTCCAAGGGTTTGAAAAATGTGTACATCCTACTCTCCATAATAGGTTGAAGACATAATTTGGGAATATATGTAAAAAATTTCAGCAAAAAAAATTTCATATTCATGCTTGAAAAAAATAATAAGTAGGAAGAGGTAGAGTATGATTTAAAATACTAAATTGTTAAGTATTTAGTTATGGAATTGAAAAATTCCAATCCCAGTGGTTGTAATGTTGTAATAAAAAATTTACATTCAATGATTTCATTTTTTTTTCAAAAAAATTGAAAATTGAGTTAAATAAAGGACTTCAAAGTTTATTTTAGAATAGAAATTCTATAAGTGCCCGCAAACTAAAACTCCTCATAAATTTCGTCTTGTTAGTCAAAATGAAATGATTCAAAACTTTCCACGTATAGACAAATCTAGGAAACCAAGTTCAAATTTTTATTTCTTAAAAGGTAATTTTTTCTAAGTTGTATGAGCTACCTGTTAAACATTAAAAATTACATATCATGCAATAACTTTTTAACCATGTGGTCAAAAATTATGAAAATTGTTGCACCTTAAAGCTACTCCTTGGTCATAAATTATGTGAAAATTTCAGAAAAAAAAAAAAAAAAAATCATTTATAATGAGTTGCCCAAAATCACTATGTTGCTAAAAAAACGTTGTTTGGTCCTTTAGGGTTTAATATTAAGAGGGATGATTTTCAATTTGACAATACAACATAACATTTTAAAACAAAAAGAAATTGATTTATCTTCTAAGGAATCTTTATCATAAATCAAGATGTCTTATTTTGACCAAAAAAATATCTTTAGGCTCCTACAAGTTATCTATCTACCATCTTCTCCATTGTTTTCTCCATTCTAAATTTCTAATATCTCCATGCAAGCTTACATATCAATTTTTCTAATAGCTACACATAATTATTTTTCTAATGATAGTCTTAAAAAATATTTAAGTATAAGGTAAATATACCAATTTGTAATGCAATTGTAGAACTCACTTTAGATATTCTTGACTAATGTACATCTTCAAGAACCTAGAGTCAATTTTGAATACATCTATAATCAACACATCATAAAATTTCAAATTTTAATCATACAATGTCTCCAAAATAAATACTAAAAGAAGCTATATTGATTTCTCTATTGATTTCCAACAAGATCCAACCAAAGACAAAGACAAATCAATAACAAGACCCTTGTTCTAATACTTATAGAAGGTGCTCAAATCCTAAAGGTTCAAAGTCCTAGAGTGGGTTTTTTGGGATTTGGGGCAAGTTCATGTGATGTCAAAATTCAGTGTATTCTCGTAAAACTTCTTTTGAATGTGCAAAAATATACTAGTTTTGTTAGGTTATTATTTTCATTTCATGAATGGAAAAAAATTAATACCCTCCTAAATAAATAAAATGTTTGAGTTTGGGAAATGGAAATTAAAATTTAAAAATTTCATATTTTTTAATTTATAGAATCTATATTTTTCTATTAGAAAAGGTTTAATTGATTCCATTCAGATTAGTGATGTAAAAGTCATGAACTCTCTTGATTTTTGGGCAATTAAGGCATCTTCACAAAAGAATTATATATATGATTTGTTCTTGAACTCAATTTTCAAAACAAAAATTTCCATAGGGTGTAGCTTATTTCCTACAATAATTTCACCATTAAGATTGACACGTTTCAATTCCATTTTAGAAATATTAATGATTTAATTTCCTTCCATCTTATATCTACTTTTGATTTTTAAAAATCTTAAGAATGATTAATATTGATTTTAATTTTGAGTTTGATTTCTTAGATTCAATTCCCTACTATAAAGATTTAAACCTCAATCAAAACTTTGAATTATAAAAAAATTTAAGTCAAGGGCTTCTTAGTCATAAAACCTAGTAAAGTAATGTGAACACTAACACTTTGAACACTAACATCATACATTTTACATGGTAAAAGTGCCTAAATTTTTTTCTATACATTCTCATGTAAGTCTAATCCAAAATCCTACATTTGAATATGCCAAAAAAATATGTTTGTTTTTTCCATCATAGCTCTTTGCACTAAAATTTTCAAAGTCGTTTTTGAAAAAACATAGTTATAAACTTTTAGGGGTTAATCCTAATTGTCCATCCATGGTTTGTTTACAATGGATGCTTCTTCAATAATTTGGAGAATGAGTTTCCTACAAGTGCTAATTTTCACATAAAAAGTTTAACCTACTATTATGATTGTTTGTTACCTTTGAAGCATGCATGTCAAATGTGATTTTCCCATTAGGTGAGAATGGGGGGGCTGGAGGGCTGTTTCGGGCCTGTTCCCAGCTCCGTCCCCCCCGGTCTTCTCGAATTCCGGTGTCAGATTTTTTTTTTCAAAAAATAAAATAAAATAAAATAAAATTTTAAGTCCTTAAAATGAAAAACAAAGTTAAATTTCATTTATTTATTTATTTATTTATTTCAAAAAAACTGACTTGGCAGTCGCTTGGCCAAGTCAATGCAGGCAGGTTTCGACGGGTTTTGGCGGGTTTTGGCAGGTTTCAGGTAGGTTCCGAGTTGGGAACTCGCAGCCTCCACAACAACCAAAACACATGTAATGGATGAAATTTTCATGGGATACATTTTCAAATTATAATGATTGATCTTTGGTGTCTCATTGGTGTTCAGTCATGCCTCCCTTCCATTTTCAGTAGGCAAAAAGTGTTCTTCTAGATAGTGAGGGATTAAGATTTCAAAACTACAATTTTGGTATGTATTTTCAAATGCTAATTTTGGCAAGTGTTGCTTAAGGACTGAAAACCATGGTTGAAGCTTCTAATGTCATGGAAAACCCAATCAAAAGTAGTAGAAAGAACATTAGATGAATTTCAGCTTTTGTTAAGGGTTGCAAGTTCCTCCTGTGTTCCCAAACGCTAGGATCTTTGCCATGCAATCTGTTGATGTGATCAAGAGACTACCTAGTCAGTAGGTTTTAAAATTTTATTTTTCTTATAAATTATTTTTTTTATAATTTTTAAAAAAAAAATCTTAATTTTAAAAAAAAAATCTTAATTTTTTTTTCCAAAGAGTGCTAATTGGTTCCCAAAGACAAGAACCAACTTGAAACAACCCTCTTTGCAAGTCAAAACACATCTAATGAGAGGTTTAGAGCATCCCCACTAGTGGCTTCCCTATCCTATCTTCATTTGAATGAAGGGGAGCAAAGATGGAGATAGGGAAGGCAAGTGCCTATTAGTTCTTCCCTAAATTTTCAACTTATTGCTAAATAGAGGTAGGGAGAAGTCATAAGGAAACTATAGGATTAATAACAAGGCCAAGTGAATAGTACTCTCACAAATCCATGAAACACAACTCATGTTGGAAAGGTGAAAAAGTGGTTTAGAGATCACTCCATTTGAGTTCTCTATCTATCATTCCATTTGGGGAATTGGGGCCCCCCTCTAAATTTTTAGGGATAGGGAAAATTGGTAGGGGGATTTTCTTCCCTATCCGAATGAAATTCATTCGGATAAGAAAGGGGAAGCCAATAATGGTACTCTTATAAAACTAGAAATATCCAAACCAAAAAAAATGTTATAATTTGGGCCCCTTCACTAGACAGAATAGTGAAATTAGGTTGCCTGAATAATTAGATTCCCTTCCCTTAAGAAAGTTACTTCACAAACCATCAAAGTCAATAGATATTTCTACAGATATTTCCATTTGTACACATGGAGGTTCAAGGGTGCTCTACAAGCGACCACTAATAAAGAGGTCCATTTTCCTTCCTTCCATTTTCCTTCTTTATACAAATAGTATGCATTTCTAAGAGATGGTCACTCTTAATGACCTCTGGGTTTCAGCTTCAAAATTTCACAACTAGTTCAACAAATGTCCAAAAAATATGAAACAACTTTGGGTTTGATGCCAATTTCACTATTTAGTGTAGTTTTTGTGAAAACCCCGATTGTGCAGTTTGGGTGAGTCTCCCTCAACAGTGGGGAAAATTTTGCGAAATCAGTTGCAACATTTGAGGACACTAAAAAAATCATACATCACTCTATGAAACATTGTAACAATTTGCAATATTACGTGCACAAATATTACTACCTCGTTATCAGCACCCCATGCATTGCCTGTGTCATTATTGTTGCACAAATATTATTCCAGACACTGTAACAAAAATCCAGTACTTCTTCAAATGCAAATCAAATTTTGAGACTCCCAAAGCAATGAACTCACAGACACCACTCATTGAAATGCCATCCCAACTCCGAGTTCCGAAATGCTCTCTATTTTTTTTATTGAAAAAAATGCTGTTTTCTTACAAGTAACCAAATCATCTACCTGGTCAAGGTTGCCCTTCTTGACTGCCAAGTGAAACTCAGTTGATACCCAGGTCTGGTCTGAGTACCAAAACAAGGGACAACAATGTGAGGAAAAGAATGGTCAGTCCAGGCTTGCCTTCTGTTCCATCAGAACAAAAAGCAAAGCAAAGGACATTCATCGCCTACAGAAACCGACCACGATCCTTCGTGAAGAAGGAAGGAAATTCAAACCTCGAAGAAAAATGAATTAGAATTTTTTTTGTACTTTTTCTCACGAGTTTGTTGTTGGGCCTTCACTTCACTTCACTTCACTCTTTGCCATCTGCAGCTCTCAAAGAGCCCAACTGCACAGGCGCCTGTGTGCCGACCACCTTGGAAGACCCATACTTGGTCGCCAGATCCGCACCGGACTGTTTTTCCTTCTCAATTTGCTCCTTGATCCACTTGTACGTAATGGCCAGCCCATCCCGGAGCCGCATGGAAGGAGCCCAACCCAGCTTCTCCTTGATCAGGGTGTTGTCCGAGTTTCGGCCACGGACGCCCTCGGGTCCAGGGATGTGGTGGATGGGCAGCTTCTTGCTGTCAAAGCTGAGCACAATCTCGGCCATGTCGTTCATGCTCACCATCTCGTCACTGCCGATGTTGACTGGCTCCTGGAAGTCGGACTTCGTCAACCTGCATTGGTACGTACTTAAACCATGTTAGTGAAGAAATTTAAAAAATTGTTTATATCACCTCAACTCTGGAAGAGGGGGTTGGGCACTATCACCAAGGTAATCACCCGAAGATTCCTGAAGAAATAAGTGCGTTCTTCGTTCGTTTCTACAGTTTCCTGGGAAGTCATTCATCGGACACTTCCATAACAGTGTAGTAATGTTCAGATTTTTGATGCTATAGCTATACTTGACTTTAAAAATTTGAGTTGTATGATTACATATTAGGGTGACAATGTCTTGCAAAGACCCCTGTACCTAAGAATCCATGAGTGAAACCCTCAGAAAAAAACGGATAAACGAGCTTAGGGATACATTTGATTGATCTAAGGAGGGTGGGTTGCAACGAGACACACGTGCACTCTAAAAGTCACAAGTACAGAAATCCATAGAGCTCTTGCGGAACAACCCACGTGAGTATGTCATTGCCCTGGTACAAAAAGCACCGCTGTGCTACCAAGCACTGTTTTATAAAGCTTTCTTTTCTTGTAACCAAAAGGGCACTATTGCACATGCGATGCTGGACATCTGGCAACAATTTGCAGTTGTGAGCATAGTTTGATAATTTACTTAAAAAAAGAATTTGGATACCATAAATGAATTCTGCGAAGAAATTAAACTTTCATACTTTCCATTTTCACCCGTATTTAGGAACAAAACTAAAAGGGCCGGTGGTACAGACAGTATAAGGGTACTTTCAAACCAAAGCGGATAACTTAACCTTGAGATGTATAAAATAACATAATATTGTTTAACAGTCGTACAAGCTTAACAGTATTAAGACCATAGCCTGCCAAAGAAAGTCGAGGAAACAAAAAAAAAGTCTAGAAAAGAAATGTTTTTTTTCCAAGCGTGGAGGTACATCGCAAAAAGAAAAGTTACCTTAGGACACCTTCAACACACTCGTCAATGAAGGTGAATGAACGTGTCTGCTTGCCATCGCCCCACATCTCGAAGTACTCCGTGGCTGTCAAGGCCTTCCTGCAGAAAGCAGCTGGTGCCTTCTCACGTCCACCTGTTGTGCACACGCAACAAGCTCACATTCCTTAGACACCATTCCAATATTCCTCGCCCTAAAACACACACGTGTACATACTGATTCCAAGAATCTAAACCGCCTTAACAACTTTTGGAACAATCATTAATGTCATCTAGTCTACCACTAAGAATTTGAAGAATTTGCATATTGGAAGAACCATTTACTTTGGTGCATTTTTAATCCTCTTTCAATTGCTGAAAAGAAAATATAAAAACTGGGACAGTCAGACAAATAATAGCAACTACACTCAGGGCACAACATCGGGACACGCAGAATCCACAACGTAAATCTTCGCCAGTGGGTATGTCGAATAGAAGCTTCTAGACCGCCTCTGGCATCTTTTTTAAGTCATCTAACAAATAAAGCTTTAAACCTCGCACACAGTACTAACCAAGGAATGCCATTTCTTTGGAGCGTTCGAGTCCTTTCAATAGCTAAGAACTTATAAAAAATTTGACTATAGTCGAGGAGTTGAAACTATACTCAGCGCTGATAGGAGTAGCATAATGATTTATTACGACAACCACTATCAACACCCTAAAATCTTGATGAAGAGAATGTGACATCTTTTCAACAGTCAGTTTTAAAGTTACACCTACCAAGAAACGAATTAGAATCTTGTTTCGTTTCCAAAGAAAAACATATAAAAATTAGGACCAGTTCAATAGTAGGAACTAGACTAGGCAAGGAGGAGCTAAAGAAATACTAATTTACTTACCCTTCCAGGTTCCGTAGGGGCCATAGATATTGTGGAAGCGACCAATACGGCATTCCATGCTGAAATCCTTCGTGTAATGCTTGCACAACTCCTCGGTGGCCAACTTCTCAAGACCATAAGCGTCTTGGGGCTGTCACACACAAAACATCATTGTCTCAGTCAGTGATTCACACCACCACCACCACCCTGAAATGTACACCTCTGGTACATCCTCTCCACAGACCAAACACGAGAAATCACTCATCTGCGCAACTGAGGGGACTGCTGTCAGAAAATCCAGTAAATCCAGTCATCAGTACCCACCTCTCAAGATTTAATTTTTTTTTTTTAAATCCAGACATCAGTACCTACCTTTCTACTGGCACCGACACATCTAATCCATACTCCCATCATGAAACACACACACACCATCCTAAGTATTTGTTTTTGGTACTGTGATTGGGACATACCAAAGCAGGCCAAGCATCTGATTCCTTCAAACTGCTCACGTCAGTCTCCAGTTGCTTGAATTCTGGGTAGATACACGCGCTGGAAGCGTAGAAAAACCTGCATCCCCCCAAATACCCGAAAACAATGATCTTTAGGAAAAAAAGAGATCCAAAAGTGATGCAAAACGTGAGCACTCGGAACAAAGTACCAAAAATCTCCGAGGGGGAAAATTTTGGGAGAAGTGCTGGTCAGGAGACACCCAGTGTATGACCTTTGTACCAGGAGTGTACATTTCCTGGAATTCCAGCACTACGAACACATATTCTCAAAACCCCAAAACGTACCCAAAAGTTGAAAGCTCAAACGCTCAACACGACACACCAAAACCCTCAGAAGAGTCGAAATTCAAACGCACGCGTTGCTGTTACCGGGAAACCAACCAAAGACCTCAACAGCGCCCAATGAAGCAAAGAAACAAAAACTTCAAACAAAACTCAAAATCTCGTGTTCTTTGATGAAATCCCAGCAACAAAAGGGACGCAAACACAGACACAGAGTGAGAGAGCTATGGACCTTGTGACACCATTGATGCGCGCGGCTTCGAGCATATTGAAGCTGATCATGGTATTGTTATACATAATCACCGCGTGGTTGCTCTGGATGAATCCCATGCCGCCCATGTCCGCCGCCAAGTTGAACACATGGTGCGCGCCTTTGGTGACAGTCAAGCAATTGTCCATGACCCGCAAGTCCACGAGGTGAAACTCATCACAGAACATGTCCTCGCTCATGTGCTCGTTCTTCTTCCAGTCGGAGGCAATGATGTAATGACCCTCGCTGCGCAGACGACGCGCGATGTGCGACGCGATGAACCCCCCAGCGCCCGTGATGGAGATTCGCAGCTTCTCCGCAGGCCAGTACAGCTCACGGTCCAAGTTTGTGGCAGTGTAAGCGCCGAAGCTCTTTCCATTGCTCTCCGCCATCGCAAACCCAACAATTTTTCAAAGGGCCAATACTCCCAAACCCAACAATCTCAAACGGCGACAACCGCAAACCCAACAATCAACACAAACCCGACTATCACGACACACACACACACACACACACACAAAAGAAAATTGATTTCCAAAACCAAAAACATAGAGACGACGAAGAGATTGTTCAGCGGAGATATTTGTTTCTCTCCTGGATTGGTCTGAGAAGCAGATAGCTCAAGCAAGGTTGAGAGTAAAACTAAATAGTTGTGAGACCTGCTTCCCAAGCCTTCGGTCATATACGTGGAGGACGCGAACCCGGCGCGCGCTTTTACGTTTCCCGAGTTCACCCCCCTGCGACCACCAGATATAACAAGCTCGTGTCTTTGGTATTGCGACCGATGGACGGACGCGGTGACCGGGGCAGCCGTCCGTAGGTCGCTCGACTGTTCCTGACGTGAGGTGACGTTGCGTGGGATTGGGGATTTGGGAGTTCATTATGGTGTGGGATGATGCTTCCCTTCCTCTACTGTAGTATCTATTGTCAGTCCTTCCGCTGAATTTTTTCTGACACCTGAAACACAGGATATAATGAGAATATTAAGTTATACACCCAATTTTGCCAGAGGGATCTTTTTTGTGTTCCATCTTTAGTGCCGTTTTGATTGCACACCTGTTTTGTGTGGGAGTGGGCAAGCACCGGGCTTTGCTTGCGATCACACATGCTTGCAGCTGGAGAGTCGGCGGTTTTCCTTGAATTGGGTCGGTCTTTTTCATGAGAGCGGCACTCACTTGCGCCTGTGGGATCCAGATTCGGGGCGACTTGGGGCTGGCAACTGCAGTAATAACTCCCGTAAAGCTTAGAATGGAAGTGGGTGGAGAGAAGTGAGCCCAAAATCTGATCAGAGAGGTGCTTGAAATTGAGAGAGAAGTTGCAATTGGAACTCTTCCATATCACAGCCTTCATGACATCACGGTACAGCGTACTACAGGAAGTCAGCTGGAATGGAGAAAAGAAGTTGCACTTGGAACTCTTTCGTAGCACAGACTTCATGGCATTACAGCACACAGCGCACTTGCATCCACCACTACAGGAAACTTTATATAGAAGTGAAAAAGGTTCGGTACTTTGCCCACAAATGCAATAGGTTTGTTTGGGTCCTACAAATTCGCCTCCATTTGCTCCAAGTTATTTGGATCTTCTACTATTCTCTCTTGTCACTCTAATAATAATTTCACGTAAACTTAGGTGTTGTTTCTTCCTAAAAGATGGTCCTTCAACTAATTTGGGAATATTCTTGTTTGTTGGGAATAGTGAAGCCATGTGTGTAGTTGGCCTAGTCTTTGTTCATGATTTAGTTTTGTGTTCATAACTTTCATGCTATATGTTCGAACGTCACAAAAGAGAGTTTGTACACTCCTCACTTGCAAAGAGCTTTCCACCAGTACTATGAATGTGACCATGGAATGCACCGTTTTGGAGATCTCACCATAACAAAGAAACAATAGAAACACCCTTATTTAATGTATAGATCCTATGAAATATTTTTACCACGTGTGTCTAGAAAGAGACGTTTAGTTATCTATCCATTTGTTACGTAATTATCATGATTGGGTTTTTTTTTGCATGTTTGTTTAATCTTTCACTCAAAAATACTAGGATAGTTTGGGGAGGAATTGCTTAGGGTTCTTTTTGTAGTAACCTTTGTAGTAGGGTTGGTTGTGATCTAGTGTAGAAAATTTTGTATAGAATTGCTAATTCCTTGCTACAATAACCTTAGTAGTGGTTTTGGTTGTGATCACAAAGGCAATCTACTAGAAGTCACTCAAATGTATGGTCCTACACATGGAATCACTCTCCACTAAACCTTTTTTTTGTTAGTGAAGACACATTACCATTGCACCTAAAACAAATAAGTGTGATTGAGTTTTATTTTTGAAATTCGTATGATATAGTAAAATTTCAACTTGCACTAATTTTAAAATACATTTCAAATAGTCAAACTTTGGTAATTAAATTAGTGTCACATGCACTAGTACTATTAATTGTTATACAACACAAATCAAACCACCATACACCATAGTTAGTGCTTCTAAGCGAAATTCTAAAAGTTGATTCCATTTTTTATACTATAATACTTTTTTAATATTTGGTAGGATAATTCTATATTCAACATACATCAAACCTTGTCTTCTAATGAAATATTACATATTCAATATAGAAGTGCCTAACCTGACCATTGTGTACATAAATATAAGTAAATATTTGAATCCATAAAATATTGTGGTGTTTTGAGGCCCCAAACTACTTCAAACTACTTGCACCTAAAGCAAGACTCCTCATCTACATTTATTCTCTAACAAATCCAAATGCATGACTTTTTATTTACCTTGTTTAAGTACGTCCTCCCTAAATTTTAGAGTAAAAATCCTTACCCATTGCAAGTTCAATGTGCCTTGACTTCAAAAAGTAGTTTTATACAATCCTTCCCAAAGGTGAAGTTTTGTCTTTCAACATTTTTTGGAAAAAACACATATTTCCCATAACTTGTATGATTTTGTCAATATGTGGGAAAACGGTCTAAGATCACATGGAAAAAAATTAACCAAAAAGACTTTCACATTCATCTTCAAAAGAATTCATAAAACGGACATTGGTGTTGGATGAAAGAAAGAACTTAACTTCTATTAACTTTTACAAGAAATCAATAATTATTAATCCCACTGGTAAGGGTCAAATAGAGATGCTAACATGTGAGCCTAGGATCATGAACACGTGTGCCTAGGTGTCCATATTATAGAAACCTTTTGGGATACTTATGTTATAGACACCTATATAGTATAGGTGTTTATATTATAAGCACCTTCAATGGTTTTAGGATATCTACATACACCTGATTTCAAGGTTCATATGCTTGCATTTCTATGCTCACATGCTAGCATCGTTGGGGTACCAATCTTTACAATCAAATAAAATTACATAATATTTTTTTACGATATATCTTTTAAATGCCTATTTCAAGATTGAATTTTTATTTTTTTTAAACTTCCAACTTTTGCAATGTATATTAAGATGGCATGAAACAAAGTTGTACATTTAACCCCTTAACGCCTTGATCCTTTTTCAAATTTTGGCACATTTTTGCTTATATCTTTGTACAGAAATATCATTTACTGTAATTTCATGAAACTAGTCATTAAGAAAAGTTATCTTTTCAAGATTCAAGTGTTACATTGGATGAATGAGAAGTTAGTTGGACAAAATAGTGCTTCTAAGCCCTCTATTCATCGTCTAGAATATGAACGTCGGAGCGCTTAAGGGTTAAACTAGGAAGATTAGCATCCATCTTGATTACGAAGCCAATAAAGCCTATCCAAGTTTTACAAAAGCCAAAACAGGTTTGTTAACCCTTGAGGGGTTTCATAACAACACTTTTTTTTTTTTTTTTTGGGGGGGGGGAACCAATACCTACCACAAGTGACACTCCCAGTACCGCAATTTTGGAGGAACACGAAGTCTACCACCAGGCTCCAACCTGTCAGAAAGTGCGAAACTTCCCCTCCCCCACCCCAACCGCTGCCTCACAGAACATTCCAGACTGATCTAATGCGGAGGTTTGGGTGACCGACTTCCAGTACATACTCCTGAGTCCTGCTCAACGCAAAGCCATTTCCGTTCCCTTTCGTGGGCGAGACACCCCAATCGATCTCATCTCATAACTCATAAGAAGAGACGTCATCAACTGAATGCGCCCTTTCCTTTCCTGTTTCCTGTTTCCTTTTCTTCCCCTTGGAGTGAATTGAACAGGCCAAAAGCAAAAAGCGAAAGGGAAGGAAGTTAACAAGAAAGTGCGCACGGAAGCGGAATCCAGCAAGACGAAGGAGTATAAGAAGAGCATCAAACAAGACGGAGGAGTAGAAGAGCTCCGTCCAAGTATAAGTTAAGTTACAGTAAGTTAAGCCTCCGTCGTCCTGACTCTGTCTCGACTGATGACTCCGTCCCTGCCTGCTCCGTCCCTGGATCTTACAGTAATAACTTTATCTGCCTGCATGCCTGCCCTGCCTTGCCCTGCCTGCAGGCGCCATGGCCATGAATCCATGATCATTCGCTTTTTCTAGTATTGTTCTTGTCCACGTTGGCACGTTGACGGAAGGTACTGGAGACAGACGAGGAGACGAGCTGCTCCGTAGATTATTAATAAGTTGTATAGTTGGCCTCCCTGGAGAAGGAGTCCCAAGTACGCGACGGATGCCACTGAGAAGCAGCATCACCAATCATTCATTTATCCAATGGCCTCGATCGTGGCTTGGCTTGGCATGAAGTGCAGGCAGTGACCGGGCGGGCGGAAGTTGGCATCCTGTACTAGACCACTACGAGGCAAGAGATGTGCAACTAAAAGAGAGACAACTCTCCTACATTGCACCAACTATCTATAGTCTAGTTGTCCAAGATTCCAAGCTTGAAATTGCACCACCTATCTAAAGTTGTTCAAGATTTTAAGCTTGAAATCTTGGACAACTAAAGGGATAGATGGTCCAATTAGGAGAGAGTGTCACTTTTAGGTGCAAGTACCTTAGTCTACTCTTCAAGCAACCTCAAAAGAGCGGATTGCACTCGGGAGGGAAGTTAAACTCCTTGAAACAATTTTCAAGTCAATTGTAAGGAGAAGGAAAAATGGAGTCGGCATTGAACCCAAGTCGTTTTTATGTTTTTTGGACCTTTGCGGAATTAGTTGTGAATTTTTTAAGTTGAAATGCAAGGGTCATGAAGAAGCGACCACCTCTTAGAATGTACATTATTGGAGCATTGAAAAAAACGTAGTGGTTGCTTTGGGAGCAGGATCACTTCTAGAGCACCCTACTTTAAGGTTGTCTACTCTTCAAGTGACCTTATAAGAAAGAACTAATTGCAATGGGGGGAAGCTAAGCTAAACTCCTTGAAACGATTTTCAATCAGTTGTCGGAGGAAGAAAAAGGGAATCCTCGTCAAACCCAAAATCCTTTCATATTTTTTGGACCTTTGTAGAATTAGTTACTCATTTTTGAAGTTGAAACATTAGGGTCATGAAGAAGCGACAACCTCATGAAATGTACACAACTGGTACATTGAAGAAAGCAAAATGTACTTTTATGTTAGTGGTTGCTTTTAGAGCGGGTCCGCTTTTAGATCACCCTACCTTACTTTCTAGACAGGGACTAATAAGCCTACTGGTAGGTAAGCAAGCGGTGCTGCCTGCCTGGTCGAGTTTGATAAGTTTGGTTCACTTTTGATTGATACTGATTTGATATTGAGGTTCATATTTTTATTTTATTTTTATCAATTATATTGATGATTGATCTTTTCTGATAATTTTGTCAGTTTGAGAGACAAGCACCTTCGATCGGGTTGCCTGAGTGGGTTAGCATTTTTGTATTCTCATCACTAACCTTCATCCAATAAAATGAGACCATTATTTTCTTTTTATGACCCATTTGACCATTTCATTCATAAATAAAATAAAATAAAATAAGTTTACGGTATAATACTTCCACGATGCTAATTCACTTAACGTTTTCAGGAGAATTTCCATCACGAGGGAAATAGTTCTTTGTCCTGACTGACGGAGTGGCATGGAATTTCAGGCCTGGGGTTGGGTGGGTGTTTGGGGTAGGTTAATAATCCATTTTTGTATTATCCCCTTATCACATTTGTACTTTACATTTTTTTTTTTTAAAACAAATAGAATCACTTGCGTACTTTCAAGCATCCTATTTCCCAATTATTAGTCCACTTCACATCCAAACTTGGGTCGGGTGGGAAATGTAAATTTCACTTTTGTTATGCATTTTGACCATTTCAGTTCCTCCCCATTTTTGTACAATCATTTGAGGGGATCATATTTCGCCTGTACGGGCTCCCGTAATTTCAGGTAAGATTTGGGGGGGAAATTGCAGCAGAGAAAAATAGCGGGTGGCGGGTCACTGGTCTCGAGCCCAGCCCCGGCCCAGCCTGATGAATGACGGGCGGTAACAAGGGCGTGGGTGGGCAGCAGTTCCACCGTCAACGACTGGGACCCTTCCCACTTTCCGTGGTCCCCTACTCTTGGAGTCTTTGCAACTGACTGTTGGGCACTGAGGTGAAAACACCAAAATAAGCAATTTAGCGTAGTTGAAAGGCACCTTTTTCTAGAGAAAATAATAAAATATATTCATAGTGGGATTAATTGAAAATCATGAATTTAGAAGAAAAAAATATAATTATTAGATAAGACATGTAATTACTATGAATTTTCAAAGTAGAAACTCCCTGAAATCGTCACATAGCTTGGTCTTAATACCAAAATCTAAATAATCATCAATCAAATTTTTTTGTAAAGTATGGGAACGGTTTAACCTTGTATGAATGCTAAAAGGTTTGATGGTTGGAGGAAAAAAAATGCAAGAGTTGGTCCAATAATTAGAGTATTTTGGTAAATATCTTGGTCATGGGAAATAGAGAGACATGTCTTTCCATGTCCTTTAAGACTCATTATAGGTGACCAAAGTGAAAAGATATAGCTTTCCATTGTTGTCCTTGGGGGAGGACCATTCTCATCCATTTGCATTTTAATGTGGTGCTTTGAACTCACTTTTTATGGGGGCAATGGTAATTTTAAAAGGGCACTTCAAATTGTGGAATAATCAATGTGCCTTTTGCCATGTGTCTAAACTGCATGGTGGTGTTCCTTGGAGTTAAGAAACCATTGGACTTTTCAACCCAATTCCAATCCTCTAAAGTCCAATTTCACATTGTAGTTGTCATAATGCCAATCCTTAATCTTAAAGTAAGTTTTTTGGGTCAAAAATAAGAAAATACTTATGAAATTGCTAAAAAAGCAAGACCTTCTACCAACAAATATATATATATATATATATTTATACACGTTTTAGGATTTGTAATCACATGATCTTATTCAAGGTTGCCCAAGCTTTTGACATTGTGGCATTCTCAAGCTTTCGAGCCCCATAACTCAAATTCTACTTTGTAAAAAGATCTAAAAAAACTTCAAATTTGAGTAGTGACTCAAGTTAGGAAGAAGTATGCAAAATTTTAATGCAAAATGACACTTTGTTCCACAATTCCAAATTGGAGGTCAAAATGAGAAGAACCAACTATTGGATCTTTGTCAAATTAGATTTTCTAGAAGATCATCTGATTTTCCAATCTCAAAAAAATTGAGAGAAAAAAAACCAAAATTGGATTACTTCATCTTAGATGCCCCAAACATCCAAAAACATTTTGAATTTAAAGGAATACATTATTTTTACTTATTGGATGTTTGAGATGTGTTTGTGTTCACCCGTTGTTTACAATGATAGATGGTTCACAATGTCATGTAATAAAAATATAAGGTTGTTATTTCATCACAATTTTAAAAGTTACAAATTTAACTCAAACATGATGTTTAACTATTTTGCAATGGATCTAGTCCTTTCGGGGTTAAAGGGTTTAGGGTTACAATCTTGCAATTGGATGGGATTTTTCACTTAAATTTTTTTAAACCAAGGTATACTTCAACCATTTTATTATTATTATTATTTTCATTTCTTATGAAGTGCCAAAGTGGCAATATTAAATGTTAAAGTGGTGTCCAAAGTATTGGATAGAAAAGATCACATTAGCACATATCACATATGCATAATTATATTTTCATCAATAACCTAGCAATTTCATCCTAGATTTTTTTTTAAATTTGAAGTTATTTAGCGATTTTCCACCCTTTCCATACTATTTGTGTTCCAAGGGCATGATGCAAGGTCCATTACTCTAGTGCAAATGACCGCCACATTGCAAAAAAACAAAAAAAACTCTAACTTCAATAACTTGCCTAAAAGATTTATTTGTTGAATCCACAAAATGAATAAATGTTAAACAAGGTAATTGTATTAAAAAAACAAGGTTTTGTAAGGGAGTATTTTGTTTACACAAACAAAAATACTCATAAATGAATAAGGTAAGACTCCTATTTATGTCACGTGACTATATGTACCACATTTTGGCCCTAAAGGCCACTAAGGTAGGAAACCCAACGGCGTTAGTTTCTATAGATGTAGGTGGACTGTAGGTGGCTTTTTTTTGTTGATCAAAATGATAAGCCATCTACAATCATTGCCTTACCTAGAAGATGACGCCATTAGGTACCTTGATGTCTTGCCTTAACTCCAAACCGCCATGGTTGTCACCACCCTCTCTACACCTCCAAGACCAATACGTACCTAAGACGTGGAAGAAACGATTTTAGAACCTCTACTCATAAAAACTTTGACCCTTCATAACTTTTGCATGCAATATCCAAATGCTGCATTCTTTGGTGCGTTGGAAGCTCCTTTCACTTGCCAACAAGAAAATCAATGCCAGAAGTTTGACCAGTCTAATAACAGTAACTAACTAGAGTACCTAAAAGTGTCGGACTAAGTATAGAAAGTTCTCAGCTATGAATTGTACAGTACAATACATTATTGCGACATAGTTGCGTAGTGGTGCCACGAACAAGGTGTGGTCTCCTACTGTACCTTAGCAGCACGGACCAAACAGTAGTACATCGGAAGAAAGAAACCGTAAATTTCATTGGGTACCTACGTACACCAGCTGCAGTCCACTGCCTGGGCGCCTGTACCCAAACTTTGGTTGCAATCACTCAGTATGATCTTGACCTTGACTGAGATTTTGAAATCGTGGGGGGAAGAATCAAAGTGGGGACTGTGAGTATGATTGTGGAAGAATGTGGACAAAGAGTGTGTGTGGGTTGCGGACTTGCGGGTGGTGGAGAGGACTCACGCACGAAGCCCCAGAAAACTTTGCAGGTCTTGCGAAGTTTGGGAATTGCCGCTACTGACCCTAATCTTATTATTAAGCTATCCGTTCGTCACTGCCCCAGCAGGGTGGAATGTCTTGCAGCAGCAACACCTTGCAGCAAACACTTGCGCCAGCACCACTGAGTTCATCGTAAAGTGAACCCAAGCTTGTGCGATGGGGGTGTCAGAGGAAGGCTTCACTGAGAATGATCTTGTACTGCCTCCGTCCCAAAATGATCTTCATGTTGGACAAATTGTTTCAGATGAAGGTTGAAAATAACATTTTTTGAAACCTGTTTCATGCTGAAAGTAGAGTTCGTTGCACTCATAGGGTCCTTGGAAATTTTGAGTTTCAAAACTGCCTTTTCAAAGTGCAGTTTGGGGGTATTGAAAAGTGGGATTTGGGGGACACTTTCAAGGAGGACCAATGGACACTTGATTGTTGATTGTGAGGTGTCATTTGGTGGGGTAGTTAGTGTATGGGCCCAAGATCATATGTGGACCTTTGTACCACCTCCCAAAGCTTCATCTCCTTCAATCAAGCAACACTTAAAAGACATGCAAAAAATAAGAGTGAATAGTGTTGATTGACCCCTTTAGTCATTTCATTTGTCTTTTGATTGATGATTGGGTGGATGGAGGGGGGAGCTATTGCTCGGAGTTGTTTTGTTAGTACTAGATTGCAATCAATAGCTAAATTTGACCAATTTTGGGAAGATCACTTTGGGACAAGAAATTGAGGCCACCAAGAAGATCATTTGGGAATGGAGGGAATACAAAAGAAATACAACACCAAACTCTATCACACCCTAATTTGTAGAGTTAATCGTAAAATGAACCCCAATTTGTACCAAGGGTGTCAAAAGAAGGTTTTATTGAAAATAGTATTAAAGAAACATAGCATCAAACTCCATCACACCCCAATTTGGTTGCTTCAAGGAGTTTTATCCTATGTTTTTTTCAAAGTCAAGCTCCTGATCCTTCATTACACATACTTTACGATTAACTTTTGCAGTGTGCTTTAAGGAGTCTTGTCATGTGTTTTTCTCAAACTCTTGCTCTTGGTTCCTCATTGCACACACTTTATGACTAACTCTAAAATAATTGTGGACTATTTGAGTTTATGATCAATTTGTTCTCACTACGCCCCAATCCACTAGGTTTGAAGTGCCACCAAATGTTCAAAATTGGATTGGTGGAGAGATGAAATTCTCTTACTATTTCCAATTTCTAAATATACACCATTTTTCAATTCATCATGCTGCATTCTCATGAACTGTCTTTCACCGAATTGCTCAAATTTCTCTACTACTTCCTTGTACTACTTCCTCTAATTCATATTTTGTCAAAATGCATGCCTTTATTAGTCTCTGCTAATTTTCCAAACTACTACATATTGTATTAATTATTCTAAATAATTTGTGAGCCAATGTGGTGTCTCACATTAGATCTGCACAAGAACTATTTGAAATTCAATAGATTCTATGAAAAGTCCAATGTCTTTTAGTCTTTCACCTAATCAACTTCAAATTGCTATAAAAAATTCGATTTTATAAATTTTTTTCACTAAATACGATAATAAACTAAATATTTTTGCAACATTTTTTAGTTAACTTCAAATTAAAACAAAAGAAATGAACTTCAATCCTATAATCATGTTTGAAGTACTTTACTAAAGGGAGCTAAAGGGACAAGTAATACAAGACAAATGAAAAAAACAAAAGAATTATGGGACAAAAGGAGTATATATTAGCTTACTTATGTGTGTTTGAAAATTGGTTTACCCAATTACATAGGGATTTGATGGTGCTTTCATTTTTAGGAAGTGAATATTTGTATAATTAAGAGACTGTGAGATTATTTGACTTTACTTGTATTTTTAACCTCAAAAGAATTCTATTGTATTTTGTGGCTTAAATGACTTGAAAATGAACTCTTCTAATTAAATGATATGTAAAAAAAAATGAATTCTTTTGGAGAGGTCATATTTGATCATTTCCGTTGTTAACAATTCATTTGTAAATGTGTCTTTAATTTTCATTAATGCAACACTCACACTAGTGTGTAAGCCTAGAAATGTGAGCCTACAAGCCGGGCTACAAGCTTGAAGTCTAGATTTGGTGAGCATAAAATTTGGAACCTAATAAAGAATGGATTTAGAGATTATCCTTTAAAATAGTGAGAATAGGTGGTTTTGTTTGGAAAAAAAATTGTTAATGGGTTAGTTTATAACCTATGACAAGGAAAACATCAATATGTTATAACCATGGAAGATCTGAAAGTTAAACCAAATTCAAAAAACTTTAGCAAAGTCTTCAAGTGAATTGTTCCAACAATCCAAATATTTCTTCAATGGTCACTCTTTCAGATCATACCCTTTCAAAAAAATTGTTTGGGGTTTAAGGACTTTGCATTCATCAAAAAATGCAGGACTAAAGAACCTCGTCATTTATAACCTTCCTCAATAATATGTCTTGTACTATCAAACTCCAAATAGACTACTCAAATTACATCTACGTGTGAAGGCATATTCTAAAAAAATGTTAAGGGAATCTTCAATGTTGTCAGAACTATGGGCTTCTCTAGTTCCCTACTTTGAAAATTCTAGCTTTGAAAAGGAGCAACTTCAATTCATTGAAGTTGAAGCTAGAGGCATAAATGACCTTCTCTTACTTAGGATTCATCTTGCAAAAATATCTTAAAAAGTAATATAGGTGCTTGCAATTCATATAATGTGATAACCCACCAATTACAACCATAGCCATGTCAACAAAACTGGGGCATAAGCATTCAAAGAACATGTTACTAAAAATATAGTACACATTTGAAGAAGTGTTAATTCCAATATTTAAACATATTATGTCTCCGAGCCTTGAAAATGGTAGCATGGTAATACTAGCAATGTTTTCCTTCACATTTTGAATACTCTTCCACTTGTTTTGATGTTCAATTATTGTTGTGTTCAAGATCCTTCGAATACTATTTCTCTCGAGTTGTTGAATACTGATATGGATTTGCAAGGCCATTATGCTCAAGCGTAGTAGGCTCAGACACTCTTGACTTAGTGATTAGACAATGTAGAGACATAGCCTTAAGTGCTTGAAGATGAATGCTTACATGTTGTAGAAGAAACGTCTTCACATAATTAGTTTGTGCATTTGAGGATCGGCCAAACTTTTGGCACCTCAAGCTGGTCTAGAACCCACGAGCGCTACAATCCAATTACACATTGTTCCATGTCATTTGAACAAAATTAGAAGTTGGAGATGACCACTTTAGTAAAGTTATACTCTTTCTTGCATCTATGATTGGTTAGAGGCGGAGTGTCATTTTGCTATGCAAACACTAGTAGAAAACCTGAAATTTTTGTCATTTTGGTTGCATTGATTTTGACAGAAATCTATTGAAAACAATAGATTTTTGTCAAAATCTGTCCAAATCAATGGAACCAAAACAACCGAAATTTCAGATTTTCTACTACTGAGAAAGCATTTTTTATGGTTCTACATTGCTTGGTGTGGCACTTTGTAATAGACTTGTAGGAGATTCTTGCAATGTGCCACTATGACATCATAATTTAAGTCCATTACCTAGGTGACATGAGGAACTTTTCCAATGTATGCAATGACAAGAGTTGTCTATGACGCATCAAATTGAGTAAATTTAGATCTAGTTTGAACTTGCGGTTATAGAAAATTCACCTTGTTTGGTTGATGTGAATTGCCATCCAAGCTGATGGCAAGATCGAACTTCCTTTTGGAACTTCCAAACACCTCCCTCCCACTAGACGCATGACACAAGTGACCATTTTATGAATCCCCTCTAATTGGTTCAAAGCTTCCATTAGCTTATTTGTATCTTTACTTCGACATGCAACTTCCAATTCCAACTTTTGCTTTGAAGGCCTAATCCCAAAATGCAAATTTGTTTAGATATGCTCGGTAATTTGTCATTCACATGAAGGCACAAATGTTATCAACACATGCCTCTACGCACAATTCATTTTTATGATTTTTCAATTGTTACAACCACTTGTTGTGAATTGTTTTGGACAAATTGCAATCTACATCTTCCTCTAGTTTAATTTCCTATATTTTTCATTAGGACAAATATGATTTACATTGAACAAAGAAGACTTACATTTGTCGAAAAAACCTCCACTATTGATATCCAAAGTGATAGAAAGTCAATCAAAGATTCAACTATCAGATTGTATCTTCTGTGTCTTCTTCAAATGACAACTACTATGCTCAAATTGTGAAGTACCTTGTCTCTGCTTTTTCATATATCTTGGCATCTTTGTATTACTTACAAAGTTCATTATGTTAGTGCTACAAGTTTGGCTTTACAAGTTTTTAAGTATGTGAAGAAAACAAGTCCAATACAATAGACACGAGTGTTTGTAATTTTCCTTGGGTTTTGTGGAGTTACTTGAACTAAATATTATTCTAACTGCAATCCAATTTTCCATCACACAATCCGCTATGAACCCTTTGAATCAAAACTCAAGGGGTATGAAGAAATTTGCAACCAAAGACCACATAGAAGAGTTTTTAAGATAAAATCATATAAGAAGCCCAATGGTGCAATTAGTTCATCAAGATTTTATACTAACAAAAAAAAATTCCAATTTACATGATACTATAGAAGACAACCACAAACAACCCTTCTTGTAAAAAGTGCAAGTAAGAATATGAGCATGCATTTAGTGTATAGGATCTTCTAAAGGTCACATGCGAAGTTGTGGATTTTCTAAATTGCAAAAGTTAGTTTTCTGGAAAGTCCACTACTTCATCCTTAAGCGCTCCAACGTCTACTTTTTGGAACACAAACAGATTGATATTTTTGTTTCTTTCTCATTATTGCTTAGATGAAAATAATCCTAATTTGTAAAGATACTTTAATCAAGTTGTTGTCCTGTCTAATGGTTGGATTTGGTGTTACAAGAGTACATATTTTTCTAAAATTACAAATGTGGAAGTATGTCAAGTAGTTGACCTAGCCCAAATTGCATTGACTCTAGTTCAAAACTATATTTGCAAAAATGAGGTCATAGTAGATTTAAAGAACACAAAAAATTCAAAAAAACACTATGTGAAGAAAACCTCATTTCAAATTCATTCCAACAAATTTTACTCAAAAAATGTTTGTATTTTGTTTGTAATCGAATTTAGAAGGAACTTGGAAATTTTCCTTTCAAAATTTATAAATAAATATTGGTGATAGCATTGGTGAATCTAACCACGAAGATGGAATCCAAAACTCAAAATCTACAACTTCTATTTATATACCAATTCCAAAATATTCTTCCAAATAATACTTTATGATGAGTTCTTTCAAGTCATGAATTCTAAAAAAGACCCTGGACGTTTAGGGAATAATAGACTTTCATAAATCTTTAGAAATTATTTAGGTTGCGATAAAATTCCATTAAATATTAGGATAAAAGTTTTAGCAGTAATAAAGCTTTTTGTGAGTGTTTTATCACCGTCCTTAAGATAAACTGAGTAGAAACAAGTTCTTTGTGTTTCTAATGTAGAATTCCCAATAGATGCCTAAATGTTTTCAAATTTTGCCTTTCAAACAATAGACAATCTTGTATTGTGTTGAATCCTAAATTATCTAATTATAAACTTAAAACAAAGAAATCTCCAAAAATTAGAAGTTTTAGCCACTTTTGACCAGTGTGGGCTAAAACTTTGAACTTCCAAATAAAAGCTAACCAAATCAAGAATTCAAATATACTTAGTTTTAAAGCATCTCATATCCTTTCCAGAATGGTAAAATATGTTAGAATTGGACCATCCTACTAAAAGTTTTTTATGGATAAAGTTCTACTTCTAAACTATTGTATCAAACTTCATTCATCAAATTCTATTGACTTATGAATGCAAATTCACTTTCAAATTTGGGGTTGAAATTAGGATGAATTCTAGTTTCTCAAGTTTGAGTCCCGGTTTGAGTTTTACTTGAATTGACTAAATAATTATGACTTTCATTCAAATCTAAACTACCTGAGATCAAACTCCATCCTATGTTATCTCCTTCAATATTAATCTTCTTTCTAAGTGTGAGTTAATTTTAGATTTCTTTAAAGATTTTATAAGTATTTCTACTTTTGACTTGTTCCTTAGTTGTCTTCAAAAGATTATAGATGACTATCTACTCCTTACTTACTATTCTACAATTTTACTCCAAAATTAACATTATTATTTATAGCTGGTAAATTAAAAAATTACCTTTCTAAAAAGATAAGACATTTAAAGACTAGGCTTTCCTAGCAAAAGTTACAAACATTTCATCCACTAATTTCAACTATCAAATTGACTTTTACTTTAAATTTTGACCTTTGAATTTAAATTAGATTCTAATATTCCTTTTTGACATTCCTTGGATGATTTTACTATTTTTTCATCCACTTTTACTACTAAACTTCATCCAAACATAACTTCTTTAATTTTTATCTATTTTTAAAGTTTAGGGTGTTTTTAGAAAGCTCTAGAAATTATCTACTCTATTCTAATTCTACATTTTACTCTTATGGACTCTTGGAGATTTTACTTCATCATTTAACTTCTAATTATATTTTTTACTTCTATGAAAAGATTAAAATTCAAAGAGCAAAGTTTAAGTGCATACATCTAATAGTGAAGAAACCATGGTCTCATCCTCTTGTACCATTGTTGGGATCAACTTGTTATTTCCATCGCCTTCCATCTTGTTGATTTTGTTGTATGTTGCTTACCCGGTTGCTTACCACTTAATTAAAAAGGTTACAAAAGGAATTTGAACTTCTAAACTACTTTCTTTGTGTCCTTCATCTAATATTCTCTTCCTACTTTCTCTAATATTTTATTTGAGTTTAGCAACTTAGCAATGCAAATTCAAACCTTGAAGAAGTCAATCTACTCCATAAATTTGCAAATTCAATTGATGAATGGTGCAAATCCATAGAGAAGTGCCCATAAGAAGAATCATGTATTTGTGTAGCTATTGATCAAGGCATTCCCAAAGTCTAGTGACGTAGAGCTAAATTTGTTATGCATCTACATGTACCTCCTACTAGTTATCTTTAAACCATATTTATTTCTACATTATGTGTAATATATAAACTCCTACTAATGATGTTGCATTTGATGAATAGGGACCTCCATCCATGTATGCTACAACATTGGACACCATCTAGGTAGTGACCTTAGAGACTAATAGTGAGATTTTCAAATCTCTCCTTCAATCTTTGAATATCCCTCCTACTTCTAGTACCACCATTCAAACAAGGCCTATATCCTTTGCCAATAGTATTTGATGATGAGGATGATGAGGATGTCATGAAGCCCTTTGCAAAGCCCCAAAAGAAACGTTGTAATTATGATTGGTCCTTTTATGCTTCTTTTCATTTTCTTTCTCTTTTATTGTGTAGTATCTTAAAATTTACTCAAAGGTTCTAATTGTTATTCATTACGTTTGTAGAGGTAGTTCTCTTCGGCATCTTGTGATTTTGCCTTCTCCTAGCCTCAATAGTGTGCTACTAGTTACACCCAAATTCTAGCAATGACTATACACTATAAGAAACCCATATTTTGTTTGACGTTTTCATCATTTTCTATGACAGCATTTAGTGGATGTCCAATAAAATAATTTGTGTTTTTATGAAAATAATAGTGTGCGATGTAACATTTGGATAATGTGACATCTTATTGAATTACTTTAATGGGTTAAATTTTATATTTACAATCACTTGTAGCTTTTAGAGAAGTTGAAATCTTATTGGACTTGAAGGGTGACAATTAAATTTTTTGTAATGGAATAGTTAGTAGGATCCTAAGTATTTCCTTTGTTCCTTCATAATTCTTCAAGTATTTTTCAAATCATCATTGATGCATTTTATATTTTATATTTTTTTTGTGTAAGTGCTTTCAATTCTTACAATCTTCGTGAGGATGAGTTTCAAATGGTGTGCATGAATGTGTCTAATTATTTCTAATATGACACCCAACTTGACACCATTTCTAAGCCTAAATGTTAATGCTCATTTCCAACTAAATTGCAATTATACAAGAAATCATTCTCTTATCTTTATCTTTTGTACACGTACTTGAGTCTTCATCAAAAATAAATTGATTGGTTTCAATTCCAAATGTGACTAGAACTTTATAGCATCTAAATCAATGATGAATGTTAGGTTTATCATCTTTATAACAATATTTTAATGAATCAAAATTTAGATTCAACGAGCCTAAATATAGAATTAAAGGTACCTTCATCCTTTCTTTTTTTTATAATATAGAGTTATGTAGGTGGGCAACCAATTCCTCTCAAACGTCATGAACAATAGAATTTTTTGTAGAAAAATAATAAAAGAAATGTGGTTTTATACAAAGCAATAAATCTTCTTAAAAGATGGCATATCTATATCTATTTATGTGCCATTCAAGGATGTTAAAATGTTTGAAGAATTGGTTTTTCTTCTTTGACGGGCCAATTTACTTGTTTGCTATAATATGCTAGTTGTAGTTGTAATTAGCCAAGTCTATGCTTGTATCAACTCTAGTGTGGTGTTATTGTACTACGATTGAGCCTCACAACTATTATAGCAATGAAGTTTAGCTTTTCAAGGGCAATGTTGATGCTAATTTGCAATTTGCAATGTTACACAATTGTAATACTCAATCGAATTCATAGTTTCAATTGCAAGAGACTTATATTGAAAGTAAAGTTGGTATACATTGAATGGTCTTGTGAACATTCTTTTTTAGCATTGCTCTTCTTTCTAAGTGCACTTGTTGATTGTTAGTGTTCACCACTTGCTATGGTGCTATATGAATGAAGTATGATCAAGTTGTAATAGCTCCAACAATAATCATCTTGTGCGAATTGTAGCTGAACTCAACTAATGGCATAAGACACTATTTTATATTTGCACTTTCCATAAATCTAGATTTAGATTTGAGAAACAAAATTAAAAAAAGTGAAAAGAAAAGAAAAGTTTGCTACAAAAATGTTAGAAAATGCTAAGGGAAAGAGACAATAGCATCTGGTGACTTCAATGATTGGGAGAAGTGTTACTCATCCCCTTGAGCATGTACAATTTCTTCATTAAATTTGGTGAAGACAAAATGATGACACATTTAACTACTTCTGGACTTTTGAAAGTTTAGAATTAATAATGGTCATTGGAAGAAAAAAATGGTCATCACGAGATAGTGCAAAACACCAAGAGATCTATACAAACATCTAGAGAACTCCTAATGTTATTATCTAGAGATTTTTCAATGTTTTGTCTAAAATTCATTGAATAGTTTAGAAGTAGTGACATCATGGTTATCCTAATGTGACAAAAATAGTCCAAATGTGACATAATGGTTATCCACTTACACCATTTGATGTGCACTTCTTCAACAAGTTGAAAGAACTAGGCTTCCAACTATGATTTTTCTAAGGTAGAAACATCTGTTACGGTTTATTTAAGCTTGTGTATATAGATGAAATCAAAATCACAATTAAATAGGTGTTATATCTACCTTGCAAACGAATAGAAATCAATATTATTTCTAAAAACAAAAACAAAAACATTTTGGATTCCAATATCAAATGCATTCCAACACATTCCAATGCAAAAATCAACATTGGAAACAAGGAACTCAACAAAATCAATCCCACATGGTTTTGTGGGTTCTAACATAGTTTTCTTCTAGTGATGGCTTTTCAAAATCTACTGTACAATTTTTTTAAATGAATTTCTAATGTGATTTTTTCTTCATGATCTAGTGTATTTGAGGTTAATTTCCAAGAGCCCTTAACACTAGAAAATCAACATTAGATGTTTTTTCAGGCCTTTGAGAGACCGTTTCAGGCCTGTTCCCTTCACTGTTCCCCCCATAGTGAAGGAATGGCTAGCTGTTAGGAAAAAAAAATTCAATTTAAAAAAAAAATTCCTCAAATGCAAAAAAAAAGGTGCAAATCTTTTTTTTGAGAAATGAGTTGGCTGTCTTTCGGCCACATAGGACCGCTGTGGTATCATTGTAGTAGTCACGTTCCCTGGTTATCACAACATTATAACTTGCGGTCTCTTGGAGGCTCGAAAAAACATCTAATGGATTTGCAATGGACACCCTTGCACAAAATTGTGAGTAGAAAAATCACAATCATTCATTTTCACAATTAGATTTTTGATGCTGAAACTAAACCTCAAAAAGATCTTTTCAAAAATAGAAACTACTAAAAATAGTAAATTGGTTAGGTTTTATTTAACTTCAAAGTATTGTCAACACCAGAATTTGATGCCTCAGGCATTTACAATTAATGACAGCCAAGCATGTCACACAAAAGATTCACAAACTTCAGAAGACAATGAAATTCTGTTTCATTTGTGCCAGAAAAGAAAACAAAAATACAAAAAACCAAAACCAAAACCAAAAGAATTCAGAAGATCACAAGATGCTAAGAATCCCAAGTTCCTGGGAGCCCTAAAAGCTCCCGTCAAAGACACTCATCGGAGACCACCCGAGCTGGGAGAAACCTTGGAATGCACTCAATGCAGGCGTTTCGGAGAGCAGGCAGTCGCAAGATTGCCGCGCTTCTCCACCATCTCTCTCTCTCTCACATCTTCCACGCCCTCATCTTCCCCGTTTTGAAAACATTCCCATCCAACCCATCTCCTTCGAATTTCGCAATGGCTTGCATTTCAGTGCAAGTCCTGCGCTTCACCCCCTCATCTCTCCAATTCTCACCAACTCCATGTCGTCGCATTCGCAAGATTTCATCACTACCAATCTCTCACGTCTCTCCTCACCCAAGTTTCCTGAAAATTGGATCCCCATTGCGCTGGGACGAGAATTCGAGGAGCCTGAGAACGCGCGCAGTTGGTAGTAGTGAAGGAGAGAAGAATGTGGAGACTGTGGAGACTGGCTTGTTTTCTGGGTTGTTGGAGCCCATCACCCCACGCCAACCGATTTCCCCAGACAGTACCCTTTACAACCCCGATTTCGCCCCCACCATGCCCCATCAACGTATTTTCACTGTCTGGGACATGGCTTGTTTGTGGATAGGCCTTGTGGTCGGAGTTCCAACGTATTACATGGCGGGGAGCTTGGTGGAGATGGGGATGTCCTGGTGGGAAGGGATTCTTACCGTGTTGATTGGGAATTTGGTGGTGCTGGTGCCGATGGTGTTGAGTGGCCACGCGGGGACGAAGTTCGGGGTGCCGTTTCCTGTGTTGGCGAGGTCGGCGTTCGGGATCCGAGGGGCGAATGTGCCGTCCATGCTGAGGGCGCTCGTGGCGTGTGGGTGGTTTGGGATCCAGACGTGGATTGGAGGGCAATCGATTTTTCAGTTGGTGAATACGCTTGTGAGGGGGAGGTTGAAAGGGGGAGTGGTGCCGTGGTTGGGGATCAGTGGGGCGGAGTTCGGGTGCTTCCTCGTCTTTTGGATGCTGCAGGTACTGAATCGCAGCGCTTTTACAAACCCTAATTTGTCGTGTAATGAAGGCTGTTTGAGATTGAACCAAGGCAAACATGGAAGCATGTTACTGTAGTTTCTGCTTGTTTTTCTCGTCGGTACGCAGTTTGGTTGTCATTTGGGAGCTGTTGCACCTTAAAGTAGATTGAATTGCAGCACTTGAGTGAAGTGTGATTCAAAACCCCTACTTTTCTTGAAAACTGCTTGGTGTCTGAATCTCTGCTCCCATTGTAAAGTTTTCTCCCCTGCCATGGTGACAATCTGGGAATGAAGCAATGCAAACATGGAATTGTCTTCTTGTCTTTTTCTTTGGTACGCTTTTGGGTGTCAATTGGGAGCTGTTCTAAAGAGATCGAAGGTCTTCCATGAAGTATTACACCCTAAAGTAGATTTGAATTGCGGCACTTGCGTGAAGTGTGATGGAAATCCCTACTTTTCTTGAACATTGCTTGGTGCCCTAAAACTGCTCTCATTCTAAATTTTTCTCCTCTGCCGTGGTGACAGTTTGGGATTGAAACATTGCAAGCATGTAATAGTCTTCTTGTCTTTTCTCTTTGGTACGCACTTTGGGTGTCATCTTTGGAAATTTGGGAGCTGGTCTGTAAAGATCGAAGTTTTTTCATGAAGTATTATACCCTAAAGTAGATTGAATTGCTGCACTTGAGTGAAGTGTGATGCACAATCCCTAAATCATCCATTAGTTTGGTTGCCTTTATTTGTGAGCTTTGGGTTTCATCTTTGCAAATTCATGAGCTCTAACCCTGAACCCTAAAGAAGTTTGAACAACGGCAGTTTATGTGAAGTTGATGCAAAACCCTATTTTCCTAGAGTCCATACTTGGGTTCACACATTAGGGAATGGACAAATTCTTATTCAAGCGTCTACTTACTCTTCTGCAGAGTATTAGAGATAGTAGGATTTTTATTTAGATGCAGTATCGATTAGAACATGGACTAAAATATTGAATGTTTTAGTGAAGATTCCAATTGTTATGTAAATGAAACTTCGAATGGCCACTGGTTTCAGGTCGTTAAGCCGAATGTGTTGTTACTCATCCGTTTCGTTGCTTGCAGGTAGGTATCATTTGGAATGGTATTGAAAGCATACGAGAGCTGGAAAAAATCAGTGCCCCAATTCTCATAGTTTTGTCTGCTGCATTACTAGCATGGGCTTACGTTCAAGCAGGGGGTTTCGGACCTATATTGTCACTGCCTTCACAATTCATCCCTGGGGGCCCAAAAGCAGGACAGTTCTGGCAAACTTTCTTTCCAGCATTGACCGCGAATGTTGGCTTTTGGGCCACGCTTAGTCTGAACATCCCAGGTGAGCCTAATTATTCC
This sequence comes from Rhytidiadelphus loreus, assembly GCA_947034895.1. Lineage (NCBI taxonomy): Eukaryota > Viridiplantae > Streptophyta > Bryopsida > Hypnales > Hylocomiaceae > Rhytidiadelphus > Rhytidiadelphus loreus. The sequence goes on from OX344763.1 coordinate 9,768,766, forward strand.
TGAATTCTTAGCAGGTCTTATGCGAACTCTTTTTTTGTCCAATTTTATTTATCGACCAATATACGCAAGATTCTTCCCTGATTCTGGGGAAAAAAAGAATTTGGTCCCCATCTGAATTCTATTAGTTTCTCATTATAATCAATCGAAATGTTCATTCTAAAATCATGAATCTTCGGTTCTTGAGGGGGGTAACGTGACGGCTTGATCAGCAACAGTGTGTCTTGCATGCATCTTTTGATTCATGGAAATAATCGTGAGCACCATGTCTTGGCAGATTTTACTCGATACTCCAAGAGTCAGGTGGACCAGTTGACAGGCCAAGCGATAGGGTTGCCTCTATTCATGGCAGCCTTCACTTTTGTTGGCGTGGCAGTCACTTCGGCGACTGTGGTGATCTTTGGGCAGGCGATTTCGGACCCCATACAGCTGCTGGCTCGCATCGATGGCTTCTTTCCTATTCTCTTGTCTCTCGTTGGTGTTATTTTAGCAACTCTCACCACAAACATTGCTGCGAATGTGGTAGCCCCAGCCAACGCTCTAGTGAACTTGAGCCCGAAAATGTTCTCTTTCAGAAGAGGGGGTCTCCTCACAGCTGTGATTGGGATCCTACTGCAGCCATGGCGACTGATTCAGTCGAGTCAGGGCTTTATTTTCACCTGGCTCATCGGATACTCTGCGTTGTTGGGGCCTGTGGGAGGGATCATGCTTGTAGACTACTTTGGCTTGCGAGCTCGGTCTCTGGACACTGACGCTCTCTTCTCTTGCAGCGAACAGGGTTTGTATTGGTATACGAACGGTTTCAACATCGCTGCTTTGGTAGCTCTGGCTGCTGGCATCATCCCTAACATACCTGGATTCCTGGTCTCGACTGGAGTGCTCAAGGACTGCCCACCGGTCTTCACTGCCATTTACAGTAATGCCTGGTTTGTGGGGTTCGTGATCGCTGGGCTGGTGTACCGGACTCTCTCTAATAGCTGGCAATTACAAGTGACTGAAGCGTAACTAAGCAAATGGCGATATCAGGGTTATGTTTATGGCGAGTTTCCTCGATTGCAGTATCAACCGAAGTCTATTTTACCAGACCCCACGTGTTTGATATGTCCTATGATTCATGTAGTCACGCCGTAATCCTCTTGGTTCTTCCGGAGTCCAGTTTGAGACGATTTCCAGATGCCAACTTCTGAAGAAATCGAGGACGATGTGAAAGTCTTGGCCGAGAGCAACGTTGATCAACTAAACCAAGTTTTACAGCTTCCCTATGTCTTCTCTTTATCATCATCAAGGATGATGTAAAGGAGGCTTTGATTTAAGAAGGTTCGGTTTAAGGGCCAACTACTTCTTCGGCTCGGGTGTTCTTTCCGACCAGTGGGCAGCCATGTTTATCATCCCCAGGGCAAATTGTCACGTATGCTTCGTGAACTAGACCTTTATTGATTGATCCGAGTTTTGTAGATACATTATTACCGGACATGTTGCTTGCAGCTGTTCAGTCTTGTGCAGGAAATAAGCCATGCTTAGAAACCTCATTCTCTTAGGTGTTATCCTGATTATTTGTCCATTATTTGAAAAGTTGATCATACAGCTACATCATGACTTTCCATGTAGATTAATCTGTTTAGTAATCTGTGGACTGATGATTTGACTAGTACTACTGATTTCATTGAAGTAGAGTAATCAAAGTAGAGTAGGAAGGTTCGACTAAATCAGTTTGTACCTCTAAATGCCGCTAAGCCCGGGCATGTATACTTAATTGCGTTCGGGTGGCCATATATGATTAGTATCATATATATTTTAATTCCATATGCTTCAGTTCCATCTGGCTTTCATGTCTGAATATTCCTACGCCATGGCATAATTTGCACAACATCCTTAATTTTGTTCTATGAGTGCACTCATCTTACTCTTCACCTGCCAAAAATAAATTATTATTTGAATTCAATCAATATACCTTAGACTCTTGTGCTACTTTAGCTTACTCACAAGTGTCAATCCAGGAGCGACTGGCGGGGAGCTACTGAAGTGATTGTTTCCTTCTTCAATGTTTTTTTACTCCGCAGCTTAGAAGATGTGTGTCAAAAGAAAGAGGATTGGAACATCTTAGATATTTTGATTCATCCATTGATGCGGTGCTACTTGTGTTTAATTAAAATTAAATAAAATATGATATGCAACTTGGAACTTTCATGGATCGTCATCTTGTTTCCAGGTCGTGCGCTTTGACCAACTTCGTGTTCAAATTGTGTTCTAGATTACTTCCAACTGGCGGCCAACTTCCTTCGGAGCTTCATCACTTTTGCGGTACTGTACACATATGAGTCCTTGTTTTTCTTGGCAAACGAGCATTCGACCGAGAGTCCCTGCCGCCTTTGCTGCAAACTTTTGCAAGACAAACAACATCCTAGTCCCTCCACCGCTTTTGGATCTCTCTAACTTTAGAATCTCCTCACGAGATTCCATTCGGGATTCATGTTCCACCTTGCAAAGGCAAGGTGGAGTCAGACCCCATGTCACACCACTCCGTCCTAGCTCGCCACGTTCTCTCATTCCTACCCGTTGTTCATGCTGATGAATCTGCAGACAAATCTTTGATGCGAAAGATTGTATGGTAGAAACTTTCTCAAACTCTTCATTTAAGCTGGTTAGAGTCAAAGTTTGAGATCATTTTTCCTTGTAGACTAGTGACAATCATAAATTGAGTTTTTTTTAATATTGTTTTTGGAGAGCTTTTGTAAATCTGGTGAATTTTCGAAGTCAAGACTTAGAAGGAATCTTACAGTGTCATTGAGAGGCATCTACAGTAAGTTATGAATTGCCTACAAGAAGATTCAACAAATCTTAATAAAGACTATTACTTGTATTCATAATGCGCCATTTGTAAAGTTAAAAGCTATTTCACTAGATTAGTAACACCTCAAAAGACACCTCAAAAATGACTGAATTGAAGGTCTACCATATTTTGAGGTGTGGACTGTGAAAGCCCTGGAGAAAGAGTGTCGCCAAGTGTCGAGATGGATGAATGACTCTGTCGAAAAGTAACAGAGTTCATCCAATCCCCGTCCGCTGTTATGACAGGCCGTGAAAGATACGTTGCGTTGCGGCCCAATGAAGAAAGGCTCTGTTGGTCGACGTGGACATCACATTAGGCCAGCGTGGCTCCACGTATGCAAGCTCACGTGGCAACTCTCGGAGCTCTCACTCTTTGTGGCCTTACTGCAACCGCGCGGTCTATCGCGCGTGCTGGACTCCTGGAGGGGTGGCGGCCACGACCGCGCGGCGAACGACGCGCGATACGTCGCGGGCGCACTCGTCTCGCACCTCGAGATTTCCAACAGATAAGCTTTCGTAGCTGCGGCAATCCACCTGACAAGCGGGCTGACGATCATCTCCGCGCATCGGAGCTCCCTTATTGGATTCTTCTTCTAATCCGCTGAATTGGAGGCATTGATTTGGACGTTTAATCGGAGTTTTTCTTCGAGGTTTTGAAGTTTTTCAAGGTTTTTTGTTGTTTACGGAGGCGGACCGACTATGGCGTGGCGATCACCAGTTGCTGTTGTGAGTCTGCTGGAGTAGTCGTGTGCGTGGACTGAAGGCGTGTAGCTGAAGCCGATCTTATCGTTTATGTACAGTGCAGTCTGAATTTGTCGAGTTCTCCTGGAGTCCACTGGGCGTGTCAAATTGTGAAGAGTGAGGCGAATTTCTCTGTGCCGGCATAATACTGTGCAACAGAAAGATTAGTTTTCGTGTTGTGAGGGTTTGAGGACAGGGGTGAACGACGGAGTGCAGAGGATGGCAGTATGCGCATGCAGTACGGGTTTGCTGCAGCTTCTTCCGAAAGCGCCCGTGGTCACCAGCTCATTGTCGTGTCAGGTATGAGTTCTTTGCATTACTCTCGCCTCTGTTTTTGAATTGAAGCGATGTTGTTCAAAATTAGGTCGTGTTGCTGTAAGCGCAATCTGGCATGTGTAGCATGGCGCAATTTAATTGTAGGCTGTTCAGACGATCTCATCCCATTTGTATGAGATGTACATATTCGAAATGTGTGCCTCAAGTTGTGATTCTTTAATTTTTGGTGCGAATTATTAAATACTAGAGGTTCTAGAATCGATGCCAATTCTTTGAATGCATTGATGGCGTTGCCACTGAATTTCTTCCACTGTGGCATCTTTGAGCGCCCTATGTAGGTCAGAGAGGAAGTCTGCGTAGTCAGGTTATTGTGTGTATGGTTGGCATGGCTTCATATTAATTGATCGTGCATTATGATGCAGTTGAGACCAGAGAAAGGCGCACAGGTGGTAGCTTCATTGTCATCTGATTGTATATGTAGCCTGGGGTATGCCAGCAACAAGGGCAGCTTGATTCACTCTTCGTCTTTAGACAATTCTCAGAAAAGAAGTACCTTTAGACATGGCAAGAGTAGCAGCAGGGGAAGCGGCGATTTACTGAAAGGACATAGAGGCTGTGGCAGGTCGGACCAGAAACAGACAGTGTGTGTACAGGCGCGGGTGCAGGATACTGTAGAGCACGAAACTTATGATGGTAATGAGCTAGATGGCAATTCTCGGAGTAAAGATCGAAGTCGGAGGCATGGACATGGAAGCGAGAGGAGGAGGAGAGTGCAGGTGATAACAAACAATGGGTTTGTTGATTTAGAAGAACAGTTGGGAATCACAAAGGGGAAGAAGGAAGGTAAACTTAGGTTGCGACTAAGCAGCCAGCAAAATCGGAATAGAGTGCAGAGGGATGAAGAAGGGCGGCTGTATTTTGAGTACGATTTTAATGGAGCAGATATTGATGATGTTCCGGATATTGATAGCAGCTCCCTCTACTCTGCTGAAGAATTACAGACTCGGCAAGAGGGGGATACGCCGAGTCTTGCACAAGCCGCTACGCCACTGGAAATTGAGACATTCTTGGCCTCCGAAAGAGGTATTCAGTCTTGCTTTCACCATGACTACAGGAGCATTCATATTCTGGCCACTTGTCAGTCGATACGAATTCTGACTCTGTTATATTCTCCAATCGAACAAATTCGTTAGCTCCACCCTCTATTTTTGAGTGGGGCATGATTTTAGTGTGTTTAATTCGGTCCAGAATCCTTTAATCATGTCTGAAATGAGCCACAACATCATTCCAAGCAGGAGAGCATACGTAACTCTTTGATTTTATTAGATCTGTGTGGTCTCGAGAGTGGTTATTGCTGTTTCGCATCAGTTCAGTGGTTGTAACCATTTCCTGTCCGGTCCATGCGTGTCATATTACTAGTTGTAGATTTGTTGGTGGTGATGACCTTTACGGGTAATAGAATTCCAGTAGATTCTCCTCCTTGTGAAACCCACCTACCTTGGATTCTCATATGTCAGGCCTGCTCTGTCAAATTTTCTAGTATTTGTTTCGCATAATGTCATTGTATTAGCGGCAAACTATTTTCTTGTTATGTGATCTATTTCCATGCTCATGACCGTTTGACCAGAGACGCGTTGCCTTGATTTTTAGAAATGAGACAGAGTTCTGGCGATGGACTGTCAGCTCGTCCTGTGGAGCGTGGTGCGGAGGAACAATGGCCCGGTGAGCAGGAAGTTGAAGTAGAGTTTGAGTCTTCGAAGCTTCTCCTGGACACTCCTGGTGGTCAGCGGGTGGCTGAGCTGGTTGGCGCATGGGATGGATTAGCAGGAAGATTACCCCCCGATTTTTCTACCACTAGTGGTTCTACTCTTCTGTTGGCTGCTTTGAAGTTGACTGTTAGTACTCTTCGGCATGCATCGCCTACTGACGATGGCCGCAAACCTCTCTCCCGGGCACTGTCCGTCGCTTTCATCCTTGCCGACCTTCGGGTGAGTCGACCTTCTCAAAGGATTGAGTCTCGGTTCTGATAGTACAAGAATGTGGATGTTTATTTGAAGATTAATATCTTTTAAAATTATTCGCTTTTCAATACGTGCAGCTGTTTAATTTTGAGCGAGTTAAAGTCATTTTGTGTAATTACGTTGTTGCGTATTGCGTAGTGGGTACAGAATTCTTTCATGGAAGATCACTGACGTTAGGTGTTGCTTCTGGTGCTTTTAGATGGACGCGGAGGTTATTGCAGCTGGACTTCTTCGTCAGGTTGTTGAAGCACGATATCTTAACATTGCCGAAGTGGAGAATGTTCTGGGTAGTGAAGTGGGCGTCCTTTTGAAAGATTGTTCGCGGGTCAAACATATGCCTTCTCTCTTGGAGACACTTGATGAGGCTTCTGTGAATGCTGTGCGGCACTATTGTCTCACGTTTCACGATGTACGGGCTGTTGTAGTGGAGGTGGCGGCCCGGTTAGATACTATGCGTTTTGTCAAAGTTCTTCCGAAGTATCGGCAACAGATACTGGCGCTGGAGACTATGCAAATCTATGCGCCTCTTGCCCATGCCATGGGGACTGGTAAAATCAGTCATGAACTGGAAGACCTTGGTTTCGGGGTGCTTTTTCCAGATTCGTATACCTACATCGGAAGTTGGCTCGAACATCATTTTTCTGATGGGGTCGATGTCGTTAAACGCTGCCAAGAAGATTTGCAGAAGGCCTTGGATGAGGATATTGAAATGAAATCCCTTATAGAAACAGTCAAGATTTCAGGCAGATGCAAAAGTAAATATAGTACTATGAAGAAACTTCTTAGGGATGGTAGATCACCAGAAGAGGTTTTTGATGTTTTGGGCCTTAGGGTCATTCTGGTTCCGAGGGAGGAATCCAACTCATCGAAGGATAACGGTGCGAGGGCGTGCTATAGGGCTTTGGAAATAGTCACCACTTTGTGGGAGGAAGCACCCGGTAGACTAAAGGATTATATCGCCAAACCGAAGAAGAATGGGTATGCGAGTCTGCATTTAGCTGTGACATTGAACAAGCGCGGGAACTGGGCACCGCTCATGGAGATTCAGATCCGCACAGCAGAAATGGATGCGATGGCAGAGGGTGGTCTCGCTTCGCATTCTATGTACAAAGGCGGACTTACTGATCCAGAACAGGTGACTTTGGCACGTATCTGAGATGTCATTGGGTGCAATGGGTATATTAATCTGTTGAATAGAATTAGCTTATTTTCATTCTTAACCCCTAAATGACGGACCCATCACCAATGATTTCAAGCCTCACTACCCGTCACTTAGTTAGCTGCCATTTTGCAACTAGATATGCATGAAATTTTTTATATTTATTTTTCAGAGATGAAATTACATGTCTTCATTACTTCACAAAAATTTAGATTTTTTTGAGAATTTTTGAAGTTAAAGTGAAGAAAATTCACATGAAATAGAAAATTATTTCAACAAATCTGAAAATTTCACCATGTGTGTACATTACAATGACAAATATCGTAGTGTAAACTAAATTTTCATGTCATTCTATAATTAGAATTCAATAGACATTGAAAATACATACAAAATTCAAATTGCAATCAAATATTCAATACTATAAATTTTTCCAAAATTCAAATTGGAGTAGAAACTAGAGTAGATGACCTTCATTTTATTAGTTGGGCTCACACTCAAAAAATATCATTTTTGTGGAGAAATTTCAGATTTAAAGCAAGGAGCAAAAACTTCCCCAAATACACTAAAATAGCATATTTTGTGATCCGTTTTTTAAAAAAATTCTTCATTTTTTGAAAACAAACATTGGCTAGACTACAAACTCAATTGGATACTCTTTATAACTAAACATGAAGGGTCAACCAAGGAAAACTGGAACAAAGAGCTTTAAAAAGGGAATTGCTGGCTGGAAGTGCAAGTATACGAATGGCAAGTGGGAAAAAAATCAAATGACGCTGGTGTGAATTAAGAGTCACCTTCTAGGTGCGTTTCCCTGCTCATAGTTCTGTATTCTGACTTTTGATCCCATTGCTGCTCTGTGCCGATACAGGCAGGTTACCTCAAGGCCATAATGCAAGCGGCAGCTGATGTTGCTACAACACGATTTGCAGACATGGAAAACAATTCGGTTGAAACTATTCGTGAGAGAGACGGACAGAACGAAGTTAATGACCATATGTTCACCTTGTTCGACAAGAATAATGATGGGGTAATCAGTATGGACGAGTTTAAAGATGTTATTGGTGAGCTCGGAGGCGACGGAGACGACGCTCACGAGTTGATGAAACTTGTTGATTCCAATTTTGATGGGTCTGTTAGTAAAGAGGAGTTCAGAGACTTCCGGCAGCAGGTAATAACATGTTCCTTAGTTTTCTAACATTCTTCCATTTTATTGAAAGTAAACGACTTGGATATCGTGGTGTGGAAGCTTTTGATGATTGTGTTCATCTTTTTTTACTGTTCTCATGTGTGCGCGCAGGTGTTTGATTTTACCACATGAAATGACGATTTCTGTTTTCACATGCGTTGCTTCTATCTACCACAGCTGGTTCACAGTTTGTCTTTAATCTGACGAGCCCATTATGGCTGCAGGTTAAAATATTCGAGAATCTTGCGGGGGTGGATAGGCAATTTACAACGCAGCTGGATCAGAAACTATTGTCAGCTGCAGCGACTAAACGAAATGGAAATGGTGCTGTGAGTCAAGATAGCGCATCTACGAACGTCTTGGAGACTCTTCTGCATGTAGATGATGAAACTGCTGCAGGGGAAAGAAATGGTGCTGAAGCGAAAGATAGAATCAATGGATCTGCAAGCTCCTCTATAAGTGTGCAGGAAGCTGATTATCCGTTGAAAGAGTTAGAACAACAGATGTGGATGGATCGGGTTAATGACTCGGTGAATGGTTCAACTAGTAGTAGCAGCGGTAGAAGTAGTGTGCAAAGCCCAGCCAGGTTAACGAAACCCTCCAAACCTATTCCAACATCAGAGGAGAAGAGGTTTGTTGACGGAAATGCTGTCCTGGATGTCACTGATGCTCAAAGAAATTCGTGGCAGTCGTCAGCTACCGAGCAATTTGAAAAAGAGGACGCAATGCAGTTGTATTCTGAAGAAGTGGACGTTGAGTCGGACCTTGACATAGTTTTAGGCAAAGTAAGGAAGCAGCTGGCAGCAGGTGATATCAAAGCCGCACTTGGAACTTTGGAGAAGGTTAGTCCATTTGTGATAACTGCATTCATGTACGACCTAAGTTGTTGGTGATCTTTGTCATTGTACAGATGACTATTAGAGTGTTTTGGTGAGCAAAGCATGATTTTTGGATTACTGTATTCAAATGTTTTTCTCTCTGCTTATTAGTGGTTCTGATTCAGCACTTGAAAGACTTCTAAACAGGTATGTTTTGTTCGGGTCGGTTGGTAGTAAGATTTTCTTTGAGGTGTGGACAAGTCCGGTTTTGTTCTGATCGTCACATCTGTGTTTGTTCTGGCAGCTAGCAAAGAAACATCCCAGCAATGCGGATGTCATGGTCCATTTGGCTCAACTGGAACGAAAAAGGGGTAGGCTTTTAATCTTTTAGTTGTGAAATTTGTATGCTCTTTTGGTTCTGTTTCGTCAAGGACTCGAGGTGCTTATATTGTTTAATTATGTACTTGTCGAGAGAAACGACTTGCTTCAGAGATATTGGATGCGGGGCATCAGGATGCTTCCAGATGCAGTGTGTTCTGGTAGGACCGAAATTTTGAGATGTTCATCGTTATGTATGGCAGGAGATTCTGTTGCTGCCGGAGCGTATTATGAGAGGGCAGTTGGAGCATTTAGAGAAGGAGATTACTGTCTTAACTATGTTAAAGCGCTTCAAGGGTGGGCGTCTTTAGAAACTCAGGCTCGTAATGCCACCAGAGCGAGATATTTATATCTGGAGTCCGTACGAATAGCTCATAAGGTATAGGTTACTGTTTGTGTTGAGTGTTTTTTTCTTCTGTAATTGCCACTCTTTCAATTTGTGTGTTTGCAAATCATGGTAATGGTTGTGGTTTACCAGATTGCAATCTCATATAGCAATTGTTTCTTGGTTTAATTCGGATTATCGCTTTAGGAACTGAAGCGAATCCATCATTTATTTTACTAGGGCATAATAGGCAGGAGTGACTTGTTGAGAATGTTTTATCGACTTTTTTTCTTTTCAATGCACGGTCTGTTTTTTTTTTTTGTACTATGACTGGCTTAGTAATTTGAACTTTAATTGGGATCTACTCAGGCAGTTCTACTAGGGTTTTAATCATTCTTATTCTGCTTAATCACTTGAAGGGGGAGAAGAACGGAGTTAAAGAACTGAAAGGAGCAGGCGTGTATGGATTGCACGGCTGGGCTATGCTTGAGCAAAAGCTAGGAAATTGGAGCAAAGCCCGGGAACTATTAGAAAGAGCTGCAAAAATACAGCCTGGAAATGCCGTAGTTCACCAAACTCGAGCTCTTATAGAGTCACGAGCTCACAACTATGCTGCTGCTCGTTATCACTTCAGACTGGCTGTGGAATCAGCTCCAGAAGATGTGAAGTGCTGGCAGGTGAGCAAGAAATTGAGACGGAGTACTGTTTTGGTCCAGTCTTGTTACGGTGGTCTTTTATTCAAAGTGAAGAATTACGAGTTACTTGATTTTCTGGTTAAAATTATTTGCTACTTGAAGTTGCTTTCTAAATTTTGTTTCGAAGATCTCACTCGTTTTAGTAATCTTGTCACTCAGCTAAGCAAATCAATCCTGTGCTGTTAAGCTATGCTCGTCGCCATCGACCATTGTGCATGTTGTTTAGCTGTTTATTGATCTTGGTGGTGAATGATTCGTATTGTAAAGCTTTTTAACTAGAGTGTTGTTTTTGTCGTCTTGATGATATGGGTGCCATCTGTAACGGAAGCTATTTGGTCTCTGATTAACAGGCTTGGGCATTATTTGAGGCCAGCCAAGGAAAGCGTGGAAAAATGAGGCAACTTTTCCAGAAGGCACTTGACGTAGAACCTCGAAACCTTCACGCATTACAGGTTTGATCTCTATTATTTTCCTGGTATTTTGCAATGAATATTTACAATTGAAAATGTATATTACCAGCTCACCTGCTTCTGTAAAAGCTTATCGTCTTGTACTTGCGCATCTCCTTTTCCAGGCTTGGGCACATCAAGAATCATCACTTGGTTCAGACTCAGCAAGGGAACGTGCTCGCAAACTGTACCAACGGTGTGTAGAAGTGAATCCTGAGAATGTCCACTCTTGGCAGGTAATATCCCTTTTAAGGAAGAAAATCACTCATTATGCTTGTTTTGTAAGCAGATGTAAATAATTCAAATTTTATTGTCGCTTGTTTGTGAGGTGGTGTTACCAAATTTTGATCGTATCAACTGACAATCACATCAATTGACCTTTTCTGAAATATCAATGTGTTTTGAGTACAGGCATGGGCTTTATTGGAGCAACAGGCTGGAAATTTGACAGGTGCCAGAATTCTTTTCGAAAGAGGTCTTGGAACTAATCCTCGGAGCGTTCCCTGTCTTCAGGTAACTGTTAATAAATCTGAAGTGGATGTCATGTTAACACTATCTTGTTTCAAACATCTGACAAGAAATAGTCTAGGTGCCTGTTTCTCGATGGTCCATTTCCTGAGGTGTTCTGTTGTCTTGTTGACAGGCCTATGCTCACATGGAACGTGTCAATGGAAATTTAGAGGCTGCACAAAAGCTGTTGGTGGTTGCATTGTCACTGGAGTATGAGAATTCTGCAGTGTTGATGGTGAGATGCTCCCTCATGAACGTAGTTTTTGCGGCGTTGAACTAGCTCCGACAAGCTGTGTCATGCATTGTGTGTTCTTTGTGTCTTCTTCAATTTGAACCATGGTAGAATCTGGCATCTTTTCATTCAACTTCTTTGATGTGGGGAGCTCTTTGTTTTCTTATGTTGCTCTGTCGTCTCCGTTGTAGGAAATTGCTCTCACTGAAAAGGCTTTGGGTAACAAGGAAGTGGCAGCAGAGTATTTCCGGAAGGCTGGAATTGTAGACAAGCAGAAAAACCGTGTGAAGCATCGCATGTTTGAGTCACGCAAAGCAGCCCCTAAGTTTAAGATACCAAAGCCTAAGAATCCGAAACCTGCTGCAAGTGATGCGCAACCTCTTTGAAGTTCAGGGATCGAAGAAACATGCTTCTATCATTGGATCTCTAGTATCAGGTGAAACTAAGTTTGCCATTTTCTTGTGTGAAGATTCACAAGTGAGGACGAGGTCACATAAACAGAGTTTTTAACATTTTAGTGCTTTCTTCCAAGTGCGCAATCTCTGTATGCGCTTTAGCTTGTATATTTGTGAATCAATGTGTACTTCATTTAATTGAGGTTACCTGGTTAGGGCATTTGGAAGGGTGGGTCGAATTGGCCCAGTTAAAGGAAATTAGGATTTGGTTTCGTAATTTTTGCGAATCATTTGTAACATTAACTATGACCGATCTGCTCATTTTTAATCGAAATTTGTGGACGTTATGAGATTTTGAACCTTCATTCGTTCCTTGACCAAGGAGAATACGTGACTACGGGATTTTCCAGGTGACCGTAGAGTTGTAGTCAGTCTGGGTAATTGTGTGTTCTGGGAACCAAGGGAGACCATGGCACTGATTGGCAAGGTTTAGTCTGGCTGGCTGGCGTTTAAATAGATTGTCTTATTGGAGTTTGGAGATTCGACTGCTAGCTTGAAAAACTTGAATTAATAAGAAAATTCAATCACCACTTGATAAGAGATTTATTGTATACATCTCCTCAACCCTTCGGATATATTAAGGATTCATGGTTTAAAACAACGAATTTGATTGATCATTTGTGGAAAATACGGTTAGAATGGGGTACTTTATCTAATGACTAAGGATTCATGGTTTAAAACAATGAGTATGATTGTTCATTTGTGGAAAATATGGTTAAAATGGGATACTTTATCTAATGACTCTTTTGGAGTACTGACACACTTTATATTTCATAACAAACGCACACTTCAATGAAAATTACAACTTCAATTGCTATTGTCTTTAATCTCATTCTTTTGTTGTTATGTGGAGCAATTAAAAAAATTTCATCCATCCTGAGGGCCAAGGTGATCGAATTATTTACAATGGGTTCATCTCCTAGCTTATCTACCTTATTGTTTTGGCTCACATGACTTAAGATGGTAAAACTATTCCCAACATATTCTTCACTTAGTCCTTGTTTTTTTCCTCTCCTTTAGTTATGAATGGTAAGTCTAGTGAGAGATGAAATATCAACAATAGCATAGAGAAGAAAAGACAATCTCATGATTTTAATGTAAACACATTCTACATAAAAATGAAAATTTAAATAAAATTTATTTGCTTTTATTATGGAAAAAGAGGGTTTTCAACTACTATTTTTCAATTTTGAAGAGTCTCCTAGAAGAAATACCTCTCAATATGAATGATTTTGAATGGAATATCCTTCAAACTTTTATACATTTCCAACTTTGATGTATATTGTCTTCCAAATATTTTTAGATGACTTCAATATCCTACATGACTAGTAGATTTAACATAAATTAAGTAATTTCTCTCAAAAAGTGTCACATTTCATCTTGTGATTGATTTAGCAAGATATGAACTTCTCAATTTTACATGGAAATTTAATTTTGGCACTTATTGAATTTGTGTACAATAAATGATAAAATGCATGGTGAATTTTTTGAAAGATCATTTTTATGGGGTATATTGTATAGTAGAACTAAAAAAGGCACCAACAATGATAGAATAACAAAATATTTTTCTCTTCAAGTAGCTTTTGTCATAGGATACTAACCAACAAGACTCAATTCCTTACACTAATCCCTAAAGGACCAAGTGACCATTTAATGTATGCAAGAAATCTCAAAGTAGTCACACTTACACACGAAGTCAATTTTGGTTGGACATTCACCAAATTTTGATACAAGGTGTGAACATGTACTCCCTTAATGGGAATTTGTTTCTTTTTCCAATTAGGTGCTATGATCAAATGTTATCCTTCCTTGAATTTTTTTGGCAACTTAGATAGTTTCAAGCAACATGTGCAAAACTTGTTCATTACTTTTGGAATTTGAAAAGTATATAACTAACATGACATAGGATGCAAATACAAAAACAAAAAACCATGTATAGTGAAAAAATCTCACTCAAAAAAGAGTTAAAGTCTACTAACCCTATCAAGCAAGGTTGGAAAAAAATCCTTCTAACTACGAACGTCACAACCTTTCAATCTATGAGGTCAAAGTTTCTAATTTTTTTTCCCACACATTCCCTTTGTAGTCTTGTACAAATTTGTATGGTCAAATCTTATTTTAAAAAATCATTCTTTTTTTCATTTTTTTCGTCAGTGCCCTAAAAAGTGGCAGTTTTTATCAATTTCTGCCTGAGATGTGCCTCGGTCCTTTAGAGGTTAGCAAAGTATTTCATCCAGTAACAAACGCAAATTCCACACACCACCATCAGCGTGTAAAGAAGAAAAAATCTTCTACAAAGAAAATGAGAATAATGAAAATGACACTACAATGCCAGAGCACTACTCTAAAGAGCTTCAGAGGTTTTGCTTGGCCTTCAGTAAGGGCAACCATCTACTGTCCACCACTTGCCGCTCTGACTCACCGCCCACTGCAAACCACCAAACCCACCAAACCCAGCAAAGCATGTCAATCTCAAAAAAAATTCTTAAAGAAAATAGTATATCATTCAAAATTGACAGAGATAAGTAGTGTGCAGCTTACCCTCCCATGTCCGGGGTCCAAGCTTGTCACACTCCTCAGAGCAGATTGCCTGCATATTGGGACATATCACTTTATTAAGGACCATTGCTGAACCAATTGCTCAAAAATATCTGGAGGATCGTAATTCCAATTTTACTACAATAGTGATTTATCCTGTTAGTGCATGTGACACTAATTTACCAAAGTCTCACTTTTTAAAATTAGTGCAGACGGCAATGGTATTGAATTGAACTGATTTCCATAAGAAAATTTGTTTTGGTCCCACGAATTTTGGGTCCTCGCTCATAGGATAAAGCAGTGAAGTTCATGAATGCTTCTCAATATTGAACAGTAACTAACTGCCATGTGGAATTGAATTATGTTTTTGTCTTGTCACCTTGGGTGTGTAACTAAGTCTGATGGTGTCTCGCACCATTCCCGTCAGGTCAGCAACTTCCTCCCCGAGTGGAAAATACACAACCTGAAAAAACAAAAAGTTAAATTCAATCTCATGAGCAACTCCTCCATGTATCAAGTGTGTTAAATTATGTGTTTGGAATCCGCAACTTACAGTTGGATCACCATTCTCTTCACTTTTCCCTTGTGGATGCATAAACATGTCTTGTGTCGGCGTCAACCATGCTTGAAATGATCCATTCAACTGCAAAAAAAAAGAGTCTATCAACCTGAGATATCATCACGTGGCAACTGAAATTCTAAACCCATGGGTAAAAATGTTGTACTTAAAACAGCAAGGAACCAAAAGCTGTAAAGCCTAAACTCCAAACTCATTATTATACGTACACCTAGATCTCCTTAATATCACCTTTTCTCTCATTCCACCGACTCCTGGGAACAGATAAGCCGAGCTCAATACTCACAATCACACTCTGTATGGCCCAGGAAGTTGGATACAAATGTGACAACAACGAATTCAACAAGCATATCACTAAGGAGTTGTAAGATTAATCTAAAATGGTTAACGTTCCCATTCACTACGTGCAGAGAGCATAGACCTGGTATGAGGACTTACCGGAGAAGAATATTTTTTAAAACAACGGTTGCATTGTTGTTGCACTGTTGAGCGCACTTGCGCTTGAACGAAAAAACCCCACCCACTCTGTCCTCACCCCAGTCACACCAATTGCCGTGCGTGAATACTCAGAAAACTGTTCTCCATCTGGTTATTGAGAAGGACCCAAATGCATGAAACACACCCACCAGAACCTCAAAATTAACCACTTCAGCTTCAAACCTATTGCACGTATTGTTGCAGGGTGACAGAAAATCCCAAGACATGTTTTTTGGCCCTAAAGGATTTCTCTACATTCGGAGTATTGTATTTTTATACTTATATAGATGACTATCATCATGAGTGGCGATATAATATAAATGTGTAAGCACATGATTATCATCTTTCAACACATGATATCCTCATTTTTAAATCTCTTCTTACAATATATCTGTGACTTCTAGGCCTAGCAGACACAAGGAAAATACAAATAAGATCATACACCCAGAAAAGGCTCCTTCGGCTTATACGGGTTAACCCCAAGGACCAAGAAGCCGAAACCGGGAGTCATATATATTTTAAGCAGTTCATATGAAAAGTTCATATGGGACTATCTTTTGTCCAGTTTTATGTATTTTCGGACCCCAACACATGAAAGGTTCAGCACTGACATAAAATTAGCACCATCCGAATTATTGGTTTTCCACAACATGATCAATCAAACTGGACATTTTCAAAAACCATGAATCCTAGGTCATGTAGGGGTTCTAAAGAGTAGTAACATAAAGATTATATTGATTTGTAATACACCGATTACCACAGAAGAGAGCGTGAGGAACTAACACTCCAAAGTCCTAGTATTTTTAATTAGTGCACGATGAAATAACAATGAATTGTACTCATGTCCACAAAGAGAAAGTATTGCAGTGATACTAATTTTGCGCCCTCACTAACATGAGAAATCAGTATAGTTAAATGCAAACGGCTTTACATACCTTCTGCACGGCCAACTCCACATGCACAATGTCTTTCGGGATTTTCCCCGGTCCCTGGAAACTAGAATCTGTAGAAATCGCCTCAAGATCCAGGTCTTTCAATGTCGTGACTTGCTCTGTGTTCCATGCATCGGTCCACTTACTATCACTCCTGTTGACTGTAATTAAAACAGGCAGCCCAGTCTTTTTACTCTTCTTCTTAATCACCTTCGGCACTTTCCTTGGCTTTCCTTCAAGATGTGCAAAATCCTTGAGTGGCTGCAAACACAGATTGCAAAACAAGAAAACAAAAATGTTCATTAGCAGATCGTTAACCCCCAAGTGCCAAGAAGCCCAAATTAGGTCTCAAATCTTTTAAGCAGGTTTGAGTGAGTCAAGCAGGGACTTTCTTGTACCCAATTTTCATTACTGTTTTGAACAACACTCGAATACTCATTATAATACCATGGATCCTTGGTCTAATACTGGTAAACAGAATTCAAGATACTAGAAGAAAGAAAATCATTAAGAAATTCACAAGAAGATTGGGTTTCAAAATCTATTATAGCAGGTTTGAGAACATCAATTTGCGACTTTCTTGTGTCCAATGTCATTACTGATTTGAACAATACTCGAATTACTCATTTAATAACATGAATCCTTGATCTATTACGGGTTAAACAGAATTCAAGATACAACAGAAAAGAAATTCACAAGAAGGTGATTGGTAAGAACTCTTCGAACCTCTGGTGGATGCTTCCCAACTGTGCACACGATTTGTTCAAGATTGGGACGCCAGGGCCGGTTCACGGCTCGCCTTTCCCCAAAAATTCCATATACTCCCCCTGTAAGCAGAAAATCTCAGGTGCTCAACAAATCGATGGCTCATCATTTTTAATTTACCAACAATTGTCTTCGGCGCAACCCCAGTTCAAGCAATCGTCAACGGCGAGTTGTTCGAAATCAATGTAAACGTGAAACAAGAGTTTTTTTGTTTGTTTTTCTTTCTGTGGAGTAAAATTGACGAAGCTTACATGGTTTGGTAGGCAGAAGTTGTCCCTGAAGCAGGGTGGTCGCCATAGCCAGAAATTCGCTGCAAATCCTGGCTTGAAACACCGCTAGCTTCAGACATTGCACACTCAAATGGATTCATTCATTCAGTATATCGGATGAATGAAATCCTTCTTGACTACTAACAATTGAGCTCCAATTGAGGTGCCGTGGGGTTGATTTTGGGTCATCCTATCTTCTATGTCAACCATTTAAAAATTTAAAAAAACAACATATATCTATTTTTTTATAAATTTTTATAATAGTTTGATAAACATTAAAAAATTTAGTACTAAATTAAGACCATTTCATTTTGATTAATTTAAAGTTTAAAAAAATTAAAAAATACTATATATTAAAAATGTAATAAAAGTAATTAATCAATTGATTTACAAATTGAATACAATGATAATTTTTCATGATTCTTTACTATTTCTTACGTTACCTTTTGGTCTCAAGCTTTTGTCATGTCTTGTAGCTAGACTGATAAAAAAATAATATTCATTAGATTTTTGAAAACTATCAATTTTTTTGGCTAATTATTCAGAGTTTGGACAAAGGTTTTATTATAGGATTGGTACTTTGTTTTGAGACACAACTTTAGTATACATTGGAGGTAATGTACATATGTTCAAGATAAGTTAACCAAAGGTTGGGAAGTTTTCAGAGCTACCTAGGAAATGTGCCTCTTCTTTGTAGAAAGAGATGGGGTCAGGGTTTACAATTTTGTCCACAATGAATTTGCTCCCATTTTATCCATAATGGGGTAGTTTGCCTTATATCCTCAACTGCCATTGCAAGGTACATCTCTAGATTTGTAAAAGAGTACTAAAACTTTGTGCCATCCTTCCACAAGCAAATGACATCCACAAGTGTAGAAGCAAATTTTTTTTGTAGTCTTTCCATAAAGACTTATATGATATTTTCCAAATTCAAAGTTGTCATGCAATTTTGATTCTTATTTTTTATGGAATTTTGCACAAAAATGCACATTCACAAGCAGTGGTGCTTACGCATTGACACTTCACTATCTTTTCAAGGATTAATAGCTTATGATACTTCAATTTTAGTAATGGGCTTTAGAGTTGTCTTGGTGACCAAAAAATTAGATTTTGGTATCTATTAGATGTTTGACATTGCATGCCGTGTAGGACAAATGTTGAGTTTGGATGACATCACCATTGAATAAGGTTTTAGGATTTAGGATTTTTTTACCCCTTGATAAATTGATGTGTCCTACGTGGCTAGCTTTTAGAAGTGGTATGGAAAGTGAAGACTATGTCAGCATGGGCAACTCCAGATGGGGAAAGGGTGATTGTAGGTGGGATAAAGGGTGAATGCAAGTGGGGCAACCATGGGTGGGTGAAGGGACAACTATGGGAAGAAACAAATCCAATCTCTTTCATATTCAATTATCTTCAAATCCAATTCCCTTCAAAAAAGTAAAAATTATGAAAATTAGGTAAGAACATGATTCATTTAGTTGCAAATTGAAAATAATATAGAAGGAAGTACCTACTTAAATC
The DNA here is from genome assembly GCA_947034895.1 of Rhytidiadelphus loreus. NCBI lineage: Eukaryota > Viridiplantae > Streptophyta > Bryopsida > Hypnales > Hylocomiaceae > Rhytidiadelphus > Rhytidiadelphus loreus. Next base: position 9,787,919 of record OX344763.1, read on the forward strand.
TTTGTCTTTTATTTTTTATTTTAAATATCAAAGTGACAAATTTTACATGATTATAAAGAGTCTTTGAGAATTGCAAAATATTGAAGGTGAAGTCTTTATTTAAATCTTCACTTTTTATTTTTTATTTAGAAAATCAAATTGAAAAATAATTCATGATTGGAAGGAATATAGGAAAAATGCAAGAAATTAAAAAAATATTATTATTTATTTATCCACCTTTTATTTTTTATTTTTAAACCAATGTGACAAATAGTGCATGAGAAGGATGATTCTTTGTGAATTGCAAAACATAAATTTGATACATCCTTACTTCAATCTCCCCCATGTACATTTTATTTTACAATCAAAGTGACATATAATACGTAAGAAAGATGATTTTTTGAGATTTGCAAAACATAATTGGGCGTGTTCTTAATTCAATCTCAACCTTATATATTTTATTTTAAAATCAAAGTGACAAATAATACATGATTGTGAAAAAAGAATATATAGGAAAGTTCTTACTTTCATCTCCACCCTTTATTTCTTTTTAAAAAAATCAACGTGACAAATTTTTCAAAATTGAGAGGACTCTTTAAGAATTGAAAATTACAAGAATAAGTTATTAATTAATTCACCACCCTTTAAATTTATTTTAAAATCAGCATGACAAATAATACATGAGTACAATGATTTTTTTGAAGACTCTAAAAAATAAATGGAAGAGATTTGTTACGGATCATGATTCAGATCAGATCCTGTCGACGCCCTTCTCGGAGCAACCTTGCAACAGATCAAACACCGGATCACAAGGGATCTGGATGAGCACAGTTTCCGTATCTCAATCCAGATCTCTTCTATCAAATATTAATCAGACGATGCAATTGATAAAAGCAAGTTGACAACGATGCAATCGTTCGAACGTATTCTTATTTCATGAAGTTTACAGAAGGTTTACGTGAAGACTGAGCTTCTCCGTTTGCTACTTAAAGCTGCTAGGAAGTCTAACAGATTACTGCCTATGGTACCAGACTGAACCGAACGTAACTGCCGTATATACGTCCCGCTGTTACGATGTAATCGTAACATCACCCCCCTCTTGGTCCTGGTGCAGCGGGATGCAGTTTATGAAATTCCGCTAGTCTTTGAGGTGCATTTTTCATATTTGAAACAGGCTCCCAGGAGTTTTCTTCAGGACCGTAACCAGTCCAGGAGATGAGATATTGAAGTTTTTTCCAGCGGCCAGCAAGTCGAGAATCAAGAACTTTTCCAACCTCCCATTCGATTTGACCTTCTGGCGTAACCACGGGAGGAGAGGGTAGTTTTCTTCGTCCGATTATTGTGTCTTGATTGTATTTTTCCAACGTTGATATGTGGAAAACATTATGAATTCGTAAAGTCTTGGGTAGCTTGAGCTGGTAGACCACGTCAGAGTACTTTGCTGTAATCAAGTAAGGACCAAGAAATTTTGGAGACAGTTTGCGCGAGGAAGAGGTTGTTGTGATATTTTGGTGTCGGAGAAGAACTTGGTCGCCGACCTGAAAAACGTGATGCAGGTGGCCGGTCCTGTCATACTTAGCTTTCGCCTGGTCACCGGCAATTTTAATCATTGTTATAATCTCTTGATGAATCTGTTGTAATTCTTGAATTCGAGACTCTGCAGCAGGTACTGTCGAAGTAGGAGGAATCGCAAAAGAAAGCGATGGATGATATCCGTAAGTTGCGTAAAACGGGGACAAGCCAGTCGTGGAATGAATATTATTATTATAAGAGAACTCAGCAATGGGTAACAAATCAGCCCAATCGTCTTGTTGAGTTGTCGTGAACATTCTCAGGAACTGTTCCAAAATTTGGTTAAGACATTTTGTTTGGCTGTCCGATTGAGGATGAAACGCCGTGGTCGGAGAGGGACGAATTCTTAGGAGCTCGCACAGTCTTCTCATGAACTTAGACACAAAGACAAGTCCTCTATCTGAAATAATTTCATTAGGAATGCCGTGATATCTCCATACATAATTAAGATACAGGGTTGCCAAGCCGTTGGAATCAATTGCTTCATTTGTGGGAATGAAGTGCGCAAGTTTAGTGTTTTTATCAACTACGACGAGTATAGAATCATAGCCGCTACTTACTGGCAATTTTACGATAAAATCAGCTGATATGCGCTTCCAAGGAGCCTCCGCAGCAAGAATGGGTTGCAATAATCCGTAAGGCGCATGGCGAGATGGTTTGGACCACTGACAGGTGTCACAGCCATCCACGTAGCGATGCACATAACGTCGCAATGAGGTCCAGTAATATGTTCTCGTTACCAAGTCAAGTGTTTTCGCCCGGCCCTGATGTCCTGCAGCCGGAGCGTCGTGTCTAGATCGAAGTATCTGGCGTCGCAACTCCTCATCATCAGGTACGAAAATTTTATCTTGAAACCATAGAATACCACCCTCAAATTTATAAGCTTGAAACTGACGGTGTATCGAAGAAAGAGCCTGGTCATCTTTCCCTGTAAAATATGAGAGTATCGGTTGTAAAGCTGGATCCTTTGTTGTGGATTTCTTAATTCGATTTGTAATCTGCTGGTCCGTCCAAACTGGTTCACATAATTCAAGGGCGGCCAATTTCAATAGTGGTCGAGGTTGTGGGTCTTGCTGGTCAATGACATCTGGTCTTCTGGACAATGCGTCAGCTCTGCCATTCAATCTCCCCGGCCTATGTGTAATGACGAACTGAAATGCTGACAGAATTTCCGACCACCTTGCTTGTCTTCTGTTCAATTGTTTGGTGGTTAAGAAATATTCTAAATTTTTGTGGTCTGAGATTACCGTGACCTCATGTGGAGAGCCCTCTAGATATACCCTCCAATCTTGAAATGCGAGAACAATGTTTAATAGTTCTTTGTGGTAAATATCGTAATTTTGTTCCGTAGGTGACATTTTTGAGCTACGGTATGCGCAAGGGTGAAGGTGCCCGTTGTCATCCTGTTGGGAAAGAATGCCCCCTGTAGCTGTATCAGATGCATCAGTTTCGATAGTGAAAGGTCGTTGAAAGTTAGGATGTAACAATATCGGAGTTTGAGAAAATTGAAGTCGAATTTGTTTAAATGCATTATCAACTTCTTGACTCCATATAAATAGATGATCTTTCCGAGTTAATGTAGTCAACGGAACCGCCATTTGTGAGTAACCATGGATAAATCTTCTGTAAAAATTTGCAAAACCGAGAAATGCTTGAACCTCTTTTACATTTTTCGGTACCGGCCAATCTTCAATGGTTTTGACTTTATCTTTGCACATTTCCAAACCTTGAGAAGAAATTATCATCCCTAGAAATTCCACGGAATTGCAATGAAATTGGCATTTAGAAGCTTTTGCATAAAGCCCATGCTTGTATAATCTTTGAAGTACGTCTCGGACCACCTGTCTGTAGTCATTTAAATCTTTAGAAAATATTAATATATCATCTAAATAAATAACTACTGAAATGTCTAAGAGGTCAGCGAAGATATACTGCATATGAGCTTGAAACTGGGCGGGAGCGTTCATTAAGCCAAAAGGCATCACTAAATACTCGAACAATCCATAACGTGTTTTAAAAGCTGTCTTGAACTCATGGCCCAAGGCCATCCGAATGCGATGATACGCTTGTCTGACATCAAGCTTTGTGAAGATGCGAGCCCCCACTAACCGATCTGTGAGCTCAGGGATAAGTGGTAACGGGTAGCGATTTCGTACAGTAACTCTATTTAAGTTCCTGTAGTCAATGCAAACTCGGATAGAGCCATCTTTTTTCCGTGCGAAAACTATTGGAGCCGAGACTGGGGACTTAGATCGTCGAATCCAACCCTTGCCTAAATTCTCTTCCAAATACGCTCGGAGTTCTTCTAATTCAACTGGAGACATGGGTCGTAACCCTGTGTTTTTTGGTTCTTGCCCTTCTTTAAACTCGATTTTCATGTCAGAAATTCCGTGATCTGGCAACTCATTTGAGGATTTTTCACTGAAAGCTGCACGTAGATCTTGATATTCATCCGGGATGTGACTTAATTCATCTTTTAACTCTACTTCATTCATTTCAGATATTACCAACGAATATATCTCAGCTCCTTTTATTGACAATCGAAAAGCATCCGTAGACACTATGGAATGCTTTGGTGCTTTTAATAAACTCCTTGATTCCGATCTGAGTTCCTGATTCCCTAATTGGGGTTCCTTGATTCCGGTGCTTGAAAGCTTCAGCGCCTCCAATTCCACCTGGGGTGGTCGGAGTTGGTCCGTGACTGCTGTGCTTGAGTACTTCGAGGCCCCTGTAGATGGTACCTTACAGCCTCCCATCTGGTTCCTTTCAATTTTAAAACAATTCTCTCGACAGTGAACTGAATCGAATATCACTGTTTTTTCCACCTAGCGAATTGTGGGATCGTGCTTCACTAGCCAAGGGGTTCCGAGGATGCAAGTTTATTTTCCTGTATTGGTCAAATCCGCCACCAGGATCTCCCGGTGGCCTAATATATTTAAATTCACCGTGGCTTCGTGAGTAATCAAGCCAGAACTGATTTCCCTTCCGTCAATGACGCGTACCTCTTGAGGTATCTTCTTCGGTGTAACCAAAGCTTGACATTTTACAGCAAAATCTGGGTGCATGAAAATGCCGGTGGCCCCAGAATCAACCAACGGTTCCGCAGCTGTCGAGTTAATGAAACATCCTACTGTCAAGTGAGCCCCTGGATCCAGGGTTGCTCGTAATGAACTTGGAGACCCTGCTTCCCAAAATTCACCAACTGGTTCTTTTGATGACTGTAATGAAACGCCGGTTGATTTTTCTAGCGTGCCCGGGTACCAAGGATTGGCTTCAATCCTCAGTCCCGGGCATGTTCTTTTCCCGATTCTTCTACTGCTAACACTAATGGAGTAGAAGGGTTCGACAAACACTTTGCCCGAAGGTGACCCACCTGGCCGCAACCCCAACACCTATCCTGGCGCTGGAATTCCAGCCTCTCCGCCGCAGTTTTGGCCAAAGCCGTGGTGACACGAGCTGCTCCCAACTCCATCGGCACAGGACCTGACGCCTCCTTGAAGTTTGAACCCCGTCCACTCGACTCTCCTACGACAAACATTGGTGTTTTGGAATTAGCGTATGAAACTTGAGGTCTGCGCACTTGCCGCCTTCCCCACAATCGTTCATCGATTCTTGAAGCCATCGCCATCCAATCTGCGAGTCCTCGAGGTTGAGTTTCAGTAGTTGCCACCGAATCAAGAACTTCATCTTTTAAACCTCCCCGAAATCTTGCCACTAAACTCGATTCATTCCAGTCGACTTGGGCAACGTACTCGTTGAAGTTCGAGATGTAGGTGGCCACCGAACCAGTCTGTCGGAGTGTGGAGAGACGGTCCTCTGCATTCCCTCGTCGATCAATGTCACCATATACTGAGATCATGGCTTCTCGGAATGCCTCGTAATTCAGCAATAACCCATGTTCGCGTCCTTCGTCCAACGCTTGCAGCAACGGCATAGCCCAGCTTTGGGCAGCTCCACTCAAGTAGGATAATGCATACGCTACTTTGTCTTCATCCTGTCCATACGTGCGCGGATTGGCTCTAAACACCAAGCGAATCTAAGCAAACCAACGATATATTTCCCCACCTCTTTTTCCATTGAATTTTTCGGGTTTAGCAACTCTCGATTCCCTTTCCCCAGTTCCCGCTTCTCCATTTTTACTCCCCCTCCGCTGCTCTTGATCAACTGGTTGGTAATTTGTTGACGACGGAATCGACGGAGGCACCACAACTGTCCTGTCCGATAACTGCTGGACTAGGTGCGGCAGTGCAGCCTGAAACGCAACTTGCACCTGCTGCTGTATGAACTCCGCCCATCCGGATCCCATCTCCTCCGGCAGCTATGGTCCTTGATCACCCTCAGGTCTTCTTTGCTCCATCAAAACGGTTATTAAAGTTTTCCAAGAATACCGATAATCGACAATCCTATTAATACTTAAACTCGTTTTGGTTGTTTTTTCCGAATTCGTTTCTTAAAAAAGGTGTGGACAATTAAATGACGTAAATCTAATGTTACGGATCATGATTCAGATCAGATCCTGTCGACGCCCTTCTCGGAGCAACCTTGCAACAGATCAAACACCGGATCACAAGGGATCTGGATGAGCACAGTTTCCGTATCTCAATCCAGATCTCTTCTATCAAATATTAATCAGACGATGCAATTGATAAAAGCAAGTTGACAACGATGCAATCGTTCGAACGTATTCTTATTTCATGAAGTTTACAGAAGGTTTACGTGAAGACTGAGCTTCTCCGTTTGCTACTTAAAGCTGCTAGGAAGTCTAACAGATTACTGCCTATGGTACCAGACTGAACCGAACGTAACTGCCGTATATACGTCCCGCTGTTACGATGTAATCGTAACAAGATTTTACTTAAAACTTCCACCTATTATTTTGTTATTATAAAATCAAAGTGACAAATCATTATGATTAGCAATCTTCAAGGAGAATTGCAAAAATAAAAAGGAATGTTCTTAGTAATTAAATCTCTACCCTTTGTTTTTCATTTTTATTATCAACATGACAAATGATTTATGATTATGAAGGCTCTTAGATAATCTTGGTTACTATTATGTAAACTTAGGATCTTGAGCCTATGAGCCTAAGCTCCTATGTTATAGACACCTTTCATAGCACTAGAAGAAAATTGTGTTAGAATCCCTGAAAATACGTCACTTTGTTTTTGTTGAGTTCCCAGTTCAAAACGAAGTCAAAACGCAAAAAAACACAGAAAAAACGTTTTTTTGCGTTTTGACTACGTTTTTAACCGAGAACTCAACAAAAACAAAGTGATGTAAATTCAGGGATTCTAACACAATTTTCTTCTAGTGTAGTTATAGGATGTTTATATTATAGGTGTCTATGTTGTAGGTACCTAAGTTATAAGTACCTTCTACGATTATAGGATGTTTATATTATATGTGTCTATGTTATAGGCACCTATATTAAAGGTGTCTATATTGTAGGTACCCATGTTGTAAACACCTTCAATGGTTATAGGATGTTTATATTATAAGTATGTATGTTATAGACATCTCCAATAGTTGTAGAGTACCTATGTGCCTAGGCTCAAGGCTCGTAGGCTCACATTTCTAGGCTCACATACTAGCACCGTTGCTTAGAGAATAGTTCAAAATTAGAATGAGAATTTTTTCTCAAATCACTACTATTTATTTATTTTTGTTAAATCAATGCAAGAATTTACTTATAATTAGGAAGACTTTTTGAGAATTGTGAATACTAAAGAAGGTCTTACTTAATTCTCTACTATTTACTAATTATTTTTAGATCAAATTGACAAATGATTAATAAATAGAATAATTCTTTGAGAATTACAAAACATAAATGGGTAAGTTTTTACTTCAATCTCCATCTTTTATTTTGATTTTTAGACCAATGTGACAAATAATTATAAAGTATGAGAACTCTTTGAGAATTGCAAATAGGAAAGTTTCTAATTTTGTTATTATTTATAAAGTGAAAGTGATAAATAATATATAGTACTATGATTCTTTAAGAATTACAAAAATAAATGTGTGGTCTTACTTCAATCTTCACCCTTTATTTTTTATTTGTAGATCAATATGGCAATTAATACATGAATAGGATGATCCAATGATTCCTTGAGAGTTGAAAAAATAAAATGGAAAAGCTTTTATTTAAATCTCCATCCTTTATTTTTTACTTTTAAAATCAACATGAAAAAAAAATTGATCACTAGGGCAAGAAAAGAATTGCAAAAATTAAAAGGGGAGGTTCTTACTTAAATTACCACCCATCATTTTTTATTTGTACATTCAAAGTGACAAATCATTTATGATTAGGAAGAGTTTTAGATAATTTCAAAGAATAAATAGAAAAATTCTTAATTAAATCTCCATCTTATATTTATTTATTTATAAAATTTACATGACAAATTGTACAAGAGTCAAATGATTCTTTGAGGATTGCAAAAAATAAACGAATGGGTTCTTATTTAAATCTTTATGTTTTTTTTAGGAGATTGGCCTTTTGTCTACTTTGTGTAGCCCCTTTTTTAGATGCTACTCACATGGTTGTCCTACTTGCATGTGTTCCTTTAGGGAGAAAAAATATCTTTTGAAGGAGATTTAATATTTCTTCTACTTGAGCCAACCAACTTTCTCCTCTATTCATTCCCTAAAAACAATCAAAACTTTCCATGTACCCATTCTTGACAAGTAGATTTCTATTGAAAGAGTCCCCGAAATTGCCATTAAACCATTTTCTTATAAATTGCATTTAATTGATTGACGATTCTTTAGATTTTGGTTTTATGACCTTTCCACTTTTGGTGGTTTTCCCACTAGCGATTGCCCCCACCTGCAGTGCCTTAAGGGAGAAAGATTGTTTGTTCAAAGAGATGACCTTTTTTACACCAACAGTCGCCCTTATCCCCATAAGCCCCTCCCATAGAAAAATATTAATTCAAGAAGATGTTCTTTCTTACACCCGTTATTGCCTTTGTATGTGCATGCGTCCCTTTTGAAGAAAAATTGTTTGTTCAAGGAAATGACCTTTCTTCTACCCGTGGTTGCCCCTCATGGAGAAAAATTATTTGTTCAAGGAGATGTCCTTTCTTCCACCCGAGGTCACCCTTAGACCCATTGTCACCCTTGGACCCGCATGTGCCCATTCCATAGAAAAATTGTTTGTTCAAGGAAATGTCCTTCCTTCCACCCGCGGTCGCCCTTAGACCCGTTGTCACCCTTGGATCCGCATGCGCCCATTCTAGAGAAAAATCGTCTCCTCAAGGAGATGACCTTTCTTCTATCCGTAGTTGCCTTTGGGTTTGCATGTGCCCCTTCCGAAGAAATTTTTTTTGTTCAAAAAAATGACCTTTTTTGCAACCACAATCATCCTTGGATCCACATGCACCCCTTATGGAGAAAAATTGTTTGTCCAAAGGAGATGACCTTTCTTACACCTACAATTACTTTTACTCGCAAGCGTCATTTGAGAGTAAAATTGTTGATTCAAGGACATTGACCTTTTTTCTTTCTTTAGTTAGCCTTCTTGAGGTTGCCTCTCCCGCACGATGCACGGAGCTCTTGAGGAAGATAAAATTCTTTTGAAGGAATGAAGGATGCTCCAAAACTGCCATTTCTAATACAAGTACCAAATTTTTAGAAACAAAACATTTTTAGACACATAAAACCACATGATCTTGTAGTAAATTGGTTTGAAAATATGTGGAAAATTTTTCAAAAATGATCACCATATAGATTTCAAGATATTTGCATTTGAAGTGACAAAAATCTTTTTTATGGCCTTGAAAAACCCCCAGGCAGTTGCACTTCACTAGGTCACATTTGTTTGAAAAATTGTCCATATTGGTAGTTCTTTCTTATACTCATTCTTCAAGGCAAGTTGGCTTCATGCTTGAAAAATTTCAAATCATTTTGGAATTGTCCAACATATAGGAAAAGAATAGTAAGTAGAAAGAAGTAGAGAATGAATCAAAATACTAAATTGTTAAGAATTTATTTATGTAATTGAACAATGTCAATTTTGATGGTTGTAATGTTGTAATAAACAATCTACCGCCTATGATTTTATTTTTTTCAAAAAACGTTGAAAATTGAGTTAAATAAAGGACTTCAAAGTTTGTTTTAGAATAGGGAATTCATAATAGCCTGCAAACTAAAACTCTTCATAACATTTGACATCAAAATAGAATGATTCAAAGCTTTCCATGAATATATAAATCTAGATAACCAATTTCAAATTTTTATTTCTTAAAAAAGTGATTTTCAATTTATTTATTTTTAGTTACCTAGGTTGCTTGTAGATTCAATTGCTGAAAATTACATATTATACAATAACTTTTGAACCATGTAGTCAAAAGTTATGAAAATTGTTGCGCCTTAAAGCTACTCCTTGGGCACATTGTTACATTTTAGCCTACCATTGTAAAAAAATTCATGCCAATGCAAACAAAATTAACCCTCCAAGTGCCACTATAAAGGAACTCAAAAATTTCACGAGACATACACAATGTACAATGTACAAGAGTTCAACAAATTCACAAGAGCTTAGCAATTTCTCAAATGCAATTAATATTATTTTCTGGTTTGGAACAAAATCAAGATTGCCCAATGCTTGCTTGTAGGAAAGTTAACATGACCAAATGATAGATCTTTTACATAGACCTTGCAATTGAATTTCAATACCATAAGAAGCAAATAACTGAATTCCAACAAGCCAAAAAATAAAACTGAATTAGAGTCAGATTTGGTAACTCAAACAAAGGTAGATGCCTTGAAATCAAAATCAGATCTTCAAAAAACCCAGATTTCAAAGTGCAAGTCCAAATAACCATTATAAGGAAGAAAGCAACAACAAGACACTTTTGTCCAAAACATAAGGCAAATCTTCTAATGGGACATATCTAAAACAATGTAGTGTAATACTTCTATTAGAGTATTGCTAAACTTTAAAATAGAATAGGAAAAAGCCAAAAATCATGTATAGCATTTATAATTCAAATGAAAAATAATAATAAAATAATGCAAACACAAAATAATTACACAAGGAACTTACTAGTTATTTGAAATCTAATTGTGTCATCACATTGATTCATCCCCCCATGACATTATCTCAGTACCAAGAAAATATAATATGATCTTTTATTTGGAAAATAAGATGGGCAATTGGTTTACCCTCTTCCTCTGGCCACCTTTGGGTCACAAATTTATACTTATACTCCAATAGTAAATGGAAGTCTAGAACTCTAAAAACAAATCTTTGTTGAACAATGTTGTAGGATCAATGAAGTAAAGTGCCAATTGGAACTAGCAAACTTTCATAGCAACAAGGAAGTCACATATATACATGTGAGAAAATTTGATGATACAATGTACAATGTACAATGAACAATAGAAGGAGGATAGAAGTCATGGATACCAATTTCCCATACTCAATTTTTCAAGACTAATGTGATAAGACAACAATATTGCAGTAAGGTTGGACTATATTCATCTCTTTAATGAGCTCTTGGCTCTAGACATCTTTATTGAGTACATCATAGTTGGTAGCATTTGTGATAACACATCTCAACTATAAATGAGAATATATAAATAGGCACTTTTCTACGTGAAATATTGAACTTAGTTTTTGTTATGATAATCATGGATTCCACGTAATATATGACTTTGTTGTCTTTAGAAAAGAATGTCATTCCAGTACTATTGTCTCTTATGAATTTCTTCTTCAAATTCTCATTTTATTGGACTTTTTCATTCCATTTCAAATCAATTATATGTAGGTGATCAATTATATGTAGGTGACAGCTTACATACAATATGGCCAACAACGGCAACAAGAGCAGTAGAAATGTCCGTGAGGTGTACATTGAAAGCATAAAATGATCACAACTTGTACATTGAAAGCCATAATGATCACCTACATCGGTTTTGTAAGTAGCCTTTGGTTGGAAATGGTTTGCCTTCAAATTGAGAATGGGACAAACAAAATCTTCACAGAAAAAAAAATTCATGAATATTTTGTTTTAAGGGAAAAAATGTCAAAAATTATGAAATCCTTCTATTTCTCTACATGGGATTTTTTTCCCTTAGCCTTCTCCATACCACATATAGGCTTAATTACTTTAAGTGGTTGGAAATAGGTCGTCATCCTGATAGAGAGAAAATTAAAATTGGAGGATGAAAACATCATCAACGTGGTCCCCAAGTAAGGTAGTAAGGTAGTGTGCTCATAAACCGTCACTTTAAGGGTTGATTCGCCTTTTTCACAAGTTTCTAAGGACAAAATGGTTTTTAGATCATTTTTTAGAGAAAGAAAAATAGATGCTGAACCCAACACAAGTAGTTTCATATTTTTCCAAGCATTTTTGAATTACTTATAAATTTTCAAAGATCCAGGTCATAGGCACCTATTTGTGCCCATAGGTGTCCCAAAATCTGTCCCCTTGTGACTTATAAAGAAATGTGCAGAAATCATAGCCAATGATTGGCTCTTACAATAAAAAAAACACAATTCTTCTTGAATTCATTAACAGAGCAAAAAGGTCCATTCAAGGATCACCTTGCATCCATTCTACAGCTATCTATAGGACGATTTGAAGAAGAGGGGTGGTTTATGAGCACACTACCTTATGCTCTAAGAACGCTTGTGCTCTAAAAGCGATTATGATATAGAGGTACATTTCACTTTCTTCAATGTACCAACAATGTACATTTCACCTGGTCTTCACCCCTACCCTTGCAAGTGCCCTGCTGTGGACGGGTCACCACCAGTGTTTTTTAATTGGGCATTTAAACACCTAATTCCACCATATTTTGGTAGCATGCACCGGGCCTGTAGAATTTCCTTCAATGAGAGTGACGTGGAAATGCCAGGGGTGCTCCAACTCACGCATAGCACACGCCATCTACGAATCAGCAATAGCCTCCTTTTGCTCATTTAGAGCCACCTCCAACTTGCCACGTATACCACTTGAAATGTCTCCGTCGCCAGGTTTTGCACGTCAGAAGCTATCCAGTCTGTCAATAGAGCCAGTACTCGTCTCCTTTAATGATGCTAGAGCGCCAAGTACTGACATTGTGAATCTGGTTTTCTGCCATTGGGATGCGTACTTTGAAATTTGGTGTACCTTCTCCCAGTTCTTTCACTTTGTTTAATCTAGTTGTGTTGCCATCACTGCGTTTTTTTATTGTTCTATAATCGCCAAAAATCCCAAATGCGTACATTGCAGATTGAGTTGCATTTAGGATTGATCGAAACGTTATTTTCAGCTGAGGAATGCGCTCCTTGTAAAATTGTAAGCTCACATGAGCCAGATTTACAGAGATTGAGAACGTTAATCTTGATGAGTGCCGGAGGTGGAGGTTGGAGTCATGCGTGTTGTCTGTTGTCTGAGAGTCCAAAATCTCTCTGAAGGCAGAAGTGGAGGTCGTTTTTGAAGTTGGGTGATGGTACATGGTGGCTGATTAGCAACGACATCAAGGTAAGTGGTTCCTTTCTATTTTATACCCTAGTTTAGGAAGTTTTGTTTATCATGCTTTCATTGTATTCTGTTGTTTTGCATTGATCTATAAATGGAATGAAGTGGTGAACTTGTGCATTTGTAATGGGGGTTGCGTTTTTTGACTTGTAGACTTGCTGGTAGGTCATCCATTTAGGGTTTGGAGTCAAATTTGTTCCAATTTTGTTGGGGTTTGAGCTATGCACAATGTGGGTCGAATTTGGAAAGGTTCTCTGGCTTTGTGGTCATTAGAGCTCTATTCTTGTGATATTTTGGTCTCAAGTGAAGCCATAAGTGAAGCTTTTTGATTTCACTCATTTTTATTATTGACTCTCATTTTGGGGTTATTGCTGGCTTGTTGGGTTTTTAAACATGGCTGCTGAGGGACTTGTGGTGGGCAATGCCAAGGTAGCTGTTGTAGTTGCAGAACTTGCCTTGAGGGATGAGAAGAAAAAAGCCCGTGAGAAAAAGGTTGCTGAGGCTTTAGCACGCAAGAAACTACAAGAGACGCGTCTGACTGAGGAGAGGGGTAAGAAGAATGCACGTGAGAGGGGTACTATCCGCTCATTTTTGAGTTCCTCTCGGAATGTTGACAATGGATCGGCACTTCAATCTAAAGGCATAGAATCTTCTCAGCAAGGCTTGAAGAGAAAATCAACCAATGTTCAAAATGTGTCTTTTGACGCAGAACAAAGATCGGAAGGGGTCTCCTCTCTTGGAGACCAAGAGCACAATTGTGTTGTTCTTAGTTCCATCCCCCCTACTCCGATTGTGGTCTTGTCTGAAGAGTCCGAGACTTACGTTTGTAGTGAAGACAACCCCGACTACCACGAGATTCATGGATTGGAGCTGCCAGAGTCTGATCTGGATGATTCCGAACCAGAAGGTGAAATACCTCCACCAAAGAAGACAAAGCCCAATTATGATTTGACCCGGAAGTTCCAAATGGTCTGGGCAACTCAATGCCCTTGGGCTGAGATGAAACTTACAACTGAGGGCCTTTTGCATATGGTCCGTTGTCAGACTTGCACAAGTGTTGGGAAGAAGGAGGTTGTCATGGGGCCGAGATAGAACACTTTGAAGAGGCATGCAAAGCGGAAGTCTCATAAAGCTAATATGCTTCTTTTTGCTGCCAAACGCCCCACCACCGTTCTTCAACAGATAAATCATTGCAATTCTATTGAATCCAAACGCAAACGAGTCCAATTTGCCACTATCTTCCAGGTTCTTTCTCTTGGGAGACCTATGCTTGAATACGAATCTAGGTCTACTTTGTATTCGTTCCTTGGTTTGCCAAATTTGCCTTCTATGCATTGGTCGGATAGCTTTGGTTGGATTATGGCAGCCCACATGTATTCATTCATGTTGCAAAAAATGAAGGCGATGATCACTGCAGCTAATTTTATTGCTATGACATGTGATGAGACTTCCGGAGTTGACAACAAAAGTTACATAGCTGTGCACATCTATGTTATGCAAAATTGGACTAGGATGCCTTTGCTTGTGGCATTGCAGCAAGTTGCCAGTGATGGTGCAACTGCTGATGGTTTGATTGATTTACTAGTCGGAATTTTGGCTTCACGAGGAGGTCTAGATTCTGTTGCAGTTGCCAGAAAACTACTCTGTTTTGGCGCAGATGGTGTTTCAACCATGCAAGGACACAGGACAGGTGTTACTACACAATTGAAGGACAAATTTGCTCCCTTCATGCAAGGGCAGCATTGCATTCCTCATTGTGTCAATTTGGCAGTCAAGACTCTATCTAATCTTGACTTGTTTCATGCGATTGAGGATGTTTGTAGTGTGACCCAAAAGTACTTTGCCCATAGTCCCAAAAAGCATTAAGAGTTCCATACCCTTGCACTTCTTTTGGACACCAAAGGCTTACGGTTATTGAAGAACGTGACCACTCGTTGGATGACCTTAATAGCTCCCTTGAAACGTCTCATGAGTGAATACAGGAGTGTTATTGGCAAGATGAGCGTGGATTCCAAGAATAAGAAGGAAAAGGTAATCATTTAACCCTTGTCCTTATTTTAGTTTGTTTAACTTTCTTGAAATATGCTTTCTCTACAATTGATGTCCATGATCTCTTACTATTTTAGTAGCTAAAAATATATGTAACTTATTGCCTTATATTGTGCAGAAAGTTTCAAGAAGGAAAGCCCAACGTGTTCTGGACAAACTGGTTGATCCTTACCATCCCTTGGCTATGGCGTGCATTCTTCCTCTCTTAGAGTTAGTTGATGCTCTCATTCAGTTTGCCCAAGCACGTGATGTGTATGTGTGTGATTTTGTGGGAGCCCTTCAAACATGCCTCACAAGGCTCTTTGCACTATACATTAGTAGTGAGGCTTTCACAGGAGAAGATTTTGTAGGTTTCCAGCACATGGTAAACCTTCACCATGATCAAATTCACTTGAAGTGGAGTGACATGGATCTAAACACGGAAGGGCAACATTTGTGCTTCATTGTGGGCAGTGAACCAATCCTAGCCATGCATGATGGCGAAAAGGTTAGCCGTGAGGGATGGGCTTCAATGATAGAGGATGTGAAGGGTCAATGCAAAGGTATGCTACAATTTACTCAAATTTCACTTTCTTTCTGTTTAGTCATCTAGAATTTCAATTCAATAAGTATTATCCACTTTTTTATAGTGTAAAATTTCTTGATGATTTGTCAAATTTAAGTAGACATGCAAAGATTTTTGTTTTATTTAAAATACTTGTAGCTAGAAGATGGTAACAAATAAGTATGATCAAAATTATGCACACGATGGGGCATATAATAGTAGATGATGTGCATTGTTTCATTGTGCAGTAGCAGCAGAGCAGTTGCTTGTGGAATTGAAGGGGAGATTCCCTGCTCAAACCGTTATGGATGCTCTTGGAGTGGTATACCCACAATATTGGTTACAAGAGTCGGCTACTAAGGTATCTTTTCGCAAGCATCTTGATGTGTTAAAAAACTTCTATGGAGAGGCTCAATGGGTGGGAAACGATGAGAACAAGCACCTTATCCCTGCGCTCTTGGACCGTTTCGAATTAGAGCTCCAGCAACCTCTTTTTAAGATGGCCATGATTTCCAATGCTAGTGCAGCCATGGATTCTTTGGGCAAAGTGAATCCTCTTACTCGTCTTTGGAGAATGTTGGATGCTAATAATGCCTTAGCAAAGAGCATGTCCGAGTATGTGAAATTGACAGAAATTGCAATGATCCACGTGTTTGGATCTGTCGAAGATGAGAGATGCTTTTCTTCTTTGACTTTCTTGAAAGATCGGTTGAGGAATCGACTGGCGGATGACAATTTGAGTTTGGTAGTGGGCATGCATTCTCAAAGTGTTTACTCCTTGGAAAACTTTCCATACGATGAATGCTTTCTACAGTGGGTTAGTGAAGCAGAAAAAGGGCGATATGGCTTGACAGGTTAAATTTGGAATAGTTTGGTAATAGCTCACAGTTTTGCTACTAGATTTTTCAGATAGTGAGTTTGCAGGTTTCAATGCATTTTTCGTTATGTGGTTTTGTTTAATTATAGATTTAGGTATTTCAGTAGATGATAGAGTTAGACTTGCTTAAACTTGTCATTGTTAGGCTTTATTTTTGCTTATTTGGTAGCTTAGTTTCTTCACGTATGTAATAGAGTTCTTTATTAATTTTACTTTGGCCATTAATGTAGGCTTCTTTACTTGAATTCTACATCATTTTCACAACATGGGCTCCATTATAGTATTATGTGCATCCTTTAATTTATTTGTAGTATGAATTGTAATCTTTTGTGTAACTCTTCAATCATTTTCATTTTCTCATTTTGCCATCGGAGTGTGTTTGTGCTTTGTGCAGGTTTGTGTTGAGCATTATAAGTATAAGAAGAACAAATATTTTTGTTTAGCAATTAATTTTAGTATACAGTGCATCATTCTTGTAGCCTCCTAATTGCTTTTGTATTTAAATTTGTATAATTGTGCCTTGTTTATTTTTACAAGTTTGTTGCAGTGCCACTATTTTAGCCCTCAAGAAGAATATTGTGCCCATGTTTGAGTCCAAAATTATTTGATTATTGCCAAGATGGAGTCCACTTGTATTTTTGGAGTGCCATTTCTTTCACTACTGAATGTTGTTAATGTTGCCAAATGAGTCCCACATCATTATTTTTGGAGCCACATTTTCCGCTTTAAGAAAATCCAATATAGCCAACCTTGAACTGTAGATTTTAGAATATACGCCTCAATGCAGATTCGGCAAAATAGAAAAGAAAAACACTGGTCACCACTGACACTGAAATTTCTCTCACTGAGTATAATTATGAAGTTGCCCTACCTGCCCTTGTTTCACTTTGAAAATAAAAAGTAACATAGTTTTCGAGTCAGGGATCCAAACATATCATTCAAACAATGGCTTGCTTGAAACCTTAGTTAGTGGACACCCCACTTCCATCCCCCCAAGAAATTGAAAATAGATGGGAAATAAAGATTTAATTTTCATTTCATAAATGGAAACGACCCAAAATGGAAACAATCCCAAACAGGTTCCTCCTTTGTCATTTCATTTTAGGCAATACGTACCCACTTTGCAAGGTAGGCATCCACACTCAAATAGTGAAATTAGGTAGTTCCACACTAATTTCTCCACATTTGACACTATATAAATATTTACTGCTATTGTACAAGAGTATACTACTTTTGAATTAGGTGTCATTGTAATTCATGAACCTCCATGTGTATAACTGATGGAAATATCCCTAGATTGAAGTATTTGTTGACTTCTTGGGGTAAGGCAACCTAATTGTTTAGGCAACCTAATTTCATTATTTAGTGTCAATAGAGGTTGTAATGTCAATATCACTTGTTTCAAAAAGCTATGAGTGACGAAAGACATTTGACGATGTGACAAGATTCATTGAACATGCATATGGCATGCCTCAAAATATATCTTCCAGTTTGCCCATGTGTGATACACATACTACAATATGAAGTAGGGTGTTCAAAAAGCGACCATGCTCTAAAAGCAACCACTAATATAGAGGTACATTTTGCTTTCTTCAATGTACCAGCAATGTACATTTCAAGAGGGGGGACGCTTTAAACGACCGTTGCATTTCAACTTCAAATTTTTTACTGAATTCCACAAAGGTCCAAAATATATGAAACAACTTGGGTTAGATGCCAATTCCATCTTTCTTCCTACAAAAATCTACTAGAAATTGTTTCAAGGAGTTGAGCTTTCCCCAAAAGGCAATCAACTTTTAAGAAATTGCTTTAAGAGCACACTAGTACCTTACATTGCAAGCAAGATGCTAAGCTTATCCCATAAAGTGGTTAAGTGGGCCGTGCAAGGTGAATTTTGAACTTTGAAGGGTAACTGTAAAAAAAAGCCCCCTATTTTGTGCCATGCTAATTCTATGTTCTCCACCTTCCCTAACTACTTTAGAGACTCTAATTGCAAATATGAATTCAAAATTTGCAAATTTGATCATGTGTGGCAAACAAAAAATTCTTGCATTTTCCCCTAAGGATAAATTCACCCTACATGGCCCACTTCATGGGACCAGTTTAGCATCGTACACCCCATAGTGAACGAGCATCAATGGTACTAAGGTAGTATGCACTTAAAGCAACCATGTTCTAAATGTGTCCCCTATCTAAGACTAACATGTTCTTTGAAATGTCTATTACAGGCATTGATGAGTTGGATAGGCTTAAGGTATGTGCACCATGGCTTTTTTTTTGGCGATAGGATGTCAATTTGCACTCAAAAATTCAACCTAGTGAATTGACATGAAGGAAAAGGTTTGTGAAAACCAACCCCTCTTGCCATGTTGGCAGCTGACGTTTTTCCTACGGCGCCAGGTAGCACCTGTCTCCTCGCTCCTTTAGAAATTGTGTCACCCATGGGTTTAGGTTTTGGCTCCCTCCCCATGTAATTATTGCCCACTCCGCCTCTATTGAGCGCCCATCTTCATGAACTTATTGCCGTTGCATCGTACCTTCTTATATTCTTATTGCCTACTATTGCGCTCTTGGAGTGGGTGTTGTTGCCACAATGATCCGAGAGAGTGGCCATTACTTCGCCACCTACATGAGAGAGTGTTGTAAAAGTGTTCGCCATAATTTTATGTGGAGTGGAATGAGGTGGGCTTCATGCTTTGTGTATGCTTTGTGTTGAGCTCGGCTTCATGCTTTGTGGGCGTAGCAAGAATAGGAGGTTGTACTGCAGCGGTGCCATTGCGGAATTGCGGGAAGTGTCCACTATCCTTTTTTATTTCTAATTATCCATGCTCATAGAATTGAATGTTAATTGGTCCTTGTTTGTTGGAATAGAGGCGCAACGCTTTTGTGATGAGTGCGGACTTTGCAGACGTCAAGTACATGTAGTTCCAATGCAATGCTATAGATGCACTTGGAAGCCCTAATGTTTGCCCATTTCTTGCGTGTGTTTCGTGAGGGTTTTGATTTGTTTTGTACATGGTTGTTTGTATGCAAAGTCTAATTCTACTGAATTTTCGTTTTTACATAGCTTTGCCTAATGGGGTTTGCTAATGAAGACTTTGCAAAAAATGTAGTAGACAAGGCGGTACGCGCTGCCAATCTTGTGAGGGAGGCAAAGAAGAAAGCAAATGAGACCTTGGTGTTAGCACACAAAGAGATCACAAGCAAAGGTAAAATGGTAGATCTCCGAAGGGCAAAGACAACGAAAAAAACAATGCGATCTTATTTTGAATCCAGTTGTGGCAGGGGGGGTGGCCAACCGTTATCGATAGTGTTTGATGGCATCCTTCCGAAGGTGCCTGGAGCTCAGCCTATGTCGGCTGAAGAATATCCCAACAGTGACGACACTCACAAGCGGAGGTCTAGAGTGCTACACACATTAGTGTCTTTTGACACTAATTTGCTTCGTGGTTCATCTTTTGGTTCGAGCAACATCCAAATACTGAGCAACAAATCACTGCTCATCACCATGTCTTTAGAATCGGACGTTATTGACAATGCAAACTCGAAGGAGGTTGACGATGACAGTGAGGAGTCTGTAGATGATTCCGATTTCCAAACCCCACCAAAGAGAAGGGGCAGCAGCTCACGGTCCAAATCAAAGAGTAGGCAATCCCAAGCCCATAAGAGATATGATCGATATAGAAAATTCCAAACTCTATGGGCAGCCAAGTTTCTTTGGATGGAAGGCATCATGGCCAATGATGGCATTCTACATATGGTTAAGTGCAAGGTTTGCACTATGATTGATAGAGAGTCATGTATAATGGCACCCAAGAGTGATACATTGTTTAAATATGATGGAAAGAGGATTGCTAGGAAAGATCTCCCGCAATTCAAAGTGAAGATTGGCAAGCAATATTTTGACACACACTACAAGCATCGCAAAAATATGTGATTGTACGCAGCTAATTAAACCACCACCAATGGTTCTCCAGTAAATCAACCAGTGCACTTCCATGGAGGCCTGCAAGAAAAGGGTCCAATTTGCAACCTTGTTTTAGCTTTTGAGTCAAGGGCATTCCATAATTGAGTACACGTCTTGTGTCCATCTCTAAATGTACCTAATTTGCCCTCTACACATTGGTGTGATAATTCTGGTTGGGTGATGATGGGTTACATGTATAAGCAAGTTGTGATTGAGATGAAAAGGTTGATTGCCTTTGCCCAATACTTTGCCATGACAATCGATGAGGTCACTGCCATAGACAATAATAGTTACTTATTTGTGCATGTTTATATCGTGCAAGATTGGGTTCGCATTCCACTACTTGTTTCTTTGGAGCGTATAGAGTGTATCCCTAATGTAGACAATCTGATGAAGCTAATTGTCGAGGTTGTTGGAAGTGGAGGCGGAATGGACTCTGACAGCATAGCTTGGAAGTTGCTCAGTTTCGGGGTAGATGGTGCCTCGACATTGAAGGGTGTCCGGGGGTGTAACTATGTAGATTAAAGAGAAATTTGCCCCATTCATGATTGGAGTGGATTGTATTGTACACTGTGGAAGAAGAATAACGACCGAATTAGAAATTATCCTAATTATTAGTATAATAAGCTCATTCCAAGGAGAATTTTAAGTAGGGTTCAATAATCAATAGCTAGTGGATTTTAATTTTAGCTAGGTTGCACAATTCAAAAGGATTTGCATTAAATTACTTCCAACTTACACTTTTAATTCTTGAACTTTATCTTTCTTTATTCTTTTAATTATTTCTCTTTAATAATTCTTTATTCCAAATTGGACTCCACAATACATAGCTAATACTCTAAGTATATCCAATTAGATTCCCAAAATATTTCATTACACAACCAGTTGAATTACAAATCACATTTAAGCACAATCTGAATCATCTCCAAAATATTCTAAATTTATACTTCCAAATTGTTTCAACACAAATCACATTCTAGTCCATTAGTACACTAAACTCTAAATTCACTTCCACAGCATATCATCCAATTAGCACTCAAAATCTTAACACCCATGTACACAACTACAACGACATACACAACAATTAAACAAAAAACGCAGCCAATTCGGGTTGGGACTCCACTTGCACTCAACAGTAATGGGCCCTGAAAACCAATTTGGAAGAAGGCTAAATAGCCATTGTATACCTGTTCAAATCTAATTTGGAACCGACTTCTACAACCCTTTTGCATGACAGCTCTAATTGGACCTCACCAACTATTAACTAGGACTTTAATTTCCAATTAGTTCACACTCATCCTAATTTAATAACCTGGTGTGCATCTAACTAGCTAAAACATCCAATTTACACTTCAAAATTGCAAATTGGACACTATTGAAATTACAAAACAAATAGTGCACATTCTACACACACTGTTGCAATTTGGCTTTTAAAGCCTTGTCTAGCCTCTGGATTTTTGCGGATATCAAGAAAGTGTTAGCCATTCTTCATTCATATTTTTCCAAAAGTCCAAAACAATTTGTGGAATTCAAGCAACCAGCGGAATTGACGAAAACTAAAGGTCTAAAGATGTTGTGGAATGTACAGACCCAATGGATCAATCTCATTGAACCTTTGCGCCAACTACTATCAGAGTGTTGCACCTTGATCTACAAAATGACAGTTGATTTGGGGGAAATCTCAAGGGTGAGGTAAGCATTCTTTAACGACTTTTTTTCCATTCTTGTTTGAATATTAATTTTGCCGATTTACTTGGTTGTCTTCTGTTG
Organism: Rhytidiadelphus loreus; assembly: GCA_947034895.1. Lineage (NCBI taxonomy): Eukaryota > Viridiplantae > Streptophyta > Bryopsida > Hypnales > Hylocomiaceae > Rhytidiadelphus > Rhytidiadelphus loreus. Next base: position 9,810,142 of record OX344763.1, read on the forward strand.
GTTTGGAGTTGAGGGACTGTTTTATTCAATCCATGTTTCATGAGATCCCTTTGAGGTTATTTTTTGTTTCATGAGATCCCTCATTCATGAGATCCCTCATTCATGAGATTCCTCATTCATGAGATCCTTCATTCATGAGATCCCTTTCGGGTTTTTTTTATTTTTGGTTTCAGGAAATGTACTATTGTTGCCATGTGGTGTAGGCTTGCTTGGTGTTGCTACTTGATTCCTATCCATTATTAGGAATGTGTGCCCTACTGCCACTACTTGAAACAATCAATACACTAGTCAACTTCACTCAAAAAAGGGATGTGTACATTTGTGACTTCGTAGCAACGGTGAAAATTTGCTAGGGATTACTATACAGAATGTATGAAGACAAGGGTACATTGTTCAGTACGGACGAATTTTGGAGCTTAAACAATCTTTTGGATTGCAATCACAAGCAAATCCACATTAAGTGGATCACAGATTTCAATGACAACTCTTCCATTTTATCATTTGTATGCTACGGTGAACAGATCCACGCAGAGCATAAGGGAGGGCCGGTGGACCGTGATATTTGGGCTTTTCTACTTGATAGAGTGAAGTTTGAATGCACAAGTGAGTGTTTTGATCAAAATTTCTTTCTACTTGTGTCTTTTTGTTTCATGCTTGCAAGTTTTTTGAATGCCTAACATGTCTACCAGAAGAGCTTGCGGTGCATGTGTTTGTACCGAGGTTTGTACTGCGTAGTCTTGGTGTTCATGTTTTCTTCAATTCATTTGGTATTAGCAACCCTCTTCTTTATGTTCTATGCAATCTCTTATGTGCATGTATTCTTCATGTTGTTGATAGAGTGCACTAAAACTTTGCTAATTTGGATGTCTACAGGTGCCGCAAAGATGCTTGTGGAGGAGCTAGACGATAGATTTTCACAACACCATGTCATGAATGCTTTTGGAATCTTGTATCCGCAGTATTGGTGCTAAAGGAGCACTAAGAAGATGTTCGACAAGCACCTCCGCACTCTTATGGACACCTATGGCCATGGCAAGATTCTAGGGGAGGATGATAAGAAGATGCTAATTCCACCGCTCGTATATCGGAAAGCACTCATTCCCAGCACGCCTAGTTTAAAACATGTATGAAATTAAACTTGAGGCCTGCAATGCTCCCTCCATACGATGTCAACCCCTTGACAAAAGTGTGGCGGGTACTCGATAGCAACAATAATCTCACGTAGAACTTTAATGAGTTCTTGAAATTGGCAGAAATGGCGCTCGTCCATGTCATCGATTTTGTGGAAGATGAGCAAATTTTCTCAAGCGTTGATTTTCTGAAGTCAAAACTGACAAACAATCTGGACAAATACATCCAAGTTGTTCTTGGAATGTACTCTCAACATATTTACAACCTAGACAACTTCCTTTATTAAGCTGTGTTTGATGAATGGTTTGTCTCAAGTGGCCAAGGTAGATACCTTGTAAGTAATTAGGATGTAGTTGGGAGCAACTCTGATCTAGCTTATTGGCAGGTAGTTCAAACTTTTTGGCAGCAATAGTTGGCAAGGACTACAAGGTTTTAGCCTTTTAGGTACTTAGCAAGTGAAGGTTAGCTTCCTAATGTTGATCTCAGTTTTGTTTGTGGAATTAGATGTTTGGTCTTGGTCTCAAAAGGTGTACTTTGAATGTTTGTTTACAATGTGGGATCATATGGCTCGCTCCCATGGACTTATTGTGCACTGAAGCAGTTTTCTCATCATGTATTTTTGCCTTCACTTTCTACTGGCTCATTTCTTTTTCCATTGCCTGACTTTGGCATCAGAGTGTGTTGGGGTGGGTGTACCTGCAAGTTCCAACTTTGAGGACGTACAAACTTCTAGTGTAGTTTTCAATGGTTCAAATTTTTAAATTCGGAGTTCACTAACTTTGCACTAAAATCTTGTGAATCTTGTTTCATATTGCCATGTGACATGAAATTATCACGTAGTTGTTGCCTCTGTGACGTTGCCAATCTTTCCCATGTCACCATTTCATGCACTAGGAAGTGCCCCTATTGCCACTAACATGCTCCACGGTCACCTATGATTGCCAAAAAAAACGGAATAAAAAAATAAATCACCAAATAATGTGCCTCAAAAGAGACCCTTGTCGCCAATTCAAAACTCCCCTTTGAAAATTGAAATCGCCATTGTAGCATTGAAAGGGATATCCAAATCACCTTTTCATTCATTTGAAAAATGTGAAAAAAAAAGCCTTGATGTGCACACCTGATCTTTTCACCCTTTTGGTGGCGATGTTAAGGTATTAAATGAGCTGTAAATCGTAGTGAGTTCTGACTTGTATTCAATGTAGAACTTCAAATCTCATTTTTGCGTAGTAAAATAATTCTTTTTAAGAAATTTTGAACTAAGAAAAGTTGATGTCCCTCTTAACCTTCTCTGAATTTTGTCCCTAACATTTGATTGGAGTCTTGAAATCTCTAATAGATTTTTGGAGATGAAAGTTAGCTTGATTTACAAACTTTTCGTAGTTCAAAATTTCTTTAAAAAAATGACTCTACTATGACAAAATGAGATCTGAAGTTCTACATTGAACACAATTCTTGCATTTTGACAATGAGTGGTCAAGCTCTCATCTTCAAATTGTCCCATATCTTTTGAGGATTCATGATGAAAAATGAATATCATTATAAAAACGATCTCTCCACTCAATGCTTAGTGAACGCTTGTTGGTAACAAATTGAATTGACATTATTTCCAGGATTTGAAATTTTTTTTACGATAAATCTTCCTTGGATTTAGCAAGTTGATTTGTTAATTTTCAAAATCATTTGGAATTTGAGATTTTGATTATTTTTTGCAGAGGGTGACCTTTGGCTAAGTGTGCGGTTGAAGAAGTATGAGAGATGTGTGAACTGCACGTAGTTAAGAAACTCTGACAGCAGTTCCGGACATGAGCTCCATAAAAAAAGATTATTTCCTTATGAGGAAGTTTTATCTTTTAACACATGGTCTTTGCAAATGCCAGATGTGCACATAGGGTAACATGCTCTAAAAGCGCCCATTTATGGGCTGTTTCACCTTTTTCATATGCTTATGGAGACCGTAAGAATTTTGGATTATTTTTCAGAGAAAGACAAATGAATTTGCCAGAGAAACCAAGTGGTTTCGTAATTTTCCAAGCATTTTTGAATTACTTATGGATTTTCAAAGATTTCAGGCATAGGCACCTATTTGTGACATAGGTCTCCCAAAATGCATCCACTTGCAACTTGTAAAGAAATTTGCAGAGCCAATCATTGTCTTTGATGCATTCAATTGCTAAAGCGGTCCATTTAAAGATCACCCCATCTCCATTCTGCACCTAAAAATAGGGTTGGTTTGAAGAAGATGGGCACATTTAGAACACACTACCTTACCTTTAGGTGGTTGCTTCAAGAGAAAACTAAGGTTACCTCACAATTACTATAGAAAATTTGAAGTGCATGTCAGGGCATATGTCATGGGACAAATATAATGGCTTTCTTTTTCAAGGTGATGGAGAGACTGAGGACGATGGACTCGGACTAGCCCTTTTTTTTTGGTTTTTGAAAAAGTGCCAGGATGGCGATCACTTAAAATTTGGTGAAGCATTTTATTTCTTCGTACATCCATCTTTTGTACCATAAAACACTTTTCAATCAAATTCATACACTTTTTCATCCAAATTTGACAATTTCATCCATATTTTAAATTGGATTGAAACTTTTATGGCAAAAAAAGATACCTTTTTTCTGGCGAAAAAAAGATTTTCACTGTGAAATGGTGCTTTCTGTGAAATGGTGCTTTCTGGCTCCATTTCGCCCAGAAAAAAAGGGCTGACTGGGACCATGAGGTGGGCATTAGAAACGTGTAAGAAGTGATCTCTCACAGGTCTCTACAGAGACAACCGCCTCATTGAATTGCCCCAGTAAGTAAGTTCTCATCGTGCTTCCAAGCTTTGATCTGGTGGAGCTCTCTCTGGACGTGGTTTTTGAGCATAGCAGACCTGGGTTGTGCTGCGCACGTGCTCACTACAGGAGGTAAATTTCAATCAACATATCAACGTATTTCTATTTACACGAACCTGTACCTAAGATTGTAGACTATGGTTTTCTGCGTTTGATTTGTAAGTGTTAAGTATTCTCTATCTGTTGTTGGTTGCGTGTGCTCAATGTTAATTTAGATGTTAGACAAGCATTGAGGATATGGAGAGCCTAGTTACAAAAACTATGTCCTGATCCGCCTTCTTTCAATATTAGGATGTCATTCTCGAGCTTTAATTTGATGGAGGCTAGGTCTGAGAATTGTGCAAAGTGCAACTTAGTAGTGGAAACCAGAACACACGTAGAATTGTTCTCCTCTCTAAACATGAGTTTTTAGATCAACCGATTGATTGTACAATCATCAAGCTGAGTGTTTGCGATTCAATAGAAGAAGGTGGGATGATGCGTGATCACGCTTGTGATTTGGCTTTTGGTGTTAATATCAAGTTTCAAAGAGTATTTATTCAGTGGAGCAGGCACAATCATGGCAGCGTTCACGTGGCCGGAAGTCTTCGAGGGATTCCTGTGGGAGGAGTTTCGGTTCCGCAACCTAGACAGCGAAGTGACCCAGTCTTGCATCTCATTGCCTTGGATTGTCGCTGTTCCGATTGGTGGTCATGCCGTGGTCCCCACGGCCACAACGCCCAAGATAGCACTGCATATCAATTTCAATTGCAAAGTGAGCGGCTTGCGCAAGGGCGACAGCCTCAATCTCGCCATAACCGCCTTCCATTTTACAGCCCGACCAGTAACTGGACAACTAACGATTGACGAACATGGACCTTCGGTATTGACAGCCAAAGAATCAATCCATATCAATCGCAACACTGGATGGGGCCGCCCGGATAATATGCAGGAGCTGCTCCACAAGCTGAACGGTCCTTCCATGGCTGACCTACTCGGTGTACTGAATTTTAACTTAAATTCTGTGCCGTCCTTAGTTAAACGGTTCAGAGACAAAATCGAATGGCACATGAAACTTAAAAAGGGGATCAAGAACATCACATTTGACAACAGCGATAAGACCTTTCCTACAGAGTAGAGACGACTGAATGATGACTCTCGTCTTGGCTGATAAGACGTCTTTCTGATGTCTTGAATATGCTGCAATATTTTACGAGAATAGTAGAATATGCTTCCAAAATATGGTTTCGGATGGAGGAAGGCTCAATGGACGGACTCGAAGGACCAGCTGATGGACATGTGGGCCGTTCGTTAAGGTACGCGGTTTGAGAACCGTGCCTGGTCGTTTTATAATTTACTGCATGTTGACTAGATTGGTTTCATTGTGCCGAAGTGCAGCATGGGCGATCGTGGCTTTTGTATAATGAGATTATTTTCTATTCATTTGCACCTTTTGTGAGATCCTAGTTTACGGCACTGTTGTGTAGAACAGTAGAAGAAGATGCTTGCTGAGTACGTGGTGCAGTTACTAGACTTGATAGTATTTGTACTGTTAGTATTTCGTTGCTGATTTGCTAATGTCATCTGTACAGGAGTTTTCGTTTCTTGCAATAAAAGTCTTATGGATGCAAATGCTCATTTAGTAGTGCTATCACTTGTGAGTTTGTGACAGGTTTTCAGAAAGCAACTGAATCTCGGTTGATTTCTGTGTTGATCTGCCGTGTTTTGTCTAGTTGACTAACTTGATTTCCTTCATAGTTAATCCATATATTCTTCCGAATTACAGGCACTTTGTAAGCTGGTAACTACATCGATCTATGTAGAATCGGCACAAAGAATTAAATAATTCTTTGTCACCCAGCCTTCGCGTGGACAGAACACGGAGTTTGTTATAGTGGTGATAAATTCTACGAAATGCGGCACCAAACGTGATGTTTACATAAAACTTTCATTAACTTCCTTGTTTAGAGCTAATGAGACTTTCAAAATTATGTTTAGTTTCTACAACTTCACAAGAAAAGAACTCTTCGTCAAACTCTTCGTCAAATTTCGTCAAATAGTAATTAATAGTAATTGATATCATAATAAATATATAATAATCTTGATTACTATTAATGTATATTAATATGTATTTGAATATATATTGAATTGTAGTAATCTCATTTGTTCATGTGGAACTATGAAGGGGTGTTTATTTTCTTTGCTCTGCTATGGATGCCACTAGTGTCTAGTGCTTATAATGATAGGATATTTTTGCATATATTTCTATCATAATGATTGTTTGTAGGGTCTTATTGTGATTGTGACATGCATGTTAAGTCACAAGGCATTTTTCCTATAGCCGCAATATCCATTGTTGGCTAGGAGCTATTGAATCTTGGTGTGGTTAGGTTGCTAGCCAATTGTAGGACTCATTGTTGATTGATGGCATGCTATCTCTCATGTTAGCACGATGGGATCTTGGTACAATGTATTTGTGCACAACACTAGTCTTCTTTATTATCAAACTTCATCCTATTCTATGTACCTCGGTTTTGATCTATTTCTTGAATGTAATATAGTTTTGGAATCCTTTAAGGACTAACCAAGTGAATTTGAATTCAACTTTGTGTTTAGGTATTTTTTTAAAAGTCAATTTTGTACATTTACACAATTACCAATACTTTAGACTTTTAATTTCAACTTGATATATTTTAAAAATTTTGGACTTTTGACGCAACTTTTCAACATAATTTTTTTTAATTCAAAATATATAGTGTAAATAAATTCCACAAATTGGCAGTCAAAGACTCAAAGTCATTTGAAATTGCAAGTTAGAGTTTTAAAAACCTTTTTTTCCCAACTTTGACTGCTAATATCTTCTAATTTGTACAATCAAACCTTAATGAAAATTTTTACCACACAATTTGAGACTAATCAAGTACAAGATTCTATGGTTGGATTCTAAGAAAATTTTCTTTTAAAATTTCTTGGGCAAATGCAACAAAAATGGCAATTTTGAGTGTTTTTTGAGTCCTTGAGGAAAAACATCTTTATGAAGAACTATCAAAAAACACCTCTAACCCCTTGAGGAAAACAATCTTTATGACAAAGAAATGAGAATAGATTTGCAAGTGTATGGATTTTTTGGCAAATGTCTTTGCACATTTCAATTTTTTCCTATATGTTGTACAATTCTAAACAACTTGAAATTTTTGGAGCATGTACCTTACTTACCATGAAGAATGAATCTAAAGAAGCACAAGTGACACGGACCATTCCAAGAGTGAATTAGCCCTTTTGAAGTGTAGCTCCCCACAATTTTCAAGCACTAAAAACAATATCTTGGTCACCCCAATTCATATGGTCAAAACTTCCAAAAAAAATAACATACATTCCTAAGCCATGACCCTACTACAAGATCCTATGGTTAAATATGGCGGGAATTAATTAAAAAAAACTTTCCCTCCTTGCTATACAAATGACAGTTTTAGAGTGGTTTTAGTGAAAACATAGTGAAGGAACTTTTGGGATTAAAACCAAAACTCGAAGATCTTGAGAACAAGATTCTAGAGTCTAGGACACCCATTGATGTCAAGACCTTCTTTGGTCAACATCCATGTGATAAAAAGAAAAATTTACAATCTAATTAAAGACAATTGCTACTAAGACAAAGAAATAATTGAATTCCAATTTATTTTTGGGGGATTGGAATCCCAACTTGAAGAGCTGCAAATTATGAGGGTATGGGACCCTGTCAACGTTAGATCTCTCATTCTAAACAATCATTGTGATAAAAAAAATTCTCTCTAAACAAAAATGGAGGCTCCCTACGAGAGCAAAGTTCAGTTTCAATTTTTTTTTCATGATTAGAATCCTAGCTCAGGTGCTCAAGGGTCCGGAATACAATTGTTTTTAAAATAATCTATTTCAAAATGATTGTGTATTGAGTAAAAAATCATCCATGTTTCAATAAATGTAGAAATAAAATAGTAATAAAATAATTAAAAATAATAGAATAAAAATAAAATGGCGTTATTTAATTAAAAAAATATTTTGAGTTTTAATTTGTTGGAATAGGTGAAGTGAAGTAAAATAGAGTGAAGCTAAGTTCTTTTCTTTTGGGAAGTTGGGTTTCATTATTAGTTTCATTTTTAGTTTCATTTCAAGTATAAGATATATGTACTTTTAGAAAAAAATTAATTTAATTTAAAGTAAAAATATAAGGGGATGCTTTTACATAAGTCTGCACTCTTTAATTTGTAGCAATTTCATGTGAGATATTGTAAAGACGTTTGGGGATTAGCCCTGAAATGTTGAAGGAGCCAAAAAGCAGTCAATGGATGGTCAAACAAGCCTTCTTCTTATTGAAAAACAAATGATTTTCATCCAAATCTTTTTTCTAAGAGTTCCTTGAGTGTGTATGTAGCTTTTGGATGTAGAAAAACCCTCATTAAGGAACTATAAAGGGTAAATGCAAGAAACACTTAAAGCCCATTGTCACACCTTAGTTTGATTATAACTTTTGTATTTTAGCTCCAAATGATTCAAAAATTATAGGAGAGAACCTCATAACTAAGATGTACCTTCACTAATTTTTGAGGATTTTTCAAAAATATTTTACTATTTTTAAACAGCTCCGATATTTTCTCACAATGGCCAATTTAGGGGTTTTTTGCAATCTTTTTCATTTAAAAAAACTAACTTTTTGCTAAAACTTAGAGAAGTTAGTCTCCTAGTACATTTTTAGCTACTGTCCAAAGGAAATTTAAAAGTACTTATTTTTAAGTCGTGTAGGAGTCCACAAAAAGAGCATCTTTGTGCATTTATTTTGAAGCGATGAAACACTTTTTTGGTGATTTTTTTGCTTACATATCATCAACAAAAAGTTATCTCAACACGGGCTATTTTATTTGTTTTTAAAAAAAAAAATCCTATTTTTTACAAATTAAAATGTCAGAAGTGGTATTTTCTTCACCCGTTTTAGGATAAAAAGCATGTCCAAAATTCTAGTGAAGAAAATACCACTTCTGACATTTTAATTTGTAAAAAATAGGATTTTTTTTTTTTAAAATAAATAAAATATCCCGTGTTGAGATAACTTTTTGCTGATGATATGTAAGCAAAAAAATCACCAAAAAAGTGTTTCATCGCTTCAAAATAAATGCACAAAGATGCTCTTTTTGTGGACTCCTACACGACTTAAAAATAAGTACTTTTAAATTTCCTTTGGACAGTAGCTAAAAGTGTACTAGGAGACTATCCTCTCCAAATTTTAGCTCACAAATTCGTTTATTAAGATATAACTGAGTGCAAAAAAACCCTAAATTGGCCATTGTGAGAAAATATCGGGGCTGTTTAAAAATAATAAAATATTTTTGAAAAATCCTTAAAAATCAGAAAAGTTACATCTTGGTTATGAGCTTCTCTCCTAAAAATTTTGAGTCATTTGAAGCTAAAACACAAAAGTTATGGCAAAAAAGCAAATGAAAAAGTAGGGTGTGACAAAACGCAACAAATAGGACAGGTGTTTCTTGCAATCACCCTAAAGTTTTCTAAGAATGCCATTGGTCACAAAAGATGACTTTTTAGTGTATTTGGCGACTTCAACATGTTTATTCTTGACTTTAATTTTTGTCATTAAAATTATCTCTTTTAATCCCTAAAAGACCAAGTGAGTATTTTTTGGCAACATTTTTTTTTCAATCATCCATTGACAAACGGAATTTTTATTTTTTTCTTTGAAATTTTCACACAACATGTGGTCAAGGAGTAACTTTAATGTGCAACAATTTTCATGACTACATAGTTAAGAAATAATTGTATAATATGTAGTTTCTTTTGGAGCCCAGGCATCTAAAGAAAATCACTTCTCTAAGAAATAAGAATTTGAAATTGTTTTTCTAAATTTATATATTTATGGAAAGCTTTGAATCATTCTATTTTGATTAATGAGGTGAAAGTTATGAGGAGTTTTAGTTTGCGGCTTGGTTTGCGGGCAATTATGGAATCTCTGTTCTTAAATAAACTTTAAAGTCATTTATTTAATTCGATTTTCAATATTTTGGGAAAAGAATAAAATCATAGAATTGTGTTGATTGTTTATTACAACATTATAGCCATTTGGATAAGGCATTTTTCAATTCCATAACTAAAGTCTTAATAATTTAGTATTTTAAATCATTTTTTACTTCTTTCTAATTATTAGTACTTATTATTTTTTTCAAGAATGAATGTGAAATTTTTTGGTTCAAATTTTTTATATGTACTCCCAACTTAGTTTTTCAATATGCTATGGAGGGTTGCAAATTGTAGGATCTACACAATTTTGGGTAAAAATTTGAAAGATGATATCTAACCATTTGGGAAGAGTTGAAAATACTTCTTTTTGAAATTCAAGCATCATGATCTTGCAATTGGTGAGGTTTCTTGTTCTTAAATGTTAGAAAGGTGTACCCTAACGAGTTAATAAATGATCCTACGGTTGGATTTGGTAAAAAATAAATATAGATGAAGATTTTAGCCTTGCTTTGGAGACTAGTATTTTGAAGCAACTTTGGGCTTCTAAACATGAAAGACATTTAGGAGTTTAATTTGAGTTCAACTAATTGAATGAAGCTTACTAAGTCTAGTTTCTATTCAAATTTGAAATTTGAACTTTGGGCCCATAATCATGGTCTATTTATTTCTAATGATAGAATGACAAAGAAATTTGGTTTGTACTATGATATTCTACATTACAATATACACTTGTGGTAAAAAATTCAGATTTTTTAAGCTTATTTTGTATTTTGTATGAATTTTCTTCACTATTTCTTCAAAAATTCATGATAATTTCAAATCTTTACAAAATATTAAAATTTTCATAACTTATAGAAGATTTCATCTCTAAAAAATAAAAAATAATTTTTGTTATTGAAATTTAGTCACAAAATGGACCATGCCGATAAAAGAATTTTGAAATTTGACTACATGGACCAACAAGGTTTGAACAAGGGTGAAAAGTTGTTGAGAAGGTGGGATAAGTACAGACATGATGAATCAATGAACAATGGATAGATATGAGAAGGTGATGCATAGTTGTATCAAAGGGTCATCCAACCATTCGCTTCGTGATGGCTTCGAGGTTGCCACTACTATAGTCTACCCCAACACGCATGTATACATGTCATCACAACAAGTATGAAAGAGGAGTCATTCTGAAAGTCATTCTTTTGTTTTGAAGAGGAGTCATTCTTTAAGTCACTCTTTTGTTTTGAAGAAGAGACTTTTTATTGTTTACAAGCTACTAGATTACAACCAAGCTCCTACCACCCTTTTCCAATGAGCCACAACCAATCTGCAACAACTCCAACAAAGAGACCAGTGACTAGAAAAACAACAAGAATATTACCAAGTGCATTTTGCTCCGGTCCCTGCATCCAAAAACACGTTTAACTCAGTGTTTTTAACTTTTTTAACTCAGTGCCTGTGTGACTCATATTTGCAATTGTTTAATTTGTATCCAATACTCACTAGTAGAAAAAGAGGTCTCAAGGGTACGACAATGCACAATGTGAGGATACAGTTCCAAAGGTCTATAAAACACTAGTTTGGTGACCATAATGGTCACTCAGAAACGTGTCTTCACATTCTAGCTTGATGCTCTAGAGTCTTATTTCTACTAGTGATTAGTAGAAACCATTGGTTGCATTCCTGATGTGGCTAATAAAATCTATGACCACTAATCTGTGAATCATTATAATGAAAAAATTGGGTTTGTCAACAACAATTCCTTCAATTGTGGTCTCACACATCCTCCCCACTTATCGATTACATAAGAAATCACTCAATTTGACCTCAAGAGAGTTTGGTTTCATGAAGCCATAGTGATCTCTCCAATGAGCTTGATAGATTGATGTCCACAATCTTACATATTTAGTTAAGATGCATAAAGCGACAGAAAAGAGATACTCAAAATGAATGTAATATTATAAAATATTATAAGTCAATTCCCTCCGTTTGGAAACAGTGAATCCATTCTCAATGCTGCTGATTGCTTTGTGAAATGGATACACTATTTCCAAACAGAGAGGGGAAGTGATACTAATATTCGAGATTTTGCCAGACTATTGTTTGCCTTGGTGACAGTAACTGAAGAAATAATTACACGTACCAAATAGCCTTTTGGTGCACCCATGAAAGCGCACACGGTGACGTATCCATTTGATATGCCCAGCAAGATTGTCAAAATGATCATCCACCCTTGAGTTCCGTATTTGGCTGTGCTGTAGAAGGCCGGGATGAACGCAGCTCGAGAGAGAACCACCACCACCAGGATTCGCCGTGATTTCAGACGAAGTCCATCAATGAGAGGAATATAGCGGCCGAACAGATCGCCAACATTGAACATTGCTACCAATGTTACAGCATACCTGAAAACAAAAAAACAACACAATTTAAACAAGACTTTGATTGCTCACATGTCAGCAAAAGATGAAGCCAATCCACACATGTCAGCAAAAGATCACAGATAATTTACAAACCAATTGAGATGCAAAAACATCCTAATAAACCTCTTTATCATTTGCAATTGCAAAGGTAAGACTGAAGCCGTAAGTGCTCAACCATAATTTAAACAAGACTTCAATTTCACACATGTCAGCAAAAGATGAAAACACTCTTCACATGTCAGCAAATGATCAAGCTATTCCACATGTGTTAGCAAAAGATCACAGATAATTTAGAAACCAAAATGAGATGCAAAACCATCCTAAAACCCCTCTTTATGGCTCAAGGTAAGACTGAAACCGTAAGTGCTCAACCACACATTGGGTGGACAATGAATGTTATATAAGATGTGAACTTCATCAAATTAATATGCATTGAAGAAGCTTCAAGAAAAAAAATCATGTAATATATCTAGAGGGAGAAGTAAGAATGCTCTACATGAATCAATGATATAGACATGTTGGAGAACTTTCAATTCTTTATCATAGATTCTCAAAGGTAATCTTACTATCTTTAGGTTGAGTACTTAGGTTATAAACCTTAGTTTATGAAGAAGACAACTCAATGTGATTAGATTAACATTTGCCTTATTGCCATTCCAAAAAATATACAATTTGAATAAGAATTTACAATGAAATCTAGAATAAGAATTGAAAGAGGAAACACATGGAGGACAAAATTTTGTGACTATTTTAAACTTGCAAAACCTGATAAGAATGGAAGGTGCAGAATCATTACCATGTACCCAAGTGATGTTTCCCAGTGTCCTCAGCGAGGAATCCGGGGAAGATGGAAAGGGTCAAGGTGTAACAGAAGAAGATCACAAAACAATAGTCGGCATTTCTTGCCACTAATTGAGCAGTGGTGAGACGCTGCTGCAGGGGTGCTAAGGCCTTGATAACCTTCTGGTTGTCCTGTCATACAAATCCATTACAATCAGTTTACAGTCAATTACAGTCAGTTTACAGTCCATTACAGTTCATTGCAGTCATTCCCAATACATTCAGAGGGAAATCCATACGTGCTACAGAAATGTATGCTTCCCTCTTGCGATAACCAGAATGCCTGAAATTCATGATTTGACTCACTCTTTCATTTACAAAAGCAGTGCTGCCGACTGCAACAAGGTCAGCGGTGACTGTGAGGGATCCTTCAGATGCAGCTTTGGCTCGGTAATACTTGACGCATGTCAAGTTCGGGAACACGTAGGCATACAGAAAAATGCAGGTGAATTCGAAAAAGGCTGAAATGAAGAAGAAAACCACTGCACAAAGTCACCAGAGTAATGACATTAGAGAATGCTTTTCAAGGTAAAACAGATCATTCAATTCAGAGATCGTGTGTTGCTCAAGTGTGTAGCCATGGAAAGTTGATAACCAACTGTGACTTTTTCCCATATAAAATTCTGTGAACTTCGGTATAGATGATTCCATTCAGATTCACATCACTATCTGAGTGTATCAAAGTTTGAACTGCTAGTTTCAGAAATACTAGATAGTGAAGAAACTGAAAAATTGTTTCAGTGAAAAATTGTTTTTTAGGGTTTAGGGTTTAGAAAAAGAAAGAAAGAACAGCAGATATATATACTTACAAGCACTGTTACGAAGTCCAGTCCTGGTGTTCGGAAAGCTGGCCTTGCAGATCAAGCGAAGACCTGAGGTTATAGCACCTGATGCTGCTAAGCCTGCACTGAAGGCCTACGAACTCAAAAACATCAGGCAACCACTTCAACTAGTAAAATAATTTGTCTAATGAACTCAGTGTGAAAATTACGCCCTAATTACCTTTTCCAGGAATCAATTGCAAGATGCATATGGAACTTTGCTGAACAGGATTGAGTTTATGTTCGCAATTTGTGCCGAACATTGACTGCACAATCCATGGAGACTTTTTCAAAATGTACAAATCTACTATGGTTATTACTAAACCTTAACCTAAAACCTTACCCAAAAAACGCCTTCTAGGAACTTGGAAGCAGGGGATCGATACTACACCTGAACATAGCTTGGATCCATAAACGAAACCTCACCGAACATGCCCCCTTGGACAAGTGCATCAGCAAGACCAAAGCCTGCAATAAAAACACAGGTGCCAACAAAGGGCCCGATGCCTCCACGCCCATGGGTGGCTATATCCAACTGCATTGTTTACCCACATTCAACGTATAATTAAACTGCTACTGAGCAATTGAAAAAGAGACATGGAATCTGCAACCCCACATGTAGATGATAGTTGACATCATGGATACAGGGTGGACTTCTATGCACCTAGATTCGACCAAATCTTGCATCAAATACAAAAGAAATTTTGTAATTTTACATGGTAGCGTGTAATGGTTGCAAGTGGAGACTCAGAATTTTGGTTCTTCAACAAATTTTTTGGGGAGGATCAGGAGAAGCGGGGAGGGAAGAAAGCTATTTCTAACATTGGGTTGCTTTTTTTTAGTTTGATAGAAAAGGTAAGCTACTCCTAAATGCAGCTTCTCCCTACCTACTCACATAAAATTGAAAGCATCATGAAACTCAGCCAAGGCAATTCTGACTCTGGAAAACTTGAAAATTCTTTTCGATTCTGACACAACATTGAAGTTTTCTCTAGACTCAATGTTAACCCATTCAAGAAAGATTCATGGCCACGGCACTTACAATAGGAATGAGAAGAATGAAAATGAAGAAGAGCGAGTAGCCAGATATAAGCCGCAAGCGTGTGTTGATGCGGGCCTCGTTGTATGTGAGGAAGATGATGGTCCCCAGTGCAAATGGTTGATACACTAGGGTAAACACTCTTGCCGGATGATAACCCTGCAACCAGTTGGTTAACTCAATTCTTTCTGCTATTAACTTGAACCCTAAAAACGAAGAATTTAGATATGATACAAGGCTCAAGGCTCTGCATACGTTACATTCCACCATTTTCAATTGGGCAATATTCAAGAGGTTAGATTGATATCAGGTGCTACTTACATCAAAGACAACCAAAAAATAATCTTGGATGGTAAGCAGGCTATTCCAACTGAACAAGCAGCCATTTCCAAGGAGCCAACACACCAAGTAACCCGTAACCCTGCCCTGCAATCAAAATCCATTTCGGCAAGTTAGAACAGCGCCTTTGAGTGAAACTTGTCCATTGAAACAAAAAAAAGGCTCAACTGCTAGAATTTCTTCAAACAGTGAAATAAGCAGAAGCAACTCAGATTCATTTTAGGGCCGCCACAGCGTTGCAACCCCAGAATAATGGACTTTAGGTTCAACTCTAAAAAAAAATTGTGATCTCTTACTGGAACGAGTGTCTGTTATTTTGCCTCCACAATTGGCTTTAACAGAAAAAGAGAGCTCCAATTGAGTTTTCACTGTCTCAGAATAAGGTAACCACACCTAATTACGATCTGTACCCGAAAGCTAACACTTAAAAGATTTCTTGCCTTGAATTCTTGCTTTACGATTCTTTGCCTCAAGATTCTTGCCTTTTAGTACACTTTTTGCACACCTTTCGAAGATGAGTGTCTAAAGTCCATTTGGGGTATAGTCAACACTTTGAAATTCATAGTTCGTCCATATGGTGTCGAAATAATACATGCAAAGATGCGTTGGAATCCTCTTTCAGTTTCCAAAAAGACTCAACCAAGATCCAACCAAAACTAAAAACCAAGATAGTTTAACAAATAGGAACCAATGATTATTTGGAATTGGAGGCTATGAGGGGGTAATAACTTCAGCGTTTTACAAGATTCCTCTTCAGTGACAAACCTCCACGAACTTCCAACAAAAAAGAATTCCAGCATCGCCACCACCGAGCTAGCTGAACCCCATCGATCTCACAAAAAAAATTGCGAAAAACCTCACGCAAGATCTCTCAAACAACTGAAAGAAGAATTTTCTGCAGACATGGGGCCGGCGTACCTTCCGAGACTGCTCTTCGGCTTCAAGAGCGGACATGGTGTCCACCGAGGGCTCCGCCGCCATAGCTAGCTAGCACTCCAACCTTGAGAGTGCATACAGCAACTTAACCGAATTGAAGACGACGCTAATAAAACCGTTGGAACTTTGTACATCTAACATTCCATCACGAAACCATTTCTTCTACTAACAGAGCGCACCCACAACTTCGAGTCTTAAAAATTGAAAGAATTTGCCATAAGAACACGTCGATCAGTAGCTTTAGAAGCTTTCTTGCATTGAAAGGAGCTGCTGCAAGGTGGCAATCTCCTTGCTTGCTTGCTTGCTTGGCTCTGGCTCCTTATTAGCTTTGGCAAGTCAATATATTGCGGATGATCCCACCTTTTTGCAAATCTTGTGGAAAGCTGTTTTGATTCTTCCTTTTGCTTGCCCTTCATGCACTCCTTATTAATTAGTTCGTCAACGATGGACTGATGGTACACGTAATCTGCGGTAGGGCATCCTTAACTGCAGTCCAAGTCCTTGTCATGCTCTTTCCGCTGGCAAAGATCCTCCTCGTGCAACACCCAAACTGAGACCTTTTCACACGCCAGACCAGTGGAAGTTCTTTCAGACCGACTCAAAACCAATCAGATCTCTTCATACGTCGAATCAAAGTGGTTGTTTTTATAGACACTCAAAGTAAGGGTGGCGGGAGCACCCAAAACCGTCAGTTTAAGGAATTCAGCATACTTGGAGGCACCATTTGAAGAAATTATTATTTTTGTGGTGTTAGTGAGAGAAAATCATGAAATTTAAAATAAAATAAAATGATTTTGCGGACTTGGCGTGTATTTTCTATGAATTTTGAAAGTTGCAGTCCCCTAGACCACTAGAATTGTCCTATAGGTGGACCCAAATCGGAATTCCTACAAATTCAGCACTTACCCAATCACAGTGAAGAGAGAGAAAACTTTATGACACATGTCAAGGACCATTCAATAAAAAGTCTAGGGACGGTTTATTGTCCATCTAGGAACAAAGATTAGGTACATGTAGGGTATATTGGGTGTTTCCACCTTAATGATTTATTTGCACACCAAAAGCACAAGCTTTTGTAAACACTTGATTGACCTATTTGCAACAAATGTGGAATTGTATGTTCTAACTTGGAGCTAAACATTATTTTAGAGAGAATATTTCTAATGAATCTAGGTGTACATTTGAACTAAACTTATTTTTTGTTAACATTGCTTTTATTACAAATTTATTAAGTGTGAACATATGTTAAGGCTTTATGACACTCAAATGACCTATATCCATAAAAAGTGTAGGTTTTTATGACTACCAAATGACAATAAGAGTTTATTATAACACTCCAAGTGACCTACATACACCTAGATCATAGTTCCATGAACATCCAAACACTACAAGAGAAAGGGGTGTTTTAAGTAGGGTTTTAAGTATAGTCCTAGACACAAGATATTAAGTAATGACCTTTAAGTCAAATTTCAGCAAAAAATGACTAAAAAGACATGTGTTTAGGTCATTTTTTGCTGAAATTTGACTTATAGGTCATTACTTAATATCATGTGTCTAGGACTATACTTAAAACCTTGCTTAAAACACCCCTTTCTCTTGTAGTGAAAAGACCAATTTGAAACAAAACTATCAATTTTGTAAAAAATTCTTGTAACCTAATTACTCTTAATGTGTGAGGTTTTTTTAACATCCAAATAACCTCTTTACATTGTAGTGTAAGCTTTATGAAAACCAAAATTATTTCTTTATTCCTAAAAATTGTAAGCTTTTTATAAGATGCAAATGACATTAAAAGTTCAAAATTTTATGGCACTCAATTGATATATCACACCAAAAAAAATTTAACATCTAAATGACCTATTCATACCAAATGTATATGACACTCAAACTACTTATATAAACTTAAAAGTAAAGATTACATTGTTATAAACAAATAAAAAAAAGCGCACTCATGTATATAAAATCAAACTTTTTTTGTCAAAAAATCTCAAGAACAACACTCTTTGTTTTAAGATTGAAGTCAAAACTGAAAATTTGTTTGTAGGTTTTAAGATAACATATTAAGGTCATTGATCATGGTCAATTTGTCACATTAGTAGACTACAATTTACATTTTTCCTAAGCCTTTATAAATTACAATAGTTTTGCAAGAAATAATCTTAAGAAAAACATGCAAAATACAAATTTTCATTTTTACTTATGAAATTTTCAAATTTGGTAGAAGATACAAATCGATATTTAGGAAGTATTGATATGGTTTAATTGGTTCAATATAACTTAGGTGTCAAAAGGGTAACAAACTAATTATTTGGTTGTTGTAACAACTATTAGTCAATATAATAGCATAATGTTGGTGCTTCTTTTGATTTTTTTTCCTCAACAAGTTGAATACACGCTTAAATTTTTTCACATCATTTGGAGTTGTACAACATATAGAAAATAAATAGTAAGTAGAAAGAAGTAGAGAATGATTAACAATACAAAATTGTTAAGAATTTGGTTATGGAATTGAAAAATGACAATCCCAATGGTTGCAATGTTGTAATAAACAATCCACATCCTATGATTTTATTTCTTCTAAAAAATATTGAAATTTGATTAAGAGAAAGGACTTCAAAGTTTTTTTTTGAGTAGAGATTCCATAACTACATGCAAACTAAAACTCCTCATAACTTTTGACTCATTAATCAAAATGGAATGATTCAAAACTTTCTGCATAATTATATATAACTCTTGAAAACCAATTTCAAATTTTTGTTTATAAAAAAGGTGATTTTTCTGATCTGCCCGGACTACCCAACTAGGGAAAAAAATAACATATTAGCCTATTACTTCTAACTCGTATTTCCAAATGTCATGAAATTTAGTGCATATGAAAGATATTCCTCGGCCCCTACCTTCTATTAAAATTTTAGCCTAAAATATGTAAATCTTTGTTTACAGTACCTTGCCCAAAAATTCTATAAAGCTAGTCCTTTAGGGGTTAAAAGTTGATTGACCCCTTGCCTAAATAGGAAAGGAAGGTAAATGTGGGGGGAAAGAACAAGAAGTATCTAAACTAGGTTGTTGTAAAATCAACCATGACCCAATTATGTCAAATGATATTGAAGACATTTGTTTTAGAACAACAATCTAGTACTAAACATCTAAGTCTAAGATATCTTATAGTTGGAGAACTTTAGAATAAACTTATGGTCTTAAATTTGGGTCCCAATTGAGTTTACGGCAACCTCCCTTAGTGGACTAATTGAATGATAAGGTAGTTCGATCTTAAAGCGACCACTTAAGATTTGATTGCCTTTTTGGAGAAGCTAGGCTCCTTGAAGCAATTTTCAGTAGATTTTTGTAGGATGAAAAATGGAATTGGCATTCAGCCTAAGCGTTTCATATTTTTTGGACTTTTGTGGAATTGGTTACAAATTTTTGAAAATGAAAAGGAGTGGTCACTAAAAGCAACAAACTCCTAAAATGTGCAAAATGTACCTTTGACATGGTCACTTTTAGAGCACGATCACTTTTAGAGCAGACTACCTTAGTCTAATGAAGGAATGGGTGGATAAAGGAAAGGGGAAAGAGTGACCAAGCAGGATTTTAGTAAGGAAGAATTGACTGCTAATTACTCATTTGTAAATTTATTATTATTTTGTCTATTGCACAAGGGAAGAAAAGGATCTGCTGAAGGTTACTAACTAATTGTGAAAGTTGATTGATTTGGTCATATTAATGGGAGTTTTTTTCAGGATAACGTGAGATAGCAGGTGTGAACCCATTAAAGGAACAAGTTTGTAATAAAAATGTAAGAGCACACAACACGATCAAACCAGGTTTACAAAGTCTGACCTCAAACCCATGAGGTTCACAAACTATAGGAATGCTCCAAATTTCATGCACAGTGATTCCACAGTAACATCTTATCACGTTAGCAAGGTTGCCCGACGACCACATTCAAAAGGCAACTTGAACCAGGGCACAAACCAGCAGTATAGCAGATAAATGCTTTCGTGAATGTGTATCAATAAATAACTGTGATTCAAATGGAAAAAAGAAGCAGGTATGCACCTAATCAAACACAAAACTGAAAACACATATTCAAAGTATCCACGTCTTTCTATGGATACAAGGAACATGCCCTCAGAAACCTGAAGCTCACTAAAGATTGAGACAACATGAGGAAAATAAACTATTCGCAGCCTCATCATGGGTTGTGCGTTCCTACACAATTGATAACATGACATCACACGCTCACATCATCTTCAGAAGCTGGCTTTTGGGATTGAATATCATCAGCCAGTCGAAGTCCCTGCAATGACAACAATGGCGAAGGAAAATATGAACCTCTCCAGCAGTGAATAGAAAAAAAAAAAAAAATCACTCAAATAGCAATTGAACATGAGATGAAGTAAACGGAACAGTACCTTGGTTTCCACGGGAAAGAGTAAGGTGGCCATGCTTGTGATCAAAGGAACCGCAGCAAAGAGCGTTACCGAAAGTAACTGTCATCAAGCAAGCCCACCATGTTACAAGGATCATAATGAAAACTCCTGTACATCCCCATGCTTTGACTAGTAACACACTCAAATTGTACATAAATCGAACATGCATTGTACTTTTCAGTCTGATATTCATTATGGATTCTTTACATTGTGATTATCACATTTCAACAAAAGCAGGTCAATGATCAGTCCAAGTAAAATGATCAAATACTTGTAATGTAGTCAATTTCAGAATGAACTTTGAAATTAAAGTTTCAAATTCAATCTGCAATAGTTCTGAAACTCTAAATTCAAATCCAACTATAGAGATAGAATTCACACCACCCAGGGGACATTCTAACCTTGAGAGGGACAAAATAACTCCAATAATAGTAAGGGTTATCTTATCCCTGACAAGGTTAAGATATGCCACCTTGGTGTGACTGTACTCTTATGGGACATTTAAGATAACATAACATTCTTGAACTTCAAGGTAGGGACCCTTTGATACCCATGAATCAAGCCTCCTATCACTATTACTATAGAACATCTTGAATGCAAGTTTGCCCATGTATTGCTTGCCACTGTAACACGAATATATATTTTTGTTACAGTGATATTGGCTGTAGAAGGACCCCTCTGCTTTCCCATTCAAGAATGTAGTGGAGTCCATGCATTTAGGGGTCAAAGGCTTTGACGAGACTCAGACTGATCCACACTACAAACAAGAGTTCTAATGCAGAAATCCAACCTCAAGGAAATACGACAGTAGAGCATGCATAGAGCGTACGTACCCTGTGCCCATCCTTCATCATTTGGATCGCCACAAAGGGACACAAGAACCCTCCCACCCGCCCCGCCGAGTTGCTGAACCCCAGTCCAGTCGACCTGAGCCTGGTCGGGTAAAGCTCCGGAGCAAACGCCCACAGAATGGAGAACGCGCCCATGATGCAACTCCGGGCACCGAACATGAGCGTGGTAGTCGCGACCTCAGAAAGAGGCTTCCAAAGGGGAGCAACGAACAGACCCGTCCCCAACAATAGTGAGCCCAAGCTGGCTTTTCTTCCGTAGCGTTCCACCGTCAAGCACGCCACCACCAAGCCCGGAAGCTCAGCCAAGGAAGTGATCAGCACGGCCTTGTAACTGGACACGTCCGTGCCTGGGCGCCCGTCAGGCATGCACTCGGGGGTTGACGATACCAGCTTGTCGTGGGACTTCACGGGAAGTTGCGTCGTGAGCAGCACCAGACCGTAGTATGTGAAGGCATTGGCGAAGAAGAAGGACCATAACAGGATGGTGGTGAGTTTGAGCTCCGGGGAGAAGAGCTGCAGAAAAATCTCAAATGCTCCTGAGAAGCCTTTTGGTTTGGCCTTCTCCTCGTCCGGAGCATCGCTCTTTGTTAACTGGTCTGCATTCCCCAACCGGACAGGAATGACAGTGGTTGTCAATAAGCAACTGGAACCTAAAGTTCTTAAAGCCTTCTACAGTGGTACTGGTGATAGCACAAATTCGTTCTTCGGCAATACTGAATTCAAGAATCCCTACTGTCCGCTCTTGCCAGACACTAATGTCTCAACAATATAAGAAAAGGGTCTCAGTTTACAGTCTCACTCATCGTTAACTGGTCTGCAACTCACAGACCAGGAATTACATTGAACCCGTCACCAAGCAGATGGAAAAGCTACTTTTGCTTTTAACACAAGACTCACTTTGATTAGGCACTAGATTATCAAACAACTGCTATGTCTCACCTTGCTTTCCAACAGTTTGACCCGATGACTTTGCAATGGAGAGGGAGCCAGCGGGGACAGGTGCTCCATTTATATATGCAACCTGTCTTATAACCTTGCGTGCTCCTTCTACATCCCCTTTCACCTGCTCCCAATAACAGTCATAATCAAGGACACTTAGACCTTTTTCCATTTTCACTAACACGTGTTTCATGACACATTTATGCATTGAGGTTAACTCGCAAACAGAAAAATCTATTTTAGTATTACAAAGCTTCCAGTTGTTAGGAGAGAAGAACTGCATGAGGTGCGGAGAAAGAGAGAAGAGAGGGGATATGATAGGCGTACCATTAGGTACCGGGGAGACTCGGGGACCCAAGAGTAGAAAACAAGCAACAGCAAGAATGGCAATGCAGAAATGGCGACTAATATCCTGCATAGATAATTCCAAGATTCAAGTTTAAGTCAAGGAATTCAGAAAATGATTTTGTTCGTTGCACAGAAAATCAACGAAACAGCAAGAAAAAGTGTACTGAATAAATGAAACACGTGATTTAAGAAGCACACACCTCCAACTGTGATTGGGTAAAATGAGCCAAGCCAAGAGTGCCGATGATACTGATCCCACCTAAAACACACCAACAACATGGTGACAGTCTCAGCCTACGAGACAATTAGCTTTGTTACTGGTCTGAACAGCCACAGCAAGAGCTACAAATACAATAAATTTGCGTAAAAGAACATCAAGGTAGAGCAAGTAGGCACTGGCGAGATCCTTCAAATCTCTAGACAAACTGTTGTTGACATTATACTAGATAATGAGGCTTGGTGCAGATGAATAATCAAGGACCCAGCAGAGAGTCACGTACCGTCCACAGAACCTCCATAAAAACAAGCCAGAAACCTCTGGAGGATGCTGGCAAGAACTCCATGCACAAGGAGAACACTACCTGCATCACGAATTCTCATGCAGATGAGATCAAGTAAGACGTCCGACACAATAGTAATATAGAGGACCTGGCATGTTTCAGGATATTGAAGGAGACAAAGTCATATCCAAAGACTAGAATTACACCTACCCAAGTACGATTCAAAAATGAAAAATGAAGTTCCTTGAACTCTAAGCTGGCTGAACCCCAGAAGAAACACTCGCAGTCTGATACTCTGGCAGAATGGTGGACTAAACGATCATGCCCGTTATCAATGTCTCCTTGGACTAGTACAGGAACAATTTCCACATTTCGGGAATAAAAAATAAAATAAAGACTTACAGATGAACCGCCAAGACCAAAACCAACCAGTGTCCGGGCCAGGAGAAGAAACCAATAAGTCGGAGACCAAGCACTGCAATGTAAATCGTACATCCAACATCAGCTTAACAAGCTCATAATTACCCAAAGAAGAAGAATCACACACAGAAGAAAATAATAAGAAACCAAACAAAATTAAACTGGAGTCAACCAAACATATGATGTCTGCATCACTAACATGCCAAGACATTTTCGCTTCTTTGTGGGATGAACTTGCCTTAACAAACCGAAGAAAAACGTGAAAAGAGCAGTTGCCAGGAATCCCAGTCTGCGTCCTTTCAAGTCAGATACTAATCCCCACACATACGCACCCCTGCATCGCAACAAGATTTGAGTATCAACAACTATATTGCTGAATCAAACTAATAAACTTGAATAGCTGAGCAATTATTGAAGAGTCTTCGTTGACAATGGAAAACGAAAGAGAGAAAAAATAAAAAGTAAGGCAATCAAAACTATGGCTTGATCAATATACTTCAAAGCAAGATACTTCAACTCAATGTTATCGAGATAGATGTCAACCAACCGAGGTACAAATGAAACAACGGAAAAAGGTACGAGCATTTACACAAAAATTCCGGCAAAAACTGCACTGGAAATGGCTCCTTCCGCAAAGGACGACAACCCCCACTCGCACCGTGCCTGTCATCCGCAATTTACATCCACTTCTATTGATCATAATTGTGAAAAACATAACTCAAGTGGGGCCAGATTATATATCATCAGCATCCGTGAAGAACATTGCACGTGCTGAACCGAGAAAAGAAAGCAACTGGAACAAAAAAAGGGTTCGCATATGACCTACTCAATTCAACATTAAAAAAAGTGCATTCCATTGATAAATTAACATGTGCTTTGAAATCGTTGACTCTAGAAACTCATAGAATTCTAATTGATTAGAAGAGAAGAAGAGTACCGCAGGTCCAATGAAAGACAAGAGGATCATCTCCGCCGCGTCGGCCAGCCATGCCAGGCCGGTGTATGTCAGAATTCCCATCTGAAACTTGCCGAAGCCTACACAACCCCAACGTCCCAAAACGCATCAGAAGAAAATTAAAAAACTAACATGCTTGTTTGAAAAACGAAAAATGAAAGAGTGCATATAACGTACCAATAGTTTCGATGGCTTCTTCAACTGTAATATGGTCATGTTGATCCACCCCATCGATAACAGTGTTTCGTCCTGTATGCAATTCCTGCTCCGCATCATACTCTCTTTTGGGTTATGGCTCTTTTTTTGGCTAAACATCGCCAGAATTCGACAAAAGATTTGGTCCAGCTACAAGCCTAGAGGAAATTTAAGTGGGAAGATGCAATTTATAGAACATTTAGTAAAATGTTGTTGAAAATCGCCAGGAGCCAAACATATGCGAAAATTCACTAGAATTGATAGCTTCAAACAAATTCTTGAAGCTACTAAGCGAAAACCCAACAATAAAAGCAAAAAGAACAATTGCAGAATATAACTAAAGCCAAAATCAAATCTAGACACCCAAGAAGGAGCATAGGATTAGTACTTTTTTGACATCGCTACAAGCCTGTAGGAAATTCAAGGAGGAAGATGCAATTAATTAGCCAGATCAACAGAAAAATTTATTAAAAACATTTCATAAATCGCAAAATATTGCATCATTTCATCCCACAAGGCAAAAACTATGCGAAACCGAGTGCAAAATGCACTAGAATTGATAGCCTCGATCAAATTCTTGAAGTCACCCAAGCGAAAAAAAACAAAGTCAAAGAAGACCCTGATATTTCTTGCTGAATAAGTTTGAAGCCAAAACCAAGCCTAATTGCACAATTGAGCATAAAATTCGCAGTTAAGCCCGCGGAGGACGAGATAACTTACAAGGAGATGTGATCTCTCCGAAGCTTCTTGCTGTTGTTGTAGTAGTTGTTGTTCCGAATCACGCGCAAGCCTATGTACTCTGTCAAGCTCCATCACGCCAGAGACGACCAACCTTGAAAATCACCACTCGTGCACTTGCACTTGCAATTCTATTCTCACAAATCCAAATGCTCTTCGGAGCCGCAAATGATGTGCGCAGAAAAAAATACAAAGGCAGCGCACGCATGCTAGATCACCCGAAATTGCGAGCCACACCAATGCTTGTTTTAGAACAAGCCAATTTAACAATCTTCAACCAAAATCGTAACTAGCTGGTGAAGACTCGCATGCATCTTGGGCACGAAAATCTCTCTCAAACCTCGTGCAGATACAGCGCCCCGACCGAAATTGGCAGATAAATCGATTATTTAGTACTCCAATACTAGTGTAGATTCAACTAGTCAGCTATGACCTCCGAAGACTTCAAAGGCGCAAAACCCGAAACCCTACAATCATTGCACGCGAACACACCTAGCTCAAGATTAGATTAGAACGATGACGACGGAGACGGAGAGTTTCTCGAAAGTCGCACTCATTCAAGTACGTTTGCTGAATGGGACACCAAGATTTGGGTTAGTAAATGTAGCAATCTTGTGATTGTGGTGGTACCCACAACTACCCAGTTCGCCATACACTTTCGGCGTACTTTTCAGTTGTGGGCTTTGCTACAGTGCAACATTTTCTACAGTAAACCATCCAATTAGGTTTAGTGACCTGGCGTTACAGAAGTGGATTTCAACTCCATACCTTTCTATTGGAATCATGAGTCCCTTTTTCCGTATGACTTTTTGTTGATCCTTGGAAATTGGAATTTGGTACATCAGTGATTAGTTCTTCACAAATGCTTTGACTAACAGGATTGACGGGAAGGATATTCGTCGTCTTGGGCAGGGGGGAAACGGAAGTGTCCTAGTCTTAACAAATAGACTGGGTCTTTGAATAGTATGTCTCTTGCCATCCGACGAGCCGTGAGTACTGTACGTGACTGAAGCAGACATTGATGGATGTGCACTCTGCTGAAATTCTGAGTTGCAGTTGACGATGGTAAGTGAGAGCGAGAAGGAAGATCCAACGGAGGAGAGATGCGGGTAACGTGTTTCGAAATCAAGTGGTTTTAGGATTTAGGGTTTACGGTTGCTGGATTGTTGCAGCAATGGGGCAAGCTCTCCAGAAATTGGGAGGAGGCAGTAGAGCTGCAAAGCTGGGAGGAGCTTCGAAAGCTCCTGTTCGCCAGCAAGCTATTGACCCCGTTCAACCATCGGCGACGGTGCGCCAGTCTGTCGAAGTGAAGCCGCAAGCGCCAGAGCCTCGTATGTGTTAGTTCGATTCTTCGTTTCTTCTCTAGAGTATGATTGCAATCGGAAATGGTTTAGGGTTTACGCACATTGTTGCAATTGCAATTTTTTAGTGTTTGATTCCATGCTTGGTTGCTTGCAATCAGAACGCATCATTGAGCCAGAGCCAATTCAAGGAGAGTGGGACCGCGGCGATCCGAAGTTCTCCGCCATGATGCAACAGGTGGTGGGCAAGATTACCACGCGACCAGCTGGAGGTCAAGAGATGGGAAGTGTAAGTCGGCTCTTCCAATTTAGGTTTAGAGGGGCGCAACTGCATTTGACTGTGTTTTGTTGCACCTTTCAATGACGTAATTCGGAATTGCAGGATGTCCAATTTGCTGTTAGGGATTGTGCCCTCTGCATTAGAATCTCTCTGAACAAAACTTCGGTGACTGTATTTACTTGCATCTTTCAATGACGTAATTCGAAATTGCAGTCCAATTTGGCACTCTTTTGTTAGGGGTTGCGCTCTCTGCATTAGAATTTCTGTGAAGAAACCTTCGGTGATCTTCAAACAAGACTTTGATGGTTTCTCCTCCTACAGGCTCATGTGACTGCAGAGTTTCGTCGGTTGAAGCCTGCCAACCGGCATACATCAGCGGCGACGGGGCCAGACGAGGAGAAGGTGGTGGCTGCCGGCACTTTGAACATCGCAGGGATTCAGGAGGCATTGCGTCTGTATCAGGGCCTCGGTGAAGGGCAAGAACAAAAGTCTGTGGACGTGAAAGCACTGGCCGAACGGTTTAATGTCGATGTGGTGTTGCTGGAACGAGTGTTCAAGTACACGTCTTTGCCGGTCTCTCAGCAACGAGATTCCTCGAAGAAACTCCGCACTTGATGGCACGACTTCTTTAGCAGCGACTGTAGATATCAGCTTGTTACAGAACAACATTTTTTAGCCAAGTTGTGGCTCGAAGCAGCGGAGAGTTGAGACTAGGAATATCAGGTTCAAAATGATTGACATGCATGTATGTTTTGGCAGGCTCCATTATTTGCTCCACGTAATGAAGGTTCTCTTTCACATTTTAATAGTTTCGTCAGAAAATCAAATTTCAAATTACAAATACTGATGTACTCCTGATCCACTCACTGCCTTCTGGGTTGATGGAAACTGATTTGTCGAAACTGATTTGAATCAAACCCGCAGTCATTGATTCATTGGGTCTGGAAAAAACCGCAGTTAATCATTGGTTTGGGACGTTCTGTATCAGTTGATTGACAACAGAAACTGAAGTAAATGCGCTTACCACTACGAAGGTGATCCTCGTGCGAGACGTTACTCTTTATGGGGAGACTCCCTGTCTTCCAAGTTCCAGAGTGATGTGCAGCCCAAGCTTTCAGTTGAAGGTGTTATGCAATGAGTGAAACAGAGCTTGTCATGAAAATGAAACTCTGCTGCAGACTGCTCTCTATGGATTTCTTCAAACAGAAGCACACACTGAACATTCAGGGGTTGTGAAATAAGCACTGAATCATTCAGATTGGTCAAGCATATCACATGGGAATAATAAGATTATCAATCAGACTTTGTATTAGAGAACCGGCGGATCCGTACAAGCTTGCCCTGTTGGAAAACGGGATTGAAAGACTGCTGATACACAAGAACTCCTAAAATGCCCACAGTCGCAGCAAAGAACACCACGCTTGCTGTCCATAGCTGGAAAAAAACATTCTGACCCCTGAATTCTAAGAGGTATGCCCAGCCTAGCCAATGCAGCTGCGCGGCTGTCCAGACAGCCATGCAAACCACTCCGTTCTTCCAACTCAATCTACTCGCTGGAATGACGAGCGGCAGTAAGCAAAAGAACCACACGAAATACTGTGCAGTAATCACCTGTGCATACACACAAAAAAACACCCGGTACACGTGAGTAGATTGCCTTCCATCCACTGTCCTGTCCTGGTGTATTTTCATTGATAATGTTCCCAACTTGACATTAGTTAATCCAAAGTGAACTCTAGATAGAAATGCAAAATTTTCGCATGTCTACTTCCATATAATCTGTCGTACATTTCTCAATATATTCCTCAATATAATCCTCGTTGATTGAATATTTCAGAAACCCTTTCAACAACCTAAAAATACCATGTCACAAAGCTACTCAAGACATAAAAAATTCATTCTTTGGAATGACGCTACTGTTGCTTTTAACATATGTCCCATTGGTTGCATACTCTCAACCATTCCTTAGTCACTTCCCTCCGGATATAGAAAACAAACGGCTCATTGCAAGTATCTCTACCCAAACCAGATAATATTATCCTCAAAACGATTTTTACATCCTCAAAATGATTTTTGAACGGCTCTTTTCATATGTGATACTCTAAATGCGGAGTATTTTTTAGTACAATACTCCTCACTGAAAAAAATTAAAAACTGTATTTGACAATTACAAATAAATTCCCCATGTACCTTGTTGAAAGCGACGAAAGCCACGGTTTGAGCGAAGAAACAGAACGGCAGGTCCTTGGCGAAGTAGTTCGCAAGCACGGATTGCACCCCCATTTGCGGCACAAACGCCAGGAGTCGCTCCAGCAACGAGAACCCCAGCGAATGATGCAGGTACACGTAGTAGAAGTAGATGGAGAAGTTGTGTCGTGGATCAGTGCGCGTGAAGTGGTACAGCAACGCTTCTCGCAGAAACTCCATGCCGTAGAAGGAATAGCAGAGCCCCGTGAGCGCAAAGAACGTGCCTCCCGAAACGATCCCAAACACAATCCTCTCGGGATTCAACCATGGCACCGCGTCTCGCTTGTGGAATCTCGAAATGCCGGAGACCACAGAGGGGTAGTCATCGTCCAGAAACAAGATAATGGGGATGGCGTAGATGATCGGGTAGATGCGGAAGTGAACCACGACGCCATACCAAATCGCCGCCTGCACCAGACGCCCTGTCAAAAATCGAAACACTGGAACATCAGTCACTCTTTTCTGGAGCTAAAATATCGCCAGATTTCGACAACTTGTTCAGTTTGGCTGCATTTCTATAGAAAATTTTACGAGGAAATTGCGATTACTTAGTCAGATTTGCTGTAATGCGTCAGAAATTGTAGTGTTGACACCAATATATCACAAACATTATGCGAAACTGGCCCAGAATTGGTAGCCTCAACCAAATTCTTGACGCCACACACCGACTATACGAGACATTAGAAACGCTGCGATGGGGTCAGGAAGGAAAGAGCTAATGCAACCTATGATCTGCGATTACTTAGGCAGATCTGCTATAAATCGCCAGAAATTATAGTGTAGCTACCAACATATCGCAAACATTATGCGAAACTCGCCCAGAATTCGTAGCCGCAACCAAATCCTTGACGTCAAACAGCGACTATACGAGAAAAAAAAACAGAAGAGGTCAGGAAAGAAAATGTTCATGCAACCCATGATCTGACCTAATTGCGAGAGAGCGCGACATACCTGTCATTAGACATTTGAGGATCCAAAGGACAACGGCACAAACGAGCGCCTCGCAATTTCCGCGCGTCGCGACGGCGAATGTGAACGGGTTGAAGAACCACAACGCGGCGCACACGACTCGGGCGTTCGCCGCCACGCCCCGGAGCTTCAGCACTTGACTGATCAGAAGGCCCACCAACAGATCTGCAACATGGATCGGCAACTCTCAGTGGTTTGTCGATTCTTACAATGCTGGGTTGGAGACTAGCTTAGAAGGCTGAATCTCCATCGTGCTTTTAAGACTTGAAAATCTAGGAGGGCACAAACTGGTGGATACTTTAAAAACCCATCTTCTGTCAATTTTCTAATTGAGGAAGGTGAGTCTCCATAGTTGGAAGTGAGTCACCAATCGTGAAGGTGAGTTCCAGTTTCCAAAGTCGGAAGACTCGTTGAAGAATGCGAGTGCGAGATATAACGAGTTTCGTCCAACGACGGAAATGGATACTCTGAAACCTACTCGTAACCCTAAACCTTAAGGAGCTCCAGAGTGACGAGATCGGAGCATACTAGCAGTCGCGAACAAGAGTTTGCCCCAGATGAGTTCCAATTTCCAAACTCACAAGACTCGTTGAAGAATGCGAGTGTGAGATATAACGAGTTTCGTCCAACGACGGAAGTGGATACTCTGAAACCTACTCATAACCCTAAACCTTTAGGAGCTGCAGAGTGAGGAGATCGGAGCATACCAGCAACCCCGAACAAGAGTTTGCCCCAGATGAGTGCCAATTTCCAAACTCGGAAGACTGTTGAAGAATGCGATTGCGGCAAATGGCAAGTTTAGTCCAACGATGGAAGAGATACTCAGAAACCTACTCATAACCCCAAACCATAAAGGATTCACGGAGTGAGGAGATCGGAGCATACCAGCAGCTGCGAACACGAGCTTGCCCCAGCATCGATGCAGCACCACGTTGGGCACGAGCGCGAGGGCCAACAGCGGCGAATAGCGGTACGTATCCCTCTCGAACGGCGACTTCCCTTCCACGATCAACCGCGCCGCATCGGAAAACACCGTGTAGTCGATGTCGGTGTAGGGCACCTCCATGTGCGCATCCTGCCATTCTCCGTAGACGATCAACCCCGCTCGCAGCACGGCCGCGAAGAACACCACCGCTCCCAAGTTGAGAGCACCATCGCCAGCTCGCCCCATCCCGCTTGAGCTTCAGTACTGTCTCGCCTGGAGAGTTTCTGCACCAGATCGTTTAAGGATGGCGATAACAACCATTTCTAGGTCGCCACATGCCTGCCCCTGCAATTTTCTGCTTTCATCATCCATGTCAGAACTCTGGCTCGATCTGGTGACGAAGCCTCGTAAGAAAGATGGTGCTGCCGATTAGGGTTTGGTGCGCAAGGCTGGGGTTGATCGTCTTCTCGGTGGCTGCACTGTGTGTTCACTGTGATCACTTGATGGAGAGCTTTCGGATTGACATTATGAATTGACATTGTGAAGAGTTTAAAAGATACAAACTACACAAGTGATGTAAAGGCGACCAACAACTCAAACACAAGGGGAAATGTGAAGTAAAGCCTGATTATCAAGTGATTTGGAGAGCAGACGGTTCAAATTCCTCTGCTCCGTAGGTCAAAATTTATGTCGAACTATACAGTAAAGTTTTTGGGTTTGTATGACCCAGTATACGTCCTAAGATTCCTGCAAACTACGAGATGCGATATATCATTCAAGATCATCGCTAGTCTCTGCTACAATTGAAGCTAATGCTGGGCGATACATAGACGAGAATTTGTTGCGGACAAGTACGAATATTTCGGAGGTGATTCTGGGCCACCGCTTGTCAGTCAACTGCCTCGCTCTCAAAACGTCCAGAGCAGCAACTTCGCTGATTCCAATCGCTTCAATGGATGCACTGCACCAATCAACCGAGCTTAGACGTTAATTGGAATCTGTGAATCTAAATGGACTAGTTGAATTCCACTCTCTAGTTGTACTTCGACCAGCTAAATCCAAATGGAGGGATATCATGAACTTTGAAGAAATGCAGACAAGAATCGGCAATACCGGTAAACAATTCGGCAATACTATTCTTGCCAATTCAGTACGAATGTTACGAGCACACAATAAAAGCTCCATGCATCAAGTTTACCTTCCTCTAACCGAAGCAGATGTTATGATTCCTATTGCAACTCGCAAGGTGCAACATTCGGATCTCGGCTCAGGCATATCGGTCTGGCAGGATGTGTTCCAAGATTGCTGGACCTGTTTGAAGCTCCGATCTTCAAAACCTTGCCACCTCGGGGACCTGGCACACAAAAACCGCAAGGCAATAAATGGTTAATCAAATGAGTTATAAAATTGTCACATTGACAAAACCAAAATAACCCTGGAAAGACGAGGCCTACGAGTACAAGGTAGTCAACCAAAAATTATCGAATTCCTGGATGAACAGGTGCATTCTTCGTTTCTACAGTTACCCTGACACTGTGACTGCAGCACAGAAATTAGGGAGCGTAAAAAGGGGGCTGAATTTTGACCATCTGCTGAACTTTGAGAATCTCTTCTGGGGACGTGGATTGGTTCCCCTCGAAAGGAGGTCAAAACATTGGTATTCTGGCGACTGTGGCAGGCCAGGGGGGATTCACCCCCTTATTGCCCCTGCCATCTTGTGCCCCCTATTTTGTGGCGTGCTAATTTTGTATTTCATCACCTGACCTATCTAATTCGGGGCCTCTGATTGGAATTTTGAATTCCAAATTTCCAAATTTTATCATGGGTGACAAGTAAGAAATTCCTGTGTTTTCCCCAGCGGAAACCGCAGGGGTAATGAAGGGCAATAAGGAGGTCAATCCCCCCTGGCCCGACTGACGGCCCCTATTGATCATAAATAATAACTCTCTTCACAATTGACTGTACAGTACAGTACAGTACAGTACGGCTTTCTCTTATTTTACAAAGAATATATTTAAGAAAATTCATAAAAGAGGCTCTGACAAGGACAACTTACGAGCGAAAGTAGGAATTGACGTCAGATAGCAGAGGCAAATAGATGATGGCTCCTTCATCAAAGACTCCCTTTCGAGGGGCATGAATCAGCACCCTGACAAGGCAACCTTTCTTTAGCAACTCCGTGCTGCCATCGTCATCCAGTTGTGAATATGGAAGAACATTCGAAAGGAGTTTCTCACTAGATTTCCGTAATAATGGCAGGTCATGAAGGCTACAGTCCCTTAGAATCTTCTGCAAAGTCTGCCGAGTGCGTGCCACGAACATAGAAGACTCTCCAGAGCCGCCACCATTTGATACCATATGATCCTTGATCACAGCGACGTCCTGCGACAAAAGTCCTGAGATGCATGAAAACAGTAATGAAATCTTCTTTTCATTCGTGCCCCCGCCCCCACCCCCAGAAAGGTATCATCGATTGACTTACTTGATGCACAGCAAGGAATAACGGTAATCAACCCTATATTGGGTTTCAGGTTTAGGTGCTCTAATAAACCCTGTATCAGCATCAAGTAAACTGGACAGTTGTCCGTCACTTGCTAAGTCTTTCTGACCTCCATACTCACAAAACATTACATACCTCCAAGTCAGCAGCCGAACCGTCACGTTTCTTCTCCTGCCCCTCATCGGTGATTGCCCCGGGCTGGGAAGTCGAACCAGGGTCAGACTCCGGAGAAGGTCCTCCATGCAACTCGGCAATATTAAGGTATCTTTGTCTCTCTTGCACAACTGCCACGGGATCAATACAGCAATCACCTCCTACGTCATTAGCAATCATCTGAGCTGTCAGATCCTTTGGGGAGGAAGAGACAAGGGCATCATTTGAGAGCTCTCTTAAATCCATTACAGAATTTCCGGTCATTGCCACAACTGATAACCCTACTCCAGAAACGGCCATTTGGACATATTGAGCAGAGCTGCAAATGTTTAACTGCACTGAAGGTGCTTCAGAGTCAGCCGAGGAGAGAGCAGCAAGCCCGCTAATAGTTGTCTTGCTTGGATCTGTATCGGAATCTGCAGCCACTGCACCACAAGATATGTCTGCTTCAAAATCTTCCCTTGAAATAGCTGGAGCTATGATGCGATTCCCTGAAGCCACCCGGGACGCTTCATGTACAAATTCCCAACCTAGAACCTCGCTCTTCCAAAGGCCTCTTTTAGAAGGGGGTTTCCGATTGTAGGTTTCTTGATATTCTGCAGATTTCTCGGCCATAAGCTGGTCGTAGGAGTAACAGTCCGGGTAATCGTGAGGGAAAGACGGAAGCTTGGCCTGTGAAAATCGAGAAGGCAAATGTTCAGAATAAAAGAGTCATATAAATATGAAGCCAAAATGAACATTGCTCTCTGAAACTTTGTGAATGACCAACACAATCGAGACGGATCTAGACATATCTACAAGCTTTCAAGCACACGGGGAATCCGCCAACTCCGAATCTTACAACCAACTGATAAAGTGATGACACCAGAAGCAAGAACAGGAGGACTTCACCTAACAAATGTGAACCAAAGAAAGATCATGAGCAGATCACCTATCTCTGATCAGATCGTAAATAAGAGAAAAGGATGGCACTAAGAAGACTCGTACATCTGTTTGTATCCAATGCCGCTCTCGTAGTCCAATAACATGACCTCCCGCAAACACCAACGGTACCCAAAAAGCCCGCACCCATCCTATTGGCAGAAGAAGTGAAATTCTGCACACCTCAACAATACGTTAAGATTTAAACAACACATGACTCGGACACAATATGGAAGAGACAAGATAACAGCTTTAAAATATCGCTGCCACTGCCACTATTCTCTCCATTATCCTGAACTTCTGAGGGTAGTACCGGTTTCAAGCCAGAACACGTACCCGCAATGCTCATGCTTTAATACCATGATAGAGCACCTGGAATTTCCAATGTTAGCAGTCCGCTCCTCTTGAGAGCCCTCACTTCTATCGTTAAGTTGGAGGTAGGACAGTCGCTTCTTGTGCCGTCTAATGCTCAAATCCTTCTCACTCAAAGGCATCACTACGCTTTCATGCCTTGCCGGGCCAGACCGACCCCAAATATCGGAACTATCTAAAACGTCCAACTGGTTGAAAGGTGCAGGACGTTCGAGTTTCTGACCTACAGGATCCATGGCGTCCACTCCATTTTCATCACAACCTGCATCTAAGAGAACAGATGGTTCGAACGTCGTATCTGAGCCAGGACGAAACCGAGGATCCCACACCTCCAATTTAACAACCGCACCCGCAGGAAATTGATCATTACTTTCGAGAAACTTAGAAAATACAGCATCCACGCCACCATCTTGAGTTGCCGAGCTGCCAAAACAACTAACGAATTTAGAGCATTGATCATCTCTACTGAAACCAGAGTCCATCAAAAATCTGATATGGTCTCAGAAAATCACGCTTTCTAGTATGGCATCTTGACAAGTAGGGATTTCAAATTTTAATATGCAAGATATTTGGTGTCCGATGCATTGGCCTCATTACACTAATAGTAGGGAAAAACAATGCTGGACAGCAGACCTGGCAACAGGGTGGAGCACTTTCTGGAGGACGGAAATTGCTTTACTCCCTAATAGATCTAGACGCCCAAATTGACCTTTCCTCGACCAGCATTGCAGCTTATCCTTCTCATGAATACCCTGGTAAAATACAAAGTGATAAGTGGTTTTTCAAGTAAAAGTAAACCGCAAGGGTCACTTCAACATTCATCAACCGTAATAGTGACCAACTTTAGATATCTACAGTATACATAATATATCACTGTAATATCCTCAAAACGAAAAGAAAAACTGTAACAAAAGTCGTTTGGGAGATAATCCATCCAAAGCTTCAACACTTTTATTTTGACAACGGACTTCAAACCAGGTATGATGCTGCAAAACCTCGAATTATCTCTCACAAACCGTGCAAAATGCTCTATCTTCAACAGTAATGATCTTAAATCACTACTTTCAATCCAATACGGGAAACATGTTTTCATAACTCAATGCAACCTTATCTACTCGTCGATAAATTTTTTGTTTCCGACTCGTCTAGAGAGCGATTGAGAAGCAGTTAGAGCTGGAAAAATAGAGCACCTGACTCTGACACAAAAGCTGGAGACAAGACAAGGCTTCTTCAAAAGCTGCAGCGTGCACCCAGAGCCATATCCTTCGCTCCTCAGCTGCATTTGATTCACGACGCCATATGTATGTAACCGGCGCAATTGCTCCGCGAGGAGACCTACCCAAGTGATGTAACTGCAACCGAACATGATAGTTATCGAAATTAATAAACGTCCAAAATAAGGAGACTACAGTGAAGATCTCTTCTAAAGAATGATATCAGTAATAGCCACGGGTAGGACCTGAGGAAGCATCCGACAAGTTTTCGAAACGAGTAGATATCTAAGGCAAAACTTGTACGCTTCTGCTCTCAAATATCTCCAAACAAATTATTGCAACAACACCTTACCATAGCTTTTCCATACTCTGTTCCGCTATACACGGATTGATCTTTTTGTGACATCCATTCGACATATCTTGGCGGCGCTGGCTCCAACACCAACTGCAAAGCTTCTGTGATAGATTTCTGGTTACCCACGATTCGATGAAACCCGAGGTTAGTTTTCTGAATCGACAGGACACTGCACAGATAAATATAAGAGTAGTGTGCTTCAATCAAAGGGCAGCACCATGTCCGCATAGGATGGTGCATCAATTCTTCCCGGATGCACGCACAGACCATTCCAAAGGACAATTGAGAGCTAGAGATTAAACTTACCCAACTGCCTTCTAGCTCGATGGCAGAATAGAAGCTGGCATCGTGCAGAACAGCAGCCTCATTTTTCCACCTAATGACTGCCCGTGAACCTCGACCTCTGCTCTTATAGCACCCAGAAAAACAGTCAGGATCCAAATGCCATAAATGAGCCCGTCCATGTGCATTAACACCAAAATTAAGGGTTTAAGCTTCTGACAAACCCTAATGCATAACAAACGTCCCAAGTTACGAGCATACTGCAATTCTCTAATCGATATACATTCTCAGGCAGTGCAAAAAACGTCATTTATATTCATATTTGCAAATTTAATGCGAAGCTTAAACAGTGACAAAGATAATGCAAACGTCGAAAAACCCTAAACCCTGCACCGACAAAAGTCTCACCTTCCGGGAAGCCCCTCTGCAAGCCAGTGGCCCCAAATTTTTGTCATTGTGAAACGCTTTGCATGCCAAACATGAGTAACTAGACGCTGCGTTCCATCTCGGGAGCAACCACCTCCTCCTTTCTCATCTCCTTTCAGCTCGATTTTTCTCCGCACACGCCTAGAAGGCGTCTTCGCAGTCACCGCATCTTCGTCGCCCCCAATATTCGCTACTCCAGTCTCAGCATCGATCGCCGACACTGGCACCTCATCCGAGGCCACACGCTTCCTCTTCTTCTCCTTCCTTTGCCAAAAAAACGACTTACGACGATTGTGGCTCGTCGTCCGTCTCCGCAGACAACGGGGAATTGCAACCCCAGTCTCATTCCCATCCTGCGCCTTCTTGTCTTTTAACGCTGCGTGCAGAGATTGCACGTCCACCCCTCGTGCATTGGCAAACTGCTGTACGTTTATCGTTCTCGGAGCTCCCACATGACGACTGCCCCCTCCAGACATGCTAAGTTCATTCCTGCACAACATCAAATCCATCCACTCATTTCAAACCAAGGGAAGAAAAACAGAGCATTCAGAATTTTACTCAAAAAAGGCCACACCGAGCAAGTATTCTGCAGGCAAAAGAACGCCTTGCCAGCACATTGACCATACAGGAGGCTTGCCTGTTGTGGTACCCACTAAGGATTTATTCGACAGTCCATGAAATCATGGGGACAGATACCACCAATAGACATTGGTACCATGCGATACATTTCTTCTACTGTATGTTCAAATTCCTTCGCAGAGGACCTCAAGACATCGATCTTCATCACCAGAGAATTGTATGCTAACAAATTAGTCAAATTCAGAAACACACTGTCCCGAATCGTTTCCTTACACTGAAAATTAGGTCAAGCAATTGTTCTTCTAATAGTTCCACGGAATTGTTCTTGAATGCCAGTAGAACTAGGTCTCAGTTTGACAAGGCAACAAGTACCTAAATCAGGTAGCTGAATAAGAACAAATCCCGTAGCTAGAAAAAAAGCTGAAAAAACAAAAACAAAAACACATATCAGCAAGAGCAAGAATCTATCCAAAGAACAAATTGCTCGCACCCTCAGCGATATCATCTCTAAAATAATACAGGTTTCGCGCATTGGAGGAATCCGTTAATGGGGAAACAGAACAGAAACTCTCTTTCCGAGCTTATTCTCATCACGATAGTCCAAACCTTAAACCCTACACCGATGATAACCGATATTTTCAAAAGATGAAAGATGAAATCACGAAAGATTGTCCGCGACCTAATTACGGAATGCAGAGTACTCACCTTCAAGGAAAGCAATTCTCCACCACGAACAAATTCGTCGCAGCAGAGAATTGTAGTTAAGAATTTCTTACACCAGCAATAATCCAGACTTGACGATCAATGCCGGAATTCCGAAACCCTAATTATTAGACTCTGTTCACTGCATATCACTGTTGACTTCGTTTTCGTTTTCGTTTCTTTTTCTTTCTCGTCTTCTATCTTTTACTTTGGGGGATCATATTGCTTTACTGATTTTCCCCTAATAAGGTATAGGCACCCATTTCCAACCTTGCACCCTAAACCAATCTTCAAAATATGTAGATACAAGGAGTCTCAAATGTAGAGTCTATGTACATGAATGCAGAATATGTTTTGGGGCACATCATGTCGTTGAACTTCAGAAATGATAGTATGTTCATACAAATATAATAAATTCAATTTTTTATGTGCTATATATAGCCTCATATATTGATTTTACCACAATTTATGCATACTTGGTTAAAGTGTTGATTATAGATGCTTCCACCTTATTAGTATGTGCAACCCAAAATTTATCAAAGTCCCATTATTTTAAATTAGTGAAGGTTATAATAGTTTCATTAGTACTAATTTGTACAAATAATTATAGTACAATAACACGAATTTGGCAGCTAGCACTACTTTTGAGCCCTCACTAACAGTAAAATTCATGGTTGAAGAGAATTAGTCTACATTATCTTTTTTCTTCTTGCCTTTCTAAGGAAGAATTTATAACTAATAATTGCCCATTGATGCTCAAATTCATATTCATATTTGGAATTATAGACCCCAAAATAGAATGAAAAAGTCGAGAAATACAAAATTAACTAACCACAAATTAGGAGGTTACATTTTAATATTATCTTTGGACTTGTCTTTTTGGTAAGAAAAAATCAATCGTGAGGTCAAATTTTTCACAGCCATAAATTAGTTTTACCATATTTGAGATGAACCTACACAACATGTAAGAAAAGACACCTTAAAAAGTCCAAATAAGTATATGAATAGAGATCTTGTTTTCAGTTTCATTGGTTCTTGTTGGTAACTTAATAAGAAATCATTCCAACTTCTCATAGCATACACTTTTAGATGCTATGTGAATAAGCGAATTAACTATGAATATCATCTACCCAATATTCAATCACTTTAACAACCTTGACTCAAACAACTCCCAAATGCATTTTCCAACCCTATAACATCATTACATACACCAAGTTTCCTACAAATGACACAAAATCCCTCCATATAAGACAAGAAGTGCCCAAATGTTCCTCCTTGGAATTTTGTGTGGAAAAAAAGGTCTTGCACAATAGTTTGACCTCCAGTGAATATTCTCCGATTTCTTTTGTGAATCCAATGATTCACACAAGCTCGACGACAAAAACAAGGTGATTTTTTTTTCCACGGCAACCACCCCATCCTTCTACGGTTAAAGTAATGTCACTTTTTTACTTGCGCCACGTTTGATATTTTTCACCATTTTGTCGAACTCTCGCCATACAACAATCACGTGCATTCGGGACATGAAAGAAAGACGGGGGGTTCGTTGCGTTCATTGCATCCAAAACTAAAGTTCCGAGGACGGAGGATGCTGACTGAAAGACACATGGATTGGAAAAAAAATCAGTGTTGCACCCACCCTTTTTTCCCCGGGGCGCCGCGTCCGTCTGCTTTTTCCCCGGGTGTGCATTGCAGGCTTGTTTTGAGAGTTGTCAACTCGACTTCCCGTCCGTTGGGTCAGAGACTTGTCGTTGGAGTCTAATATGACTTTTTTTTTTTTTTCTTTTAATTGTATTTTGATGTACGCTTGTACTGTGCTCCACTTGCGTAAAATAAAGGCTGGGAAAGCTCAGAGGAATGGACATTGGAAAAGAGACGGGATGATATGATGAGTAATGACGGAGGGACCCCGGGGTCGGCGACGACCACAACCACAACGACGACGGACTTGCAAGGTCGTAGGGTGCATCTGTATGTGGGCAGCAAGGAAATGGATTATGGACTTGATGTGGGAACTGAATATTTGCCGTGGACATTAACCCTTTAAGGTCCGTGGTTGATTTGGGGGGTGGCCAAAACAATGTTATAAAATTAAGGAATGAAAAAATATTCTAAAAAATATTCTTCTATTTCATAGATTTAAACAGACCAATGTGGTGGCATACAAGTTTTGGGCAGCACAATGAGTTTTGTGTAAAAAACAAAGCTCACAATGATTGGTTTTGTACATTAATTATCATATTTACAATCACCCCTATGTTAGTTTTTTCACATTTATTTTCACAAGCTAACTCAAATTGAACTAATTTTTTGAAGGATGCATTTGGTTTTAAATTCCACACAACCGTTTCCTTTACTCTTTCTTCAAATTCAGAGTAGAATTATGTCTAAAACATGAGAAAGTGGCCAAATCAACCACAAAGTGGTCGACCCGACCTTAAAGGGTTAACCCCAAAGTGACATTCAATTTCTGGAGTTTAAAAACATCATTGCATTTGAAGCTTTATGGATCTAAATGTCTTCAAGTTATACAAATCTCAAACGTACAATCTTGTAGTGTACATGTTGTAGAGGACATGTAGAATATTTGAAGTCATTTGACCACATAGATTGCAAGATCATAATGTTTTAGTGTTGAAAATGGATGCTGAAATTTTCCCAAAAACACATTTGGAGGTGAAATTTGATTTCTAAACCTACTCAAATGTAAAAACTTTACACTATAAAAATGATTCAAAACTAGTATACAAACACATTGGTGAAAAAAAAATTCACTCAATTGACTCATTGTGTTTACAAAACAACTTTGAAATGTCAAAAGTCAACAAGAAAAATTGCAAAAAACACATGTAAAGGTGAACCTCCTTCTACTAGGATTCTTCTCACTCACTCATTAATTCTTGGATTAACATGAAATTTTAGCCACACAAACTAGACTAGTATACGCAACTTTTCCAAAAAGAATTATTGAAAATAAACTTTGTATGAAGAAGAAACAAGACGCCAAAGTTCACTATACTCCAAAAATGGTAGGATTTTGAATTTCGAATTGGTCCCAAACATTCAAAACAACTTGGATTGACATTAAAACTTACCACAATAACTATACTTTAAGAGGAACAAAAACCAACAAATTTTATTGAAAATGAGCAATGGATGAAGGAGATACAAGGGCCCGAAGTTGCAGCCCTAAAATGCAGTTTGGTGAACTCAAATGGAAGTTGTGAACTGTCATTGGCTTCCAAAAAATCAATAAATCTTGGATTGATCTGAATATTTTACCATACAAACTAGAGGGGAGAACGCAACATTATTAACAAGTTTTATTGAATTTTTACCTTGGAAGAAAAATTTACAGTACTTTGAACTGGACCTTAAACTGTGTGAGGACACTTTCTGTCCTCTTTGTCATTTTGGGGTTAAGAAGAAGAAGAAGAGTTGGAAAAAAAATTAATTTGATTCCTACACTAATTTGGCCCTATTAGTGAATATTACAAAATTAAGTTAGATGAGGTTATGACTTTTTATTGGAGAGGCGAAAATGTTTTTAGGATGATGTTTATGAAGACTCTTCAACCTAAATAGCCGACTGGTACACAAACAATAGATAAGAACATTCCTTCCTTATAAGAAGTTATAACCACATGTAGGTTCAATTTGCAACACTCACTTACAAAACAAATCAATGTACTATGCACTATTCTAGTGTCTATCCTATTGCAATGTAACACCAAGTTTCCTTTCACCTTAGAAATATATGTTCAATGTGTGGTTTCTCTTTTGAGCGATGTAAAAAGAAGAAAAATGACAATATCTTGCTACACAAATGCTAGGGCAATATTTCTCTCTTTGGAATGAATGTTTACACTTCAGGATGAACAATTAAGTTTTCATCTTGAATTTTCATGTTCCCATCAATATGCCTAAAAACAAATACCTTTGCTACTCCAATGAAGGTCTCTTTTTGTACTCCCTAAAATAAAATAAAAAAATAAAATTGATTCTATGACCATGAACCATCTAATTTTGGAGGGGAAGAATCTTCACTACAACCTTACCACATTTGGGCATTTATCTATTCTAATCTTATAGAGATTGATTAAAAAAAATGAATGAATAGATTCGCCAATATTTCAATGAAAGATATCGATAATATATACTTTTATATATGAACATATACATAGAGATGATTCTATACATTTTTCCTTTACATGCGTGCATTATGAGGTTGCAAGTCACTTTACCAATAGGGAAAAAAATTAGTTGACACAAACCCTAAAATTGAAGTACCACTACACTCAATAATGATATCTAACTCCTAAAGGATCAAGGCCTTTTTTTTGCCAAAAAACACTCAAACTACCATTTCTATAGCAAAGAGTAAAATAAAATGAATTTGTTACACATCTAACCATAGGATCTTACTCCTAACTAGTATGAGAATGTGTGTAAATTTTTTTAGAAATTTTGACCACATAGATTGCAAGATATCTGCATTTAAAGTAGAAAAAACAAGTTTTCAGCACATTGAGGAAGTAGATTATTTGACTTTGAACCTTCTCAACCTAAATTTTTTGCACTCCAAAGTTTTGAGCTTTAAATCTTTACAATGGAGAATTGAGTTGAGGGTCTAGGAAAAAAAAAAAAAAAATTTTAATTTATTCTTTAAAAAATTGTTAAGTAAAAGTAGGTATGAGATAGAAGGAAAATCTAAATTATTAGTATCTCTAAGATGGAAATCAATTAAAATGCACTAATTCCAATGGTGAGATCGTTCTAGAAAGCAAACTAAACCATGCGGAATTTACTTTTTTGAAAAATTATAAAAATTACACTTAGAAATGAATGCTACAAGTTATTTTTTCAAGAAGATGCTCTAATTGCCCGAAAATCAAGATTGTTCATAACTTTCTCATAACAAATCCAAATGAAATGAATGAAAGCTTTCTATGTAAACAAAAATATAATCTATGAGAATTAAAAAGGGAAAAAAAAAATTTAGCCCTAGAAAAACAATGGAATTTTTATAATTTTCCTAACTATGATAAAATTTGGAAAACTGGAATTCAAATTTGGATTTAGAGGCTCCAAATTAGTTAGTTATAGTGATGAATGGATGATACTAAGAAACTACAAAATA
This sequence comes from Rhytidiadelphus loreus, assembly GCA_947034895.1. Classification (NCBI taxonomy): domain Eukaryota; kingdom Viridiplantae; phylum Streptophyta; class Bryopsida; order Hypnales; family Hylocomiaceae; genus Rhytidiadelphus; species Rhytidiadelphus loreus. The sequence goes on from OX344763.1 coordinate 9,854,224, forward strand.
GAGGTATTTTTTTACATTGATCCTTGGCTGGAAAAAGATAGATGCAAGATGCAATCTTCAAATGTCCTTTTCAACGTCCTATGCCTCACTTTGTTAAAATGGTCTGTTTCTAATCTTCTTATTTTTCCTCTACCCCACCTGTCATCAAAAATTGACCTTTAGATACTTCATTATGGAAAGTAAAGTGTACTCTTCCCAATCTTCTTCAAGTCCATGTATCCCACCTGCCACCAAAAAGTGTCCAATGGCTACTTTATCATGGAAGGTAGAGCGGTCTATTCTTAGTCTTCTTCATATTCCTCTACCTTACCTATCACCCAACTGACCACTTGTCACTTTATTAAAGAAGGTAGCTAGCGTGGGCTATTGCCAAGCTTGTTTATGTTCTTTTGCCCCACCTATCACATCCAATTGGCCACTAGCCACTTCATTATGGAAGGTAGTATGGTTATACCCGATCTTCTACAACGTTCCTCAATCCTACACACCATTTGCCAATTCATCATAGAAAGTAGCGTGGTCTATGCCCAATTTCCTACCCGAATGTGCTAAACATTGGACATTCCATTATTAAAAGGTAGAAAGGACTATTTTTGATCTCCTTCATGTTCCTTTAATCCACTTGCCACCGAAAATTAGCCTCTTTATAATGTAATTGAAGATAAAATGATTTACTTTTTGACATATGGGTGGACCTTTGTCCATTCAAATCATATTGATATATGGTGACCCTTCTAATATTGATGAACAAGTTTTTATGTAGAAAGATCCATCGTGAACACTTGTTGATGACACTTCACACTTATATTATTAATGAACAATTTTAATAATGTATGTATATCCATTGTAGACACTTGTCCGTTCAATTCTTAGAGTGCAACCTTCTATTATTGATAAATAGTTTTAAAGCAAAAAAATCCATTGTAGATCTAAATCCCAAAGCCACTTTTGCTTTCTTGTGCATTAGAAAATCTATATAAAGTTAAATGTAAATAGTTGCTCAACATTAACCCCTAAAGGACTGGACTGTGTTTTTTGGTTGTATAGAAATTTTGGGCAAGTACCTACGAGCAGAGATTTTCATATTTAGGGCTGAAATTTTAACAAAATGTGGGGGCGAGGAAGATCTTTCATATGCACCAAATTTCATGACATTTGGAAATACGAGTCAAAAGTTATAGCCTAATATGCCACTTTTTTTTGTAGCTGGGCAGTTCGGGCAGATCAGAAAAAATCATTTTTTTCATAAACAAAAATTTGGAATTGATTTTCTAGAGTTTTATATAGACGAAAAGCTTTGAATCATTCCATTTTGATCAATGAGTCAAAAGTTATGAGGATTTTTTGTTCGCGGGCAGTTTTGGATTTCCTACTCTAAAATAAACATTGAAATCCTTTATCTTACCCAATTTTCAATTTTTTTGGACAAAAATAAAATCTTAGGATGTAGATATATTATTACAACATTTCGACCATTGGGATTAGAAGTTTTCAATTCCATATTTAAATTGTAAATAATTTAGTATTTTTAATCATTCTCTACTACTACCTACTTACTATTTTTTTCCTATATGTTGTACTATTCCAAATGATCTGAAATTTTTCAAGCATGTGGCCAAATTGTCTAGGAAAACAAATCCAAAGAAGCACCACCATTTAGGTCATTTTTTCATAGAAATGTGAGCTTGTGAAGTGCAGCTGCCTTGCTTTTCGCAGGGTAAAAAAATGATTTTAGTTAATTTGAATGCTTATATCTTGCAATCCACTTGGTGGAAATGTCTCAAATTTTTACCACATGTTTTTGATACTATATAATACAAGATCCTATGTTTAGATATGTCCCCAAAAAAAATTCTCAAAATTTTGGTACTTGTACTAGAAATGGCAGTTTTGGAGCATTTTTGGTGAAAGTATAGTGACGGTCCTTTGAGGGTTAAGAAGCACAATCATTAGATGGGTTTTCCCTACCGAGGAGGGCTGTGAGTTCCCAGCCCCGAATTTGGCCAAAACTGCTGAAACAGGTCGTTCCCAAGCACTGTTGACCTGGCAGAACGACTGCCACGTCCTTTTTTTTTTTTTTTTTTAAATTTAACTTTGTTAGTCATTTTAAGAACTTAAATTTTATTTTATTTTATTTTACTTGAAAAAAAAAAAAAATTGACACCCGTGTTCGATGGGGGCCGGGGGAACAGAGCTGGGAACAGGCCTGAAACGGCCCTCCAGCCCCCCCGAATCCCATCTAATGATATTAGATATGTGTTTCAAATGTGAAGGTTCTAAGAAGATATATGTATAATTTATGTAAATTCAACAATCACGTGATGCAAACCAAGAAAAAATATTCATATTATTAAAATATTCTTTAAACAATAGTTTAAAGTAAATTTTTTGTAACAATACTACCCTTACAAGAAGCTACTTCTAAATTGTAATTAATTCATCCAATAATTTTTCAAAACGACCCCCAAATCAAAATATTTAATGTTATTGCCCTTATCCTACAAATATTTGATTAATCTTTATACAACATGTAATGTTCTCATATAATTGAAAATCATTAGTATTGCACTTTGAGACACAAATCTCGAGAAAAGATGGAAAGATCCATATCATAATTTATAAATTTTATTTTTTATTTTTTCATAAATAAATAAATAAATACAAATTTAAGATTCTAAGTATTTATTTGTAAACAATTACAAATGTGCTTCAAACAATGTGGAATATTATAAAGATGGAGAGAATATTGATAATTCCATAATGTTGTTGGCATAGTTCGTCAATTCATATCAAAGAAATCCAATAGAAATTTTTAATAATTTTAAAAACATTAAACTTTTAATTCTTATGAGACCAAACATTCAAATTTTGAACAGCAAATGAATGTAAACTTGTCCCAAACTTACAAAATCTTTTTTTTAATCCATTTAAGAATTGGTGGATTTTTGTGTCTCTTCTCTTATAATTTGAATGGAATATAGATTTTCAACACTTCCTTTGCAAATCTTCTATATATAGTTTACAGTGAAAAAGTATGTTTGAACCCTTAACCCCAAAGTGACATTCAATTTATGGGGTTCAAAAACATCATTGCTTTTGAAGCTTTATGGATCTAAATGTCTTCAAGTTATACAAATCTCAACCGTACAATCTTGTAGCGTACATGTTGTAGAGGACATGTAGAAAGTTTGAAGTCATTTGGCCACATAGATTGCAAGATCATAATGTTTTAGTGTTGAAAATGGATGCTGAAATTTTCCCAAAAACACATTTGGAGGTGAAATTTGATTTCTAAACCTACTCAAATGTAAAAACTTTACACTACAAAATGATTCAAGACTAGTATACAAACACATTGGTGGAAAAAAAAATTCATTCAATTGACTCGTTGTGTCTACAAAATGACTTTGAAATGTCAAAAATCAACAAGAAAAATTGCAAAAAACACATGTAAAGGTGAACCTCCTTCTACTAGAATGCTTCTCAGTCACTCATTAATTCTTGGATTAACATGAAATTTTAGACACACAAACAAGAATAGTATACGCAACTTTTCCAAAAAGAATTATTGAAAATAAAATTTGTATGAAGAAGATACAAGCCGCCAAAGTTCACTATACTCCAAAAATGGCAGGATTTTGAACTTCGAATTGGTCCCAAACATTCAAAACAATTTGGACTGACATGAAAACTTTACCACAATAACTATACTTCAAGGGGAACAAAACTCAACAAATTTTATTGAAAATGAGCAATGGATGAAGGAGATACAAGGCCCCGAAGTTGCAGCCCTAAAATGCAGTTTGGTGAACTCAAATTGAAGTTGTGAACTTCGATTGGCTTTCGAAAAATCAATAAATCTTGGATTGATCTGAAAATTTTACCATACAAACTAGAGGAGAGAACTCAACATTCCCAACAAGTTTTATTGAATTTGGACCTTGAATGCAAAAGTTACAGCACTTTGAACTGGACCTTAAATTGTGTGAGGACACTTTCTGTCCTCTTTGTCACTTTGGGGTTAAACTAACGTCTTGAATTCAAAATATTATTCTTTGAAAATAACTTCAACAAATGAGTAAAATTAATATCTAAGAAAACCTACTATATTAGAATTCCACATTTTAAAATTAGAAATATTCCATCTTTAGTTTAACTTAAAAGGAAGTTTTAAATTTTAGTTTCTTTTTTTTATTAAAAAGTATAGGTTAGTATTAGCAACATTTGTTCTAATTTGTATAGATACGATATACATTATCATATTTTATAACTTTTGTTTGAAAGTCATCATTAAATTACTATTCTACATTGTATTTTATGATAAATCTTTGCAATTTTAGAAATATAAAGTACACCCTAGTCTTTAAGGGATTAAGAGCACACGGTATAGTCTACATTTTCAAATGTAAAGTACTAGCTAGCATGTGAATGTAGAATCTATGAGCCTATACATTATCTATGAGCCTATGGATATAGGTCTATATTATAAGTACCTATGTTATAGACTCTTTCCATATTATAATATTCCTAAGTTATAGGTACATGTATTTTAAGCGCCCTCAAATAATTGTAGATACATACTTACAATTAGGCTCAAAGCTTGTAGGTTCACATCGAGCTACACTCACACACTAGCATTGTTGATTTTCAAACTTTAGATAATAACTTGATGATGATCAACTATAAATTCTATAAAGTATGATTTATTTATATGATTTTGAAGTCTAATTTCAGCATAAAAATCCAAGTCTAAAATAATTGATTGTGATTTTTCTATTCAAGATTTTATTCAAGAAAGACATTGTAAATCTTGATTTTTATAGTTCTGAGGGATCTTAAAAATGAGCTTTAAATACACTAGGTAGATCTTAGAGATAAAGTAGCATTAGAAATTTATATAAAAAAATTGTAGAATAGATTTTGAGAAGTCCTAAATTAATTAGGGTTATGCATGTTATGTTGTTTAACCTCACATTTGTTTTTGGAGACCAATTTTTTAGATTTAACATGGGAGAAGATGATTGAAAGACTTTAAATCACTTCTGCAATTTTAACACATTCATGAACAAACTTTTTAATCTTTCAATCCTTAAGTGATATTGTTGTGTAATCTTGTTCCATGTTATTTCTAATATGTCTAGTTTGAATTTGTATGGTTGCAATTCAAAAAAGGTTAATAAAACTTATGAAAATTTTGTCTTTTCATTCAATTTGAAGCAAATTCTAAGGAGCTCAAACAAAGCCTAGAGCATTGAGGGATTAATTCAATTAGACCAAGTTAATCTTGCCCCAAGTGCCTTTCCAACTATGTTTTCTCTTTGAAAAATGAGCATGGGCTTATATTTATCCCCAATGAAGTAAATTGATTTTTTTTTCAAAATCTATCCATACAGAGGTTTAAAGAGCTTCCTTATTGGTGTGCAAACTAGTTTTGAGTGTAAAATAACATAGGAGTTGTGAGATCATAACAAAAAAAAATGTATGTTTCTTATTTTTAGCATGCTATTCCTCCCCCACAATGTTTGAGTAATTTGCATATAAGAGTTTTTCGGGGATTGGAGGTGACATGAACAACTAGAATTTGTATTAGCATACTAAAATGCACTTCCCAAAACTACAAATTCAAATGAAGAGCTATCAAACTCACCACACAATCCACCTTGCAATTGTTGAAATGCAAATCTTTTAACAAGTTAAATTAACTCCCAATCAACATTTACATGTTAAAATTTTCAGTGGTGAAAACCATGAAAACATTTTACTCTTTTTGTTGGGACTATTTTCAAAGCAAACGCATAAGTACAATATTTTAAATCTCAAATCAATTGAAATTGGCAAGCTTTACTCTTTCACTAATGGTACATATATACCTTTGAGGACCTCTTGAAAATCATATATTTACCTTTTTCAGTGAAAATTAAAAAAAACTTCCAATTGATAGTTAACCTTCAATACTACCTGTAAATTTTCTTAAAACAACCAAAGGAATTTAACTACACACACAAACAAGCTCAAAATTTTGGATCAACTAAATGAGGTCAATCCAACAGTTAGATCAAGCTAATTGTATAAGTTCTTAGATAAATTAGACCAAGTGAGGGTCTTAAAATTTATTGTACTGAAACATGTTATGTTTCCTACTAAAGTGGTTACCCCCAAACCACCACTTTTTGCTATTGTTCCTAGTTACTATTATTAAGTTGGTCAAATCTTTGTTGATTTTGTTGTTGACAAATGAAAGGGGGGTCCAATGCACCCAAAGAACATGACATTGGTATACATTATGCAAATTAAAGTTATGAATGCTTAAAGGGTTTTTTTTTTTTGGATAGATGTCTTAAAAAAGCATTTCTTCCACATACATACATATTGATTTTGGAGATGTACACAGAGTGATGATGGCAGTTTCACTACAACAAATTGCGATTTGAAGGTACCCACCTTAAGTGAGGGACTCATTTGTCAACCCTAAGCAAAGCAAACAAGGATATTTTTTTGAGCAAATTTTCATTGATAAGCAATCATTTTTTTTGTAGGGAATATTAAATAAGATATTATTCTTTTTTCAATTGGGTGAAATTGCAAAATGCTACCAAATTTTGGGGCAATATTACTCTATTTTGGATTAATGTACACTCTATTGAATGAATAAATAAAGTTTCATCCATATATTGTAGGTTTCATCCAATTATGTAAATGTAAATTGTTTCATCATCTCTAGTAGAAAAAAATGGCTTTTTGCAGTCCCTAAAATAAGGTAGGAGGCTCTAAAAACGCATAGGCTCTAGAATCGCCCACCTCCTCAAATGTACATTTTAGGAGGTGAGTCATTTCAGAGCCCTATGCCAATCCAACTTCAAAATTTCATAACTAATTCCACAAAGCTCCAAAAAAATATGAAACGACTTGGGTTAGATGCCAATTATGCTTGTCTTTCAAGGAAAATTTACTGAAGAATATTTCAAGAAGCTTCCCATCCCAAAATTCAGTTTCAATTATCAGGTGGGTGATTTATGGACCTCCTACCTCAAATGGAAAAAGAAAACTAAAAAACTAAACTGAAGCAAGGCATTATCCATATCCAAGGTACCTTACATTCGAGGTGACAGTTGATTTGTTTCCAAAAGCATGTTTCATGATTTGGAGTCAGTGTCAGAATAAGATAAGCAGCACTGGAGAAATCTAAAAGACCCCCAAATCAATCACCGACATGGACTTATAAGTTATAAGTTAAGATACATTCAAACAATTTCAATTGTCACCTTATTGGATGGATGGTTCAACCTTGATTTTCTATTTTTTCTTTTTTAATTATTTATTTTGAAATATTTTGAAATATTTTGAAACAAATTGAAACGTACTACTACCTTGATTTTGGAATGTCATGTCAGCCCTCCCATTTCCTACCACTTGCTTCACAGGGTTCAAAGACACCTTGGACCGCAAGAATGGGGTCGGTTTCAAGCAATTAGTGCGCCCACAATTTTGGTGTGACCAGGTGCACTTAAGCTTTAGTTCATTGGCAAGATTCAGAGGTCCACGTCATTCAGACATATGCATTGTTTGTTGCCCACTTGCCTTTCTGCTGACAGTGCTTCTGTTGAGGTAGGAGGTTTATCTAAGAGCATGGCCAATGCATACACTGCATTTTAGCACAGGAAATCAACAAAGCCGGGTCAGTTGCAGAGTGAGGGGGCGGGCCGGTCCTGTTGCCGGTCTGGCAAATGGTCTGGCCATGCCCCCAATGCAAGAACGGGTTCTCCCACTGCAAAAAAAAAAATTAAAGTAAAAGAACGTACAAAAATAAAAGACTTACAAAAATAATTTAAAGGATAATTTAAAATTACAAAAAAAAAATCCTTTGACTCAACTTTATTTAATTTTATTTATTTGAAAACAAAAATTTAAAATACAAAAAAATTTAAGATTAAATACTATAAATAATTTATATTTTTATTATTTTATTATTACTTTATTACTTTATTTCTATTTTATTTTATATTTTTATAATTAAAACACATTTCTATTATTACTTTGTGTGGAGCTAGTATAAAAGAAACACTTAGAATATTTAAAATTCATTTGTAATATATATTTTTCTTTCTCTATCTATGAAGATTGTTGTATGTTATCTACATGTGTGTACCTTTCTTTTCGATCAATTAATTTCTATACAGATATTTGGGTAAGATGTGATTGGATAATAAGTATTCTGCAAAATATTATATTATTTCAATATGCATCTTCTTACAATATTTGGAGAATGTTGATTTTATAAAGAATTGAAGAGGTGTGTAATTGCATTATAATGACTTCTTAGTTGATTCATGAGAAGAAAGAAATTATAGCAATGGGAGCCAATTTCTAAAACATTAGGTGAGTATTAATCTCCATTTCTACTTGTACCTCTTTAAAATATTTTTATTTTTATTTTTACTCATTTAGTTTCAATTTTTGCTACAAAATTATTACAATTATTAATAGTTTGTTAAAAATGAAATTGAAATTGAAATATCTTAAAGTCATTTACTATTAGATTGTGTCTAATTTATAGTTATAATAAAAATATAAAATTGACAATCTAATAGGCTACATTTACATTAAACGTGTTGGACTAGTTGGCAATACATTTGTTTTAGAAGGGATTAAAAGAATCAATGGATAAATCCTTTGTTGTCAATGACAATGTATAGATCATGCGTATTAGAATTTCAATTTTAGTTGGCATATTTTCACGGGTTCAAACTTAGCTTTAATTAGACACTAGCACATGTCGCCATCGTCAGAGAATCTGGGCTTCCAGTATGTTGTGAAGAGCTCAGCAAATCAGCCAAAAATGCCGAGCAAGGGCTCTTATGTGACGAGCCCTGGAAAATGCCGTTACTTACAACGGTGGCATTGGAGACCACTTTTGGGCAGACGGACGTTACAAGCCCCGTTGGCCCTGTTCCCGTGTATGTTTCCGTGCCGCATTGGAAATGCTCTAAGAGCTGGAACTGAATTTGGGGGAGGTGAAATATTATTCAATAAATTTTCCTGGAAGGACAAGTGGAATTGACATCTAATCCAAGTTGTTTCATATTTTTCGGAGCTTTGTGGAATTAATTATGAAAATTTGAAGTTGGAATGGCATAGGGCTCTGTAATGGCTCACCTCCTAAAATGTACATTTGAGGAGGTGGGCGATTCTAGAGCTTGTGCACTTTTAGAGCCTCCTACCTTATTTTAGGGTGTGCAGAAAGCCATTTTTTTCTACTAGAGATGATGAAACGATTTACATTCACATAATTGGATGAAACCTACAATATATGGATGAAACTTTATTTATTCATTCAATAGAGTGTACATTAATCCAAAATAGAGTAATATTGCCCCAAGATTTGGTAGGATTTTGCAATTTCATCCAATTGAAAAAGCAACATGTACAAATAGTGTACATTGAAGGAGGTGGGGCATTTTAGAACATGAGCACTTTTAGAACCTCCTACCTTATGGATACATAATAAAAGAAAATGTTCCATTGCTTAATTAGGCATTTGTTGAACCTTGAGTGTTTGATCTAAAGAGAGTTTGATTTATTTATTTTTAAATCAAAAGGAGTAATTGTACCTCTTTGATAATATCTATATCACTTATTTATGGAAGGAAGAATGGACTATTTCCGAGGCCCTTCATATTCCTTAAGGTAGGTAGGAATACCATAAATGGCACACTCCCTCCTAATGGCACAATAGGGTGTTCTAAAACCAACAATAACTAGCTTTGATGTTGATTTGAAAAGATTCAATTTGCTGAAATTTGATTGGCTTAGACTTTATTAGGAACAAGTTCCAAGGGAAACCGTTTTAGGTGAAGCTATGAGACAAGAATGGGGCCAAATGAAGAATTTATATTTACATTCAATAAAATATTCATTTTTGATTTTTTTTTTCCATTCTTCCTCGTCCTTATTTGTGCACACATTGAGCTGAATTTCTCAATGAATTTCCCATATCTTATAGGCTGAAATGCTTATTTTAACTGTTTATGGTATTCCTACCTTAGTCATCAAAAATTGACCAATAGGGCCACTTCATTATGGAAGGTAGAATAGGCTATACGCAAGGCCCTTCGTGTTCTTTTGTCCCACTTGTTACCAAAAAATGTTTGATAGTCACTTCATTATGGAAATTAGAATGGGCTTTTCCTAATCATTAAATGTTTTTTCGGGCAGGGCCTCTAGGAGACTATTTCAGGCACGTTTCCTTCATTGTTCCCCTTGTAGTGAAGGAACGGTTGATTGTCAAAAAAAGTTGAGAAATCTCTTTGCCACGTAGGACCATTGCGATGTCACTGTAGCGGTCACATTCCTTGGTTATCACAACATTATAACTTGTGGTCTCCGTGAAAAACATCTTCCCATTAATTTACCCCACCTGTCATTGTTGTCCACTAGCCACTTCATTGTGGAAGGTAAAGTGGGCTATCTAAAGGACCTTTGTATTCTTTTGTCCTACTCGTCACTGAAAATTGGCAAGCAACCACTTCATTATGGAAGATACAATTGATGGGCTATAATTCCCAATCTTCTTCATGTCCATCTATTCCACCTATCACCATAAAATGTTGAGTAGCCACTTCGTGAAGTATTCCCAATCTTCTTCCTATTCCTTTGTCCCACCTATCACCTCCAATTGTCCATTGGCCACTTCATTATGGAGCTATTAGAGTGGTCTATTCCCGAGCCCCTTGTATTCCTTTGTCCCACCTATCACCTCCAATTGTCCATTGGCCACTTCATTATGGAGCTATTAGAGTGGTCTATTCCCGAGCCCCTTGTATTCCTTTGTCCCACCTATCATCTCCAATTAGCCAGTGACCACCAGCCCTTTTGGGGGGGGCGAAATGGGGCTAGAAAGCACCATTTCATAGTGAAAATCTTTTTTCGCCAGAAAAAAGTAATCTTTTTTCGCTAGAAAAGTTTCAATCCAATTTAAAATGTGGTAGAAATTGTCCAATTTGGATGAAAAAGTGTATGAATTTGATTGAAAAGTGTTTTATAGTACAAAAGATGGATGTACGAAGAAGTAAAATGCTTCACTAAATTTTAAGTGATCGCCATCCTGGCACTTTTTCAAAAAAATAAAAAAAGGGCTGGTGACCACTTCATTTTAGAAGGTAGAACGGCCTATCCCAATTTCCTACCCGTTCTTCTATCCCATCTACCGTTGGCCACTTCATTGTGGAAGGTAGCGTGGACTATGCCCAATCGCCTACCTATTCTTTTGCCCCACCTATAACTCTACTTGTCACTTCATTATGAAATGTAAAATGGGCTATGCCCCATCTCCTACCCATTTCTCTACTCCACTTAATGAACATTGGCCACTTCATTATAAAAGGTAGAATGAGCTAATTTTGATCCCATTCCCATTCCTTTGACCCACTTGCCAACCATAACTAGCCTCTTCATAATGTAATTGAAGGTCAAATGATTCTACTTTTTGATTGACATATTGACGGACCCTTGTCCATTCAGATTATATTGACATGTGCAGTTACCCTTGTATCATTGATGAACAAGTTTTTATGTAGAAAAATCCATTGCAAACGCTTATTGGTGACACTTCATGCTTTTACTATTGATGAACAATTTTAATAATGTAGATTAATCCATTGTCGACACTTGTTTGTTTGATTCCTAGATGCAATTTTCTATGGTATTATTAATCTATAGTTCTAAAGCAAACAAAATTGTTGTAGACTTAATCCTAGAGCCACTTTTTGCTTCTTGTGCATTAGAAAATCTTCATAATGTTAAATGCAAATAGTAACTCAACATTAAGAAGCACAATATATTGGATATATGTTTCAATTGTGAAGGTTCTAAAAATTGATATGTATAACTTAAGTAAATTCTATAGTCACATGATGTGAATAAAAAAAAAATATTCATAGATTCAAAATACTCCCAAGCAATAGTTTAAAGTGAATTTTTTAAATCAATACTACCTTCTTTCAAGAAGCTACCTCTAAATTATAATGAATTAGTTCAATTATTTTTCAAAACAATCCCAAAATCTAAATATTTAATATTATTGCCCTTATCTTATAAATATTTGATTAACTTTTATGCAACATATAATGTTTTCATATAATCAAAAATCATTAGTATTCTACTTTAAGACATAAATCTTGAGAAAAATTGGAAAGATCTATGTAATAATATATAAATTATATTCTCTCCACTTTTTCATAAATAAATAAAATTTTAAGATTCTAAATAATTTATTTCTAAACAATTATAAATGTAGTTCAAACAATGTGGAATATTTTGATAAGATGGAGACAATATTGATATAATTGGCATACTTCTTGAATTCATATAAAAGAAATCCTACATAAAATTTTCATAACTAATGAGTATTAACTTTACATTTCCTAAGACACCAAACATTCAAATTTTAAACAATGGATGATTACAAAGATGTTCCAAACATACAATTTTTTTGTTTTTCATCCATCTAAATATTCGAAGAGTCTTGTGTTTATTCTCTTACATTTGTATGCAATACAGTTGTTTAACACTTCCCTTTGCAAACCTTCTATAGCTCATGGTGTAGATGTATGTTTGAGCCCCAAAACTAACTTCTTGAGTTCAAAATATCACCTTTTGAAAATAACTTCCATAAATGAGTAAAATAAATATCTAAAAAAACCCACCATAATTAGAATTCTACATTTTAAATTCAAAGAAAAAAACTCTTGTAAAAATTACAAATATTCAATCTACAGTCAAATTTAAAAAGAATATTCAATCTATATTTCGATTTTCGGTTTTAAATATTATTGAAAAAAATATAGTTTATATATGAGTTTTTTTAATAAGTGTATTACAAGACAAGATATCAAAATTTGGATTTTCTTTAATAAAGATTTAAAATAAAACATTGCAAATGAATTTTAATTTTAATTAGAAGGAGCTTCTTGTATAAATTTTAAAAAACTATGCCTAGGTGTTTTAGATCTTTATATATATAGAGAGAGAGAGTTTCTTTTAATAAATATGCAATCCAACATTTTCTACATGTAATTTAATTTAATTTGGTTATAGAATTGCATCATAGTTGGAAGTTGGTTCCAAAAAAACCCCAATCCTATAGAAGTCATGAGCTCCTTGGGCTTGGGCTTGTGTATTACATAAATTTGATTCAAAGTAGAATCTTGATGCAAATGTTTTATTTCAATTAGTATATGAACTCCACCATCATAGGCGTCAGCATCACCTACTCTTATATTACTTTCATATTCCACTATGAAACCATGCATCATTCCCACTATCTAATATAGAGAGTCAAGTTTGCACCCTTCTATGACATCCACATAGAGGGCTATAAATGAGACATCCCTCCTAGTGAAAAAAAGGTTATTGCAACAATGAAGGGGGGTGTCAAACTCATTGACTCCCTCTTCAACAATCATTTTGTTTACAATGTCATTGCCACTTGTAGAATCCATTATATTGCCATGAATTTCATGTCTCCTATATGGAACCTATGTACCCTAAAAAATCCAATAAAATGTGACAAACTTGTGCAAGCTTTGAACTCCGTAGATTAGGAGTCAACCACTGTAGTTGGAAGTTGCAATGGACTTTTAAGCCTTGCCTTGATTGCCATGTGATTGGTCAAGGCAAGATGGCATGTAGACAAATTAAATGAGGTCACCTAGGTCCCAAACCAACACGTCTAGCCCTCAAATGGATGAAGCCCCAACTTGGCCAACATCCCAATTGCTTCCAAATCCTAGTTCCTAATAAAACCTTTGCTTGATTCCAATCCCCAATTCCAAACCATGCTCCCCAATAGTGGATTTCTTCTTTCAATTTTGCTTTTGTGAGCCTAGATTGTACAAAAATTCCATTGGCTACCATAATTCCTTCAAATTTTGGGCCTCTTGTCCATCATAGTCTTCTTCTCCTTCCAAATTGTCTTATGTGAACTTCTTACAACTTTAATTTTTCCCTGCAATGGCAAACTTTTGACTATCAAAATAGTCAACATCATGATCAAGAAAAGTTTGTGACAAAGTACGATTAAAACTGTCAATCAAGAGCATTGGGTAGGTTACATTTTCTTGTGGACTAGGTTGTAATGTAGTTGATATTGAAAGGTTATAAATTGTATTAATGGTAGAGGAGTTTCCAATTTCAACTTCATGCTCATGGAGGCCTCCACAATTTGCAAGCATGTATTTCATCATAGGGCCTCCAAGAATGAAGCGGGCTATACAAAGATTGAAAAAATTGGGTAAGTCACTATAAAACTACAAGATCATGGATTGTGTAAATAATGCAAGTAGGTTTAAATTTTGCAAGTGCAATCCCCCTAATATAGCTCACTCAAAAGTATAAAGATTGCATGAAAGTGGAATTGAAAGTCTTGTTCTTTTTTGTTTCCATCTTGGTGCGTGCCTTATTTGAGACATCTCTTCCCAAAATAGGAGTCTTCACTCCTTCACACCTCATCAACTTGATAGTTTCAACTACTCTTTTATTAATAGGCCTTCTCTCTCTCTCTCTCTCTCTCTCTCTTTCTCTCTACGTTAACACCTTTGACACAAATCCAGTGCACAATTATAAATCCTAAATGCCTAACCATCCATTAGAGAGATGATGAAGGATTTGAAAAGCATGCTTTATCTATATAACCTATAAAACACCATAGTGTGTTTTGAGGATCAAAATCACTTCAAAACATTTGTACCCAAAGCAAGGCTACAATATTCATGTATATTTATTCTCTTAAAAATCCAATTGTAGAATGCGGTATCTAGATGTCGTCCATTCATCACGAATATACACATTATATGCATGCAATAGACGTAGTGGACCAATTGTTGCATAACATTGTTCTTAGAAATTTTTTAATTCCTATTGGACATGTCTATAGTAAATACATTCATCTTTATGTCAAAACAAGCAAGAATGATGAAACTTCAAGTAAACCAATGATTTAGTTGCAATTCTAAACGGAATTATGTGTACAACTACTATAAAGGATTACACTAGAGGGACAAAGATTTGTTCTCAATGGATGTGGATGACATGAGTAAAGTTTCCCATCAACATTACAAGTACAAAGTTTGTGCATTGTGTAAAGATGGAGTAAGTAGATCGAAGGCTTTTTGTTGGAATTGTGATAACAAATATATGTGTTTAAAGAATGATATCATGATAATCTTTGAATTGACTAAGAAGTAAGTATTTTTACAATATTCTCATCATATTGGTCAAATATTTTTGTATATATACAATTTTTTGGAGGAAAATACAAGATCAATTTTCATATTTTCAAATAGTTTTATTTTTTCTCAAGATATTTATAGATATTCTTCGTGAGTTTTATGTTTTATTTTATTTATTTGGAGTATTTTTTTCATGTGTTCTAACACAATAAATAAATTATATTATTTTTGGAAATTTTCTCCACTCTTACCGACATGGTCTATTTGTACCTTAGATCATGATTTTAGAAATGACTTGGATGGAATGATGATGGTTTGTAGGGAAGAAGGGCTATAGTGACACTTAGATTTGCCCAAGAATGAAGAGGGACATGGCAATGGCATAGCACCAAGGCTTAACTAAGTAGGCAATGGACAACTGAATGCAACGAGTAGGTGTTCATTTGGTCCACTAAATGGCAAGTATGCAAGTGATGACATTGGGACAATGAACAGTATAAGTATATTATCCCCCCGACTTCCAATGCAAGAATGGAAGATCTTCTAGGTGGGAACCTTAGTGTGGTCTTGAAGTTGAAAATCCTTCCGGAACTTTGGAATACGTACACTCATTGGAGTTGCCCCACATCAACAACTAGAGGGAGCCTTAGTTGTAGAGGCTATTCAATTTCAAAAGAAGTTTTAAAATGCTTGACACGATTTTTTCAATTTTATTCCTCTCGGATGAGGGTACATATATCTTTGTCCCCACTATTCAAATGTTGAATTGAAGTTATTTTGAGCATCCAATTTTGTAAGCCTAAATTTGCCTAATGTTGAACCAATTCTCTAGATAGATAATCCTTTCCCAAACGAAAAGGTACGTAAAATACACTCCTCTAACACTTATAAAACTTTGCATAGAAGTACTATACAAGAGGAGAAAAAAATATTTCATTATTTTCTAAATGTACGTCTTGCAAAAAAAATCACTCAAAAAATTGTCAAATTCTTTTGGGGAGGATTGAGTGGGTCTCAAAAAAAATTTACCTTCTTTTCAAGCACTATAATCTTTCAATCCATGCATTCAAACATGTTGAAATTTTTACAACACATGCCTAAGGTCTGTATTCTACCTCAAGGTTGTACAATCAAATTTCCAAAGCTATGTCTCAAATCCAAATTTAGATCTAAAGAACTAAAAATGGAGTAGCGATTTTATTTTTTGACAAATAAAAGTCAAAGAATGTTAGGGTTTTACTTGGATAGTCTAGTACAAATACCATAGTAGGTGTTCCTTTGACTTCTACTTTGAAAATTTGTAGTTTATTCATACAGTCTCTGAAAATTCTCAAACCAATTGCATTCACTTCCACTTTCATTTATTACCACCTCCGCAGATTTTTTTTCCTCCCCAATTTGTGTTCCTAGATGCAGAATCTCATTAAAAAAATGCGTCTTGCTTTAGCTACGGATACCGTATGTCTCCCAGTGGAGAAACCCATCACATGGTATGTCGAAAGTCCAGAATTTTGGGGAATGTACTGTCCACCCATGACAACACTTGTCCACCAGCTTTGAAATTTAAAGGTTGGGTCCTGAAAGTCTCATGGTAACTTCTGAACGTTGTTCTAGAAGGTGAAGAACAGCCAAGGTGAACCGACCCCCTCGCTTGTCCGTGCGGGAAAATGCTGAATTTTTTTAATTTTGCCACGCATGATAAAATTTGCAAATTTTAATTCATGTTTGTAATTTGAAGCCCCAAATCAGCTAGGAAGAGTGTAGAAGATAAATTAATCAAGCACAAAGTAGGGGGGATTTTTTTTTACATGCACCCGAGGAATGACTTAAGATAGGTACACCCAAAATCACGGTTCACCCCAACCTTGAAGAATTGTGATCTCTAACACCTAAGTTAAATCACCGGAGGTTGATAAGTTACAACAATAGCAAGTGTTCCATAATTGACACTAATAGCAACTTAGAATACTTTCTAGTGTTAACATAAACTATTTTAGGCCTTGGATTTTATTGGCAAGTGAAAGAGATTTCTATTGCACTTTGGAGGAATGCTGGTATGTGAGCAGAGAGCAAGGAGCAGGGAGCGGGGAGCAGAAAAAAGTGAGCATAGAGCAGGGATTTTAGGGAAAAAAATCCCTCCTTAGTCCTGCTACTATGAAAAAGGGTACCTAAAACCGTGTAATCAATTTGTCTCAAAAAGTTTGAAATTGAATTTTTTAATCCAAATAGGACCTAAAGCCGTGGGATTTTAGAAGCTTAGACCTAATAGTTATATAGTGTAAGCATTATACTTATTAATTTTCAGACATTTAAAGCCTTCTACAAGAGTAGGGAGCAGATTTTGGAGAGCCAAAAATAGTGTATTATAGTTTAATTTATGAAATATGAGAGACCCTATTATCATGTACTTGTCATTAGGATTTAATTTTTATACTAAAAGAACATGCATAACATTGGATTTAAAAAAATTAGGATAACTAAAAAAATGATGATTAATTGCTTTAGGAAAAGTAGAACATCTAATTCCTTGGTTTAGAGTCATTTAAATCTTACAATAGAAAAATGAAGTAGTTTCAAAGAGATTGAATGAAAAACTATAATAGTACAATACCATCAAATAAATTATATATATAGTTTTGGCATGATATTGCAATTGTGAAGATTATAGGTAGTTGTGAAACATTTACAAACAAATCTTTTCTTTGAGAAAATGCATAGAAGAAGAAATTAACTGTAAACCACCCAAGGCCTAATCATGTAAAAAAAAACTTTCTTTTTTAGTGTGATAAGTCTAAATGTTAGCAAGGTATGAAAATCTCAATTGTACAATCTTATAGTGTGCATATTGATGATAATGTAAATCAAATTTGAGGTGATTTGATTGCACAAATTGGAAGATTATAATATTTTAGTATTGGAAAAAATTGGTGAAGTTTTCCTAAAAACACATTCGGACGTCAAATTTAAACCTTGAACCTACTCAAATAAGGAAAAAAATGAACTACATAGTGATTCAAAACTAGAATATAATCACATTGGTGAAAGAAAATATCACTCACTTGACTCATCTTATCTCCAATATTAGTTCAAAATGTCAAAAAATAATAAAAAAAGGATCACCATATCACATCTTTGGCTGAACCTCTCTCTAGTAAAATGCTTCTCAGTTTTCCATAACTTCTTAGATTGTTATGAAATTCTTACCACAAAAATAAGACTAGTATGTGCAACTATTCCAACAAAAATGATTGAAAACGGACATTGTATGAAGAAGAAATAGGCGGCCAAAGTTCATTGTAACTAAAAGAATGACTGAATTTTAAACTTGAAATTGCTCCCAACCATTCAAAAGAACTTGGAGTGACATGAAAATTTTACCACAATAACTAGATCTGAAGGCAAACCAAACACAACAAATTTTATTGAAAACGGACTTTGGAGGACAAAGATACAAGCCCTCAAAGTTGCAGCCTAAAAATGTCGAGTGCTGAATTGAAACTGCACCTGTGAACTTTGATTGGCTCTTACAAACTGAATACAAGTTCAATCAATCTGAAAATTTAACTACAAAAACAAGACTAATATGCGCAACTTTTCCAACAAGTTTTACTGAATTTAAACATTGGATGCAAAAGTTATAGCACTTTAAATTAGATTGCTACATTGTGTGAGGACACTATAATTGGTCCTCTTGGGTGGTTTAGGGTTAAATACTCACAAAAAATAGAAGAAATAATACAATAAAATATGTATGTCACTTAGATATATCATTCAAATTTGAGAGCATACAACTAATTGTGTGCATAATAAATATATTAAAGCAAATGCTATAAAACTATCGAGCAATTTTGAGCCACAATAGTGAAATATATTGAAAAATGAAAACCACTCAAAGATCATCACTAGAAGTTGAACCTTCAATTTCAAATTCCTCTCCTTCACTT
The DNA here is from genome assembly GCA_947034895.1 of Rhytidiadelphus loreus. Classification (NCBI taxonomy): domain Eukaryota; kingdom Viridiplantae; phylum Streptophyta; class Bryopsida; order Hypnales; family Hylocomiaceae; genus Rhytidiadelphus; species Rhytidiadelphus loreus. The sequence goes on from OX344763.1 coordinate 9,873,392, forward strand.
GCCTCTATATCCAAGAACTTCTTTACCTTTGGATTGTATTAAAGTTTGCGTTGATTTGCTATTGGTGATGGGGCGTCAATGTATGCTTGAGCAATCCTTTCTGCATAAATTGGGAGATTGAAATTGAAAGGTGGACTTCGGTCATTTGCATCTTGCACTTGCTCTACTATAGCACTTCTACAAGACCAAAAAAAATTGGTCAAATACAATGTAGAAATCATTTAAGTATATACTCATAAAGTAAAAAATGGTGATAAAACAAATGAATCACAACTTACGCACAAGAAGTGAATCGATTCCTCTTTGGCTTCTTTGTAGGTGGCTGATCAGATGGTGGAGTAATGACTCTGCCCTTGCTTTTAGGAATAGAGGCTGTGATAGGGGCAAATGGAGCAATCATAGCCTTGAAAATGAGAGGATCATCTTCTAAAGCCAGGATGTGTCGTCCAGTCTCCAAACAAGCCTTGATGGATGAGCCTGATAGAAAACAAAAGATATATGAATAAATCATGAAAATTGAGTTCTAAAGAATGATGAATAGAACTTAAATTTGTAGAAAAAAAAAATACCTGTTGCAGCTTTGCAATCAAAGACAATATCTCCAGGCTTGCAAAATTGTAGGATGAGATCTCGCATGAAGGGTAAGTTCTTCTCACGTGGACCTCTCCATGGAACTTTCTCATTCATAGAGAGGTTTTCAATGTCCGTGAGATTGAATAGAGCATCGTTTTTCTCTAAAGGCTCACCATCATAAGAAGAGTCACGATTTTCTTGGAATGAAAACCGTGAAGGAATCTCCCGTCGAATGAACAACTGAATCCAAAATCGAACAGACTGGAAACATTGAAAAGTTGAATATTAGAAAAAAAATTGTATTTATAAAACCATAAATTCAATGCAAGCATATAGAATTAAATTCAACCATTCCTTCAAATCCTTACAAATGCTCAAAAACTATTTTGCAAATTCTTTGATTACCGTCAGTGATGGATTGCGTGCAGATGCAAGATGTAGCTCATTGATCCCCCACCAATCTTTGGCCAACTTCATGTCATATTGGTCGGCCAACTCATCAACTTCCTTTAGCAAACTGCGGTCATCGCAATGTATAAGTAGGAGGGCACCATCATCATGCAAATACATATCAGCCATCTCAAAGAGAGTCTCAATGTAGTTCTCTGTGCGGGTGTTCCAGTCTGGAATCGAAGTTGAAATGCCTGGAACAGGAAGGTTCTCTGGAATGTCTGCAATGATCAAATCAAGCCCTGTATGCTTGTACTTCTTGCAAAAGTTGGATGTGACAGTACGGTTGCGAGAAGCGCTAATCTGTACATTTCATAATTATGAAGTTAGAATTAAAACTTTCAAAACAATGGCATAGAAAGGAAAATGTTGGAATTAGGTTTAGAATAAGGTTTAGAATACAATACCTGAGCTATAGTATCGTGCAACCTTATCCATCGAGGATCAGGGCCACTGGGATCTTGTAAATTATTCAAGAGAGTGATGAGAGAAGTGCACTCTACAAAGACATGAAGAGAGTGTTGAGGCTCTATCATAGAAGAACTAACTGAAGGAAACATGGATTGTTTCTTCTTGCGAATTTGGTTACCAATCCCATGATGAACATTGGATAAAGAGGAATCTGGAGCAAAGGTTGCAACGCCGTCATCATGACCTTGGTCTGACATGGGGGTAGTCTCATGACTATCTAAAGGCATGGCTACAAGCTCATTTGCTTGAGACTTCTCTCTTTCAGCTTCTTCTTTCTCTGCCTTCTTTTTTGCCACCCTCTCCATCTCTTCCTTCTCCGCCTTCTCTTTTGTCACCCTCTCCATCTCTTCCTTCTCCTTCTTTGTGAGTCGTTTTTTCTTTGGTGGCTTGTCTTGTGGTTGAGCTTCTTTGGGGTTTACTTCTTGTGCATCGTCAGGGTCAACAAGAGGAAGCTTTCCATCATCAAGAGTTGTCCTCTCAACAACCTCTGAATCGGGGGTGTAGTTCCGGTGACAATCAAGGTACCACCCTCTCGCTTCCAAATGTGTAGCTTTGAATTTCCTCAATTGCTCAAATGTAAACATGCAAAGATCAGAGTCTTTTTGCAACCAAGAAAGGAAAAAGGGCGGTATAGCTTCAGCTGAAATTGCTTTCTTGGATAGTAAGACTCGCATGAAGTACCTAAAGTAGAGGTGAAAAATGTTATATAATTAAAAAGTAGTTCATGAAACATAAAGAATAAAAACAAACAAAACATTTTCATCAACTTTTGGAAGCAACGGTAACAAATAGGGACCAAAATATAATAAACAATAGAAACTAAATAATGAAAGACCAAAGCAATTACACAAGTGTAGTAGTTTGGATGTATGGTATTGGTACCTGTATACAACGCGTCTCACTGCACTATCAGTTCCAGGGAACTCTTTGAATACAAATTTTTTGGTATAAAGCTTTTGATCTTTGTTTCCAAAGAATGGGATAAAAGCTTTGTCCCAAAGAAGAATGCGCCAACTCTCCACGTAATCAGAGGGTTTTCGAACACCTTGTATAGTCCAATCTACAACAATGTTGTCGTCTTTGCAAATATTTGTAACCATCTTAACAACTGCCTCTTCCATCTGTTAAAATGAAATAGAGAATGTTTAAAACAAAATAAAATGAAACCATGATAACTGTAAGAGACAAATTGATTGTTGGTCATAGTACAATACCTCAGCCCAAAATGATGCTTTGTTGATCCAAGAATCCCAAAAGAGATCCTTATCTTTGGACCCAGGAAAACGATAAGATTGTCGAACAGTCAATGAAGATGCATTCCACCAACGTAACCACCGTGCCTTGTGCTTTGCTTCAACGTTAGCAGTGGCAATTTTTTGAAGCTTCTCAATTGTCATTTCGGGAACTGGATTCTCGCTGAAATGACGGTCAATCTGAGCATACAAGAACATTTTTGTTAGATTGAAAGATAACAATCTCAAGATAAATTTAGAAATAGCAACTTTGACTAGGGTAGGAATGAATTTATACCTCTTTCAAAAAATCGTTTCCATTCTTTGGATTTGCCACCGCTAAGTATTTGTCAAAGTCTTTGGCATGAATGGCCTTGATGAACTTATCTGAGGCACTCTTCATTGCCTCCCAAATGCCTGGAGCAGTCCTTTCTTGGAGCGGTGTCCGCAATGTGTACTCTCGAGCTGCTTCATCGGCAGCCACTGCAATCTCCCGCTACAATTGAAAAAAAGAATGTCAAAGGAATTACAGATTTCATGTACAAAATGTCAAAAAACAATGAAAAAAGGATCACCATATCACATCTTTGGCTGAACCTCTCTAGTAAAATGCTTCTCAGTTTTCCATAACTTCTTAGATTGTTATGAAATTCTTACCACAAAAATAAGACTAGTATGTGCAACTATTCCAACAAAAATGATTGAAAACGGACATTGTATGAAGAAGAAATAGGCGGCCAAAGTTCATTGTAACTAAAAGAATGACTGAATTTTAAACTTGAAATTGCTCCCAACCATTCAAAAGAACTTGGAGTGACATGAAAATTTTACCACAATAACTAGATCTGAAGGCAAACCAAACACAACAAATTTTATTGAAAACGGACTTTGGAGGACAAAGATACAAGCCCTCAAAGTTGCAGCCTAAAAATGTCGAGTGCTGAATTGAAACTGCACCTGTGAACTTTGATTGGCTCTTACAAACTGAATACAAGTTCAATCAATCTGAAAATTTAACTACAAAAACTAGACTATTATGCGCAGCTTTTCCAACTAGTTTTATTAAATTTGGACATTACATGCAAAAGTTACATGACTTTGAATTGGACTGCCAAACTATGTGAGGATACTTTCGGTCCCATTCGACAATAAAAGGTTTTGCAAGAAAAGCAAATTGAAAAGATGGTTGTACCTTATACAAGAAGGAGATGAAGACATTGACTGTCAAAGAAAACCAACTTGGTCTCATCGCCTTCACTTTCTCACAGTATTGGTATTCGTCGGGTGAGATAAGGTCTTTGAAATCAGCAAGGGGTAGAACTCCAAAATTTCGAATTCGACGCAGTCGAGCTGGAATTGTGCTCTTCACTTGATCATGTTCTGTAGACCTATACAATACATTTTTATGAGAATGAAATCAAAGTCAATGTCAATGTCAATAAATTGATATTTAGATGCAATACGTATATATATTAAAAGAAAACAACAAACTTACCAATTGACATCGCTCATTGCATTTAACAAGTTTGCCACTTGACCTCTTGGATCCAATATAATGCAATGGACTCGTTTGTGCCAGCCGAGTTCTCCATCACGACAGTTGGTGATGTGTCGCATCCATGCGGAGACACGATGATTCCCATCCCATACATAAAACATCTTACCTCTCAATTGGACAAGGTCGACATCTGCCATCAATTCCTTCTCAAATTCCTCATTGACACGTTGCCAATGAGGACTCCACCTTGCAATTTCTTCCTCAATCACATCCATAGTTTTCTCAAAATTGTTGTATAGTGAAACGTATAAAACCCGATCACCATCTCGATAGCTGTTCATGAACTCGCTCTCCAATCTTTGAACATCCATTTCTCCAACTGGTCTAACCTCGTCCATTACAATCATTCGACAAAGAGGGATCTCAAGGCGTGACTTCGTAATAGGTTGGATGCGTAATGTGTTGATGAGTCCTGTAGTGTCCACCTTGAGTTGTTTGCGGTGGAGGTGCTCACTCTCCAACACACTCGTTACATTAGGTGGAAATTTGTGCCTTGGCTCATCATCATCTTCAAGATCAATAGATGCAACCTTCAAAATAATAACACATGAAATTGAATTAGAAAAATTGAAGATAGGGTTGTGAAGGGAGAGAGTGATGTGCATGGAAGCTCTTTCTTTCAAAAACTGCACATACACAAAGTAATGGAAATTACATGAACTTCAGAAGTAGAAATTTCATTTACCTCAGTGATTGGTGGTGGAAAACTTTCTGTAAGCACAATTGGGGATATTCCATCTCTTCTCGTTTGTCTTGCAACAATCCTCTCAGCACTGTCCTCCTCATCATATATAATTTCAGTTTCGTTGTCTTCGTCCATCTGATTAGTTCAAATCATTCCAAAAAACATGACGTGAGTGCTGAATTATTTGTAATGAAGATGAAACAAAATTTGGCTCACAAGTATAACATACAATACAAATATTGTCATAATAGTAAAGACTAGGATTCCTCGTGAACAAGGATTCACCATAGCCCTTTTTTTATTGAAGATCTAAACCATATCATATGACCAAAAACAAATTCAGCAAGTATATTCATTGACAAGTAAACCCTAAAAGAGCTCAAAGTTCATTCTAACCCTAAACAAGAAAAGGTGTTAGGAAGTTATGAAATGACATCTATATTTAAAATTCAGCCTAAGTAGTCTAGTTTGTGAACACCCTCGTGAACGAGGACTACACTAGCTGCCGAAATTCTAAACCAAAATATTAGCATTGGTGCAAAGAAGGTGTATAAATCCTCCTTTAAAAGGACTTTGTTTAAAACGATACAACAATAACAGCATTTTCAATCAGATTCGAAACATCAGTAGGTTTTTCATTAAAAAGGACTTTTTGAAATGGATATGTGTAATACAGCCTACAAAATACAACATTTTTAAGTACACTAGGCGAAGCTTTTAGTATCCTCGTCAACGAGGACTCCCGAAAATGGTTGTATTCAATTCACCGCTCACAACATTTTTTACTACAGTAGGCGCAATTTTTAATATCCTCGTCAACGAGGACACTCGAAAATGGTTGAATCCAACTCAAGAATCACTACATTTTCAACTATACTAGGCGCAGTTATTGGTATCCTCGTCAACGAGGACTCCTCGAAATGATTTAGAATAAGGCGCAATTTTTGGCATCCTCGTCAACGAGGACTCTCAAAATCACACTGCCACTTCTACTGTGATATTCAGCATTGTTCCTAAACTCCTAAACCAAAATTATGAAGGTAAAGACATGATTGTGAACCTCAATCTCTGGCTGAACATCTTCTAGCGATTGGTGCGAAGCCATTGCCGAACGCGCCGCAAACTCTCCTTCCTCCATCTAGAACATGCGGCTACCACCAATCGTGAGCAAAAACAACACCTCGTCGACGAGCACTCACCCGACGCACCCAAACCCTAACCTCAACCGGTTCGCAAGACTAAGGAAGAAGAAGAAGAAGGAAAAAAAAAAAAAAAAAAATACAAAATCGGTAGATGCAGGTCAAGAGAATCTTTACAATAAGAATTCTGATTTTGAAGATTTAGGGTCAAAATTTTCAGATGACCTAGATTCTAACTTTACACTTAACCTCAATTTATTTCAGAATTTTTGGACTCACGGCTGATTTTATAAAAATCCTCAAAGTTGACAAAAAAGACGGAGGCCAAGATTTGCTCAAAAAATCTTCGGATTCTGAAGATTTCAGAGAAGATTCCAATATGCTGAATTCGTTTTGGGCCATAAAACATTCAATTAGTGTCCATTTTTTACATGCTATATACTGTTGGAATCGTCTTCTCAAACTGCATGATTAAGTTTAGGATGTCAAATTCAGATCTAACAAAAAACTATTCATATTCATTTAACGCACACTCTTCTAATTTTGTGGTCCATTCTTCTACAATTCTAAGCCCATACTAATATAGTTTTGCAGCCAATTAGAGAATGAGTACATAACCTTTGTATTTCCAAAAAAATACATCTACATCTTATTTAAATTATTGACTGCAAATCATTAAATGGCATATGGTATACTTATGAACATACCAAGTCTTCTCTATCCTGGTTAGGCTCTTCATTTGCATCTTCATTGTCATCCTCGCTTTCATCATCTTCTTTGCCATCTTGGTTGTCCTCGCTCTCATCGTCTTCTTCGCCATCTTGGTTGCCCTCGTCTCTTTCAACCACAGACAATGGTTCTTCAATAATCTTAACGAGACATAATGAACGGTCACCAACAACGTCGTCCACTTCTTGGTCACCAAAATCAAGTGCCTTCGACGTTTCACCATAGCTATGTATACCTCTGTTTACAATTTTTTCCCCTCTCATCTTAGCTCTTAATCTTTCTTTGGGAGTTGTGTAATACAGTTTGCGTCTTCTTCTCTTCTTCTTTATCAGCCTACAAGTTGCAACCTGAGACTTAAGTACTTTGATTTCTTCAAGCATTTGATTTACTACACATACATCTCTAAATAGCAAGCATTACGGTAGCACCCTCTCTATCACCTCCAAACTATTTATCATTCTCCCTACTAACTTTAAAAACAGATCAAACAAGTATTGAGTCTACAAATACCTTGCTTAGCCATTTAAAACCTCAAATAAGTGACAACTTAGGTGCACTACCCTCACCCCTCACCCCTCACCCCTCACAGATCTTTAGTACTCTACAATCTCCTTTTGCAACAAGAATACATAACACATATCCAATGCCCAAGCTAATGCAACGCAAACTCAAACTTCTTACAGAACAATAGAAATAATACAATGCAGTTTTACAACTCTAATAAAGAAGACAAGCAAGAACCACTGACAAGAAGAGTTTAACATCTCTGGCAACGGTAAATGACAATTGTACCACTCAATACCTGATTCAAATTATGAAATCTAACAGATCTATTGTTGTAAATGCAATTTGTTGTATGAGTACTCTCCCTACCTTCTACTATAACGTAAACCTACAAGTTCAGGATTTGGCGCTTCTAGTACTAGTATACCTGAATATCAATATAAATAGCAATTTTTCAAATAAATAAATGCCTATACTTTCTACTGTTTCTTGTCCCTAATTCATACAAATGATGTCTGCTTCAACCGTTGCTTGCTTTAAATGCTGGCTACTTCAAACAAAGATTGTGACATGTACCAGATTTTATTAGGTTTCTTATTCCTAACTCATATTAATTATTAAATTCATTAGCAATAAATCTGCTTATTTTTGTACTTCATTAATTACTAATCTAGCTATCTTATTCACATTTCTCTTCATTTTAACAAATATGGTACTAATATATTTTATTGTCTGTTATGTCATCATTATGTGTTTTTTGTTTGCTTGCCTTTCTTAATGAGGTTATTTGAAGACGTTAATATTAATGATACTTCTTACACTCTTTGTCAGTATTCATCATTGTTATGCTTTTCAAACCATTTCCTAATCATCATTCACTAAAGATGTAGTAAAAAAATTCATTCATTCTTCATCATACCTGCTCACTATATTTTTGTCTCGAACACAATATGCTTTTCCTTTTCAAAGCAGTTTTATTCAGAGCAGTATGTACTAAAAGTAGAATGATGTTTTCATGAAACTTCAATTTCTGAGCGATGGTAGACTTTGCAGGGATGGTTGTTGTGAGAGCGAATGGTGAAGGAGTTCCAATAACGTTTCTAGTGGGCGAAGATGGATTTGTTGTTGTATCCGCATTTCGGTTAAGTCTCAGGTTCCAATTAAACGAGGACTCACTTCACATTGATGAAGAGGTATTTGATGAGCGTAGTGGAGATCTTACTCATACAATTGGTCAAGTCTCTACATCTAATGGTTCTGGTAGAATGTGGCATCTCAAGTCTGGTAAATTTAGGGTCTATGGATTACGAGAATCCATCATGGCACCTTCCTCGAGTGTTTTTACACCTCATCAATCATCTACATCTTCTCTTCAAACACCTTTAGCCTGGCCTTTAGCATCGCAAGTCAAAGTAGAGCCTGTTGTGAATGATGTCACCATTCTTAGTGACGACTCTGACGACAATTCTCCTGAGTAATTGCAAAGCGTAAAGACTTCTTGTTTGGAGTCAACTTTGCTGAGATCAAGTATTTTACAGGACTCAAATACTTTGTTGAGCTCAAGTACTTTGCCGAGCTCAAGTACTTTGCCGAGCTCAAGTACTTTCCCAAATTCGAGCACCTTGCCAAGCTTGAATACTTTACAAACCTCCGGTACATTGCCGAGCTTCAGTACTTTACCTAGCTCAAGTACTTTACCAACCTCTACTGAACCGTTATCTGCCAACCACTCTAGTGGTAGCAAATCCATTACATCTGTAATTGATTGTTTAAGAAATTTGCGTACATTGAAGGGTTGTAGAAATGTCTTGAAAAAAATTGATTATGACTCTATTACTATTCATAGAGTAAGCGTGTTACCTCCAATTTTTAATGGTGATGTCATTTTTGAGTTTCCACCACTCACTACCTCCACTGGTCCATCTCAAGTTAAACAAATGCTTGGGATGGATAAGCGGTATGATGGCCATGTCTGGTCAAAAACTATTACAACAAATATAACAAATCCCATGGGATTATCATTCCGCACATCTTCGTGCATAGGGCATCTTCAGTGCATTAATCCAGGCTGTGATTTTTTTAGTCGCATTCATCGAATCAAGCCTATCAATGAATTTGAATGGGAAGGATTCACGCCGTCATTATTGGAAGTGGGAAGTACACATCCTCAGGGCTCAACGCTTATTTGTAAAATGTGCAAGCAACCTCCGTCGTGTATTGCTACATGTTCTGCAAAAGTATATTACGTATTTGGAAAATACAACTTTACTCGTGCATTTGTACACCTTGGCATTCTTGAACATCCTGTCAAAGATGGTGAGCTCAGAGATTTGAAGGAGAAAACTCGTATTCTTATTGGAGAACAGATGGAGAGAACACCAGTTGCAACAAACTCTTCAATTGTGTTAGAGGCTACAAAAGAGCTTGTGGGAGAACTATTGTTGCGGCCAGATGGCGTTCCGCTGAAGACCCTCAACATTGATGAACTGCTTCCAGTTCTTGACAAGTGCAAGTACTTCAGCTCTCCAAACATTCGAAATGAGGTAACTTCGTTCAAATACTTAAGGAGGTTTGGAGTTATGGATAGCATTACGAAATTGAGGGGGACAAGCACTTGGGCATTTGTTCAAGAGAATAAATTTCCAGGACAAGGGTCGGATATGGATAAAGTTTTTGTATTCAAAATGTCAGAAGTTGGACCTGATAGTGGAGTGGACTTGGTCAAGCGAATGCAACCTGGCGGAGATCTTCAAGATGCTTGATTGATATTTCATCATGTCAAACGTGTTAAAGGTTGGACTACTATGGCATGTCATGTTTATGACTCCATGTATTGTCGCGTTATGACTATTGCTGTTTGCGATATGCAATCGGAAGATTGCGATGCTCAAATTGTGTTTTGGAAAAACTTAAATTCAGTTCTTGCAAGACATGGTGTATTCCACCCTAAATTCAAGGGATTCATGGCTGACACCGCTCAAGCCAATTGGAATGCTGTAAGGACAATTTATGGGTCAGGCAACACTAGTGTTCCAATGGAAAATCAAGAAAGGACTTGCCTCTTCCATTGGACTCAATCAATGGAAAAACACACAAAAGCTGATATTCGATCCGACTTACAAGATCAACATCGTTTGCTATGCAAACAATACAAGAATGTTGTTTCCTCTGAAGAATCAGAAACTCGATATCTTGCCATCAAAGCTTGGTGGTTGTCATCTGGTGCCACAACTGAAGAAGGACTTCATCGATTAGAACTTTGGCTATCGTTTTGGCATTTCCGTTACTGCCAATGGGGAGGATTTCAGCAACTTGTAAGTATCTATTCTTCATCAATTGTACTTCAAACATCTATTTGTTTCAATAATAAAAAAATTCAAAATTTAATTTTATAATCATTACTAATCAATTTGACAATGTCAAATTGTAAATGGATGTATAGTATATATTCATTGTTGTTTTTATAATTGCTATAAATGATTCATCAGAGAGAGTATAGATGATTAGTATTCACAGTATTATTTATCAAGCATTTTGAATTAAATTAGAGACCAAGACCACTCGTCAACGAGTGGTTTGAGACTTCAGTTATTCTTTATTTTATTTGTGCAACCCCTAAACTAAATTGAAGCATATCTAGTCACTACATTGGTAGCATTGCCATAACTTAACTTCCTTCCCTAGTTCTTTTATAAAAAACCACATGAACTGGAGAGTAAGGTTATTTTCTTTATTATTGATGATGGAAAGTTTATGGTCTTTTCTTGTTTTATTTTATAATTTCCTTCCTACCTAGATTATTAGTCATACTATGAGTATTAATAGCAATAATATTTTACTTACAACACATTTAAATTTTTTTATAACAAAGTTTGTATTTTTGCTTTTTCATTTCAGGATCTTAGTACATCTGAGCTTGCAGAAATGCCTTCCTGCAATCTAGCTGAAACTGTCCATAACAAGTGGCTTCAACAATCTGGAAATCGTGGAAACGATTTGTACATTGCCACTGTTGACGACTATGTAAGAGCCTTTATGCAAATGGTCAAGTATTATCAATACCTTAAAGGCAATGAGGCTGGAACAGGACCAGGAAAGGAAGAATTACTACTTCGAGTTGCTCAACGATCAGCTCAAAGATCAGGAAATCCAAAGGTGCTTACCGAAGCTATGTCCAATATTCCAGGAGTGGAGGAGTTTCTTAATAGAGAGCCTCGTATTGAAGGTGAGGAAGTGTTTGGATTGCAAAAACGCAAACCAGATATGCCATTGGGTTGTGAATATGATTCACACCGCCCAGACAAAGTGAATTTTTCTCATCCACATATGAGGTCAAAGAGAGCTTCTACAAGCACTCAAAACTTGAATCCTATTGTTGAAGACATTTTTCCAAGTGTAGACAGAGAGATTGAAGATCCAATGGCAATTCAAGACAATTCCAGGGAAGGTTTTACTCACAGAATTCCTCATGTGTCAGCAATTCAAGAGAGCAACTGTGACGAGTTTCAGTGGCACATTGCAAGGCTTCCCAAAACCTCAGCAAAGGCTTGTTTTGCCCTCCAAGCTATTTCAAAAAAGAAGTGTACAGCAAAGATTGTTCAAAACAACAAGGCCACAGCAGCACCAACGTACACAGGTATGATGACCAATTACAAGAAAAATCGAAATGAACAAATGCAATTTTTCTTTTGCAATGACAATATTGAACGTTGTGTGAAGAGGACCAGTCGGAAGTGGGTATTGTCAAGACCTAATGTTCCTGCCATATGGCCTTTCAAAATGGGTATCAATTTGTCAAAGCAAGAAGTTTTGGCATTTGAAACAGCTGGCTTTCAACTTCCACAACGTGAAGTTATTTCACCTCGAAGACTGTTTGGTGGAGAAGCCGGGTTAGATTTGGTCTCCTCATATCCTATTCCAGGTTTACCGGATGAGCATCCCCAAATTTAGTGAGGGAAAAGTATTCGTCGGAATCTAAAGGCACCAACAGTAAAACACGCAAACAATTGCGCATCTGCAATTATACTAAAAGCATGCATTCGTCGAGTAACAATGGTTCCTCACCCTGGATTTGGTTGCATTGTTTGCCTTGATTCTGGATTAGAGCCAAAGATTGAGCAATATATGCTTACCATTTCATCATTTCCAGAGTGCTCGTGTCCATATTTCAAAGAAATGACTATAAAGTCATTAGGCAAGCGAGGACAGTGGGCAAACTGTAAGCATCTCTATTTTATTTTCACTGTCATTTGCAACCTTCAGTCAACAATAGATGCTTTCATTCATGCCCCAAGTTTAAGTTTCAATGAAGTCAAGAAGATCCTTCTCAGTGGGATATTGAATCATTTAGTTTTAGATTAGATTTGTTATTGCAAAACAGTATCAACTTTTGTACCTTGTGTGCTCATCAATGAATATGTAGTGAGACTAAAGGGGCCACTACTTCCATTTCACTTTTGCTTGCACTTCTGGCATTCAGACTACTGAATGATTCCTCTTATCCTCATTTTACCTATTTTTTGCATTATAACTTATAATATTTTATCAAAAATATCATGTGTTTGTGCCTTTTTTTTAACCATTACAGTATATTGAATTTAATTTTTTTGTATTAAAAACAAGAACAGAAAACCTTTATTTTTTGGTTCAGGATTAGAATTCTCATTTCTTCTTTGCACAAAGTCTATATAGTCATCAATTCTAAAAATGTCCACGATAATAGGTCTATTTGAGATTAATTATATGGCATAAAAAATAAAAATAAACTCTAAACTTTGACAGTCTTAAAACAATTTACTTTCACGGTCATAGGCATCGTAACAATAAAATTATAATTTTGAATGGTTTAAAGTGGAATGTTATTTGATTTTGACCTTCTTTCATTCACTTCTAATATCCATTGTCCTTCATTATTGCATTCAGTTCCATCCATTTTTTCCATCTATTTTCATCCGAAATTCATCTATTTTCATTCATTTTTCATCCATTTTCATCTACTCTCATCCTTTTTCATCCAACTTTATGTTTTTTCATCCTAAAACAATGCTCACCGCTCACAACTTGCCGCTCCCCACTCGTTGCTCCCCGCTCCCTGCTCACATACTAGCGACGTTGTTGCACTTTGGTGTGCATTATTTGAATAAGTTATGAATTTTTATAGTAATGTACATGAAGGGTGCGGCATAACTTCACTATTGTAATCTCTCCTAGGCTTTCGCGTTAATTGTGTAAATCTGACTTGTGTCATCAATATTTAAGTTTTAGTGTCGTTTTGTGGTCCAAATGTAGGTGTCAACATTTTATGATGATTATTGGTGCACATACCTTACATATGTGAGGCATTCATTCTATTCAAAGATGGTTTTCATCCAACTATAAAATTGCTAGGATGGTGGCATGGACATTGTTGGATGCACAAGGAAGCTACCTCTTACAAAATGTTGAATTTATTTATATGAATGTGTGTTATATTTTATATTATTATAACAAAAATCCAATTGTTGCTTTTATTTAAAAATATAATTACATATAAAAACTTGTGATGCTTTGAATAAAAATAATGATGTTTTATATTACACCATGTTCATAACCTCATTGTTTACAATGGTTTTGTCTACTTTGAAGTTATTCATCAATAATGGAAGGTTGAACTCTAGAAATTGAACGGACAAGTGTCTACAATGGATCTACCTACATTATTAACATTGTTCATTAATAATTTTAGTGTGAAGTGTCAACAACAATGTTAACAATGGATCTCTCTACATAAAAACGGTTCATCACTAATGCAAGGGTCATTATACATGTCAAATATGATTTGAATGGATAAAGACCCACCAATATGTCGAAAGTTGAATCATTTGATCTTAAATTGTATTATGATGTGGGTAGTTTAGGTGGCATCTAGGGTAGAGGAATGGGAATACTCCATTATTCTTTTTATAATAAAGTATCCAGTGGCAAATGGGTAAGAGAAAGATGAAGGAGATCGGGAGTAGCTTGTTCTATCTTTTGTACTAAAGTGTCCAATGGCATGTGGGAGAGAGGAATGGGAAGGAGATTGGGAATAGCCCATTCTACCTTTCATAATAAGTGGCACGTGGGGTAGAGGAACGGAAAAAAGATCGGGAATAGTCCATTGTATCATTCATAATGAAGTGATCAGTGGTAGGTGGGATAGAGGAACGAATAGAAATTGGGAATAGACCATTCAACGTTTGAAATAAAGTAGCACATGGCGTAGAAGAGTGGAAAAGAGATTAGTAATAGACCATTGTATCTTTCATAATAAAGTAGCACATGGAGTAGAAGAACAGACAGGAGATTGGAAATAGACCATTCTACCTTTGAAAATAAAGTAGCACATGGAGTCGAAGAGCGGAAAGGAAATTACAAATAGACCATTCTATCTTTCATAATGAAGTGGCAGTGGTAGGTGGGGTAGAGGTAGGTAGATCAGAAGAACAAGAAATCTGGCATAGGCCATTCTACCTTCCAATAATGAATTGGCGAGTAGCCAATTGGGGGTGATAGGTGGGGCAAAGGAACACAAAGGGGCTTGGGAATAGCCCAATCTACCATCCATAATGAATTGGTGAGTAGCTAGTTTTGGGTGAAAGGTGGAATAACTAGTTAAAATATAATACACAACCTAATGAAAGGTGTAACTTAACTTCACTAAGTTCTCCTAGGCTTTCGTGTTGATTGTGTAAATCTGACTTGTGTCATCAATATTTAAGTTTTAGAGTCATTTTGTGGTCCAAATGTAGGTGTCAAATTTTATGATGATTATTGGTATACGTATCTTATATATGTGAAGCATTCATTCTATTCAAAGATGGTTTTCATCTAATTATAAAACTACTAGGAAGGTCATAATTATGGACATTGTTGAATGCTCAAAGAAGCTACCTCTTATAAAATGTTGATTATTTTTTATGATTGTGTGTTGTACTTTATATTATTAAAATAAATGTTCAATTGTTGCCTTTATTAAAAATATAAATATATATATAAACTTGTAATGCTTTGAATAAAAATAATTATGTTTTTATATTACACCATGTTGATAACCTCATTGATAAGCTAATCACACAAAAATTTAGTACTTAAGATAGAATTTACATTTTTGGTGAACTTTCAGAGTTAAATGTTTCTAAATTGATTGTACAAAGATCAAATTAAAAAATCAAATTTGAAAATTTTGTAGATAATTTCTAAAATACATTGTCAACATCTAACCTTTTAATCCAAAGTTCAAAAAAATTGAAGAGGTCGTATATTATAGCACATCTAGTTCTCATGCAAAACCTTATGCAATAAGTAATAATCTTTGCTCAAAATCGGACACTTACATTTGAACCAAAAATTGACAATTAAACTTAGATATTAGTGACACAAGATGTACAAAATGTTGGAAAAAAAAGTGATTGGTTTTCACTTGCGCACGTAATATAATAAATGTTCATCTCAAACTTGAAAGAACACAAAAAATAATATTTCTACCAACTTTACATAAATAAAAGAAAAAGTGTTAGTTTCTATATTAGAGCTTCATTGAGCTTCCAGTGACAACCAATTTGAAATTTTGTAAAGACAAAAATTTAAAACCTTCAATTCTAATATCTTAAAACCTTGCACTTGTAAACTTATATATAGAGAACTTAAAGTTCTCAAATTTTTCAAATTTAAGATTTAGTATTTTTTTTTAATACTTTAAATTTCAAGTCAATTTTTTTTAAGAGTCTTTTTAAAATCTACCAAATTACATGCAAATAGTACGAGGGTGTGGGTGTCCAATTCAACAAGTTTTACAAAAGAAAATGAAAATAGCCTTGTATTTCTTAAGGCTTATGTAAATAAAGAGTTTAGTAATTTAGACCTTATATTGAAGTGAATAAAAACAATGACTTGAATAACAGGAATTACATTCTTTGCCTTAAAGAAAGATTTTACAATATAACATATTCTTAATAATATTCTCCTCAATACAAAGACATTTGAGTTATATCTTATAAAATCTTTGATGTGATTTATATAATTACACTGTAAGGGAATCATCATACATTTGTTTGTAGTTGTTGTTGCTAGATAACCTTTTTGCATACTTGAAAATTCAAATGATTTATAAAATGTAGAATTGGGATGAGAATATTTGTTCACTTAGAAGGAAGTGCAACGATTTTAGCTTTTATTAATAGCATTGCAAATATGTGAAAAAACAAAATATGTAGTGCGAGTGATGAAATTAGAAAGAAAATTGCATAAATGATTCAAATTTGGGCTTCCCACTCTTCATGTTTCAATTTTTTTCTTCATAATGATGATATTATTATCCACTACTAATATTACACAATCTACTCCCAAATACGCATGATCAAGCACTTGGATCTAGAAAAATTCATGTATGCATTTTATCCTCTTTTATTTTTATTTATATATATATATATATATACAAATGGATATTGTTGTTGTAATACACATCTAGCTTGTGCCCGAGATATACAAAAGGTAGTTATATAAAACAACGGTCTATCAAAGCCTTGATTACTTAGTTACAAATATGTAAATGGAATAAAGTGTCACCAATTATTATGCCAAATTCTAAGACAAAGATAATGTAGTCCATAATCTCATTAATTCTTTGGTACCACTTGGTTTCAAATTATATCTTGGTTGTGCAAATTGTACCAAGTACAACTTGGTAGAACATGTTATATTTAAAACTAGTAATTGGCTTATCTAATTATTATACATCTAGCATTTTAGTTGTAGTCATATATGAATTTGTCTCATATACACAACAATACTAAAACTATAGACATTGGAGGTATTGTAGAATGCACACTATGGTTCTAAATAATTGTAAATTTTTATAAATTTACCACAATCACTTTACAAAGACCAATAAGGTGTGCAACTTCTACAATTTGTCAATGTGCTACTTTTTATGGATTGATTTTGCGCATGGGGGGTTCTCGAGGTTAATAGACCAATTACATTGGCATTCTATTTAGTAATGACAATCAACATGAAGGTTGACTAGAAAATATTTAAGATGTTACCATTAGACTACTTGATAGGTACTAACTTATAGATTATTTTCAATAACCATGTCCTTGATTGTCATTATCTACAATGTCATTCTATTTTGAATTGGTGCAATTGATGCAATGGTCTAAAAATGACATTTTCAATAACCATTTTCAGACCATTGCACCAATTCAAAAAATCATTTTCAATCAATTTTTTAGACCATTGCACCAATTGGTCCTTGATTGTCATTATCTTCCACATTCATTATCTACAATGTCATTCTATTTTGAATTGGTGCAAGTTTAAATAGTGCAACATTTGTAAATTAGTGTTACACACACTTTTAGAACAAATCAATGTAATTAACCCCTAAAAGACAATTGTTCCCTTGGGAGACAAATGGGATTTCAATTAGGTACCTATGGTCTCAATTTTTGTCCTAATTGTTTGAAACATTTTTTGTATATAGAATCTTTTGTTAGATTTGTGGAAATATAATTTTTATTTCAATCGGCGTCTAAGAACAAAAGTTATGCCTAAATAAGCTCAAAACAAGGGAGAGGGGGCAACATTTTTTTCTTTAAATTTTTCTTTAAAAAAAGTAAAAAGTAAAAAAAATCTCATACAATATATTTTTGATTCATTCCATTTGGATTTGTTATGAGAAAGTTACGGACAATCTTGTTTTTGGGGCAATTAGAGCATCATCTTAAGAAAATAACTTGTAACATTCATTTATAAATCCATTTTTTACATTTTTTCAAGAGAAAAAGTTCCACATGGTTTAGTTTTCTTCGTAGAGCAATCTCACCATTGGAATTAGTGCTTTTTAATTCCATCTTAGAGATATTGATAATTTAAATTTTCCTTCTATTTCATATCTACCTCTACTTAACAAATTTTTAAAGTGAAAATTTTTAAATTAATTTTTTTTTCTAGACCCTCAACTCAATTCTCTACGACAAAGATTTGAAGCTCAAAACTATGTAGTGCAAAAAATTTAAGTTAAGAAGGTTCAAAGTCAACTAATATAGTCCTACAATGTGCTGAAAAACTTGTTTTTTTTCACTTCAAACGCAAATATCTTGCAATCTGTGCAGTCAAAATTTCTGAATTTTTTTCCATGGATTCTCATACTAGTTAGGTGTAATATTCTATGGTTAGATATGCAATAAAAACAATTTTCAATTTTTGTACTCTTTTCTATAGAAATGGCAGTTTTGAATGTTTTTTCATAGAAAAAAGGCCTTGATCCATTAGGGGTTAATATTGTCGAGTTGGGTTTTCAAGGAAACTATAGAAGTCCTTCATTGGTTAGGAAAAAATTGAATGTAACCAATATTCCTTTAGTTTTTCTCATTATGAATTCTTAACCTTGGAACGTCGATCTAGTCACTATAGAAATTATTCTTTTAAAATGTTGTGTGGATCATTTGCTTAAAAAAACACAAGAACACTCATTGGAGGACTTCCCATTTCTACACAAAATTCCAAAGATGAGCATCTGCACTTTTGTCTTATACATACGTAGAAGGATTTTTTGTCATCCATAGGACACGTGTTGTTAGCCACAACAGTACGTTACAAGGTTAATCTTGTAAGGACTAAAAGATTTAATGTATGACAATTCATTCATAGCATTGTTTACTAATAAGACAAGGGTCCCTTTTGCATCCTTGAAAAGAAGCCCCCTACAATGAACAAAATTGTCTTATTGATGGCTCTTCAACCAACCCCAATCCTTTAATGAATTGAAAGTCTCTTAGGCATCTAAGACAACATAATCCAGTACCTTCCCAACACAAAGAGGACCATTGCTTGGTTATACAATGTTATATTGTTGACTATGGAAAGAAAGAATGCACCTATTGGTCCAATAATTTGAGTATTTTGGTGGTTGGGGTGTGTGCCTTCTTCCAGGGTGAAATTGATCAAAAAGTGAAGACTTGTTCATATGAGTCTTGGATTGAGTAAAGCCAAGACTTGGCGCTACTTTCAGTGAAATCCTTGAGCTCTTTTTTATTTCTCTCTTTGTCCAGCCTTTGGGCTTGGCTGCTGTGCTTTCTTTCTGTTTTGCAATGAAATTTGCATTTGTTTAAAAAAAAATCGTTGAGCTCCAAGTTTCTTCAACGTTAGTGCAGTCCATTCCATTTTGCAGAAAGTGGTGTTTGTTTTTCTCCGCAATTGTTTTTTGTTTTTGTTTATTTTCCCACATGGCATGATTTTAGATCCAATTTCAGGCAAAAAAAAACTGACATACATCAATGCGACCAGATTAGCCAAAACACTCCCAACAAACTCTTTATTCACGTGGGGTCTAGGAGACCTACATTTGCTATTCCCACATTGGCTGCTCTTTCTTACCCATTTTACTGGACAATACTAAGGTACTGCAAAATAAAATTTAAAAAAAGAGGACAGAAGCAGGTGGGCCAAATTGGATTAGATTACACTTGAAGTAGCGAAGCCTTTAGCCCACTTTTAGGCCCAAAAGGCAGAAAGTAATGTATGGCAGTATTGAGCAAGTTATGGCCGCCCCAAGATAGCCCCCCATACGACCGACGGCGCATATTTTATCATCGTCGTGCTACAAAATTCTCAAAACAAGACACTTTGTGCCTTTATGCATGACAAGTGAAAATAGTTCGAAGGATTCCTATTTCATTCCAGTGAAAGCATCAATTGCAGCCGAGTGATGACAATGATAATCAATTAGAATGTAGATGAATTCATCAAAATTGAAAGCGTTGGGAAGTTCCAAATATTGGTCAATGAAAAAATGAATTCTATTAAAAAATGGGGACTTTGTGAGATAACAAGGTCGGTCATTATTCCATTGTGAGACATTCCATGGAGTAAAAGGAAACCGTATAAGGTGCCCTCCTCCCCAAAATGTGCCACTAACCCTAAACTACCATCTTCACTTTGTATACATCTCTAAGATCAATTATGTACGTATCTATGTGGAAAAAATTGTTTATTTTAAAATCCAAACTTTTGTTTCTTTATAACTTTGGCATATACTATCTAAATGTCACATTTTGTTGGTGCATTGGAACCTTCCTTTTTTAAGTGCCAACAAGAAAATCAATGAAAATTTGGCCAATCTGAATAATAATAAAAACTAGGCACAAAAGCAAAAAAAGTAGTGGTTTGGAAGGTACCCACTTGAGATGATTCCACTTCAAAAGAATGAAAGTTTGACCAGTCTAATAATAGCAACTAGGCATAGAAAGCAAAAAAAAGTGATGGTTTTTTGGGGTACCCACCTTCCCCTCTAAATGGAAAAGAGTGACCAGAAGTTCCAAATATATCAATGAAAAACAAATTCTATCCAAAAATGGGTACTTTGAAAGAACAATGTGAGACATTCCAGTGAGTGAAAGGGGAGTTCTTTGTCTGTCACAAAGAAAATAAACATCCACTTGAATCCAGAGAATTGTGAGTGTCAACAACTTTTTTAGTTTTTATATTGAATTTAGTATAACTGTAGAAATAGTTTAGATCTGGACTACCATATAGGCCGGGGTGAACTGACCCCCCTCACTCATCCCGCCAAAGTCATTCCAAGGGTGCACGTAAATTAAAAAATCCCCGTATTTTTTGCACGATTAATTTATCTTCTAATTGCAAATATGAATTCAAAAGTTGCGAATTTTATCATGAATGGCATGTAAAAATATTCAGCATTTTCTCTCGGGGATGAGTGAGGGGGGCCGTTCGCCCCTGCTGGCCACAGGTATAAGGTCAAAACACCCATTACCGTTTTGCAGTCCAATTCCATCAAGTAGACCAGCCCAATTCCGTCACCAACTTTGGCCCCAATTCCGCCTAAAATCCCCTCCAATTCCCTTCCTTTTATGACAAAATCAGAGAATTCTATGACAGAATCAGGGATTTTTATGACAACAAGGGTTACGTGTCACTCCATTAATAGAGAATATCTAGTACTTGATTAGGCGGTAATGGGTTGTTTATGGGACAATTTTCACCCCACTCTATAAATGGTTTTGTAATTTCAAGACTGACCACTTTAAAAATTCACAGAAATTACAATTTTAATGGGAAAATTATAATTCCACTTGGGTTTGATCCGCGAAACAAAAACACACCTTTGAAAAATATGTGCCCTTCTTGAAATTAACCCCAAAATAGTCAGATTGCAAATCAGGGGGGTGATAGGTAGTTCTACCTTACATGTCCACCAGGTGCCGCCGGGAGGGCTACCCTGGTTTGTCTGACTAGGACCAGCAACACTAATTTATCCAAGTCACACTATTTTGAAATAGTTTGAGGTTGAAATAATATCATTGTTAGTATTGAACCAATTTCCACAAAAGTAAGATTTGGGGGTGACACTAGCTATTTCTTCACACTCACTAAGTTAATAGGGACAAAGAAGTGTAGAGTTCGTTTGGTCTTGTGGTCGAAGTGATCAAATTTGGAAAATTTCAACTCATACTAGGAATTAGATCCAAATGTACTTACAAATAGTTAGGAATGGAAAATGCAGTTGTGGGCGCACACTCCACTAGTGTACAATGCAAAAAGTGTATCTATTTTGGGTAGTGAGTAGGCCTTGGTATTCCAAGGCTAATCACAAACCTTGCAACACACCTACATATACTTTGCTAGATATGCACCTCCAGAAGACAACCTCCTTAAGAGCATGTATGGCAATTTTCACAAGGATCAGAGTAATGGGAAGATTGTTTTGAGAGCTTTGCAATGAAGTGAGGTACATAGGGAAAACAAATTTTTTGCTTGACCATGCCAATTCACTCTATGCTCCAACCAATCAACCTTTTGCCTACTTACACACACATGGGATTTTTTTCTTTGGATGGCCTTTGATTGGCTAGGTTTCTTTCTTGAGACAATTTGTAGTGAACATTTCTTGAAGTGTCTGACATTTAAAAATCACCAAAGGCATGCTTTTTGTCCAAATCAATAGTCATTTTCGATTCTTGAAAGATAAATTGATGAAGTACATGACTAAAATATAAAATTAAAAAAAATTATTCTTTGAGTATATGAGAAGCCTTTGAAGTTGGACAACAATCTTAAGATGGTTGATTGGGCATTTAGGGATTAAATATTGGCTCTTAGTCCTAGATAGTAAAAAATCATCCAATTGGTTTTAAATTTAACTAAGATACAAACCTTAGTAATTTTTGAGGATCTTCCAAAGGTCCGAGAAGCTACTAGTAGAACATTTGCTTGAATAGACTAAGATTTAAACCCACACTTGGTTTTGGGGTTAGAATTAGGGTTAGAATTGGTCTATATAAGTATATCTACTAATCAAGCCTACTCATAGGTCTTATAGGGTAATTTTTTTGTGGGCATTTTCAAATCATAAAATTTCAACCAATAAAATGAAAAATGGGAAAACCTCTAAATTACAACTTGTAGATCCTTTGAATGTCATCTAAGGTAATTATATCTTAAAATTGTTACTTAAAAGGATTGCAATTTTATCATTTTAGGTGGCACTTTGGGGGGCATCTTCAAAAAGGCTTATAAACCATCTTCAATTTAAAATTTATGGCTTATAGAGGGTACTTGAAAAAAAAACTCATTCATCCACACTTGCAAAATGGAGCATACAAAGTGAAGGATCTTGACATTTTACGTACAATATCATCGGTTTCATCTTTCAAAAAATAGGGGGAGCATGTTACTTCAATAAATATGGCTTTGAGAGCATCCTCAATACACTAATTCTACATTAGTTAAAAGTTATAAATACTTTTGTCAATTTGGATTGGAGGGTGTACTGAAGATACTATGAAGTCCACCCTTAAAATTCTAGTCACACAACATTCCCATCAAAAATAACACAATGGATCCCATCTTATTGTCTAAGGTTAGTGCTCATCTAGTCTTACAAATTTTTTACCACTTGGAGATAAGTGTCAAAATTGGAACCATATCTTTGAATGTTTTTTTGTTTCATGACTTTCCACAATTATATAATTTCCCAATTTCCCAATTTACACAGTTTCCCAATTTTGATTATAGGTGGTCAATGGTAAGTTCATGTGTGATCCACAAAGGTTAAAAGACCACAAGACTAGGAGGGTTCTAGCCCTAGCTAACTAATCTTGAAGGGATCAAATTACAAGTTCATTTTTAAAATATAGGATATATTTTGAGATGTCATAAATTTATTATGGATATACATATTATGACTTTTATATTGTTTTCATGATGATTAGCTTTGATTTGACATGTAGGAAGAAGATTAGAAGACTTCAAGTCACGTTCAAATCTTTTATCCCTTTGTTATCAAACATCATCTTTCAATCCATATGAGATGTCATTGTGTTTTATAAACTTTTATGTTTTTATCAATCTTATTTTGGATTGTAACCTTGAAACCTTAAACTAGATGTCTTATGTATTTTGAGATTTTGTTTAGTTCATAGTACACTCTGAATTATAAAAAAAGATGTTGGATGTTTCTGGGTTAAAATTCCTAGCATAGTATCTTCTAGTGTGACACCAATGAAAGTAGGTTCAATCAAGGTTCTATTGCACATCTAGATTTACCTTGTAAGGATGAGGAGGCTAACAAATGTCCAATGGGTGGCTTTCGAGATCATTGTAGAAATGAAGAATGCACCAATTGGTCCAAAAATTAGCTCATTTTTTTAGTAACTACCTTAATTATAGCCAACGTCCATCTAGAGGACATTATAATCAATTTTTATAAAAACTAGGTTTGGACCTTTCTTCAAGGAAAGTCACTCAAAGGGCCTTCCCAAACTTGGGGCTTTCTCAAAAATCTTCCCCTGAGGGTAGGCTTTGTGAATTGACCCACATTTGGAAGGGCCCTTTGAATGACTCTCTTCAAAGGAGGGCAAAACTAGATTTTCTCTCAAATCAACTCTGACGCCTACCATCTTACCATTGTATAACTAGGCCATGGTCCTCCTCATGTTGGAAAGGTATATATATTATGCTTCCGGCTAGATACTTGGGAGGGACTTATCAGTTAATTCAAGGATTGGAGTTGTCTGCATCTCATTGTATAACCAAACATTGGTCCCTCCCCATGCTAAGAGGGTACAACATTATGCCTCCCTAGGTGCATGCGAGGGAATGATCAGTTAATGCAAGGATTTGGGTTGGCTAAGGAGAGCCATCAATAAGACAATTTTGTTCATTACATGGATCCCCTTTCCACGGATTGCAAAAAGGGACCCCTACCTCATAGCTAAAACAATTGGTTATACGTGAGGAGCCATATCAATAAGACAATTTTGATCACTGTAGGGGCCCCCTTTCCAAGGATGCAAAAGACCCCCGGCTGCCTCATTGCTAACCAATTGGTTATGTGTTGTGTTCCAATTCAAAAATATATATAAAAAACTTTGATTTTCAGTCCCCCAAACCAGGCCGGGTCCCCAGTCCCCCAAAGCTCAAAACCAGGCCGGGTTCCGGGATTTAGGGGGCTCCACCATCCCCACCGTCGGATCCTCCAGTGAAAATCAATGGCCCTTTATTATCTCGGTTCAAAACTTGCCAAAGGGTCGGCCAATGAAAATCGGCCAGGGAGGATTGACCCATGTATTGCCCCCATCACAGGGTAAATGTAAAAAATGCCCCCCCTTCTCATCCCCCAAAGCCGTCCAGAGGTAAAAATGAATACCCCCCATTTTGTGCTTGATTTATTTATCTACTAACTTACACCTTCTCTAAATAATTTTTGTGCTTCTGATTACAAATATGAATTCAAAATATGCAAATTTTATCACACATGGCAAATAAAAAATTTCAGCGTTTTCCCTCAGGGACGAGTGAGGGCCCCTGGACATGGAAATGGGCTCCCTCAAGTTCACCCTAACCAACCCAGGTGGGCCAAGGAGGATTGACCCCTTGTATTGCCCTATGAAAGGGTAATTGTACCCCGCCCCCTATTTTGAGCCGTTTAAATTTCGTATTTCATAATTACTCCTGTCTATTGAAGGGCCTCTAATTGCAAATGTGAATTCAAAATTTGCAAATTTTATCATATGCGGCAAATGAAAAATTCCAATATTTTCCTCAGGGATAAAACACATGGCAGTACACAAGTCAATCCTCCTCCATGGCCCTACCTAGTCGGGCCAAGGAAGATTGACCCATGTATTGCCCCCATCAAAAAGTAATTGTAAAAACTACCCCCTATTTTATGCCACTTAAATTTTACATTTCTCCATGTCTCCTACAGTAGCTAATTTGAGGCTTCTAATTGCAAATATGAATTTCAGAATTTGCAACAAATTTTATCGTATGCCGCAAATAAAAAAATTCCAGTGTTTTTCTGCAGGGGTAAAAATACCCAGGCCACCCAGGCGGGGAGCACGGGAGCACGGGGTCCACGGCACTTGAACTCTCCGTCCGTCTGAAAAGAAGCGGCTACTTGCTGCCCTGAAGTTAGCAACAAACTGAAGTGATCGAGTTCCATGGGGCAACTGAGTGGAGGGGCAAGTGCAAGTGGTCCGCTACAACCCGAACTCCCTGCGCTCATGGAGAACACGTCGACGGCAGGCAGGCAGGCAGCAGCCAGTCGTACAGTATTGTAGTGAGTGGCCTTACCTTACCAGTTACCACACGAATGGCGGGCTTGGGTGGTTATGGGGGAGGGGAAAAGGAAAAGACAAAAGACAAAAGAGAGGAAGAGCCCAAAGAGAAAAAAGAAAAAAAAGAAAAAAGAAATGAAAGAAAGAAGGAAAAAAGATGAAGGAAAAAGCTGTACGTTGGCTGTACTCTAGTTATTTTAATTGGTGTACCCTATGATGAATAAGTATAATAGCGGATATGACGGAAGGCTCTTGGTTGGGTGTTGGGTATACGGTAGGGAAGAAGAAGAGGAGGAAACGGGGGAAAGGAAAAGACAAGAGAAGTTGAAAGGAGGGGGAAAAAAGTGAAACGTGGTAATAAGTATTATAGCACACATGACAGAAGGCTTGGTTGAGTACATGGTAGGAGAGAAGAAGAGGAGGAAATGGGAAAAAGGAAAAGACAAGAGAGATTGAAGAAAAAAAAGAAGGGAAAAAAAGAAGAGAATCGTGGTAATAAGTATTATAACACACATAGCGGAAGGCTTGGTTGAGTAAATGGTAGGGAAGAAGAACAGGAGGAAATGGAGGAAAAAGGAAAAGACAAGGGAGATTGAAGGAAAAAAAGGAGGGGGGGGGGGAGAAGTGAAACACAGTAATATTATACCACACATGATGGAAGGCTTGGTTGGGTATACAATAGTGAAGAAGAAGAGGAGGAATTGGAGGAAAAGGAAAAGCCAAGAAAGATTGAAGAGAAAAGAAGAGGGAAAAAAAAAGAAAGCGAAACATAGTAATAAGTATAACAACACATGATAGAAGGCTTGGTTATATGGTAGGGAAGAAGAAGAAGAAGAAAGGGAGAAAAAAAAAAAAAAAAAAAAGAGGGAAAAAGGAAGGAAAAAATAGAGTAGCACAATAATAAGTATAATAGCACATGACGAAGGCATGGTTATATGGTAGGGAAGAAGAAGAAGAAAAGGGAAAAAAAGACAAAAAGACAAAAGAGAAGAGAGAATTAAGAAGGAGGGAAAAAAGAAGAGGAGTAATTAAACTCAATGTTCTTATTTCTATTAGTGCACTCCACAATAATTTGGAATGATGATGGGTTGTTCACATGGGATGTTTGCAACAAAAGTGGACTTTTGATACATTTTTTAATAGAGGGGCTAACCCTTATAAAGATCCTTTGGAGTATTTGGTGAGTACCACCCAAATTTGGATTTAAAAAATATTTCTTAGAGGGGAATCATGTGTGAAAATCAAAAACCATTTCACTCATCAAAGGTGAAAGATTTCTTCCCATGATGGTTACTTCAAAAATTCACAAAAACCATCGCCTTCCCCTCCAAAAATAATGATTTTTGATAAAAACTTATAATGATTTTCAGTTTTCTGCAATTAAAAAAAAAAAGACCAATATTTCCTCCCTGTTCAAAAATGATCTTTTAGTTCCTCTTAACGTTATTGCAATAAACTTAATACTACACTTTGGAAAGGACTCCAAAACTCAAAGTTTCAAGATGATAGGGTAGTGCACCGAATTCTCAACTTGAAGCTTGAAATGAGTTGAAATAACATTTTTTTTAAGAAAAAAAAATCCATACGATTTTGTCGAAGCTGAAGATCATTTTGGGATGGGGGAGGGGAGTAGTAAACTTAACTTTGTTTCTATTTTGGTCCATGAACTGAAACGAACGGTTTTAGGCTTTACTTTTGTTTTTTTCCTAGACAGTCCTCCCCCACGACTGGTCGTCAGTCTCCGAATTGCAAGAGGGAAAAAGGAAAAAAAAGGCGAAAAAGAAAAAGAAAAGTTATATGGCAAGAGGATAAGTAACGCCACCCAACGGATCGGAAAGACGAGAGAAACTCACCGTGGACCCCACCTCTGTTGAAAAAGAAAAAGAAAAACAACGAGCGCCAACGCCGGTATTCAAGCGTAGTCAGCGAATCAAATTTAACGAAACGGTATGGGCCATATGGGCCTGCCCTGGGGGCCCCTTAACACATATGCATATATATATTTTCCAATATGAAAAAAAAATGGATGATAGAAAGCGGATGGATGAAAGAACTCCTATAACTTCATTACTTAAATGAATCCCCAAAAGAGAGTTTCTGATCCACGAGAAAGAAGCTTCAGTTACCCCATTTAGAGTTTAGAGGGAATTTAAAGAATAGAAAACGAGGTCTCAAGGAAAAGAAATTAGACCCGGCTTTCTATAAAAGGAATACCAATGGACGAGAGCGATGGCCGCAAGTTTTGTGTACTGACCAAGGAAACGTGCTTTCCCAGTCAGCGGATGAATGAATTTGACGGTATGGATGAACGGGGTGGATGTACAGAGGTCGTTTTCGGATGATTTCGGGGGATGAACGGCGGGTTATGCGTTCGAGGATTTATTAGTCTCAATACATTTGTTGTTTGCCGGGAATGGGTTGTGGACCTTGTGTTGTGGTATGGTCGCACATGGATGGTTGATCGAGCTCTGGCGGGGAAAGAGGACTTTTCTGTGTGTTGTAGTGAGAGTCCGTGGCCCGGTGAATTTTGTTGTTTTAGAAGGTGTTGATGGCGGGGGAGAGGAAGAGGAGAATTTTGGGGGTTGATAGTAGTTTGTGGAAGGGTGATTTGGTGAGGGATTCTTGCGTTGTTGTTTGATTTTGGTTATGGAACATGAGATTCGGACGGGGATGGTGAGTTTTGAGAATTCGTCTAGAGGGGAGAACAGTGATGAAGCGGTGGAAGAGGAAGAGCGATGGTGAATGGTTGTGGAATTGAGACGTTATCCGCGGGGGGTGGGGGTGGGGGGGTGGAGAGGTCGAGAAAGTCTATTTGAGGTTTATGAATTATAATGGCGTGACCGAGAGGGGAGGATGTTTTGTGAGAATTGAAGAGTGGAGAGGATCTTGAATTTGAGGAGAAAATGAATGGCGCTTGTGGTCAATCTTGGAGGTTAGGAGGATTCAAGAAACAGAACAGTGATGATTCGTAGTAGAGTTGCGGAGTTGTGGCGGTGGAAGCGGCGGTGTAAGAAGTTCGTGGACGTGTGTGGAGTTTCAGGATTTTGGATGGGAGTAGAGTGAGGTATGTAAATGGGCAGCGAGTTGTTTCCCGCTGCGGACATGGTGGACGTGCAACCAATGTCCTGGCTGTGGCCGGAGTCCACGCAGGCGTTGATGTTGGACAGGCGGAGCGGGCATACCGCGAATCCGAAGATGGTGGCGAAGGAGAACACGTTTGTGGATTCCGAGCACTTCGTGGAGCTCTTGGACCGGAGTGGCTCCGGGGACGCGCATCATGCTTCCCTCGTCCGTCTCTATGAAGATCGTCAAGTCAATGCCGTGAATCTCCTCAAGCAGGAACTTGAAACTTTGAACGCCGCGCGATTGGAAGCCGAACAGCGTCAGATCCAGATTATGGACGAGACTATGTATGAGCCTATATATAGCACTGGCGATGGGTCTACGCTCAGTGAAGACAGCCCGCGGTACGAGCATTATCTTGGTGACGATGGTCCGGGGTCCTGGAGCTCCGTGCCCGGCAGTGACAGCTGTTCTGTGGACATGGAAGGAGACAGCTTCGGACCTGCTGAGATGTGGCGAGACCGCGCACGTGGTTATGCGAAGCTGTTGACGGATAGCATACGTCGGGAGGAGGTTTTGATTCAGAAATTGAATGAGTATGCTTCTCTTCCTCCTCAGACTTGGCAGCCTTTGGAAGAGGTTCGGCAGCAGCTCCATCGCTTTGATAATTTCTTACGGTTTACCTTGAGGAAGGCGCCGGTCGTAATCGGACACCAGGTGCGCCTCCAATCGTTCCACCTCTTGTGAAATTTTAAAAAGATCCTTTTGTTCCTAATCTGAAAATAGGTTGCACTAAGATTCCTCTCAGATTGGCAATCCTTAAGGTCTTCACTTCATATTTCTACCGTTCAATTTGCAATTATTAGGATGTGGCAGGTGGTACAGCGTTCCCACGTTTATTATTCCTATGTCTTCCATTTAAATTGTATCAGACCTAGATAATATTTTCTGCTGCTATATTATCCAGTGCAAAGCTTTCACCGTAGTAGAAGCTATTTGCGATGTTATGATCCGATTTAAGGTTTTAAAGAGAACAAGGTTCTTATTAGCAAGTGCCAGTATATTTTCTTTTTTTGGAGTACTCCTACACTGGCATTCATGGGAGTCGCAAAATTCCATCAGAAAATTGTGAAATTTTGGTTCTTACACCTTGGTCGTCTTAGCATTTTGACCTTTCGAATGCTTTTCGGCTATGTCGTGGGCTAGAAAAGTCTAAATTGTTATTTCATTCGATTTGCAGGACAGCGATTTAAGATATCGGTTCGTCTACAACGCCTTCCCTACTCTACTTGAGGAGGTACCTTGGGAACGCTCCATTTCTTCTCAAGTCCATTCTCATGAATCCGTTTTTATTTATTCAGCGATGAGACACTCTGCAGCAACACAACATCAATTGTTGTTTTATCTTCATTCACCCTGTTCTTGTGATTTTGTTGTTTAGGAGGTGATTGGTAAGACGGATGGAGAGATATATAGGGGAACAGGAGTATTAGAGTTGATGGACTTCAAGCGTGAGGTAATGCGGAAGGGTCGCCCTGAAAAACGAGAAATTTTCTTCAACACCGACCTTTTTGGCGAAAAAACATTCTTGGTTGCTGTAGAACCTGTGTTGAGCCGTGCAGGAGAAGCCATAGGGATCAACTATGTTGCTATGGACGTAAGTGAACAGGTGGACAAACGTGAACGAATCGCACGTCTTCGCGAGCAAGTTGCTGTGCAAAAAGCCATGGAAGCAGAGCTTCACAAAACTATTCACATCACGGGTACTTTCCTCTCGAGACTTTGTTATTGCACACTTATTAGAATGAAATTTGTCATATCGCGCAGTTTAGGGTGCTGAATCGCTTCGTCCTCTAATGTGTGAGTGATTTCTCTGAGCTTTCAGCATATTAGGGTTGGTAATCACAGGCTCTAAGTGGTATCATGGCTTCCTCCCAGTTGCTTTCTCGTATGATATGACCGTGTTGGCATTTTTTTTTCTTGTTATTAAAGATTTGAAAGTGTCCATATGTTTTACTTAAGCGTGGTGAATATGTGGAATTTTGTAGAGGAAACAATGCGGGCGAAGCAAATGCTGGCAACGATGTCGCATGAAATTCGATCCCCTCTGTCTGGTGTAGTAAGCATGGCGGAGGTCTTGGCCACCACGCAGCTTGACGAGGAACAGCGGCAGCTAGTGGACGTCATGGTGTCATCTGGTGATCTTGTGCTCCAGCTCATCAATGACATTCTAGATCTTTCCAAGGTTCAATCGGGTAAGTATTACTATTTTGGCACGATTATTCCTGGGGCAATTGCAGCAGTTGCGGTAAAACCTTTGAAGAGTTCGGGTACGTTCTGTTGCAATATTGTATTTTGATTGATTACTCTGCTCTGGCAGGAGCAATGAAGTTTGAGGCCAAAAAGTTCCGACCTCGAGAGGTGGTGAAGCACGTGTTGCAAATGGCTCTTGCTAACATGCAATCCAAGACCCTTGTCTTAGAAGGACGTATCTATGACGATGTACCGCTTGAGGTCATTGGTGATGTTTTGCGGATCCGCCAAGTTTTCACTAACCTAGTTGGGTAATCATCTTCGGACCCTTTTTCCTTAATATAAGATTTTGTGGCTCCCTGTAGAGGCTTTTTGGTATCTATCGTGCTTCGTTTAAATCATGTGAACCTATTCAGCAGCACATTTCTTCATCTCTTTGTTCTGATTGTGTATGTGTACATGTTTGTGGGGTGTGGGGTGCAGCAATGCTATTAAGTTCACCCATGAAGGTTCAGTGATGTTACTTGTTCGCGTGGTCCCTCCTCCCCCGCCCTCAATAGAAAGAGCAGCCAAAAATGTTTTTCAAGCAACTATTGGCATAACTGCAACTGTTGATAGTGTAACCTCCTCTGGAGTTTTACCCGGTGGTTCAAGACCGAATTCTACTGGTGTAGCTTTGCACCATGAAGTAGGTGACCCGTCAGGGTACCCTTATGCTGCCGAGAGCAGTCCACGTCTTATAAGTGTACAGTCCACTCCTGCAGGCAGAAGGTCCGAAGTGGAGGCTGAAGTCGAGGATACCGTCTGGTTACATTGTGAAGTTACCGACTCTGGCATTGGCATCCCAGGTAAGGTTGCATAAACTACCGGTGGGATTCGTACTTACCATATGTGTCTCGATCCGGTAGGATGTTAGTGAATATAAGAGTCTCCGAGTGCGGGCGTGTCAAGGTTTATCATGTGGTTAATGGCAAGAAGCAAGGATTGCTATAACCGGATCTCCTGTGATTTCATATTTGGATTTGCAGCCTGCTCCTTAGAGTTGAAATTTTGATCGGACTGTTCTAAATGTGGTTCTTTACTATAATGTGTGTAGAATCAGCGTTGCCTACGCTGTTTGAGAAGTACACTCAGGTCAGCGCAACTCATGCCCGGAAATACGGCGGTACTGGATTGGGTTTGGCTATCTGCAAGAATTTGGTAAGCAATGTGTACGTGAAACTAATTTATGTCATTTGGGCTTACATAGTGCATAGTGGACCTCTGGACCTGTTCTCTCTGGCAATTTTAGCTGAGAATCACTCCGGGACATTGATCGTACGAGTTCCATCTTTCTTGAGACGTTTATTGTATGTGTTAATTGCATCCCTCTCACATGGGCTAAGAAGTGCTGATTTTTGTGTAACATGGAATACGCAGGTGGAATTGATGGGTGGAAGTTTGACGGTATCGAGTAAAGAGAATCACGGTTCCACGTTTTCTTTCTCTCTCCCTTTCAGAGTACATCCAGAAAGATCTATGAGTTCAGGTCAATTGAGTGACGAGGTGTACGATATGATGACCAAGGAAGCGAAAGTAGAGGGATCTGATGTGTTGGCATCTGCGAAAAAGGTTGGTTACTACCATTTTACATCAAAAGTTTCCTCGAAATCTTCAAGTCCATCTTCAAGTCTGAATGCAAGTCCGTCTCCAACTCCACCTATTCCTCCCAGCCCTAGTAGCTCTATATGGGGTGATGCACGGAAGCAATCAAACCCTGAACCGAAAAGAAAAGTTGTACCCAAGACTCGAGAGGCTCATAGATCTTCGAACCGCCGAAAGCCGGTTTCACTTGGAAAACCAGTGGCTCTAGCATTCTATCAAGACAGTTCACCTGAGTTCATGGACTGTGACTCGAAGGCACCAGACCACATGGAGTACATTCCTGGTTTGTCTATGCCACGGTGTCCGATTCCTTCCCTTCCACTTGAACGCAGATTGGATGGATCTTCTTCTGGTTCCCTTCTTTCTCAGTCTAGGATCCGCTCGCCAGGAGGTCTGGCAGGGCAAGGGAAGAAGGCTGGCAAAATTCAAGAAAGTGTCATGTTACCACCTGCAGCTCACGACATGCAGACCCAAAGACGGTCACGGATTCTGCTAGCA
Organism: Rhytidiadelphus loreus; assembly: GCA_947034895.1. Taxonomy (NCBI): domain Eukaryota; kingdom Viridiplantae; phylum Streptophyta; class Bryopsida; order Hypnales; family Hylocomiaceae; genus Rhytidiadelphus; species Rhytidiadelphus loreus. The sequence goes on from OX344763.1 coordinate 9,906,796, forward strand.
GAGGACAACAAAGTTAACGTAATGGTGGCGCAGTCGATGATGCAGAGGCTTGGACACAAATTAGAGGTTGTCAACAATGGGGCTGAGGCAATTGCAGCTGTTCAGCGAAATTCCTATGATGTCATCTTGATGGTAAGTGTGGAGGTAGAAAACAATTCTGGTTTGCGGCTTATCATGACAATTTTTTGCGAGAATCGATCTAGGGAATTTCAATTTGTGGCACTTAATGTTCGCTTACTTCCAATGTCAAACATAGCTTTCGTGACCGGAATTCACCTGCCGTTCACCACTCTACCTGCTGTGGCCCAGCTAGTGCTGAGTACTCTGATATTCTCTTTCCACATTTGAAACTTATGACAACGACCAAGACTCTTGTCGTCATTTCCTCTGGAAAGTTAGCGCTGCTAAATTGGAGTCCTCTTGCCGTTCTCGGATTTGCAGGACGTGTGTATGCCCGTCATGGATGGGCTTGAAGCTACACGCAGAATACGTCGTTACGAGGCAACGGGATCATGGGAGGACTTGAGGGAAGGGGAGGCAAACAGGACTGCAGAAGCTAGCTCTTCCAATATGGACCTCGGAAACTCAACTTCTCAAACTCTTAACCGACAGAGGACCCCCATTATTGCTGTAAGTGAATTGTGATGCAGTCCTATTCCCGCCTTCATTCTGTTTGTAATACAGTTGTGTTACGACTTCAGTCAATTGCTTCTACACAAGAACTGTGTTCAATTGTATTGATCGTTATTAAGACCGTGGTTTGAGTGCTATGAGTTCTAGTTGTCTCTAATTGTTAGCGTGTGGCGACGAAGTTGAGGTTCCTTATTAGATGTTCAACTGACGCTCAGATTGCTGTTCTGCAGATGACGGCAAATGCGTTATCTGATAACATGACGGAGTGCTACATGCATGGAATGGATTCCTTTGTCGCAAAGCCTGTGACTTTCAAGAGACTGGAGCAAGTGCTGAAGCAGTTTATTCCCTGCCTTGACTGCACCCAAAGCTCAACTGGGGTTCGAGCTCCTAAAGACTCAGGTCCGTAATGGATGTAATACAATTTGCGCCGAGATCCTCCCAAGTTCCCATCTTCCACGACTGTTCACTGCATAACAGTGCACATCATATCCAATGTCAAGCTTCAACTACCCCTGAATGCTCACGACCACAGCGCTTTGCTTTTGAGCATGAGAATTGCTGCGAGGTATTCTTCCAATCACCCGTTCACAAAGCCCTTTGCATTGGTTCTGGATTAGAAGCGCTAAAATAAACCCCAGAGCCCAGGGGATATACTCCAACTGGTCCATATGAGGACCTGAAATGGACGGATGAATCAACCTCAAAGAGCAGCTTGCAAATTCGCTGAATGTATGATGCTCGTCAACCAGAAATTGGCCCCCCATTCATTGCTGTAAGCTCTAAACGGCAAGCTCAAGTAGAAATCAATGAAGTACCGAGTTATTGTCGCCGTCCAGAACTAAATTATAGTATCGTGGTTTCTTACCGACTCTCGCTGTCAGTTGCTTTAGAAACGACGTTCATCACTTTGCTCAGGAAACTGTTTTTGTCGAGGTTCCAGACTGGAGTGTACAATTCAAGTGTATCATAATATCGGATCCATCTGTGAAAGTTTTAAAATTAGAAAGCCACGGTTCTAGTCAGAAATTTAGTCCTTGTGATTCAAGGCGATGTGGAAATGGAGCTCTAGAGCCCATGGAAGGTAGAGGGATTCTATTGCCTTGAAAAAAATTATTGATCAACTGAAAATTAGTGCCGATGGCCCCAGAACTCGTTGGGCTTCTCCACTTGTAAATTGTGTATCATAAAGTTAGCAAGCATGTGGAGTGAGAAAGGGGGTTTGAGGTAGAACCTTGATGCTGATCAAGTGCAGAACAGCTTTGAGTCTTATGGCTGAAGATAGCGAGAGCTTGATTTTAGAGTTAGTGATATGTGGGTCATTAGTCCTGTAAGGACGGAAACCCATGTCCTTGGAAGTCATACCTCCACTCAAAATCCTCCACTTTGCAGCTATTTATGAGTGAAACTTTTTCAAAGATTTATTTTTCAAAGATGAAATCACACGTTTGAACCCTGTGTCGCCAGAGCCTATGAACGTGTGGTCTAAGCCCTCCTAATTCATTTACTTGCCTCTGAATTTGTAGGAATATCAAGGAGCCATTGCATATGTCTTGGCAGCAGAAGGGGGATGACACTTTCAACATGAACATAAAACATGTACAAGCACTTTAAAAGCCTCTCAAGCTGCGAAGTTTGTATGTGGGTATTTTAAAACCAACTTTAAGGTGGGCACCCCCCCAAACCACCACTTTTGAGGTAATGTGCATAGTTACTATCATCAGACTGGCTCAAATTTCCATTGATTTTCCAGTTGGCAGGTGCAAAGGAGGTTCCAACGTACCAAAGAACGCGTCATTTGGATACAATAGAGTTAATCATAAAGTGCGAACCCCAGTTTGTAAACACCAAACTCCATTAGACTCCAATTTTAAGAGTTTCATCTTGGAGTTTTTCTCAAACTCCAGCTCATGGTCCCTCATTGCATATACTTTACAATTAACTCTAATATGCAAAAGTTGTGAAGGGTCAAAGGTTTTTTGGTAGAGGTTCTGAAATCTTTTCTTTCACATAGGTACATATTGATTTTGGAGATGTACATAGAGTGATGATGGTAGTTTGGGGACATTTGGGGGAGCCCACCTTAAATACCAATGTCATACATTTGAGGTAAATATAATTGCTTTTAGTATAATGTTTTTTGGGGATTACAAGACAAGAAACTTATGAAAACAAAATCTTTTTAGACAGTAACATTTTTTTCCTCATAAACACATATCCTGTATTCAAACTCCTCATGCATGAGTTTTGGGTTTAGAAATTTTACAAGCAATTGTAAATTTAGATCCCTCCAGCTTGCTTATACATTGGTTTTCAATTGAAGGAAATGAAAATGAGTCCAGGTACATGACATCAGAGCTCTTGCTGTTACTTCTCTAGGGGTTAACCTCGAAACACCTAATAAGAGAGACCCCCCAAAATGGCCTTTGGATGACATTCATCGCTATATGAAGATGAATTATACACAATTTTTCATCCAAATTTAATTTGGAACTTGGTTGAGCACTTTTGCAAGTGCTCAAGGTGGTGTTGGAAATCTTGCCTTTTGGGTACTGTTGACTATTCTTCCAAGGATGGCAATATAGTGGGTTTTGACAACTTCAAGTTCCAAGGTCTTGATGTGAATTTGGTGAGCCATAGAAATTATCTTTCTTAAATTTGAACCCTACTAACGAAATGAAGCTAATGAAGTGAAGTTTTCTACTCCAATTGAAAATTTGAAACAATCCTAAAATGGAATATTTATTGCATTGGACCTACAACCACAATTTATTGATTTTATAATTATAGGGAGACATGGTAAATGATTTGACTCCATAATATTCTACACTATCATATATACCCATGGAGAAATTTTCAGATTTTTTGAGTTAATTGTGTACTTGATAAGAAATTTCTTCACTTTTTCCTTAAAAAAATGCATAATAATTTCAAATTTTCACATAAAAATTTGAAAATGTATATAATAAGGTAGCTGACCTCTTTCCTATTAGTTACTCATTTTCACTAGTTAGGCTGCAAAGCATACAATGATCATAAGATGTATGTTGGAAGCCCCGATCATCACCTACATTGAAGTATAGTGGCATTTGTAAACAACCTATGGTTGAAAATACGGTGATTTATATAACAAGAATAGGTTGAATAGAATCTTCGCAAAATAAAATTCATGATAATTTTGTTTTTGAGGGGAAAAATGTAAAAGAAAATGTAAAATCTATTTCTATAAATGGGGAAAATTTCCCCCTCACCATACAACAAATATGTTGAATTACTTAATCCATAAACAACACTTGGGATGTTTTCTGGCCTATGAATGACAAAAAATCTCTCCATGCAAGACATAAATGCAACTATTCACCCTCCAAATTTTGTGTAAAAAAGGAAGGTCTTCTACAGTAGTTTGACTGACTTCCAATGAGTGCTTTTGCATTTTTTTAAGCCAACAATTCACACGGTACCAAAATAGATGACTTCGACAATGACCGACTCGTACTTCAAGGGTTAAGTGATCAGAAAGAGGTTGGTTAAGTGTAAAGATTACATGTAGTTTCATCCCTGAAAATTAAAATTGAAAGATGACATAGTCGCATCTTACATGGGATCTTGTTCAACTACTACCAGTACTGTTATCTTCAACTTTACTCTCAGATGAGCTTTAACAGTTACAGAGTATCATCCAGTTGACCCCCACAAAAGGTCCGAACAGTTTTGTTTTTTTGACTTTCTAGTGCCAGATTGCACAAAAAAATAATAATTTGGCTAAAAAATGGGAAAAAACTGTGAAGTTTTTTTCCCAAAAAACTTCAAACTAAAAAGAAATCTTGGATGAAATCGCTAGATTGTGGATGGAAATAGAATTAGAGACATGTGATATGTACAAATGTGATATTTTCTATCTAATATGTGAATGAATGCTGAAATTTGGAGCACCACCATAACATTTTATATCGCCACTTTGGCACTTCATAAAAAATGAAAAAAAAACCCACCCTGAATCTGAACTCTCCAACAACAAAGAGATGATTTGCAATTTAGATATGCGCACCCATTTATTTATCGTCCCTACCCAATGGAATCTTGTTATGGTAGTGTATTGTAAAACCACCATTCTCCTTCAGATCACCTGTATTTTTAGACGAGGTGATCCTTAACCCATCAATGATGTGGAGGACGTTTTTCGGCCAATGAATGACGAAGAATCTTTCCATGTGGGACAGAAGTGCAACTATTCATCCTCCAAATTTTGTGTAAAAAAAAGGGTCTTCTACAATAGTTTGACTGACTTCCAATGAGTACTTTTGCATTTTTTTAAGCCAACAATTCACACGGTACCAAAATAGATGACTTCCACAATGAATGGCTCGTCATTTATGGGTTAAATGGACCACTTTAGCAATTGAATGAATCAAGAAAAAATTGTTTTTCTATTGCAAGAACCAATCATTGACTTTGGTTTTCACACATCTCTTTTCAGAAGTTGCAAGTAGACAATTTCGGGTACTTGTGGTCACAAATAGGTGCCTATGCTTCAACTCTTGAAAATTTACAAGCAATTCAAAAATGCTTGGAAAAATACAAAATCACTTCTATTAGGTTTCACATCTATTTTTTCTTTCTTTGAAAAATGATCTAAAAATATTTTTGTCCACAGAAACCTATAAAAAAGGCAAACCAAACTTTAAATGGTTACTTTTAGAGCATACTACCGTACTCCCCTATCTATCAGTTTGTCAAATATTTGTAAACTAAAATCTTGGACACGTGTAGAAATATAACATATTATATTATTGGAAGAATAATAATAATGGTTTTGGATACATGTCTATATTGCTACTTTGCTATTTTTTGAGTTCATCCCAAGGTATTGCACAACATTTTGTATTTCTCTAATCTAGTACCTTCACATAATAGTACCAATATGTACCAATGTGATCAAGAAATTCAAACTTGCCAGTCATTTTTTAAGGTTCTCCAAATGATTTGAGATTAATCCACTACTAGAAAATTCAATTTTCTTTGTTGATTTGGTCATGTCAATTTGAACAAAAATCAATAGTAATTTGTTGATTTGGATAGAAAAATTGTTGATTTTTGTTCAAATCAACATGACCAAATCAAGAAAAAAAATTGAATTTTCTAGTGGTGGTTTTACATATACTAAAGTCATGCAACCTTATGTTTATGTACATAATGTTTACTTCAATACTTATTTTAATCCACTTTGAATTGTTTGGAATGACAGCAAGCTATGCAAGGAAATTGCTCATCATTGGTTTTCAAGGAAAGTTGCCCAAAAAGTTGTCATCATTTACTTTAATTAAGAAATATTAAAATATTAAAATATCAACACCTAAAAGAATTCAATGTTTTTAGGCCAAAAAATGCTTCAAAGTACTCAAACCCAAAACAAGGCTAAAATCTTCATCTATATGTATTCATTAACAAATTCAACTATAGGATTCTTTAGTTAACTTGTTAGAGTACATCCTTCTAAAATTTCAAAATTACCAATTGCAAGATCATGACACTTAGATTTCAAGAAGGGGTATTTAAAACTCTTCCCAAATGGTTAGGCTTCATCTTTCAAACTTTCTACACAAAAATGTCATTAGAAGAAATTTGAAGGGTCAAAAAGACCACGAGTTATCATGTAGTAGGAACAAGCAAATTTGACTACTCAGACTACGTAGCCAAGAGGCTACTACGTAATTTCTCAATTTTTTTCTCATTTGAAGAATATATATTTTAATTAATTTTTTTTTATAGCTAGCCGTTCTTTCATTGCAAAAGGAACAATGTCTGGTACAGGCTTGAAACGGCCTTCTTTTGACCTCAAATCCCTTCTAATGGTAGATCCTACAACTTGTTACTCTTCATAATATGTTGAAGAAATAATTTGGGTATACATAAAAATAATTTCAAGAAAAAATATTTTATATTTATGATTGAAAAAAATACCAAATAGGAAAAAATAGAGTATGATTCAAAATACTAAATTGTTAAAAATTTAGTTATGGAATTGAAATATTCCAATTGTGATGGTTGTAATGTTGCAATAAACAACCTATTTTATTTTATTTCAAAAATATTGGAAATTGAATTGAATAAAAGGACTTCAAAGTTTATTTTAGAGTAGAGATTCCATAACTACCCACAACTTAAAACTCCTCATAACTTTCTTCTTGTCAATCAAAATGAAATGATTCAAAGCTATCCACATACAAATCTAATAAATCAATTTCAAATTTTTATTTCTTAAAAAAAATCATTTTTTTGAGCTACTTGGGAGCAACAAAAATTACATATCATACAATAACTTTTGAACTATGTAGTCAAAAGATTTGAAAATTGTTGTGCTCAATTGCCCAAGGAGTAGCTTTCACAATTTCAGCGAAAAAAATGAAAATTCTATCCGATGTGAGGTGCCCAAATTTGCTATGTTGCCAAAAATGTAGTTTGATCCTTTAGAGGGGTAAAAAAGCAAACATAGACTTGGATGAAGATACACATATGGATGATTCTATCCCTTTCCCCTTTTCCAATATGCATCTCACTATGCATCCAAAAGAGGTAGTCACACATTTGGTTTGCCATTAGTTGCCCCCCCTCTTCCAAAAATGAATAGGCCATTGATTTTTTTTTTAAATGCTTCCTCTTCCAGATTGCCGTTGATTTCTCAAAAAAATTTAAGCCGTTGATCTTTGAGATTGAATCTAAGCCATCCATCCAAATATGAATATGGATACAGAATACGAAAGCGAATACATAACCAAAATACGGATATGGATACAGTACCAAAATACAAATACTTGATATTGGAATATTGTACAATACGGATATGGATATGGGATATGGATATGGGGTACGGGATTTTCATTGTTCTATATTGTTTGTCATGTAAACTTCATTCAAAAAATTACAAGTAGGGGGATGAAAAATTAAGAAATTAATTTTAATTAAATTTCTTTTTTAAACCCGGGGTGGGGGGTTTTGAGGGGACTTTTAAAGTAATTAATTAAAATTTTGAGTGCATAGTGACAGAAGTGTCACTATGCACCCAAAAGTGGCTGTAACAGCCACAAAGTATTGACTATCTCTTATGATGATGCATCCAGATTCAAGTTGCAATTAATGCACCCCCCTCCTTCCTTGTAAAAATCGAGAGCTATTGATCTTGTAAACAATCTCCCCCCCTTCCAATGCCATTGATCTTGAAAAATAAATAATACGGATACAGATACTCTAGGATATGGATATGGATATATAAGACAGATATGAAATATGAAATATATACAGAATATGTATGAAATACATATATATATACGTCGTCCTATATTGTTTGCAGGTGAAGCACATGTCATAGAAATACAAGTATGATATTGGAGGTATGTCACAAGCACCCATGTCAATTTTCTAGCCAATGGCAAAGTGACATGTGTATCCCCTTTCACACATTAGATGTGATTTACCTACTGGGAAGGGTTGTGAGTTCCCAAGTGGGGAACCCCCCAAAAGTGGCCGAAATTGTCCGTTCGCAAGCTCTGCTGACTTGGCCGAGAGATTGCTATGTCGTTGTTTTTTTAAAATTAAAAAAATTAAAAAAATTAAACTTTGTTTTTCATTTTAAGAACTTAAAATTTTATTTTATTTTTTGAAAAAAATAAATCTGGCATCCACGTTCGATGGGGCTCCGGAGGAACAGAGCTAGGAACAACCCCGAAATCTCATCTAATGTTTTTTGAAAAGTTCAATGGCCAATGGCTCAATGCCACTTGTACCTTTTGAAAATAATTTGTCCCCCTTTCAATGTTTTTCTCTAAAATTCACATTCTCTCACTATCATCTCACTACGCATTTCAACGTGCGAGTCACTTCTTCTTGTATGAATTGCCCTGAATCAAAAAGTTGATGTGCAATACTTCCAATTCTTTCACCATAGCAAACAAATGTAAACAAATTTGCCTTCTATTTTGAATTTGTTAATTTCATATCTCATAGCCCTTCCTAACTAATTTGAGATCTCAAATTCCAAATGTGAATTCAAATTTTTCAAAATTGCTATCTTGTGATAAATAATTAATTCTTGTGTTTTCCCCGGAGGTGAAAAGACTTGTTAGCGTTTTGATTCAATGTGGACTACAAACAAACAAACAACAAATTGGTTGAAGCATAATCCCCTAAAAGATTCACAAAATTCAAAAGGTGCTCAAAATCTACCTTCTTAACCCTTAAAAACCAGTGAAGCTAGATTTGAGTTGCAACATGGTATTTGAGGGATATTTGACATACAAGGTGCATGAATTGATGTATACAATAATTACAAAAGTTTGTAATCATAGTAAGTCAAATCCAATGATGCACGACACCTCCAATTTAGATCATTATTACACCTCCTATATGTTTGAGAAGTTGCATGGTATGGTATTCTACATGTACAGTGTTGTCTTTGAATATTACTACGCTTAACCCTTAAAGGGCGGGCATGTGACCATGGAAATCATCCCTTTTGGCATTATGTGAATAGTTGGCTTACAAGAATCCAAAAGCACTTATCATAATTCAAACTACTATACAAGACCTCCCCTTTACATGCAAAATTTTGAGGATGAATAGTTGCACTTCCATCCTACACGTAAGCATTCGTTGACCAGAAAATGGCTACAATGTCGTTTATGGGTAAAATATTAAAATGACCTCCAAATGAAAAATGTTAGTTGTTGAAAAATTAAATGCAACAGTGTGTGTCTTGCCATATTTTAGTACATACTTCATATTCTAAGAGGGAAATATAAGACCGGACACATGGTCCCCATGAAACCTTTTAAGGCCTTTCAAGGTTTAAAGAAAGATTTCCAAAAATTCAGAAGATGCTCAAAACTCCGGCCTCGTGGCGAACGATACGAAACGGGAGTGCCCAACCGCTTTCGGAAGGGGATCCCTCTTTGCTTGAGGCGCGTCCCCCGCGGACCCAACGCGACGAGACGAGACGAAACGAAACGAAACACGACGTGAGAATTTCTTCATGACTGGGCCACACCCGTGCGCCGGCAGACCTGCAGAACCATATGCTTGCTGCCCCTAAACTTCTATTGCTTGGATAACTGAGTTGTTGTTCACCGCAAAAAAAGAAAATTCAAGGCCACTCTGATAGTCAACCTTGGCTGGCTTTCTTCCTTTCTGGCTGGATTGCAATTCTCAAGTAGACTGAGCTGTCTCTCTTCGCTTTCCCTGCCTCACAAAGGTGCCCAGCCGTTTCGTCAAGTCGTCGTCTCCGCTGGTGACTTGGTGCTGTTCGAAGTCTCGCTTTCTTTTCCAGTCACCTACCAAACAAACGTCCCCACACGCGCACCACCTATGAACTCCAGTCGAGCCCTGGTTCTTGACATGCACATCCACGCATGAGTCGACCTCTTCGATCTATCTGATCGTACTGTTTTGGGGGGTGCGTCAAGAATCGAGCTTCGTCCGTCTAGGCTCCCGGAATTTGAAGAATTGGTAAAACTTGGCCTTGCGTGTGGGGTTGGTGCTGGCTGGCACCAGTCGAGGTACGGTGGGTTTCTGAGGGAGTGAGGAAAGGTTTTATGAGCGTTTTTGATGATGGGTAGTCAGTGCAGTGGTTTGTTGTCTGAAGGTTTCTAATAAGTTTCTAATTTGTGATGCTTCGTATTCGTTCCAAGCAGTGATGGTGTTGTGGTAGTGGTTTGATGTATATCCTCTTCCGTGGAGGATTTTTTGTAGTGGATTTGATTCTTGAGAGAGCGTCGTCGTTGCACGGTATTACAAAAAAAAAAACTTGTTGAATAGAATCTTTGGAAGGTTATTGTTTTGTCAGGGTTTTGTATGAATTTTTATGACTATCACAAAAAAACTTCCTCGGTGTTGGTGTCTGCTTGTCGAAGTTGAATCGTGTCTGGTGTCGGGATTGGTATCGTTTCTCTTTGGAGGTAGGCTCTGGTGAAACCTCGCTCAGTTTCGTTTTTCCTATTTGTCTAGGTCCCGTGAAGATTGAGCAATAATCTTCCATGCGCTCTCTGTGTCTGAAGATCGGACGATCGATGCAGCCGGCAACATGACGTGACCTTCATAGCTCTAACTGAAATTCGACTCAATCCGTGTTACCCAGATATACTTCTCTTCGAATTTGGACTGGCAAGGGCTACTATTGCTTACCCCGACACCGAATTTTGAAGTTTTGAGCTATGAAGTCGTTTCCCACGCAGAGACTGATACTGCTCACGCTACTGTACTGTTGTGCGGCGGCGCTCATTTCCGGAGTATGTTCCACGCGGGTCTCTGAATCCCTTCTGGTATCCCCAAGCTTGTCGACCCTGGAAACCTGGACGGCAACTGCCAGATCGCTCACCTCCACTGAAAAAATTGAAACCACGGAAGTAGCGGAAGTCATGGACGAGACATCAATTGACGAATCACAAGCAGACCCAGAGCTCATCAAGCTCCAGAACTCCCTTCCGCAGTTGTACCACACGCCTGAAGTTTTCGCTCTGAATTACAAGGAGATGATCGAGAATCTGAAGGTGTTCATTTACCCGAATTCCCAGAACATGTCTTACGAGTACGACGTCACAAGCGAGAAGAAGCGTTTGGAGGGGGAAGGGTTCGAGCTGCAGTTTCTGAACTTGCTGACGACGAGTGTTTTTGTGACCAAGGCTCCCGAAGAAGCGCATCTGTTCTTTCTGCCGCTGTCGTTCACTGCCCTTGTCGCCCAGCTTGGTCCTGGTGGGGTAGGTCATCATCTCCGCCACTACCTGCAAGACATCCGGGAGAATTTCACTTTCTGGGACCGCTCGCTGGGATCCGACCACTTTTATTTTGCAACAGAAGGGTATGAGTATTTTAATCACAGAAACAACCTGGAGTTCACTAAAAACGCCATCCAAGTTGCGAGATCGCCGCTACCGCCGCTGCAGTTCTTCTACCCGCACAAAGACATCGCGTTGCCCTCGTACCAAGCCGAAAGAGTCGAATCACGGAATCCAACTGCCGTTCAACAGGTGAGCACTTGGAGAATCTATAACTGATTGCGCTTTTGGTCACACGAGAATTCTGGGTTTCAGGCATCTGAGTTCAAGAAGGTCGTTGAAGCTTGAATTCTACTCCGGTGGAGCACATTTGAACTCAGAATTGCGAAACTTAATTCATAATAGTTGTGTTCGATTTTTAAACTGATTGTGTACCGAGAATTGACGTTTACGAATTGAGAGCAATATTTCCAATCCTCTGTATCTGTACGTGGAAATTAGGTCTCAATCCCAAGTCGAAATCCACTTTTCCACGTACAGATACAGAACGCGTCCCTTGTGTTACAGATTGCGTTTTCTTAGAGATCAGAACCTATTCGGAAATCTACTCTACTCCAGTGGAATTCATTGAACTCAGAATTCTGCAGTTCACTAATTGTTATGTTCAATTTTTCCAACTAAATTGGGACCGCATTCCAAACTAACAGTGCACCATTCATTTGACGTTTATAAATTGAGAGCAATACCACCAATCCTCCGTTTCTGTACGTGGAAATTAGGTCACAAGCCCAAGTCCAAACTGTTCCCACATACAGACATAGCACGTGTCCCTTGTCAAACAGATGGCATTTCTTTAGAATCATGTCAGAAATCTTTTTAAGAAAAAGTTTAATAAACCAATTGCCTGTGCGTCCCTCTCATGAATCCCAGCGCCTACGGATTCAATCCTCTGTTTCCTCTGTTTCTGTAAACGGAAATTAGGTCTCAATCCCAATTCAAAACCTATCTCCCCCACACATACACAGAACTCGCCCTTGTGACACAGATTGCGTTTCCTGTAGAATCTTGTCAGAAATCTGAAAGAAAAAATAGTTTTGACGAATCAATTGCCTGTGTGTCCCTGTCATGCACCCCAGCGTTCCCACCTCGCCTACATCGGGTTTCAATCCTTGTTACCACCTTCTGACTGGTCCTCCGACGTCAACTTCGCCTTCGACATATCACAACTTCACGATGCGAAGTTCTGCGTGACGGACTCCCTGCGGAACGTGGTGGACGCGTTGCGAGCAGGGTGCGTCCCCGTGTTGGTCTCCGACACGCTTTTCTACGACCTCCCGTTCCAGGACATTCTCAAGTGGCATGAGTTTGCGGTGCTGGTGGGGGCATCGGAGATGGGGAGGCTGAAGGAAGTGATGAGGAGCATGCCGGCGGGGGAGTACAAGCGGATGCAGTACTTGGGAATGCAGGCGAGTTTGCATATGAAGTGGAACGACCCGCCAAAGGCATACGATGCTTTTCATATGACGATGTTTGAGCTGTGGGTGCGAAGGCACAGTGTGAAGTATGCGCGCCGCGCGGAGTCCTAGCTCCTCTCTCGATTACTTGGTCGACCCTAATTCCTAACCTAAACCCTAAACCCTGAAACCCTAACCCTATAATAGTCAGAATACACTCAAATCTCTATTTTATGACCCTCTGTACCATACCACGGCTGGATGTTGAGAATAACTGGAATCATGTTTTGGACTTCTTCGTGGTTCTGAAAGGGAGGAGAAAACTAGGTTTCCAAAAAAACCCAACCCTGCTGACGTCTGCAAACAGTGTTCTAGAATTTGTTGCATAGTTGCTACAGTATCGTCGATTGACAGTATCGTCGATTGTAGCACATTTCCCACCATGGGTATTTGCAGTGGTGGAAGCAGGAGTTCCCATGATCGACTATAAGGTCGTGTAAATAGAAGTTGTACATTGAAGACAACAGTCAGTTTTAGAAACAAGTTGCAATTTGTTGTAGTTATCTTCATTATCTCTATGTAATGTAATGTCAAGTTCATTGGCTAGTCACTAGAGGGAGAAGTTATAATTTATAAACAATTTCTTCATTTGTGAACCCTTGACACAATTGATCTTGACTTCATATCTGACTACCTCCTTGAAGCGTTTTGTGAAGGTAACTATATTTAGTCCATTGTAGTGGTTGGAACTTTTCGAAGTTTGTGAGTGATAGTTTGTAGAACTGCCACAAGAGACTCTTCATTCGCTCTGGTCATAACAGAAGCAAAGTTTTTCTTCTCCTTCTCCTTCTACTCATTGAACTGATCGGAGACATGTCCATGAGTAGGACACTTCGTGATTCCATGGTCATGGAAATGGTTGCTGGAGATCGGTTTTTTTAATGAGCAGTACGACTCTGCAAAAACGGATTTGGTGATACTTGTCACCAAGTTACTGTTGTATTGATTACTTTTCAACTGGTCTAATGCTTCAAGCTATGTTGGCAACTGTGTTGTGTTCATGAATTGACTTGTGAGGTAGGAGGTCCATAAAGGAACCATCTAAGAGTTGAAACCTGAATTGGGTGAGGTGAAACTTCTTGAAATATTTTTCAGTAAATTTTCTTTGAAAGACGAATGAAATTAGCATCTAACCCAAGTCGTTTCATATTTTTTGGAGCTTTGTGGAATTAGTTATGAATTTTTGAAGTTGAAATGGCATAGGGCTCTAAAATTGCCCACCTCCTCAAATATTCCCTGATACAACGAGGAAACATGTACAAACAGCGTACATATGAGTGGGCGATTTTAGAACCTGTTGACAAATGTGAAATATTGAAAAAAGCAAAATATTGAAACACATTGTTAACTGTGCATGTCAAGTTACAAGAAACTTCAGTAACTTCATTACTATCACATTTTGGAAATGTGTAATATGTTTGCAAAATGTAAATTTTTTCTCCTGATAGTGATTTTCAAAACAATGTCATAAAAAATCTTTATGTTTCTGGAAGTTTCCCTAATAAAATCTTAATGTTTCCCTAATACGGTAGTGATTCTTGTAGTAGTAATTTCCCAAACATCGCAACTCCAATGCAGCAATGATGGTACTTGAAACCCCACGCCCTCAAATCCATGGAGAGCTTGAAATGGGTCTCAAATGATATTCAACAATTTCACTCTTTCAAGAGTGAAATTGAAAAAAATTCAAACTTCTCAATAAAACCTTCAAAATGAATTTAGATATGGTTGACGTTTTCATTTTCATTTATTCCCAAACTGAGATTTCATTGTACTTCGAGGGGTTCTCTAATTATGCAATATCTAGCGTCCTACAACTCTTGTGTTCGCATTGTTGATGGATGGTAACATTGCAAACTCGAACTTTGGTTAGTGGAAGTAACCGGTACATAGGTCATGTTGGCCAGTGACGAACATAATTAATCCAGAAATTGGACAGCAAGACTGTCAATTTAACACTGTACTTCCGTTGCCCAAATGAGTGAACAAATCACCAAATCTTCCCTCCAAATCATTTTCGCTGAGCCGAGCCATACTTAGAAGCATGATTGCTCTTAAAATTTTGGAGAGAAATAAGTTTAGTTTGCTACCTACCGTGGGACCTGGATTGAACAGCACGAAATGGTACAGTACACCGATCCATGAAAAGTATTCATGCCAAGTCCACGTTTAAAAACATCTCAAACGTGAACCAATCTCTAGAATCATTGCAAAAAACATTACGTTGAAGATGCGCACTTCAAGTTGTTCAATTCCAGCAACCCAACCCCAGTGAACACAATGGACTCACTACCTCCCATATGAACAGACCTCATTAGTGACGGACTCATGAATTCTAAGCGCATACAAATTTCAATCAAGACCTAAGCGAATGCGGTAAACTTCACTTTCTCTTAATCAAAACAGACATATGAGCCTGCTAAACAAGAACTCAGTCACGGATTAGAAAGAATCACTATTTACACAGAGGTAGTCAGCCACACTTTCATAGCGATATCAGCTACCCCTCCCCGTATAACTGTTTCCCTACTGTTTCGATTGAATCAATCCATTACATCGCGAACCTTCCGAAACACCAAATTCACTATCCATCCGTACAAAGCATTAAACTTGGGAGTCACGCTTTTCATATCAAAGATGGTGTTCACAAACACCAATAGTGTGGTTCCTTCAAGACTCAAGCATACACAGCGCTTCAAGCACTAGTAAACTTAGTCACAGCCTTCGTACCCTCAGAAACAGCGTGCTTCGCCAACTCACCGGGCAATATCAAACGCACAGCAGTCTGGATCTCACGAGAAGTGATAGTAGGCTTCTTGTTGTAACGAGCCAAACGAGCAGCCTCCTGAGCCAACTTCTCGAAAATGTCGTTGATGAAAGAGTTCATGATACCCATAGCCTTCGACGAGATACCGGTGTCAGGATGAACCTAAACAAAAAAAAACATATCCACAAACCGATTAGACAAACACAGATTCAACCTCACTCAAATAAATAAAAACTCCTGTAAACTCCCAACAGCTACCGCGCACGCCAGTAACTTACGCCACCACTCACCACAACACGCACATGCAAACAAAAATCGGAAAAAATCTCGCAGACCAACCCAAAACACAACACCGGTCGCGCACGCATACCTGCTTCAACACCTTGTAGATGTAAATCTTGTACGTCTCCACGCTCTTCTTGGTCCTCTTCTTCTTGGCGTCGCCCTTGCTGTCCGCCTTGATCTTCTTCTCCGCCTTCTTCACCACGGGCTTCTTCTCGGCCTTGGACTTGCCGGCCTTCTGCTCCTCAGCCACCTTGGGAGCCATCGCTGCGACTAGAAAAACGAATGAAAGAAAAGAACCAAAAACTTAATCAAACAATTTATCAACGCACTGTAGAACGGGGAAGGAAGCAAGGGTTTCACTCAGGTATTGGGAGGGTCAATGGGCTTATATACTGCCAGTGCAAAAGTGGACCAATGAGAAGGCTCGGTTGGCAAGGCGAGGATCGAGGTTATGGACCGTCGGATTTCCATCGGAGGGAGGGATTTTGAAAGAGCGGTTGGCGCCAATTTGCAGTTTCCCGCCTCGTCGAGTAGTCACAGTCAGCGTTCACACATGTGGCCGACGTTTCAGCGAACCTTCGTTAAAAGGGTTCAAATGTGCCCAAGCTGATCATTTTAGGAAGTAAAAAATGTGCCCATGGTGATCATTTTAGGAAGTAAGAGATCACTATCTCCACATTTGAACTACTTTAGAATGATACAACCCTATACCGTACCATATTATTTTTGTTATCCTACCATATAATCATCATTCATTTGTTTAAAATGCAACACCTGCATTTGAACCAAGAAAGTGACATGAAAAAATTAGATGTTGATTACACAAAATGTATGCAAAGAAAATTTGTGACTATAATAGTCTGGCGACAATTTTTGGTATGCACGTTGATAATACCTTGAAAATTCATATTTATTCATATAGTGTTAGAATATATAGTTTGCATAAAAGTACTTTGGAATCCCCTTTCACTTGCCAATAAAATCTATTAAAAATAGTTTATATTTAGTAATACTAACCATGCTCAATTCCTATGAGTGACAATTATAGGGGTACTTACTTTATAGAAAATATAAGTACTACATTATTATTAATAAAACAATTAGTTTTATCTCTCGATTTGAAGTTTTGTAAAGATGTATTATCTCCCATGATAGCTAAACCATTCACCTAGTGCATGAAAGACTTAAAAAATGTAATTCACTCAATTAACATTCATTGCTCAAGAAGCTTGAAAAATGTCAATGCAAAGATAAGATAATGATGTGTGCTAACCCGTAAACAACTCAAAGTATGTTTTTTGTCCAATAGATGAGTAAGGATATTTTTATGTAGGACAAAAGTGCAATTGTTCATCTTTGGAATTTTGTGCAAAAAAAAGAGATCTTGCACATTCATTAGTTTGACCTCTAATAAGTACTTTTTTTTTTTTTAAAGTAGATGATGTCCAAAAGGAATGAATTCCACAGGCACTAGCTAAGGATTATGCGATGATATGGATAAAGTCACTATTCATTACAATGATTATTTAAAATTGATTTTATAATCTCTTGTTTGAACACTCATGGAATAAACTACAACTTTGAGAAATAATTTGGTATTGATTTGATTTACAACTGCTATCACTAATATTTTTATATATAATTTGAAATTTGAAATTGATAATTCTTTCTATATTTAATTACATCCTAAATATTGACAATTTTAGTTCCTTTTATACATATATAGTATTTGAAAACATTAAAGATATTGTTTGCAATGTATATTATTTGCATTGATAATTTTTGTATAGTTTTTGTAATACTTGAGATACAATGATATTGATAAAAAAATTGAATTTTTGAATCCCATCTTTTTATATTATTTTTAGAACTACATAAAATCTTAATATTGCAAGCTATTGTAAAAAGAAAAAACTAATTTCAATTCTAAAGTCACACTCCAAGAAGAGTAAAAAAAATTAGATATATTGAGCAATTTTGAAAAAAAAAAAAACTTCTAACTTTGAATGCTATCATCTTGCAATTGTGTAGTGTATAGTCAAAGATTTTGAAATATTCTAAAGGTTTGGCTTTAATTATCTTTTCACTATTAGAATTTTTTTTTTAAAATTTCAAATGTACAAGAAATCATCAAAAAATGGCATAGTCAGTGTTAACAAATTACTTGACCTCCATATATTATAGGGTGTTTTATAATAAAGTAGCCCCCTTATTTTGCTTTTGTATGAAAAAATTGAATATTATATACTTTTGAATGGTGTAAATCCTCAACTTCATAAAGATTTAACCCCTAAAGGAAAAAACTGCGTTTTTTGGCAACATAGCGATTTTGGGCAGCTCGCTATGAGTGGAGTTCTTAATATTTTTTCTTAAAAATTTCACAAAACATGTGCCCAAGGAGTAGCTTTAGGCACTATAAGAAATCCGCGTTTTTTCCTGCGTTTTACTTTAACGCGCGATGTTTTTTGTAACGTCAACGCGTTTTTTTTGACGTCCACTTGTTTTTCCAAAAACATGAGAAAAAACGTCACGTTTTTGCGTGACATTCATTGTGACGCACTTACAAAAAGCAACATCTAGATGAATGTCAGTTCCGATGCGCTGTTCAAAGTTATGTCCAAAACAACATTAGGTTTGTTTTTTGTGACGTCCAAAAAAACAAAGACTGCCACATCAACAAAAAAAATTTGGACTATGGATGAATTAGTGAAATGATTATGGTCAATGCTAAAATGTTGACCAAATTGAAAAGAATTTAAGAAAAGGGCAGCCACGTGGCATATTTTGAAAAAAAAATAGTGGATGGATGTGCACAATGGATGAAAAAGAGAAGTTCTTTATACTAATGAGGTGGTAGGAGGATTGACAAACTATATGGGATAAATAAAAAAGAAGTGTCATCATTGCAAAATGTCAAAAAAAACATCAGCATGTCAAAAACGATGTCCACATGTCAAAAACAACATCCACAGTCAAGTGCCTTGTTCAAATTATCCCATATCTTTTGTCACACATTAGACAAACTATGGATTTTAGTATAAATAGATCTTCTCTACCTTTCATTTTTACATCCAATGAAGTAATTCATTCATTTGGCCATCAAGATTTTTCTTAAGGTAAATGGGTAAGTTTTCTTTAATTCTTATTGAATTCAGTAATTTTGTTTGTTCATTTTTATTTTAATTAATTTTAATTAATTATTGCCAATTGACTTTGTTACAGTATGTTCCAGTTGATGTCCATAAAAACATCAAAAACGATGTCAAAATCGATGTTTCAAAAAACATTGTAAAATTTTGAGAAAGTTTTGAAAGTATGCTGACGTGGCATGCCACATCACTTTTCTTCCTAGTCCACGTCAGATTTATAAGGGATCCACGTCAAAGGACACGTCATGGATGAAAAGTAATCCTACGTGTCGCTACCCGCTCAAAAATGCTGACATGGCAAGCCCATGCTAAAATTTAGACATCAAGTTTGACGCGCGTCAAAAAATGCGTTTTTTGGTTTGACGCCGCATCAAGCCCACGTTCATGGACGCGTTTTTGGCTTGTCCATTTTGACAGATTTTTTTGCACATCACAGTTGACGTCAACGCGTCAAAAAAAACGTCAACTTTGACATTTTTTTTTCCTGCGTTTTCTTATAGTGAGGGTACAACAATTTTCAAAACTTTTGACTACATTGTTAAAAAGTTATTACATGATTTGTGATTTTCATTGCTCGGCGGGCAGCTTGGGCAGCTCAAAAAACTTCCTGAAAAATCATTTTTTTTTAAAATAAAAATTTAAATTGGTTCTTTAGGTTTATCTTAGAGTGGGAAGCTTTGAATCATTCCATTTGGATTAATGAGTCAAAAGTTATGAGGATTTTTAGTTCGTGAGTAGGTATGGTTTTCATGGACTCCATACCTACCCGCAAACTAAAAATCCTCATAACTTTTGACTCATTAATCCAAATGGAATGATTCAAAGCTTCCCACTCTTAGATAAACCTAAAGAACCAGTTTAAATTTTTTATTTATTTTTTAAAGTGATTTTTCAGGAAGTTTTTTTTGCTGCCCGGGCTGCCCGCTGAGCATTGAAAATGACATATCATGCAATAACTTTTGAACCATTCAGTCAAAAGTCATGAAAATTGTTGGGCCTTAAAGATATTCCTCGGGCACTTCTTGTGTGAAAATTTGAGAGAAAAAGAATAAAAATTCCATTTGTAGTGAGCTGCCCAAAATCGCTATGTTATCAAAAAACGGTGTTTGGTCCTTTAGGGGTTAAAAAAAAAATCCAAAGCAAATCAATGCTTGTTGTCCTTGTCAAAGAGGATAAAATTTTGTTTTTCAAATTCCAAATGTTAGAATCTTGCAATTCACAAGGTCAAATGGTTAAAAACTTTCCACACATGGATGTAATGGTTTTGAATTTCCACACTAAATATTTATAATTTCTTACAATTATTCTTGATCGTAGTCAATACACACGAAGTTGGTGGTTTTTGATCATTTATCTTGAAAATCACCCTTCTTCTTTTAGAGATGAAATTTAATATTGTTAGTTATATTATTATTCTTATTATTCATATTATTAGTTATTATTATTATAACATTTTAAGGTATTTAACAACATACATGTGAAATCAAAACTATTGTGATATCCTTTTTAAAGTGCACAAAACTACAATTTTTAAAGGAAAATTTTGACTATAAAATTAATAATATGAACATTAAATGTGTTTTGGCTTGCTGGAAGGGTTGTTTTAGGCTAGCAACCATCCAGTTCTATTTGGAAAAAAAATCAAATTAAATTTTTTATTTTAAAATATTAAAAAATATTATATAAAAAATATATTTGCTGACATGGTAGTCTCACGACACGTTAACAAGCTCTGTGGCAGAGATTCCAAAGGTTGAGAATGTTGAAGAACTCATGGGAACTCACAACCCTTAACAAAGATGAAACTCATCGAATGGTTAACAAAAATGAATGTGAAGTCTATCGGGGTACCAATATAAAATCTTTGGATTCTAAATTTCTAAGTGATCAAAAACATCCACTTCTACATTGTAGGAAATTAAAATAAATTGTTTAGGAAGCCCCAATAGAAGATAGTAATATCTATCAATGGATCAAGGATTAAACAATATATTTTTAAACATCAATATATGCTTTGAAAGTTACTTCATTCAATTTTGAGCTTTCCAAGCGGAATTTGTTATTTGATTTCAAACACTTAATATGACATTAAAAACAAAAATATAAGAGTCTAAACATCTTGTGCAAAAATAATCATCTTAGCTAAAGGACTCCATTGCAATAATTGCAATAAATTTTATGACTTGATGGCACCATCTAGTCTTCCATTGGTGACAAACAATTTTGACAATTGTGTCTAAATCTGTAAAAATGTACCAATTCTTTAATGGATACTTCCTTAGTTCCAAAATGATATTCTTGGTGCACTTTGTGACATTGAGAGTTGGTTAGATTTGGTTTTAGATTGCTATTTGATACCAATGGAACAACTCCAAGTAGTAGTTCTCCCTCCATACATGCTTCCAAAATGACGACCTCACATTCAACAATTAATTGACTAGTGATGCTCTTTGAAAATATCCCTCAAAATCTACTTTTCAAAATTCCCAAATTGCTACTTTGAAAAAGGCTCCAATAATCAAAGTTTCCAAAATGCTAGGAGTGCACCAAACTCTACTTATAATGGGAAATTGTTTTTTTAAATGTTATTTTTAGCCTTAATCTGGAACATTTTGTCCAACAAGAACATCATTTTGGGATGGAAGTAGTACTATAGATGTGCAAAGTAAAGTTTGAAATTTTAGCACTTTTATAATATGCTTTAGTTTAGGTGATTCACATTTCAACAACTACTACTAGAAGACATTTGTTTGAATGGGCTACCACTTTGCAATTTTACTTGTAGATTCGCATAACAAAAAAAGAAATTCTCACAATCAAGACCACATTCATTCTAACATTTAGCCTATACAAGAAAATCACATTTGGGATCATTGGTAGCAATTCTAAGTTTGGCCACTTCAATGATAGTTTTCTAGTTTGTGCTACAAATAATATTTTAAGAGAATATTTGACAATATATTCTGCTTAAGGTATCGCTAAATTATTTTAGGAAATCACAGGGGATGTATGCACACACTTTCAGATGAATAAACAAGTTTTTCATTCATATTTGTCATATTTCATCCAAGCTCCAGGATTTTGGGAACCGCGCGAGAACTGAAGTGCTCCACATTCAGGTTTCTCGAACTTCACGCCTGTTCTCAGGGGGAGGGAACGCTTGAAAATGGCGCCACCGGCTCTTTCAAAATGTCACCCTCCGATGAAGATCCGACGGTCCATAACCTCGATCCTCGCCAAGCAAATGGAGCCCTCCCATTGGCATACTTTTACACCCTTCATATAAGTACTAAGCAATCACCTGATTCACTTCTCTTGCTATCGTACACTTTCGTCTGTGTCGAACTTTCTGTTGATCCCTGCCTTCCCTGGTTGTGTCGCTATCCTTTGGAGTTTCATACTCTGTTTCTTTTCTTCCGTTCGTTTTTCTAGTCGCAGCGATGGCTCCCAAGGTGGCTGAGGAGCAGAAGGCCGGCAAGTCCAAGGCCGAGAAGAAGCCCGTGGTGAAGAAGGCGGAGAAGAAGATCAAGGCGGACAGCAAGGGCGACGCCAAGAAGAAGAGGACCAAGAAGAGCGTGGAGACGTACAAGATTTACATCTACAAGGTGTTGAAGCAGGTATGCGTGCGCGACCGGTGTTGTGTTTTGGGTTGGTCTGCGAGATTTTTTCCGATTTTTGTTTGCATGTGCGTGTTGTGGTGAGTGGTGGCGTAAGTTACTGGCGTGCGCGGTAGCTGTTGGGAGTTTACAGGAGTTTTTATTTATTTGAGTGAGGTTGAATCTGTGTTTGTCTAATCGGTTTGTGGATATGTTTTTTTTTGTTTAGGTTCATCCTGACACCGGTATCTCGTCGAAGGCTATGGGTATCATGAACTCTTTCATCAACGACATTTTCGAGAAGTTGGCTCAGGAGGCTGCTCGTTTGGCTCGTTACAACAAGAAGCCTACTATCACTTCTCGTGAGATCCAGACTGCTGTGCGTTTGATATTGCCCGGTGAGTTGGCGAAGCACGCTGTTTCTGAGGGTACGAAGGCTGTGACTAAGTTTACTAGTGCTTGAAGCGCTGTGTATGCTTGAGTCTTGAAGGAACCACACTATTGGTGTTTGTGAACACCATCTTTGATATGAAAAGCATGACTCCAGATGATTGGTATTTTGTATATGGTGGTCTGCTAGACTTTCGAGGGGATACGGGAAATGTGTGAGCAAGAATCCTTGATGGTCGGTTATTTCAATTTTATGTTCATTTGTATTTTGGGAAGTGGAATTGGTTGATTAGTTTGCTAAGGATATGTTTTTGTATGGTGTAACTTCATTTCAAGTTGGTCATCAATCCGAGTACAGTTTTTTGGCAGTGCCGATAGAAATTGAAAATGTTTACTCTCTGTGGAGGTTTCTTGTAGATTTAGAAAACTCGAGCAATCTCAGTTGGCTAATATGGCTGTCGGCTCAGGATTATAAATTCAAGGCTCGCCCAGTTCCTGAATTTTCGTGTTTCCTTCTCCTATCTTACGAACCCGGAACTATTAGGGTGTGGACAATTCCTGGATTGACGCCATGGAGACTACTTCATAGTTCATACTGTCTCAAATGAAACACCTTCCACTATTTGTGTTCTGCAGCAGAAAATCTATTTCTGGCTTTCAGCATATGGATTATGAACGCCGAACCGTTTCATAATCCACATGTATTTCAAAGTCACAACCAGAACATCAGGCAAACATGTGCAAATATGGAGATGGATGCAGGGAATGGTGAAAAATGTGATACCCTAATAACATACCTTTGCAGTTCGCACACCCAACAACTGAACTCAGATTCCTACAGAATAGTTACAGTGCTATGTTACATTTAGTAATACTTAACACAATACATAACTCGCTGTAATTCTGTAATTTTCATTTACTTAATAAGTAGTGTAATTGTTGATACTTCGTGGTCATTGTGGATAACATTAGTGATGTTCTTGATATTTTTTGCACTACATGTCAACGTGAACACTATTATTTACAGCAGTAGACAAGTAGTGAACATTCCTGCTAACATTTAGTTTGTCACTACACCAAAATGATTATTCAGTAACACTATTAGTAACACAATACTAAATATCATTATTAGTGGCTGCAAATTCTACAAAGAAACGTGTGAAGGCAAAACAGTCAAGGCAAAACAGTCACTCTAGACCGGGTGAATTGACCCCCTCATTGCCCCTCCAGGGTGAATTTCTTATTTGCAAGGCTTAATTTTTTTTTGAAATTCTGAATTCATATTTGCAATCAGAGGTCCAAAATTATTCTCAGGAGGTGCAAGAATTACCAAAAAATTGGCACAACATAGGGGGCTTTTTTTTCAAACCAACGTTGACCAGGGCAATGAGGGGGTCAATTCTCCCTGCGCCTCTAGGGACCAGGCCGTGTTTATATCCGATTGTTTTCCCATTGACCCGCCCAGATTGGCCAGGGAGAACTGACCCCCTCGCTCGACCCTGCGGGCAAACCCTGGAATTATTCATTTTCCGCACATGAATTTTTTTGCAAAATTTTTAATTCATTTTTGCCATCAGAGACCCCAAATTAGTCTAGGGAGGTCGAGAGTATACCCTAGAACGGCCCAAAATAGGGGGCTTTTTTTTTACATGCACCCCTGGTAAGGACGAGCGAGGGGGTCAATCCACCCTGATCCCCAGGATTTCCCCCGCCGGTAACTATTACGTACGTGCGGGTAGCCTAGGTACATACTGTATGATATCCCGTCAGATACCCGCCTATCTCTTCGATACCCTCTTTCTCTCCCCTGGTTCCAGATGATAACCAGAAGTCACGGTTAAAAGGCTAACTCCCATGGTACCCGCCGGCACAAACCTTGCCTCCATCAATCAGAGCGTTCTGTTGGACTTTCCGGGTGGCGCTCTTCTGTTGCCTTGCCGACGCTCTTTCCTTTCCCAGCTTCGCCAGCTCCGTCGCAGACAGAGCCTCGCTTCATTCTTGTGCCTTTCGTTCTGGTTTGCGTTGCTAATCATATTTCCATTGCCGAAATTGAGCTCCGTTGGTTCTCTGTGCGTCGAAGCCATTTAAAAAAATATTTTTTTCTTCTTTTTATCCCCTCTGGACTTGAATTTAAAAGGTGAAGTCAGTTTCAAGTTTCTGATGGCGTGGCTCTTGGAGTGAGTATTTTGATTGGCCTCGATGCAGATTTTCTCGCCTTTTCGTATTCCGATGTTTTCTACTGCAGCTGAGATTCTACATTTTGGAGTTGAGATGGAGGAAACGTTCAAATTATTGGATATTTGATGTTTTTTAATTATGAAGAGGTGCGCCGAAGATATGGAGGTTTTGGATAGTGAGGAGGTCTAGGAGATTGAAGTCGAAGTCGCCAGTCGGTAAAGGATTTAGAGCTTTGTAGAGGCTGGAGTTAGGGTGAGTCAAGAGCGAGCGAGCGAGTAGCGGGATGTTAAGATGGCAGGGTTCGGTCCAGGCGAACTTGGATCCTAGACAAGCTTCCGCGGACATGCCAATCAACCCGAATCAGTTTGTACTTCTGTCTCTTCTTCTGGATCAACTGTGTCATTTCTTTTCTTTTTATTTCGATTTTTTGTAAATCTTCTTTTGTTGTTGAGAAGATTGTCGTTTGACGATTTTTTTGATTTTGGAAATGTAACAAAGCATTACGCTCAATTATATTGTGCGGTTGCCACATCGAGTGGCTTGGTTGCGTGAGCTGCTGCGAACAGATTTATGCTTGAATTTATTTGATTTAGGTGACAGGAAGCAGAACAATAATATATGCTCTTGCTTTATTGTTTTCTTTAAATCAGCCTCCGTAATGTCCAGTTCCTCGGAAGAGATGTTTGAAATGCCTGGTATGTTGAGATTTACCTTACCTTACCCTATCATTGGATTTCTGTGTTATGTTTTGCTCCACAGGTTTACAGAGGTAATACCTGAGCTACCACAGTCGGGGTGGCGGCAGAAAGCCAGTACGACTGCTAGTGCACTCTACTGCGTTTATCTTGTACGTATGCTAACGTCACCGTTTTCATGTTCGCACTTCAGAGTGTCGATTTACCTCGCGAATATAGTGAGGCTTGCTTTGGTTGGCATGAGTTGATATGGCATCCCCGGTTGTGTAACAGGGTGCCTATGCTGTGCTGGTTATTACGTCTGCATGGCTGCCTATGCTAACGCCTATCAATCACGCGCCGATATTTGCTCTGTGCAATCTTGGAATGCTGGCTATCACAGGTTCATTTGGATGATCTATTATGCTTTTTCTTTGTGATATCTATAAATGCAGCCTCTTTATGGTGTTGTGGACTGATTAGATTCTTTGTAGAGAATCTGCTCCATGATGTTACCTCTTGAATCCCGGGATCCGCATGTAGGCCGAGTTAAAAAATCCTGGTTATTGCACCATACATGTAGTTCATTTAGATAGATACTTCTTGCATGCTGTAAGAAAATGAAGACACCTCTTCCATGAGGTTGTGTAAGGGTATCAAGGAAATATCTTTCCTCCTTCGTCAATTAACAATGCAAAGTGCACATGCAGGGTTTATCTTATATTGCATAATCAAGTACATGATCATTTCATTAGAGAATTGCAAGATGTAAGGAAGGTTATGCTGCAGATCGTGATGGACTAAAATGAAGTATTGCTAAAACATGCAGGTTTATTGCAACTACATTTACGCAAGCAACTGAAAAAAGAGCGGGATCAGGTGCGATACTCTAGTGGCTCATATGGTTGCTTAGTTAGAATGTTTCTTTTGACAAAGCTTAACCTCCGCCTTGAGACTCGGTCAAGGACAAATTTCTGATTCTTGGTACGAATTGCCCCGGCCTGTTTTGCCACCATAGACTGGATTGCCTTTATGGTTCTTCTCAATGGTTGATCTTAAGTTTTTGATCGGTTGTCAAATCTGTCTCACGTCTCGACCTTCTTCAGTTTAGCCTTGATATGAATTCTCTCCTGGTTGGGTTTCTGCAGGGCTTCCTTCAATTTAGTACAGACCTTGAGTGGGTTGCGTACCTGCCTTTCAAGGTTGTGGCTTATGGTATTAGATTCCTTTTCCTCTCTCCTCAATTTATGAATGTGCTGATATATTATGTCATGTTTCCATACTTCGCACTGCAGTGATTAGTCATGCAAATCAGTCTCTCTCCACAATCTTCTTTCTCCGAAGCTAATCTTTCTAACTTAGCAAGTTCTTACGGCTATTGTGGTGATTTTCAGGAACGGGCTCAATTTTGGTAGTGGTAGCCTGGGACCTTCAGGAAGAACTGGACATCCCACACTTGCATTTGCTGCGGTTTGTTTCATTTTCTATGTTGCCTCTTGTTCTACAAGTGAACAGTATAACATTGGCAAGTTTGTCATTTGCGGGTTTGAGGTCAAGGCAGGATGATATCAGGATGCTTCGATTTAATTCAATTTAGACAGCCTTTGCTTATTGTATCCAAAGTAACTTTGTTGAATCAAGTGTTCTTTCGCTATTATTCAGACTAATCTTGTTATTTTTGCTTTCACAGGCTAGTCACTCTGTTTCAAATTGTATGTGCTGCAGCATTGGTTGGAACATTCATTCGTAAGTATCTGGCATTGGTCAATGACATTTTCTTATTTCAAACATGTGAAATGAAACTGGCGATGGACCAATAAATCACTAGAGCACTTGTTGTATTTTTGAGTATCTTAGGCTGATAGTAAGACTGATAGCAGGATTTCTTGAGAGATAATGTATATGAAGTCTCACTGGATTTTACGCTTGCAGACACTAATTTGAAAGTTCATAAAATAAGCTCACTTGATGTAAGTAATCTGCTTTGATAAATGCAGGGAGGGTTCGCGGTCACAATTTGACCTACTGCGAGCCCGATGCCATGCATTCTCTTTTAACTCCATTGCAGCCTCCAGAGTCGCTTAGAGGCATCAGGTGAAGCCTGTCTACTTTCTCTAGCTTGTGTCAAAGAGGTCAATCAACTGCACGGATGGACTTCTAAAGCTGTGCATTTGAGACGTCAATTGTAAAAGTGCTTTATTCAAATAGTCTTACACATGCTCAGCTGCCCTTATTCGGAAATTTGGGATTTTCAACTTGCATGTCAATGAACTGCCGTTAAATCAACCTTCACCTTTGAGATCTAGCAGGTATATAGAGCGGGGAGGATTGGTGGAGCAACAAGCAGCTCTTCTTTATTACCAAGGGGATAATCTTCAACATCTTTTCAAGGAGGTGTGACTCAACCATGTCTTTTAAGGACACTGTAGATGATGTTCGTCTGGAAGGATTCATTTAGGTTCCTTACAGCAACGTTCTTGGTATATTTTGAATCTCGATGGATTTTCTCTACATGTCAATCGCTTGTCTAGGGGATTAATGACAGTGCTTCTGTTCGCTTTATTCAAATCGTAGGAAGGCAAGTTCAATTGAGCACGCTAGCTTTTTCGCATTTCTAAACGAAGGTTTCTCTGCTCTAGTTTCTTGCAACATTATGTTTTATCTCGTTTCTTCTTGGATGTCTTTGGAGCGCAGTTGTTTAGGCTTCAAAAAAGGTCGATTGAGTACGAGCAGTCTCAAGATGGCAACACAACGCCACTGGTACGGACTAGTTAAAGCTCTTATAACTATGCCAATTTACGTGGAACTTGATGCACATCTAGAAATGTCCATACAACTCATTCTTTTGAATTGGTCAGGTATGAATCAACTGTGAATCAGCAGGGTCTGAACTGCCTTCTGCTTAGCAATGCCTAACGATGCTAGTTTTGAATTTGATTGAACTCATGCGTGTTGTTGATGGATAATTAATAGTGTTTGATGTCCTTGAATTTGTTCAGGTGGATTTGGCAAATCTACTTGACAGTAGAGAACAAGAGTTGCGAGCAATCGCTGCTGAGGTACATTCACATACCCTGCAAACCGATGTTTGAATTGGCCATGGAGCTGGTCGTCGAAATTGTGTCTCTTCATTTCTCACGCTCGCTGCCTCTGTCAGAGAGATATTTTGCATGAAGAGGTTAGAGTGGCACGGAGCCTCATAGGTGGACGAGAGTCAGACCTGCTAGCAGTACGCTCAGAGAACGACAAGGTAAACTCCCACCCCTCAATAATCAACTCCCACTTCTGAATTTCTTGCACATTTTGTGACTGAATTGGTGTTTGTTGAGACTTTTCCGAAATACGTTATGTATTTTATATTCATTATGCCAGTTCAATGTCTTTGCTTGAATGCCAGTACGTGGAAGAGAATGAAGGCTTGCGAGCTGAATTGGATGAGTGGAGTGTCCGGACAGCGAAGGTAAGCATAGGCTCAGCACTGTGACAGTTACATTTATTAGAAATGGAATAGCACAAACTTTGTAAGTCTTGTTCTCGTTCCGTTGCAGTAACTTCGACTTTCTAATTTGCAATACTCGTCCCCCGACCGAATGTAAAAATGTTTACTTCTTTACTGTGAATGTCGGCTTCCGAGTTTTGTAAGCTTTGAACTCAATAAATACTCAACACATCGTATCGTTGAGTGCAGTTTGAGGTAGCACTTGAGGCCGAGCGGCTGAGAAGTTCGGACTTGCAGAGACAATACTTCGAACTCTGCCCGACGGTGGAACCTGATTTCACCGACTCTACTGAAGATGAAGCAATCCAGTTGCAGCCGCATTGGACACATCTAGCTGAAGGCAAGGCACTGTCCAAGTAAAGTGTCCCTTCGGCTAGACATATATAGTTGCGGCCTGTCTGAAATTGCTGGGATGTACGATCAGATCTAGAGAAGTCATGTTCAGCAAATTTTTGTAATCTTGTTGACCAAATTGGTCATAACTTACACAGAAATTATTTCATGAACTGACAAAACGTTGGCAATGATTTGCGTCGTACTATTATCAGTAAGTGACAACACTTGGAGCACTACTGTCATTCTCCATTCTCCATCGTAACCGTCTTAGTCGAGATAATTTGGTTCGATCGGATACAGCTTGTGAACCACCGTTACAACCATAACACCTGAGCGGCGAAAATACGTAGTGGTACGCTACCCTCCCCACTTCCCCAGCTATGATTGAATGCTCTGCTTTAAGACGTTGCCGCCCTGCACTACTTGTACTCTTCTAACCCCAAACTACCTGTACTGATCAATTTGCCACCTACATTCCAACTACGCTGAACGCAGCAAATTTCAAACTCCTAGGATTTCCCCTTTCCACATCAATTCTTCCAGCTTAGCATTTTACTTTTGAGTCGCAGTAAACAGGCAATCTTTATGTTGGTGCCTCCACTCATCCAGAATTCAACCATTCCCTAATCTCCTTCATTCACAAAATTGGTTGCCCTATTCGTCGGCCACAGCTAACTCCAGGGCAAAATCATCTCGGTCCTGTAAACGAGACAGGTGTTAAAAAGGCCAACCCATTTTAATCCAAGAGTGAAACAAGAAAGAGACGAGTGGCAAAACAGGGTACTATGTGGAGATTGCTGCCCACTTACAATGGCGTTCCTTGCAAAATATTGTCCAAATTGTAGCCAATAAACCTGCAGATCACGAATTTCAAACCCATCAGTTTATGGATCTCCAACTTCGAGACAATTCCATAAAAACACGCTTGCAAAGAAGAGAACTTCATGAAAGAGATGGAGTGCAAAACCCTTACCTCGTCCTCATCTTGTGTTTCAACTTCAATGTCTGACTTCGGGTAGCCGACACACAGAAGTCCATAACCCTGAAGTCCAACTTACTGTCATCAGCAATCTGCCGTGCACAAGAGGAACTAAAATTCCTCAAAAGTAAGCTCATAATCATCTGCGATTAATCTGATACCTTAATTCTATATTGCGAATCCACTCTCAAAAGTCCAATGCTTCAATTATTCTTACCTTGGTAAGAACTTTACTGTAGCTAAAACCCTATTCATTGAGCATAGAAGATAAATATTGCGAGACGAACAATGGAAAGAAGATGAGCGACGAAGAAGTTTGCATGAAGAAGACTTTAGAGTTTGTCACCTAAACCTCCAAATTTTATGCCAAGAATATGGAGATGAAGTGTGAGGGAATGGATATGAAGTTTAGAGTTCAATGAGTTCATTGAAATCTACTGTGACTACAGTAGTGACCTTGCATAAAACAAGGCAAAAAAATGCAATTACTCAAAGAGGAAAACAAACCTTCTCCTTCAATTCTGCAGAAATACCGAGAGCTTGTGGTTGGAATAACTCGCCAGATTTTACGCGGACGGCACATGCTGTGCAACATCCTGCACACGGGGTAGGTAGCCCATGACAGCTTCAGCAAGCGAAAATTTACGGTAAAAATTCAGAGTTGGAACTCTTATGATCGGACTTGTGCTCTTGATTATCTCTTATAGACTTATACCATGACTATTTAATTTTAGCAACAAATTGGTGCTGAGCACCACTTCAAATTATGGAGGTCTTCTCTGCACCCATGCCACAACTCCTACAACCTCCCGGTCGTCCAACTACAACTTCAAGATTCAAAGACATCAGGTGGTTAAATTCGCACCGTGTCTACACGAAAATGGCAAGTTTATTTGTTGCTCCTCTCCAGTCTGAAGAATGTACTGATCCTGCAGCAGTAAAAATGGTAAATTAGGAGATGATTCCTCAACATTTCATGGCAAGTATCTTCAACTTAATCTAATCTAACCCCTAATTGCCCAAATGGTCAAAACTAGTCGCTTCCATAGGAGTAGCAACAAACCATTGGAGATGCTTCAAACTAACAAACTGATTTATTAGAAAGAAGACATCATATACTCCAGATTTTCGAACAATAGAAAATATATTTTGCGAGCTACTAAAATCAACTATTAGCTTCCCGAGTGGACCTTCTATTCTAAGCATGATCACTAAGGAGCTACGTTGCTACGTAAGAAGTCCTCATATATCAGTTAGACGCTGCAGCCTCAAAGAAATTTCTAAATTAAAATGGGAATGCAAACCCAATCCTCAAACTTCTCAAACCTCAAATTCTGAAAATTCTGTCCTGTAAGCAACACAGCCGCAAGCTAGAAACAGAACAATCACTGTCAACCCCATCACCCCTCATCTCATCTCTCAAGAGCCGCAAACAACCTCTCCCACCCACAATTGCTAACCTAATCCCATGCAAGGCTAACCTCCGGGACAAAGAAGCTGTGCGTGACGCCCTTCTGCCGGTCCTTCACCGTCACCTTGTGCACCGGAACCTCGTACCACTCGTCCTCCCCGTCCACCCTCGGCACTTCAACCCCAACCACGTCCTGAGTAACAACAGATTGAACATTCCCAGGCCCCGCAGCGCGCACCACCACCGACTGAGCTGCCTGCCCCCTGACTGAGAATGCAACGCTGGACGACTTCAGCAGCCATGGCGTCGTCGTGGCAAACGCAGCCGCCATTGAGAGCTTCCCTTCAAATCCTCCGAGGTCTCCAATGCTTCACAAATATTACAAACAAGAATACCAGAGAAGTCACTCGTCTCATTCACGGCTACAAAACAAGCATGGCATGGAAAATCATCGCGGCTGAACCCACAACCACCGAAACCTCTCCCCGCCACGAGGCAATATTGAGGGCTTACCTGGTGATATTCAACAAGGTACTCCACGAAAAAGCTCCAATTTACACAGACAAAAGGTTAAAATTCCGAAGAAAACACGCAAGATTTCGGAGACGCAAACTGTAGAGCAAAGATTCGCAACAAAGATCGAAAGAAACCGCCCGTCGACAGGGAAAACGATAAGTAAACGCAGCATTCGGACCCTCATCGTCAGCATCCAGTGCACCTCCCGTTTGCCATTCTTTGGGAGGAGATGCTGAGGTGGCGTGGGAAAGTGGATTGGGTTTGTCCACCTAGATTTTTTTCGTTTCTGAGCCTATAGAATTCTTCCGTGTGTCCAGACTCGAAAAAAATAAGGCAAGAGGTCCACACAATGACCATGTACCAGCTGATACACAATTTGGGGGAGATTAAGTTCTTGAAATGGTTATTGGAAAATTTCTCTGGAAAGATAAATGGAGTTGGCATTTGATTCAAGTCGTTTCATATGTTTTGAACCTTCATGGAATTAGTTATGAATTTTTGAAGTTGGAATTATAGAGGGTAGTAAAAGAGTTTACCTTGTGATATGTTTGTTGTTGGTATATTGATGAGTACAAGTGGTACATAAAAGAAAGCAATTTGTGTTTTTGTGTTAGAGAATGCTTTTAGAGCCTAGTTGTTTTTATAGACCTCCTAATTTATCCTACATGTGGGTCACCATTAGCTTTTTTTCTTTCCTACTCGGATGACTCCAAAATTTTAGTTGGGAGTATCACTTTTGGTGAATTTTGCAAAATAACTTGTTATTTAGGCAGGTACAATAGAAGTTTTGGCAATCTACAACAAAATTTCAAGAAAATTGCTATAGAATATGGTTGAATAATCACATTAAAAATCTCTTCAAATTTCATGTGAGCTTGTTGCTATACCATAAT
Source organism: Rhytidiadelphus loreus (assembly GCA_947034895.1). Lineage (NCBI taxonomy): Eukaryota > Viridiplantae > Streptophyta > Bryopsida > Hypnales > Hylocomiaceae > Rhytidiadelphus > Rhytidiadelphus loreus. The sequence continues at coordinate 9,940,379 of OX344763.1, forward strand.
ATTTTTGAAAATTGTGCAATATTTAGTGCCAAAAGAATGGCTAGTCATTGTTGTACAATAGATAATTCAAAACGAATAATGTTTAGAACTTGAGAAAATTCAAGAATTTAGTGCTTAAATTTTATGAAAATTATATAAGTAAGTAGAGATGCCATAATTAAACAATATTCCATATATAAGACAAAGAATTTACTAATGGGCTTGAAGAACAAAGAATTTAATAGAAATGAAGGAAGTTGTAGAGTATATGAAAAATACTCTGTTGAACATTGTGAAACATGCTATGCCTATGAAAGAGAACATTGAAAAGTTGAAATGACTTTAGTTGAGCCATTGAACATCTCACCTCAAATGTTGAATGCCTAAGGCTCTCCAAAATAATTAATTCTTTTGACACTTTGATGACAAATATGTAACATGTACAATATTCAAATAATAACCAAGGATTCATTATACCTACCAAAGTCTATGGAAAAATTGTTGAGAAACATCCTTTGTTCGATGAGTAGAAAATTGAATTTTAAATTTAGAATCACTATATTCAAAATATTTTATAGCATCTCTATGGAGATCATTTGGCGAGTAATTAACTCCTTAAAAACTAGGCGTTAAAGTTTTGAACAATGGATGAACAAAAACACACTCCAAATATACAAAAATGTTTTTTTTTTTCATTCATCAATAGTAAAAGCAAAATCTTCCTTTTTGTCTTCATATTATTTTCCTTACAAATTTTATATTTGAACCACATGGTCTTTCATTGTTTCAAATCAGCTTTTGAAGGACTTCTACAATCTCCAAATTGGATAGAAGATAAGCATTGAAGATGAAATTAGAATGTTCATGATGTTGTAGAAAAAAATTACACTTTTCAATAATTCACAAAGGCATCCTACCTCAATAAGCATCCAATTGGTTGGCCAAGTTTATAGTGTGTCATTGTGAAAATAAAATTGCAACTCCACAAGATCATTCTTTACTTCTTAAAGTCTAAAACAAATAAATATAAAAAAGACAGTATAAGAATTGGATGCCTCTTGGTTTCCTTAAAGTACTTCAAAAAGTGGTACGAAAGTGAGCACTTTAGCTTGCTTGCACCCTGCACAATTATGACAATACATGTTCATGTTAAGTGAAATGGGGTTGAGAATGGGGTTCATTAAACATTGTAGCTTTGTCCATATTAAAGCACATTCAAAATTGAATTTCATTTTACTTTGAATCATTGCACCATTCATGATATATACCCTTTTTATTGTCTTTATACATGTTGTATATCCATTATAGTCCTCACATAGACCTTTGGAAAGAGTTTGTTGCCTTCATCATTCATATGGTGATCAGATGAGAAAATAACAAGTTAGTTTGCAAATAATTTGATGAAAAAGGCATGAATATAGGGTTGAGACAATAAAGCCTCAATAAGAAAATGACACTAATAAAAATTGTGGTCATAACTAGTCACATCTATGGAATTTTTCTTAAATATTTTACATTTTTTCTACATCTCAATTACCATTCATTATTTATGGTTTTGCAACCTTTTTCTACTTTAAACTTGTAACAACAACATCGGCAATTTGTGTTCAATGGATGACTTCTAAGACCTTAGTTGAACAAGAGGAGACAATTTTTTCCAATTTTTTTAGAAAGTTTTTTGAAAGCATTTATAGGGTGTGGTACTAGAAATTCCTTCATTGAGGCATATTTGGCCTTAAACTATCACTCTTGAATAAATGAGATTTAGAACTGAGTTTGGAATTCAAAGGGGTGATACAATAGCTACAACCACAATTTCAAGTGATGGTAATGGAAAGATTTAATTGCCAAATAGGAACTTCAATTCAAAAGACTAGATAGTACAAATCCACCATGAGCTAAAATGCTATCACAATAAGAAACTTGTTTTTTTTAGTGTCAAACCAAAAACACACAATGTCCAACCCCAAACAAAGCATGTCTGAGAAAGCATCAAGATGTGCATAAGATGTTACTAGCCTGAATGTCACAAAAATTTAGATTTACTGAGATGTTGGGGATAATAGGGCCTGGGTTTCAGTGATAATCAGACAATGTTGTTACTAAATGTTGATGTTTTATTAAACATGACTAAAGACAAGTGCATGTTTTTTGGATTGTTCGAAAAAATATGGATTGCCACGTTTGTAAGGAGATCCATTTTGACCTCAAATAAGTTAAAAAAAAGTTACTAGGATCTTAGGTAAAAAATGGAGAAGGGAACACTACAAGAAAATGGCTAAAATCGTGACTGCAAATAATGACTTCATGAACAAAGTGACTTCAGAACGACTGCGGCTCCCTAATTGCACCAAGCCTACTATTTGGACATCATGGCAGTCAAGTTAGAGTCACGTCCGCGACTCCGGGATGAGGACTAAATGAGGGGCGACTTTCATCCTTTGCATTCCGTCGACAGTGTCGTTAGTATTCTGACGTGGCGGAAAATAAGTCCAATGTGGAAACGTAGTTGCTGCTAAGTGGATTTAAGTCGCAGACAATGACTTCAGAATGACTTCGTAGTGACTTTATGGTCACTCAAAAAAGAGTCCAGAAGACTAGGTTGTGCGTGACATCACAAAAATTTGAGGCTCACTACAAAATTGTATAAAGACTTATACATAGATGGCGGAGGGAAATCAAGGCTGGAAACCTTCTCACAGCGTCTTCTCATAAGCAATGTTTAGGGTTCTCAATCCACTGTTGGGATACACCAACGCAACCTCGCGGAATCTGTGTGGAACTTAGTGTAAATTTCGAAGTCCCCTGATGAAGGCATTCGGGCTTCTATTATTGGGCTTCGGTTGTAGCAAGTCTAACCAATGTGACAGTGCCTTGAAAGAATGAGAGGCAGTCACGAATTTATTGAATTGTCCTTGCACTATACGAGCAAACAAGTGCATTCTGCTCTATAGCAAAGAACGACTTCAATTGGTATTTTTGCATTCAAGTGATTGAAAATGGTCCATTACTGAGTTTGTCACCTTTACTTCAACGCTTCACTATATAGTCAAACACGCACTATGCACAGAGATTCCTAAAAGCGCATTCAATTTGGACTCCTATGCATGACTGCAGTGCTACTTCTTCGTAATTAGAAAATGACATAAAGTTTCTGTGCTAGGTTTTCACAAAGTCATACAACAGTCAACACCTAGCTTTCATGATAGAAGGTGTCAAAGCAATGCACAACAAAATGAGCATTCTTCCTGTCATTTATTGGGCATAATCAGTTTTATCAATGCATGCTAGAAATTGGCACGTGATTGCCAATTTATTTTTTCGAAAAGATAGAGTTCAAGCGGCCTTGTTCCAATGTGAGATGCTAATAATCCTCAAGAGCCAATAAGTTGTCTTCCATTGATAATTCAATAGCGCCAACTAGATTAGTTGCCTCTGGGGGAAGGGGAAACTGTCATGGAGTTGTGAGATCAGTGCTGTCCACTGTCGTGCTAATAAAAGCGTTCGTTGTGTCCACAACTTCTCGCTTAGCTCTAGCTTCTTTCCTTAGAACCACTTTAAAGCCAGGTCTCTCTATAACATCTGAGAAGAAAACCTGTGTGGCTTGGCTAGGGAAAATAAAGGGTTCAGCCAAACGAGGCAACTTATGACGGAAGTTCACCACCAAAAAACCGGCGTCGTCCCGTGTATATGTATGGTTCCCCCGATTGTTGGTCGGCTTCACCCACTCACATCGCATGAGAATTATCTGCGTTTGTAGTGCACCATAATCTAGAAGCAATATGTCTTTGAGAATGCCAACATAGGGAAGTGACAAGTCCCTCGTATTGTCAGAAGGCAAGTCAAACATGCAGGCTACACCACTGTTGTACGTGACCAATCGGCCAGAAGTGTCGTCTTCCACGCGGAACTGGTTTCCAAATGCCTTCATGCGACTATAGCGCATTGCTTTTTGTGAGGGCTTTCTGCTCAATAAGAAGCGGTCCATGTCCTCGGGGTTCCTCAAATTCAGCTCCGACTCCTGAATAGCACTTTGAACCCATTCTGCAAATGTTGGTGTTGACGGGTTTGTGCGTTCTTCAACACACCACTTTCTGCAGATTCTTACAAATTTTCATCGTCAACTACAACAATGGTTTAGGGTGCTAGGAAACAATGTACATTTGCTACTCTGGACAGAGTTCTACATGGATGTTCATGTATTGACACTTCCGTGACTTCCTTGTGACTTCTGGTAGTAGCCACTGAGTCATGCAATATGGACATGACTTCAATGCATGACTAAAACATGACTTAATCATAACTCCTGCACATCTGTAAGAGAGAAAGTTATCTGTTTTGGGGGAACCAAATGAGGGCTTAGGTTTCTATGTTTTCTAGCTATTCAAGAATATAATTCAAGTGCACATGAGACTCATAGGTTGATTCATATACTTACGTGTATAATTCTTGCATGACAAAGACATTCGTCAGCACGTATTGGTGTGCTCTGTCTCGTAGCTCCGCGGTCATAACATATGGCTTTCCTGCTCCTTGTAGCACCTCTTCAGCGTCGCCATATTCTTTGTCTTCATCCCATACACGCCTCTGAGTGGGCTCAAATCGTTGTAGATACTCCGTTACAAAGCCAATACACTCATCTTTTAGGTACCCCTCCGCCATACATGCCTCCGGACGCGCCATGTTTCGAACGTGGTTTTTCAGCACTTTCATGTAGCGTTCCACCGGATACATCCAACGTGCACTAACTGGTCCGCACAAGTCCAACTCTCTCACTAGATGATACGGTAAATGGGTCATAATGTCAAAAAAAGAAGGAAGAAACTCAATCTCCAACAACGCCATGGTTTCAGCCACATCGGCTTCTAGTGACTCATAGTCCGCTGGATTGTACACCTTTGTACATAGGCGACGAAACAGCTTGCACGTTCTCATAACTGCTGTACGTGGTCCTGGTTGCATTAGACCTCGTAGCGCTAGTGGAAGCTCTTGCTGCATCAATATGTGGTAATCATGGGACTTCAAGCCTCCAAAATTTTTCTTCCTAATGCACTTGCCAAGATCTGAAGAGAAGCCACTTGGTGTCTTCAATGACTCTAGGCAACTTGCAAACTTCTCGAATTCATCTTCTGAAAGCACGTACGCAGCTCGTGGCTTCACCATCTTTCCAGCCCTCCGTGGATGTGGAGTTAGCCATAGGTGTTTCCTAATGTTTCTTCTCTGCAAATCCCTCCTAACTTTCACGGTGTCCTTCTTTCCTGTGATGGTTTTCAAAAAGTTCTTTGCAAGGTTCATTTCGCAGTGCATGACGTCCAATGTATAGCGAATTAGAAGGTGGTGTAGAAAACAATATAGGTAGTGAATGTCAACTACATTGCAGGATTTTTAGTTATATGATTTCCATACAAATCCGCAGTCCATGACAAACCTGGCACAATACAGCAGATGCAGCGAATACACATATAACCTCTGTCATACAGAAGTCACGACCCTGGCTTCACGCACTTCTACACTACTGAGGACTAACTTTTGCGCAACTTCCATAGGAGATTGTAGTCCCCTACAAGTCCTAGCCTATCTTTAATGGAAGGCCTACAACACAGAACAGGGTAGGAGAACACTTGGCAATCAACATCGACTCATTTTGCAACACTGCAAAAACACTACGTCAATGGCTAACTACAAGACATCTCTAACAACGTCATGGCCTTCTGATAGAAGAATGACCGGATTGTATCACCGGCCCATACAGCAAGGACTCAGGAGTGAACGACACATGTCATGAAGCTCATACAGTTGAATCAGACCTAGACATATTTGCAATGAGAAACATATCATGGCACGACGATGTTCAAAGAAGGCGAAATGCTGTAGAGGGATGTGTAGTAGTCGTTGAACGTGGCTTCCAAGACTTCTATGCTACTTAGAAATGACTACTGCGTTACTCCAGAGTGGCCTCAAAGTCAACTAAAAGTCAATAACAATGACTGAGCAGGAGGACGAATATACTCACCTTCCAGTAAGGTAGTCTATATAGAATGCTGAGGCGCTTCACACCATGTATTTTTGATGGGTCCCGGGTTGCACCTTCTCTATGACCACTACTTTCCCACGCTTCGTATTCCTTAGCGTGCTGGACTTGCTCCTCCACCGTAACCACCCTCGGCTTTGGACGGTTTTCGATGGAGCCATTGAAGTGATCCTTCATTGCAGCTGCCCTATATGGATGATCTTCAGGCAACCACCTGCGAGCACCACAATACGTTTGCTTTCCCAGCTCCTGAGAATGCTCTGCACCTAAGTCCGCACCACACCAGGGACAGGCTGTATATCCCTGATGGGAAAATCCTCCCACTGTCCCGTAGCCCGGGAAATCATGGATCGTCCATAAGAGCATGCCTCGCAGTTGAAATGACCTTTGTCCAACATCCTTGGTCATGTCGTAGGCTGGAACGCCTGCCCAAAGCTCCAGAAGTTCTTCAACAAGTGGCTCTAAGTACACGTCAAATGTTTCACAGGTCACAGATTCTTTTCCAGGAATCAAAAGGGCCAACAATACAAAAAACTTTTTTGTGGTCAACCATGGGGGGAGATTATAATTCAACAACATCACTGGCCATGTGGACCAAGAGGACCGTGTCTGCTTAAAAGGATTCACTCCATCAGTTGCAAGAGCGAAGTGAGAGTTTCGTGGGTCATGGTCGAACGTTGGATCCACATTCTCATGGAAGTGCTTCCAGGCTTTGGAATCGCAAGGATGCCGCACAAGGCCGGCCCCTCCGTCTTGGTTGCTGCGATTTTCAGCATGCCACAACATCAACTTAGACAGATTGGGATTCCGGAACATCCTCTGTAACCGCGTGATAATAGGAAAGTGACGAAGAACTTTCACTGGGAATGCCTTTCGTTCTTCATCCTTGTATCGACGTCCCCCGCACTTAGGACATCGTGTGGCATTAGCATGTTCACCGCGAAATAGAACACAACCTTTCTCGCAAGCATGTATTGTATTGTACGTGAGACTGAGTTTTGCTGTCAAGGTCTTTGCAACATGAAATGTCTTTGGCAATGAATTTTTCTCCGGAAGAAGGTGGAGATGCAGAATGCTAAAGAGTTCATTAGCGCAGTGATTGCTCACCCCATGAACGGTACAAAGATTCATTAGTAATACAGTCGCAGCAAGCTTACTGGACCGAGAGCCATCGTAGAGTCTTTCAAGGGACTCCTCCAATGCTTCTGCATCAAGGTTGGCATCGTCTCCAACTCCATTGCCAGGCATGTCACCTCCTTCAGCCTAGAGGTTGTCATCGTCCCCAACTCCATTTGTAGGCATGGCACCTATTTCAGGCTCATCTCTGCATTCCTCAGCGTCTACAGCGTCCTCCATGCCCACTTCCTGGCAATCTTCGTGTATTGAGTCTGCAGTGGCAAAAGCTTCGCTCACTTCTTGGTGAAGCCTCTCTGCAAAACTTGGTGTACTTTCGGTTGCCTGAAATGCTTGGTCGATCATACCCCGCGTGTTGATAGTGGCATCTACTTCCACTGCTCGCACTTGGGCCGGTTCCCAGAATTTTTGCTCCCACTCCTCGTCAGAAAAATCACGGTTGCCAGAACCTCTCCACATGCGACACCCAGGATCTCTTCCATAGCGAATGAGGTGGTCCTTTACAATATGTATAAGTAATCTCCGTCGCCCTCGACATTGTGTGCATGGGCAATGCAATCTGGAGAGGTTGTTTTGTACAGCACGTTGCAACTCTCTACTCCATAGTCTGTCATCTCTTAAGCGTTGCCTCGAACTATTGGACAAAGGAAGTCGAGCAGGTATCATCTTGCTCACAACTTGAAGTGACCGTTGACCTACAATTCATGTAGAAGGGCAAATGAGATTGACTTTATAGAAGACAGATTCTTTTAAACAGCATGCACTTTATGAATTCGATTGACAACTTCACTTAAACTTCTGCATTACTGCAATTCAACTTCTACATGACTTGCATAACTTTGGCATGACTAAGAGCACTTCTGCATGACTTTAATATGTCTTGGAACTCTTGACTGAGCACAGTGCAGTTGGACTTGTGCAAATGCATGATTTCGTTGAAATTGATGTTTTCCGACTCTTTTTTGTGGTTTCCGGATTCCTAGAATACCTCAGTGATCTTACATGAGTGGACCAATTAAAAAAAGGGCATGACAAGAAATCCATGAATGGGCATGATATGAATTCCTGAACTTGGACAGCCTTAGTTAAAATCTGAAGCAAACCTCGTGTCCAACATAAAGTTATGACTTCATTAGTGTAGAGAGACACATGCGTTTTTCTTTGTTGTTTGTTGTAAATGCATTTGAAAACAAGTTACATACAGTAATCCCACTAGTAGAAAATTCAGCGTCCAACTTCACAAAAAAGTGTTGATTCGGACAAAATAGTTTGTGTTGATTTGGACCTGTTGATTTGGACAAAAATCAACAAGTTTTTGTTGATTTGGACAAAATTCTAGCTAAAACTTGTTGATTTGGACAAAAATTGCAACTAAAACTTGTTGATTTGTACATAATTTTCAACAAAAATTTGTTAATTTTTTTTCAATTTTTTAATTTTGAAAAAAAAAAATTTAAAAACTGCCCTGCGAGCGCCCCGTGGCACCCGCCACACGGGCAGCGCCTAGGTGGCACCGCCACGCGGGCAGCGCCTAGGTGGCACCCCACGCGGGCGGGGTGCAATGGGGTTTGAACCTTGCACCCCTTGGCTAGGGGTGCTAGGTCTTATCCATTGCACCATGTGGAAAATTACATGACCATAATGGGAAAAAAAGTTATTTATTTCGGTTTTCAAATTTTGGTCATTTTTGGTTCAATTCAGCAGACTTTGGAGGCTAATTTCTCATAGTATAGTACCTTTTTTCAAAAAACTTCAAACTAGTAAAATTTGGAAGATCAATTAAACTTTCATCTCCAAAAATCCGTTTGTGATTTTGAGTTTTCAGTAAAAAGTTATGAGCAAAATTCAGAGAGGGTTTGGAATGAAATTATTTTTTGATATTTACAAACACTCTCTCTGAATTTTGCCCATAACTTTTTATTGAAGACTCAAAATCACAAACGGATTTTTGGAGATGAAAGTTTACTTGATCTTCCAACTTTTACTAGTTTGAAGTTTTTTGAAAAAAAAGACTGTACTATGCAAAAACAGACTCCAAAGTCTGCTGAATTGAAAAAAGACTGAATTGTGAGTTAAGTAGTTAATAGAAAATATTTCTATTGCTTATACAATGTCAAACTTGGTGGTTTAAAAATTTTCCACATGAAATTTTAGTGTTAAAAACTTCAATTCAATTAAAGATATTTTAATTATTTGGCAAACATTTTACTAGGAGGTGGTTTGGACACAATTCCTATTCAAGTTTTTTGTAATGTAGAACATACAATTTGAATAGCTCTAAATTAGAATTTGGAAATTGCTCATCTAGAATTTAAATATTTTAAAAATTTTGTGTTCAAGAATTGTGTTGAAAGTTTAGAATTAAATTTTGTTTTTTTAAAAACACTCTTGATTTTCATTTTTTTTTAAATTATTAAGTAGAAGCAAGTTCAAGATTGAAAGAAAAACTAAAGCATTAATAGCTCTAAAATGGAATTGAAATACAATAATGTCAACGGTGAGATTGTTCTAAATAGGAAACTTAAAGTTGTTAAACATTTTTTTTTGAAAAATTGTGAGAATTGCATCCAAAATTGCATCCAATAAGTTATTTTTTGAAGAAGATGTTCAAATTGCCCGTTTGGACACAAAATTGTTTTTAACTTTCATAGTACTAATCAAATGGAATGAATAAAAGCTTCACATGTAGACAAAAATATGATTTTCAAGAAGGAAAAAATTAAAAAATTAATTTCAAATTTCTGTACATTTCTTATTCTGCCTAGTGACGTGAAATTTGTGGTTAAGATGCCATAACTTTTGCTCCCAAGCACCAACTGAAATAAAATCTATATTACCACGTAGCTAATAAATTTTTCTATCTTATGAGGAGGTTTCAAAAAGTTTAACTAAAAATTAAGATCATACAAACTTGCCCGAAATCCATTTTGTCCACCGAGGGGACAATGGTCCTTTAGGGGTCAGAAAAATTAAAATTAAAATTTAAACCTCTAAAGAACAAAGTAGAATTTTTTGACAATATTTCTAGTGTTTTTATTCATGTATTTAGAAATTTAATTCCCTTTTTTTTCCTTTAAAATTTTACACAACATGTGGTGAAGGGATAGTTTGAAGGACTCACAATTTTTATAACTTTTGATTACATCATGAGAAAGTTATTGTATGATGTATAGATTTTCTAGATATGTATGCATGTTAGCCAAGTAGATTTGAATGTATTTTTCAAATAAATAGGAATTTCAAATTAGTTTCTAAAATATTAATCTTGTGAGAATTTTTGGATTGTTCTATATAGATTAGGGAGGTGAAACTCATGAAGAATTTCAATTTCCAATTTAAAGTAGAAATTGCACTGTATAGTAAATTTTAAGTTTCTTTATTGAATGCAATTTCAAATATATATTTTTTAAATTTCAAAAATAGGATGCAAATTTTTGACTACAACATGTACATTAGTACATTACAACCATTAGGTTTGGAAATCTTTAGTTTCATTACTATAATTCTTTTCATTGAATGTTGTAAATCAATCTCTATTTATATCCACTTATTATTTTCTCCAAGCATGAATATAAAATATTTTTTGTTGCAATTTTTAATATACATTCTTTAACATATTTTTTTAGCATATGATGGAAAATTACAAATTGTAGAATTGATATGTATCTAAATTTTTCAAATAAAATTTTGGAAAAATGAAATATAATCATTTGGTATGAATGAAACATTATTTTTTTTAAATCCAAGCATCTTGATGTTGCAATTGGTGAAGTTTTTTATTTTACAATTTCAAGATGGAAAATAGGTCAAAATAAATATAAGTTAGATCATTTAGTTAAATCTATTGAAAAAATAAATATAAATGAAGATTTAAGCCTTCTTTGAAGACTAATATTTAGAAGCAATTACGGGCCTTTCATATGTTAAAAACCTTGATACAAACAAAGTTGAATTACATTATGAATTTAATTAGAACTTCAATCAAATTCAAAATATAATTGAAAATAAAATATGATTTGAACTCTAAATTCATAATTTTTGAAAAATTCTTAATGATTTCAAAAACATTCCACAAACAATCCAAAAACAACTCCAAAAACAACCTCAAAAAATCCAAATCCTCCCCCCTCCCCACACCTCCTCAAACCTCCCCAAATCAATCCAAAAACAACTCCAAAATCAACCTCAAAACAACCTCCAAATCAACCCCCCAAACAACCCCCAAATCAATCTCAAACAACCCCAAAACAACCCCCCAAACAACCCTCAAACAACCTCCAAAACAACCCCCAAACAACCCCCAAACAACCCCCAAACAACTCCCAAACAACTCCCAAACAACTCCCAAACAACTCCCAAACAACCTCAAAATAACCCCCAAACAACCCCCCAAACAACCTCCAAACAACCCTCAAACAACCCTCAAACAACTCCCAAACAACCCCAAAACAACCTCAAAACAACCCCCAAAACAACCTCAAAACAACCCCAAAACAACCCCAAAACAACCCCCAAAACAACCTCAAAACAACCTCAAAACAACCCCCAAAACAACCTCAAAACAAGCCTAAAACAACCTCAAAACAAGCCTAAAACAACCCTAAAACAACCCCAACACAACCCTAAAACATTGAACAAAAACATGTTGATTTGGTTGTTGCACTATTCACATGAACAAAAATTTGTTAAACCATTTTGTTAACTTGTGCTCAAATCAACAAAAATTTGTTAACCATTGTGTTAGCTTGGGCTCAAATCAACAAAAAAATGTAAAAACGGTCAATGCAGTATTCAAATCAACAAGTTTTTGATGATTTTCTGTTGATTTGGACACAATTTTCTACTAGTGTCCCTCCGAGAATGAAGATCCTACTTCATGAACTGAATTAGTGAAATTAGTAAATGAGATAGCAAGATTTTCAATTGAAGACCCCAGGTGTCCAGGTTGCCATAAAGCGATGTAACTTGTGATGTCTCTCAAATCTACATCCATGAATGTTGCAAAACTAATGGAAGGGCAGGCGGGCCAAAAAAAATGTATAGTAAAAAAGGAAAATCCAATGCACTTGAGGTGGCGATGAATTCGGCGGTATTACGATGTTGTCGATTGTACTTCAACGGTGGGAAGGTGCTCCAATAGATCCATAGAGGAAGAGTGTCAAGTACAAAAGTGGCACCTAAGCAAACTGATTTAAAAAATACACACCCTGCAAGAGTATTCACAAACTTCTAGACAAATGACTGCTGCTTAAACTTATGTGAGGAAATAAGTGTCAGGACAATCATTTCAACTTTTTCCATATTTTTGTGTGGCCACTAATGAAATGCTAAAGGTTTGGCTACTCCATATGGGTCACTAGTACACACAAGGGCACTTCACAAATGGGCCCAGACTTCATCAAGATCAGTAGCTAACATATCAGAAAATTTAACTTATTATTATTGCTAATGACTCCAAATACTCTTTCCCCTCTTCTAGGTAATATGTAATAATTGAAGGGTACTCTTAAACCAACAAAGCAACAGGTATGAGATATTCACAATGAATTTATGGTGGGCAAAATGTTTTTGGGCTACTGACTGTCATGCTTTTCCTACTAGGAGCCAATCCGAACGGTTTTCCTCCACGATACCACTACACTGTGACTTCAGGAAGTCACTTAGAAGTCATTCTTTGTAGCTTGTGGCTTCAATCTGACTCCAGCTAGTCAGATTTAAGTCACTTGGAAGTCATGTTGGCGTAACATGAACAGGTAGTCCTAAGGCACGATGAACATAATTGAATTCGGGAAACAGTAATTACAGATAGCTTCCACTTTTAAAGCCTAAGCCTATAGTCTAAATCATTACTTAGTGACGCAATCATGGTTCCTCTCATAACAAATCTAAAAAACAAATGAGAAGGTCACGAAGTGTCCCTGAAGAGCCGCCATTTTTAATTGCCTGACCTCTAAATTAAATGGCAGCCGCCAAATCAAGCCTTTCTAGTTGCAACCATTACCTAAAAGGATTGTCCATAAGAGATGCGCACCTGCTTGAGTGAGTTACAATATGCGCAGTCTCTCATACAGTGGTTGAGTTGAACGTGAATGTGTCGCTCCTGACTTTAATCCATATTCTTGAAGCAGTGAGGTCCTTCAACTTCCTGTAGAGCTTGGTTAATTCTCCTAAGCCTCCTCGTTTTCAAAGTAGAGCAACGCCCAAGCACGATTACAGTTACTCTTCCGTTTCAGAAATGGGGCGGCGACAATCTCCAAACACGACAATGGAGAGTCCGCCAGTAGAGAAGACAGAGTACGAGCTCTTGCGGGACAAGCGTGTACTTGAGAACCAGAAGCGCCTGGAGCCACTACTTCAGGCAAGAAAAGAAGCGTAAGTGCGCTGACCTGTGAGCCTGTAATTTGAGTGTCAAATGTGCGTGCACTGCCTACGTTGTGTGTCGTTTGCAGAATAGTTGTATAGGCATGGGTTGATAGAGCATTGCACAGAAGTGCATGGCAATGTAGATAGTTGTGCAAGCGTCCTTGGAATGAGCTTGGTTGTGCATGTTTGACTTGCAATTTGGCGTGGATTAGTTTCGGAATCTGCTATAGCTTTGTGGCGGCGCGCTAGGGTTTTTTCTGACGCGGGGCCTTGGAAAATGTGCCATTGCCATGTATTGGGCACTGTCGAGTTATCCTGTAGTCGAGTAGAAGTCACCGTGCATGAAGTCCTCTTCCTCCGTGACTACTTTTCAGTCACGGTTAAGTCAGGGGGAAGTAGCCAGTCCATCTGAACCTCTCTTTAAAGCGGTTTGGCGGCTCTTAAACCCTGACGGCCACGTGGACTCGAGAAGCACCCTAATTGCTTTAGTGCACTTCCATCAGACCCTCCTAGTGGGAAGTGGAAACCCTATGTGCACTCTTTCAATTGTGCTGAATTTTTGGTCCTTCTGAGTGACTGCTAGCGGTAATTCTTGAGCTAGTTTAGTGTTGAATCCTTGCGCGCGCTTGATCACACCGGTTAGTAGCGGTAGTCTTTCCTCACGCACAAACATCTGTGCTGCAGGGACAAGGCACTGGAGAAGGAGCGTCAGGGACAGAAGGAAATCCGAGAGAAGTCAGAGAAGAGAGAGAGGGGAGTGGCGCACAGGATTTTGCGGCGGCGGGGCCTCCGAGGACGTGCTGGAAGGGAGAAGCGCAAGCTTAGAATTGGCAGAGAAGGACGTGAGAACTCCTCCAGCATGAGTAGCGGTCACGATTCTTCATCCGAAGTGACGAGGTCCAATGAAGAGGCCATCGTAGCAGGTATGATGAACTTAGCTATAGCTTGTAAACATGTGCAGCAACAATCAAAGAGCGAGGCCGTTGCCGCAGGTAATCGTTGTTACGCTTTTTGTCAATGGGGTTACAGTTTTAGGAATGCGGGGACTTCTTTCTGTGTTGGAAATGCTGTGGTTTGTTCCATATTCTTTCCACTCCTTGTTGTAAATATAAGCGGTAATGCTTGAAATGTCTTCAAAGTAGAGCGCTTTTGTCTTTGGCCAAATCTCACAATTTTGAGCAGTCTTGTCTTTACCTGATAGGTAGGGTTGCGCAGGGTTCTTTCATGGCAAGCAATGCTACATAGTGCTCTCCGGCATTGTGTTCATAGGTTTTGACCTTGTTAATTCTTCATTGTGCAACATTACTGGCCTTGTCATGGACTCCCCTAACTCGGTAGTGGCATGTGCAGAGGAAAAGACAGGTGTGTTTGATTCAAGTGATGAAGAACTGGAGGTGGGGGAGCTTCTTGTAGATCGTCGAAAGAAGAGGCGACAGCCAGCTCCACCAATTATGAAGTCGCCAAAGAAAATCACATGTGGGCCGTCAACGACTGCAAATGCCCCCGCACCAGGATGGTCGTGGGTTCCAGGGCAATGGATGCCTCAGCAAGCCACGCAAGCACCTCCTCTTTGGTCAACAGGGCCACCAGTACCTTACCCCGGTGCATGGTAAGGCAGCGAAGGTGTAGTGCGAGACATTTCAGATAGCACGGTGAGGCGGAAGAAGCGCCATGCGTACGAGCTTGGTAGTCAAGAGTGGTCCGTACACACCTTAAAACCGAATTTCATAGAAGTGGGGGAGGGTGGAGAAGTGGAGCCAGGCTGCGAGGGCAAAAATGCTTGGGATCTAGCGATAAGGAATTTTGTGCCTCTTATCATGGACATGAGCGTGGTGGATTGGTCGAAACACAAACCACACACCCTGCAAAAACTGAGAGAGACCTTGGATGACGAGTTTGAATATGTGGGCAATCCACTGAGCATGGCCGGGTTTCGCAATTCAGTTGTAAAATTCATGAAGTCAGAGAGATGTCGTCTAAAGGTAAGGTACTTGAAAGGCATCGAGACACCCCCCGTCCATATCGATGACTTGTAGTGGAAGCGCCTGATATAGTATTGGCAGACCGATGCCCAAAAATCAAAGTCACAGAAGATGGTAATTGCCCGACAGAGTGTGAAGAATATGTCAGCACTTGGGCGGAAAGGGAAAGGTGGTGTCGAAGCACAAGTGGTAAGCGTCAATGTGTTTTCTGACTATCTTTTTTGTCATGAAATTTCTTGTACGCTCAGAAATGTTTGTCACTAAAAATTCCTAGGACTCGACTCATAATTAACACGGTCTTGATGTAGAGAGAAGGTAGAGCGACCAGCCCTGGAATTACTGACCTGGCGGACGGCATGCGGGCAAGTACGCAGGGAGTTGCAACAGTGGTAAGTTTTTGAAACCTTAGGTGGGCTTTCAAAGGAGGCATGGCCCGATGGCCGTCACCTTTATTTTTAAACAGCCTCGCAAGTAAATTCTAGAATTCTCAATAGTAGGAACAATATTTAGTTTACATAAGTTGGATTGACAACCTGTATGTGAGTTCAGAGTCTGAGTGTTGCCATGCAGTCGTTCTTTGATATTGATACTTCAGGGAAGTGGAGATGGAGTGAAGACAGAGTCACGCAGAAGTTGTGTAAGCAAAAAAGACTACAAAGACACTTCAACGTGACTCAACAGTGACTGAGCCTAAAGTGTCTCCGTTGTATTTTGTGAGTCTTGTGAAACAGAGTTGTGCGATAGGTGATTCGGCCTTACGATCTGAGATGATTGCATGGAAGAAGGATGTGGACAAGAAATTTAGCCACTTTATAGCAACCTCGACAGCTCAGTCGACCGCAATAGACGAGCTCTGCGACATGTTTCGAAGTTTCCTGCAGAAGTCAAAGGACACAAAGGATGGCAGTGCCTCCGTAACGCAGTCAGCACTGGAGAACCATGAGTGTGTCGACTTCAATGTTGAAAATGCTGTAGAGGTCATGGACAACTCACGGAAGAAGGTGGTGTCGCTGGATTCTCAACTAGGTAAGAAAACCGGGGTTCTAAAGAAGAAACGTGGTTCTCAGATCTTCGTGGAAAGAGGTGTGATGGCAACGTGACGGCCACTGCTGCGGACGTCACCCTCTCGGATGATACGGAGGTCGAGGTATTAGAGACTGCCGTTGTAAAATCGGCTAAATTTGGCCCTAAGTGGAAGGTCAGTGATAGGGAGAGCTCGGAGGTTGAGCATGTTCCAATAGGAAATAATAAAAAACCAGAACTTTCTGATTTGTACGCCCTTGTAGGGGACCTTCCTGAAGACAACTTGGATAGGGACGGCGCGATGGCCGTACAAGAAGCGGTTGAGTGCCAAGAAGATGACAATGCACCGGTGAAGCAGGAGGCCGTGGTTGATCGTCTACAAGAGGACGAGACACAAGTGGTGCAGCAGGTAGCGGCTGGAACGAGGGCTGTAAGTGAGAAAGAACAAAGCGTAGGCAATGAACATCCAAAGAAGGTGGAAGCTGAGGAACCTTTGCTGTCGTCAAGGTTAAATCTTTCGAAGGTAGTGCCACCTGAAGCGGAGGAAGAGGCCCTGCCGGTTGCCTGTGAACGTAATTTGGACTCTTTGGACCCTAACCCCATAGTGGCAGTTGCTGTGGAGTGTTCACAGAAGAAGGGGAGGAAGTTAGCGAAGTCGCCCACCAAGGTAAAAGCCCCCTCAGACGTTCTCCACAATTCGTCAATTGAGGTGATGGCTACCTTGTCATTGTCCAAGGTCATCCTAAACCGCAGGCAGGGGCGCGCTAAGTTGATAGTGTTTAATGTGCATGGGACGCTCCTGGACTGTAGTGTATTGGATTAGAGGAATCCTAACAGTAGAATCCGAGGAACTCTTCAAACCGCTTGTCGGAGAGTGGTGCTGCGTCCATGGCTTAAGCCTTTTTTGTCTCGATGTTTCCAAAACTTTACGGTGGGATTTTGGGGTAGCAAAAGTTCATCATGTATGCATGACGTCGTCCCCACCGTACTTGCTGGGCTGGCAGGTCCTCTAAATCCAATTCCCTTGTTCGTGTGGTCTAGTAAGCACTGTCAGGAAGAGGAAATAGAAGACAGACATCCAATCCAATTTAGTAAGAATTTGGATAAGGTCTATGCACAGTGGCCTGAGTATGGTGCCTTGAACACAGTGATTGTAGATAGCAGGCTGAGCAGGGTGAATGCCAACCCGGATGCGAATGTGAACATCACGACCCCTTTCTTTGCGAAATGGTTGCGCACCCTATCTGATGACAGGGAGTACTTGAAGGTTTACTTGTGGCCATTGCTGGAGGCACTTTACAATTGCACTGACGTCCCCTCTTTCAGGGCCAAGTATCCAGAAATTATCAATGAGACAATGACACAAATGCTTGCCAAACGAGCGTCTGGAAAACCGTATGAATTCTTGGACTTGGTGGAAGGTGAGGGGGGTCGTAGACCATGTGGATGCACTTATGTTGCTCCCCCTCACCTTCAATTGATCAAGCTTTCTGATCAGTTTTTCCTATGTATGCAGGCAAGAACGCAGAAGCGGGAAACGCGGAGCAAGACGGTGATAGCAACGGAGAAGAAAAGTAACGGTCCTCCTAAAAAGGTAAGTCCAGTCAGTGCCCATTTTTTTCTTACATTGTTGATGCTCACATCATACAGTAGTATGATATTACTATAGTCTGTATTGTGTCCTAGAAGTTTAGCATTATAGCATTTGCCGTTCTCATGTACCAACTTTCTTTTGTGGTGATGAAGTCATTCAATTGTAGTGACGCAGTCACGAGGAAGTCTTGCACTAGTGCCTTTCCAGTGTAAGTCATGACGTAGTCATCGAAAAGTGACTTTGAAGTCATGCACAGTTGGACTTGCTCCTGTATTGTTTTTTGGTTAGGGTAGCGGCAGTGACATTTGAATGTTATATTTTGTAGGTCAATCAATTCAGCGTTGGGGACGAAGTGTTTTTGTATAATCCACGAGCCGTTAAGCACAAAGTGGCATCGGGCAAAATCAGCGGAGTGCCATTGGAGCACAAGTTCCACTTTGAGAAAATTCCGGAGGGGTGGTGGAGGGTGGACCTGTATGACATCCTACAATCAGGGGTGCCGCTCATGTACCTCAACGAAAAGGCAGATCAACACAAGATTGAAGACGCCAAGGGCTCCTCTGTAATGTGGTTGGGGAAGTACATTAAGTACTAAAGTTGAGGTCATTTTCTTTTTGTTGTTCATCTAGGGGAGAGCAGGAGCGGTACGACTTCACGAGCAGTACCATGTAGTTCGACATGTTTGTCTGAAACTGGCCTCCTAGTTGTAAATAGCAAAAGTCCATGTCATTTGAGAGTTTCAATGTCTTTCATTGTTCTAGATTATACAAAGTTGCAAAGGGCCAAACTGACGAATTTTTTTTTCCATAAGGACTATGATATGTGAAAATTAGGTTCTGCTTGTATGAATTACTTGCTACAATAAAGGCACTCCCTTCTTTCCTAGCAGCATGTATGCATATGCTTAATGACTTGAATGTATATCACGGTAGTGCAGAAAGGATAGATGTAGGTCACGCTTTCTGTCAACTGTTGCTCCACTTTGAAGGAACACTACAATATGTATCTACTGAGAAGGAATAACTTCAAGAGGATTGCGATACTAAATAACCGTTAACCACATTACTTCTTTGTCACACAATGGCAACTTCATGGTGACTCAGAAGGAACTCCAAAATGACTAACAAATGACTTCAAAGTGACTGAAAACCGTAAGCTTACATCACTAGAAAATGACTCTAAACTGACAGACACGTGTCATGCCATATTGGATGGCAGAAGACGCCCACGCAACTAGAAGATGACTTTAGAATGACTGCTGATGTGGCAGTCCAACTCAGCTATATCAACACACCCCAAAACTTTTAAATGACTTTTGAATGACTGGAGACGTGAGCCCCCTTGGCCAATCACGAGCTGCCACGTCCCCTAAGTGAAGGCGCGTGCCCAACACACACCGACTCCACGTCACCCAGAACCTATACGTATATCATCCTGCCTTTCATCCTATAATACATCCAAGATACATTGGATGGTGATATTATAATTGCAGTCATGCACTATACGACTTGACCAAAGTGACTCTAGGGTCTTGAAATATATTTCGCAGTCACACGACTTCTATGTGACTGTTTGTGGTCATTTATTGAAGTCATTTTTTCCATCATTTTTTTGTAGTGGAAGCTATAGTCCAAACTTTTTGGAAAATTTGATGACGTGGAAGGTGACCTGTCATCTGATGTAGTAGTTACTAGTGATGACATAACATGACACATCACTACAAGTGGTTGTATCCACATATATTCAATAATGTCACCTTTTGACGGAAGACATCCGCCATGTATTGCATAGCTGTGAATGCAATATTAAAGGGACAGTGGTGCACAATGTATTTTCTACATGCAAAGTCTTTGAAAGTCTCAGCTCCTTTTCATAATAGTCAAGCAGACATTTTTGTCCAAGATGTTCTAAACAACCATCAATAGAATGTACATAAGAATGGCAATTGGTATATTAGGTAGAAGTTTGGATGATAATGTTCAACGAGTAGGAAATATTCCCATACCTTGCTACAATGCACACAAGCTATAATGATGTTGTACAAAACTTCACTAGTACAAATGTCTTTGTGTGAATGTTGTGAATAACAACATTTTGTTTGTAGGAACATCATATATGGCAATATAACTAGGAAAGGCATGTCCTCCATGGTATTGCAATGCAAACTTTGATGTTTTCAGAGACAATAGAAATGGTTGGCACAATTCTTGCATTTTACATAATTATCCATATGGTTTGTCTTACTTCCTACTACCTCACTTGTCTTCTCTACATACTCACAACAAGTGGCTTTGGAAGCTACATGTTATATTTGTTGAATATGGTGTATAGCATATTGAATACAATGTACTGTGCATGACATATTGTATATGGTGTATTGTATACAATGTATGGCATATTATATATGGCGTATTGTGTATGGCGCATTGTGTATGACATATTGTATTGGACATTATATTTGCATTGCATATCTTAGAAAATATCTAAGTAGATGTTCCAAAAAATGTCTTAGAAAACATTTGAATTTTTGAGTTGATGTTCTAGAAGATAGTACTTAAATTCTCAAACAACAAAAAACTATGTTGACTAAGCATGCTACATCATCTTCACTAGATGCTACATCACTTTCTTGTTGCCACGTTAAATGCCATGTCATGGACAAGACAAATGAAAAAAATTCCTAAGTGGCTTCTTGCGGGGGTGGCATTGAGGTGGAAGCTACATGTCAAACCTTTAGTACCCCATTGACTCATGTTTTCATGGATGTGTGATTGAAAACACCTAATGTCCAACAAGATTTTTGACTTTTGTTGCATGTCAATCTTGACGTGAAAAAAACAATGTCATAGTGGATGTGAGAAAACACTCTACACAACATTAGCACACAAAACCAAGACACCAAAAAGAACAAGGGTTTCTTATAGTGTATTGTATAGAATTTGTATTATAGTAGTTGATCAATTTCCAACCACCCCTCCATTTCCAATCTATAGGTTGTTCTCTTTTTGTGAAGTTGTGTTGCAATTCAAGGAATAGTTGTGGTGTATTATGATTGGTTGCAAAATTGTTAATATTGCAACTAGCCTTTGGTCAATTTTGCAATTGGCCTATTGTTAAAAATAAAAAGGTCTATATCACCATTATAGGTCAAAGAAAATTTTGCACTAAAAAATTCATAGTAATTACATTTTGTGTAATAAGATTCTGAAAAAGCATTAAATCCTTCCAAACTCTATTTTTGTACATGAAAAAAAATTTGCACTAAAAAAACCTACTTCCCAAATATGTGTAATTGCTTAAGTGGTTGGAAATGGGTCGGCTACTTTAAAGCCAACACAAACTATGTTGGAAATAATACAGAATTGACACAAAACCATTTCAACCCATAGCAGATATGTATTACTTGATTTGAAGCCTCAATGTTTGACCATTGTAGGAAAATATTGTGACCATTTTAAGGGAAGAAGACGACCATTATCAATGTGAGGATCACTTTCAACAACAAAGTGCTGAAATTAAAATTCCACTTCAAATTTTGAGAGGTCCATGTCACCCTAATCCAATCACAAGACGACATGTAACACTTTTTTGGGGGGATAAAAATCACTTAATTTATTTAATTTATGCCGAATCTGACCCTCACGTAGAAAAGTCAAGCTCCCGCGCTACAGTGCATTCCAATCGAAACAGTCGTCCTCCTTCCATTCCGTAGGTTTAGGGTTTCAGTGAGCTCCGTCAACCGATCGAGCCAAGCTGCACTACTACTGACACCGATCGAGCAAGCTTTTGTTGCATGCAATGGTGGTGATCGAGCGAGCTCCTTTGTCCACAGATCACCATAGTTTAGCAGGAGTTGAAATCTAGCGAGAAGAAAACCCTTTGTGTTCCTCAAGAGGGCTTGATGATGTGAATTGAGTGTGTAAGGAGCGGAAGCGATGGGGAGTAGAGGAGGCATGGGGAGCGTGGCTGCTGTGTTCGCGCTGCTGCTCTTCTCAGCTGCAATTGAGGTAAAGTTCATGTTTTTGCATTAGCTTCTTCGTTCCGGCACTTAGCTTTGTTGATGGGACACATTTATCCGTGGTCGCATCTAATCGCGTATTGGAGGTACGATCGCTTCCAGAGACTTGCTAGGTTGCCAGAAGTTTTTTTGCAATTTCAGGAATTTGAGTCTGTGTGGATACGGACCAAGGTTTTTTAAGGCTTCTTACGCACGGGCGCCATTGGAGTCAATTTACATTAAACTCTCAGGGGGCCTGATAGGTGGTTTGATAGGGGCAATTTCACCTTTGGATTAAGAAAGCTAGAGGATTTGAATTCAGCCTGAGTCTGGAGAAAATTAAGTTATCACATTTTTGTTAGCAATGCTATGAATGAGTCGGCCTTTTTATGTGATTTTGGCGAGCGTAAGGAGCGTTTGCAATCTAGGAACTTTGGTGAATAGTAGGGTAGGCGTGTTGTGCGAATGAATATCATTGAACAGCTATTTTTCTCTCCACGGCTTTTGCTGTTCTTGCTGTGTCTGTCCTCTGCATTAATTGGTAGATGGTATTAAAAGCGAGTATATGCATTGCGAATCTGAATGTGTACTCGAAACTGAATTGAAGACGCTTCTTCCAGGTTTATGGCAGTTCGTGGTGCTTTTTCGTTGTGATTTTGAGCTTAAAATTCTAAGCATGTTTGTGCCAGGTCGGAGCAGTGGAAAAGACGGTAAACAACAAAGCATGGCAGGAAAGGTCAAAAAGCGCTCCGTCGGTGTTGTCTCTGTTCAACTTGAAGAGAAATAGCAAATTTGTTAGTGAGAAAGTCCTGTCGCATGGTGAGTTGATTGAGCTATATGGGTTGCATTTATCCTTCTCCTGATTATGACCGCGATGTTCTTGCAGTGGAAACTTGAACCATGATATCTGTTTTTTGTTTCTTACAATGATTACGCAATAGTCAACAGCGATATGAGGCGATTCAAGATATGTGTGATTTGACATTCCATAGGATGAATTCCAACCATGTTGATTGTTAATAAGCCTACGTCTTGGGATGCCTAATCAAATGCAAGACGTCTAATGATATCTAATGTGTCTGTTGGATTAGTGAATGACGACTGGGAAGTGTCGAAAAAGGTCAGCATTGAAGCCAAAGCAAATTACACCCAGGCAGGTACTGGTACACAGTAGTACTTTAATCGAGGCTTTGATTTCCTGTCTTGTCTTTGAGGAGCTCTGTCTGGTATTTTTCTGGAAAGTTGAATATGGCCTTACGCACGTTATTTAGAGTGTATCTAATCAACATGGTGTGCAGGATACTTGGGACATTACTTGAAACTGGAAGAAATCGATGCAGTTCACATTCCTATCCCCATCAACCTCATCTTTATAGGCTTCAATGGCGAGGGAAATCAAGGTATTGTAATTCTGAACCATATTCAAGTGCTGCCGCATTAAATGATAAAGAGAGAAGTCGAAGGCGTTGCCTGCTCTGATGGGATTGCACATAAATGATTGTAAGCTGGAAAATCTCCTGAATTTGATGAGTCATCAACATACCTTTGAGGCTGGAAATCAGAGTTCGAGTGGTATTCAGTTGCTTTGTGTTAAATTCGGTTGGCTTGCAACACAGACAAGCCCATTTTTATGGAAGGGCATATTTACCAGTCCCATTCTGCACACCTTACGAAGGGATTTCTTGAGAATGACGAATATTAACATCTTTTTGACTGTCTAATTGAGTACTGTGTTCTATATCACGAAGCTTCTTCTGCACCTGTGACTGAAGTAATCATCTCATTGTCACAGATATCAAGTTGGGACAAGCAGAATTGGAGCGGTGGTTTACGAACATCGACCATTTGATTGAACATACTCGTGTGCCACAGCTCGGAGAGTCATTGACTCCCTTCTATCGCTTGAAGGGAGATGGAACTCAGAGACACCATCTTCCCCTTGTTAGTAATACTCACTACAAGTAAGCCCCCTATCGCTCCAGATTGTTTTGAAGAAGCGTCCCAAGCAAACGAGTATCTGAAAGTATGATGACATCCCCAAATTGTACTATTCAATAATTCGGGTTTTTTTTGTGTCCTTGTTTTTGTGACAGTTACTCAGTACATTCTATTGAAATGGATGATGGAGTGACCCAAGTCTTTGAGAGGGCAATTGTAGCTCTATCCCGAAGGGAAGATCCATCTGACACGAAGTATGCCCTTCTCTCCCTTTTTGCCATAGTTTATTCCCTTGTATATTATATCCATGTTTATAGGAGTGGAATCAGTTCCTTGTTGACAGTCGTATGATCGGTAGCTTCATCGCTCGGAGTGCCTGAGGTTGTGGATGTACTGAAGTTGTTGATCCTTTTTATCTTATAGTCAGTAACGAATTGTAATGAATTTGTGTGTGTGAATTCCGCTGTTCCACACCTACAGGCCTGACACGGAGGTGATGTGGCAAGTGGATATGGACAGCATGTCACATATCTTTTCCAGCTTCGTAAACTTCCTTCAGCTGGAGGATGCATATAACATCATAGTTCTAAACCCACGAAGAAATACATCACGTGCAAACTATGGTTACAGGTTTGCTTATTTATATGCCTTGTTGATGATTTTGGTGCATTCTAACTTTATCTGTGTTTGGAGAATGAAAAGGACATGCTATGTCTGCAAACACACATAATTTGCCCTATACTATTGAGCATGAGTTTATCATGTTTCGTATCCTATTGTCTAGTTTTGGGAAGTTGTTTGTTTCTGTGCTTTGGGATCCTTCTCAAGGATAAGAAATATTTCACGATAACAAGAAATGTGGATCCGAGCTCATCATCTTCAATCAAAGGCATTGTGGCAGGACGATAAGAGGCAATTATAGTCAGCACTTTAAGATGCTTATGGCGTCTAATCCAATAGTGATTGTTATGTTGTGTTGGGAGCAGACGAGGGTTATCTGAAGAGGAACTTCGTTACTTGGAAAATGTGAGAACCTGTGTCTATTTCTTGTTCTATAACTATGCGTTTTCTCATCGAGTTTATAACTCGTTACCTTGCGAATGCTAACTGGGAAAATACATGCGCAGGATGGAGAAACCAAGAAAAAAGTTTTCGAGTCTAAGGGACTTCGTGCCTCTAATCCTCTAGGTTGGCATCCTCAGACTGTGCCAATTAATAATAGTGTCTTTCGAGATGATATTAATTAATAGTAGTGTTTTTCGAGGTATTTCAAAGAGTTCTCTTTTCCATTTTTTCTTTCCTTGGTTATAATTCTCTTTTGAGTGGATGTGCAGAGAAGGATAAGTATCAGAAACCTTTATATGCGCGACATCCTATGTTGAAGTTTGCATGGACCACAGCTGACTATAAGGATACGGTATGTTCCAATCTTGCACTCGTCTTTTGTTTCTTGACTCTACCTTTTAGGAACTGGAGAAAAGATACTTATCCAGTGAATTTCAATCATGCTGGTTTACTGCTGGACCTGCACGTAAGCCTAAAGAACATGTACTCTTATCCGATAGTTCAAACCGGACTCATATTGGGTGCTCGATGATTCGTAGTAAAGTGTTAGTTCTGTTCATCAATCACAATTGGGGGTTTAGGAGCATGGGAAGTTTATGAGTCCAGTTCATTTGAATTCTCAATGTCAAAGCAAATATGAAAGTTCATAATTATGTTGCATTTGAGATTACTTTTTGCTTGTTGATCTCACAAAGTTTGCAGAGACTTCCAGGGGCATTGGGTGGATGCATACAACAGTGCATTAGGTGAAGTGGAAAAGGATTTGTATGGCAAGGCAGCCGTGGATACTTTGATTCACAACGCTCAACAGGTGTGTATTTGAGTTGCGTTCAGTTGCCTTCCTTACATTCAGTCAATGTTTGCCGCATTATTTTCTGTGAATCTTGTCTATCTATCTCAGGATGTGGCTACCCTTGGCACAGTCTTTGCTACGTCGTTGGTATGGAAGAGATTCTGGCCGCAGAAGTCAAGCTTAGGGAACGTTGAGCACTTGCAGATGGTCTAAGATTTAAGTCTTTTTTGTTTTTAGCTTTTCTTCTAAATCTATTATTTCTAATGCTTCTGTGTACGACATACTGTTGCTGTGGACGACTATACTTATTTCTTGTTCCTAGTGGCCAGTGTTACTATTTCATTAAACAACTTTTTTGTAAATGTTTAGATACTGGCTAGACGAAGTGGAGAAGGAAATAGTCTCGTTAGAGCACTCAAGGAAGGGAAACCAACGAACTTGCAAGCAGACTGTCTGGTGAATACTTGGGTGGGCAAGGAAAGGTATACATTCTAGCCTTCTTGGGATTGCATCCATGGTTCGCTGTTGTGTGTCATCTCTATGACTAGAGTTTTAGCGTTTGCAGTTTACCGATATACCTTTGGTAGATATAATTCTTTGGAAGCTAGTGTTTGTAGATGTTATGAACTGTTAATAACCTGAATCTACATCTGCACCCTTTTGGTAACAGGTGGGCTTTTATAGACCTCACAGCAGCTCCCTTCACTTGGGGTCCAACTGTCGGAGGCGAAGGAGTTCGTGTTGAACGCAGCTTGCCATCCGTTGATGATAGTTTTGGGCCTCATTCTCTGACGACTAGTGGTACCTGCTCAAGGCATTCCAGTTCTCTTCACTAATTTCCTTATGAACTGGTTCGCAGTTTCATATTTGAATTCGTTTGAGTTTCTATTACTCAGAATTCTCAATCTTTCAGTTTCTGGCAACAAAATAATGTTTTTGCGTTTTTCAGGGGCGTCTGAACAAGAGGTACAAGAAGAGTTGCAGAACATGGTTCAAGATCGCTTCGCCATGTTTGAAGAAAAAGAGGTAAAATAGGTCCTCTGGCATTCTATTGTCGGGAATTGAACTTCATCGATGCTAAGTAGTTGGATTTGAAAGGAATTTGCAGGGCTGAGTAGGTTTTGTTTTACAGCTCAGGGCTTATTGAGTATGGAAATTAAACACGTTATATCTTGGCGCTTCTGAAGTTTACGGTCCGCAACGTCTGGAGACATCTGGCCATGCTGCTGGTCGCTCCCTCATCGGCTCCGTGTGTATTATAAATTGATGTGGTATTATACACTAATGGACATTGCTGATGGTTGTGTTTCAGGATCCCCAGCAGCAGGCTGTTGATATGCTTTTGGCTGAAGTGGATGTTTATGAGATGTTTTACTTTAAGCATTGCCAGGGTCGAAATGTCCACATCCCCTTATGCGAAGGTATTGTCTTTCATCCGTAACCTGACCTCTTATACCAGAAAGCTGCTATACAGTTTATTTCAATTACTACAAGTTACATATCAACAGTTTGCTGTTTGTATGCTTTTGGCTGTACATACGGAGTAAGTTAATATTTGGTGTAGTCGCTAAAGTTTTGATTTTTATTGGACTTATTATTTAATTGAGTTTTAATTTGTGCATGTAATGCGTAGTCGTAGTTCATAGGATGAATTGGAGACTGAACTGAGAGTCTCATGCATAGACTTGTTTCCTGCTTGTAGAACTTCGTGAAAGGATGAATGATGTAAAATCAGAGTTGGGAAGTTACAGTGAAGAACTACCCCAGGAATCTCAGCGGGTCAAAGCAGCTGATGCTTTGAAGCGGATAGAAGAATGGAACTTGTTCTCAGCCCCTGTAATAGTACGTATTTGGAAGCTCAATATATCATTCCTCCTGAGATATCATCTCATTCTTTATTTTATTTGTGCCTGGTTTTTTTAGTGCTTTTTACAAGTTGAGAATGCTGTACACTCCCAAGTCTTTGTGTGTATTATAGATGACCTCATAATTTGGCTATCTAGATGGACACTTTCTACCCCAAATAATCTGTTTCCTATTTGAGGAAATTGGTCAGAATTTAACGTTGCTGAATTCCTTGGTAAACTGCAGAGGCCTGAAGCCTTTTCACTTTCTCGAGACACCTTTTTGGCACACCTTGCTTCAACTTTGTCTGGATCCATGAAGCACCTCATCACGCCATCAACAGCGGATGGTGCATTTCATTACTATGAGAAGATTGTGTTCCAGATATATGTCATCACTCAAGAGGTTGATTCTCTATACCTGTTTTTTGATAGATTGCTATTCAGCATTGATTGAGGTTAAATTTAATTGGATAATTTTAACTATTATGGGTTTGTGCCGTTGAGCAACGACAAACATGTTCCTGCGAGGCTCTGGAGTTGTGAAAGGCTCCTTCAACATTTTTTCTTGGAGTATTGAGTTTAGAAATTTTTATATGGAATGAGCTGAAGCTCTGTGTTTTCAGTGAGCGACAGTAATACTCTTCAATGCTCCATTCTTGCGGTTGTACAGTGTTTCTTGCTGTGTAGCTGTCGTTTTTAGTTACCTGGCGGGTATGGAGAGTATGTATCTTGAACTAATAAATCCCTTGTTTGCTGCAGAAGTTGAAGAATGCAGTCTTGCTTCCAGTGGATGTGAACGCGCTGGTAGAGTCCCTAAAAGAGCTGATTGTATCTCCTCAGAGGGTTGCATTCAGTATGAAGAAGTAAGTGCCTTACTCTATGCTGAAGGGTAACTTCATGACCTTTATAGTTCAATCATATATTCACTTGCGTAGACCACATTTAGAATTTTTTTCATCCCTTCTGAGCCTGGTCTTTGTCGCCTGGTCTTTGTCACCTGGTCATAAATTGGATCTGGAGCTTATACGTTTGCTGACTGGCTGATTTTTTGACGCTTCATTTACATGTTTACATACAAGGTCTTTGTGTTTATGTATTTTTGGTTGTTTTGTGATCGTGGGATCACAGAGTTGTGCTTTCAGAGGATCCTGCTCTAGCCATGGCTTTTTCTGTCGCCCGACGTGCTGCCGCAGTCCCAGTGTTGTTAGTAAATGGAACATATCGAGCTTCAAATCGTGTCTATCTTGATTCGCTTCTTCTTCAGGAACAGTTGCAACGGCTGAGTGGCTCTGGATCCATCTCAGGTGAGAATCTGTCCGAGTGAAAATCGATCTTGATGAGGTGTTGGTGATCTTAATCCATTATTTGCACATATTTTCAGAAGTGTTGGAACGCTTTGCCCCAGCAGTGTTGCAGCACGATTTGGATCATGGTTGCTCTTCTGATAACTGTGGTTCCGTCATATTCAGGAGTCACTCTTTAGTCTAATTATTAGTGAAACTAATGCATCTTGTTTTGAAGAGCAAGTATTCCCTATTCCCTAGTTTGGATGTTTTTACCATATGTTTTCACCTTGTTCAAAATTTCAAGAGTTCATCCTTTGAGTGTATGAGTGAATGTATATCATGGCACCTGGAATACACGCTGGGTGAGATAGTCATTAAGTAGCGATCAGGAAGGTTAAAACGTTAATCTGCAAGTGATTTTCGTGTTAAACAGTTTATTACTCAACAATTTGAACAGTTTTTTGGATACTGATTTTTGCTACCTTGCAGACCTCAATGTGCAGGGAAGGGCTTCCTTAGAAGTACCAATTTTCTGGTTTGTGCGATCAGGTGAAGAGCCGCTGTTCATAGACAAACATTATGTGGCAAAGGCCTTGCCAGACATGATTTTTGTTGTGCAATCTAGTCAGCAAAAATGGGAGAGTCACTTGCAGTGCAACAGCAAAGTTATCCATTGGGACCTCAGGTGAAGCTATACGCTCGCAAATCCATTGGACTCAACAAGCTATCCATTGCTTGTGTCCATGAATCCTTTTGTTCCTTTACTTGGAAGGCTTATAGATTTTTGTCATTGTTGCAGTCGACCAGTAAAGGCAGCTGTGGCAGCTGTGGCAGAGCACCTTGCAGGGTTGGTTGAGACGCAGCTTACTTATAGTCATGCTCATCAGAATACTGCCCAGGTCTGTTTCGCTATGACTCATTGCGAAAGTGTCTACCTTGAAAACGTTTCTTTTATGCAAATAACAGTATCTTTTCTCTTAAATATATTATGCAAACGAGCAGTTCGTGACACTACTCCATGTAAATACGCAGTTATTATCAAATGCTTATTTCTTGTGTATTGTTCCACGCTGAAGCTACGTATCTTCTCACAAAGTAATAGGCTTTCACCTTGAATCCTTGTGGTGTCAGTGTCAAGTGTCATTTTGATTGATTCTATTTTCCAGTTTTTCTCAATGTGTTTTTTGCGTGGGGTAGGATTGGACGTGGGTGGCAGGGTCACATATCCTATCCTGCACAACCAAAGGGTACGAAGTATCAAGTTTCCAAACTGATGCTGTTGCTCGAAGCTACATGGTTACTGCGTTGGATGAGTCCATCCAGACAATAAATGCAGGAATCGGCCTTCTAAGCAAAGAAGGAACTTGTATCCATCAGTTGACTTTAATTTGCTCTTATGTTCACTTCTAATTCATTATCTGACGACGATTACAGGGGTTGGACAATAGTTTCTTGCTCTGCATGGTGAGGGTCACGGTGTATGGTCAGATTTCTGGAGGTATGATGAACATCTAAGTGTTTGAGCGACCTTTTATTGCCTTGACCATAATTTCCTAGATGAGAAAACTTTTGGAGTAGTGAAGGCACGCCAAGCGAAACTATTGAGACATTATACTACTGTTGTCCACCTTTGGAAACGAGTAAGTCTTCCTTCATCTTCTTTTATCTTGTAATTTTTAAATGATGCGATTTGCCTTGGAAATTGACTTGTTTTTCTTGCTGCATCTCATTCCAGTGATCCTCTTCCATTTTAGGATGTAGAGCTTTGCTGCCTAGCTGTTGTTGTGCCGTACCAAGAAATATCAGAACAGAAAGGACTAAAGTTGAAAATTTCTTGCTTCATTGTGCACAGATAGCAAGTTTGGCTGAAACGATGCGGTATGGTGAAGTGATGAAGCTGTTGGGTTATCTTGAGCGAGATGCAAAAGAGTGAGTCCTGAACTTTTATCGTGGCCTCTCCTCTTGTTAAATGGGCCAGGCTTATCTCATATATGGTGGTTCATCTGTGTCAAATTTACTTTATTTGAACACTTTTAGACTCACCTTATTCTCTTCAAGCTTTTGTGGTCTCATGTTCGTTGTGTGCTTGTACTTTTTGTAGCTTCTACATGGAGGCTAACGAGACCGTTGCTGCTATGCACCCCATCCGGTGCTTAAAAGAGAGGAAAATCGATGTGGATTTTGACACTACCAAGGTGCTGGCTGGGGGGGTTGTAGTAGTTGTTGTGCTTTGGTTGTTAATGCGGAGGAGGAGGCCAAAGCCGAAAATCAATTAGAGGCATAGCTGTAGTATCCCCTTGTGTCGTTGCTTCCATTGAACGCATAGATCCATGGTCCTGTGACCCCAGCATATCCCATGTCTGCTGCCCCTTGGGCCGTATGTACATTCAGTCTTTGTCACCAACAAGGGCCATAATCGTCTTCAAATTTTTCTAATGCTTAAAGCCTGAGCTCAATTGATTTGCATTTTGTTTATCAGTGTGCTTTGCCCCTCCGATCATGCTCGTGTATTTGGCACTTCGATGGCGGGGTTCAGCTCGACCAATGAGAGTGCCCATTTTCTTGACTTGGCCCTTAGTGACCACAATCGGAGTTTTGAAAGTTTTTAATGACAGGAATGGAGCAATTTAGAGCAATAGGACCACAATCGAAGTTTTTGACCTTGTTCTTTTGCTCCTTTGTGTGAAGTGAGCCTTAGTGGCCACAATCGAAGTTTTGGATGTTTTGAATTACAGGAATTGGAGCGATTTAGGGATCACAGTAAGACCTTGTTCGTTTGGGTGTAAAGCCATCACACAAAATGAGTAGTTACGGTCTTGATGTTGTGGGAGTTATAGGAAAAATCTTGTGATGACAAACAATAAACATTGTAATGGATGTGTATGCCAAAAATGACTAATGCTCTTAGAATATGGTCCACCTTCATTTTGCTCATATGTAGAGGATGCATGCACATTGACTTTTTTTGCACAAATTAAGGAATGTGCATCCAAAATAGTCATCTGAAAATGCATTAAGTGGTGATTTAGAATGTGAATACCTTAATTTGTAAGTGCTTGAGTTAAAGATGGTAAGAGTAGTTCTTATATATATATTTGTAAGTCTTCTTGTATATCTATTTCATTGATTAATGAAGAACAATCCTTCTTTCCATTTATACTATCTCCTTAAAAAACCCAACTAGTGCTTTGACTCCCAAAAAATCAAGGTACCTCTTCCAAAAGTCAAATATGAACATGAATACAAGTTGAGTATATTTTGCTAGAACCTATGCGTTAGAATTTGTCGTTGTTGATGTTCACTATGTATCCAATTGCACAAAAGTATGCAAAGGCTTTACCCCTAAAAGACCAACTAGCAAAATTTGGCAATATAGTGTTTTGGGGCATGTTGTTGTGAATGGAGATTTGCATTTTGGGACCTAAACTTTTATTAAAGGTGTGGATGAAGAGTATCTCTTAGTTGCATTAAATTTCATTACATTTGAATACATAGAAAAAAATTATAGGCCAACATGTTTGTTTTTCTATAAAGACAACACAAACAAAGACATTTACATTGCATTCCAAAAATTTGAAATCAATCTACAAGGGAGGAGGGCAAGAGAGGGTAGGATTAAACAACAATTTGTGGTTAGGTTCCAAAGTTGGATTTTGTTGATAAGCCAAAAAATCAGTAAATCTGGTACTTGCTACAATTTTGAATAGAGGGTTGGCAGTTGGGTGGATGAAGGTGCTTTAGCCATAGGACATGAGTAAGATAATGCCTATTGCAAACTGCATGCAAATTTCCATGAAAGGCTAAGGACAATCATAAATCAATGACACAAATTAAAATCCCTTAAAAGCAAAGCAGCTACTCTTTACTTTGATTAGTAAAATGCAATTACATACCAAGATTACAATGTGTTGCCAAATTCTAAATTTCAAATTGCACTACTCTATTGTTTCTTTTTAGGTTCTAAAAAGTAGTCTAATCCAAATATATGTGAAGAACCGTCAATAGCCTCAAATTGGCATCATCCATAAACATACTATAATCCACCAAATCTAATAACCACTACAAAAATGGTAGAGAATCCTACCTTCCACTCCCTAAGTAGTTGAGACTTCCAAGCTTTGTCAAGGGAAAATGGATATTTATTTGCTCCTCTATTGTTGTAGTACATTCATGGCAATCCAAGCATTTTTCTTTTTATCCCCTCCAAAATACTATTTGATGATTTTTCTTGAAACTCCCTCAACAGAAAATAATTGGATGGAGTGCACTTTTCGAAGCACTCATCTACTCATCATCTAGCCAAGGATAGTTGAGCATTTAGAGACTTCCAATAAGAGGTCATTTAAATAATAACCAAACAAAGTGAGAAACTTATGTGAATTTTTTTTTAAGTTAGGAGCCCCAACAGAAATTTTGGAGCTCGTATCAAATTATTATCTTTCGAGTCATTTCTGTCACATTTTCACATTTTATTTCATTCACCTAATTGTGAACATAATTGGTGCATGATAATGAACCAAGAATCGACAGGAAATTTTCTATCTGATTGAGGATACTGATTAAATATTTTAATCCGTGACCAAGACATTGCACAGCATTGATTTTTCTTCACCATCTCCTGGTACAAATGCTCACCTGTGACAGTTGATCAAATTTGATGATTGCGTTGATCAATCCATGCTTGGGTGCATCGGTTCCAAGGCAAATTTAAGATTACAAAATTCAGTGCTGCACACGCAACAATTCGGGAACCAGCACTTACATGACAGATGGTTTGATTTTGGATGGACCACTTTCTGATACCAGGACTATCTTTCTGGACAGCAGAGAGATGTCCCTCTGCAGATTCTCAAGCTCTTCCTCATATCTGCACAAGAGTGTCGCAGACTGTTTATATCACCTTAACTTGATGGTTTGACCTTTACTAATGTTTCTATGCAATAACTAATTTAGACTTCAGGAACATGCTATAGATTAGGATCTTGATGGAGGAGCTTTGAAGGACCTGTTCTGCCGATTCTTTTGTGCGTCAGTATCAGCAATGAAGGGAAGCCTTTGGTATTCAGCATTCACAAGAGCCCACTTGATCTTCAGACCATTAATAAGTGTTTGCTTTTCCTCGTTGTCTAGCCTGTGGGTTTGGCACTTATTGTGACATCAGTATATACAAAGGCACCCTAAGCGAATTCTACACGGCCATGACCTGCACATTACTTACAAGACACGTTTGCTTGAATTTCCTTTTGCTAGGAAAAACCACATTGCTTCTACACATTAAATATGCGGAGTTATTGGCATTTGGTCATGACCTGCGAGTGTCTGGATGTAGGCACTTGGCTTGATTCTCAGGACTGTCCTTTGCCACTTTTTTAGCCACCTCATTCTTTCTCTTCACAAGGTACATTGGTATCCTTCCAAAGCCTTGCTGCGCACTGAAAGACTTTTCCTTCTTTAGACAGTGAGAATTGTTGGGCTCTGCCCTCCAAAAAAGAAATTTCGATTCTGAGTTATTTCCAAATTACCAAACACAAGACTGATATTCGCAGATATTATACAATTGCAGATGTTATAACATGAAAAAATAAATATCATTCGCAAATAAAATAAAATAAACTTACTTGCTCTAATCACCGTGACTGCATTCTCTGTGATATAATTTGTATTGCTTCTGAGTCCGAAATTCTGCATGCATCGGATATTTACAGAATTAGTGATTTCAATATATTAGTGGTTTTATTAAACAGTCAATGATTACATCTTCTCTCCGTCTCTATAGCGATCACTCTCTTCAAGTATGAGTGCTTTAGTTGCGAACAAGAAAACTTGTTCCCCCTACAATATTATATTTCCCCGTAGTACTCGGATATGCCGAAGAGTCACGTATTAGGTGATTAAGTCTGGAGGAGATTCATACATCAACTTGAAGAGCCAATCAACATATCTTTCTAAGATTTTATAAAAAGTAGAGCAATTAAACGAAAAATGTAGTTGCTCGATGCATGTCTACATAAGTAACGTTGCATGCATAAGCCCCAAGTCAGCGCATACTTACTAGTAAAAGCGCTACTTTAACACATCGACTTCATTTATTGAGGCTTTTCACGTTCAGAGACGATTCTCCTAAATAACCAAAAGAAAAAGGGAAACAATGCTCGAGAAGGAAATTCAAGTAGAATAGGTTACAAAGGCCTACAGGAGGATGCTGTGCCAAATCTGGAAGAGGTGGTTTCTTCGACATGCATCGGTCAGATACAGAGCCACCTCCATTTCTACAACCTACAAAATAGTTCGTTACGAAAAAGCTGTCACATTGCAATTAGAAATCATAATCCTTCAATTTCATTGATTTGTTAACGCGCAGGAATTGCTACATACTCCTCAAAATCACGATGCAACATGATATCTGATCTCATCAAATTGACGTCGAATTGATTGGCAAGGGTCAAGATGTAGTACGTCTGAGGGGCTGAAGCTGACGTTCCTTGGAGTGCTTCAGGAGGAACTTGCTTGGCCGAGGTTTCGTAGAGCCTGGAAGGTACCCGAAGGTGGCCGCCTCTTGTAAATGCAAATTGTTATTCATTTTCCATAGCAAATTCCGAAGCGTCATTGGCTTCTGCACACTCTCCAACGAGTCCTCAATTTTCTTCCATATGTCAATTTGCTTCAATTCTCATGTTCCACTGCCTCAAGAAACACACAGTCAAATCACTGTCGAGCAGTGACCACACCGCCATTCAAAATCACTGTTGAGCACACCGCCATTCAAAATACCGGCACGCCTCTTAATTTCAGTACCTACTGACAAATCTAATTCGATTTCTCTGACAGTCTTTCACAATAATAATCTCTCAGTATCCTATCAACACAGGATGAAGCTTCACAGTCTCGATCCCATGCTGAACTCTTTGCACTATACCCAAAGAAGCTGTGCAAATCTCAGCAATGTTAGGTAGGGACGCCCGAATCCAACAGCACCACTTCATCAAATGCTCAGCTGGTGTACATTCATCTCCTTAATCAACCACAAGCCTATTGTTGCAGAAACATTCTGAGAACATCGATCACTAAAACTTTAACCTATTGCATACGGTATCCAAGTAACGCATTCTCTGCTGCGTTGGAATCCCTTCTTATTCGCCAACAAAAGCATATAAAATTTTAATGCTCAAATATCAGGAACTATGCTCAAAAGCAAAAGTGATGCTACCTACCTCACATTGAAGCGACATCCAAAAAGCGCAAACACATGAACCAGACTCTCGACACTCGCCCGACTAATTTCTTATCCATCTCAACCAAAGACATAAATGCAAAAAGCGTGAACATTCAAGAACTGACTCCGCACCGGCGCATTGTCAGGAGCTCGAGGTGGCGTCCTCGGCTTCTTCTTCGGCGGAGGCTTGATCACATTGTACACGCTCTCCTTCGACTCCCACATGATATCCTTCTATTCAAATAAAATTCCGTCTGATCACTTCAATAAATCCGCTTCAACATGCCGCATGCACAATGCCGTTTCACCTCGAGGAAGGCTGCCGTGAGTGTCCCGCTTTCTGCTAGTAACCATAGCTCATGATTCTCCATTCTACAGTTCGTACGGAACGGACATACTCAAAGTCTCCCAAGATGAACAGGTGCAATTTTGGCACCAGAGAATTAGAGTTAGCCTTCTTCTTCGTCTGTGTAATGCTGCTCCAACAGATTACCCCGACTCCCGGAGAGTTTTTCCACTGCGAATTCGGCAATGGATCAATGGAAGCTTCGCACTCTGGCGCTGACGCAGATCGCCGCAGAACACGCAAGGGGAAAAAGCATGAGTGGCTTAACCTACTGGATGCCATAACCTAGTTCCTAGGAACTGCTCTGCTTCTTCGCCTTTCGTCTGACAGGGGTCAGTGACGCAGCTCCTTGGATATAATGTCATCCTTCGAGGACAGACTTTCGTTATGTTCGTCCCTCTCTAATTGCACTGCCGTGGGGAACAAATGGGCTTTTGACATGTGTTCATTGTTTTAACATGTGGAAGGCTCTCATTCTGTGGTGTACACAACATGGAAAATTCTCAAGATATATTAACCCCTAAGAGTCCTTGGGAGGAAGGTGGATGTAGATTTTCAGATTTTTTGGCAAAATAAATTATGGCATGAGAAAATTTTGGCTATCAAATTTTCGTTTTTGCAAATTTTTCTTTACTTCAATCCCTATATGAACTCATTTTCAACTTTGCACTATCAAGGACACAATAAGTCAATGTAACACAAGAACAAAAATGTTCAATACTTATCAATCAATGAACCCCACAACTATCCAAAAAGACCAAAATTAGGAGTGTACAATAAGGCTTTCTTTTTTTGGTATTATAGTGCCAAATTGCACCCAAAAAAAATAATTTGGTTAAAAAATGGCAACACACCATAAGTTCTTTTGCCAAAAAACTTCAAATTAAAAAAATCTTGGATGAAATAGCCAAATTATGGATGAAGAAAGAGTTATGGACATGTGATATGTGCTAATGTGATGTTTTCTATCCAATATGTGTATGTAGATTGAAATTTGAAGCACTACTATAACTTACATTTTATATCGCCACTTCAGTACTTCATAAAAAATGAAAAAAAAAACCTAGTGTACAATACTTATCAATGTTCTCCAAAACCTCACAACTATTCAAGAAGATATAAGTATATAATAGAAAGAACTCAAAGGTATTTTTTAAATTCAAAGGTGTAAAACAAAGCTTAACAAAAATACTCCAAGACTTTTATTGATAAAATTGAGGGGTTTTCCATCTTGCCTTCAATATATACTATTGAATATACTTATAACTACAACTTGACATTTCTGCAAAGAAAACTAGGAGTCTCTAAGAGGCTTTAACCCTTGAAGGATGAGGCCCCCTATGACCAAGGTAGCATTACAAAAAATCTGAGGCCTTCAAAAGGTTGCTAGTTTTGCCCCCCCATGTGAGATTAGGGAATTTTTTTCCCCAAATCTGACGTGGCACTATTGGTGCCACATCAAACTAACAATTTATTTAATATTTAATATTTATTTAATATTTAAAAAAATATATAATATATAATATATAATTTTTTTTTCTATACTTGCACTATGGGGCTATTGAAAATCAAAAACTAGTCCTTCGGAGGCGTCATATTTCCTGTAATGGCACCCAAATGCTTCAATTTTTGGACCAATACATGCATTCTTTGTTTCTACAATGAACAATTAATAAAGTCATCTATCAAACACTTTTGGTCCTCATCACCCTTCAAGGGTTAAGAAGTAGTCACATATCTAGTTTAGAAGAGTCACTTGAAGGAATCAAGTAGGCACACCAATATAAGAGTCCCCTATCATACTAGGCACATATACCTATCATTGAAAGAAGGTTTGACTTCCACAAAGTCCAACACTTTTGTGGAAGAATAGACAATAATTATTTTTCAACATTTTTATAGTTCCAATACTAGATTCTTAAAACATTCAATGGATGCCAACTATTTAGGGATTAAGAATCAATAAAATGTGTCATTAAAGAAGGTTGAGATAATTATTATCAATTTCAAATAACACTTTTTGGTCTAGCTATAAGCTTATAGGAAATTAAAAGTAAAAAACGAGATTGTTTATCCAAAATATATGGATTTATTTTTTATTTTTTTTATATTATAAAAATTTATATTTTATCTATGAACATCATGTTTAATATAACAAAACTAATAGCTTCAACCAAATTTGTAGAATCCATTCAAAAAAACGTTAAAATATTAAATAACAATTAAAAATTGGTTGATTGTTTAGGTGGTATAATATAGATGAGGATCATATTGGTTTACATTCATTACATGTATGTCGAGTAAGTTTTTACTAATAATCTACATAAATGTCATTACTTAATATCTTATCTCTAGGACTATACTTTAAAACACACTTAAAACACCCCTTTCTCTTCTAGTAATCCTCATGATCAAACCTTATAATCTTTCAATCCATAAGTGATATTTTTTTTTTTTTTTCCTATGTGATCTCTAACAAGTCTAGTTTGAATTTGTATAGTTACAACTTATCAAAATGTTGGCTTTTTGTTCAATTTAGAGCAAATTTCTAGTAGTTCAAAAAAGGCCTTGGGCATTTAGGGGTTAAATCCTAAATGACCAAGGGGTGCTTTGGATGCTTTAATGCATTTTAGGTAAGCAATTGCATTTTCAATTTTGTAATCCTATGGTTGAAATTTTGCACGTAGATGCACACTATGAGCCCCAAATTTGTCACTTGGGACTCATAGTTTTTTTTTTTTTAGATTGTTGTAGTTTAAGGCATAATATTATACAAAAAGCCCCCAAAAGAGTGTAGAACCAAAATAGGTATGTCACGTACTAGTATAGCTTTTGGTCATAAATAGCCTTTTATCCTTAGAATACCCACAAACCCCACT
Organism: Rhytidiadelphus loreus; assembly: GCA_947034895.1. NCBI lineage: Eukaryota > Viridiplantae > Streptophyta > Bryopsida > Hypnales > Hylocomiaceae > Rhytidiadelphus > Rhytidiadelphus loreus. Next base: position 9,979,849 of record OX344763.1, read on the forward strand.
TGTAGATAGGTTAGAACCATAAAATAGTAGAAAACAATAGGGTTGTAGGGAATTTACCCGAAATAGTCCAAATCCAGTGCATATGACCATAGTTGGCTAAATTGGTCCCAAGAGAGGTAGGAAGGTCCTTACATAAATTTCCAAAGATAGGTTCTAGTTTCTCCATTCCATCGACGAAATATTAGAAACCCCAATTGTTAGCATGCAGGTGTCACTTTTCCAAGACAGGCCACATGAAGGAATTCATGGCCACCGGATACTGCTCTCGGATCAAGAACATGTCAGGGAGTCCATAGCGAAATCGATTCGCCAAGACTCCCTCATGTGTGAAAGATTCCATGACTGCAAGTGATCCAAGAGAAGTCGGTTTTTACCTCTCTACCGACCGTGCGCAAGATTGACTCAAGACTTGGCATGTGGCTTGGAAAATTCCATGAGAGGTTCCCCCAAAAGTTTCGGTTTTTTCTGATCTCCAGAGGATCTTTTTCCAAGCAGTCAACCACCAAAGGCCACAACAGGAAATTCATATAAATTATCTAGGCTGCGGTAAAATCTCACTAAAAATTAGATTAGCTTCTTTTATGTTGATAATGTGCCCCGTCAAATTTCACAGTGTTCCAATAGCGGGAGGCAACCGAAGTACCAACATTCCTCCAATTATTGATTTCAGCAAGATCTTTGTGGAGTTGACCAGCGTCTCGGGAGCGCACGAAGTCAGAACGAAGTCATCAAGGAGTCTTTTTTTATTCCCTAGGACCCTCCCGACAACCCTAGCTAGTTACCCAAGTCAGAAAAGGTAAACTCCAAAAGTTAGATTTTTACCCTTTTAGTGGCTTCAGTTCACTATAAAAAACTGGAGTTTTTTAAAACGTCTCAAAAAACGTGCTATGACGTCCAACTTGACGTGGTCCACGTTTGCGTAGATGTATAAAAAAATCCGTTATAACTGATGGGCAAAAAATGTGTAACAGACATGTTAAAACGTGTCCAATTTGGCATGTTTTTTGTTGATGTCAAGAAGAACGTGTGTTTTTCAGCTTCAAAAAACAAACCACGTGGAGGACACGTCAGCGACGCGTCTCCTATTTTGGCGGGCAATGCCACGTGTGAAATTTTTCATCCATCCGGTCAGATCATTTGTATCATTTGAAAATTTTATTGGTGTTTTCTGAGACGTCAAATTAGACGTTTTTTAAAACATCAATTGGTACATATCCTATCCTTAAGGCAAGATAAATTAAAAAATTAAATTTTTTTTGTCAAATTCAACAAAAAATTTAAAAAACTTACCATTTACCTTCAAGTAAATTTTGGATAGTAAAATGAAGGAATTTCTCATCAAAATTTAGTGAAAATGAAGGATTTCAAGGTTTTACTTATATTCTTTCTCTGCCCATAAAAAGACAAACGATATGGGATAAGTAAAAAAGGGGATGTACAATGAATTGCGTTTTTTGGGACGTTCTTGTGGACATCTTCAAAGACGTACATGTCTCACTTGACATCTTTGCCTTCTGCCCAAATTGCATTTTTTATTAGCGGTTAGTACTCTACTGCTGATCGCACTAACTTTTGCAAGTGCAAAATGTAATTAATGTTGACGTGGACAAACTTGTTGTAAGTGATGTTTCTAGGATGTCTTCAAAGACGTACACATCTCATTTGACATCTAGCGTTCTGTTGTTTATAACGCCAAGTCTGTATAGACATCAAAAAAATTTGCACGACTACATACATTAACTTGAAAACTTAGGACGTCTCAAAAAACATGTGCCGTTCTGTGACTAACATAACCCAAAACACAATTTTCTTATAGTGGTTGGCGCTAGTTTTCGATGGGTTTTTCATGATGGGAACATGGGAAAGGAAGTTTTTTACACTAAAAATGGCCTTCTAAAGCCATTGGCGCAATCCGTTTGCGATTCGGGGTTAAACTCCAAAAGATAGACTTTAGGAGTAGAATAAAATCCAAAATTAGGTGAAAATCTCAAAGATAAGGATGAAAATCTGGAAGGATGAGGTTTCTATTAGTAAGTTTAGGGAGGGGGTCCCTTAGAAACCTATATAAGGACTCCATTTTCCCTTCTACAACACCCCTAATACTTGTTTTGGGTCTGTAGGTCCAAACTATCTTGGATGTTTTGGTGTTTTGGCCAAAACTCCCTATGGTGTTTTGGGAGCACTTTTTGCTCCTCTTGTTGCTATATTTTCAGTTTTGAAGGTCTGTGGGGGTCCTTCTTGAAGTCCTTGTAACCCTTGTGTGTATGCATTTGTGTCCTTGTTTACTAGTTGAGCGTCTTTTGGATCCTCCTTGGTGTGTCTTGTACTAACTTTAGAGCAACCTTCCACCGTACCTTGGCAATGTCGCTTTGGAAGGCCTCTAGCTCCGTGTTTTCCTTGTTATATAAACCTCATTCTACTAACCACATGTCCTCCTCATCTTTGTACTAACCCGAGTCTTTCATGTCGCATTAAGTCTAGTCCTTTCGTCCTTGTCAGGAAAAGAGTGGGGTAGTTCTTCTTGGGGTGACAAAACTCTACCTTTCCTTGTCAATTTTAGTCCTAAATTGTGTGTTAAAATCCTTCAAACAACGGAGCTTTGAACACCTAGGCCCGAGGGAAAGTCCTAGATTTGGTGTTAAAACCAATCTAGCCGTTCCTCTTGGATTTACCTTGAAGGTTCTCTCCAAAGTTTAGCCTCCAAAATGTCTTGGAGATAGGTCAAAGTTTAGTGTCCAAAATTTAGGAAGTAACCGGAGTAGGAGGGGGAAGTGTTTTGGCCCCCTCCCATTTTTTGCTCTACCCTTCTTTCCATTGTGGGATTGTTAAGTGTCATCCCCTTGTGGGAACATTGTAGCCCCTCTCGTTTCAATCCAGCACCAGAAAGCTAGGTCCTTGCACCTATTGGGCCAGCCCCTATATCCAGCGGGTCGGGCGTCAATACCAGTGAGCTGGGTGATTGCACCCAACGGGCCAGGCGTCAACACTAGTAGGCCGGCGACTGCACCTAGTGGCCGGACTTTAGTACCAGCGGCCGGGCAATTACACCCAGGCAGGCCAGGTGACTGCATCCAACGACTGCATCCAGGCGGGCTAGGCTTCCGCCCTACGCAAGGCCAGGGCCTTGTGTTCCTTTTCTTGTTTTTTTCTTTTTGTCTAAATTAAGTCTCCCATTAAAAACAATAAAGAATAAGTAGGAAGGAGAAAATTAACATAGGGGTTAGGGAGAGCATAGTGTAGGAAGGAAATTAGCCTAGAGGTTAGGGAGAGCATAGTGTAGGAAGGGAAATTAGCATAAAGGTTCAAAATAGCATAGCATAGTAAGAAGATACAACACCACGAAGTGCAAGAGAGGGGAAGCCAACTAAAAAACACCTCTACTACCCAACTACCACCACTTCTCCTCTCTACAACCATCCAACAAGCCACCACAAGAGCAAACACTATGAATGAGAGGTGAGGAAGAGGGAAGGAGACTTAATAGGTGAGAGGGGAAAGATAGGGAGAAATCCGAAAAGGCCCTCTCTTCCATTAGATAAACTGACGCGTAAGAAGAGGATGTAAGTGGTAGTTAGCTAGCATTTTGACTTACTAAGTAGGTGGGTAGCATCTCAACTATCCCCCATTAAGGGGGCATAAGTGTTAAGGCAACGGAAAAAGAGAAAAAGAAAGTGAGAAAAAGACGTACAAATCTTTCGTGACTATAAAGAACGTTGTGGCCAACGGGTGGAGGCCTCTTTGTGACTTGTGATGGGGGAAAGGGGAGATTTGACAAACTTGATCATGGACCTTCAAGCCGGGGTAAGGTCCTAACTCTTCCTCCTTAAAACTAATTCACTAGGGGTCAAGACCGTAGGAAGGCCGACAGCTAGGTACCATTAGGACCTAAGTCAGGTCAGATTTGAATAGATAGACTTAGAGTAGACCCTGAGAGGTTTTCAAAAACATAAGACACATAGGAATCGGAGTTAGGATGCCCAAGATATCAATGAAGTTTAGAGCCCAAAATGGATGAAACTTGGAAGTATTCATCCAACCAAGTTGAAACTTAGGATTTAGCTAAAACATAGGAGGTCGGGTCCGTAGGTCAAATTCCGACTTCAACTGGAATTGGGAGCCCATAGGAAACTATGGATGAAGTTTGATAGCCTTGTAGCCAAAACTTCATCCACTCAGAGCAGTTCACCAGAAAGTCCAAATTGAACGAGTCTTGGGTTTTTAGAAATGGCATGAGATAGTCTTCTACCTTAGGATGATAGAGTAGACTTTAGATGTAGGGAACACAAAAACATAATATAGTATGATAGTTAGCTTAGGAGTCGTCTAAAACTACAATTAGAGAGGCCCAATTAGGAAAGTAGCAAAAGATCCATTGTTTGGAAGGCACAATGGATTGACGCTTAGACACCCATTAGAATAGAAATCTACCATAGGACTAGAACCTGGTTGTGTTCGCTGATTTACCAAGGGTGGGTAAATAAGCACCCTCACACACAAGGATTGTCTTGAATGCAAGGTGAATTTCATACAATATAGATTAGTGGTACAAAGTTATGTTTAATTTAGTCTTTTTATATTTTGAGTTTGTTTTTCTATAATTTTTTTCTATTCTCTTTTGGATTTTCAACTAAATTTCAAAGCAAGTTATTAATTTGTAGAAGTTGTGATTCACATACATTTTTATAGAAAAAATTTCAAACTATGATGAATTGTATACTTGGAAAGTAACATAGAAAAAATTTCTTCACACAATTTCAAAATAAATATCTTACTATTAGTGAGGTATTACACTTCAAAAGTTCAACACAAGTTGACTTCAATGAATTGACTATGTGATGTTATGGTTGAATATTAATCAAAGTAAAATATCTTTTTTAGCTACTTGAATTGAGACAAAAAACATAGATTACTTCATAATTCTACAACTACTTAGTCAAACTAGATACAAATTAATGTACTACAAAGCTAATAAAAATGATCTACATTCTCCTAAAAATAATTTTAAGAAAAATCTTTTTTGACTTTACAATGGGTTGTCTAAGAAAACAAGGCTTCCTACACTAATCAATTACGGATTAATTTAATTAGTGTGCACCACAATACTAATATTAATTGTACTAATTTTGAATTTATTAGTCACATTAATATAAATGTTCATAATATTATAGACTAAATCAATATTATATATTCTATAGGTCCAAAATTTACCTTGTAATGATGTACTGAATTTTATGAATTTCTCAAATTCTCGAAGAAACTAGGAGTTGGCAAGCTTCATAGGCAAGCTTCAGTTGGTTACCTCAATTGCTAAAAATATAATTTTTGAAATATATATAAGGTCTTCCTGTTAAAAGTCATCAGCGTTTGGTTTCTCAATTTGTGCAGCTTCCCACCCTCTATTGCGGACGGATGAAAAACGGACGAGAAACGGATGGAAGTACAAAACTCTGTCGAAATGCTGGGATAATTCTATTGATCTAAATCGTGATGACAACTTCAAACAGGAGTACCGGTATCAGAACATAGTGAAGATTGACAAGTATGAAATCAAGAAATCACCCAAAAAAAAATTCGATCACAAAAAAGCTTCGACGTTCAAGAGCCAAAGGGAATCTTACAAGACAAAAGAACACAATGAGATACAGTCATGGCTAAAAGTGAGCTTCGTAAATTGTCAATCTTCAAAGAGTGCACATATTGTAAAAGATGCACCTGACAGAATCCCTAAGTGGCAAAAACCTACATTCGAGTTGAGAATAGATATTTAGAAGAAGTCGATGAAACAGAGCAGAAGCATAGCAATGCTGGACAGCATCACCTGCATCAGATTACCCCAGACAAAGTCCACTAAATATAGTTGGTCAAGATTCGACAAGATCCAACCTACATGCATCATGTAAAATGCCAACGAGAGCATTTCACATCAGCACGAAGTTAATGATCCAAGAAGGTTCGGTATGATGCTTCTCGACTATAATCCGTCAAAAGATACCTTCTATCACAACTTGGCAATGCATTCTCACTTCATTCCTATGCGAACAAGTCAACCATCACACTAGAGCTGCGCAAAAAATTCACTCATCCTGCGCCTCTCAGAGTGTCGGTAACGCTGCTCAAGCAGGGCTCTTATTCACATCTTCGATTTTCTGATCATTTGGAACCTGAAGCTTAGGTGGACTCAGTGGAGTATGCGGGCTTGGGGTTCTTGGTCTGGAGATCGATCGATGCATGATGGTCTCGCCGCCCTTATCCTCCGGAAATCTCACCACAACGACAGGGCAATCACAGTGATGGAGGCAGTAATCACTGACACTCCCAAGACGACCCTTTCGAGAGCGTTTAGAAGCACCAAATCCTGCAAGGCACCCAAAACACAACACCAGTTGCTCAGACCTTGCGCGGGAAAGTTCACAAAATTCTGCATCGTCGCTCACCGTATTTAATAAACCAACGGTGCAACAAATTCGAGTAGAATGGTGTCGCAATCACCAGAAGGACCTGACAACGTAGCAGAAAGATCCCCGCATATGATAGCACCAATCGGAAAGAAACTACGACACATTTTCACTCATAATCGCTACTTATATTCTTCTATGGTTTACATAATAATTCAAAACAGAATGGTCACATGCTTGGCAATAACACTCAAAATTAGTAGTGCTGATCTCAAGAAAACGGAACACCAATATGCCCTACCTCGACTGCCCATGATCACTGCATTCACTCCAAGGCGCTCGACCTCCAAGCAGATTCGCTCCTTCATGTCATGGTCTTTTACAATGTGAATCTTGTAAGGTATTTTGGCGTCCGACAGTGGCTTGGAAAGGTCAGCGCTTTTTGTGGAGGTGAAGGCGTCAAAATCGTCTTCCATTTTCTGCTGAGCCTCCTTATCATCGGCTTCAAGAACTTGATCTGAAGCGCCCCAGTCAGCTCCAAATAGAACACTTGTGGGACGCACGTGAAGGATGACTACAAAGTCGCCAGCACGAAGGTAGTTTTCCACTGCCCATTTCACCGCAAAAGCACTCTCGTCACTCAAATCCACAGCAATTGCGATCTTTCGATCGCTTCCTTGTGCAGCTGAAAGTGGCATGCTTCCTCTGCAACGTTATCAGTGACAGAATTAGAGAAATTCAAGGGATACCTAAAGACTATTTATCTATGAACTTTGAATTTTTAAAACGGATCACGAAAGGCAAGCGAGATTCTGCATCGGAAAGCACGTGAAATGGCGAAATCACATGCTACCCACATTTAGAACCTCGCGAATGATTTCCCCTAACTCTTGGGCAAAGAGAGTATAAAGAAATATAAGCAAAAGCACAAATTGTTCGAAATCTTACAGGTGGACGTATAACCTCCTAGGGTTTACAAGACAGATGAAGAGGTTCAACGGATAGCGGTTTAACAAGTATTTTTATCCGAGTGAACAAGGCTCGGCGTTGACGATATGGCGGGACTCAAAGACTATTTCAGGAGAATTTTTATTTGTAGTGGCAATTCTTACAATGTATTGTAGAATAGGAAATTCATTACTTCGCATGAACAACTTTCATCGGTTTAGGCAATCATCCTATATGTCGAATGTCAACCGACTTCAGAATCACCACGTTCCTCAAAAGAGAAAAATCACAGCCACTTATCCTATACACTCCTCAAACAAACTTGCATGAGCAGTATGCAAGCACACTCTTCTAAATTTACAATAACAAGATCAAAGCATCCTAAGAGTCAATTCATTGCTACAAACCTACTCTCTATATTTAAGAATAGCCATCGTCAGACAGTTATCGTAACACCTCCAACTGACCACATGTAATACCACTTTCATAACCTACCCGAATACCGCTCCTTCACACACACCTTCACGTTCCTCTGCAACCGATACACAAAGCTTCACAAAAATCACAAACAGACAAATGCCAGTACCAGCTCAAAACGTGAGCGAGAGAATAGTCTCTTATCAATTAAGATCACAAACAAATCATGCCATTCGAAAACCATGCACACATCGCACCTTTCATAACCTGAACTCACGCAAGCGGCCAACAATCAAAACCTCACACCGGTACGGTACCTTACCAGATAGCACCAAACACTCCACGGCACGCTAATCCACCGGAAAGCGTTCAAATCGCACAAACAAAGTCCTCGGAAATCGGTGAAAAAATTCCAAAGAAACCACCGATCACGAGACCGAAGAGAAATAAAACTCGCTCCTAAGTCACAAAACTCGCGCCAAAGATCGCAAGAAAGCTCTTGTCAACGGGGGAAACGTGTTAGCCGAGAGAGAGCGTGAAAGTGACGCAGAAAAAGTAGGCGCGGGTTGCAAAAACGACAGCCAGGGGACGAACGCAAAGACCCTCAATAGGACGGAACGGAGAGAGAGAGAGACGACGGACGTGCAGTCGAGGAGGGAGGGCTTCCACACTCTTCTGAGTTGATCTACGAACGGGGAGAAAGAATCTAGGAAAAGTCGAGAAAAGTCAGGAAATCTATGGCATGGGAGGTAATCCATTTGAATCTGTGTGTCGTGGCAGATGATGACGAGGAAAGGATGTAAACTAGGTGGCAGGGAATATAGAAAAGGCATAAGGAGCCTCATCGGCATCTAAGAGCAAGAGCATGGCCAATGCATACACTGCATTTTAGCACGGGAAATCAACAAAGCCGGGTCAGTTGCAGAGTGAGGGGGCGGGCTGGTCCTGTTGCCGGTCTGGCGCATGGGCCACGCCCCCAATGCAAGAATGGGTTGTCCCATTGCAAAAAAAATTTAAAATACAAATATTTTTAAGATTAAATACTATAAATAATTTTTATTTTTATTATTTTATTATTATTATATTACTTTATTTCTATTTTATTTTTATTTTATTTTATATTTTTATAATTAAAACACATTTCTATTATTACTTTGTGTGGAGCTAGTATAAAAGAAACACTTAGAATATTTAAAATTCATTTGCAATATATATTTTTCTTTCTCTATCTATAAAGATTGTTGTATGTTATCTACATGTCTGTACCTTTCTTTTCGATCAATTAATTTCTATACAGATATTTGGGTAAGATGTAATTGGATAATAAGTATTCTGCAGAATATTCTATTATTTCAATATGCATCTTCTTACAATATTTGGAGAATGTTGATTTTATAAAGAATTGAAGAGGTGTGTAATTGCATTATAATGACTTCTTAGTTGATTCATGAGAAAAAAGAAATTATAGCAATGGGAGCCAATTTCTAAAACATTAGGTGAATATTAATCTCCATTTCTACTTGTACCTCTTTAAAATATTATTTTTTCTATTTTTACTCATTTGGTTTCAATTTTTGCAACAAAATTATTACAATTATTAATAGTTTGTTAAAAATGAAATTGAAATTGAAATTTCTTAAAGTCATATACTATTAGATTGTGTCTAATTTATAGTTATAATAAAAATATAAAATTGACAATCTAATAGGCTACATTTACATTAGACATGTTGGACTAGTTGGCAATACATTTGTTTTAGAAGGGATTAAAAGAATCAATGGATAAATCCTTTGTTGTCAATGACAATGTATAGATCATGCGTATTAGAATTTCAATTTTAGTTGGCATATTTTCACGGGTTCAAACTTGGCTATAATTAGACACTAGCACGTATTGCCATCGTCAGAGAATCTGGGCTTCCAGTGTGCTGTGAAGAGCTCAGCAAATCGGCCAAAAATGCCGAGCAGGGGCTCTTATGTGACGAGCCCTGGAAAATGCTGTTACCTACAATGGTGGCATTGGGGACCGCTTTTTGGCATACGGACGTTACAAGCCCCATTGGCCCTGTTCCTATGTATGTTTCCGTGCCGCATTGGAAATGCTCTAAGTTACTCTTAGTTGCTAAGTTATGCCGCATTATTTTAGCCACACAAGAGCATTCAATTAGTGTGTCCTGCAGTAATATTAAGTTAACCCTTATGTAACTTGGGCAATTACGTGTAAGGTAACTCTGCCTATGACAAGCAAAACTTGGGACCAACCCAATGAAGGCCAAAAAATTCATGAGCAATACATTTCACAAGACAAATGTATTGCTCATGAATTTTTTTGCGTACATTAGGTTGGGCCCAAGTTTTGCCTGTCGTAGGCAAAGTTACCTTATCTAGAGTGCAGGTTTCTTGAGTGGGGAGATTTTTCCGTAGTAGAGAGCGGACAGGACCCCACGCATTTTGCCATGCAAGCGGTTGCAGGTCGAGCCCGGCAGAGCGAGACCTGTAACCGCGCGTGTGGCAGAATGCGTGGGGGCTTGCCCACCCTCAAGCATCAAAAGTTGTATTCAGATGGCAGAATTGTTGGTTCTTTGTTATTTTTATGTTGATTCTACACACTAAGCAGAATGTAGAAATGGCAGAATAAGCATGTACTACTTTTAACATGTACAAAAATAGAGTTTGGAAGGATTCCAAAAAAATTCAAATTTTATTTTTGGCAAAACGTAATTATCATGAATTTTTTAGCTAAAGATTCTATTCAATCCATACTGATCATATAGGTCTTCCCATTTTAGACTAAGGGTTGGTTGCAAAATTGATCAAAGGTTGGTTGCAATATCGAGAGACTTGTAGCCAATCATAATGAGCCACAAGTGCACCAAGAATTGTACCATAATTAATCACTATTCATCTTTACTACATGGAAAGAAAGCACCCTATGCTACCAAAATAGGGAGGGTTGATCAAGAATAAGTTGGTTTCCATAACTTGCACTAATTTTGGAATTTTGCAAATTAATTTGTGAGGCGCACAAAGGATTGATTCACAAACAAGGTTTTGGACATCAAGAGCAAAGACATGTAGAGTGGAAGAGGAAGAGGATTCAACCAAACCACTTTATTCAAGGAATTCAATAGCAAAAAAAAAAGACATGTTGAGTGGAGGTGGAACATGATTAACCCTTAACCCTTGTATTTTAGGCAAGCTCCTATAATCTCAATTTTTACTGAAACTTTTTGAAACTTTCTCATAAGATAGATAAACTTATGATCTTTCCGGGAATATAATTTTTATTCCAATTGGTGCCCGGGAACAAAAGATATGCCACAATAACCTCAAAATGGGGGAGACCGGGCAACAAAAAAAATTCACAAAAAATTGAAATAAAAATTTTAATTTTTTTTTTCTTGTAGATTATATTTTTCTAAATGGGAAGTTTTGATTCATTCTATTTGGATTAGTGGTATGAAAGTAATGGAGTTTCTTGTTTTGTGGGTAGTCATAGCAACTTCTTGAAAGATATTAGCTTTTGTTCTATACTTGTCTTAGATCACTTGGTTAGGTTCTAAAAAGTATTTAAAAAATTTATTTCATAGGTGAACGTAGCAAAAGTGATAGTTTTGAGTGATTTTGCCAAAAAAAATGCCTTGGAACTTTAGAGGTTAAAGGATAGGTTGGTGAATTTAGAAATCATCCATCTTGGTACAATTTTATTCATTGGCTCATTAGATGTGATATGAGGTCTCCGAGAGACTGTCTGGCCATGGTTCCCCATGTTGTGAACCATGGCCGGACAATCAGATTATTTAATAATTAAAAAAAATTATAATTTAAAAATTAATTAATTATTTTTTTCTAAATATTTTAAATATTTTAAAAATATTTAATTTATGTAGTCTAATGTGGCAGTCTCTTTGCCATATTGGACTGTTGGTTATGCAATGTTCCCACAATTCGGGAATTTTGGGGAACTTGCTTAATGGCAGTTTCTTAATGGCTTGAAAAATCATGTAATGTACAAAAATGCAAAAGCACTCATTAGAAGTCAAACAACCTCCATTTTTCACACATTTCCAAGGATGAATATTTGCACTTGTGTCCTACATGGCTACTGCCCTTCATTGGACAAAAAATCGTCGTGGCATTCCTTAAGGATTAAACAAAACTATTCATCTTCTCTTCATCTTTTCTCCTTACGTAGCTACCCATTTAACTTACACACAAGAGCCTTGAGTAAATTTATATATCTTTCCTCCACACTGTCATATGAACCACTAAAGATTTATTTTTATTTTTGAAAATCATTCACTGAATAGGTGGTCAAAGACACCTTCAAACTCTTCTTGTGCCATCATATTTCTCCAAATTGAAGTTTTGCTCACCGCTATTTTTTGTTATATGTTTTCATTTTGTTGTAAGTGATGGGAAATTCCACTTCCAACTAGCTTTATTTCTTTCCAAACTCCTCCTTCTAACTTCTCTTCATTGTCTTTGTCTTCTAAGACATTTTTGTCAAACCAAATCCTACCAAATCTCTTCTTTGTCTTTGTCTTCTAATTAAATTCTAAGGTGGTTGTGAAGGAGGTGCTGGTTGTAGAGGAACAAATGCTTGTGGAGTATTTCCGATTGATAAAAAAACCTAAGATTGAGGAGGGGGCGTCTGGGTCAGCAGAAGGAGAAGCAACAAGTATGGCAAGCGCAATTTTATCTAATTAGTACCTTGGCCACCATTGGAAGAAAAGTCAATAGGGAAATTTTCAGACCTCAAAAAGGCTGCAAGCTTTGGAAGGTAGTGGTGCAATTATAGAAAAAAAATTATATTTTTTATTTGGAAGCTGATGTGGCACTAGTGCACTACTAGTGCCATGTCAGTGACACATTAGATTGACAATTATATATATTTTTTAAATCTGAAATTTTGGAATTTTTTATTTTTCTATATTTGCACTACAGGGGGGCCGAAAATCAAAACTTAATAGCCCTTTGTAGGGCTCAAATCGGAAGCCAAATGTGGTGAAGAATGTGCAAAAGGCGGGAGTTTTATGTTTCTTTCGGTGAGCCTGGTACAATTGGTGATACAAGACCAAGATGTATCCAAATTTGTGAAGAAATATCAATTAGTGGCACGAATTGGTTTTGTACAAGGGAAGCAATTGGAGTTGACGCCAGAGGTGGTGAACCAAATATTGAAGTTATCCAATCAGGGACTTTCAGGGGCAAACTTGAAGGAAGAGGTGTAGTCTAAGTTTTGTCTAAATCCCACAAGACCTAGGATTATAGTATAGGGGTTCAAAATCTAGGGGAATGATCAAATAGTCTAACGTATTGTGGCTAAAGTCACATGTAATTAGAAATGGAATAAAAAATACACATTAATAACTCTTAAAATTCTAATAATTAGTATCCACTCTTATTTCCAAGTATACAAATTTGTTGGCCAATCCTTAATAATGCTACGGACGCATGAATGCAGTCCCAGTCCTGGACTTGTGTGTGGCTTAGCCTTTGTAAACAAGTAGTCGTGTAGACCAACAAATTGTCATTTGCATGATCTAGACTTATATGCAATAATAATATATATAACCACAATTGAGTAACCATATGGTTCATTAATTACTGGTAATTATTTTTACCCAACAAATTGTTACTGTCACTATTTAACTATCCAAATTACTAATCTTAGGATGCTCAAGAAATAGTCCCTATCCTATTTAAAAACAATTTGTCACTATCTAAATGCAAGGCATGAGTGTGTAATGCAAGCTCCTTTATTTATCTGCACAACTTCACTACCATCGGTTAAATATTCCAATTATACACAAATAGTTGGAGTTAGCTTTGACATGGACCAACACCAAATACCCATCCTAAGGACAACTTGTTTAGAACTAAATTTCCATATCTAAACCAAATCCTCTTTTCCCAACAACCATATCTAACAAACTTAATTGAACAACTTGTTCATACAATATTGACCAATAATTAATTCTTTACCGATTCCCTTTTTATCAACAAATGGTTTATCCTAGCCTTATTCTCTAAACTATTAGTCTGTATAACAAACCTATAACCATCAACAATAAATATAGCTTACTACAATTTATTCAAAATCTTTGGTTACTCATAGGGTACCAAGCCAATTTGTTCTAACTAATTGTTTGCAAAAATAATATCTATCAACAACTAGTCTGTACAACTAATAGGCAACGATTAAGTGAAGTAACAAACTCTAAAACAAATAGTTAACATGAATTCAAATAATTGTGCCATTCACTTTACAATTTGTTTACGGCTGTAAACTACAATCTCTATAATTAATCAATTGACTCACAAAACAAAACTTACATACTATACTACTAGTTTCAAACCCATTACAACGATTAGCCTGTAGGTAACTCCAGTATTAAGAACTTGGTTAGTTATCAATTCCCTTCAAACTAACTAATTGTAATTCACAGAATAAAACCAAGATTTGTCATATCCACACAAATTAATTATCTTTCAACCAATTGTTGATGCAGATTTCCCCAATTAAGGTCACACACACATAAGAAACCACCACCATTAGTCAAATACATACAAACAACCAATTGATATTAACATTTTACAATACAAATGGTTTGGTACATTAATTAACAGTAATAAGAGGGTGGATGCAAGAAACACCGAACGATTTAGGGAGCGTTCAGTGAAAAAACTGATTTTTGCCGCCGAGTACTACGAGTACTATGAGTACTACGAGGAAGAAAATTGGTGCGCTGTGGACCGTTGATCGTTTAGGTGATTCACTGTGTTCTTGCCATGTGTCCTGCAGTACTAGGCGTGGTAATGAATGTGACCGCCCAATTGTATTTCTTCAACTTCGATGTTGTTGTCTAGTGCTGACACGTGTCAACTTAGGGGATGGATGACTCTACGGATTGTCCAATGGAATGTTCATTCATCCAGATTGGAATGGATGGAGTTTAGGCTTTCTCTGAAAATTGTTCATTCGTCCTTTTGAATGTCGTCTCTCTCGATTTTGGGCTCCTGTTTGTGCTTGCAGTAGAAGTTAGGGTTTTAGGGTTGCATGTTTTTGTGCAGGATTCTTGCTATTTGTGATCTGTGGATGAGCTCTTCTCAGTTTGCTTCCACTGTGTATGGTGTATAGTTGTTCAAGGAAGAGGATGAGAGAAGTATTGGAGTTGATGCTCAGTTGCACGTATGCTAGGGTTTAGAGTTTGCCGTTGTTGTAGAAAGGTGCAAGTAACATGGCAGCTTTGACAAGCCACTCGCTAGGAGCGCTAGCGACATTTTCTAGTTCGGAAGCTGCAGTTTAGATGGGTTCGACGTCTGGGAGTGCTTGGTGTGGCGGTGACGAGTCATTGGCGCGACGTTCGAGAGTAATCGGTGCGGCATTGAAGAGGTGCGGGAATCATCGGTGAGTGAGGTGCAACAGCCAGTGGTGCGGCGTCCGAGTCGTCGGGGTTTGCAGTTTTGGGTACTTCTCAACGTGTGACGTGAAGACAAGTCAAATTCGGTGAGTCCTTGCATCCTCTACCATATTCTTTCCTGTCACTACTCCTAGACTCAGGCACTTGTTCTCTGCTTATAATTAGAGAAGTACCGAACTACAAGATTTTTGTGCGGTTTAGGGTTTAGGATTCTAGTTATTTTCCAAATGTGCTGCATATGTCGCCGACTGAGTGCAACGTCCTCTGTGGTCATTTTCTCCAATAGCAGTTACGATTTGAGCACTTCAGACATGACGGTCCTTGTACTCACCCATCCCTAGAGTTTTGGTAATCCTTCCATGCTTGGCTTTTTCGCTTTATATTTTTTTGAATGTCGTGGACATCTCCTGTGCTACCGTTGTGTTTCTATACTAAGTCAATTGTCATTCAATCCTCTTGTGTCTAGTTTTTAAAGATAACTGCATTTTGCTAGTTGGAGTTGGAGTTCTAATAGTTTGTTGTACTTGTAGTACATGTGATAGTACTAGGAGTACCTTTAGAGGTTTTCACATGCCATCTTCAGTACTGTCCAATACTACGTCCTCTGCATTGTTTGATGTATTAGACAGCACTTCTATTTGCACTACTGCCATCCGTTTGTGGAATGCCCCACTGATCTAATTTTTTCCCCCAGCTTAGGCGATTGTCTTCCATTTTTTGGTATGGGGAAAATGAAGAAAACTGCTGTGCGTCCATAACCTTCTTCAGAAAATACAAGCCACAGTCTTCAGGGTTCGGATGAAAGTGGAGGCGATATGCACAATACTGCAACTACTTATGTGAAGCGGAGCACTGCAACGAAGGACAGCTCATCAAAAGACATGTCCAGGATGCCGCCTCCACCAACATCAAAAGTGCCATTGGAGAAAAGAAAAAGAAAAATCGTGCAATCCACCTCCTCTGCCTTGACTGGTGTTGCCAGATTGGCAAAAGAAAAGCAGCCCACTGCACGGAAGAAGAAGTCTACATCTGCTCCTGGTACTCCGAGTTCCTCGTCTAGGACCTCCGATGCTGTGATTGACGACGCCACGCCAAAGGAGGGCAATTCAGACGTTGACGGTGACAGCGATGACTGCCTTGACACCAGCGCAGCGGCTTCCAAACGACGCGCGCAAATCAAGAAGATGAAGCGAGAATTCAGTGAATCTGAATGCAGGAAGCAACTGGCGTCCTTGAAATCGGAAGAGAAGCGCCCCCCTCCGTCCATCACTGCAGAGGTTTTTGCCTCCAAATTTGGACTTACAAGTGAAGGAATCAACAGCCACAAATTCAAGATTGGGAGACAAATCACCCTTGAGGAAGTGGAAGATGTCTTCGGGGAAGAGAAAGCCAGAAATGGCTTCTCTTTGGCAGAGAAATTGAGTTTCGATCTCCGCAGACAGGCCGAGGCGCTTTATTGTTTGTGCTATCAAAGGCCTCATGCACCTACGCATGTGGCTAAAGAGTTTGCCATAGGGTTTGTGTTGGACTGTGTCCAACACAAGAGTGTGAACTGGGCGGAATTTGCAGCTGGAACTAATGTAGCACAGTGGAAGTCCTACTCTCGACGTGTGAGGCTATGGATCCAGCACTTGGCTACTTTGTTGAAGCTGCCAGTGAGTGATGTCTTCGAGAAGGAAGGCTTCAACCGAAATGGAGGACTTGAAGTTGATCCGGGCGTTGCAGAAACTTTGGAATCTTCTATCCCTATGCATGGTGGATTGAAGAAAGGCGTGCACAGTGAGAGTTATGTTCAACATGCTGAAAGCACTGACCCTGAAAACCTACCTGCCAGGTTTTTGTCCACTTCCCAACTTCTTTGTTTCTTGTCTGTCTTGCAAGTCAATACGACTACTTCCCGTTGTAACAGTAAGTAGTGCCATTCAGTCTCTCTGTGTATAAGGGTGGTCATGCGATTGGGCAGTGTACTACAACAATTTTGTAGTACTTCGCTTCTATGCCTTTAACACTTGCGTTCCAACATGTATAGTTCCTACAAATAATAGTACATGTTGCTAATGGTACAACACATTTGATGGAAACTAATTGTATGCACTTATAGTACTATATTGCTTTATGTACATTTTGGAACATAACTTGTACTGTTGGGTCATGGCTATTGTATTTTACTGGAGCATTCTTTGTTGTAGGTGTACTATTCTTTATTTGTATGTGTTACATGTGCCACATCCAATAGTCTTATGTACTAGACATTGTCATTTTTTGAAGAAGTTTGACTGTACTATTAATACTTTGATGTACTTCATATATTTCGTGTTGGAGCCAGTACTGTCATAGTACTAGTAAAGGTCGACTTCAGTCATATTTGGCTTCATACAATACTTTGCTAGATTACTAGTAGTTTATACTAGTACTACACATGAATGGTAATACACTTAGTCATTTGATGGGTCTTTCCGTTTTTTACTCATATGCAGTCTTTGTAGCTACAATTGTATTGAGTACTATTAGAAGGTATTACATGTATGTAGCATGGAATTAGTTGTATTCACATCTTACCATCCATCTATGGTGCAGGGAAATGGAAATCAGGATTCTTGTGCAGAAGTTAGAAGCGAAATTGAAACGCTATGAAGAAGAAGTTAATGAAAAGAAGGCGAAGGTTGTACAAGTTGGTGTGCAGTGGGAGGCTTGCTTTCAACTTGTTGACCAATTCAAGTCTTCATTGACTGAAGCGGGCCAGCACTGCAGTGTCTCTGCAGGAGAAGAAGAAATCGCAGCAGCTACTCAACTACCAGGAATTGGACCCATCTTCAAAATGTACTACTCCAATGTCAAGAAACTCAGAGTCTTTGGTGACACAAAGGCTAGTTTGGAATTGGAGCTCCAGAAATCATTAACCACCGTGGAAGGCCACAACAAGCGTCTTGCGGCATTACAAGTTTATTTGGTGGAGGTAGTAGCAGGGAAGGATGCTGTATCAATGCGGCCTTTGCCTTCAAGCTACAACGACGACTTACTGGTGGACAACACCAGTGGCCCAGTGCTACCCTCCCTTCTTCAATGCTGCATTTGTTGTTCTGGATTTCCCTTGTGGGATGTTATTGTGTGTTCTTGCCAGCATGTTTATCATCCTTGGTGTGCTGTGCAATGGTTCAAAAACAATGTCTTCTGTTCAGTGCCGCAGTGTGGACCCGTGCCTGAGCAGTGGTACAATAGTTGGGGATTTGGACAGTATGGCAAACTACTTGAAGGAAGTACTGGCGACCAACTAACAAGTGGCATACCGGCTGATACTACTGCGGAATTGATGCCAGCATCTGTGCAAAATGATTTAGGTAATGCTGGCATATGTCTTTCGGCCATTTTGAAATGGTGTCGTCCTTAAATTTTTTTTCCCATAGGTCATGTCCCCTTCCTATTTTCTGTGTGACCCAAAGGTTTTGTTTTAATACAATGTTATCCTCACCATGTGACATTATGACTTGGAATATGCTTTTCCCTCATGTGTTTCCTTTGGGTTTGCTTTCATATTCTCCTTGTAATTTCAGTAGTAGATTCAACTGCCAACATGTGTTCTTATCAATATTGCATGCATTCCTAGTACTACATGATACAAGTGTTTTACATCTGGTACTGGGTTTTTATGCAATGCCTTATGTAGGAGTTATTATTGTGTGTGGTTAGTGTCTGGTCTTGCATCACTACAAGAGAAAGGGGTGTTTTTAGTTTGATTATAAGGCAAGAATTGCATATTGAAAGGCCTTGTGTTTTAAGTACAAATTACTGAAAATGTTATCTCTAGGACTTACATTATTATACCATATTGAATGACTACAACTTGTCATTTTAGTATAGAAATAAAACAACTTTTAAATTTTTCAGTACAAAAACTAGAATAGAAGTGGTTTGGATTTACTAGTTCCTTTTTTCAGTCATTGGGGGGAAAAAATTCAGTTTCATTTTTACTTCATCATCCCTGCTTACACTTGGCAAAATCTGCCACCTGCATTTTGAAAATTCTCGACTAATGCAATGCTGACATTTGGCTAATAGGGATTTCAGGTGGTATTGAAACTTGGCAGCTTCTGGATTCATTTCCTCTTCTATTTCTGTCCTGTCAATACTGCATTTCAGCATGTGAAGTTTATGAAATCTTAGCCCTCCAATTAGCACAATTGATTGATAACAATTTTTCCAGCAGTTTCAAATACTGCCATTTTAGGCGTTTCATAATACAAGATATGTTTTATTATACTTACTTAATTACAATGTACCCGTAACTGCTACTCATGCCTACATCAACTTTTCTTCACCTTCCTGCCCTATTTCTTAGGATATGCATTGTCTATGGATGCATGGGCATCCAAGATGCTTCCCTCACTATTGCAAATACAACTATCTACATAGACACTTATACAATTACTTTTTGTACTAATCATCCCTTGCCATATATACTTCACATTCCACACTAGTACTGTGCACAACCTTGAACTGTAAGACGGTCGATACCTGCAAGTTTCATCTACTTCTTCTCTTACATGTGAATGGAACTCTCTGGCCACAATATATTACGCCCTTCCGCATCTTTGATAGTCTTATGCTTCACTTGATCGACCCATCCTGATGGGAAGGGACACACTTCTGAGGCACCTGTGGCTGTATAAGTGTACACTTTCACTAGATGCCACCCCTTGGGAATAACCTTCCTAGCATATTTCGAACCTGCCAAGCCCATGACAATGGCCTTACCAATTTCTTCCTTCCTTCCTCCATTGATAGCGAGAAGTGAAATAAGATCCCCGCACTCCACCTCCTGTACTCAAAATAAATCCAACTCCCTGTGCTTTAGAACATAAAAAATGCATTGTGGAAATCAGACAAACATTAATTTCCTTCATTAAGATTACTAGATTAGCATATTGCCGTCAGTGAAAATTATGACTGAATGGACTCCTCCTTCTGTCAAATGAAGTGCATGCATTCTGCCAGTGCGTGATTAAGAATTCTAAATGATTGACATGTTCAATTCAGTCGTTAGCTACATCCTACTCTTCTAATTACCACTGTCCACTATCACTTGAAGATAGTCTATGAACTTGCTAATTGCACAAGATGAATGCACAACTTTGAACAACCATACGACATGTGATAATTATGCTTACACTATTAGTCTTTATTCTCATATGTGCAACTGCACCTCTGAAGATTTTATTACTCACAGTGCTTATACATCTTATTTTCATGTATAACAAAGTTTTCCTAATGGGTCTAGAGTAATCAAACCTCAATACTCGTGAAGTTGTTTCCTCCTTCCGGTGCACTGACCACTGGTCTAGTGTGCATGACTGTTGGCAATTTTTTTTTTACCGTGACGGAAGATGCGTTCCGGTCTAACTCTTCTCCTCCTTTCCCAGTACTCATTCCAAAATTCAATTCTGATGATACATGTCCATTCAATATATGTGGAATCATATTCTCCTTCATCCCATCCATATCTATTCAAGTTCACATGAAAAAACATGTCACTACACTTGATTTCTCACATACACATAAACAAGAATGTCAACTACTATCCTATTGCTTTGTTGAAATCATAATCAGAGCATCTCATATGCAATAAAAAATTTGCTCATGCGTACCTCTGTCCACTTTACTTACTGAAACTACTTTATCCTTCCCTATTGCTTTCTTCCCCTTCTTTTCCGACAAATTGCGGAACTACACAATCATGTCATAGTTGGTTAGCAGCATGTACTTTTTGATAACCAATTCAGCATGCATTAATGGAAGCATAGCATACATGTTTACATACATCAAAGATCCACTTGTGGCCTTCAATCAGAAGAACCACCACTTTTAGGAATAAAAAACAATTCTGCATTAATGGTAAATGTCGTCAATATCATTAGCTTGACATTTGAAAAAAAATTGCAAGTCATCATTGTCTATAAAGATTACAGAAATTATAGAAACACGCAAACAACCTTACCTTCATCGAATTCTCCAACCTCAGTAACTCGTTCCTCAAATTTTCAATTCTAGCATCCATATTCTCTTCATGCTCAACAGACAAATCATTAGTCCTTGTAAGCATGTTTGGTCTTTGATTTGCATTCAGTGCTTCGCTCCCCTAGTACATGCACAGAACAAACCACAGACAGGATTTGTATACAATATTCAGAACGTGGAACCCAGAACTACAGAGCAATGACTTCCCTAACTTCATTAATATCCATGCAATACATCATGCTATCCATCTATACACAAGAACATGACATCTATGTCCGCACATGCTGTCGAATGTACATGGGCAAGCTAGTGCGAAGCAAAATTTAGGTCATCATTTGAGGACAAACTGCAATCAAAACTTCAGGTCATCTTTGATTAGTAATGCTATTTATATAAAATTTCCTTCTAGAATTTAAACAAGGCATACTTCATTGACTTCTCTACCTTCATTCACCTCATGAAAAACAAGACAATTAACTCATAACATAGTCAGCCTAGAAGTATGACTATGAAAAGAGTCCACAAAGTAACCTGAAAATGTTGCATGTTCTCATTTTGTTGCTGCAGCAATTCCGGCATTATTTCCTTTCCCTTAACTGAGCCATACATGGATCCTGTCAACATTCCCTGCTTCGATGACTCTTTTGTCAGACGCACAATCTTCGCCCAATGAACATCATTGACATCATCCGGTTTAGGTCCACCTATGTTTTTCTTACATTTGGTCTTCAATTGCATTTTACGGTTTCTCATAAACTTTGTCGCTGACCTCTCAAACATCTCCCTTGCCCTATGAGTGAAACCTTCAAACTCCCACTCCTTCTCCAGAGCATGCCAAATGCTGTCAACAACAACCTTCGGATGATGATTGATGTTATCCATGGTTGGATCAAGGCGTCCACACTGGCCTCGAACCGCAGCACGCCACAAGTGTCTATGAATTCCTTTAGCTCTGCCAGTACCGTCTATGAAAATCACATATGGCACTTTATTCATGGCCTTCCGATTGCTTGTGAGGTCCTTCGCTTTCCTTGCTCGTGACCGATTAAGCCTTCGAGTCCGCAATGATCTTGCTTGAGGACTTTCATTCTCTGGAATCGGAAATTCTTCTTGTGAATCGGAATCTTCTCCAGCTGAGGTTCTTGTCATTACAGGCTTTCTCTTTCGTTGGGCTGTGACTCTATTGTATGCGGCCTCATCCCAAGTGCTCGGATGAGAACAGTCTCCTGTAATAACGACCGCATCTTGCACCGATTCAACTTCTGACGGGCTCATGGAAGTTGGAGAAGGTCCACTGAATGAACTCCCTGATTGCATCAGAGCACGAATTATCAAGTCCTGGAAGGTTGTTCCAAAAGTTGTTGGCGTCATGGTCTTCAGAGAATTGAGGCATAAAGCACTTGTTGTCTGACCATCTTCCACAGCAGTTGTGGACCGTTCTTTTTTTTCTAGAC